>JAZHEH010001829.1:0-2747338 GCA_036589455.1 Ateles fusciceps
GGCTCACGCCTGGGTTGGGCTCGGGTGCGGGTGGCAGGTGGGGTTGAGCCAGTGGTCGGTGGGGTGGTTCCTCGGGGGGGGGCTTGTGGTTGGACCGGGTCGGTGCCGGTTGGGTGGTGATGAAGGTGACGGCGCGCGGTAGAGGATTGCGTGAAGCATAACATTGCGGGTGAAAGCACGGCGTGTAGCGGGCCATTGGGGTGTGGTTGCTGTAAACAGTCGATTGCGTGGGGAGAAAAGCATTGCATTGGGGAAATATTGCTGTCTCGAAGAATGGAATCCAGGAACTCCTGGGCGTCTCTGATATTCTTTTAGGAGTCAATAAGCATCTCCCTTTCCAATGACTACACTAGTAACTGTCAATATATTTTATTTTTCATATCTCAACCTAAACAACAAACTTTGACAAAGTTAGTGAAGAGATGCTATGAGAATCCAGCCATCCTCTATTAAGCCACACATTAAGGAGCTTTGAAAAATTTTAAAACGATATGACCCTCTTCACATTAATTTTTGCTTTGTTTCGAAAATGAATCCTTATTGTTCATAAAAATGTGTTACTTATGTAAGCATGTAATTGACATATCATTTTAAATTAATACACCTGTAAAATTGTATCAGTTTTAATGTAAATGAATTAACAAATGAATATTTTAAAATATTAATTGTTTTTAATGTATGACATAGTTATGAAAGTTTCTTGCGGTCTAGTGGTAGGCAGTCTTTGAGGGTGGTCCCTAAGTGTCCCACCCCTCAGTAGAGAACATTCTCCTCAAATCCTCTCCCCTTGAGTGAGGACAAGGAACTCTAGTATGTTAGGAGTCAGGTGACTTACAGTAAATAAAAAATGAGATTATTGGATAAAAAACGGCCTGGGGATGGGAGTGCTTACCAGGAACTGACGTCCTTTCTGAAGTCAGAGACATGGGACTCGGAGAAGGCCTGGTGGGGATGGGGGACACAAGGCCAGGAGCTTACTGTTTCCCCCATCAGCAGCAATAACATAAAGGGCTCCACCACGCAGCCACAAGGACATAAACTTTCACCATGAGCCATGCGTGGGAAGTTTACCTGAACCTCACTGGACCTCACTTCGGCCTCCAGCACTGTCAACATCATGAACTCAGCCCTGTGAGATTGTGAGCAGAGGATCCAGCCAAAATGTTCTGGGTATCTCAACCCAGAAGCTAGGGCTGTAGCAAATATCTGTTGTATAAGGTCCTAAGCATGCAGTCACTGGTTCACAGCAATGGATCACTGGCACATATCCTCAAATTTTAAAAATAAAAATTTTATGAAAATCCCAAGAGAACAGTTGCTTTGTCAAAGAGGCTAGGTTATCCCTTCCATAGAGGGTCTACTGAATGACCTTAGTAAAGGGGTTTCTAGTTGTCTGATGCCAGTTCCAAAACATTTAGGTAAAGAGAGGAGGAGAAAGGGGCCATTAAGGCTTTAAACTCTTACAGAACATCCAATTTAAACCAAAAGTCAAGCACTACGACATCCAAGATGGCACATTTATGCTCCAGAAGAGAAAATGATTGACAGGCTCTGTATTAGTACAGTTTTTTAAAACAAATCAGTAGATAGAAGAATAAGTGGGCAATATCAATATCATGACTTTTTGGGGAAAAAAGACCAGCAGAAAATTTTAGCTTGGTCACAAAAGTAACAATAAACTCCATGTCAACTTTCCCTACCTCACTCACCATGTGCACAACACACTGCATTACCCTGGCATAGATTTGGTTTTCTTTTACCACTTTCCACTGAAAGATACCAGGGATCTTTGGAGAACAGTGTGTTTGGGTAAGAAAATTTCAGATAACCATAGAACTTCCTGTTTTTATGATAAAACAAGGACCATTTCAGAGATGTTAGAGGGACCAATTAAGAAAGCGATGTGAAAGGGACTCCTCCTTGCCAATTGTCACAACCTGAGCTACAAACATTAATAAAAACACTTTTTTGAAAGCCAACAATAATTTCAGTGGGAATCCAGTGACTGTGGAAAATGCCACGTGTCCATGAAGACATTCAAGGGACAAACAGCAAAGTGTGACAAAACAGCTCAAGCCCAGCCTGCAAGCCAACAAATGACTGACAATTTATGAAACAAGTGTGTGGCCTGAGACAACTGGATATGTGAAGATAAGTTATGTGTAGTAGTTGTGTCTGGACTGCACTCCATGTCAGAAACACCAGAATACAGTATATAAAACTAGAGGCAGGGAAAGCGACTTCACAGCATTTCAGAGGCTGGAGGCAGAACACTGTTCAAGGAAAAGCAGAGTTCTAACTTTGCTTTCTTCCCCAAAATGCAATTAATGCCTTGCTACTAACCAGTTTAGTTCAGGAAAGAGGATTTTGCTAACATTCCCTTAAATAGAAGGCTCTCCATTGTACATGAAAATTCTTCTGGAACAATGTTCGAGCTGTGAGCATGGAAGATTGTTGCACAGCAAACACCAGTTAGCATGACCCTGTTCTGGGAAGACAAGGCACCATAGCCTGGGCATCCCTTGGGAAATTAGCAGAGACAAGAAAAGGCTGTACTGTGCTGTGGCAGCTGCAGAAGCCCCTTGTAAAACCCCACCCCTGAGGAGTTTTTTCGATCGAGCAACAGGTCTGTAGTCCGCTGCGGACTACAGTCCTGTTGCTCGTTCGAAAAAACTCCTCAGGGGTGGGGTTTTACAAGGGGGCTTCTGCAGCTGCCACAGCACAGTACAGCCTTTTCTTGTCTCTCTAATTTCCCAGGGATGCCCAGCTATGGTGTCCTTGTCTTCCCAGAACAGGGTCATGCTAACTGGTGTTTGCTGTGCAACAATCTTCCATGCTCACAGCTCAAACATTGTTCCAGAAGAATTTTCATGTACAATGGAGAGCCTTCTATTTAAGGGAATGTTAGCAAAATCCTCTTTCCTGAACTAAACTGGTTAGTAGCAAGGCATTAATTGCATTTTGGGGAAAGAAAGCAAAGTTAGAACCCTGCTTTCCTTGAACAGTGTTTTGCCTCCAGCCTCTGAAATGCTGTGAAGTTTGTTTCCCTGCCTCTAGTTTTATATACTGTATTCTGGTGTTTCTGACATGGAGTGCAGTCCAGACACAACTACTACACATAACTTATCTTCACATATCCAGTTGTCTCAGGCCACACACTTGTTTCATAAATTGTCAGTCATTTGTTGGCTTGCAGGCTGGGCTTGAGCTGTTTTGTCACACTTTGCTGTTTGTCCCTTAAATGTCTTCATGGACACGTGGCACTCTCCACAGTCACTGGATTCCCACTGAAATTATTGTTGGCTTTTCAAAAAAGTGTTTTTATTAATGTTTGTAGCTCAGGTTGTGACAATTGGCAAGGAGGAGTCCCCTTTCACATCGCTTTCTTAATTGGTCCCTCTAACATCTCCTGAAATGGTCCTTGTTTTATCATAAAAACAGGAAGTTCTATGGTTATCTAAATTTTCTTACCCAAACACACTGTTCTCCAAAGATCCCTGGTATCTTTCAGTGGAAAGTGGTAAAAGAAAACCAAATCTATGCCAGGGTAATGCAGTGTGTTGTGCACATGGTCAGTGAGGTAGGGAAAGTTGACATGGAGTTTATTGTTACTTTTGTGACCAAGCTAAAATTTTCTGCTGGTCTTTTTTCCCCAAAAAGTCATGATATTGATATTGCCCACTTATTCTTCTATCTACTGATTTGTTTTAAAAAACTGTACTAATACAGAGCCTGTCAATCATTTTCTCTTTCTGGAGCATAAATGTGCCATCTTGGATGTCGTAGTGCTTGACTTTTTGTTTAAATTGGATGTTCTGTAAGAGTTTAAAAGCCTTAATGGCCCCTTTCTCCTCCTCTCTTACCTAAATGTTTTGGAAATGGCATCAGAGTACTAGAAACCCCTTTACTAAGGTCATTCAGTAGACCCTCTATGGAAGGGATACCCTAGCCTCTTTGAAAGCAACTGTTCTCTGGGATTTTCATAAAATTTTTATTTTTAAAATTTGAGGACATGTGCTAGTTATTGATTGCTGTGAACCAGTGACCGCATGCTTAGGACCTTATAATACAGATTTGCTACAGCCCAGCTTCTGGGTTGAGATACCCAGAACATTTTGGCTGGATCCTCTGCTCACAATCTCACAGGGCTGAGTTCATGATGTTGACAGGGCTGGAGGCCGAGTGAGGTCCAGTGAGGTTCCAATAAACTTCCCACGCATGGCTCATGGGCAAAGTTTATGTCCTTGTGGCTGCGTGGCTGAGCCCTTTATGTTATTGCTGCTGATGGGGGAAACAGTAAGCTCCTGGCCCTGTGTCCCCCATCCCACCAGGCCCTCTCCTCAGTCCCATGTCTCTGACTTCAGAAAGGACTCAGTTCCTGGTAAGCACTCCCATCCCCAGGCCGTTTTCATCCAGATAATCTCATTTTTTATTAACTCAAAGTCACCTGACTCCTAACATACTCAGAGTTCTGTCCTCACTCAAGGGGAGAGGATTTGAGGAGATGTCTTGACCCAGGGGTGGGACACTTAGGGACCACCCCTCAAATACTGCCTACCACTAGACCGCAAGAAACTTTTCATAACTATGTCATACATTAAAAACAATTAATATTTTAAAATATTCATTTGTTAATTCATTTACATTAAAACTGATACAATTTTACAGGTGTATTAATTTAAAATGATATGTCAATTACATGCTTACATAAGTAACACATTTTTATGAACAATAAGGATTCATTTTCAAACAAAGCAAAAATTAATGTGAAGAGGGTCATATCGTTTTAAAATTTTTCAAAGCTCCTTAATGTGTGGCTTAATAGAGGATGGCTGGATTCTCATAGCATCTTCTTCACTAACTTTGTCAAAGTTTGTTGTTTAGGTTGAGATATGAAAAATAAAATATATTGACAGTTACTAGTGTAGTCATTGGAAAGGGAGATGCTTATTGACTCCTAAAAGAATATCAGAGACGCCCAGGAGTTCCTGGATTCCATTCTTAGAAGAACTGTTTGAGAATAATACCATGAAATATACATAGTTTTAGGTCACGTGTATCTATAACACCATGAAATATACATAGTTTTAGGGCACGTGTATCTATGGCAGGTAGCAAACAAAGCAGTGGAGGAAACAATATGAACAACTGTCTCACGTTTCCCTCCAACATGGATTTTCACGAGTACTAGTGTCATCTATGTATTGTTCACAACCAGGTTTAGTGCAATATTCAATATTATTGCTTTTATTTACTTGGGACAAATATTGAGTTCCTCAATATGGTAACCATCTACTCTCGTGAAAGTCACTTAATAATATCAGAAAAACATAGGCAATATAATGTTGGGAATTACACCACCTTTAAAACTTTGCTCCCCCAAAAGAAAATGAAAAACACATTATTTAAAAACTTAAGATGTAGGCCAGGCACAGTGACTCAGCACTTTGGGAGGCCAAGGCGAATGGATCACCTGGGGTCATGAGTTTGAGACCAGCCTGACCAACATGGTGAAACACTGTCTCTACTGAAAAATACAAAAATTACCCCAACTTGGTGGCATGCACCTGTAACCCCAGCTACTTGGGAGGCTGAGGCAGGAGGATCGCTTGAACCCACGAGGTGGGGGTTTTAGTGAGCTGAGATCACACCACTGCAATCCAACCTGAGTAACAGAGTGAGACTGTCCCCTCAACAACAACAACAAAAATATTAAAATATAAACAATTTCTGGGATCCACAAGAAAAAAAATCAATAAATACATTAATTTGTTTTTTTCTGTAACAAAATTTAATGTTATGCTTAAATTACATTTATCTCTCATGTTTCCTAGTTTGCCAGCACGCACGCGCACACACACACACACACACACACACACACACACACACAAAACACATCATGAATCCTGGTAATAGTATAATTTACCATTAAGTAAGTGTGTAATAAACCGCAGGAAATTAAGACATAATTTCTTAAAATAATGAAAATGACACATTTTTGTAAAGGCCATTTTCCACACTGTGGTAACTTATTCACAGAGGAAACACAGTGTCACTGTCCACATTGTTTTGGATCAGGACCAACAGAATCTTCAACAGTAGCATCACCCAGCTGAGGAGCAGGCATTTTCAACTTTTTTTTTTTTTTTTTGACTGCCCAGGGTTCATGTTAGAGTGACCCTGCTCATAAGATCTCCCAGAACTTAATTGTTTTCAGTTACTTATTTGCTTAGGAACTGGAAATGCTAGGCTTTCCCTTTCTGCTTGTCCAGTTAGCTCCAGATGAAGAGGTGAGCCTTGATCACGTAGTAATCACACTAATAATAACTGTGAAATCAGCTGAGAAATTCATCAATTTTGGAAGGGTTTGTGCTATTCTAACTCCAGGCTATTCTAATATGTCCCTAGAGAAAAACCCCAGGTCTCCATGAGCAAACAGACAGGAAGCCATAGTCTCACCTTAAACAGTAAGCTCTGCAGTCTTGTCCTTCAAGAGATAATAATATAAAATAACATTTTAATATCTAGGGGTACCTGAATACCTTCCTAGCACAAAGTTGTTATACAAGTAGAAGGCTATTATATTATTACTTTTTGTTTGAATTATTGTATATATTTAAAAAGAAAAACATTTGTCATAGAAATCCATGAATCACACACAAAAAATTACCTTTGCATTTTACATTTTTTTTTTCCTTTTTTTTTTTATTGCATTTTAGGTTTGGGGGTACATGTGAAGAACATGGAAGATTGTTGCATAGGTACACACATGGCAGTGTGATTTGCTGCCTTCCTCCCCATCACCTATATCTGGCATTTCTCCCCATGCTATCCCTCCCCAACTCCCCCACCCCCCCACTATCCCTCCCCTTTTCCCCCCCGACAGATCCCAGTGTGTGATACTCCCCTCCCTGTGTCCATGTGTTCCCATTGTTCAACACCCGCCTATGAGTGAGAACATGCGGTGTTTGATTTTCTGTTCCTGTGTCAGTTTGCTGAGAATGATGGTTTCCAGGTTCATCCATGTCCCTACAAAGGACATGAACTCATCGATTTTGATGGCTGCATAATATTCCATGGTGTATATGTGCCACATTTTCCCTGTCCAGTCTATCATCGATGGGCATTTGGGTTGGTTCCAGGTCTTTGCTATTGTAAACTGTGCTGCAATGAACATTCGTGTACATGTGTCCTTATAGTAGAACGATTTATAGTCTTTTGGATATATACCCAGTAATGGGATTGCTGGATCAAATGGAATTTCTATTTCTAGGTCCTTGAGGAATCGCCACACCATCTTCCACAATGGTTGAACTAATTTACACTCCCACCAACAGTGTAAAAGCGTTCCTATTTCTCCACATCCTCTCCAGCATCTGTTGTCTCCAGATTTTTTAATGATCGCCATTCTAACTGGCGTGAGATGGTATCTCAATGTAGTTTTGATTTGCATTTCTCTAATGACCAGTGATGATGAGCATTTTTTCATATGTTTGTTGGCTTCATGTATGTCTTCTTTTGTAAAGTGTCTGTTCATATCCTTCGCCCACTTTTGAATGGGCTTGTTTGTTTTTTTCTTGTAAATGTGTTTCAGTTTTTTGTAGATTCTGGTTATCAGCCCTTTGTCAGATGGGTAGACTGCAAAAATTTTTTCCCATTCTGTTGGTTGCCGATTCACTCTAATGACTGTTTCTTTTGCTGTGCAGAAGCTATGGAGTTTGATTAGGTCCCATTTGTCTATTTTGGCTTTTGTTGCCACTACTTTTGGTGTTTTGGTCATGAAGTCCTTGCCTACGCCTATGTCCTGAATGGTTTTGCCTAGATTTTCTTCTAGGGTTTTTATGGTGTTAGGTCTTATGTTTAAGTCTTTAATCCATCTGGAGTTAATTTTAGTGTAAGGTGTCAGGAAGGGGTCCAGCTTCTGCTTTCTGCACATGACTAGCCAGTTTTCCCAACACCATTTATTAAACAGGGACTCACTTCCACATTGTTTGTTTTTGTCAGGTTTGTCAAAGATCAGGTGGTTATAGATGTGTTGTGTTGCGTCGGAGGTCTCTGTCCTGTTCCATTGGTCTATATCTCTGTTTTGGTACCA
Organism: Ateles fusciceps; assembly: GCA_036589455.1. Taxonomy (NCBI): domain Eukaryota; kingdom Metazoa; phylum Chordata; class Mammalia; order Primates; family Atelidae; genus Ateles; species Ateles fusciceps. Next base: position 8,096 of record JAZHEH010001829.1, read on the forward strand.
GTACCATGCTGTTTTGATTACTGTAGCTTTGTAGTATAATTTGAAGTCCGGGAGTGTGATGCCTCCAGCTTTGTTCTTTTTGCTTAGAATTGACTTGGCTATGCGGGCTCTCTTTTGGTTCCATATGAAGTTTAAGGTGGTTTTTTCCAGTTCTTCAAAGAAGGTCATTGGTAGCTTGATAGGGATAGCGTTGAATCTGTAAATTACTTTGGGCAGTATGGCCATTTTGACAATATTGATTCTTCCTAGCCATGAACATGGAATATTTCTCCATCTGTTTGTGTCCTCTCTTATTTCATTGAGCAGTGGTTTGTAGTTCTCCTTGAAGAGGTCCTTTACGTTCCTTGTTAGTTGTATTCCTAGGTATTTTATTCTCTTTGTAGCAATTGTGAATGGCAGTTGGTTCTTGATTTGGCTGTCTTTAAGTCTGTTATTGGTGTATAGGAATGCTTATGATTTTTGCACATTGATTTTATATCCTGAGACTTTGCTGAAGTAGCTTATCAGTTTCAGGAGATTTTGGGCTGAGACGATGGGGTCTTCTAGATATACAATCATATCATCTGCAAATAAAGACAATTTGACTTCCTCCTTTCCTATTTGAATACCCTTTATTTGTTTTTCTTGCCTGATTGCTCTGGCTAGAACTTCCAGTACTATATTGAATAAGAGTGGTGAGAGAGGACATCCTTGTCTAGTGCCAGATTTCAAAGGGAATGCTTCTAGTTTTTGCCCATTCAGTATGATATTGGCTGTTGGTTTGTCGTAAATAGCTTTTATCGTTTTGAGATACGTTCCATCAATACCTAGTTTATTGAGAGTTTTTAGCATAAAGCGCTGTTGAATTTTGTCAAAGGCCTTTTCTGCATCAATTGAGATTATCATGTGGTTTTTGTCTTTGGTTCTGTTTATGTGGTGGATTATGTTTATAGATTTGCGTATGTTGAACCAGCCTTGCATCCCCGGGATGAAGCCTACTTGATCATGGTGGATAAGCTTTTTGATGTGCTGTTGCAATCGGTTTGCCAGTATTTTATTGAAGATTTTTGCATCTATGTTCATCATGGATATTAGCCTGAGGTTTTCTTTTCTTGCTGAGTCTCTGCCAGGTTTTGGTATCAGGATGATGTTGGTCTCATAAAATGATTTAGGAAGGATTCCCTCTCTTTGGATTGTTTGGAATAGTTTCAGAAGGAATGGTACCAGCTCCTCTTTGTATGTCTGGTAGAATTTGGCTGTGAACCCATCTGGACCTGGGCTTTTTTGGGTGGTAGGTTCTTAATTGCTGCCTCAACTTCAGACCTTGTTATTGGTCTATTCAGGGTTTCGACTTCTTCCTGGTTTAGGCTTGGGAGGATGCATGTGTCCAGGAATTTATCCATTTCTTCCAGGTTTACTAGTTTATGTGCATAGAGTTGTTTGTAATAATCTCTGATGATGGTTTGAATTTCTGTGGAATCTGTGGTGATATCCCCTTTATCGTTTTTTATTGCATTTATTTGATTATTTTCTCTTTTCTTTTTTATTAATCTGGCTAGTGGTCTGTCTATTTTGTTGACCTTTTCAAAAAACCAGCTCCTGGATTTGTTGATTTTTTGAAGAGTTTTTCGTGTCTCTATCTCCTTCAGTTCTGCTCTGATCTTAGTTATTTCTTGTCTTCTGCTAGGTTTTGAGTTTTTTTGATCTTGCTCCTCTAGCTCTTTCAATTTTGATGATAGGGTGTCAATTTTAGATCTCTCCTTGCTTCTCATGTGGCCATTTATTGCTATATACTTTCCTCTAGAGACTGCTTTAAATGTGTCCCAGAGATTCTGGTATGTTGTGTCTTCGTTCTCATTGGTTTCAAAGAACATCTTTATTTCTGCCTTCATTTCATTGTTTATCCAGTCAACATTCAAGAACCAGTTGTTCAGTTTCCATGAAGCTGTGTGGTTCTGAGTCAGTTTCTGAATTCTGAGTTCTAACTTGATTGCACTGTGGTCTGAGAGACTGTTTGTTATGATTTCTGTTCTTTTGCATTTGCTGAGGAGTGATTTACTTCCAATTATGTGGTCAATTTTAGAGTAGGTGTGATGTGGTGCTGAGAAGAATGTATATTCTGTGGATTTGGGGTGGAGAGTTCTGTAAATGTCTATTAGGTTTGCTTGATCCAGGTGTGAGTTCAAGTCCTGGATATCCTTGTTAATTTTCTGTCTTGTTGATCTGTCTAACATTGACAACGGGGTGTTCAAGTCTCCCACTATTATTGTGTGGGAATCTAAGTCTCTTTGTAAGTCATTGAGAACTTGCCTTATGTATCTGGGTGCTCCTGTATTGGGTGCGTATATATTTAGGATCGTTAGCTCTTCTTGTTGCATTGATCCTTTTACCATTATGTAATGTCCTTCTTTGTCTCTTTTGATCTTTGTTGGTTTAAAGTCTATTTTATCAGAGATGAGAATTGCAACTCCTGCTTTTTTTTGCTCTCCATTTGCTTGGTAAATCTTCCTCCATCCCTTTATTTTGAGCCTTTGTGTATCTCTGCATGTGAGATGGGTTTCCTGGATACAGCACACAGACGGGTTTTGGCTTTTTATCCAGTTTGCCAGTCTATGTCTTTTAATTGGGGCATTTAGTCCATTTACATTTAGGGTTAATATTGTTATGTGTGAATTTGATCCTGCCATTTTGATGCTAGGTGGCTGTTTTGCCCGATAGTTGATGCAGTTTCTTCATTGTGTTGATGGTCTTTACTGTTTGGTATGTTTTTGGAGTGGCTGGTACTGGTTGTTCCTTTCTATGTTTAGTGCCTCTTTCAGGAGCTCTTGTAAAGCAGGCCTGGTGGTGATGAAATCTCTGAGTACTTGCTTGTTCGCAAAGGATTTTATTTTTCCTTCACTTATGAAGCTCAGTTTGGCTGGATATGAAATTCTGGGTTGGAAATTCTTTTCTTTAAGGATGTTGAATATTGGCCCCCACTCTCTTCTGGCTTGTAGGGTTTCTGCTGAGAGATCTGCTGTGAGTCTGATGGGCTTCCCTTTGTGGGTAACCCGACCTTTCTCTCTGGCTGCCCTTAGCATTTTTCCTTCATTTCAACCCTGGTGAATCTGACGATTATGTGCCTTGGGGTTGCTCTTCTTGAGGAATATCTTTGTGGTGTTCTCTGTATTTCCTGGACTTGAATATTGGCCTGCCTTCCTATGTTGGGGAAGTTCTCCTGGATAATATCCTGAAGAGTATTTTCCAGCTTGGATTCATTCTCTCCTTCACTTTCAGGTACACCTATCAAACGTAGATTAGGTCTTTTCACATAGTCCCATATTTCTTGGAGACTTTGTTCATTCCTTTTACCCTTTTTTCTCTACTCTTTCCTTCTCGTTTTATTTCATTGAGTTGATCTTCGACCTCTTGATATCCTTTCTTCTGCTTGGTCAATTCGGCTGTTGAAACTTGTGTATGCTTCGCAAAGTTCTTGTGTTGTGTTTTTCAGCTCCATCAGTTCACTTACATTCCTCTCTAAGTTGTTTATTCTCATTAGCATTTCGTCAAATCTTTTTTAAAGGTTGTTAGTTTGTTTGCATTGGGTTAGAACATGTTCTTTTAGCTCACAGAAGTTTCTTACTACCCACCTTCTGAAGCTTGATTCAGTCATTTCATCACACTCATTGTCCATCCAGCCTTGTTCCCTTGCTGGTGAGGAGTTGTGATCCCTTGTAGGAGGAGAGGCGTTCTGGTTTCGGGTGTTTACCTCCTTTTTGCGCTGGTTTCTTCCCATCTTTGTGGATTTATCTATGTGTGGTCTTTGTGGTTGGTGATTTTCAGATGGGGTCTCTCAGTGGACGTCCCGTTTGTTGATGATGAAGTTATTTATTTCTGTTTCTTAGTTTTCCTTCTAACAGTCTGACCCCTCTGCTGTAGGGCTGCTGAGGTCCACTCCCGGCCCTGCTTGCCTGGGGGATCACCTGCAGCAGCTGCAGAACAGTAACGGTTGCTGCCTGTCTCTTCTTCTGCTATCTTTGTCCCAGAAAAATACCCACCAGATGTCCGTCTGAGCACTCCTTTGTGAGGTGACTCGTTGGATATATGGGGGATCAGGGGAGCTGCTTGAGGAAACAGAGTTTCCTTTATAGGAGCTCAAGTGCTGAGCTGTGAGCTCCGTTGTTCATTCAGAGTTGCTGGGCAGGTACGTTTAAGTCTGCTGCAGCAGAACTCATAAACCCCTTTTTTCCCCAGGTGCTCTGTCCCGGGGGAGTTAGGGCTTTATTTATGAGTTTCCCTGGTGCTGCTGCCTTTTTCTCAGGGCTGCCTTGCCCAGCGATGAGACAGCCTAGTCACTGTTTGCCTACAGAGGCTTTGCTGAGCTGCTGTGGGCTCCACCCAGCTGCCGTATGAACTTCCCTGCAGTCCTGTTTATACCGGTGTAGTGAGAACTGCCTCGGTAATGGCAAACTACCTCTGTAGCGGCAGACTGCCTCAGTAATGGCGGACGCCCCTCCCCCCACAGAGCTGGGCCGTCCGGGGCTCAGCTGTGCTTGCTGTGAAACTCTGGATCCAGAGCGTTTCCGATGGCTGTTTTTTTGTGGGGGGTGGGACCAGCCGAGCCTGATCACCTGGCTCCCTGCCTCAGAGTCTCCCAGGTGTTCCAGCCGCCTGTTGAAAAGGTGCCGGGGATCTGTGTGATTTCCCGTGCGGCGACCCACTGCGCCGGCTGAAACCGCGGGCGCTGAGATTCGTGGCGTTTTTTTTTTGCCCGGGAAATCTCCCGGCCTGGCTGCCTGTTTCAGTCCCCTTTTTTAATCAGATGAATGGGCAGCTCTGCCTTCCCCGGAGCTCCAATTGCCAGCTAAAACGGCACCCGGACCCACGTATTTGTATGGGGAACCGCTGTGCCGGGACGCCGCCCAAAACAGCAGCGCCGGCGAAAACAGTCGCGCCGGCAAAAACTGCTGCGCCGGCCACACCAGCCGTGCTGGCGACCCGTGGGGCTCCTCCCCCTGGGAATCTCCTGGTCTGTGGGCAGTAAAAATCTGTCTGGCAATGCGGCGTCCACTCACCCTCCGCGCTTTCACTGGGAGCTGCAATCCTCAGCTGCTCCTAATCGGCCATCTTGGATCTCGGCTGCATTTTACATTTTATACATCCACACTGACTCAGTGAGCTACACTGGAATTTTGTAATATTATAGATATTCAATGAACATGGCATAAATTCTGGATGGTACATCTTTTCTAAGTGCTTATTTAAGAGTTGTCTTTGGAGACTGCTGGCAAGATGGCCAAATAGGAACAGCTCCACTGCGTAGCTCCCAGCAAGATCAACACAGAAGGTGGGTGATCTCTGTGTTTCCAACTGAGATACCTGGTTCATCTCACTGGGACTGGTTGGACAGTGGGTGCAGCCCAAACAGAGCAAGCTGAAGCAGGGTGAGGCATCACCTCACCCGGCAAGTTCAAGAGTCTGGGAAACTCCCTCTCCTTGACAAGGGAAGCCATTAGGGACTGTTCCTTGACCTTGGGCCCAGATACAGTGCTTTTCCCATAGTCTTCACAACCCGCAGACCAGGAGATTCGCTCCAGTGCCTAAAATACCAGTGCCCCAGGTTTCCAGCACCAAACTGGACAGCAGTTGTTTGGAAAGACTCTGAGCAAGCCACAGCAGTTTTTTCTTTCCCCATATCTCAGTGGTGCCTAGAATACCAGTGAGATAGAACCATTCACTCCCCTGAAAAAGGGGGCTGAAGCCAGGGAGCCAAGTGATCTGGCTTGGCGGGTCCATGCCCACAAAGACAAGCAAGCTAAGATCCACTGGCTAGAAATTCTCACAGCCACCACAGCAGTCTGAGATTGACCAGGGATTTTGAGCTCAGTGGGGGGGAGGGTTATCCACCATTGCTGAAGCTCAAGTAGGTGGTTTTAACCTCATCTGTGTAAACAAAGTCACTAGGAAGTTTGAACGGGATGGAACTCAACACAGATCAGCAAGGCCTCTGCAGGCAGACTGTGTCACTAGACTCCCTCCTTGCTGGGCAGGGCATGTCTGAAAAAAGGCAGCAGCCCATTAGGAACTTATAAATAAAGTTCCCAACTTCCTGGGACAGAGCATCTGAGAAAAGGGTTGGTTATGGGTACAGCTTCAGCAGACTTCAACGTCCTTCCCTGGCAGCTCTGAAGAGAGAAGCAGATTTTCCAGCACAGCTTTTGAACTCTGATAAGAAATAGACTGCCTCATCAAGTGGCTCTTTGACCTCCATGTACCCTGACTGGAGACACCTCCCTGTAGGGGCCAATAAATGCCTCATATAGGACAGCTCTGGCTAGCATCTGGCGGATACACTTCTGGGATGGAGCCACCAGAGGAAGAAACAAGCATCAATCTTTACTGTTCTACAGCCTCCACTGGTGATTCTCAGGCAAGCAGAATCTGGAGTGGACCTTCAGCAAACTCCAGGAGAGTTACAGCAGAGGGGCCTGACTGTTAGAAGCATAACTAACTAATAGAAAGAAATAGTTTCAACATCAACAGAAAGGACGTCCACTCAGAGACCCCACTCAAAGGTCACCAACTTCAAAGACCAAAGGTAGATAAATCCCACAAAGAGAAGAAAGCAGCCCAAAAAGGCTGAAAAATTCAAAAACCAGAACACCTCTTCTCCTTCAAGGGATCACAACTCCTCACCAGCAAGGGAACAAAACTGAACAAAAAATGAGTTTGACAAACTGACAGAAATAGGCTTCAGAAGGTGGGTAGGAAACTTCTCTGATCTAAAGGAGCATTTTCTAACCCAATGCAAAGAAACTAAGAACTTTGAAAAAACGTTAGATGAAATGCTAACTAGAACAACCAATTTAGAGAATAACATACACAACACTGATGGAGCTGAAAAGCACAGCATGAGAACTTCATGAAGCATACACAAGCTTCAACAGCCAAATCAGTCAAGCAGAAGAAAGGATATCAGAGATTGAAGATAAACTCAATGAAATAAAGCGAGAAGACAGATTAGTGAAAAAAGAGTTAAAAGAAATGAACAAAGCCTCCAAGAAATATGGGATTATGTGAAAAGACCAAATCTATATTTGATTGGTATATCTGAAAGTGAAGGGGAGAATGAAAGCAAGTGGGAAAACACTCTTTAGGACATCATCCAGGAGAACTTCCCCAATCTACCAAGTCCATCCAAAATTCAAATTCAGGAAATACAGATACCATCACAAAGATACTCCTCAAGAAGAGCAACCCCAAGGCACGTAATTGTCAGATTCTCCAGGGTTGAAATAAGAAAAAAATGCTAAGGGCAGCTGGAGAAAATAATCAGGTTACCCACAAAGGGAAGTCTATCAGACTCACAGCTTATCTATCAGCAGAAACCCTACAAGCCAGAAAAGAGTGGGGGCCAATATTCAACATCCTTAAACAAAATCCTTTACAGACAAGTAACTGCTGAGAGATTTTGTTACCACGAGGCCTGCCTTACAAGAGCTCCTAAAGGAAGCACTAAACACAGAAAGGAACAACCAGTACCAGTCACTGCAAAAACACACCAAATTGTAAAGTCCATCAACATCATGAAGAAACTGCATCAAATTACGGGCAAAACAACCAGCTAGAATTATAATGGCAAGATCAAATTCACACATAACAACATTAATCTTAAATGTAAATGGACTAAATGCCCCAATTAAAAGACACAGATTGGCAAATTGGATAAAGAGTAGAGACCCATTGGTGTGCTGTATTCAGGACACCCATTTCACCTCTAAAGACACACATAAGCTGAAAATACAGGGATAGAGAAATATTTACCAAGCAAATGGAAAGCAAAAAAATAAAATAAAAAAATTTAAAAAAGCAGGGGTTGCAATCCTATTATCTGATAAAACAGACTTTAAACCAACACAAATCAGAAGAGACAAAGAACGGCATTACATAATGGTAAAGGAATCAATGCAACAAGAGGAGCTAACTTTCCTAAATATACATGCACCCAATACAGGAGCACCCAGACGCATAAAGCAAGTTCTTAACAACCTACAAAGAGACTTAGACTCTCACCCAACAATAGTAGGAGACTTTAACACTCCACTTAGATCAGTGAGACAGAAAATTAACAAGGACATCCAAGACTCTAACTCAGATCTGGACCAAGCAGACCTAGTAGACATCTACAGAAACACTCCACCCCAAATTTACAGAACATGCATTCTTCTCAGCACCACATTGCACTTATTCTAAAAATCTGAGTACATAATTAGAGATAAAACACTTCTGAGCAAATGCAAATGAACAGAAACCATAACAGTCTCTCAGACCACAGTGCTATCAAATTAGAACTCAGAATTAAGAAACTCATTCAAAACTGCACAACTACATGGAAACTGAACAACCTGCTCCTGAATGACTACTGGATAAATAATGAAATGAAGGCAGAAATAAAGATGTTCTTGAAACCAATGAGAATGAAGACACAATGTACCAGAATACATTCAAAGCAGTGAGTAGAGGGCAATTTATAGCACTTAATGTCCACAGGAGAAATGAGGAAAGATCTAAAACTGACACACTAACATCACAATTAAAACAACTAAGGAGCGAGAATGAATTCAGAAGCTAGCAGAAGACAAGAAATAACTAAGATCAGAGGAGAACTGAAGGAGATGGAGAAAAAAAAAGAAAAAATAACTTGAAAAAAAAAATCTATGAATCCAGGAACTGTTTAAAAAAAAAAATCAACAAAATAGGTAGACCATTAGCAAGACCAATAAAGAAGAAAAGAGAGAAGAATCAAATAGATGCAATAAAAATTACAAAGGGGACATCAACACTGATCCCACAGAAAAACAATCTACCACCATAGTATACTATAAACATCTCTATGCAAATAAACTGGCAAATCTAGAAAAATTGATAAATTTCTGGACACTTACACCATCTCAAGACTAAACAAGGAAGAAGTCAAAATCCCTGAATAGACCAATAACAAGGTCTGAAAATGAGATAGCAATTAATAGCCTACCAACCAAAAAGAGTTGAGGACCAGAGAGGTTCACAGCTGAATTCTACCAGCAGTACAAAGAGAAGCTGGTACCATTTCTTCCAAAACTACTCCAAACAATAGAAAATGAGGGGAATCCTCTTTAACTCATTTTATCAGTCCAACATCATCCTGATACCAAAACCTGGCAGAGACACAACTGAAAAAGAAAATTTCAGGCCAATATGCATGACAAACATTGGTGTGAAAATCTTCAGGTAAGATACTGGCAAACCGAATCCAACAGCACATCAAAAAGCTTATCCATCATGATCAAGTCAGCATTATCCCTGGGATGCAAGGCTGGTTCAACATACACAAATGAATAAACATCATCTATCACATAAACAGAACCAAAGACAAAAACCACATGTATACCTCAATAGTTGCAGAGAAGGCCTTTGACAAAACTCAACAACTTTTCATGCTAAAAACTCTCAATAAACTAGGTATTGATGGAATGCATCTTCAAACAGTAAGAGCTATTTATGACAAACCCACAGCCAATTCATGCTGAATGGGCAAACACTGGAAGCATTCTCTTTGAAAACCAGCACAGAACAAGGATACCCTCTCTCACCATTTCTATTCAACATAGTATTGGAAGTTCTGGCCAGGGCAATCAGGCAAGAAAAATAAATAAAATAGGTAAAGAGAAAGTCCAATTATCTCTATTTACAGACGACATGGTTGTATATTTAGAAGACTCCATCATCTCAGCCCAAAATCTCCTTAAGCTGATAGCAACTTCAGCAAAGTCTGAGGATACAAAAATCAATGTGCAAAGATCACAAGCATTCCTATAAACCAGTAAGAGACAAACAGCCAAATCATGAGTGAACTCCCATTCACAATTGCTACAAAGAATAAAATACCTAGAACTACAACTAACAAGGGATGGGAAGGACCCCTTCAAGAACTACAAACCACTGCTCAAGGAAATAAGAGAGGGCACAAACAGATGTAGAAGCATTCCATGCTCATGGGTAGGAAGAATCAGTATCATGAACATGGCCATACTGCTCAAAGTAATCTATACATTCAGTGCTATCCCCATCAAGCTACCATTAAGTGTCTTCACAAAATTGGAAAAAAACACCTTAAATTTCATACGATACTAAAAAAGAGTCCACATAGCCAAGACAATCCTAAGCAAAAATATTTAATAATTTTTTTTTAAACTGGAGGCATCACGCTACCTGACTTCAAACTACAGTAATAGAAACAGCATGGTACTGGTACCAAAACAGAGATATAGACCAAGGGAACAGAACAGAGGCCGCTGAAATAACCCCACACAAGTACAACCATCTGATCTTTGACGAATCTGACAAAGACAAGCAATGGGGAAAGGATTCCCCATTTAATAAATGGTGCTGGGAAAACTGGCTAGCCATATGCAGAAAGCTGAAACTGGATTCCTTCCTTACACCTTATACAAAAATTAACTCAAGATCGACTAAAAATTTAAACCTAAGACCTGACACCATAAAAACCGTAGAAGAAAACCTAGGCAATATCATTCAGAACATAGGCATGGGGAAAGACTTCATTACTAAAACACCAAAAGGAGTGGCAACAAAAGCCGAAATAGACAAATGAGATCTAATCAAACTAAAGAGCTTCTGCACAGCCAAAGCAACTATCATTAGAGTGAATCAGCAACCAACAGAATGAGAGAGTATTTTTGTAATCTACCCATCTGACAAAGGGCTAATCACCAGAATCTACAAAGAATTTAAACAAATTTACAAGAAAAAAACCCCATCAAAAAGTGGGTGAAGAATATAAACAGAGATTTCTCAAAAGGAGACATTTATGCAGCCAACACATGAAAAAAAAAAAAAAACCTCATCAACACTGATCATTAGAGATATGCAAATCAAAACCACATTGAGATACCATCTCACATCAGTTAGAATGGTGACCATTAAAAAATCAGGAGGTAACAGACGCTGAAGAAATAGGAATGCTTTTACACTGTTGGTGGGAGTATAAATTAGTTCAATCATTGTGGAAGACAATGTGGCGATTCCTCAAGGATCTAGAACTAGAAATACTATTTGACCCAGCAATCCCATTACTAGGTGTATACCCAAAGGAGTATAAATCATACTATTATAAAGACACATGCACATGTATTGTATGGCTGGGTGGGTGTGTGCATGGGTGTGTGTGTGTGTGTGGCACTATTCATAAGAGCAGAGACTTGGAACTAATTCAAATGCCCATCAATGATATACTGGATAAAGAAAATGTGGCACATACATACCATGGAATACTATGCAGCCCTAAAAAAGGATAAGTTGATGTCCTTTGCAGGAGATGAATGAAGCTGGAAACCATCATTCTCAGCAAACTGACACAACAACAGAAAACCAAACACCACATATTCACACTCATAAGTGAGTGTGGAACAACAAGAATACATGAACACAGGGATGGGAGCATCACACACAGGAGCCTGTTGGGGGTGGGCGTATGGGGCTAGGGGATGGATAGCAGTGAGGTGGGGGGGCCAGGGGAGGGGATAGCATTAGGATAAATACTGAATGTCCATGACAGGGTGATGCATGCAGCAAACCACCATGGCACGTGTGTACCTATGTAACAAACCTGCACATTCTGAACAGGTACCCTAGAATTTAAAGTATAATACCTTTTTTAAAAAGTTATTTTTAATTTGACATCAGTCAAACTGTGAAATGGGCAGGCCTGTTTGTTACTAGAGGCAGGCCTGGATTGATCACTAAACTTACAGGAGCCTGTGTTTATCAGCAGATGTATTTCATTTATATCCGAGGAAACCGGAGTAGGCATTGTCATTCCATTCCATTGTCAGAGTGGACATCAGTCATCACTCAGAACTACCTACCGTTGAATTTTCTTGATAATATTCTCATTAGTAAATGCCCAGCTAACATCAAATAACTCTAGTGAAAGCCCATTGCCCCAGAGAGAGCTGATTTCATGTTTGAACATTTTCACTTTGAACGAGGCTTCCTATTGACTTATATACAGTGATTGATGGTGACTCTATCCCTCTAGGCCTAATAAAACAATTCTTCACTCTGGTCTACACAGAGTACCTTCCTGTAATTGCAAACAATCATTGTGAGTCCTCTGAGCCTTTTATTCATGGTAAAGAGGCCCTCCTTGCTTACCCGTTTCCTTGTCAGCTGTTTATTCTTCATGGTGGTCTGCATGTTCATTTGGCTTTTTTTTTTTTTTTCAGCTACAATGTATTTGAGAAGACCTACTCTTGGGTTTATGTTTGTTTATTACACTCACAAGTAATATCCATATTGCTGATAGGAGAAACTGATTTTAAAAATTATGACAACTGATCTGTCACAATACAAGTTTTTTTAAGTAGACATATTTCAACATGAATATAATCATAGAATTGAAGGAAAGACAAAAAAAGAGATGTTACTGTGGGAAGGGAGGGAGGTGGCTTGGAATCCCCCAAGGACAGTGAGAAAACACACTGTGGATGTGGGATTGCAGGTGCATTCTGGGTGCTGTGGACACACTTTTAATGAAATGAAAAACAAAAAAAAGGACACTTAAGAAACTCATTTTTAGAAACTTTAGAGGAAAAAGAACTTGAAAACAAGGCCTTCCCTTTGATGTTTGACAAAGCCTATTTTTAGTAGTGAGAAGGTTCCCACTTTCAATCAGGCAAGATTTCCAAGTTCTTCTTGGTATCTTTATCAATGCATTGAGTTTACTACCATACAAGGAAACTCTGGGTCTGAAATTCTATTATTCAGCTACTGAAAAGCTAAAAGTTTGCTCCATTAATTCTTTATGATTGAGTAAATCTTGTTAGAGGAAAAACTTAAAATAGTTTTGTCACCATAATATTTTTAACAGAGGCTTCAAGAATAGAAACAGATGTATGAGCAGAGGGAGGTGTTCTTGCTGCTCTACCACTGGAGGCGAAGGTGTGCTGAAACCTCCATGTGGAATTCGACTCAGACCTCATTGTTATATAACGGTTTCTCTGACAAGAATGGAAGTTTCCAGACAAGATCCAATTATCTTAAATCGCTACAAATGGATCTTTAAATATCATAGTTCAAGGAGAAGTTCACACAATGCTTGGGAAAAGCTTTAATGAAAAGTTCGTAACAAATTGTAAAAATCTAAATCCTACATGAATTCGTTGACATTTGGTAAACATATTAGCATATTACTAAATGTATATGCTATGACACTGTAATAGTTTAGCAATCCCTGAAACTAATAAACCATGGAGGCTCTCTCAATAACATTAATGTGCTGGTCACGATGGACTCTTGAGTTGAACTTCCCAATATCTGGTAGAGCCTCCAATAGAAAACAATGAGTCTGGCTGTGTCTGCCTGAACATTTGAAGTAGAGCCTAGGTTTTCCTATCATATCATGGAGTAAATACAGCCTAATTAAAAGGCCTGGGGGATTTGGGGATGCCAAGGTGGGAGGATCACTTGAGTCCAGGAGTTCCAGACCAGTCTGGACAACATAGTGAGACCCCTATCTCTACAAAAGTTAAATTAAAAAAAATAGCTAAGCATGGTGGTGCCCACATCGCAAGCTACTTGGGAGGCTGAGGCAGAAGGATCACTTGAACTCAGGAGGTCAGGGCTGCTGCTGGAAGCTACAGACGCACCACTGTACAGTAACCTGAGCAGCAGAGCAAAACTCTGTCTCCATAAGCAACAACAACAAAAGGGCTGGTTTCGGTGGTACATGCATTATTTTATTTTCCTCACTTAAATTATCTTAATGTTTTTTCTACCTTTGATTCAATTGACTCAGTAGGTCCTGTTTATTATTTTACCTTTAGCTAACCCTGTTTGAGCCTGCTTATTGTGCAAGTGATGGCTTCTGTTTGAATTTAATGTAGAAGCCTGTGCAGTAGGAGCTATTATCAACTTGTAACAGGGACCAGAGACTTAGGAAATTGGCCAGTGCCACCTGGCTTGTGCAAGGCAGATCCAGGCCTGACCCTGGGTAGCCTGCAGCCAGAATCTGGGTTCTTCCTCGCTATATTTTACTGTCTCATGATTTATTGTAAATGAGAGGGAACGTAATGTTTGCCACTGCAGGCAGCACCTAAGCACCTTATGTATCAATGCTCATCTGGCACTCTTACCCTTGCTTTAAATAGCTTTTCTTACAGTTTCAGTCTTATCTGTTTAAAACATTTAAGCCTCTGATAATAGGTTGGCCTGGATACCCTTGTTATTTCCTCCCTCCCCTGAGATGCTTTGATTTCCTGTGCTCAAGTGTTTATAGACCTGAAGAGCAGAGATTTAAGTGGTATAGTTAGAATATGTAATGAGGGTGACCATTAATTTATTTACCAAACTGTATAATTTTATGGGTGAAAATGGACACGATCAATAACTGTGCTGAGACAGCAAGTGTAAACATGGGGCATAGGGTCAGCCTATCGACGTCCACTTAAGGTCTAGTTTATATGCACGTTTTAATATTTGTAAAGTCTCTAAATTCCCTGGGTAGTCAGCATTCTTGTGGAGCTCATGATCCCAACAAATTATGAATGTATGTAAAACAACAAATAAACTGACCAATGCTATGCATTCAGAGGTCTTAGATTTTAATACGACACTACTTTGTCCCAGCTGATTGGCTATGGTAAAGAAAATTGGCATTCCTTATTTCCTGATAGGCTCATGAGGCTTCTAATAATTACTACTATGTACTTCTTGGGATTGACATGGACATAAAGGTAAAGATATAGACAATTTATTTGATGGACATGCCTGTGCATGAATATTTTGTATACTGTATGTTTTTTCAAGAATGATTCACCTGTACCTGTAAGAATGAAAATAAAAATAACATCAATAGGTCACGGTGTGGTGGCTCACACCTGTAATCCCAGCACGTTGGGTGGTTGAGGTGGGCGGATCACTTGAGATCAGGAGTTTGAGATCAGACTGGCCAACATGGGAAAACCCCATCTCTACTAAAAATAGAAAAATTAGCAGGGTGTGGTGGCAGGTGCCTGTAATTCCAGCTATTTGGGAGGCCCAGGCAAGAAAATCACTTGAACTTGGGAGGCAGATGTAGCAGGGAGCCAGGATAGTGCCAGGGCACTGCAGCCTGAGTGACAGAGCAAGACTCTATCTCAATGACAACAAAAATTAATGGGTAACTGGAGGAATCTAGAATATTTTGTAATCCACTTTAAGCTTTTAGGTTTCTGTTTCAAGGACATAAAGATGGAAAATTAAGCTACTTAGGTGACTGGTCTATCTGGCCCTAACAAGATATCCCTCATCCGTATTCTTAGTGAAAATTAAGACTAAAAATAGTTTGTGTCTGTTTTTAAAGCACGGGAATAATCTGTATACCTGAATTGATGTTTGCATTTATTTCTTTTTTCCCCTTCTAGTTATCTCATGTGGAAGCCTTTCCTTTCCCCCAAATGGCAACAAGATTGGAACATTGACAGTTTACGGGGCCACAGCTATATTTACGTGTAACACCGGCTACACACTCGTGGGATCTCATGTCAGAGAGTGCTTGGCACATGGGCTCTGGAGTGGCACTGAAACTCGATGTCTGGGTAAATTAATCTATGTTCTGGGATTTATTTAATTCAAATGAACCTTAGATTACAGCTGTGTAACACATATGACTTCTTACTGTAATGTCTTAAATTTTTTCTTTGAGTATCTAAAGAGATTTGTTTTTAATCCAAGCAATAAATGCCATATAAGAGTCATATATTGCCGTAAGTGCCATAAAGGCAATTTTGCAAGAGTGCTGAGAATATAACCACACTCAAATGCCATCATGATTTTAAGACATACAAAAATGAATTTCAAAAACATTGTACATTTTATGTTTTTAAAACTTTTTAAATTAAGTCAGTGAATTGAAGTTATATTCATTCAGATTGATGTAAGTACAGTGGATTATGTAAAATGATATGTATTGGCCCCTGGGCAAGATGGCCAAATAGGAACAGCTCTGGTATACATCTCCTGGTAAGTCTGATGCAGACAGTGGGTGATTTTCACATTTCCAACTTAGGTACCTGGTTCATCTCATTGGGACTGATTGGACAGTGGGTGTAGCATAAGGAGGGTGAGCTCTAAAGCAGTGTGGGACATTGCCTCACCTGGGAAGTGCAAGGGGCTAAGGAACTCCCTCCCCTAGCCAAGAAAAGCCATTAGGTACTGTTCCCTGCACTCAGGCTCAGATACTGCACTTTTCTCATGGTCTTCACAACATGCAGACCAGGAAATTCCCTCTGGTACCTACACAACCACCAGGGCCGTGGATTTCCAGAACAAAACTGGGTGGCCATTTGAGTAGAAACCAAGCTAGCTGCAGCAGTTTTTTTTCTCATACTTCAGTGGTGCCTGGACACCAGCAAGACAGAACTGTTCACTCCCCCTGTAGAGGGAGCTGAAGTGAGGGAGCACAGTGGTCTGGCTCTGCAGGTCCCACCCCGTGGAGATGAGCAAGCTAAGAGCCACTGGTTTAACATTCTGGCAGCCTGCACAGCTGTCTGAGCTCCACCTTGGACATTCGAGCTCAGTGAAGGGAGGGCAGTTTGCCATTGCTGAGGCTCCAGTAGGCAGTTTCAACCCCACAGTGTAAGCAAAGCTGCTGGGAAATCTGAGCTGGGTGGAGCTCAACACAGCTTAGGAGCTGCAGGCACTGTCTCACTAGATGTCCTTGCTGTGCAGGGCATCTCTGAAAAAAGGTACCAGCCAGTCAGAGACTTATAAATAAAACCCCCACTTTCCTGAGAAAGAACACCTGGGAAAGGGGTAGTTGTATGTATAGCTTCAGCAGACCTAAACGTCCCTGCCTGGCAGCTCTGAAGAGAGCAACAGATTTCCAACACAGTGCCTGAACTCTGATAAAGGACAGACTGCCTCCTCAAGTGGCTCCCTGATCCCTGTGTATCCTGACTGGGAGACACCTCCCAGTAGGGGCCAACGGACACCTCATACAGGAGAGCTCTGGCTGGCATCTGGTGGGTACCCCTCTGGGACAAAGCTACCAGAGAAAGGAAAAGGCAGCAATCGTTGCTGTTCTGTAGCCTTCACGGATGATTCCCAAGCAAACTGGGTCTGGAGTGGACCCCAGCAAACTCCAGTACAGCTGTGGCAAAGGGGCCTGACTATTAGAAGGAAATCTAACAAATGAAAAGTAGTTTCAACATCAACAAAAGGACTTCCATTCAGAGACCCCATCCAAAGGTAATCTACCTCAAAGACCAAAGGGAGATAAACCCATGAAGATGGGAAGAAATCAGCCCAAAAAGAATGAAAACTCCAAAAACAAGAACATCTCTTCTCTTTTAAGGGATTACAGCTCCTTGCCAGCAAGGGAACAAAACTGGACAGAGAAGGAGTTTGACAAACTGACAGAAGCAGGATTCAGAAGGTGGGTAATAATAAACCTCTCCAAGCTAAATAAATAAATAAATAAATAAAAGCACATTCTAACCCAATGCGAGGAAAATAAGAATCTTGAAATATGGTTAGACAAAATGCTAACTAGAATAACCAGCTTAGAGATGAACATAAACAACATGATAGAGCTGAAAAACATAGCATGAGAACTTCATAAAGTGTATACAAGTTTCAGTTGCTAAGTTGATCAAGTGGAAGAAATGACAGCAGGGATTGAAGATCAACACAATGAAATAAAGTGAGAGGACAAGATTAGAGACAGAAGAGTGAAAAGAAATGAACAAAGTCTCCAAGAAATAAGGGATTACGTAAAAAGACCAAATCTACGTTTGATTGGTGTACCTGAAAGTGACAGAGAGAATGAAACTAAATTGGAAAACACTGTTCAGGACATTATCCAGGAGAATTTCCCCCAACCTAGCAAGGCAAGCAAACATTAAAATTCAGGAAATAGAGAGAACACCACAAAGATACCCCTCGAGAAGACCACCACCAAGACACGTAACTGTCAGATTAGTCAGGGTTGAAATGAAGGAAAAAATGCTAAGGGCAGCCAGAGAGAAAGGTCAGGTTACCCACATAGGGAAGCCCATCAGACTCACAGCAGATCTCTTGGCAGAAACCCTCCAAGCAAGAAGAGAGTGTGGGCCAATATTTAACATTCTTAAAGGAAAGAATTTTCAACCCAGAATTTCAGATCCAGCCAAACTGAGCTTCGTAAGCAAAGAAGAAAAAATTCTTTACAAACAAGCAACTGCTGAGAGATTTTGTCACCACCAGGACTGCCTTATAAGAGCTCCTGAAGGAAGCACTAAACACGGAAAGGAACAACCAGTACAAACCACTTCAAAAACATACCAAATTGACCCTATGAGGAAACTGTATCAACTAATGGGCAAAATAACTAGCTAGCATCATAATGGTGGATCGAATGCACACATAATAATATTAACCTTAAATGTAAATGGGTTAAATGCCCCAATTAAAAGACACAGACTGGCAAATTGGATAAAGAGTGGAGACCCATTTGTGCGCTGTATTCAGGAGACTCATCACACCTATAAAGATATACATAGGCTCAAAATAAATGGATGAAGGAAGATTCACCAAGCAAATGGAAAGAAAAAACAAGCAGGTGTCGCAATCCTAGATTCTGATAAAATAGACTTTAAACCATCAAAGATCAAAAGAGACAAGAATGTTACATAATGGTAAAGGGATCAATACAACAAGAAGAGCTAACTGTCATAAACATATGTGCACCCAATGCAGGAACACCCAGATTCATAAAGCAAGTTCTCAGAGACCTACAAAGAGACTTAGACTCCCACACAATAATAATGGGAGACTCTAACACCCAACTGTCAATATTAGATCAATAAAACAGAAAATTAACAAGGATATAATGGACTTGAACACAGCAATGGACCAAGCAGACCTAATAGACATCTACAGAAACCTCCACACCAAATCAAGAAAATATACATACTTCTCAGCACCACATCACGTCTATTCTAAAATTGGCCATGTAATTGGAAGTAAAACACTCATTAGCAAATGCAAAAGAATGGAAATCATAAAAAAAGTCTAAGACCACAGTGCAATCAAATTAGAACTCAAGATTAAGACTCACTGAAAACTGCACAACTATATGGAAACTGAACAACATGCTCCTGAATGATTACTAGATAAACAACAAAATGAAGGCAGAAATAAAGATGTTCTTTAAAACGAATGAGAATGAAGACACAGCATACCAGAATCTCTGGACAGATTTAAAGCAGTGTTTGGAGAGAAATATATAGCACTAAATGCCCACAAGAGAAAGCTGGAAAGATCTAAAATTGACACCCTAACATCACAATTGAAAGAACTAGAGAAGTAAGAACAAGTAAATTCAAAAGCCAGCAGAAGATAGGAAATAACTAAGATCAGAGCAGAACTGAAGGAGATACACACACAAAAAACCCTTCAAAAAATTAATGAATTCAGGAACTGGTTTTTTGAAAAGATCAACAAAATAAACCACTAACCAGACTAATAAGAAAAGAGAAGAATCAAATAGATACAGTAAAAATGATAAATGTGATATCAACACCAATCCTATAGAAATACAAATTACCATCAGAATGGTATAAACACCTCTATGCAAATAAAACAGAAAATCTAAAATAAATGGGTAAGCTCCTGGACACTTACACTTTCCAAAGACTAAACAAGGAAGAAGCCAAATGCGTGAATAGACTGATAACAAGGTCTGAAATGAAGGCAGCAAGTAGTAGCCTACCAACCAAAAGAAAGTCCAGGACCAGGTGGGTTCACAGCCAAATTCTAACAAAGGTACAAAGAGGAGATGGTACCATTCCTTCTGAAACTATTCCAAACAATAGAAAAAGAAGTAATCCTCCCTAACTCATTTTATGAGGTCAATGTTATCCTGATACCAAAACCTGGCAAAGACACAACTAAAAAAGAAAACGTCATGCCAATATCCATGATGAACATTGATGTGAAAATTCTCAACAAAATACTGGCAAACCAAATGCAACAGCACATCAGAAAACTTATCCATCACAATCAAGACGGCTTCATCTCTGGGACCCAAGGCTGGTTCAACATACACAAATCAATAAACGTAATCCATCACATAAAAAGGACCAAAGACAAAAATGACATGATTATCTCAGTAGATGCAGAGAAGGCCTTCAACAAAATTCAACAGCCCTTTAGGCTAAAAATTCTCAATAAACTAGGTATTGATGAAATGTATCTCAAAATATTAAGAGCTATTTGTGACAAACCTACAGCCAATAACATAGTGAATGGGCAAAAACTGGAAGCACTCCCTTTCAAAACTGGCACAAGAAAAGGATGCCCTCTCTCATCACTACTATTCAACATAGTATTAGAAGTTGTGGCCAGGGTAATAAGGCAAAATAAAGCAATAAAGGCATTCAGATAGGTAAAGAGGAAGTCAAATTGTCTTTATTTGCAGATGACATGATTGTATATTTAGAAGACCCCATCAACTCAGCGCAAAATCTCCTTAAGCTGATAAGCAACTTCAGCGAAGTCTCAGGATACAAAAATCAATGTGCAAAAATCACAAGCATTTCTATGCACCAATAACAGACAAACAGGGAGCCAAATCATGGGGAAACTCCCATTCATATTACTATAAAGAGAATAAAATACCTAGGACTACAACTTACAAGGGATGTAAAAGACCTCTTTAAGGAGAACTACAAACTACTGCTCAAGGAATGAGAGAGGACACAAACAAATGGAAAAACATTCCATGCTCATGGTTTGGAAGAATCAATATTGTGAAAAATGGCCATACTTCCCAAAGTAATCTATAGATTCAATGGTATCCCCATCAAGCTACCACTGACTTTCTTCACAGAATTGAAAAAAAACAAAAACAAAAAACCTTAAATGTTATATAGAACCAAAGAAGAGCCTGCATAACCAACACCATTCTAAGCAACAACAACAACAAAAAGAACGGGATACATCACATTACCTGACTTCAAACTATGCTACGAGGCTACAGTAAACAAAACAGCATAGTGCTGGTACCAAAACAGATATGGAAACCAATAGAACAGAACAGAGGCCTCAGAAATGACACAACACACCTTCAACCATCTGATCTTTGATCTTCGACAAACCTGACAGAAACAACCAATCAGGAAAGGACTCCCTATTTAATAAAAGGTGTTGGGAAAACTGGCTAGCTATATGCAGAAAGCTGAAACTGGATCCCTTCCTTATATCTTACAGAAAAATTAACTCAAGATGGATTAAAGATTTAAACATAAGACCTAAAACCATACAAACTCTAGAAGAAAACCTAGGCAATACCATTCAGGACATAGGCATGGGCAAGGACTTCATGACCAAAACATCAAAAGCAATGACAAAAACAGCCAAAATAGACAAATGAGATCTAATTAAACTAAAGAGCTTCTGCACAGCAAAAGAAACTATCATCAAAGTGAACAGGCAACCTACAGAATGGAAGCAAATTTTTGCAGTCCACCCATCTGACAAAGGGCTAATGTCCAGAATCTACAAAGAACTTAAACAAATTTACAGGAAAACAACAAACAGCGCCAATAAAGTTGGGCAAAGGATACGAACATACACTTCTCAAAAGAAGACATTTATGCAGCCAACAAACTTATGAAAAAAGCTCATCATCACTGGTCATTATAGAAATGCAAAGCAAAACCACATTGAGATACCTTCTCACGGCAATTGGAATGGCGATCACTTAAAAGCCAGGAGACAACAGATGCTGGAGAGGATGTGGAGAAATACAAATACTTTAACACTGTTGGTGGGAGTGTAAATCAGTTAAACGATTGTGGAAGACAGTGTGGCAATTCCTCAAGGATCTAGAAGTAGAAATACCAATTTGACCCAGCAATCCCATTCCTGGGTATATAACCAAAGAATTATAAATGGTTCTATTATAAAGACACATGCACCCGTATGTTTATTGCAGCACTGTTCACAAAGGCAAAGACTTGGAACCAACCCAAATGCCCATCAGTGATAGACTGGATAAAGATAATATGACACATATACACCATGGAATACTATGCAGCCATAAAAAAGGATGAGTTAATGTCCTTTGCGGGGAACATGGATGAAGCTTGAAACCATCATTCTCAGCAAACTGACACAAGAACAGAAAACCAAACACTGCATGTTCTCACTCATAAGTGGGTGTTGAACAATGAGAACACATGGACACAGGGAGGGGAACATCAAACACTGGGGCCTGTGTCGGGGAGCGGGGGTTGGGGGTAGGGGGAGGAATAGCATTAGTATAAATACCTAATGTAGATGATGGGAGGATGGATGCAGGCAACCATCATGGCACGTGTATACCCGTGTAACAAATCTGCATGTTCTGCACAATGTACCCCAGAACTTAAAATACAATAAAAAATTAACAAAGAATGAAAATGGTATGTATTTACGGTAATTTGGTCTTTTTTCAAAAAAGTTAAAAATTATGCATAGTTTTTAAAAATGGATTGAAAATGTTTCCATTGGAAAATGTTTTGCAAAAATCTATTATAAATGTTGAATAAGCAGTTTCAAGAACAACAATCTGCATGGGCAAGGATCACTTGAGGAACTAAGCCATGCCCGGTAAACTTCAAATAGCAAAATCTGTTATTTGAAGATACAGGGTGAAAGTAAGGTAGTAACCCTAGAGAAAAACCAATCACAAAAAGGATGTTTACACACTTGTCTGTAAAACATTGTCTACTTACTTTAAATTACTGCAGAACTTACATGAATGCTGCTTGATTTCTCACTCTTTCTCATGCTCTCTATTATACTGTTGAATATATTCAGTGCATTATATATTATTGAACACAATATGTGTTCAATATTATATATACATTATATATATTGAACACAATTAATAAATATGTGAATGTGTGTATTGTGTGTATGTGTATATCATTGAGTGTCCTCATTACAGTTTTCAGTAGATGATAAAATATCCCTGGACTATATATGCTTCTTCATGTAGAGAGTCACAAGTCCATCTGGGAGTTTCTATGCATTCCTAAGTATTATTCTGAAATTGCCTGACTATTGAACAGCACTTTCTCCTTTAGGCAGCTTTGGTGTGGATTAGGTCTTCTGTCTGGAACTTGGTTCTCTGAAAGGCACCAGGTTCCACTGGGAGGGAGCTGGGTAGTCCAAGACACATCTGACGATATGTATTGCATCTCTGTTAGTAATTGTAAAAATGAAAATTAATTGCAACTTATACTTGATTGCTGCTCTACTGCTTACTAACACCCTTAATCTTATCCTTTTGGTTATTACCAATACAGGATAAAGGAAAGGCTTTCATTGGCTCCTTGGGAGTTTAAGTGTCACATTCAGTTTACATAACTGTTAAATCATGGGTTAGCTTGGAGCTTATTGATCCCCCAATAAGCCTTTATCTATCTTGAGTTATTCTTCTGTCTGAATGTCAGGGCTTTGGAGTAAAAGGGATGAGATGCATGTTGAATAGTTGGCTGCCCGGAGATGTCCCAAAACACGCCTTAGTGCTATGCAATACATCTTAGAAGCTTTTGGAGGATGATTTACTCAGAAATGAGTCCATTTGCTCAGAATAAGATAAGGAAGAAAATAATGCCCAGATTATAATGTATAAAACATTTGTGTTATAGATATTGGACACAGCACATAATAATAGAATGGGAAGAGAGAGAGTAAAGGGAAAAAATAGAATTGACACACATGTGCACATACTAATGAGTAAACCATGGGTAATTCATTTAGCACAAAAATTTTCAAAGTTAATAAATACAGTTTGTAGTAACTGCAAGGGTTGAGATTCATAATGTATGAAGCATGGTAATGAACCATATCCCTTTACCAAAGACATCTTTTGCTGGGGGGTTGGCAGCACCTGGAACTCAGCAAGAACATATGTCCACAAGAAACAATAAAGCTGCGTGTGATACCCAGAGCAAAAGAGGGATGAGTGAATAAAAGGATCGGAGAACAGAGATAATATTGCTTGTGAAGATTATATGACTCTAAGATAAATGACGGAAACAGAGGCTGCAATACTAAATCTGCACAAATATTTAATACAGTAGCAATTGGATACTTCCAGAATCCAAGTATCAACTAGGTGCCATATTTGGAGACAATGATTATAAATGATATTTATTGATGACTTAAAATGCACATGGCATTTGTGAGATTTATCTGATTAGAACATAAAGTGCTTATTCCTTCAACCTGCAGATAAGAAAGCTTAGAGAAGTGAAGAATTTGCCCAACATCATAAAACCAAGAATACTGTCATGCTAATTCTGACCAATAAGGAGGAGTGTGTTGTGTTAATTAGAAGTGAAATGAGCTCTGAGATCTGAATTTGTCTGTCCTGAGATGGGTGTAAGGGCACGTGCAGGGGTCTGTGTCCCTTAGTTCTGCCTGGCTAATTGTGACCTTCATCCTGTACTGCCAGGTTGCTGATGTACTCTCCCCTATCAGTCTTGCTACTGCTCTTCTTCCATCTCCTAACTTGTTATTTGAATTAACCCTTTCCCTGTTACCATGGTTACAGCCCCTTTGAAAATCACTCTGGGTTTCCACCACACTAAATGCCCTTCAGTAACGGTCAGGCTCATCTGGACCATACCAGGGTACATGAGATAGTTGTAGTGAGGAACTGACTTATATGAAACAGGCAGTTGGTAAGAACTTATCTTTTAAAAATTCTGAAAACAATCTATATAATCATGGCTTCAACGCTAAAAAAGATGACCCCTTGACAAAATAAAACAACCCCCAAAACTATGACTTTAAAAAGCAAATCACCCAATCAAGAAAAAATGGGAAATTACCCAGATAAAACCACACCAGATTTTCTACAAGAAACTCAATTTTCAAGCAAAACAACTGTCCCAAGGCATGTTGAAGAGAATGAAATACAGTTTTAAAGACAGCATCTTGAGGGACAAATCCACCAAAAATTGGGAATGACATAAAGTGTTAGGGACCCCAAGAAAGCTGCCTAAATTATGCTTAAAACAAGAAGAAAATTCATTCTTGAAGCTGGTATGAAAATGGATGATTACTTGGTTCTGGTTTTTCTTTTCATTAAGAAGCATTAAAAACTTTTTCTAATTTTAATTTTTATGGATATATATGTGTTTATATTTGTGGGGCACACGAAATTTTTGATACACACATACGGTGTGTTATAAGCACATCATCAAGAAGCTTTATTATGGAATACAGAGATTAGGACTTTTTTCTTTTCTGAGACAAGGTCTCACTGTGTTACCCAGGCTGGAGTGCAGTGGTGCAACCACATCTCACTGCTACGTCAATCTCCTGCACTCAATTGTAAATAGTTCGCCGGCATGGTGGTGTGCACCTGTGATCCAAGCTACTTGGGAAGCTGAGTTACTTGGTCCTGACTCCTCCCAAGTACCTCAGCTTCCCAAGTAGCTTGGATCACAGGTGCACACCACCATGCCTGACAAACTATTTACAATTTGTTTTGTAGAGACAGGGGTCTTCCTAAGTTGCCCAAGCTGATCTCAAACTCCTGGGCTCAAGCAATCCTCCAGCCTCAGGCTCCCAAAGTGCTGGGATTACAGGCGGGAGATTTATAAAATCAGAAACTGACACCCCCAAAAGATAAGGAGCTTATAAAACGAGAACTTCAGAGTGCTCAATGAAGTGGAGTCTCGTACCCAGGAGAATTTCATCTGAACCAGCTGAGGGGACTAAGAATCACAGTGCTGAGGTGCTGGCAGTGTTCTTGGTGAGACACTATGGAAGGGAAGAACTCGAATGAAACTCATATCTAGAGTGATTGTTCACACAAGAAAATAAGCTAGCTCTCAAAACCATGGATTGACTTGATGATATATAGAGCAGATGGCCAAACATATTCCTCATAAATAATTTCTTTAGAAATACATTTTCATGAAGTAATATAGCTTCACAAGACAACATCTAGATTTGCATCCATTTTTTAATATTGTTATGAGATGGGTATTGATAAGTACCATTTGGAAAGGGTATTTATCTTTGATTACGGCGTAATGATTCTAGTTTAAAGAGTGAAAATAATATTGGATGATGGATTCAGGACCTCAAATTCTAATAATAGCCCAAACAAAATAGGATATATTATTAAATATATTTAATATAATACAATAATGTAATTATTAAATATTAATAGAAATTAATGTAAAATTTTTCTCAGTAAAATTAAAATAATTTCAAATGTATGAGAAGAAATTCTGAATTGATAGTATACAGGCAAAGAACTTGAAAGTTCTGGATAAAAGCAGGCTCATGTGTAACGAGTGCTCCAATGCGATGACCAGGCAAAGTCTTATTAATAAGATTCATTCCCATCCTCTGCTCACCCAGGTATCACATATCCAGAATCCTGACTTCAGTTTTGTAAAATAGTTTAAGTGAGCTCTTGAGGAATTGGTGTGCATCTGTGGTAACGGATCTGGTAACTATGGTCTTTGAAGACTGTTTCAAAAATTTTTGTTATTACTTTGGCCGAGAGCAAAGTAAAGTAGTTATTCATAGCTATTTTCAAATATTTAAAAAGCTGTCAGGTCAAACACGGAAGAAACCAGTTGGAGGCAATTGTTTTCCATATCAGTGCTAGCCCTGATTGATGGGTAGAGTTACCATGAAGACCATACTGAGATCTACACATCTTAATCAGGAATATGTGGGTAGGAAAAAGAAACAAACATAAAATTAATTGTATGTATCTGCCAAGGCAAGCCCTAAGGTTCATTACACGTGCCTACTTCCATTCATGGGTCTGTAAGAGCAGTGTATTGTCTGTTCTCAGGATGCTAATAAAAACATACCTGAGACTGGGGAATTTATAAAGGAAAGAGGTTTAATGTACTCACAGTTCCAACTGACTGGGGGAAGGCTTCACAATCACCGCAGAAGGCAGAGGAGAAGCAAAGCCACGTCTTACCTCGTGGCAGGCGAGAGAGCTTCTGTGGGGGAACTCCCCTTTATAAAACCATCACATCCGGTGAGACTTACTCACTACCACGAGAACAGAAGGACCTGCCCCCGTGATTCAATTATCTCCACCTGGTCCCACCCTTCACAAATGGGGGAGTATTACAATTTAAGGTGAGATTTGCGTGAGGGTATAGCCAAACCATAACAAGCAGGCACTGTGTACAGAGAAAGATAGCTTTTGGAATCAGTGTAAAACATCCCCAACTCCCCCACTTCATTTGTGTATTTTTAAACAGGTAGATCTGCCCAACAAGGCAACGAAGACTTTATGCAAAAGGCAGGGTCCACTTTGGTTCTTTACATTAAGTTTCCTTGGGCTGTATAGTCTAGGCCCACTATGTTTTCCATCCTGATGCAAGACTTTTTGACAAAAGCATTTTTTCCCCCAAATTGTGGCTGAGATATTTTGTAGTTTGTTTTTAGGGCCACTAGAAAGAATACTATTTCCTGAGATTGTGCTTCAGTTTCACGTGCAACATGAATCATACTTCTGGCCCGCTAGTTGTCTCCACTGATTCCCAACATGGGAGAATATGCCAGAATCCTTTTTGAGCATCGCAGCTGGATTGGCTAAGCATGGGAATAGATGAACTTTGACAGACAGAGTACTGAGAATGTCAACTATAGGAGAGCCGTATTTAAGAAAGGAAAGATGACTTTCTATGTCTAATATTCAAGAACTCAACCCATGCTGTGTTTTAGGTCCCTCATCTGGGTTCTAACAAGAAACTTTGAGAGAAAATGGAATGTGCATGAAAATATCATTGTAAATAGATTCGAGCAAAGTAATGCAGAGGTGCATCGGAATACGTTGCTATAAAATGTAGCCTTCCCCTCCATCAACACGATCACTCCTGCACTATTACTGGGATCTCCCAGAGTTCTGTAAATTGCCAAGGACCTGCTCTAATTTGCCCACTGTACTGTGTAATGCGACACATCTCCCCAAGTTGCAAATTAAGCCCTGAGAATGCTGACCTGGTATCCACTCTCTCAGGCACCTGCTAATCCACCCCGGAAGTTTATAATCCACATGACCCCTTAATTATTTTCTCCTGTTTATCTTCCCTGTGGTAGTTTGCTTAAACCAACAGAGAGCACACAAACTAGAAAGAGGTTGTAGTTTATGGTCTAGATTTCCTGTCACAGAATCCCACATTCATATTCTGAAAACATTTTACATCATTTAGAGAACTCAACCTCTCCCCATTGTGTTACCTGTTTAATCTCCAGTATTCAAGATATTAGTGATAGAATGAGAATTTCCTACATAAAGGACATTATCTTTTTTTATTAGATTCTTTTGCTATTATTTGTACATACAAGGCAATTGGAAAGATAAAAATAATAAAACAACTGATTATGATAATGCTTATATCACAGCACAAAGGTAATATTAGAACAGGAAGATTAGCTCCCCATCTTTGCTATTCTGTCTTAAATATAAAATATGTTCTCCATGATAGTCAGAAAAATTCCCAATGCCAGTCCTCAAATTTTGCAAATGCATTGTCAGTGGCTAGGGAATAAATAGCAAAATTCTCAGCTGTGGGTTTTTCTGTCATATTTCTGAATATTATCCAATGATATTTTTCTTGTTCCTCAAGAACTATGGTACAGCATTCAAAGGTTAATAAAATACAGTTCTTGTTTTTATTAAATCTATACTTTGAGGAATAAATAAGGTAAATACCAAGTAGCATTAATAAAAGTTGAGAATAGGTTGGATGCAGTGGCTCATGTCTGTAATCCTAGCACTTTGGGAGGCTGAGGTGGGTGGATCATGAGGTCAGGAGTTGGAGACCAGCCTGGCCAGCACAGTGAAACCCTGTCTCTACTAAAAATACAAAAAATTAGCTGGGCGTAGTGGTGGGCACCTATAATGCCAGCTACCCAGGAGGCTGAGGCAGGAGAATCATGTGAATCTGGGAGACAGATGTTGCAGTGAGCAGAGATCATGCCACTGTACTCCATCCTGGGCTACAGTGTGAGACTCTGTCTCAAAAAAAAAAAAAAAAAAAAACAAGTGGAGAATAATAGCAAAAGGGAGATGTAGGCAAAGTACTTGAGAAATCCTGGTGGGAGTGGGGACAACTGAGAGGCTGATGGAAGAGCAAATATAGGGGAAGCCACCCTGATTTTAGGTGGAATTCCAGCAAGTGGGCATTGGGTAAAGCCATTCCAGAAAGCAAGAGCTGTGAACATGGGTAAGAGTGTAGATGCGGAGTATGGCCTAAGAAGCCTGACTTGCTTGAAATAAGCAGGTGCTGGGTTGGAACTCTCAGTGGCCGCATGGTCATGAGAGCCTGGACTGATAGGGCCACCAGATGGTGGAAAAGTTCTGATCACTCTGACACCCACTGTAGGGCGGGCTCTGAGCTGAATCCTGGTGCACAGAGCATGGTGCTGCACTCAGAACTCACAGTCCAATAGTGGAGGTGAATCAGTAGGAAAAATCATAATCCCATCTGCTGAATCCCAAACAAAACACAGCAGAAAACTAGGAGGCTGGGTGTTTTAAATAGGCAGTACCAAAGATAGACTCTGCTGTTGTAGGAAAAGCCTGAAGCAAGGAAGATCTTTGCTTCTCATAGGAATGGTAGCGCTTCCTTTGGGATTTGTGGAAGATGCATACGTGGGGCAGAGTTGGACTGAGGTTAGAAGGACAGGAAGACGTGGCATCGGCAGGCAAGACTACAGAGGAGGCTTCAGCCCAGTAAGGCAGGATAGGCCCAGGGAAGCAGGTGGAAAATGTGCTTTATTCAGGAACTACATCAAGACGAGGAACAGATGAAAGATTTCTGAAAGCCCCAAAGACAGTCCAAATCATGGCCCTGGCTTGACGTTTTCTTCAAACCAAATACGATTTAAAAGAGCTGTCATTCACTGAGGTGTGTTAAGCAGAGATTTGGCCAAATGGATTTGTGACAGAGGACTCGGGCCCGTGCTTGATGCTGTCACAAACAGCACAGAGTGTTGTATGCTCTGCAAGCCCCATACCTCCATGACTTGGACAAATTCCACACACTCTCTGTGACACCACACAAATCTATGCATAGGCAAAGTCGCTCAGTGTTGCCCCTAGAAATCACACTTGGAGGGGGAAAAAGAAGAAACCTTATTTATCAGTATTCAAATGTGATTTTTTAGTATATGCAGATCTAGAGACTTAAATATGTCCATTGATGTTTACTGCTAATAAGTTTTTCCTGCGTATATGTGAATCTGATCCACCTGACATTTTATGACTATGCGTTAATTCTCAAGAAGAGTTTGCAAATTAGCTTTGGAGTCTACTGCCCAAATAACTCTGACTTTTGCCCAAAGACGGTGTGATTGCACAGAATGGATAGAATAAAGCATATTGTATTCCCCTACAGGCACAGGATATTTTAATGTATTTTATTTTCAGCAATAAATATGAATAATCACAAAACAAATACTGAGGTTGAATATTTGGTTTATAGATTTTCTAAAAATGGATTCAGTTCTAATCCCCAGACCAATATTTAGTATTTGTACTGCAACAAACTTGAACGTTAAAGAGCTGACCTTCAAGCAGGCCCCTCTAGGGGGAAAACACACATGTGGGGGGACCCTGTGAGAGGAGAGAGATCCCACAGTTCCAATGGAAGGTGCTGACGACAGCCCTAAGAATGCAGGGCTCCAGGTCTGTCCTATGCCATGAGACACATGGTGGCACCATTTCCAGTGGTAAAGGGGGTTTCTGTGGGATAAGTGAAACAGTGGAACTTTGTTAAATTTCCAAATCAGGGAACCCATTTCCAAAATCACACAGGTACTTGTCAGAGATTCTCACCTGCTTTACTTGCATCTGAGGTGTTCATTGTTTGCATGTGTTGTGATGTTAAGGTAAATCTACTAACGAGCACCTCAGGTCTCTTTCAGGGTCCACCTGTGTCAGTCACTCAGCAAGTCACCAATAACAATCAGTGTGGTGGTTTTAGGTTGCAAACTGCATGGCTTTTTTCAGTATCAAAAGCAAGTGCTGAAAAACAGCATGGATAACGTAAACAATGCCAAATCCTGTCTGCCAATAAGAGTCCTCCTCTAAAACGCTCTAAAACGCAGCTTCAAGGAACCACATTCCAGAAAACACAGGTCACCCGGGGTGCATGCTGGGGCCCTGAGGGCACCGGATTCCTTCAGGAACCAATTTCTAAATGTTCACTCCACTGGAAACAAACACACAAAACAACCTTTTGTTCTCTCAGCAAGGTTTTTTTAACTTACAGTAAAACACCTGTGCAGTGGAATTTAGATGCAATTCCAGAACAAGGCTTTGAGAGGCTGGCCTTTCGGGGGCGGGGGGCCTGCTCTCCTCTATTAAATTCTATGAACTGCAGGTGTGTGGCCTCCCCTAGTCTAAGTCAAAGTTAAAGGAGTAAGTGGTTTCCCCTGTGTCTGTCGCTAATGAACCTCAGACTAAACTGACCTCACAGGCGCAATTAGGCCCCTTTCTGCTCTCCTGTGTGCTCTGGCACAATTGTGGTTTTGGGCAAACCTTCACCAATCAAGAAATTAGGCCTTTTCTCCTTCTGGAGGCTCTTCCTGACATTTTGCTTGAGATGTACGCTATTTCTTTGCTATGAAAATGGACTCAATATTCCATCCATCTTGCTTGCAGTTTCTGTGTTTGGTCAAATGTTTGGTAGATTTTCTTTCGAATCCAATTTTAGAGAAAGACTGTTAAAAAAAAATGCTCTTTTTCTATTTGCAGCAAATCACACTGCCATGTGTGTACCTATGCAACAATCTTCCATGTTCTTCACATGTACCCCAAACCTAAAATGCAATAAAAAAAGAGACATTTTAACAAAAATATAATAGCAGTTTATAATTACAAACAGTTACAAAGTTTCATCAGACACAGAATAGAGTAGACTTAAAAGCCAGTGATTTTCAAAGCTTATGGTACAAAGGAATCACTTTGTAAGGCAAGTAAGACATCCAGATTCCTGGGACCCACCCAGTGTACTGCACAGTCCATACATATAACACCTCAATTGCTCTCAGGTTTCACGATATTATTATTATTATTATTTAAGTGGAGTATTGCTCTGTCACCCAGATTGGAGTGCAGTGGTGAGATCTCAGCTCACTGCAACCTCCACCACCCAGGTACAAGCGATTCTCCTGCCTCAGCTTCCTGAGCAGCTGGGATTACACGCATGTGCCACCACGCCTGGCTAATTTTTGTATTTTTAGTAGAGAAGAGGTTGCACCATGTTGGCCAGGCTGGTCTTGAACTCCTGACCTCAGGTGTTACACCCACCTGAGCCTTGCAAAGTGCTGGGATTACAGCTGTAGGCTACTACACCAGGCCACGGTATTCTTATTCAAATGATATGTTTTGTAGAATAGTGTATAAAACGGAGTCACCAGAGCAGACTATTGCATTCTTGGTTCCGTTACTGATTATCTCAACAATTATTATTATTATTATTATTATACTTTAAGTTCTGGGGTACATGTGCAGATCTTGCAGGATTTTTACATAGGTATACACATGCCATGGGGGTTTGCTGCCTCCATCTCCCCATCATCTACATTAGGTATTTCTCCCCCCTCCCCAATCTCCACACCCTCCACTATCCCTCCCCTAGCCCCCTACCCCACAACAGACCCCAGTGTGTACGTTCCCCTCCCTGTGTCCATGTGTTCTCATTGTTCAACACCCACCTATGAATGAGAGCATGCGGTGTTTGGTTTTCTGTTCTTGTGTCACTTTGCTGAGAATAATGGTTTCCAGATTCATCCATGTCCCTGCAAAGGACATGAACTCATCTTTTTTATGGCTGTGTAATATTCTATGGTGTATATGTGCCACATTGTCTTTATCCAGTCTATCATTGATGGGCATTTGGGTTGGTTCCACATCTTTGCTATTATAAACAGTGCCACAATGAACATACATTTGCATGTCTCTTTATAATAGAATGATTTATAATCCTTTGGGTATATACCCAGTAATGGGATTGCTGGGTCAAATGGTATTTCTATTTCTAGATCCTTGAGGAATCACCACACTGTCTTCCCCAATGGTTGACCTAATTTACACTCCCACCAACAGTATAAAAGTGTTGCTATTTCTCCACATCCTCTTCACCATCTGCTGTCTCCAGATTTTTTAATGATCACCATTCTAACTAATGTGAGATGGTATCTCAATGCAGTTTTGATTTGCATTTCTCTGATGACCAGTGACGATGAGCATTTTTTCATATCTTTGTTGGCTGCACAAATGTCATCTTTTGAAAAGTGTCCATTCATATCCTTTGCCCACTTTTTGATGAGGTTTTTTCTTGTAAATTTGTTTTAGTTCTTTGTAGATTCTGGATATTAGCACTTTATCAGATGGGAAGCTTGTAAAAATTTTTTCCCCATTTTGTTGGTTGCTGCTTCACTCTAATGATAGTCTCTTTTGCTGTGCAGGAGCTCTTTAGTTTAATTAGATCCCATTTGTCTATTTTAGCTTTTGTTGTTTGGTGTTTTAGTCATGAAGTCCTTGCCTATGCCTAGGTCCTCAATGGTATTCCCTAGGTTTTCTTCTAGTGTTTTTATGGTGTTAAGCCTTATGTTTAAATCTTTCATCTATCTGGAGTTAAGTTTTGTATAAGTTGTAAGGAAGGAGTCCAGTTTCAATGGCTAGCCAGTTTTCCCGACACCATTTATTAAATAGGGAATCCTTTCCCCACTGCTTGTCTTTGTCAGGTTTGTCAAAGATCAGATGGTTGTAGATCTGTGGCATTACTTCTGAGGCCTCTGTTCTGTTCCATTGATCTATATCTCTGTTTTGGTACCAGTACCATGCTGTTTTGATTACTGTAGCCTTGTAGTATAGCTTGAAGTCAGGTAGCCTGATGCCTCCAGCTTTGTTCTTTTTGCTTAAGATTGTCTTGGCTATGCAGCCTCTTTTTTGGTTCTGTATGAAGTTTAAGGTGGTTTTTTGCCATTCTGTGAAGAAGGTCAATGGTAGCTTGATGGGGACAGCATTGAATCTATAAATTACTTTGGGCAGTATGGCCATTTTCATGATATTGATTCTTCCTATCCATTAACATGGAATGTTTTTCCATCTGTTTGTGTCTTGTCTTATTTCACTGTGCAGTGGTTTGTAGTTCTCCCTGAAGAGGTGCTTCACATCCTTGTTAGTTGTTTTCCTAGATATTTTATTCTCTTTGTGGCAATTGTGAATGGGTGGTTGCTCATGATTTGGCTCTCTATCTGTTATTGGTGTATAGGAATGCCTGTGATGTTTGCACATTGATTTTGTACCCTGAGACTTTGCTGAAGTTGCTTATCATCTTAAGGAGATTTTGGGCTGAGATGATGGGGTCTTCTAAATATACAATAATGTCATCTGCAAAGAGAGACAGTTTGACTTCTTCTTTTCCCAACTGAATACCCTTTATTTCCTTTTCTTGCCTGATTGCTCTGGCTATAACTTCCAATACTATGTTGAATAGGAATGGTGAGAGTGGGCACCCTTGTCTAGTGCGTTTTCAAAGGGAATGCTTCCAGTTTTTGCCCATTCAGTATGATATTGGCTGTGCGATTGTCATAAATAGCTTTTATTATTTTGAGATACGTTCTATCAATACCTAGTTTATTGAAAGTTTTTAGCATAAAGGGCTGTTGAATTTTGTCAAAGGCCTTCTCTGCACCTATTCACAGAATCATGTGGTTTTTGTCTTTGGTTCTGTTTATGTGATGGATTATGTTTGTTGATTCACATATGTTGAACCTGCCTTGCATCACCAGTATGAAGCCTACTTGATCGTGATGGGTGAACTTTTTGATGTGCTGTTGCATTTGCTTTGCCAATACTTTATTGAAGATTTTTGCATTGACGTTCATCATGGATATTGGCCTGAAATTTTCTTTTTTAGTATGTCTCTGCCAGTTGGTATCAGGATGATGTTAGTCTCATAAAATGAGTTAGGGAGGATTTCCTCATTTTATATTGTTTGAAATAGTTTCAGAAGGAATGGTATCAACTCTTCTTTGTACCTCTGGTAGAATTTGGCTGTGAACCCATCTGATCCTGCACTTTTTTTGGTTGGTAGACTGTTGACTGCTGCCTCAACTTCAAACCTTGTTATCGGTCTATTCAGTGATTCAACTTCTTCCTGGTTTAGCCTAGGGAGGGTGTAAGTGTCCAGGAATTTTTCCATTTCTTCTATATTTACTGGTTTATGTACATAGAGTTGTTTATAGTAATCTCTGATGGTAGTTTGTATTTCTGTGGAATCGGTGGTGATATCCCCTTTATCTTTTTTTTATTGCATCTATTAGATTTTTATCTCTTTTCTTTTTTGTTAGTCTGACTAGCAGTCTATCTATTTTGTTGCTCTTTTCAAAAAACAAGCTCCTGAATTTATTAATTTTTTGAAGGTTTTTTGTGTCTCTATCTCCTTCAGTTCTACTTGTAATTTTCAGTTCTCCACGTTATGCTCTGATCTTAGTTATTTCTTGTCTTCTGCTAGCTTTTGAATTTGTTTGATCTTATGTGGGCATGGTGATACACACCTGTAGTCCCAGCTCCTCAGGAGGCTGAGGCCAAAGGATGGCTTGAGGCCAAGAAGTTGTTACAGTGAACTGTGATGATGCCACTGCACTCCAGCCTGGATGACAGAGCAAGACCCTGTCTCAAAAAGAAAAAAATGTGGGGAAGGAGTGGCATAATCAGAAGTCCTTCTCCATGTGGACGCTCTGTTATTAAAGCTCTTTCAATGCCATGTTTGTCCATTGTGAAGTACAGACATCTTCCCTGATCTCGCCCTTCTTCCTGTCCTTTCATTGTGCCCCTGAGTAAGCCCTGCCCCTCATTAGTTACACCTGCCAACCGTGCACACTCCTGTTTTCCCAAGTCCACACTATCTTCAGTGCATCTGTCCCTGGAACTCTAGACTTCTCTTTTCAACTGATTCCAGGCCATTTTTACCTACACATCAACTAACGTATAACTGAGATTTACGTAATCAAAATTGAACTTATTCTCTGATCCCTGTCTTTGCATTTGGAATTTCACAGGTAATTTGATTATCTAGTCTCTCAGACTGGAAGCCCACCTCATCATTCTCCTTACTACCCATAATCAATAGGTTCAGAAGCCCTGTTCATGTTAATTCCAAGAATTCCTTCTTTTCTTTCACTTTGATTTGAAAATAACATAACAATGTAAATAACAGAATACAGGTAAGCAAAATAAGTCAAATGAATAAATTGGAAAATTATACCTAGGAAATATGAACCATTTCATATTAGAAATATTACTTATTTTGCCCACAATTGTGAGAAAAAAGATAAAAGAAGAAAATCTGTATTTAAAAGTATGCATATATATGTAATAAGAAAGATTTCAGTAAGTTGTGCCTTCGATACTATTATTGACTTGATAATAAAAATAAGTTTTGAATATACTACTTTTATAAATGACAAACATTCTAAATTTTAAATTGGCTTTCTGTTTTTAGCTGGTCACTGCGGTTCCCCAGACCCAATTGTGAACGGTCATATTAGTGGAGATGGCTTCAGTTACAGGGACACGGTGGTTTACCAGTGTAATCCTGGTTTCCGGCTTGTGGGAACTTCCGTGAGGATATGCCTGCAAGACCACAAGTGGTCTGGACAAACACCTGTCTGTGTCCGTAAGTGCACTCTTTGTGAACGAATTCATCAGATGCTTCC
Organism: Ateles fusciceps; assembly: GCA_036589455.1. Classification (NCBI taxonomy): domain Eukaryota; kingdom Metazoa; phylum Chordata; class Mammalia; order Primates; family Atelidae; genus Ateles; species Ateles fusciceps. The sequence continues at coordinate 44,855 of JAZHEH010001829.1, forward strand.
TTTTGCCACAGTCTCTTTTGTTATTAGGTCACAATACACACCCAGGTAATCTTCACCGTAAAGCAGAACAGCAAACTTTCAATTTTCCTGTACGAGGAAAGAGAACAGGAGAACTGTCACGTTCACTCTCTTTTTTTCTCATCTCCTTCCTTTTTTTTTTCCTGCAAACTCCTTTTCCGGACTCCACGTTTCATTTGCTCATTAATTCATTTTAAATGGCTCCCTGACCAAGTGGTGTCATGGATTCCTCCTCCCTGATTTTATCACAGGATAAACTGAGTGGAGAGAAATGTTAATTGTTGGAGGGTGGAGGTGAAGAGTCTGGGTCTGCCAGGCAGCTCTGCGGTCCTAGAAACAGCGGCACTCCCTTCCTCATCCATGTCGCATATATTTTTGTCATTGTTTTATCAAGAACATAGGGAGTTTTGTAAGCACACTTTCTTTTACTAGAAAGAGATAAAACTGGCTGGGTGCGGTGGCTCATGCCTATAATCCCAGCACTTTAGGAGGTCGAGGCAGGTGGACCACCTGAGGTCAGGAGTTCAAGACCAGCCTGGTCAACATGGCGAGACCCCATCTCTACTAAAATACAAAAATTAGCTGGTCATGGCAGTGGGCTTCTGTAATCCCAGCTACTAGGAGGCGCTGAGGCAGGAGAATTGCTTGAACTCAGGAGATGGAGGTTACAGTGAGCTGAAATTGTGCCACTGCACTGCAGCTGGGATGACAGAGTGAGACTCCATCTCAAAAAAAAAAAAAAAAAAAAAAAAAAGGAAAAGAAAGAGCTAAAATTACATGTAATGATCAACCTTGAACTATATAACTTCAGAGATATTGACTAGTATTTTTAGAATGATACACTCTGACTATATTGCCCAATTTCCCTTAAACCAATTGCTAATATATTCTATATTTTTCTATGAATTAGGCAAAAGAAATGTTGACAAACTATCCAGCAGTGACAAGGATTATCTGTAATAGTGTCTTGAAAAATGTACAGAGTTCAAGGGTGAAAGCTTTACTTAGAGGAAAAAAGTTGTTGACAAGATAAATTATGAAGAAAACACCAGTTGTATGACTGTACTGTGTTTCTTTTGAAAGGGTGAATGACGGATATCTCTCCCTGATCTGCCTTCCTGTTATCTGGGGCATAACATAATGACAGTTCCCTGCATTTCAGAGGATCATACAAAAGAGATTGTCAACAAAAATATGACCTGAGTGTGCATAGTTATTTTGCTAATTTCATGATGTTTAAATTGATATTGCAATAATTTATACATGGACAATTTAAAGTATCAAACAAATCCCCACAATGTCTCAAAAAGAGGGTTTCACAAACTGAGCTGGTGTGTATGGAGATAATACTCAAAACTCATGATGAATACAAGAATTTTTAGCATCTCTTGTTTTTCACTGCTTCATTTTTAAATCATTTGGTATTCTGTCATGATTCAAGAGAGAAATCATGATCATGATGATGAAGAAAGTGGGTTTGGCAGGTGTTTGTTATTTTCCACAATTATATTAAAAGCCTGTAGGGTCAGCCTGTGGTTCTAGCTTCCAATATTCCCTTTCGAATATAAATACCATCTATAAACTGTCTGATTAGTGGAAAACCTCCCCACCCATGCAGTTAGTATGCCTGCATGTTTCTTAGTAAATAATCCCAAGGGAAGGGATGACATGTTCAATATTTAACAATGATATTGACCTGTCTCTCTACAGCCATCACATGTGGTCACCCTGGAAACCCCGCCCATGGGTTCACTAACGGCAGTGAGTTCAACCTGAACGACGTGGTAAATTTCACCTGCAACACAGGCTTTTTGCTGCAAGGTGCGTCCAGAGCCCAGTGTCGGAGCAATGGCCAGTGGAGTAGCCCTCTGCCCATGTGTCGAGGTAGGAAAAGTGTCCAGGAACGATCCCTTTGCTCCAAAAGTGTTCTAGGCTGCTCAGTAACACCAGAGAGCCTGTCTCCATGAATCAAGGGGGAAGTATAAAGAGTTCTGCAGGGCCGGGCACGGTGGCTCACTCCTGTAATCCCAGCACTTTGGGAGGCTGAAGGGGGCAGATCATGAGGTCAGGAGATGGAGACCATCCTGCCCAACATGATGAAACTCCATCTCTGCTAAAAATACAAAAATTAACTGGGCGTGGTGGCGCGTGCCTATAAGCCCAGCTACGCAGGAGGCTGAGGCAAGAGAATCACTTGAACCAGAGAGTCGGAGGTTGCAGTGAGCTGAGATCAAGCCACTGCCCTCCAGCATGGCAACAAAGTGAGACTCTGTCTCAAAGAAAAAAAAAAGAGTTCTGCAAACTCTCAGCATTCAGAGGTAAAAGCATTTTTGAGAGTAAGCACAAATCTCTCCATGGCTTTTTCCTGTCCTGTGGCCAGGTGTACAATCATGAAAATCTAGAATTCTCTCCTTTAAAGATAACTCATCTTCCACTTCTCTTTTTATTCATTCATTGACACATTTATTTCCACCCTGTATAGTTAGCATTTTGGGGCCCTTATGCTTTTAATTTTATGAATGCCTTTACAAAGTGCTTAGTGTTTTTAAATTTCAATTATTTATTTTTTGATTCATTTCTTTAAACATAGGCACAGAGACCTGGGCTAGATCTGAGTTTCCAAGAAAATTCTGTCCTGTCTCTTCGCATTTCTAGATGTTTGAGCTCATAGTGTTTAAGATTTTACTTTAATTCCTTTCCATTACAACATCTGTCTTATTGATGGTGCATTGTACTTTAGTGTGAAGAGGAAGTGTTTTTGTTGTTGTTGTTTTTGTTTTTGTTTTGTTTTTTATGGTAGTAAGATGAAATTAAACCCAGGAATGTATCCATGTCTCTTTCTCTGGCAAGAACCTCTCTTATTATAGGGCTCCCAAGGGAGCTATCTTCAAATAAGCTGATAGCAGAGTGGTAAACCAAGTCATTTGGAAAATGATTAGAGGTTGCATAGAAGTTGGCAACTCAGCTGAAGAGTTCTGGTGCAGGTCTGAATTGGAGGGCTTGGCATAAACTCAAAAGGTTAGTAAAGACTCCTAGCTCTATTTCCCCCTAAAATACTAGTACCGTCAAGATCAGAATGTTTAGGATTTGACCACACACTAATGGTCAAATCACGCAACTAACCACAGCACAGAATGCAAAGGAAACCAGGGTGAGGGGGTGAAGCCAGTGCCCCTACCTCGGGAACCACCCCCCTTAAGGAGCCCAGGGTCATTGGTCAGCTCCAGATGCTCAAGACAGAGCTTGCTTTGTAGCAGGGAAAGGCCGCGGGAAACGGATCTCCCGAACACCGAATACAGGAGGAAAGAGATTATTATTACAGCCAGGAGCTGGGGAAATTCTCTGTCCAAATTCAGCTCATCTAACAAAGGAAGGTTCTGCCTTTATATAGGCTTATACTTTAGATATTACACGTGGAAGAATCTTAGGTTTATAGCTTTAGAAATAACATATGAAAAGGGTCTCGGTTTACAGCTTCAGGAATCACATATGAAAGGGTTCCGGTTTACAGTTTTAGGACTTACATATGGAAAGGTTTCCGTTTACAGTTGCAGGAATCACATTTGAAAGGGTTCTGGTTTACAGTTTTAGGACTCACACGTGAAAACGTTTCTGGTTTGATCTTGTTTTAAGTAAAAGCAGTGCCTTCCGGAGAGTTTCCCCAAGACCAAGCCTGCCACCTACAGGAAGGTAAAACAGGAGGCGCCAGCCTTTTCTTCTATTGAAATGCAGTGTGATGGTCAAACGGGAAGTTGATCTGAGATGCCTGGGTCTCCTTCTTGAGCTTGAATCACAGCTTTCATTTTATCCAAACATTGTCTCCCTCAAAATATAAAGACCAAGAGAGGAACGTGGTCACCGATCTCACCTGAACTGCAACTTTTCTTCTTGTTTCATTACATTTCTGTTTGTTTTGCCTTTAATAATTACATGGGAAAAATCTGATGTGCAGAATTAGGGTTGAAATGATTTCTTTCACTTTAGTTTCACAATCACAAGAAATAAGAGGAGAGGCAGAGACACTGCGTGTTCTCATTCTCACATAATTCAGCCTTTTTGGCCGTTGAACTCTTATGACAGACAACTCTGCAGTGGTGTTTTAGGAAGGATGGAGCAGGGCCTAGCAAAATACACTCTGGAGTCAACAGAGCTAGCGGTGACTGTGTGGAGGCCACAGGACTCCATAGGGAGCAGAGCTGAGTTACTGCCTAGGCCTGATACTTCTAGAATCAAACATCCCCCACCACCCTCGGCTCCCCACAGTAGTGTATGCATCTATTTTCAGCTGTTCTGAAAAGTCTTTCAAAATGCTCTAAACCTGTGACTGGACAATCATAAGCATAGCAATGTGCTTCATTTCTTTACTTTGTAACAGCATTATCTCAGTGAAAACCGAACATTGGCAATCTTGTGGGTCATCATCCTGATAGGAAGCTGATTTAATTTGGAATCTCTCATTTGTAAAAATATTTGAGCTCAAATATGTTAACAGTACATTTTAATATGGTAGATTATTAAATTATATGTCTATATGGAATATGTAAAATATGTCATATGTTCAGTATGTTATTTTTCTCTGGATAAAATGTCATCAATTTTCTCGTTTTTCCCATTAAAGTCCTCCTTTTCTCTGTTGAATGAGTAAATACATTCATAATAAAATGTTTCATTTTGAGATAATTGTAGATTCCCAGGCAAGCACTAGGTATAATACAGGGAGGTTCTTTCTACACCCTACCCACTTTCACCCAGAGGAAGAATCTTGCAAAATTAGAGGACATTAGAAAAACCAGGATATGGACATTGATATGGTCAAGATAGGAAATGTCCATTAACGCAAGAATCCTCCTTTTCCCTTTATAAACACACCCACACATCCCAACCTCATTCTTAATTTCTGGCATCCATTAACCTGGTCTCCACTTCTCTGACCTTCTCCCTTCAAGAATGTTATCCAAATGAATAAAATCATGTGGTGTGCAGCCTTTTGAGATGGGCCCTTTCAGTCAACATAATTCTCTGAAGATTCATCAAAGTTGTGGCCTATGTCAAAAATTCAGTCCCCTTTTCCTGCAGAGTAGAATTTCATGGTACAGATGTAACAGTTTGTTTCACCATTTACCCATTGAAGGACGTCTGGGTTGATTCCAGACTTTGCTATCACAAACAATGCTGCTATGAGCTGTTAGGAACAGGATTTTGTGTGGTTATAAGTTTTCATTTCTCTGGGAAAATGCCCAGGAGTATAACTGCCGGGACATATGGTATTTGCAAGTTTAGTTTTATGAGAAACTGCCAAGCACTTTTCTAGCATGGCGGAACTGTTTGTCGTCTCTACCGACCATGTGTGGGCGATGCAGTTTCTCCACATCCTCTCCAGCATTCCGTGTGGTCACTCTGCCTTGTAGCTTTCTTGATAGACATGTGGTGATAGCTTTCTGTGGTGTTCACTTGCAACTTCCTGATGGCTAACGATGTGAGCGCCGTGCCTGGTGATTATTTCCATCTGTACTCTTCAGTGAGATGTCTGTTCAGGACTTTTGCTCAAGTCCTGATTGAATTGTTTGGATTTTTTGTTTGTTTTTTTAAGATTGAGTTTTAAGAGTTATTTTTTCTATGTTACAGTCATTTGTCAGGTATATAATTGGCAAAATGTTTCCCAGTCTCTCATTTGACTTTCATCCTCTTCGCAGGGTCCTTTGAGCAGCAGCAGCTTTAAATTTATCATCTTTTCTTTTTGTGGATCATAGTATTGATGTCAAGTCTAAGACTCTGCCCAGACCTAGATTTTGATGTGTTCCTATATTTTTTCAATCACTTTGCATTTGATATATTTTGAAGTCTGTGATCCATTTTGTGTTAATTTTTGTATAAAGTCTGAGATTTAAATAGAGTTTCACCATTTTATTCTTTTTTTAACCTATGGATATTCAAGAGCTATTGGGTTTAAATAAAAAGAAACGTCAGGAAGGGCTTCTATATTTCTAACCCAAAATATAAAAAATATAAAATTTGGATGATAAAAGTGTCTATAATTTTCTGAATTAGATATTTTTTAATTAATTGACCCTATACAAAGTTTACTGTGTACTTCTATGTAGTTGTACCCACTTTCCATATAAAAATAAAATACTGATAGTTTTAATTTCTACATGTGCAACACCAGTTATTTTTCATAAACGTTTTAGTCAAAAAACATCCGTTTTCTTCTGTAAAACATGGCAGTGGTATCACGTGAGTGGGCACGATGGTGTGTGGGGAATTGATGCTCGATTTGGGACCTTTCCACTGCCCTGGCTGAGTTCTCAGCATGACATCAGCACCTGCATCCTCACCACAAAAGCAACAACAGCAGGTGCAAACTTCTGCGTGTGGGGGAAAGAATTCAACCATTGCAAGAAAATACGACTCTGAAAATCCTCATCCATCAATTCCCTTTAACAAACTTTATTATACATTCAGAAAGACTGCAAGATGCTACCGTAGACATTGCACTAATTTTATGCCTCACAGAATGACCCAAAATGACTATTTATCTGCTCTCAGTACACACATGATGTCAACTACTTAGCCTACTTCTTTTGTTGTTTGAATGCTGTTCTCTTTCTTCTTTTCTTTTCTTTTTTCTTTTCTCTTTTTTTCCTTTCTTTCTTTCTTTTTTTTTTTTTTTTTTTTTTTTTTTTGAGATGGAGTTTCACTCTGTTGCCAAGGGGGTGGAGTGCAATGGCACAACCTCAGTTCGCTGCAACCTCTGCTTCCTGGATTCAAATGATTCTCCTGCCTCAGCCTCTCAAGTAGCTGGGCGTATGCCACCATGTGCAGCTAATTTTTTTTTTTTTAATTAATAGAAATGGAGTTTCACCATGTTGGTCAGGTTGGTCTTGAACTCCTGACTTAGGTGATACACCCACCTAGGCCTCTGAAAGTGCTGGGATTACAGGCATGAGCCGCTGCACCCAGCCTGTTTTCTTACTTTCAAAACCACCATTGACAATAACTTTGGGAGCCTTGCTTGCCTTCTGCAATGCAATGGAATAACTCCATGCCAGCTTGAGTCCATAAGGGCCGGCACACAGTCCACATCCTAAAACTTTAGCCACACTCGTCTTCTAAAACATTAAAAACAAAACCCAAAACTTTCTTTTGTATTTTACTATAGAGAATTAGAGCTATATGTCCCAGGAGACCTTTGAGTGCTTTCTTCACTTTAATGAAAATTCAGCTTTACACTTGCTTTTGATGAAAAAAGGATAGAGCCTTCTCTTCAAATAATTAGAAGGTGACTTCCTAAAAAATATTTCTAAAGTATATCCAATTGGCATCTGAGAGCCGCTGAGAGCCCTGGTGCTCCTATTTTGTAATAGGATCAGGAAACTGATGCTGGGCAGGTGCAGACAGTAGCCCCCTCTACTGCAGTCAACAGGATACTGGTAATAACTGAATTGAAGAAGGAAAATATCATCTTACTTTCAACAAGGGGGATGATTTAGAAAACACTGACAGACAGTCCAACCCGTTTGTTGCTTCACATTTTGGAAAAGTGTCTCCAATTTCAAAGGACTTCACTAACTAGAAGTGACCTCTCTACATTGTTCTTAGTTTTAAAACACACATAAAAGTTCACATAAATTTTTAAAACACATGTAAAAGTTCATATAAGTTTATATAAAGGGAAGCAGTTTTGAATGAGTAAAAAGCACTGCTTTGGGATTCATGAGTACTGAACGAAGCCCCAACACATGATATTGGATAATCCTTTTTTCAGTGTTTATTTTATTCTTTAGATAAAATTCAGCCAGGCGCAGTGACTCACACTTTTAATCCCAGCAGTTTGGGAGGCTGGGGCAGGGAGGGGATGGCTTGAGCCCAGGAGTTTGAGACCAGCCTGGGTAGCATAGTAAAACCCACTCTGTACAACAATATACAAAAATTAGCCAGGTGTGGTGGTACATGCCTGTAGTTCCAGCTGCTCAGGAGTTTGAGGAGGGAGAATCCCCTGAGCATAAGAGGTTGAGGCTACAGTGAGCCAAGACACGGCACTGCACTCCAGGCTGGACAACAGAGCAAGACCCCATGTCAAAAAAAAAATAATCAGATGGCATAAAACTAGACCTAGTTAACTGTTCTAAAGTGTGCAGTTGAGTGGCACTTCCCCATGACCATGTTGTGCCATCATCAGCTCTGTGTAGTTCCTAGATGTCTCATCACCCCAAAAGAAACCATAAACCCATACGCAGTCCCCATTTCCCTACCCCTCCACCTCCCATCAGTAATGCCTACTCTCCTGCTCCCTGGGTTTGCCCAGTGTAAATGTTACTTATAAATGAAATCATTTGACCTAAAGTCTTTTGTGCCTGGCTTCTTTCACTTAGTACTTTTGAGGTTCATCCATGTTGTACATGTATGAATATTTCATTCATTTTGACATTTTCATGGTTTTTTAAAAATTTATTTATTTATTTATTTATTTTGAGATGGAGTCTCACTCCGTCACCCAGGCTAGAGTGCAATGGCACAATCTTGGCTCACTGCAGCCTCTGCCTTTCAGGTTCAAGTGATTCTCCTGCCTTAACCTCCCAAGTAGCTGGGACTATGGGCAATCACCCCCATGCCCAACTAATTTTTGTACTTTTAGTAGAGACAGGGTTTCACCATGCTGGTCAGGCTGGTCTCAAACTCTTGACCTCAAGTGATCTGCCTGCCTCAGCCTCCCAAAGTGCTGGGATTACCGGTGTGAGCCACTGCACCTGGACTGTTTTTGTGGTTTAAATAATATTTTATTAACCCCTCTTAGTTCACTTTTATTCATTTAGTTTCATCAATGACATACTTGGACTACACTCATTAAGAGTGTGGTGTGTGTGTGTGTTTGTGCATGTGTGTATGTGTGTGTGTGCCTATCTACTATTCATGCATGTGTTTCTTTTAAATCACATGAATGTAATTAAGAAAAAAATTGAATGAATGGATGTATACACACTAAAATTTGAACAAACTGGTTGTTGCTCATATGGAATCTCTAAATCAGTTATATCCATTAAGATGGATGAATTTGTCAGTAATTGAGTGTGAAATAAACAGAGCTGTTATTGCCCTATCATGTATGTTTTAAAAGCCCACCTAAGAATGAAGTATAAAACCATATTTTTAAGCGTCTATAAGTAGAGTAGGAAGTCACTTCAGGTTTTCATTTACGCAGTCATCTTCTTACACGAAATTTCCTGTGGCTTTTGTATTCACTGCCTCTTTATAATATGTGGAATTTATTAAAAATATCGCCATTTTCTCTCTCTGAGTTTTCATGACTACTGAAAACTCGGAGAAAGAAAACACAGCTCAGATGTGAAACACAGCTCTGGATTGAACATTATTTATGTATTTAAACATAAAAGTACTCTTTGCATGAACACCTTTTACTTTCACAACATTTGAATACTTCGATTCCATTCGAATTTTTGCTTTTTAAAAAAAATGGTATGTTTTCATTAATCAGTTATTAATTAACAAGTTTTACTTTCAAAAATGTTTGCTCATAAGGAAATGGCAATTTTGAAGCTTGTCTGTTGTAAAAACAAATTTAAATTCCAGGTTGCTTCTTAAAAAAATGCTTTCTATTCTCTGAGACTTTTCAAGTCTAAGTCCATATCTGTGTTTAGAAAATCATTCTGGTTTCATTTTGATGACTATATACTTTTGTACTTTTTATTATTTCCAATTAACTCATTGATTACATTTCCAAAAACAATCTCCAACAGTGGCAGTTTCAATCGTAGACATATATTTAGTGTGTTTTAGTGCTTACTTTGGTACAGAAATTTAAATAATTTATATAACATAAAAGCTCAAAATTTATCAGTGTGCCAGGTATATTAAGAACTATTTTAGCATTGCGATTTCAAGTGAAAGAACACTGAATGTCTTTATGAAGTTTGTACATAAATAAAAAGTACCCTTAATGCTACACTCTAGAAATAATTGGCCTACTGAAGCAAAAGACATTAGGAAAATCACCTTTTAGATGATGTATATTGTATAAGGCTTTGCTGCCAGAAGATGTGTGCCCAAGTTTATCTGAATTGGTATATCTGCAGTAGCAGTCAACTGCTATTGCTAATATACCATATGGAAAGCAATCTACAACTGAATGGAAATGATCACATTGAAATATGGCAAAGGCAGTGGGTAAAGAAAGACCACAGCAGTTCTGTGCTTCCCAGGTTCAATGCCTCTGACCAACAGGCTCACCTAACAGATGAAACATTTCGAAGTATCTCATTTTCTCAATACCTTGCGTAGCTCTGGGGCCATGGGCTGTAGATGAATACTTCTGAACAATTATATGGGGATTATCATCCCTTTTCACTTTCCAAGGTAGAGAACATCTTGCAAAACTCAAGCTCCTAACAAAAACCTCCAAGCCATGAAGAGGATACCAGACTCTTATGTGATGCCCTGTGACTGCCCTTCCTCTTAGAACCAAACCACCTAGAAGAGACCAGTGTGCAGAGAGGCAGCTTCGTTTCTATTGATCAGCAGCTGGAGAAGGAACCTGGGATGGGAATGTATCATATTTCTCTGTCATCAGGGGGATTTTCAGGAAAACACGGCCATTGCTTCGGGGTCTGGAAAGATGTGAGGATGTGGAGCAGTTATTGCTTCTGGTCCCCGGGAAGGGAGTCTGGAGAGGGATTCAGCTGGTTAGTGAGCACATGGCAGGACTCACAGCTCCTGGAGGAGGAGCCTTGGTCAGAGGGCAGGTGCTTTGCTGAGACCCATGGTGTGAGGCACGCCACAGGAACAGTGACCAATCATGGAGCTGGGAAAACTGCTCAACTCATTCGCCATTAAATCTCAAAATCGGCGTTTTCATGTTTCCTTCATCAGGCGATCAGTACATTCACGTAACTGAGTATAGGGACATCGCTGGATAAGAAGGACCTCCATGGTCCTCAAGAAAGTTTGAAAGAGAATATATAATAGGAATTTATGTTCTTATGCATATTTTTTTGTTTGTTTGTTTTTGAGATGGAGTCTCACTCTGTCTCACTCTGTCTCCCAGGCTGGAGTGCAGTGGTGTGATCTGGGCTCACTGCAGCCTGCACCTCCCTGGTTCAAGCAATTCTCCTGTTTCAGCTGCCCGAGTAGCTGGAATTACAGAGGCCCACCACCTCACCTGGCTAATTTTTGTATTTTTAGTAGGGATGGGGTCCCACCATGTTGGCCAGGCTGGTCTCGAACTCCTGAGACCTCAAGTGATCTGCCCGCATCAGCCTCCCAAAGTGCTGTGATTACAGGTGTGAGCCACCGTGCCCAGCCATATTTGTATTTCTACTTGAGCATCTTTAAGATGAAATCTCCGATTAAAGAGCGTGTACAGAGAAAATGGCTTAATGAATTGCCTATAGAACTCTATGGAGGGATAAGATTTCCAGCTGGTGCTCACCAGGAAAAAGGGAGTGGGGGTGCAGCTGGGATTCATGTCACCAAGGAATGCTGATGCATTTGATTATTATGCTATACCAGACATGTGTTCAGACAAGGATCAGGGGTCCTGATCCTTGTGTATTTCTAGTTCAGTGGTCATTGCGACTTTGGACCTGTTATTGGTCACTGTATTAACTTCTTCTTTTAACCTTCCACATACCCAGCTGTTGCCAGAGAACACAGCATATGTGTTCATTGGAATTTCTCCACGCCGGGCTAAATGTATATAAGACATCAGTGTTCTCATTCCTCCCAGCTGACAAAATTAGGTTCCATGTCAGGTTTTCACACCTGGAAATCAAGTCTTAGCGTATTGGGGGGGTAAGGTGTTAAAATGAGGTCTCTAGAGTGAACCTCTTTATTTCTTTCTGACGCATACCCTCTACTTAACACCATGTCATGAACTAGGTCTGGAGTGGCTGCAGGTGCGCCTGACATACCTCCACACCATGAACTTCACTGGCCATTTCTCCCTGGCCAGTGAGAGAACCAACTGCTCACCTGTCAGTCACACAAGACTCTTTCCACCAGATCACTGGAGAGGAATTGTTCACATATAAAACAGGAAAACAAATACAGATAGGAAAGGTGCTGGTGTGGATTGGTTGGTCACTAACAAACTCTGCTGGCAGATAAATTATTCTCTGTATAGTAAAACACACCCATTCGCAACAATGATCTGGAAGTTCTATCATGGACAAATAAATCAGATTATTCCTGCCCTAGTTTTCCTCCAGCACATAGAAGCAGCTGAATCTCTTAATGGAGCCTCAGAATTAAATAGGAAAGAATAAAAGAAAATACTTCCGACTGCAACTCTATGCAGGACTGAAAAATGCGCGAGCAGATTTAGAGTATTTGTATCCATGCTTCTTCCATTTTAGGATCCACTCAGTTTCCCCACATGGAGCTCAAAGAGTATTTGTTGCTCTCAAACATTTTTCACTGCTCAGTATGTTAAGGATATTGAACTAGGAAAAGAAAGGGTAGAAACTCAGGACTTAGCATTTCAACACACACCTTCCAAGCAATTCTGATACAATCTAACATTGCAGAATGATTGCCAAGAAGAGGGGTTTATCGTCTCCAAGAGTGACCCTTAAAGAGAATTCCAGTCCATAGTTTCACAGCAAGGTGATGAAACTCACGTATTATAAATCCTCCTTCATCAGCCGTGGTGGAACTCAGAGAACACTTAGTTCTCTGCCTGCAAGGAGAAGGAAGCGGTTGGGATCCTGTTGCTACTGCACCAATAAATACTTCTCTGCCAGTGAAGCTTTAAGAGAGGGACAAAGAAAAGATGAAAACGATAAGGAAGGGAAGAAAGAGAAGGAGAAGAAGAAAGAGGAGAAGGAAACGAGGAATGGAAGAGGAGGAGGGAGAAGGAGGTGGAGAGGGCAAGGAGATGGAGAAGAAGAAGGAAGAGGAGGAGGAAGAGGAGGAAGAAAAGGAGGAGGAGAGGACACGAAGTCAAGGAAAAGATGAAGGAGGAGGAGGAGAATTGGCATCAGCTCAATCTGGCCTTCAGCATCCTGGGGCCATTTGGTTTCTCTCGGGCATCCTGGTGGGGGAGATGGTCAAAGCCTTCCACTCATTTATCCTAAGTGGCTTCCTCTACTTTGACTGCAGTCATGGTTTGAAATTACTTTTGGACAGTCTCCTAAGAGCAATATAAGCACAAACATAAACACACAAATATCTTTAGTGCTCCAGTCCTGGACTCTCCGTCTCCTTATGAAAGTGTGGCATGGGGAGCTGTTTCCATCTCTTATACTTGGTGTAACAGTGGAACAATGTGGGCGTCTTCCAGGTTATACAAATAATTACATTTTCAAGCTAATTAGATTTTCTCACAGGAGGTAATTCCTGCTATTTTAGAGATTTGGTTACAATTTTATTGCAGATGCAATGCCCTATGGGACCTTAAAAAATATCTGCCCAAACTACACGCTTTTGTTTGTTTTTGCTTTTTTGATTCAAAAGAACGCGAGACTTTCTTCTGTAAACTCAGAGTTGTTTTAAGAAGCATAAAAAGTTATTGTACTGCACTAAAAGGGAACGCTGTAAGCCTCGATTCTGCCCTCAGCCTTCCTTTTTTGAATAGAGAAGAAATAAAATGCACAGATTGGGTACAGGGTTTGTCTTCAGCTTCTGAGACCCATAATGAGCAGAGGCCACCTGAGATTCATTTGCACAGTGCTTTTCTGAGCCAGAAATATCTAGAGAGAGTCTGGCCTCTGTAACAGCTGCCTCATTCACTTGTGGGGTGGGTCAAAGAATGAGGTAATCAAGGGTTCTTTCTTTTCCTCTGCACCTGCAAAAGCACATCGCTAATTCCCATGCAGACGCCAACAGGCATTCAAGCTAATGCCTTTCAGAGGAACCAGAGCGTGTCCAGCACACTGCGGAGGACAGCCTCACCACGAGCCTGTTTCTAAAGGGAGAAGAGGACTAAATCAGAGTCTGGCTTGATTTGCATTTCTATTAAGTGTTGATGGAATAATTGTCATTTTTAGTTGTGTTCCACATAGAGCAAAATTATTTTAGGCACAGATATTAAAACACTAATGTATGTAGGTGTGTGTGTATGCTGGGGGGGTAATTACTGTTCTAAAACACCACTCTTGAGTGAAAACATTTAAACTAAGCGAACTTCAGCCCGTTCTGTTTGATCATTTTTAGAACATAAAAACTCAGCCAAGAAACTAATTTCAGACTTTACGTTGAAGAAACGTTATTAGGAACCAGAGGAAATTAGCCTTATGTGAAAATTGCTATTGTGGTCAATAACAATTGACACTTTTGCTTGACACTTCTTGAAGAAGAGTGGCCCAAAGCGGTCAGTGGGGTTGACCTCTAGAATGCAATTTCATCAGCCCCAGCCATCGTGTTGTCAGTTTCTCAGCTTTCTGAAGTGATGAGGAATTCGCCTTCATTTCTGATCTGTTTTGTTTGTTATTGCCAGCTATTTCTAAATGGTGTCCGAAATGTTTTATTTTCTAGTGGTGAACTGTTCCGATCCAGGCTTTGTGGAAAATGCCATTCGTCACGGGCAACAGAACTTCCCCTGAGAGTTTTGAGTACGGAATGAGTGTCCTCTACCATTGCAAGAAGGGATTTTACTTGCTGGGATCTTCAGCCTTGACCTGTATGGCAAATGGCTTATGGGACCGATCTCTGCCCAGATGTTTGGGTAAGTCAGGGTTGTTCCCGATTTCTGTGCACAGTGCCCTGTATGGGTACCATCAGCAGAAAATTTAGTAAGTATATTTAAAAGGCACTGGATTTAATTCCCCCTGCTCTTCCATCACCAATTGTCGGCATTTTCATGATAGCTGCAGACAGAGTGGCCAGAAATCACCAAATACGACTTAAACAAATTAGAAGGGATGGGGACACTGGTATCCTCAGGAGAAATGACCCAGGTTACTGGACACCACTTGGACAATGATGCCCTTACCTCTCTTTCTCACAGCTGGCCTTCAGCCTCAGCCTAGCAGGTAGGCCTGGTCCACACAGCTCAGACACGGAAGAGAAGCCAGGACCTCCCCCACCAGGCATCTCCCACCCTTACTCTCACTCAGCCCAGGTGGGTGAAGGGCTGTGGTGTGGAGCTTCCATCTGTTAACCTGGCACCTATGGCCAAGTGGGGAGCGCTATGAGACCTGTTTGGGTCTTGTGAGCGTTCCTGGTACAGTCCATGGTGACTACAATAAAAAGCTCATATCCTTTGGGTATATACCCAGTAGTGGGATTGCCGGGTCCAGTGGTTTTTCTTGTTCTAACTCTTTGAGGATTCACACACTGTCTTCCACAATGGTTGAACAATTTACATTCCTGCCAATAGCGTAAAAGGGTTCCAGTTTCTCCACAGCCTCACCAGCATCTGTTGTTTCCAGACATTTTAAAAACTGCCATTCTGACTGGCGTGAGATGGTATCTCACTGTAGTTTTGATTTGCATTTCTCTAACGATCAGTGATGCTGAGCTTTTTTTTCATATGTTTATTGGCTGCCTAAATGTCTCCTTTGAGAAGTGTCTGTTCATGTCCTTTGCCCACTTTTTAATGGGGTTGTTTGTTTGTTTCTGGGAAATATGTTTAAGTTCCTTGTTTAGACCTTTCTCAGATGGATAGATTGCAACAATTTTCACCCATTCTTTTGGTTGTCTGTTCACTCTGATGATAGTTTCTTTTGCTGTGCAGAAGCTCTTTAGCTTAATTAGATCCCATGACACATGCCTGTGTATGTTCATTGCAGCACTGTTCACAGGAACAAGACATGGAATCAACCCAAGTACACATCAGTGAAACACTGAATAAAGAAAATGTGGTACATAGACACCATGGAATACGATGCAGCCATAATAAAGAAGGAGAGATTATGTCCTTTACAGGGACATGAATGGAGCTTGGAAGCCATTATCCTCTGCAAACAAATACAGGAACAGAAAATCAAACACCACAAACTCTCACTTATAAGTAGGAGCTGAACAAAGAGAACACATGAACACAGGGAGGGGGAACAACATCACTGGGGCCTGTCAGTGAGGCTTGGGGAGGAAGAGCATCAGGATAAATAGCTAATGCATGCTGGGCTTAATACCTAGGTGATGGGTTGATAGGTGCAGCCACCCCCATGGTGCACATTTGCCTACATAACAAACCTGAACATCCTGCACATGCATCCCAGAACTTAAAATAAAATAAAAAATAAATAAATGAATAAATTTGTTATTAAATCTTCATTTTCTTAGGGAAAAAACTCATATCCTGGTAGTAATTGGCTTATGAATTGAATCTTTAAATCAGGGGAAGGGATATGGCTCCAGAAAATGGATAAGCTCTTCTGGGCAGAAAAAATTACAGATGATAATTTTCCCTGTAGCCCCTCTGAAAACCTTATTATCAGCGTATTTTAGACCATGAAGATTAGCAAGAATACATCATTTTATCCAAATAGCCAAAGTCATATTTTCTTTCACTTGAAAAATCAGATTGGCAGTTAGCTTAAAGAGAATCATCTTTTAAGATCATACTCTGAAGATTTAGGAGAAGGTGTTACTCTCTTTAGTCTTTTTGAAATTAGGCAGAAGCAACGTAATCCTTAAAAGCAAAATCTTATATTTGTCCTATGCATTTTGCATCCATAAAGAAAGTAAAGGCCGTGTGCAGTGACTCACACCTGTGGTCCCTGCACTTTGGGGAGTCCAAGGAAGCTGGATCTCTGGAGGCCAGGAGTTCTAGGTCAACTCGGACAACCTAGCTAGATTCTATCTCTATAAAAAATAAAAAATTAAAAACTGGTGGGGCATGGTGGCGTATGCCTGTAGTCCCAGCACATTGGGAGGCTGAGGTGGGAGGATCACTTGAGGCCAGAAGTTAATGATTGCACCAGTGCACTCCAGCCTAGCCAACAAGCAAGACCCCATTTCTAAAACATTAAAAGTAAACATGAGAAAGGAAATGGCAATTTCATTATGCACCAGCTTCACCACACACGAAATGAAGGTGATAATGTCTCTTGCCTTTTCAGTTATAGCATTGTGAAGTATATTTTGAGAATGGGTTAGTATTGGAGATTTTTTTTCCCCTCCAAGTGAGTTTCTCTCACACTCCTCTTATCTACATAGAAACTCATCTCAAATTCTAACTTCAACAATACAATTAATTTCTGTGAAGGAAGAGAGTGATAACTTTCAAAAAATTCTCAGCATTAGGTAACAAAAAATGCCTCTATAGATATGTTACCATCTTCATCATATTATATCTGCATTCTTGTTGTCCTTGTCTTCCCACATGGGAATTCTTCGCGGAAATTGGTCTAGTTTTGTCTTTCCCAGAACATTTCTTTTACGTCTCCCTGGCTTATGTGAGACTTCCATTTGTTTTTGTACTGATACTGATGTGCTTCAGATCCCCAGGACCTGGGGTTCAGCTGGCTCTCCTTTTCCTCAGTGGCCAGGTCCCTCCTCTTGGTGTCAACGGTTGGAATTGCCATGACTTTGGGAATCCAAAGATCTCAGGGGAGCCTTTTCTTTTCCATACTCTAGAGCAGCTAAGCTCCATGTCTGATTTTGCTGTAACATTGTTTCATGGAAGGTTTTCTTTTTCGTCTCTTATTTTACCTGGAAATGGTCAGTTATCTAGCATTTCACTATTTCAGACCTAACTGGCTTCTTTTCGGACTCTATGTGAATAAAATCTGGTTCTCCAATTAATCAATGTCCATATAAGACAGAAAGTGTGGGCTGATGTGACTCAGCGGATGGCCATGGCTTCCAGACATTCAAATCCACCTCTCTGGTTTATAACGCTTCTGGGTATCTCATTACCAAATGGAATTACTCTAGGATATTAAAGCAGTCCCCTTTGAGTAACTCTTTGGTAGTCTCAATTCAGTTAGTTCTTTTTGCACAAAGATAAAAATTTGTCCATTGCTAGCCCTTATTTGGTACTGTACAGAAAAAGAAATAAACCTTCACTATCCTATATTAATTTGCAGAATTTGCCTTTTTGAAGGGTATTTATAAATAGATTTTGGGCCTGATTTGGTATAATTTCAAGGAAATGAATGGAAATACTGAGATTATTTTGTAGAACAATTAAAGGAATAAATTTATCAATATTTGAGTATCATTTTAATTATACATATTAGACTGCCACTTATTCAAAGAGAAATTGTTAGAATGATTTTCTTACACATGTGAACTTGAAGATGAAGCATATTTGACAGAATCGTGTCCCCCAAGCAAAGCATATAAATGTCATATTAACTGAAAAAATAGTGGAAATAGTTTAATGGATCGATGTTACTTTCTCAAATTTCCTATAATACTGTTCATGTGAAATATAGTTAAGGGTTGATGGAAAAACGTAATCAGTATGGCTATCTCCATGTAAATTTCCACAGTAAGCAAAGCTACTCAACAAAACAAAACAAAACTTCATCAACAGAACCTTTCCTTTCCAGTAAATAAATTCGAGGAGGACACATCATCTGAAAATTGGTATATTTCTCACAAATTACATAGGGGAACTGTAAGGCTATATCATAATATTTAGGTGTTTTTCTTTAATAGATGAGGTTGGTATGGGTATCTGTATGGGAGATTTACCAATACAAAGTGGTTTCACTGGAAGGATGTCCTCATTTGTTTTCTTTTCTTTTCTTAAGTTATATCGTGTGGACACCCAGGGGTCCCTGCCAATGCTGTCCTCACTGGAGAGCTGTTCACATATGGCGCCATTGTGCGCTACTCATGCCGAGGGAGCCAGAGTCTCATAGGCAACAGCACTAGGGTGTGCCAGGAAGACAGTCGCTGGAGCGGATCACTGCCCCACTGCACAGGTGAGGGGCCCACAGGAGATTCATACAATTACAAATGTCAAATAACCTCTCAAATGATGACTTCAAATAATGATGACTTATAATTATTTGAAATGCCCTATAATTATGCACCTATTTGAAATTATCATTCCATTTCTAGCCAAACACACTGCTGTTATAGATATTGTCTTCATCTTCGCCATTATCGTTAGACACCATCACTTTACACGTTGTCCTCCAGGGGTTCCGGGAGTGTCTGGATCACATTTGCGAGGAGGCTCTTGCCTGCCATGGCTCCAGGTGTCCCTGCTTGCTCTTTATTCTTTTTTATGTGTTTAATTTTCCCCACCGCTATTATCATTAACCACATTGGTCCTGTTGGAAAAAAAAAAAGTATTTTTCTCAAGAATGTTTCTTAAACAATTTAAATTCAATGAACCAGCAACTCTGGAGCACAATCATGGAGAATTAAACCTCTTGTTTGACTCTTTTTTTTTTTACATTCCCAGTTTACCTAAAGCCCCATTTTCCTTTTGCTGTCTCTACCTACTTTTTCAGTGAACACTTGATGCATTTACCATTCCCAGCATCTTCCTCCTTCCAAAGGAAATGCTATTTATTCTCACAGCCATATTTGAATAGGCTATTGTGAATTTAGTAACACAGGAGCAACATCCCAAATTCTTTCATTCTGGGGCTATCACAAAGAAATTATTTCTTACATGATTGCCAGAATGTTGTGTCACTGTAACTCATGTTAAACACAAATTTCAACCACTTTTCATTATCTTTAAATGTAACATCTCTGCTTAAAACACGTCTAACACAATTGTGGACGGCCATATGTGTTTAATTTCAATAGGAAATAATCCTGGATTCTGTGGTGATCCAGGGACCCCAGCACATGGGTCTCGACTTGGGGGATGAATTTAAGACAAAGAGTCTTCTCCGCTTCTCCTGTGAAATGGGGCACCAGCTGAGGGGCTCCCCTGAGCGCACGTGTTTGCTCAACGGGTCATGGTCAGGAGTGCAGCCGGTGTGTGAGGGTGAGTAACCACAAGCCTTGAAGTCCACCTTGAAAGTTAAAACCACACAACTCGTTCTAAAATGCCTGCAAAAAATCTACAAAAATTCTAGAGATTTATACTATTTGTACAATAAAATCCTTTCCCCCCCAAAATTTGTGAAAGCATCATCAAAAATCATGACTGAGTGCATGGAAGGATTCCAAGTATCCACAGGTCCCATCACACAGATCCTTATTGTTTGGAAGTTCATAACACAAAAGCTTCTCATCTTCTCCCAATGATAATCTGTATGTGCTGTGGCCAGCATTTCCTAGATCCTGGCAGTGAGTGAGTGGGCTTCCCAGTGATGAGAAGGATCAATGCAAATCACTGATGGGAATTTCTGCAGGCTGGAAGCAGACTTCATTCACATGTCATTTTCAATCCATTGGTGGCCCATGTTTGGAGCACTGTATTTCACAGGAATCTGGAGTTATATTCTGTGAAATATTTTGGAGTGAGTCTATTTGATTCTAATGTTTGAGAGGCATAGCAGGAAGTGGTGGTATGCTCCAGTAATGACAGTAAGAATTGCCACAGACACAGCACTGTGTATCAGATATGTAGCCTCCAGGAAAGGTGAACTGAGAAGTGATGGTAGCCATGTATTCAGTGCTCAAAACCTTATTTAGAACTCAGACAGATAGAACTGTAAACGTTAGGAATTCTTTACAAGCAAATTTCTCAATAGAATTTTGAATCTAAAAAGCTTATGCAAATTAATTCAATATGTATTTTTGTATGTATGAAACAATTTCCATATAATTTGACCAACTTGAATAAGCTCACATACACACTATCATTACCAGAAATTTAAGTCAAATTTCCTTAATCTTCATTGTACTTTACTGTATTATACATTCTATATAAATAGAAATAATATATGTATATGATCTATCTATATTATATAACCCATGTAACATTAATTTCATATATAAAATAATACCATATATGTATATATGAACATTTGTGTATATATTTGCATATTTATATGTTATATTTGTACATTCATATTGTATTTATTCTCAAAGACTATTTTCGACGATATATATGCATATAATATAGGCATACACATATGTGCACAGAAACACAGTAATTCAAGATAATTTTTTACTCTGAATTGCCTCTTGACAAAGTAGTGTAAATCTTAAGGCTAGGCCCTAAAAATGTTGTCTTAGGTCAAATATCACTGCTTCGTAGAGAGAAATGGTTACCTGTAGCCATGAATTGCAGGATCATACTTTTGTTATTTACTGAAGTATGACACTATGAACTGATAGAAATTTTTTAATCAAATGCAAATTTTTTAGTTCCCTCTCATCTTGTAGAGATTACAGTATTAAAATTTGCATGAGAGCAATGTTTTCTCACCAAAAGTAGAGTGTTTTCTACTCTATCATACAGTACCTTAGGTAAGCATTCATGTGGGATAAACCATTATCACCAATATTTTAACAAGGAGATGTTCTATCCTTCCTGATATGGAGCACCAAAAAAGGGTGCTTTTCTATGATATTGCCATTTCTATGATATTGCCAATGAAATGCATAACCTGAATCTAATCCTGAAGCAGCAGCAATAAAAACCTCTGAAACCCTAGGGGCATGCAACAAATCAGCTTGTCTATGCTCATGAACAAATGTCAAGTTCAGAAAAGAAACAGTCTGAGCGATTCTTTCAGATTTAAGAGACTTGATACATGCAATGTGTGGTCTTGGACTAGGTCCTACAATGAACAAAAGAGAGTTATGAAAGGCATTACTGAGATAGTAGAATCTGACCCTGAGGTGATCTGGGTGATGAACTAATGCAGGACACTAAGGCAACTATTAAAAATATTTTCAAGAACTTAAAGTAAGTTAGATCATGGATGTGTATGAGACAACGTTACATCAGAGTTAAATTTCATGCTTTTAATAATTTTATTGTGGTTATATAAGAAAATGTCTGTTCGTAGGAAACACATACTGAAATATTTAACTGTAAAGAATCATCATGTATGAAACTTACACTCAAATACTTCAGAATATACATATTTAGAGAGAAAGAGAGAAAAAAATGTGAGCGAAATGTAAATAGTTGGTGAATCTGACTAAAGGATGTGTAAGGGTTGCTTATATTACTTGTGAAATTGGTGTAATCCTGTAATTATAAAAGTGTGGTATTACAAAAAAGGTTGCCAATAAATTAAAACAATTTCCATAGTAAAATTTCAACATTTCTCATAAATCACATTTAACAATAGCTTAATGTATCTGTAGTGTTTATCACTCAGGACTTTTGAAAAGCAGCATGGTTCATGAGTTGAGACTTTTGGACTCTAGACCTGATTCTAGGTAGTGATCACAAAGTCTTGGTTTTGGGTCTTAATTCTCCTTTGTTTAAAAACAGAGAGGCTTAGAGATCAATCATCAGAAGTATTTTATTTAAAATTTAAGGTAGTTACAAAGAGGCCTGCATGTCCATAAATAAGTTCAGGAATAATAATTCAGACTTTATAGATAGAATCTGATGCTGATAAAAAGCAGGACAATACTTCTGCTTTCAAGAATACCAAATGCAATAATTGAGCCTAAACCCTGGTTTGCAGCCTGAACTTGATGTATGATGAGCGGAGACTCTGACACTCCCAGAAAGCTGAATAAAAAATATTCTATCAAAGAGAGCCATTCACTGAGACTGCACATTTTATATCATGTTTACCTCCAGGATTTCAGTTCTGAAAACTTAAAAGGTGAACAAAATTACAACAGTTGAGAGTGAGCAATGTCTTTCCTTGGCAACCTCACTCTTTGGGCTATGAAGCCACACTGTGAGTCCTATTCCATTGAAGTGCACACAAATTAATTTATTTGAATAAGAGAACTTAACTGCATTTCACTTCCCAATGTACCTAAACCAGACTATGCAAAGGGTTTTTTAAAATAGCATTTTGGTTTTCTAGAGTTTGAAATGTAAAGTTTTCCATGAAAAAAATTAAAAACTTAGACCTTAAAAGATGCATATACTGATGAAAAAAGTTATAAAAATGTTGCAATGCTGAAAATATTTCTCAAATATGCCATGACCCTCAAAATTGACTACTTCCAAAAGTGCATTATATGATAAAGACATCATGGGAAGCTGATTAAGCCAACTGCAATAGATGTTACACCGATGAAACAGCAAATTACGTATAAAAATCATAAAATCAATAAGTGAACACACACACACAGTCCCCAGCAAAAATTTGAAATACTTTTTGGAGAATCTGTAGGTTTTTATTGTGTTCCTTATTTGTTATCACAGGTACAAATCACTGAAGTGTGAGTTACTGTAGATGAAAAAGGATGTTACCAGTGGTTGCATTTCCAGGAAGTGTAGCTTCTATGACTAGCTATGACTTGACTAGTCCCATAGTTAAGATTATTTCAAAGCCAATGAGATTAGCTCCTCTAAATCTTCTGTCAAAAAATTAGATTCTGATGGTAAATTGAATACATTGTCAAAAGGTGGAGGAAATTATAATTCAAAATGAAAAGTCGTGTAAAATTCCTCAACTCAAAGAATTTATATTGCAGATACATTTCCTTCACACTAAATCATAGTTGCTTTTGTTAGCAATCTAGCCTTTTAATCATAGGCTCAAACTTAACATTTCAAATGGATCTATCTCATGAAGTTGCATTATATAACTAAAATATTTGGTTTCAGTTGCATTAGGGAGCTCTTATTTCTCTTCCCAATGAAATTATGATAAAGTTACATTTTACTCAAGAAGTAAGAAAGTGATGATGGTGAAAATAAAAATACCATAAGCTACAAGCTACCTCATTGCTAACACTAACACATGACATCTCATACTAGACATTTTACATATAGCATGGGTAATTTTGTTACAGGTGGGAATAAGTATTTTCATAATACTCGTTTTTTGGTTAAAGGCATTATATCTAAGGAATTTAAATTGATTGCTCAGGTTTATTTAGCTTGCATGAGCAAATAGTCACATCTATTTAACTCAATTTAACAGCAATTCTTCTTAGGTAGCATGCAAAATGAACAGTACTAATATTTGTAAACAATAAACTATATTTAAAATAAATATAATGTTATTATAAACCAAGTTAAAGAAAAATATGTTTTAGCTGAAGAAGTCACATTAACCAAATGTACTTTTTATAAAAGCATATTTCAAAAGAAAATAAACTCAGGAAACAGAAAATATGGCAAAGTTTAAACTTATAGGTTAATTTATTTTTCCTCTTCTAATTTATTTTTCTTTTTTCTCCTCTAAATTTAATCTATTGTTTTGCTTTAGCGTCAGTCCTCTCTTATAATTTTACATCATTGCATTAAAATAGAAGCAGAGGTGTTGACATTGCCTTCTAGTCATTTTCATAGTTATAACCATGAGTAAAAGCGATTTTTCTCAGCCAAAAAAAGAGAAAACTAATCATGAATCGTACTTTACACGGTACGATATTTGAGGGGACTTTCTCAATAATAGGATAGCATTATGATGGTGCTCATTCATTAACAATATTAGCTAACTAACATTTTAGTTTGCTTACAAACTGAATTGAATATTTTTCATCAAGTATTTGATTCATTTGAGTATTAGTTCTACATAGGTAGCTTTTGAAGATTTACACATACAATGGAATCGCAGGTATAATTAGAACACAAGATAACAATAACATCACTGTCTTCTTTGGGTTTGTTAAACTGTGAATTGCACCAAATACAATTCTTTTCTGTGACAGGCTTTCCGCTAGTACATCTACACAGTACCTGTTGCACAGTACGTGATAAATAAATGTTTGTTGAATGAATAGTTCTCTTGGATAGTCCATTCCCTTAATTATTGCAACATGAAATTTTAATATTTATTATAGTCATCACAAAACTTTCAAGTTTTAGAAAACCTTAAGTATTATCTGCTTCTGGATTGGTAAATATATCCCAACTCATATGCCAACCAGGAAACTGCTAATAGATCTGTGTTAGAAAGGATTGGAGGTTAAACCTGAGCCATCAGAGAAGAGGACTGTGATTGAGTACTTACATCTGCCATCGGCGCAGGTGCAGGAAGCACCAGCATGTGCACTCTGTAGTACTTTTTCAAACAAGATCCAGTTCAACCTAAGCACAAGTGCATTTTTTCTATGTAACAAGGAAGGTACTCCCCTCCACTCCTAGTACAGTGACTTCTATATGCTGTGAAAATTTTGCAGGATGTTTTCTTCAGTGTTTTGAAGAAGAATGTACGTTTGTTCTCCAGGCCAGATTTGAAATTGGATCAATCAAATGTGCAAAATTATTTTTAAATATTTTGATCATTCTCGGAGGCAGTCTCATGACAGATATTCTTGTTATTAAAACCAGCCAAGGGCCACCACATCCTTTATTTACCTGCCTATTATATATTATTGTGACAGTGCTAAGGAGAAAATATAGCAATCTTTCTGGTAAATAGGCTGAACTAAAAAAGGCAAAAAAAAAATTGTAGATTGAAATGTTCACCCTGAATTGTACCCAGCAGCAGCCAAACTTTGTTTACTGACTAAAGAGCATAAAAAATAGACACAGAGAGTAGACCTGTTGCACTCGCCATCGTTAATTGAGGTCTTACTGCCTCTACGTGGCATTAAGAGCCTTTTGAGAGAAATGCAAAGTTCAGTCATGTCAAAGCCAATTAACACAGCTGCCATTAGATCTGGCAATATTGAGGACATGATTTTACAGAGCAGTTCAAGTGCAGTCATTCATATTTCTGAGGCTTGCTTCATTTTCCAAAGAGAATTCTCCTGGAGATGTAAAATGTGAGCTGAACTGCCGAGATTTTTAAGAACACAGTGATTACCTAAAGGAAGATGCTTCTGTGTTGCTAATATCACAGATATTCTTTTGAAAAAAATCACAATTCTGTTATAGTATTAAGAGCAATCAATCCTCAAATAGCAAGGCTGTTAAAAACATCCCAACCCCAAACGGCAAGGTCTTGTACTTTTGGTGCTTTAACTCGTGTTTTAATTTGTTTGCAAGTAATTCACTTTAGAAAAAATACATTGAAAGGTTATTTATATATTTGTAACTAATCAATAAAATAACGGATGAGTCATAATGAGGCATATATTCAGGAACTCCTGTAGGATTACGTGCTTTGTTTTTGTAATAAGTGCGTGGTCTATTGCATTGATAACCACTGCTCTCCTGTGTTTGCCATTTTCATCCCGGGTCACTCACTGTGTGTGTGGTTGTGCTTGTCTGCTTCACAGCTGTGTCTTGCGGCAACCCAGGCACTCCCACCAACGGAATGATTGTCAGCAGCGATGGCATTCTGTTCTCCAGCTCCGTCATCTATGCCTGCTGGGAAGGCTACAAGACCTCAGGGCTAATGACGCGGCATTGCACAGCCAATGGGACCTGGACAGGCACTGCTCCCGACTGCACAAGTTAGTAACTGGACATCAGGGTAGAATCAGACATTACTATGAATATGAAGTTCACTCCATCAGGAAAAAAAATTGACTTTAAGGTGTTATACTGATTTTTTCTTAATTCATAGAGAAAAAAGGAAAACTATATGTGTGATATTGTGACTCTACTTGTTAGCTACTTTAAGATTTTTCTCCACTTTCTTATTTGTATGGCTGAAGCTACTTTAAAAGGCCAGTTGGGTCGGACATTGTCGAATTGAAGCCAAAAAATGTGAAGACGTTCTCTGTCCATAGACCATTGACTCTGTGGAGAAGAGAAATGTCTTTGGTTCTCTGACTGCAGGCTTCGTGTTGTGCTTCTGATTACACACCAGGCCTAATTAGGGGCTAGTCAAGGGGTGGCAGCGGTATCTGCACAGCCAGCTGCCAACAGGATAGAAATCAGTGATTCCTAAAATACAGGTGTCCCTCCTGACAGCAGATCAGTGAAATATCAAACAGAGGGTAGTATTGCTTTATTAATTCACTGCTTAACCACGTTGAATAACAGCTCAAAGAGAGTATCTTGAATAGAAACGATGACTAATTCATTTCATGATAAATGAATTTCTCTGATTCTTTCCTGTTACCTGTTTGTCAGTTATAAGTTGTGGGGATCCAGGCACACTGGCAAATGGCATCCAGTTTGGGACCGACTTCACCTTCAACAAGACTGTGAGCTACCAGTGCAACCCTGGCTACCTCATGGAACCGGTTACATCAGCCACTATTCGCTGTACCAAAGATGGCACGTGGAATCAGAGCAAACCTGTCTGCAAAGGTTTGTGTCACGACTCTTTGGATTTTACAGATTTGTGTAGAAGTCTTCAGTGAATTTTGCTTTGCTTAATTTTGCAAGCATTTATGTAGCCCTTCTAAGGGCTAGGAATTCTTGAAAACCAATTTGCAACTATTAAATCACTCTATTTTTAGAATACTTCCATCTCAGTTTTACAGATGGAAAAACTAACTCACGAGAGGTAGAAGAACAAGCTTAGGATCACAAACCAGGAACTGGAGATGTCAGGGTTGCGTGATGGTCATGCTACCCCTAGAGTCTGTCTGAACCCCAACGCTTTGCTGTCTTGGGTAAACCTGTGACCCTGGCTGTGTTCACTGTCATGGCAGATATAATGGTGAATCTAATTGTGGGAATTTAGAGGCAGGTTGGAGAGACAAGCTAATCACCTGGTAATGGCAGAGTACTGGTAGAGAGTGTTAGCACTATAAAGTTTCATGGGGTTTGATTGCTGAGACTGAAGATGACACTCACTGACAAGGCAGGAAGAGGTCTATGACTCATGTGTTTGGACCCTCTGGGCAAATCAAGGCAGGCTCAAGCCCATCAAGGCGGCTTCAGCAAAGTAGAGTGAGTGGACTGGGCTCTTTCAGTGACCATTTCTGCCTTCCCTCCCACCCCCCCGGGGACCCATGTAGCACAGGTCTCTTCCAACTGAGACCTCCCCCTGGACATTCCCTTGGGCCAGATCACACATTTCCCCAGCCCTCACTGTGGGGGTTCAGGAAGGATTTGTTGAACAAGTGAATGGATCAGTAGAAGGTGGAGTGGTAAGAGAAGGACCCATTTCCAACGTTTGAGTTGCTTGTGTGATTTGAGTGTGTTGGCCTGTCTTTCCCACATGAGAAGGCATGAGCCTGAACACACAAAATGCAGGCAGGTAATTATTCTCTTGTAATGCCTCCTGTTACCTACAGGGTCACTTGGAACTTCCATTAATTTCAAAAATTAGGGACGCGTTTGTACCTCCAGAGAAGAAGGATTTTAGACAAAGGGTCTTGAATTTTTGCCCCCCTCGGTGTGCATTTTGGTATGATTTCCAGAGTAAAGGTGGAACTATGTGGACTTCACCCATGGGGAAATCCTCCCTAGAAACCAGGTTCTTGTTCTCAGCCCCATAAAGTAGACATCAGGCTCCAAGGCTGTGATGAAACACTTGCAAGTGGTATTTCACAGCATCTACTTTAATCACACAAGCATTTCTAAAAAAACATTCAGCAAATAGATGGACAGACTGTGTCTTTTGGAAACTATGTACCATCTTTAAATAAGACATACAGATGGCCAGGAAAATTCTTACCATCTGTGCCTATAAATTTGTGTCATCTGACCAACTCCTCATTTGAATTGTCCTTGGTAACCATCATAAAAAGGCACAAATTACACAAGAATGTTTCTTCCTCGCTTGGCCTTGTATATATTGAGAATGTCATGTTCAGTCCTGTTTTATTTTACAGTGTTATATGTTTTGTCATGACTTTGCTTTTATATACTTGATCTATATTAATGAGGAAATATTCTAAAAAGTTTTGTTATTTTGATGTACTATCTTCCTTGGAAATTCCTTTATTTTATTGTATTTTTAAAAAACCTATGTAGATATAATTTGTAATTCAGGTAAAATTGAAATGTGAACCGTTCGAACATCACAGCTGCAGTGGCAGCTCCAGAATGTTGATCTTGTTTGTTCTTTGGAAACAGCCGTGTTGTGTCCTCAGCCGCCGCCCGTGCAGAATGGAACGGTGGAGGGAACGGATTTCCACTGGGGCTCCAGCATAAGTTACAGCTGCGTGAATGGCTACCAGCTCTCTCACTCTGCCATCCTCTCCTGCGAAGGTCGCGGGGTGTGGAAAGGAGAGGTCCCCCAGTGCCTGCGTAAGTTCCACAACAGAAATTGTTCCACTCATCACAGGGCTGCAACAGTGCCGGATCATCAGGGCACACCTTAGGTTACAACTTGAGGACCTTCCTGGTGGGGGAGTAATAGCCCTACAATATACCAAAACTCAAACCTGAGACGGTGTTGCCCAAAAGCAGATTCTGTTTTTTGAGACAGATCCTCGGTCTATTGCTCAGGATGGAGTGCAGTGGTTCAGTCATAGCTCACTGCGGCCTCATTCTCTTGTGCTCAAGCTGTCCTCCCAGCTCAGCCACCCAAATAGCTGGGACTACAGGCGTATGTCACCACGCCCAGCCAATTTTTGTGTTTTTTGTAGACGTGGGTTTTGCCATATTGCCCAGGCTGGTCTCAAACTGTCGAACTCAAGCGATCCACCCTCCTCCACCTCCCAAAATGTTGAGATTACAGGCATGAGCCACCATACGCGGCCTCCTGTTAGTCTTTTCTTTGTTTAGTAGTTAAAGCTACAGATCTAACTGAAACTAGTTACCGAGCTAAATTGGTGAAGGTGATCCAGGAACATTGAAGGCTGACTTCTTCCTGGTTGTTTTCCATAGCTGTGTTCTGCGGAGACCCTGGCACCCCCCGCAGAAGGGCGACTTAGTGGGAAAAGTTTCACCTTTAAGTCTGAAGTCTTCTTCCAGTGCAAATCTCCGTTTATACTAGTGGGATCTTCAAGAAGAATCTGCCAAGCTGACGGCACGTGGAGTGGCATACAACCCACCTGCATCGGTAATAATTATAATACAGCCCTGGTGATATTTGGGGGTATTCGGGCATGAGAACATTTCATTCCAAAACTGGGTCATTTGTGATTGCATAGATAGTGTTCCCACAGATAGTTTTTCTGTGCAAGGTAATATTCTTTGCATTAAAGAGGATTGAGCACTAATCAGCGAAACCAATGTGCTGCCTCCTTTAAATCATGCAGACTAAGCTTGGTATTTAGCTCAGAAGTGTGCTAAAGAAGCTGCTAGGCTTTGTTCTCTGACCTCAGTGGCTCTCTCTCCTCCTGTGTACCTCAAATGCCAATTTCATCATTTACGGAAGAGGTGCAGTTAGGAACACTCTCTAAAGCAGCCCTCATCAGAGAGACAGTCTTGCTATTGTTTTATTGCTGCAGAGTTGAGTTTCATTGTTGAGTTTTTTTCACTGAGATTGATTAAACAGAATAAGGTGTTCTAAAAACTTTTCATAAAAAAGTAATAATTAGTCTTGATTATTTTCTTAAAAAATTGAATGCTATCTACCTAAAAAATATAGTATTAATGAAATATTGTCATTGAAGCATTTTTTCTAATTATAGGAATATTTGCTGTCATTTGATTTAAACTATTGCTATATAGTAGCTATCTCTACACTAAGGTTAGTTGCCCTAGATAACAAGTTTTAGGAAGTTATCTATTTTGTTTTTCTACTGGCCTCTGTAGAGCCACAGATAAGAGAGCTGAAGTGCCACTGGGTTGCCCCCCGTCCTACATTTTTTGAAAATGTCACTCTTGGTTTTTCATATGCTTTGATTTTGAAGCATTAAATATGTTTTTCATTTTGAGATCTCGAGGAAAATTAATTAAGGAAATTCAGAATAATGTAATGGGTAACCAAATGAGATGGTCATTAATTGAATCCCAATAAACCAAAAGATAGTGATAGATCATTATTGAGGATAGCATATCGTTGACCAAACAAATATATTTCTATAGAAAAAAGCCAGACAACGGGAAAAAAACATACTTATTCTTATCTAAAAAGAACATACTGTGCTACTTAAAGTCTAAAAATTAACATCTAAAGAAGATGTCTTGAAGAGAAGATAAAAGTAGCAATTTAATTTTTAACTTTCCTGAAAAACATTTTACACATTTCTCAAAACAAAACTTTCTCTATTTCATGAAACCTTTCAGTAAAAACTGTTGAAGTTCCCATAATAACCATACCTGGTGCCCTGTTTTCTTTTTAAATCACAAATTTCAGGGCCTGCCCATAACACCTGCCCAGACCCTGGCACGCCACACTTCGGAATACAGAACAGCTCCAGAGGCTATGAGGTAGGTCATCATGAATTTTCTATATTTTCTTTCTGGAGATATAAAATATATTTGATACTTAAACATATATAAATACTTTTACATATCATACCTTATTCATGTTATATTTATCTGAATAAAATTCATTCAAAGGGGGATTTCTACATGTGTTTTTAACTGTAAAAATGAGTATATATGTCTTGCTTACTAGATAATAATGGAATGATGCACAATTTCAAACAGAAATTAACATAACAGTTGCTATGTCAATTTCTATTGAAATCCATCATTTTCTTATTTGTCTGCTAAACTCCAATGACAATTCTCAAATTGGGATAACTTGTCACTGATTAGCTACCCATAAAAGGTCTCATTTAGGGACTGGATATAGTGGCCAAATAAAATTAAATTCTAGAGACAAAAACAGGAGAAAATGTATGTAAGCCCCTTAGTCTAAGCTTACTTGCGAAATTAGTTCTCCATATGATCTTTAAAATTCTGTGAATTATTCGCATACTAAATAATACTTCGGCACATTCATTTGACTTTTCATAAAATGAACATTAACACTTCAGTGAATATTGGAGAAATATCTAAAAGTGGAAGGTAATGAAGCTTGAAATAAAATATTTTAACCATCTTAAATACTCCCTTAACTTCACTGCTCTCTGGTTGTATGCCTTTGAAAACAAAAGTTAAATATATATTCTACCTTCAAGTTAGGGATCTCATCAATTAAGAATAAAAAGTCTTCTTCTTCAGCCACTTTCCCCATCTCTCACAAGCATGAAAACATTCCTGTTTTACTGGTTCTGATGCACAGTGGCCATTTCCTTGCAGCTCTCTTGCGTCCCGCAGAGGAAATGTTTGCAGGGAGCCAATATGCTAACCCTAGCACATTTTCTATTATGTCTCAAATATTGCCTTAAACTTCAAGTAAATACTTCAGGTATTTAAATATTTAATGCCAAATTGTCAAGAAATATTGGGAAATAGTATATGTGGGTATCGCTCTCACTGATTCACTATGAAAAATAAAATTTTGATCACCATTGCTTTGAGCAATTCTTAACTTGCCTATGTACAACTTACAGTAATTACAAGTTGGTGATGACCGTATTTAGCAACATAGTTCTATAACCTATCATATGAAACTAATAGGGTTGGATAAATCCTTCACCCTCCTTATAACAAATTAGCTACACTAACATGAATAATAGATTTTCCCCAACAGTAAGATTTACTAATGAAGAGCCCAGACCCCATCTTTTAAAGAGATGGTTGAGACCGTAAGATGCAGCTCTCCCCAGATGTTTTTTTTTTCTTCCTTTATTAGGAACATTTTAGTTTTTAATGTAACTGATGAGAGTGTTGTCTGTTTTCTTTAGCACTGTATGCTGAAACGTTACTTACACAAAGTGAGCCATTTCAGTTTGAAATGTCCCTGTGTTCATCACGCAGCTTAAATGACTAGCTCCCATTCTCCAGCCAGGCATGTCCCCTAAACCCACAGCTCCAGGGTTATTGTATGATAATCAAGTTAGAGTGGCTTGGTATATTCCACTAAAAGAAATTTTATTGAGAAAGAGACTGTATTTTATTTCTGCCAGTAAATGATACAGGCTGTCCATGATCTTCCTGACAATGTCAGCGTGTTGACCAGGACGTCTGATTGGAATTGCTGTCATGCTTGCATGGAGAGATGATGGACAACATTCCTGATAGAGAGGAAATGGGCTGGGAGCAGCAGCTTGAGCCTGTAATCCCAGCAGTTTGGGAGGCCCAGGCAGGAGAATCACTTGAAGCCAAAAGTTTGAGACCAGCCTGGGCAACATAGCAAGACCCTATCTCTACAAAAAATACAAAAAATCAGCTGGGCATGGTAAGGTGCACCTGTAGTAACAGCTACTCAGAAGGCTGAGATGGGAGCACCACTTGAGCCCTGAAGGTCCAGGATGCAGTGAGCTACGATTGTACCACTGTGCTCTCTACCCTGGGCAACAGAGACAGGCCCTGACTCTAAAGTTTAAATCCATTAATCAATCAAGAGTAAATGCGTCAACCCTTTCCCATCATTGAACTTAGATTAGCTATTGATTTAACATTCAGATAAATTTGCACTTTGCTTAATAAATTCCTACTTCCATTTTATCAGAGGCTAAAAGCAGCATTTTTTCTCCTGAAATTCTTTCTCACTATTCAGTGTGCCAGCTATTTCTTTGTGTTTTACTTATAGTTATTCTTCCCAGAATCTTAACAAGGGAGATACGGGCTTATTCCTGCGAGAAGGCAGACACAGGGAATTAAATAACTGGTTAAAATTCTCAGAGCAAGAAACAAGAGGGGTATTCAACTCTTCAGACTTTAACTTGGTGCACTTACGTGCCTTC
Source organism: Ateles fusciceps (assembly GCA_036589455.1). Taxonomy (NCBI): domain Eukaryota; kingdom Metazoa; phylum Chordata; class Mammalia; order Primates; family Atelidae; genus Ateles; species Ateles fusciceps. The sequence goes on from JAZHEH010001829.1 coordinate 78,329, forward strand.
ATAAGTCAAGCTTTAAGGAAATGGTTTGATCCCAAGCTGAACTGTCATGATTGCAAACCTGCCTTCCCTGAGGGTTGCTTTTCTCTCCCTTTGTATGTGGGACATGCTGGCCTCATGCTGCAGATACACAGAACCATGGACAATCTTCGGTGCCCTTCAGTGCACGACCATAGCTCATTCTCTAAAAAGGATATTTACAGATCACAGGAAGATGCCCCTCAAGGCACTTCTGGTTAAGTTAGGAACATACTTAGGTAAATAAATATGCAGGCAATTCCAGGACATTGTAGTGAGTGGTGCAGATGACATCTGATGTTGGGGAAATGCATTTGAACAGCATGTGATCTGTTCTTGGAAGATCAGAGAAGCATCTGCAGTGGATGTGAAATTTAAGCAAAGTACAGAGAATTAAGTGAGGGGTTAGCTTTGTGAAGCCCTGGTGAGGAAGATGCCTCAGACATTCAGATAACACTAACTAGTTTGTACAGTTTGAAGCATTAGAAAGACAGGTAGAGTTTTGGTGGACTCTGTATGAACAGGAATTGACCAATCCCCTAGGAGTGTTAACAAAAGTAATAAATACCAATTGTTTAAAATGTGAGTGGCAAGAATAAAATGAAAAAGGAAATAATAATTATTACAAACAAAAAAGAGAGAGCTCAAATTAAAAGGAATAACTTATTTACCCAAACAGCCTTCTAAATTTTCAGTTTGCAAAGATCTTACATTATTCGTTGAGCAATCTACATTGTGTATAAGACTTTAACATGCAGTTAAAATGTACATGTTGATTTAGACAATAACTTGACGTTAAAGTGAAAAATTGCTGCTCTCCTTTTACCCCAGAATGTGCTTTCAAGTATCACTATCTTACACTGTGCATGTTCCCTTGGCCTCTGAAGCTGGTATTGCATTTCCTCTCTAGGTTGGAAGCACAGTTTTTTTCAGGTGCAGAAAAGGCTACCATGTTCAAGGTTCCACGACGCGCACCTGCCTTGCAAATTTAACATGGAGTGGGATACAGACTGAATGTATACGTAAGTGTGATTTCTTCCACCACAATCAGCAGTAATCTATTTACTGTGAATGTGTGAGAAGTGTTTACCACTAAGGGAAATAAAGAGAAATTATTTTTAATTTCGTAATCCTAAGCTTTGGATATCCTCAAAGTTTGGTTCCCTAGAACTGGCAGCATAAGCCTTGCCTGGACACTGGGCTGTGAAGTCAGTTCTCAAGTCCCACCCTTGACCTTGAACCGGAGACTCTGGAGGGATCCAGGGAGGAGAAAAGGGGGATGGTTTAGTTTAACAAGCACTCCAGGAGATTCTAAGGCACAGTAAAGTCTGAGAAACTGCTTGAAACTGAAGATAAGTGAATAATATTATATTTAACAGTCTTAGAAAACTTGTTTGCATGTGCTATTATTCTTCTAGGATATTTGCATCGAATTACTAAAGAGAGGGTGAACTGAGTAATGTCATATGTCAGAGTCGAAGTAGAACTGTTTAAAATATTATTCTCACTATAATATGAAGTATATAGAAATTGATCATTCAAATACATGCTTATGGATCACAGTTTACTTTGTGATTTAATCATGAGAATTAGAAAATATATATGGATGATTATTACGTGAATTATTGATTTCACTCCCTCTGAATTAAGTGAAATACAGTGTGTTATTCTTACTATATTAAACATAAAAACATTTGGAGAATGTTATAAAATATCTTAATAGTATATGAGGTGTGATTTTTGGTTGTGTTTATTTTAAAACTATCATCTCTGCTCTAAATCACTACTCAAATTATATGTTGATAGTGTATTTACATATATGTATATGCATGCACTCATATATATACATGTGTTTCTCTATATAATGGAGCTTGATAATATCAGGTATTTGTTATGGTTACTAATTAGTGAAATAGTGACAATACTTAACTGCATGCACAAGTTTAAAATTGTAAACTTGTTTTATAACAATATGCCAATCCTTTACTTCAGGCATATGTACAAACTTTATAAAGAATAGAGTGATTTGAGATTAGAATATACATTGCAATCTCAGTTATTCCTAAATTATATTTTGAAGAAAATAAGAATCTATAATATTTCCGTTGTTTCTAAATACACATCAAATTTTTACCAAAATAAATTATTAATTAAATTGAATAATAAATTTGCTAGTTTTCACTAGAAAAAAATCAAGGCATATATCTAAGTATGCAATATTCTGTATAATTTATAAGACTGGGCTTGCTTTTAAGGATCTTTAACATATTTATTTTAGCAGTATAGCAGAAGTGTTTTTTTATTTAGAAGCTGTGATCTCTACTTTAAATCTTTGCACATAATTACCTATATATAAATATATGTAGAATGGGTATAGTGGCTCATTCCTTGTAATCCCGGCACTTTGGGCGGTCAAACAGGAGAAAAGCTTGAGATCAGGAGTTCTAACACAGCTTGGGCAATATAGCAAGACTTCATCTCTACCAAAAAATTACATATATATATATATATATATATATATACGCGTATATATACACATACACACTGACTGCGTAACAACTACCAAACTATTTTGGTCTATTTGTTTCTTTAGACACATGTGCTAACTTTATAATAAACAAAGTCTCCATGTTTCCTGATGTCGTTTCAGCTCATGCCTGCAGACAGCCCGAAACCCCGGCACACGCGGACGTGAGAGCCATCGATCTTCCTACTTTTGGCTACACCTTAGTGTACACCTGCCACCCCAGGGTTTTTCCTCGCAGGTGGATCTGAGCACAGAACATGTAAAGCAGATATGAAATGGACAGGAAAGTCACCTGTGTGTAAAAGTAAGTCATTGATCAAGGAGTGGCATACTTTTCTAAAGAGCAAGGGGAAGGATTGGCTGCACTTCAGGCTAGCTTCCATGTGTGAGACCCATAAGTCAGAGCATGAGGGCTGCAGCATTGTCACCTGCCTCAGTCGTGCCTCATGTGCGTGAGCTGTGTCTGTGAATGTGCGTATCCTACGTGTTTATGCAATGGTGGCAGAGCTGAGTGGATATATAGTATCATTAGTATGCAATTAGTACATCATAAAATGATTGTATTATTTTAAGCCAAAGAGAAAAGTTATTTGGCTAAAGAAAAGCACTCTGAGTTAAAATGAAAATAATACTCAGTATATTTTCAGAAAAAAAGTAGTTCTTAGAGATGAAAATGAATAAATATCAACAAGTGTCCTGGAATACATAGATGAAACTCTGTGTTATTTTTAAGATCACATGCCGTTTGTGGTAAAACACAAGTTATGTGTTCCTGACAGTGATTCTACTTTTTAAAATTACAAAAGTAATTCACCTGGAAATGATCCATTAATTACAAATTTGTGTGTTTCCAAGTGAGAGTCATCAGCCTGGGTCAGATTTGATGATAGCTACACTTTCAGGTCCCCCCCCCCCCCACCGCCGCCACATATGTAGTTTATAAATCCATGGAGTATAAACAGCATAAACCAAAAATGATGGAGTGTGATAAAGTCACCAACCCTAAGTTTTATTTCCTGGGGCCTATTTATAGTTTTCATATGAGGGATTTTAAAGAGACTTTTGTTTCCCTTGCCTTCCCTGTGAGAAACAGAAGAATTAAAACTTTTAAAATGGTAACTTGTAGTTTGATATAAAACTATGAAAGCTAAGGAATTATGAATCAAATCTAACTTTATAGAACAAAATGAACATTCTGCAATGGAAATAATTTTGTATTTTTCAATAGTAATTTATAGATTAATTGATTTGGGTGGGGTATTGGACAATCAAGAGGGACTATAAAGTCATGGTTATTTGGGATATTACCTTTTAGTATCTGGCAGGGTATTCCAAACAGGATATGAGAAAAGTCGTAGACGCCACCCTCCTTTGCAAGGCTCTCTGTTGTAGCACTTTAAATGGAAATATAAGTAGGTAGATATATATTGATTTTTTACCCTTAAACTCCGCTTTCCCACAAACACCAAGAATATTCTGCTGTAAAGACATGGGTTCAAAATGTATATGTATAAGGTATTCATATAAAAATCTGGAGAAAGGAAAATTGCTTCAATTTGACATTTTTTCAAAGTTACTCAAAAGTAAGTGTTTTTTTTTTTTTAAATGATAATTTGTCTTTTTACTTGTAGGTAAAGGAGTGAGAGAAGTTAATGAAACAGTTACTAAAACTCCAGGTTTGTATACCAGAACAGTTATAGATTTCGATCAAATAAAGTAATTTGTTCTCTACTCTGCACAGTGAAACAATTTTCAAACTTTAAATTTCTGAATCCATTAGTCCATGACAAAGTTAATGTTTCAGTAATTTAAAACACTAAGACTACATGGAATTCTGTTTATTTCACAACAATAGTTTGTTAATCAAATAACATCACTTTACATGAAAAGAAAACCTTTGGTGTTATTACACACGGTTTCACTCAAACCTGCCTTCGGCATTTGGTAGGGAGAAATGAAAGCATTGATCATGCCATGTGGTATAATGGAGAGCCTTATAAAGAGGGTTGCAGTTTTTTCCTCCAAATGAGGAAGCTCATATTAATAAGGCTTTTTTACAGTGTAAGTTGTTCATTTGAACGGTTCAAAATGTGGAGCCCAAATTTTTTCCAAGTATCTCCATTCATTCAGGCATCCTTTGGCTTCTAAAATGTTAATTATAGTTTTTTGTTGTATGTGGTGCCTTGCTAAATGCATTATGTAGCCAATTGCAAAGATGGAGTTCTATTTCCCGTGGAAAGTTTTCACTATACAAATTCATCTGGCATATTGTATCTGTGTTTAAAATTTAAATTCTAAAAATAGCAAAATATGTCCCAAATTATATTAAGTTGGGTATTTTGTTGTTGTTTTTGTTTTATTAGAAACAGAAAACCTTTGTAAATATATAAGATCAGTTGACTAGTACTTTATTCAGGTTTTAACACTGTATTTTTGGACATAAACTCTATTTTAGAATCAAACATGGAAAGAGTATTTGTAATGCTATTGTCAGCACACTGTGTTACACATTTAATTCTTAGACAAGGCAAAATGTGCCAATATGACTAAAGAGATTTCTCCAATCTGCATAATGAAGAATTTAAAATACTTTTTAAATCTTTCTGGACTATTTTATTTAAATATTGCCTACAAATCACATACAGAAGTCAATGCTCTTTATCCAGGCAACAATTTCTTCAGTGGAAGAAAACACAGTCTCTTTTTGTTATTGTTGTTGTGTGTGTGTTTTGTTTTTTCTTTGCTTATTTTGTGTTTAAGATATTGAAATACCTAGACACTCCTTTTGTAGGTACAAACATTATCATCAATATTCCTTTTCTTATGCTCTTGGAAGGGAAGTGCTAATTGAATGTGATTCTTCAAGGTGGTACATTCTACTATAGCTCAGCTATGTGGTTCTGCCATTATACTGCAGGCTGCAAGCAACAAATGATAATAAAAGACCCAGAAGGATGACCTCTGCCTCATGACTGGTGGTCATATTTTAATACACAGAAGCCAAAGACACTGGTTGTATCTTACCCTCCCCCAGGCAGGCCTGGTCCATTCCTGTGAAACCTCAACAAGATTAACTTAAGTGAATGCTTGAACAAGTGTATTAGTACTTCAGAAAAGCATATACATTCTAATTAGGGAAAACAATCTTTATGTAATTTAAAGGCTATTAACTTTATTAATGGAAAATAAAGTCATTTTGAGGGTTGCTGATTAAAATGGGGGTCTCGGTTGTTCTGGCAATGGCTAAGCCGATGTGTCTAAAATCAGCTATTTATAAGTAAATGTGTCCGATACTTGTGTGGATATATCAGTTTTTAACTTATTATCACTATTATTATGAGGAAGTGGGGTCTACTCTAGGCCAAAGGAAGCTATTACCTTCTGTTCTTCTTTAACCCTTCTCTTGCCAGGCTGAGTTTTGTAGGTTTAGTCTGCCTAGGAAAACAAGAAAATGGCCATTTGGGCTGGAAAGAGAAGCATGGGTGCAGGCACAATACATTTTTGTCCTCATTATTTGCCACTATACGTGGACTTTCTAAAAAATAGTTTAGGGGGACATGAATCTTCATTTCCACCTAGCAACTCAAGTGATGGACTTTGGCCAATTATGCTTATCATGAATCTTATCTAATTAAATAACCCATGCACACCAAAACAAAGAGAAACTTTGGAATCATCATGTAGATTTATATATTACAGTTCATGTTAATGTGTGAAAATGGCAGGATTTTATATATATTTTTAAACAGACACATGAAAAATAAGTTTATTTTTTTCTTAAGCTGTGAAAACAAGAGGAAATATCTCAATAATCTTTGCAAGTTTTCCTGTTGATGAATTCTATACTTTAAAAAGACTTTGTGCCTTTTATTACTGAATTTAAAAGGCATGTATAAAAGAAACATTTGAAATTCTTGAACCCATTTTTTCTTACTAATGGAATATTTTACACAAAGAGATTAAAGAATAGCAGGAGAGCATGAATGGGAGAGATTGACTCTAATTACAAAATAAAAACGTCAGAAATGAAAGGCCTTTGTCTTCATAAGTCAACTTGGTGCTGGGATTTCCAGTACTTGGTACTGGGATACCCAAGCTTTTTCAGAGCAGGGCATTTCTGTCATATGATATATATCAGTTCTTCTGAGCCTTCCAAGTCTTTCAAATAGTAGACTTGGATATTATTAAAATATCAGTAGTGATTTCATGGGTCAGGTAAACATATTTCTTACTAAGCACAACAAAAACTAAACTAACATTAGAAGTACCAATTCACCATACCCCAGGACCTTGGAAGGTCTATTAAAATAGGTGTGGTTTGGCTTCTAATAAGAAAAAAAAAAAACTATAAACACAAATGTCTATTTGCATACCACAATAATCTTGACGACTGCTTCTCTGAGTTCTGCACAAGCTATGAACCATGGTGCACTGGGCTCCCCTTGTTTTCATCATTGCCCTCACCTGTGATCTCTCACTAGGAGTATTATGCCCTCTAAGCTTAGTAAAGTCTGAATTTATTGTTTGTGTGTGTGCTGACATTCATCTGTTTCCCCACTTCCCACAGTTCCTTCAGATGTCTTTTCGCCAATTCCATGTGGAAGGGATATTATGAATATTTAGGGAAAAGACAACCCGCCACGCTAACTGTTGACTGGTTCAATGCAACAAGCAGTAAGGTGAATGCCACCTTCAGTGAAGCCTCCCAAGTGGAGCTGAAGTTGACAGGTAGGTCCCAAAGAATTCACTGAATGCGTGGTATGAGCGGAATACATGGAGACGTGATCTAATAAGCATTAAGGACTTACTAATGTTGTGTTGGCTTTGCTTACACTATAACTCACTGGAGCCTCTCCCTAGCCATGATAGGTTGGTATTATTTTCTGATTTTAAAGATTACAGAACCGGTACAGAAAAGTGAACCAATTTGCTCAAGATTATGCACATGGAGTATTAAGTCAAGAATCTGAGATTCATATCCAGTAATGCATGTCTCTAAACTTTATTCTTCTAAAACTTTTTTCTTAAGTCATGTGCTCATAATGAGATTTTTAAAATCACCATACAATTAATAAAATACAACAGCCTTGATTTATATGGCAGACACTATTTTAAGCACTGTGTATGTATATCTTTTTCATTCTTACATTAATTCTGTGATGTAATTATTTTCATTGTACACTTTTTGTAGAGGGAGATTTTTTAATTAGCAAAATCAAATATGTTATTTCTTATTCTTTCTGTGGAATGAGGATATTGAACGTAGTAGAGTGGATTATACCTATTCAAGATAGATAAGGATTTAAGAAGTGATTTTCAGGGGAATAAAAAGAAGCTCCTAGGCTAAAATTTAGAAATAAAAATAAAACTTCTGTTTGAGTTTTCTATTATCAATGATGTTATCATCTCTATATCACATTTCACATCAAATGGATTAAAGGGCTGAATTACTAACTCTTGTGAATTTCTCTAAGGTAAGCCTGACCTGCTGATCTTTTCACAGGTGTTTACAAGAAGGAGGAGGCCCACTTACTTCTGAAAGCTTTTCAAATTAAAGGTCCGGCAGATATTTTTGTAAGCAAGTTTGAAAATGACAACTGGGGACTGGATGGTTATGTAAGTACATGTGTGAGGTCTGTGACAAAGCACAAGCTTTCTAACCATCTCTCTGTGCAGAGGAGAGGCCTATGGATTGGAGGCTTCTGAGTAGGTCTATGGATATTGTGTTCTGAGTAGAACACAATATCTTTTGTTGGCCGCCTGAAAACTCAGCAGTCCCTCTCCTTGACAGCGTGACCATTTTACTCCTTCATTTTGTAATGGAAGAAACCAGGTCTAGGAACTGAGAAATAAGCTGGCCATCCATAAAGGGGTTGTTACTGCTAAGGACAGAATAAGACCTGAACTCCAGAATCTGTGATATTACCGCTACTTTACACCACGAGTGGTACAACCAGAAATTTTCCAAGACCACTTCATGAGCATGCTGCTTGTTCTAAAAGAAATCATTCTCAGATAAATAGAGAGATTTAAGATGAAATATCCTTTTTTGCAAGTTAACCGTTTGTGTTCTAATTCACTATCTAACTTAAGAGTAGACCGCTCACATGATGTACCCTGCCCAACAGTTGGGACACAAAGTGAGTTTTACATAATGTAGATTATTTCTTAGTTCATATGTTTGCTTCCGTTAGAAAGCATAGTCAACATATGTTGTAAAATTTACTACCATTTTCAAGATCAAAATGAGATTGTGAGCATTTACATACATCAGTTGAAGTTCACTTCTGTGTTGATTTCTGATCTTTAACTATAAATTTGTCACCTAAAGGAGTGCCAAAAATAAAAAATATTTAACCAGTAGTATCTCAATATGAGCTATAGCAGTTTTATTAAAAGATATATTAAAATACTATTCATCCCTTTGTATACCTTTTTATTTCTTTTATTTTCTATATAACAGGTATCATCTGGACTTGAAAGAGGAGGATTTACATTTCAAGGTGACATTCATGGAAAAGACTTTGGAAAATTTAAGCTAGAAAGACAAGGTAAATTATGCTTAGGATATTTTTTAAAGCCAATATCATTTGGCTTTCAAATAACTTTGCTAAGAAGAAATGGAAAAGACGACTTTAACAGAAATGTAAACAAAATAATAGGAGAGACTAACCTATTTTACAGCTGAATGAAAAAAATATTTTGAATAGCAAAATAGACAAACACAAAGTTGGAAACAATACAATAAGCATGCCAGACACCCAAAAGCTATTAAAAAATAAGAGGGAAAAAGATGAAAATCAAAGGTTAAGCAAACTATAGTACCCTAAGAAACTAAGAGTTCTAAAAGTAAAAAAAAAAAAAAAGAAAGAAAAATGTAAGAGTAATTGAAAATAGCCAGCAAACATATAAAAAGATCTTCAAAAACATATATACTTATATATAGTAACAAAGATGATTATTTTTAGTTATCAGAATGGCAAAGATTAAAATATGGTTTTGGGTTTACAGTAGAAAAAGAGCCTCATGTTTAATTTTGGTGAATGTATGTTTAATTTGTCAGTAGTTTTTTCATCCAATAACTCTCTCTCGAATTTTTTAATCAGGCAAATGTGAAAATTGTTTTCTGCATATTCAGGCATGCCCAAAGCAGGATTATTTTAATAGTGGAAGTTGGAAATAACCTCTGCATGTTGAACAGCTGTCCTAAAAGAATTGCTTCAATGAGTATTTTTATGCAACAAATTATACTATCTATGAAAAAATTGTTATTCAGTATATTTCTTTAAAAATGAGGACTATATATTGATGTTGAAGGAGGTTTGACTTACATATTAGAAAAAAATTATTCTGCATAGATAGGCAGACAGATGGATCCTCCTTCCTTCTTTATAGCTTTCTCTGCTATTTGAGTTTTGCCTTAGTAATTAAAGGAGGAACATATGTGGAGACAATCATTAGATCTGAATGTTACCTCCTCTGCTTGCTATTTGTCATCTAGAATGAGTTACAGTATTCTCGAGCCTATTTCTTCATCTGAAAGCTCAGTACAGAAGTTCCTGAGGTTGTTATGAGATTGAGAGACCACATAAGTATTGCTTTGTTCATGCTAAAGCTATTTTTGCACAGATGTCGTTATACTTGTTAGAACCCATAAATAAAAGGAAATGAATTTTTGTAATAACATTGGTACCATATTTCTCCTACTTGTAGAATACTCTTCACACATTAGTTTTCTAAAGTAGAATATTACCATATAGGCTTTGATACCAGAGCCACCTTTCAGAGGAATGTGAATGTACAATTTTGTGATGATTACCACTGATGAACTTATTTTGTAAGACTTTTATCAAAGTGCTGAATTAAAAAAAAAAAAAAAAGTCTGCTTGGCCTGTAGAAAAGAAAAAAAAAATTGATTCAAAAGGTTAACTAATCATAAAATACTTCCACTATCCCAACCACAGTATTATTAAATAGAAGAGCATTATATTGTTGGCAATGGCTGAGATTATATTTTAAATTGGGTTATATTATTTTGAGGTAATGAAATAGAATAAATGCATTAGACCAACATTAATGATGGGTAATGTTTTTTTCTCTCGCTGTAAGCCAAATCCTGCAGTTATTTGTCCTCCTTTCTCTCTGTAGCACACGCTCTAGTAATTTTGTTTAAGGACACCCCAGTGAGCTGTACAAGATGCTGTGTAGATGTCTGAGTTTACTGATCCAATGAACTTGACCTGAATTATCAGTTTGCTTTTACAAATTTTCTTTGCATTACCTCATTTCTTTCTAATCTAACAAAATAACAGCTTGCTTTAACAAGGAATTTGTATTCTCATGTGATGATGAGCTTATTGTCAGGAAAAACAATTTACAAAATAATTTGACTCACAAGTAAGTTCTGCCTTTAACTAATTAGAAAAGTTTATGTTTAAGTAATTCTGCAACAACAATCATTCATTTAAGAATGATGGCAAGCATCTATTTTAATGAATAAAAATAAACAACCTCCTAATTTTCTCTATTCAGTAGATAAACCAATAAACGTGATTGTCACTAAATGGATACTAAAACAAAATTAACTTGAAAGAGAACTTTAATGCAAAAATTTGCATAAGAAACAACAATAAATTAGTTTCCCCATTAAAATGGAATGACCCACCTCTAAAAAAGAATGAAAGAAAATACATAAAATTATGTACCTGTTAAGTGACTTATATTCAGAATATGCAAAGAACTCTTATGACTCAATACAGAGGCAAATAACCTAACTAAAAAATTGACAAAAGATTTGAATAGATATTTCTCTAAAGGCATGCAAATGGCAATAAGCCCATGAAAAGATGTTGGTTATACTCATCATTAGCAAAATGAAAATCAAACACATGGGGATACCACTTCACATCCACAAGGATATCCATGATCTAAAAGTCAAATAGCAAAGGGTGGCAAGGAGGCAGAGGAACTGGAACTGTCATACTTTGCTGGGGAAACGTGATATGATGCAGCTTCTCTGGAAACACTGTGACAGTTTGTCAATTGAGTTACTGTAAGCTCCAGCAATTCTACTACATGTGTAGCCAAAAGAACTGAAAATATATGTCACACAAAAACTCGTACGTGAATGCTTAGAGCAGAATTATTTATAAATAACCTAAACATGGATACAACCAAAATGTCTATCAATGGATGAAAGGATAAACAATATGTAGTACAGCCATACAATGGAATATTAGTCAGCACTGAAGAGGAATAAAGTACTGATGAATGCTACAACGTGGATGAACCTTAAAAACATTATGCTAAGTGAAGAAAGACAAAAAAGGCCAAATATTGTATAAATCCATTACAGGACATGTCCATAACAGGCAAATTCGTAGAGATTGAATATCCATTAGTGGTTGCCTAGGGCTGAAGGTTGGGATGAAGAATAAAGATGGAGGAAGAATAAAGCTAAGAGATGCTGAGATTCTTTGGGAGGGGACAGCCGTCTTCTAAGTGAGATTATGGTGATGATTGTACCACCCAATGAATACACTGTAAAAGCCTTGGATTGTATATTCAGCTTAAGTGGATGAATTATATAGGACAGTCATGCTCCGTATACTGACATATTGGTCAATGAAAGATCTGGTATACACCAGTGACCCCGTAAGATTATAATAAAGCTGAAAAATTCCCATCTCCTGGGTGACTCCATAGCTGCTGTAATGTCATAGTGCAAGGCATTACTCATGTAGGAACCACTGGCTGTACCTATAGCCTGAATGTGCAGTAGGCGAGACCATCTAGGTGTGTGGGTGCACCCTGTGAGGTCACAAAATTGCCTCATGAAGCATCTCTCAGAATGCATCCCCAACATTAAGTGCTGCAGGCCTGGATGTGCATTTGTTTAAATAATGCCCTTTAGAAAATTGAACTACCTAGCTTATCACATATTCAAAGATGCTCACTCTCTTAAAGAAATGTAAATTCAAAAATAACTAAGTACTGTGTTTGATTTATCATTGTAGTAGCAGCAGCAGTTGCAGTTGCAACAGTCATGGAACCAATAATAACATGTGGAGGGAGGGCAATGAAAGGAGAAGGAAGGAAAAGGGGAAAGGGAGGAGGAGAGGAAGGAAAGGAGGGTAGCTGAGGAATCCCACACAGCTGTCCATGTGTTATTGTAAAGACCCTCATAGGACAATGGTTGAATGAAATTGCAGCGACTCTTAGGACAGTAATTAGGTAGGACCTAGCAACACTAAAAGGTACAAATTCTGTTCATCAGTAATTCTGCTCCCGAAGATTTGTCCTGTATAATAGTGTAGGCTCCTGCTAATGTGTACACATAGGCAAGAGATTTCATTGCAGCATTATAGAAGGTACTGAAAACACCCTAAATGTCCTTGGAGAGTTGACTGGCTAAATAAATGTTGTTATATCTAATAAATAGAATACTATACACCTTAAAAAATTAAATCTGATCCATATATGCCAATAGAAGAGCCTCAAAAACATACTGTTAAGATTAAAAATCCATGTACACAAAGTGAAAATAATATTACCAATTATAAAAATAAGAAAGAAATAATAACTAATATTTAGAGTACATTGTTGGAAGGACAGTTTTTAAATCCTTCAACTATGAAGAGGAACTGCCTTACAAGGCAAGGAATGATTTTTTTTAATTTTCCTTTATATTATTTGTTTTCATATCCCTTCATGACATTTTAATTACCACCATGTGTGTATATTAACCTTCAAGTTATTCAAACAAGGGTAAATAACTAAAATTAACTAGAAGCTGCTGGCAGTATAATAACTTCACAGTAAGTTCAGTTATATAATCCACAAAGACCTTCATCTGTGTTGTTTTTTGTTTTCATGTGAGGTGTCTTGTGACATGTAGATTTACCACTATTTTATTATTTGGAATTTTGATATCTATTGTGGAAAAAAGTATGTAGCTTTGTTTTCAGATAACAGAAAGTAACTGCAGTTAATGTAAGTAGAATACACATTTATGAGAATGAGGCAGATACTCCCAGAATAACAGAAGAACAATGTATGGCAATGTAATGGAAACTAAAAGATATTTGGGTGCTGAAATGCTATAAAGGCATAACTTTGTTTTTTTAATTTCACAAATATATATTGAGCGCATACTGTGTTCTAGGTTTTCTTGCAGGTTCTGAGGATTCAAGGGGAAAGCTAACCAAAAAAAGAAAAAAAACCCTGGCTTCAGGGAACTTACATTTTGCGACTATGAGTCCGTGTGAACATTCCCTCTGTGCCAGGCATTGTTGTAAGCACTTGAGACGTACTAACATTTGGTTTTCACAACCAACCCATTAAGTTGGTGCCATATGAGTAGGGCACCAGTGCTCTCTGTCAGACAGCACCACCCCTGGTCACCGGACGTCATTGCTGCCACCGTGGCTGCTGCTGGGACCATCCACAATGCACACACTTCATGTTGCTCTCAGGGCTCTAGAACCCCTTCAGCCAGTGGAACAAATTTTAAGCCATCTCAGAATGTTTCGCATCCCTCACTTCCAATACAGTGCCTGCGGTGAGAACACCCAGTTGGCCTCACTCACTGCATGTCCGTAACCCAGGTGCTCAGATCACAAGAGAGCAAGTGTCTGGCATTTTTCTTTTGCATGGTAATGGGACAAATCTCAAAAAGATATGTAGTTGCAAAAGCCAACATTATTCCAAAATATGTTCCTGTAAGACGTTAAGATGGTAGACAGTCATAATCCTGCATCTATGGAAGCAAATGGCAAATAATATCATTTGAAGAATCTTGATACAAATAGTGATTTAAAGATTTTAAATATTTGACTGATTTTTCTTTGCATTTCTGGTTTATGAAACAATAAATAAAGCAATATCTCCTTGAATTTGACATTTTATAAATTCTCTTTGAATTTGACATTTTATAAATTCTGGAAATATGAAAACCAGATCAGCTTCTTCTCAATTCTGCTATATTGAGATGACACCAATCATAATTCATAGCACACCTGCATTGAGTTGACTCCATGCAATTAGGCCAAACACCCCCTCAAAATTATATTTTATTAATAAACTCTTCAAGAACTACATTTCTTCTTTGGCAATAGTTGCTTAATAAAAGTTTGTGGATTTGAATTTTTAATGCTTTCCTCTCAGTGGCATGCAATAAGACACTCCACAGTTATGGATTACAGAATGGATGATTCTATCACCTTCATGACACTTGAAGTATTTATATATATATAATGTATTTGTGTGTGTGTGTGTGTGTATATATGTATATACACAAAAATTTAAAAAGTTATATTTCAGCATTATTTTGTGTCTTCATGGAAATTTGCATTGTTACATTGAGCTCTACTTTTCTTTTGAATATTTCTACACTCTGCAGTGAATTTCAGAATCTACCTAAAATAAAGGCAGATGATACCATCCTATTCACATATGAAGAATGCAATGCCATTTTTATGGATAACTGGGATATGTACATAATTTCAATGACATATTTTGCTAAGTCTGGCCTTAGGACATAAGAAAACAGCAAGTGTTATTGATCTCTGAATATGGAAAAAGCATATAAATGCTTCCAGTTCATTTTCATGAAAGTATCTATAACTATAAACAAAAGTCAGGATGTATCGTGACCTTTTTTGCGTTTCTCACATTTCAAATGTTGAGCCTCTTCATAGTATTCTCCAGTATTAGTAGGAAACAGTTTTTTGCTCTTGGACATTAAGTGGATACTAAAATATTGAGAAAAGAATATCAGTTGGTTGCCTGTGAAATGGCAACTCTGTTTCTTGTAGAGTTCATATCCATTTATAAAATTTATCATGCATATTTATTTGTTTAAGCAGAATACAGTAACAACAAATTAAGTGTTTTCTTTATCTTCTAGATCCCTTAAACCCAGATCAAGACTCTTCGAATCATTACCACGGCACCAGCAGTGGCTCTGTGGCGGCTGCCATTCTGGTTCCTTTCTTTGCTCTAATTTTATCAGGGTTTGCATTTTACCTCTACAAACACAGGTACTGCAGAAATACCATTTGTTTGAGAATGTTGTGAGTGTAAACTCTGGGTTTAAGTCATGGACATGCTCTTGTGCTCACATGCATGCATATTTTATATTACTATGCAATGCTCTTTAATTTTAAATCAACTTTTATTTTAAGTTCTGAGGTACATGTGCAGGATCTGCAGGTTTGTTACCTAGGTAAACGCGTGCCATGGTGATTTGCTGCACAGATCAACCCATCACTCAGGTATTAAGCCCAGCACTCATCAGCTGTTCTTCCTGATGCTCTCCTTCCCCCCAACCCCTCCACAGGCCCCAGTATGAGTTGTCCCCACCGATGTGTCCATGTGTTCTCATCGTTCAGCTCCCACTTATGAGCGAGAGCAATGCTCTTCTTCCACTAACAATGCTTATTCTTCAAGATTTTTTCTTGTCTTTTTTGTTGTTTTCTGCACTACTTTTTTAAGCAGGCCACATCTAAGAAATAAGAGAACAAACGACTGAGTTGAGAAATAATATGCTTTTTTCTTTCATGTTCAATTGAGACATGAAATAAAGGATTCTATCTCTATTTTCAGCCTCCATGGCCAGCCATGAGACCCTTTAGAAGGTATTTCAACCTTCCAGCAAAAGGTTGAAAAGAATGTTCTCTCTGGCCACTTTTAACTCTGTCAATCTATGATGGATAAATGTTTCACTGATTCTTTCCTTCAACAAATAAAAAAAAAATAAAAATTTAGCTCTTCATATGTAGTAGGCAATATAGATGTTCCATTTCTTGAAAAAGTGTTCTGAATATGGATTAATTGGCAAAAGTCTACTAACTACAAAACGTCTTGGGGACAACCAACTTTAATGAACTAGATTCTTTTCTTGGGATTAATGTGGGTGCCAGAAGGAAAGAATTATTTTAGAGGAACCATAAACTCCTTGGACATTTTATCTCTACATGGATAATACATTACGTGGAGGTATCTGCAAATGTCAGACTACTCTAAAATACTACCTGAAATGGTAGCATTAACTACAAATAATAAGAAATAAATTATGATCCCTGGAAATAAAATTACATGTGTTAAATAGATATACGGATATTTATCCGTACATAATATGGATATTTCACTTAATTCTGCTTAAAATAAAACAGAGAAACTGGCATGATACTATTTTTTAATAACTCATGAAATAGCCTCCTTAAATATATGCTTTCTTATATCTGTTTTTGAAATACACAATAGAGAGAATGTTGCTTCACAGGTGTGTTAGCTACCTGTGCCTGTGCCTTTATTGCATTTCCCCAGCAATGAGGGGACTGTGGCAACTTGTGATCCGGATGACCAGGTCTTCACTTGGTTAATGAGGGGCTGGATTTGTTTGCTAACTGTCGCTGCTAGTGCATTTTCCAAGCGCAATGTTGTGGACCTCTCCCCACTCCGGAGGTGGTTACGAACTGCCTTTCTGCCATTTTCTCAGGGTCATGCACTGTTTACTTCTCTTTTTCTTAATGAGCATGTGTAACGTAAGGAGATCGACGAGTAAATCACTCAGCAGAAGTTTCTCCACACCCGATGTCAAATGACGTCTTTGTGAGCATCCTTATGTCCATTGAAGTTCTGTTTTTGCCACTTGGCACATTTTTCTTATTTGATTTCTTCTGGAATAAGGAAAGAATAAAAGGAGCCAGAGCCAGATCAGACATGATTCCGTCTTTTCAGTCTGAAAACCTCCTAATTCTCTAATCATAGATTGTGTGGAGGGGTTTTCTTTTAACCAGAAAATGTGATAAGAGTTTAATAATGAGTATAGTATCTTTTCTATAAACAGATTCATTTTTAACTCAACAAAGACAAAATAAAACATAACTTTTTGTGAATATTAGTAATGACAGTGAACTAAAAGCTTAAACTTGCAATTTAGTTTAATGTTACAGCCCTAAAAGCTAAGCATAGGCCCACATCCTTATTTTACAGAGTAGTAGAGAGTTTCATGACTTAACCAAGGCTGTACAACTTATCAGTGATAGATAGATGTCCAAAACTAAACCTACCAAATTCAGCCTTTCAGATCTTCCCAATTTCCCTGGGGCATTTGTAGGAAGCACAAATAATTATTTGATCCCAGCAACCCAGGAGGCTGAGGTGGGAGGACTGCCTAAGCCCAGGAGGCCAAGGCTGAAGTGAGTGGTGCTCGTGCCACCACACTCCAGCCTGGGCAACAGAGTGAGACCCTATCTCAAAAAAAAAAAAAAAAAAAAAAACTATTTGATTTTCAAAATTGCTTCACTTTTACAACCCATTTTATACTCCCAATCACCAGTTTAAACAAATAAACTGACACGTATGCAGGTGTGGACGCCTCCTTCTCTGCAGACGTCCTGGCTGTACTACTCCCTGCTCTGTAGACGTTATCTCCTGCATACCGTCCCAGCTGCTAAGTCTCCAACTGAAACCAGGATGCTAATGATTTGCTTTCTGTTTTCCTTAGAACGAGACCAAAAGTTCAATACAATGGCTATGCTGGACATGAAAACAGCAATGGACAAGCATCATTTGAAAACCCCATGTATGATACAAACTTAAAACCCACAGAAGCCAAAGCTGTGAGGTTTGACACAACTCTAAACACAGTCTGTACAGTGGTATAGCCCTCAGTGCCCCAACAGGACTGATTCATAGCCATACCTCTGATGGACAAGCAGTGATTCCTTTGGTGCCATAGACCACTCTCCCTTCCACTCTGGCTTTACTGCAGCGAACTTCAACATTGTCTACTGGCATACGTGCAGCGGGGATCTCCACTCCCATGCGCCAGAGTCTTCTGCAGATCTAACGACATGTGCATTTTCATTCTGAAAGTGGGTTCCAAATGCCTGGCTGCATCTGTCCGAAATCAAGGCACACTCCAGGAAGACCGCTGCATCACGCCGACATGTCATACTCAATGCCTCAGACTTTCCTGTTTCTGTGTTGCTGGGATGCCTTTCAATGCAATCTTCTGGGTTCGTGGATACATCCTTCAGGTGCAGTGACAAAATGGTAGTAGCACCACAATAAGTGTCCTCTTGTGTTTTTTTTTTAGCCCCCATGAACACAAATTCTCTGAAAAAATAAAATAAATTAAAAAGCTTTCTGGAAGAAGACACCTTTCTGATAGAGGCATACACCTACAAATGCTTCACTCTGTCCTTCTGAGACCTGACAAGCTTTGAGGACCTCACAGCTCCCCTGTGTGTTCATGTCTAGGGGTGTTTGCAAATTTCCCAGTCAGCTGTTCTATCGCAGAGTTTTTGATGCACAATTTTTTGCACTAATGTGTTATGAATGACTAAGATTCTGATTAAAAAATAAATTATGTACACAGGGTTTATACACACTGTCCATTGTATATAAGCATTCTTTCATGTTGTCAAGCTAAACATTCCACCATCAGCTTAGTTGGAGTGTTAGGGAGAACCATTCCCAGATATGGCACAGATTTTAAAAGGAAATGCAGTATTGAAGAGATTTATTTTATTATTGCTTCAATTAGCTCCCTTTACATGTTGAATTCATTGAAGAGGTCCAGTGAGAAAAAAATGGAAGCCTCCTTATTTCTCATGTTTTTCTCCTTTACTACCATCCTCCTCCAATTACTGCCTCTCCAATACTACTTAATAGCAGGGGGGTTTGCAGAAACTTCTATTTGCCATGTAAAACTGTGAATAGTAATTTATTTTAGATAGCTGATGAACTTGTGGGTCTTAGCTCACAATGCAGTCTTCCCTTTTGCAGTGTTTTTTTTTTTTAATCTTTTACTTTGTCATCAATCTTTGGTATTGCATTGAAAGACAATTATACCACAGTAGCACCTTGAACTCAGTGAAAATTGTTCAGGATCAAAATACTAAGTGTTCTTTTAGAGGGAAGGAAAAATTACACACACTCTCCTCTCATGATGATATATTTTATACATTCATTTGTTATTTGTTTCATGCTTTATAATTCCAGAGGGGAGGGTAATTTCAGTGACTTTTCAAGTTTAAATTCCGTTATAGGTAGATGACAAGTATGGTACAAATAAAGTCGCTATGATCCCCCCAGGGTGAATAAAAATCAAAACGTGAAGTAGAAGATGTGACCATGAGGATGTTTATGTAACAAATTCAAAGTGAAGATCATGTTTATTTTTACTTATACTTGTTTGATAAAACTGTTTTTGAAAAGATAATGCCTATTTTATTATTTGAGATTTCAGTACCTATTCCAATTGTGGCAAATTTTCTGGGTTTCACATTTCAAATTGGCATTGGTAATAGAAATGTCAGAATGTTCAAAGTGACCTTCACTTTGTCAGAGTGAACACATTCACACCTAGCTTTAAGACTGATTTATCTGTTGGTCTACTGAATGTTTCCAAGTAGAACTTCAAATGTGAAAGTGGAAAAGCGGTCAGAACGATAGGGCATTCTTTTGAGAGTCACGCGTTTTGATTTGGACGTTTCCGCAGAGCTCAGCTCCCAGTATTGTGTTCCTCGCCAGAAGGGGCTCCGCTGTTCAGTGACTCCCTGGCCTCTCTAGGTACTCCTTTGTCTTGTGAACTCCATGCTGTTGGATTTTGTATTATTACGCTGAATTCTCCGCACATCATTTTTCCCTGGCCAACCTCCCACATCCTTGGAGATTTGCTTTGCCAATGGGAATCCTTACATTGCTGTATCACAGTAGACTGGACGAGGTCAGCAGGAGTTGTGCTCCTAACACACACATTGTGCAAAACAAAGAGAAGACGATGGAAAGTGTGAGGAGGCTCGTGTGCAAGGGAGAACAGGGTTACTATATATATTACGTGTATATATAAACATACATATATATAGATATATATATATTGTACATATCTACGTTTGAGTCATTCAAACTAGGTGCAAAATGCTGACTTCAGAGTCTGAATTACTGTCTCTGTTCCCACATCCCTGACCTGCTCCCTAGTAAATGATGCTATGAAATCCTGAAATGACAGGACGTACATACATACATACAAGAAACCACATATCAGATTAGATATGATTTTCCTTTGTGTGCAAGGTTAAACTGTCCTAGGGTTGCCAGTTTGAAGCATGTTATTTAAATGAAAAAAAACAATCAGTGAAATTCTCTTGTGAGAATTCTGCCTAGTTTCTTCCTAGGGCCATGTGCAGTGCTGAACAGAGGCTCCGCGAAGTGTTGGAGGATCTCATTTTAGGGCAGTCAGGAGCTGTGCTTGCTGAGTTAGGTCTAGAAGACTCTTCCTGGAAGGCAACTGGAACAGGCGTGAGGGACGCGACCACACGCTGACACAGGACATGTGCTTCAGAGCTGTTTAAAACTGCTGCTTGTTTTACACACACATCTTGCCTTTTTTCAGGCTAGCTGCAATAATTTTTTTCTTCTGTAAAATATTTTGTAAACAACAAAAAAAAAAGCTATTATAAAAAGGGGATTAAAAAAAAAGAACGCTGGCATTATGATCAGGAAAACCCATTGTCATCGCTGACCCTCCCTCCCGCCCCACCATACGCTGCTGTCACGACGTAGGTGCGAAAGACCTTTTTGTACAGAGATATATTTTTTATGAAGAATTTGTAAAATTATTAAATATGCTGTAATTTTTTGATTAATGTAGGTACATTGTTAAAAAAATAAATGTTTTTACAATACAGAACTGTAATTTTCCCAATAATGTAAAATGTACCATCTCTAGCTGATTTTCAGTTCCAATCCTATTACACATGTATTAATATTAAAGTGGCCTGTTAAAATGAACAGTATCTTTTTTTGTCAAAAAAATTATAAAGAGGGTGTAATATAGCCTGTGCAATGCCACCAATCTTTAAAGCAAATCAGAGTTCTAATTAAATATTTAATTTTAGATTTCTATTTTCGTGTGTGAATTTATTCTCGCTTTAATATGCACACCTGAGTCCCTCGCAGGGGAGAGAAAGAATAAGAGTCTTCATAAAGAGCCTTTATGGTATTCAAAATGAAGCTCCATATTTTTCCCAAGACTTTCACATCATCGTCATGATTAGTCAATAGCACACTTAGCAGGAACTGTGATACACAGAATAGTAACATTGAAAGTGACAGATTTCTTGATAGTTTGCATTAATAACAGTAAGAGCACTTGGTTTCCTACAAACGAAAACCTATGATTTTTATGATTTCTTTTCAATTTGGCAGCTCTGTTTGTAAACAATCACAACACTAAAAAAAATGACATGTAAGAGAATTATAGACCTACTTAATAGAGCATTCCCAATATCATGCTTAAAGAAGGCTCTAAACAATCTTACGGCTTTTAAAATTCAGAACCAGCCGTCCTTCCCCCTGTTCATTTCTGGGCTGAGAGAAAACACAGTGCTTTACAAGTCCTTGGTGGCTCATCACGCTGAATGTCTTGCAGTTAAACAGAATAATACACTAATTTCTCTGGCAGTCAAGTTATTGCAAAATGAAAAACAATAATTTTTTAAAAATAGCGCTGCGGTGCTTCGAAGTGACAAAGTTTTGATGTTCAACAACTTGAAATCTGAATCTTGCTGGCCAGCAACTGCATTTAGGTGCCATTTATTGAGGAAGTACTGAGGGCAAGACACTGCGCTTTGTGACTTGCAGACATTGCAAAACCTCACAATCCAAACAAGTGGGTTTTGCCACTTTCATGATTTAAATGAAGAAGCAGAAAGTTAAATAGGTTAATTGATTTAGGAAATGATGCACAGACACGCAGAGGTGATAGTACAGATCAGGTTTCTCTTGTTTGAACATTCCCTCTTTTTCAAGAAATCATCAGATTATTAAATTCATCCTTTATTTCCTTTCTTATGAAATTAATATTTTTTTCTGAGTTTTTCTGTCGTCCTACCAGTGAATCTTCTTTTGCTTCATTGGGTAAATAATTACCACAAGCTAAGAATTCAAAGAGAAATAAGTACTCTCTATTACTAATTTTAACATTCCACAGAATGCTCATACATAATATAGCCTCATGAGTTATTAACATAGTGAGTTGAAGCTTTCTGGGGCAACCAGAAAATAGTGATCCTGCAATGTGTCCTACCCTACAGTTCTTTAAAATAATAAATAAAATCTGTCTTGCTCTGTGCCTTGGTTGTAGTGCTTTCCTAAAATTATGGGGGTTCTACAATTATTTGATGTACTAAAGGATGCAGAGTAGGCAAGCGTGTTACCATCCACAGCATGGACGCCTGTGGCTGTTGAAACCCAGTTTACGTCCTCTTCTTCTCTGGGAATGGCACCTGGATGTCCTCTGGGAGTCACTCCTCCCGATGACAGTCAGCTTTGGTGAGCATTGCTCACAATTCCTCCACTGTCCCCAGCTGGGTGTGGGGGAAGCACACTCCAGTGGTTGAGCTGGGGCCCGCTCCTCTCCCAGGAATCGGAGCCTGACCTGCAGGGCACAAACACGAGGTACGTCTGGCTGAATTTACCCTCAGGCCCTCAACCTGCCCCCTGCCAGGAGACCAATCTTTCATTCCACAGGGCCACTTGCATTCCCATGACCTAGCCACTGGGCTTTTCTCTTAATTCTGGGAGCTACCCTGTATCTTTCTATAAAATCGTTTTTTTTTTTCTTCAAGTTATCCAAGGCTTAGTTACTGTTACTTGCAGTTAAGGAACTGAACAGCCATAATTACCACATAGATTGAGAAAGAACCTGAGATTCACCCTGGCTCACAAAGCCTCCATGTGGCCAAGAAGTGAGAGAGACTACACACTTCAAATCCACTCTCCTGCAAGCGTGAAGCACCATTCCTCAGCTCCGCTGTCTCTGAATGATATGATGACAAATTAGTAGGCCTAAATGACAGTCACAACTGCTCAGGTGTCTGAGAGAGTTACTAACAGCCTTCTTTGCTGCACTTAATCAAAACCCTTCAGAGGAGTGAATGCTTCCAGATGCACATGTCCAACCAGAGGGCCTGAATGCCAGTGGCTTTTCAACAAACTTCGTATTCTTTAGAGGATGGCAGACACCCACTGTTTACTGCTTTTCACTACTAAGATATCTCGGGCTAAAGGATAGCAAGAATTGTTTTGCAATGCTGCTTAGAAGACCTGTTGGCTTGCTTGTTTTAAGTTGTTATTCTTTTTTGGATATTATAGCAGCTTTTAGTTTATCGCAAAATTTCTAAAAGGAAAAAAAAAACCTCCTGTTTTTTTGTTTTTTTTTCAAGGTGTGGGGACTCCTTAGTCCATGGGATTGTGTATAAATTAACTATTTAATTGGGGCTGGGCATGCTGGCTCATATCTGTATTCCTAGCACTTTGGGAGGCTAAGGTGGGAGGATTGCTTGTTGCTTGAGCCCAGGAGTTGAAGACCAGCCTGGGCAACATAGGGAGACTCCGTTTCTGCAAAAAATAAAAACAAATTACGAGGCAGTCATGATGGCATGCACAGTCATGGTTGCATGTGTCTGTTTTCCCAACATCTTAGAAGGCTGAAGTGGGAGGATCACTTGAGCATGGAGGTCAAGGCTGCAGTGAGCTGAGATCCTGTCACTCCACTCCAACCTGAGCAACAGAGGAAGACCCTGCCTAAAAATATATATATATATATATATATATATATATATATATATAAATGTACCTAACTGGAAAGGATAAAACATGTACCAAGGGAATTACCTGACATTCCTGCCCACTATTAGTGTGTTCGGTGATTTCTGAGCATTGAAACGCCACCGTGTGTCTGAAGGTCTGGGGCAACCCAGGACAGGCCTGCCTGTCTGCATCAGGTTCCAGCTGTGTTTGAGGTGCTTACAAGCTGGGTGCATGGGTGTGGAGCTGTTTCAGATGCCGTCATGAGAGACTCTGGTGTTCAATTCTGGTCATCTTTCCTGTCCAGGCATCTCTAGGTCAATAAGCACAATCTTTTTGGTAAAGTTGGTGAATCTCAATTCTCTACAAAGGCATGGGTCAAACTATCTACAAGTAAAGTGGAGCTGCATGTATTCATACAGATAAATCCTCCAAACGTGCATTTCCCTTAAGGAAAATGGAGTTGCAAAGAAGTGTGAACAGTATAGATCTGTTTATCAAAATGATGAAAATCACTTTAATAATGTGTGTTATTACAAAGGGAGGCACATATATATGCAATCCAATTATTAGAAATGCTCAGAATGAAATAATACCATATTCAGATTAGCAATGACTCCTAAGGCAAGAGAATGAGCAGTGCATTTGAATGGTGCTGCATGGGGAACTTTTGCGTTGTCTGAAATGGAAACCTGGGAAAGTTATTTAGAGCCATTTAAGATGAAGGGGATCATATTATCTACCTCATAGGGTTATAGAGAAATAATGTGAAAACAGATGTGAAATGCTTAAATTATGACCTGGTGCAGACCATAATTTAAGCATTTCATATCTATTTTCACATTCTATTACTCAGTTTCTCTTTCTCTCTCTCCCCTTTATCTGTCATCTATTTATCATCTTATCATCTATCATTCTATCGTCTATCTTCTATCCATCTACTATCTATCATTTATCTATTTTTCTATCATTCATCTCCTATTGTCTGTGTATCTATCACTTATCTACTGTATTCATTTATTTATTTCAAATTTAACCTGAAGAAAGTAGAAAAAAGTTTTATTTTTTACAAGTTGTACAAGTACCTACATGTTGATTTTTTTTTAAATGTCCATAGGTTATCCAGGAACAGGTGATATTTGGTCACATAAGTAAGTTCTTTAGTGGTGATTTGGGAGATTTTGGTGCACCCATCAGCCAAGCAGTGTACACTGCACCCTATTTGTAGTGTTTTATCCCTCACCCTCTTTACACCCCTTTCCCCTGAGTCCCCAAGTCCAATGTGTCATTCTTATGCCTTTGCATCCTCATAGCTTAGCTCCCACTTATGAGGGAGAACATATGGTGTTTGGTTTTCATTACTGAGTTAATCCACTTAGAATAATAGTCTCCAATCTCAACCACGTCACTGCAAATGCCATTATCTCATTCCTTTTTATGTTGAGTAGTATTCCATTATATATATATATATATATATATATATATATATATATATATATCACAGTTTATTCACAGTTTATTTCTCCACTCATTGATTGATGGGCATTTGGGTTTGTTCCACATTTTTGCAATTTTCAAATTGTGCTTCTATAAACATGCGTATGCAAATATCTTTTTTGTATAATAACTAACAACATCTTTTCTTCTGGTTAGATACCCAGTAGCAGGATTTCTAGATCAAATGGTACTTCTACCTTTCCTTAAGTAGTCTCCACACTAGTTTCCATAGTGGTTGTACTAGTTTGCATTCCCACCAGCAGTGTGAAAGTGTTCCCTGTTCACTGCATCCACGCCAACATCTACTATTTTTTGACTTCTTTTTTGTTATGGCCATTCTTGCAGGAGTAAGGTGGTATCACCTTGTGGTTTTGATTTGTATTTCCCTGATCATATGTTGATTTTTTATACTCTATGTCTTCATTTAAATTTTTTGAAACACATTATATGTTATTAAGTAATGAGCATTGAAGTTGTTTGGGGTTTCTTGTTTGTTTGTTTTGTTCTTTTTTTTTTCTGACAGAGGATCTCACTCTGTCACCCAGGGTGGAGTACAGGAGAAGCATCGTAGTTCACTGCAGCCTCAACCTCCTGGGCTCAAGCTGTCCTCTCGCCTCAGCCTTCCCAGGAATTGAGACTACAGTCCCACCACCATGCAAGGCTAATTTCTGTGTTTTTTTGTAGAGATGAAGCCTTGCCATGCTGTCAAGGCTGGTCTGGAACTCCTGGGCTCAAGTGATCCACCCTCCTTGGCTTCCCAAAGCACTGGGATCACAGGTATAAGCCATCATGCCCAAACTGAGGGTTTTATTCCTTGCTCAGTGTCCTCCTATCTCAG
Source organism: Ateles fusciceps (assembly GCA_036589455.1). Taxonomy (NCBI): domain Eukaryota; kingdom Metazoa; phylum Chordata; class Mammalia; order Primates; family Atelidae; genus Ateles; species Ateles fusciceps. Next base: position 104,809 of record JAZHEH010001829.1, read on the forward strand.
ACCTCGGATGATCACAGACCCATCTTTGTATCACAGTTTCCCAAGCTGCAAACTGAAGATACCAATATCTGGTCTTATTTGCAAAGCCTGTTCCCTTTGTAAATAATGTTGGCTGGTGAGTATTTTGTAAAAATCGTTGGAAATTATTCATATTTTAGTGTAGTTTGACAAGAACATACATGACTGCAGCCCCTTTCTTCTTCTCTTCTAAGCTGTGCTTGTTTCTATCCTATGGCTGATGTATTATGCATGAATACAAATAAACTCAAAGCCTGTGTTGAAAAAACAAAAGTGGGACCTGAGTCAACGGTAGAGTCTCAAGAAGTTTTACCTAAAGAAGGCTTCTGTGATATAAGAAAAATGAAACTCTATGCAAGAGGGTATAATTAGAAATAATTTGTTTACCCATAAGAATCTGGCTAACCAACAGGAAAATAAATCAGAAAATACTACTTGTGAATGTAACGCAGGTAAATTCAGGAAGCCTCAAATCTAAGGTTGTTTACATTAGAATAGTTTGAAAGTTAGAAAATAAGGAAAAGAATAGGAGGTTTGCGTTTCCTACATATACCGAATCTCATGCTGAAGGCACAAAGGAAGAATAACGAATACCTAGACTAATTATACAACACAGTAGGCCACATTGAGCTGAAAGATTTCTATAGCAAGAATTTGTTTAAATAACTTTAATTCTACTTTCTATTTTGGAGACGAATGCTTCTGGAAATGTACTAACAAGATAATAAAAGTGAACATATATTGAACTGTTCCTATACACCAGGCACTACACTAAGTGTTTTGCACTGCTTGGTGTTTTGCAGGTTATTATCTCAATTAATCCTCTCACATCACCCTTACAAGTCCAGGAAGTGAGAGACACTGGGATAGATTCCACAGGAAGGAATCATAACATGAGACCTCAAACCCAGACAGTCTTGCTCTTGAATACCTCTCACTAAGTTAGAATTTTCCCACCATATTCACACAGTCCCGCCCAAGTCTCACCCTTAGCCCAGCACCCTGGGCAGACCTTGGCCTGAGGCTCTGGGCTCCTGCATGGTCACCTGGTGAGCCAGTTCCGCACCTGCTCCCATTCTCCTGATGAAGTGCTCCCTGTGACCATCTGCAAGGGCCCTGGGCCTCCATGGTTACCTTGGCTGATGTCATTGACTCTGCTCCCATGACCTTTGGCCTCGAGAGTCATGTTTTGTTCTACAGGCCTTTACAGCCAGCCTGTTTCCAACTGGTGTACCAGCTTTTATTTCCAGACCGTCTTATCTCACAATAGAAAGCGCACCATGAAGGTCTTAGAATCTCTCAGATGGATTTTGAATACTGATGGGCGGAAAGTCAAGGACTTGTATAACTTTCCAGAATTCATACGAATCCATTATTCTTCTTTATAGCATTAAAAAAGATAGAAGAGTACTTGAGGGAAAGAAAATGTCATCCCAGAAAATGTCTTGAATTATTATGATTCTGAGATAGAAATTGCCAAGACGATCTCACCCTGTATTGATAAGAACCTAGGTTTAAGGACTCAGTTTTAGCGTCTTCTTTAGAAACCAGAGTCAATACAAAGGGAGATAGCAAGGACCCCAGGGCTAGAAAAGTTCTTGAGCGTCAGCTTCTGAGCTTGAAAGGGAGCATTAGCTGGCGTCCCCTGAGCGCTCTGCGATTCCACGTCTGGCTTTTAGAGACACATCTGCATTGCCTTGTTTGATTTTGTTAGCAACCCTGCGGGGCTAGGTACTATTAATAACCTTAATTTCTAGAATAGAAAGTGAAGTTTTAGAAAGGTGAGTTATAATGTCTAAAATTGTAGAAATTGTCTCTAAGATCTAAACTACAAAATCTGGTGAAAAAAATTAAAGAATAACTAAATAGAGATACATTCCTTATTCACAGTGAGGAAGGCTCATTATTGGCAGATGTCAGTAAATATACAGTGATCTATATTAAATGCAAATTGATCTACATTTGCAAATCTTAATTGCTGTATACTAAATATGATTTCAATCAGAATCCCCGTAAGTTATATGTGGATATCAACAAACTGATTCTAAAGTTTATACAGAAAGGAAAGGACTTAGAAGAGCCAATACAGTATTGAAGGAGAAGAACAAAGTTGGGCCGGGGGTGGTAGTTCTCACCTGTAATCCCAGCACTTTGGGACGTTGACATGGATGGATCACGAGGTCAGGAGTTGGAGACCAGCCTGGCCAACATAGTGAAACTCCATCTCTACTGCAAATACAAAAAATTAGCTGGGTGTGGTGGCGGGCACCTGTAATCCCAGCTACTCGGGAGGCTGAGGCAGGAGAATCACTTGAACTAGGAGATGGAAGTTGGACTGAGCCGAGATTGTACACACTCCAGACTGGGCGACAGAGTGAGACTCCGTCTCAAAACAAACAAAAAAAGAATGTTGTAGAACTGCCGCTACCCAATTTTAAGGCTTCCTATAAAGGCTCTGTGAAATTGTGTTACAGAGAAATGAGCAAACGTGGCTTCTTATGTTTGCTACTTTGTCTCACAGTGTGTATTTCTTGACTCTCTTCAGATCTTACCCTATGTCTGATACAAATAGGGTTTCCTCTGCTGTACAACAGCAATGAAACCATTTCTAAGAGTTTAACTGCAGCATGAAAGGTTATTTCTTATTTCACAGTTGTGAATGATTCGTGATTGTTACAAATGGAACAAAATTTACTAGAAATACAAAAGAATTTTGAACCTATGTAAGCCTAATACACAAAGATAAAACTAACAAAGAAGAAAGAGAAACTAAAAGATCCAAAAATTCTGGGAGAGCTTTTAGGAAGAGTTTTCAGAATGGAGAGGTCAAGCAGACAGAAGGGCTTAAAGAACATAATTATAATGCATCATTTCAAATTTCAAATAACTAGAAAAGAGGACTTTTAATGTACTCACAACAAAGGAATGATAAGTGTTTAAGGACACAAATATGCTGATTATTATGATATGATCATTACACAATGTATACAGGTATCAAAATATCGCATTGTACCCCATAAATGGGAACAATTAGTATGTGTCAATTTAAAAAAAGGATTTTAAAGACAAAAAACTAAAATATAGACCCCAATTAACAAGTGTGACATGTCTGGTTACATACAAACCTTCATCCATCACACAGAAAAAACCATATTCTTGTGAGAGCCTCCCACATTTAGATTTTCTCATCAAAGGAAATGCCCTAATCCCTTTACCCCACTGATCCTCTCAGTTCAAAGGACTTCCTATGAATTTGTGGTTCTCCCTTAGGTATAAAGGCAGGCAATGGGGTCTGATACTCAAGGGAGCGATTTTCCTATCTCCTACTAAATTCTTGCAAAGACGTATCTAGGATGTAGGTTATTTATTACCCATTGTTATCTGCTTGGAAAATTTGAAGATAACATTAGACCAAAATTTAAGACGACAAAAAAAGTCACATTCTATATCATGTTATGTTAAATATCAGCAGTTATTGTCAAGTGAATAGATTTTAGGTGCTCCTATCACAATTAAAGGTAATTATATGAGATGATAGGTATGTTAATTTGCTTGACTATAGTAACCATTTCACGATGTATAAATATGTCAGGACATCATGTTGTACACCTTAACTATGTACAACATTAAAAACAATCTTTTCCATGGTAGGTTGTAAACTCTGACATTTAGGAGAAAAACAGCCCCTCTTTTTTATTTTTATTTTTATTTTTTTGAGACAGAGTCTCACTCCGTCACCCAGGCTGGAGAGCAGTGGTGCAATCTCGGCTCACTGCAACCTCCACCTCCCGGGTTCAAGCAATTCTCCTGCCCTCAGCCTTCTGAGTAGCTGGGATTACAGGCACGTGCCACCATGCCTGGCTAATTTTTGTATTTCTAGTAGAGATGGGGTTTCATCATGTTGGTCAGGCTGGTCTCAAACTCCTGACCTCATGATCCACCCACCTTGTTCTCCCAAAGTGCTGGGATTACAGGTGTGAGCCACCATTCCCAGTCAATTGCCCTGTCTAGTCCCTACTGGTGGTAATATTTAAATCATACAAGTAAAAGCATGTTTGTTGATTATTCTTCACACTGGACACTTGCTGATGTGGGGTTCCTGGTTTTTTTTCTCCCTTGGTCTAATAGCACCTCAATGTCTGAGGTTGGCCATCATTCGGGAAGCTCATGCATTTGGGGCCGTGGGCTACATCCCAGGTCTAACATTGCAGCCTCTCACTCAGGCCTGCATTCACATAAGGACCCCATCTTCTTGGCCACAGGCATTGTTTCAGGGATGAATTGGTGACCAAAATGAATACAGAGGGAATTCCAGACTTTTCTATAAAGTCTAACAGCAAAATAGTCTCTTTCCTCTCCATGGGCATCTGGAGGGGTATCTCTAGGAGATTCAACAGTCACCTCCTGCTCACCACAGTGGGATGGAGTCAGTGTAAGAATGATCAGCCCAGAGGAAGGGGAGCTGATGGTTCTGGATGGTTCTTGATTCTGGAGTTCTGGATCCAGGACCACTCCTGTCTACGAGATGCTGCAGTGCCATGTCTTGCTAACTTACGGGGGGTGGTAATTTTCTATTACTCGAAATTAGGAGATTCCTAATTGATACACAGCAAATCACTTGAAATAGTTTTTCTATCTTTTTCAATACAGAGCTTTATCATTATGCAAGTTATTACATTTAAAAAAACATGATAATTGTCTGTGCAGGATATCAGGTGAAAAAGAATGGTTTGACAACAATTGGAGTTAGTGTTAGGTCCTTGGAAAAGTCTCACCTTCTGTAAGTTTTCTGTGGCCTGAGTCCACTGGCCTTGACACGAAATGATAAATGCTCCTCTTTGAGGTAGCACTAAAAGCTGTAGTGATGAGCTCTATTCATTTCTGTCTTAGAGAGAACATTTGAGTGAATGTTCAACAGGCACTTAAATATCAACTTTGCTAAAAGTCATGTTTACAGCAAAGAATGATTCCTTGCCCATTTTATATAAAACAACCTAAATAGAAGGCTGTGCTGGAGAAGGCGGATTACTTAACCTCCATTGCCCAGATCATAAATCTCACTAAAGTCAAACGGTGGCCACAAAAAGGCGGGGGGTAATAAGAAACAGGGGAATCCCTCCAGCGGCCTCATACCTCACTGTGAAAATAAAAAGCTCCCAGACATACATGAGGAGAAGCTCTAGCAAAACATGACAAAGTGATTTCATTATCTGGGTAGCTTAGCAAAAGGCCCATACCAAGTGGTACAATCTTTCTTTCACTTAAGAAAGAGTCCTTGTTAGAGCAAGGACAATAAAATGTCACTACACATCGATGTTGTTTCTTAAAACTGTCACTGTGGGTGGTATTGCTTTCTCTGTGGTTAAATGTAGGCAAAATGACTAAGACATACAAGCAAATACTAACGCACAGGTGGATATTTCTTTGCTTGTTGGTCTATACATCGGAGGTCCCTGGTCATCTTAGTCCGTTTGGGCTGCTATAACAACATGCCACAGACATGGCAATTTGCAAATAATAGACATTTCTTTCTCACAGTCCTGGAGGCTAGGAGTCCAAGATCAAGGCACTGGCAGGTTTGGTGTCTGGTGGAGGCTGCTCTCTGCTTCCACAATGGTGCCTGTGGCTGCATCCTCTGGAGGAAAGGAATGCAGTGTCCTCACATGGCAGAGAAGATGAAAATCAGAGGCAGCTGTCTGAAGCTTCTTTTATAGGGGAGTTAATCCCATTCATGAGGGTGCAACCTTCACAACCTAATTGCCTCCCGGAGCCCCCACCTTCTACTTTCTAATGCCATCACCTTGGGGATAGGTTTCCACATTTGAATTTTGGAGGGATACACCAGTTAATACCACAGCACTGATGATGGAAGAAGTCAGCCCACCCTTTAGCTGTGGTTACAAAGTGGTAATGAGCACCACTATGTCCAGCTAGGCTGAAGACCAGCAGAGCATCCAAGACCCACTTGCACGCATCTGTGCTAGCTTCCTCAGGCCCCGCGTCACCTGCCCTAGGACATCCACCTTGTCAGCATCACTACCCCAAGCCCCTCCTCATTTCCACGGCCTGTGTCCTCACCCAGGACCTTCTGCTGCCCCCAGCTCCACCACTGTAAGTTTCCTCATTTGTCTCCTGAACCGATTTTCTTCCCTTCAATATCTCCCCTCTCACAGAAGCTATCAAAATTTTGTTATAATTCAGATCTGGGCTTGTCACCCACCAGTTCTAGATCCTTCAATGACTCTCCACTGCCTAGCCATCCGTATTTGCCCTTTGTTAGCACCAAAACACTAAGATTTTTATTTTATTTTTTTTTCTGGGACAGGATCTGGCTCTGTTGCTCAGGCTGGAGTGCAGTGGTGAGAACACAGCTAACTGCAGCCTCAACCTCCTGGGCTCAAGGAATCCTCCTACCTCAGCTTCCCATGTAGCTGAGACCACAGGTGCACACCACTGTGCCCAGTTTATTATTATTATTATTATTATTATTATTATTATTTGTAGAGACAACAGGGTCTCACTTTGTTACCTAGGCTGGTGTCAAACTCCTAGCTTCGAGGGATCCTTCCACTTCTGCCTCCCAAAGTGCTGGGATTACAGGCATGAGCCATCACACTCAGCCAACACTAATATTTTTTGTTCCAATTTTGTCTTTTTAATTCTTGCTGGATTGGAAGCTCCATAATACAAAAGAAAAGTTCTTAAGTATCTTGTTCACTGTTTTAGCCCCAAACCTCGTGGAGTCCCTAACTCAGATTCGATGCTCACTAATCACTTGGAGGATAAACAAGGACGCTCCATGAGACATACCATAAAACAACTCCAGACTGTTTCCATTTTCTCATTTTAAAAATGTTAATTCTTCCTATGTTCAAAGCCCTGTGCTGGGTTTTAAAGACACACACAAGTAGACGAGATGAACCAGTATCATGAAGTTTACACTGCACCTAGGAAAACCAGGGGGGACACATCCTGCCATGGTAGGCAATGAACTCACAAAAATTCAGGTGGGCAGGGAATGAAACAGCTAGGCAACTTCATCCTTACAAAGTTCTGTTCTGCTGCAGAGCAAATGCTTCAGGAAGGTCACCAGTCCTCAAGGCTTTCTCTGAATTGTATCCACAGGTGCAGGTGTTCGTAAGGCATTAGAGGTGTCAGCAGACAACATTCTTCTAAAACACCTAGGGCTCCTGGGCTGACACTCTGGGCAATCGGTTCTGTTTTGTTCTCCATCTCTCTTTCAGGAAGTTTTCTTTCACAAATGTAGTTGCCTGAGACATTGAGATGCCCTCAGATAAGAGGAACTCAAAAAGCCTTAGAGACTCGGATGAAATGTGTGGCTCTCTCAAGCTTGTCTGTGAAGGCACAGAAGCTCTTGTTGCTTCTTGAGCTCTCAGAGGATGGGGACCATGCTGCTCCAACAGACTTTCATCTGGGGACCCACTTGGGTTTGTGTGTTCCTGAGCCCCAGGCTTTAGAGCTGAGAAGGGTTGGTAGGTGGGTGCAGGGCAAGGATGTCTTAGGACCCTATCTGTTTCCCCTTTCCCCTTATACTAAACTTGCTCTTGCAGCTTCTATTTAAAGGGAAGAGTGCCTGGGCGTCAGTTGAGGGTGTTAGAGGAATGAAGCTTAGGTGTGAAGGTTCTGAGGTGGAAACATCCTGATACTTACAAAAAGAAAGAAAGAAAAAGAAAGAAAGAAAGAAAAGAGAGAGAGAGAGAGAAAGAAAGAAGAGAGAAAGGGAGGGAGGAAGGAAGAAAGGAAGGAAGGAAGAAATGAAGGAAGGAAGGAAGGGAAGGAAGGAAGGGAAAGAAACGAAACGAAAGAAAAACTTGAAACTGAAATATGCAAGTGCTGAGGGAATTAGGAGCTAAAAGAGCTGGAGAGATGGGCAGGTCTGGACCATAGAGGCCCTGAGACACTTGTTAATGCTTAAAATGTAATTGTTCAACGGGATGCATTTAGTGAGGAGATAACAAAGTTAGTTACAAAATAATCATGAGTTTGTAGAGAATACTTCAGAAAACAATGTCAAGGTCAAGGAGCCCATATGACAGAAAAAAGTGCAGAAGAAACGAGCACACACTATACACATGTTGCCTTTGCCTGACTGAAGGAGAGAAGGAAAGGCAGGAGGCAGCTGCACTTGCTGCAGCGGCGGTGCTCACTGTTCATTTATTGTTCTCACTCCCCATCCGCCTCCTGTTGCCTGCGGTGGGGTTACGGAGTTGCACGCGCTGAGACTTCTTTGCCAGCCCGATCTCCGTTAGTGTTGTGAACCCAGGGCCCTGGGAGGATGCTGCAGGAGAAGGAGAAAGGGGATTTCTTCCTGAGCTCTTCTTAAAGGAGGCCTGCAGTGTGCACAGGGCAATCAGGAACCCGCGCCCCTCCCTGTGGGCACCTGAGCTCCTCTTACATACCGTTTTAGAGACATCATCTAAAACATACCATTTTAGAAAACATTACATGGTATGTAAAAACATTTCTACATAGACAGCAAAAGTTATAATGTTCCTTTTAAAAAATTATGTGTATGTATGTATGCATGTATGTATGTGTCTAGGTAATATATGTAATATATGTAATATATGCATGTGTACATATAAGACTATATGTTGTGTGCAGGTATATTTATATGTATTGTGTAACACATGTCAAAACTTTCAACGTGTTCCAAAAAAATTGAACATCCTATTTCTGTATGGTATGATCTATTTCTTTTATAGAGTTAGAATAAAAGTTCCCTGCAATACTTAGACTATTTATCTTCAAGTCAATGTTCTTATAAAAATAACTTCCAAAAAAGTAAATACAAAAAAGCTAAAAATTCTCAATAAAATGTTCTAAAAAAGTCAGCCAATGCAAATGAATAGCTTAGGAAATGTCTAATTAGGCAAGCACCTAAAATATGAACCAGTTAATAGTCCAGGACATGCTTAATTGTCTATTTCAGTTTAAGACGAATTAGCTATGGATAATTTAACACTAGCTGTTACCATATGTAAAATTTTAAATTAGATGTAGAGATATACTACCACTCCATTTTGTCTGTGATTTTTCCTTGATTTCATACTGCTTTAAAAGAAATAACTCAATTTTCTAAATACAGCTTTGACATTTTCTCATTTCAATCAATTGTTTAAGTCTACTTGCTATACACGCTTAATCCAATGGAAATGGAAATCTTTTTCTAGTAAATGTTGGCACCTGGCAGTCTATCAACTAGATATGTAGATATCTGATATCTTCTCTATGAATCTTTAACATTTTTAACTCCATGTTATATAAATTTTCTGTACACAAAAGGCATTTACACATGCAAATCACTCGTCTTTCATTCTGCATTCACGAGGGAAGCAAGGCGATGAATTATTCTAAGTACATTTAAATAATGTAACTTAACCAATGTTGATTGGCATCTGTGATCTTTTTTTTTTTTTTTTAAAGACGGGGTCTCACCATGTTGGTCAGGCTGGTCTTGAACTCCCAACCTCAGGTGATCCGCCCGCCTTGGCCTCCCAAAGTGCTTGGATTACCGGCGTGAGCCACCATGCCCAGCCAGCATCTATGATCTTTTTAATATGATGAATCCCAAAATGTAATAATGAAATAAAATGTCATCAATATTCGTGAGTATTGCTTTATTTTGAAGAATAATTATTGAACAAAAATTCATATCTAAAAGAAAAATGAGAGGCCATCTAATTCAATAACAATCAAACATTGGTAGTAGCAAAAACCTTTAAATAAAATTAAATCTTACAAACATAATGGGAGAAACTGGCTACTGCTTTACTTAGGTGCCTACATCTGCACCCCAGCTTTTACCAGAAAATTTTCAGATCCTTTCTGTGTCTCCTGGTTAATGAGAGTAGCCACTAAAAAACCAAGCTACATGTTTGTTGTGCTGTGCTGTGATATGTGCATTTGTCTGTGTGTAGGAGTATGAGACATGAACTTTCTTCTGGCTGAGCGAGAATGAATACAATGGTTTTCAGCACAGTATGAGGCACCCATTGCATCTCGAAGGGCAATGTATTGCATGCTGATGGGGATCTATTCTTCAGTATGAGTTCCATTTGTATCTGTGACAAAACGAAGTATCTTGAGTTGTGTTGTTACTTAACAGATGATCAAGCCTAATGTGCATCTGTTGTGTTAACTTTTCCAGTGTGCTTTGCACTTTCATTCCCCCTTTCATTTCATTGTGAAAAAAATACTCTCCCACAGCTGTATCTGGTTCTTGTGAGTCTACCAACACCAGTATCAACCCCATTGCCTACCAAGTTGGAACTGTGACCTAAACCAAGCCAAAAAAAAAAAAAAAGTAGCCTTTTCAACTTTCATAGTCAAATTTGGAGGAAGGATAAATCAGGGATGATAATCTCATTTGGATTACAAGCTCCAAGGCTGTGAGCTCAGAATCTGGCAGTTGGAGAAGCTGTGGTGTTGTGAATGTATGTTTCAGGTAGCACAAGGTGACCTGCAGGATCCAGTGGCCAGAGACAGCATACCATACCTGGCTGCCAAGATAACAGCTGCTGCGGGTGACATTACCCCAAACCCTTAGGAACACTGACCACATTGTAGCGAAGATAAACAAGCCTTTTAAGCAGAGTGTGAATAGGTTAAGAAAGCATCCAGGTGGTCTAACATGCCGTTAGTGACTTTGTTTTTTTTAACTAAAAGTAACAGAGATCCACCTTGCCTCGATGCCACCTAAGGCTACCTGGTATGTAAGTTCCCCCAAGCAAACCTTTGACTCCCTACCAACCTAGAGTGGTCTGTCCTTTGCCATTGATCTGAGCTTGCCCTTCATTTGTGAAAAGCAATGCTTGGTTCTAACAAGGAGTTCTTCCAGCATGGGGAACATTAACTAAAAAACAGGCCTCTATGTGTGTTGTGATTTGTTATGATATGTATGTGTGTGTGTGTGTGTGTGTGTGTGTGTAGGGGTATAAGAAAGCAGAAGAAAAAAGAAATAAAGACATAAAGACAGAGTCTAGACATCCCTGAAACAAGCTAATCTTTAGGAATGATTTATCCTTTCCTATTTATGCTGGTACATTCCTACATTTTAGTTCAATCTTTTTAAAATCAGGTTTCTATCACTTGCATCTAAAAACACTGACTTATGTACCCAGGATAGGAGGCAGGATTTCCACAGCTCCTGCAAGGGGAGGATAAAACAATTGTTAGATGCCCACTTCCCTCCTTACACATTCTCTACTTAAAGGGTATGAAATACGTGGATGAGGACAAAGATGCTTACATGCCTGAAGCCCGGAGCAGAATTCCCACTGGAACTTTGTGAAGAATTTCTTTCCACAGAAGTACTTCTGGCTCTTCCTCTCCTTACCACACCCAGGCATTGGGTAGGTTCTCTTTGTTTTCAAAATGGTGAATTCGTACTCCCAGATTTGCAGAGGATAGTTTCACACACTGAAGTAACTGCCTTTTCTCCGCCGTGTGAGGCCCGATTGTTCCTTAAGGACCGAGAGGAGGTTCGCAGACAATCACATGCTGGTTTATTCCTTGGAAGACCACTAAAGATGTCAGGATAGATTTTCTAAAGTACAAATCTCAGCCTCTCCATTCCAGTTCAGTCTCCCTCAGTTATTGTCTCAGGAAAAAAAAGAAAGAAAGAATAACAACAACAACAACAATTCAGGATCTAAAAATCCCAGTTAACGTGAGTTTGTCGTTGGAGGTCCGAGGTGTTTGCTACCTCATCCCGTAGGGACCATAGTGTCTGTGCCCATCACACCCACGGCTTTCCAGTGTCCTCTGAAGTTCCCATTAGCCTGGTAATCGCTGTGCATGTAATCCCCCATTAGTTTCCTTAGCCAAGTTCACTACTTTATTTGGAAAAGTAAAACCCAGTTCTTATTTCAGTTTCTAGCTGATCACAACTAAGAAAAATATTTCAAAAGAATATCACATGGCCGATGTGTGCAGAAGGCGGTTGCACGTGATGAGTGTATTTAACACCCAGAAAACTGTATTTAATACTGTATTTAATGAATTTAATACAAAGCACTTAAAATGGTTATGATGGAAAATTTTATGTTAGTGTATTTTGACACACGATGAACAATTGGAAAAAAGAAAAAAAGACTGTCAGAGGAAAGAATATCTTCACAAATATCCATGCATAAGCATCATTTATAATTTGCTCACTTTTCTTAGAGGTTTAAAATTCTCCGAGATGAGCTGCTGGTCCTAATGATTTTCACAGAGCAGAATGTGGGAGAAAAGACTCCCCCATCAGCAGTCTATTCCCAGTCTCTTTTCCTTTGCCATTTCTACTCCAAGCTCACCTAAAAAATCACTGAAAAATGTAGTACATGCTTTCCATTGATGGAGAGTTAATTTTGAGTACAGAGAGAATGAAACGCAGATGTCTCCCTCAGCAAATAATGCAAAGGAACTGGCTCGTGTTTTTCTGAATCAGAGCATGTAGCATGCTAATCATTTAGCCCCGATGATCTGAAAATAAATGGGTAAGTTTGGGAGACTGGGGCGGCTGGATCATTTGAGGTCAGGAGTTCAAGACCAGCCTGGCCAACATGGTGAAACCCCATCTCTACTAAAAATTAAAAAAATTAGCTGGGTGTAGTGGTACATGCCTGAAATCCTAGCTACTCAGGAGGCTGTGGTGGTAGACTTGCTTGAACTCAGAAGGCACAGGACGTAGAGAGCCAAGATTGCACAACTGCACTCCAGCCTGGGTGACTGGGCAACAGAGCCAGATTTTGTCTCAATTAAAAAAAAAAAAAAAAAAAAAAAACAGAAAGAAAGAAAGAAAAGAAACTGATAAACTGAATGCAAAACAAACTGAGGTCCAGAAAGTTTAATGGCCAACCCCTGAGTTAACCCAACAGGTAGAGCTGTCTTAATGTCCACATGCATTCTCAGTGTTTTACATATACAATCCATTATCATCAAACTGAGAAAATTGACTGATTTCTATTTACCAAATATATTCTATGTAAGTTACCCAGGCAGGAAGAAAAAAAAGTATATAAAACAAATACAAACAAACAAAAACCTCTGATGATGTTTCTTCTTTTCCCTGTCAGAAATCTGGTTTTCTTTTCCTTTAATATTACAGAACCATTCTCTTTCACAGCAAAACCCTTAAGAAAATAAAGAAAAAGACACTGGGAAGAAACAAGCTTCTGCAGTCTGCAGTCTGTAATTTATTCCCTACCCCTGGTGATTCAGTTAGGACTTTCTAATGGCACAGTGTGTGGAGGATTTGTAGCTCACAAGTTAAGGCCATTTTTAAAGTTGAAATACAATGTATGTGCGCATACTGACAGGTTTCCATGGTGGGATTGATGTTTCGGGTGCTGTGGACATGACGTGTGAGCACCGTGTCATTTATCACTTCAAAAAATGCAGCTCAAGAAAGACTTTATCATATCCTGACCGTGTGTGGTTCTGAATAGAATCCTGTTCTGCCAAGAACACCAACTGGGATATCTGCAGTCTTTTAAACAATATTACATAGATGATATTATCAATGGAACATTATAGAAACATATCAGATTATTTTATACTACCATGCTTGTATTCCAAATTATAAAAGGTCATTTTGTTTGTTTGTAGAACCCTTTACAAAATGCTTCCCAAATTTATCTAGTAGAATACACATATAAGACCAGCAGATAAATGACAATAATTGTGAAAGAAGGGATGTAAAAATAAATCGATTAATTTGTTTTAGAAGTTAATAATTTATGTAAATATGAATACTAAATGCAGTCTATCCCTGCAATGAATAAAAAAGTAGCAAGGATGAGGCATAGACAAATTAGTAGGACGTATTTTGAAGTTTTGAAACAAACCCTAGCAAAAGTAAAATTCTAGCAGATGATGAAGGTAACAATAAAGAATCCATAATCTGGAATATTAAGTAAATAATGAAGAGCTGTTGACTAGCCATGTGGAAAAATGAAACTGGGGGAAACTATTCCAGTAGCATTAAATATTTAGGTATAAAAACAAAAGCAAGCATAAAAATCTATAAAAATAACAGAAAGACAGACAGAAAATGTGTTTTTTAACAATTCTAAATTATGATATCCCCAAAAGCTACGTTCTCACACATTTTTCTTCCCCCCCCCCTTTTTTTTTTAAATCTATTCTCATTCCATGAGTGTTTTCATCCAGTCCAATGGCTTAAAAAGCACTTGGCTGGGCGTGGTGTCTCACACCTGTAATCCCAGCACTTTGGGAGGCCAAGGCGTGCTGATCACCTGAGGTCAGGAGTTGGAGACAAGCCTGGTCAACATGGTGAAACCCCACCTCTACTAAAAGTACAAAAATCATCTGGACATGGTGGTGGGTGCCGGTAATCTCAACTACTCAGGAGGCTGAGGCAAGAGAATTGCTTGAACCCGGAAGGCAGAGGTTGCAGAGAGCTGAGATCATGCCATTGTACTCTAGCCTGGGCAACAAGAGCAAAACTCCATCTCAAAAACAAACAAGCAAACAAAAAACCATACCTAGCTGGATGACTTCTGAATTTCTGTATCTAGTTCTTATCACTCCTTTGAACAACAGAACCCCCAGCACATGGTCACTCTCACTAGATATGTGACAGACCCGTCATCCTAGGCCCTTCCTGGCACTGGTTCTACAGGCTATGACTCCCTGCTTTTCTCTGGATTTCTTTATCTTCTCTAGATGAAGTTCACAAAGAGATACAAGCACCCGTTTGCACAGAGAGGCAGCCTTCATGCATGCTTCATACCCCTTCCCTTTCTCTATGACTTGTATGTGGTCATGATGCCAGAACTTCTCAATGGGAATAGCCTATTTGCACAAGTCATAATATTCTTTCCTTTTCAGCAAAACTCATTCTAATTAATATTTCTCCCAAACCTGTACCACTCCCAGTCTATTAAAACTTCATAAATGGCAGCCTCATTCTCCAAGCTGCTCAGGCAACAACGTACTTCCTGCTCTTGTTCTCCTCATCAGCCCCAGTCTGAGATTGGGGCATCACCTCCCATCTGAGGAATGCAGTTGCCTCCACAAAGTCTTGCTGCCATCACCCTACCCTTTATGGGGACCTTTTCTTTCTATAGCAGCCAAATCCATATATTAAAAATGTAAATCTGATTCCATCACTGCACTGTTCAAAACTCTTGAATGACTTTCCATCACATTTGAAGTAACACCCAAGACGATCTCCATGGCTTATGAGACTTCACATCATCTGCCCCTGACTCTCTCTCCAAACCCAACTTTTCCTGGCAACCTAGTTGTCCTTCACTCTGCTTTTCTGCTACGGCTTCCTTGCTATTACTCAAAAACCAAAAATATAATCTGACCTCAGCTATATTTTGCTGTTCCATCCACCCAGAAAAATCTGCCCTTGCATAGCCACATGGCTAGCTCACCTCATTGAAGGCTTTGCTCAAATGCCATGTCATCAAAGAGGCCTTTCATGGTGGCCGTGGTCCTGGACTATCTCCTTTCAACTTCATATAATAAACTGAAATAATAAACCATTATTTTGTTTTAACCACTCAGCAGGGGTTTCCATTATGATTTGCCAGATATAATTCTTAATTTGTAGAGTAGATTTATCATAATTAAAAATGTGTTTTGGATTTCTTTTCCTGATTTCACAATTTTAAATGCAATTTCAGATGTGAGCAAAATTGATATGTGTGCCTGGATTTGAGAAAGCACCTATGCCATTGGGAAAAAAGAAATTATTTAATCATCACATTCTGGAAATAATCAGAATAAGCAGCTACACTGAAGCGAAACAGAAGAAAATAATTCTTCCATCTGTTGTTCCAAGGTGGCTTTTCTTCCTATTGGATGTAGGTATATATGTTCATTCTTCCTTCTGGTCTTTTCCCCTTTAAATACTAAACTTAGAACAAAAATAACATGAATCTGGTACTTTTGGCAAGAAGTAACAGCACAGAACCGTGTGGGGGATGCGTGGCGAGTGGTGTGCACGCTCCCGCTGCTGCAACTGGCACCTGCCACTGGGGCCTCGTGTGTTCACCATCAGCTGTTGTGACTGGCCCAGCAGCTACAAAGTATCTGGAAAAATGAATCTCACCCTTTTCTGTAAGGACTTTTTGAAGTCTTAAAAAAAAACAAAAAAAAACTTGAGATGGAAATGTGGTTAAAATGCATGCTAACTTTCACATCACTCTCCAAGATTGTGGAGTGGACCCATGAGGGGCAGCCAACTTTAATTCAGAGTTCAGGTCCTGTTGGCACTTTGGCTTATCAGTTGTCAATCTTTAGGGAGTCGTTTTCCCCAATCTCCTTCTAGACGCTGTTTTAAAGCATCTGATTGGGCTCCTGAGAGATAGATAATGGGTTTTTATGACTTCATCTTTAACATTTTATACAGTTCCTGGCACACAGACACTCTTTTATTTTTTGTTTTTTGAATTAATTACCTGTTGCCCTAGAAGAAACGCTTTCCTTTTGGTTACATATCATGTGTGTGTATTGTGTGTTGTGTGTATACATATATGTGTACATATATGTTTGTATGTATATATATTACATATATAGTTTATATTTATACCAAGGTTCTAAATTCATATATAATTTTAAGCCAATTGGCCTATGTGTTAGAGTGGCAAAAGTACTGCCTTTTAGTAGTAGTTCATGTTCTTCATTAATTTTAAAAATAAACACATATGCATGTTCTTTATATTAACTCTGTACTCTTGAGAAACAAGAGAAAATGAACATCTAATATGTGGAATACAATTCTATTTTATAAGTAGTGTTAATGCATTTTTATAAGAAAATATCCTGCAAAATCATCTTTTTTAAAAAAACAACTGATTACCCATGAAAATAATATTTAAGTTCCCAGAAGTGAGTATGATTTGAGATTGTTTCCAGGTGCTGGGTTTTAAGAGAGTAGGAATCATCTAACCTAGTGCTGTACAATCATGGCTGAAGAAAAGTAACAGTTACTGCTTAGAAATAATTCTTAATCATAAACAAAAAGTAAAGTAATAAATCAGTTGGATTTTTCAAATCTTAGGAATTTGCAGACCCTTTACTTCCTCAGCAAGCATTGCACCTTTCCATGTGGGGATGTAATGTGCAGCCATCCACAAATGGAGAAGACTACGGCATTCTTTACGTTGAGAATACCACATAGGGCTGGTGCTCAAACAGAACGCTTTCTGACGTTCTGATGTTAACAAATCTAATCACTTTATTGATAAGGGAAATAAGGCCCAGAGAGGCATTTTTCAAATGTCTAAAGTCACATCATTAGAACTGGAGAACACACAAATAGGCTTCCTTCCACTTAGTGATCCTTTAACTACAGCAAATTAGTACAAAATATCTATCTAGCAATCACTACCTGTATGTACAGATTGACATTCTATTTATATATTTATCATTATAATTTATTGTCTTCTTTAGGACAGGCAACAATCTGACAATATGGTCATAACAATCTTACCCCGATAAAAATATATATAACAGTATAATATTTTTGACCTTGTGCCTTGATTCACGAGTCCACAATACAGTTTGAGGGACAGAATTATCTTTAGTAACTTGCATAGTGACTGCTTTTAAGAATAGATTTCTAAGGCAGGATAAAAGTAATGAGCAGAAACTGAATTTGGGGGAAAGGCAAGAGTAAATTTTGATTGTTTAAACAATATTTCGCGCTATAATCTAAGCTCCAAGTCTGCCACTAAAGTTAATCTTTCGGGGTAGAATACAGTGACTTCTCTGGCAAGTCCATATTGGATATCCCAGAGAAAACATGAAAACAAAAGTCACCGTTGTGAGCTTCCCAGGCAAGAGAAGTGAAGGTCTACGTTGTACACGCTAACATTAATGGAATTTCCTCCCAGGACATCAGGATGCCGAGAGCCCATTCACATCTCTGGGAGGGTGGCATTATGGGGCACCACCCTGTGGAGCCCGCTGTGATTGTGACATGTCGTTTTTACCTAACAGGAAACAGTCACACATTGCATTTCATTTAACTCCAGGTGGACTCAGCGTTGTCACAGGAGCATGAATTTTCTGAGAAAATAGCCCACCAAGATGTGGCCTCAGAGCCCTTGAAGGCTGTGTGGAAGATCACACTACCTGCTCAGATTATGGAAGACTCTGTTTGCACTGAAGTTCCAACCTTTCGATGAAAACCTCACTTTCTGTTTCAGAGATTCTCACTTGATTTATAAAAGCAAAAGCCCTTAGCTGTGAAATAATAGTGTGTTTAGCATTATTAGATAAATTATGTGCATAATTGGTAAAATGATATATAAAGTCGATGCAATGTATTCTAATGCTTAAGCTAGTGAGGTAGAAACTTTAATCCTGGTGGAGTTGTTTCTGGACTATTTAAACACAGGAGGGGAACTATTAAACAAAATACACAAGCCTCTTTTTTCTGAATTTTCAGGATTCTGTGGCAGTGCTCTAACAGGGCACCCAAGATGGATGACTTCTTCCTCTGCCATGCCTCACTGTCTTCATGGGCTCAGCTTGACTTTCCAAGTGAATTTTAAAATTTATTTATTTGATCTCCTAAAGTGAAATAGTGACTAATTTAAAATGAATCCTTTTCCTTTTTATGTATTTATTTTTTAGATAGGCTTCTCGTTTGGCAACCTGAGGTTGTTAGGGCATAGACTCCCTCCGTGGAGGTGCACATTAGGGCTGGTAATTGTTCCACTTTATAAGGTCTTTGATTCAGTGCAATGACTAGGGTACTGACCATGTGGAAAGCACCTGCAATATAATCAATGCATCCGGTACATAGAATTCCCTATCTAAGTGTCCAACTCTCTCTCTCCCTCATCTTCAGAAACTATTCACTCAGGGCAGACTCTGAAAATGCAGGAAAAAAAGTCTTCTGATACTTCGTTTGCACCCAGAGTATAGAAATGTTATTCAATCTTAGGCAGGGGAAAGTTGGCGTGAAGCCTGCTGAAAAACTTCCAGGAAATGTTGTGACCCTACTATCAAGAAGTACAGTAAGTGAATGTCCCACACCTTCTCTCCTGCCCCCGTTGCATCTGTGATCCCCAGAATCACTGCAGCCATATTGCACCAGGGCACACCACCCCACACCCAAGGGAGCAGTGGTGCCCACCCTGAAGATGGCAGATTAGAATAAGTAAGACTTCTGACTCTGGGATGCCTTCATCCACAAAGCCTACTGCAAAGCCACACTGCTTGTAGGCTTTTTATTTACGAAACAAGGAATGCCCTTTGCGTTTGGTATGTTTTTATTTAGATGCTCTTTTACTTGCATTCTAACTGATATAAAGATTATATTTCTATCCTCCAAGTCTTACAATCTAATCACAAGAAATAAAGATAAGAAAAAGCATCTCAGATTGCCTCCTTTGCAGTGGCTAATCAGAAACTCCAAAGAATGCAAACCTTTGTCTCTCACCTACCTGTGACCTGGAAGTTCCCTCCCGACTGACTTCAAGTTGTCCCACCCTTCCAGACTGAACCAATGTGTATTTTACATATATTGAGTGATGTCTCACATCTCCCTAAAACGTATAAAACAAAGCTGTGCTCTGACCACCTGGGCACCTGTCCTCAGGACCTCCTGAGGCTGTGTCACGGGTACGAGTCCTCAACCTTGGCAAAAATAAGTGCTCTAAATTAATTGAGACCTGTCTCAAATTTTGGGGGTTCATAGGATATTCCAGATAAAAGTCTACTGGTCTGTACGATAATTTATAAGATAATCCTTTTCAGAGCTAAAGAGAATCGTAAACCTCTGGTGCGAAGATGTTGGACTGCAAAGCGTGTTCAAGCCCCAGCCCTGAAGACCAGCTCTGTTACAGCTGTGGGACTGGACAGGCTTCCAAACACATAGTTCGTGATTAATGAGTTCTAGCTCTCGTTATTTGAATCAGAGAGTTGGAAGCAGATCTGCCAAGAAGGGAACTGGATTTTGTGGGGGAAGAAATAATAGTTTAGGGAGGAAAAAAATCAAGTAGGACAGATGATGGACCAAAGTAGAAGAAAGAAAGAAAGAGGGAAGGAATGGAGGGAGGGAACAGGAAGGGAGGGTGGGAAAAAGAACAAAAAGAAAAGGAAAAAATGGAGGGAAGGGAAATGAATGAAACAAAGCCTATCCTTTACATTCCCAACTTGAGGAAAGAATCAGATGGGAGAAAGGAAAAATCAGGGACTCACGTCTTAACTCTGCATAACTGTGGACCTGGTGATGCATCATTTATACATGAAAAGCTAGAAAAAGAAAGAGAGAAAGAAAGAGAAAGAAAGAAAAGAGGAAGAGGAGGAGGAGGAGGTTTGGGGAAAATGGGGAGACAAATGTTTGCCAATCTTGAAAATAATGGTGTTCTTGAAATAGACTTGGCTTTAAAGTAGTGCATATCATTTTGATAATTCAGACTCTTCTACATGCGTCACAGGGCTCGGTGGTGCTTTAGATGTTCAGAAGAGCTGAGTAGAGCTCTGCGTATAAGGAGGTGATTGTTAGACTACTCTGTCCCTGAATTTCCTTCTTTTTCTGGAAGGTGCAATGTTTAGTGATTTACTTTAAAATTCTCATTACCGAGAAAAGCATTAAACTCCCTAACTATGAATGCAGATTTGTCCATTTCTCATTTTTGGATTCTGTCCATTTCTCTTAGATATACCCTGAAACTCTGTTGCTGGAATACTGCTCTTTAGAGCTGTCATTCCTTCCCAGCCAAGAGACACCTTTATGTTTAGGAAATGTCACTCTTTATGTCTCGTAATATTTCCTGTTTCGAATTTGTTTTTTCTGTGTATGTGTATGTGTGTGTGTGTGTGCGTGTGTGTGTGTGACAGAGTCTCACTCTCTTGCCCACGCTGGAGTGCAGAGGCACAATCTTAGCTCACTGTACTCTCTGCCTCCCAGGTTCAAGCAATTCTCCTGCCTCAATCTCCCACTTGGGACCACCGGCACCCACCACCATGCCCAGCTAATTTTTGTATTTTTAGTAGAGATGGGGTTTCACCACCTTGGCCAGATCCTATCCTCCCAGTGATCCGCCTGGGATTACAGGTGTGAGCCACCATGCCCAGCCTGTATTTCTGTTTTTCTGATATTCATACAGCCATGAAAGGTTTCTCATACATTATCATGTCATCCTGTGTATAATCTCACTTTCATCCTATCCTTACCTTTTCATTTAAAGCTCACTTTGAGCACACAGCTCGATTTTTGGTTTTTTTTTTTTTTTTTTTTTGTCCATTCTGACATTTTAATTGGGGTGCTCTGACCATTTACGTTTGAGAAATTTATGCCTGTGATTGGGTTGGAGGCTGCCATCCTGTTCTTTGTTTTTAAGTTGTAACCTTGGTCTTTGTTTTCTTTAATACCCCTTTGCTTTCTTCTTTCCTGTAATTAACTCTTTTTATTATTCCCATTTTCTTTTCTATTGTGTATTTGTGTAAATCTTATTCCACTTATTTTTTAGGGGTGGCTCTCAGAATTAAAATAACATCTTTAACTTCCCAATCTACCTTGAATTGGTATTATTTTACTCGTGTATAATTTAGGGATTTTCCAATAGACCCGATCCTGTCCTCTGCCCTTGTTGTGACAAATTTTGCTACTACAGATTTTTGTAAACTCCACATTAGTTTTATTATTTTTATTTTAAACAATTATGTTTTTATAAAAAAAGTAGAATTAGCGGTCATTTTTAGATTGCTTATAATTCTCCATTTCCTTCAATTTTTAATTCTTCCTGTACATCCATGTTTTCCACTGGGCTTGTTTTCCTTAGCCTAGACAATTTTTAACATTTACCATATTTCAGGTCTATTTGTGACAAGCATCCTGTGATTTCATTGACCTAAAAAAGTCTTCATTTTTCCTTCATTTGGAACGTTTCTTTCATGGGATCCAGATTCCAGGCTGGTTTTTTTTTTTTTTTTTTTTGAGACAGAGTTTCGCTCTTTTTACCCAGGTTGGAGTACAATGGCGCTATCTCGGCTCACCGCAACCTCCGCCTCCTGGGTTCAAGCAATTCTCCTGCCTTAGCCTCCCGAGCAGCTGGGATTACAGGCACTGGTTTTTTTGTTTTTTTTTTTTTAACTTTCAAAACATAAAAGCTGTTATTTCACCCCCTTGTTTCTTGTATTGTTTCGGATGAAACCTTGGTCATCAACCTCACTGTTATTCTATTTAAGAAATGTGTATTTTTCTCTCTACTTTTTTTTTCTTTAGGCTTGCCTCTTTATGTTTCATTTTGTAATTTAATCTTCATGTAACTAGGTGTTTTTTTTTGTTTTTTTTTTACCTATTCTAGTTGACATTTGCTGAGCTTCTTGGATATGTTACAGATGTTGCTTATCATATTTGATACAATTTAAATCATTATTATTTTACATATTTCTTTTCCTAGTTCTCTTAACCCATTGTTTTAGGGACACTGTACAGATGCCTGAGTCACCTACAAGCTCTATCTTCACCTCGTTTCCTCCTTCTCCCCCTTTTGTTTCTCCTCCTGTCATTCCTGCCTCTCTACACTTCTTGTAATGTTTTAGAATATTCTGGAAATTGTATGGTGAAGAACAGTGGAGCCTGCTGTCCGTGACTGAGTTGACAATTTGTTCCTCCCAGCAGCAGGAGCTCTTTCCTTTCCTTTGTCCTCGGTCCATTCATTTGCCACTTTAAGGAGAGGATCATTCCCATTTCACCAAATGCAGCAGGACCTCGTGTCAGGCTCTGGATTTAGTAAGACTGAACTCAGAGCCTTCAGGTACCTGGGCTGCTGCCCTCCAGGACCATCTCTGAGGCCTCCTCTGCAGGGCTTGGCACATTCACTGGTGAATTAAAGACATCCCTGACTGGATGAATTTGTGTTGTTTATGAATCTGTGAGTCCTTTGGGCTGCAAGTGCCTGGTAACAGAAGTTAGCCTCAGGGGATTTCTCATTCTTTAAACAGTGGTTTAGTAAACTGTGATTTGAATTAACATTTATTGAATAAGAATATATTAAAGAGAAGATGTGATAATGAGAACCCTTATCAAATGTTATCATGTTAAGACATAATTTTCCAAAATGTCGGGTGCAAATCAACATGATGTCTACAGAATTTAATTTAGAGGACTTTTTCTTTTATTTCTTTTATTTTAAGACATCATTTGAATTTCCTCTAGAAGACACTGGAAAAAAAAACAGCCTCAAATATAGATGACTAGCTCTGTTTTTATTCAAATGGCTATATCTCTAAGACACATTGTTATAATTTAAATTAAACCAAATGACATCAACAACATGGAAAAGAGCTGATTATTTTCTCAGAAAATTTGATAAATCAATAAAAATTCAGTAAGTCTAGAAAATGCTAAGGTTGGTTACTCACACAGCCTCACTAACTAGTTTTAAAGTGCTTATAAATTGACTAAAATTAAATGAGTGTCTAAGTTGATACTGTAAATTAAATACCTTTGAAAGATAACTTGTCAAAGAGACATACTACGCAGAATAGTTTTTAAACTGATAAGCAGTTTTAATGTTTTATTTTAGTACTTTGCATTCAGATTTGGTGTGGAACTGAGTTGAGGTTAGACAAGAAACAATGAAAATACTACTTGGAATACAATTGGGATACTTGGAGTTTTTTTTGTTTTTGTTTTTGTTTAATATACATACAATAAGGAGTTGATCACAAAAGAAAAAATGCTGGAAAAATGCTGCAGAGTGTTTTGACTTTAATGAAATAGGATAACTAAACATAAAGCTGCCTTCCCTTAATCTAACAGAGCCACTTCCAAGTCACTCTTGCAATATGCTACTTGCACTTAGAGGTATTTATTCAATTTACATGTTTGTCTTTTAAAGCCTCTCAAGTTCCTGGCATCATTAAATTATATTTAAACTATGTGAAATAGGGTGGCAATAACTTTTTAAAAATTAAAAACTAACATATCCAAATTAGGCAGTTAGTATTCATATTGCATTTGCCTGTGAAATATTGAAGATCTTCACATTAATCTCCAAAGTAAAATAGATGATTATTCATCTTTGGGAACATCTTTGGCAGAAAAATTAAATTTTGTGGAAGCAACAGAAGCATGGAGAAGTGAGAATCCACAGAAACATTTCAAGGAAGAGAACGCAGCCAGTACCTTTGACCCCGTCACAGAGCCAGGCTTAAGGTAGTCAATACGCTGTCTCCCTGGACCAATGTGCATGGACCGCCCCGTGGGGCATTCCTGGGCTGTAGACAGCCTCCCCGTCCCATCTCCTCATTCCTCCTGTGTCCACCCATCACCGTCATTCTTTCTTTGCACTATTACAAACTATTAGGTTGGTGCAAAAGTAATTGTGTTTTTTTGCACCAACCTAATGTTTAGATTAAGAATATTTTTACATAATTCCTCTCTGTCTTTTTCTGCAAGATCCTTGTGAACAAAGGCCTTGCTTGTGTGTTCATTAATCTTGTCCCCAGGAATTGAGCCTGGCATCAGCAGATGTTGCGCAAATATCTTTGTGTGTGTGTGTGTGTGTGTGTGTGTGTGTGTGTGTGTGTGTATGGAGTCTCGCTCTGTCACTCAACCTGGAGTGCAGTGGTGCAATCTCAGCTCACTGCAACCTCCACCTCCCAGGTTCAAGCGATTCTTCTGCCTCAATCTCCTGAGTAGCTGAAATTACAGGTGCCCACCACAATGCTCAGATAATTTTTTTGTGTTTTTAGTAAAGATAGGATTTCACCATGTTGGCCAGGTTGGTTTTGAACTCCTGACCGTAAGTCATCCACCAGCCTCAGCCTCCCAAAGTGCTAGGATTACAGACATGAGCCACCTCGCCTGGCCCACAAATGCCTTTTGAACAAATGTATACATAAATGAATGTCACAAAAATCAATACATTAACGTATTTGAAATATTAAAAGCACATCAATTTTCTCACTGTGTTTCACCATTGCTTTGTCTCCCGTTTATTTTTTTCTGGTTGATGAATGCACAAAAATAACATGTCCACTCTAAACCACACATACCTTCCCTCCCAATGAGATGCAAGAGCAGATAGAACCCAGAGTGTTGAAGGGTGTAGTTGAAAGGGAGTGTGGAATTAGGGAAGAGCTGTGCAAGGGCATTCAGAGATGAGCCACACACCCCATTCTGTCAGAAGACTGCATGATTGTGAACAGCTTCCTCTAGGAGCCAGCACCAAAGAGGCAACTGGAAAAAGCCAAACGAGGAGGTCCAGGAGAGAAGATAGGGGTCTCTCTGACCCGTGCAAGCTGGGTAAGGGGAAGGGAATGGTCCAGAAGCTGTTAGAAAGAGAGGACAATAATTGAATCCTAGGCCAAAAATGGTGCCTTATGCCTGTAATCCCAGTACTTTGGGAGGTTCAGGCGGGCAGATCACCCGAGGTCAGGAGTCTGAGACCAGACTGGCCAACATGATGAAACCCCGTCTCTACTAAAAATGCAAAAATTAGCCGGATGTGGTGGCATGCACCTGTAATCCCAGCTACTCAGAGGCTGAAGCAGGAGAATCACTGGAACCTGGAAGGTGGAGGTTGCAGTGAGCTGAGATTGTGCCACAGCGCTCCAGTCTGGATGACAGAGCCAAACTCCATCTCAAAAAAAAAAAAAAAAAGAAAAAGCGAACAAAACAGAATCCTACGGAGACACCTGGAGCTCTCTTCTAGTATTTTGTATTTTTTCTCACCTAATTGCTAGAAGTACATCCCTGCGTTCCACGTCTCTGCTAATGTGTAAAATATGTCGTCTTGTTAAGTAGAGACATGAATGAGGGAGGAAGAGACATAGAGTAAAAGAAAGATGGAAGCTCACTTAGGCTCCAGGTTTTCAGGTGCTGAAAACAAACATTAAACAAACAGACAACGTGTCTTCACTCAGGAGAAAGCTTTTCGTGGCCTAAGTGTTCCCAGTGTCACCACTGTCACTTGTGCTGAGAAGGTCACCTGCCACTAAAGCTGCCCCCGGAGCCATCTCTGTTCCTTCTTCCTGTCATCTTCTGCTCACTCAGAGCATCACGAAGGAGATGTGGGATATGTGTATGCATTTCAAAGACAATCCCTTTTCTTACCCCTAGTCAGTCTATGCATTCCTGAGAATGAATGGACACTGCCTTCCCCTCTCTCTGGGGTGATGCCTTCAGCACAGGGCAGTGAGGCAGCGAGGCAGCCCCTGGCCTGAGCCCTGCGTGGGTCAGAGAGCCTGGACTCTCGTCCTGTGGTTCACTTTCTGTCAAGATCCAATGGACACCTTGTGGTGCCAGAGATCAACATAATTAACCTCTCCTCCCAATATCTTAACAATAACTCTTTACATGTTTTAAAGGATTTTATTGATGTGTACTTTTCTTATCTCATGATTCACCAATTTTCAGCATAAAATGCACTGATTTTGGAGTAAATTTAGAGCTGTGCAACCACCACAATCCAGTGTGGAGACATTTCCAGGTGTCAGGGTCCCGTGCACTGTTTGCAGAATTTGTTCCAGTCTGAGCCTAAGAAACCAGTAATCCACTTTCTGTATTGATCTGGAAACATAAATTCCTCTCATGTTTTTCTTTGTAAAACATCTTTGCTATTTTTCAAGGTCCCATGCACTGCCTGTTTGCAAAACTTGTTCCAGTCGGGGCCTAGAAACCAGTAATCCACTTTCTGTATCGATCTGGAAACGTAAATTCTTCCCATTTCTTTCTTTGTAAAACCTTTTTGCTATGTTTCCATATTAATTTATTAATTCTAATTTTCTATCCTTTCCTTAGAGATTCATTTTTGATGTATTCCCTTTAGACCTAGAATACTTGGTTACTGGGAAAACTAGTATGCTTAAGCAGTATGTCCTTCAAAATGCTGAGCACGGCATAGAATGAAGGGTGGAATGACACCTTACATTAACTCAGAAAACCATGTTCAATATGATGGTTTTGATATACGGATGACAGAGGAGTGGAAGACTGTGGCGGTAAGCAAATAGGCTGGGGGTGGTTTTGTTAGTTTTTGTTTGCTTAGTTTTGGAATGAAGTTTCCACTCTGTGCTATGGTTTTGTACAGGATTGAAAATAATTTTATAAAAATGGTATCTGACATGCACACGTATGTTTATTACAGCACTGTTTACAATATCAAAGACTTAGAGCCAACCCAAATGCCCATCAATTATAGACTGGATAAAGAAAATGTGGCAAATATACACCACGGAATACTATGCAGTCATAAAAAAGGATGAGTTCATATCCTTTGCAGGGACATGGATGAAGCTGGAAACCATCACTCTCAGCAAACTAACCGAAGAACAGAAAACCAAACATCACATGTTCTCACTCATAAGTGGGTGTTCAACAATGAGAACACATGGACACAGGGAGGGAAACATCACACATTGGGCCCTGTTAAAGGGTTAGAGGGGAGCTAAGGGAGGGATAGCAGAGAGTGGGGGAATAGGGGGAGGGACAGCATTAGGAGAAATACCTAATGTAGATGATGGATGATGGATGCAGCAAACCACCATGGCACGTGTATACCTATGTAACACACCTGCACGTTCTGCACATGTACCCCAGAACTTAAAGTGTAATAAAATAAAAACTTAAAGTATAATCAAATAAATAAATAAATGGTGTCTGAAGAAGCTTAACAGAAGACTGCAAACTATTTAGCTAACATAAAATTATGAATACTCATGTGACTTAAGGCATGAGTTTATATCTGCACGTCACTGCAAAACACACTGAGGGGTGCACAGGCCATGCAGAGAACATGCTGCTGATAGGTTGATCTCAGGAGCTCGTATGTACTTTTATTCCCACCAGCTGAGTCATTAGCTTTGTGTTTCTTCTAAAACCAGAGTACAAAGCAGTAGCAAAGAATATTGTCCTTGCAGCAACAATGTCTGGATTCTAGTTCCAATTTTCCTCAAGGTTTTAAACATAGAAGATGTTCTGTATCTATGGATGAAGCTCGGTAGTTGGCATGAAAACTCATTTTCTCCACCCCTTCCTAAATAAAATACTGTGGGCACTCACTGGCAGATGAAAGCATGCATATTTCAAGGTGAAATACCTTTTAAAATATATACATACTATAGATTTTATGTAATTCACAGCTTTCATCAACTTTCCAGTAAACCAACAACTCCCATTTCTGATTGTGTTGAAGCTTTTATCCCACATTAAAAGAATCTTTGAGATGCTTACAAGAAGAGGATAAATGACTTCCTCACAACCTTACCGGCCTATATCCCCATTAAACACACACATTGGACAGCACTGTTCCTCATAGAACACTCACCGACTACCTACGAGATGCCAGACAATTTGGTAGATGCTGATAGGATGTCAGGAAACAAAAAACAGACCCTGCCTTTAAGAAGGTCCCTGCCTCGTAGAGGTGGCCAGAAGCGTACCTAAATAAACACAGACTGTTAAATGAACAGAGAATGTTTCTAGCATCATTAGAGAATTTAGGTAAGGTGTAGCCAGAGGAGTTCAAAGTAGAATTTCTGCAGCCATTCTGTTCTAGAACTGCCTTCCAGCAAAGGAGAAGAAAGGGGCTTTCAGAAATTCACTGATGAATTTGCCAATACTAGTAATTTCTCTGCATGATATCAGCCTCTTCAGACAATGAGGAAGTGCTAACTACTGTTACTATGTTGCAGCCACCACAGTTATTGACAGGACCCTGGAAAATGGGATCTCTCCACCAAAGGGGGAGATATAAAACATATTAAAACCTGCTGTATTTCATTAGCAAAATGTAGCCTGTGTGCTTACAGCTGAGTCCTGGTATTCTTTCTCTTATTTAGACTGATTGTTTCCCTTCACCTATTGGGTGCTCTGGCCCTTACCATGATCCCAACACACTTGGAGGAAGCAGGTTAGAATAAACCCGAAGACACAGGCTCCTGCGTGCACCAATGTGTTAGCGTCTCTGCACCAGGGAAGACATTGACAGGTTCATTTAACAGTAATCATTTTCTCTGGAGACCTTCTCTCAAAATACAGTCACATTCTAAGGTACGTGAGGTTACGGCTTCAGTATATGAACTAGGGGGAGGGGCACGACTCCCTCCATTGCAATGTTACAGTCTAATTTAATCTTGACCCATTACTGCATGGTTCCGTTTCACGTCGGTGTTTTGTACAAATGTTTATTTTCAACAGATTGCCGCTCCTGGAAGTGCCCAGCTCTGCAACGCGCTTCTGAGAGTCATTCCAAGAAGCTCAGGACTTTCCATTTTCTTTTCCCAGGAATTTTATAAGCCTCATGTTTATAAAATGAGGGGGATAAATTCTATCCCCCTCCTTAGTGTCTGCACATGGGCCCTCACTGATATTCCTAATAATGACTTTCTAAGACTAGATTTTTTTGCATCGTCTGGAGGCTGGCAGATCCTACTCTCCATTCTCTTCACATCTGTCTCCTTCCCTCTCATCTTGGTTGGTGGCTGCACATTTTTTTGTGCATATTTCTATCTCCCTCTCATTAGGTTTTAAATTGTTTTGAGGAGAGGAACTTTTTCATTTATTTCTGTGCTTTTAATTTATCTAATTCAATGCTTTGCTTATAACAAAGTTCTATAGAGGTTGAATAAATAATATAGAAGCATATTCTTTATCAGCATCTGTTATGAATCAGTATTCAGTAAGTAATTCATGAGACTATCACAGATTTTTGGCAAACCTGACTCAAAAACTAAAATAATCTCTTCATCGTATCAGACACAACAGACACTACAATCAGCTTTCATTATTTTTCAGCACAAAGAATCTCTAATTTAGAGATTCTAAGCCTCTAAATTATGGGTGGTTTTCCAAAAGCTTTTGTGTTATTTGAAAAGTGAGACATAAAAGAGAAAGACATTTCTCCTAGAAACAATCACAAAAAAGCGTGATGAGGTTTCTAGGGTCAGGTTTAACCCAGTTTCACTAAAGTCAGTCTGCACGAGTACTTCCCAGAATGCAAGAGCCTGGCTAAGAACCCATGAGGAAGTAAGAAGCAGTTTGCTTATCACAGGATGGTTCAGGGTCGCCGGACAGGAGACCAGAATTCAGGATCTACCCTGGGCTGTGCTCAGTGGCAAATCTTTTTAGTTCTCTGTTTACTTCACTCATAACAGAATGTGATCTTTATAATCTTTGTTTTTTAAAAAATAAGGTCCAGTGTTTTGTGATTCTGTGTGTGTGTGTGTGTGTGAACCAAAACACCAAGCAGTGGTCAAACGGCTGATTCTCCCCATCACATCTATGACGGCTTTGGCCAAGTCCCCAGCTGTGATAATTCTGGGATTGATTTTCAACTTTCTAAAGTGAGATGGGAGAAGATGTGGCTGAAGGGCATTTAGAGGTCCAAAAGAAAACGAGGACATCAACAATAAAATCCATAATTTCCATTTCTCAGCTCTCCTTGCAAGGGTGTCATTGTGTCTTAGAAAGGCAGAAACGTGGCTGTGATAGAGTCCACTTTTCCTTTCTTAAATGTAAGACAAAATAAAAACAAAGCCAGAAGCTATTGTTTCCTGAAGCAGAAAATTAAAGTAGTTTATGATTCCTGCTAAGACAATTTGTGATTTTTTAAAAACCAAGGAAGGCCTTTCTTTGGTTCTAGTAAGAGAGGAACCAGTCTACTCATCAGAGGGGTGTTGTTTTTTGGATACTTTGCTAAGTTTGCTTTTGAAAACTGAGCAGGATGAATAATTTGGCTATCTAGTTCCAGAATATGTCTATTAACATCTGTTATTGAACAGGAGGTAAAGGTAGTAAAGTTCAGAATTGTAAGTAAACTGAAAACAACCACTGTCAAAGTGACTTTCTTTTACATGCAACATTTTTCCACTTTGTGTAGGCCACAGAATTCATTCAAATATCTGCTATGCACGAGGTAGGTATATGTCACCAAGCAGAGCCTGACTTTTGAGGGGAAAAAATAATTAGGTTCTTCTTCTTTCCTACCATTCAAAGCAGTGGGTTACAGACACCTAAACGGGCTGTAAGAGGTAAGTACCTACCTCATAGATTTAAACACAAAATAACTACATAAGCTTAAAAAGATATTCAGCTCCTCTGGGGTTTAGCATTTGCAGAACAGTGAGATTGTTGCTTACAGGAGATAATCTCTCATAACTCTAGAATGCTTGAATGAAAACTGGGGAATAAAGTCCCACATCAAGTAGCATAACACAATATTGGCATTGGGGTTTTTTTTGACACCACACTAAAAGTTATTTAATTAACCTTCTATGGGTTTTAAAGTTTTTTTTTTCAATTGACTTGATTTTTAAAAATTATTTGTTGTTCTAAGTAATTTTTTTTTTTTGCAAAATCTGTAGCATATACTTGCTCAAGATCCTGCACCATTGGTTCAAAATGTATTGTTTTTCCTTCTTGTTATGCAGACATATTAGTTTTCCAGGGGGGCTTCTGAAATGGTTGTCTCAAGAAAGGAGCAAAGATAGTTGTGCATAGCTTTTCCCTGAAGCACATTCATGAGGAATGTTCTAGGGCTCAGCCTAGAACCAGGGAAGACCACAGCTATTCCGCCTGCAGTAGAAGTGGTGGCATTTATCTCAGGAAACTGCGTTTAGGTCTTACCTCCTCAAGTCCAGCCACTCTGCCCATCAAGGATGCGGGTTACTCAAGGTCAGTGTGTTCTCACGGTCAGTTTACTTTTCTGTTACCACACCTGAGCTTCAACAAATGCCTTCACACCACTGTTCACATGGGAAATGTATTTGACTTCAGCTCTAAACAGAGAAGACACCAATGTATTTAGCACATCACATAATATTTAGAAAATAAATGTTTTCCCACTTGCTGACTTCGAAGTCAGAAGTATACAAACAAGCTGTGAAACATCGAGCTGCCATCAAAAGTTGTCTTCTCTGAGGGAAAACATAACTGTTCTTTCACTAAAACAAGTTAAAGAATGATGTCCAAAGCCCATTTGATAGAAACTGGCCTTTCAACTCTGGGGTACTTTTTCATCTCTACTGGAAATTGGATTAACTGAAAGATTTTTTCCTTATTCTTTTCTCTCTCGCTTTTTTCTATTTATATGTCTAAGGCCCTGAGAAAAGTCTTTCATCTGAAAATTCATAGACTAACCTCCTTAAAATGCATGGCAGCAGATCTGAATACCTATCTTGGCAGATTTTCCTAAAATTCCCTCTGTTCAGTTTGTTTTGAATTCTTCTCAAATAAGTTCGAATAAGTCTTACAATATACAATATGCTTATAGTCCCTAAGACTGAACTGCAGTTTTGAAGTCTCATATTCCTTAAATGGGCTCCATATACAGCAGGTAGAGAGTGGGAAGTTTGACCAGGAACAGTGTGAACTGATCTGAATCTTGCAACCCAAGCCAGGGAATCATGTTTGATATAGAATATTTTGGAGCTGGCTATTAATATATATTTGTCAAGTTTGAAGTTGCACTTTTTTCAATTTTTGAAGTCAAATACTGAAGTTTCTGGATTCTGATCATCTCGGAGTCCTCTAGAAAACAACTAGAATTTTAAAAACATGTAAGAAAATACTCTATTGGAATTAGCTTAATTTGTATCATCGGATTCCATTCCGTTCAATGTAATCCTATTCTATTCCACTCCAACTCTGTTCTATTCTGTTCTACTCTAGTCCTGTCCTGTCCTGTCCTATCCTATCCTATCTTTCCATCCCATCTCATCCTATTCCATCCCATCCTATCCTATCCCTTCCCTTTCCATCCCATCTCATCCCATTCATCCCATCCCATCTCATCCCATCCCATTCCATCCCATCCAGTCCCATCCCATCCCATCCCATTCCATCCCATCCCATCCTGCCCTACTCAGGTTACACCATCAGATGCTCAATGTGCTCAGGGCAAAATACTGGAAATTGTAGGAAACAAAGTAATTGTAATGCTGACAGAAGGCAATTAAAAAAATATATATGCTTCTGCATGGTTAGGGCTTTCTGAACAAACTTTACTGGGACTTGGTTAACTGACAAGTCTTGTAAGATACTGAAGCATTTACCTCCAGGAAGGCATGGGTTTGCATTTCCGGAAGATGTGATTTACAGCTCCGGGAACATTCCATAGGTCAGTTTAAACTCAGTTGTAAAATCAGAGGTGCTGATTTTGTCTCTACCCTGCACTTCCACATTTATTTACATTTTAAAAGGTGAGAATCCAGAATTCTTCATCTTCCCAAGGAATTTCCTTACACTAGATAGCAAAGGCTTTCCCCCTTTCTCTGAAACGGAGCTGGCACAGCGATAGCCCTACTCCTCACAGGTTGTATGGGCCCTGATACAGACAGGGCAGCATCTTCCTCCCATCACTTCACCCCAAGTCAAGGAAAGACGGGGGCCAGGAAAACCACTGCAGTGATTGCTGTAAGTAGAAAACCGTTGTCTGTCCCTGAGCCAGAAACCTCAAGTCGACTTTCAAAACAATACAACATATTGATTGATTGGTTGATCTGTCAATAGGTCAATGGTAGGTGGATAGAGATTAAAAATTGTCCCTACTACTGACCTCAGGGAGTTGGCTCTGTAATTGGAGAAATAAGTATAGCAGAAGGCACATTATAAGTATCCTAAGAAAAGCAATAACTAATTGCTGTGGAGAACATTCAAGAAAAGAAAATTCCAAACGTCAGAGGCTAATCTGAGAAGAGTCCTTTAAGTCATTTATCAAATGACCTAAAGTAATAAGAAGACTTCAACAAAGTAAAAACAGAAGTAGCAGAGAAAAATGAATCCTCTCAATGAAGGGAATAAGATGAACAAATTAAGCAAAGCATGCTGGAGATAGCTTAATTATACTGTAGCTTGGTGTCTGGGGAAAAGGGAATTGGAAAGTTGGAGACTGTGTTTTGGAGAATAAAAATACAAATTTGAGAAGTATCAGTAGTTTTAAATAAATTGGGAGCCGTTTCAGATTGTTGAAAGAATGACATAACCAGAGATATATTTTTGTGTTTTGTATTCTTAAAGAATTATCTGGTGCTTTCTGAGTGAACCTAATATTCTATATGGTTGTTTGTATTATTTAACTGCAACCTATAATATCTATTTCAAGTTACCAAATATTATTATTTGATCTTTTGTGACTGTTCAGTCATCTAATGTTATTAGAAGAAAGCTGGTAAGTTGCTAAAAAATGTTGTGAAAGAATATTGACTCATGTCTCAAAATGGGAATCTATTTGAATTGCAAAATTATCAATTTCAGAAATATATAATAATTAATAACCCATTTCTTCGAATATATTTTTTTGTGTTTGAGATGTTCAAACCATAGGTTTCCTGAAATCCCAGAGCCTGCTTTTCTTCACAAATACAGTATTGTCATTTGCCATCATGCTTGGTACACTGGCACAGATCATTTATTCATGAACTTGATTTTCATTTGGCAGTCTGGATGAAAGGAAAGAAGAAATGCAGTTTGTTGAGGAGATGGCGGGAATCTCTCATTTTTATCTTTTAAATGTTTTATTTTTGTTCCTTTGTATTGACACACTATCTGAGTCTTGTTGGAAAACCTGAAGATGGGTTTCTCATGGCAATTCATGAATTTGTTTTTAAGAGACTGATAGGGTTTGGCCATGTCCCCACCCAAATCTCATATGGAATTCCCACATGCTGTGGGAGGGACCCACTGGGAGGCAATTGAATCCTGGGGACAGATCTTTCCCATGCTGTTCTTGTGATAGTAAATAAGTCTCATGAGATCTGATAGTTTCATAAGGAAGGGTTTCCCTGCACAAGCTCACTTCTCTTGTCTGCTGCCATGTGAGACGTGCCTTTCAACTTCCGCCATGATTGTGAGGCCTCCCAGTCATGTGGAACTGTGAGTTCATTAAACTTTTTTCTTTTGTTGTAAATTGTCCAGTCTTGGGTATGTCTTTATCAGCAGCTTGAAAATGGATTAGTAGAGGGACATATAAAAGAAAATAACTCTTCATAACTTTACTTTTTTTTTCTTGTGACTAGCAGATATTAGAGTTTCAGGACATTTGCTCTAAATTAGTATAAAAGAATTTGTAAGTACCATTTTTTCTTTTTCAAAACTTTTGAGTAGGTTGCCTTTACTTTTCAGCTTCTCCATTCATCAAAATATTATGATAATTTAAAATTATCTACATTGACTTGTAAATTAAGATGTCTTTTGTTTAGATACTAATGTACATTGTATAAATCAACATATCTGTGTTTCTTATATTTCTAAATTACTTATATTTAAGGTTTTATATATGTATATTTCTGATATACGAATATGTATATATGTGTATATACATAATATATAGTATTTGTATCAACTCTATGCTGTTGGATGAACAGGAAGTATAAAATGCTATGAAATAAGCATGAATAAGAATTGGTCTTTGCTTTAAAGTAACCTGTCAACTACTGGCATATGCAAAATAATCTTAAAACTCCCTAATGCAGCAAAAAATATTTGGCAAAGGAGCATTTTTTATTAAATGACTAAGGGCCTCATTACTATGCTGGACAGAAACCTTATGAATTGGAAAATGCAAATTTTTAACTTGGAAGTAAAATGAATCTCTTTTATTTCAGTATGTTTACAAATCAATGTTTCTCTCATGACATGTGGCTTTATAGAACCTAGGAAATATTTACAGCCGAATCTGAGGACACAGATACATTTGGTGAACTTCATCAAAAAAATAAATGGAATTGATATACTCTCTACCAGGTGATCAGGAGCTTTCGACCGAGAGCAATTACTGTTAAGAAGTTGGATATCACTGATCATTAGAGAAATGCAAGTCAAAATGGCAATGAAATATCATCTCATACTAGTTAGAATGGCTACTATTAAAAAGTCAAAAAATAACAGATAGCGATGAGGTTGCAGAGGAAAGAGAACACTGACACGCTGTTGGTGGGAGTATAAGTTAGTTCAACCGTTGTGGAAAGCAGGGTGGTGATTCCTCGAAGAGCTAAAACAGAACTACCATTTGATCCAGCCATCCCACTACAGGGTATAAACCCCAAGGGAGATAAATAATTTGACCATAAAGCCACATGCACATGAATGTTCATTGCAGCACTGTTCACAATAGCAAACACCTGGAATCAACCCAAATGCCCATCAATGACAGATTGCATAAAGAAATGTGGTACGTGTATACCATGGAATACTATGCAGCCATAAAAAAGAAGATCATGTCTTTTGCAGGAAAATGGAGTTGGAGTTCATTGTCCTTAGCAAAATCACATAGGAAAAGAAAACCAAATACCACATGTTCTTACTTGTAAGTGGGAGTTAAATGATAAGAACTTATGAACACAAAGAAGGAAACGACAGGCACTGGAGTCTACTTGAGAGTGGAGGGTGGGAGGAGGGAGAGGAGCAGAAAAGATAACTATTTGGTACTAGGTTTAGTATAAGATGAAATACGATTTTGAGTTTTATTCTCACTCAACTAAGCATTTAAATTAGCCTTTGGTAGGCAAGACTCAAGGAACTGGGTCACAGCCTGTTTGAATACAGATGGAGAATGCCAATTATAATTTTGTTCATCTTCCAAAGGATCACACTGGAGGTTAATAGAATCATACAGAATAATGAAGGAGAATGTCCAGATACATTTTATTAAGGAAACATGACCTCTTAAAATTCAATTATATATGTTCTCAGTAAAGAAGTTTAACTCAATTATAACGATTTGTCAAAATTGCATAATTAATCATTGCAGAACTCCAAATTCATGATGGCATTACTCTGAAATCTGCTCACTTTAAAAATGCTATTGGAAAACAAATCTTTAGTCTCTAATTTATCAACCCTTTAGAATAGCTGTCAATTAAAACTTTTGCAAAGTACTTGTTAACTCATTTTACATTTTAATAATCCATTAATGAAATGTGTAAAGTTATGATGGTTTCTTTTCCTGTAACTGTGGGTGCACAGAAACGAGGTGATTAGACTCCTAGTTGGTGATGTGCAATTATACATTATACACTCATTTTTCCTAATTTTTCTCTATTTTCCATAACAATAGTATTCGACACCGTCCCATTGCCAACTATTTTTTTTTTAACTTAATGGTTATTCTTATCGTCCACTTACTATAGGTTTTATTTACACATATAATTATCTGTTGCAAAATTATACTACCTCTAAATCACCGTATGCTACAGGGATGACTTTCTTGCCCTTCTGGCATTTGTGTGGATTCTGGTTCTGGCTGAACACATCTTTGCCTCCCCTGACCTGGTGGGACTCCCGTCATCATTCAGGATTCAGTTATGAGACCACCTGCTTTTCAGGAGAGCATATTCTGAGCCTCTTTTATGCAAGTCTCTGTGCTTAGTCAGATGATATTATTTTTATATAAAATCCAATTATTTCTGCAATTTGAATTCCCTGTGTCCTTGCCGATACCTACCGCCAGGCTGAAGGCAATTGTGCAGATGGGCTCCCTCTGAGCTGATTCACAGTTCGATCCCCAGTAGTTCGCAGAATGTCCAGCACACAGGATGGTGTCAATAACATCTGATGAATAGAAAACTATGACATCTATGAACTTTCCTTGCAGAAGTCTAGATGTAGCTGTGATGCTTTTTCTGTGACTATTTGGATCACATAAGTCTCCTCTGTGACCTGAATTTCCAGTCCAGTTTAAGATAATTAAACCTTAAGAATAGGGCAAATCTCTATTGCGG
The DNA here is from genome assembly GCA_036589455.1 of Ateles fusciceps. Taxonomy (NCBI): domain Eukaryota; kingdom Metazoa; phylum Chordata; class Mammalia; order Primates; family Atelidae; genus Ateles; species Ateles fusciceps. Next base: position 142,495 of record JAZHEH010001829.1, read on the forward strand.
CTCGTTTCATTTCGCTCCAGATTAAAATAAAGCAGCAACTCCTTCAAAATTCATCTAGTAGCCCATGTACTTAATGTACTCAACTTCAAAACAATTATAAAATTGCAATATTTTTGACAAAGAATTGCTATAAGAAAAAGTTATTTTTCCTTAAGATTTTTTGAAATCACAGTTTGTACCAATTATGCTTTTATTTTATTTCTAAATGCCTTAATGAAAGAAATATGCAAAACATCAACAGCTATGGAACAATAAGCCTGTATATATATCTTGGGAAATTTATTTTATTATGGCTTTATTATAAGTATAAATATGTTTTTGTAGCTGCAGCATTTGAAGCTGTCTGGCTGTGAGGGGCAAAACGCTTTCTTTTAAAGAATTATTTAGAAGGGACAATTTTCTTTAAAGATCTCTTAAAAATTTTTTGCTTTTGTACTGACATTTCACTCTAAGCATTAATTTTTATTACAAATTCACATTTTAAAATTGATATCAAGTGATTAATGATTCTTCTCTTTCTCCTCTGATGTCATTTTCCCCATGGTATTCATGCATATGTAAAGCTCCTCAGCTCTGCAATCAGCTCTCTCCCCCACTAGAGGGAAGCACTTTAAATTGTTTGTATATTGTTTCCTGGTTGTTTCCAACATGTCTCCAGCATGACAATCAAGAATCTGAACATTAGCTACTTGAGAGGCTGAGGTGGGAGGATTGCTTGAGTCCAGGAGTTGGAGGTTGTGGTGAACTATGTTTGTACTACTGCACTCCCACGTGGGGAGCCAGAGTGAGAGAGCAAGACCTCATCTCCACAACAACAGAAAAACAACAACATTCATACCGCTATGCCAGGATTCACAATTGCATTTTGGACTGTATGCGCCTGCTTACTGCCATAATAAATCTACCCATTATAAAACGTGTAAATTGTATTTATTATACTACTAATATTAGAGAGAAGGAAGTCTATTGTAAGAATTATTTAGAAGTTGATAATTTGAGGATCCACCTGTATTTGTCAGTATCATCATCTGTGCTGAAATAATCCCCAGCGGAAATCCCAGTCATAATTTAATAGCTTTATATCTTTGGGGCATTTCCAAAAACTCTGCTAATCTCAGGGTCCCATGCTATTATGTTTAGGATATCCACCCCAAACAAGGTTTTTATTACATGAGGGGTTGTGAAGTGGAATGACCCAGCCCTGCTCTGAGCACACACAAACACGCTCAGTACATGTGTGTTTTGCTCATCATTCACTTTCCTCAAGCTGTGCTATAGCTGGCCTAAAGTTAGAACCTGAACAAAGCTATGTTTTAAAATAAGTTGTAACGGCTGCCCCACTCTCCTCACAATAACTGCTGGCCTTTGGCTTCTGTACATAAACCTGCTAGTTTGCTCTGCAAACTATCTACCTTTCTTATCAGTAACAGCCAGAATTGTCAGCCTTTGTGACTAGAATAGCAGCCCAAGCTAATTCCATCCTGGTCCCTGTGCCTTGTAATAAGTAACCAAAATCCGTTATTTCCACTACAGCCCAGAAGATGTGCAAACTAACGCTTATCTTAACTTCTGTGAGCCACTTAGGTAACAATCGAGGTGGCAAGATGTCCTCAAGCCCTTGGAATGTCCGGAGCCCCGCTCCCTCCTCTCTGTCCGGGAGATGATTTACGGAAACCCCTAAATGTCTGTGTCCCTTCAGCCCCACCCCCGCCTCTCGCCCTGACTCCCAAAGTAATTCTTACGGGTATAAAAGGTCTTAACACCCTCCATTCACGGGTTGGAGAGACGCGAGTCCTCCGTGGTTGCTGGCTTAATAAACCCTGCAATTTGGCATACTTTTGTCTTGGTGCTGGTCCCTTAATCTCGCCTCTAATATAACAAAGCCAAGCAATCATGCTGCTTTTTCAGGGTCCTTATGCATATTATCACTAAGTAAATGTAACAGAGACGTGTAATACTTTCTACGGGTGTTTGCTTGATACCAAAGAGTTTGAAAAAAGTGAAGTCCAAATTAGTGAATCTCTAATTGTAGAAAGAATAGATAACACTTATTTGGAGACAGGGATCCTGGCATCATGGTCCTTAAACCATTGCAAATGCAATCACCCCCAGAATTCTGTATAATATCAGAAAATAAACCAAAACACTCCTTATATTTCTGCCACAGGCTTTTAAAATGTGATTTTTATCCTACAGGTAAAATCCACAGAAGCAACAAAGTAGCAACTTCACCTAAGCTGCTTTTAAACCATATTCCTTCAGGGAAAAAGCGAAAGTACAGAATTAAAACGCTTAGCTTGTTTGTAAAGAAATTTAAGACCTCATAAAGGTACCATGTTTTACTTTTAGAGATGGAAACAGGTGTTTCATTTCTAACTGGGACAACAGTCACCACACTTCAAAGGGGGGTTGAAAATACTTCAAACAGCAGGTAGCTGCCTTAAGCAGTCTCCACCTGCAAGCAGTTCCTGCCCTTCCCTTTCCTCCAACAGGATTGTGAGTCAGGCGCTGGAGTGACAAAACAGCAGGAAGATTCCTGGGGATGATGGAACCAGCTTGTGGAGAGACAGCGAGAAGGACTCACTCCTTCACTCTGAAAGTGCCCCACGGTTTTCTTCAGCTAGGATGAAGTCACATCCGGATTATCCTTAGTCCCTTAGTCAATCAACTACGTATCCTCTCCCCCACATCCAAACCTACCATTTCTCTTGCAAATATTTATCAGGTAAATTAGGAAATGTCATCATTCTGTATATCCAGAGGCTGTGGAAATTACATGCAAATACCCCAAACTGAAAATCACAGCTTCTCAGTGCTAGTTTGTAAGTTGGAATAAAATCTAGCTTCCAATAGAATGCAAGAACTGCAAAATATAAAATCTTAAAACATCTAGTTTTATTCTGCCAAATGTGCTAGTTAGTTGGTGGTGGGGTCTATTATTGTAAAATAAGGGATAGGTGTGTAGCACATTTTATTTTTGTACCTCTATCTGAAGAAACATTTAAATCAGGAAACCTAAGCAGCTGTAAAAACAAACAGAAAACCTGTGCTCTCTCTCAGCTCAGAAATGAATCCCTGTATATACATGTTATTTTAAAATACTTAATTGATAAAGACTGTATATTCAAGTTGTGCAATATCCTTTAATATACATTGTGTAGGATTTTCACAGTCCAGTTAATTACCACATCCACAGTCATCCATGTAGTACATTAGAGCTTCAGAACTTGTCCATCTTCTAACTCAAATTTTGTACCCTTCACCGTATTCTTCCAATTCCTCCCCCACTTCCTGCAGCCTGCGGTATCCACTGTTCCGCTCTCTGTTTCTAGGAGTACAACCATTTTAGATTCTACATGTAACTGTGATTATGCAGTATCTGTCTTTCTGTGTCTGGCCTGTTTCACTTGACCTAATGTCTTCCAAGTTAACCTATGTTGTTGCAAATGGCAGGATTTCCTTGCATTTTTAACGGCTGAATAATATTCCATTGTATGTATATACATATTTTAAATTATCATGTGGAAAATGTAAAATATGGAACCAAAGGTGAAGATGGGATTATTTATTTATTTACTTAGAGATGGAGTCTTGATCTGTCGCCAGACTGGAGTGCAGTGGTGCAATCTCAGCTCACTGCAACCTCCGCCTCCTGGCTTCAGGTGATTCTCCTGCCTCAGCCTCCTAAGTAGCTGCGACTACAGACATGCATGCCACCATACCCAGCTAATTTTTGTATATTTAGTAGTTTCACCATGTTGGCCAGGATAGTCTCAATCTCTTGACCTCCTGATCTGCCCATCTTGACCTCCCAAGGTGCTGGGATTACAGGCGTGAACTACCACACCTAGCCTAGTGAGATGGGATATTAATATGCTAAAATCAACACCTCAATGTTACTCAGAATAATATAACAGAATTCTGACAACATAACATTCCCTATGTGTAGGATATAATTAATTCAGAGATTTACTGCTGCTACCAGATCACACGGAAAGAAATGCTAAGGGGAGTTTTCTAGGCTGGAAAACATCGATCGTGAGAAACAAGATCTATGAGTATTGAAATGATGAGTATTGAAAATGGTAAAAATTTGTATAACCTAAAGATGCCTTTATTTCACATGTATTATTCAACAACTTTTTGTTAAATATAAAATTCTGAGTTGGCCGGTTTTGTTCTTTTATTTGTATTTTTTTATTTTCTTTTGGTATTTTGTTTAGAATTTCTACTTGTTCAATGGGGGAGGGTTAGTTTCTTAAAAGATAACTCCTCCACAGCCAGGAGCTGTGGCTCATGCCTGCAACCCCTAGCATTTTGGGAGGTCAAGGCAGGTGGATCACCTGAGGTCAGGAGTTCCATACCAACCTGGCCAACATTGCAAAACCTTGTCTCTACTAAAAATGCAAAAATTACCTGGGCGTGGTGGTGCACACCTGTAGTCCTAGCTACTCGGGAGGCTGAGCCAGAGGTTACAGTGAGCTGAGATCATGCCACTGCACTCCAGCCTGGGTGACAGAGCAAGACTCCTTTTCAAGAAAAATGAACAAACAAAAATCACTCCTCTCAATCCGAAATATAACTATTTAAGTAATTGAAAAAAGCATAAAATTGTTCATTGAATATTACAAATATAAATGTGTTAGCTAAAGAGCCAACCTAGGCAAGATGACATACACAGTTACCCTTGTTAAAAGAGCCACCTGATGCAGTTATGTAACAAAACTCAAAATGACAGAACAGTGTACACAACTTAGGATTTGAAATGAAGAATGAGAATACAATTATACAAAGAACCTGCAGAAATAAGCAAGAGCTGCCACCCTGAAATGGAGCATCTGTGGGGGGTTTGGTAAAGGGATAATATGCGTGGAGAACCAGTGAGAGGTGTAAAATATCTCAGAGTCAGTGAAAGAGAGGAATTGTTTCCTTCCCTATGTGGTGAAGACAAGGCAAGGGAGCAGTTACAGGAGCCCAGGAAGGTCTGTAGCTGGAGTGACAGCTCCAGGAGAGGCATATTGGCGGATGGTGACAGCTGCCGTCAGCCACACAGCTCTGCAGCTCAACCTGCTGGAGCCTCCCATCCCGTGAGCATGGCCACACTCTGAAGGGAACACAGCCATGCCCAGCCTGCCCATCATAGCAGCCTCCCAGGCCCAGAGCAGGGGAAAGAAAAGTGAACAGCTGATCCAGCCAGCTTAACAAAAAACACCCAGCACAAACTATGAGCATGTCCTAGTTTCCATTGTGTTTTTCTAGAACTAAAGCAAAATATAAAAGCCCAGAAGACATTAGTTTCTCAATTTCCATACGGAAAGAACAGTGAAATTTACATTATTTTCTTCATTGTGCCTGTTCAGCAAGTAGATAGCTCTTTTCCTTATTTTCCCTGTTTTGGGAGGTGTCAAAAGTATCCCTTTATATGTAGCTATATATGCAAGAGTCCACTGAATAATATATACATTTTAAATCTCTGCAGACCTAGATAATCAGGAAATACTTATTGACTAAATTAATAAGTAGAAAGAAATGCAACACAAATATTTATAACTATTACAACACAATAGGATTATCTAGCAAATTACATATGTAATAATATAAAAAATACAATATTTCTGGCTCATGCCTGTAATCTCAGCACTTTGGGAGGCCGAGGCGGGGTGGATCACCTGAGGTCAGGAGTTCGAGACTAGCTTGGCCAACATGCTGAAATCCTGTCTCTACTAAAAATACAAAAAGTAGCCAGGTATGGTGGCATGCCTGTAATCCTGGCTACTTGGGAGGCTGAGGCAGGAGAATCACTTGAATCCGGGAGGTGGAGGTTTCAGTGAGCTGAGATCACACCATTGCACTCCAGCATGGGCAACAAAAGCAAAACTTCATCTCCTCTCTCTCTCTCTCTCTCTATATATATATATATATATATATATTATATAAAACATATATAATATATAATATTTATATATACATGTGACAGAGCATATACAATCTAGTTAGACATAGACATCTGCACCTTTAATATATTCACTGATGCTTCAAGGGTTACGGAAGGAGGCATTGGTTACACCCCTCTTTCCCTATTTGTCTCTTCTAGATAAGGACAGGCTTCTTCCAAGCTTCTGCTCTGTCCACAGACTGCTAACCTGAGTGGCCAGGGACTCAAAACTCACCAAGCTGTGTGGTCAGTAGAGTTAGGGGTTAGGATGCAGTGTATACAGCTGTCCTGTTTCACTCATTGACTGGAGACCCACAGTCTCTTTTCCAACCTTCTCTCCCTGTTCCTGCCTTAGGGACAGGTGGCCAGGCAGGGAGGACACTGAGCCATTCTTCCTGCCTTCTTTCCTGCCTTAGTGACAGGTGGCAAGTGAGGGAGGACACCCAGCCCAGTTCCCTACCTTCATTCTCTCCTTGTTTCTGTCTTAGGGACAGGTGGCAAGGCCAGGAGGACACTTAGCCCTGCTCCTGCCTTGTCCTGCTCCTGCAGGTGCCCTGTGCCAACTCTAGGTGAGGTCGTGCTGGAGTGCTAAGGGGAGCCTGCCCCCCCCAGCCTGGGATGCCACCCCAGATCTGAGGACCACCTAGGCAGAGACTGAAGGTAAAGGAAGGAGAGGCCCGCTGCACCGTGTGCCTGGCTGCATTTTCCAAGCTAACTTTTTACAGTGGCTGAAAAGGCAAACCCAGTTTCACTGGCTACTGATAAAATGGATATTTTGCCAATGTAGCTACATCACTTAGTGGACACAGAACACCAGAATGGAGGGACAGGGACGGGGAATGAGGAGCCTCAAATTTCTAAAAATAAAACTCAAGTTTTTACAAGTTATTTAATTTTTACCAAGTCATGATGACAGCAAGAAAATCCTAAACTTCCTTTTCAACACCAAAAATCTCTAAATCTACAAAGTGTTAAAGTGGGAAAATACTTCCTCAAATAGAAATAAGACAAAAAGATTCTTGGCCTGTGCGGTGGCTCACGCCTGTAATCCCAACACTGTGGGAGGTCAAGACAGGTGGATCACGTGAAGTCAGGAGTTTGGGACCAGCCTGTCCAACACGGCAAAACCCCTCTCTACTAAAAAGACAAAAATTAGCTGGGCATGGGGATAGGTGCCTGTAATCCCAGCTGCCCAGGGGGATGAGCAGGAGAATCTCTTGAACCCAAGAGGCAGAGGTTACAGTGAGCCGAGATCATGCCACTGCACTCCAACCTGGGCAACAAAGTGAGACTCCGTCTAAAAAAAAAAAAATTCTTAATTATTATTAACAATGATTACATATTAGTAATGTCAGCTTAATAGCTGACATTATAATATTTTCAGCAGTATTTTGGAAGATCATCCTTTTGTAAGGTTTTATATGGTCTTCATTTTTAATCCAACATCACTGGTTGACTTTCCCCCAGATATTTTCATACAATCCCCATTAACACTCTGTCATAAATTAATAATTAAAATATATAATCATGTTTTAATTCCTTGCTTGTTTTCCTAAATTCCTTGCTATTTATTAATGGACAACAGAGCATCATATTTGCATTTTAATTAGCTTTTTTGCAGTTAATACTCATTCGTTATTGGCTTTGTATCTGTTCACAAACAATAGCTAATCCCTAACCTATTAAGCTATACTTGGATTCCATGATGGCTTTATCTTATCATTGCTCATTCAGTGGAGGAAGCGTGTACAGAGGCTTTCCTTCTTTCTTTGCCAAATGCTGTTTTAAATCATGGCTCATACTTCAGGAACGCAGGTGAAGAGGGTTCTTAACCTGCAAAGCCCACTGTTTTTCCACTTAAAGTTCAGGTAATCCTGTGGAGATTGGGGGGCCACATAGAAATTAGTGAGGCGCTAACTGTGAGAACACGCTCATCCGTCCCAAACAAAAGAATGGACTTAGAGGCACAAAGAAAAGCAAAGTGAGACTTTTAACGGCGGTCTTGCAGGATCAGGCATCTGATGGGCAGGCCCGCTCAGCACAGCCTCGAAACGCAATTAATTCATCCGCTAGTGCGCAGGCCCCTCCCCCGCTTCCTCATAGGCGGAGTACTGTGGGCCCACGGTCTTCCCAGATGTCGTCTATTGGTCGTTGGGTGACGCCTTTTAGGGGTTTCCTTTAGGGTTGTCTCGCTGCATTTTGTTGCAGCCCATAATGCATTGCAACCCCAGTCAGCTCAGGGGCTTTTCAAGTATTTGACGTATGACCAAGGTCGTGGGACCAACTTATAAAAATAGATAAAGGGGAGCTGTTGCAGGCTAGTAAACTTTCATTCTGGGCTAAACTCTTTGGGTTGGGTGAGGGCAAGTAAGGGAGGGCCTTCCCACAAGCTGGTGCTGGCTGCTAAAGCAGGGGCCTAGTACGTTCTGTTCTTGTGTAGTTTGCAGGTCCAAGCCTATTCAAAGCGCTGTTTTCTTGGAAATGAACCATCATATACATTGTTTCCTACATAACTAAACCCTGTAAGTGAGCTAATCACTGCTCTCACTTAGCAGATAGGATCTTTTCATTTGATGCTATGCACAATCAACATCACTTCAACGTAAATTAGAATCTATAGCTTTCTTTGTCATGGACTCTTAAGTCTCCAGGGCAGCTAGAGCTGCTGCTTTTTGCTTTTATTTACTTTTTTCTTAGTGATGAAAATATGAAAACCATCACTTCATGCAAATATAAAATAAATCCATGCCAAAGATTTTATTTAGCTCAATTAATGAGCAAACTAGTAAGGTGTTAAAACTAGGTCAAACATCATTCAGGAGGTGGGGGAATGTAGAGACCATTTAATAAAGGATCGTGGGGGATAAGACTTCTGGGCTATATACAAACCTGGTTCATGAGACACAGGACGATCAAACAGCATCCTTTGGGTTATCTTCTCTATTGGGTAAAAATTATTTGCCTCTCTACCAGAAAAAATGCACTTAATAATCTCTTTCCCTACAATGTTAGCAAATAGCCCATTCGATTAAAAAAAAATCAGTTGAAGTTTCAAGCTTTTTACAAGTTTCAGACAATTTTTCTGACAAAGTACTTTTAAAAAGGAAAAAAAAGAAACAAAAAAGTACGTCACAGCAAGGAAATGGTGGCTTCTGTGGTAAACTGGTGGGTGCTGGACCTGTCCAAATAAGAAACCCGGGTCTCCCTCGGGCTTCCAGGCTCCTAGTTGTGAAAACATAGTCCTAGCTCTGTCAGAACTCTTATTTTCTTTCTAATTTTAGAAAACAGAAGTTTTTTTGGGCCGGATGCGGTGGCTCACGCCTGTAATTCCAACACTTTGGGAGGCTGAGGCAGGCGGATCACGAGGTCCCCAGATCAAGACCATCCTGGCTAATGCAGTGAACCCCCGTCTCTCCTAAAAATAAAAATAAAAAAATTAGCCAGGCTTGGTGGTGTGCACCTATAATCTCAGCTACTGAGGAGGCTCAGACAGGAGAATTGCTTGAACCCCAGAGATGGAGGTGGCAGTGAGCCAAGATCGTGCCTCTGCATTCCAGCCTGGGCTACAGAGCAAGACTCCATCTCGCTCTTGGAAAAAAATTTTTTAAAAAGAAGTTTTTTGAAAAAGTTTTTATTTGTAAAATACCATGAAGACGGAAAAAAAAAAATCAGTCTCTTGGGGTTTTTTGGGCCCCAATTTTCATCTTTTAAACAGCTCAGGATAAACTCACCCTGGAGCAAGCTTTGTCCTGTGAGATGATAAACTTTCAGTTTGCTTTTGACAGTGCTCTTGTTTGCCAGAATTTGCCTCCTTGGTGTGTTGTTGTTATCCCCAAAGGCAAGTTAGAAAATTAGACATTCACAACATTTGCTTTCATGCCAGAGTTCCCTAGGCTTTCTTGAAACCTGAGCGCTCTAAAGGTACCAAGCTGTAACTTTTCCATTCTTTCCAGGTCTGTTTCTTGATTGGGTTTCCTGATGCTATTGTAAGTGTTGGTCCCTGATGCTGGGAAAAACATAGATCCCTATGGCTGGTTGAAAATCCCTGGCTTTCTTCTGTGGAGAAGCTCTGGACGTTTGAGAATTGGCAGAACACAAACAGAGTTCAGGTCTCACAGCAGAGAGGAGTGTATGATGAACGGTCCAGCCTAGTATCGAACACCAAGGACTTCTCCAATGAGACACCATCTTGGTGCACCAGTGCCCTGGGCTTGCTGGGTTCAATGGCAGACTATTGAGGACAGGGAATCAGCCGCTAACACTCAAACCACCTTGCTCATTCAGTAGGCAGGGATTTTTATAAGTATGTTCTCAGACCAAACTGAGGGTCAGGCTGCTGCTTCTTGCAGCCCAATAATGAGATACAGATAAACTGGGAAAGAAGGGAGTAACCAGATATAGAGAGATAGCTAAGAGAATACCTCTAGACCAACTCAAAATTGCCACGTTTTCCAGTGCTTATATACCTTCTAAGCAAAATGTCTATGTGCAAGTTTGCACGCATCTAAAGACTTAAGTGATTAGCTTCTTCTAATCTATAACTTAGATCTGAGTCCTGAAGAGCTTCCTCTGGAGCCTCTAAATTTACTGAGTGTAGACAGGCCCAGGTGTTGGGGTGATAACCCTTATCTTGTCCCTTGCTAAATCACGGAGGTTTGGGGATTTCCTTTAGGCCCTAATAAAAATTGTTTGTGGAGGTCTAGAGAGTTTCTTCAGACGTCCAATAAAAACTTGTTTAATCCTAAACGGGTCCTGTTAAGAATTCCTTTGAGCCAGGCATGGTGGCTCATGCTTGTAATCCCAGCACTTTGGGAGGCCAAGGTGGGCAGATTATTTGAGGTCAGGAATTCAAGACCAGCTTGACCAACATGGTGAAAGCCAGTCTCTACTAAAAATACAAAAATTAGCTGGGCATGGTGGTGCATGCCTGCAATCCCAGCTACTTGCGAGGCTGAGACAGGAGAACCGCTTGAACCCGGGAGGCAGAGGTTGCAGTGAGCCAAGATCATGCCATTGCACTCTGGCCTGGGCAACAAGAGTGAAACTCCATTTCCAAAAAAAAAAAAAAAAAGAATTCCTTTGTTATCTTGTCATCCTTCAAGGCTCAGCAAAGTCCTAGTCAAAACTCTTGGTGGGCTTTTGTTGCATTCCAGCTTTTGTATGAGGACAAGTGGCTCTTTCAGCTTTTAATATTTAACTTAACCACTCTGTCAGTGCTGAAATGGTTGTTACAGAGACCTGGCCTTCCACAAGTGGACAAAGGGTAACATTCTCCAAAAAGACGCACCATGGGCCTTTCTTAGTAAAATGTATCCAGAAAGCCAGACAACTAGCCCCTTCTCAGGACATCACACAGAATCCCCTGTTAGCAAGACCAGGACTGTCTCCGCTAAAAGAAGTTCCTGCAAGTTTTTCCTCTCTTGGGAGTAGTAGATCTGCTTCTTTCAAAGTGACTCCTTCTCTTATCTGTTTAATTCAGACCATCTAAGCCATGTAGCAGATATGTAATTAGTGCCGCGTGACTACTGTTACCAGTTGGCCAGGCGTCAGTATCTTCAGCTGCAACAAAATACTGGAATTCCTCTATCGCATCATATTAAAAACGGTGCCCTGGCATAGACCACCTATGTATGATCCAAAGGCATAAATGAAAAAGTAATCACATTCATCTCACAGTACAGCAGGCTCTTCTGACAGCGGGAGGTTCCTTAAATCAAGCACAAAGGATGTGCTCCCCCAGCAGTTGTGATGTCTTCAATTTCTCCTTTGGATTCATTACTCTAGGTATTTTTAAATTTCAAAATAATTTGAGGAGTATCGTTCAGATTATTCAGTGACAGTAAATATGCAAAACCGTAAAAAATAGAGACCAGGAATTACATTTTCGTTTATGCACCAATATTTACTAAACTTCGAATTTGTACCCAAACACGAGTCTTGCTGATGGACACAGTGAGGTTCACAGAAGACAAAGCCTAGGCTTTGTGGAACTCATTTCTAACAGGGAAGACAAACAGAATATACAATAGACATTCAGCGATTGCGTATTCTTGCCTTGAAATATATGTACTCGCTGAAATATTTATTACACATTCCTCAAGCAGTTCTTCAGTTTTGTTTTTCATTCTCTCAATGTCTGGTTCAAACAATCATCTCTCTCCTTCCTTAACATTCTCAACCAGAACTCCAGTTTTTAGTGGACTTAGGACATAACAATTTGTCTTCCAGTTAAGCAAATAACAAATTAACAAGAGCTGACGGCTAGACTCTGATTTTTTTTTATCTTGCCCAAGTTCCTATCTAAGGGGTCTGGGGAGTCATCCCCTACAAATCATAAATTCTTATCAGATGGGTTTTATTTAACCCATGATTTACTTTCCCCACCGGACTGTGGCATAACATTGCGAGACAAGGAAGAAAATAAAAATATTTTACCCCAAAACATGTTTCTTTGCTATAGTTTGAAATGGCCCAGCAAAGCTATTCTTTGTGGGGGAAATTTTGCTGCTATAAAGAATCTCTATTAACATTAACTGGATCTTTTCCTCCCAGGCTCTTCCAATCCTAAAGAGATTAAGATCTGAATAGGAAATATTTCCCATATATTGTCTCTAAGGGCAACCACTGCAAAATTCAAAAGAACTTTGGTCTCCACAATCTTTATCTTAACCAGAACATTCCCTTTCTATTAATCCCAGGTCTTTATGTCAACCAAAAAATGTTTAAATTTACCTATAGCCTGCAAGCCCCTCTCCCTCCCTTTGAGTGGCCCTGCCTTTCTGTACCAAACCAATGTATTTCTTAATGCATTTGGCTGATGAGTCATGCCTCTCTAAAATGCATAAAACCAAGCTGCATCCTGTGTCTTCGGGCACACGTTCTCAGGACCTCCTGAGGGCTGTGTCATGGGCCGTGGTCACTCACTTTTGGCTCAGAATAAATCTCTTCAAATATTTTACAGAGTTTGATGCTTCATTGACAGAGCAAATAACAAAACTTCACTTTAAGTTCCATAGAGTACCATGCACTGACATGGCACAGTGCTCCAAACCGACTGTCCCTTTAAAGTTGCATTTGTTGGCAGCTTACAGAACTTATAGTCCAACAAACTTGTACAACAGCTTTTTGCTTCTTGCTTCTCTAGGGTATTTCTGACCTCAATGAGATTTGCTTCCAAGTTCTGCCCAAGGTTAGGCAGCATCAGGCTGGTAACTTTGTTACTACAAACCCCTAAAAGAGCTTATTAAATGTCAATGATGCCTTTAACTGTATTGCCCACTTCAGCCTCACAAGCTCTCCACATTTTCACATTCCCAATCAGACTCTCCTTTCTACACTTCCATTTTATTTTTGTTTTTTATTGGTCAATGAACATAAACTCAATTCCTAAGCAATGCTTAAGAGAAGACGGTGTATCTTGCCATTATAAAACCACAGGCTGATTTGATTAAAGATGCCTGGCAAAAATAGAAAATTAAATTTAAAAAAGACTAATGTCAATTCGCTTGTTTACAAAATGGGAACCAAAGTTCCTATTTTAAAACGTTATAATAAAAAATAAAATTAGATAATGCAGTTCCTCAACAGGTGTGTCACTGCAAACATATGTCTCCACAACTGATCCCTCAGGGAAAACGTTCCCCCACAGTATGCTATAAAATATCACTTTCTGTGTGACATAAAATAATTTTAGGCCGGGCATGATGGCTCAGGCCTGTAATCGCAGCACTTTGGAAGGTCTAGGCAGGTGGATTACTTGAGATCAGGAGTTTGAGACCTGCCTGGCCAACATGGTGAAATCCCAACTCTACTAAAAATACCAAAATTAGCCAGGGGGCAGTGGCACGTGCCTGTAAATCCAGCTACTTGGAAGGCAGAGGCAGGAGAATCACTTGAACTTGGGAAGTGGAGGTTGCAGTGAGCTGAGATCATGCCACCGCACTCTAGCCTCGGCGACTGTGATTCTGTCTCAAAAAAAAAAAAAAAAGGAAGAAAAGCCAATCTTAAGTTATACAATAGGTGAGTTGATATTGGGGAGGTTGTTAATCTGTGACCTCTGGAATAATGGCTGGTAATCATTTAGCTAGGCCTACACGTTAGCAGAATTCACACCCCTCACATCTCCTAAACTGGTGGCCTTTCATTAGTTTTATAAAGGCAGTTTAGTCTGAAGAAGGGCTGTTATTATTGAAACTATAAACTAAATTTCAAAGTTAGCTTGGCTCAAACCCCTTAAGAATGGCCAAGGGCAGTTTGGAGGCTAAACAAAAGATGAGTTTGGTTAGATTGGATCTCTGGCTGTCAGTTGTAATTTTGGCAGAGGCAGTTTCATTGACACCATATCTGAAGTGAATTATATTCCACCCCTAGCTGTTAGGCTTTCCTGGGACACTTTTAAATACAACACAGTGACCAATGCCTTCAATATAATTCCTCCAGGACACTAGGTTTCTGTAAATTGGGTGGAGGTGAAAACTTGTTTTCTAGAGTTCTTTTATTTTTGTAGGTTCCATTTCTCATAAGTCCTTTCATTCAGAAAGTTGGGAAAAGGAGTTGACCACTGTAAGATCAATATCACACTCTCACTGAGTCCATCCCCCAAGCACAAGAGAAGTAAAACATGTCAGAGATAAGCTCTGTCACCCAATTCCAGTTAACTTACTCACTTGATTAATTTATGTTCATCTGAACCCAATTTCGGTCTTTCTCTGAATTTCAAAAACCTTTCTCTGTGCTCTCTGAAAGCATCAATTGATTATCAGCAAAACTGCCATATCTTCAACCCTTTCTCTGAGCATTTCCTTCCCCTTATCCAACCTTACTTTCACCAAAGGACTCTACCTTCCCGCCACCCTCTAAAGCGAGCACCTCTGAGCGCCCTCTCACGTACCCTGAGGGTTTGACAGTGGAGTCTGAAATCTGTTTGCTTGTTGTTGCTGTTTTCAGACCATTTTTCCTCCAGCCTCTCTAAGCCATCTATGCCCTCGTTTGCAATAGGCAATTCATTTCGAGTTAACATAAAATGAAGATTTGATTGTTATGCCATTGCTCACATTCAATAAAATGTTACTGTTGGCCTCATGAACGTCAGCTGTTAAGGCTGTTTGCAGTTACATCAATGTGGAAGACTTATATTAACAATTACATACATTTAACTGTTAAGCCTTTGGGTTTAACCTTTTTAATACTATTTCTTCTACAAAATGGCCTTTTTTTGTTTTGGTTTCATCAGCACATTTTATGTCCCTTTAAATCGCTCCCTTTTGTATTGCTCCTGATAAATCCTTAATTTGCGTCCCAAATGCTTTAAAAGCTGCAATCACTCATCTACTGAACCAGCTTTTGTGCCAGACCTGTGTGAAGTGCTGAGGATGCAAAAGTCTAGAGACACATAAAATGGGCTGAACAACTTCCCAGCATGGGCTGGCAGCTTTACTTATGTGTTACCCATAAAAGTTACCTCTCTGTGATTTCTCTCTCTGGGAAACTGCCCCTGACCCATTCTGCGTGGCTGGATGGAGCTGGCTCTGTCACCATCTACCTAGCTCACACCATGCCCAGAGCCCACAGGGATGGAGACAGGTGCAGACCCACCAACCAGACTTTCCTCTCCTCACCTTACAGAGCTGACTGGTGATTTCTGACTGTCTTTGGGATTGGAGGTGTGAAATGAAGATCTCAGCCAAACTACGTTTAGCAGAGTTTAACTGAGCAAAGAACAATTTGTGAATTGGGCATCCTTCCAAGCCAGAGGAGGTTCGGAGAGACGTCATTCAGCACAGCCACATGGTGGAAGAGATTTTTGAGCAAAGGAAAGTGGCGTACAGCAAGTGGAAGTTGAGGCACAGGCGCAGCTGATTGGTTACTGTTCCACATTTTCCTTCTTTGAACACGGTTTAAAAAGTTGGCCCCCTTTACTGGCCCAACTGGATGATTGTCACAAGAGTTGAAACCACCTTTGCAAAATTATGACTGTGACAGTGAAGGAGTTCTAATTTCTTCAACTCCATCTTGCTTCTAACCTCCAAGTTGTCCTTGTTCATTCCTGGGCATAGGGTGAACTCACTTTGGGAGGAACTTAGTTTATAGTTTAAAACAGAGATGATACCAGCACTTTCCCAAAGCAGACCTCCTTGCCTGGGGACTACATTGCCATTGTGGAACTAACATTAGCCACAAGATTAGACATTATGGTTTAGGAGTTACACAGCTGGAGGCCAGAAGGCTCTGACCCTCCTTAAGCTGCTCCTAACATCAGTGCTTGAGATATTTTGCAGACCCTGCCTGCACTTGATGGATCAGCTGGCCCCACCCAAATCCATAAACTGGCTCATCTGATCTTCTGTCTCCCCCTGCACCCAGGAACTGATTCAGCACAAGAAGACGCTGCGGCTCCCTATTCATCCCTGACCTATCAGAACTCCTCGCTTACTGGCTTCCCCCAGCCCACCAAGTTATCCTTAAAACGCTGCTCCCAGAATGCTCAGGAAGACTGATTTGAGTAGTAAAAAAACTCTGGTATTCCATACAGCCGTTTCTGCATGAGTTAACTGTCTCTATTGCAATTCCTGTGTCTTGAGAAATTGGCTCTATCTAGGCAGAAGGCAAGGTGAACCCACTGAGGGGTTACAGAGTAGGCTACTGTCTGTTTAAAATTCCATTTAGATTACAGTTCATGGTGTACAGAGAAAACTTTAGGCTGAATTTAAAATATGTAAGAAGGTAGCTTCAGGCTAAACTTAACAGGTGAAAGCTGGCAGTTTAATATAACCTGGAAATCCTTTTTTTTTTTTTTGAGATGGAGTCTTGCTGTGTTACCCAGGCTGGAGTGCAGTGACATGATCTTAGCTCACAGCAACCTCCGCCTCCTGGGTTCAAGCGATTCTCCTGCCTCAGCCTTCCGAGTAGCTGCTATTACAGGTGCATGCCACCACACCTGGCTAACTTTTGTATTTTTAGTAGAGACAGGGTGCTGCCATCTTGATGAGGCTGGTCTTGAACTCTTGACCTCAGGTAATCTGCCTGTCTCAGCTTCCCAAAGTGATAGGATTCCAGATGTGAGCCACTGCACCCTGCCGGAAATACTCTCTCTTGACCTTCTTAGACATGGGGGTCTATGTGCAGGAGGACAGGTCCCACTGAGCCGCAAGTTCATCCCCTGGGAGCTGGTTAGGAACGCAGATGCTCAGGCATCCCCTTTGACCTCACCTGGCCTGAGCTGCCCTGTAACAAGCGCTCCAGCTGAGGTGTGGACACAAGGAAGTTAGAGAGGCCTTGATCTCAGGAGGTCAAGAAACAAAGCAAACAAACTAAATGAAGAAGACTATTTTGTGGAAGAAACATTATTTTAAAAAAAAGTCAAACCCCAAGGCTCAAAATTAAATGCACGTGATTGTTAAAGTATCTTTCTCATGAAACTAACTGCCAGCACACACACACACACACACACACACCCTAGAAGTATCCGTTACTACCATTTCTGCTCTGAATACATCCATTTCAAAATTGAGTTTTTCCCCGGATCTCCGTGTTAGATCAGCTGACAAGCTGCCTTTGTGGATGACTGTCTGATGACTATGCTTTTGTTGGTGACTCAGAGCTTCCCGATGTCTGCATCAACTTTCTCCTGGAGTCCCCCACAGCACCATGAACGTGGATGTTATGTCTCCACTTAACACAAAAGCAAACTGAATGGCAGGAAGGAAAAATAATGCGCAAAGTCACAGTCACACATCTGAAATGTAGTGCAGGAGGCTTCAAAACAAAGGTTAACTGATTCTCAAATATTTCTTTTTTTTTTTTTGAGATGGAGTCTCACTCTGTCACTCAGGCTGGAGTGCAGTGGTGCAATCTTGGCTCACTGCAACCTCCGCCTCCCGGGTCCAAGCGATTCTCCAGCCTCATTATTCTGAGTAGCTGGGAATACAGGTGTGTGCCACCACACCTGGCTAATTTTTTGTATATTTTTGTAGAGACAGGGTTTTCCCATGTTAGCCAGTAAGGTCTCAATTTCCTGACCTCGTGATCTGCCCACCTCCGCCTTCCAAAGTGCTGGGATTACAGGTGTGAGACACCGCGCCCAGCCCAAAACCTTTCTTTATACCTGTTCTATCTGTGAAAGGAGGGAGGCCCAGTTTCCTAGAGAGGGACCCAGTGGTCCTCATTCAGGCTGTAGCTCTGGAATGCATTACCCAGATGTGCTCAGGATGGAGCCCCCACCAGCCCGCCGTGGCCCAGCAATCAGTAGCTGAAGCCTCTTGGGGGAGAACGGCCGTGTATTCATCTGAAGCTAATAGATCCAATTGGTTTCTTTTATATCTTATATCTGCAATCCCTTTTATATGTTAAAATCCTTCTAACAAAGCAAATGGTAACAGATGGTCCATTTTTTTTAACACAAATTCCATTGAAAGATAAGGCAAAGAGAAGAAAGCCAATTTACTGATCTGATTTGCAGATTAAAGTAACTGTCATTTGCTGGATTTAACCTTTTAAGACCATTCATCTCATAAAAGCTGCATGCCAGCAATAAAGAGCATCTTCAAATGGAAAACTTCCAAGCATTTTCATTGCCATCAATTCGCTTTTCAATGAGTTTTTCTAAAAGATCATATCTACTTGAAGGCTTCCCTTCTTTTGCTAAAGGAATGGAAACGTTAACATCACTAAAGAGAGGCTAAGGTTATGGACAAGGTTAATTCGGTTCATCCTGGCTTTGAATGATTTATTATTGTCCACCATTTCTTTTTTTTAAAAAAAAAAAAAAAAGAAAGAAAATTTCACTAGGGATTTCAACTGCAGAAAAATGTCTTTACAGTTTCCCTATACATTTGATTCTGATTTTTCTTTGTGAGGGGACGAGGTGGGCGGGCAATTGTTTGTTTTATCAAATAGACGATTGACCTAAGGAAGACCCCCATCTAACTTGTTTCAGCGGGTACTTTCATCAAACTAACAACCCCCTGCCTCACCATAAACACACAGTAAAATTATATGAATCACGGATTTTGAGGTCTTTGTATTTGTTTTTACTATGTGCTAGCCTTCCTTCAACCCTCCCTCCACATCTAATCCTTCAAGATTGATTTGTCTTCTACAAAATACAGCTTACACCATTTTACCTTGCTCAAAACACACCCCAGACAAAGAGACCAACTTGGACAGGCTGCAGTGCGGCCACAGCCTTGGAGTTGCCATCATTCTGCCTCAATTTTTTGATTATATAATTGGATCAGCAATAGTACAATTTCATAGGATTCTTGTAATGAATAAATGATTTAGTGCACGCAAAGCAACTGATGCAGTAGCTTGAGCTGAGAAAACTGCGAATACAATGGCTTCTGTTGTCATTTTGATGGCTTGGGGCCGAGTGACCCCCACTTGCCTTTGTCCCATTTCCCATCCCATACGGTGGTCATGAATCTTCAGCACACCCATTTATTTTGAGTATTCAAACACGTAAAAAGATATGTGGCAACTTTCCACTTCTTACGCCTTCTCAGACACCTTGTGCTGGAGCTTCCCTTAGAGCTGGGCATTCTCAGGCATAAGTAGGAGACTCAATACCCTCTTGGCAGGTGGCTTTTTTTTTTCTGGTCATCAGATGTAATGAGGCATCTGTGTGACATGGTAAAAAGCCCCATAAACCTGCATACCTCAACCACACCTCGGCTTTCTGTTGAAACTGCTCTCTATAGCCCAAATATGAATAAGTAATTAAAGACTGTGATTGCCACCCTACCCAGACAATGTGTAAACAAATGCTAATCTTGACTTTTTTGCAAATCACTTAAGAATGTCAAAAAGTTTTCTGGCCCTCGGAATGTCCAAAACTCCCCGCCCCTCACCTTCATCTCCGCCCTGAAGGTGCCACTAGCCCTCGGAATGTCTGAAGCCCCTCACCCCCACCCCCCGCCCCTCACCTTCATTCCCAAAGTGATTCTTACGGGTATAAAAGGTCTTAACACCCTCCATACGGGGCCACGGGTTGGAGAGACAGGAGTCCTCCATGGTCGCCGGCTTAATAAACCCTGCTATTTGGCATACTTTTGTCTTGGTGTTGGTCCCTTAATCTCGCCTCAAATATAACAATCTGTTATCCCAGTCAATTTCTTTTATGTCAAATCTGAAAATAAAGTTTTCTTCTTTAAAAAAATGCAAGTGTTTATTTTTTATTTCTATGTCTTTCCAAGAGAATCTGAGTTCGTGGGGCTTGGGCCAGGGTGCACTGGACTGGGCTCAAGTTGGCTCTCTCAATTCAGAAAGAGCGGACTCATCTTCAGGAATTTTGTGAACCAGTTGTTAAGCACAGTCATCACTAAAAATTTTATTATGTAAATGAAAAATTTCATAAACTACATAAAAAACAAATATAATAAATACTGTGGGAAGTAGAAAAGTTCCTTTTCAAAGTTTCCTTTCTTTTTAAAAAATAAATCATAAGTGTGCTAATAACCTTGTTAAGCCCTATCCTAAGTAGCTGTTAGACATGCTGTGCTTACAGGCACATAGTATATTTTATGTCCTTGTACTTTAACCAAGATATCTGTGCTGGACGTGCTCACAGGCATGTCCCACCTCTCCAATGCTTTTATCTGTTTAGAAAAGTTTTAAGTTGTTAGCCAATCAGGTTTCAGTTTAGTATGTGAGGTCTGGCTCCAGCCACAAGAGATCAGACACGGCAGTAAGGACGACCTCAAATGCATAAGGAATAAATTTGTGTGTGTCCCTTTGTTCTTTGTACTCTTGTACCAAGATGGCTAATGGAAGTATCCTTCCTGAAGTCCAGGAAGTAAAAATTGCATTGCTAAAATATCCTTTGTCTGGGTGCTAATTTGTCTTTGTAGCACTGAGCATCTATTTCCAACAAACACTCAGAATGCCTGCCTTCCTGATGATGTTACTGTCATCTATGCATTTGACCCCGCTGATGCCGATGGCCTCCAGCAGACAGAAGGAAATGCCATGCAAGGCTGTGCTTCCTTCTGTTCAGTCTCTTCCCAGCTCTGCGGTCAGTGAAGTCATGTGCATGGCTGGTCCCTGGCCACGGTGTGAGGATTAATAGCACAGAAATCAGCAGATATCACAGTCAGGGCTTTGTTCTTGACTAGAATTAGAAGAGTGATGAAGAAATGTTAATTAGATTTAAAATGTGTCATGTCGACAGTTTTTTCATTGTGAAAACTACAAAAAATAATGGAGGCGATGTTCTTCCAGTGTTCACAAATCGTTCGGTTTAGTCAGGGTCCTGCAGAGAAACAGAAGCAACAGAGAGCCATGGGCAGGGATTGATTAGAGAGTTGGCTCACTCGATTAAGGAGAGTGAGACATCCCAGGACAGGCCGTCTGCAAGATGAAAACTCAGGCAGCTGCTGGAATGGCTTGGTTCAAGTCCAAAGGCCTCAGCACCAAGGAAACCAAAGTGACAACTCTCAGTTCAGGCCAAAGTCCTGGGAGTCGGGAGGCCCCTGACGTAAGTGTTGAATTCCAAAGACCATAAGTCTTGGAGTTGTGATGCCCAAGGGCCAAGCTGGCTCCAGAGCAACAACTTTCCCTCCCTCTCCTCTTTCTGGTTCATCTGGACCCCAGCTGACTGGATGGTACCTTTCCACATTGAGGGTCGGTCTTCCCTTCTCAGCGCACCCACTCACAGACCAGCCTCCTCTGGAAATATCTCCAGACACAGACAAATGGGGGCAGCCCAAGCATTCTAACCAAAGGCCAAACCACCTGGGCTCCCACTCAGCAGAAGGAGGATGGGCTTGGTGACCCATGAACCACTAAGATGAACCAGTGATCTGAGTGCCCCTTATTGAGTCAAAACTAACTACCACATCCTATAGAATGAAGATGGGCTCATGTCATTGACAAAGTTGTGATGTAAGTCATATTGCTTCAGTCCCTCCCTCCCTTCCTCCCTTCCTTCCCTCCTTCCTTCCTTCCTTCCAGTGATCCTTCCACTTCAGCCTCCTGAGTAGCTGGGACTACAGGCATGAACCACCAAACATGGCTAATTTTTTGTATTTTTAGTTACAGATAGGGTTTCACCATGTTGGCCAGGCTGGTCTTGAACTTCTGATCTCAGGTGTTCCGCCCACCTCTACCTCTCAAAGTGCTGGGATTACAGGCGTGAGCCACCATGCCTGGCCACAGTTCTATCTTCTTCATTAACATACCTGACAGTATCAGTCAGCATTGTACAGAAATTATAATCCTATATGCCCTTGTCAACTGTAATCACAGGTTGACTACAGATGCATGATTTTGGAAAAAATCAACAAAAATGTGATTTATCTATACATATTCTCTGAGGAGAGCCAGTTGTGAAACATTCGCCAGCACACACAGGGTTGGAGTATTGTCTGGCTTTTCACCAGTCTTCTTTTTGTCTAAAGAAGTCCTGGATACACTGGTTGAGTGTAATTAATGTTTTTTACATACATGATTGAAGTTTGTAATATAAATTGGCTGAATCAAATACATTTTAACCAAATTTATTCATTAAAGTTGCTCAAGGAACATGAAATTCTAATTACTAACTGATCTATCATTTCCAAATTTTCTTTCTCGAAACTCCAAATGTCTGTATCTCAAATATTTTAAAACTCACCTTCTTTAGGTAATTTTTTTTAAAAAGTTATGTTTTATTCCTATATAATGACACAATCTCTTTAAATAATATTAACTATGGCCTAAATACTGAGTCATTATATCTTTTCCCTGAACCTATGTGCCAAGATTTTTGTTGTATCTTTACCTAGCAGCCAATAAAATGTTTATCATTTATATTGAAAAATATTTTTTTTCCCAAACTTAAAGTTATATACACATTGATTTCATTTTTACACATGTGTGGGATTCTTTTCTCTCCATTCTAAGATTCTGCTTCCTCCCTAGAGAAACACATTAGTGTCAAGAAGTGCAAGCTCACAAGACAAGTTATCTTCTCACAGTTTCATGGGTGCTGGGAGAAGACATGAAGCTCCTGGTTAGAGACAAGGACAGTGCATTATTCAGAGCAATCGAACTTGGCAAAGTATCAACGTTTTTGTGTATTCCTGAGCCCCAATTCCTGCAGAGAGACAGAAAATGAACCAGATCACACCTACACACACACAAGCTTGCATAACAGGAGAGAAACCTTGACCTGAGAAAACCTGAATCTTTTATAATGGGCAGTGAGCATGCCTGCCTTTCGCTCCTCAGCAAGACACTGTATTATACTGAACATTAAGTGTGTCTGAAGGAAGATTTCTCTCTCTCTCTTCTAAAGATGTTTTCCACACAAACATGATAGAAAAGATAATCCAGAATTATGAGCTAGCAGTACCTCACAGGTGCAGACAACAAGAAACTCATGGAGAGTTATATGCCAGCAACTTGTTCGATAGTAAATAACAGAAATATGCCTTAAACAAGCTAAAACAAAAATAGAGCTTACTGGCTTCAGGATGCAGCCTTTGATCAAGGAGATTGCATGGTAATCTTAGTGTCTATCTTCTCCCTCTCTCTGTGTTTCTCTTCATTTCTGGATTCTCCTAATCTGTGTGTGTTGGACTTATTCTCTCTGGAATCAGATCAATTTTCATCTTGGGGCCAAAGACAGATGGCTCTAGGTCTATGTCATCCTGGGTCATGATCTCAGAAGAAATAGCTTTCTTTTCCCCAGTGTCTCTATATTAATTTCAGATATATGGCCCTTCTTGGAGTATGTGCCCAATGTCAGAGACATGATGTAACTATGGGGTACATCATTATGATTAGCCAGGCCTATCCCATGCCATTCCCTCTGTCTCTTCAGTAGGTATCTAAGTCAAAAAAACAAAAATGGCTGGGGATGGTAGCTCATGCCTGAATTTCCAGCACTTTGGGAGGCCAAGGCAGGCAGATCACCTGAGATCAGGAGTTCAAGACCAGCCTGGACAACATGGTGAAACCCCATCTCTACTAAAAAAAAAAAAATACAAAAATTATCCAGGCATGGTGGCGTGCACCTGTAATCCCAGCTAGCAGGGAGGCTGAGGCAGGAGAATCACTTGAACCTGGGAAGTGGAGGTTGCAGTGAGCCGAGATCATGCCACTGAACTCCAGCCTGGGCGACAGCAATACTCTGTCTCAAAAATAAAAATAATCAGCAACCACAACAAAACAGAAAACAATATGAGAGAAAAAATTCCGTGTGCCACAGTCCGTTACAAATAGGGTTTCTTCTCACTGAAACTCAGCAGTTCGTTAAGCAATGCCGTAACTAGATACAACATATTTTTGGAATAAACATAAGAAATATGCTGGATGATGGAAAAAACGATAAATAATATGCACATGAACTCCTCTTGCTTTAAAAAAATGACAGTCAATTTTTCCGGTTATCCAACTTAATGCAATGTTTTAAATAAGGATTATTCCATAAATCTGCTGCATCTCATTACTTTCCTTGGGGGTTTTAAAGTCTTACCGTTCAATGTCTTACATTTTCTTTCTTTAAATGCTTTTTATTTCCAGCTTTTGGGAGTGCTTTGATATTTTTAGTGCTTGTTATTTACATTTAGGTATTCAGCTAGCTGGAGCTGGCTTTCAGCAGGAGTCTGCAACAAGTTTCTCCCAGGCGCCTTTGTGATCTTAGACACTAAGTATTGACATTGTCTTTTAGGAGGGGCTATGATTCATCACTTTGTCTTCTCTCTCCTTGTATCTGCCCCCTCCTCAAAAACACACTAACACACATATTTACAAACATATAGACATACACACGCATCTACCCACTTGCATATACTCAACACATACCTTGATAAACCTACAGAGAAGCCATTCACTCTTTCAGCTGATGGTCTTGCTTCCTAATCTATTGGGGTAAATCATCCTTATCATCTACATCTCCTTTACATTGACTATATGTCCCAACAATCTCCATTGTGTCTATTCATAACACAGTCTAAGATTTCATTCTGCAATTAATATTCAATCTGTTGTGTTGGGCTGACTTGTGTATGAATACGTACGTGTATTGTAAATTACACAGAAACCTACTGAATAGAAAGATCTCATATTGAACATCATTTACAGGGGAGATCAGTTATCAGAGATTACAGAAATGATCTGCTGGCCAGGTACGTGTTTAAACCATGCTAATATCCTACCTCCTTTGGGTTTCAGCTGGTAAAAAAATGCTTGCCCACATAGACTAGCGATACCCTGTTCTCACATCAGTATCCACATTCCATCACCACTTTCTTCTTGGTCCACTTAACCCAACTTGTTCCTCCTCAAGTCCTCAACTCTATTTGGAGTTGGTCAAAATTGAAGATTCCATTTGTTTGCTTGATATGGTTTGGCTGTACCCCCACCCAAATCTCATCTTGAATTGTCTTCCCATAATTCCCTTGTGTTGTGGGAGGGTCCTGGTGGGAGGAAGTGAATCATGGGGGAGGGTCTTTCTCGTGCTGTTTTTGTGATAGTGAATAAGTCTCACCAAATCTGATGATTTTATAAAGGGCAGGTCCCCTGCACAAGCTCTCTTGCCTGCCGCCATGTAAGAAGTTCCATTGTGGCTCATTCACCTTCCGCCATGATTGTGAGGCTTCCCCAGCCATGTGGAACTGTGAGTCCATTAAACCTCTTTCCTTTATAAATTACCCAGTCTCAAGTATGTCTTTATTAGCAGCCTGAGAAGAGGCTAATACATTCCTCTAAACCAAATTCCTACTGAACACACTATAGATCAAAGGATCTGTTAATGTTTAAAATATTGTCCCATTAACCTACCTCCTATTTATACTATTTAACTTGCTATTTTCTTACTGTTGTATTAAAATGATTTACAATATGTATGTTTTTTAAACTTCTAATCTCAAAGCCTTTAAAGTAATTGCTTTCTCCGCTGCTAATTTTTGCATCCGTATGTGATCATAAATGGTTGGCAGCAAGAGGGTGCAGCCCCCTGCAGTCAAGAGGCAGACACGTGTGCCTGATGCTTCTCAACAAGCTATTGATTTCCACTAATGCATTTTTATCCATTTATTGTTCAGCAGAAAACAGTGACAAACACATAGATCATTTTTTATGCAGGCAATTGAGTACTGCCCCCTCCCCCACACACACAGAGAGAGAGAGAGAGAGAGAGGGAGAGGAGAGAGAGAGAGAGAGAGAGAGAGAGAGAGAGAGAGAGAGAGAACTGGAATCTTGAATCAAACAAGTATTGGAAGTCTGTTTTCTAACTGGACTCCATTTAGCAAGATTTTTTTCCAAACGCTTGTGCCTTTAGCAAAATTGGTTCCATACGCTATTGTACCACAATGATTGCTTAGAAAAATTATATTTGATAGTATTGATTGTAATTGCAAAACATATACTGGTCTGGGAATAGAGAAAAATCTGAAGACAAATTTCCAGTAAAATTGGAGAGGGCTGGGAGGGAGGCCCTCCCTGCTCAGTAATAATCTTATCTCTGCCAGTTCCTGGACTTGTGTCTTCCGTGGCTCTTACTTTATTGGTAAAGCAGGGGTAGCGGTGGATAGCACAGCCTCCTGCAACCTGAGGCTTAGACATGACACATATAATATACGTGGTTTGGAATGTGTTCTCGTGTTACATAGTAAGTAAACAACTGGTGTGTAACTATGTGTAGAATTATCTACTACCCGCCCCATAGAATGTGATTCATCAGGGCTCCAGGCTGCATCTGCCTGTCTCACTGCTGCATCTCTACCTCCTGGCCAGGCTCACTCCATGCACATTTGTCAAATGTGTTGTTTTTAAACACTGGAATAAAATAATTGATATTTCAAAGGCATGTTTAAAATGTCACAGAAAATGGATTAAAGCTTAACTTTATATACATACATACATACAAAACAGCAGTGTGTATTTGTAACATTGGTTAGTTCCTAAACCATTTGGTAAATCACAGGTACCCTTCTCTGAATAAAATTAATTCCTCCTTCCCTTTGCAAGCTTGCCACTAAAGGGATGCTAGAAATAACTGAAGTAATTAGTTGGCTTAAAGACATGAAGAAAAGACAACCAGAAAGGTGGATTGTTCACACAGCCTTTGAAAATTTGCTGTTCTTATTTTAAGTTTATACTAAATGTTGGTGGTTTTCCAGTTTGCTTTCCAATTTTCTCTTTTTCTAGTTCAAATCATAGGTGCAGACTGAAAGCTTATAACTGTTACATTAAATCCACATGGACTGGGTTTCTTTGTAATAACCACAACTTGTATCTTCCTCCCACATTTTTAACATTAAGACAGTATCTATACATATGCCTTTAACCACATTTATAGTGGCTTTTGAAGAGGAAAAGTGTTCCATGAAAGAAGCTGGCCCAGAGTTATCAACTGCAAATCAGTCCAGAAAAAGGTAGTTTCCGGTCTTAATAATTTTTTTCTCAGTTGGATTGAATTTTTCAGTGGTTACACATAGATGGCTTTCATTGATTTGAAACATTCTCTCCTCTTCATCTCCTCCTCCTCCTCCTCCTCCCTCTGTTTTCCTGGAGTGCCTTCTTGGATCTTGTCACAACTTTCTGGGGAAATTCACATTCTATTTTTAGCCTCAGCATACCTGTCAGGTGTTAGGCTGTGATTGTAAGCATCATTTAAAAAATAGGGAAACTGAGTTATCAAAGATCTTATTAGGGGCATCGTCTCACAAGGCAGACATCCTACCACATGTTCATCTCCCAGGCCAAAGAGAATATATGTGACATGGCTTTAGAAAGACAGTGCCATGAACGATGCGGTAGCCTGGGAGGAGAAAATCGTAGAAATGGACTTGCCATCACTTTCATCTGCTGTGACCTACACCAACTGTGCAAATAACATGAAGAGGAAAGTTGTAGTTTTTGTGCAGTCACACACCCATGATGTATGCACATGTTTCTGGAACACACCCAAAATGTCAAAATGCCATTGAGAATTGCAGCTTACTAACCAAGGTGTGCTTTGAAATTTTACAATTTATGCCAGCCAGTGGTTAGTAATCCTAGAATGTACACTGGGTTGATTGAATTTTAACACTCTCCCAAGAGCAAATATTAAGTCTATTAATTTAGCTCATTTTATGTAATTACTATTAGTTTTTAGCGTAAGGCATAATCTCGAATCAATAGAAATCCAGAACTTCACAGGTTTTGCTCGAATGCACAACCCTCCTTTCTGAACATGATTACCTTTGGTGATGGGATTTATGACTCAGATATGAAGACCCTCTAACAAATTTGACTAAAGCGCTCTGGTCCTGAAATGTCATCAGTGTATGGAAATCATTATCCTGTTTTTATTTCTCCTGCAATTACAATAATTATTACTCTGGTAAATATTAATTATATAACACATATCTTATCTTTTCAAACGTGAAAAATAAATACATAATTGACTCTGCCCCTGCCCACTGTGTTGAGGATTGCACTCTATTCTCGGTGTTACTCTTGATGTCATATAAAGGATAAAATTAGGGAATGTGAATCAGAGCTGGTTTGCAAGCCTGTGTTGCTCCGGGCCTCATTTCTCTTCTACCTTGTGTGTGCTCAGCTCCCAGAAGTAGTATTTTATGTGGCACGACAAATCCACCACATGAATGAAAGGGACACAAAAATACATGAATATGATGCAAAAGGAAATGACTTACGTTGTAACAGGGCATGCACTGGTGCCCCCAATCTCAGTAGTTATGACATGGGGCCGCTGACCAGGACATGCACATTTCAGACTATTTGTTTCTTGGGTCAGAAGTAAAAATAAGAGGAAGCAACTGAGTTAGAATCCAAGTCATTTCTTCTAAGAAAGTTTGAACCTAGAGCAATTTATGTGGCCTTGCCTCATTAACACAGACCCCCAGCTACCGGCTAAGGACTGCCTAGCATTCAGAGCTATCTCTTACAGAAGCAAGACTTTCGTCAAACGTTTCTGCCATAAGTCTTGTATTCCAAATATTTAAATAATTTCTACCAATCAATACGAAAAAAGGTTTGAAAAATATAAAAAATGGAGGAAACATCAGACCAGTTAAGTCAAAGAAGAATATAATATCCAAATGTCCAGCAAGCATTGAAAGGGGCTCCTTTACTTATAAAGGACATGCAAGTTAGTGCCAGAATGCATTATGTTTACAGATACATGAGAACGGCTAAACTTGGAACATGCCATCCAACCAAAGCAAGGTTGTCAATACGAAGAATTGAAAAGCGTGGAAGACTGTAACTGTGATAGTTTGCTGATAAGGGCAGAACGTGGTGTGCAGTAGCCCTTTAGGCAGCAGGCATGAAGTTGCAAGTGGATTTAACCAGTGTTCCAGAGACTACTCCTGTGTGCCTGCAGGAGAAAGGACTGTAAACGTCTGCAAACGACACGCGTAAGAAGGCTCACAGAGGCTTCAG
Organism: Ateles fusciceps; assembly: GCA_036589455.1. Taxonomy (NCBI): domain Eukaryota; kingdom Metazoa; phylum Chordata; class Mammalia; order Primates; family Atelidae; genus Ateles; species Ateles fusciceps. The sequence continues at coordinate 171,803 of JAZHEH010001829.1, forward strand.
TTCCTAATGTCGCAGCAGAGATAAAAAACAAAGAAACAAAATTTCCCCATCAAAAGGAGAATTTAAAAACTGTGGTTTATTCATACACAATGGAGTGCCATAAATAAAGGTTAAGGGATGGGTGGACACAATTCCAAGACATCATGCTGATCAAAAGAAACCATCCACGAATGAGCATCAGCTGTATAATGCCATTTGTATGAGGTCAGGAGCAGGCAAAATCCATCTGCTGAGAGTTAGAGGTTAAAATAGTGGTTAACTCTTCTGGAGACCAGTCGTTGACTAAAAGAAACCAAATCGAGAGTGGGTGTGAGAGCTCTGGACATGTTCTATATTTTGATTCATGTGGTGGTTTCACAGGTGTGTATGTGGGGGACAAATTTGTACAAGTTGCACGATTTACAGAAGTATACTTCATACATTTTACTGTGTTATTCTCTAGGTAAAACTATTAAAATAAACAAATCTCTATAATTTTGTCTGGTGAGGTTTTGAATAAAATAGTCTCATTACCCACACACTTTTGTGCCTATGCAGTTGTTTGTTTTTGTTATTGTATTCTGTAAATTACTTTTGAGATAACTGCATTAACAATCTCTTGCCCTTAAATGAGATCTTGATGTCTATGCAGCTTCTAACCAATGTGTGCTAGTGGTAGCTAGTAATTTTTTTCATGCTTTAGCTCTAATTACTTGCCTGCATGAAACTGTAACCTCCTTTTTAGGTCCAGAGCTCTGTCTGCATTTTATTGTATTGATTCTGTCATTCCAGGGCCAAATGCCTCCTGTGGGAGCTTGTGTCTGCCATATCCCTGACTCTGATACTGGGCCCTTGGAATGCCCATCACTCTCACCCACCCAGCTGATCAGACATTTTGGTACAAAGTCTGCTTGAGCTTCATCTCAGTCTCCTTATGTCATTAGCCAACTCCCATACATAGTTCTGTATAGCTCCCCAAAGTAAAAGTCATAAATCCTGTGATTTTAGTTTGAGTCTTCAGTAATGAGCCTGAAGCGTTTTCACCTCTAATTCAGAAACCAGCACAAGGTTATCCCCAGAGTGGACGATCGAGCTGACCCACGCTCAGGGAGTGGGGGTGCAATTCCAAGTGTTCGAGGCCCGCTTTAGGACTGATGGTCCTGTCTTTGCTTAGGCTTTTCTGCTCATTTGCGGGTAATGCCTCCAATTTTAGTTCCATTTTTCCAGGGACAGTTGGTACTTCATGCCGGAATTAGTTGAATGTCTGATCGTCACTGTATCACCCAAAATGCATTTATGGGGTAACTAATAGGATAAAACAAGACATTAAAAAATTAAACATGGGTATCCCCCATCAATTTTGATAGAGGATGGATCAAATCACTTTCCTCAGAATGAAATTTAAACACAGAGGAAGCACATAAGAAATATTTAGCCTCTATGTTATATGTTATTATTTCCCTGACAAAATCATAAAAAAGCTTTTATTCACAACTTTAATACTAAAAAAAGTTACCACAAGCTATTCAGGATCCTAAAATAATAATTTATGCTGCGCCATTTTTCATCTTTAGATTGTTCATGCCTTTTAGATTCCATTATTATTTACCTCATTTATTTTTATGAGATGTTTTAGCTTGTCAGATTAATGTGGATATTTGACCTTTGAAATTTAGTGCACTATTCATAAACTTTATATGCATAAAGCACAGTTTGTCACTTTTCAGCTTTGAAGTTGAGTGGAGAGTAAAGAAATACATGAAATGAGGCAGTAAAAACTTGTTTTTGATAGATTCTCCTGATTTCTATGATACATAATTTTTAGGATTTTGAAAGAAGTTTCACGCCCTGTCCAATAAGAGATCAGAAGGTGCGTGAGGGAATACAGTGTGCATACATGAAGGAGGAGATCAGCAACGTTGCAGGTACTAGCAGAACAAACTGCACAGATATTTAGGACCGTGAGTTGACTTGCTAGACACATAACACCACTGCGGTGTCAGAAAAGGCTTCTAAGAAATAGTTGTGGGTGTGTGATGGGGTGTGGTTGCATGTGGCTGCATGTGAGTGGCCGTGTGTGTGTGTGTGTGGGCTCCCCAGTGAGGGTGGAGTTCGTCCAGTCCAGAAATAAGCGGGGGTTCTGCTCCAAGTCCATGTCCTGACAGCTCCCTGATCTGTGACTGCCCGATTAAAATAGACAAGCCTGGCATCTGCCAGAAACTGATGTTGATTTTTTGACTTGTGGATTAAGAGCCATTTCCATGCGACAGGCAAGGACGGAGGTCTTCCCTGCTCCCTGGTTAGAAGTAGCCCTTCAGGAATTGCAGGGATGAACGCCACTCCAAAAGTCTTACATGACACGCTTTTTAAAATGTAAAATGTGGAATCTGAATACAAAACAAAGATTGTGGAAACATACAAAACTTTTTCTAAATAGCTTACAAATTCTATCATTGATAGAAATGAAAAACTTATCATCCGTATAAAATTATATGTAGACTAAAAACGAGAATAAAAATATAACATATATTCTAGTATATCTTTATAGGCATAAATTTATTTTAATTCTCTCTTCAGTATCAGTCACTATGCCTCATTATCCACATTCAGAGTATTCTAAGACTCAGTCTCGCCCTCTCTGTTGATGCCTTAGGACATGGTTCCCCTCTTTGAATGTATTTACCTAAACATATTTCATTTTATGCTGAAGGTGAGATGTTTCTGTTGTTCACTTAATATAAGCAGACAGACAGCTTTAATTGCAAATGGATACAGTTTTATTTACCAACACTAAAAGTTTGAGAGACTAATATTGTCTATATTTAATAAACCATGTGGATATATCTATTTGTAAATGTGTAGGAGATTGTAATTATAAGACTTATTATTTGTCAAATGTCAACATGAAAGAGATTTTAGACACATATATTTGCAATATGTTTTGCAAAAAGAAAAATCTGTCAGCTTTTGGAACCACTGGGAAATAAAAAAATCACAGGCAAATACTGCAGGCTACTAATCTCAATTTGACAGGAATGTGGTCTTAGATGATTCCATTTCCTCAAAAGATGTGAGAAAATCATAGTTACGCAGAAAACTGCCAGTGGAATTCCTATTATTATCTATGTTTGTTTTTTATACAGATTAGTGAAGAGAGGGTGGGTGAAAGTTGGTCTCCTACACTGTTAATTTAGAGAAACATTGGCTGACAAACTCCTTTTACTTTGGTTATTTTTGTCTAAAACTTTAAGTTTCTAGAGTACAAAAATATACAAATAGCCAGCCTCCATGAAATAAATTAGAATCATAAAACATTAAAAAATACCTATATTACCAATTTCAGGTAATGAAGGATATGACTTTTCCCCCCGAAATCAACTACTATAAATGGAGCGCTCACCAAGCTCGGCCTACTGACACATTTTCTAGTTCTGATGTACAAGGTTGCTTTTCCTGAGAAGATTGGAATATCTTGGGGACATTATGATTGTTCCCTTGGTTGGTACAAACTACATGTAATAAAGTTACATGTAAAGTGTTTTTTCTTTCTCTCCAGCACATTTTTTTCCTCCCCCAAACTAGACATATTCAGAAACTAAGATTCTGAGCAATCAGTTTTGATTGTTGTAGTGGGACAAACTCTTTAATATCTATTAGGGAGAATTGCTTACTAAGATTTTGTTTATTTATACAGTTAAAATGTGAATAAGCAACATTTATACAGTTAAAATGTAAAGCCGGGTGTGGTGGCTCACGCCTGTAATCCCAGCACTTTGGGACACGGAGGCGGGCAGACTCAACTTTCACCTGAGTTTGAAAGTTTGAGACCAGCCTGACCAACATGAAGAAACCCCTGTCTCTGCTAAAATACAAAACTAGCCGGGCATGATGGCAGGTGCTTGTAATCCCAGCTACTCAGGAGGCTGAGGCAAGAGAACTGCTTGAACCAGGGAAGGGGAGGTTGTGGTGAGCCGAGATCATGCCATTGCACTCCAGCCTGGGCAACGAGAGTGATGCTCCATCTCAAAAAACACACAAAAAAATGTGAATATGCTTTCATTATAAAAACTTAGATAACAAAAGTGTATAGAATATAAGTGAAATTTTTTCCTTGATAGCTAAGAATTCTTCTTTAGGAGAAATGCAATTCCTTCCTCAGGGAAATAAGAGCAGTTTCCTTACGCACATTTTTCCTAGAAGTTACAGGATATAAGTTTTGAGCTGCTGTTGACTATTGTGTTTAATTTGATTATATATTATGTATATTTACCTAGAATTGCAAATATTATTTTATACTGCTTCCCCTGCAAATCATAACAGTTTCAACGATTAGAACTTGGCTACAGGTCTAACTATGCAAAACATGGACACAGGGGAGGGGAATATCACACACTGGGGTCTGTCGGGGGGGAAAAAGGGGAGGGATAGTGGGAGGTGGGGAGTTGGGGAGGGATAGCATGGGGAGAAATGCCAGATATAGGTGATAGGGAGGAAGGCAGCAAATCACACTGCCATGTGTGTACCTATGCAACACTCTTCCATGTTCTTCACATGTACCCCCAAACCTAAAATGCAATAAAAAAAAAAAGTTGCAAGGATTGTTGACAAATTTCTTAAGGTTTTATAGCCTCAGCTTTCAGTCTTTAAAATGGAAATAATAATCGTGACATACACCTGCTAAAGTTTTTGAGGAGGGAATAGGAAATAATAGATTTAACAGCTTATTCTTTTTTTTTTTTTTTTTGAGACAGAGTTTCGCTCTGTTGCCAGGCTAAAGTATAGTGGTGTGATCTCGGCTCACTGCAATGTCTGCCTCCCGGGTTCAAGCGATTCTCCTGCTTCAGCCTCCTGAGTAGCTGGGAATACAGGTGCGCACCACCATGCCCAGCTAAGTTTTGTATTTTTAGTAGAGATGGGGTTTCACCATATTGGCCAGGATGGTCTTGATCTCTTGACCTCATGATTTGTCCACCTCAGCCTCCCAAATGCTGGGATTACAGGTGTGAGCCACCGTGCCTGGCCTAACAGCTTATTCTTAACCACAAATATCTGTTTATAAAATTATCATGTGTAATACATGGATAAACTGGAAAATTTGACACTGAGGAATAATTTGAGCAACATTGTCAAGGTTGAAGTGTCTTATGTTTGCATATGTTAAACAAAGCACAGTAGCATTCTGTTGCATATTTTACGTAATGCAAACATCAGATGCATGTTGTACAGCAGCATTCTGTTCAACAAAGCTTTTCAAGTAACTATACTATAACCCACGATCTTCTCAGAGATGTTTATTATTTACATCAAGGTTAGGAAATGGCAATTGTTTCTTTCAAAGCAAAAATAAAATAAAAAGTATAGGGAATGAACACCCACTAAGTCCAAAGGCGCAAAATCTCATCTTCTGAGTGACATAATTATAATGACTCTCTCAGGCTGAAAAGGTCAGGAACTTTCTCAGTGAGTGCTTAAGGACTTTGACACTGTTTGCTGGTTGGAGTTTCCACAGAGGGTTGGTGGGTTTTCTCATGTGTAGGACTGGCTGGGTCTTTCTCCTGCCCTCTAACCTCCCTTGTTTAGAATATACTCATCAGCATTATGCAGTCTGCATCCCATAGAAGTTCTCAGTTCTCTTTTGCTTTATCACTCCTTTTCTTATCTTTGAGTTGCCTGGGATTTTCACTCTATCCCTTCTTAGCAACTCCACATTTCAATTAGATGTCCAAAGGGAAGCAGAGAAAATATAGGACTCTCTGGACTCAGGCTAGGAAACTGGACCAGGGTTGGTTGGAGGAGAAACAGGTGGACATCAAAGCTCAGAGATGGGAAGAGGCTTCATCCCAGCCGAAGCTCAAGTGTTCTTAATACAATCAACAGCCACCATACCTATTCATGCAAGGGAATTCCGTATCCATGGATGATTCATTGCACCTGTGCCCATCAATTTCCTCTAAATCAGTTTCCTTTAAAATTTAAAGGAAATTATATTCCTCTAAATCGTTTTAACTTTGTGTGTGCATATAACCCAGGGCCTGGAAAAAATTTTAGCTGTGTGTATCCACTAACTTGCCCACTCGAACCAAACTCTTTCGATAAACCAGAACTCAAGTATTCTGTCTCACTGACCTGGTATTGTAATGTCCAGAAAACACCAGATTTTCAGCAAAACTGAGTACATATTCTTGGCGAATCTCACTCTTTTGTGAGTGAGCCCTCTGGCCATCTAGTTCAGACTGGGATGCAGAAGAGATGGCATTTTCAACCAAGTTTTACTAGGGAATTTTTGTTAATAAAATAAAATGAATGCTATGCAACACAGACATACAGCCCCTCTGTGGGTAATTAAAAATCATCCTTGTAACCCCAAGATCTAAATGTGAAACCCACAGTCCAAATGGTGAGAAACAGGGGCAGAATGATTCCACACACAGCAAGCATAAAGAACAAGGACACACAAGACTTTTCAATTTCAAATTCGGTTGGAAAGTCACGGGAGCAGTTTTCCTTCCCCCACACACCTCCTGCCTGATGTGTCACAAGACAGTCCTGAATTGCAGCATTGGCACTGTGTCTGCCTGTGCCAGAGGCAGAAATGTCCACTGTACCCCTTTTCTCGGAATCACTTTTCCACCCTGGTCCTAACAGGTACGCCAAAAAGGGAGACACATGTGGGCAAAGGTGCAATGAGTCATCCAAGGATACCGAATTCCCGTGCATGAATAGGTGTGGTGGCTGTGGATTCTATTAAGAACACTTGAGCTTCTGCTGGGATGAAGCCTCTTCCCATCTCTGAGCTTTGATGTCCACCTGTTTCTCCTCCAGCCAACCCCAGTTCAGTGTCCTAGACTGAGTTCAGAGAGTTCTGTATTTTCTCTGCTTCCCTTTGGACGCCTAATTGAAATGTGGTGTTGCTAAGAAGGGATACAGTGAAAATCCTGGACAACTCAAAGGTAAGAAAAGGAAAACCTGCCGAGTGCCTAATAAACACCATCATTCTTCTTGCCTCTCTAGTTAGCCTCACGCCCTGCAGCATTGTTTGAAAAATAGGAAATTACCTAACCTGGAACTTTGTTTGATCACCCAACATACTCAGAGGAAAATCCTATTTTTCTTGGAATAAAAACGTAACTTGTAGTGTACTGGAAAATCCCTTTCAAGACATTTTCTTAAAAAAATGAAAATACTATATGTTTACCGAAAATTTTAACGTGCAATTTCCTATATGGGAATACATATTTTTAAACACTGTCAATAGTCGGTATCTAAATAGTGCAATTTCCCACATAATTATTGTTCATATTACCTTAAGTTTGAAATTAAAATATGCTAAACATCAGTGACTACCAGCCTTTTGTGTGATTCACAGTAGAGTAAATTTTTTTTAAAAGGATACTGATTCAAAGGTGACAATTTTTTTTTTTTTTTTTTTTTTTTTTTTTTTTTTTTTTGTGAAATGGAGTCTCACTCTATTGGCCAGGCTGGAGTACAGTGGTGCGATCTTGGCTAACTGCAACCTCTGTCTCCTGGATTCAAGCAATTCTCCTGTCTCAGCCTCCCAAAAATTCTTATTTTACCAAATAAAAAGCCACACACATGTCCACTAGGTACAGTCAAAACATTCATTCATTCATTCAACAAATTTTTTTAGTAACTACTATATTTTGTTTGCTGGGAATATGGCAATGGAGAGAAGAATAAAATATCTGGATCATGGAGCCAACATCCAAGTCAAATATAGTCACACACCTGGAGAAGCAAGGATAGAAACCGTTAAACAATGCCTTTAATTGACTTCATTTTGCTTTATATTTTAAAAATCCTAAAGCACTCCTATTTTTGCCAATTCCCTTTAGACTTCTGACAGTATTTCAGAGAGAAGCTACAAGTCCACGGCCAACGTTAGTGAACAGTTAGATGCGTGTGAAGACAGACAACCTGTGGACTACTCTAATTCGTTTGTTTTGAAATTTATACATGCAGTTGCGCCTTTGGTTGTTACATATTTTTACCATGCCTCCTTCACAAATTTCATGCTTTGTTTACAAGTTTCAGGGTTATGATACTTTTGAGATTTACATCAGTTCTTTTTCTCCACATTCAAAGGGTCCAATTCAATATGAATTATGTGCTTCAGAGATTTGAAGCCTTATGCAAGAGGACGAATCCACTGAGGATTTGTCAGGTGCATGGCTTCTAAGCGGAAAATAGCAACTGGTCCACGAAATGCATTAGATGTTGGCAGAATGGCATTGAAATCTTTTCCGTGTGATAAAACTTTTCAATGTATATGTTTTTCAGATAAAATGCACTGCTAAGACATAACCAACATTTGATTTTCATTACTTTCGTCTTGTAGGTTTGAAATCACGGAGTTGAAAACAAGTATCTAAAAATTGTAGTTTATCTTCAATTTTATTTACTTCTAATTCACCTCATTAATCTCCAAAGACCAAATATTCCCTAAGTTCCTAATCATTGTCTTTTTTTGTTTGTGTGTATGTTTTTTGTTGTTGTTGTTTGTTTTTTGAGATGGAGTCTGGCTATGTCTTCCAGCCTGCAGTGCAGTGGAACCATTTTGGCTTTACCAAAACCCCTGCCGCTGTGGTTCAAGCGATTCTCCTGCCTCAGCCCCCCGAGCGGCTGGGATTACAGTTGCATGCCACCATGCCAGCTGATTTTTGTATTTTTAGTAGAGACTGGGTTTCACTGTGTTAGCCACACTGGTCTCAAACTCCTGACCTCAGGTGATCCACCCGTCCCAAAGTGCTAGGATTACAGGCATAATCTATTCATATTTTACTTTACATTTTATCTACAAAATTCTATAAAATGTGATGTGTTATAAAGTACATGAGTAAACTCAAACATTGTATATATCACTTCTAACTGTGAAATATCCTACGTGAAATAGGGTCTTATAATATTATTTCTAACTTACAAAATGCTTTTAGAAATGCTTTTTGGCATAATCAACCTACTGTTTAGAGAATCTTTAACAAGACAAAAATGTACTACATGTATAGAATAAAGTTCTAAAATTAGCATATTTGCAGGTGGTCCATTATGAAGTTAATTTTTTTCTCATAATGAAGACATTTTAAAGATAAAGAAATACAAATTTCCCCATCTACACTATAATTGTGTGGTTCAACGGAAATGCTTTTTGAAAAATTGTTGGTATGTAATGTAACAACATAATTAGCACTTTAGTCTGAATAACCTTCTAATCAGCAAGCCCCACATGACGTGAAGTTTCCTGTTCCCTGAAACTTCAGTTAATGGTACTTTTACTATATGACTATAAGCTTATAGTTTTCAAGTGAAAAATAATGACTTTGTTTAAAGCATAATTTTCGTTTTGATGTGTGCTCTTTTCCCACCTTTCTGCATGTACTCCCCACAAAGATAAACAGGTACAAAACCCAAAATGTCAGTCCTGGGGGAAAAAAATCCAGAAAGATGAATAATAATAATGTAATAAGCACAGAAACTTCTCTGTGTTCTTAGATGTGTTTTGAAAACGTCACATTATAAAGCATATAATAAATACTACAGAAAAATAAGAAAGCTCTTAGGAATGCAATGGAATAAAATTTTGTCTACTCAGCGGCATCCTTTGAAACTCCACCCAGTTTTACAGGAGACGGAGACCCAGAGGAGCTGTACAGCTTTCCCAAGGATCACACATTTCCAGCACCCAGAACCTGGCTTTGGTTCATTGTTACTTGTTCCCTGCAGGGCCTCCAATGAGGCCTGCCTCATGAAGTCAGAACAGCTCATTTGTGAGGCTTCACAAACCTGACTTCCTCAGTTTAGCAAGAGTTAGGCATACCCAAGAGGAAAGTATCACTAATTATTTTTAAATGTAATGCTTATATTGCAGCTGCTATGACTTATGTAGTATAGAAAAGAGTGAAGTCATAACAAAAAAAAAGATAAAGAGAGAGAGAGAAAGTTTAAATTGCTCCTGTAATCCCAGCACTTCGGGAGGCTGAGACAGAAGGATCATCTGAGGTCAGGAGTTTGAGACCAGCCTGACCAACATGGTGAAACCCCATTTCTACTAAAATACAAAATTAGCCGGGCTTGGTGGCACGCACCTGTTTTCCCAGCTATCTGTTATCCTGTTATCTCAGCTGCTATCAAGAGCCTGAGGCAGGAGAATCACTTGATCCCGGGAGGAAGAGGTTGCAGTGAGCCAAGATTGTGCCACTGCACTCCAGCCTGGGTGACAGAGTGAGATTCCACCTCAAAAATAAAATAAAATGTTTAAAAGATATTTATTCCCTGGTTACACTGCTTTATCACTAATTTATTATTGTGTTATTTTACTCAATTTGGCAGAGAGCTGTCTACTATAGAAAACATGATGGCTGAAAATAATCTCACTTTAAGAAACTGAGTTACAGGACACTTAGATTAGAGGACTTTAGACCCAGAGGCAGCAGCTTTCCTAACATTATCTCAAATTTCAGAGTACTTTATTATATTTGGTTGGTGCAAAAGTAGTTGCAGTTTTGCAATGAAAGTAATGGCGTAAACCACAATCACTTTTACACCAAATGAGTAAATGCTGGTGAGCCACTCAGTTCCCTCCACATTATTAAATCTCTGTTGTTGTTCATTTATATTATCCCCAAATAAATAAACTCTGTGGAGGTAGTTGAGACCTTATCTCAGAATTCTGGAAATGTCTCAAAGCTCCAGAATCTGCTTAACATTCATGATGACACACACCCATGTAGTTCCTAGGGAACACAGGTGATGGTCAGGAAGGAGGAGGCAGAGCTGAGACTGGGGATCCTACTTCCGGGGCCCCAGCCTTGCAGTCCAATTTCCTCACCTGCTCTTTTACCTCTTCCTGCTGCTCTGAGAGAGTGACCTTCCACTGTCCAAGAAACAGACCCAATTCCTAATCTGTATTTTTAGGCATATTGCTTTTTTTCACTTGGAATGTTTATCACCTCCCTTCAGTGAACCTTGGGTTCAGTTCAGCGGTTCCCATTCTAGTTCAGACTGAGTTACTCTGTGTACAAAGCACGAATCAGCAGAGAACCTGTCATAGTGTTGGTGCGGCAGAAATGAAGGCCAGTGAGACATGGTGCCTCTCTCAGCAAGATGGGAACCCCCACTTATTGACTACCCATGATTGGATGTGTAAATTTTAGGTGCACTATGAATAATTTATTGATAATCCTTAAACACTACTTTACATGGAAAATGTTATTGCCATTGGCAGTCAAGGAAAGAGAGGCTTAGACTCATGGACTCATTCCCTGGTAGTGAGTTCCTATGGAAAGGGAATAATTTCTTAATACGTACTTGAATACGAGAAACTAAATTGCTGGAATAAGGCAGAGATATCTGGTCACAGTATCATGAAGATGTCAGAGAACCCCATCTTCTCAAAAACACAAAAACAAATTGAGAAAAATACTGGAAGACCCTCAGGCAAGAGTCTGGGCCCGTCTAGCAACCCCTCCTCCAGCTCAGCCATTAAGAATGGTTCATTGCAGCACAGTTTACAATAGCAAAGACCTGGAACCAACCCAAATGCCCATCGATGATAGACTGGACAGGGAAAATGTGGCACATATACACCATGGAATATTATGCAGCCATCAAAAACGATGAGTTCGTGTCCTTCGTAGGGACATGGATGAACCTGGAAACCATCATTCTCAGCAAACTGACACAAGAACAGAAAATCAAACACCGCATGTTCTGACTCATAGGTGGGTGTTGAACAATGCGAACACATGGACACAGGGAGGGGAGTATCACACATTGGGGTCTGTCAGGGGGAAAAAGGGGAGGGACAGTGGGGGGGTGGGGAGGTGGGGGAGGAATAGCATGGGGAGAAATGCCAGATATAGGTGATGGGGGAGGAAGGCAGCAAATCACACTGCCATGTGTGTACCTATGCAACAATCTTCCATGTTCTTCACATGTACCCCCAAACCTAAAATGCAATAAAAAATATATATATAAAAAAAGAATGGTCCCATGGTAGCCTGAGGAGCACAATCAAGGGTGACCCGGACAACGCGTCTGTAAAGTAGGAAACTGCGTAGGATATTAGGGAAACTCAATAGCCTATGTGGTAGTCCCAGTTGAAGCAATGGAGAAATAGCCAGAAATTTAGCAGGAAACCCTGGGAAAGAGGGGGCAGCAGCAAGGCTAGATCCCCCTCTCCACTCCTCTCGGGTCATGAGGAAGCCAGGAAATGTGCAGAGGAGACCAGCGAGAGGAAACAAGGCGAAGCCAATCTGACAGCTCCCTGGAGTGTGAAGGTGTCTCCTAACCCCTACACAGACGCGCTGGCAGAGGGTGGAGTCTTGAAAACCTGAAAGGTTTGAGAGAAATTTTACCAAATGTAACTTTCTCTTCTCTAACTTCAATAACTGTGTAACTCGTTACACTTTGTCTTTTTCTTTAATACCAGAAAACCAGGCGTTCTGTCTGCAGCTCAGTTTTAGAAATATATTTTAGTTTCTACACCAGAACACATTTCTTCTTCTCTTGATTTCTTATTCTTATTTTACAGCTCATGGCTAAGTGGCCTCTATTGTGCTTTTGAGGAAATGGAGTTTCCACTGGGAGTTCGCATTGAATAAGCCCAGGTTATCCTCCTGGAGGATGAGAGGTTACATAGAGAGAACCCCAGCAGAGCGCCAGTCCCATGAAGCACACGTGCGAGTGTGGACACCTTGCACCACCCAGCCCAGGTTGCGAATTTAGGTTACTCCCATCCAGTGAGCTGTTTTCCAAGGAGAGTAGCAGAATAGCCAAACTAATCCCAAATGCAAATTGCTGGCCATAAGAAAAGCAAGCAAACGGTATGGCTAGTACTTTAAAATACTTAGATTAAGATGTTTTAGTGTAACTTGTCTCTCAGGATTAGATAACTAATAAAATAATTCAACTGTGAGAAAACACAACTGAAATCAATGATCAAGGGAGGAATAATTATACATTTATGATGACTGGATGTGGGAATAGTACATTCAAATTAATAGCAAATGAGTATTTATTCATCTTCGCAAGTTTGAGGGCAATAAAATATATTCTGCTTATAAAAGAAAGACTATCTGCCTCTGATAAAATGTCAGTTCCATAAGAAAGGCTGTCCCTTGGAGACACTGGATGTCCCCAAAATGTAACAAAATTCTGTTTTGAGAGATAGACCCACAGGTATATGGGAAAAAAATTTAAGTGATTTAGGATAAAGGGTACATAGAAATTCAGTAGGAAAAGAATGATATTTCCAAAAAAACGATGCTGAGTGAATTGGATATTAAGTAGAAAAAATGAATATTGACCCCATTACACGTAATACACAAACATCAGTTACTAACAGATCATATACCTAAGTGTAAAGATCAAATAACAATAGTTCTAGTGCAAAATAGAGAAGAATATCTTCGTGGCCTTAAGGTAGAGAAACATTGCAATAATCACACACAGAAAGCACCAATCAAAAAGGAAAATTTTGACAAATTGAACTTTACATTTTAGAACTTCTTTTCATAAACAATACAATTAATAAGAACACAGTTGGGTATTTGATGATATAAAGAAATTATTGTTTTTGTATTGCAAAATGTTTTTTTTAAACCACTATATTTAGAGATGAATACCAAAATATATATAGATGAAATAACTGGAAAAACAAACTACAAAATTCCAGCAGTAACCCTGAATTTCAGGATGGACTGCAGCTAACGCCTTCTAGGTTGCAAAAGGCCAACTTCTCCCTGTGTCCTCATCTGGCCTTCCCTTGGTATGGGTGCTTCTTTTATAAAGTCACCAGTTCTACTGGACACCACCCTTATGGTATCATTTAACCTTAATTACCTACCTAAAGGCCTCATCTCCAAATACAGTCACCCTCCCTGGGGCTTCGACCTTCACCGTATGACTTGTGGGAGGACACAATTTGGTCCACAGCCAGGGTGCTGAGGAAGTGGGCCACTATCAGCAGGCAGAGAAGGGACTATGCCATGAGGATATTCAATGCCGGTTCTGCAAAGCATCACCAAAAAGCCTGCTGAAAAGGCAGAGCCAAGTTCACTGCTTATGCGCCAAGGGACAGCAATACTCCCACAGAGCATCCATGCTGAACCATCCGGTGAAACACAATTCAGGATATTTATGGAGACTGAAAAATCTGACTTACAGTGCATCTTTCAATTCAAGATCTTGGTTAATTTGGGGAAAGATTATGATACAATTGTTTAGAATTTGTGGCCAGAGAATGCCAAGAATTTTGAGGCTGAATTGCTCAGAAAGTCTTAGACTGTTTTAAACTGGCTTTTGATGTTTTCTATTGAAGAAAAGATGAGTCTTTGGTGTAAGCAATAAAGTTAGTCGCAACTTTTATCTTCTGGTGAAAGCGTCTCCTAGAATCCTAAGCTAAACACAAGTGATGTTGTTGAATTATAAAATCATGTTAATAAAAATGGCAAGTTGTGTGGGTGGCTTCCATTCTCAAAGGAGAGCCACATATCTACAGAGGGAGGAAAAACATCTGGAAGAGGTGACTTATACTGAAGGGTTGGGGGGTGGGAAACCCATGATATTTTACATAACAAAAGCCAAACTCAGTAAGATACAACTACAGCACACAAATGGCTTTAAGAACTAAAGGAAAAAACAAATTTAACTTGTACACTTAGAAATTCCATGAAGGAAATGTAGAAACAATGGGTAACGTATGAGATCCATTGAAGCCTCACGTGTTTAATTCATTCAAGAGCAGTAGACCCTAAAGGAAACAGAAGAGACCCCAGAATATGAGCGATGATGATAAAATATTTAACAATGAAAGTAGGTGTATTTGTGATAACTGATGACAAACAAAGGACATTTTAAAAATAAGTTATTACAAATTCGAAATAAGATAAGCCAAATAATTTAATAATTTGCATTGCTAAAATGTGGAAAATCCCAGAATTCAAAGCACAATGAAACTCTCCTGGTGGAAAAGAGGAGTGAAGCTAAGAATACAAGAATTGACTGAAAATACCCGAAGCAGTTCAGCTAGTCTCCCTCAGCATTCCCTTCTCCCCTAGGGGAGCCAGGGCGTCAGGAGAAAGGAAAACAGAACACCCCAGACTCTGGGCGCTGAGTGCAGGGGGCAATCTGGTGCTCAAAACAGATTGATGGGCTGAAAGTTAATCTGATGAACTGTAAGATCCATTGTTCTCGCCTTCCACTGGGGTCTCAGAATGTTCTCAACCCGTCATATACCTTTCACCCTAGCAGAAAGCTAATGAGATTTTTTTGCTGAAATGTAACCATCACTGAGAACATATATACTTACAGTGATGCTTGGAGGCTCCCCAGTGAAATGGCCAGATGGTGACTGTCATCTGATTGCCCTTAAATGACACACACTGGCTGTTAGGACTCAGTTATTCATGCACAGCTTCCATTTCCTTCTGAGGCCTCCTCTCTTTAAATAGAAGTGTGTAAGCAGTCTGGGCCGCTCATGTGTTTGTGGGAGATGTCTAAAGACCAAGATAAATGTCAAAAAGAACAAGTAAATGAGGAAGCAAAGAGAAATAGGATGTTGGGGAAAAAAAAGAATCAAAATAGGAGTTGAAGAAAAGAAAATTTTAAAAATGTGTGCCTCAAAACCAATTAACATCATAAATAAAAACTGGGAAAAGTACCTCTCAGTTTAAAAATCAGAGACACAATTAGATAGAAATATTAAGGCAAAATATGTAAGTTGGAAGGCAGAGCCAAAAGAAATAATTCTTATAATGCCCCAGAGGAGTAAAACTGCATGGAGATGCAAGAATTAACAAGCAGTGAGGAATTATTTTCCATGGATGAAGAAAAATTTGGTTTTGAATTAAAAAGTTACAGCAAATTGCAGATCAAATAAATTTTACAAATAGTCTGGATATATTGATATACCCCCAAATCCTGAAGATACAATCAGAATCACGTGAGCTGCCAGACTGAGTCTAGAATACCTTAGAAATTAAATGTGCTTCTAGCCAGCTTCCTTTTGAGAACTACTGCCATTGCTCTCATTGCTGCATCCCTAAATAAAGTGGCCTAAAAAAAAATAGGAAAGTGATCTTTTATTTCTAGGCAAAATTAATTAACCTCCCCCAAAACTCTAAGGTAAAAGTAACCAGGGCGATCTGTATAGACCCATAATTCTCAGCATATGTACATCACACAAGATGAGTCTTTTCATACCAACCTTAGATGCCCTTTGTATAGATTCATTACACAGATACAATGTATTATTTTCCAGAATAATGGTATAATCTTGGGAGATTTTTGGAAGCACTAAGAATATGAAGGAAGTATTCCAAATACTTTTGAGGATAATTTTCAGCTGTATAAAAAGGATGACTGTTTTTTCCTTTAATTTTTTTTTTACAATTTTTATTTTAAATTCTGGGGTACATGTGCAGAATGTGCAGGTTCGTTACATAGGTAAATGTGTGGCATTGTGGTTTGCTGCACTTATCAACCCGTCACCTAGGTGTTAAGCCCACATACATTAGTTATTTTTCCCAATGCTCCCAGGCCCCAGTGTGTGATGTTCCCCTCCCTGTGTCCATGTGGTCTCATTGTCCAGCTCCCATTTATAAGTGAGAACATGTGGTCTTTGGTGTTCTGTACCTGCTTAGTTTAGTTTACTGAGGATAATGGCTTCCAGCTCTATCCATGTCCCTGTAAAGGACATGATCGCATTCCTTTTCATGGCTGCGTAGTATTCCATAGTGTATATGTACAACAGGTTCTTTATCCAGTCTATCATTGATGGGCATTTGGGTTGATTCAATGTCTTCACTGTTGTGAATAGTGCTGCAGTGAACACAGGTACACATGTATCCTTATAATAAAATGATTCATATTCCTTTGGGTATATACGTAGTAGTGGGAATGCTAGGTCAAATGGTATTTCTGGTTCTAGATCTTTGCGGATGATTGTTTTTTAAGCTAAACTCTGAAAACTATGCGGTAGATATAATTAAATGCAAGTTTTAAGTTCCATACTGGTGCTGCTAAGAAACTGACTCCTAGGCCATCACAGCTGCCAAGCAGGGAGCCTCTTGTCTTTTGTAAAAATCATAGCAGGAAGCACAGAACTAAATGTGACCTCTGTGATGCATATCTGTTGGCCAGTGTGGAAAACCTGTACAGAATAGGAATTTATATATCATAGGGTTAAAAATATTTTGAACTGAGAGAATGTGAATATAGAGTCAGCGGTTTGGTGGTTTGAGACCAGCTGAACAGTTGGTAGCTATTGATTCTGTCTATCAAAACACAGAAACATTGATCGTGTATAAAAACAGTCCTCTTTCAGAGACCACAAGTTTCCTAGTGAAGACTCCATAGGAATGCTAATCAAGACTCTTAATAATTCCTAGAAATATTTCTTTTTCTATAGCATGCTATATTGTGGAAAGTGCTTTCAACTCATGATTTAAATATTGCAATGAGCTTATCACTCTGGACGTTCTCGAAGGTGCCTTCTAGATTTTTTAACTGTAGGACTAAGGATTCAAAGTAGTTTAGTAGAGGAACTGAGCTTTGGGCTGGGCCATGAAACATGAGTCACTTTTGCATCCAGGAGAATTTATGTTCTGTGATCACAATTTGAAAAGTCAGTAGAACCATGATTCCCACTTCAACTTCAGGCTATCTCTGGATGCTGTGGTCAGAAGCTGAGCACAGGCTACGTGGACTCCTGCTTTATTTCAGTGCAGTACTTCTGATGTCGCAATTTAGACTGCATTTTTTTCTAGCTAGTTTCTTTTAGAGAGTTTTTATTGAGTCTTGCCAAGACTGTCACAATGTTCACATTCGAAGACCTAAGAGAACTCTGTAAATAATGGCCAATAAACCCGTGTGTAGGTGTATTCCTGAAGGTGCCAGCTCAGGGACCAAAAATCAGTAAAATTCAACACTTACTAACCGTATAAAGCTCAGACCAGAGATGTGTTCACAAAGGTAAATTTATGTGGTGGTGTGTTTCAGAAATTAACAAGACAACCCAGAGTGCAGGTTAGGTCTGCAACACAAGGCGAATCTCCAAGCATCCTGGGAGGAGAGCAAGCAGGATAGGTGGTACCATGGCAAAGACAAGCAGGTGTCTAATACCTAGGAGAAAAAATTCCAAGTGGAAGTCAAACTGTCGGTGCTACCTGAGGCCTCTTAATTATGATTGAAGCTGACATCTACTAATGTTTAAATCTCAGTTAGAGCTTGTGCATGTCTTCAAGGTAATTTCAATCAATATGCTAATATTTGAATCAGTATGTCACATTACATATATCATCATTCTCTCTCTGATGTCTACAGGATTTCTTTTCCCCTTTTTTTCTCTTGTTATCCAAAGTATTCCTTTTGACAATTAAGCCTTCTGCTGAGGGATAGCTTGTCGAGAGAGAGACTCAATGCCGGTAGTGATGAAGGGAGAAAGCAGGGGAGGGTTGCATCTCTCAAGACAGAGGGTTATTTGGAATCAGCACCAGATGCTTAAAAACATTCGAGCATTTAAATCATAGATTATTCAATGAAAAAGATTATATAACTGAAATATGATTAAAAATTGAATTCTCAAAGACATGCATGTTAAGTCTTAGGAAATATATCCATTGGCATTCTTGTTTTGACTTTTCTGTTTTCACCATTTTCCTAGTAGCTTGAGGAGTACAGGGGTGACCACAGAGAAAACACTTTTTATTACTTTTAACCTAAAAATAATATGTATTTTTCCAGTGCAGGAAACATTATATCATCCTGGGAAATCATAGCTGACCAGGGACCCAGGGAAAACATTATTCTTTGAAAAGAGAGTGTATTCAGTTGTTTGGCACCTTTAAAACGATATCAGAAATTACATTTATTTTTATAGTATTATGTATCTTTCTTAATTTTAATCCCTATTTTAATCCTCCCATAACTTTAACTTTGTATCACTATTAAGTGTACTTGTAGGTTGGTAAGTATGTCTGAGTTTTAAAAAAAATTTTCCTTGGAGAACTTGTACTGAGGAGAATAGCCCTCCTACTTTCTTTAAAATTGCTAAAATGTACTCTTAATATATCACCAAAAACAGAAGAACAAAAAGAAAAAAGAAGCTAAAAGATAAAATTACTTTTTGGGAAGACAAAGTTTTCCAGATTTATAGTTATCGTAGTTTAGCAGAACTTAACAAAAACTTAATCTTGTTATAAAATGTAAAAATAATTAGAATGCATTCATAGTGAATCTTAAACGTCTTTTCTCACTTAATTTCATTCTATAAATATTGACCTTTTGAAAGAAAAATGTCATTGGGTGCTAAAGAACTCTTAATAATAATGTTGGCCTCTAATATACCTACATATTTGGCTCTATGATAAAAAGCAAATGAATCTAGTGTTACCTTCAATCATTGTGAATGTAGGTGATACAGAAGTGGCCCAGAGTCAAGGAAAAATGAAAACAAAGAACCTAGACCGGGTGCTAAAGCTGCAGCTTCGTCCACTCTAGCTCAGGTATCACAGCTGAGAAACTTGTATCTCCAATTTATCTTGCATGGTTTTATCCATTTCTCTTCTTACTGGCACCCATACAATGCTTAACTCAGAGAAACATAATAATTTACTTTCTTAATTATTAGCAATTAAGTTAAAAAATGAACAGCCAGAAAAATCTGGAAAAGTCCCATATATTTTGAAATATGTTTTTGAAATATACTGCCAAACATTCTTTTTATCAAAAACATACGGTTAAATGTAGAGAATTTTTTTTCACTGAATGAAATAATGAATGGAATGTAATATACTTCAAATGCTAAGAAGGACTTACAGAAACATCTAAATGCAAACATCATTGAGGAACAACAAAACGTCTTCCTCTTCAAGTAGAAACAAGGCAAGAATGCCCACTCACAGTTCTTAATGCCATGCTGAAATTTGTGCCCACTGAAAAAGGAAAGAGGAACAAAAAAATCTCTACAATGTGTAGCTTAGAAGAGTAAAATAGTTATTCTCAAAGGACATAACTAAATACATGAAAAATCTAAGAGATACATATATGAATATATATAACATATATATCAAAATTTAAAAAAAATTCTGTATATCAGCAACAAAAATTTAACAAAATATAATTCCTAATATCAAAGGTGTGAAATAACTGGAAATAATTACAACAACATACCATACGTTGTATGGAACCAGAAGCATATGATGGAATATATACAATTTTATTGGATTATTAAAGGAGATATTTTAAAATGGAGACATACCTGGTTCATGGTTTGGAAGATTTAATATTAAAATATATCAATTAGGCTGGGTATGTTGGTTCAAATCTGCAATCCCAGCACTTTGGGAGGTCAAAGTGGGAGGATAACTAGAACCCAGGAGTCTGAGACTGCAGTGCGCTCTGGTCATGTCATTGCATTCCAGCATGACCAACAGAGCAAGACCCTGTCACTACTTAAAAAAAAAAAAGGTCAATTATTCCCCAATTCATTTTTGGGGTAACAATAAAATTTTAATCAAAAGCAAACATGTATTGAGGAACCTGACAATGTAAATTAATTCTGAAATTAATGTGGACGTGGAAAGATTCAAAAATATCTTAAATATTCTTGAAGAGCAACGAGGAAGAGAGCTTCCTATGCAAGAATTCAAGTTTCTACTAAGCTATGGTAATTTTGGCAGAAAGCAGGTAGTGTCAGGAATGACAATGACCAGCGGAACAAAATAAAGACCCCCCAAAGTGACGCACATATGTAGCAGTCCTGTAAGAGGTGACATTCTGGAGCTGTGTGGATGAAAAGAGACCACTCAAATTATGCTGAAACAGCTGGATCTCAGCTGTGGAAAACCTTCCAAAGGTGAAAACCAGCCAACACACAACAGGTCTACAATCTTAATTTTAAAAATGTGGAAAGAACAATTTAAGTCCATACTCTTATAGCAGGAACCTTCTCATAACTTGTCAAGAATTTTTAAAGCATGGAATTTTTTTTATTTTTAATTTTTTATTTTTTGAGACAGAGTCTTGCTCTGTTGCCAGGCTGGAGTGCAATGACATGATCTCGGTTCACTGCAACGTCCACCTCTCAGTCTCCTGAGTAGCTGAGACTACAGGCGGGCACCACCATGCCCAGCTAATTTTTGTATTTTTAGTAGAGATGGGGTTGAATCATGTTTGCCAGGATGGTTTTGATCTCTTAACCTTGAGATCTGCCTGCCTTGGCCTCCCGAAGTGCTGAGATTACAGCTGTGAGCCACTGTACCCGGCCAAGCCTGGAATTTTAAGATTAGTTGAACATGCAGCAGTAAAACCTTCATACATTATTATTAAAGTGTGACTTTTACACATGCGTATACACTCATGCACACTTTGACATCTACTATCACAAAACTTTATCTAAAATAAGTTTTATAATTTAAAAACCTTTGGAAATTATGCAGATAATACAGTGGACCTGCCACGTAAGAAGAAATCTAAGGTTTGGGCTATCCCCCTCCAACCCAATGTCCTCCTGTTTTTCCAGTGACACATGCAATGCTCACCCTGAGAGGGACCCCTACAAACCGTACAGAGCCATGAGTTCATTTTACTGCCAATTTTTCTCAGATTTAAATAACTGTTTTATACTTGCTTTCTGGTTTCACAATTGAAGAAACATAATTCTGTCCTGTATCTTGAAGTGTTTGAGTCACCTGCTTTCTATGACGTCCACTTCCCTTTAGCACACGTGCCCTCAAGAGGCTGGCTTGGACAGGCACTGGTGTAAACACATCCCACATGCTTGTATATGTGCCCCATGCCATGTATGCAAGGTTATTCAGAGCAGCATTCTGTGTGGACCGTGCTGCAAACAGTGCCCCATGCCACAGGTGCAAGGACGTTCAGAGCAGCATTGTGTGTGGACCGTGCTGAAACAGTCAAAATGGCTATCAACAATGAAATGGATACATTAATTGTGATACTTGCATACTGTAGAACACTGTGCTGCAATAAAAATGAAGGACTTTGTAGCAATGTGTAAGTGCATATAACTGCATGGGGTGTGTGCTGTTTCCTACCTTCTGTATCCACTCCTCCTGTCTCGGTGATGTCTCCAATTGTGTGGCTTTCTGTATGACTTTCTGATGATGCCCAGGTGTTTATTTCTGGCCCATACTCTTTTCCTTGCCTTAACGTGGTATATCTCGTTACCTTCTTAAAATGTCCACTTAGCAGACTACCATCCAGATTACGTGGAGCCACAAACAGCCTATATTCAAATCTACTGGGGAAGACGTCTGTATTAAAGTAGGCGAAAATCCAACAAATCACTTTTAGCTATCATTTACCTTTGATCATCTGGCAATCAACGCTTTTTGTATGATTCTGCAGGGAAACTTTGCCATGTTAGCTACTCCTCTGCATTTAACACAAATAAAACAAAGTGATTTATTTTCCTTTAAAACAATGTTTTATGTATGATGATGATTTTTAGTCAAAACAGCATTGTTAAATAAATAGATGTAAAATGATTGACTTATGATATAATGTTTCATGAAAATAAAATTTGTTGAAAGATGGGATTGTATTTACTAAAAGCCAGCTGAGCGCAGTGGCTCGAGCCTGTAATCCCAGCACTTTGGGAGTGATATGGTTTGGTTCTGTGCCCCTCCCAGCTCTCGTGTGGAATTGTAATCCCCAAGTGTCAGGGCAGGGCCTGGTGGGAGGTGATCAGTTATGGGGGTGGATTTCTCCTGCTGGTCTCATGATAGTGAGTCCTCATGAGACTGACCTTATGATTTACTGTGTGTGGCACCCCCCCTTTCTCTGTTGCCCTCTCTCCTGCTTTGCCATGGTGAGATATGCTTGTGCCACTTTGCCTTCTGCCATGATAGTAAGTTTCCTGAGGCCTCTCAGCTATGCTTTCTGTACAGCCTGCAGAACTGTGGGTCACTTTAACCTGTTTTCTTCATAAATTACCCAGTTTCAGGTAGTTATTTATAACAGTGTGAGAACAGACTAATACAGAGAGGCTGAAGTGGAAGGATCATTTGAGTCGGGAGTTTGGGACCAGCCTGGTAAACATAGTAAAACCCTGTCTCTATTTTAAAAAAATTAAAATCAGCCAGATGTAGTGACACACACCTGTAGTCCCGCCCACTCACCTACTCAGGAGGCTAGTGGGAGGATTGCTTGACTCCAGGAGGTCCAGGCTGCAGTGAGCTGTGATCACACCACTGCACTTGAGCCTGGGTGACTGAGCAAGACCTTGTCTCAAGGAAAAGAAAAGAAGAAAAAATAGTGAACTTACTAATACTAAAATAATATATAGGGAGCCCACTAGATAAAAGCATTGACATAAAATACATTGAAGTAAAAAATGGAATTTCATTGTAAAGTAAAAAAATAATATTTTCCTTGCTGCTGAAATGTGCCTTGTGGGATAATGAGATCAATACTCACAGAGCTGCAGACAATGAAGAACAGTCACACAAATACCCCTGCTGGAACCGACAAGACTCCTTGCTGCTCACCTCCTCTCTTGGGTAACACGGCATCATTCATCTAAAGATGGTTTCGTGGACACGAAACATGAGCCGAGTGTTGCAAGGTCTCTTTAGAAAGATTTTCTAGGGTCAAACTGAATGTTTCTCTCGTCTCTTGATGGGAAACTTCTGGTGCCTTTTCTTCCCTGTAGTCTCAAGGTGTAAAAGATGAACGCTTTTAGTTCTCTTATTTGTTTATAAAAATTTTTTCGAGAGTGTCTTGAAGCCAGTAAAACTATCAAGAAAAATAATTAATATTTGGATACTGTCTTACGAAATGTTTTCTGACATGATCACATTTGATACCAGTATATTAATATATTGATTTAGTTATGTGCTACATAATATTTTCATCTTTACCACCACTTTCCTGATGAGGAAAATCAACCCCAAAAAGATTAAAGTGACTTGCCTAAAATTGCACTAAAGAGCCAAGATGGTCCCATCCTGGCCTACTCGCTCAAGACCGTTTAAAGCTTCCCAGTCCTGATGAGATCAGGAAACTTCATTTTCATCATACTATTCATATCACAGACATTTTACTTTGTGCATTCTTTTAATATGACTGTTTTTCTTACTTGGGAATTGGTGCATAAAAGGTCCATTCGGTTCAAAATATTTTCACTTCCTCCTTTCCCATTATCTCCTGAACTTGTCCTGTGAAACTTTTTCTCATCCTTTAGGGTGAAATTAAATACCCACTTCCATAAAGAGAACTTCTGGAACTCCCAGCTTTATGAGGTGCTACTTCTATAAGTTCTTAGGAAACACAACAGGCCTGCGATGCCTGGTATAACTTGAGGGTCTGTTCTGGGATTGCTGATGTGTGTGTGTGATTCCCATTATAGACAAGATGTGTGCATGTAACAGCTTTGGAAATATTTACATATTAGTCCAGAACTCCTTGAGCTTCAGTCACGTAATCTACAAAATGGGGGAAAATGTTGCCAGTTTCTATGGACTTCAGAGAATAATGAGGCTATAAGTTAAAATCCTCTTTCAGTGATTGCCTGTGTTTAGCCAAGTAGGATTATATCCTCTTCCTCTTCGGGGTCAACACTGGCTCTGATTTCCTGGGCCAGCTTCTGTTGAAGGCATCTCCTAACCTAGGCAACTGCCTTGGTGTTACTGTGGATCCAGATTGGCAGGTTGAATCAAAAGTTTAGGAAAAGCCTTCAGCACTTGTGGACCTGTGAAGAAGCCTTTCTATGAGTTTCCCTGAAATACCACCATGAATGGCCAGGTTTGAATGGGGCTAACCACTTCACCTCAAGGTCAGGCATCCCCAGAATTGAATTTGCTTTGGTGGTGTCCCCGTACTGGGGACAGACATTTCACATAAGAGGTGGAAGAAATAAAAGTTGTTTCATTTGAGTCATAAAATGATGTTTCTTTTCAATTTCTCTGCAGAAATTTATTTCTTCTCAGACCTTTTCCTTTTGTTTTTCTCTTATTTTCTTCCATATCCAGGTGAGGTAAGACTGGCCTCTCTGAGGACCCCAAAAATCAGGAGTCAGGTAATTTACAGCGTACTCTTCTCTAGGAAAGAGACTGTCATGCTCACCTGTGAGCTAAAACAAGTTCCAGACATTTGAAGCAGGGATTTCACGCAGCGTGTTTGGAAGTGACATGCCTAGCAATTGATGAACACTACTTACTTGAAAATATTGCTTTGTGTGATTCAAAGAGAAGTGATGAAAAGCCTCACACTGACAATTCAGTGCTGCTGGTATTACTTCTGAGAAGGAAAGAGGAATTAACTATACTTCATAGATAATACTGAGACGGATTTATGTGCTGACATTTGATTAGGATTATGCTAGAATCTGACACTGCCAACTCAGCATCTATCACTGGGTTCTTATGTATCAGGAAGTGCCGTTGCCTCCATTGAGACAGAAATGCACTTATATTCACAAGGTGTGTTTTCTTTTCAAATAGTGAACACACTCAGTCAAAGCTCCCCAAATCCTCTCCATCATCAGCCTTGATATTCTTTCAGGACTCTGTTGTTGAGATCTGTCCTCGGGTAACTATTTTTGTCATACCACTTTACCATAGGCAGGGCCACTCTAGGTCATTTTCCATCTCCCCAAAGTCTCCAGACTCTTGGCCTTGGTGGTCAACTTTGCCTTGCCTTGGCTGTACATGAGTCATCGTCTCAGTGGGATTCCTAATTCCAGCTGCTCAGCTGATCTCTCCCGACATGTAGTCCCTCTGACCCTGAGTCTATCTCATCTCCAAAGCCAACCTCCTCCCCCACAGTCTCACGGTCTGTCTTCTTTTCCATCTTACCTGCGTTCTTTCTTCTTCAGCACAATTTAAATGTTCTTCCTGCACAATGCTGTCTCTTCCTGAAGACCTGATGCATGTCTCAGAACCTGGAACCACCATGGCTGTGTGGGAAACATTTGGAGATACCTGCCGTATGGACAATTGCCTCTGACTCCTAGCTCAGAACCACCGATGCTAGAGCCCTGGGTGGGCTCACTGTCTATCATTGCCTGGGAAGCTGTCATTTTGTTTTGTAAAATAGAGGCTGCCTTATTCATGAAGCACAGACAAAAGCCAATTAGGTTTATACATTTGTTGTAATTGTGTCTTTTTTGTTCTACATTTTGAACCCTGTAGCAAACAGGAAAATCAAACCCATCTAACCCATTCAGCTGCAGCTCTGCAAAAGCTCCCACTGGAGGGTACCTTTCCTTATTCCTTGTTTGTCTAAATTCAGGCCCTGTGTTCTTGACTAAAATGGTTAAACAAAAATTATGGGAGGCCATTGATTTGGACTGACCTCTTGCCTAGACTCTGACAACCCAGAACGAAGCAAAATTAAAGCAGTCATAACGGAACAGAAACTTTAAGGAAGCAGATAGTTCACAAAACAGACCAGTTTTCCTTGAAGATAAGAGATTCTAGTGTACTTCAGTCAGGGTTATAAGAAAGACCCCTCTGCTTTTACCTTATAAGAAAAGTAACTGGAAGTAACCGATGTTAACTGACCAGCATTTTTTTTTCTTTTGTATCTTTCTTTTTCCCACCTTACAAATCTCACTGTCTACCATTGCCCAGGGGAGCTGTCATTCCGTTTTGTAGAATAGAGGCTGCCTCATTCATGAAGCACAGATAAAAACAATTAGGTCTATAAATCTGTTGTAATTGTGTCTTTTTTTGTTCTGCATTGTGGACCCTGTGTCAAACAGGAAAATCAAACTGATCTGACCTGATTCATACTACCTATGAATCTTCTCTGCCTTAGAATTTTCTACCTTGTTTTCCTTCCAAAAATCAATAACTATTTCCAGGGCCTTAGAGACCTCTATTGTGCAGTTTTCATTCAAATTAGTAAATATCAAGTAAATCACTTTCAGAAAACCTAAATTCCCAGTGTTTGTCGACACATTAAGAGCATGGTTTTCTTGTGGTACAAAGGCAGAAACGATGTTTCGCTGGGAGAAACACTGAAAGTGTATAGTTCTTGGATGGACTCATATGAAGACCGAATGCTTATGTAATTCCACTTGGTGAATCCAAATTATTAGATTCGAAAGATTACCTACAAGAACCAAGTTGTATTTTGGACTGTGTAGTGAGTCCCATTTGACAGAAGTATTTTAACTCCTATTTTCATTTCATTCCATTTCTAAAACTAGTTCAAAGCATGTTCAGGCGATTGACTGCCTGAGCTCTCAGTTTCATAGAGAGTGATATACACAGATTCCAATCCATTCTTCTAATTGCAACTCACTATTCAAAACTTGAAGGTAAGGAGGGACTCTGCAGGGGATTATTGCATGAATACAGGCACGGAATGTTTGTTTCTCCAGTACTACCAAGAGGCTGTGTAGTTTGGTGACAGATGCTCAGAATCACACTGCAGTATCCTAGTGTTGGACCCGAGACAAGGAAGGTGTTTCTCCCGATGGAGCATTCGATTTGGATCTTAGTTACCGCCATGCCCTACCTGAGTGATTATCATCAGTTCTCACTAGAGATGGGCTTTCCTTGATCTTATGATGCTTTTGTGACATGCAAAAATAGATTAAGCTTGCAAAAGGGATGTACTGTCCCTTGTTAGGAATTTTTCTTCCAGAATAGAAAGAATCACAAATTGCTAAACTCTCAGATGTCAAGGAGACAGTACAGTCGGATCTCCACATTGAACAGAATATGCTTTATATGAGCCAGAGCCCCGGATAACGGGCGATTATTTTAAAAAGCTAGCATCTTCTGAAATTCTATTCCACCCCTGCTTATTCTGCATTCAGAAAAGATCTTTTGAAACTTTAAGTCAATTTCCTTCAGAAAATATAAAGGCTGACGTGGTCAATTTTACCTTTCTGGTGTCTTTTACATCATTTTCTCTCTTTCTATTTCTCCTATTTTACTTTTTTTTTTTTCCTTACCCAGTAGAATTATCCAGTGTAGTCATGACAGAGCTTTGTGTAATTTGATCCTAAAACTCATGGAAACAAATGCCATCAGGCTCCAGAGTCAAAACGCTGCAAAGAATATTCACCTTAAAACCAAAGTATCAAAATACCGCAATAAAATACACATTCTCAGACTCTTGCTCCACATTTTTCTAAATCAGATTATTTCACTCCTATTCCTTCAGAATTGTCAATCACCAAGCTATGCCTTTGAAGTTGGCTTGGAGGTCACAGCCTTCTCCTCTGTTCACTCATGTAAGGTTTTCTTCTGTTGATGATTTGGAACACTGGCATGTCAACGAGTGAAGCTGAAAGAGCAAATTTCATTTTCCAGATGTTTTTCTCTATGAAGACAAGACTATCAGAACTATCTGGCCTCCCAATCCTATACCATATTCGTTTTCTCTCACAGTCTTTGATCATAAATAGAGGTATGGATCACTGTGACTTCTTTGTGATTTCTCTTTCTTTTCAACGCTTTCCCACATCTAAGCTCAGTGCTGACAATAATGTGGACAGCTGACATTTACAAAGCACCCAGCAGGGATCTGTGTCCCTTATTCAGACAGGTGAACATCACCATCAGCCCCATTTTACAGATGGGAAAGAAAACTTCGTAATTAAAGTGAAGTGAATTGTCCAAGGCCAGTCAGGTAGTATGCTGCCAATCTCTTACGTAACCAAGTAGCTTGTAATTATTCGTTTCTAAAATGTGGTGCAAACAACAGCTTATTTAAAACATAGGGTAATGTCACCAAACTTTTAAAAATGACACACAGAATAGTTTTCTCTCTGTGATTTGGGAACCAGATTTGACATAGTTCATGGCCCTGGATAGTTGCAGCTGAGAGATTCTGCCTTTGACCTCACCAGGTTGGAAGGAATGGAGTCAGGGAGAGTTTTCTTTTCTCTCTTGATTCTCAGGAGACGTTACTGAGAGGCTCTGAGATGGCAAGGACACAGGATGGGGCATGACCAGGACCAAGCAGGGACTTCCTCGAGTCCCGGACAGAGTTGCTTCGCTGCCTCCTTCACAGGTGCTTCTGTGTCCGTCCACCCACCCTCCCCAGAGTGGGTCTGGAGCCAGCCACCTGCCAAGTCCTAACACAACCATCAATCTACTGAGGTTCCAGCCCATTCCAGGCCCTTGTTTTGAACTTGTTTGGAATGAACTTTTATCACCTCAACATTTATATTTTAAGCACTTTAAAACTTTTTTTTTTCCGTCGCCCAGGCTGGAGTACAGTGGCACGATCTCAGCTCACTGCAACCTCCATCTCTGGGGTTCAAGCAATTCTCCCGGCCTCAGCCTCCCAAGCAGCTGGGACAACAGGTGTGAACCACCACACTTGGCTAAATTTTGTATTTTTGGTCGAGATGGAGTTTCACCAGGTTGGCCGGGCTGGTCTATGAACTCCTGACCTCAGGTGATCCGCCCGCCTCAGCCGCCCAAGGTTCTGCGATTATAGGCTTAAGCCATCAGGCCAGGCCTAAAACTTTTTTAAAAATTGTTTTAAATTGGCCATGTCATGAGTTAATGCGCCATAGAACACTGGGTTGGGTAAAACTGAAACACTGAAGCAAGACAGGAATAATTTCTGGAAAGTTAGTGTCAGTGTGAGGGGATGGCAAACAGAGAATTAGATGAAGATGCTAAAATATTAAGATGGTAAAATCTTTATAATTTCAATCTGGATGATTGATAGATGATGCACATATAGAAATTATAACTTTTAGGGTGTGTTTTAAAGTTCTTATAAAAATTTAAAATATATGTTGATTTATAACTCAGAGAAAGAAAGATTAATATGTAAGAACTCTCAAATTACGAGTTAAGTGGCAGACATTTTAGTTAATTTAACTTCCATCATTCAAAAATGAATACATCGTTGTACATATTTTACCTATACATTATGCTGTGTTTTTATCCTAATGTCACATTTGAATTTATTTTTCATTAACAATCTCAAAAGCAAGCTAGGTATAAAATGCAAATAAAAATAAACCGAGAAAAGGTTATCTTTGGAATTTTGTGCATAGCAGTAAAATATTTTGGAAACTGAAAAGCAATTTTCTATAAAAATTAAAAGGGTTAAATGGAGATTTACTCAGTTTTTCCATCAAAATAAATGTTTATTCATAAAAATAAGCTGAAATGACCATTTTATAAGAAATAGCAATGAAATTTCACTTTATATCTTAGTTCACTACTTAAAATATAAAGCTGGTTAGAACCAAAAGACCATTTTTTTACAACTAGATGTGGAAATTTTAAGAATTTATTAAAATACATTAATATTTTAAAATGGTAATTTTACAGCTCAACCTAGTATAATGTGCACTTAGACGATTCTCAATACAATATGCACAATTCATTTACATACTTATAGATGTAAAATACTTTCCTTTAATTAGAACTACTCTATTATCTAAACAATTGGCACTTGCCATATTTTGAAGGATATTCATCTATTAAAAAAACTCATATTAAAGTTTAATGGGAACTATAGTTTCTGTATTATTTAAGTTGAAAACCTATTATTTAAAAAGAAAAAAAGATTTTACCTTTTCTGGCATTTAGAAAAGTAACAGAGTTGTTTTTTTGTTTTTTTTTTTTTTGAGATGGAGTCTCACTCTGTCACCCAGGCTGGAGTGCAGTGGCATAATCTCAGCTCACTGCAACCTCCGCCTTCTGAGTTCCAGCGATTGTTCTGCCTCAGTCTCCAGAGTAGCTGTAATTACAGGTGTGTGCCACCATGCCCTGATAATTTTTGTATATTTAGTACAGATGGGGTTTCAGCATGTTGGTCAGGCTGATCTGGAACTCCTGAGCTCAAGTGATCTGCCTGCCTTGGCCTCCCAAAGTGCTGAGATTACAGGTGTGAACCAGCACAGCTAGCCATAACAGAGTATTTTTAAGTTGAATTGTATTTTCCTTAATGAAGAGACCTGTGTAGCTTATTTTTCACAGATGGACATATTTATTTTATTCTGATTTTTGTTTTATTTGTGAGCCCAAATGAAATTATTGTTTCTTTACCGTGAGATACAACTTCTATTTTAAAATCTGCAGACATACATAGTATACTAAATAGTAACTGCTGATGATAAAAAATAAGCACATTAGATAGTTGGAATCTCGTATCAGCCACCATCTTATACTTATCAGATATCACAGAAGATTGTTTTCAATTTTGGCAAGAAAAAATTTGTAATTCACTTCCAGAAATGGAAACGTGCGTTTTTAGCCATGCATGCATTTATAAAAGAATGTTGAACATTTTTGTTACTCATTTATATACCTACTGTAAGAGAAATACAGAAACAACAATATTAATTTTAAAAACTAGTGGCTGCTCTTGTCTGTAATCCCAGCACTTTAGGAGGCCGAGGTGGGCAGATCACGAGGTCAGGAGATGAGACTAGCCTGGACAACATGGTGAAACCCTGTCACTACTAAAGATACAAAAAATTAGCCAGGCGTGGTGGTGCACACCTGTAATCCCATCTACTCAGGAGGCTGAGGCAGGAAAGTTGCTTGACCCTGGGTGTGGGAGGTTGCAGTGAGCTGAGATGGTGCCATTGCACTCCAGCCTGGGTGACAGGGTGAGACTCCATCTCAAAAAAAAAAGGAGAATGTTCCAGTACTGCCAGATCTCAACCTGTTTCACAGAATACCTCCAAGTTTCCTGTTTCCTTTTTTTTTTTTTTGTCTTTGTGATTTTCTACTTGTGCTTAATGCCTGAGACAAAATCAATTACGAAAGCCTGGCACAACTTGTAATTTCTTGTCCCTAATATTTTGTTCACAATTTATTTTTTCTGCTTTCTGAAGGTTTATCTATTATCCATTAAAGTTGGAATGAAAGCCACCCTGTTGAAAATTAACCCAATTATATCTTTAAAAATGGTATGTTTTGATTTAAAATATTTAAAGAAACTTGGTAGGAAATGTGTTCGCCAATGCATGGCTCTGTGTTGTCACCATTTCTGCAAACGTCTTACCTTTCTGATAGCAAAAGACTAGCCAGACATTGTGTCTTAGATACACTGTTGGTGGCAAACACTTGGTACCTCAGAAAGAGAAAGAAAAGCCAGTTGCATGTGAAGGAGTGTGCCTCTGTTACCATCAGCGATGCTGGTTGTAGAAACCTCAAATCCTAGAAGACATTGAAACGTTTTCTAAGTTATCAAACAATGATTAACTATAATGCGATGTAGTTTTCATTAAATGCACATTGTGGCATCCTTCAAAAGTTGGTAGTTCATATAACACTAACAAGTTTACATCTATTAAAATGGACTTTTGTTTAAACCAAATTTGGTTAGAAAAATTGCTTTTTGTGAAAACTGTATGTTAAAAATCTCATTGCAGTCTACCTCACGGATTACAATGTGACTATCCTTGACTAACCAACAAACACAGCAACAATAGCCAAGCACCGACGCATTCCGACCGTTCGATTTCAGACGAGAAGTTACTATATCAATGACAACTCCAAATCTAAGAAGCCAACTTGAGTTTCATGCATGATGGTCTGCTGGCTTCTATCACTCTGGTAATGTGACTCAAATGTGTTTTTTTCAGCTGATGTAAACTGACAAGCACTGAGCTCTCACTCATTCATTACCGAGTTGCGCCCAGGGGGAGAGAGGCTAGCTGAGCCGGCGGCGGCGGTACGAGGCGCGCGCTCGGGGTCCGGGGTCGCCAGGAGGAGGATGTGGCGGTTGGAGGGGACCATGGCTGCCAAAAGAAGCCTGCAGATGATCATGGGAACAGCAATAGTAGTCATGTAAAAATCTTTTTACCGAAAAAGCTGCTTGAATGTCCGCCGAAATGTTCAGATTTACCAAAAGAGAGCCACCGTTGGAACACTAATGAGGAAATTGCACCTTATTTAATAACATTTGAGAAATATGAAGAATGGCTAACCACCTCCCCTAAGACAAGACCACAGAATGGCTCGATAATACTCTACTACAGTAAGAAAGTGAAGTACAGGAAAGATGGATATTGCTGGAAAGAGGCAAGATGAGAAACGACCAGAGAGGACCACACAAACCTCAAGATTCAGGGAGTGGAGATAAACCACAGAAAATGTTCGTTTGGAGCACAAATGTCATTTGCAGGCTGCAGTGGAAAATGGAATTGCTTGGAGTCATTTTAGATGTTGACAATAATTGGAAGGGTTAATTTGTGCCCAACCAAGAAAAGAGCATGATTTCTGATTTCACGTAAAGCAATTTGCCCCTTCACTGTGAGCTTTACAAAGTCACGTGGGCTTCTCATGGCCAAATGGGGAGTTCAGAACATATTTACGTACAAATAAGCTACAGATAATGCCCAGAAAATGTGGCATGCAGTGGTTTTGTCCTTAAAAACAAAAATCCTATGAATAAACCAGCCACTCTGAAGAGGTTAGTGATAAATATAAAATATAAATTAATTTCTATAGCTATTTTGAGAATATCGAATAGGAACTCTTTTTCCATAAATTATTTTTTATTATAAAATAGCAACAGTGACATCCAGTGTTTAGTAAAATTAATGGCAGGTTGTCCCTGAGGCCCATTAAAGACCCTAACGCTTTGGAATAAAGACGCATATGCTTATTTTCACGTAAGAACTGTGTTAGTCCGTGTTCACACTGCTGATATAGCCACACCGGAGACTGTACAATTTACAAAAGAAAAAGGTTTAATGAACTCACAGTTCCACGTGGCTGAAAGGCCTCACAATCATGGTGGAAGGTGAAACGCACCTATCTCATGGCAGCAGACAAGAGGAGAAGGAAAACCAAATGAAAGGGGTTTTCCCCTAATAAAACCGTCAGGTCTCCGGAGACTTATTTTCTACCAGGAGTACAGTATGGGGGAGACCGCCCCTTGATTCAGTTATCTCCACCTGGTCCCTCCCACAACATATGGGAATTATGGGAGCTACAATTCAAGATGAGATCTGGGTGGCGACACAGCCAAATCATATCAAGAACATATACCTAGAAATATGACTGTCTATACTTGCTTTATTA
Source organism: Ateles fusciceps (assembly GCA_036589455.1). Taxonomy (NCBI): domain Eukaryota; kingdom Metazoa; phylum Chordata; class Mammalia; order Primates; family Atelidae; genus Ateles; species Ateles fusciceps. The sequence goes on from JAZHEH010001829.1 coordinate 205,786, forward strand.
GTTTGGAAATATGGTCAGCATGTTCCTTGTGGTTAGGTATGCAGATTGCACTAGCTCAGTTGATGTTCATACTAGAAAAAAAAAAAAAATATATATATATATATATACATATATCTGATCTCAATAATAGATCAGAGCTGTAGTTCTCACTACGGTTTTGTTAAGGAGATTCGATAGGTACAGTGTTCATCTTCCCCATCTGCTTTAACTGCTGAATCTTCTGACTCCCGCACCTGAAAAGCGGTTGAATCGCCGTAAGAGAGTTTGCTGTGGACTCCCATGGGACTGGTTGAACTCAGTTCGTTTCATTCTCTTCAGCTCCTCTTTGCACTTGAGGATCAAGTTGGATCATCCAGCGTCTGGAGAGTTATTCTGGGGTGCAAGAGGACATGGGTGCTTCATCCACATATAGATTGCTTGGGTCTGATTCCTCCTCCCTGCCCTGATTGATGACTTCTTTTCTGTGGAATCCCTGTCACCACTCTTCCAGATTATGGGGTAGCGTGGTCATAATTTTCTTCTGTTTCTAAAATTTAACCTGTATTCCAGTAACATATATTTATTCTCTGACCAAATTATGCCATATCAAATTTCTAGTCTCTGGATCTTTCTGTTTCTTCTTGGTGGAGTCTTTTGATAATGCCTATCTAGTCGCTTCAAATCTTTCTGCTTTAGTTTCTGCTGGTATAAGTGAATCATTACCAGCCTTTTCATAAGGCTGATATAAAAAAGAAAGCTAGAAAGTGTGTCCAAGTGAATTAGTCATACAGTGTTCAAGGAAAATGGATATGGAAGAAAGCATTCTTCGTTTACATATTACCAAAAGTTTCTGGGTCATGCAAGAAATCAATGGGATGGTTGAAAGCAGTTTTGAAAATTTATTTTCCAGAGAAATTCTGTAATTTCTAATCTAAATTATTCAGAAAATGTATTACCACCCAACTAGTTTTATGAGAACAGGATAATCTTAATACTAAAGCTGGGTAAAAACTTGTAAGAAAAGAAAATTCACAAACATAGAAACAATAATTCTTTGGAAATCATTAACAAATTGAATTAAGCTATCTGTAGAATGATAGTACCTCATGAGCAGATGAATGTTAACCAAGAAATATAAACTTTATTTTGCATTCAAAGTTAATCACTATAATTCACATGTTAACAGAATAAAGGAGTAAAAAAGATAATATGTGTAGAAAAAGCTTTTGGCAGAATTGAACATCCATTGATGATGACATCTTCGCAACCAACTTCATCTAGAAAAGGGAATCTTAGGCGGGGCGTGGAGGCTTAGGCCTGTAATCCCAGCACTTGGACAAGGCGGGCGGATCACGAGGTCAGGAGTTGGAGACCAGCCTGACCAAAATGGTGAAACCCCATCTCTACTAAAAATACAAAAAATTAGCCAGTTGTGGTGGTGCATGCCTGTAATCCCAGCTACTCAGGTGGCCGAGGCAGGAGAATCACTTGAACCTGGGAGGAAGAGGTTGCAGTGATCTGAGATGTCACTGCACTCCAGCCTCGGCAACAGAGCAATACCACATCTCAAGAAAAAAAAAAAAGAAAGAAAAAGAAAAAAAAGAAAGAAAGGGAATCTTCACAGACCTGTTGCTAGCACTTTTCTTCAATACAAACATTGGAAATAAAACAGGAATACTTATTCTCACCACTTTCACTTATAATTCTACAGGAAGTTCTAGGCAATGCAATAAGCAAGAAAAGTAAATAGAAACATAAACATGAAAAAGAAAACTGTCATTATTTAAAGAAGACATGTTTGTTTATGTAGAAAACTCAAATTTATTAAAAATAAACAACAAATACTCAAACGAATCAAATGAGATCATGGAATATAGGTTCTATTGATAAAAGTAAGTTATATTTCTATTTACTGGCCAATATTTTTAAAATAATTTTCTTAATAAACCTATCAATTTATATAGCATAAAACTGTTAACCTAGAAGTTATTCTAAATACATTTCTAGGACAAATTGAAGAAGATCTAAATGGATAGAAAGATAAACCATATTCAGTTTGGAAGAATAAGTATTTTCAAGATATCAGTTCTCAATTTGATAAACAGATTCAAAGCACTCTCAGGCATAATTCCCAAAGTTCTTCCTGAGAACTTGATGAGTCTAGAATGTACATTTGGTTTTCATAGCTGGGAGAGGAGGCCATGCTGCAGGCATCTGGTGGGTTGGGGGCAGGCACACTGTGAAACATCTGAGAAGGCATAGGACAGCCCCTCCCCACAACAAAAACTGTGCTAAAATGCCAACAGTGGCATGCTTTTCCCAAGGATTTCTTCTACTGCCCTTTACGATGGAAAGCTGTTACCTTTTAAAGGTTAATTTTTTAACTTGTATTAACCTGAAGGTTGACTTCTAACATTTAACTCTGTAATCAATATGCATAGAGATCTGGGATCATGAAGAGATAAAGACTATCGCCAGCTGCCAGCCTCCCTCCCACCTTGTGTAACCAAATGCTGCAACACTACTTCTCAGGTGAATTACTCTGTCTCACTAAGTAGTGATGCCAGCACTTGGTAGATATTAAACTATAACATTGCAGGATATGTTTCAGAACTTCATCGCTGTTTTTAAAATTAAACTTATCTGTACCACACTTTTTAGAAAGTTGTACCTTTTTTCATGTTTTAATATCCACTAGAGGGTTGCTTACTTATTACGTTTTCCAATAGCCTCAAACACCATAAAAGTTAGAGCTGTATTATTAATTTTTTAATCCTAGTTGTATCCCAGTACATAGTTTGTAATTTATCTGGTATCATATTGTTTAAAAGATTCTCTAAAATTTTCTTAACATTTAAATATTTCATTTTTTCCAGATAAATTTTAAGCTTTTATCACATAATATCAAGAAGTAACACAAATGCAAGTGACTTTTAGGAGTTCACTGACTGCATTAAAAAAAAAAAAAAATACTTGCACAGGATTTATGTGAAAATGACCAAACCTAAAACTGCTTTCAAATATTCATCCTAGGTACTTGAAACATTTTCCTTGGGAGAGCTATTCATTTGTTTAGGACACACTTCGCTTTTACAGATAATGCCAAGTTAATTTAGCTGCTGTCTAAGTGATTATTATTGGACTCCAAATAAATGCTGTAATTGAATTTGAGGAGGAACTATATTTAAAATATTTCTTTCTGGTTTTATTGATAAAGTCATTTAATTGGATGTCTTTTGTTTTGCTTTTGAAGCTAACTTGTCAAATCATATGCAAGAGCAGCCTGTGCAGAAATTCTCAAAGGCTAATAATTAGTTGGCAAAATACTCCTCAAAAGAGAATTTGCATGCCAATGGGATAGACTGTTCCCCAAACTCATTATAAAATATGGATATATCTTTTAACTTTTATAGTTAATTATGAGCATATCCAGGATGGTCCCCTTAAATTGTCCCTAGAGCAAGGTCCTTGTATTACAAGCCTATCAAGGTCCTTGTATTACAAAAATCTATTGGTGCTGTTCCGGACTTCGCCACTAGGTGTCGCTGTTTAATGGAGAATTTTTGCTCCAGGCTTTGCAGGTGCTTAATAGGCTAAGACAGCTCTGGAGATGGGGTGGTCCCTTTCTTCTTGGTAGGCTAGGCCAAAGGCACACCCCATTTGGGATCCCAGATCCACAGGTTAGCTCTTTAATTTCCTAGAACAACAGCACAGAGCCAGGACTAAGCCTAGCTCTGTCCAGTTAGCAGCTCCCTATTAAGTATTCTCCCTTGGACAGGCATTAGTGCCCAAGAGGCAGGGACCTTTTTTCTATGAAACTCTCAACACACGAATAGTCCGTCCCCATCCTTCTGCAGAAACATTCAGGATCACACCCAGCTTCCCAAGGACATCTCCAAAATGACTGATGTGCCCAAGGAGGGTCACTCGCAGTGACCCTAAAAGCCCAACTCTTAGCCTTCAATTAGAAATTTAATGACTCACGGTGAATGTTCACCTCATCCCATACCTAGGACCGTCTGCCAGACACTCCTGTTCATAAATGGGGAAACTCAGCAGGGGCCTTCCTCCTGTGAGGTGCACGTTCCAACCTCTGCATGTCCCACACCATCCATATTCTATGAAAATGGAACAAGGGCATTTGCAGCAATATAGAATTCTGCACCTGGGAGTGTTAAACATATCCCTTTGGAGGTGTTAATATGAAGGAAGGAGACATAATGTGACCACCCCAGTTGTGAGAATTAACAGGGACAAACCAAATGAGAACAGGCATGAGCTATTTCTGCTGACTAGAGAGGGAACCACCACCACCCTTTGGGCTTGGCAGAGATTCACAGGAGGCAGGGAGTGGGAAGAGAGAGGCTCGGGGAGCCCTGGTGGAGACTTTGGTTGTGGCGGGGGGCAGCTCATGGAATTGACTAGGGGGAAGATTTGCCTTTCTCCACCTGGTCCTAGGTTGGAAGTGGAAACAGCTTTAGGGAATCTGTCAGTCACAATTAAGTCCTGGTCTTTTGGCACTGATTGCCTCTGGGTGAACTCTTTGGCCTCCTGGGCCATGGCTAGACACCCTGGCCTTCCTTCCTGGACTCTTGACTTGTAGCAGGCAGCTTCCAAGCTGGCTCCTGCAGACAAGAGCTGGCTGCCCAGGCTGCTTGCGACAGATCATGGGTTGGAGTTCTCCTTTGATATGTGGCCTAGTCATTGATCATTTACAAATTCAGTCTCTCAAAGTCCTATTGTCTTGGCAAAAAATAAAATTTTAATGGATGGCTAATATATGTGACTTTGAGAAATCCCAAATTGTTATAATTACTAGGATTATTTTTGTATTTTACCCTTAGAAATGTAGCTTTTTAGTTTTGGGAATTAATTGTAAAAAAAAAAAATAAACTTAAGTCCTATACTTATATTTAATCATAATCATAGAGTTGAATAACACCCAACACTAATACAACCATTTTTTTAATTAGCAAATTAATGCATGAAACAACAAGGAGCACAAATCGACTCTTCTCACTTTGAGAGTCTCTTCTTTGCTAATCCACTTTTCATTACAAGGTTTTCATACACCTCTTAATGACTTTTATTCCCATGTTACAATGTGACCTGTCAAGTAAAGTGTTAAACAATAATTGAAAAAGAGTTTGATCTTAACACTACATTTTCAGGATCTTAATGACTTTATTATAAAATCCGTGTACAAAAGTATCTGCATTTACTTCCAACAGAGAAAATCAAAAGGTTTCAGTCACCGAACCTTTCCCAAGAGGAGGTAGAAGAGGGCCTGGGAGTGCAGGCAAGGGCGGAAACAGTGGTTTCCCAATAAAAATGTCTGTGATGTCTGTGGTGTTGCATTCCCGGAAGCAAAGCCACTGGCAGTGACGGTGGAGCTGGGAGAGAGGCAGCCTTCCAGGGGTCCCTGAGCACCCGTCACCTCCACTCTCTAGTGCAGCTGGGTTGGAAGCTGGAGGAGGAGCTGCTGGTCTTCGCTCTGTCTCCTGAACTCCCCCCGGCCAGGTTAGGCACTTCTTTTGTGCTTTCAAAAGTAGCGCTATGGGAGTTTCATGGTGTGTGTGATGGACGCACCCCAAAGTCCCCCGCTATTGTTCCTCACGACTTTGCCCCACATGCTGGCTCATCTTCTGATGGGGATTTGAGGCTGTCTTCAGGCTCTCCTGAATTTCACCATTCTCTCTCCTGGGGAGCTCCTGGGCAAGACCTAGGCATGGTTTGGACCTAGCACATTGTGTTACGCATTGTTTAGGTTAAATGGGTGCCTGTGTGATATATTTTTAATTTTCTATTTATTTATTTTTGAGATGAGTCTTGCTTTGTTGCCCAGGTTGGAGTGCAGTGGTGTGATCTCGGCTCACTGTAACCTCCACCATCCGGGTTCAAGTGATTCTCTGCCTCAACCTCCCAAGTAGCTGTGACTACAGGCATGTGCCAGCACGCCCAGATAATTCTTGTATTTTTAGTAGAGACGGGGTTTCACCATGTTGGCCAGGCTGGTCTCCTGCATACTCCTGACCCCAAGTGACCCACCCACCTCAGACCCCCAAAGTACTGGGATTACAGGCATGAGCCACCGCCCCTGGCCTTGTGCTGGTATGATATAAACATGCCATAATTACCTGACTTTGTGTTTAACTTTTTGCCTGGAAAACACCAAATAGAGGTGTTCCCACCTTAACATGCTCTCAGGGACCACACTGGTGGCAGCTGTCACAGCCTTGACAAATTTAGGGCCCAAGAACAGTGCTTCTGTGCATATACATGGAACCCTGTGTGCAGGATGAACAGCAAACGCTGGAGCCCAGTTTGGTACATGCCAAGCGTTCAGAGGCATGTTTGCTTTTCAGAGTTCAGAACATGAGTGAGATCAGCCCTGGACAACTGCAGCATCTCCTGCAAGGGGCCCTCATCCCCCCCCACTGGCTCTACCCTGTGTCTCCCACCCTCCCTTGCCTGCCCAAGGCCTCAGGGAGGGTTGCTTCCTTCTGCTTATCCTGCAGGTTTTCCTTTCTAATTTTTCCTATTAGCTGAATTGGGATCCACTTTTTCAAGGACGCTTCTAGACAATCAATGGTGGATGTAATCAACCCTTTCATTTAGTAAACACTTAAATCAGGATTTATTTGCTAATCGTTAGCTATCCAGTCCTTGAAATTATTGAGGAAACGTTTTCCAGTAAACGCCCTTCAGCAAGTGTCCCTGTCAGGCCCAGTGTTCACTCTCCTTGAAGCCATTTATCCCCAAGTTACTCTCCGTGGGATATTCCTGTAGCTTCCAGAAGCCAACTGAGCTAGCCCCATCATTCAGTTATGTGAATTTCCACATCAGATGTAAATTAACCAAACGTTGACTTTGTCAGGTCTCCAGGGAGATCACAGGGTGCTGGGAGCAGGCACCTAGAGTTTGCCATGAACTGTGTCCCTCACCTGGGTGCTTCCTGAAAAATTCCATCCTTTTAGGAGAAGGCTTCAGGCTGTGATGTCACAGCATGGTGGTGAGTGGCATGCCAGGAAGGCGTTGGTGGGGAAGGTCACACTCCCACAGCTGTGTTCACTATTACTAGATGGATCCCTGCTGCCCTCTTTGTACTCATGGAGGAGAGTCAGAAATTGCATGGGCTCTGCACTCATTAACCAGAGCAGATGAGTCATTGCAAAACAGCACCCAGATTTTGCTCATGTTTTCCTTGAGAAGCTGTCGGCTGCTAATATGATTTGGCTCTGTCTCCTCACCCAAATCTCATATTGAATTGTCCTCCATAATTCCCATGTGCTGTGGGAGGGACCCGGTAGGAGGTAATTTGAATCATGGGCCAGTTTCCCCCATGGTTCTCATGGTAGTGATAAGTCTCATGAGAGCTGATGGTTTAATAAGAGGTTTCTGCTTTTGCTTTTTCTCCATTGTCTTTTGCCACTGCCATGTGAGAAGTGTCTTTTGCCACTGCCATGTAAGAAGTGCCTTTTGCCTCCTGCCATGATTCTGAGGCCTCCCAGCCATGTGGAATTTTAAGTCCAATTAAACCTCTCTTTCTTCCCAGTCTCTGGTGTGTCTTTATCAGCAGTATGAAAGCGGACTAATACAGCTGCCTTCCTCTTCCGTAGCTGTCCATGTCCCTTCAAATGGAAGTTCATTCAAGGATAGGTATCTTTATTTGAACTCTTCTCCCCTTTTTCACTTCCTTTGAGGCTGTTTTATTGATTCTTTCATTCCGCAGCATGTCCTCAGCACTGCTAGTGTGCCAGATGTGTTGGTGCTCCCCCAAGATTACAGGGGTGGACTACAGAAACAGCCTCAGCAGAACACTGATTTTGAGGGAGCAAAAATACACAGACTTAAAAATTGTCATTTCTACAAAAAAAAAAAATAAAGAACAGGATGTGAAGAGAGAGAATACACCAGGAGATATGGCATAGTTTAGATGGGGGAGTAGGAAAAGACCCCTGAGGAAGGGCGTTTGGATGAAGCCATGCAGGATGAATAAGAGTTCACTCTTGGGGATGAGCCTTCTGGCAGTGGACATGGGCTGTGCAGATGGTCCAAGGAGGTTTTGCAGAGTGCAGCAAGCATGGAAAAGGATGACACAAATCTGTTTTCAGAGACGTGGGTAGGTATGGGGGTGGGTGATGCCCCACGATACACACATATGGAGGGGCTTGTGATGCTTTAAAGTGAAATACACCATTGCCGGCTTTGAGCAGAGCTGTAATGTGACCCAATTTGTGCTGCTAAGATTTACTCCTACAACAAGGATGTTCCAGCAGCTGGTGGAGAGAGGAACACTCACACAAGGCCAGGGTAGGAAGGTGTGAATTCTCCCAGGGGAAATGTGGCCAGAAGCGGGGGAGGGAGCAGAGGGAGGAACTCGAAAACAGCTTGGGAAGGAGGAACAAGACAGCAATTGATCCGAAATGGAGAGGGTGAGAAGGCAAAGTCCAAAGATGATGTAGAGATGCTAATGTGGACAGAGGTGTTGATATCTGAGACGGAAAAACTCAGAGGAGGAACAGATGAGGGATGATGTTCATGACTGCATACATTCATGTTTGTGACTGTGCTTCTGTGCTGTCTTGCTTTATTTTGTTTTAATTCTTGTTAAGTATGTTGTAGGACTTGGACATCCAAAGATGATGAATAGAGTCCAGTCTTGAACATTAAATATGTTGTAATCTAAAGTTGATACAGACTTTAGAACTAAGAGAGTGATACGGTTTGGCTGCGTCTCCAGTCAAATCTCATCTTGAACTGTAGTTCCCATAATCCTCAACTGTTGTGGGAGAGACCAGGTTGGGGGTAATTGAATCATGGGGGGTAGGTTTTCCCATGCTGTTCTCATGATAGTGAATAAGTCTCATGAGATTTAGTGGTTTTTACGAAGGGCAGTTCTTCTGCACAAGTCTCTTGCCTGCCACCATGTAAGATGTGCCTTTGCTCCTCCTTCACCTTCTGCCATGAGGACAAGGCCTCCCCAGCTACGTGGAACTGTGAGTTCATTAAACCTCTCTTTCTTTACCAGAAATAGCAGTCCTGGGTATTTCTTTATAGCAGTATGAAAATTGACAAATACAGACAGGAACAGAGACAAGTGAATGCCTGACCCGGTGCCCAGGCAGAATGGGACCACAGTGGAGGGAGACTGGTTCGTGGTTGCAGGAGAACTCAGCCGAGGTGGATGCATTGGGTCAAGATTGCTGTCCCTTAGCTGGGTGAGTGCTGCAAGTGTCCAACCATCCCTGGGCCTGCTTTCTCCCCTGCATGTGGAAATAATAGTTGCGAAGGATACATAAAGAGTTGTACGGCACATATCACAATATTGTGAACAGAGATCACATCAACAACTTTTTTTACTGTCACAATGTAAGCAGCATGACCTGTGGATGGAGGGAATGAGAAGTTCCATTCTGGTCGGGCTTCTCTTAGACCATGGATGGCGCTCACCACATCTGCACCAGGACCACACTGTCTGCAATTCTGCCTTCCATTATTGATAATGTTCTTCTTGTATAACTTTGGTCCATCTTCTTTCTGTATATTATCTCTGCTTGCATTTCCTCTTCCATTTATGTTTTCATTCCTAATAAATTTCTATAAGCCTGTGGTTTGGGGCTTATTGCAGCTAAATTTTTGGAGATTTTTGAGGTCAAACGCTATGTCATGTGCCTCTGTTTCCTCTGTAGCTCGCCAGCTGTGGTGGCTTACTCATAGAAGAGTTCAGTAAATGTCCTTGCCTTGATTAGCACCAAACAGGACCACTCTCCTGTGATCCATATAAAATCCTCTTGAGCAATTAGTAGGCAATTTCCACTGTCTTATAGGAACATAAACATAGCAATATTGAGGAGAGATATCTTTTCTTTTTTAATAACAGAACTCTACAATAAAAAATTCACAGCAAAGGAATTGTGAGTCAGAGATCTGGTGGGGCTGGTTCTAGAAATGCCAGAAACAGATCAGTAAATAATTTGATCATTTAGTGCAGTGAGTAGAAAAAAAATCCTCGTAGATATCTCTTCTATACACTTCTTGTGATTTTAACAACTAAATTTAGCTCCTAGGCATGGGTTTGAAGTTAAATATGTAACCATTAAATCTCACCTTTACCTGAAGCTGTTAAAATATCCTCAGGAATTAAAGGAAAAAATAGAGACTGGCAGTTTGTCATAGACAAACTCTTTCAGACCTGTCTTGATTGAGTACTGTGGTGACTCAGGTGCTCAGGTGGCAGGCAGTTAAATCTGTGAGCAGACACTAAAAGAGCTTGCCTTAAAAAAAGAAATAGTGAATAATATGAGAACTGTCCTGCACTAAATTTTTCTTTAAACAGCTGCAGGAATGTTGTCAACTTTTTCAGTTTTTAAGAGTAACACTGTCTAACTTGCTGTCATTGAACCTGTGGGACACAAATGGGAAAATAAAAACCATGAGAATATTTGATATTTCCATCTTTTCAGAAAACAGCCTCAGAAAAGGAGTCCTGATAAGTCAATGAACTGAATATGCTTCATACTCACACATGCTTAATTCGATTATTTTCACTCTTAGAAAAACAACTTCTGTTCTTATTCCCAAGTGTGCTCTTCATATCGTGTCTTCATCATTTCTGATCATTCCCCCTGTTCTGATTTAGTTTTATGGCCAGGACTGCACTTCCAATCGTTAACGTCTTCCCCCTTGGTTGCCAGTCCCAGTCTCTCCATCTCTGAGAGTAATTTCCTGCCCTCAGAAAAGCCCATCTTGGTTCCTAGAGGGCCCCGTCCCTTCCATGCCTCGGACAGTTATGCGCATGCATTTTATCCTCCTTTTGTAAAGGAGGAGGGCTTTACGGAGTCAGGAGACTCTGCCATAAAACATGGCACCTGATACATGATTTTATTTTAGTTGCCACGAATCAAAATATATTTGAAGAATATTGTTTGAATAAATGCATAGATATATTTTCAGACTAATTTCATATAATGATGAGTGATGATAAAGTATTAAGAAGTTTTGAACTTATGTTAGGCAAAGAACAAAGGAAAAGCTTTAAAAGAAAATATAAAGTATTCAAATTATTCTTAAATGTTTTTATTTCAGTAATGTTATTTGCAGTGTAGGAAGGAGTCTTAAACAGTAATTACCCACAGTAATAGCTTAAAATTCTAAGATCTCTCTCTCTCTCAAAATGCACACACACACACACACACACACACACACACACACATATATATACATTCATTTATTTGTTTTAATTGAATCTCATCCACAGAATTTTGGTGACACAGTTGTTGCAGTTGTAATATGCATATTATTTTCTTGCTATTAAGATTCCTCTTTGTACAACTATAAAAACAGAGTGTGGAAGTATATCAATAGTAAAGTAATATTTTTTGCATCCCAAGAATACATGCTGTCACTCCTAGTATTATCCAAAGGAGAGAAAATCAGTATATCACATGTTTGCACCTTCATGTTGACTGCAACAGTTTTCACAATAGCCAAGATATAGAATAAACCTAAATGTCCATCCACAAATGAACAACAGTGAAAGGTGGGCTACAGAATGGTGCAAGCCTGAGATGTTTCTTGGCCCGTGAGCACAGACACTGTCTACATGCCTAGCATGTAGAGAAGCTGAGCCCCCACGGATGGCTGCAGTTGAGACCAGGAAGCAAAGCCTATAAAGACCATGGGAAACTGAGCGGCTTCAGAGGCTCAAGCCCAAGGCATGACACAGACACACCTGGATCCAGAGGAGGCAGAGAAGATGAGTAAAGACTGATCATGGTGGTCGGGGCTGAGGGCGTCCAGCATAGTCAGGGGGCCAAGACTCCAGCTGGGAAGCTTTCCCTCATGGAAGAAGCTTTTCCTTCTGTAATACGCCTGGATAAATATACATTCATGTGTATTTTTCTTTTTTATGTGTAATTAATATGTGCAATATTAAGTAGACATAGTCTACTGATAGCTTACAAAGGATCTCCAGAATACTTTGATTTTTATTATAGCCACAAAGAATGAAGTGTCAAAAACCTTTAAGATTTTTGTCTTCCAAGACAAAAACTTGGAAAAGAAAGTCGAATGATCTTATGGTCTTTTCAGTCACCATAATATCCATCTGTTGGGGTTTGATACGTCTCTTGACAAATTTGTCCTTCTACAGAAATCAAAATGCACACATGAGCTTGTGTGCATGCACACACACACACACAACACACACACATGCACAAAGAGTTCTGGCTTGTGGCAAACAAGATGCCTGATCAGAACTAGAAAAGCTACATAGTTTACAAAAACAAAACATCTATTTAAAGGCAATGAGATCTTTTACAGCAACCAGATCTTAAGGGCCAAAATTGTAAAGAAAAGAGAACTACAGAAGGTGAGGCTGTATTATAAACCTGCTCTTTGCATACGGCCTCTTGTAGAGTCAATACATTTCTAAAAAGTAAATACATCATCCGAGCTTTGGGGAACACCTCGGGCTGGAGACATAAAGCTGGAGCTTGGGACTGCCGAGACAGCCAGGACTTGGAAGGCCAACTGGGAGCTGTGAGCCACACGCTCAGCAGTCCTGCCTTTTAGGCAAGTGCTTAATATTAAAGGTTCACTGAGCTGGTGACTAAGAAGTAATATTGTTGACAAACAGAGCAGAGTTGTTGTTGTTCTCATGAAGCTGAGGTGTGTTCATGCTTGAGTTCAGGAACCAGGAAGGAGGAAGAGCTTTGGTAACGCCTCAGGCTCTCAGGCAGAGCCCCGCCTATGTAGGAGGGAATGAAGAACTGCAGGAGTAAATACAGAAGAAACTATCAATGGTTATTGAAGACACAAAGTAACATCAGCATTTTAATTTTAGACTTTAAATGCATGCCAATAATATTGTATGCATATATGTTACTAACAAGCTCATAAAATGAATGTGACAAAGAAAACAATTTGTTGATACAAAAGCAGAAAGGATGAACATTGAAACAGTTGAGACTAACAGATCAAATGAAATAATATTGCAAGTAAAAACCAAATATAAAAATAGTTACACTTAATGTAAATGGATTAAACTATCCAATTAAAAGACGAAGATTTCTAGGTTGGAAAAAATGCAAAAATCAGTTACATGTTACTAAAACGATATGCCTTTTAAGAATCCAGCAGGTTGAAAATAAAAGTATGAAAAAAAGACCACGCAAGCTATAAACAAGACAAAGTGAGGACACTCTGTTAATAGCAAACTCAATGCAAGAAGTATTTGTAAAGATAAATGGGGCTATTTCATGACAAAAAGGCCAGCCTACCCAGAAGCTGTTACAATTTTAAATGTATATGCACATTTGATCATAGCTTCAATATACACGGTAGGCCTATATACACATTACACTGAAACTGACATTTCTACTGTGCCATAACCCATAAAGTTCTTTGCCTCTAGGAGTGTCTTTTGCCATCATCCATGTAACTATGACCTGGTAACTTTATTTCCCGGCTTTATTGAGGTCTAATTGATAAGTAAAACTTGTATATATTCAAGGTGTACAGTATGATGTTCTGATATATATACACAGTGTAAAATGACTACCACATTAGCTAGTTAACATATTCATCACCTCACATAGTTACCTTTGTTGTTGTTGTTATAAGCATATTCAAGAGCTACACTCTTAGTAAATTTCCAGTATACAATACGTTGGTATTAACTTTAGCTACTGTGCTGTACATTGGATCCTCAGAACTCAATCATCTTATAACTGAAAGTTTGTGAATTTTAATCAATGCTCTCCATTGCCCCTACCATCCAGGCTCTGTCAACTACTCTTCTATTCTGTTCCTGAGTTCAGCTTCTGTAGATTCCATATCTAAGTGGCATCATGTGGTACTTGTCTTTCTCTGGCTTATTTCACTTGGTGTAATGTCCTCCAGGCTCTTCCATGGTGGGAGTGTAAATTAGTACAGTCATTATGGAAAACAGTAGGGGAGGTTCTCCCCCAAAATTAAAAATAGATCTACCATATTATCCAGCAATCCCACTGCTGGATATATATCCGAAACAAATAAAATCACTGCCTCAAAGAAATGTCTACATTCTCATGTTCATTGCAATATTATTCACAATAGCCAAGATGTGGAAACAACTAAGTGTTTACTGACGAATGAATAGATTTAAAAACATAGTATATACAGTCATGTGCTGCTTAACAATGTTTCAGTCAATGATGCTTCACATATATGAAAGTGGTCTGAGCAATAGGCTATACCATGTAGCCCAGATGTGTAGTAGGCTACACCAAGTAGGTTTATGTAAGTGTGCTCTACGATGTTTGCACAACAATGTAATTACCTAACAATGCATTTCTCAATGATCCTTGTTGTTGAGGGAAAAAAAAAAATTATATATATATACAGTGGAATATTAGGCAGCCTTGAAAAAGAAGGAAATCCTGCCATTTGAAACAATGTAGATGAACCTGGCATGGAAATTTTTAACAGGGTATAATCTTAGACACTTCATGATTCTTGACAAGCATATGGCTGACATTGACTAATGGATTATGAGAAAGCTTGAAGAGTCTAACTTTGAAACAAATGGACAAGTTTTCCCCCAGAGACATAACTCTTATGTACAATACGGCCACTGACTTCCAAACCCTCAGTGCTACTCTACCTTACCTTGTGGATCATGTTGCCAAAGAAATGTTTCCAAGGCAACACTGTTTATAACACTTGAGGCAGATTGGGTCATTGTTCCCAGTTTTCACACTCCTCTGGCATCCAGGTCCTTTTCTGTGTAACAACATTATCTTTCACTGAAATAGAGCATAATTTTCTGCCTCGCTGATGTTGGGCTTCGCTACATAACTTGCTTTGAACAATGGGATGGACAAAATTCACACTTGCTAGTTTCCAGCCAAGGTCTGAAGAGTTATTACATATTTTGCTCATCTCTCGTTTTCCTTTTTCACTTTGTTAAGGTCCAAGGAGACTGAGGAACCCACTACACATACGTAAATCTACGTGAACTTCTGGAGCAAGACTCCTACTCCAAATGGAGGAGTAGCGTCTGACTTGAAGACCCAGGTAAGATAATACACACGTCGTTTTAAGTCATTGATATTTTGAAGATGTTTTGTGAGCAGCAAATGCTAATACAGCACTTCCATGCTCATAAAATTTCAAGCGCTTTCCACAGCCTGAAGAACAAAGACCATCATGATTCTCAGAGCATTCTACAATTACACCTCACCTGTCTGTTAGTTTTATCTTTCTCAATTCTCTTTCATTAACCAGGTCTTTTACTAAGACTACTTAGTCCATGAGCAGTTAACACCAAAAATGTATTTATATGGTCAAGCTCGACATATATTTCCTTATAGCATGTTCCACAAAAACCTCTCCCTTTCAGCAGGCTATCTCCTTGGTAGGCCTTTTCGTAAGAATTACTTCACACTCTTTTATCTTTAAATATAGACAGACACAATTTTAATTTACAGTCTACCCCATAAAAAAGCTCTAAATTTTTTGGTGGCAGAAACTCTACTCTTCTTGCTGAAGTATTGAATGGGTATATTGCCATAGTTTATACATAGTGGCAGGCTCATTTGATTTGATTAAATTACTGAGGGAAATATTATGGAAAATATTGCGTAAACAATAGGATGGAAAATATGGGGAGGGGTTCAGTAAACAATTGGCCCTCTGTAAATGTGTCTTGTTATAATTTTTCTGGAATTACTTGTAGATAGCAGAAATTGATTACCACAAATTAATCCTCTGCCATAATTAGCAAAGTCGGAATCTACAGCGTGGGGAGACGTGTAACCAAGAGCAACCAGGCTTGTAGCAGAATCATTCCAAATAACTGATAGTGACAAACAGGAGCTGTCAGAGTAGTACATCTCCATGCATTGGATATCAGATCCCTGCTAGGATTCTAGTGCCCTGACCAACTCCCTCTGCCCTCCCCTCCCAGGAACATAAAAATTTTTATTTCGTAGAAGACAAAACCCAAAGCTAGCCCGGGTCCTAGAAATGAGAGTCCTATGACTCACTGAAGAAAGAACAGTTTATCCCATTCAACTATTACCAGAGCAAAACTCTCCATACTTTTCCTTTTTTCTTTTACTTGGTTTGTTTGAGTTTTAGAATGGAAGCGAAACTGAGGAACAGCTTTTCTACCACTCACAGTCTGGGAGTGGATGCCTTCAGTCTGCAGTTCCCAGAATATGAACCCTCCCCTGGCTGCAGGTGATTAGTCCAGGTGTGGGTAGCTAGGGAGACAGTGTTTACCCCTGGTTAGGTCACAGAATGCATGAGGTATTTCCAACACCAATCATTTTTCACCATGGGTGATGGAAATCAGAAAAGAGCCAGTCAATGAAAGAGATAATAACACCCATGTGCAGGGATGAAAGGCAGGCAGGTTGGACCTCCCGGGCACCCTGAAGTCTGCAGCTTCATCTCCTCCCTTCAGGAATTTAACACAACTTTGTTGCCCTAAAATAAACTCATCTTTTCCTTAAGCTTGTATGAGTTAAGTTTCTTGTGACATTCAACCAAAAACTTCTGAAATATTCAAAGATATTGAAATGGACACATTTTTATAGCTGGTGATTCTTTCTCTAGGTTTAAGCAATTTTTCAGTGGATTATAGTAATGTAGGTAGAGATCATTCTTCCCCAAAACTCAACATTCATCATTTTTTTGAAACACTCTGTTTCAACAATATTCAGAGAGAACATGTAGGATTTATGAACTGGATGGGAAAATACAGTTGCTATTCTGCAGAAAACTACTCAGAATTTCAAGGATATGAAAAAATAATTCCAGGTACATGTGAATTTTTCAACCACATTGGTACTGAGATGAAAGACAGTATGGTATTTGTTGGAAATATAACCTAGCAGTTTGCTAGGAGGGCATGCCAGTGAAACAGCAGCGAGCAAGTACTGCCATCACCTTCCAGTTGTTCACTGTGAATTCTTGTCTTCTGTCCCAGTTACTGCAGGTAACATCCTCCTCAGTTCTCTCCTTCCACTTTCAGGAGCAGCAGCTATCATCACAGACATTTCAGTTTGCTGTTTTATGTTAGGAAAGAAGGCCCAACCCAACAGACAGCACACGTTTCTCCTGGACAAAGTGCAGCCTTGGGATAATTTTCATCATTAGGCTTTTCCTTTGCATTTGAATGCATGTAATCACCTTTGTATGAACTTTATGTCACTTCCCTTTCACCTGTGGTCTTCTTGGGTCACATGTATTGATGTATTTATTTCATTCTATTACAAGTTATTTGTGGGGATAGCTCAACTGGGTCAGATCTCAGGAATGAAGGACTGAGTTGCAGAGGGAGACTGGATAATGAGTTATCGTTGTTCACACTCCTACACTGTAGCCTTCTGTCCTTCACAGTGGCTGACTGGTTGCTCAGCAAACTGTGGCCTTTCCTGGGTACCCACAGTCCAGCTGCATCCCGGCCTTCCTTTCTGTGGAGTATCTCCATGCGGTACAGTTCTTGAATGTGGAATGTGGGATAAAGTGACCTGTGTCATTCCCAGGTGGGCACATTAACAACAAAATAAAACAAAAAATAAACAAAAATCTCACTCACACTCCTCAAGCCTTTCTCTTCCCTTGTCTCTCTAATAGGCATTTATTCCCAGAGGGATTTTTGAAGCCCCGGTGGCAACTTGCACACCTCCAACAGCTTTGGCCCTTGAATTACTACCTGGCATAGACCCTTCCCACTTTCCCAATCCTGCTGATGCCAATTTAATTTTACAGGAGTGAGAAATAAAATTCCAGTTTCTAGAGTCACTGAGCTTCCTAGGTGGATCTGTGACAGCCGTTAGCATTATTTTCACTGACACACGTCAAAATATGTTAACATCCTGGTCACGCTCAGCCTTCTATGACACACACAGTTACAAAAGGGCTCTTGAATACCTACCCTGTGTCAAGCACCTTACAGAACAGGCTGTGACACCCACCTTGTAGAGCTCAAAATCTATTGCCCTGAGCTCAGTAAAATGATTGTATTTTCTTCTGGCTAATATATCTTGGGTCCAATATTTTCTTTGGCAATAGTGATACTCTTCATTATTATCAAATATATCATAAATGGATTTATTCTTCTAAGTAAGTGCTTCACGGGGAACTTTCATAATCCTGGAGTAGTGCTTTTTCTTTTTTTTTTTCTTAGAATTCTGGAAATTATTCTAGCAATCCAAGTCATACTTCCATGTCTAAATTTATTTTAGGCAACCATAATTACAACTAAGGATACTGATGCTTTATTATGGCTGCCCCAGGATTTGCTGTTCTCTGCTAAACTGCTTACATCTGTTTATGTCTTTGCCGCTATAAATCAATTCAAACAAACTCTATTCTGCTAATACCCCCATCTGCCAACTCCCTTTCACTGTTTACCAACAGGAAAGACTCCCCATCACTCTAATAATAAATGAATGAGCCACTTTGTTTCTTTTCTCAGGCAGCAGGAAGCCCTTCACCAGGCTTGCTAGATTCTATTTAGTGAATAAATGTTGGGAGAAGGATTTCGCAGACTGGCAGGACTCTAGTCTTCAACAGAACAAATTTAATCAGGATTCTTTGTTCTATCCTTCTGTTTTCCTCATCTGTGCAAGGAGTTCAATATAAAAACGTCTTAATTGACTGGCCAGGGACAAATCAATCAGGTACTCACTCTGTTTTGCCTTCCCCCAGCAGCTGGCTGACAGCAGAGAAACAGAGTCGAATCTTAGCCTGTACCACACTGAGAGCTGGAAGAAACCAAAAGCAAGAAGCAGTGAGAGATTTGTTTGAGAAGAATATTGGCTTGAGTCTATCTATACAAGTACAAATTTATTCAGAAGAGAAGGACGTTTGGACCATTCTGTAAGATGCAGACTTCTTCAGCTGCCCAGATCAAACCTGTGTTCAGATCCATGAGCACCTGTCAGGTGTGTAGCACTAACAGCCAAAGCTGAGCAATGGTAAGGAGGGGAAGGAGTGCCAGTGCCGCCGAATATGGGGTGGAGACTGGGATAAGTCCTTCGCTCTCAAATGCCCAAGGCGTAATAGAGGGTGCTGAAATTCTGGAAAGTCACTCACTCCCTTCGGCTTAGCCAGGGTGAGATGTAAGGCTGAGCTGAATTTAGATACAGTTTTTTATACCTCCTTTGCCCGCTCTGTTTCCTCAGGTCTGCTTTCTACAACGGCATTAAATACCCTGTATCTTGGAGTCATACAACCAAGAATATGTGCCAAATCGATGTTACAGTTGTTGCCTATTATTTAATATTTCTGGGCTCTGACCTCAGAAGCACCACAATTACATTGCTCACAAGTAATGGGCCCTCCCCAAACGGTGCTTCGGGCTAATCATGTGGTTGGCAGAGCCATGTGCAGATGAGAAGTGTTTTCATGGAATCCAAAGACTACCCTCTGCAAGGTAATTCAGGGTCATCATAGAGAGGTGATATTTGGGCAAACAGGTTTTTTTATTAACCTATGCTTTACTTAATAAATTATAACCTATGTTTTACTTAATATTTTGAGTACTTTTATGTTTTATTAAGTACTTTATTTATTTATGTTATTAGAGAGAAGATCTTGCTCTGTTGCCCAGGCTGGAGTACAATGGTACAATCTCAGCTCACTGCAGTCTCCACCTCCTCGGTTCAAGCGATTCTCTTGCCTCAGCCTCCCAAATAGCTGGGACCACAGGTGCGCTCCAGCACACCCAGCCAATTTTTGTATTTTTAGTAGAGATAGGCTTTTGCCACGTTGGCCAGGCTGGTCTTGAACTCCTGGCCTCACCCTCCCAAAGTGCTGGGATTAAAGGTGTGAGCTACCGTGCCTGGCTTTATTAAGAACTTTCTATAACAGAATTTTTAAATACTGAATAGAATTTTGTTGTGTAGAGATGGCAAATTTTGTTTAAGCAGCCCCCTTATTGTTTGGTCTTTGTTTTACTTTCTGAGAATTCCCTATGAGAAAAACATAGGGACAAACCCCTTACAATTGTACCCTTGGGTGCTCTGCTATTTTCTTTCCTGGCATAAATTCCTAGCTATGCAAATGATCTACATTTTTCTGAGGCTTTAATATATATTTCCAAAAACACCAGTGAGTGAGTTTTTGAATTTTGTTTGTTTGTTTCTGAGACGGCATCTTGCTCTGTCACCCAGGCTGGAGTGCAGTGACGCGATCTCAGCTCACTGCAACCTCCGCCTCCCGGGTTCAAGCAATTCTTCTGCCTCAGCCTCCTGAGGAGCTGGGACTACAGGCACATGCCACCATGCCCAGCTAAGTTTTCGTATTTTTAATAGAGACGGGATTTCACCGTGTTGGCCTAGCTGGTCTTGAACTTCTGACCTCGTGATCCTCCCGCCTCGGCCTCCCAAAGTGCTGGGATTACAGGCATGAGCCACCACGCCTGGCAAGAGTTTTTATTTATTTCAGTGGTAGGTAGAATACCCTTACTCCTTCAGAATCACACAAAGGTGGCATTCTTTTTAACCATTTTCAAATTTGTGGAATATTCACGTAGTCTCTGTACTTCTCATTCACATTCAATTATTACATAGTGATGCTGACCTTTTCCACAAATTTACTGGTCCTGTAATTTCTGTTTGTTCTTTTGTTTGAGTCCCCTCATACCATTTGTTAACTAGGAAAAATCCAGTGGCATCTTATTCAGTACCCACCCCCAGACATCTTGATTCTAGTTCCTGGTCTTGATTAAGGGTGGATGTCAGGTGTTTGTATGTTCTGTGGGCTGACCAGGAGGCTCTTCTCTTCTGGAAAGGCTGGGCTGATCTCTGGAGGGTCTGCTCTTGGGCTTGTGGTCAGCCAGTGAGCTCTCCCAGGGCTGGCTGACCGAGGATGGCCTCACACAGGTGATTAGCAGGCTCTTGGCCAGGGTGGAAGGGGAGCTGTGTGGCAAGCCTTCCAGGATCCAGCAGGCTAAGGTGAGCTTCTTCACATGGTGGTGGCAGCAAGAAAACGGGCCCCACGGTGCCAGCACCAGCCACAGAGTCAGCACCGCGCACCTCCCTAGGACATGGATGTAGGAGGTGTGAGCACATTTTCAACACTCTCCAGAGGTCCTGCTCTCGTAGTTGATTGTGCAACGTCTGGAGCTAATCGAGGTTCAACTTCTAGCCTCAAAGCTTATGAAATGTGCAGTGACAGGCAAGGTACTTAAACCTGCTGAACCTTAGTCTGCTCGTCTCCAAAACTGGCCCGATCATAGCAGCAATCCTGCAGGAGGGAGGGTTAAGGCACTAAGACACATAAAGCACTTAACACAGAATCTACTTCTTAATAAGAGCTCAGAATGTTTCTGCTGCTGTTACTGAATCAAATTCTTAGGTTTTAATTTATCTTCCTTTGCAATGAATTATTTCTAGTTCCTTATGGACACATGTCCCTGGCATCCCCCACCCCACCCTCCCCCAAATGCTAGGATGTGTAGGGATGTCTGAATCCAAAGGTGAGCAGAGGTTAGACTCAAAATGAGTTCACGGCTGCAGACTGAAGGACTGAATTACTTATCCTTCTGAAGTAGTGATTTTCCTCCCTCTGGCTCAGTGAGGAATTGAGAATGCAGCAGTATCCATCATGTGACCTAGTTAGCAAAAAGTAATGTGGTAACTTCACCACGGGGACATAACTCAGATTCCCTTCATTGTAAAAATGACTGAGATAATTCTTCAGCACCAGAATCTTTCATTAATAAGTTACAAGAGGCAATGTGTGTGCAATCTGTTATTAAGCATTTAGCCTCCCTTTTCGAGAACTTTGCTTGCCAAAATATTTCTCACATGATTTTATAAAGACATTCTTAAGTTTCAGTATTCTCCACTATCTTCTCTCTACTTACTGGTACAAATGCAGTAACTTAATGAAGACTTTTCTTTTTCCTTCCTCCCTTGCCCTTATGGTTTATTTTCCACACAACAACCAGAGCTTTGGTCTTTCAAAAACAAAATTTAGATGGCATGCTGCTGAATACATGCCTGTTTCCCTGAGCTCCAAAGTCACCCTGTTGCTGCAGAAGTGCAAATTCTGCAAATGATTATTTCCCTGATGCCTTTCTGCTGGGTCTTGTCAGTGCAGGAGAGTAGGTAGAAGAATAAGGTTATTCTTTCCTGTTTTCCTGTTCTGTATCACAGTCCTGGGAACAGCTGTTGGCTCCAACAGTAGCCACTCTTCCGAATCCAGCTTCCTTTGAACTCCTGGAATCAGACTCAGTGTAGAAGGATAAGACCCCCATAGAGGTCCGAGAAGCAGCTGCTGCAGTGCTTGAACTCAGACACCGAGCACCAAGCTCCCAGGCCCCTTGTCCATGTTCCTGAGGAAACAGTAGTTCACATCCCTGCTCTGATGGTGACCACCAAGTCTGTGGGAGCTTCTCCTTTGAGCTCTTAGGTTTTATTAATTATTACTTTTCCCTAGGCCATGAAGATTGCAGCTATTTCCTGCATTTATTACTTTGGGATGTCTACATGATCTTTTTTTGGTGTTCTTTTAATTTTCTAACATTTCTGAAAAGAATTCCCTGTATTTACCTTCTCTAATTGAAATACCCAGTGTACTCTCTGTTTTCCTAATTTACTGATACAGTCATGGGATATTTCCTAGGACAGGAAACAACATTGAAAGGCAGGATTCTGAGATGACTTTAGTTATGTTCTGGTCTCCATTTTTTTTTCTTTTTGTTGTTGTTGTGGACAGAGTCTAGTTCTGTCACCCAGGCTGGAGTGCAGTGGCATGATCTTGGCTCACCGCAACCTCCGCCTCCCAGGTTCAAGCTATTCTGCCTCAGCCTCTCAAGTAGCTGAGACCACAAGAGTATGCCACCATGCCTGGCTAGTTTTTTTTTTTAAGTGAGATGGGGTTCACCATGTTGGCCAGGCTGGTCTCTAATTCCTGGCCTCAAGTGATCCACCTGCCTTGGCCTCCCAAAGTGCTGTGCTTACAGGTATGCACCACCATGCCTGTTCAAATGTCCTTGGTCTTTAATGTGGTTCCTAGCTCCTTGCCGCTGGAAATGCAACTCAGGTAACCCGTAGCTTGCAGGAACATCGCATTGACCCACACCTGTGGCTGCTGGGGATGAAATATTGCTTTTTACTTGCTGTATGACCACTGAGACCCACAGACTTGAATCAAAATTCCGTTTGTCTTTGATCATCATTATCTCCTAATTAGACCTTGGAGCACCACAGACTAATATCAACTTGTTTCAAACATTTAATAATCCCTAAAAATCTCAGGAATTTCTCTGTCCCCAGTGTACAAATACTGTAGTTCCTGGATATAGGTTTATTTGGAGAAGACTTAAAGAAGACCTGGAGTACATATATATGACATTGTTCCAAGGTCACTAGAGTCAAACTGTAGTACTATGGTGATTAAGTATCATTTGGAAATTTGGCTCAAGCCTATGCCACAGGAATCTAAGCAGCTCTGCAGACTGTCCCTGTGTAGTTTCCATAGTTTCTGGCTAATTGCAGTGAGCATACTTGGGAGCCAGCAGAATCCTCATATTGGTCCCCTGGTCTTTGGAGTGAGGGCAGTTATATAGGAAAATTGAGGGGAAGCTGATTAAACGTCTTTCTATCAGGGGGAGTAAACCAAAGAAGGATTGCATCTTTCCAGGAATTGCAGAGATTAGTGCCACATTCAGAGATTTCAGAAATGCAGGGATGGGGCATCTTCATTTAACTTGCTGAATAGGTCATTATGGAAGGTTGTTAACTATTAGAAAATAACCACCATCATAAGCTATAGCAAGGGTTATATCTGTGTCAATGCAGCTGCTGCCTTGTATGTCTTGACTTTAATGCTGATCAGCACAGCCCCTGGTACCTAACTTAGAGTCATCTATATGAGAAAAATCTTTTTTTTTTTTGCCTTCAAACTGATGAGCAAGAACTACTAGAAAATATTCCTCCACTTAGAGGAGAAAACAATATTCCTTTATTTTTCTACTTAAAACAGTACCAATTCTTCTGTTCCATATCACAATATGGGCTAAGGGTTAACCACCTTTTCTTAAGGAACAGATTATATGTATTTCAGGCTTGCAGTCCATACAATCTCTGGCTCAACTATTCAACTCTGTTACAGCTGAAAAGTAAACACAGACAATGAATGGGTTTGGCTACTTTCTAATCTTTATATACAAAATCAGGTCGGCTGACTGCAGGGCGTAACTGGCAGAATACCAGTGGACAACAGAGACATGTGATGAGCTTAACATCCCCCTGATTCCACTCTGATTCTGTACATTGAAGAATCTCAAAATAATTTCACCTGATAAGCAGTAATTAGCAAATTACCTTAGAAAGCTCCGAAAGAATCTTGATCACAAGAGTAGAAGATCAATCTACCAAAGTTTAGTGACTGGCTACATGATAAAATTAATGGAAATCCAGTGGCTGGGAGCATGTTTCAGCATGAGACCTTCAATGTGAATAATATTTTGCTGTACTTTCTATGAATTTTATTAACAATACACACCACATTTGAGTGGCAGCCAGTAATCAATAAAGGCTGCCAGTTTCAGTAAGGTCCAGAGAAAGAAATTATCTTGTATATATCCCTGGCAAAACTGAATAGGAAAATAGTACAGAGCCTAAGGATTTTTTTAAGCCTACTTTGTTTGAGATCATCACACAATCTCTATGCAAAGATAGTATTCTCTGGGAGAAAAAAAGCTTTTTTGCTGGCCAGGGGAACTTAAGGAAATTTGGAAGTTAAAAATTGTCAGTTTCTTCCATTCAAATGTCCCATTCAATATGTTAGTGTTTCATACTTTTTACATCATTTTTCAGCATTGGCAAGATAAACCTATTTCATGTATGCATTTCGTATCCTTTCAGCTCTGCTACTCTTGGAATCAGATCACTGGCCTCATTTTCAGCATGGGCTGATGCACTCACAGGATACATATCCTTTAAACCTTCTGTAACGAACATCTGGCTTTGGGAACTTGCTTGAATTTGGCATTTTGGCATGAACTTATTTCATTTTTCAAATTCTAGTATGATCAAACACACTGAAAATGTTTATAATTACCACTGTTCTTAAGTCAGTTAAGAACCCTTCTATTTCATCCTTCCACCTGTACTTCTTGCTAATTAACCACAGGTGACCATCTCGTGAAATTTTTATGCCGTAAAATGGCAAAGCTTATTAACATCTCATTTATAACCAGCAATGGGTTCTTAATGCTCCCCAAATGGTCCTGCTTTCTGGAATCTCTTCCAACTCTAATTGTCTTTAATAGAGTTATCTTTAAAAAGACAGACTGGTATGTTTATCATATACTGATGCATTATTAGACAATTGTCAATTCTGGGCAGCAAGAATGAAGAATAAGTAAAGTTGTGCAAGAACAAAATAAAGTAATGGAAAGCAATACATTACTGTACTCACTACTGCTTATAAATACATCACAGGAGACACAAAAGAATGGTCAGCAAGGAAAATCCATTCCTCTGCACACACTCATGAGAGGAAAGAAGGAGTCATGTGTCTGCCTGGTCCTCTCCTGTCCTTTGTTTCATATTGGTTCAAATTTGGTCCACCATAATTAACTCTGCACTTCTAGGTTGTTTCTGGCTCTTTTGGATATCATATCCCATGTTTTACATGTAAAGTTTTATAGACATCTTTTAACAGATGTGGTAGAAGGAGCCAGAACCTTCAGTATGTGGCTAGTCAGCCAGACTACAAGAAGTGACCAGCTGTAGTGTCCACCTGTGTGAGGGTAAGTAATTTATTGGTCACCAGCCATGAAAGCAAGTTACTGAATGTAGGTTGACCAAGAATATCAATAAGAATAAGATTTATGTTTCACATAGTCACTATCCAAAAAAAAAAAATTATGGAAGTTGCTTTGTATAACCCTAGTATCAATACATAATATTTCAATATTTTACATATTGACATACTGATTTTATGACTTTTTTAGATCATAGATATGATACTTATTAATTTAAAAATATTTGTTAAGCATTGTTCTAGTTATTGGAGAAAAAAATATAATTCAAGGATTGTAGTTGACTTCCACTGACACAAAGTGAAGAGGTAAATATATAACAATATTATCTGGATGCTAAGTGTTATTTTTCTACTTACAAATTATTTGACCCATACAAGACTGCCTTGTTTTGGTTGGTTTTATTAGAGGAGTTATGATATAACAAATACTGTATATTGATAACTATATAAACTGGAATTTGCTGCATGGAGATAGTGAATACAACATAATCTGTCAAATTTTGACATTAACATTGTTACTAGAATAATTGAGTATCTTCAGTATTGTGCTTATTCCCTCTTGCTTATATTTAAGTAAGATGTGTTTTCTATACTTTTAAGACAATAGTGTGGGAGCTGTGCTGGGCAGGATGGCTTGTCTAGTTTTGCATTTCTGTGGCTCTCTATTCTGCTATTATCATGGTATATTCCAATAAATTGTCCCTAGTTTATCCACCTCGAGTATTTTCTGATGTCTGCCTCTCTTGGTCCTCTTCCCTATTAATGACTATACTCTCTGCTTTTATCCCCAACAACCCTGCCTTTATAAATTTTTTATTTATTTCTTGTAGTTTCCTTGGCTGCAATTATTTTGCTAAGAGCTGTGAGGATTCTGACCTCTTCTGGCACGTCATCCAGCAGCACTCTCCACAAAGTCCCTGTACCTGCACAATTAGAGCCTTGAAGCCCCATCTTCCTCCTCACAGTTATGCTTTAGACCCACCACCCAAGTCTTCCTCTTTGAGTAGAGACCCTTCTTGGGAGTATAACCACCTGTTGGTAGTATTTGAATGTTGCTGCTCAGAAAAAACAAACAAGCAAGCGAAAACTTCTTTTTTACTCTCCCTTTGCTTGGGCACAGACTATTTATTCCCAATTGGTGCTTGCTGCTTTAGAAGGTTAAGCAATGCCAGTTTTTATTATGGGGTTTTAGAGGATGCTTTTTCACCTCTTTATTGCAGAAATTGTCTACATATTTTTTGTATATTATACTTTGATATTGTAATTCCTCTGTTGTTTTATGATAGGTTCTGTAGAATTCCAAACAATTTTTTAGTATGATTGCTACTCTCATCTTCCCTCTAATAATCTATGCTTAAATCTATCACTTCATAATTTATAGATTTTTAATTGTTTAAATATATTTCAACACATATTGTCCAAAATGTCTCTAATAATAAATTTCCACTAACAATCATAAGAAAAGATATTTCTTTACATCTTTACTGGTTAAAAAGAATATTGAAACTTTCTATTTTGGCCAATTTGTTAGATACAAGGAAATATGTAATGTTTTTCCTGACCTTTCCTGAGTATGAGTCAGTGTTCGTACACTTTGCATGTATTTTAAATTTTAAATTATCCGAGCGCTGATCACTAGACTGCCCATTCTTATTATGTGTCCACTTGCTCACTGATGCTTGACAATCTGTAAGAGCTGCTGTTTGTCTTTTATAAATTATATATTACAACAGGCTTCTGTGTTGCAATTTCCCCCCCCCCAGAATATTTTTCCTATTTATTTTGAGTTTTTTATTTGCTACTTTAAAACATATTGTATATTTCATGTCTCTATTTTCCTTAGCAGCTTCTGTGTTTCTGGTCTTGGATTGAAACGCTGGTCTAACTCCTGAATTAAAACACCGGTCTAACTCCTGTGTGTACATATATATATGTACATACCCAGTCATGTAAAAGTGTTAGGAAATTAGCTCAGTGTGACAAAGTGAATCTATTCAAAACCTATAGCAAATATGAGACCCAAGGAAGGCCTGAGTGCTTTCACTCTGAAATTGGGAATCTCATGAATGTTCGTTCTTACTACTTCTACTCAATATTGTACCAGGTGTTCCTGCCAAAAAAATAAGAAAAAATAGATTTAAGTTGTTTGGATTAGAAAGGAATACATCAAATGGAGTTTATTTAGAAATAGCATCCTTTTCTTAATAAAGAAAATCTGAAATAATCTACAAAAGAAACTGCTTAAATTAAGAAATGACTTTGGCAAATTTGCAGGATTAAAAAACCTACCCACCATTCTGTCTATATACTAGCAACACATATTTTGACATTGTAATTTTTAAAAAGTCACTTGCAATATAATCAACAAACATGAATTGCTTAGAGAAATATTTAAATAAATATGCATAAAGTCTATAGGCTAAAAATTACAAAATGTTGATGAAAGGCATTAAATAGACATAAGTAAATGAAAAATATACTTTGTTCATGGATCTGAAGGCTCTCTACTTTCAATATGCCAGTTATCTTTAAGTGGATATATACTTCTTAACATCTTCATAAAAAATTCAGTAGGCATTTTGAGCAATTGACAAGCCAATTGTAAAATTTAAATAAAAAACTAAGTCTCTTAAAATAGCTACAATAGCCGATTTAAGATGTAACATAACAATGACAGTATACTAACCAAGACAATATGGTAGTGGTATCTGAGTTTGGAGAGACATAAATGAAACAGAATAGAAATTTCAGAAGAAAACTACTGAAGTTTTTAAAATATTTGACAATGTTTCCAAGTTCATTTAATGGAGAAAACCTTGTCTTTGTAATAAATGATACTTGCACACAGAATCCACCAAAGTGAAATTGAAGGTGTGAAGCTCTTGCTTCACACCTTACACAAAATTAACTCAAGCCCAATTATCTCCTGGAATGCAAAAATCAAAAACTTTTAAATTCTATCAGACTATACAGAAGAATATCTTTATAATCTTGGGCTAGGCAAACACTTCTCATAGGGGACACAAAAACGTAAATCATAAAAGAAACAAAATAAATGTAACAAACAAAACTACAGATTTTTTGCTCTTAGAAAGACAATGTTATAGAAATAAAAAGAGAAGACTAGATTTTGCTAAACTATTTTAAAACTCATCGTCTTATATACTTGCACAATAATACTAATTCAGTGACAGAAAGGCAACAGGTTGACCTACCTATCACCAAAAAAAGAGGGGGAGGAGTTAAAACTTTGAAGAGACATTTCACCAAAACAGAGTAGTAGGTGGCAAAAGAAGTACATGAAAAGATGCCCAACATCTTTATTTTATAGAGAAATGCAAATAAAACTGCAAATAAATTACCATATCACGCAATGAAATAAACAAAATATAACAAACATTAGCAACATCAAATGCTGGTACAGATGTGAAGCAACTGGAACTCTCACTTCTTACTGGTAAAGGACAGTAGGAGTGGCTTGAACACTTTGGTGAATAGTTTGGCAGGTTTTTTTTATGAAATTAGCAATTCTTTTCCCAGATATATACCCAAGGGCAATAAAAGCATTTCCCACGGGGACTTATAGGCCAATGTTTATACAATTTACCAATAGTCAAATGTTGAGGGTGGAAATCTGAAGTTCAAACTCTTAAATGGATTTGTAAATTGTGGTGCACCTATACAAGAGAATTGCTCAGCAATATACGGAAATAGCCACCGACATGGATTAATCTCAAAAGTATTAAGCTAAATGGAGGAAGGAGACATTGAAGAGAGTAGACACTTGCTGTCTGGATCCTTTTATGACATTCTCATACAGCAAAAGTATAGGGACAGTGATCATATCTATGGTGGCCAGGACCTGGTCCTGCAGGTAGAATTAACTAGGAGGAGAACTTTCTGGGGTGATGCAAATGTCCCACATCTTGATTAAATTCAGTACTGGTGCCTCTGATACATGTATTAAAACTTCTGTAAATTCTCACTGACCAAAAGCATGTAAATAACATCTCAAAGAACCTAGCTTTGAAATAAGGGATATAAGGATATAGATCCTGAAATGTAAAATCATGCCTTGCCTTCCTTCAATAATTATTTGATCTATAATAAAAGCAAATGTGATATAATTTCTAAGTTCTTCAGAGGATTATGAAATTATTTTTTATTCACTGCTGCAATGAATTATTTGTAATTTGTTGAGCCACAATATTATTAAGTAAATTCTAGAAATTAATGTTGCACTGACTATAGGTTCAAAAGAATCTTTATTCTCACACATAAAGCCCTAATTTACAGATCTAAATATACATATTTTTGCTATATGCCTTCCAGAATCCTTATCTCTAGTGTATATTGGCATATTCATTACTTACTGAACAATTTTTTTTTTGTTTTTTATTTTTGAGATGGATTCTTGCTCTGTTGCCCGGGCTGGAGTGCAATGGTATGATGTCAGCTCACTGCAACCTCCACCTACTGTGTTCAAGCAATTCTCCTGCCTCAGCCTCCTGAGTAGCTGGGACTACAGGAGCGCACCACCATGCCCGACTAATTTTTGTATTTTTAGTAAAGACGGGGTTTCATCATGTTGGCCAGGCTGGTCTTGAACTCCTGACCTCAAGTGATCTGCTCGCCTCAGCCTCCCAAATTGCTGGGTTTACAGGTGTGAGCCACCATGGCCAGCTTAAACAATGTTTTTCTTTCTATGTTCTTCTTGATCCACAACCTTGGGACTCAATCTTTAGGAATAAAAATAAAAACACAAGCACTTGAGATACATACATAATCTAGGCCTGTGCTTGGTGTACAGAGAGGTGAAATATGAGAAGTAAAAGTAAATTAAAGATGTACTTAAGAAAGTTATCATCTAATGGGCAGATTCAGAAACCCAGGCACAATTACAAGTTTCAAGGGCATATGAGTGAAGTGCCATTCAAATGAAAGGAAAGTAGAGTTTTCGTTAAACCTGGCTGGCCAAACGTGAGGACATTGTGAAATGGAAGTGGTATGATTAGTTTGTTGGGGAAAGAGGGAGACAGGTACAAATAAAATCAGCAAGTTGTTCATATGAAAGTGGAAGCATGATCAGTGACAGAGAAGAAAATCAGAATGCACATGGCATTTATAAATGTGAATAAATTCTGTTATATTTTTATTTCCTGTTCAGATGGAGGGGAAAGAAACATGAAAACATGAACAGAAGGAGATGTTCCCTTGCTGGGAAGATTGGGGGGCGATCGCAGATAAAGATATTTGCTTTACTGTACATTAAACTTCTAATTAAGATCGTGGTACCCAGAAGGAACAGACAGAAATGTGGGGCTTTCCAGCAGAGAGACAGCTTAACAGGTGTATCCATGTATTAAGCCCTTTAAGCTTCTCAGAAGTCAAACAGTTTGAGCTGGTGTCTCCAAGACTGCTTTGCCAGTCTCAGTATAAGCTGCTGGAATCACAGAGAGCGACATTGCCCAGAGGCTTCCAAATTTGGAAAAAGAAGGGCAGAAAAAAAATTCCTAAAATATTTGCAAATATCATAGAGTTTGGGGGAGAATAATGCTACTTGTTTTTAACGGCAAATTATTTAAAGATAAAGTCTTACATTTTTGTATTCAACAAGCATGAATTGTCACAGGTTCTTTTGATTGGATCAGAGAAATCATCTTTTCTAAGCTTCTTAGTGTGCAGGTGAGAATTACAGAGGTTAATCATTTTGCCTAAAGTAATAAAAGTTTAAGGTGGAATTGGGAAGTACCTAATTGGGATATTTCCCAATTTGCTGTAAAATCTTTCCTGTATGCCAGAGCTGGATGTCGTGATATTAAAGAACATAAAGAGTGTTTGAGTAATTAACATCTCAGTCCAAGTCCTCTCAAGGCTTATCAGCAGGTCGTCTCCGCCTGGGGGAAAACAGAGTCACCACCCGGGGGGCATTAAAGAAAGCACAGCCAGGCATCGTGACAGATGCCTCCATAAGAGAGGAAGGCACGTCATTCCTAGGCTGGTCCCACCTCATCCACACACACAGACCTCCTCCTTAGCCATTGGCAGAAGCGTATTTTTCTTTCTAGAGTGTTTCCACATCTGAAAGGAAGATATCCTTTGGAAGTATGTCAGAATTACTATACTCTCTGCCTGCAGATGTGCTTGAAAAATATTTCCCCACCTCTTGTTATGGACCAATGGCCAAGAACATTGGTTTGAATACATGTGTCACTCCAGAGTTTAAATGTTGGGACTTCGATCCCACGATGATAGTAATAAAAGATATGGCCTTTTAGGAAGTGAATAAATCCTGAGGTTTCCCCTTCGTGAATGGGATCAGAGCTCCTTAAAAGAGGTTTCAGAAAGCTGCCTGACCTCTTTGTCCTAAGCCCTGTGAGGACACCAAGATTAAACCATCCATGAGGACCAGCCCCTCCCCCAGACAATGAACCAGACAGTGTCTTGCTGTTGGAGTTCCAGCCCCTAGAGCTGTGAGAAATATGTTTCTGTTGTGTACGCATTACCCAGGATCAGGTATTCTGTTTAGCAACACAAAATGGACTCAGGCAATCTCCTGAGGAAGCTGCAGCACTCCTTTCTCTGTGTGAGGCAGGAATATTTTTTTCAAGTGCTGGATACCCATCCCTGCCAGCTCCATCTGCATGTCCATGCAGCTCTCCATCCCAGAAGGTGGTCTATATGTTTTCAAAGATTGCCTAACCTTGGATTCTTTTCAGCATCTGTGGAGTTCCTACAGACATCAGAGGCAGGACTCCCTTCCAAGGACTGGCTTTTACCATTAAACAAAGTTCAAGAACTTTTAGGGCAAAAAATAATAAAGGCATATAACTGAGTATTTGGTCCTACAAGAGTAAGAAACCTGTATCTCAAGGACATTGATAAGCCACCATTTTTTATGAAATGGGAATTTTTTTTAACGGCACTGGAAAGAAGAAGAAACAGATTAACTATTCCCAGTAAGCTGCTGTTGCTTCATGGGGCACTTTAAGTGACAGTGTGCAAACACAAGCGTAACATGGCCTGGCTCAGTGTACAGCGGAGAACGGAACGGTCGCAGAGTTGAAAACCAGAGAACTGTGCCCATGTCAGCCCCTTTGAAAAAGTCAAAGAAACTCAACTTTCACTCAATAGGAGGAAATGCTCTCACATTAAAGGTGTCCTCATTTTTTCCTCCCTCCAGCCACATAATTACTCATTTGTGTCTTCCTCAAATCACAGCTTGCAAAAGAACTGGCTGGGCAGACCCAGAGGAAAATTGCAGCAGAATAGCAAACTGGGCAGGCAAATTCATTTCTTCTGCCATTTGATGGCATTCACAAGGAGCAAGCGGCAGAAGGTCAGCTTGCCTTCCCAGCCTCAGGTCAGAAGGCTCGTCTGTGTGCTGGTACATTGGGCTCAAGTCAGGAGCTGCCTGGCAGGCTGTGTGTAATTAGTCAGAGCCATTTAAGAACAGAGCTACTGCAGTTTTCCCTATTATGACTGTCTGAAGAGCATGTCTCCATTTTTTTTCCAAGCTAACATTAGGCTTAGTGCCAGTGAAGACAGAAAAAGACTCAATAAAAACAAGAAGTCAGTCGATTCAGGCAGGGAAAAGAGTGCATGGTCAGCAAGGGAGGATTCTACTTTCTAACAGGACTGTCGGCAGCCACAGCCCCCACAGCAGATGCTGCGTGTACCTAACAGGCATCCAATTCTATTTCGTTTTGTTTTCAAGGATCTAGGACAGGGAGCTCTTCTCCCTGATTACAGAAGGCTTCTACCTTGTCGTTTTCTGACCTGCATTTTCTCTCTCTGTATCTTGATCCCCTGAATTTACTCTGGATCTTTCCTTACCAATTAGTTAAAAGTTAAAAGTTCAGTGTTTAAACAAAGTCACATTTTCTCTATAGGAAAATAGGAGAAATGCTCACACATTAATCCATTTGATGAAAATTTTACTAAAGAAAAAATGTCAATGTTAATTAGTAACATGTCCCCCTCCGTAAAAGATACTCTTATCATTATCGTATTCTAGAATAATGGGCACCACACACTTCCTTATCCACTCAGCCAACTGGTATTGTGGTAGAAGTAACATTATTCTTTGCAAGTTAATAAAATTTTAATAACACATGCAACAGTCATCTCTGAAAAGCATGCCAGGTGATGGTGGTGCTATGGTGAATATGATGTCTCTCATCTCATCACTAATTTCACGGAAGAGACAATGCATACACTTCCTATGTAAAGACCACACTGTATCCTGGAAAACTGACAAGATAATCATCCTAATATGGCACCAGTCTCTTAGGTACATTTTTCCCGAGCCTAAAAAAGTGTGGATTAAACTGTCTCTATGCAGAAGATTTAAACAGATACAATGAAGTTATCTTGGTGACACATTTCAGGCGCAACAGTGTTGGATTTCAATATCGTATTTCATATAACTGAATTGTACCAAATGAGATTAATCCATTTGCATTTTCTTCTGCATGATGATAATATGATGTGTTTTCTGTGTCCCAGGAGATCCAGGTAGAGGTGTCAGAGCCGGAGTGTCTGGATTTGAACCCTGACTCTACTCTTAGGCTGTTGACACGTTCCTTAATCTCTTTGAATTTCAGAAAAATACAGATAACACTTCTTGGGACCATTTTTAAAAAATGAATGAGTTATCCCAGGAAAAGAACTTAGGTTTACAATTTCTGTGAATCAAATTTCTCTGTAGACCATGCACTTAGACTGCCATATACATTTTAGGGTTTGGGGGAGTGATTTACCATTCAAGGAAAACTTAAAACTATTCCTTAAACACAAGAAAATATAACTAATACTTCTTATATTGAAATAAGCTAATCATTTTCCAGTGGAATAGTTTTGACATTTTTAAGTGCAAAACCACTG
Source organism: Ateles fusciceps (assembly GCA_036589455.1). Lineage (NCBI taxonomy): Eukaryota > Metazoa > Chordata > Mammalia > Primates > Atelidae > Ateles > Ateles fusciceps. Next base: position 240,430 of record JAZHEH010001829.1, read on the forward strand.
TTATAAATTTTAAAGGAAGTTAAAGAGCAAGAAAATAGCTTAATGGATAAATCACACCTAGGTCATTAAAAGTGTCATTATACAATGAGAACACATGGACACAGGGAGGGCAGCATCACACACTGGGGTCTGTTGGGGGTGGCTAGGGGAGGGACAGCGGGGGGTGGGGAAGTTGGGGCTGGATAACATGGGAAGAAATCCCAGTTACAGGTGATGGTGGAATGGAGGCAGCAAACGACATTGCCATGTATGTACCTATGCAACGATCCTGCGTGATCCGCACATGTATCCCAGAACCTAAAGTACAATTAAAAAAAAGAAAAAGTGTCATTATAACTTAATCTTAACAATACACTTTGCCTTCGCAAGTTCTTATAAGTGACTTTAAGTTCTTCCCAACATTGTGATTTCAAAAGAAGTATCTCACTTTAAGTAACATTACCCGGAAAAGCGACAACTGAAAATACTTTTTCAAAGATTGCAAGATGAAAAATTGTTATGTAACGATTGTAGAAGGAATAAGAAAGGTGTTGATATACTTTGCTTTAAAAGGATTAAAGGGAATATGCAAATATCCGTGCCTGCAGCCTTCCTGCAGGTAAGTGTCTTCTCTGGAGCTCCACTAATCCGTGAGTCCAAGGCCTTCCTGTGGGTAAGGGCTGAGATGGCTGCAGCTATGCAGCACAGTTTAGGGTTTCGGAAATGTAAAAAGGGCAAGGGTAAGTCTCCAACCCAGAGAATAATGTGGTCCTGAAAATGTGTCAGTCTTTGGGATTTTCTTAGTTATATGCAGCAACCTCGCTGTGGCCTGAAGAGATCACTGAGAAATTACTTCAAGGATCTCAGTGTTTACCTGAAGGAGACCTTGTCATCCAGTGCCTCAGCCGAGGAGAGGGACTCGGCATCATTTGTTTCCAGAAGGATGGAGGCAGGGTGTTGTTGAATGAAACGCTGCTCACTTGGGCTCCCCAGCCCGGGTTCTGATTTGGCTCTTTCAATCTTAGAAATGCCATCTAACTTCTCCAGGTTTTGGTTTCATTATAAATACAATGAATCGATATCTAAAGTTTCTTTTAGCTATAAAATTCAATGCTATGATTTTTTTATTAATTTATTTCGTTAAACAGTAGACAAACTACATAAATGCCTTAATATTGAATGTATGTATCGCTGAATTATTGTCTGTATATAACCACTATTTAGGTCAAAATGTAGCACATTTCAGGAGTGATTTCTCATATTCCTTCTCAGGGCAACCTGTCAGTGCTCCCCACAGGCAACTATAGCATCCACTTGTATTCCATGGGTTACCGTCCTATGATCCTGTCACTATACTATGAAATATAGTGCCAAAGTTAATTTGTAATTTTACAAGAGTTAACAGCAATCATCACCTAGTAAAATATGTTGCCTGTATATACACTATGGAATACTATGCAGCTATAAAAAAGGATGAGTTCCTGTCCTTTGCAGGGACATGGATGAAGCTGGAAACCACCATCCTCAGCAAACTAACACAAGAGCAGAAAACCAAACATGCATGTTCTCACTCATAGATGGGAGTTGAATAATAAGAACACATGGACAAAGGGAGGAGAACATCACACACTGGGACCTGTCAGGGGGTTTGAGGAGGGGATAGCATTAGGAGAAATACCTAATGTAGATGACGAGTTTATGGGTGCAACAAACCACTATGGTGTGTGTATACCTATGTAGCAAACCTGCACGTTCTGCACATGTATCTCAGAACTTGAAGTATAAATAATAATTGAAAAAAATATGTTGCCCATATCAGGTATTTATCGATATTAAATAAATTATCAAGACCATTATAAAATGAGTAACTTAACTTTAGATGTTATATGTTAATAAAATTATTCATTGTAATGCTGTCCTTTTCTTTTTGGTGACTGCAGATGATAAAATACCGAGACTTTCACTATGATTTCTTTAGCTGTGGTCAAAATTTAAAAATTAAGCTTTAACAATGCCTTCTAGGCAAATTAGACACTTCCTTTTTATAGATAATTAAAATCTATATTAAAAGGGCACAAGTATTTACTTAACATTTTAGTTGTGTAATAATGTTCTTACACTTTAGTTCCAAATTCCCCCTCATTTCAAAATCACATGAAGCCATCCATATTTCCATGTTTTGCAATCAGGTCTGTGAATATAAAGCTTGTTCGTTTTGAAGCGTGGCCTGTGTACATAGGCCATATGGGCTTTTAAAATAAGTTGGGGGCCTTGGGGCATTTGCAGTGGCATTTCCTGTTAGCCCCTGTGGACCATCCCATCTCCTGGTATTTCCCCTTTTTTGTCATGCAGTGGCAACTCCCCTTCTGGTATTCATTGCCTGTGCTGTACTCATGAAGGCATGAAGATGGGGGAAGGATGGGGAGCTGGTGTGAATCAGCTGGAAAGAACAATATAGCATTTCAAATAAATGATGGCAAAGCTGTGTCATCATGATACGACCACCAGCAAGTCACCAGTGATGGCTGTGTCATCACTGTACCATAACCTGCAAGTCTACCCCAAAGTCACATGTGCAACCACCATCCTGAGGACAAATACAAATCCTGTGTCTATCTGAAGATTCACATCAAGGAATTAATGGTTCTTCAGTTTTTTGGAAGGATTAGTGTGTGCGTGTGCATTCATGTGCGTGTGTGTAATATCAAGTGCCCTGTGATATTTCAACCAATGATTCCAGATCTTGTTTTAACTGCCCCATTGGATCCGTTTTATTTCTCAGTTTATTTCCTTTTTGGGGTTCCACTGTGTACCCCGTTGCAGGGCAGATCTGCCTTGTTCCTACTTTTGGGCATTCTCTAGACTATGTGCAGCATTCAGTTCACTTTCAACCTGCTGGACGTTAGAGACTATTGACCCAGGCAGCTGCCTGTCTGGAGCCCCACGCAGGTCCCTGGGTGTAATGTGGGTCTGGCCACAGGAGGAGCATGGGGATCTGAAGGGAGAAGATGTGAGGAGACCAGGCATCCTGGTCTAACATGGAGAGGACCAGCTTCCAATCACTCCTGGCTGCAGCAGCCAATTTGGAAATTTTTGATTTGCATAAAAGCCACATCCTTTTTATCCTGTTTAAACAGAGAAGTCATTTAAATCACCTAAGCACACTTGAAGTAAGATCTGAAGGATTTAAACAATGCCTCTCATTAAAGTAATGTGAGAGTTGGAGATATTTCTCAACATCTTTTTTATCTCTGGATTTTCTTTCTAATCTCCATTTGGAGATATTTGCTGACATATTTTCTATTGAATGTAAAAAGCCCAGTTCTATAGAAGGAGAAATAATTGGCATAAAGTTAAGAAAACTTGTGTGAAAGTCAGAAAATCTGGAAATCCTGTCTGCGACTGTGTGCAGAGAGGTCTCCTGGCTACAACCTTGCCATCTCTGAGCAGAGTGGGCAGGTCCAAGCCGGCTCAAGGGAAGGACAAGCTGAGAGCTGCAGATCAGCTCAGCTCTGGGACTTCTTCTAACACAGCGTGTCTTTGGCCAGAAAGCCAGAGTGTTACCAGGTGTCCTAGATATGACCTGTCTCCACTTCCTGAACATGTGAAGCTTTTTAGGGCAGATTTCTTTTCCCAGAATCTCTATTGCGGTTATACTAGCCAAGGTTCTCCAAAGAAGCAGAACCATATTGAAATTTGTGTGTGTTTGCACACACACATATGCACACAGAGAGATTAACTAGGGAAATTAATTTCCATAATCAGGAAGGCTGAGCCATCCCACCATGTGCCCACTGAGAGCTGGAGACCTAGCAAGGCCCGTGGTGTAATTCACACTAAGTCTGAATGCCTGGGAATGGGGAGGAGGGGCTGGGGCCCTGGTAGGAGTCCCTGAGCCCAGAGGCCTGAAAACCAGAGCACCCATAGCCGAGAGCAGGAGGGGACTGAGGTCCCAGCTGAGGCAAAGAGCAAGTCCACCTTCTTCCACCTTCATGTTCTATCCGGGTCCTCCACGGATGGGTAATGCCCCCTCACACTGGGGGAGGGTGGATCTGCTTTACTCAATGGATTCAAATGCTGTTCTCTTCCAGAAATGCCCTCACAGACACACCCAAAATTAAAGTTTTGCCTGCTATCTGGGCATCCCTTAGCCCAATCAAGTTGACCCCTAAATCGACCATTGCAGCAGGCCACAGACCAGCTATGTGTGGCCTACATCTTGCCTCTGAAGAATAACGTCAGCAAGGGGACTGGGTAGGCCCTATTTGTTTTCACTGAGGAGGTTTTCCCCTCCACCTTGCCACCACACAGTCTGTAACAGTGAGTTTTTCTTAGCTTATGTATTCAGCGCTAGGATTGTTCTGTAATTGACTTAACCACCTGTGAGTGAAACTACAACCATTTTGTAAAATTTTCTCAAAGAATCAGCTTTTGCTTTCATTGATGTTTTCTGTTGCTTTTTTGTTATGCTTTTCACTGTGATTATGAGTATTTCCTCTCCTACTACATTTAGGGAACACTTACTTGTTTTTCCTCCTAGTGTTTTAATGTAAAAACTGGGATCATTCATTTAAGAAATTATTATCTACCACTGGCACTTAGGACTCCAGCTCTTACTAGGCTGCCTTAGGGTTATCCCACACATTTTAATACATGGTATTTTCTTATTCATTCCATATATTTCCTTATTTTCTTTATGATTTTTTCTTTGAACTATGGATTATCTACATGTGCTCATTAGTTTCTAAATATGTGGGAATATACCACAGTTCTTCCTGTTATTGGCTTCAAGTTTAATTCCATTTTGATCAGAGAACAACCTTCTATGACTTGAATCTGCTAAGGAATCTTCTGTAATTCTTATTTTTGTTCCTCTAGACGTAATGTACAATTTTTTTCTTTTTACAAGATTTTCTTTTTATCACTGTCTTTGAGCAATTTATGATGTTTTCCTCATGTTACTTTTAAATTAGTAAAATTTAGAAAATAATTGACTATTATATTTTCAATTTTTTTCTGTTTCTACCCCTCTCTCCTCTCTTTGGAGACTCCAATGGCACTAGCATTTGGCAACTTGAATTACTCTACTTTTTACAGAGGCTCTATTATATTTTTATTTGGTTATATTTCTCTGTCTCATTTTAGTTTCTGATGTTGATATAGCTTCAAATGCACTAGTCTTTTATTCTAAAATGACTAATTTACCATTAATTTTGTGCTTTATATTTTCTGATATAGTTTTCATATCTATAATTTTGAATTCTTAAAAATATTTCCCATGTCTAAGTTTTTTCAACATGTGGAAGGCAGTTATAATAATATTTCATATACCTAACAGGCAAGTCTGGTATCTATGACAGTTCTGTTAGGTTTTAATCAACTGATTTGTGTTCTCATTACTGGACACTATTCCAAGGGTTTTACATTTATTAACTCACTTAATTCTCATAAAAACCCTTTGAGATAGGTATAATTACCATTCTTGTTTAAGATGCAGCACCCAAAGTCTAGAAAGTTTAACTTGCCCAAAATCACAAAGTACTACTTAGAGCCTGCATTTGAAACCTAATCTCTGCTGTGCTCCCTCTTAAAAGTGAATATGGTGAATAATAACCACAGATCAAATAAATTTAATCTGTCAAGTTTGTAAGGATTTGCTGAGGGTTTTTAAATAAGTTTTTAAATGAAAAAAATAAGAATAAAAAAATACTAAAGAGCCTTATATATTCTGAAATCTACCAGGAAGTGAAGACAAATAACTTTATAGAAAATGCTACATTATCACAAATTCCATGTTGATTTATAAATCAAACTGTACTTGAACAAAGCTTAAGGATTAACTTGGAGTGTATTGAAGACAATGCTTTGCAAATGCAACCAAATCAAAAATGGACAAATGGAACCCAAGTAAACTAAAGTGTTTCTGCTCAGCAAAAGAAACTATCAGCAGAATAGACAACCCACAGAATGGGAGAAAATATCTGCTAACTGTGCATCTGACGAAGAACTAGTACCTAGAATCTTTAAGGAACTTAAATCAACAAGAAGAAAACCCCACAAATAACCCCATTAAAAAGCGAACAAAGGACACGATCAGACACTTTTCAGAAGAAGACATACACACAGCCAACATGTCAGAATGATTATCATCAAAAAGAGAAAAAAAATAATAGATGTTGCCAAAGCTCTGGAGAAAAGAGAGTGTTTATCCACTGCTGGTGGGTGCGTAAATTAGTTCAGTCCCTGTGGAAAGCAGTTATGAGATCCCTCGAAGATCTAAAAACAGGACTGCCATTCAATCCAGTAATTTCAGGACTGGGTTATACCCAACGGAATAAAATTGTTCTACCATAAAGACACACACGTGCGTGTGTTTATTGCAGCACTATTCATTATAGCAAAGACGTGGACTCAGCCTGAGTACTCACAAATAGTGGATTGAATAAAGAAAATGGGGTACATGTATACCATGGAATGCTACACAGTCGTAAAAAGGAATGAAATTATGTCCTTTGCAGCAAAATGGGTGCAGTTGAAGGCCATTACCCTAAGCGAATTAACATAGAAGCAGAAAACCAAACGCATGTTCTCACTTGATAAGGGGAAGCGAAACATTGGGTACACATGGACACAAAAAACGGAACAATAGACACTGGGGGCTCCAAAAGAGGGGAGTGTGGGGGTCAACAGTTGAAAAAACTACTTACTGGGGGCTATGTTCACTACTTGGGCAATAAAATCGTTAGAAGTCGAAACCTCAGTGTCGCTCAATACACCCATTTAATAACCCTGCACATGTTGTACCCCGGAATCTAAAGTTAAGAAAAAAGACAAAAAAAGACAATGTTTTAAGTAGTGACCATGAAAAGTCTCCATCTAGTCTACCCTCGTTCCCTTAATGTAATCAAAAATATTTTAATTGAGTACTATCAAGAATAGGCATTTTTTTTAATAATGCAATAACCTATAAAGACATCTATGACTGTTTCAATGTATGTTAAAGAAGAATAAATATGAAGCATGGGAACTGAACTAACTTTTTACGTAGCGTTTGGAATTCTGTAACGCAAACCGCATTGTTTGCACTACAATGTGGAGAGTATTGACAACCTTCGGATCTGTGGGTGAGTCTTGCCCTTCCCATGTGGCAGGTGACCTGACAGTGCACAAGCTGTCTAATCTCTAGGGTATGCGATTTATCTGTAAAATGGGACTTTTGACGACATGATTCCCAACTTAACTATTTGAGATTTGTTTTGGGCAACTAACTACCTTGATGTCACATAGAAAGATATCAGTAACTTGTGACCTTATCATGTCTTTTATTTATTGGATTTACATAAATAAATGAAATTTCCACTTGAAACTCAGCAGAAATTCACCTCATGTCCTTCCTCACTGAACTAGGTCCCAATGTCCTCCATATAATTTGCTGTCAATTTTCTAATCTTTCTCCGAATTCTGCTATTCTTACTTTAGGTAGTCTCATTTTCAATTGCACTCACTCTTGTCTACAAAATAAAAATGATGAAAACACATGGTATTCTTCCAAAACATATAGTTGAATGTCTTTGTTCCTGACCTCCATGTGAGATTGGATTGAACTTTGTATCCCTGTCCTCAGTTGTTGAGGCATTTATTTGAAACATATTTTTATGGTATCCTTTGGATCCAAGTATTTGCTTTGGTTTAAACAGTTGGATGGGATGTCTCCCAATCCCATGGGATATTGTTTCACTAAACAGATCCAAAGTCCCTTTTCTACCTTCAAAAAGGCATTTGTGTATGTGTGATGTTCTGTTCTGAAGGAAGGTTTTTGATTAAGCGGGGTTAAACGGCAGCACAAAGGATGACTTCAGTGGGCCGCTCCCCCATACACTCTCTGGACACTTTTTATTTGGCTGCTCTCATTTACCTTCCCTTATTCTTCTTTTTTCTCCTTCTTATTTCTACTCTCTCCATGTTTTATCTCTAAATTCTCCTTCATTTTTAAATGTGCTTAATTTTTTTTAGAGCATTTTTAGGTTAACAGCAAATTTAAAGAGAAAATAGAGTTTCCATCCACCCTCTGCCCCCACCCCATACACACAATCTCCCCAGTTATGAACATCCTCCACTAGAGTGGTCCCACTGTTACCTACATGGCCCATGTTTGTCTTTTTTCCTTATGTTGATTGATTCCCCTAAAGATAAACCTACCCTTGCTTCATCTGTCTCACCAGTGTTCATCAATGATGGAGTTACAGACATATTCTACCCACATAAATCTGCCGAAACGCTTCTTTTAGTAACAAGTGATAATTATCACACACACCCTTTTCTTAGTCCTCACCCTCCTTGAATCCAAAGGCACCTATATTTGATTACCTTTCCTTTTCAGAATATTTTGTCTTCTCTCATACTGCATCATGCTGATGTCCCTCCTGTATTTCTAATCACCTATTTTCTTTCTTTTGCTGTTATATTTCCTTCTAACGCCCCATTCTAAATGCAATGCTGCAAATGTGTCTATATTCCTTCTTTAGCCCTCTTTCTATTTGCAACTCCACTTCCATCCGCTGTCTCACCTCTCTGACTCAATAACGGTTTTCATGTCTAGTCTCCATCTGCTAAATTGGAGTTTCTGCTCATGTCCAGTCTCATATTTATGATATCCAGGTATAAAATGGATGTTTTCTCAATTAGATTGATTCGGCTGGGCACGGTGGCTCATGCCTATAATCCTAGCGCCTTGGGAGGCTGAGGTGGGAGGATCACAAGGTCAGGAGTCCGAGACCAGCCTAACCAGCATGGTGAAATCTCGTCTCTACTAAAAAAAAAAAAAAATACAAAAATTAGTCAGGCATGGTGGCCTGTACCTGTAATACCAGCTACTTAGGAGGCTGAGGCAGGACAATTGCTTGAACCTAGGAGGTGAGGTTGCAGTGAGCCGAGATTGCACCACTGTACTCCAACCTGGGTGACAGAGTAAGACTCTGGCTCAAAAAAAAAAAAATTAAAGAAAATATTACCTCACTTTAAAGTGAACAGGTTTATATGTGAACTCCTTATCATCCTCTCAAAGTTATGTTCTTGTTCTTGACATTGAGAAATTGCTTAGAGGGCCAGAATCTTCGAGTCTCTGTTTTCTTCCTTTCTGCCACTTCCATCTCCTATAGAAAGGTAACAAACTGATTCCAGCTGCACAATGCTACTTGTATTAAGACCTAACTCCTCCTTTTCATTTAAACTTCCAACGCAGTAACTCAATTCCTTTTTTTCTTAGATGATTGTAACTGTTTTGCATATGGTTTTTGCAGGGTAGCTCTCATAAATATTTCCCACTGTAGACAGCCTACAATACAAATTTACTCTTGTTACTCTGCTGCTTGAAAACTTCCATTTACCTTATTGTCTAATAAATAACAGATACACTCTTTAAACTGAAATTCAAGACACTTCTTGGTCCAGCATTCATTTCCTGTGAAATGCTACACTTGCTTCCCTACTGGGCCCTGGGCTCACTGAAATGGATTACTGAGCTTTTATCAAACATGTCTGTTGCCTTTCTTGCTGTTCACACATCGAACCCTTCTTCTCAGCCTTTGTACTTCTTTGTGTTTGTCCTCTGCATTTTCAACATCCTCTCTCTAAGGGATCGAGTTTCTTAAAGACAGACAACATCATAAACATCTTTGTATCTCAGACTGTGTGACCTTACACATAAGAAATGTTTAATGGATGTTTACTCAATTAGATTGAATTTAGTGTGATCCACGGTACCTTATTCTAGAACTGCTTGCTGTATGTTTACAATGAAGCAGATGTATAGAAACGTCAACGGGTTTAAGAGTTCTACGCTTCATCTAGCTTCAGTGTTCTCATGAGGTTATTAAAAAGCAATCATGGGGTTGCATATACAAATTTCACGTTATCCACTCACATATGTAAGGATTTGATGCTGTTTCTATAAAACTTAAAATATCTTAGAGCATAGTCTCATTGTACCAATGAAAGAAATGTAACACTTGCCAACTCAAGGAATTTTATTGTTTTATCTTTAAAACTCATGCCTTTGGTTAAGTAGTTTCTCAGTCTTTGCCCATAAAACTGAAGTCCTCAGGGACTTGCATTTTCTATTATGGAGAAATTACCATTCATCCCTTTGTTCTACCGTCCCCTTGCTTGCAGTTTCTAGGGTGCTGCTTGCCCATGGGCACCAACCTATGGGATCAATGCATCTGCTGAGTTCTGGTGCCTGCGTGACTTGTGGGTATCAATGCTGGCTGCTCCGTCCATGAGGGACTCCGAGACTTCCTTTCAATTACCAGACTTGTGTGTGCTTTGCTAAAGGGACCTGGAACATTCAGCTGCCTTTCCTATCACACGTGGTGGTGCCTGGGCCTCTGAAGCCACCCTCGGCTTTGCCCTCCTCAGCGTGGCTCCCAGACACGGCTTCTCATGTCTCCTCCAGGTTCCATAATCAATACTGCATTTGTTTGCTAGAGCTGTTGTAATGATGTACCACAGGCCAGATTAAAGAACAAAAATGCATTATCTCACAGTTCTGGAGGCAGCAAGTCCAATATCAACACATCAGCAGGGCTGGTTTGTGTGGAGGGCTTGAAGGAGAATCGGCTCAGTGCTCTCCTCTGGACTTGGAGGTGGACGCCTTCTCCCTGGGTTTCTTTCATATCATCTTCATCTTCTCTCTCCATGTGTCTCTGTATCTAAGTCTCTCTCTTTTTAATAAGGACACCAGTCATATTGGATTAGGAGCTACCCTGAAGATCTCAATGTAACTCAATAACTTCTTTAAATACCCTATTTCCAAATAAGGTCACATTTTGATGGACTAGGGGCTAAGAACTCCGACTTCTGATATTACTTGGAAAATTTTAAAATCTTATGAAATCTCAACTTATGCAATGTGCTAATTTCAGCTCTTAGCTGAAATAAAGCTTTTATTTGTAGTGTGTTCTCTTCTTGGCTAAATCTTATGAAGCTGGAAAAATTGCTTTCAGATCCCATAATCTACAGTGATTTCTAACATTTACCCTATACTGTATTACATGAGTCCTTCTGCAAGTCCTGGGTGGAGAATATCTAGAAAAGAAGAAAAATGTGAAGAAGGAACGCACAATTGCATAATTCATTCATTCTTTCTTTCTTTCCTGTGAGTAGGTTTATTATTCTTTTTTTTTCTTTTTTTTGTTTTGTGAGACAGAGTCCTCACTCTTGTCACCCAGACTGGAGTGCAATGGTGCGATCTCGGCTCTCTGCAACCTCTGGCTCTCAGGTTCAAGCAGTTCTTCTGCCTCAGCTTCCTGATTAGCTGGGATTGCAGGCATGTACCACCATGCCAGGCTAATTTTCATATTTTTGGTAGAGATGGGGTTTCGCCATTTGGCCATGCTGGTCTCGAACTCCTGGCCTCAAGTGATCCACCCAAAGTGCTGGGATTGCAGGCGTTAGCCATGGTAATAGTGCCCGGCCTATTATTCTTTACATAAGTCTTTAACATGAATATATAAGCATACAGAAAATTTGTATTTCAAAGAAAAAACCGACTTCAATCTATTAGACCTGAATAACTGGAAGGAAGGAGTTGCGACCAACTGAGACGGTCTATTTGGACCGCATCTTAGGTTGTTTCTATCAGAGGCAGACCTTTCAGATTCTGAGAAGAGGATGAAAATAACTCTAACTTCCATTTTTCCTCCTGTCCAGATTGACAGCCTTCCTATTTAATAAACCCCGAAGTAAAAAAATTATGTTAAGTACGCATTTACTAATTTTACTTTTACAAATACTGCATGAATTAATAATGACTTGAGCTCTTTGTTAAAACTTTTCATATGTGGAAAGTAACATAAAGACACAGGCACTATTTGAATACATGTAGTAGGCTGAAGTTCATTTCAGGTCCTGGGAAAACGTTGCTTATATTCTGAGCCATGCCTGAAGTTTCGAAGGTAGGGATTTATTTTCAAATTTCAGCTAGCACCTGGTGGCTTCCTCTGAATAAATTATGCTTCTGGCGTCTTCTATTCTGATGAGTTTTGCATTATTTTTCAGAAACTATTTAAGGAAGAATTGGTTTTTCTTTTCAATGCTTGCAAGTTTATTGTCCAGTGACTCTGCCTGTAAAACATCTCGTGGCCTCTGTTAAGCCTTGCTTAGGGCAGGCTCCTCTCCATAGTCAGAATCTGTGCTTTCACTGAGGCCAGCCCAGCCTGGGCACCTGAGGCAAAGCATGATTTGGTGGATTCCCAGGGGGAGGGAATCCCTGCAGAAGGGCTCCAGGGTGGGGTCTTGGTAGGGGTGACATATAGGAAGGTCAGGCTAGGGGACAGCACCCAGGGGATATGAAATAAGGGGGTGACCCACCCAGGTTCGAGTTATGGGGTGATGCTCAGTTGACATGACCATCCAGATATTCCTACAAATAACGAACCTCCTACCTCAGAGGAAGAGGCTGGAGAATCAGGGAGAGCTCCCCAACCCGGACACCCACTGTGCTAGGATTCTCATTGTCACTTCAATTTTGTGAGGTTCTCAAGTAAAACTAACACTGAGAAGTAAAAGATGTCAAGAAGAGAAGTCAGTGTTTAGAGGAATTTAACACCGAAACTGTATACTGAGTACTTTCTACATCCTAGGCACAAAATTATGAGCCAAAGCCACCAAGGTGAAATCCCCATACGTGCCTGACAGGAGGCATTTTTTTTAACCTAAGAAGTCACGCATATAGATACTAAAATGTGAACGAATGTTCAATAAGTGTTTTCTCGAAATGTCAAACATTCATAAAGACATTTCTGCTAAGCGTTGAATGGGTAGAAGAAAATAATTGGTAAGAAATTTGAAGTTCTTCAATAAGTAAAGGGAGGAAATGAACAGACACTTTTCAAAAGACGACATATATGAGGCCAACAGACAAATGAAAAAATGTTCATCATCACTGGTCATTAGAGAAATGCAAATCAAAACCATATTGAGATACCATCTCACGCCAGTTAGAATGGCTATCATTAAAAAATCAGGAGACAATGATGCTGGAGAGGATGTGGACAAGAAGGAACACTTTTACACTGTTGGTGGGAGGGTAAATTAGTTCAACCATTGTGCAAGACAGTGTGGTGATTCCTCAAGGATCTAGAAACAGAAATACCATTTGACCCAGCAGTCCCATTACTGGGTATATATCTGAAGGATTATGAATCATTCTATTATAAAAACACATGCACACATATGTTCATTGTGGCACTGTTTACAATAGCAAAGACCTGGAACCCACCCAAATGCCCATCGATGATAGACTGGACAAGGATAATGTGGCACATATACACCATGGAATACTATGCAGCCATAAAAAATGATGAATTCGTGTCCTTTGTAGGTACATGGATGAATCTGGAAACCACCATTCTCAGCAAACTGACATGAGAACAGAAAATCAAACACCACGTGTTCTCACCCATAAGTGGGTGCTGAACAATGAGAACACATAGACACAAGGAGGGGGAGCATCACACACTGGGGTCTGTTGTGGGGGACTAGGGGAGGGGATAGTGGGGGGGTAAGGAGGTTGGGAAGTGATAACATGGGGAGAAATGCCAGATATAGGTGACGGGGGGGATGGAGGCAGCAAACCACATTGCCATGTATATACCTATTCAACAATCTTGCATGATATGCACATGTACCCCAGAACCTAAAGAACAATAAAAAAATATATATATGTAAAAAAAAATAAGTTGACCAAAGACATGGAATATAGGAATTCGTAGTGCAGGTACTTCAAGTGGCCCAAAGGAGATACAGCACCAAATAAAAAGACTGCTGGGAGAGAAGGCTGTATGTGCTTTTTCTTTCCTTCACTGGATTTAGTGAGGTATAATACAATAAAATTCATGCATTTTAAGCATAGTTCAATCAGTTTGTTAATGTATGCAAAGATACAACCACCACTAACATCCAGTTTTAGAACCTTTCCATGACATCAAATAGTTCCTTCCTGTTCCTTTGCTGTCAATCCTTCCCCCAAACCCAACCTCAGGAAACCACTATTCTGCTGCTTTCTTTGCCTTTTCCAGTATTTTACTATTGATGTGCCTGCTGTTTCTCACTTGGCAAGGTGTTTTTGAGAAACATTCAGGTTGTAGCATGAATCAATATTTGTTTTAATGTTTTAAGCATATCATTGACACATAATCATTATACGCATATGTGGGATGCAATGTGATGTTTCCATACATGTATAGACTGTAATGATCAAATCAGGATAATCAGCATATCCATCACTTTAAATGTTTATTATTTATATATCATGAGAACATTCAAACCTCTCTTCTGGCCATTTTGAAATATTAAATAATTCTTCTAAAATATAGTCATCCTGCTATCCAGTAGACCACAGAAATTATTCCCCCCATCTAACTGAAGCTTGCACCCATTGACTAGTCTTTCTTCATCTCCCCCTGCCACCCTTCCCATCATCTGGTAACCACCATTTTACCCTCTACTTCTGTGAGAACATTTTCAATGTCACATATGAGTACAATTAGCAGTATTTGTCTTTCTGTGCCTGGCTTATTCCACTGAACATAATGTCCTCCAGGTTCATGGATGTTGCCACAAATCACAGGATTTCATTACATTTTATGGCTGAATAGTATGCCACTGTGTATCTATACTCTGTTATCAGCTGATGGACATTTAGATTGATTCCATATCTTGGCTATGGTGGATGGTGCTGCAATAAACAGAGGAGGTTGGGCGTGGTGGCTCACACCTGTAATCCCAGCACTTTGGGAGGCTGAGGTGGGCAGATCATTTGAGGTCAGGAGTCCAAGACCAGTCTGGCCAACATGGTGAAATCCCATCTCTACTGAAAATACAAAAATTAGCCTGGTATGGTGGTATGCGCCTGTAATCCCAGCTACCTGGAAGGCTGAGGCAAGAGAATTGCTTAAGCCCAGGAGACGGAGTTTGCAGTGAGCTGAGATAGTGCCATTGCATTCCAGCCTGGGTGACAGAGTAAGACTCCGTCTTACAAAAATAAATAAATAAATAAATAAATAAATAAATCAGTTTGGTATATTAATTTTATTTCCTTTGGATATAACCAATAGTGGCATTGCTAGATCTGTTTTTAATTTTTTAGAAACCTTTGTAATATTTTCCCTAATGACTATACTCATTTATATTCCCACCAATAATATCGAAGGGTACCTTCTCTATTTTGCATTGCTAATTGATAAGAGTTTCCTTTTCTTTGCATCCTGGCAACACTTATTATCTTGTGTTTTTTTGATAGTAGCCATTCTAACTGGAGTGAGGTGGCTTCTCATTATTTTCATTTGCATTTTCCTGATTATTAGTGATACTAAGCATTTTTCCATGTATCTGTTGGCCATTTGTATGTCTTATTTTGATAAATATCTATTCAGATCTTTGTTTGTTGTTGAGTTTCTTATATATTTTGAATATAAGCTCTTTGCCGAGATATGCTTTACAAATATATTCTCCTATTCTGTAGGTTGTCTATTTAATCTGCTGATTGTTTCCTTTGCTGTACAGAAACTTTTAATTTTTATATAATCCAATTTTTCTGTATTTTATTTTGCTGCCCATGTTTTTGAGGTTTTAGCCAAAAAATCCTTGCCTAGTTTAATGTTGTGAAGTTTTTACCCTGTGTTTTCTTCTAGTGGTTTTGTAGTTTAGGGTTTTAAATTTAAGTTTTTAATTCATTTAATTTTCATATATGGTGCACTGTAAGGATCTAGTTTCATTCTTTTGCCTGTGAATATACACTTTTCTCAGCACCATTTATTAAAGAAGCTCTCCTTCTTCCATTGTGTATATTTGGCACCATTGTCAAATACAATTAGCTATAAATATGTAGGTTTATTTGAGGGCTTTCTATTCTTTTCCATTGGTCTATATGTCTCTTTTTTGTGGCATTACCATGTTGTTTTATTATATAGCTTTGTAGTATGTTTTGAACTCAGGTAGTGCTCTACTTCCAGCTTTGTTCTTTTTGCTCAATATTCCTTTGACTATTTGTGTGTGTGTGTTTTTTTTGTGGCTCCATACAAGTTTTAGAATTGCTTTTTAACTATTTTTGTGAATAATTGTCTACTGATAGGGATTTAATAGAATCTATAGATCACTTTGTGTGATATGAACATTTTACCAATATTTGTTATTTCAGTCCATAAACATGAAATACCTTTCCATTTATTTAGTGTCTTCTCAATTTATTTTATTAATGTTTTATAGTTTCCATTGTAGAGTTCTTTTACCACTTTGGTTAAAGGATTTCCTAGGTATTGTATTTTTTGTAGCTCTTGTAAAACAGATTGCTTGCTTCCTTTTTTAGATAATTACTTATTAATTAATTATTGGCTATTGGTACTGAAACACTACTGAGTTTTGTATGTTGATTTTTCAATCTTTCAACTTTACTAAATTTGCTTATTTCTAATAGTTTTTCAGTGTCTTTGGAGTTTCCTATGTATCACATTATGTCATCTGCAAATAGGGGCAATTTGCCTTTCTCTTTTCCAATTTTAATGTCCTTTATTTCTTTCTCATCTGATTATTCTAAGTTACGACTTCCAGTGTTAGATATATTAATATTTCCTACACATAGTATGTGCTGCAATGTTGGGCACATAACACACTTATAGTTGTTGCATCCTCCTTGAGACTTGACCCCTTTTCACTGTATGGTGACCTTCCTTCTCTATTCTTAAAACTTTTGATTTAAAGTCTATTTTATCTGACATAAATTTAGCTACTCATAATTCCTTTTGGTTTCCATTGGAATGGAATGTACTTTTCCATCACTTCAATTTTAGTATCCATGTGTCTTTATAGGTGAAGTGAGATTTTTATAAGCAGCATGTAAGTTGGATATTGCTTTTAAAAAAATCTCTTCAGTTACTTTCTGTCTTCTAATTGGAAAATTTACTCAATTAACATTTAAGGTAATTATCAACAAGTAAGATGTTACAACTGCCATTTTACTATTTGGTTTCTAGATTTTTTTCTCAATAGTTCTTTTCTTCCTTTCTCTCTAGTGTCTTTCTTTAGTAGTGTTTCTTGAGTTGATGGCTTTTATTTTTGGTGCATCTATTAAACCTTTTTTATTTGCAGTTACCATGAGGCTTAATTTGGTTATAACAAGTTATTTTAGGGTGATATCAACTTAACTTTGTTAGAAAAATAAACAAACAAAAAAAAAATTAAAAAAAAAAAGCAATTAAAAACCCTGTACTTTAACTCCATTCTCCCCATTTGGAGGTTTGATGTCCCACATTCCATCTTTCTTTTCAATTGCCTATCTCTTAACTATTTAATGTAGTTATTATTATTTTGAATAATTGTGTCTTTTAGTCTTTATACGAAAGACATAAGTGCTTTATAGTGTTAAAGCACCCTGAATTTGTCTGTGTACTTAGTCTTCCCAGTAAGTTTTCTACCTTCAGATGTTTTCTTGCTACACAGCAGCATCTCTTTCTTTCCATTTGTAGAACTCTTGTTAGCATTTTTTTTTTGTAGGACAGATCTGTGAAATTCAGCTTTTGTTTGAGAAATTCTTTATCTCCCCTTTGTTTTGAAGTGTAGCTTTGCTGAGCACAGTATGAGTACAGTATTATTGGTTGACAGTTTAGTACTTTTTTTTTTTTTTTTTTTTTAACAATTTTGACAATATTATCCAACTCTCTTCAGACCTGTAGGGCTTATGCTGAAAATTTGGCTGCCAGGAGAATTGGAACTTTCTTATGTGATTTTTTTTTCTTTTCTATTGTTGCAGAAATTTCTCTTTGTCTTTGACCTTGGAAAGTTTGATTAGGATATGTCTTGGTGTAGATTTATTTGAGTTGAATCTTTTTGGTGACCTTTCTCTGCTTGGATGTTTGCATCTCTCTCTAAAAAGCTTCTGACCCCTTTGGCATTCTCAATACCCTCTTGAATCCCATTAATCAGAATATTTACTCTGTTGATACTGTACCATAGTTCCTGTGGGTTTTTCTTTCTTTTTATTTATCTTTCTAGATTTTCTTTTTATTTATCTTTCTAGATTTTCTTGAGCTTATTCTTTGAGATACTAGATCTATCTGCTGCTTCGTTAATTCTTCTTTTGATTCCCTGCATTGCATTTTTCATTTGATTTTTCATATTTTTCAGCTCCAAAATTTCTGCTTGATCTTTAAAAAACTATTTTAATATCTGTTCAATTTCTCTGACAAATCATGAAATCACTTCTCTGTATATTCTTGAATGTCATTGAATTCCCTTAAAACAGCTATTTTGAATTCTTTGAGGGATCACACATCTTTATCACTTTACTATCTGGTTTCTGACACCCTATCTTGTCTGTTTGGTAAGGTCATGGTTCTCTAAGCATCACTGATGGCTGTGGGCAGGGGACAGCACCTGTGCATTGAAGGATTAGATATTTATGCAGGTTTACAATATCTGACCTTGTTCCCATCCTTCTAGAGACTTTAAGCAGACTGATCACTATGTGGTCTAAGCCTGTCTGCATTGTCATAATAGAAGGTACCCCAAGCCTAGGTTTGCTGCGTATCCACAGTTGGTGTGTTGTTCCCTAGAAAAAGGCTTACAGAGGGTAGTTCTGACTGCTGTTTCCACCTGGTAATGGAGTAGGTCCAGTTTCTTCATGCACAGTTCCAGGCACTGAGTCAGGTACTGCAGGGCTCTGCCCAGGGTTGGGTTTCACAGTTACAGGCCCAGTAGTGGCCTCCAAGTCAACACCTTTGTGTACGACCTTCTTCTTTGCCCAAGGGGACACTATCTCTTCCCAAGCTGTGCTGCCTGGGGTTGAGGGAAGAATGGGGCAGGCAGTCTTATGGCCACTGCAGCCACTCTAATGTTGGATTGTCAGATATTTCGGTTGTTTCCATTTTTAGTTATCAACATCAATGCAATGAACATTCACATGCATGTTTTTGTGTGGATCTATATTTTCGGTATTCTTAGGGAGAAACCTATGATTAGAATGTTGTATACTATGATACAGCTCTGTTTTTCTTTCCAAGGTGAGTGAAAGTCATTAGAGAATTTTGAGCAGAGGAGAGACATGAAGTGATTTACATGGTTACACTGTTATTACAGAGAATGTAGAAAGTACAGACTACAGAAAGATGAAGCCAAAAGTGAGAAGACCAGGGAGGGAGCAATTGTAAAACTTCAGAAGAAAGATCAAGAAGCTTTGGATCAACTGACAAATTTTTTGTTACAAAAAGTAACACTTTAGGCAAAGAGTAACAAAGAAAAATGTTAGTTATAATCTATGGTAATCACTACATGATGTGCTTAATTCTGGAGTACCTGAGACTCTCAACGCACTTGTCATTGCTAAAAACATCTATTCTTCTTTATCTAGTCAAAGTCATGAAGAAATTGCAGAACTGACCTTTTCCACAAAGCTCTTAAGCACTTTTCCTTGAAGTTGTGGGATATAGAGGTACTTCAAGGATGCTTATGTTTGAACTTCAAAGTTTATTAAATCACACATTGTTTCATTTTCAGAAATATACTGCCCCTATCACTCTCAAATCACTGTAATTTTAATTATTTCTCTTATCTACTCTTATTCCCCAAAGAAAAACATTTTATTGAATATTTTTGAGGATTCTGAAATTTTTATTTCTGAAATGGCAACATGGGCAGCAGATAAAACCACAGTCCTGGGAGACAGGTCCCATAGATTTCAATCTTGACTCTGTGGTCAACTGTGCAAACCAACATTCTTCTCCATTTGTGTCTCAGTATTTCTACCTGTCTGATGAAGAACTAGGATTAAATAATTTCTATTGTTCTTTGCAACACAAAGGTTTTGATTGTTTTTAAACTGTCAAAAACCCAAAAAGATATGTTGATGAAAAGAGTCAAACTCTGTAAAATATTTGAAGAGATTTATTCTGAGCCAAATATGAGTGACCATGGCCCACTACACAGCCCTCAGGAGGTCCTGAGAACATTTGCCCAAGGTGGTCGGGAGCAGCTTGCTTTTATATCTTTTGGGGAGATATGAGACTTCAATCAAACACATTTAAGAAATACATTGGTTTGGTCCGGAAAGATGGGATGCATCAAAGCAAGGGCTTCTAACTTTTAGGTAGAATTAAAACCTTTCTAGTTGACAATTGGTTGAGTTTATCTAAAGACCTGGGATCAATATAAAGGAATGTCTTGTTTAAGATAAAGGATTATGGAGACCCAGATTCTTATTTGCAAAGGAAGCTTTTAGGTGCAAGGCTTTAGATAAAATCGGTTGTAAATGTTTCTTATCAGATTTACAGTCTGTGTTGATAATGGTGGGGGAGGTACAATAAGGCATGTCCGACCCCCACTTTCTGTCACGGCCTGAAACAGTCTCTTAGGTTAAATTTTAAAAGAGTCCTGGCTGGGGAGGAAGTCCATTCAGGTGGTTGGAGGGGGAGTCTTTGAATTTTATTTTTGTTTACAGGTAGCTGTGAAGTAAGACTTGCACAGATTCTGATTTCTATTGATGCTGATGAAAAAGAGTCAAATATGGCATTGTAACAAGACAGTCCATTGATCAGATCAATTGTGATGATCTGGGCTGCTGCCTCTGAAGAAGGCCACTAAGAAAGAAATTTAAATGCATGTCCTGCCTCTTCCTCCTTTCCAGTGAATGGTTTGGTAGTTTCTGGGAATTTTTAGAG
This sequence comes from Ateles fusciceps, assembly GCA_036589455.1. Lineage (NCBI taxonomy): Eukaryota > Metazoa > Chordata > Mammalia > Primates > Atelidae > Ateles > Ateles fusciceps. The sequence goes on from JAZHEH010001829.1 coordinate 261,117, forward strand.
CAGCTGTCTTGAACAGAGAGATGAAAACCTGTAGCCTTAATCAATATCACCTGGACCACGCCTTAAGAAAAAAATAAATGTTTCTTATTTTTAAGAAACTGAGTATCAGAATCATTTTTGTTACATCAGTTAGGCTGCTACATTAACTAATATATGCAACCACAAGGAAAGATATTAATAGTGAATTATTTAGAATAATTTGCAATTTATAAGTAGAATATCATAAATGTAGTATGTTAATATCTAATGGCTATCAGTCTATCAATAAACTACTCTTTTTCTGAGAAAACAAATTTACTAGATGGATATTAATGCATGTAGATATAAAAGAATGACCTAGAAAACAGGATGATTTTAGATGAATCCTGGGGATATGCCAGAGTGAATGAGAATTATACTACACCTTTCTGTGAGCCTTTGATTTATAGTACAGAGAACAATAACCCAGGAGGTGCAACTTCAGCCAAAATCCCAGCTAGTTCATCTGGGCAAGTCATGAAACAGCAGAGCCTCAGTTTTGTCTTTATAAATTGGAAGATCTCTTTTTAAAAACAGGAAAAAAAAACCATTGTCTAATTCACAGTGCTATGATAAAGAGGAAGGGAACTTCTGTTTGCTAAAGTTGATTGGGAATTGCAACTTTGGAGCCAAGGCTCTCACATGTGAGTGAGCCACAGAAGCCCTGAAGGAACTGCTGAGATCCAGAACTGGGCCCACCCGAGGGCTTCTGACACAATAAGCCTTGGGTGTGACCTAAAGATGTGCATTTATTACAGGTTGCCAGATAAGGCTGATGTGTGTGATCTGCGTAGACCACATTGAGGACCACTATCTTCAAGTAAATTAGGAATGGAAGTGTATTAGTCCATTTTCATACTGCTGCAAATAAATAGTTGAGACTGGGTAGTTTATAAAGAAAAAGAGGTCAAATGAACTCACAGTTCTACATGGCTGGGGAAGCCTCACAATCATGACAGAAGGTGAAAGAGGAACAAAGGCACATCTTAAATGGCATCAGGCAAGGAAGAATAAGCAGGGGAACTGCCCTTTATACAACCATCAGATCTGGTGATACTAATTCACTATCAGGAGAATAGCATGGGAAAAACCTGCCCCCATGATTCAATTGCCTTCCACTGGGTCCCTTCCACAACATATGGGGATTATGGGAACTACAATTCAAGAAGAGTTTCAGGTGGGGACACAGACAAACCATATCAGAAAATATGCCACATCTCTGTATTTTAAAATATATTCACAGATGTGTTGAGGGACAAAAAGGCATTGCAGAAAAATGAGTAACTCTCAGGGAAATTATCTAAATATGTCAGAGTAGGGAAAAATAATCAGAAAGCAGAGAGAAAAAACCTTCTCCCTTTTGAAGACATTATGATTGTTTTCAGCCACATGTGCCACTTGTGAAGAATGAGGTTAAAAATAAGAACAGAGAAACTGAACATCTTGGATGGCCTACGTCCTTTAACTGCAGATTTGATAGGTGGTTGGTCCAGGGGATTTGGGGACTTCATCTGATGCATATGTGAAGCCACCCTGGGAGAAAGTAGTAATCTCACCTTTTCAGTAAAGGCGTGCCCAATGTTAGAGGAATTTGGAATTCAGGTCAGGAAGGCAAAGAAAATGAATGCATAGATGTTAACCTGGAAAAATAAATGTTTGCAGTATTGAAGTGAGATGCTTTGCAAACCAGCTTGATTGGTAACTTCCGCAACATATAGAACGTGTATAAAAAGGAAGCTTTAGACATATGTTTATTAACTTCATAACTTGGCTGCCCAAAGTTCTGGGATTACAGGCATGAGCCACCTCGTCCAGACAAAATGCATCTTTTGTAGATAGCATATGGTTGAATTATGGTTTTATCCATACTGCTGATCTCTGCTTTTTGATGTTGCTTTTAGTTTATTTGCATTTTTAACAGTTATAGTAAATATAAGTGATATACAAATAATGGCATATATTTAATATGTATAATTTGATAATTTTAGACATAGACAAACACTTCTAATATCATCACCATAATCAAAATAATAGGCATAGTCATTACCTCCAGAAGTTTCCTTATGTCTTTTGTATGTAGGTATGTTTTGTAAGTTTGACAAAACTGTCAAGGATGCACAATAGGAAAAGGATAGTCTCTTCAGTGAGTGATGTTGGGAAAAGTTTATGTTCACATGCAAAAAAAAAAAAAAATGAAACTGGACCCTTTCCTTACCCAAAAATCAACTGGTATTTCATATACAGCAGAGGTGCAAGAGGCAAATCTTTTTTTTTTTTTTTTGGTTTAACTGAGTGTGCCCTAATCTCTTTTTTATTTCTAAAGGTCTGTTCTGTAGGATGTAGAAGTCTTAGTTGACTAGTGTTTTTCTTTCAGTTCTTTGAATATGCCATTCCATTTTCTTACGGCCTCTATTGCTTCTGGTGAGAAATCAGCTGTTTGTCTTCTGAATATTTCTCATACATGATGAGTTGCTTCTCACTTGTTAATTTTATTACTCTTTTTGTCTTTGGACAATTTTATGATGCATCTAGGTGTGGTTCTTTTAAAATTTATCCATTTAGGGTTCATTGTGCTTCTTACATGTAAGGTTAGTATTCTGCATTATGTTTTGGAAGGTTTTGGCCATTTTTTAAAAGATATTTATTCTTCTCCCCTTCTCTCTCTTCTCTTCTTTTGGGGAATCTATTATGCAAATGTTGGTACATTTGATGTTGTTAGATAGGCCCCTGAGGTTCTGTTCATTTCTTGTTTTAGTATTATTTTTTGTTCCTCAGACTGGATAATCAATAGCAACAAACCTACCTCCAAACTTATGAATTTTTTTTTCTTCTACCAGTTGCTGTCAAGCTCTCATAGTGGAATTTGCATTTTATATATTATACTTTTTAATGCTAGAATTTCTATTTGGCTCTTTTAAAAAAATAAAATTTATATTTCTTGATTGATATTCTCTTTTTGGTGAGATATTTTTGACATATGTTCTTGGCTTTCTTAGACATGATTTCCTTTAGTTGTTAAAGACATGAAAAACAGCTGATTTAAAATTGGTGCCTAAAGAATCCAAAGTAGGGGATTCTTTGTAGACATTTTCTATGTATTCCTTTTTTCCTTGTATATACAAATATTGTTCTGTTTACGGTCTCAAAATTTTCTGTTGAAAATGAGACATAAATAATACAATAGGAAAATTCAATTGATAGGATTCACTTCCTCTCCTTCAAGTTTGCTCTTCTTGAAGTTTGCTTAGTGAATTTTCTGAAATAATTCTGTGAAGTCTGTACTCTTTGTTGTATGAAACTACTGAAGACTGCTTGAGTAGCTAAACTCAGCTTACGATTAGGTAGATTTCCTCTACTACCTGAAAACATTAAGCATCCCAGGCTTTGCCACAGAGTTCTACATGGATGTTGAGGCATGCCTTCCACTCCCCATCGGACAGTTTACAAGTTACCTTCGTCTTTCCTTTCTTCTTGTGCTGAGCCTCAAGTTCAGTCAGAGGCAAGAGACTTCTCAAGTCTTTGCTTACTGTGCACACTTTGCAAAGACATGTGCTTTACATTACCACGTATGTCAGAGCTTTTCTAAGTTCCCATGAAAATTTCATTTTCCAGCTTTTCCTTTTAAGTTTTTTGGTGAGGTTTCATTTTTGCTCCCAACTGTGTTCTCTGCCTCAGGCAGATGTAATGTTAATAATTGCCACTAACTGTTTTGACAAATTCCCTTAAAGGAGAGGATCTTCACACTTGGAGACACTAAATCAGGTCAAGTAATTGACAAGGCTTGCGTTGGGTTTTCCAAGGAATTATTAGGTAAAAGAGTTTCAACTCTTCTCACTCTTTTTGAGGCACTGTAGTTCCTAGTTCTCACCATTGTTGAAGAGTTTGTTGAGAATAACATGGAGGTGGAGGAGGTGATGGAGAACAGCATAAAAATGTTGGTTTTCTTAAGTTTTATCAGTATTGTCGTGATTTTATGAGGGAGAGAATTTTCTATGAGTCCTTATTCTACCACTTCTAATATCATCATTGAATAAGTAAAATCTAAATATCTCTGTTCACAAATTAGCTGCTGAAACAAGCAATTTCTGATATAAAATAAAATATAATTTCAAATAGGTCCCTAAATTTGAACACAAACATGAGGAGTTGACAATAAAAGAAAGATTTCCTCCCGATAGTAAATAATAATGAGACACTTTCCTTTAAAACTATTATTTGTAGAACTGTCTGTATTTTACCAGCATAGTTACCAAGGTTAAATTTCTGGGAAAGACTTCATTGGAGCATGGCTCAACTATTAGTCTCATTGAACATATAAATATTTCAAGATTACATTCTACAAGTATTTAGTTTAAACTTTTACCCAGGAAGCTATGAATAAATCTAGATAACACATGCTAGCTGAGTAATTGCATCTTAAAATGAGAATTATTTCAATGACTCCATCTTCTGTTTAACCTGAACATCTTATTTTTCCCAAGGACATACTCCTCTACGAATATGCTCTGCTGAATATATTTACTTTAAAAATGGAAAAACTTGATTTCACTTCAATTTCACAGTCACATCACTGCTTCAAGTTATTTAACAACAATGACAATATTTGGACAATAGAAGCATCACTTTAAGATACTTGAACCTTGTCCTACACTCCTGAATTTTGTTACTTTCCGCATTACATCAACCTTATTCCCTAATTCCTCTGCATATGCATTCTAAAAGACTTTTCTCATGATGTGCTGACATAGTTTGAGATTCTATATTGTGTTTGATTTAAGTAGTTCCTATTCCCTGGAACCACTTTGAGCTGTATTGCTCTCATTGTCCTTCTTATCAGCAAGCTGCAGACATGGTCCTAGTATTTCTGTTGAATACTATATTCTCTGGTTGAGAAATACTCTATCTCCATTGGAAATTTAGAGGGTGCCTGTGAGGTTTTGGACTTTATTTAAAAAAAAAACTACAGTATCTTTGTTGTTTCGGTTGGCAACTAGATGTCACGCAATTTTAATTATAGCCTAAAAATACTTTCTTTTATTCTTTCTGTTACTTCATTGACAACTGACAATTTAAAATAATTCTTTTAATATTGTCATTTTAAAATTAATTTTTATATTTCTGTATTATGAGATTGCATACATATAATAATTTGACTCTCTTAACTTTTAGGATATGTCTGTAGAATTTTAAGGAAGACAAAAACATCTAATTGTTAAACCTTGCTTATAGAAATCTCCACAATTGCAGATTATGTGAAATGTAGTGACAGTTGTACTATGTGAATGTAGGTTACAGAGTGTTTTACTGCAGACTACAATTTATTAAATCATTATCCTCTTCTGTAATCTCTACTTTTTCTCCCTTCTTTTCTTTGGATCCTTTTAATTAGGTGTTAAACAGACACAACTCTGTCTCATCCGTGAAAGAAGCAAGCTTCTTGAAATTGTCAACATTCAGTGCCTTCATGTGTTTATTTCCCACAATTATGAAGAAACTAAAAACTGGCGGCCAGGTGTGGTGGCTCATGCCTGTAATCCCTGCACTTTGGGAGGCCAAAGCAGATTACTTGAGGTCAGCAGTTCAAGACCAGCCTGGCCAACATAGTAAAATCCCACCTGTACTAAAAATACAAAAATTAGCCAGGTGTGATGGTGTGCACCTGTAGTCCCAGCTACTTGGAAGGCTGAGGCAGAAGAATCACTTGAACCCAGGAAGCAGAGGTTGCAGTGGGCCGAGATCATGCCACTGCACTCCAGCCTTGGTGACAGGGCAAGACTACATCTTAAAAAAAAATAATAAAACCAACGAAAAACTGAATTTCCTATTTCATGGAAATTGCTCTCACCAAGGTTATCACTGATTTCCCTTAATCACCCCAGCCTTCTTAGAGTAATTTTCCGTGTTGGCTTCTGGGAGAACAACTTTATGGCCACGTCCAGCTTCGCTCCTACTTCACCTACTTTGTGATGTTCTCTTCTGTTCACCATGTCTCATGGCACAATCACCGTCAGAGCTGTGTCCCAGGTGATCTTTATAGTCCTCACATTTCACGGAAAACTCTGGCTACCTGGATGGCTACTGATGATGCTAGAAACACAGATCACAGCGTGCCCCTCCTCACACTGGCCGAGAATAGAACTCTGTCTTACAGTACAGTCTTTAAAGGAGGTAAGCTTGCACATCTATGACTTAATTTGTGAACTAAAATATGAAAAAATTATTACATTTACTTAATTTTATTTTTGGGCTCTTAATTTCTTTGAACAAATTTAAACATCCAGAGTGTTCACTTCTACACTTTGAGAAGCTAGCTGTCTTGTAAACATGTATTTTTATATGTATTGTTAGTGTTAGATTAGGCAGAAGCCACTCATGAGCAGGAGAGCGTGACCCCTGAGAAAGGGGGTCTGGAAAACCTCACACCCCAAGGACCACCTGAAACCTGCATGCTGGGTATCAGCAGAGAGGAAGGGAAATACCTAGACAGGAAGGAGTGCCAGAATGTCGCCAGATGCACGCTGAAAAGAGGAAGATGGCAAAGAAGAAATTCCTAGGAGAAAGCGCAGGTGCAATTCCCAGCCAATACCTGGCCACGCATGCGCACCGATTAACAGTAAAGGAGGGCCCCGCAAGCCTAGGGAGGGGACTAGGCAGGAGAAAGCAGAGGGCTTTAAGGCAGTAGCAGGAAAACTAGACAAAGAACAAAGGTGGAGATTTCACGCAGAGGCGGAAAGCTCAAGGAAGAGTTCTACGTTATAAACACCCGATGCAGAAAACACAGCACTCTTGGGGGGCTTCAGGCTCACTCCCCTCAGCAGCCCTCTCTGCCTCACCTGTGTAGATGCGCTCTCTAAGAAAACTCTCGGCTCTCTATTTTCCTTCAATCAGTTCTCTTTTCCGCTCAATCAGTCGCTTGGCAAAACACTTTCTCCAAGTAAGACTAAGAACTAAGGATTCCTGCACTTCCCAGTAACATTTTTATAATGCTTAGAAAAAAAAAAAACTTATTGCATTTTAAATGCATCAATTAAAGCCTTATTGTGAATATTCCAGTTGACATTGTCTTAAATAATAAGAAATCACAAATAGGTAATGTAAAGGAGATCATTTTAAACAATTAAGATTGTTATTTGAGTGGCTTGTTTTATGTTTTTTAAGGTTTATCTTATATATTCTTTATAAAGAAAAAACACTATTTTTTTTCTCAGCACGTGATTTATCCCAGATATCTATATTTTTTTAAATTAGCAAAATAATTTTTTGTGACTCTGGAAGAAACAATTATGAAAAAATAGCCTCTAATATTATTACAAAAGCTAAATTCAAAGTTACTTTCCATATGTACAGACATAACTTACTACCTTCGGCCTCAGTTTCCACTGTTCTTTTCTACAGTCTCCTTCAAGGCCAGGCCTTCCCTAAAAATTTGTTTCTCTCAGATTCTCTTCTCTTATAGTCATCTATACATCTCAGAATATTACATTAAGCACCTCCTCATCTAGACCGTGGCCCACTATGCCGATAGAGTCATCTTGAAACCAGTTAGACCACGAAATCCCTCCGCTTGAAATTGTGTAGGGACCTTTTCTCCATTTGACTGAACTCCTAATGCTTTCCCATGGGGTCACTTCTTATCTTTCTATGGTCACCTTACGCACTCCTACACCTGATGGGAGTCTGATTCCTTATCTTGTGCTCAGCCTTGTGGGGGCACATGATAAGCAGCATCTGGATTTCTCCCAGCTCAGGCATGAGGTACAGGCTCTTGACAACCGTGTGTTATGTGTCAGGAAACTGAAATTGAAATGAATTATCCATGGCTACATGCATTATCCATGGCTACCAGCTGGGAAATGGAAAATATTTGAACCCAAGAATTGTTGATCTAGAGTTCTTTTAGGTGTTATATTCTGCCTCCTTTCCTTAAATATTCAGTCATATTTTCCTGATGGTTGCAATTGCCAAAGTTGTTTCTACTTCTGTGTATTTTGAGTCACTGTTTTCTCGTCTCAAAACATCTTACTCTGAGTTCTTGGGTGTTTAAGATTTTCTCATCCTTTAAGTCTCAGCGAAAGTGTCATATTCTCAGGTAGGAATTTCTAGCCACTCTTCCATATGCAAAATATCCTAAGTTTCTGTCTGCAGTAACAGAGTACTTACTGCCTATTTTTCAATTTAGTACACTCTGTAATTATGCTATTGATCCGGTTACTGTCACCTAATATAATTATTCAATGTGCCTGGCTCAGTGTATGTAGTCGTCCAATAAATATTCATGGAATGAATAAATGTTAAAGGTTATGGAAGTGTGAAGTCAAAATCTTATGAATTAAGAAGATGGGAAAAGTCAGAAACAGCTTCACTACATGTATAAAACACAAACCAATTATGTCCAAAGAAAAGCAAATATTACTTCCATAGAATTAATAATTTAATATTATGTGAAGAGTGGGTCATTAGATACTTGTAAATTGGCAATTGATTCTCAATATCTTCCTTTAGTTATACCTTCTTGAAGTTTAAGTGAAGAAAGGTGTTGTGAGAGGGCACAGTGGATGTTGAATAATAAATTTTTAAAAATATCTTATTCTTAGAAGTCTCACTTTGCCAGATTTTTTTTCTCCTTAAATTTTCTTCGTAGCAAGTGTGTGTACCCTTGATCACACTGAAGAAAATTTGGATGTTGACAGCACATAGAAGCGTCGTTGTCAGATGTCTTCAACACAGCAACTTCTAGGACTTCAGGCTCCAAAAGCATCACAGGAGGAAAAACACCCTCACTGTTGCTTGAGGGAAATTTGTGGATTGTGCAATTTTGTTGGATTTATATAATTTGCTTTAAGTTTTTATGTTACATATAGTATAAAATGTGCACTTTACTTTTTATAAGTCAGAATTTTATGGGTTTTGCTTTACTTACAGAGTTTTCCTCAAGCAATTTTTAAGATACGGAACATCAGAAACCAAGTATTTGGAATTTGAGAAATGTGAGCTGGACAGCTGAGTGAATCAGACAGAGCCCTAATAAAAACATAGAAAAACATTAATTGAGATAATTCTCCTCCCAAAAATGAGTGCAATCGCTTTACAATAGGAAACCATTACATTAGCCTTTGTTTTCTCTCCAGCACCTATTACATGCACTGTGACACTTGGAGGGTGGTAGCATTTTACTGTCTCAGTGAAGAAATGAAATTTCTCACCTGTTTCCCCCTGTACTTAGTGTTCCATAAATCTTAAATATAAATACATATAGAAAACACACACATATAACACACACATATAGGTGCGGTGGCTCACACCTGTTATCTTGACACTTTGGGAGGCCGAGGCGGGTGGATTACTTGAGGTCCGGAGTTCAAGACCAGCCTGGCCAACATGGTGAAAACCCAACTCTGCTAAAAATACAAAAATTAGCCAGGCATGGTGGCATGCACCTGTAATCCCAGCTACTTGGGAGGCTGAGGCAGAAGAATCACTTGAACCCAGAAGTTTGTACTTTGTTTTTTTGTTTTTGCTTTTTAACTTCTATTTTTGTTTTATAGGTCCTGTATAATTTGTTTTAAAGAGGTTCTGTTTTCATTTGTTTCCAGGATTTGTGTCAAGATTTAGAACTCCTTTTAGCAGCTCTTCTAGTGGTGGCTTGGTAATGGCGAACTGTCTCGGCATTTGTTTGTCTGAAAAGAGTTATATCTTGCCTTGATATATGATGCTTAGTTTTGCTGAATGCAAAATTCTTGGCTGATAATTGTTTTGTTTGACAAGACTGAAGATAGGGCCTCAACCCATTCTAGCTTGCAGTGTTTCTGCTGAGAAATCTGCTGTTAATCTGATAGGTTTTCCTTTAGACATTACAGTGCTTCTGTCTCACAGCTCTTAAGAGTCTTCCCTTCATCTTAAGTTTGGATAACCTGATGACAATGTGCCTAGGTGAAGATCTTTTTGCAATGTGTTTCCCAGGTGTTCTTTGTGCTTCTTGTATTTGGATATCTAGGTCTCTAGCAAGGCCAGGGAAGTTTTCCTCAATGATTTTCCCAAATATATTTTCCAAGCTTTTAGAATTCTTTTTTTCCTCAGGAACACCAATTATTCTTAGGTTTCGTCATTTAACATAATCTCAGACTTCTTGGAGGCTTTGTTCATATTTTCTTATTCTTTTTTCTTTGTCTTTGTTGGATTGGCTTAATTTGAAGGCCAGTACCACATTCTTTCCAGGATCTCATAAACTTTGCATGGCAATAAAGATTTAAGTAAGTAAATAAAAATGTGCACACTTGTTAGTTTGCTCACCTGAATTAAGGCAGGTCTGTGTATCTTTTACTGTTCCATGAGCAACATTAAATATTTCTTGTGTTTCTCACCCAATCATTAATACTCTTGGTAAACATGTCTGGGAGCAGTGTTCATCCCCCTGCAATTAAATCTCTCTCAGTGTGGATTCTTTTACTTCCATCTGCTTTGTTTTGACATGTATATTTCCCTTTGGGAGCTATATTCAAGAAAAACTAGAAAGTCCTAAATTAAGAAAAATATAACATCAACTCCCTCTCCACAATGGTGCCTGCTTTACACTCTATATTTCAGAGGTAAATTTATAATATGTCTAATGATTTTCACTGGTCTCTGGTACACTTGAAGGAAGGCAGTGCCAAGCCATAAATCTAAAATGCATGCGATATTTTTTTTTTCTGTTTGTAAAGAAGCAAATCCCATCAAAGATCTGAGGTTGAATAACAAATGGCCAGTTGTTCTTCATTGGTGTCTAATGAAACAACTGCAGGTGTATTGTCCAAGATGACAGGAGATAGCCAGCAAAAGCTCAGGTTTCACAGTGTGTGTGGGTATGTTTTAACACTGAAGGATTCTTGATAATTTACTTCTTAACTTTTGTGCCAGAGAAGTGTTATTTTGTATGCCTTTATATACTTTTTTTCTGCTGAATATTGCTGAATTGTAACTTTGATTCATAAAATGACCTTGCTTCTGATCTGTCAGAAAAAATAAAGCGACACTTCTTGCTCTAAAGCAAAGATGACACTAAAGGGAATCATCATTAAATTGGCTCATTGGAATAAAGGCCAACTTGAGATAAGTTGTGAGATTTTATGCCAAAATGTGCAAGTCCTCTTCCCAGAAAAATAGTAAGTAAATAAAGGTTTCCCAGGTTTTACAAACATATGTGGTTTTTGAAAAATTGTAGTTTGAAGGCACCTCATGGAATACAGGCTTCCACTTTTCCTCTGCTCCCATAGTTTTTCCAGGAGCAATATATTTCACATTCATGTTAATCTGCTTGTTAGAGAACATATCTGTTAGTTCTTGGAAAGATGATACTCAGATGTTTATAAGCTTCATAATGGAATGGCCCTCCCCATAAAGACATTCCCTGCAGAATCTAATGCAGATTTCTGTAACATGGGTGGGTCTCTTCCAAACAGTTGAAAGTCTTAAAAGCAAACAATGAGGTTCCCCAAAATTACAGGAAATTCTGCCTTCAGACTGTAGTATAGAAATTCTACCTAAGATTCCAGCCTTCATACTAAAGACTGTGACTTCAACTGTCACCTGAATAAATCTCCAGCCTGCTGGCCTGCCCAGTAAATTGAGCCATTTCCTTAAAATACAAATAAATATCAATTTCTCCTCTCTCTCTCTGCATATTATACATACATGCAAATATATATATATATACACACACACACATATATGAGTTTTAGACAAACTTTATAATGATTTTTTCATAGCGTAGCTAACTTTATATGTTTATTGTGGACCAGAAATAATTGAGAGTACAAATGAATGAACTATGATGCTTTTATATGAAGAAGGATGACAAAGATGAAAAGTAATATATTATTATAATCAATATTGATATTAAATAAAAATCCATCTTGGTTAAAAAAATTTGCATGACTATATATTTATAGTTTTGTATATATTTATCTCTTTGTCTCTCCCATTGATTTAGTTTCTCTGGAGAACCTTGACTAATACAGGGCCTCTTAGGTCTGTCCGTGTTCTGGGGGCACTCTGGTCCACACTTGAACACATTTTCTTCAATCTACATAGCTGCCGAAGGCTCCCAGCATTGAGTGGGGTCAGAGCTGGAAAGAGCCCACAGCAGTCCCAGGGTGAGGTTTAAGGAGTGAGAGCCTTGGGCCAGAAGTCCCGGCATCTTCTGGTTGTGGAGACACAAGCCATGAGGAATTAGCAATGTATACTTGATGCAGCCCCAGTGGGGACTTCATCCTGCAGACCCTTGGGGTCCTGGGGGAAAAGTCGTGTCATCGGATGCGAACATTGACATCTTTTTTGGAACAACTCCCGATGTGTGACTGAGTGCTGGTGGAGACAGAGTATCTATCTAAGGTCAAAAAGTGACTATGTCATCTGAATGACTCTCCACGAGCTGGACAGTAATGTGCATTGGGTCATAAACTGGAGAAGCCCAGAAACCATGCATTGCAGGATGGAAATGCTATACCCAGGACAAGCACCTCCAGAGGGATGGGCACATTTTACAAGCAGGGAACCCAGGCCTCCACATCCATTGTCACGAATGCAGCTGACCTTCCCCCTCAGCACACACCTGTGAGGAGGATCTCTACAACAAGCCAATATGAGCTTGCATCCTCAGCTCATGGATATGTGGGTGCAAATTACACAAAAAAGCAGCGGCCCTAAAAGGCGGCAGCAAAGAGAAACCTGCCCATGGCAGGGCTTTAAGCAGCAGGTCCAATCAACCATTTGGGATGTAACAGAAGCAGCCTGAGGTTAGAACTTATGTATACCTACCTATGTACATAAACATGGGAAGCATTGAGTGCTGGGCTGATGGGTCAAGAATTTGGAGGAAATAATCAGAAAGCTGGAGACAAAGTCTTGGTATACACAATAGATCGACATGTGGGAGTCAACATGGAAGGTGGAGACCTTTGTGCTGTAACACTCTAGCCAGTTCACAGAGCTTCCACTGGAAAAGAATCATTAGATTACAAAGCAGAGAAAATGCCTAGGCCTCTTGCAACATCTAGAGTTTCCCATTGGCCACCACCGCATTAGCATGATGGGCACATGAGTGAACCATGCATGCTATGGGGTGGGACTACATAGGGGCCCCAGAGCTTGTGATGCCCTTCACCAAGACTCATCCAGCTACCGAAACCATCCAACGTTCTGCTTGCCAGAAACACAGACTGACCCCCAGGCACCACTTCTTGAGATCACCCAACAACTTGATGGAAAGTTGATTAAATTAGTTTCCTTTTATGTGAGAAGGGGCAATGGTTCGTCTTGATTGGAATTGGCACATATTCTGAATGTGATCTTAATGATGTCAGGCACTTGGCCATCACTGCCCTCTGAGGCCTTCTATTTGATCCACCATAGGATATCTCACAGAGCAGCCCCTCAGAATGAGGGGGTGAGTCTATTAGTCCATTTCAGCAAAGTACATGGAAAATGGGTCGGGTGCTCTGGGATACAATGTTCTTATCACAGACTCCAGAAGCACAAAAGCAGGTGCCTGTTACAGTATTGAGACGACCTTTGCACAGGTGACTAGCTGGCAAGAGATCAGGCTTTGCAAACATGGGACACTATCCTCCATGTTGAAGTAGACACTTTGGCATGTTGCATGCTGAGTCTCTAAGAGGAGGACAATGAGAGACAGGAGTGGCCTCTCCTGTTGTTACTGCCAGTGTCTTACTCTCCCTCTAAGTTTCTTCCTGGAAGCAACACTGGAATCCTGGAGTAGCTTCTAGAATAAGAAAAAGTTTCTCCAAGTGATGCAAAAGGTGGTGCCTCAGTGGGTCACCCATATGACCTTGGATAGAAGATTTGGTGCCTTGGGACGAGAAGTTTTCTCTAGTGCACAGCCTTCACTGCCAGCACCTTCAGCTATTTCAGTCTCAGCTGAAAACAACAGCCTCTCCCAAGACCATGCTCCTTCCTGGAGGAGCCTCCTGCCACAGATGATGGATGGGAATCGAGAGGGATCTGCCATCTTGGTCCAATGTGGGCCACCTCTGAATGGCATTTTACGCTGGAGCCCCATGGAGATCTTCACACTGCATTACACTGCAGCTTCTCTCTCTGCCTGTTTCTGCTTTATTCTTTCCCTTTGACATGTATCCATTCAACAGCACATGCTAAGAAACATTTTGCACAACAGACTATCTCACAGGCTAATTCTTGGGATTTCAAACTGTGACATGTAAAAACAATGTTGCTTTTTTCTAACAAAGATGGTAAGTATCAAAATAAGGTAGAATAAGATAAAATTATAGTAGAATAAGATAAAATTATTATCATTAATAAATACCCTTTGTTTCACACTTTCACCTGTTTCAATCCAGTTTTGCTTCAACGACAGTCATGCGATTATTTTTTACCAAGATAGATTTTTATTTACTATCAATATTGATGGTAATAATATATTACTGGCCAGGCACAGTGGCTCACACCTGTAATCCCAGCACTTTGGGAGGCCATGGCAGGTGGATCACGAGGTCAGGTATTCAAGATTAGACTAACCAACATGGTGAAACCCCGTCTGTAGTAAAAAGACAAAAATTAGCTGGGCGTGGTGGTGCGCACACGTAATCCCAGCTACTCAGGAGACAGGAGAATCGCTTGAACCAGCAGAGGAGGTTGCAGTGAGCCGAGATCATGCCACTGCACTGCAGCCTGAGTGACAGAGCAAGACTCCATCTCAAAATAATAATAATAATGTATTACTTTCATCCTTGTCATGTTTCTCCATATAAAAGCATCAAAGTTCATTCATTTGTGCTCTGAATTACTTCTGTACAGAGATCAGGTAATTTTTAACCACAATATATGTAAATGGTAAGCCACTCTATGAAAAAGTCATTATAAAGTTTGTCTAAAACTCTATAGTAACTCATTCAACCCTTTCAAATATGGTAAGCGTGAAGAGGGTGAAATCAGAGGCCTCTGTAATGTATAGGTTTATCCTCACAGAGAAATCTAAATATGTGTCCACAGTTTGAACTCCTTTCTGAAGAGATTTTTTAAGGCTGTTTTCTCATTAAAGCGGGGGTTTTCATCATGCTGAGTTCAGAGGTATGTTCCTAATGATTAGATGTCCATGGTCATCTTCCCTTTGCGCTTTAACAAAATTAAATACCAATATATCAAAAGAGTTTCACTTGTGCTGTTTTTCAAATAATATATCTAATTTACAATAATCATATCCAAGACCTTCTGTTAAAATTAGAGGTATAATAGTGAGTCCATTAGTGATGAGCTTCATCTCCTGAGGTCTCTCAGGATAAGCATAATAATGGCAGAATTAGAGACACACAGTTCTAATGAAGTCTACTGGATAACCCCTGAGCCAGTCTTGCAATGTTTTGACAAAAAGTAATTACTTTCTTTATTTTGCTCAAGGGCTATATTTCCAGCCAAAAAAAAAAAAAAAAAAAGTAAAAAATAAAAATTACAGAATACATGTTGAATTAAATGTGTAAATGGATGAGAAAGCATGATTACTAAACAGACACATAAACTCAAACTGAGATTAATGGCTCAGTTACATGCTGAAATGAAGAATAAAGATAAGTATTTTCTTAACATCTAAATTGCTGCTTTAAATTATAATAAACATGCCAAAACATTACGTTGTTTTTAAGAATTATGACTAATTCAATCTGACAACGATTAAAGATTTGAAATACAGGGGAAAGAGGTTATATTTACTTATAAGGAGGTTTTTATTACAGCAAATGTTATTGTCTGAAATAAAACTGCACTCCATGCATGGGCTTTCTAGGAGTTTATTTTTAAAAAGAGTTTAGAGATGTGGCATGCGTGTATACTGCCCATCTGCAGCCCTGCTGAGCCAGCCAGAAGCAGTTCTCACAGACAAGGAGGGAGGGGAAGAGCAGAAGTGTGTTTAACTTGATTTGCCTCCGTAGGTGTTGATGTCATAATGCCAGGGTCCAGGGGTCTTGCCTGCATCCCTCTGAGCTCTCTATATTCTGATGGGGGAGAAACCTCACACAACTGAAGAATTTCATCCACTAACAATCTAGGACCTTGCAGCCAGGAGAGAGACTCTGAGCCTGGAATTGATCTCCTAGGAAATGAGTAGAGGTAGAAGAACTCTGAGGAATGATCTCTGGGACATGCCACCATCTAGAAATTGGGAATAGGTATGAAAGCCATGAAAATCTGCAAGAAGAAATAGCCATTGAGAGAAGATAAACAGGTGTGTGTGTGCTCTTAAGAGCCAAGGTGGGAAAGAGTTTGAGAAAGGGGGAAACCTCAGAAATGGTCAATGCTAACGCAGTGCTGATGCAAGCTTTAGTACGAGAAAGACCAGATGACTGTTTGCAATTGGATGGCATGAGCCATGGAGATTGTTCCACACACACCATTGGCTACAATGTGTGATTGCCGTGATGGGGATGAAAGTGTGATTGGAAAAGGTTTGAAGAAAATGAAATGCAGTAACAGATGAATCTCCAGAGAGTTATGCTAAGTGAAAAATCTCATTTCTAAAGACCATGTACTGTGTGAATCCATTTATATAACATTCTTCAGTGACAAAACCAAAAATATAGAGAACAGGTTTAGAGATTGCCAAAGGTTAATCAGTAACTGATGGAGTGAGGGAAGTGAGTGACGGGAATACCCACGTCTTGGTTGTCAATGCCGATAATCCTATTTTTGATGTTACCACCATTTGTGATTTTACCACTCTGGGTAGAAAGCACACAGAACTCTATTATTTCTTAAAACTGCATATTTTTCTGAAATTATATCAAAAATAAAAAATCCACTTTTATTCATACTGTCACAAGCAGTGGGTGTTGCCAATTACATTTTTTTACATAACAGCAATCTCCATTATTACTTACTTGTATTTCTTCCAGATTTTATTAGCAAAGTTTAACATACTCATTTAAGCAATACATTTTATTTCATACAGTAGATTCATAAACTGTTTTTCGTTACGAAAATGTTTTGATTTTGAAATTAAAACATTTTTGCTCACCATTGTGCTTAACAAATATATGTTTTCCAGCTCTAAGTTTAGAAATGATTCCATTTAAAACATTAATGAGCTTAATCTTAAAACATTTAAAATTCATATGTTATTTTATTAGCATTATGGTTGTATTTTTAATTTTTTTAATACATTGGCAAAATGAATTAAAGAGAAAGCCATTGACACATAATGCAGTATATTTAAAGTATGTGACTTAAACCCTCTTGCTCTTAATTTCCACAAACAAAAAGTGGAAATAATGATAGTACATGTTTCATCAGCTTGTTGAGAAGATTAAGAAAAGCAGTGAGAGGCCAGGCGCAGTGGCTCACACCTGTAATCCCAGCACTTTGGGAGGCCAAGGCGGACAGAGGTCAGGAGTTCAAGACCAGCCTTAGCCAAAAATCTAAACCAGGCTGGCCAACATTGTAAAACCTCATCTCCACTAAAAATTCAAAAATTAGCTGGGTGTGGTGGCGGGTGCCTGTAGTCCCACTACTCAGGAGGCTGAGGCAGGAGAATCACAAACCCAGGAGGCAGAGTTTCCAGTGAGCCGAGATTGCGCTATTGCACTCCAGCCTGGGTGGCAAGAGTGAGACTCCATCTCAAAAGGAAAAGAAAAAGAAAGAAAAGCAGTAAGAAATGTTTAACGCTGCATGTCACACAAACAAAGACTGCAGTATATACCTGTTCTTGTTGTTGGCAAAACATAATGAGCAAATGGGTTGTTTTCTTCCTTAAAAATCTGTTATATCAATACAAAGAGGCCTTTGGTGCCTTAGAACCATTTTCCTTCAGGCCATCTCTGATGAAATACCAAAGTGTTGCTTCAGCCTTCACTCAACACCAATGAACTGATGCCTGGGTGACTTTTCAGTGGTGCCTCTGTTCATCCTGGGGTTGCAGATTCAGCATCAAACACTCTATTCTAGGACACTTGACAGCTCCATCTCTAGCTTCACCTGCCTTGAATTTCGTGTCTGATTGCCCTGGGATTGCTATTTGCTTGCAACTTGTTGCCTTTTTTAAAAACCTCTTGATTGCCAAGTCATTTGCAATTTGGTTACAATAGTTGCTACAATAGTAGCAAAGGCTATCAGTAGAATAGTTGCTCCTCCATCCCATTGATAGCCTTTGTGCCAATTTCCCCTCCCTGCCTGGGGATCATGGTGGTTGGTGTTCAGCTGCTGCTTAGCCAATATCCCCATTCAAGGTCAGCTGTTCATCACTGTTCACCATCTAGGTTGCTCTTCTCTCTTCCTGAGGCCGGTAGCTAGTTGCTGTGTTCTTAGCCGCGGTGAGTTGAGATCATCTCACTTTCCCTCCACTTCATCACAGCAGGTTGATGCTTCCAACTCTCACTACCTTGCCTTGAATGGCATCTTTTTTTTTTTTTTCTGAAAATTTCTTTGCTGTCATTCAACCATTTGAATTCTGATATATTTCCATGTTCCAAGAGCTGGTTTGTATGTCTGTGTTTATGCCAGTACCACGCTATTGTGATAACTGTGTCTTTGTAGTATGTTTTGAAATCAGGAAGCAGGAGGTCCCAATTTTCTTCTATTTCTCAAGATATTTTTGGCTATTTAGGGCCCATTGAAACGTCATATAAATTTTAGGATTTTTTTTTTTTTAAATTTCAGCAACAAACTTTGTGATTTTGATAAAGATTACATTAAATCTATAAACTGCTTTTGATAGAATTGACCTCCTAATAACATTGTGTTCTAATCCATGAACCAGAGATGTCTTTCCTTTTACTAGTGTCTTCTTCAATGTCTTTGTGTAATGCTGTGTAGTTGTTTATTGTACGAATCTTTGATATTTTTGATGAAGTTTATGGTTATGTATTTGATTTTTTTTTCTGACACAATGTAAGTGAAATTTTCCTTAATTTCCTTCAGATTATTCATTGTTAGGGTATAGAAATGCCAGTAATTTTTGGGTGTTGATTTTTGTATCTTCCAACTTTGCTGAATCTGTCTGTCAGTTCTAACAGCATGTGTATGTAACTACCCTTGTCCTAAAGGAGCCAAAACCATCTGTGGTCTCCAAAGACAGTAAAATCAGTATTTTGCTCTACAGACGCTAAAGCACCATCTGGCAACTGCCAGTTCATAAAGTCAGCAAATATTAAACGTAAGTTCAAATTAGTGGTATCTTATACTGTGCTTCTCAACATGGTTTAGGGGAACATATTGGAGTGAAAAAGAAAACTTTAAAAAAATCATTTTCTACACAGCTGGATGAGAACTATGTAAGAGTTCAAAAAATCCACAGCAGTGAAACTGTGGAGCTCTTCACTTACTTTATATTATCATTCCTGTAAAACTTTTCTGTGTCTGAGAAGGGTCATTGTGAGCCAGAATATTCCCCTACTGTAGATCCGATCCAAGACCTCATGTGATACGATGAGAATCTCACCCTGCCTTGTAATAGTTAGACTGAAAGACAGAAATAACATCCCAAATGTAAAAGCGTATAGGACAAACTGCAGTGAGGAATATTTTGAGGAAAAACAAGTAAGATCAGAGAGCACTAGCACATGTCCGGCACGATTTGAAGAAAACTAACACAGGATGTGCAAGGGAGAGGAAAGCCAGCCACTGGACCAAATGCATCGAATACACGAACGAAGGAAAGCTCAAACTGAAAATATATTTTCAGGATTCCCAGCTTAGCTATTCATAGTTGCATATGGCTAAAAGGAATTTCATAAAATAACAGAGCCATGTGGCAAGATGAATAATTGACTTCGAGTTAGCAACTGGTTCTAAAGAGGGCCGTTAAGAATCTTTCCAAGATGGAAAATCAGGTAGTCAAAATGTAAATTTAGTTTTTCATATCACTTTATTTTTATGCTGTCTCATTTGATCCTTTTACATAATGTTTCATGTAGTTACTACCCAATAAATCCAGGTATTTCAGTGTGTTCTAGGTAATTTCAGGTTTGTATTCAGTTTCTTCAGAGCTTTTCTCTCTTCTTTCTCCCCAGAGGCATATGTTTGTTCTAATGCTGTGTTAAAGTACGATTAAGGGGGCCGGGCGTGGTGGCTTACACCTGTAATCACAGCACTTTGGGAGGCCGGGCGGGCAGATCATGAGGTCTAGATGGTGAAACCCATCTCTACCAAAAATATAAAAATTAGCTGGGCATGGTGGCACATGCCTGTAGTCTCAGCTACTCGGGAGGCTGAGGCAGGAGAACGGCTTGAACCTGGGAGGCAGAGGTGCAGTAAACCAAGGTTGTGGCTGGGAAACTCCGAAATGCACCCTTCCCTGGTTTGTTCTGATCTGATATACATATTTATATGTACATATAAATACATATTTTTTATATATAAAAATAAAATTTATATATAAATATATGTATCAAAAATTTTTTAATTGAGATGCAGTATCACTCTGTTGCTCGGGGCTGGAGTATAGTGGTGCAATCTCAGCTCACTGCAACCTCCACCTCCCTGGTTCAAACGATTCTCCTGCCTCATCCTTCCTAGTAGCTGGGATTACAGGCACCCACCACCATGCCTGTCTAATTTTTTTGTATTTTTAGTACAGACGAGGTTTTACCATGTTGGCCAGGCTGGTCTTGAACTCCTGACCTCAGATGATCCACCCGACTCAACCTCAAAAAGTGCTGGGATTTCAAGTGTGAGTCACCATGCTTGGCCTAAACTTTTAAACATAAGTATATATTTAATATTAAATGCCAGCACCCTTATTGTAGATAAAAATGGCATTCCACGCATATTTTCACATATTTTCAATATCCCAAATTACCTTTATTTGATTCCAAAAAGGGAGAATTCAATTCTCTTTTAAAATCAAAATGTATTATGATCACATGGCAGTCTGTATATATTGATATGTGAGAGATACTTTCATTAAAATAGAGAGGACGCATTTGGAGTCAAAACCACTACTAATGATTGAGTTTTACATGTCAGGCACTTTTCCATAGATTAGTAATACTACTATGTTTCCTATTTTACAAATTACAAAAGTGAGGCCTGAAAGGCTGACTTAACTTGGTCCAGATCACAGATAGTCAGAATTATACTTTGAATCTGCAGTGGGCTCTGGAGCCCATGTTTCTAACCACTACTCTCTTGCCTCCAAATTTTATAGTATATTCTTCTCTAAATATGCTAGTTCTTCCTGAAATCAGTGATTTACAAATAAATGCATTCTTTCTTTTCTTTTCTTTCTCTATTTTGAGACAGAGTGTTGCTCTGTCGCCAGGCTGGAGTGAGGTGGCATGATCTCTGCTCACTGCAACCTTTGCCTCCCGAGTTCAAGTGATTTTCCTGCCTCAGCCTCCGGAGTAGCTGGGACTGCTGGTGTGTGCCCCCAGGCCCAGCTAATTGTTGTATTTTTAGTGGAAACAGGTTTTCAGCGTGTTGGTCAGAATGGTCTCCATTTCTTGACACCGGGATCCACCCGCCTCGGCCTCCCAAACTGCTGGGGTTGCAGGTGTGAGCTACCACACCTGGCAGTAAATATATGCATTATCTTTCTTTATGGTCACATGCATGGAATAGTTAGAGAATTCTATCAGTTTGGAATAATATTGAAATGAGGGGTTGGGAATGCATATGAATAGTTAATATTTCTGCAGAAAAGTGAACCTCTGAAAAAATATAGAGAAACACCTTGGTAAAAGTAACATGCTAGATAAATAGATCATTTTAGAGCTTTTTCAACATGTGTTTATAACACATATATTTCTAAGGAATTACATTTTGTATCTTTTTATTAATTTATTAAAGTTTTAAAAAGCCTTGATCACTACAGTTACTGGTTAAAATAGATACAGTAAACTTTTATATACTTGCAATTAAAATAGATTGTTTTTGATTTCACCATTTAAAGGGTTTTGTACTTTGTTGTTGTTCAAAAAATTTATCTGTGATAGAATCATATTGAAAGGGTTGATAAAAATCCATTTTGATTCAGAGTTTAAAACTACCATATATTTGTGTACAGTAAAATGTATTGGCACTCAAAATAACTTGTCTTAGAGAAAAATGGTAGTTGCCCACAAAATCAATCTCTTGTGCGATCAATTTTTTTAATATTATGATTTACTGAAAGCTATGGTGTCCTTACTTCAATACCTACAGCAACTTAATTTTAGATTCTTGGAGACTTAGACAAACAAAAAGCCCAGCCAAATTTAAAGAAAAAGGCTAAGTCTATTTTACTCACAAATAAAATCTTGCTATGATGGAATGACTTAATGTAATTAAGTATGAAGTAATATAATTACAGGATAGTGTATAGTGTATGTATTTGTGTATATGCACACACACACCCCCACACAAACTGAAGACGCTTCCTTTCAATACTCCATTTTTATGTCTAGTCTCATAATGATAAGAGCTAGTTTTAATAAACAACTATGACTTCTGAAAGTACTCTTCAAAATTAAGATTTTTCATGGGTATTCTTAAACGATTAAATTGGTGATGTCAATTTCAGGGTGGTTTTTCCTTTCTCAGTTTGAATATTATCAACTATGTGATTCTTCTGTCTTTGGAGAGTTCTTTTCTCAAGGGCAAGCAGCTTATTTTCTTTATCTCTCTGCTCTGAGCCTGTCACTGTAGCTGGTTTATAGCAGAGGCTCAGTTATCTACTTAGTAATTGATTTGCAGCTTCTAGAGAATGCCTTGCTTGTTTGTATTTTTGTTGTTGCTGTCAAAACTTTAAATGTTTGTTCTTTTCCATTAACAGCATGAAAATAATGTTTTAAATTATGATCCAATCTTTGCATTTATAAAAGCATTTTTAAAGTGAGCGTGATTATTGCTATTCTTCCATAAAAGGTGAAAGAAGACAAATTATAGTGTCTGACCTAACAGATAAGGTAATTATCTGATGTCCAATTCAGGTAAAGTGGATAGAGGAGGGGAAGACAGAGCTTTCATCCAGGATCTTAATGGCCCAGGTTCCAATCCAGGCATGGGAAAGTGGTTAGCAGCTATTACCATGGTGCATTTCTGGGCAGTTACCCAACTCAAGGCCCTACAACCCTCATAAAGCAACTGTATATGGGATTCTTTATCCAATTTATAAAAAGAAAGGGCGAGCCAGGATGCAAAGCCTGTTAGGTTAGCAAGCAAAATAAAATGAATGAATGATTGGCATTGTAAAATTCAAAATGGCCACAAGAGAAGCCTAAGGGAATTTCCTCCGAGTTGGTGGTGGAGTTTGAATGTTTACACAGAGGCTTTCCTTTATCCCTGATAACATGTGTGTGTCAGTTTTGGGGGCTGGGTTGTATGTTAGAAACACACGGTGCAGTTCGGAAAAGATGGACGAAATGTTTTCAGGAACTTACAAATAAGGAAATAAAGCTGGAATTGCCATCTTGTAATTCTCAGCATTGCTGAGATATGAGGTAACTGGAACTCTCATATGCTGTCCTTGGGAAAATGAAGATACTGGAATACATTGGACATTAACTTTGTCGATCTTCACTAAAGCTTAATGTTAACTGTGTCCTGTTATTCAACAGGAGGGATCCTAAGCATATATATACAAGAGAAATGTGCACACCCACCCACCAAAAGATGTGTAATACAAGGTTCCTGGCAGTGTTACTCATAATAGACAAAACCTGAATACCACCAAACTGTTCAACAGCGGAATGGACATGCAAATTCTGAGTCATCCATCACAGCAGGTTGAATTCGTAACAACTTATTCATTCATCAACAGGATGAAGCCCTGCTCCTCACAGTACAGGGTGACCTCATCAACCCAACACCAAGTGAAAGAATCCCAAGGATACTTCCTTGCAGGGAGGTACCATGATCATGAAGATGATTTTCTGAGGGCGAGGCTAATGGACTGCACTCTGGATGTGCTGACCCCTGCAATTTCCCCAAATGTGGGAAACTCCACTGCATAATTTGTGGTAGTCGGGGACTGCATTCAAGCTTTCCCCTGAAAAAAAAGAATCCTGAGGCAAAAAGAGTACCTACTTATTCTGTGATGACATCCTGTGAAATGCAAAAGCAGGCAAAACCAATCTATGATCTTAGAAAACCAATCTATGATCTTAGGAGAGTGATTATCCTGAGAAAGAAAGGAGTGGGTATATGGAGAGGGAATAGAACGTGGGTTATGATGCAAAATGCCTTGTTCTTTTTGGTGATTATGTGAATGTTCACAGTCTGGTACTTCAAACAAGCTAATGAACATGGTGTGTGTATGTTTTGTAGAAATGTTATATTTTATTTCAGTTTATGGAAAAAATGAAAAATGCCAGGAAATATATTAATCTAATAATCTATTTTTATGGGAACTCACACACAGACACACAGACACATGTGCAAGTGATATGTTGTTTTAGTGTTTGTTGTGTACTCCACCTTACACAGATCAATCAACTTTAGAGTTAACTCTAACAGAAGTTTTCATCCTTGAGAATATTTTTCTAGGATTACTTATCATGGTGCTAAAACTCGATACCAGAGTACCTTCCTTAATCATTATTTGCTTTGATTTTCCTCCTCAATTGAAATTTACATGCAAGAATAGATCAAATAGGATGTTCCAGTCTAAACTAAAGGAAATTAAACTATAGCCACACATTTAATAGATTTTCATCCAACAGATCCCATAACTCTATTTTGTCCAGTTAGGTAAAACTTAAAATGCATAAAGAATTATTGGAACTTTCTCTACAGAATTGTTCTGACGTATGTCTTCTCAGATACTCCTGTAGGGAGAATACATGTAACTAAATTGTTGCTCCCTTCTACTTCAATTAAAATCTTTTCACTCAATGTGAGACCAGTCCATGTAGAAACAGATTAAACTTAAAATACATGTGTGGGATTTGTTTTTCTTTGCTTGTTTCTGCAAAACATTTTGACACAAAGTTATAAATACTGTGATAATATTATAATGGTAAAAGATCCCTAATTTATAAACAATACAATATACTGTATTTAACTTGAGTTTAGGTTAAAAGGAAAGAAAGCTTTGTGTGGGTTTAGTTGAATGTAGGTAAACCTTACATACTTCCAAGGAATAAGCTTGGCAAATTCAGTTATATATACACGTTCAGCTTCTGTGACTCGGAAAAAAATTCTGTGAATTTGAAGTTGTATATTTTACTGTATATTTTATATCCTAACCCATCACTTGAATTTTGAATAACCATTTTCTGCTTTATGAAGTTTCTGCAAATATTAATGCTACAATATTCATGACATGATTCCCCTCATTTCAATCTGTCTAAATCATGAATTTTCATTTTGAAAGTGAAATGTTTTCTGCCTTGTAAAAACAAACTTACTTTTCATTGAACATTCAAGAAGATCTCAAAGGATGCTGGGCCCTATTTTTTCACATAGTTGAGGATGGAATGTAAAGCTTAATCAACTTTTTTCTTACAGCTTCAAAGAATTCATAAATTATGTCATTGAGTTTTGAAAGTTCAGAGGGGACAAAATTAAAATGGGACAAAATTAAAACACCAGGCACTTGGGAGTGTATATGATTATCTACCAAATTTATCAACTTATTGTGGCTGTTGTAAATTTGAAAAGAAGTAATGTGGTATATATTTTTTTCACTGTATTACTGTCAATGGTAGCCCAGTTTATAATGGAACTCTTCCTGCCTTGTCAGCAAAGAGGAAAAGAGGAAACCATACTGTCTCTTCTTTTATGTATGGTGTTAATAAGTAGACAAGAATGTCATTTCTGTAAAGTAACCATCTGTAATTTGGAGTGTTTTTCGCAGCTTTACATTCTTTTCAAATATTGAGCTTCAACAAAGCAATCTTTGGCGTTTATATATTTTTGTTTCCAGTCAAAGACTTTACCTTTCTTCCAGTTGAGATTTATGTTGTCTTTTCACATGTCAACTTTTATCTCCTGCAGCACTTGGCTTTTTACAAAGGTCTTCTACTTCCTGGATTTACGGTGACATCATCTGATATTTTCTATAAGTATGTTTTTCTATATTTCATTACTATAAATAAAACCTCTCAATTTTCAATTCTAAAAAATAGTCTATAACAATAATAATAATCAATTATTGGTCAGTAGGGTGGCTCATGCCTGTAATCCTAGCACTTTGTGAAGTTGAGGCAGGAGAGTTATTTGAGCCCAGGAGTCTGAGACAAGCCTGGGCAACATGGTGAAACCCCATCTCTACAAAAAATACAAAAATGGGCTGCGTGTGGTGATTTGCACCTGTAGTCCCAGCTACTCAGGAGGCTGAGGCAAGATGATCATTTGAACCCAGGAGGTGAAGGGTGCAGTGAGCCGTGATTGTGCCACTGCACTCTAGCCTGGGTGACAGAGAGAGATCCCGAAAGAGAGAGAAAGAGAGAGAGAGAGAGAGAGAGAGAGAGAGAGAGAGAGAGAGAGAGAGAGAGAGAGAGAGAGATAATAATAATTAAATATTATTTACAGAGAATGTAAATTTTTAGAAAATGTTTTCAAATTTTATCTAATTTTTTATTCATAGGAACTTGTGAGTTACCATAAAAAGATGCTAGGACTCCCATGCTGTGGATAAAGAAATTGATGCCCGTGAAAGATGAATTATATCCCTAAGGCTGCATAGACTAGTAAGAGAAAGTAAAAACTTTAAAAGCTCTCTCTTGCCCTTCACAATTAAAATTTTGGTTAATGCATGTGAAAGTCATTCTTGTGCTTATAATCTTGATTTACATTTGGATCTACATAATTTTAAGGCTTTGTTTGTAAAGGTCAAAGAGAATGAAAAAAGTCTCTATAGTCAGCCTACTCACTTGGTGTGGGCAAATTTTGATAGCAGGAGGAATCACTAGAATGTGTTCACTGATTGTGATTTTTCATTTTCAGTTATCTACTACAGGTCATGAGGAGAAATAAAGTCAGTACACTTTTAAAGATTAGTGACCATAACATCTGTTTGAGATACATGATATTGTTAAATTGCATTGCTTTAATACATGATACATTTAGTTGTTTTAATTGGCTGTTCTGTTTGCATGAGGTTGAGAAATGCTCTGAATTGTGTGTGTTGCAAACCAAAACATATAAATCCTTGGACTTTTGAAATGAAATTGGTTGGTTTTATCCTGTTACCTTCAGATTTCAAATCTTTTTTTCCTAACTTAGTTATTACTCATTCATAAAGCATCATAGAAAACCAACATGTAAATGTTTTGCTTACCAAGTATGGTTGTTCTAAAGTAGGATTTATCTTAGACTATCTTGTTAGAGTATCACACAAGGATTACTTTTCTAGACAAAAAAAAAAAAAAAAAAAATCACACAGTTAAAAACCCAGGATTTGACTTGAAGAATTCAAATATATTCCCATATGTTTTTGGCTTTTTCTTGAACAGTGGATTCAAAAATTACTTAAATGTATAAAACTATGTGATGTTGAAAATAGCAAAAATACCCTTTCTTTAGTCCAGAAAATTTACAAAAAAAGAGAAATTGAAAACTAAAGGTAATATACTTTTCAAAATCTTGCTTACAGAATTTTATTTGAGTAGATATCTGAAATGTAAAAGGTATTCTTATATAGTTGCATAAGTTTTGCATACATTTACTGAGATAAATTATGTAACATAATTGAACAACTTTATGGCTAATTAATATGATTTAAGTAAGAGGAAAACATTCAGACTTAATTTTTGAAAAAATTTCATGTAGAATATAACACAGATGTGATTGGTGATACTACATTTAACTACAAATAATAGCATTAATAAATAAAAAGCAAGGCCAGGTGCAGGGGCTCATACCTGTAATGCCAAAAGTTTGGGGAGACTGGGATGGAAGGACAGCATGGGCCCAGGCATTTGAGACCAGCCTGGGCAACACATCAAGATCCTATCTCTAAAGATAAATAATAAATAAATAAATGGACATGGTGGTGCACACATGCACCTGTAATTCTAAGCTGCTGAAGAGGCTGAGTCAGGAGGATTACTTGAGCCCAGGAGGTTGAGGCTCCAGTAAGCTATGAGTGCACCACTGCATTCCAGCCTAGGTGACAGAATGAGACATTATCCAAAAATGAAAACAAAAAAGAAAGAAAAGTAAAGAAAGGGGGTGGGGGGGAGAAACAGAGGGAGAGAAAATAAAAAGCCACTGACAAGACCAGATAATTTTAATGGCTTTAAAACAATTAAACTTCTGCATTATTGCTCTGTTTTCAAATTATGTTAAGTGCAAATAGAACCTCCACCATGTTCAATCATTTACATGTAGATCATAGAAAATACCACTTTACTGAAATGCATTGAAGAGAGTTTAGATTAAACATATGTATTAACATTGTGTAATTTTTTAAATTGTTTCATCTGTCACAAATTTTAAAATGGTGAATTTCTTTTATCAACCATAATTTTAGAGAACCGAGAACTTAAAAAATAATTCTAGAAGTAGGGTGATGAACTCTCATTGTACAGTGAATTGTGCAGACTCTGTATTATTCAGGATTCGCCAGAGAAACAGAGTGCGTGCACACACACACACATACACACACGTATATTTATTTATATATATGTGTGTGTAAAATATAGGTGCATATATGTTTATATGTACACTAGATTTATAGATTTATAAACAGATTAGATAGAGATACAGAGACACATATACACACATATGTATATTCATTTATATTACATATTATGCATGTATATAAAATATAGCTGCATATATGTATATATATGTACACTAGGGGATATATAGATTTATACATAGATGAGATAGAGATACAGAGAGACAGATGGGGAGATGAATTATACGGAATTGGTTCAGGACTATGAAGGCAAACAGATCTCAAGATCTTCAGTCCACAAGCTGGAGACCCAGGAAAACTGACATTTTAGTTTTCATCCGAGTCCAAAGGGCTGAGAACCAGGATGTCTGAGAATGTAAATTTCTGTCCCAATGCCAGCATTTTTGAAACCCAGAAAAAGCCAATGCATCAGTTTGAGTCAGCAGGTGGAACATAACCTGTGTCCCAGCTCAAGGCTGTCAGGCAGGAGGAGTTCCTGCTAGCTCCTGGGTGGGCCATCCTTCTGTTCTATTCAAGTCTCCAGTTGGTGGCATGAGGCTGAGCCAGGATGGAGAGGGCACTCCGCTGGCTCTGTCTCAGGATCCAAGTCTTCCTCTCGTCCGGAAACACCGTCACAGCCATGCCCAGAAAAAGGTGTGACCAAATGTCTAGGCAGACCAGGCCCCGGTCAAGTTGACACATAAGATTATCTATTATATTCTGCAACTTAGAACTGGTGTTTTTCAGTTTTAGGGCCGTGTGTAACATCCTAACCACTGCTACAATGTGTACACTAAAATAAAGATGTAAAAGTGGCTGTTCCAAGTGTGGAATATTGGTATCCTGAAACATCTGGGAGTTTCCTCGAGAATATTTTCAGAATAGAAACTGCATGATAGATCATATCAGGAAAATTCTCAACTTATACATTAAGCATCTGTTTGAACCACACATATTTAACAACAAATGGATGCCTGAGAGGTCTTTGGTTGTGACAATTCTTTCCCCATTGCTTTCACAGGCTGAGGATTCCCTGTCACTTTTTTCCTTTGTCTCCTTGGATGAATGCCTACCAAATTCAATTCAAAATTTCTTTCACCTCCTCCACTCCTGCCTGGTTCCTTTTCTAACCATGTTCTAAAGAATATTCATGACACCCATGATGAACATAGATGCAGAAATCTTCAATGAAATACTGGCAGACCGATTGCAACAGCACATCAAAAAGCTTATCCATCATGATCAAGTAGGCTTCATTCTAGGGATGCAAGGCTGGTTCAACATACACAAGTCTATAAACGCAATCCACCACATAAACAGAACCAAAGACAAAAACCACATGATTAACTCCATAGATGCAGAGAAGGCCTTCAACAAAATTCAACAGCCTTTGTGCTAAAAACTCTCAATAAAAATACAAAAATTAGCTAGGCACAGTGGTGCATGCCTGTAATCCCAGCTACTCTGGAGGCTGAGGCACAAGAATTGCTTGAATCTGGGAGGTGGTGGTTGTAGTGAGCTGAGATCACACCATGGCACTCCAGACCGGGCAACAGAGTGAGACCCCACCTCAGAAAAAATATATAGATATAAGGCTATAATTATACTTTTGCATTTTCTTTAATATAGAAATTTATATCAAGCCTACTAAGCCATATTCAACAATTTATACTGAAGATTCATGTATCGAAGCACTTCATGCACTTATTTTAATGGATAGTTTAATTGCTCGTTTGAAAATTAGAAACTGAAGCGATCACGTTTACTGTTGTATCTCCTGTACTTCTAAGATGTAGGAGGAATTTGGTAAATATTTAGTTGATTACTGTAGACCTCCCTTGACACATAAATTCATGCCACCTATCTCCCAGATTTCGGTGATAATTAAATGACACAATATATCTGAAAATGTCAGCATTGGGTAGTACACACAGGTCATTTTACACACTAATGCTCATGGAATCTGAAGTGTCTGGTATGATAGGACAGAGGTTGTCGAGACAAGTGCACTGGTCCTCTCTCCTCACTCTGCCACTAGTTATCTCCAAGGAACTCTTTATGCATTGCTGGAGCTGTTTGGCTTCCATTCCTTGTATCTGAAATGCATTGGCTGTCTGTGAAGAAGAGCAAGGTGCCACTGTGGAAACTCAGAGAGCAGCAGGACAGTCTCCACAAGGCACAGCATCTTCATTTAAAGCATGTGGGAAATTAGCACATGTTTCTTCTCCAACTTTGGGAGTCTCTTCTCGGTGACTTCTAACAGCAGCCCTTATTTGATGCAACGAAAAGGGATCTAGTCCACCTGGGATAT
The DNA here is from genome assembly GCA_036589455.1 of Ateles fusciceps. NCBI lineage: Eukaryota > Metazoa > Chordata > Mammalia > Primates > Atelidae > Ateles > Ateles fusciceps. The sequence goes on from JAZHEH010001829.1 coordinate 291,992, forward strand.
TAAGTATTCATTGCCAGGCACACTTTCTCATGCAAGTCAATCAAAATCATTGCTGCTTATTATCTCGTTGACTTCAAAGTGACTACATTTCTTGATGCGTTCATTGTACATGTCAACGCACATTTGCTTTTTCATAAGAAAAGTCTTCTTTTGTCAAAGAAGGTATAATTATCATGTTTCATTGAATGTTTCCTTCCATGAATAAAATATTACTTTGTTCTCATTTAAACTCAATGAAATGGTTTCAGGGAAGTCATATCAAAGCTAGTGAGAGAACCTGAGACTTGAAAGATTGGTTCTATCTAACTAGGACAAAAGTACATTACAGGAAAGTGGGTGGGAGAGTAACCCAAGACATTCTCCAGGAAACAGCATGCTCGTCGTCTGAGATGGAAAGGAGCAAAACTCGTTCAAGAAACCAGGAAAGGTTGTATAAAGAGGGCAAAGAGAGGCATAGTAGTAGACTGCGATGAGACTAGGAAGGGGATGGAGTAGACTTACGGCATTGAAGGACGTCTTAAACGTTTCAATATTTAATTTTGTGATCAGAGTGAACGAAGGATAAAGGAAAAGTAACATAATATTTTCATTTTGTAAAGAGAATTGGCTGACATGGAGCAGAGCAAGAGTGAGCTGGAAACCAAGTCCCAGGGTTATGCAGATTCAGATGTGCTTAATAGTTTGCTGATTAAGTTGTGAAAATGGAGAGAAGAGAATGCATTAGAAATTTAGAAGATAAAACGGAAAGCCATTGGTAATGAATCAGATGTTGTGGTGGGCACAAAAGAGGATGACTTGTGGCTGATAGCCAGGATCTGGTCTGTCTGGAAATAAGTCAATAAAACAGTTAACCCTACAAAGGACCAAATGGGGAGGGAAATTCAAGAGCTTGGTTAGGGACACAGCGCATCAGAGTTAAAATCTGCCATAGACGAGTTATGGCAGCTAATGGATTTGCTTTTCCTAATTCAGCTTGAGTTACGTGTTCTGGGTACTCGTTCTGTGTAACACACCTCCCCAAAATCAGTGGCGTGAAAGAGAAACCATGTGATTATGCCAGAGATCCTGCGAGTCGGTAATTTCAAAAGGGCAAGGTGGAGTGGCTTGTTTCTGCCCACAATGTTTAGGGTTTGCAGCGGGAAGACCCCAAGGCTGGAGCTGACCTCATCCACAGGCTGGTGCATGCCTGTGGCTGGCATGCAGGCTGGAGGGATGTAAGAACCACCTTCCTGCCTTTACACTCAGCCTGGCTTCCTCACACTGTGATGGTTTCAGGGACCTGGTGCTAGGACTCCCGTGAACAGGTAGCAGGTGTCACCTTCTCAAAAATAATGTCAACAGTCATGCCGTCTGCATTTCACTCATTTCAGGAGATTGTGCCATTGTACTCCAGTCTGGGCAACAAGAGTGAAACTTCATCTAAAAAAAAAAAAAAAAAAAAAAAAAAAAAGAAAGAAGAAGAGAGAGAGAGAGAGAGAGAAAGAAAATAACATGAAGAGAACTCAGTGGGACTTTTGGTAAGCCGCATAATTCCCAGTTGAATTATTTTGTTTGAGAGTATAAATGAGTGTTTGTAGGATCCGCTTTTTTGCCCTACTTTTAAAAAAGCCTGTTTTATTTGGAAGAATATCTGTAATCTATCAAATCCCGAGAAGGGTAATCCCACACCACTACCCAACTCTTCGCTGTGTCAGCTACTGCACAGCCCATCTCAGTTTCCCCCAAAGCTCTGTGTTTACCTTTGAGGAAAACTCCACAGATGCTGCCCCTGTTCCTCCATAAGTGTCCCTTTTCTCCTAGGTAATCCCAGTATTTATTTGTAAACTTCATGCAACAAAGTCAATCTTGCTCCTATGCCTTCAGTGACATGGAATTTGATAACCCAGGAATTAACAGCCTAAAGGTATTTGAAATTGACCTCAAACACTTTCTGTGCTTAAGGCAAGAAAATCAGCCAGAATAGGAAATCATTACTTGTCAGCAGTCCCAGGTGTGAGTACAGAAAGAATGAATTACAGCCGGACCCTGGGGTGCACACCTGTAGTCCCAGCTGCTCTGGAGGCTGAGAAGGGACGACCTCTTCAGCCCAGGAGTTCAAGGTTGTGGTGCACTGTGATCCTCCTTGTGAATAGCCACTGCACTCCAACCTGGGCAACACAGCGAGACCCCTTCTCTAAAGATAATAATTTTGAAAGGAAGTAATGAATTACTAAATGCTATGTAGTACTAACTGTGATTAAGGGTATCTCTAGTACACAGCAAATTATGTGGGTGATCGGGAAGCCACTGAGACCAAACAATATCTAAAGCAAAAAAATAATAATATTAATTAGAACACATTCTAGCACAGTGGCTCACGCCTGTAATTCCAGCACTTTGGGAAGCCGAGGCAGGTAGATCACTTGAGGCCAGGAGTTCAAGATGAGCCTGGCCAACATGGTGAAGCCCCGTCTTTATTAAAAATACAAAAATTAGCTAGGCCTGGTGCATGTGTCTGTAATCCCAGCTATTCTGGAGGCTGAGGCAGGAGAATTACTTGAACTTGGGAGGCTGAGGTTGCAGTGAGCCAAGTTCGCGCCACTGTGCTCAGCCTGGGTGATGGAGTAAGACTGTCTCTCAAAATAATAATAATAATAATAATAATAATAATAAAATACAGTAACTCTCAGTACTTAGCTCATATATCTACAGGGTGAGTTCTTAACGTCAACAACCTTTAAAGTAATTTGGGAATATCCCAATATAGAATAATGGAAATATCATTCATGGAATTTATTTTAAAAATGATTAATGAAGAAATTTGGCCAACAGTTAAGCTTAAACTACCAGCTGTTAGGGATTTTACTCCTTACTTATCTAATGATGTGCACAATATTATAAAAGAGTCCGACAAATCTTTATTAAACATAGTATTGTAAAAGAGCCAGATAAGTCTTTATTAAAAAATGGTTTTCCCAAACACATCCTTACTTTCTTCCTGCCTAGAACCCAGGTGGAATTTACCAGAACCCAGTACATTCTCACAACTGTCTACAAACTTAATTTAGGTCCCTGTTTACTTTTGAGCTAAACACTAATTAAACTGCCCTAATTAATGATGATGCATGTAAAAAAATTAGATTTTCTTAATGGGAAATGTGAACACTGAAAACATAGTTCAAATATTTACATGCTCTGATTTCTTTACTGTGAGAATGGCCTTACATTCATTATATAAATATCTTATTATGTGGAGTATTATTAAAGCAAAACAAAAGCTACAGCTTTCCACTGTAAAGGAATACGTGGGGGCAATGCATAAGACAAATAACACAGGAGTACTTCCAAGTGTACGGAGAATGGAGAAGGAAATGAAAATCCAAGCTCCTAAAGTCGAGTTGGCACCGTCACCAGTGATGCATTGCCGTGTGCCAAGTATCACCTCAGTCCACTCCTGTGCAAATCAATAATAAATCACAAAATTTCTTCCAAGGGTTGGCTGACCTTTTCAAGGACCAGATCAATTTTCTATGAAATAAAGGTGCAATGCGAGGAGAGCTCTGAGATAAAATAAATAAAATCATTTATTTGGAGTCATTTTCATGACAGTGAAGGGAAATGGGAATGTGAGAATTTCTATTAAATACTCGAGTTTCAATCCCATTTCAATGTATTTTAGAAAATTGCAATTGCCCATCTCCAGAGGAGGTCCACACGGGCGTTAGCTGTTCCATCAAAGCTGCTGTGATGCCAACAGAGTAGGAAATGTTGGAGCTGCCAGGGAGGCAAGCGTTTAACTGCAATGGCTTACTAAAACTAACTGTATTTAGAGATTACGTTTGCTAACACAAGAACAGAGAAACGAAGTATTAGGATAAGTACCCAGGGTGGTTCCAGCAAGTCATTTGTGTTTTCCCGTGGGGAACTCTGTGAAGTTTGATTTCATGTAAGGCAGATTTCCTCCAGCGCAGTGCTCTGTCAGCCCCTGGGTGTTGTTCCTGTTTCCAGGGTCACGGCTGAGCAACTGCCATCTACATTCCTGCATGTGGGAAAGGGAGGAAACCAAAATGCCCAGAAGAGCCCACGTCCCATGTGGGAAGACAACCTCTGGAGGGAGCGCTGTTCACTGCCTCATGGCCGTGAGGTAGGCTCATGGCCATGGTGAACAGCAAGGAAGCCTAGGATGTAACCATTCCTGAGTGATCATGCAGCCATCTGGAGTTCAAGCAGGAGGGTTCTAATGGAGGATAACATAGGAAATAAGTAGCCATCTGTGCTGTCTGCCCCCAGCACTGCCTACAAACTCTGTGTAGCTTCGTTTTCACACATGGAGCACATTCTTACCCTTCCTGGGGGGGACTACACCAAAGTCCATCCTCTCACATCATCAACCCAAGATCTAAGACCCCTAGGAGTGGCCATGTCCTCTTGGTCATGCTCAGATGCCTGTGGTCTGCTAAAAACAAACATTGCTGGGCAAGACGCCTATCCACCAAGTACCCAGCACACATTGATGGGTTGTGAAAAGTGAACACCTTTAACTGCCTTTCAGAAAGGACGTGGGGGGCTGGGCACGGTGGCTCACACCTGCAACCCCAGCACTTTGGGATGCTGAGGTGGGCAGATCTCCAGGTCAAGAGATCGAGACCATCCTGGCCAATGTGGTGAAACCCCATTTCTACTAAAAATACGAAGTTAGTTGAGCATGGTGGTGCATTCCTGTGATCCCAGCTACTCAGGAGGCTGAGGCAGGAGAATAGCTTGAACCTGGTAGGCGGAGGTTGCAGTGAGCTGAGATCATGCCACTGCACTCCAGCCTGGATGCCAGAGTGAGATTCTGTCTCAAAGAAGAAAAAAAAAAATGAACCAACCAAACAAACAACAAAAAGCAAAAAAGAAAGGGGGTGGGGAATGGAAACATGCAGCAGTCACTGCTCCACCACGATGATCACATAGTATTAAGCAGGCTTGGTGAAGAGTCTCTGCCCTGGTGATGATCACAGGAGAAAGTTCTCTGACTTTTCTGAGAGTAACTCCCTCTCCAATGTGCTTCACAGCACATTATTCTGCTTCCTTGGAAGTTATCTCTGTGTCTGTTTTCCTTTAAAGCCACCTAACAACTGGGTGGTGGGGAGGAAGCCTTTGCTATGGGCTGCATGGGTCTTTGCAGGTGGCTTCTTCCCACATTCTTGGCTAGGGAAAGTAAAGGGATTTGCAATATAATTTTCTTTAAAACTGACTCAAATTCTGGTCTTTTCCTTCTGTGCAATTACATGTGCAAGTAACTGCACTTGATTTTTTTCTAAAATTATTTTTAAGCTTCCTTTTTTATTGACCTTGCCCACCATATCTTTCTTTCCCGAATTGTAACAAATTAAAAAAAATAAGAACCTGTTGCAATGCCACATTTTCAACTACATTCTGTTATATCATGATAATTTTATATTTTATCTGTCAATCTATTCTAACTCTATGTATCTATGTATCTACTGATCTAATTCTATACAATCTATCACCTATTATCTCTCTAGCTCTATGTATATATGTACCTATCTATCTTAATTTAGTTACTGAGAAACAGTCACATAAATCATGTTGTGTACCTCACTGGTTGAACTGGAATAACATATAGACATTACTTATATGGAAAATAATCAGACATTGCTTAGTTACATTATTAGTTGAATCTTACAAAGCATGTCCCTGAATCGCCCTTCCCTTCCTTTGGAAATATACAACTTTCCCACAACATCACAGGGAAGCCTCTACTCCAGGCCCTTCTCCCTCTGCAGATCTCCTTCTCTCTCACCTTCTGAAAAAGGGACTCTTGTTCTTCTTAGGAGCTGGCCTCCTCCTTGAGGCACAGTTCATATCCCAGCTTCATAGAGAACACGTCTCTATTGGCTTCAGCCTATGGTCATCTATTTGCTAAATATGTTTTGCTAATTTATTTTTGTACAGATGAGGTCTCATTATATTTCTCAGGCTGGTCTTGAACTCCTTCCCTCAACCAATCCCCCTGCCTCTGACTCCCACAGTGCTGGGATTACTGGTGTGAGCTGCTGTGCCCAGCCTGCTTGCTAAATCATTGTCATACAGGATCACACTGCTCTGAATGGGCAGTGCACAAGGCTGTCTTTTTTTCTTTTTAATTTGAGACAGAGTCTCGCTCTGTCACCAGGCTGGAGTGCAGTGGTGCGATCTTGGCTCACTGCAAACTCTGCCTCCTGGTTCAACCAATTCTCCTGCCTCAGCTTCCCAAGTAGCTGGGACTACAGGCGAGAGCCACCACGCCCAGCTAATTTTTTTGTATTTTTAGTTAAGATGGGGTTTCACCATGTTGACCAGGATGGTCTCCATCTCTTGGCCTCGTGATCCACCCGCCTCGTCTCCCACAGTGCTGGGATTACAGGTGTGAGCCACCGTGTCCGGCCAAGGCTGTCTTTTCTTTATCTCCCCCCTTCACTGAACCCTCCCCACAGGAAACTCTCTTTTACGCTTCAGTCTCGTAGTGTTGAACATGGCACCCAGCACTTGTTCTTGATTTATTAAATAATGTCGGAGAGATCATTAAATAGGCTGAGAGTTACTATTTGGCACTTTCTTTCATTTTTATAAATATATATGATTCATTCTTAAGGTCACAAGTACTTCCATATTAGGAATGACCCACTCTTCCAGCCATATACACAAAACATCTGAAAATATCTACATGTGCCTAATGTTTATTAATTTTCTTACATACAAAGAAAACCATCCTTGTAGAGTGTGTTCATGGCAAAAAAAAAAAAATAGTATTTATGACAACTTTATGGACCCAATTAGTATAATTATTAGACTTCAGTTTTAAGATTTCATTAATTATGTTAGTTTTATTTTACTTCATAAAGTAGTTTGTATGAGCTGGTGCTGGTTGCCGTATTCAATTTAAAGACTTGCTCCAGCTCTTCACAGCCTCCTTAAGCATTTTGTGTTTTATCTAGTTAATTTAAAAATATTTGTTTTGTGCTAGTACATGCCAGGTGCTTTTCTAGATCTGGGAACAGAGAAATAAGTAAAACAGGAAAATTCATTTTGCAGGGGAGACAGACAATAACAAATGCTTTGGTACATATTGTAGATTTTAGAAAGTCACATGATTGTAAATACTGTGTGCAGAAATGAAGAGAAAAAGAGCAGCAGCTGGAGTGGCAGGTTTCTGTGTTATCCACGGAGATCAGGACCTGCCTGGAATGCGGGGTGAGCCTTGCAGTGGTGAAGGGCCAGGAGGGCCAGGTGGGGAGGGGTGTGGTCTCTGAGTTTGTGAGCAGTGGCGAGGGGCCAGGGGCAAGGAATGTCACCGCGGCAGGGCACACAGGTCTGCACGTTGGAGCCTTCAGAGGATACCTGTTGAAATCCTAACACCAAAATGTGGGTATTAGGAGGGTGGGCTTTGGGAGGTGATGAGGTCACGAAGGCGGAGTCCTCACGAATGGGTCTAGGGTCCTTCGGAAGGGCCCTGAGAGAGCGCCCTCATCCCTCAGGATGTAAGGATGCAGGGAGAAGGCACTATCTAGGAATCAGGAAGGGGTCCTCTCCAGACACCACGTCTGCCTGGATCTTGGACTTCCAGCCTCCGAAACGGTGAGAAACAAATCAGCGGATGATGTATAGTTATAGCAGCCTAAATGGCCCGAGACGCAGAGTGAGGCTGAGATCTAATCAGGAAGGGAGGGCTTGGGGGAGAACTTCCGGGGACACAGCCAAGAACCTCACTTCTATCACAAGACAGATTGGAAGCTGTTATAGAGTTTTCAATACAAGAATGGAAAGTTGCTGTGTTTGTTTTTCTAGAGCAAAGACGTCCAGTGGTGCCCCTTGGGAAGAAATTATTAACATAAAATGGGGAAGAAAGTCACCAGTGTGAACTGAAATTCTGGGTAAGAATAAATGAAATAATCTTGGCAGAAGCTGTATAAACCCAGTAAGTGGGTCATTCATGCAAACAAGCGTTTTTTGAGTGATCATTATTCGTTAGGCACACAGAGGTAAAGAACAACTTTACAACCTCTAAGCATTTACAGATAATTTGGAGAGTCATGGCCCATATATATTTTAAAAGAATAAACAACATTTTAAAGAATAAACAGCACAGACCTCGGATCAATGGTGCTCACTGGGGACCTAAGGGCATTGCTAATGTTGCATTTTGTGATCCGGTTTCTGGTTTCATGGATATTTTAATATTATTTTATCTCAAACCCACTATACACACACGTTAAATATGTATTTATGTAATGGTTCATATTATAAATATACAATAAATAGTCTGGCAAAAAACAATTCATAGTTTCTAATTTAGCCAGGTGAAAATAGAACAACGTCCAAAAGAATTAGGAAAAGTTTCTTGAAGACAGTGGCTTTAATGTGTGAGAAAAAGCAAATGTCTGCCTCTGTCCAGCCACAGGGTTGGCCTCTGCCATGAAGCCGCCACAGGAGCACATTTTGCTTGTCTGCATAACTTCGTAAACCCCTGACTCAGTGACTGAGCGAAGCCCTTCAAAAGAATGTCCCGAGTGCAATAAGGGAAGAGCCTTTGTCCTCGGGGCTCTTTTGCCTAAATTACTGCATTTTTGGAAAAGATAAATCCAGGCCAGGTGCAGTGGCTCACACCTGTAATCCCAGCACTTTGGGAGGCGGAGGCGGGTGGATCACCTGAAGTCAGGAGTTCAAGACCAGCCTGACCAACATGGCGAAACCCCGTCTCTACTAACTACAATAAATTAGCCAGGTGTGGTGGTGCATGCCTGTAATCCCAGCTACTTGGGAGGCTGAGGCAGGAGAATCGCCTAAACCCAGGAGGCAGAGGTTGCAGTGAGCTTCGATTGTGCCATTGCACTCTAGCCCTTGGCAACAAGAGCAAAGCTCCATTTCAAAAAAACAAAAAAAAAAGAAACAAGAAGAAAAGTCTAATGATCCGAGACTTTGCCTTTTTCTGTACATAAGACAACATCCACCAGGATTAGAGATTATGCATCTGCTATCTATAACCACATGGACTCTTGCACCCAAACATTGATGAGCTTTGCTCTAAGGGGAACCTCTGAGCATCTGCAGAACCCCCGCCACAGGCAGAGAAGCTGTGGCCTGAAACTCTGCTTTGGAGCAATCTGACAAACTCCCGAAAAGACGTGCCAGATTCCAATCATCAGAAGGACTCTGAATAAAACGAATTTTAATTCTTTAAAAGCCTGATTCTTTTCTTTAGTTGACGAATGGAAGGAATGATCAAACTGAACAAAATGTGACCTGGGAGGACTGGAAATTTTGCCCCTGCGGAGTGATGGGTTCTTTAAGCAGCCGCCCTAGACTTTGGAGCTAGGGATGGTACAGGTGAGTCTAGAGTCCAGCTCAGGGAGGAGGACAGCAGAGAGAGGCACCTATAAGGGTTAAAATCTGAGTGACAGCCTGGATCTGCTCCTGTTGTCATGGTGTTGCTACCTGTAAAGGTCTTTGAAATGATGCAACAACTGGTCTAAAATAGTAACACTGGAAGAAGCCTTTGGAGGTATTGAATGTGTCTCTCATCCAGATTGTGTTGATGGTTTCACAGTTGTTGGCATCTGTCCAGAGCCACCAAATTGCATACGTTAAATGTACACAGGTTTTTGTATATCAATTACACCTCCATAAAAGCACATTCTGAGCCCAGCTTCTGAGGTGCAAAAACACTGACCACTTCAAAAGACAACTTTTCTCACTATTCAGAAACTGATGGGAATAGAAAAAAAATCGTGGTGCATATTTTCCATTTGAAAGTACTATAATCATTTTGTCAGTGTTTAGGAGGAAAAGGTATCATATCCTCTGCATTTCTCATTTTAACCAGGTTTGTTATAAATAAAACTTTACGTAATAATTACACTGGAAATGCATATTAAATTTGGAGCAAACAGTACATTTACTTTATTTCCGTGGAAAAAAAAAAGTCTGCCCCTCAACAATAACAACAAAACTCTGGAATATACTTCAAAATATTTAACAGAAAATCTGAAGTCTCCCTGGAAAACTGAATGATTGCAGCAATGAGGATTCACAGATGTTAGCAACGGGGCGGCATCTGAGCAGAAATAATTATCAACATGTTGTTTGCATATGCCGTCTCTCATTAAAATGCTATTTGTCAAATTGGAGAATTTCTAATGTGTTATATTTAGTTTCATTGCCAAAGTTTTTTTTTGTTTGTTTGTTTTTTTTTAAATCAGATTCCCTCCTGTCTTGTCAACAAGAAAATCCATTATTTTGGTCAAATTACCTCAGAGAAAACTAACAGATATCTGCTGAAAGCATAATATAAATATTGTGGTCTTACTTTGTACTGTTAATACTGATCATATTTTATGTTGAATTAAATGGGCACCATTCAGAGACACTTCACTGTCTAGATATTCAAAATTAGTTAATTGGCCTTTTGCTTATAACACAGCTTTAAAACATTCTGAAGGCTTTATTGCAGGAATCAGTCTTCTTTCTAAATCAGTCTAAACCATACTTAAAGAAGCATTACTGGTCAGGTATAGGTTAAAAAAAAATGAACTGATATCAATAAAATGCTCAAAAGCCTTTAACCAAGTATCATGGTTTATTTTCTGGGTTTGTAGAAATAGACTACAAATAGTAATACTTCACCTAAATCTCTCTATTCAAAAAACTCTAGTAAATTTCCTTGGGCTGAAATGTCAGATGCAAGTGATGAGAACAGTTGTCTCATGACATGAAGTGTTGACTGATGCTGCTATCTGTCAACAGATAGTGTCTTAGCCCCGCCACAAAAATCTCTTAAACTTTGAATGCAACTTCCATGAACTCTGATGTATGGAGACAGTTGCATAGCAACCATGTCAGAGATGTGGCCATTCCTGCTGGGTGGCTTGTGTTGCCAACCTGCCCCATCTGCAGTCATTCAGCAAGCATGGCTTTCAACATGAATCCTCTGCCCTCTCCATCCCTGGTAAAGGTCTCAGACCGTGTGAAGCTCATCCCAAGCCAATGAGACTTCAGAATGCACTCTTCCCTTCAAGCGTTTACCAAGAGCAGAATTACATGGTCACAAGATAAGGGGAAAGAGATTCAGGAGCATGGGAAGAGACGAGGCATAGGTTCAAACTGCAGCTATCTCATGGCACCAATGACCAGGGCATTGCCAAATGGTTCAGGCCAAGCTCATGCCCGGTGAAGGCAAGGTCAAAGGATGAGGGAACACCAGTCAACAGGTAGGACAGGGACACTGGATGAGGACAGAGGGAGAAGAAAATGAAGTCCTCCCCAGAACTCTGCTCCTCCCACTACACAATCCTAATGGTGCCCTCATTTCTAAGAGCGACCTTGACAGAAGGCATTCCACTTGGCAGCCCCCAGGAGACTCAGGACTTACTCTTTTTATATGGAGGGCCACCACAAAATGTATCTTAGGTTGGGATTCCCCCAAACAAAGAACTGAAAACTAGCAGTTTATTTGGGAGACGATTCTAGGGGGCATCTATAGGGAAAATGAGGACAGAATGAAGAAGGGAAGGTATTCAGAAAAACAAAGTGGATTATTGAGCACCTATCTTTGTGGGCAACAGCCTCTAACCCATCTTCATCCAACACACTGTGATTTTACTTTCACTAAGATTTTTCTTCCAGTTAATACAAAATTATTTGCTTATATCAAAATGAATCTTGTTTACAGCTGCCCGGTACTCTTGAAGACTTCAGGCTCTTCACTCTTTTCTTGGCAGTTATTATCTCTGGGAATAGGTCATACTATTGATCAATAATTAATATCTAAAATGAGAATCACTTTCCTGGTTGCTCCCCACATTGTTTTGTAAGATGCTAGATGGCATGAAAATGTCTTATTTCAAACAATTAGCATAATGTAAAATGCATATTGTGTTCAGTATTTATTGGATGCATGGATTCCCACACTGCACTATTCTTGGAGTAGGCTTGTGTTTTTCCAGAAATACTACAGACCCTACCACAGACAAAATCTCTTGGCTTTTGTAACTATGTTTCATCGTCAGAAAGGACTTTGAGGTTTGTCTTTGCAAAAGTCCAGGGTCACTGACTGGTTCGTGACACTGTTGCAGGTAGACAAGGAGTCTATAACTCTTTCATTTTCTTATTTGTCCAGGGCTCAGTTAGGTGCTGCTTTTCAAATAAAGAAATCAATAGAGAGACAGACCAAACCTATATGAATTGAATTTCATCAAAGAAGAGCTGTCACAGGAACTAACATTGAGTCCACGTAGAAAACTGGAAATTCCCCCCAGTGAGGAGTTTGGAGTTTTCACATTTTGTGTTCTATGTTTAGAATCTCTATCAGAATGATTAAGCCACAAGTTGTTTATTGCAGCTTGTCTGAGACAAGGCAATAAGCCAAGACTGTCTTTAGAAGTACCTTATAAAATATACTCCCTTTTTTTCTCTGACCTACCTGCCTTTAAAATGAAGGTAGTATCTTGCTTATGTTGAGTAGAGAAATAAATACAATGTTATGCAACAGTAGACATCAAAATATCTTTTTAATGCTTCTTATATAATTTTGTTGTTATTGCTTTTGTCTGGTTTTCCTTGAGACAGGGTCTGGCTCTGTCACCCAGGCTGCAGTGCAGTGGCACAATTTTGGTTCACTACAACCTCTGCCTCCTGGGCTCAAGCCATCCTGCCACCTCAGCATCCCAAGCAGCTAGAACCACAGGCATGTGCCACTATGCCTGGCTAATGTTTGTAATTTTTTGTGGCAATGAGGTTTGGCCGTGTTGCCCAGCCTGGTAGTGAACATCTGAGCTCAAGCAATCCACCTGCCTTGGCCTCTCAAAGTGCTGGGATTACAGGTGTGAGCCACTGTGCCCGGCCTTAATAGTGTATTTCCGGGACCACTGAAATATCAAACAATTCTGGAATATTCCCATCTTCTACTCTTATTAAAGAATCACTTTCTTACATTAAAAATATCCAATTTATCTCACCATGAGTCCAACTGGATATTTCTAAAAAGTTTAAATTTGTTTTGGATCAGAAAGAGTTTATGAAGGTTACCTTTCATTAGTATTTCCAAGGGGAAGAACTGCAGCTATTCATGAGTCATATCAAGTATGCTTGACTTGACACTGAGTATCTGTGACACAAATTTTCTTCTTTTCAGGAATAATAATCTGTAATGTAGAACATTTTATGTTTTAAAAAAATACAACTTGCTTAACGTAAATTCTATGTGAAAGATGGACTTATTGTACAACATGATTCTTCGGAAAAACATCTGCTTTCTGTGCCACATTCTTTTAGCCAAGATAAAATGTTTTATGTTGGATGACTTCATAGTTTATTGCCACTGAGGAATCTCGTTTTGTTTCAGAAAAAAACAAAGACAAACTTCAAGAGATTATGTACCTTTGCAAAATCAATCCCTGAAGAAAGTTCATTCTATAAAGGGTGACCACAAATGGTGGTTTAAGCCATCTGTTTAGATAACCAAAGATTTTATTATTAATGCAAATTACAAAGATATGCAAGAATTACTTGAGAATAACTGAACTGGCAAACATAATTAACTGTGCAAATATTAAGCATCCATATTAAAAAGCAAGAATATAGATTTATAATAAAAAGGTATGTTCAAGGTAAATTAATAGTCCCTCTGCATAAGTATGAATGAAACACGCAGCTGGGAAGGGAAGGGGAGGGAACCATCACTGAGAAACCACAACGTGCCAGAGAGAGTGTAGCGATAAGTTCATTGGATTTTCCAAACAGCCTTAGCTGTCTGCATTATCACCATGATTTAGCAGATGAGAAAACCTTCACTTAAAGAGATTTTCTAGTTTGTTACATAGTAACTGGGAAAATGGTTTGAACACTGCTTTAAAATAAACTGACCACTTGGCCATAGTACCTCGTTATCACTCTTCTTGTTAGCATCCTCTGTGTTTCTCCGATTCAAATTTTCTCCTAGTTCCTTCTGGTCATAAACCTAAACTGAGTATTGCTTGGCCCATATTTTGCTAGTCAATAATAATTAAATAGTGTTATGATATTCATAATCTTTCAAAATTCGGTCTCTAAACCAGACTTTTCAGCTTCAAATTTGTAGATTTTGCCTCATCTGTAATGGTAAGGCTTTGGGCTTTTTCTTTCATTTTTGACAACTCATTGATTATGGAAATACTTAAGGAGCAAGAAGTTTGATCGTCTTCCCCCCAAAAAAGCTCATTTAAAATGTCTTCTGTGATTATAAGAAAGAAAAATAACAAATGCTGGTGAGGATTTGGAGAGAAGGGAACGCATTCATTGTTGGTGGGAATGTAATTTAGTACAGCCCGTAGGGAGAACATTGTATAGGTTCTTGAAAAATTAAAAATAGAATCATCACATCATCCAGCCAGCCCACAACTGAGTATACAGCCAAAGGAAATGGAATCAGTATGTTGGCGAGATATTTACAACCCCATGTATTTATTAGTCATCATAGGGTAACTATAGTTAGTAACAATTTAGTCTATATTTTCAAATAGCTGTAAGAGAAGATTGTGAATGTTTGCAACATGAAGCAATAATAATGGTTTGAGGTGATGAATATGCCAATTACCCTGATTTAATCATTTATACATTGTACATAGGTACTAAAATATCACACCGTTACCCATAAATATGCACTCAGTATGTATCAATTAAATGAATATCTTCTATTTGGACTGTTTTTCACAACTTGCTTCTGCCTAGACTTAAAGGAATTTTGTGTATTTCTCTAGTTTTACACTGCAATAAAAGATTACAATTAATTCATTATTTAAAAGACTTTCAATTGCCCATTTATTCACCAATTTTATTTTCAATATCAAGATATGAGAAAAAATAAACATGGCCACTGCTCTTATAAGAGTTGTCCTATGTTGGGGGATACACAGACAATATAATTACAACTGTGATTTATGAGAGAAGTGACCAGATTTTGTAAAAGTTCCTAGAAACATACCCACCCTAGCTTTGGGGGTCATGCAATGCCTGGCCAAGTCAGGGAGACCCCAGGGGATATGCAGGAGATGCCTGTACCGAGAAGAGGAACATACTGAGACTTTGAAGACAAAGGAAGGGGTGGTGCATTAGAGGGGATTTTAGGATGTATGACACAAGTGGTGCAAAGAGAGAAGGAACAAGGGATAAGATCGAAAAAAAAAAAACTGGTTGAGATTGTGAAGGACCATGTAACTCAGATGTTAGGATTTTAATAATTATCTGAAGTGAATATGAAGCCTTGGATGAATGATGAACAAGAGACAGTTATGATTAACTTGCATTTTTTGCATTTTTAAAGCATTGCCCTGGCTTCAGATTTAAGAATAGATTGGGGGAGGAGACAATGGGGCAGCTGTGGGAGCAGAAAAGCCACTTAGAATAGACACGTGGATCTGATTGAGAAATGGCGCTGGCTCAGACTTCGGTCCTGGTGACAAATTGATGCAATCTAAAAATATTTTGGACGTAGAAAACAAGACATTGTGATAATCAGTGTGATGAAGGAGAGGCAGTGATCACAGGTGACGTTGCAGTGGTATTTGCTGCCAAGAAGTAACTCTAGAAAATGATTTTAGAAAAAAAAAATTACTTTTGTATATATTAGTTGTAAGGACCTTATGACCTACGTGAATTAAGATGTCTGATATTTTTTGCATAGTATATACGTCTTTTACAATTAAAAAATATATTAAAAAATGGGGAAACAAAAGATGTCTGAAACACAGTAGGTTCTATAGGAAAGAATGGAGAAAACTTATGTAACAACCTTTCATCCCTTGCTGTTAGCTTTCTACAATATAAATTTATCCTAATTGTATCACCTCCACCTGTGAATTGCAATCTGTGGGAAAAGAAAAAGTGCAGGAGGTAAAAACTGCCTTTTTAAACAAGGGAGGAGATTTGATTATAACATTTCTACTCGCATTTCAGTTTCATTTTTACAAAGGGTTCGGTATAATTCACCAGCAAAGCCATCTTGCCCTGAGTTTCTCTTGGCTGGAATTTTTTTAATACGAGTCAATTTCCTCCATTTTAAGTCTCTTGAGATTTTTCTGTTCTCCATGATGCAGCCTTTGTAGGTTGTGTATTTCTAGGAATTCCATCCACTTCAACTAGTTTACCTATTTTTTTGGTGTATAATTATTCATAGTACTCTTATAATCCTGTTATCTCTGTAAAATTTGTACTAATATCTCCTCTTTCATTTTTTACCTTGTAATTTTTAGTTGTCTTTTTTTGTTAATCTCACTAATACGTCAATTTGTTGATCTTTTTAAAGATCTTGGTTTCATTAATTTTCTCATTCTGTTTTATTTATCTCTGTTCTCATTTTATCATTTTCTTCCTCTTCCTAGCTTTGCTCAATTGGTGAAAATGTAGGTATTTTGCTGTTGCTACTCCTGGTTAGCTCTGTGCTAAACCCGTAGTACAGGAGAGAACTGACCTCGTCTTGGACATTAGTCAGCCTCCTTGTATAGGTGGTTCTCCAAGCATGTAGTTCAACGTTCTTCATTTATTTCTATTTCCTGAGCCTAAAGGAACTTACTCTGTTCATTTTGTATTTGTTCAGAAACTATAATGTTATGTTTAATAACATAACAAATCCTAGGTAGATCTTAAAGATCAGACAGAGTCCTGCTCTCTTTGGAGTTCACAACCAAGCAGAGCAGCAGCAAAAGCCAAGTTAAACCAGCAAATAGATGAAGAGTTGCAATTACCATACTAGTTATTCTGAACAAATTCAGGGTCTAGGTATAGATAACACAGACAGGAGGATCGTTAACATAGGATAAGGAAGGCACCTCAGAAGAGATGTGATTTAAATCTGCTGTTCTCTCAACTGTCTTCCGTCAGAGAATGAAGATGGGAAGTGAAGTGAGAATTTGGAAGTGCATATTGGCAAGTAAGGAGTAGATATGTACATTTTGGAGGGTGGGTGGAGATGAGTAAAAATGACTTGTCATCATCCTAGAGTTCAAGAATTGATGATAAAATAGCCTAGAGTTGGAGAAAGAATCCCCTTATGAATACAAAGGTGAAAAAATGAGTGATTGTAATGCAGTAATTTCTTTGATGCATCTTTATTTGCATACAAATCATTAGCTGGGAAAGGAAAGGTTCTTCAGAATCTGTTTTGAAAATATAACTCTTTTCTATACCCACACCATGTGAATTTAAAGAATCTTCCCTCTTACTCTACATTCCCATGGAAAGATAATGTCTGTGAAAAACCTATTTCAAGAAACAGAAACCTCCCATTTTCCTGGTAGAAATCAGTGGACTAGAGCACAGTAAGTGGCTTGGCTCTACCAAGGTTTTCTTGAGTGCACTAAGCAGAAGCAGACATCTACACATCTAAACTTTACATTTCATAAAAATTATTTCTCAATGGTAGATGACTCTCGTAGACATTTTATATCTGCTGAGATCGTATCCGACAATGAACCCCGTGTATTCATTGGAGAAGCAAAATAGAAAAGAATTAGAACCCTAGAGAATGGGGGAGGTCCAATGAACCTCTGACATTTTCCTAAAAAGAATCACAAGGGAAAGGAAGAGGCTGTGGGATTCAGAACAATGTCTCAACATTTTCCATAAGTAAAGACTGATGTAAATTGTCAATTGTCACATTTTAAAAAATGTCATCGAGAGCTGGATTGGAGTAAGATAGCAAAACACACAACAAAATGAATGTGTAGGCACACCATAAAACTTCAGTATGCACTTAAAGAAAATGTATTAAAGTTGCAAGAGATAAAATATATGTGAATTAAAACCACCTATATTCCAATATGCTGTAGACCAAGCACCGGAAATATTAGATGTCAGAAGTCCATGAGATACATTATTGCCAGATAGAACCATTTTTTCCCCACATGCTGGCAAAATTGTAATCTTTAACAATAAAAGTTGGAAAATGCAGAGAGACAAGGCATCCCAGGCTAACAGGTTAGAGTGGAAACTGGCATTGCCATGCTGGAATGAAATTTGACGGTGTCTAGTTAAATTAAAATGTGCATACTTGCACCAATTAATTTGATTCTAAGTATATGCCCTCGGAGGCAGAAAGAAAAACCTCAGCCATATGTGCAAGAAGATGAACATGGGCTGCTTATTACAGCAGTCTTATTGGAGAAATTTTTGAGAAGGAAAATGTCCCCTGGGATGGCGATAAATTATGACAGGTACGTATGGTAGAATATGAAATATAGCTATTGTGATAGCTAATACTGAGTGTCTACTTGATGGGATTGAAGGATACAAAGCATTGATCCTGGGTGTGTCTGTGAGGGGTGTTGCCAAAGGAGATTATCATTTGAGTCAGTGGACTGGGGAAGGCAGTCCCACCCTTTCTCTGGTGGGCACAATCTAATCAGCTGCCAGCGAGTATAAAGCAGGCAGAAAAACATGTAAAGAGAGACTGGCCTAGCCTCCCAGTCTACATCTTTCTCCCACACTGCATGCTTCCTGCCCAAGAACATTAGACTTCAAGCTCTACAGTTTTGGGACTTAGACTGGCTCTCCTTGCTCCTCAGCTTGCAGATAGCCTTTATTAAGAGACCTTGTGATTGTGTAAGTTGATACTTAATAAACTCTCTCTATATAAAGTTTATATATACATATATATAGCAAGAGAGAGCATATATATCTATACACACACATATATATACATATCTCGTTCTAGAGAACCCTAATACAGCTATCAAAACATGAAATGGCTCTGTAACAGTATAAGTGTCAACATATCCATTAGGCATTGGTTCATAAAACGCTGGTTTCAGCAAGACATGTATAGCATGTAACAACTAGGTGATGTTTCAATAAAATGTGCAAACAATTATGTGAAATTTTTATAAAATGTGCAAAACAGATGTAGATGCATAAGCAGGCAGATGGTTTCAAGAGCCTCAGTCATGTCTCCTTGGAAAAGATAGAGCACTTGAAATTTTCACAGTGACTCTGTGTTGTTCAAGCAACATGGGACAATCTTAACCTCTATCTCTTTTCTACCTATTTCTCTGTCTCTTATGTCTTAGTCATTATTCATCATTGCTTGTTGTCCATCCAAAATCCCAGTAGGGTAAAAACGTCCAGAATTTTTTCTTTCCATCATACCATCATTTTAATTGGACTAACATGACAGAACTTCAGAGAACTCACCAGCTGCCCAGTGTAAAGCATTGATCCAATGCAATATATACGCAAGCTCATGAGCACTGTGAGCAAGCCCCAGGTCTGACAACTGAAGAGCTAGAGATCTGAGGTGGCGACTGAACAAGTTCCACTACTGCTGAATTTAAAACACTACAGAAACAACAGTGCAGGATTTGAAGGTAAATGTTTAGAGTCAGATAATCTGAGACTCATCGCTCAACTGAGATTTTTCCTTCCTACAGCTTTTATTCCTGGTACTGAAAAATAAAGACATTTTGTTTTCTGAAGAAATTTGGATTTTAAAAATATATTTTCGAATACATGTAAATAATCTCGAATCATCATAGTTTAGGTTATTCTAGGCTAGTAAGTCACAGTAAAATTTAAGAAATTTTGCATTTTATATTTACTCATGTATATAAGGCAACACAAATATAATCAATTTTTAAATTGTCACAATAATTACAGGAAGAAAACAGGTAATATGTTTGCGGGATACAACTATCTTTCTGTGGAATCTAAAACACCATATATTGCATTCCAATCCATTTAAATATCACTGTCATAAGCTATGTAATAAAGTCTATATAATACAATCTAAAATCCAAATTTCTCTATGTTAACTTGCACAGCATAAAAAGATTTTGTGGATTTGATTAAAGATTTTGAGAGGAGCGGGTTATCCTGCCTTATCAGTGTTGATCCAATGTAATCACAAGAGACGCTCAAAAAGGGAGCCATGAGTGACAGAGGAGTAAATAAGGGGATGGAAGCAGAATTCAAAGATCAGAAAATGACTTGAAGATGCTGCACTGCAGGCTTTGAGGGTGGAGGAAGCAGCCAGGAACCAAGGAATGTGGGCAGCCTCTGGAAGCCGGAAAACAAAAAAAACAAGTTTCTCTCTTGTGGAACCCCCAGAAAAAACCATGACTTTAGATACCTTGAGCCCAGTGAGACTGATTGAGAACTTCCGAATTCCAGGATTTTAAGATAATAAATTTGTGTTGTGTTGTTTAAAGCCGAGTTCATGAAAGATTTGCTGTAGCAATAGAAAACTAACGTACAGCCTTAAAAAAAGTCTAATGTTGGAAATATGTGTATATTATGTAATGTGTGCATCTATATACACACACGCCATTCCACCACTATGAATTCACGTGCATGTACAAATGGTCCTAGATATACAATGGAGTTACATCCAGGTAGACCAACCTTAACCTGAAAATATGTAAGCCAAAAATCGATTTATACACCTAATCTACTAACATCATAACTTGGCCTAGCCCATCTTAAAGTGCTCAGAACACTTACATTAGCCTATAGTGGGGCAAACTCACTTGTACGAAGACTGTTTTGTAATACAGTGCTGAATAGCTCATGTAATTTTTCAAATACATTTTTGAAAGTGGAAAATAGAACTATCATGTGAGTACTGGAAGTGTTGCTTTCACACCACCATAGTTGAAAAGTCCTCAGTAGAACTATCCTCAACTGGGAACTGTCTGTATACCATTGGTGCTTCCTATCATTTTCTTCCACATTGGCATATTCAATCTACAGCAAATAGAAGACAGTATTTCTGGGATGCTGAACCTGTGGATAAGGGAGGGCTTGCTTTTAGGATCATTTGGTTCTGATCCTCCAGAGCTGTGGGACCAGAGCAGTGGTGGATTTTGGTACCTGCCAGAGTCCTGGAACTCACCTACTACAGACCCACAGGGACACACACACATACACATAAATGCGCATATGTACGGAGTGGTGCAGATAAGACTGGGCTTGAGTCATCCCTAACGTGCAGAAAGCCACCTAAGAAACTAGTCCAGGTGTCTGTTGTTCTTATTTCAGTTAATTGGATTTCTCTTATATCCCTTACCATAACCTTGGCTTCCTGCGAAGTTGACTGAAGAAAAAACATCTGTTTGCTTGCTCTTTTTAGAGGGCTCTGTGTTCCCTGAAGGTTAACAGTCAGGACAGTAACCGCCGCCCCTTGTGCGGCCCTGAAGGACAGAGTAGAGGGAGGCCCCCAGTGGGTGGAGGGCTGGCAATGTGTGGTCACCCATCTGACCATAGCGGACAGATGGCTCAAGGTGGAACCTGTCTCCATTCATGAGGATGGCATGAGGTTGCTCGGGGGAGCAAGTCTCTGAAGTGGCCCTCACTGGAGGTTTTGGGTCAAGCAAGTCTGGGTGATTTGTCTGTCACCATTGAGCTGTCTCTTTGAATAACTTACCTATAATTTATCAGCCTCAGAGGTCTTTATTTTCTAAGGCATAAAGTTTGTTTAAATGACCTAAAATGTTGCCTCCCTCCTTAACATTCTGCAGATTTTCCTAAGTAGAATACAAGCTGAACTAGTATAAAAAAAAAATTAAGCATGGAAAAGAAACTTTGTATTCTCAAAATTAAGTCACCTAGAAGACTCCAAAATGGATAAAGAAAACATGGAATATATATACAATATAATACTATTCAGCCTTTAAAGAAGAGACATTTTGCCATTCATGGCAACATGGATATAATGGCAGGACATTATGTTAAGTGAAAAGAACTAAACACAGAAAAACAAATACACATGACCTCAGGTATATGTAGTCTAAAACAATCGAACTCTAAGAAGCAGATATGGTCAAAAAGTACAAAGTCTTAATTGGACAGGAAGAATAAGTTTTTTTCTTTAAGTTGCACAATGTGGTGAATTTAGTACATAATTTTGTACTGTACAATTTAATTCATAGTCTTCAATGTTATTTGGTTTAGTTAGAATAATATTACTATTACTAATCAGGTCTAGTGTTTTGAATTTTGTTTGTTATAATCAAAATTTACTGAACAAGTCAACGTTCCTCACCCTTAACCTCGGTACTAAGGATACTGCAGCAGGGTGGGGGAGGTGGGAGGGCAGGGGAGAAATTTTTGTTTTGGGGTATGGTCCTGTGCGTTGTACACGTTTATCATCATCCCTGACCTCCACTCATGAGATGTCAGTATGTGTCAGTTGTATGCCCTGCCCCTGTCCTCTCAACAAGAAATGCCTGTAACCTTCATCGGATAGCCCCTCGAGAAGCAAAATCATGCCCCCTCGAGAAATGTGGTTTTATATATACAGGAACCTAAAATAATTCTTATTTCATGTGATCTTTCCTAATTATTACTGACCTTGTTTTTATTAAAAACTTTGCCAAGTTCTTCTCCATTTTAGAGAATGGTCCTTCTCTTAGGGAAGAATTGCACAGAGGTCAAATGCCGAGTGTATGCTGGGTTCCCTGGTAAGACTGCACTGACTTCACATACTGAGTGGTACCCGACTTCTCCGAGCAGATTGCACTGACATCACAGACTGAGTGGTGGTCAGTAATTCTGAGAAGATTACACCAAGTTCAGAGACCGAGCAGTGCCGGCTTCTCTGAGGAGACTGCACCCAGGTCACAGACCCAGTGGTGCCCCAGCTTCTCTGAAAAGATTGCACCAATTTCACATACCTAGTGGTGATCAGTGTCTCTGAGAAGATTGATCTGAGGTCACACACAGGAGTGGTACCAGCTTCCCTGAGGAGATTGCAGCGAGTTCACATACCGAGTGGTGCCAGAGTTCTAAGGTAATTGCACCAAGTTCACAGACTGAGTGGTGCCCAGCTTCTCTGAGAAGATTGCACCAAGTTCACATAGAGTGGTGCCAGCTTCTCTGAAGAGATTGCTCCCAGGTCACAGACCCAGTGACCGAATGGTATTGGCTTCTCTGAAGAGACTGCACCAAGTTCAGACAGACAGACTAGTGCCCAGTTCCTCTGAGGAGACTGAAACGAGGTCACAGACCGACTGGTGCGTGGCTTGTCTCAGGAGATTGTCCCAAAGTCCAAGAACAACTGGTGCCGGATTCTCTGAGGACAATGCACCAAATTCACAGATCGAGTGGTGCCTGCCTGCTCTGAGGAGACTGCACGAGTGCACAGATTGAATGGGGCAGGGCTTCTCCGAGATTGTTTCGAGGTCACAGCCCAAGTGATGCCAGCTTCCCTGAGGAGAAAGCCCCACATTCACATACCAAGCAGAGCCCAGCTTCTCTGAGGAGACTGCAAGAGTGCATAGACTGAGTGAGGCATGGCTTCTCTGAGGAGATTGTTCTGAGGTCACAGACCAAGAGTGCCGGTTTTTCTGAGGACAAAGCCCCAAACTGATATATCAAGTGGAGCCCGGCTTCTCTGAGATTGTCCCAAAGTCTCCACAAAACTGGTGTCAGCTTCTCGGAGGGGGAATGGCCCAAATTCACATACCGAGTGGTGCCCAGCTACTCTGAGGAGACTGATGCAAACTCTCAGACCAAGCGGTGCTGGCTTTTCTGAGGAGAATGCACCAAATTCACAAACCGAGCGGCACCTGGCTTCTCTGAGGAGACTGCACAAGTTCATGGACAGAGCGGGGCGGGGTTTCTCTGAGGAGATTGTTCCAAGTTCACAAACCAAGTGGTGCCAGTTTCTCTGAGAAAGCCCCAAATTAACATACCGAGCGGAACCCGGATTCTCTGAGGAGACACCACGAGTTCACAGACTGAGTGAGGCCTGGCTTCTCTGAGGAGATTGTACCAAAGTCCCAACACAACTGCTGCCAGCTTCTCAGAGGGAAATGCACCAAATTCACATACTGATTGGTGCCAGCTTCTATGAAGAGATGTTTCCAAAGTCTCAGATCAAGTGGTGTTGGCTTTCAGGAGGAAAAAGCCCCAAATTCACACACCGATTGGGGCCCAACTTCTCTAAGGAGAATGTTCTGAGGTCTGACAAATGGTGGTGCTTTTTCTGAAGAGAAAGCCCCAAATTCGCAAATTGAGCAGTGCCCGGTTTCTCTCAGGAGACTGCATGAGTTCATGGACCGACCGTTGTCGGGCTTCTCTGAGGAGACTGTTACAAAGTCCCAGACCAAGTGGTGCGGCCTTCTCTGAGAAAGCCCCAAATTCACATAAAGAGTGGGGTTCAGCTTCTCCAAGGAGATTGTTCTCAAGTCCCAGACCAAGTGGTGCCAGCTTCTCTGAGGAGAAAGCCCCAAATTCACATAGAGAGTGGGGCTCTGCTTCTCTAAGAAGATTGTTCCCAAGTCCCAGACCAAGTGGTGCCAGCTTCTCTGAGGAGAAAGCCCCAAATTCACATAGAGAGTGGGGGCTCTGCTTCTCTAAGAAGATTGTTCCCAAGTCCCAGACCAAGTGGGGTGGGTTTCTCTGAGAAAGCCCCAAACTCACATAAAGAGTGGGGTTCGGCTTCTCTCAGGAGATTGTTTCTAAGTCCCAGACCAAGTCGTGCTGGCTTTCCTGAGGAAAAACGCCCAAATTCACTAACTGAGTAGTGCCCGGTTTCTCTCAGGAGACTGCATGAGTTCATGGAACGAGCGTAGCGGGGCTTCTCTGAGGAGATTGTACCAAAGTTACAGACCAAGGGGTGCAGGTTGTTCTGAGGAGAAAGCCCCAAATTCACATAGTGAATGGGGCACTGAGGAGACTGCACGAGTTCACAGACTGAGTGTGGCGGGGGTTCTCTGAGGAGACTGTTCCAAGGTCCCAGAGAAATGGTGCCAGCTTTTCTGAGAAAGCCCCAAACTTACATATTAAGTGGGGCCTGGCTTCTCCGAGGAGACTGGACGAGTCAAGGGACCGAGCATGGCAGGGCTTCTCTGAGGAGATTGTACCAAAGTCCCAGACCAAGTGGTGCTAGCTTACCTCAGGAGAAAGCCCCAAATTCACATACTAGTGGGACCCGGCTTCTCTCAAGAGATTGTTTCTAAGTCCCAGACCAAGTGGTGCCAGCTTCTTTGAGGAGAAAGCCCCAAATTCACATAAAGAGTGGGGCTCGGCTTCTCCGAGGCCATTATTGCAAAGTCCCAGGCCAAGTGGTGCTGGCATTTCTGAGTAGAAAGCCCCAAATTCACATACCGAGTGGGGCTCAGCTTCTCTGAGGGTATGGTTTCAAAGTTCTAGGCCAAGTAGTGCTGGCTTCTCTGAGGCAAAAGCCCCAAATTCACATGAAGAGTGGGGGCTCAGCTTCTCTCATGAGACTGCACGAGTTCACGGACAGAGCATGGCGGGGCTTCTCTCAGGAGACTGTAGCAAAGTTACAGACCAAGGGGTGCCGGCTTTTCTGAGGAGAAAGCCCCAAATTCACATAGCGAGTGGGGCACTGAGGAGACTGCACAAGTTCACGGACTCAGCGTGGCGGGGGTCTCTGAGGAGACTGTTCAGAGGATCAAGAGAAATGGTGCCAGCTTTTCTGAGGAGAAATCCCCTAATTTACATACCAAGTGGGGCCCGGCTTCTCTGGGGAGACTGAACGAGTCAAGGGACCAAGCATGGCGGGGCTTCTCTGAGGAGATTGTACCAAAGTTACGAACCAGTGGTTCCAGGATTTCTGTGGAGAAAGCCCCAAATTCACATAAAGAGTGGGGTTCGGCGTCTCTCAGGAGATTGTTTCCAAGTCCTAGACCCAGTGGGGTGCGGGCTTCTGAGAAAGCCCAAATTCACATAGAGTGAGTCCCAGTTTCTCTCATGAGACGGCCCAAGTCAACGGCCCGAGCGTGGAGGGGCTTCTCCGAGGAGATTGTAGCCAAGTTACAGACCAACTGGTGCCGGCATTTCCGAGTAAGAAAGCCCCAAATTCACATACCTAGTTGGGCTCAGCTTCTCCGAGGATATGGTTTCAAAGTCCTAGACCAAGTGGTGCCGACTTCTGAGGAGAAAGCCCCAAATTCACATGAAGAGTGGGGCTCCGCTTCTCCGAGGAGTTGTTCCAAATTCCCAAAGTGGTGCCGGCTTTCCTCAGTAGGAAGGCCCAAATTCACATATCGAGTGGGGCTCAGCTTCTCTGAGGATATGGTTTCAAACTTCTAGACCAAGTGGTGCCGGCTTCTCTGAGGACAAAGCCCCAAATTCACATAGCGAGTGGGGCACTGAGGAGACTGCACGAGTTCATGGACCGAGCGTGGCGGGGGTTCTCTGAGGAGATTGTTTCAAAGTCCCAGACCAAGTGGGGCTAGCTTACCTCAGGAGAAAGCCCCAAATTCACATATCGAGTGGGACCCAGCTTCTCTCATGAGACTGCATGAGTTCACGGATGGAGCATGGTGGGGCTTCTCTGAGCAGATTGTACCAAAGCTACAAAGTGGTGCTGGCATTTCTGAGGAGAAAGCCGCAAATTAACATACGGAGTGGGGCCCGGCTTCTCCGAGGAGATTGTTCCCAAGTCCCAGACCAAGTGGCGCTGGCATTTCTGAGGAGGAAGCCGCAAATTCACATACCAAGTGGGGCTCGGCTTCTCTGAGGAAACTGCACAGTTCATGGACCGAGCATAGTGGGGCATCTCTGAGGATATTGTTTCAAAGTCCCAGACCAAGTGGTGCCAGCATTTCTGAGGAGAAAGCCCCAAATTCACATACCGAGTGGGGCCCGGCTTCTGAGGAGACTGCACGAGTCAACAGCCTGAGCGTGGCGGGGCTTCTCTGAGGAGACTGTTCCGAGGTCCCAGAGAAATGGTGGCAGCTTTCCTGAGAAAGCCCCAAATTTACATATCACGTGAGACCCTGCTTCTCTGAGGAGATGGCACAGTTCATGGACCAAGCATGGCGGGGCTACTCCAAGGAGATTGAACCAAAGTTACAGACCAAGTGGTGCCAGCATTTCTGAGGAGAAAGCCCCAAAGCAGCATACCGAGCGTGGCCCGGCTTCTCTGAGGAGATTGTTCCGAAGTCCCAGACCAAGTGGTGCTGACTTTCCTGAGGAGAAAGCCACAAATTCACATAAAAAGTGGGGGTTCGGCGTCTCTCAGGAGATTGTTCCCAAGTCCCAGACCAAGTGGTGCGGGCTTCTCTGAGAAAGCCCCAAATTCACAAATTGAGTAGTGCCCCGTTTCTCTCAGGAGACTGCATGAGTTCATGGACCGAGCGTAGCGGGGCTTCTCGAGCAGATTGTACCAAAGTTACAGACCAAGTGCTGCCGACATCTCTGAGGAGAAAGCCCCAAATTCACAAACTGAGTGGGGCCCGGCTTCTCTGAGGAAACTGCACAGTTCATGGACCGAGCATGGCAGGGCTTCTCTGAGGATATTGTTTCTAAGTCCCAGACCAAGTGGTGCCAGCTTCTTTGAGGAGAAAGCCCCAAATTCACATAAAGAGTGGGGCTCGGCTTCTCCGAGGCCATTATTGCAAAGTCCCAGGCCAAGTTGTGCCGGCATTTCTGAGTAGTAGAAAGCCCCAAATTCACATACCGAGTGGGGCTCAGCTTCTCTGAGGATATGGTTTCAAAGTCCTAGACCAAGTGGTGCCGGCTTCTGAGGAGAAAGCCCCAAATTCACATAGCGAGTGGGGCACTGAGGAGACTGCACAAGTTCACGGACTGAGCGTGGCGGGGTCTCTCTGAGGAGACTGTTCAGAGGATCAAGAGAAATGGTGCCAGTTTTTCCGAGGAGAAAGCCCCTAATTTACATACCAAGTGGGGCCCCGGCTTCTCTGGGGGAGACTGGACGAGTCAAGGGACCGAGCATGGCGGGGCTTCTCTGAGGAGATTGTTTCAAAGTCCCAGACCAAGTGGTGCCAGCTTACCTCAGGAGAAAGCCCCAAATTCACATGAAGAGTGGGGGCTCAGCTTCTCTCATGAGACTGCACGAGTTCACGGACCGAGCGTGGTGGGGCTTCTCTGAGGAGATTGTACCAAAGTTACAGACCAAGGGATGCAGACTGTTCTGAGGAAAAAGCCCCAAATTCACATAGCGAGTGGGACCCCAGCTTCTCTTATGAGACTGCACAAGTTCATGGACAGAGCATGGCGGGGCTTCTCTGAGCAGATTGTACCAAAGCTACAGACCAAGTGGTGCTGGCATTTCTGAGGAGAAAGCCCCAAATTCGCATACTGAGTGGGGCCCAGCTTCTCTCAGGAGATTGTTCCCAAGTCCCAGACCAAGTGGTGCCAGCATTTCTGAGGCGAAAGCCCCAAATTTACATACCAAGTGGGACCCCTGCTTCTCTGAGGAGACTGCACAGTTCATGGACCGAGCGTGGCGGGGCTTCTCCGAGGAGATTGTACCAAAGTTACAGACAAAGTGGTGCCGGGTGTCCTGAGAAGAAAGCCTCAAATTTACATAAAGAGTGGGGCAAGTCCTCTCTGAGGGGGACTGCACGAGTTCACGGACCGAGCGTGACAGGGCTCCTCTGAGGACACTGTTCCGAGGTCCCAGAGAAATAGTGGCAGCTTTTCTGAGAAAGCCCCAAATTTACATATTGAGTGGGACCCTGTGTCTCTGAGGAGACTGTACAGTTCATGGACCGAGCGTGGCGGGGCTTCTCTGAGGAGATTGTACCAAAGTCCCAGACCAAGGGGTGCAGACTGTTCTGAGAAGAAAGCCCCAAATTCACATAGTGAGTGGGGCACTGAGGAGACTGCATGAGTTCACGGACTGAGCGTGGCGGGGTTTCTCTGAAGAGACTGTTCCGAGGTCCCAGAAAAATGGTGCCAGGTTTTCTGAGGAGAAAGCCCCAAATTTACATACCAGGTGGGGCCCAGCTTCTCTAAGGAGACTGGACGAGTCAAGGGACCGAGCATGGCGGGGCTTCCGAGTAGATTGTGCCACAGCTACAGACCAAGTAGTGCTGACATTCTGAAGAGAAAGCCCCAAATTCACATACCGAGTGGGGCCCTCTTCTCTGAGGAGACTGTACAGTTCATGGACCGAGCATGGCGGGACTTCTCTGAGGAGATTGTTTCAAAGTCCCAGACCAAGTGGTGCCGGCTTTTCCAAGGAGAAAGCTGCAAGTCCACATACTAAGTGGGGCTTGACTTCTCTCAGGAGATTGTTCCTAAGTCCCAGACCAAGTGGTGCCGGCATTTCTGAGGAGAAAGCCCCAAATTCACATACCAAGTGGGGCCGGGCTTCTGAGGAGACTGCATGAGTCAACAGCCCAAGCGTGGCAGGGCTTCTCCGAGGAGACTGTTCCGAGGTCCCAGAGAAATGGTGGCAGCTTTTCTGAGAAAGCCCCAAATTTACGTACCGAGTGGGACCCTGCTTCTCTGAGGAGACTGCACAGTTCATGGACCGAGCATGGCACGGCTTCTCTGAGGATATTGTTTCAAAATCCCAGACCAAGTGATGCCAGCTTCTGAGGAGAAAGCCCCAAATTCACATACCGAGTGGGGCCCAGCTTCTGAGGAGAATGCACGAGTCAACAGCACGAGGGTGGCGGGGCTTCTCCGAGGAGACTGTTCCGAGGTCCCAAGAGAAACGGTGGCAACTTTTCCGAGAAAGCCCCAAATTCACATACCGAGTGGGACCCTGCATCTCTGAGGAGACTGCACAGTTCATGGACCGAGCGTGGCGGGGCTTCTCCGAGGAGATTGTACCAAAGTTACGACCAAGTGGTGCCAGCATATCTGAGGAGAAAGCCCCAAATTCACATAAAGAGTGGGGTTCGGCTTCTCTCAGGAGATTGTTTCCAAGTCCCAGAACAAGTGGTGCGGGCTTCTCCGAAAGCCCCAAATTCACAAATTGAGTAGTGCCCAGTTTCTCTCAGGAGACTGCATGAGTACATGGACTGAGCGTAGCGGGGCTTCTCGAGCAGATTGTACCAAAGTTACAGACCAAGCGCTGCCGACATCTGAGAAGAAGGCCCCAAATTCACAAACTGAGTGGGGGCCCCGGCTTCTCTGAGGAGATTGTTCCAAAGTCCCAGACCAAGTGGTGCTGGCTTTCCTGAGAAAGCCCCAAATTCACACAGTGAGTGGGGCACTGAGGAGACTGCACGAGTTCACGGACTGAGCGTGGCGGGGGTTCTCTGAGGAGACTGTTCCAAGGTCCCAGAGAAATGGTGCCAGGTTTTTCTGAGGAGAAAGCCCCAAATTTACATACCAGGTGGGGGCCCAGCTTTTGAGGAGACTGGACGAGTCAAGGGACCGAGCATGGCGGGGCTTCTCTGAGGAGACTGTACCAAAGTTATGACCAAGTGGTGCCAGGGTTTCTGCGGAGAAAGCCGCAAATTCACATAAAGAGTGGGGTTCGGCGTCTCTCAGGAGACTGTTTCCAAGTCCCAGACCAAGTGGTGCGGGCTTCTCTGAGAAAACCCCAAATTCACATACCGAGTGGGGCCCGGCTTCTCTGAGGAGACTGCACAGTTCATGGACCGAGCGTGGCGGGGCTTCTCTGAGCAGATTGTACCAAAGCTACAGACCAAGTGGTGCTGTCATTTCTGAGGAGAAAGCCCGAAATTCACGTAAAGAGTGGGGCCCGGCTTCTCTGAGGAGAAAGCTGCAAGTTCACATACCAAGTGGGGCTTGACTTCTCTCAGGAGATTGTTCCTAAGTCCCAGACCAAGTGGTGCCAGCTTACATCAGGAGAAAGCCCCCAAATTCACATATCGAGTGGGGCCCAGCTTCTCTCATGAGACTGCACGAGTTCACGGACGGAGCATGGCGGAGCTTCTCCGAGCAGATTGTACCAAAGATACAGACCAAGTGCTGCCGACATTTCTGAGGAGAAAGCCCCAAATTCACATACCGAGTGGGGCCCGGCTTCTCTGAGGAAACTGCACAGTTCATGGACCGAGCACGGCGGGGCTTCTCTGAGCAGATTGTACCAAAGCTGCAGACCAAATGGTGCCGGCTGTCCTGAGGAGAAAGCCCCAAATTTACATAAAGAGTGGGGCAAGTCCTCTCTGAGGAGACTGCACGAGTTCACGGACCGAGCGTGACAGGGCTTCTCTGAGGACACTGTTCCGAGGTCCCAGAGAAATCGTGCCAGCTTTTCTGAGAAAGCCCCAAATTTATATACCGAATGGGACCCTGCTTCTCTGAGGAGACTGCAGAGTTCATGGACCGAGCATGGTACGGCTTCTCCGAGGATATTGTTTCAAAGTCCCAGACCAAGTGGTGCCAGCTTCTCTGAGGAGAAAGCCCCAAATTCACATACCGAGTGGGGACCAGCTTCTGAGGAGACTGCATGAGTCAACAGCCCGAGCGTGGCGGGGCTTCTCCGAGGAGACTGTTCCGAGGTCCCAGAGAAATGGTGGCAGCTTTTCTGAGAAAGCCCCAAATTCACAAATTGAGTAGTGCCCCATTTCTCTTAGGAGACTGCATGAGTTCGTGGACCGAGCATGGTGGGGCTTCTCCGAGTAGATTGTACCAAAGCTACCGACCAAGCAGCTCTGACATTTCTGAAGAGAAAGCCCCAAATTCACATACCGAGTGGGGCCCTCTTCTCTGAGGAGACTGTACAGTTCATGGACCGAGCATGGCGGGACTTCTCTGAGGAGATTGTTTCAAAGTCCCAGACCAAGTGGTGCCTGCATTTCCGAGGAGAAAGCTGCAAGTTCACATACCAAGTGGGGCTTGACTTCTCTCAGGAGATTGTTCCTAAGTCCCAAAGTGGTGCTGGCTTTTCTGAGGAGAAAGCCCCAAATTCTCATGAAGAATGGGGCTCAGCTTCTCTCATGAGACTGTACGAGTTCACGGACCGAGCATGGCGGGGCTTCTCTGAGGAGATTGTAGCGAAGTTACAGACCAAGGGGTGCTGGCTTTTCTGAGGAGAAAGCCCCAAATTCACATACCGAGTGGGGCCCGTCTTCTCCGAGGAGATTGTACAGTTCATGGACCGAGCATGGTGGGGCTTCTCCGAGGAGATTGTTCCAAAGTCCCAGACCAAGTGGTGCCGGCTTACCTCACGAGAAAGCCCCAAATTCACATATCGAGTGGGACCCAGCTTCTCTCATGAGACTGCACGAGTTCACGGACGGAGCATGGCGGGGCTTCTCTGAGCAGATTGTACCAAAGCTACAGACCAAGTGGTGCTGGCATTTCTGAGGAGAAAGCCCCAAATTCGCATACCGAGTGGGGCCCGGCTTCTCTCAGGAGATTGTTCCCAAGTCCCAGACCAAGTGGTGCGGGCTTCTCGAGAAAACCCCAAATTCACATACTGAGTGGGGCCCGGCTTCTCTGAGGAGACTGCACAGTTCATGGACCGAGCATGGCGGGGCTTCTCTGAGGATCTTGTTTCAAAGTCCCAGACCAAGTGGTGCCGGCATTTCTGAGGAGAAAGCCCCAAATTCACATACCGAGTGGGGCCGAGCTTCTGAAGAGACTGCACGAGTCAACAGCCCAAGCGTGGCAGGGCTTCTCCGAGGGAGACTGTTCCGAGGTCCCAGAGAAATGGTGGCAGCTTTTCTGAGAAAGCCCCAAATTTACGTACCGAGTGGGACCCGGCTTCTCTGAGGAGACTACACAGTTCATGGACCGAGCGTGGCGGGGCTTCTTCAAGGAGATTGTTCCAAAGTTACAGACCAAGTGCTGTCGACATTTCTGAGGAGAAAGCCCCAAATTCACAAACTGAGTGGGGCCCCGGCTTCTCACAGGAAACTGCACAGTTCATGGACTGAGCATGGCGGGGCTTCTCTGAGGATATTCTTTCAAAGTCAGACCAAGTGGTGCCGGCATTTCTGAGGAGAAAGCCCGAAATTCACATAAAGAGTGGGGCCCAGCTTCTCTGAGGAGAAAGCTGCAAGTTCACATACCAAGTGGGGCTTGACTTCTCTCAGGAGATTGTTCCTAAGTCCCAGACCAAGTGGTGCCAGCTTACATCAGGAGAAAGCCCCAAATTCACATATCGAGTGGGGCCCAGCTTCTCTCATGAGACTGCACGAGTTCACGGACGGAGCATGGCGGAGCTTCTCCGAGCAGATTGTACCAAAGATACAGACCAAGTGCTGCCGACATTTCTGAGGAGAAAGCCCCAAATTCACATACCGAGTGGGGCCCGGCTTCTCTGAGGAGATTGTACAGTTCTTGGACCGAGCATGGCGGGACTTCTCTGAGGAGATTGTTTTCAAGTCCCAGACCAAGTGATGCCGGCTTTTCTAAGGAGAAAGCTGCAAGTTCACATACCAAGTGCGGCCCGGCTTCTCCAAGGAGATTGTTCCCAAGTCCCAGACCAAGCGGTGCTGGCATTTCTGAGGAGAAAGCTGCAAATTCACATACCGAGTGGGGGCCCGGCTTCTCTAACGAAACTGCACAGTTCATGGACCGAGCATGGCGGGACTTCTCTGAGGAGACTGTTTCAAAATCCCAGACCAAATGGTGCCAGTTTTTCTGAGGAGAAAGCCCAATTTACATAAAGAATGGGGCTAGGCTTCTCCAAGGAGATGGTTTCCAAGTCCCAGACCAAGTGGTGCTGGCTTTCCTCAGGAGAAAGCCCCAAATTCACATACCAATTGGGGACCGGCTTCTCTGAGGAAACTGCACGAGTTCATGGACCGAGCATGGCGGGGCTTCTCTGAGCAGATTGTACCAAAGCTGCAGACCAAATGGTGCCGGCTGTCCTGAGGAGAAAGCCCCAAATTTACATAAAGAGTGGGGCAAGTCCTCTCTGAGGAGACTGCACGAGTTCACGGACCGAGCGTGACAGGGCTTCTCTGAGGACACTGTTCCGAGGTCCCAGAGAAATCGTGCCAGCTTTTCTGAGAAAGCCCCAAATTTATATACCGAATGGGACCCTGCTTCTCTGAGGAGACTGCAGAGTTCATGGACCGAGCATGGCACGGCTTCTCCGAGGATATTGTTTCAAAGTCCCAGACCAAGTGGTGCCAGCTTCTCTGAGGAGAAAGCCCCAAATTCACATACCGAGTGGGGACCAGCTTCTGAGGAGACTGCATGAGTCAACAGCCCGAGCGTGGCGGGGCTTCTCCGAGGAGACTGTTCCGAGGTCCCAGAGAAATGGTGGCAGCTTTTCTGAGAAAGCCCCAAATTCACAAATTGAGTAGTGCCCTGTTTCTCTTAGGAGACTGCATGAGTTCGTGGACCGAGCATGGCGGGGGCTTCTTCGAGGAGATTGTACCAAAGTTACAGACCAAGTGCTGCCGACATTTCCGAGGAGAAAGCCCCAAATTCACAAACTGAGTGGGGCCCGGCTTCTCTCAGGAAGCTGCACAGTTCATGGACCGAGCGTGGCGGGGCTTCTGTGAGGAGATTGTTCCAAAGTCCCAGACCAAGTGGTGCTGGCTTTCCTGAGGAGAAAGCCCCAAATTCACATAAAGAGTGGGTCTCAGCTTCTCTGAGGCCATTATTCCAAAGTCCCAGGCCAAGTGGTGCTGGCATTTCTGAGTAGAAAGCCCCAAATTCACATACCGAGTGCGGCCCGGCTTCTCTGAGGAGATTGGTTCCAAAGTCCCAGAGTAAGTCGTGCTGGCTTTGCTGAGGAGAAAGTCGCAAATTCACATACCGAGTGGGGCTTGGCTTCTCTCAGGAGATTGTTCCTATGTCCCAGACCAAGTGGTGCCGGCTTCTCTAAGGAGAAAGCCCCAAATTCACAAAGAATGGGGCTTCACTTCTCTGAGCAGATTGTTTCAAAGTCCCAGATCAAGTCGTGCTGGCTTTCCTGAGGAGAAAGCCCCAAATTCACAAACTCAGTAGTGCCTGCTTTCTCTCAGGGGACTGCATGAGTTCATGGACGGAGGGTTGCCGCGCTTCTCTGAGGAGATTGTTCCAAAGTCCCAGACCAAGTGGTGCGGGCTTCTGTGAGAAAACCCCAAATTCACATACTGAGTGGGGCCCGGCTTCTCTGAGGAAACTGCACAGTTCATGGACCGAGCATGGTGGGGCTTCTCTGAGTAGATTGTACCAAAGCTACCGACCAAGCAGCTCTGACATTTCTGAAGAGAAAGCCCCAAATTCACATACCGAGTGGGGCCCTCTTCTCTGAGGAGATTGTACAGTTCATGGACCAAGCATGGCGGGACTTCTCTGAGGAGATTGTTTCAAAGTCCCAGACCAAGTGGTGCCGGCATTTCCGAGGAGAAAGCTGCAAGTTCACATACCAAGTGGGGCTTGACTTCTCTCAGGAGATTGTTCCTAAGTCCCAAAGTGGTGCTGGCTTTTCTGAGGAGAAAGCCCCAAATTCTCATGAAGAATGGGGCTCAGCTTCTCTCATGAGACTGTACGAGTTCACGGACCGAGCATGGCAGGGCTTCTCTGAGGAGATTGTAGCGAAGTTACAGACCAAGTGGTGCCGGCATTTCCGAGGAGAAACCTGCAAGTTCACATACCAAGTGGGGCTTGACTTCTCTCAGGAGATTGTTCCTAAGTCCCAAAGTGGTGCCGGCATTTCTGAGGAGAAAGCCCCAAATTCACATACGGAGTGGGGCCCGGCTTCTCCGAGGAGATTGTTCCCAAGTTCCAGACCAAGCAGTGCTGGCATTTCTGAGGAGAAAGCCCCAAATTCACATACCGAGTGGGGCCGGGCTTCTGAGGAGAATGCACGAGTCAACAGCCCGAGCGTGACAGGGCTTCTCCGAGGAGACTGTTCCGAGGTCCCAGAGAAATGGTGGCAGCTTTTCTGAGAAAGCCCCAAATTTACATACCGAGTGGGACCCCGCTTCTCTGAGGAGACTGCACAGTTCATGGACCCAGCGTGGCGGGGCTTCTCCGAGGAGATTGTACCAAAGTTACAGACCAAGTGGTGCCGGCATTTCTGAGGAGAAAGCCCCAAATTCACATAAAGAGTGGGGTTCAGCGTCTCTCAGGAGATTGTTTCCAAGTCCCAGAACAAGTGGTGCGGGGTTGTCTGAGAAAGCCCCAAATTCACAAATTGAGTTGTGCCCGGTTTCTCTCAGGAGACTGCATGCGTTCATGGACCGAGCATAGTGGGGCTTCTTTGAGGAGATTGTACCAAAGTTACAGACCAAGTGCTGCCAACATTTCTGAGGAGCAAGCCCAAATTCACAAACTGAGTGGGGCCCGGCTTCTCTGAGGAGATTGTTCCAAAGTCCCAGTCCAAGTGGTGCCGGCTTTCCTGAGGAGAAAGCCCCAAATTCACTTGAAGAGTGGGGTTCGGCATCTCTCAGGAGATTGTTTCTAAGTCCCAGACCAAGTGTTGCTGGCTTTCCTGAAGAGAAAGCCCCAAATTCACATAAAGAGTGGGGCTCAGCTTCTCTGAGGAGATTATTCCCAAGTCCCAGACCAAGTGGTGCCAGCATTTCTGAGGAGAAAGCCCCAAATTCACATACCGAGTGGGACCCGGCTTCTCTCATGAGACTGCACGAGTTTACGGACGGAGCATGGCGGGGCTTCTCTGAGCAGATTGTACCAAAGATACAGACCAAGTGGTGCTGGCATTTCTGAGGAGAAAGCCCCAAATTCACATACTGAGTGGGGCCCGGCTTCTCTCAGGGGATTGTTCCCAAGTCCCAGACCAAGTGGTGCGGGCTGCTCTGAGAAAGCCCCACATTCACATAAAGAGTGGGGCTCGGCTTCTCCGAGGAGACTGTCCGAGTCAACGGCGCGAGCATGGTGGAGCTTCTCTGAGGAGACTGTTCCCGAGGTCCCAGAAAAATGGGCCAGCTTCTCTCAGGAGAAAGCCCCAAGTTCAAATAGTGAGTGGTTTAGGGCCAGTTGGCTCACCGAGAGCTCAGACACGCCGATCCCTCTCCATGCCTGGAAACTATGTCACCACTCCATGCTTGACATCAAGCCCTCCACTCAGCATCTAGTCCCACCGCGTGGTTTCCCCAATGCCCACTTCTGCACTCTGCACCAAAATCTGCACTCAACACTCACCTCTGCACCTGGCACCTAATCTGCCGTTGAAAAACCCCGCCAAAATTTAGAAGCAGCCCCACCAAAACCTGCCCAACAGCATTTTGCTCTGTACAGGTCCCACTCCCCTGGGTGGCCAGCTCACTGGAAATCCCACCTACCTACCAATAGCAGCTGGCACCGTCCACGTCCCGTTTCTCCACAACCAATCAAAATGCCTTCACTCCCTATAAACCCCATGCCCAAGAGAGTCAAGCATGACTTCTGTGGCCCCCCCTTTCCTGGACCACAGAACCTCACCCAGGAGCTTAATTGGCATTTAATTTTCCTAGGCTGGTCTCAGTTTCCTCATTTTAAACTCAGCAATAACCCTGACATTTGGTGCCAGAAATCCGGGAGGAGTTTTAAGACCTCTCATGGGGGAAACTGACTCCTCCACCGTAAGCCAGACCAGGGAACCGCTCTACTGCAAGGTAAGGCTTCTGTTGCCCACAGCCCCTCCCACTGCTTGCCTCGAGGACTCCATGCTTGTAATCACTGCCTCGTCAGGGACTCCTCCTTTCTCACCATGGGCCCAGGGCCCCAACCTTGTCTCGAGGACCTAAGCATAGAGGAGATGTCCCTACACTCTTCTCCCTGTGAGGGGTTTCTCAGGGTCAGGATTCTGAGGGAGATGTCCCCACCTTCCTGAACCTTCTCATATCCTCCAGTGTTTGGTGGCATGGCCCAGGACACCGAGTCACTCTTCCAACCATCTCTGCAGCAGTGGCTGAGATTTGGGTAATCACAAGCCCTGTTTGCAAACCTGGGCCCTGCCTAACAGCAGGACCAAATCCCCAGCTTACGCTACTAAAATGTCTATCCGAAATCAGCCCTTTGGCATATAAGCTCCCCTTAAGTAACTGTACTTTCAGTTTCTCTTCCTACCCCCGACAAGAGTGAGTTTATGTGTAGTCCCATGGCTTAAAGGCTATGGGGCTTGTGTGGGCCTCAACCCGCGGTTCCACGGGGACATCAAAAGGCATAACAGTGATTCACCTCAGGACTGACTGCAAGTTGTGAGGTGACCAGGTCTGGGGGTTATACGGGTACACCTTAGCCAAGACGCCCTGAAACATCCCTTTGGGGATGTGGCCGGGAAGGCATCAGACTGGTCTCCCATTTGGGGGGCACCCATCCTTTGTCAATCCTGTATGTGGTTCTGTCTTTATTGTAGATTCGCCAGTTTTGTTAGACTCCTATTACCCGATGTACAGTGGTTTAGGCCTGCTTCCCTTGAAGTAACAGATATTCTACAGTGGGTAACAGACCACTGGCTGCAGGGAACCTTTACCAAATTCATGCCCCTAGAAATAACTCTTCTGCTTTTTCCTCCTAGTCTTCTTCTACCACTAAAACCTCACTTCCTA
Source organism: Ateles fusciceps (assembly GCA_036589455.1). Lineage (NCBI taxonomy): Eukaryota > Metazoa > Chordata > Mammalia > Primates > Atelidae > Ateles > Ateles fusciceps. Next base: position 330,118 of record JAZHEH010001829.1, read on the forward strand.
GCTCTGTCTCTTTCATTTCCCCTAATTCTTCCATGTGGCAAATAGCTCTAGCCCTCTCTTTTTTATTTTTTTCTCATTATAATCATTGCAGCCTGTAGGTTCTCTCAGCCACCCCCCGTCTGGAAAAAGAGTTCTTCTGCCCGTGTTGGGTATAATACCAAAACAACAACAACAACAACACAGGAATATGAGTAATCATAAATCTCACCCAGACCCCAAGTCACCATCAGGATGCATAGCCAGAAACCTACCCAAACTGAGTCTCTCTAGAAAAAAGAAAAGGCTACTCTTCCTCTCCACCATGGCCTGGCCACAGTATTCTTTAGACAACCAGTCCAAGTGGCCTCCAGAGGCCACACTCAACTTTAATATCGTAACAGACTTAGACAACTTTTGTCAAAGGAACAGCAAGTGGGCAGAAGTTCCCCACATTCGGGCTTTCTGACATCTCCACTCCCACCCTGACCTCTGCTCCTCCTGCAATATATTGCCCAGGTACTCCTAGCAAAAAACTCCCCCCCCCCCACTCCCTTCAGCCCCTTCACCAACCTCCTCCCTCCTCCTCCTCCCACCCCCATCTGGCTGAAGAGCTCTCCCTACCCCCTGCCCGACCCACTAATCCACCACCTTATGCAGGCCACCAACCACCACCTACTCCTCCTTTTCCAAGTTCCAACCTGACCTCTCCCGATAGTGCTCACACTCACTCGCACTGTACTTCCAACAACGAAACCTCTTCTCCTTTGTCTTCTCCACAATGTGGCTGGAGTGGAGGACATTGTCTGAATGCACATTCCTTTCTCCCTCTCCAATCTATCAGCCATTAAAAAATGACTAGGGTCAATCTCCACCAATCCTACTGCTTACACCAAAAAATTTTGTTACCTCACCCAGGCATACAACCTTACCTAGCATAATACCTATGTAATCCTGTCCTGCACCCTTACTCCAGATGAGTGTGACCACATTCTCGCAGTGGCCTGAACACACGCTAATCAAGTAAATCTCACAATCAAATGCTGGTAGGCACGGCGGTAGTCCCCAAGGCCAACCCTAATTGGGACTGTGAAGCTGGTCAAGACCAAATGTTACAGTGCCTCCTAGCAGGCATGCAGAGTGCAGCTCAAAAGATGGTTAATCATGACAAGTTAAGGGAAGTAACTCAGGGTCCTGATGAAAACCCAGCCGCCTTCCTTAACTGATTAACTAATGCTATAATCCTCCATACCAGGCTGGATCCGGTCTCCTTAGCAGAGGCTAGAGTCCTAGCCACCCACTTCATCTCCCAGTCAGCAGCTAATATAAGGAGGAAACTTAAAAAAGCTGAAGGGGGGCCCCAAACTCCCATATAGGACCTGGTAAACATGGCCTTTAAAGTTTCTAATGGCCGAGAGGAAAAGGCTGAGGCCACCCACCAGGCCCATTTACAGCAAAAGATAAGCATCCAAACCCAAGTTTTGTAGCAGCCCTGAGGCTGGCAGTCCACTGAGCATCCAGTGGAGGGGGTCCCATCAAACTCCCCCAAAATTCTTCAAAGGCCCCACCTGGGCCCCATTTCAAATGTGGCCAGAGGTACACTGGGCACGACAGTGCCTGTCCTCACCCACCTCTCAGACCCTGCCCGAGCTGCAAGCAGATTAGACACTGGAAGGTTCACTGCCCATCCCAGACTACAGGCTCACCCCCCCACACCTCTATGTGAGGGGCAAGCCAGTCCACAGGAAGCAGTCCCTTCGATTGAACTCCTTAGCCTACTGGATGATTGACGCAGCCTGGACTCGAGGACCCCCATCACTCTTGCCGAGCCCAGGATAATGCTACAGGTAGCGGGTAAGTCCATTTCCTTCTCAGTGAATACGGGGGCTATCTACTCCGTATTGCCTTCCTACTCAGGACCTAGCATACCTTCCCAGGTTTCAGTCATGGGAATTAATGGAAAGCCTTCCTGTCCTAATCAAACTCATCCTTTAGCCTGTGTCCTCGAAGGACACCTTTTCCCCCACTCCTTTTTAATCATGCCCTCATGCCCAGTCCCCCTTTTAGGACGAGATATTCTCCAAACTGTGGAGGCCACTCTCCAACTCACTGCCCCCCCCAACACTCAAGCCCATCACCAGCCCACCTCCTCTTACCACTCTTAACACCATGCTCTGTCTTAACCCTTCGCCTAAACCCCCTATTCCTAAGGTAGTTAATCCCTTAGTACGGAACACCTCCAAGCCTGTAGTGGCCAGACATCACACGCCAGTTAAAAAAATACTTCTAAAAAATCCTACCCACTTGCCCTCACATCCCCAGTTTCCCATCTCAAAAACCCATCACCAGGGCCTAAAGCCTATCATTACCCAACTCCTAGCGCAGGGACTTATCATCCCCACAGGTTCCCCTTGTAACACTCCTATCTTGCCGGTCCAGAAGCCATCTAGGGACTACCACCTAGTTCAGGACCTACTCCTTATCAACGAGACAGTGGTACCCCTCCACCCTGTAGTCCCCAACTCATACACCCTATTATCCAACATTCCCTCCACTACCTCCCATTTTATGGTTCTTGACCACAAGGATGCCTTCTTTACCATTCCCCTACACCGTGAGTCTTACTTTCTCTTTGCCTTCACCTAAACCAATCCAGACACAACCTGTCACAACAGCTCACCTAGAAAGTCTTGCCCCAGGGATTCGGAGACAGCCCCCATATTTTTGGACAAGCCTTAGCAGCTAACCTTAACTCCTGCCCCCTTCAACCCAGTCTCCTTCAGTATGTGGATGACCTGTTACTTTGTAGCCCCTCCCTCTCTCTGTCTTAACAGCATACCGCCATTCTCCTCAACTTCCTGGGGTCTCAAGGATACCGGGAATCTCCCTCCAAGGTGCAGTTGTCAGTCACCTCAGTAATCGACTTAAGCATTCGCCTCACCCCTACAACTAAAAGACTAACAACAAATCACCAAAAGGCACTCCTTTCGCTGCAGCCTCCAGAGACAGCTAATCAAATTCTCTCCTTTTTGGGGTTTGTAGGCACGGCCAGGGGGTGGCAGCCTTGCCTGTGGGCCCTGGAAGCAGCAACAGAACTCACCAAGGAATCCCTAGAACTTACCTTGGGCCAGTCCATCTCAGTGTTGTCCCCTTATCGGCTAACCGACCCTCTCTCTCACAAATCTCTAGCTCACCTAGGACCCTCTCGCCTACAGGAGTTTCATCTACTCTTTATTAAAAATCCTTCAGTCAGCCTTCATTTCCACTTCTCCACTCAACCCGGCTACTTGGCTTCCCCTTCCATCTCATTCCCCCTCCCTAGCCCATTCCTGTCCTGAACTAATAGAGGCACTTGCTAAACCTCGGGAGGGTCTGTCTGACCTTGCCCTGTCCAACCCAGACCTTACCCTTTAATGTAGGTGGAAGTTCGATAGTGACAGCCGAGAGGCAGCGAAAAGCAGCCTATGCAGTATTACAGATTCAGCCACCCTCGAGGCACGCTGCCTCCCAGTGGAACCACATCACAAAAGGTAGAGCTCATTGCCTTAACCCGAGTTCTCACGCTAGCACAGGGAAAGCTAACAAATATCTATACTGACTCAAAGTATGCTTTTCTTATCACCCACTGCCACTCTGCCCTCTGGAGAGAGCAGAGATTCCTTACTACACAAGGGTCCCCCATAATCAATACTACCCAAATCTCTAATCTCCTGCAAACTCTGTCACTGCCCAAAGAGGTTGCGGTCATCCACTGCCGAGGGCACCAGGCCCAGCAGGATGCCATTTCCCAGGGCAATACAAAGGCAGACGCAGTAGCAAAATCCTTGACTAGTACCATGCTAGCCCCCTTTTTCCCTCAGGTTTTTACAGGCCCGCATAAGGGAAATTTCCAGGGTGGCTGTGAACCAGATACTACTTCATCCCTATGTCCGACTCCCAACTGAGGCGCCAGCCAACTGACTCCCCCCGCTTCACTCCGCCCCTACTCAGCAGGAAGTAGCCAAAAAAAGCGGCGTCCTGTCTCTTCAAAAGGGTTGGAATGTAAGGCCGGTTGCTTCCCTGGGAGCTCAGACATGCCCATCCCTCTCTGCACCTGAAAACTACCTCACCACTCCACGCGTGACATCAAGCCCTGCACTCAGCATCTAGCTCCTCCACGTGGCTTCCCCAACACACACTTCTGCACTCCACACCAGAATCTGCACTCAACACTAAACTCTGCACCCGGCACCTAACCCACCATTGAAAAACCCTGCCAAAACTTCAAAGAAGCCCCTCCAAAACCTGCCCAATCGCATTTGGCTCCATCCAGGTCCCACTCCCCCCTGGGCAGCCCACTCACCAGAAATCCAACCTAAGTACCAATAGCAGGTTGCACCGTCCACATTCCGTTTCTTCACAACCAATCAAAATGCCTTCACTCCCTATAAAACCCCACGCCCAAGAACAGTCAAGTCCAACTTCTCTAGCCCCCCTTTCCCAGACCACAGAACCTCGCCCAGGAGCTTAATAAATTGGCATTTAATTTTCCTAGGCTGGTCTCAGTTTCCTCATTTTAAACTCGGCAATAACCCTTGCAAGTGGGGCAAGTCTTCTCTGAGGAGACTGCATGAGTTCACGGACCAAGCATGGCAGGGCTTCTCTAAAGAGACTGTTCTGAGGTCCCGAAAAAATGGGCCAGCGTTTCTGTGGAGAAAGCCCCAAATTTACATACCGAGTGGGGCCAGGCTTCTCTGAGGAGACTGCACGAGTCAACGGACTGAGCACGGCTGGGCTTCTATGAGGAGATTATACCAAAGTTACAGACCAAGTGGTGCCGGCTTTTCTGAGGAGAAAGCCCCAAATCCACATACCGAGTGGGGCTCAGCTTCCTTCAGGAGATTGTTCCCAAGCCCCAGACCAAGTGGTGTTGGCTTTCCTGAGGAAAAACACAAAAATTCACATAGCGAGTGGGGCCCGGCTTGTCTAATGAGACTGTACAGTTCACAGACCGAGCATGGCGGGGCTTCTCGGAGGAGATTGTACCAAAGTTACAGACCAAGTGCTGCTGGCTTTTCTGAGTAAAAAGCCCCAAATTCACACAGCGAGTGGGGCAAGTCTTCTTTGAGGAGACTGCACGAGTTCACCGACCGAGCATGGCGGGACTTCTCTGAGGAGACTGTTCTGAGGTCCCACATAAACAGGGCCAGGTTTTCTAGGAGAAAGCCCCAAATTTACATACCGAGTGGGGCCCCGGCTTCTCTGAAGAGACTGGATGAGTCAAGGGACCGAGCGTGGTGGGGTTTCTCCGAGGAGATTGTACCAAAGTTACAGACCAAGGGGTGCTGGCTTTCCTGAGGACAAAGCCCGAAATTCACATACCGAGTGGGGCCCGGCTTCCCTGAGGAGATTGTTCCGAGGTTCCAGCGAAATGGTACCACTTTTTCTGAAAAGAAAGCCCAAAATTCACATACTGAGTGGTGCCTGGCTTCTCTGAATACATTGTTCCAAAGTCCCAGACCAAGTGGTTCTGGCTTTTTTGAGGAAAAAGCCCCAAATTCACATACTGAGTGGGGCCCAGCTTCAATGGGGAGATTGTTCTAAAGTCCCAGACCAAAAGGTACCGGCTTTTCTGAGGAGAAACCCCAAATTCACATACCTAGTGGTTCCTGGCTTCTCTGAGGAGATTATTCCAAACTCCCAGACCAAGTGATGCCGGCTTCTCTGAGTAAAAAGCCCCAAATTCACATACCAAGTGGAGCTTGGCTTCCCTGAGGAGACTGTTACGACATCCTAGAGAGAAATGGTGCTGCTTTTTCTGAAGAGGAAGACCCAAACTCACATAGAGTGGGGCTCGGCTTCTCTGGAAATGGTTTACAAAGTCCCAAAGCAACTGATGCTGGCTTCTCTGAGGAGAATGCACCAAACTCACAGAGTTGTGCCCCGCTTTTATGAGCAGAGGGCACGAGTTGATGGACAGAGCGGGGCGGGGCTTCTATACAGAGATTGTTCTGAGGTCACAGATCAAGTGGTGCTGGCTTCTTTGATGAGACCGCACGAGTTCACGGACAGAGCAGGGCGGGGCTTCTATACGGAGATTGTTCTGAGGTCACAGATCAAATGGTGCCGGCTTCTCTGATGAGACCGCACGAGTTCACGGACAGCGGGGCGGGGCTTCTATATGGAGAATATTCTGAGGTCACACATCAAGTGGTGCCGGCTTCTCTGATGAGACCGCACGAGTTCACGGACAGAGCCGGGCAGGGCTTCTATAAAGAGATTGTTCTGAGGTCACAGATCAAGTGGTGCCGGCTTCTCTGATGAGACCGCACGAGTTCACGGACAGAGCCGGGCAGGGCTTCTATAAAGAGATTGTTCTGAGGTCACAGAGCAAGTGCTGCCTGTTTCTCTCAGAAGAAAGCCTCAAATTCACATACCGAGTGCAACCCAGCTTCTCTGAGAAGGCGGCATGAGTTCACAGGCGAAATAGGGCCCAGCTTCTCTGAGTAAATTGCTATGAGATCCTAGAGCAAATGGTACCACTTTTTTCTAAGGAGGAAGCCCCAAATTCACATAAACAGTCGGGCTCGGCTTCTCTGGGGAGATTGTTTCTAAGTCCCAGACCAAGTGGTGCTGGCTTTTCTGAGGAGAATTCACCAAACTCACAAATGGAGTGGAGCACGGCTTCTCTGAGGAGAAGGCATGAGTTCGCACACCGAGGGTGGCGGGGCTTCTCTGAGGAGATTTTTCCAAAGTAACAGAGGAAGTGCTGCCGGTGTTTGAGGAGAAAGCCCCAAATTCATATACCGAGTGTTGCCTGGCTTCTCTGAGGAGATTGTTCCAAAGTCCCAGACCAAGTGCTGCCAGCTTTTCTGAGGAGAATGCCCCAAATTCACATACCAAGTGTGGCTCGGCTTCTCTGACGTGTTTATTTTGAGGTCCCAGGGAAATGGTGCCACTTTTTCTGGAGAGAAAGCCCAAAATTCACATACCCAGTGCGGCCCAGCTTCTCTGAGGAGACTGTTTTGAGGTGCAAGAGAAATAGTGCTGCTTTTTCTGAAGAGAAAGTCCCATATTCACATACCGAGTGTTGCCCGGTTCTCTGAGATTTTTCCAAAGTCCCAGACCAAGTGGTACCGGCTTTTCTGAGTAGAAATCCTCAAATTCACATACTGAGTGGGGCCCAGCTTCCCTGAGGAGACTGTTCTGAGGTCCCATAGAAATGACGCCACTTTTTCTGAAGAGAAAGCCCCAAATTCACATACCGAGTGGTGCCCGGTTCTCTGAGGAGATTTTTCCAAAGTCCCAGACCAAGTGGTGCCGGCTTTTCTGAGGAGAAAGCCCCCAAATTCACATACTGAGTGGGGCCCGGCTTCCCTGAGGAGACTGTTCTGAGGTCCCAGAGAAATGGTGCCACTTTTTTCTGAAGAGAAAACCCCATATTCGCATACCGAGTGTTGCCCGGCCTCTCTTGGGAGAGTCTTCCAAAGTGACAGGCCAAGTGGTGCCGGCTTTTCTGAGGAGAATGCACCAAATTCACAAACCAAGTTGTGGCTGGCTTCTGTGATGAGACTGCACGAGTTAAGGACAGAGTGGGGCGAGGTTTCTATACAGAGATTGTTCTGAGGTCACAGACCAAGTGGTGCCTGTTTCTCTGAGGAGAAACCCTCAAATTCACATACTGAGTGCAGCCCGGCTTCTCTGAGGATACGGCATGAGTTCACAGGCCGAATAGGGCCCAGCTTCTCTGAGAAGATTGTTATGAGCTCCCAGAGAAATGGTGATGCTTTTTCTGAAGAGAAAGCCCCAGATTCACATACTGAGTGGGGCCTGGCTTCTCTGAGGAGGCTGTTCTGATGTCCCAGAGAAATGGTGCCACATTTTCTGGAGAGAAATCCCAAAATTCACATACCGAGTGGGGCCCGGCTTCTCTGAGAGGTTTGTTCCAAAGTCCCAGACCAAGTGGTGCTGGCTTTTCTGAGGAGAAAGACCCAAATTCACATACCGATTGGGGCCCGGCTTCCCTGAGGAGACTGTTCTGAGGTCCCAGCGAAATGGTGCCACTTTTTCTGAACAGAAAGCCCAAATTCACATCCGGAGGGGGTGCCCGGCTTCTCTGAGGAGATTGTTCCAAAGTTCCAGACCAAGTGGGCTGGCTTTTCTGAGAAAGCCCCAAATTCACATACTGAGTAGGACCCGGCTTCTCTGAGAAGACTGCAGGAGTTCACGGACAGACATGGTGGGGCTTCTCTCAGGAGATTGTACCAAAGTCTCAGACCACGTGGTGCTGGCTTTTCTGAGGAGAAACCCCAAATTCAGATACCGAGTGTGGCCCGGCTTCCATGAGTAGACTGTTCTGAGGTCCCAGCGAAATGCTGCCACTTTTTCTGAAGAGAATGCCCAAAATTCACATACGGAGGGGTGCCCGGCTTCTCTGAGTGGATTGTTCCAAAGTCCCAGAGCAAGCACTGCTGGCTTTTCTGAGGTCAAAACCCCAAATTCACACACTGAATGGTTCCCATCTTCTCTGAGGAGACTGTTCTGAGGTCCCAGAGAAATCGTGCCGCTTTTTCTGAAGAGAAAGCTCAAAATTCACATACCAAGTGATGCCCAGTTTTCCGTGGAGATTGTTCCAAAGTCTCAGACGAAGTGGAGCCAGCTTTTCTGAGGAGAATGCCCCAAATTCACATACTGAGTGGGGCCCGGCATCTCTGAGGAGACTCCATGAGTTCACGGACCCAGCTTGGCAGGGCTTCTCTGAGGGGATTGTTCCAAAGTCCCAGACCAAGTGGTTCCGGCTTTTCTGAGGAGAAAGTCCCAAATTCACATACCTAGCGGGGGCCCAGCTTCTCTGAGGAAACTGCACAAGTTCACAGATCTAGCGTGGCGGGGCTTCTCTGAGGAGATTGTTCCAAAGTCCCAGACCATGTGGTGCTAGCTTTTCTGAGGAGAATGCACCAAACTCATAAACTGAGTGGTGCCTGGCTTCTCTGAGGAGATTGCATGAGTTCACGGACCTAGCGGTGCGGCGCTTCTCTGAAGAGATTGTTCCGAGGTCACAGACCAAGTCACCACTGAACTCTTGACCGGGCTACAGAGCAAGACTCTATCTTCAAAAGAAAAAATTTGAAGGCAATTTGGTGTGAATGGCACAGGAAGAGTTGTGGACATCTAGAGAGATTTTTCTGTCTGCTGATGGTAGGATGTATGAGCAAAGCACCTCCTGTTGATGGAGGAGACACAGAGCTAGGAGACCCCTGAGAAGGACCCCAAATGCAGGGCTGAGGGTGGACAGGGAGTTACTCTCTAGAGACCAGCTGAGAGCTTAGACATCATGATCTCATGTGATATTTTTTACGAACCTTCTGCATGTAAATCATCTTTGTTGGTTTCCTCAGTCACACGTTTTCTTTTCTAACTTTTCCTTTATAATCTTGGTGGAGAAACCACATTTCAAAAAGCAATGCAGTCTCCAACGGTCATCACCAATCTGTAGGGTAACTTTAAAAACACAGGGGGAGAGGAGGAGGGCTGTTACGTGATGCTCTGATGAGAAGTCTGACATCCTCCAATCTTCCTTCTGTTTTAGATTGTGTTTGGTTGGCTGGTTGCTTTTTCTGTGGCTATGAAGATTTTTCTTTAATACTCAGTAATACTCAGTAATGTCATGTAATATATTCAGGGGGTAGATGTTTTTGTAAAACAGCTTTTAAAACACTTAGTAAAATTTTAATATGAGGATGTGTTTCCTTTCTTTATATCTGAACGATTTCCATAAAATATACCTTGGAATATCACGTTTTTCCCAATACTCTCATTACTTTTTATGACATATATATTGGATTATCTTGTTCTATTATTTCCATGACTTTAGATCATTTCAATACTTCCCATACTTTCATCTGCGTTTCTCTGCTTTACCTAAGGAATCACTAGTGCTTTATTTGGCTTTTTTGCTTCCTACTTCAGACCATCTGCTGAGCTATTAATTTCAATGATTTTATTTCTCACTCCAAAAGTCATCTTTTTAATAATTTTAAACCATTTTGATTTTGCCTTAGTGTTTTTTTTAATATTTTTGAACATTTAAAGATGTTTATTTTGGTTTCTCACTGATAATTGCTTTATTTGGGAGGATAATTATTTTCTGTTCTTCCTCAGTGTTCATATCTTGTGTGGTTGGAAATCTGTGTCAGGCTCATGCGCTATGGCCCCACAACCTCCGGAAGCTGTGAGGGATGGCATGGGTCGGGGGAGCTTCCTGTGCTGTGAGGGATGGTGCCGGGGGGAGGTTTCAGCAGCTCAGCAGGTGCATGGGAGAAATCAGAGCCCCCAGCATCAATACTTGTTTCTTTTCCACTCATGGCCCTGCCCATTTGACAGGCTGTCCTATTTTTTTAAGACTTAGTAGGAAAAGTTCTTCTCCTCTGTATTTCTCCTCTGTATTTCTGTTTTCTTCTGTTTCTCCTCTTTTCTCCTCTGTATTTCTGACTCAGTACACAGACACTGAAGAGAACATTATCATTCTTGTCCTCTTGCAGGTAATTCAGTTCCAACCCTTTCAGTGATAGCAGAGCAACCCAGACCACCTTCCTGGAGGATTCAGAGCTGCAGCCCACAGCCAGGGTCACAGTGGACTCAGAGCTCCACTACGTGGTGGTATTAGAATTCTCACTGTGCTCCTAGCCAACACTTTGGCTTGTTCCCCTTGGGGTGGCTAGAGCATGCCACAGACAACCCCACATTTCCATTCTGTGTCATGAAGTCTATGTAACTTTTCAATGTGTGTGACAGACAGGCGAACAAATGGCTTCTCATGGTCTTCACCTGTCGTTTAAAAGGGCTACTCCCTCTTAGTCTGAAGCCGTAATCATTTATTCTGATTCTGATTCTGCATCGATGCCCATGTCCTGTCCGGGGATTACCCTGTGTATGTTGTGAACCTAGGATAGTTGTCTGTTACTGCATAGCCCGCACCTGAGAGGATGCCCCCTCTGCCCCATTGTGAGTCTCGGGCTCTTTGGCATATGGTTTACCTTCGACCATCCCTCTGTGTCATCATTTAGTCCTTTACATTTGAGTCATCTGATGTAACATTGTCCTGTTTGTAAAGGTAAATGGCATCAATTTCAATTGATGTCATTTACATTTATTTCCAGTAAATTGCTGATACCCACCAGAAACCAACTGCTATAGATAAAATAGTATTTGTAAGCACAATGACACCTTCTCAATAGCTTAAAAGAGTAACTGTTAGTCATGTTGATAAATAATTAGCATCCTTTGGAGGTGGTTCATATAATCCGTTCTTAAAATGAGATTTCTCTGTGTTAACACAAGACATCATATTTGAAAATTCTAGCTCAAAAAGTCCATCTTTTGATTTTGTAGAAATTTAATTTCTCATTTAAAACATGTAGAGAAGTGAAAATGGTTAACTTTCTGTCAATTTTATACAATTTCCAGTGTGGTTTATTTAAAAGCAAAGTATCATTTCTGAGCCTCAAGAAATAATAAACACCTAAGACAATTTAATGAAATACATTGTTTTCTATCATGTGATAATTGACAAATTATCTGGTATTACCACTAAAGTCATTTTATTCATGTCCTTTATACATATTTTTATGGCTGATACTTGTTGAGACTTGACAATTTATAGTCGGATTAAAAATATCAGGAATTAGCTGACAGAAATTCGATTTGAGTTTAAAATAGTTCCCACTGAGCTTATTATATATTATCAGGGCAGTAAAGATTATGAAGTCAGGTCCCAAACTTATTTGACCTACAAAATGATTTATACCATCATGTGAATCATAAATAATAGAGTTTGGGGGAAAAGCCTTTATAAATCAAAGGGTGGAATAGGTTTTAATAAAATCACATTGACATGTACAATACTGTAAGAAAAAATAATTTTTACAGACACTAATATGTATACTTGAGAAAATCACTTTAGATGTCACATCCTGTTACTAGTTCTCAGAGAGGTATAGAGGTATAGAGTCAGAGCTACATCTAGAGAGATAGGAATAGAGAGAGAAACTGAGAAAGAGAAAGAGTCAGACACACACAGAGAGAAAGAGAAACAACAAATAGAGAAAGCGGGAAAGGCAGGAGAGAAGGAGACGGAGGCAGAGAGAGAGCGGGGGAAGAGAGAGAGAACAGCAGAAAGCAAGAGAAGCAGGGGAGGTCGAGAGATAGAGAAGGAGAGAAACAGAGACAGGCAGAAACAGAGAAAGGGAGAGAGGGAGGGGAGAGACATCAAGAAACTTCATTTTCTTTTTTTTTTTTTTTGAGACAGAGTCTCACTCAGTCACCAGGCGCCAGGCTGGAGTGCAGTGGCACGACCCTGGCTCACTGCAACCTCCGCTGCCCGGGTTCAAGCATTCTCCTGCCTCAGCCTCCCGAGTAGCTGGGACTACAGGCGCGAGCCACCACGCCCAGCTAATTTTTTTGTATTTTTAGTAGAGACGGGGTTTCACCGTGTTGACCAGGACGGTCTCGATCTCTTGACCTCGTGATCCGCCCGCCTCGGCCTCCCAAAGTGCTGGGATTACAGGCGTGAGCCACCGCGCCCGGCCGGTAGAAGCTTCATTTTCTTTCAGAAACTAGGACCGCCTAGGTGGCCTAGGAGCCTTCTCCTCACTGTACACGCGGACTTCCCCCTGTGCCTGTGCGCCTTGGCTCTGGACAGCCCTGGAGTTTCTCTGAGGTCATCATAAGTCGAGTCAGGCTGAACGCTGGTCTCGGCCTTTGCGGGGAGTAAGACCTCTGTCAAAGCAGGTATGTGGCTGTGCCTGAATCAATCTTGTTTATTTCCAAGTCTGCTCCATCAGGCTTTGAAATATCTTGTCCCCTTCCCTGCATCTCTATAAATAGGCAGTCTCTTGTCTTTCCGGGTCTCCATTTTGCTCCTCAACCTCTCCGTTTTTCCTTTCCACTTTTCTAGTCCCCCGGCATGTCACCCGGGCCCCCACGCTACATGTCCCCTGTATCGAACTGGGGCTGGCTCGCCTCTCCTGACGGGATGCTTTCAGATGCAGGGATTTGCGGCAGAAATGGTCGCAGGATTGGCGTGGGGCCCTTGTCTGACCCTCCATGACAGTGCATAATGCCTGACTTAGTGGCCTCATAACCACGTAGGATTCCTTGCAGCTGCTCTGTTGGAGTGGCCTGTGAAGGGACCTCAGCGGGTGCTGAGTGGGGAAAAAAAAAGAACAGTGTAGACTCACCCGTAAGAAAAACACGAGCAGATGCTTTGGTGTGAGCATGGTGTCTCATGTTGAATACTTCTCCAAGGACATCCATGGTGGACAAGCTCTCGAATCGGGTGAGCAAGGGGGAATCATCTTTGTTTTGATTTGTCTTTGACTTACTTAATCTTGTTCCTATACGTACGATCTAACGGAGAGCACACAGAAAAAGAAGAGGACGGAGAGTGAGCAGAAATACTGAGCACAGCCTCGGCTTCCGGAGCTCAGCCCTTCAGACAAGGCACCCTCTCCAGAAATGGACACGCTGCCACTGTGAGAAATCTCACAATTCAATAAGTGGTGTTGCATAAACACCTGTTCAATGAGCAGGTATTTCGCATGTTATAAATAGTGAGCAAGGATAATTTTCCACATATATTATCGTCTATCTTGTAAATCACATGCCACAGTCTACATGTGCCCTTCTTATGCTGTAAAAGTAATTAGTGACATATTTATTAGCACAAGACCATGTCTCAGGCTCTGAGTTAGGTATTTGAGCACCACCCTTATTGTGATCCTATTCTAAAGAGATCCGATAGGCAAATACATGTACCAATGGATGACTGCGGTTTGCATTGCTGTATATAGATACAACACAGGATTAAGAAGGACTCAGGGCTCATTATTTAGATTTGGGCAAAAGGTAAGACAAATTTGAAATATGTAGGGCATGAAGCCTAAAAACAACATAACTTTGTTACCAAGCTAAACATTTATGAGACTTCAAATAATTTTCTTTTCCTACAAATGTAATTTCCTTTCCTATGCTTAAAAACAATAGCACCAAAAAACTAAGGCCAGGCAAAATTAACATAGCTGCTTTCACCACAAAATACTTCATATGGAAAGATAAGAGTATGACAGAAAAAAATGAAGAGTAAAAACCACCAAAAACAGCTTAGATAGAGGAGGAATGGAAAGACAAAATACAAATTGGAAGTTGCTCAGATTTAATCAATGTAATTAATCTGCTGTGATATTTGTATGCAGACAGTGAAGATGGGAATAGCAACATCTTTGATATTTCACACTTCAGTCTGTGTTCAATGCAATATGCTCTCACTGGGAAATGGCTGAAGGCAGTAGTGGGAATTCCATGAAGAGTTTTATTCCTCAAGTAGATTTGTCCCTGATGATGGAAGTGGCATTTTAATTTTTTATTTTTCCCAGATTTCTAGTTTAAACAAGTTATGTTGATCATTGGGTTTTATCTGCCTGAATAACAACAATGGGTTTTTCTTTTTTTTGAGGACTCTGAATTCTGCAAAGACAGGCTTTCGTGGCATAGAAGAAAAACAGAAGTGAATAAAATGCTGTTCCTGAGCTCAACTTACTACAAAACAGCTATGTTTTCCTGCAAGTTTTAGTCGTGCAATTTAGAAATCACTTAATTACCTTCAACCACTTCAAAGCATTTTGTCTCATTAAATTCTCCCACTGTTTCATTCCCAGGCTCACGTTCTCTCTACTCCCATGTTTTCAAGCCAGGATTTCTTAGGGTTTGTCTCACCAGGAGCCAATCAAGTCAAGTTCCCCTCCCCTGGTACCTTCTAATTTCCCTTATGCCAAGTCACATTCAAATGCTTGAGAACAATCTCTAAAATTTTCTGATATGATTTTCTTGTTGTAATTCACATCTGTGAATCTATAAACAAGAGATGGAGATTCGCATGTGTTGACATTGTTGGTGATTAAAGGGACCAAGGCCTCGGAACATACATGCTGCTTGGATGGCAGGGACATCATGCATTTTTGTACATTTGGATGCTAATTGAATTGACTGCTTGCCTCCATTAAGAATGGAACTTGTTGGCCTTACTGTTGTAGATCTGTTTTTTCTGCAAGGAGTTTTGCTGTGCTCCAGGTCATTCCAACAGGTGGTGATGATGCTCTGTACATATGCACAGATGAGGGAGACAAGCTGTAAATAAGGGAGACAAACTAAAGACACCGGCTTTACGTATACAAAAATTGTGATAAGGTAAAATACAGACATGAAGAATCCATTGCTTCTCTAAGACGTAGAGATACTGACTGAGAACAGTTTCCACAACATTAAGTATGGGTCCAGGCATTGCATAGACACATTTTGTGATAAGAACTTTTTGGCATTTGGCATTCAAATAAAGATTGAAGGTAATAATATGCAAACACATGTTACAGTGCTGGTACATCTTAAATACTCAGTAAACAGCTACTGTTTGATTGTCCTAGTTGATGGTATCTTGTGTTCATGAGAACTCTGAGGAATGAAGCAATCAGTGGCCTGTTTTACAGAGGGAGGAACTGGGATTCGTGTTGCTGTGGTAGATGTGAATAGTGTGGGGAGCTAGGTGATGGAATACCTGGGGGGCAGTTGGTTTCACATGTTTCTGCCCTTCCTTCCCTCTTACTTTTTTTTTTTTTTTGAGACAGAGTCTCACTTTGTCACCAGGCTGGAGTGCATTGGCACGATCTCAGCTCACTGCAACCTCTGCCTCCCAGTTTCAAGCAATTCTCTTGCCTCAGCCTCCCAGGTAGCTGGGACTACAGGCGAGAGCCACCACCCCCAGCTAATTTTTTGTGTTTTTAGTAGAGATGGAGTTTCACTATATTGGCTAAGATGGTCTCGATCCCTTGACCTCATGATCGGCCTGCCTTGGCTTCCCAAAGTGCTGGGATTACAGGTGTGAGCCACTGTGCCTGGCTCCCTCTTACTTCTTTATCTGCCACAGGGAGTGGAGCTGGAGGCCTGGAGCAGCAGGTGGAGAGAGAGCTCCAGGACAGGCCCCTCCTCTGTCCCTCTCCTCCTCCTCACCTCCCCACTCCACCTGGAGCCATGCACCCTGCTCTTCCAGCACTTCTCTTCTCTCCCTAAGTAAGTGTTGAGGCTATTCTGTGAGTTTCTGGAGAGCAGGGTTTTTTTTGTTGTTGTTGTTCGTTTTTTATATGTTTCTACTTTTTCTCTCTTCCTTTCTCTCCCCCTCCTTCTCCTTCCTTTATAAGCTCCCAGAGCTCTGTATTCTGTAAGACTTCACTTTAAACAAACACACAAAAATAAACTAAGTTTAACCAAAAGGTTATACCAGGGCTTGCCATTCTCATGGCTATGCAGCCTCCCAGCCTGATGCAGCCACATTGCTCCTACTGCCCTGCCACAGGTCACCAAGACCTAGAGCTGGGTGCTGCTGCATAACCCAGGAAGGAAAAGCACTGCAGCCTTGACTCGAGCCTTGTGGCCAATGACCTAATCCTGCTCCTAAGACTGAATAAACATCCTTGATTCTACTACAGTATCAATACCTCAGAACACCAGACTGGGTGGGTGGCAAGAGGAAAACGATTCTCTTTACAGAAGAATGCCAGCAAATAAGTAAAAAACGAGTAAAATAATTAGAAATAACACATATGAAATCAGTTGTAATTGATTTCTTAAGGATTATCAACTGAGGTGAAAATTATCAAGTGAAACAAATGCTAAAAAATGGGATAGTTCTACAATATCAAAATGTCTTAGAGAAGATTAATAACTACAAGTATAAACAGTACCTTTATTAAAAAAAATTTACTTTTTTGAGACAGTCTTGCTCTATTGCCCAGGCTGCAGCACAATGTGTGATCTTGGCTCACTGCAACCGCTCGCTGCCTCCCAAACTCAAAAAATTATCTTACCTCAGCCTCCTAAGTAGCTGGGATTACAGGTATGGGCCACCACATCCAGCTAATTTTTGTATTTGTAGTAGAGACAGGTTTTTGCCATGTTGGCTAGACTGATCTTGAACTCCTGGTCTCAAGTAATCCACCTGCCTCAGTTTTCCAAAGTGCTGGGATTACAGGTGTAAGTCACTGTGCCCGGCCAAAGGTACC
Source organism: Ateles fusciceps (assembly GCA_036589455.1). Taxonomy (NCBI): domain Eukaryota; kingdom Metazoa; phylum Chordata; class Mammalia; order Primates; family Atelidae; genus Ateles; species Ateles fusciceps. The sequence goes on from JAZHEH010001829.1 coordinate 347,181, forward strand.
TTTACATCTGGTGGAGAACTCCTTAACCAAGTCATGGAAAGGGACAAGCTGACCTTGTGTGCCTCCTGGTAAGAAGCACTGAGAAAGAGATAAAAATACTACTTTTGTAGTTTTACTTCCAAAATATCTAGCAATTTAATGAGAAGAAACTAATTAGGTAAATGCAGTTTGAGCAATAATTACAAAAGACAAAATCATCTGTTTAGAAAGGTCAACTCATGAAACACAAGTTGGGGGGGGTGTCAAGAGTTGTCATGCATAAGAAGTTAAAGAACTTAGTAATAAAGCTTAGAGAGGATACTGTAGTTTTTGAAAAAGCACATTTGATGATCATTACTCTGGGATTAAGGGAAACTTGATTTTAAATTGTATATTCCATATTATTCTATTAATATTCAATATATTGTATCTGATTGAGTACTGGGTTTAAGTAGGAGAATGTTTTGTTCTTCGAAAAACCATGCCACCATATGGAGGGCTATAGTGCCATGATATTTGAGCATGTCTTCAAATGGCTTAGCAAAAGCAACAACATGGTCACTACTGACTCCAGGCAAAGCTACGTGGATGCCCATTCTGCCATTCTTTCAGTTTGAGGAAAAGTTAAAAATTTTCAAATTAAAGTGACTTGAACCATACTAACATTATAATAGGGGGCATAAATACTGCTGAGAAGAGAATAAGTATACATTAGGTAAATACATTTCAAAATAAAGGAAAAACAACAGTTCTTTATATACTGGTATGCAAAAATAATCAAGACGTCAAGATACGATTATAATATAAAATTGGAAAAAAGAATAGTATAGACAGAATGCTAATATTTATATGCAGAAAATAAAAGTTAATGAGAATACATGGACACAGAGGGGGGGACAACACACACACCGGGGCCTGTTGAGGGGTGGGGAGTAAAGGGGGAGGGACAGCATTAGGCCAAATACCTAATGCATGTGGGGGCTTAAAACGTGGATGACAGATTGGTAGGTGCAGTGAACCACCATGGCACATGTAAACCTGTGTAACAAACTCGCACGTTCTGCACACGTATCTCGGAACTTTAAATAAAACAAAAGATAAAGACAAAAAATTAAGAAGACCAAGAAAATGTAAAAATCACTGTCTTGAATTCCTCCCTTGCTCACAGATTGTTTTTACTATACCAGCAAAACATCTTCCAGCTGTGAGCTGTCAAAAAAGATGAGTTTAGGGATATGCTCTGTGGGCTGGTGAGGACCCAGGAAGGGCCGTCCCACTGGGAACTCCCAGCATCCACATCCCCTCCTTGAATTCACTGTGACATCCTTCGGGATGTGTAAGGCTTCTAAAGGCAGAGTCTTGCTAAAGTGAGTAGGGTAAGGGAATGCATTTCATTTATATATTTACTCCTCATTCAACGAAAAAGATAAATTTTTGTTATTGAACATGTTACACAAAAGAAAAACATACGTTTTTAAAAGGATGAAATTGTGAAGTATAAAAGGAGCATAAAATGCAATTTGTGCATTTGTAAGCAAGGACATTTATGAATGTAAATGCCATGAAAAATTTTTGTCAGACTATTTCTACCCTGCTTCTACTAATACTTCTGAAATAATGTCTGATAGAAAGAGATGTCTAGCAAAAGCAATTTCTTAACACGAATTTCAAAGCATACTTTGCACATGTTGGATGCTAAGTGTTTTTGAACATTATATAAAGCCAGGAATAATTTAACATCTTCTGGCTTACCTTTCCATGTTGTATTCAATATTACAGGATTGCCCATTACAAAAGAGTATAAAGAAGGATATGTTTTATATTAAAATGTTTATCTTAAATCCTGGATCTGTCTGTTAAAAGTGAGCTAATCCATTTTTTATTCTTTTAGCCAGTGGGAGACGGAGGAAGAGGAAGAATTCAATAAACCCACAATCTGAAAAGGACCAAGACGAATTCTGTGAGAATTTCCTATTGGCTAGGCTTCTCTGGGCTACTCTAATACATTATCTCAATTGCACCATATTGAAACACCACTCAGTAAATAAAATTAATAGTTATTTTGATGGTTAAGACCATCAGATTCAAGAATGGTTATAAACCTTGCTCAAATCCTATATTAGCCTGGAGTCTGAAGCTTATCTGACACGTAATCCTTCCCAATAGCATCTCTTCCCAGTGGCCATTCAGCTTGAATACCTGCAGAGACATGGGACTGAGAACCTCCTGCAGGCAGTGATTCCATCTTTGAGATCACTGCCGTCCAATTCTTCCTAATACAAAACTCATATCATCTGTCAGTAGCTCTCACTCGCTTGTTCTGGTTCCAGCCGATTGAGGGATTCAGAGTAAATAGAAAACATATCTAACAAACCAGGTAACTGCTATCTTATCTTACGGAGTTAACTCTTCCTCAGTTACATCCGAAAAATACTCCACTTCATATCTAACAAACCAGGTAACTGCTATCTTATCTTACGGAGTTAACTCTTCCTCAGTTACATCCGAAAAATACTCCACTTCATATCTAACAAACCAGGTAACTGCTATCTTATCTTACGGAGCTAACTCTTCCTCAGTTACATCCGAAAAATACTCCACTTCATATCTAACAAACCAGGTAACTGCTATCTTATCCTACGGAGTTAACTCTTCCTCAATTACATCCGAAAAATACTCCACTTCATATCTAACAAACCAGGTAACTGCTATCTTATCTTACGGAGTTAACTCTTCCTCAGTTACATCCGAAAAATACTCCACTTCATATCTAACAAACCAGGTAACTGCTGTCTTATCTTACAGAGTTAACTCTTCCTCAATTACATCCTAAAAATACAAATGCTTTGACGACTCCATTTCACCCTGCTCTTCTCTCTGTGTGTTAATTTTGCTGTCATTGATCTCTGTGGCAGTGTGATCGTCATCGCAAACTGCAGACTCCTTGAAAGGGCCAACCCTGAGGACTCGCATTTTTTCTTTATAATTTCTATACAAAACACAAGCTCAAGAAATGGAGGAAATACAGCTATTTAAAATAGTTTGTAAGCGATAGTTGTACTAATCCTAGAAAGATTTAACATGGCTTTCCAACTCTGGAAAGCAAATATAAAAGTTTTAAAAATTTATTACTAACATGTTGAGAAAATTTTTAAGCTTCTGAACATTTTTGTGCTTTGAGGAATCTAGTTATGATATAACTGAAATCAGTTTCCAACCAGGCTGGGCTCCGGCGCTGATAGGGTTCCCATCCTGCAGGGACTCTAGGGAGTAGGCAGTACTTAAATGTGTTTCTAGGCATAGCCCTTGGGACAGAGGGATCTTTAAATGGACAGCATGTGTGATGAAACATGGTAACTCTTTGATGTTAACGGGTCAGTTCACTGGTTATACTTTTGTACATAATGCAAGATGATCAATTCATTAAAGATTTGTGTGTGTCAGACACACACTTTGAGAACAACAAAAAACATATTAGAAAGACATTTTAAGACATAAAAAGCAGATTGGTCCTATAACGCAGGGATGACCCAGATAGATGACCAGGGCCTGGAAAAAATCTAGACTTCATACTGTAGAAAAATAATTATCTTGTCACAGGAGGGAGAATTTTGCTAGGAAATTGTGTTAGGCTGCTGTTGCATTGGAATAAAGAAATACCTGTCACTGGGTAATTTATAAAGAAAAAAGTTTAATTGGTTCACGGTTCTGCGAGCTTTATGGGAAGCGTGGTGCAAGCATCTGCCTGGCCTCTGGAAAGGCCTCACGAAGCTTCCAACTGTGGAGCAGGCAAATGGAGAACAGGCAGTCATACAGCCAGAGCAGGAACATATGAGACGGAGGGGGAGGTACCACACTCTTTTAAACGGCCAGATGTCAAGAGCACTCACTCACTGTCCCTAGGATAGCACCAAGAAGATGGCACTAAAGCATTCATGAGAAATCCGACTCCATGGTCCAGTCACCTCTCACCAGGCCCCCACCTCCAACACTGAGGACTGCAATTCACATGAGATTTTGGGGGCACAAATAGACAAGCTATGTCACTAATACTTAACTTTGACTCTTTTAGGGATAATTTTCATATTACTAAGTATATATCTGTATAGCACTCTGCAAACTTCAGACAATTGTGTTGGTGAAACCAAAGTCTAGTATATAGAATACCTTGTTTTCATAAAGGAAATAAACTTCTGGAAGCAAATAGCAGCAAAATTCTATAGTTAGTACTTTTACAAAACAATATAGCAACTATAAGGAAAATTAGGCCATTAGAAAAATGTTTAGTTATTGTTAAACCTATAACAATTACTGAGTATAATTATTACGGATCCCATATTGGTCATCTCTGTGTTATATACTTTGTGGACACATAGAAGGTTCATTCTACTGGCTATGAAATCCTGTTAACAAAATCACATCTGTGTCTCTGGCAGGAATACAGTATTACAATATATTGGCAAGAAATGAATAGGCAATTCACTGAAAAAGAATGGAGACTAACTTATTAATGCGTGCTCAAGCTTACTAAAATTTACAGCATTGATAAACAACAATAAATATGTCACTTCTGGACTATTGATTCTTTTAACTACAAAAAAGATGGTATCTTTGCTGGAAAGCTGTTGAGAAACAGGCACTCTTCTACAGTCCTAATGGAATGAGTTGACACTACATTTTTGAAAGCGTTTTGGTAATGTCTCATAAAACCTTAAAAGTATCTGCTGTATAACCTGCCATTTCTATTTCCCGGAATTTATCCTCTAGAAATATTTTCTTAAGTGTCTAAATAATATATATCAAAATGCAGCACTGTTTAAATTAGTGACATGTTAGAAATAATTCAAATATTCATCAGAAAAATTTTAACAAAATTTAATAAATTGTGAGCATATTCTTACAGAAAAAACCTACCATATTCTGCTTAAAAAGAATTATGGACAGCTATATTCCCTAACATGAAATCATGTGCAAGTAAAATAGCTAAAAGAAAATAACATTTTGCCTCACAGCATATGAGATATGATCTACTTTTTATTAAAAAATATAACATATACCTGTAAGTATATAAGAAAAAAAGTAAAGATATGTTAGATAATAAAGATTTCTAGGGTGCTACGGCAACTAGAAGATTTTTGACTTACACATAACCCATCTTTAAATTTTATAATGCTTGAATTTGGATAGTTTCATATATTCCAAGCAGAAATAATAGAATATTATAAAACAGACATTAGTAGAAAAGTAAATTCACATATATTTTATATCTATTCAAGGCAGTTATGGGACAATTTCAAAACCTCTCTGATGGGCCTGGTTATCTCCTTCCTTCTAATCTCACCTCTCTCTCCTCTCACTGACAGATTCTGGCATTTGCTCAGATGCTGTGCACCACCCTTTGTGTGTAAGATCTGCCCTGCAGAGTCTCTCACCCTCATTTGCATGGGTGCCATGTTTTCATTAACACGTGGGATTGACAGAAGGACCCGAGATGGCGACACACATTGACATTAAAGCTGTTAGCATTCCACATGATTAACAAAAACGCAATTTACTCTCCTTCAGAGTAAACATCATAACAACAACCAAACCAAATTCATGGAACAACATAAGCTCAGATCTACCTCCGCTTTGCTGAAAACTCAAAACACTGTTGAGTTTGTTTCTATGCTATCAACAACTGGAACATCCACAAGTTTACTTTTGTGTGTTTTTTGAAAGCACCATTCCCTGCTTCACACTGGTCTTCCATGTCATAGATTTCTGTGAGAATTTCCACATCTAAATGTCAATAAAAGGAGTAGAAATATAGGAACAAGCTGCTGTTTTCCATTTCACAATTTATTAAAATACAAGAATCAGAATTTCACGTGTTACTTTTGCTGTTAAAAGTCTTGTGCCCAAGCACTGACTACGTATATGGTTGGGAAGTTCGCCTCCAATCCCCTGGCTGTCCCACGGCTTCCCCAAATCATGCTGCTTCCAAAAATTGTACTTGCTTGCATCTGGTCCTCTATTTTTGTTTTTTAAGTTCCTCTGGAAAATTCACAAAGATAGATCATATTACGGGCCACACAATAAATTTCAACAGATTTAAAGGATTTGAGTTACACTAATTATGTTCTTTGAACATGGCAGGATTGAATCAGAAATATAGTAATCTGTAAAATACCCCACAATTTGAAGTTAGGTAAGAAACTCATAATATGAGGGTCAAAATGAAATTTCCAGATAAACTAAAGTACATAGTTCTATAAAAGGCATATCAAGAGCAGCCCACCTGTTAGGGATACCCTCAGGGACTTCGGCAAATGCTGAGAGGAGTCGTCATGCGGGAATTTATGGAAGAATCACAGGAGCAATGGAGTGTGCATGAGAGGCGCTTCTCCAACCATCAGGAAAAGGACCAACGTCTGTAGCTAGGAAATAAAGATGATGGAGATTCTCCTGGAAGTGAACTGCATCTGGATTGAGAGGTGCAAGCAGGCATGCAGGTCTTGGGCATTTTTCTATCCAGGACTATTTAAAAAGGCTTTCAGAGAGCATAAGCTCTTGTGAGCTAGCTTTTAGACCCAGTGGTATCCTTGTAGGACCTTGGAAGCCCTGCTCATGGGCTGTTATAATGTACAGTCACTGGGACGAGCTTCCCCTGCTGGGGCAGCCCACACGCTCCCACTTACTCTCGTCACTAACGGCTGAGTGTGTGCTCTGTGGTCTGCGAAGCCATGCCTATGTGGTTGGAAGGTCCCTGATGAAAATGTGTTTGAGGGTGGAATGTTTATATGCTCTTTTCTGTCCTGTGTCCTTATATAAAGCTAAGTAAAACTGGTGCCCAATTCCGGAAAAAAAAAAACCCAGCAAGAGAACTCTGACACATGCTACAATATTACAATATGGGTGAAGTTTGAGGAGATTATGAGAACACTTACTATGTAATTTTACCCATATAAGGTTCCTGAAATTGTCATATCCATACAGAAAGGAAGTAGAGGGTGATTACCAGACACTGGGGTGGGTACGGGAATGGGGAGTTAGTGTTTAAGGGGTATGGGCTTTTGGTTGGGGAAGATGAACAAGTTCTGGACGTGGATATTGGCAATGCCTGCACAGCAATGTGAATTTACTTAACGCCACTGAACTTTACACATCACGATTATTTAAATGGTAAAATGTGTTTAAAAATAAAAAAGACCTCCACCTCACGGGGAGGACATGGTAAAGGAATGCAATGACAATTTGACTGCAAAGGTGGGTGAGAAAGGATTGCAAAGCACGACCCTAGAGTCCAGACTAGGAAGAACAGAGGACTCGGGGTCGGAGTTAATAAACACACAGGATGAAGGACTCTCAATTGAGTTCTTTCACAGAAGGTAGTAAAATAACACCAAAAGGTGAGTGAAGTTTTATGTTGATTCTAGAATGGAACGATATCTTTGGGACCTTGGCATTAACCTTTCAAAGAAAAATACACTGCTAGTGTTAGCAGTCTTTCTTCTTCTCCATACTTATTTTCCATATAGCTTGAAGGCCTTTTTTGTTGCCTGAGGAAATAAATTTAAACCAACATTTCTTTCCTTCTTTCTTTCTGAAAAAAAACTTATGTGTTAATGGCTTAGAGTTTCACTCTTTCATTTTTTTAAATAAAATCCGTACCATGTCAAGCATCAAATCTAGCCATATCCAAATTTCCATGGTTCAAACTAGCTGTGTTTAATGTAAGAGGCATACATGCTTTATTGCTCTGGTGAATTAAAAGAAAAATCCCTGAGGCTTGATTGGGCTTTTGACATTTTGTCATAAATGTATAATGACAGATAAAGGGGAAAAAATTTCTATTTCTGAAAAACTGCAATTTAAAAGTCTTTTTCTTGCCTTGCTCTGTTGTAAGAGGCAATAAAATGTTTTCCAGAATGCAATAAAAGTGTATATAAAATATTCTAATTCTTAAAATAACTGTGTTTACAGTTCTCACTGAATGAGTCACATAGAATGTGTTTTGCCCCAAGCAGGAAACCTGGCTCCAGCTGCCTCAATGATAAGAAAAGGCAGGTGCTCCCATCCCTGGAAGCCTGGAGGATACCAACCCCAGGCCAGTTGATTCAGAGGCTCAGCAAATCCACCAGCGACCCAGGACTCTGCTCTGCCACCCTCATCCTAAATCTTATACAAATTCTTCCCTCCGTTGAGTTTGTAGCATGGCTCACGGTAGCAATACCACTACAGTTTTCTTCTTTCTGTTCATCTAAAGAAAGAAAGTTGTTTCCAGAGCTTCTTCCAGGAGAGCAGGTAGTAACTTCCTCAGAAGCTTCCAGCAAGCTCTACAGGACATCATGCCCTCAGGTCAAGCACATGCCTGCCAAGGAGCTGGAAAAAGCCTGAAATCCATCATGCCCAACTCTGGAGATGAAGATGGGTTTGATTCACCCTAAAGTATATTGACCACTCTTTGGGACTCCAAGGTAGAAGTGTGAATAACTGTACCAAATTGAGGGATAGTCTGTATACCTCACATAGAAAGCCTTGTACATCCTTCTATTAACATATAAAAAGCTGCAGAACCTTGGAAAACTCTGGTACAGCTGTTGTGTCAAGAGGCTTGTCTATACCCTACATGGTTTTATTTTGTTTTATTTTACTAGTCTCATAGTGGTTAATCCAACAAAAGCCAATAGACAACTAGGCTCTAGATTGCTTGCATTGCTATTAAATTATTTATGATATTTGATATATCTCTATATAGATATAAACATTATCCTATATTTTATTTCTTCTGTTGATTATCTTTTACAAATTTAGAATGGTCTAAATAATTCCTGATTATTTTTTACCAATCTAACAATAAGTTAATCAGCCTCTCTCTCTCTCTCCCCCGCCACCATCCCCCCTTCTCTCTTTCTAACAGTTTGAGGCCATACGTCAATAAAAAGTGTTATTATTTAGCATTTGTTCTATGAGGATGTTTTTACAGTTTCTTTTTTTTGTAAGATATCATAGCTCACTACAACCTCAACTTCCTGGCCTCAAGCAAACCTCCCCACCTCAGCCTCTTCAGTAGCTGGGACTACAGGCACAAGCCATCATACCCAACTAATTTTTAAAAAAATGTGTAAAGATGGAATTCTACTATATTGCCTGGACTGGTCTCAGACTCCTGGTCCCAAGTGACCCTCCTGCCTCAGCCTCCCAATGCATTGGGATTACAGGCATGAACCACTGTGCAAGGCCTGTTTTTAACATTTCAAGTAAAAATATATTTTATCATAAATAAGCCTTAACCAAATTACACTCGAGATCTACTGATACACTGAATGGAAAGGTGTCATAGTTAGATTCTATTTTGCTAGGTATGATTTGTTCATGATCCTGGGACAGCATATCTCAGATGTGCGCAGGATTATGTGTGAAATGGAGTAGCTTCATACAGACATGACTTGTTCTATTTAATCCCCCAGGAGTAGAGCATTCAACAAGGTCGTATTCCAATTCTAAAAACAAAACAAAGCAAGCTAAGGGTACCACAATCTGCCTATAAAACAACAATAGAAGCAGATTTTTGGAACTACCTTCAGAATTTTCTTTCTGCCTGCTCTCACTTTGTCTCTCTCTCTCTCTCTCTGCTTCTGTCTCTCATCTACTATGTTACCAGCATGTTAGGAGATACTTACATAGGAAAGAGGTTTAATTGGCTCATGGTTCCACAAGCTGTATAAGAGGCATGGCTAGAGAGGCCTCGGGTAACTTACAATCATAGCGGAAGGTGAAGAGGAAGCAGGCACATCTTCCAGGGCCAGAGCAGGAGGGAGAGAGTGAGTGGGAAGGTTCCACACACTTTTTAACAACCAGATCTCATGATAACTCTCTCACTCTCATAAGAACAGCAAGGAGAAAATCCATCCCCATGATGCAATCACCTCCCAACAAGCACCCCCTCCAACACTGAAGATAACAATTTGACGTGAGATTTGGGCAACGACTCGGACCCAAACCACATTAATGGGTGTGGTTCCTGTGTTAGGGGTTTGGGAGGGAAGCTGCCCCAGCCTCTCTCCAATTGTCTGATTCTTGCCTGCATTTCCTGGCATCCTTTGGTTTGTAGATGCATTACTCCAGGCTCTGCCACCATCATCACCGGGTATCTCTCTGGTTATCTCTGAACCTCTTCTCATAAAGACACCAATGATTAGAGTTAAGGCCCAGCCTACTCCAGAATGACCTCATCTTAACTTGATTACATCTTCAAAGACCTTATTTCAAAATAAAGTCACATACACAGGTACCAGAAATTAGGACTTAACACATCTTTTTGAGGGACACAGTTCAACCCAAAACAAGATGTCTAATTTTCCTTTCCCGTAATTAATTCTGTCAATTTCAGTGGTAAAACACTTATCCAATTTTCCCTTTCCAAACTCTATTATAACAAGTGCATGGAAATCCTGGGTCAAGGAGGGCAGTGCTAATTTTAAATCTTAAATAAGTTTTATTTATCTGTATATAAGTCATTGGGAAAATTTATATTAGGAGTTAATTTTCACATTTTCCCTTAGAAGAAACAAATGGCTATTTTGACCATTATATAAAAATTTTATGTTTTTATACTGATAATAAGAAATCATATTGACATTTCTTTATAAATTTAATAGTCTACCAATGCTAAAAATACACACTAATGAAATATATGTATACATAACCATCTGCAATCTGGCCAAAACTACCGAAGTGGGTATTACTAAAAATACGTAGCAAACAAACTGCATATTGTTTTTATTAACACTGCAATATTTATTTCAGGTAAAATTACATTGATTGTCTCTTCAAAAACCTCTTCAGTGTAACTCTGCATTATTTATTTGCAATGCAATCAGCAAAGACATACAGTATATGACACACTGCTTTTCACCATTTCTTAAGGAAATCATGTTCTCTTAAAAGATTGGTTCTAGAATTCTAGGACAGGAATATAATGGAATGATAGTAGACTATAAATAAATGGCAAAAATTTAAATCTATGATCTATAAAATACTATCAAGGAGAGTATAGATCTCTAAGAGGTTACCCAACTTGCTAAAAGTAAAAAGGAAAGGTGTATTACTCCTCATTTGGACTTTGTCTAAAACATTGTTTAAATCAAACTTCTGCTTTAGAGGTGTATTCACTGTTTATTCTGTTGGACTTTCCTGAGTGATTATGATAAATTGGCCTAAAAAAACTGCATGTTCTTGTTTGAATTCACAGTGATATGTTGATGTTTTAATCTCTTTACTTTGTCAGAATTTTAAAAAACTATTTTGATTATTTTTATAAAACTGCATTTTAAGCTGATACATTTATGTTGCTATCTCCTCTACCTAAATAATAAACAAAAAGTTGTCCTTAATCTTGCTCTAGTAACCAAAATAACTAAAATTCTAATTATTGGTAGCAACAACAAATATATCAACAATTATTATATAACAACAATTTACTTATTTGTGTGCCAAGATGCATATGGTAATGCTTAGCCTAAACTATCTCATTTTGTCTTTATAATCCTTTGAAAAACATATTGTCAACTCTGCAAATTAAAAAAAAGAAGCCAAGGCTTAAAAATGTTAGTGACAGCACAACTGAGCCGGTGTCTTCTTAATTTAAAACACGTGCATCTCATCAGTGTCAGTCAACTTCCAAAAATATCACAGCCACAGCTACAAAATACTGCCAAAAGTTAAAGAAGACACACAATTAATGAAGAAAAAATCTCGTTTTCATGAATTTAAAGACTATTCTTAAGATGCCAATACATCCAGAGAGATCAGATTTAGTGCAATCTCTGTACAAATCCCAATATCATTTTTTCTTACAAAAATAGAAACAAATTATCCTAAAATTTGTGTGAAATCTTAAGGGATCCTGAATAATCAACCTTTTTTTTTTTTTTTTTTTTCAAAATGAGGTCTTGCTTTGTTGCCCTGGCTGGTTCTAGAACTCCTGGACTCGAGTGATTTTCCCACCTTGGCCTCCAACAGTGTGTCACTGAGCTCAGCTCAAAATAGTTTTGAAAAAGAACAAAGTTAAAGGACTCACACTTTCTTCTTCCAAAATTTACTATGGAGCTATAGTAATCAAACACTGTGTTTACTGAAAAAAAAAAAAAAAAAAAAAAAAAAAGACAGACACAGACCAATGGGAGAGAATACAGAGCCCAGAATTAGACCCTTACATACATGGTCAAATGATGCTTGATAAGGGTGCTAAGACTATTTAATCAAGAAAATATTGTCATATTCAAATGAAAGCATGATAAAAAAAAAGACAAAAATGTATGATTTTTAAAGTCAACAATAACATTCAGAGAAAGTTATTTTTCTGTACTATGAAAAATGCATTTTTAACCTTAAGAAAGCCTTCATTTTAGAAGACATTCCTTTGCAATATGTCAGCTGAGCAACTTTATGAGCCTAACAGTCTTATTTGTGTTGCATGCAACTGATCAGTAGCATAAAATATTATACACAATTTAGAGGTTTGTGGTGACCAGACTGGCATGAAGCTGTTGAAACATTCATTTCAGCAAGCAAAGACTGGAAGCTAGAGACTCTTGTATGCCCAAACTGCTACAGGGAAAAATATTTGCCTAAGTTTCAGTTCTAACTTACTATGCTCCCAAGAGAATGCTTAATGCCTTCATTAGAACAGAGGGAGCGTGAAACTCACCTAGAAAAACCAACACTGGAGGCAGAAACTGCAGAAGAATCCCCTAATATGTTATTAATTCCCCTGCAGGGCTTAAGAAGTCTGAGGGCAATGCTAAATCCCATACAAAATTCTCTTCACCAGGGGATGCCAGCCTAAAAACAAAGCACAGTCTCTCTCTGCATTAATGAATCTCATGTCCAGAGCTGCCGCCCCGGTCGAAGATTCCAGCTCCCATTCTCCTCTGGCTTTGTCTTCTATAATCTTTCTCTGCATTGTTTTTCCATTGCTGCTGACCATAGATTAATGTTGCTTCTCGAATTGAGGGAAAAGTACACATATCTATCTTCTGGTCATAGATTGATTTGCTACAAATCCTTTCTTCATAAGTCATGGGAGACTAGAGTCCAGGTGTAAATTTCCTCCCATTATTTGAATGTTGAAAACAGCAGTCCAAAATTCTACATAAAATATTGCAAAATACCATAAAGGATCACATTTTTATTTTATTTTTTATATATAAAAAGAGAATGTACACTGCTTTCAGCAAAAGGTATTTTGTAAAGCTATTTTTGGAGTAAGATGTAATCCAAAGTTTGGAATGTGTTAAATGCTTTCTCTTAAGAATGCACCACAAATCAGAGGACAAGAATCAGTATTACTCTGTGGGACCATCCTGTGCTCACCAAGAAACAATGCATATTCATCACCGCATGCTTATGAAGTATGAATTAGGCAAAACACAAGGTGCGCTGGAAGCAGCAGCCGGCAGGCTGAGAGGTTCTGCCATTCCTGCATGACTATGAGTCACCTTTCCTTCTCATTCTGAAGCATTTCATATTTGAAAGAAAAATTTCCAAAAACTAAATCTGTCTCTATTTTATGATTTGATTAGAAGTAGGAGTCAGCAGGATTGGGAGTGGGAAACTAATTTCTATTAAAAGTAGATCATTAAAGGAATTTGCTAGATTTTTCTCAACACACTCACTGTACACACGTACTTCCCAATATATGCTTTTCTATTAGGTTGGTGCAAAAATTATTGCGGTTTTTGCAATTACTTTTAATGGCAAAAACCACAATTACATTAGTGCATGGAACCAATACAAATAAATAGTATATTTAATCCAATAATATTTATTTAGGAAGCACTGTTCCATTTTTAAAATCTGGTAAATAAAAACCAGATGCACAAGTTGTGTGCTACTGAGTTTGAAGAAGAGAGGAAAGATATCCTTACAGGCGTTAGGAGGATAGAGGAGTGAGGAATTTCTTCTTACCAGGGAGACATGTGAATCAATGACAGCTTCAAAAAGGAGGTAATATTTGAATTTGACCTCAAAAGCAAACCCTGTAATGCACAGTAGACTTGGATGCTAATATGTGTGAGGGAGAAAAAAATCTTATCTTTCCCTTTCCCACTGCAAGGTTCATGCTGACATCCCTTGACAAAAGACAGATCAACAAGAGAAGAGCCCAACACATTTATTTAACCGAAATTTTATATGACACATGAGCCTTTAAAAATGAAACCCAAAGATGCAGGGAAAATTGTGCCTGTTTGTGCTTTTGTTCAATGAAGAATGGACAACCATGAGGAAGCAGGTTTGGACAAATTAGGGTGACTTTAGCAGGGTCTGTGTGTTCAGAGTCTTCCTGGCATCTGGATAGAGGGCAGGACCCATCTAGAATGAGGGTATTTCAGGCAAGGTTGGTCAGAAAATCCCTTCGTGGCCTGCTTTTGGGGAGAAAGGCAAAGGAAGGTGAGAGTGACCTTGTTCCTGCATGTTCTCAGTCTCCGGCATGCCGTATACTGGGGGTGCCACCTTCTGAGCCCAGGCAAAGGAGCCCCCAGGTAGTTCTTGTGCTGGGCTTTGTTCTGCTGAATGCATGGGTCAATACTTTTGCTGTTGTTTTGCAGCAATTGGATAAATAAAAATTGTGTTTAGTAAAATGCAGGACTGATCTTTCATGACCTCTGCCAGTAGGGCAGAAGAAGATAATTGATGAAAATAAAGGGTGGAGTAAGATCATGGAGAGCATTTTTATGGAAATGTTTTGGCGAGAAACACTGAGGAATTTACAAGAGGAAATGTTATAATAAATGTGTTTTAGGAATACTGATTTGAAAGTAGTGTGCTACCACATGGCTGAGTCCTCAGAGCTGGGTAGAGCTGGGGGAGGGGTCAGCTGGGCTCTTCTAGGCCAAATAAGTACAATGACTTTGTAAGGTGTGTGCCACATGTATTTACTTTTCTTTTTGAGGCAGGGTCTCACCCTGTGGCCCAGGATAGAGTGCAGTGGCGTGATTACAGCTCACTGCAGCCTAGAGCTCTTGGGTTCAAGCAATCCTCCCTCCCCAGCCTCCCAAAGTGTTGAGACTACAGGCGTAAGTCACTGAATCCAACTTGTTTTTACTTTTTATTAGCTGACAAGCAAACTAAAAAAACAGACCGAGATTGTTTTGTTTACTTTTACAAAAGAGTGATGTATTTATGGCATTGTTTATAATTCAAGAGAAATGCTAAGGTCCCATAATTTAAATACATGTATCCAAATGTAAACACATGTACCATAAACATGTTTGTATTTGTCAAATTGTAACCACAGGTAGTAAAATCAAATGAGAAGAAACTGTATTTCAGGAAATTAAGATCCCACAGAGATTGTGGAGAATAGCACATCCGTGTTTGCTTTGTTGTGACAATTAATGAACAATAGTTTGAGTGTTAATTTTCAAAATTTTGAATGCTTTTTTTGGCAGATATTGTGAGATAAATTATGTGGGATGTTACATGTTTACATGTGGCAACACACTGACAAATAAATGTATAGAAATAGTAGATAAGGGAAACACTATTCAATTGTAAAACACTCCTTGATATGGTTTGAATCTCTGTCCTCACCCAAATCTCATTTTAAATGGTAATCCCCAAGTTTGGAGGGTGGGGCCTGGCGGGAAGTGATTGGATCTTGGGGGCACTTCCTAGTGGTTTAGCACCATCTGACTAGGTTTGGTCTCATGACAGATTCTCAGGATATCTGGTTGTTTAAAAATGTGCCTGCTTTTCCTTCTGCCATAACTGTAAGTTACCTGAGGCCTCCCCTAGCTGTGTTTCCTGTACAACCTGCAGAACCGTAAGCCAATTAAACCTCTTTTCTTTATAAATTATTCAGTCTTGGGTATTGCTTTATAGCAGTGTGAGAATGGACTAATACGTTCCTTGAAAAGTAATTTGTGTTTTCCTTTGAGAAAGGTCTTCCTGTTTTTAATAGCCCTTTAAGATGCTGTTCCTATTCTTAACCTAAATCTCATTTTTCTTTTTTGTCCTTCAGTTCATTATGAGACAGTGAACAATTGGTAAGTGTATGTTACATAACAGACTATGTATTAGAAAGTAGTTATAAACTAAATCCTGTTTTCCACTCAGATCTAAATAGCTCTATTTTTTCTTTATTTTCCCCTAGTTCTCAAAGTGCTTATTTCCCAACCCTTTAATAATATCACATAAATAATTTCCTGTTAGCCTAGGGCTTAACACTGTTTCCCTTAGGCCATAAAGGATTAAATATATGAATAAGCAAAAATGGTGTCTTTAACAGAGAAAAGAAAGTGCCTATATTTTTTGACATAACTAAGTCAACCTAGATTCTATTCCAAGCCTCCCACTAATCTTTCCCCATTTGGATTCATTTCTAAGGATTCACAGCTCTTGTAGGTCTAAGACTATATCTGGGACCAGAGCAGCCAGCACAGATATTTTCCTTTACTTTGAACTCCACACGCTGACATTTTTCCTGTTTGTTAACTAATAGTTATTTATCCTCTTCTCCATTTTTTAGGTTACTTCTCAGATACGCTCCTATCAAAGTCTTAGAAATTGTACCAGAGAGCTAGCCAGTGGCTCTGTGGAGGCCTCTGTGTGCATGTTTTGTGTAAATATAAATAAAACTTGCTCTCTGGTCAGCATCATATACTTTGCAACATGCTATGATAAAGCTAAGATTTTGAAAGTTAAAATTCTACAAAAATATTTGTATACAAAACGAAATGGATACAATACGCTTCCTTAAATCTGATTTCACAGACTATCAGAATTTTGACTGTAGCAGAAGTTAAACTTAGTAGAATTTTCTGGTTTGTATACATGTAAATACTATAGCTAGAAAAGAGTTTGGTTGGACTTCATGAAGGGAAAAAAATTGTGGAGAAAGGTTGAATATATATTTTGTAATTAGGACTATGGTGGTGTTTATTTTACTGGTTTGTATATCAAAAACTTAACAGTAGAATTTCACCAAAACCTATTAATTTGGATAAAAGTAGCTATCTTCAGGTTTTCTTTTTTATGTAACCGGCCTCGTCTCTTAAGTAATGTGATGAAATGACTGTTCATGGTGCTCCTGCTCCTTGGATTCGAGCTGTGCAAACCTGTCTGGTTTTAGTTTCATGATCCTTTTTATTCAGTCCCCATCATGGATGCTGTAAATTGTTTAGAAAGTTTGAAGCAATTTATTTCTATGAAAACCTTTTCTATCTGTTATGCAAAATGTTCTCTGTCACTATGAATTCTTGGAGCTCCTTGTCTTCCTAACCACAGCAGGCTGTCCCAGAGTTTTCTGTCAATTTCTGCATTTGGAAAAGCCTCCAATATTTTGGCCCAAGAAACAGAAAATGCAATCATGACCCATGCAAAACCATAACACATGCTCAGAGTTAAGCAATAGAGAACTTAAATCAGATACCGAATGTTCTCACTTACAAGTGGGAGCTGAGCAATGAGAGTACATGGACACAGGGAAGGGAACAACACACACCTGGAGCCTGTCCAGGGATGAGGTCGGGGAGGGAGAGCATCAGGAAAAATAGCTAATGCATGCTGCACCTAATATCTAGGTGACGGGTTGATAGGTGTGGCAAACCACCATGACACACTTTTACCTGTGTAACAAACCTGCACATCTGCACATGTACCCTGGAATTGAAATTAAAATTAATTAAAAAAAAACTCTAGAAAACAACAACCGTGTTATGACCAATATATTAACCCATTATTAAATTGCTGATAAAGGCGTAACTGAGACTGGGCAATTTACAAAAGAAAAAGGTTTAATTGGATTTAGGGTTCCACATGCCAGGGGAAGCCTCACAATCAAGGCAGACGCAAGGAGGAACAAGTCACATCTTACATCGATGGCAGCAGGCAAAGAGAGAGAGTAACATCTAAGAGAAACAGGTTTCCCTTTATCAAACCATCAGATATCATGAGACTTATTCACTATAATGAGAACAGTATGGGGGCAACGGCCCCCAAGATTCAATTATTTCCTGCCAGTTTCCTCCCACAACACATGGGAATTATGGATTCAAGATGAGATTTGGATGGAGACACAGAGCAAAACCATATCACCCACTGTTCTTGACACCAGTGGGGCAGAAAACATTTGAGGCTATTTTCACCCAAGGCAGTACCTCAGCAAGTTCCAGTTCCCACACTGAACTGGAACTGACAACTTGATTTCAGACTTCTGGAATGTATTAACTTGCAAAGCACACACAGCAGAAGCGGACATCCTTGTGAACGCTGTTTCCTTTCACTCATTGCAAGTGCATGCTAATCTCCATTCTTACATTAGAACTTGGAATCTAATCATTAAAACCTAGTGGGGTAATTTAAAAGGATACATTAAAAATGAGCAACTGATTTCAATCACTTAAAACAAACCGACCATTGGACAATCTCAGTATATCATGAATCTGGCCTAATATTTACTGGATACTACATTTGACATATACGAGGCATTCCTCTGAATATCATACATTTGCTACCATTTTATCTTCAAAAATACTTACAGCCAATACCAGTATTGTGTCTATTGCCTGATAGGGTTGTTGTTGGAATTGACTGAGATTACATTTGCAAAATAGCACAAGTGAACATCTATACGTGTTCGGCTTTGTTACAATATTATTGTTAGTAGTAGTGTTAGTAATTTTTTTAAAGAGTAATATCTATTTACAGAAGTTTGAAACTGACTATTTTTAAATGATCGACTGAGAAGTATTTTGAAAAGGTGGAGAAGCTCGGGATAAGTACAGTGTTTTGTTATTAAACATCCCGGGGGTACGTTTGAGCAACATAATGAAACATGGTTGGACGGTTGTGCCTAAAACAACACAGACACTGAGCATACGGATTGTAAATATTTTAAATTTTTCTTCCTTCTTTTTCTCTTTCCTTCCTTCCTTCCTTCCTCCTTTATTTCTTTCTTTCTCTCTTTCTTTCTTTCTTGACATGAAGTCTCACCCTATTGCCCAGGCTGGGGTGCAATGGTGTGAGTTCAGCTCATTGCAACTTGTGCCTCCCAGGTTCAAGCGATTCTCCTGCCTCAGCCTCCCACGTAGCTGGGATTACAGGTGCAGGCCCCCACGCCTGGCTAATTTTTTTGTATCTTTAGTAGAGATGGGGCTTCACCATGTTGGCCAAGCTGGTCTTGAACTCCTGACCTTGTGATCTGTCCACCTCGGCCTCCCAAAGTGCTGGGATGACAGATGTGAGCCACAGCACCCGGCCTTAAATTTTTCTAAGACCAGCTGCATGACTTCAGACCACAACTCTCTAGGGTAACTCTATTGACAGCATTTATGATTTTGGAAACTAAAATTCAGAGGGGTGGGATGGAGCTAGAATCTTCACCTCATGACATCTGACACATAGGTCCTTGATACATGGAGGAATATTGGAATTATATGTATAATCAAGGAAATCCCTAAAATTCAGACTTTTCATTTTAAGAAGTAAAGAAACATATTGACAGCACTTGTAAATGTAGCAATGGTTGCGACAGACCATTTATTATGCCAAGCAAACAGAAAATATATTTGGATTTTATGTGGATTCTTCCCACCCATAATTCAATGCATACCCAATTTTATTAGTTTGCTAGGGTTGCTGTAACAAATTACCACAAACTGTGTATTTTAAAACAACAGAAATTTATTCTTTCACATTTCAGGGAGGCCAGAAGTCTGAAATCAAATTGTCAGCAGGACTAGTTCCTTCTGGAAGCTCTTAAGCAGCATCTGCCCAGGCATCTGTCCCCACCTCTGGTGGAAATCCTCACCGTTCCCTGGCTTTTAGAGGCATTCCCCATGATCTCTGCCTCCATCCTCCCACCTTCAGTGTGAATCACATCTCCCTTTTCTTTTATTATAGGGCATCGGTCACTGGATTTAGCTGTCCATCCTAAATCCAAGTTAATCTCTTGTCAAGGTTCTTAACATAATTACATTGGGAAATACTCATTTTCCAAAGAACCTTTCATAGTTCCAGCTGGACATGAATTTTGGGCAGATACGATTTTTTTTTTTTTTTGAGACATAGTTTGGCTCTTGTTGCCCAGGCTGGAGTGCAATGGCTCAATCCCAGCTCACTGCAACCTCTGCCTCCCAGGTTCAAGCAATTCTCCTGCCTTAGACTCCCAAGTAGCTGTATTACAGGTACCTGCCGCCATGTCCAGCTAATTTTTATATTTTTAGTAGAGACGGGGCTTCACCTTGTTGGCCAGGCTGGTCTAGAACTCTGGACCTCGTGATTAGCCTGCCTTGGGCTCCCAAAGTGCTGGGATTACAGGTGTGAGCCACTGCCCCGGCCTGGGCAGGTCCCATTTAATCCACTACATCAATCATCACTTCAAGAAATGAAGATTACTTGCTTTCCTGCTGCCTATCAAAATCATTATATGTTCTCATGGTTTTTCAATGTGTTAAAGCATGTTGTTTTTATAATTATAAAGTGTAGAATATTATGTAGTGAATAACCATGTATTCGTAACACAGATTAGACAGTTTCCAGCATTTTTTTCTCAGGTTTCTTTCTTAATATAATGTTAATAAAACATGAAAACACAACTAGAGGCCTATCGCACCCACATACCTGTGTTTGGTCCGACAGCTGGGACATGTCATTCTCGTGTATATATGTCCACAATCTTGTGCTACACGTTTGTTTTGTGTGTACACGTAGGTGTTTTATTTCTACACTAATGGCCTCGTGGTGGATGTAGAATTTTGTACTTTGCTGTATTCAGCATCATGATTTTGAGATTTCTATAAACTGAAATTATGTATGCTAATTTATTTATGGAAACTGTTCTAAACTACTAAATGTTACAAATGAATCACAATTTAGTTATCCATTTTGTCAATCTGGTAAAATATTAAGGTTTTCTGGCTACTAAACAAAATGCTACCATAAAAATTACTGTTCATGACTCCCTGTGAATGTGTTACTTAGGACTCATACCTGTAAAGAGAAATTTGTGTATTGACAATGTACCTCTTGACTTCTTTAAATATTACCAAATTGATTTCTCAAGACTTTATGACAGGTTACATTGTATTAATAGTTTCTAAAAATAGTCTCTCCTCACATAATTGCCAGCATTTAGTATTTTCAGGGAAAATTTACATTGTGTCCATTTGTTGGGTCTAAAATGATGTATCATTGACATTTTGATTTACATTTTTCTAACTCCTAAGGACATTCTTATCTTTTTACATAATTTATTGCATATTATTTTGCTGAATTGTAAGATATAGTCTCATGGAATTGTATTTAAATTTATGAAAGCCTTTAACTGCTACCTGAATATACTTTTTTTTTTCCCAGATGGAGTCTCACCCTGTCACCCAGGCTGTAGTGCAGTGGTGCAATCTCAGCTCACTGCAACCTCTGCCTCCCGAGTTCAGGTGATTCTCCTGCCTCTGCCTCCTGAGTAGCTGGGACCACAGGCATTTGCTACCATGCCCAGTTAAGTTTTCTATTTTTAGTAGAGTTAGGATTTCACCATGTTGGCCAGGCTGGTCTCAAACTCCAGGCCTCAAGTGATCCACTGATTATTTTCCACCTTAGATTAAGAACAAGGCAAGATTATTGTCAACTTAGACAACATTCCTTTCTTTCCCATGGAAATGCTAATTTTCAACATAAAAGAAGAAAGAAAGAAATGTAACCTCGTCCTAGTCAAGGGATTGTCCAGAGCAAGTATGCAGTTTTTGGTGGGTATCTCCGATGAACCACTCCAATGTGGTTCTGTAAAATGTCATTGGCTATAGCTTAACTCTTTTATTCTATGAATGTCTGGATTCTGTGGATGATCTAAATCTAAATTTCACACTTGCCATTTGGTAGAAATAGTATTATGTCCCTAAAATAACTTATAATTTGAAAAATTATAACAAATATTCTTGCAACATCCAATTTTCTTATATTGGGGAACTAATGGTGCCGTGTTGTTTGGTTAGCTTTGAGCTGTGCAGTTGAGTTGCTAATGATATGTTTGGATTATTACTGAGCACAGCAATTGGATGCATAACATATGCGAAGGAGGTTGTGTATCGTGTCTGTGTCAGTTGTAATTATAATAGATAGCAGGGAGGAAGACCAGCTACACAGCAATCTGGATGTGGGGCAGTTTTAAACCAGTAATTTACAGATTGCTACGTGAAATTATTATAGATTACGAGGAACTGAAAGCCACTGATGAATGTCTTTCCTAGGGTAGATGCACATAATTGTTATTGAGCTGATATTTTGTACGTATATATTTATACTTATTTAATCTTCTTAAATTGAGATTGCAAAGTGCTTAGGACAGCACTTGGCAGATAGTAAATGTCATACTGGTGTTTACTAAGTAACCTGGTGTTTACTAAGTAACTGAGTGAATAAATGAATGAGCTTTACCTAATAATCTTTCAATAAGACCAGGAGTTGCTCAGTGACAGTTACACAGAGTGAAATGCATAATGGGTTCCCACATAAGTCTAACGCTCACGAATAAGTGTGCTTAGATCTTAAGAATCATGTCATTCGGATACTCGCAGGGTGTGTTAAAAGACCTAGAGAACAAAAACAAAACTCTTTGTTTGAGACACAGTTTTGCTCTGTCACGCAGGCAGTGGTGAAATCTTGTCTCTCTTCAACCCTCGCCTCCTGGTTTCAAGCAGGTTTCAAGCAATTCTCCTGCCTTAGCCTCCCTAGTAGCTGGGATTACAGATGCCCACCACCACACCCTGCTAATTTTTGTGTTTTTAGTAGAGATGGGGTTTCACCATGTTGACCAGGCTGGTCTCAAACTCCTGTCCTCGTGATCCATTCACCTCAGCCTCCCAAAGAGCTGGGATTACAGGCGTGAGTCACTGCACCCGGTCCTTTTTTTTTTTTTTTTTTTTTTTTGAGGCAGAATCTTGCTCTGTTGCCCAGGCTGGAGCACATGGACCACGTGGCCCAATCTCAGCTTACTGCAGCCTCTACCTCTTGGATTCAAGCAGTTCTCCCAAGTAGCTGGAGCTACAGGTACCCACCACCACGCCTGGCTAATTTTTGTATTTTTAGTAAAGACAAGGTTCCACCATGTTGGCGAGGCTGGTCTCGAACTCCTGACCTCAAGTGATCCACCCACCTCGGCCTCCCAAATTGCTGGGATTACAGGTGTGAGCCACTGCATCTGGCCCCAAAATGGAGATCTTCATAGTAAACATAAAACAAATAAGCTACCCATTAACTAATATAAGTAATAGTGTTTTAAAGAAACTAATAAAATCACATCAATAGAGTATAACACTTGTATAAGCATTGGGAATAATTACTTTAATATAAAAGGGAATTCTTTGGTGCTTAAGACAGTTTCTCTATAAAGACAATAATGTTCCAATGTCTTCTAAGAATATTAGAAATTTTGTGAAAAGTGCTTTGTAAAGTTTATTCTAACACTGTAGTTTTTTTTTTTTTTTTTTTTTAAATCCGAGTTTGTTCTTTGTAGAATGTATCTTAAAATTTCTTGGTATTAGTGTATTTAAGCTTGAACACATACATGTATAGACATATATTTTAAGTGCTATATAATCTAAAGTTCTTTTAGGCACCTGCCAGTGTTCATTCTTTAAATGAAAAATTTTGCCTCATTAAAAATGAATATTGCAAACATTCTAGTGGTCTGGGTGGTGACTGCGTGCGGGGGCTCCTTTGAGGGACTGTGAGGAACTGGACTGTAGTGGGAATTATGGGTAGCATAAGAGCTGCACGAACATTATTAAGGAGTTATTAATATGCATTACTCAACAACAACAACAAAAGAAAAGAAAAAAGAAAAGGAATAGTGAGCCAGGTGTGGTGGCTCATACTTGTAATCCCCACACTTTAGGATTCTGAGATGGGTGAATTACTTGAGGCAGGGAGTTGGAGACTAGCCTGGCTAACATGGTGAAACCCCATCTCTACTAAAACTACAAAATTAGCCAGCCACGGTGGGGACATGCCTGTAATATCAGTTACCAGGGAGGCTGAGGCATGAGAATTGCTTGGACCCAGAAGGAAGAGGTTGCAGTGAGCTGAGATCACATCACTGTACTCCAGCCTAGGTGACACAGCAAGACTGTCTCAAAAAAAAAAAAAAAAAGGTGCAAAACAAAACAAACAGATGAACAAAAGAACTCCTTTGCTTGAAAACTTACCGAATCATACTTTACAATTTTTACCTTCAAATTTTCAAAGCAATAAATTGTCTTTGATAATTTACTCAGCATACATAGTGGCCATAGATGTAATGAGACTGAAAAAGAATAATGAGAACTGAAGTTAGCAAATAAGAAAGTAAACCTTTTTTTTCTTTAGAAAAAAAATTAATTTTTATTAGAGATCTTCTGATAGCTAGCTAATCCTCTTATAGGAGAGAATTGCTAGTATCCTAGTTAACATACACCTGGAAAAACTCTGGATGTCATAAGGTATTTAAACTGAAAAAAAAAAAAGGAATCATAGCATAGATTTACATTGTTAGTAGTTTATCCATCAAATTGAAAATATAAAACATTTATTCAATGAAATACAATGCACAGCATTACCTTTACCCTCAGCTTAAATGTATAGATTTTAGCAATTTATTTTAATTATGGTGAACTACTTTTTCTTGGCAGACCTAGAAAAATAAGACATGCCATGTTCAACACTTCCAAGAATTCAATGCATAAATATTTTCCTTTTCAAAGATTTTGTATTAAAGATGAATGTTAAATTGTGCCGCCCTTTTATTGAACTCTGTAAAGTCAGGGGTATGTGTTTGTGTTTTGTTTTGTGTTGTTTTTTCCATTTTGCTACTTCACTTGCAAGTCAAAGTAGCAGAACCATGAATGATGTGAGTAGCACTTTAATTACACTCAGTGTAACACAAACATGCATTGCTCTTGTTACTCATTTTCTCTTTGTCCTTTCCAGTGTTTAAAAAAAAAATTTGGCTCTTAATTATTTTTCCTCATTACAACAGGATTGCTCTTCACACATAGGGTATTTTAACAAATTCTGTGAAATGAAAGGCATTCTATTAACTCTCATAGTGAAGAATGTTCTTTCAAGAGGAGCATATTTAATCACTACACAAAATTATTCATGACTTTTAAATTATTTTGCTTTCTTTTTCACAGATTCTTATTAAAATTATTTTATAATCATAATCTTCAAGATAAAGTGAGACGAAAACATGTAGTTAGATGAATGTTAAAAGTTTGAACAGTAATTTTCCTCATAGTTTATTGTTTTTTAGTCTTTAAATATTATGTGTATATTCATGAACTGATTATAAGTTCCACATTCAAGTTTTGGTCCAGATAGAGTAGATAAAAAAGACATTATAGCATTATCATAATCTTTTCTTTTCTTCTTCTATTTTTTTTTTTTTTTGAGACAGTGTTTTCCTCTGTTGCCCAGGCTGAAGTGCAGTGGCATGAACACGGCTCACTGTAGCCTTGAACTCCTGGGATCAAGCAATCCTCCCACTTCAGCTTCTTGAGTAGCTGGGATCATAAGGGCATGCCACCATGCCTGGCTACATTTTCAAAAATGTTTTGTAGCAACAGGGTCTCACCTTGTTGCTCTCGCTGGTCTCAAACTCCTGAGCTCAAGTGATCCTCCCAACTCAGCATTCCAAAGTGCTGGGATTACAGGCGTGAACCATCATACCCAGCTTCAAAATATTTTCTTAAACACTTCCAACTTACAGAGTTGTGTTCTTGTACACTTTCTAAAATTCCATAGTAGAAGAGAAAAAACAAAAATATAGGGTAATAAGATGTTTTATTTTGCTGTGATGGGCCTTACAATAATTTGTTGATTAAAAATATTTCATTTGTGGTATTTCTTTAAAGGAACAATTCACCTTTGGACTTAGTGGGACTTTTTTTTATCTGACACATTGGATATTATAAAATATGGCTTTAAATCTAGAAATCTATGTTTTTTGTTTTGTTATTTGCTTCTGCACCATTTTTTGTTTTTTATTTTTTCTAGGTAGAAATCTAATGTATGGAAGCACCCATTATGTACATGTATACTGGGTATTTAGTGTGTAGAGCACATCACAGAAACACAACACATTAATCTTAGGTGTCTAGAGGCTAAGAGATGTGTATGTGTGTACAAATTAGTAAACCAAGGCATAATAACATCTGTAGTTTACCTCTATCTACAGACTTGTGATTGATGAGCAAGTCAAGGAATGAGAATCAACACTATATTTCGTTGCCATATAAAGAAAAGAAATAAAATGATTTTACAAAAGAGAACTAGCTATGCTTCTGTCTCTTATTTTAAAAGCTGCTCCCCAAGCCCATCTCCAGAACAGAAGTCCCTCTCAGTCAACTGGTTTTCTTTAAATTAAATTTTCCTGACATCAGTTTTTATAGTTATTGTTTTATAAAATCACCTTCTTCATTAAATGGTGTATTCATTAAAAACAATGAATTTTCTTAACTAATGTTTTTTTTCCTCCAGTGGCACACAGCTTTATATTGATTGTAGAAAATACTATAGATGTGTTGTAGTTTTGTATCTTTTTCCTCTAGAGAGACCAACTCTGAGGAGAGCCAAGCTTTCAAAACCAGTTTTATCTCATTCATTTGGTAATTTGTCAAAAATGTTATTTGTAAGCTGCAAATTAAAACTGTGTTACATCTTTAAGGTTTGTCAAAATATGAATTCTTTTTAAAGTGTAAGCAAATAGGATTTATTGGGTCAATCAATTTTGGTCCATTTTGGTGACGTTCTACTCCTCAAATCTCTTACAGGCACTGATGGTAATGGTGGGCTTTTCTATAGTGTTTTGGTGTGCAGATGGGAAAGAAGACATGGAAGCAAATGAGAATCTTCTTACTTGCCTTTCACCATGCTAAAGAAGAATCATGTTATAAAAACAAAACAAACAAAACACGAGGAAGCCCTTCAAAGGTGGAAATGTATCAGTCCCTAAGGAGAAATACAAACGTACAATACAACATCAAAACCATATTAGGAAGACAAGTTTGGAAAACATCACTCTTCCATCCAGGGTCAGCACCACCATCTGTGCAAAATTCACAATTGCACAAATGATTGACTGCTGAGATGAAAAACAAACCCCCAAACTTATGGGCTGAGTCTGTCTTGGCCTCCTGAGGCTACTACAGTGTGGCCTGGGGATGGGCAGTTGGCTGGGTGTCAGTGAAAGACAATTCTGAGCTCTCTGCTGGTCCACATATCTTCCAGTGGATTACATAAGACACTAGGCTCCTGGGAGCTTCCAGATTATGAAACCTTTACTGTGCAACAGTTATCCTGCCTTTTTACGTAGCCATCATGACATAAACATGGTCAAGGTTTCCAGACAATAGGAAGTACCGCCTGAAGAAAAATGCACACCAATGAGTTGGAAAGTATATAAATACAGTATGAAATATGAAATGCTTTTGGTAAATTACTCTATTTTCCTATTTTCATGTTTCAACAATTCTCTGAAATAATTTCTAAAACCAGGCCACAAAGAAAAATCTGTGTTTAATAATAAATTCAATTTAGCAATAAATTCTTCAGTGGGATCTTACAGCATGTGGTTACTAAAAGCGTAAATTGAATCTCAAAAGCACAATTACAGCGTTAATAAAAATCAGGATTAAAATGTTCTATGAACAAGTAATAAATGTATTTATTCATTCATTCATTTAATCAGTTGTTTGTTCATCAGTCACTGAAATCCTACTGAAATGGGAAATGTTCCCTTGTCCCTCTCACCAGGCGTGCAATGGGGGTGCGGCTTGCTTCTTCAGCTCCCCAGTGCTCAGGCCTTCACGGGAGCCTGCAGGCAGGCAGGCTGTGGGCTCCAACCCCACTGCGACGTCTAAGGGTGAATGCTCACAGCTCCTGAAGCCCCAGTGGGCGTGTGTTACAGGGGGCTCTTTCAGTTTAACCACCTGCATTAAATACATTTTTCAGATGAAGAAACATATATACAGGGGTTAAATATGTTAAATATTTTACTTCTAATAGTAACAATTAGATACTGGATTTTAATCAACTGACTAAAAAGCCAGTGTTCTTTTCTCTACAGAGCAATTGTAAAAAGTGTGTTCTTCAGAATGCTAGTCCCCAAAAGCATTCCCAAAGTTCGTGGATGTGGGTTAAAATGGGTGTCACACAGCAGCAAGGAAGTCAGGGTTTCGGCCTCTGTATCCGGCCCACCGTATACGTTAGCACCATAAGCGCGAAATATTTATTATGAAGGATTGGTCGCCATGGTTTCAGAGGCTGAGAAGTCTCATGTAAGCCACCTGCAAGCCTGAGAACTGGGAAAGCCCACGGTATAGTTCCAGTCCAGACTGAAGGCCTGAGAACAAGAAGCACCATGTCCCAGAGCAGTGGAAGGTGGATGTCCCAGCTCAAGGGGAGAGTGTGTAAATTCACTCTTCTCCCACCTTTTCTTTCCATCTTGATCCTCAATGGATTGGATGCTGCCTGCCCACACGGGGAGCGGGATCTTCTTCACTGAGTCCACTGATTCCAATGCTGACGTCTTCCAGAAACACTGCGCAGACCACCAGCAGTAGTTCCTCACCAGCAATCAGGGCACCCCCTCAGCCCTGGCAGGTGCATACATAAGATTCACCATCGTTACGAAAGGTTATGGGGGCACTGACAGCTTTTCCTGTTTTGCACTCTGTTCCAGACACAGAAGGTGCAACTCCAAGTAAGACACATTCTCCTTCCTGTCCTCAGGGAACAGAGAACATGGTAGGTAAACGAAATGCATTACAGAAATCTCAACAGTGCAGCATGATGAAGAGCTGTCAGAAGGAAAGAGGTTGGAAAATCAAGCAGAGGTGCTGAGAGCAACGTGAATCCCATTCCACAGTTGGAGAGCTCAGTGGAGCTTGCTGCCTACCATATAAATCCAAGAGTGTTTACAATCCAGCCAAATGCTGTGGGCTTTTAATCCGTATTAAGGAGCTTTACTGAAAGAGTTCCTGGTTTTATTGGTCAATTCTATCATGATTTTAGGCATTTGAACATTTGCATAATGAGAAAAGTGGGGCTCTGAGAAGCTACTGGTTGGCAATTGATTGAACACAACTGGTTTATTTATTTTTAATTAATAAAACTGCAGTTGCCAATGTATAAGAAGAAGTTGCTGGGGGGAAAGCTAAAACCGTACAAATACAGGAGAAAAAAAATGTCTCATGAATAAACAACAGTGGGAGAATGTGTCATTTGGTTTATCTTCCTTACATTTAAAAGATAGGCGCTTGTTCAGCTGAGCACAATGGGAAAAAGTACCTCATAGAACAATACACCGGTCAAGCTAGCACGAAAGAAAATTCACTATTTAAAGAGACAATCTCCTCGTGCAGTTGTACGTTGTAATGCAGCAATTCATGCCTATGTTATTTTCTCTTTTCCTATAAAATCCATGAATAGAATTCTAAAACTAACTCAGAATTTTATACTTCTAAATGGTTTCAGAGGAAAATCTGGAAAGAGTTTGCCTGTGTTTAAACCACTTTCTTCCTTCCCTGCCACTCCCAACTTCTTCTCTTGCCCCCAAACATACACACAGTAAGATGCTAACATGTGAACTTAACTCCATATGAACTCCTCAGTCTATCAGTGAAAACACACATTGACCAGAGAATGAAATAAGCACACGTGCCACAAGAAACATAATTTTTTTTAGCTGATTATTTAAGCTTGAGAATTTAAGAATTAAGAAAGAGTGATGGAAGAACACTGGTTAATTAATGAGGTTTAGAAGCACGAAAGATTTCTAGGAGATGATGGAGACTCAAGAACAAGGAGGCTCCTGTCTCAAAACCAAGACAGATAAGAGACAGTTGTGCCCCAGAGCTCCTTCTTTGCCCAAGGAAACTCTGCTAGATAAGGAATCTTATGGGCAGAAACCAGATTGCAGAGGCTTGGGGAGTATGCAAAGGAAGGGGCAGAGAAGCAGCAGCTGAAGAAAACATTTTCGAGTTTGTTTGAGAAGAGAATAGAGAGAACTGACTTAGAGACTGTGAACTAAGGAAGTGTTTGTTTATTCTTTTTTAAAGTTTTATTTTAAATTGACAAGTAAAAATTGTATATGTTGATGCAACTCAGTGGAACATTTCAACACATGTATACTCTTTTCAAGTCCTGCAAACCTCTTGAAACATAAAATCCTGTGTTTGTTTTGAAATTCTGTTCATGAATGTTATAGGAAAAGAAAAAAATCATGTAGACATGAATTGCTGTGTTATAAAGTATGACTGCATAAGGGAAATCTTGTTTTAAAAAGGGCGTTTTCTTGGTCCTCCCTTGATGGTGTTTTATTCTACAAGGCAATTGTTGTTCATTGTGCCGTCAGCTGAGCAAGCACCTATCTTTCAAATAAAGGGAAGGTAAACCTAATTGTACATTCTCCAAGTTGTTGGTTCTATGTTAAATAATGAAATCAAGCTAATTAACATCTCCATCACCTCAAATATTTATCAATTCTTTGTGGTAATTACATTTGAAATCCCCCCTTTTTAGCTATTTTGAAATATGCAGTACAACTATAATCTATATATTAATATCAGTTGTAAGTCACCATGCTCAAAATGAGCGAAAGACCTTAGGATAAGACCTAAAACCGTAAAACTACTGGGAAAAAGCAGGAAGAAAAAGCTGTACTTACGACATTGGTCAGAGCGGTGATTTTTTTGGGCAAGGACACAAAAGCACAGATAATGAAACTGAAAATAGACAAATGGGATGACATCAAGTTGAAAAGTATCTGCAAGGGAACAGAAACAACAGAGTAAAAAGACAACTTACAAATTGGAGAAAGTACTTGTAAACCTATATCAATTAAGGAGCTAATATCCAAAATATGCAAAGAATGCAAACTACTCCATAACATGAAAATAACCCTAATCAAAAATGAGCAAAGAGCCTGAACACACATTTCTCAAAAGAAGACATTCAGATGCCGACAGGAATATCAAAAAAAAAAAAAAAAAAAACTTTCAGAGAAATTCAAATTAAAGTGAGTGTTTATTCTGTAAGAGGAATGTCCTGGTCCTGTGTAAATGCAGAGAGAATGACCGAGGATTCTCCGGAAAGAGACAAAGAAAAAGGAGTGGAGGAGAGACATAGAACAAAAAATGTGGTAAATGTTAAGCATTGTTGAATCTAAGTGAAAAGTACATATGTTGATTCTTTAATAAATGTTTTTGACTTTTTTGCTTGCTTGAAAATTATAAAAATAATATGTTGGAAGACAAATTTAAAAAAAGATGTTTTAGATTTTAAATATATTCAAAGACATAGGAAAGTGCTAAACCAGATAGATAGGTAGGTAGGTAGGTAGGTAGATAGACAGACAGACAGACAGACACAGGTACATAGTACCATTCAACTGATGTCGCTGTCAACTAAGCACACGACATTTTACAGGAGAATTTGCATCCTGATCATCACATTCTTCATTAACAACCCTTCTTTCTTCTTAGCTGGGTTCATCTTCAAGTGACCTGTGGTCAGAGTGAGACTGCAAAGGTGGGGATGATTGGATTATAACATCCAGAAAGGCAAAAGAAAATAGGTCAGAGTCACAGTTCAAGAGAAAGTGCTGATATGTAAGTATAGGCAGCAAAATTTATCTCTATAGAAAAAGAATTCAAGAGGCAGATACAGAGAATCACATCTGACTGTAGGAAAATGCTTCACTGGAACCAGCAACAGGAGAGGAATAAATCTGAAAGAATCCCATTCTCGGGCCTAATTTAGGAAGAAGTCTCTAGGAAAACCTAGAGACAACAGGGGAGACAAAAACAAAGACACCAGAGGAAACTTCAGCTGCCAGTGGCTGCCGCAAACAGTAACCAAAGCCTACCTCCTGCCACAGAAAGGTACAATCTCAAGATAAACACCTATTGACTTCAGTTCCATTTACCCAGCACATTATGCCTGGTTTTCAACCAAAAAAATTACAAGGTGCACTAAAAAGTGGAAAGCACTGTCTGAAGAGACAGAGCAGGCATCAGAACCAGACTCAGCTATGAGGCAGATAGATGCTCATCAGGAATCTGAAATCACTGCAATGAAAATGTGCCCAGGGCCGACATGGAAAATTGGGCACCATGCAAAAACAGATGGGAACACAGACAAAGGCAAAGAGGCTCTATGAAAGAATTCAAAAAATTTGCTGGAGTTAAAAAAAAAAAAAAAAATTGTAACTGGCCAGGTGCAGTGGCTCACACATATAAACCTAGCATTTTGGGAGGCTGTGGTGGGGGATCACCTGAGGTCAGGTGATCAAGACCAGCCTGGCCAACGTGGCAAAACCTTGTTTCTAGTAAAAACACAAAAACTAGCCCGGCACGGTGGCAGGCACCTGTAGTTCTAACTACTCAGGAGGCTGAGGCAGGAGAATCGCATGAATTAGCAGATAGCTTCTTAGTTATAACAATAAAAGCATGAGCAATAAAAGGAAAACATAGATGAATTAGATTTTGGAAAATATGTAAATGAAAAATATTTTGTGTTTCAAAGTACACCATCAAAGAAGTAAAAAGATAAACAAAATGGAAGAAAGTATTTAAAATCATCTATCTAATAACGGACGTGCATAAAGAATATTTAAGAAATCTTGTAACTACATAACAATGAGAAGAAAAGCCAATTAAAATTTGTCAATTCAACGGATCTGAAGAAACATTTCTTCAAAGAAGATATAGCCAAAAAACACATGCAAATATGCTCAATATTAGCCTCTAGGGAAACTTAGGGCAAATTCACAAATACTGCTTTGCACTGACTAGGAGAGCTCTAATCAAAAACACTGACCACAGCAAGGCTTGGGAGGACACAGAGAAACCAGAACCCTTGTGACGAGATGGCTGGTGCACCTCTAAAATGGTGCAGCCTTGTTGCAAAGCTTTTTGACAGTTGACAAACATTTTAAAGAAACCCTCTATGACCCAGCAATTCCACTCCTAGGTATATACCCAAGGGAAGTGAAAACATGTGTCCAAGAAAAACATGTAAGTAAATGTTCATGAACAGTGTTATTCATAAAAGGCAAAAAGTGAGAAAAACTCAAATGTCTACCAACAGTTGAATGGATAAACAAAATATTGTATATCCATACATAGATGATTATTTGCCCGTACCATAGAACGAAGTACACTACTGACTCATACTGCTGTATGGATGAAGTTGAGAACATTAGAGGAAGTGAAGGAACCTGGGCACAGAAGTCTGCCGTGTGATTACACAGACAGGGAATGCCCAGGATAAGTGACTATGAAGGGAGAAGGCAGTTCACAGCTGCCTGGGGCTGGCATGTTAAAGGAAAATAACTGCTCCCTGACACAGGATTTCTTTTGAGGCCGGTGAAATTCTAAAATTGAGTGTGGTGGCTGCCCATCCCTGTGTACCTTGCACTCACCACTGGCTTCTGCACTTCAGATGGGTGAACGGTATTGCACGTGAAGTACCTATGAATAAAGTTGTTTATAAAAGAATGAAGGAAAGGTCCAAACCTGGGAAACATAAGAATGAAAACATCCAAACTTTTTTAAATGCATGAAAATGACAAGAGGTGACTTCTGCTTTCACACCAGAATGTAGTGGGTTGAGAGAAATTTCACTTTAAAACTTACATTATAAAAAAGCCTGGTTACTTTTCTATGTCAGCCCTAGCAAACTAACACAGTTGACCCTTGAACAACACAGAGTCTAGGGATGCCAAGGCCCTATGAGGTAGAAAATCTGAGTATAAATTTTCACTCCACAAAATCTTAACTACTAAAGACTACTGTTGACCTGAAACTTTACTGATAACAAAAAGTGCTAACACATATGCAGTGTAACTATTGTATACTGTCTTACAATGGAGTAAGCCAAAGAAAAGGTTATTAAGAAATTGATAAGGAAGAGAAAACATACTTACAGTACTGCACTGTATTTATCAGTATCATAAGTTTACATCATCTGTTTACAAGATGAATCATCGGCCTGAATGGAAGGCAACCACGGCTGCAGACCTCAATCTGCACGTATCAAGCAATTCAACTTTTTCTTGTAATGTCATGACTTTCTCCGCTATCTTGGGAGCACTTCCACCATCACTAGAGGCATTTAGTGTGGGTCCCATGGTGTTACCAAGGTTTATGATATTGACTAAACAATGAAAATCCTCAAGAACCAGGAGAGATCACTTTTTACTGTGATACACAATTTACCCAAGAGACAAACTGCTCACGCGGACTCGATGAGCATCATATGGCATTTTAAGTGGATATTTGCAACACAGGCTCACTGCAATAGCAACAGAAGGTGGCTATAAAATTATTACAGTAGTGCCCTATGTACTACAGTTAATTTTACACAGTTATGATTTAATACTGTGTCTTTACATTTGTTTACATTTCTCTTGAATGTGAATGGTACTATGTGTGTCTTAGGTTTTGATAATTTTTAAAATAACGGATTTATGTGTATTTTATGGTAGTGAATAATAAAATAGACTAGTATCCACATACATTTTGTGTGTTTCTGACATATTTAACTTCTAAATTTTTGAATATGTTTAGATTACACAGTTCATCTGTGAGTTTTTTCACATTGCCACAAATCTCAAAAAAAAAAAAAAGTTCAGTGTATTTAAAAATATCTGTGTATAAGTGGACCCATGAAATTTAAAGCCCTGTTGTTCAAAAGTCAACTGTATAATATACAAGCAAATTACTGACTGAATGTAATAATGCAGACATTTGTGAGACAATCTCTATTAATGCTATGTCAATATAATTGCAGTTAATAAGCAAAGCATTTCAAACATGGAATAATATGAAAAGTTGTATAATAGAGATTTATGCCTGTTTTAACCATATCTGTGCCCTGAGTGGAGTACCTGTGCTCTGGAGTTTTGCACTGTGCTACAGGATAAACACGAGGATGTTTCTGAAGATGATTTTTCTGGGGAAAAGAAATGTTATTTCTAGGAAAAACTATGCTACAAGTATTACTGAATTATAGCAAAAACTTCAGAGAAATCGACACTTCTGTTTCTTTCTCCACACCACCAAAGATGAGAGTGGTCTGTTTCATACTATAAAAAGACTTTAAGAAAAACATTTCACAGCCGGGTGTGGTGGCTCAAACCTGTAATCCCGGCACTTTGGGAGGCCAAAGCAAGTGAATCAACTGAGGTCAGGAGTTCAAGACCAGCCTGGCCAACATGACAAAACCCCATCTCTACTGAAAATACAAACAATAGCTGAGTGTGGTGGTGGGTGCCTGTAGTCCCAGCTACTTGGGAGGCTGAGGCAGGGAGAATTGCTTTGAACTTGGGAGGCGGAAGTTGCAGTAAGCGGATACCATGCCGCTGAACTCCAGCCTGGGCCACACAGGGAGACTCCATCTCAGAGAAAAATAAATCAATAAATAAAAATAAAATAAATGTTTCATTCTGATAAGTAGATATCCAAAAGGATATCACAACCCTGCCTTTCTGAATAGACTTTATCAATACTCCTCATCTACGGCACAGCCATAGAATTTTTTTGTCAAAATGTCAACCACCTGTTGAATGACACACACTCTGAAACTATGGGAGGTGGGTGGATGCCCTGCTGAGTCTGTCCTTGCGTTTGCCTCTGCATGGGGGTGGCCTTCCTCCTGGGCCCCTGGAGGCCTGCTGGTGGGGCTCTGTTGTCCCAGGAGAGTGCACTTGTGAAGGGTTTAACATTGTCATTTTTTAGTTTTCTAGAAGGTAAGATGGTATTGATATTATCAGAAAGAAAGCTGAAGCAAAAAACGGGAAAATACTAATAATGTAGAAATGGAGGAAACTCAAGAGCAGTTCTTGACCAGAGTCCTAATGCTAAGCACTTGGAAACACACATTTCCTAACATCTTGTGACACCATCCTCGTCTGATGACAGATTCTTGGCTTCTTTTCATCTCATCAGAAGCACTAACATTTGCTGTGGATACATGATGCTGAGCATTTGATAGATTGATATTTACCTCATGGAAACTAACTCATAAGAAAGAGACTGCTTGCTGTCCTGTCAAATTATGTTACTGTTTTGAAAATGTAGTTTGTTTTTATACATTTTGAAGAATTATTTCTGCAGAGGAGACGTTGTTGACTGTTCACTGATACCAGATTCTCTCCAACTTCAGGCACATGGGATGGTTTTTCTTTTTTCACTTTGCAAGTTAGGAGAAAAAATATGAATTGTACTGGCCAATGAAATACATATGGAAGCAACATTAATCATTTCCCCATGGAAGCATTTCGTTGTTGGAACTCAGCTCCCCCATGGCTCTTTCCATTTTGGGCTAATAAGAAAAGCACACATTGATGAAAAGTTATCACAAGCTTGAAGCAGTCTAGAACACTGAGCATGACTCACATAGTGGAAAGTTATGGGGAAGAGCTGCCTGGACTCACTGTATTACGTGAGTGAAAAGCACAATAGTGTTGGCTTTTCCCATGTTTGGGGACACAAGTAGCATAGCAGTGTAACCTATGCTATCTATGCTGACTTGCACATGATAAATTACTTCTGAGTCTTGGTTATTCTTATTTGTACTTTTTTATAGGGAAATAAACGTGAAGACTTATGCTGATACCATTTTTTAAAACCTGTCTTGCTAAAATGCATAAGATCGTGTAGATATCTTTTCCAGATTATGTGTGATTTGTTGAATAGAGAATCATGTCATATGTGGATAAAGAGATTTTATTTCTTCTTGTACAATACCTAGAAGGTTTAATTTCTTTTTGATGCCTTGCTACACTGTCTGGAACTTCTGTTACAATGTTAACTAGAAATGGTTAGAATGGGATTCAGTCTTAGTAGAAAAGCATCCAGCTTGTCAATATGAATTTTCTGCATATGAGAAGGTAGACCCTTGAGAGCTGCTGTGCCTCCTCTCTGAATCTGGTTATATGACAGAGTCTTGGGGTGTTGCTTAGTCTGTTCTTCCACTTTGGCGGGATTTTTCCTCTACACAGACTATAGAAATGATGGCAGGTTAGAGGACTTACAGGAAGAGCTAGGCAGGCCCTCGGAATCAGGCTTGCTCATTTCTGTCTTCATTACATTAAAATCCCTGTTTGATTACTAATTCAGTAAACAGGTCCAAAAACAAAGTAGTGTTCTTACTAGACATCTGCATTAGGCTTTTTGTTCTGTTGTAGGTTACATACCTTACAAAAAATAATTATACAACCAACAAAAAAGAATAAAAGCACCCCAAAGTCTTCCTTTAGTAACAACAAAAAGCATTAAATAAAGGCCTCTAAGAATGAATAGAGTTATATTGCCTTTCTAGTCTACACTAATATATCAAGCTAACATATTTTGTATAGTGCATGGAATGGGATGCTAATTTTCAAAATATTTCCTAATACAATGTATTTGTTTTAAGCCTTTATTCTGGGGAAGAAAAGCCCTTTCTGTTTTCCTTTAAAGCTAAGACGCTTTGAAGGTACTGTGTTATTGGAGCCTTATTAATACATACAAACTCTATCAAGTTGGGTCTTGGATGTGGCCCTACAGTGTTCAGAACATTTGCGCTGACACCCTGCAACCTCCACAGCTGGAAATACAGGGTTGCAGGTAGCTGCTTTCTTTTTGCGGGTCTAAGATCAACCCCCATCGTCCCCAACTCTCTTTCCTTGCTTTCTGCCCTATTCTTGATACTTCAAATTAGCCATCTAAGTCCCTCCCCAGAATCCACAGCACACTGCTGTGTTGCTGAGACCCAAGTGTGCTGCCTTAAATCTTTTGTGCCTTTTCTTCATTGATTTCATAAGCAATTTAAATATGATTTTCCTTCTCTGTGCATGTCTTTTTTATAACTCATGTGCACCCATTTAAGTTAAAGCATATTGTGATTTCAAATATATTCTAGATTCATAGTGAATTTGCATGAGTATTCACTGAAGTTTTATGATTTTATAAAGACTATCAAAATTGTATGTGGGCCTATCACACTTTCATTGAAATGATCTAAGAAAATATCCCCAAATAATAAAATGAAAGTAAGAAAAAAATTCAATATCATATCCACCACCTTGGAATCATTTTTTAAAAATGAATGTTTAATCTTCAGGTGTTGAAAGGAATTGGGGAGATGAGCTGTGGAATAATGAAAACCTCTGTGTCACATGTTGCTGGAACTTGGAAAGCGTTTTGATTAATGCAACACTATTTAAAAGAAAAAAAGTTATCCAGCAAGTATAGAGAAACCAACAAGAAACACTTCTATTTTCATATGCTGCTGTGGAGATAGACTTAACTCATGTGGAAACCCAAGTTAGATACAACAAGCTATTTCTCCAGAGAATTGAGCAGAAAGAGTTGCTTTGTAAATTCTTGGGTAGGAATTATTTATTCATGACCAGACCTGAGCATGTTGCCTTGAATAAATTTGGTACTGAGTAAAATATTGTTTTCTTTGTTGTTGTAGGTAAATAAGTAAAGGTGAAGGTATTTTTAGTTTTTATTTGTTTTATTTTATTTTTACTTTTTCTTGTAAAGATATTCAGCTTCTTATAAAGTTTCAGGATGCGCTATGTTTCCAACATGTTCTTGTACTGAATCCCAGGAACTAAGGCAAGTCAGAGATAACAAAATTTTCCCTTGAGGGTGTATTAAGAGGAAGAGACCTATAATACATGGCTTCCTCTTTGTAATAGTCTGAGGATATACTCTGCATATGTAAAGATACACTCTGATGTATGCTGTGATATAGAAAAATATAGAAAGTGTGAATGAGGGATTACAAATATAAAGGATAAAGCAGAGATGACCACTTACCTTCAGTTTGTAGTTCTTTTTATTTATGCTCTGAACATGCTGCTCACTGCATTTATTTTAAATAACCTCCCAAATAAGTATAGGTCTTAATCTTTTGAGTTAGATTCCTGGGGTTGTCCTAGGTGTAGAAGTTCCTAGAGAATCCCACAGAACTCGATGACAGGCTGAAATACAAATCTGCCAAACAGCCTAAATGAAGTGTGAATATGTAAGATTTAGCAAGAGAGGATAAACAAGGGAGGCCAAGGTGGGGCTGACACATCAGGGTATAAAAATCAAGTCAGTGCTGGACACTGTGTTTTCTCACATGGCTCCCTCACATCTCAGCCATTGCTTTCCCCTGGGTCTTCTAAAGAAAAAGTACTACATTTTTCAAGTTAATTAATTAATTAATTAAAGGAAGTAAAATTCCCAGGAGATTTATTCATGTTCAGATTGCTGAAAGTGGTCCAATCCGACATGTTAGAAAAATCTGTGGAAATTCCCCTTGAGGATGGTGTGGGTTGGGGAGGTTGTGATTTAGTGGAGATAAAAGTGCTGTTAAGTGACAAGAGACTGATGTTTAGTTAGATGGAACTCTGGCCCTTAACAGTTGAGGGCAGTGTCACCTCCTGCCATTGAGTGTGTGCATTCATCTTTAAAGGCCACCACAACACAACTCTAGGAGGTCAGCTGTAAGGACTGAGTAAGGGAACCCACAACGAGTATGCATCACACAGTGGGTACCTGCACAGTAACAGATCTTCCCCACTCCCCACCCTTTATCCTTTTTAATTTGGAGAACACAAAACCCAGACAACATCTGTATGAAAACAGACATCTAAGACTGGGAGTAGTGGCTCATTCCTGTCATCTCATCATTTTGGGAGGCCAAGGTGTATGGATCCCTTGAGTCCAGGAGTTTGAGAATCAGCATTTAAGGAGTGGTTTTAAACAAATTTGTCCAGCTTCAGAAAGTAAGTTAGAGCTAATGACTGGCATTTTTCAGAGAGAAAATGCTGCAATAAAATAGGAATTCATTATTTATGACTGGAGACCCTCAAGCGTTTTGTGAAGTGGGAGCTTCCTATGACTGGGAAAATTTCAGCAGAGATCATATCTGGTGAGAAGGCTTGACTCTGAGTGGCAGGTTGAACAACTCGTGGGCTAGGTTTCATTTCACCGTTCGCCCTAGCAGCAGTGTCCAATCTTTTGGCTTCCCTGGGTCATATTGGAAGAAGAATTTTCTTGGGCCACACATAAAACAGTAACGATAGATGATGAGATTTAAAAAAAAAAAATGGTCCAAGCATAAATCCTACAGTGTTTTAAGAAGGTTTACGAATTTGTGTTGGGCAATATTCAAAGCCACCATGGGCTGCATGCAGCCCGCAGGCCATGGATTGGACAAGCTTGCCCTAAGGTCTCTTTGTTTCTTTTATACAGCTAAATATATTAATACAAACAGGTGTAAACATATGCATATGTGTAGTTACAGGTAAAATTACAGGCACAGACATATGCAAATTGGCAAAAATGTCTGTGTATATATGTGTGTGTGTCTGTATGTGTCCTCTGTGTGTGTGTGTGTGTGTGTGTGTATGTGTGTGTGTGTGTTTGGGGGAGACAGGTACGGAAAGAGCCAGGACATGAAAGAAGACCTGAAAGCTGCGTGTGGTGGCTCACGCCTATAATCCTAGAGATTTGGGAGGCTGAGATGGGAGGATTGCTTGAGGCCCAGAGTTCAAGACCATCTGGGCAACATAATGAGACTCTATCCCTACAAAAAACAAAAATTAGTTGGGCATGGTAGCTTATACCTGTAGTCCCAGATACTCAGGAGGCTGAAGCAGGAGTAGTGCTTGGGCTCAGGAGTTCAAGAGTGCAGTGAGCTAGGATCCCACCACTGCACTTCAGCCTGGGTAGCAGAGTGAGACCCTGTCTTAAAAAAGAAAAGCAAGCAAGCATGCAAGCAAGCAAAAAGGAAAGAAAAAGAAAGAGAAGAGAGTAAACGTGTCTAAATATGGCTCTGCTCATGATTCACTCGAATGACTCATTTGACATTATCTGGATTTTCTTTCAGAGGGATAGTAACATCTGTCTTGCTAGCATCATGGAGAAGACAGCAGTGTGTATCCACAAAACATTTTCACATCTATTAACTCTTTTAATAGTAACAGCTATAATAATCAGGATATGATAAATGTGAAAATTATAACCTTTATGTACATATAAAAATATTACTATATTTAGAAAGACTATTTTGTTTCAATATTTGGTTCATATTTAATGGGCTTATTAGACTTCTAAAATAAAATGGCAGGTAAAATCAACAAATTATGATATTATATAACTGGATTTTCTACCTGTTTTAAATAGATAGTTGTCTTCCAACTGCATGTCAGTCCTCGAGTTACCAAGTAAAAATCTGAGGATCCAACTACAAGTATATGTGTGTCTGTGTGTGTGTGTGTGCCTGTGTGTCTCTGTGTGTGTGTCTGTGTGTGCCTGTGTGCCTCTGCGTGTGTGTCTGTGTGTGTGTGTGTGCCTGTGTGTCTCTGCGTGTGTGTCTGTGTGTGTGTGCCTGTATATCTGTGTGTGTGTGTGTGTATGTATGTCTGTGTCCTGTGTATCTGCATGTGTGTGTTTAATTTATTCAAGTTAGCTT
Organism: Ateles fusciceps; assembly: GCA_036589455.1. Lineage (NCBI taxonomy): Eukaryota > Metazoa > Chordata > Mammalia > Primates > Atelidae > Ateles > Ateles fusciceps. The sequence goes on from JAZHEH010001829.1 coordinate 388,647, forward strand.
TCACACACTTTCAACCCATACAAAATTATCTATTGCTATTCAGAACACACCTGCCTTTTGTTTGGCAAGATTGCCTCGCTAAATGTCAAACCTATGAATTTCATATTATATTTTCTGTCTTCTAATGTAGCATGTTATATGTATGAATTAGTATTTTTTCATATCTTTTCATGAAAGAATTTCTTCTCCTACAAATATGAATATGGCATAACTGTGTAACCAAAATTCCTTACTGGAGAAAACCATATTATAATATTCAAAGTTCTATGTAAATTATATACTTGTCTACCTTCATTTTAGCATATATTTCTTATTCATATGCTTCAGTGTTATCAAATATTTCTACATCATTAATACAAAGGCACTTTCCTTCCTGAAAAGTAGATCTCGATTCTGCCTGTGCATTGGGGTCGCCTGGGAATCTTTAAAAAAAAAATCACTTTAATGTGGGTTTCACCATAGACAAAAAAAATCGGAATCTCTGGAATGTGAGATGTGGGATTGTGACCAGCTATCAGTATTGTCATGAGATCCACAGGTGAACTCAGATGTCCAGCAAAGTTGGGACATAGCGATTCCAGAGTGATGCTACACACAAATTTATCACAATATCCTCAATGGAGCCAGCACCCAGCCAGTGCTGGCAGGTGAAGATGAGTGAATGAAATCACAGGTGTCTATTGTTTTCTGGGCCCCATCTTTAAGTGTTTGCTATTGTTCAGTATTCCTGAAACTGTGTAGTATATCAGCACAAAGATTACTCGATTTATGACACACAACTGAAGACTGAATCTTCTGTCCAATTTGTATTTTCTGTTCGTGACAAGGCTTCTGTATCCTCACCCTCCAGTCCATCAAGTTGGCTGGTTTCCATGGAATTGCTTACACATTCCATAGCAGCTCCTAGTGGGGTGGGCTGGGACCTCACTCGGGGGTAAGGACTGTGGGAACTCCTGTTACTGCTGCTGGTGACGGCTCCACATAACCCGATCCCAGTCTCTCCTTGTGAGTCCTTTGGTGGCTCTTGAGAAATTCTTTACTGTGTTTGTCGTAGCTTCCTTTTTAAATTGTCTTGTCAGCTCACATGCCTCTAATTTAATTAAATATCTGTGTTTCAATCAATTACTTTCTTCTTTTCTCCATTAGAAACATTTAGCTTCTTAAGTCTGTGGTTTTTAACCAGGATGCGTGTAAGAACCACCACCACAACTACTCAAAACGCGTGTGCCAGACCCTAAAGGGCTTCTCATTAAAGCTCCATGAATGCAGCACAAATACAAATTAACATTTCTAAAACACCTTTATGTGGGTCTGATTTGCATCCTGTGTAATACGTTTTTCTATAAATATACTTTAAGAGTAAAAGCCTAAAAGCATGTATGCTTGAATAATAAGGACAGAAAATGATTTTCACATACTTCACATTGATAGATAAGACAAATCCCAATTTTACTACTCCAACATGTTGAAGGTAACTTTAAAATTCTTTTCTAAAGCAAATAGCGTAACTTACGCACCTATGGATACCCGTGTGCTACACTGCTAACAATAGGCAAAGGTGACTTTTAGATAGGAAGTAATTTCTTAAAGAGCCTCCCCAAAAAAAGAAAGAAGACAGATGACAGAGAGACAGAGAGAGATAAGGAATACAACTAGTAACCTCAAATTGTAAGCCACTGAGTCACGTGGCCATGTCTGAGAAGCAGGGATTGGCAGAAGGTAGGCAAGTGCCTGGGTCTTGGTGCTATGTCTGGTATACGTAAAGGCAGCTAGCAGGGAAGCCTCTCAGCTGTAGAAAGTGTCAGGAAAAGAAAAATTGTGGATCAGGCCAGAAAGATGAGGCAGGGAGGTATATTTAGTTTATTATTTAGAAGGTAGTTGGTTTTTTCCTTTTTAACATTTTGCTATTCTAATACTACAATAAACTTTCCACGTAACTTCTCAATTACATTTGGTTATACTCTACAGTAAAGTTGTGTCAGTTTTTTAAAGAATTTTTTCATATAGAGTACAGAGATGTTTTCTGTTGCATTTTAATTAACTCCAAGATAGGTCAGCTAAGACCATACATAATTATTTCTATGATAGATAAGATTGTTCTGTCATCATAAGTTGAATTTTATGTTTCTATTTAGTTGAATAATAGTTTGCAAACAATAAAATAATATTAAGTATTTAGTTAAATTTGTTTTGACAATTTTATCACCCATGAAGCCTCCACCTGAATCAAGACATAAACTATTATCAAAACTCAGGAAGTTTTCTGATGCCATTTCCAGTCGGACCTCTACCCCCCAGAGGCAACATCTTTTGGATGTTTCTAACACTGGAGGTTCGTTTTGCCTGTTGTATACTTCATCTATTTAGGTTATATACTTAGATCATATACTTGGATCATATAGTTGGATCATATAGTTAGATCACAGATTTAGAGCACATAGATCCCGTAGCTGGATCATAGAGTTGAATTGCATCATATAGTTGGATCATAGAGTTTACTTTTGTTCCAGGCCTCCTTTCTTTTACGATGTTTGTGAGAACTCTTCATCTTGGTGCATATATATGTAGTTTACTTTGTATCGTTGAATAGCGATCTATTACAGAAATACCACTTTCTTTCAGCTTTTCTTCAGTTAAAATATATTTAAGTCATTTATACTTTTTAACTATTAGAATAATGTTACTGTGAAAATTTTTGAAAAAGTCACTTTTTTGTAAATATATCTATTTCTCTTGGATAAATATGTAGGAGCATTTTTTTTTCATGTACTTGGCTAGACAGTTTCCATTTTCTTAGTTTTTCTGTTTAGTAAGTTTTATATTTTGTATATTTTTCTTCTTATATTTAGAGCTTCTAATAATATACTCAAATCACCCATTTGTGAATTTACAGATTTTTAGACAGCTTCGTGGCTCTTCACAATGAAACATAAGTAAACTGGATATGACACTTATTTTCTATTTTCACTCAGAACTGTTTTTTAATTGGCCTAGTCTGGATGCTTCACATAAATGGGATCGTGTAATACGTGGTCTTATGTGCCTGGCTTCTTTCACTCACGTCATGTTTTCAAAGTCATCCATGTTGTAGTGGCCCGTACTTTATTTCTATGGCTAATAGTCCATTATATAGAAATAGCACAGTTTCTTTTTCCATTCATCATTCGATGGACTTTTTTTTTTGGCTACTGTGGATGATGCTGCTGTGAACATCCAGGTACGAGGTTCTGTGTGAACATATGTTTTCAGTTCTACTGGATATGTACCCAAGAATGCTGTGTGACCTTGGGTTTCATTTTCTGAAGAGCTGCCGAACTGTCTTCAAGAGTGGCTCAACCCTTTCCCATTAGTAACGTGTAAGTGTACCAAGCTCCTCAGGACTTTCCCGACACTTGCTATTACCTTTTTCTATAGCCAGCTTGGTGCATTGAACATGATTTCATGTGCTCGTTGAATATTTATACAATTTCTTTGGAGAAATGTCTATTCAAGTACTTTGTCTATTTTTTAATTGGATTATTTGTCTTTTTACTATTGAGTCATAGCTGCTTTTTATATATTCTGAATTTTAGAAGCTTATGAGATAGACGGATTGAAAATATTTTTACGGATTGTATAATGTTCTTTAATGTGCAAGACCAATTAAGTCCACCTCATCTATTTTTGTGTTTGGTTGCTTGTGCTTTTTGTGTCATATCGAAGAAACCATTGCCTAATGCATGGTAACAATGATTTAAATTGAGATTTTCTTCTAAGAGCTCTTACATTAGGTCTTTGATCCATTTTGAGCTTTTTTTTTTTTTTGTATATGATGTGAGATAAGGGTCCAAATTTATTCTTTTGCAAGTGGAAATATTTTCTCCAACGAATATTTGTTGAAACGATTGCTAATTCTCCTATGCATTATATTGACACCTTTGGCAAAATCACTGACCATAAATGTGTGGGTCTATTTCCGGATATTCCATTTTATTTGAATTATCTATATATCTATCCTTATGCCAGCACCACAATGTCTTGATTATTGTATGTTAGTACTAACTTTTGAAGTTGGTAGGTGTGATACCTGCAGTTTTCTTCTTTTTCAATGTTGTTTTGGTTGTCTGAGATCCCTTGATATTCCATGTGAATTTGATGATTGACTTCCCAATTTTTGAAGAAAAAAAGAGGCTGTTGAAATTTTGAGAGGAGTTACTTAAATCTGTTGATCAATTTTAAGGCTATTGCCATCTTAACATCAAGTCTTCCAATTAATGATGAACATGGGATACCTTTCCATTTAACTATTTTAAAAATTATTTCATCGTTTTCAGTTTGCAAATCTTGTACTTTTTGGTTAAATGTATTCCTAAATATTTCATCCATTTTGTTTTTAGTGAAAATAAAAGTATTTTCTTAGGATTATTTTTGGACATTTTATTGCTTGTGTATAAGAATACAACTAATTTTAGCATATTGTGCCTGCAACTTTGCTGAACTTGTTTATAAGCTCTAGAATGCTTTTGCTGATATTAAACGGCTTTTTAGGTAGAAGATATATCATCTGCAGATAGAGATGGTTTGTCTCTCCCTTTACAATCTATACATCTTTTATTTATTTTCTTGCCTAATTATTCTGGTTAGAACCTCCAGTATACTGTCAAATACAAGTGACGAAAATCAGCATTCTTGACTCACTGCTGATCTCAGTCTTTCACCATTGAATATGCTATTTGCTATGAGTTTTTCACAGATGACCATTATCAGGTTGGGAAAATTTCTTTTTATTCCTATTTTTGGAGAGTGTTCTCATGAAAAAGTAGTTAATTTTGATAAATATTTTTTTTTCTCTGCATCTTTTGGTATGGTCTCTTTTTTATTCCTTATCTATATGAATATGGTGTATTGCATGGGTTGAATATGGTATGTTAAACACACTTTGGATTCCCGAAATAAAACCTGCTTGGTTATCATGTGTAGTCCTTCCATATATGCCGTTGGATTCTGTTTGCTAGACTTTTGTTGAGGATTTTGCACCCATATTTACGAGAGACATTTGTCTATAGCTTTCTTGTGATGTATTTGGATTTGGTATTAAGATAGTACGGACTTCACAGGATGACTTAAAAATTGTTTCCTACTCTTACACTTTTGGTAGAGTTTGAGAATGACTGGTCTTAATTCTTCTTTAAATGTTTGGTAAAACTCACCAGTGAAACCATCTGGTCCTGCATTCTTTGTTGAAAGGTTTTTCTTTATTAATTCTCTTGTTATAGAAATATTCAGGGCTGGACGAAGGACTCATGCCTGTAATCCCAACACTTTGGGAGGCTGAGGCAGGGTGGATCACTTGAGGTCAGGAGTTCAAGACCAGCCTGGCCAACATGGTGAAACCCCATGTCTACTAAAAATACAAATAAATCAATATGAGCTAATTAAAATCAACCTGACTGTATATATCTTGTCAAACACAGAATAACAAAGAATTTTAATGTAAACTGAATAGTCTTTTGTTTCTGCTTTTGCTTACTTATTTGTTTTACTGCTATATATTTCTAAAAATTAGACCGTCATCTGTCTATAAAATGTACTCACTAAATATCTGTTAAATGAATACATGAATAAATGAATAAATTAAATGAGATGCTAAAATAACACATTTATGAATCTATTAAAATGATGAAAAGATAAAATTGAGTATCATAAGATAGAAAAATAACTGTCCCAATTACATTGGATCTGAAAAAACATAAACAGCTGAGAGACACAGTGATTTTTATGTTAGGAAGCAAATCTAGACCTCTGTCAAAATAGCTTAAATATTTTATTGTGTGTAATCATCCACAAAGCATATCTACTTTCATAATACATAACATTCAGTTCCCTTAAACACATAACTCCAGAAGCTAGTGCACTGTTTCTAGTTTGTATTTCAAAAGTACAGTAAAAAAAAAGGAATGCAATTATGCAGCTGTAAAGTTGAAATCTTGTTAGCAATTCTATTATGCATTTATTTTGAAAGCAAAATTTACTACTTAAATAACTCATTGCATGAAATGATGATCTTCCTGCTACACAACTGAAGTCTGCTATACAACTGGAAATAAAGAATATATCCTTAAGATATGGAATTAAGTTTTTAATTATAAGCTTCTTTGGTAGCACTCAAAATTAGATTTCTATTTAAAAATGATGTTTTTCTCACAAAAAGTGAACTTTACAATTGCCGTCTCAGTGATATACAGATACCGATTTCAAAATATTTTTCAACAAAAAATTCTTTTATATCCTTAATTCTGTTTATCATGTTTATTGATAGGGAAATCTTAAAATAAAAAGTATAAATATTTAAGGCATACAGTGTAAAGTTTTGACATATGTATACCTTCTGAAATGATTACCATATTAAAACTACCTGACATGTCTATCACCTCACCTAGCTACCATCGTATGTGTGGCAAGGAGGTGGTGAGAAAATTTAAGGTATACTCTTAGCAGTTTTTAAGTATACTAGAGCATTAACTCTTGCCCCCATGCTGTATACTAGATTTCCAGAAATTATTCTTCCTGCATAACTGAAACTTTGTATCCTTTGATCACCATCTTCCCATTTCTCCCACCATTCAGTCCCTAGTGACCACCATTCAATGCCAATTCTGTGAGTTCAACATTTTTAGATTCCACATATTGGGGAGATCATGAAGTATTTGTCTTTCTATTCCTGGCTTATTTCACTTGGCATAATGTTGTCCAGTTCTTTCACCTTCTCACAAACGGTAAGATTTTATTCTATTTTTAAGACTGAATAGTATTGCATTGTGTATACATCACATTGTCTTTATCCATTGTTTTGTTGATGAACACTGAGGTCAATTCCATATCTGGGCTATTTTTGAAAAGTGCTACCGTGAGCATAGGAGTGCAGACGTCTCTTCGAGATCATGGCTTCAATTCCTTTGGATACACACAGAAGTGAGATTGCTGGATCACACGGTAGTTCTATTTTTAATGTCTGAGGAATGTTCCTACTGTTTTCCATAATAGCTTTATCAATTTACATTCCCATCAACAGTGGGAACTGTTCCCTTTTCTCTAATCCTCGTTAGCATTTACCTTTTGTCCTTTTGATAAAAGTCATTCTAACAGGTGTGAGGGAACATCTTATTTGGTTTAGATTTGCATTTCCCTGATGGTTAGTGATGTGGAGCATTTCTTTATGCACCTGTTGGTGATTTATTCTGAGAAATGTCCTTACACACTTTTCGCTGATTATTTGCCTTTTTTGCTATTGGACTGAGTCCCTTGCATATTTTAAATAGTGACCTCTTAATGTATAGTTTGTAAATTTCTTTTTGTTTGTTTTAATTTCCTAAGTAGTGTCTTTATCTCCACCCTGTTTTGGAAGCCTTTCAATATGATGCAATCATGGAGACTATTTTTGCTTTTGTTGCTTGTGATTTTTGGGTCAGATCCAAAAAATATCATGCCTGGACAAATGTCAACAAGTCTTCTTACCTGTGCTTTTTTTCTTGTGTTTTCACAGTTTGGGTCTTATTAATTTAAGTCTTTAATCCATTTTGAGTAGATTTTGGTATATTGTGCGACATAGTCATGAATCAAATTTTATTTTTTTGCCTGTGCACATTCAGATTTCCCAGTACCACGCTATTGAAGAGACTACCTTTCTCTAGCACGCTTTCTTAGCACCTCTGTCAAAGATCAGTTGCCTATAAACTGTAGATTTATTTTGAGGCTATTATGTTCCATTGATGGAAATATCTGTTTTTATGCCAGTGCTATTCTGTTTTGATTACTGTAGCTTCATAGCACATGCTGAAATCAGGTAGTGTGATGCCTCCAGCTTTGAATTTTGCTCAAGATTATTTAGCTATTTGGGGTCTCTTATGATTCCACATAAATTTTAAGATTGTTGTTTCTATTACTGTTAAAAATGACACTGGAATTTTGATAAGGGTTACATTGAATTTGTAGATTGCTTTGGATACTGCAGGCATTTTAGCAATATTAACTCTTCCAACCCATAAACACAGAATTTATTTCCATTTATTTGTATCTTCTTCAGTGTCTTCAATGTTTTATAATTTTCACTGTACAGATATTCTATCTCCTTGTTTAAATTTATTTTTATGCTATTGTAAATGAGTTTCTCTTATTTTATAAAGAGTTTGTTGTTAGAAAATTAAAGCATAATTGATTTTATATGTTAAATTTGTATCCTGTAAATTTATTTTATTCACTTATTAGTTCTAATGGGTCTTGGTGGAGTCTTTAAAATTTTCTATGTAGAAGATTGTGTCATTCACAAATGAGAAGAATTTACTTATTTTCTAATTTGAATGCCTTGTATTTCTTTTTCTTTCCTATTTTCTGTGACTAATACTTCTAGTATTACACTGAATGAAGTACATAGAGGAGGGATCCTTGTCTTGTTCATAATCTTAGAGAAAACACGTCAGCTTTTTGCCTTTTTTGTAATGTTATCTGTGGTTGTAGCATAGATGGCCTTTACTATCTTGCAGTATAGTCCTTCTACACCTTTTTTTTTGTTTTTGTCATTAAAAGATGTTAAAATTTGCCAAATGTTTTTTCTGCATCTGTTGAGATAATCATGTGGTTTATCTTTCATGCTGTTAAAAGGCAGTGTCATATTGATTGAGTTTTATGTGCTGAATTGCCCCTGCATACAGAAATAATCCCACTTGATCATGTCGTCTGATCTTGTAGATGTGCTGCTTAATTTAGTTTGCTGGAATTTTGTTAGTTTTTGTATCCATGGTTCATCAGGAATCTTGGTCCATAATTTTCCTCCTTTTTTTTTTTTTTTGTAATGTCCTTGTCTGGCTTTGGTATCACTCTGATGCTGGTCTCATAAAATGAGTTTGGGAGTGTTCTTCCTCTTCCACTTGTTTTTGGAAGAGATTGATACGGTTAATAGTTCATTCTTTAAATGTTTGGTAGAATTCACTAGTGAAGATTTTAGGTCCTGGGCTTTTCTTGGTAAGAAGTTTTTGATTATAGATTTAATATTTTAATTCACTATTAGTCTGTCCAGATTTTCTACTTCTTTATGACTCTAGCTTGGAAGGCTATATGTTTATAAAATTTATTCATTTCTTCTGGAGCATGAGCCCATGAGACCAGCCTGTCACTGTAATGGGTCTGAAACTTGGGTCTGTGGGCACTGGCCTGGATTCTGGGATAATGTGCACTGATCCAGTGCCTGGTATCATGGCTGTGGAGTCTGGGGTAGTGTACTCTGACCCAGTGCCTGGTACCATGGTTGCCAGCCTGGATAGGCCAGAATCCTTCCATCATGGGAGTTGGCCTGGCCTCAGAGTTGATTGGGGTGGATCTGGTGCTGGGGTCTGTGTCACAGTTGGGTCTCCATTTCTTTCTCCTTCCCCCACAGGGGGAAACAGAGGGAATGTGTGCATGTAGAGGGAACGGCATGGCAGAGAGGAAGCAATAGGTGAATCTGAATCTGAGTTAAGTGCATATAATTTCCTTGTGCTATGACTGCAACTTTTGATGCACTTTCTAGTATATCAGAGTAAAAATTTCCAAACATACTTTTAAAATAAAGGTTAAATACCTAACAGATCTAAATTCAAGCACCTGTGAGTCCAAGTCTCCATCTTTGTAATGACACTACAATGTATCTTCCAGTTCCTCCTCATCTCGTTTTTTCCCAGACTAAGTAATCTATAAACATTCGACTTTATGGAGTATGAAGGTCAATGAAGGAAGTAGAATGCTCACTGGTTATCTAATGGATCAATGACTTTCTCCAAAGGCAGACATAAAAATCATCAAATGTCAGGTAATCTATAAGAAATGTTAAGAAAATCATCACTATCTAAGGAGAAATAATATTCCCTGAGTTTATCTTTCTGTTAGATATTCTTTTCAGAATATTTTTGCTAACTTTCCTTTGACACGCATTGGAATAAATACAGTAATTTTAAAATGTCATCTTTGTAAAATCAAGCTGCCATATTTGTAGATTCTACTCCCAAAAAACATCAAAGAGATTTTCTACCTTCGCTTGCCATCCGCATTAGTGTTTTATTCAAAAGTGATGAGCAATGTCTCCTGTGGTGTTGACATATACAGTATCTTTAACGTGCTGTCTTGATTCTCTTTTATCCCTTTGCTTCTGAATTTCTTCCTATTTATGATACAAAGTAAAATAAAGCCCATTAAACCATTTATTTACATGAAATCAGAGCATTTGTTCAGACCCAGCATGTGGTCTGAAGAGAAAGATATTCAAGCACATATCCATTTTTTTTCTCTGATTGCACAATTTCTTTGATCAGCCCAGGAAGGCTGTGGAAAGTCAGGATATTCAGCATGTAAGATGAAATCTTTGCTTTAACCCTCTGTGTCTAATGTAGGTCCTGAACCTCAAACATGGCTCTGCTGCCTGAGTCACCAGCACTTCTGCGACAGCTCAAATTTCCTTTTTTTTTTTTTTTTTTTTTTTTTTGAGACAGAATCTTGCTCTGTCGTCAGGCACCAGGCTGGAGTGCAGTGGCGCAATCTCAGCTCACTGCACTCTCCGCCTTCTGGGTTCAAGCAGTTATCCTGCCTCAGCCTCCCGAGTAGCTGGGACTACAGGCGCATGCCACCACACCCAGCTAATTTTTGTATTTTTTAGTAGAGGCGGGGTTTCACCATGTTGGCCAAGATGGTCTCCATCTCTTGAACTCGTGATCTGCCCACCACGGCCTTCCAAAGTGCTGGGATTACAGGCATGAGCCACCGCACTCAGCCGACAGCTCAAATTTCTTAGTCCTCTTCGCTTTTGCAGAGAGAGCCAGTAAGTGTGGTGTTTCATGCCCACTGACCCTGGAGACCTCCCAAGAGACCTTGGGTGCAGGATGTGATCTGTAAATCGGTGATAAAAAGTTCCTGCCATAATCTCCATAGGAAAAAAAAAAAGAGGAAAAATGCCTTATGTAGACACTGTGTATTAGTCTGTTCTCATGCTGCTAGTAAAGACATATCTGAGACTGGGTAATTTATAAAGGAAAGTAGTTTAATGGACTCACAGTTCCACATGGCTGGGGAAGGCTCACAATCATGGAAGAAGGCAAAGGAGAAACAAAGGCACATCTTACATGGTGGCAGGCAAGAGAGCTTGTGCAGGGGAACTTCCCTTTATAAAATCATAAGATTTTGTGAGACTTATTCACTATCATGAGGACAACATGGGAGAGACCTGTCCCCATGATTCGATTACCTCTCACCAGGTCCCCTCCCACCACATGTGGGAATTATGAGAGCTACAATTCAAGATGAGATTTGGGTGGGGACACAGCCAAACCATATCAATCTCTTAAGAAACAGTGTGCTTTTGTTGTTCATTTATGCTAGGCAGAGGAGAGAAATAAAAAGGTAATATTCACCTACTAGTCACCAAGTGCAATTATTGTGCAAGTAGTTGGATATAAGAGGTGGAAGTCAGAAAAGGAGCCATTGATGGAGTTATAGATCCTGAATTATCAGCAAATTGGTGGCATTTGAAACCATAGAAGAGGGTGAGGTCAGTGAAGACATGAAGATAGGTAGAAGAGAGGAAAAAAAAGTACTTTCAACCAGATCATCTCTATCTGAGAAAGTTAAAAGATGGAAATAACCAATATGAGGTTAAGAACTTTTTCATAAGTTAAATTGTACCAGAAGCAGAAGGAGGTGTGTGAAGAAGTGGTGAGAAGAGAGGCCTGTCCTGGGGCTGTTCACTTTTTGTACAGATGATCCGAGTGTTATCTGAATGTCCAGGTCGGACAAAGCCAGATGACCTCTAGCATAAACCGTTGTACTCTGTGAATCTCTCAGAACTGTTCATCCTTTATAAGTACCTATATTTGCAGTTAGAAATTAAATGGATATTTTCAAGACAAAATACTTAAACTGTCCTAACTATCCTAAATCAGGGAAACAAGTGGAACAAAAATAGCATTCTCTGTGAATCTATTTGTTGTACTCTGTGAATCTCTCAGAACTGTTCATCCTTTATAAGTACCTATATTTGCAGTTAGAAATTAAATGGATATTTTCAAGACAAAATACTTAAACTGTCCTAACTATCCTAAATCAGGGAAACAAGTGGAACAAAAATAGCATTCTCACTCTTAAAACATCTATCATCTGCAAATTTTTGAAAACAAACCACAGAATATGAGGGGTTTTAGTTAAATTAATCCCTGAATATCTGCTACTAAAGAGCCCAATATGTAAAGTCAGAATCAAGAATTTGATACACATGGAAAACTTAAGAAACCATTAATTTTCCCAAATATTTAAAATAGATAAAATATGACCTTACTCTATGCAGATAATTTTAATATTCGATTTTCTTGTTGAAAACTTAAATGTATCAACTGACTGAGCCTGTGATTGATTTATCATGTTTTTATTTGACTTCTGCTGTGTGCTGGGCATTGTCAAGGGCAGTAGTGACACAAATAAAATGAAATCCATACTTCTTGTCCTTTAGGAAATTGCATGATTTTGAAGAAATAAAAAATGAAAACAATTACAACATGACACTGGTAATGATAGAAATTTTATTTAATATTATTTTATTCAGTGAAAATGCCATGTATATTAAGATAAAATGAAAATCTCTATTAGTGTACTCAGATAGAAATTGCCTACTGAGGTCTTTATTCTAAATAGATTGAAAAGCCTGGCTGACGTGTTAGATTTCGCTTGTGTGAATACAATTTTTTTTTTTACTTATAAAGCTGCTATTTTTTTAATTGGTCAAGGGAAGTAACCTCTTATTTATCAAGAGTTAAGTATCCATCCATTCTTCATGCCTTTTGTTTTAATATTTTCTTCACAGCTTAATGGACACCACGCTCTTCGTGTTTATCCTCCAAGCATTTTGAACCCATCTTACTAAATCCTTCTTCCTCTGGTCTCTAAATATTTGCAAAATCTAGATTTTCTTCTTCAGAACTCTCCTCTCTTCCACTTATCTTCATGTTTTCAATGATCTCAAATTCCTCTCTGGTTTTAAATGCATCGATTTGCTGATAATTCAGGATCTATAACTCCATCAGTGACTCCATGTCCGACCTCCACCTCTTATATCCAACAACAGGTACAATAATTGCACTTGGCGACTAATAGGTGAATATTACTATTCTCTTTCTCTTCTCTACCTAGCATAAACCAACACACAAAAGCAGACTGTTTCTTAACTTTCTTCTTTCATAGAGGAAATAGAATCTGAAAACCAAGCCATTACTAGAATTTTAGTCAATTCATCAGCTTACATTTTCCTAGAAAGTGTGCATTTCAACAATGCAAACTTTCAAATGTACGTAATTCTAGTGGCCAGATTTAGTTTTCTAGATGAGAGATGTTGACGTTAGGTATTATTTTATCATCCTTGGAGTCTCACATAAAAACAACTGCTTTCTGTGGCTTCTCAGACACTTCCCTTCACCTTTCTGTTCCAAGTGACAATTTCCATAAGACAGAACAAAAGTACTTTCAATTTCTGTAAAGAGCAAGTATTGCCTGCATTTGTCCTCCGTCTCTCTCTCTCTCTTTCTTTCTTTCTCTCTGTCTGTCTGTCTCTCTCTGTCTGTCTGTCTCTCTCTCTCTCTCCGTCCCCCTCCCCCAACCACTCTCCTGGATATTTGCTATCAATTACGCTCTCCATTTGCTGAGGGTTTCAGAAATGTTAAGGAAAAACAATTACCCATATGATTTTTTTAAAAAGGCAGAAACTTCAGTGATTTTATCTGTAACCATATTGTGTAAAAAAAAAAAAAAACTCTATTTGACCCAGGTAGTTAATATGCCTTTGTGACTTCGTTAATTGAAAGGAAAAAAAATCATTACTTGGAAGAAACAAACTTACAAAAACTAAAAATTAGGCAAAAATGGTATTTGTCTTATTAGAAATAAAATTAATTCCTTGAGAAATTTAACTTCTCAGGTACATTTTCTATCTCACTTAGCTCATTATAACCATAAACTTGCAAAAAGAGGGGAAAGAAGTTTTAAACTCGATTTTTAGTCAACGCACATTAGCTTTCCTTTTAGGACACCAGTTCTACTGTTCCTTAAAGAACATCTATCTCAGGCAAGGTTAATAGTTTCAAATGGAATTTTTCACCTAAGTCGATAGAAATCAAAATTTGTATCAGGAACTGGGAATTTAATTCTGTGTAGGATTAAAGAAAAAGCACCTAAGATTTGTAGATTGCCTTTTCACACTGAAGAACAAGGAGATTCTTTCTTTTTGAATAAAAAGCATAAATATTCTTTTAAACTCTATTTTCTACAAAATAAACATTTGGGGCACCATTCCTGTTTTGTTTTGATTGACTGCATACTGTACTCTAAAATAAATATCAGTGAGCCTATATTTGTATAGGTTTCAGAGAGGGTGCAACACGTCGTTACATCTATGAAGACCCTGATATCTGAGTCAGCTGCAGCGAAGATGCCTGTGCAATACCCGGCACCGCCACACACTCCCACCACAAGCGGTCCTTAGTGGCTCTTGTCCTGTCCCCGGCTGACTTTCCTCTGAAGCCCCAGTTTCATGTAGCAGGAGCAGAGGGCTCTGTGCAGGCCCCCTTTATTGCTGTCTGGGCCAGCATGGTCTGCTATAACAGGATACCATATTGGGTGGCCCAACAGCAAACACCGACTTCTCACAGATCTGGAAACTGGAAGTGTGGAAACAGTGTGTCAGGTGCTCAGTCCCAGCCAGGGCTCTTCCAGGTGGCCCACCTCTGTCTCTTCGCTGTAAACGCACACAGGGGAAGGGAAGGAGAGCGCTCTAGAGCTTCCTTGGTAAGGGCACTAACCCAAACCGAGAAAGACCAACAGGGCTGCATCCTGAAGCCCTAATCACCTCCCAAAGGCACGGTTTCCAAACACTGTTGCCTCAGAGGTTAGATTTTAACATAAGGACTGAGGTGAGAAACACAATCATTTACTCCAAAGGAGCTAGGACGTGGAGCTGGACTCTGGAGGGGCCTGGACACTGGGCCAAATTCAGGACTAGGTGAAACAGGTCCGTGAGATGTACTCTGTGTGCCATGTCAGTTTACTATTGCCATGGCAACACCCAGAAGTTACTACACTTTTCCATGGCAACAGCCGGACAACCTGGAAATTATCCTTCTCATACTGGAAGTGTCTGCATACACTGCCCATTAATTTGCATATAACTAAACATGGGTGTAAATAAGACTGCAGTGCAGAGCTGTGACTCTGGGCTTACTGCCTAGGGGGTAGCCCTGCTTCATGGGGGAGCAGTACCGCTGCTGCTGCTGCATATTGTGGCTTTAGTGAAAGCTGCTGTCAAACACCACTGGCTGGCCCTTGAATACTTTCCTGGATGAAGCCCAGAACCCTCCTGGTCCAAGCCCCAACATTGGGGTCACCTGCTCTGCATCAATGACCCTCCCTAAGCAGCCTGCTGCTAGGTCTGAATGTTGTATTTTGAGATCCTCATTATGCCACACTTCAGGGTAATAAATAAGTCACTACAATAATAACTGCAGTAACCTGAGAATCAGGGTGCGTGTTCACCATCCCAGTCCAAGTATTAGAGGGAAGACATCCTGGGATGAAAATAGGATGTTTGTAAGGTCTTCTCTTGATACTGAGCAACTGAAGGGGAGATGTGTTGAGTGGTGAGAATCCCTGACAAGAGTGACGAAAGCAGCAGCACTGAGCTCTGATGCTTGTGGAGTCTGCAGGGTGCACGTGGCAGACACAGGTCTTTCATCTGTGCGGATGTTGTGTGTACTTCATGTCACATGAAAATCACCTCTGCATCCTCTCACCTTGAAACACCTTTGGACTATTTCTATTACTTAAAAACAGAAGCCACTCTTATACCCAATTTCACTTATCTGTTTTTCTTCCCCTGTCTTTGTTGCCAGACAACAGACTAGACTGATTTTCTTTTTTAATTATTACTGCTCTGGTTATTATTTCTAAAGAACTCTTTGCCTCTTCTGAGCACAGAAAAAGTCAGGTCATTACCAGAACAACAGGGATTTAGAGTTGCCAAATGTTAGATGGGGAAGATGGAAGGAGAAAATGCTTTGATTGTCAGCGTTTAGGGAAATCAGGATTTGACTTTGGCAAATTAAATGGAAGATGCCTGTTAAACGTTAAAGTGGAGACAACTCAGTGAGCATCTTTCCCCTAAAAAGGCAGACTATAAATAAATACAAAAGCCTCTAGCACAGATGTATGTGCTAGACAGATGCCAAGGAAAAACAAAATCAAAGAAGGCATCTCAGAGGCGTTGACTCGTGAGCAGAAGCTGAATGGCAGGAGGGTGTGAGGAGTCAAGTGAACTGCAGTGAGGAGGATTCAAGAGGAAAGAAAAGCCAGAGTGAGGTCCAGGGTTAAGGAGATAGCTTCGTTTGTGTGAAGGCCAGCGGCATTGCCTGTGTTGAAGGACCCACCACACAATGGTATGGGAAGAAAAGCTTGAAAGAATAACGTGAAGTCACGAGTAAAGCCTCAACCATGTTCATGGAGAGACGTGGGGTAGGGAAGTGGAGGAGGAAGTTGGAGCTGCATCTAGATTTCAGGAGAGATGGGGGAGAATAAATGTACAAAGGGTTGGTGGCCAGCGCATGTGTGAAAATCAACTCTGACTCCAAACCGCTTCAGCTACCAGCCCGCAGCAGTCAGAACCTGTCTATCTACTGCCAGCTTCCCAATTGTTTGCCTCTGTTTATGGGTCAGCACAACTGAGAGGAAGCTGAACCCCTCACCTAGGATGCCCCTGCTTCTAAGCTGGCCGCCACCAGCATCCCCAGCCACACTCCTCGTTCACCACCTTGACACCGGACAACTGGACACAGTGATGTTCACGTCCCTTGGAGATACTTTGTATAAAGAGGAGCATAGAAAGGATGGAATCCACACAGGATTTGGTGGTGACAAAGGAATACTAAACTTATTTTGCTAAGATAGGGCATCTTCTAGCAGATCCTGAAGTGGAATGAAACACTGCCCTAGAGAAAGGATGAGAGCCAGAGGGCCCATCTGCAGGAGCGAAGGCACAGCAGACGGTGAGGGAGGACAGTCAGGAGGCAGAGGCGGGGCGCTAGCCACCATCAGGACAGCTCAGACAGAAGAGACACCATTCAGTGAGTGCATTCTGTGGTGAGATCAGTCGGACATTCAGTCTTCTTAGTATCATCAACCTAGTGAAAATTTCTATGGAGTGAGAAGAGACCTGAAGAGAGGGAGTAGGCAGCCACCAGGCACGGTGGCTCACACTCCTGATCCCAGCAGTTTGGGAGGCTGAGGCTGGAGGATCACTCAAGGCCAGGAGATTGAGCCCAGCCTGGTCAACAAAGCAAGATCCCATCTCTACATAAAAATTTAAAAAAAAAAATAAGGTGTGATTGCACATCCCTGTAGTCCCAGCCACTTGGGAGTCTGAGGCAGGAAGATCATTTGAGCCCAGGAGTTTGAGACCAGCCTGGGCAACACGGCAAAACCCCATATGTATAAAAAATACAAAAATTTAACCAGGCATAGTGGTGTCCGCCAGTGGTCCCAGCTACATAGGAGATTGAGGTGGGAGGATGGCTTGAGCCCAGGAGGTGGAGGCTGCAGTGAGCCATGGTTGAGCCACTGCACTCCAGCCGGGGTGACGGAGCAAGACTCTGTCTCTAAACAAATAAAGAGAAGGGTTAGAATAATGGTCTGAATTGTGTAGCTTCCGATTTCAGAAACCCTGTAGTTCTGAGAACTTTGGCCACCGACGGGCTGTGACCTGGAGAGTTAATGTCACTCTTTGTCTCGGGTGTCTCCTGAGTCAAGTGAGTCCTGTAATTGTGCTAAGGTGAGTAAGGTGTTAGGGTGGTACCTGGAACACAGCCAGCCTCCCAACATGGGAGCCATCCACAAAAGGAAAAACCATGCAACTGATTCCACACCTGAGGTCATAGGTGAAGAATTAGGATCAGAGCAACAGAAATATGGGTCTGATTCTAGCCGTATCCAGTATTCACTGGTGTGGCCATTGAGGTCTTGTTTCTGAAGGAGTCAAGTTGAGGCGGCAGAAATCGCATTGGCCTGGGTGCCAACACAAGCCGTGAATGAGTGATAGCAGTGAATTCTGCTTTGGTTTCCCGCACTTGGTACCAGTGATGCTGCGTGGAGGCAGTCTCAAGGGATTTCTCCCTCATTAATATTTCCTCATCTACCCATTGCCCATGTAGAGGTACAGCAGGCCAGGATATTTGCATGGAACCAATCCCTGTTAATAGGCATTTAGAATAGTACTAGGACCGTCTTTGTGTTTGATCTGTGCCTCCACCCAAATCTCCTGTTGAATTGTAATCCCTGATGTTGGGGGGTGGGCCTGGTGGGAGGTGATTGGGTCCCGAGGGGTGGAACCTTCATGAGTGGTTGAGCACGATCCCTTTGGTGCTGTTGGGGTGATAGAATTCCCACCAGGTCTGGTTGTTTAAAAGTGTATAGCACTTCCCCTCCTCCCTCACACCTGCTCTGTCCATGGAAGAAGTACCTGCTTCCCCTTCGTCTTCCACCATGATTGAACATTTCCTGAGGCCTTCCCAGAAGCCACTATGTTTGCTGGACAGCCTGCAGAACCATGAGACAATTAAACCCCCTTTCTTTGTAAGTCACCCAGTCTCAGGTATTTCTTTATAGCAGTGGGGGGACAGACAAATACAGTGTTTCAAGATTAATAGGTATGAGTTGTGTTGCTAGAATTTTAGAGCAATCCCCCTCCTCTCAGGCTCCTACTTCCCTTTCTAGGAGCTGGCATAAGGCAAGGGTAGGGCAGCCCCAGGAAACATGGATGGGCAGAGTGGAGCAGCTTCTTAGATCCTGGTGGCTCCCTTCCTGGCTTCAGGACTCACCAGCACATCTGGCACACAGCAGACGTTTAGTAATATTTTCAAATGAGTGAATGCATCCACAGGGCAGACTCAGAGTCCTGTGAGAGAGAAGGAGTGCAAGATGGGAAACAATCACTTCTTTTCTAATGACATGGTCAGTTTCATAAGGAATTTCAGATACCAACAAAGGAATCGAAGAATACTAGGTGCAGTTTATTTTACGTGACATTTATATCGTCATGTTTGCAGACATTGTCCACATTTTTGGATAATTTTCTACCAAAGTTTCTTATACATCTTTCAATTTCCTTTTAGTTTCCATCATCCCCTACAGGTCCTTGGGTAGAAATCACTTAGCAGTGCCCAACAGGTGGTAACGTTCTCGTCTGTTTTGTATTATTGCCTCCAAAGCAGTTTTTGCGTGTTATATATGATCCATACATGGCCACATATTTTATATGTATTGAAATAAGTCCTAGCATATTTCAAAGCAATACTCAACATCCTACAAGCTTTCTGAGTGGACCTTTGTAAGGCAGAAATATTCGGGAGTGGAGAAGAAAATTTTCTGTGGCAAAGAAACATACGGAAATTGCCATTGCATCTCAATCCACTGTGAAAAACAAAATACAGATATTGAAAGAAATTTCTAGTTACTATAGCAACAAGAATAGATTTTTTCCCACTATTTGTAGATCATGCAAATATAACGTATTATGCTATACTTCCATTTGTATGTATTCAAATTAAAAACACTCTCCAATTAAACTTTTCTCCTTTGCTGCTCATCATGCAGGAGAAAATAAAACTCATTTAAAATTAGAATTAAATGAGCCTTTAAATTATCAAAAACAGAAAAGCTAGTGGGATAATAGCTTTCAGATATTTTATTTTCACTGGAAACCTCAGCCTGTATTCAGTTGACCTGTGTTCAGTTGACCTGTGTTTCCATTCCAGCCACATACATCCTGGAGGCCATGTAAAGCTCGTGAATCCCTCTCCAGCCCACAGCTCTCTCATACCACATTCTATTTCCTTAATTCCATAGAATGAGAAACCCATGAGCTCAGGCTTCCAGGTGATATATGAGAGCAGGTTCCTGGTAAAAGACAAAGAATTGAGAAGGAAGGCCCTGAGTGTGTTGGTGAGGAGATTTCAAGAAGGAGCCCTTGAGGCTGAAAGGTGTGAGTTTAAATCTAAGCTTTAGTGCTTACAGCTGTGTGCTTGTGAGTCTGTTTCTTCTACTGCAACATTTAGATTAATCACCATTATTGAATTCAAAATGTTGTAAAGTAGATTAAATGAGATAATGCACATAAATCTCGCAGCACCATGCAAGCCAAGCTGCAAGCACTCAATAGCCATTGATTAATGTTCGTACTGTTAAAACGTAGAAAAACCATGGGGTTTCTCCAGACCAAATGAGTCCCTTAATACTAAATTATAAATTTTCAGGTTAATACAATACATGTATTTACATTGCCTATTTTATGGCAAGTTTAAGAAATATCATGGCCAAATTTTGAAGACGAGAGAATGCTAGGCACTGGCAAATTAGAAAATTAGACCTACAGTCCTCACTGAACCTCTTGGGAAGGCAAGAAAATGAATATCTAAGATCAATGTAATATGCTCTGTGACAGAATTGTAACCAGCTCAATGGGAGCACATGCTGGTAGCTGTTAATAGAACGTGGAGAGTAGGTCTCACTGAGCTTCCGTTTCACCTGCACATTAAAATACCAGTGCTGGGAAAAAAAAAAAAAAGAAACAGGGCCTTTCACTTCCCAATTTCTAGCATCTATCCTATTTAGTCATAAATTACAAATTGATACTGACCTTTTACTTTTTCAAGCACAAAGTGAAAACTGGATTTATCCTCTTAAGGGGGAAAAAAGACACCAACAAGGAAATAACTAAAATTGACTACAAGGTAGACAATAACACATGATAAAGAAACTATGCAGGGAGCTGACAGGAGGAAGGCACCACTTTTGAATGGAGGCAAGATGAGGCATGTGCCTTAGCTTCCTAAGTATCCGGAATTACAGGTATGTGCCACCATGCCCAGCTAACTTTTTGCATTTTTAGTAAAGATGGTGTTTCGCTGTGGCCAGGCTGGTTTCAAATTCCTGAACCCAAGTGATCCACCTGCCTAGGCCTTCCAAAGTGCCGGGATTACAGGCATAAACCACCTTGCCCAGCCCACTTATCTGTCTTCTAGGTGTTACTTCTTGTCTTACATACAAATTATTATCCTCTTTGTTCTACTATAATCTAGACCTTGTCATATAAAGTTGAGCTTTAAAGGCCCACAAAAATATTTATAGAAAATTAATGCTATTTATGTCAGCGAAAAGTCGTAATTTCTTTTCAGGTCAAATTATCTGTCAAAGACCTTATCAAATAGAAAACAATTCATAAACAAAATGTATTTCTTGTCAAGTCAATTAAAGTGTATACCAGGCTGGGCATGGTGGCTCATGCCTGTGATCTCAGCACTGTGTGAGGCCAAGGCAGGAGGATCACTTGAGCTCAGGAGTTCAAGACTAGCCTAGCCAACAAAGTGAGGCCCCACCTCTACAACTAATAATAATTAAAAAAATAGATAGGCATGGTGATGTATACCCATAGTCCCAGATAACTGAGAGATGGAGATAGGAGAATCACTTGAGCCTGGGAGGTAGAGGCTACAGCGAGCTGTGATTCAGCCACTGTGCTCCAGACTGGACCACCCAGAGCAAGACTCCGTCAATAAATAAATAAATAAATATTTCAGTTTGCCTCTTAGTTTCTTTCCTTCCTTCCTTCCTCCCTTCCTTCCTCCCTTCTCCCTTCTTCCTTCCTCCCTTCTCCCTTCTTCCTTCCTCCCTTCTCCCTTTCTTGTCTCTCTCTCTTTTCTCTTTTCTTTCTTTCTGTCTCTTTCTTTCTTTCTTTTTTCTTTCCTTCTTTGTTTCCAGAGTGGTCTCACTCTCACCCACACGATCATGGCACACTCCAGCTTCAATCTCTCCTGGGCTCAGGTGATCTTCCTATCTCACCTCAGATCCTTGAGTAGCTGAGACTACAGGCATGAGCCACCACACCCGACTAATTTTTATATTTTTGTAGAGACACCATGTTGCCCAGGCTGGTCTTAAACTCAAATTCCTGGGCTCACGTGATCTCTGTTAGTTTTCTTAATCATATTGATTTGTTTGTTGAGAACTTAATTTCCCTTGTCTTCCTGAATTCTTATTTTGCACTTTTGTGTGGTTGATCTTGACATATCCTTTTCTCTCTCTGCTTGGTTCGCTTATATTAAAACAGAAATAGTCCTATGAGCACTGAAACATAACAGGGCAGCTGTGACCAGCAGTTCTTTATTTTGTTTCTGGCAAACAGACATGTTTCTTCAGGTGCAACCGTTATGGGGGGTAGCTACTGAGAGCATATTTTGCCAGGAAATAGAGAAAGGTTAAAGTAATTCAGAGTTTTAATTCTTATTACTTAATCAATTCAAAGCGTATCATTTGTTTACTTGACTTGGGAATTCCATTTTCGTTTAAGCCAATATCTTAACGCTGGAAGTTCAATGTGAGTGAACGCACCAACTGTTGCATTAGCAGGTCGGTTTTACAACAAACTGGATGCTATCAATCTAACGAAGCTTTAAATATTTTAGAATAAAATGTCAATGAAGTTTCTAACAGAGAAACCGAACCTTAGCATTTAGACGTAGCAAGCTTGCCATCTACTGATCAGTAGGATTTTTTTAATGTAAAAGAAAATTTTGATTATGAATGTGGCTACATCTAAAATAGTGATATTAATATTTTAAAGCAAAACTGCTTAATAAGTAGCTTCCTGGTATAAAGCCCTAGGCTGAGCCTTGGGGAAGATACAACAGGCGTGTGAAGCTGTAGTGGGCTTCAAAATAATTAGTTTGTTAGGGCATGTGAGATACATGCATAAGTTCGTTGGGGAAAAATACAAGGTGTCTCGTATACAAAAAGTGGGGCACACAGGCCTTCGACGTGTTCTCCACCATCTCCGGGGCCCTTAGCAGCAGCCTGCCACACCCGCAGCCTTTGCATTCTGTGTCTCCTGCCAAATCTACAAGGCCTCCCCAAAGCCCTCTTTCTAGAAGCACTTGTCGTCAGGTGATATTTAAGTAACTAAATGTTTATCATTAGTATTTTGGAAGAAGAGCAAACAAGGTACTAAGAAAGGACAATTCTCACATCTAAAAATAGGTGCAAGCGAAACACTAAGGTGAGTCACAGCATGACAGAACTCATTGATTCCGTGATCAATTCCAGCTGCATTAACCTGCAAAGCAAGAGTGGAGACTGGGGCCCCCCTCCTGCAGGTGGCCCCTACAAATTGCTGATGTAAATGAATGAACATGATCTAGATGTGACTCCGACCCCTATAGTCTAAATGGTAAAAGTTCAGATTAATGAAAATAGTATTGGCTACTATCAAACTCTAACGTATTCCATATTGAAAACAAATATGGCATTGTTGATTCAATTAATAACTCTTCTCCAGATATCATAATAAAGATCATCATAGCTAACTGCCAGACATCAGGACAGATATGACTAGCCTATTTTCTAAGTGCAAAAATTGAATCTGTAAAAATTAAAGTCAATGACCAAGGTCAGGAGAAGCCATAACCCTCCTCCTGTCTTCCAGTCAAGCCAATGCTTTTGCAGACAGCTTTTTGCATGATTGCATGCAGTTCCACATGCCATAGACAAGCATGGTGTGCCAGGTGTGTAATAATATGCTGTGGACAGTGGCATCCATTTAAAAACTTTGAAAAGCTAAAGGGAAAATGTCTACAGAATTCATCATAGGTTAAGTGATTATTTGAAAATTAATTCAACAAGTTTGTTTTCCAAAAGTAGAATCTCAAGCTCTTTCATGTATGCAGAAACTATGGGAATCCCATTCCCTTAAGGAAATAGAAAGCATTTTATTTTAGAATAAAGTTCTAAATTAGCAAGTGCCAGTTTAAGAAATAAAAAGGTGGTTTTTTTCTTTGTGAGTAATTATATTTAATGTACAAGTCTGATTTATAATAATTCTAAAACTATTTTATCTCAATCTAAGAGTATTTCTAAGAAGAAAGCATGAGATTGGAAAAAAAATTAGATCTAACATGTAGAAGACTACCTGTATAAAATGCCTATTGTTGATATCTTTCATTGATTTTGTCTCCATTTTTTTTTTCTTCTCTGTCCATTGAACTTGTTTTATTCTTGGTTTTTATTTTATTTATTTCTTTTTTGAGACAAAGTCTCGCCCTGTCACCCAGGCTGGAGTGCAGTGGCATGATCAAAGCTCAGTGTAAACTCAACGTCCCAGGCTCAAGAGATCCTCCCATCTCAGCTTCCTAGTAGCTGAAACTACAGGCACATGCCAGTACACTTGGCTAATTTTTTAAAAATTGTTTTGTGGCGATGAAATGCCTCATCTCAATCTGTAGCAAGCTGGTCTTGAAGTCCTGAGCTCAAGGGACCCTCCTGCCCCCACAAAGTGCCTGCATTATAGACATATGCCCCTGTGCCTGGTCCACTGAACTGTTTTTTAAAATATTAAACTGTTTTTTAAACCTTTACTCTCAATTATTAGGCTAAAAGAAGAGCTATAGAAAACGCTCAATCATTCCTGCAAAGGGGTTTGAGGGAATAAACACACACTGGGAATAAAAAGTGTGTGTCTATGTGGACGAAGTGTGCTGTTGATGCCTTGATTGTGAGTGTAGCCATGGGATATTTTATGTAGTCAGCCTTATTTTCTGATGAAGTATCAGGTTTCACTTTTTTAGATTATGTATACCAGTTTCTGGAGTCAGAACGCCTTGTTTAGAGGCTGAGGTGGGAAAATCACCAGAGCCCAGGTGGTCAAGACTACAGTGAGCCGAGACTGCACCACTGCACTCCAGCCTGGAGTGCAGACAGAGTGAGACCTTGTCTCAAATAAGAAACAACAACAACGAAAACCCTTGCTGTACCATAAACTAAATGTGACCTTAAACAGTGTATTCAAACTCTGTGTGCCTTGATGGTCTCACCGGTGAAATGAGAATAACACGTGCACCTGCCCCACATGGTTGGTGAAAGGGTTGGCTGTAAACACAGGAAGGCACCAAGAACGTGTTCAAGAGACAAATTAAGGGACTTATTATTACTCTGTTCATTATGATTATTAATACTTTGGTGGTTCAATTTTCTTCTCTTTTCAACTCTTAATTTCACAGGATTAAAATAATTTGATTATCCTTATCATTAGTTTTTTAATGACCTGTTAAAATCTCAAACACTATGAAATATATTTCATATGATATGAGATATAGGAATCACTCAAGTAAGTAAAAATCAGAAGACGATAGAAGCGATCAGGCTGAGGCTTCACCGTGTTACTGGCGGGACATTTTTTCTAGGCTGTTCAGGCTGTTATCACATAATACCAGGCTACAGGGGACTTATAAACAGCAGATATTCATTTCTCACAGTTCTGGAATCTGGAAATCCAAGACCAAGTCACCCAGAGGGTAAGAGTCAGGTGAGGACTGACTTTCTGGTCCATGATGGAGCCTTCTATTTTTACAAGTGCCCTAATCCCCATTCATGAGGCCTTCACTCTGTTGACCTGATGACTCACCAAAGCTCCTCCTTTTAATACTATCACATTAAGAGTTTATAATTTCAAAATACGAATTTGGGGGCAGGGAGGCCATGGAGGTGTCCAGTGCAAAGGAATCTTCCCTGTATCTCAGCTGCCATCAAAGGCTCTCCTCGCTGCCTTGGCACCCCACCTCCAATTAGTCTTCACAAAATTTCCTTTGATCTCACTGACTCTTTTGTTGCAGGACCCAAGTCTGACATCAGGGTCATTCTCCTGTGATCCCATCAAAGCTTTAGCTCCTCCTCAGCTCTGAATTATTTTCTTTGGATTTCTACACTTCCTTAGTGTGTTGACACCACAGTATTTGGTGACCTTTTCTTTTTCTTTCTTTCTTTCTTTATTTTATCGTAAGAAGGCTTAACATGGGATCCACCCTCTTTGCAAATGTTTAAGTACACAATACAGTACCGTTGACTATGGGCCAATGCTGAACAGTGACCTTTAGAACTTGCTTGATGAAAACTTTGTAATTTGTAACTCCCCCTCTTTCTCCTCCCTTCAGAAACCAGCTTCCACCCTGATTCTTTGAGTTTCACTTTTTAAGATCCCTTCATATAAGGGGAATAGTGCAGTCTTTGTGACTGGCTTATTTCACTTAATATAATGTCCTCAAGTTTCATCCATGTTGTCTCATGTTGCAGATTTTCTTGGTTCTTAAGGCTGAAAAGCATTCCATTGTATGTGTATGCCACCATTTAAAAAATCTATTCATCTGTACCCAATATTTAGAATGTTTTCATGTCTTGGCTATTGCGGATAACACTGCCATAAACATGGGGGGTGCTGATATCTCTTTAAGATCCTGATATCCTTTTGGTTAGACAAATACTGAGAAGTGGGATTGGTGGATCTTATGTTAGTTCTGTTTTTATTTTTTAGAGGGAATCTCCATAGTGTTTTTCATACTACCTGTACCATTTTGCAATCCCAAGTGAAGATAATTGAATCACGGTGGTGGTTTCCCCGGACACTGTTCTTGTGGTAGTAAGTCTAATGAGATCTGACGGTTTTATAAAAGGGAGTTCCCCTGCGCAAATTCTCTTCCCTGTTTCCATGCAAGACATGACATCGCTCCTTATTCACCTTCAGCCATGATTGTGAGGCCGCCTCAGACATGTGAAACTGTGAGTCCATTAAACCTCTTTCTTTTATAAATTACCCAGTCTCGGATATGCCTTTATTAGCAGCATGAGTACAGACTAATGCAAATGTGAGAAATGCCTATTGAAATCTTTGGCCCATTTTTAATTGGGTTATTAGTGTTTGTGCTATTGAGTTGTAGGAATTCTATATATATTTTGGAAATTAATGCCTTATCTTAGTTATGGTTTACAAATATCTTCTCCCATTCCGTATGTTCTGTGAGTTGCCTTTTCACTCTGTTGTGGTTTCCTTTGCTGTGCAGAAGCTGTTCAGTTTGATCTAGACCTATTGTTTATTTCTGCTTTTGTTGCTTGTACTTTTATTACCTATCACATCTAAGAAATCATCGACATGACCAATGTCATGAAGTTTTTTCTTAATGCTTTCTTTTAGTAGCTTTATTGTTTCAGGTCTTACACCTAAGTGTTTAAATGATTTTGAGTTGATTTTTGTGTATGGTGCAAAATCAGAGTCCAATGTCACTCTTCTGCAGGTGAATATACCATTATTTTCCCAGCACTTTTTTTGAAGAGATGTCTTTTCCCCATTGGGTATTCTTCGCCTCCTCTGAGGAAGGACAGTTGATCCTGTATGTGTGGGTTTACTTCTTGGCTCTCTATTCTGCGAGGAACATGAGAAATGCTATTAGGATGACACTGGTGTCTCTATTTAAGAATTTCACAAATCTCAATAACGAATTTCATTTTTTTAACAAAAATATATTGAACTATTTCTATCGGGAGGCATTTGAATATTGATATATAAAAGTAGAAGAGATCGTTCTGGCTTCAAGGAGTTATAAATCATAAAAGAAAAGCAAATGTGGGATCCAATATTCTCCTTATCATAGTTAACCCCAAAGAGAAACATGGCAACAGATTACGCACAAAGTAAAGCCAAGGTCAGCATCATCTTAAGTGTGAATATCAGCAAAAATCAAGCCTGAATAATGGCATACCTCTCCTTATTTAAGTTTATACACAAATACTTCATTTTGGGGGGAAAAAGCATAAAAATAGCTAATCGCTTTAATTATTAATTTGTTTCCCCAGGGAAAACAAAATCACATTGAATTAGGACTCTGAAACACAAAATAAAACCACAGAAAGGTTCATGGAAACTAGGAACTAAAAATACTTTTTAGCATTTTCCTTCACATCAAACTCTTTAGATTAAGATTTTGAAAGCCCACGAATGTATTAATACATAATAATATGATTTAACATTTACATAGCATTTTCTATTTGCCAAATTTTCTCTTGTTTTACATATGTCAACATATTTAATCATCACAGCATCATTTTGAGTTGATTACTACTAATATGCACATTTTATAGAAGAGGAAACTAAGACCCAATAGGTTAAAGAGTTTTCTCAAGACCCCAAAGCTGACAGGTAGCAGAGTCAGAGATATCCCTAGGAAGCTGGCCTTCAAACAGTGCCCTCTGCTTTATGTTAGCAGCCATGCAGCACTACTGTTTTCTCCCTGCATTTCAGTAGACAGAAAATAAAAGGTAATTGCATTGCCCAATACATTCATTCAGCATTTACCAGGCATCTCCTGTGTGTCATACATTCTCCTGGAGTCAGAGCACAGAACAAATGAATCCTATATGGTCTATGATAAGATTCACACATAGTTATTAAGGAAACAGCACAAATCTTTATCTTTCTAAAATGCAATGCATTCCTTTAGTTCACTAGCTCTGGGCATCTAAACAGTATAAGAAATTCTCCACACTGATAGAATCCTGTAAGATTTAAAATGCAAAATTATATTGGAAGAAAAAATGGAAAGTTATTTACATAAAGTAAAATCTAACTTGGCAACTAGCACTAGTTAGAAAGAGAAAATTAATATGCATGAGCATCAGATGTGTCTATGGTTCAGATGCTTCTCAACCATAACTGCATGTAACAAAGGTTGAGATTGGAACAGGTTCAGATTGTAAAAAATTGTAAGAGAGACAGTCAATTCACAGGATTACACTTCAAGTGAAGCAAAAGAGTGGGAATGTGTATTCATACATTCTTACACTGCTATTAAGAAATACGTGAAACTGGATAATTTACAAAGGAAAGAGATTTAATCAACTCACCGTTCCGCATGCCTGGGAAGGCCTCAGGCAAGTTACAATCGTTTGGCAGATGACAAAGGAGAAGCAGGCATCTTCTTTACAGGGCAGCAGGATGGACTGAGTGCAAACAGGGAAAATGCCAGAGGCTTATAAAACCATCAGGTCTGGTAAGACTCAGTATCAATAGAACAGCATGGGGGAGACTCCCCCATGACCCAATCACCTCCTCTCGGTTCTGCCTTTGACATGTGGGGATTATGGGGATTACAATTCAAGATGAGATTTTGTGTGGGGGCACAAAGCCTAACCAAATGAGAAAGGACATTTTTACTGAGTGGATTAAAATAGATCAGCTGATACAAGGAAGGAGAAGGAGAGTTTCATCTCATAGTAAAGTGATTCGAAGACACTGATCCCCAGCAAATCCTCAGTAGCTCAGCAATACAAGACTATGGGTGGCAGGCAAGGGCCTGGTCATCACGCAGCCTTTGGTGAGATCATGTCCTTCGCAGGGATGTGATGAAGCAGGAGGCCATTATCCTTAGCAAACTAAGGCATGAACAGAAAAGCAAATACCAAATGTTCTCACGTATAAGTGGGAGCTAAATAATGAAAAGACATGGACACACAGAAGGGAACAACACACGCTGGGGCCTTTTGGAGGGTGGAAAGTGGGAGGAAGGAGGGGGATCAGGAAAAATGTTAAACAACTAATGGGTACTAGGCTTAATACCGGGATGATGAAATAATCTATACAGCAAACCCCCATGACACACATTTACCTAGATAACAAACCTGTGCTTGTTCCCCTGAACTTAAAAGTTAAAAATTTTCAAAATAAAAGGTATGATAAATCAGTGTTTTTCAAATGGTGCACCATTACCCATAAATGGGTTTTGAAATCACTATAGTGATTCAAAACCATCATTTCTTTTTGTGACAGAATAAAATAGATCAAAGTACAGAGTACTTTAAATAATAAAGCTTCTGGTGGTTTAGTTAAAATTTTTCAATTATAGAAACCTTTTTGTGTTTATGTGCATGTTTATGTGATTATGTGTTTATAATTTACATATTTATATGCATATATATAAGTACTTGAGATCACAATGAAAAATATATTTTATGCTGAGGATCAAGTTTAATTAAAGTATAAAACACTACTTTAGATTTTTTTTTAATTTTTTTTTTTTTTTTTGAGACAGAGTCTTGCTCTGTCACCCAGGCTGGAGTGCAGTGGCACGATCTCAGCTCACTGCAGCCTCTGCTTCTCAGGTACAAGCGATTCTCATGTTTCAGCCTCCTAAGTAGCTGGGTCTACAGGCATGCCCCACCACATGCAGCAAATTTTTGTATTTTTAGTAAAGACGGGGTTTCACCATGTTAGCCAGCATGGTCTTCAACTCCTGACCTCAAGTGATCCATCCCCTCCCAAAGTGCTAGGAATACAGGCCTGAGCCACTGAGTCTGGCCTGCTTTAGAGGTTTTTTCTTTTCTTTTTTTTCTTCATAGTCTAAAGATACAGAGTATGGTGAGAGCATTCTAGGTATTGGAAGTAAAATTCAATGCATTTTAGAAAGAATACTGTGTAAATGATTATCTGGATTACTGCTCTATAATAAAATAAACGCATCATCGATACACATTAACAAAGATCATACCAAAATCTTATGCTGAGTAATAGAAGTTAGGCATGAAATAAAGCATACTGGATGATTCTGTTTGTATGGAAATCCTAGAAAAAACAAACAGCTGAAGTACAGCACCAGAAAACTTATCAGTAGTTGCTCAGGAGCTGGGAGAAGGGGCATGAGTGCATTTTGGAGTTATGGAAATGTTTTATTTCTTGATTGACGTGGTGGTTATATGGATATAAATATGCATTAAAAAGTCATCTCACACTACATTTAGTATAGGTGCATTTAATTGTAAAATATGACTCTATGAAGCTAAACAAATGATTATTACAAAAAGTTCTGGAGCTGAAATAAACCTATCAATGAATTGGAAGTTGCTTTTTTCTCCTTTCTTTTTTTTTTTTTTTTTTTTTAAAGCAACTCCTTAACTATGCCAAAAAACTGAAACCCTCCTGAATATGGTAAAATGTTTAATGGTAATTTGAAGGCATTCAAGGCAATCAGATCTGATACTCTATTTTGGTTGAAAGCTGCCTTTACAAGCCTCATGCTATTTCTCTCACTGTGAACGATTTTGTGTTTACAGAGTCACTCCAGGCTCCTCATGCCCCATCCTGCAGGCCAACTGCTCACTGAGGCTGAGCCTGGGTGCATCTGTCCAAGGTCAAGACCCCTCAGGATGGCCCCTCTGCCCACCATCACTACTGCTTGTTCAACACAGAGAAAATATTTTGGACTCTCAGCTGCAGATTAGGGTTTGTCTCATGACCATAGCCACACGAGCTCTGTTTGCATTTGGTGATATTTCTGTGGCTCGTTTAATATATCGATTTCTCCTTTCCCTCTGCTAAACCAGGAAGAAGTCACTGATTCTTATTGATTTAGTTAATCACATGAATAAACCTCTGATGACAGCCCCAGAAGCCACTGTAAGTCTTCATGCCCTCTCCAAGCACTGGTGTCGGCTACCAGGGTGCCCCTTCCTGTCCTTTTCTGCACATGCCCAGATTCGTTCAGCCAGAGCCACCCCCCTTCTCTTCCGCTTCCCTGTCCCACTGGTGTGGTTGTTCCATGAATGCTGGTGATTCATGCATGGAGCACCCGATAACCTCTCTCTCCTCTTCATGCATTTTCATTTCCCTCCCAATCCTGACTTTTTCTTTGATCAACTTGAGTGTGGAAACACTTTCTACTTTACATTTTCCTTTTAGTAACTGTTTTTAAATTTTTGATATTTCCTTTTATTCATCTGTTTTCCATGTACCAAGAAATAGCACAAAGAATGCAAACAAATAATGGGAAAACAGAAACCACCCAATTGTCGGGAACACACATCCTATTTTATGGAATGAAATGTTGACCAATTCCAAAAAAAAAAAAAAAAAGAAATCCAGTAATCCAGTAGTCATTCTTAGTTGGATGGCGGCAAGGGCTTTTGTGTGTATGTTTATAAATAATCTTCTTGAAATAGCTATATAATGTGATTAAATTTAGCCATGCCTCATGTAAATAAAAGTGTTAATTTTTATTATGGTATTTCAATTCTATTATGGTAGAATTGAATGCATAGAATTCTATTAAATTCCTCATAGATTATAATGGGTCACAAAGGGGTTATGCCTGAAACATACTGTGCTCCTTGAAAAGTTTTGAGAGACGCTGTTAAAATTAATGGCCCTAAAATAGATAAGAAATCTCAGTCTTATCTCTGACTTCTGGCCCTGTTGCTATGTTTGATATTGAGAAATCTTGATGCTGGTCGCTGACCAAAGGTAGATAATATGTCCCATAAGGGTGTTTAAGAGAGAGGAGTGCAAATGGCTCTGCTGTGGAGTCTGTTTAGTTTCTTTAGCAAATACATGCAGCCCATCATTCCATCTGTCAGACCCTGCTGTAACTGGAGTGGGACCACACTCAGCCTAATATGCTTCCCAAGACTAACCCAATAGGCAAGCACCATCATTGCTCCTGTTTTATAGAGGAAGCAACTGAGGCATGACCAGACTGAGCAGCTTGGCAAAGGGTCCACAGCTGGTGAGTGGCTGCACCAGGACCCAGATTCTCCATGTGAAGTGAACCTCTCAGTGTCTGTCCTCCAGGAACCTCTGTGGCAGACAACATCAGATGAATCAGGCCCTTCCCAAAGTGTGCCACCTTGAAACATAGGAGGAGGTTGGAGATGTCTGTCTTTTTGATTGCAAGGCAGAAAGCAGCTCAGTGGTGTACTTGGAAGCTTCCCTTCCACGCTGCCTTGGGACTCACTGACCTCTCCATGGTGCATTCCTTGGCTTTCCTTTTAGCTGGAGGCATCTTTGTTGAGCCCTGGAGATAGGATGTCCTCCCACCCACATGGGCTGAGCTGGCAATCCAGCCTGCACCAGCACCTGCCCTGCCTGCCATGTCTATTTTCAAACAGCACAGGAACAGCGTGGACTAGCGGTGCTACTCTTCAAATTTATTTTAAAATGATACCAATAGTAAAACCTAAAGTCATTATTATTTTTTGCAGATTATTATTTCCCAGAAATAAAAAGATGCAACACGATGTTCACACATTGTGATGTTCTTTTCTTGCAATGCTTCCCCGACCTGTCATTACCCTTGAATAGGCATATTTGTCATGATGTGTTCTTATTACAGAACTTAGTCATTTTTGCTTATGAGACTAGGAAAAATCTTCTCTCTGGAAACTCCACGGTTCAGCCTGTGTTTTGATGCTTGAAACAGGCACATCTTAGTCACTAGGGGACGACACTAGTTAAAACAATACGAATTTAATGGTTGTATTTTCCATCTATGTAGGGGGGAGAGTGTAGAATCTAATTTGCCTATTTTATGCACAACTTCAGTGAAAAATGGGAGTAATTTACAGCTCCTGTAGAATTATTCATGTTATTTTCTGCAGAGTCAAAACGCTTTTCATTCTCTTCAAAGTCATACTGTTTAAAGTTTTGAAGCATTCCACCTTGATAGTAAATTATACTTTTGATACATGCATATAAACTTCATAATCTCCATGGGGCAATTTTAATGATAAGAATCTGCTCAGGAAACTCTCTCTGATTCCACTTGAGAATGTATTTTTCTTTAGATTTTTTTAAAACGTGCATATAATATACACATTCCTAATCTACAACAAATTAATGTGTGAAAGACCAAGAACTGGCATATCATCAGAAGAGCACTGTTACATTTTTTAATGAAAAGAGCTACTTGAGCCACAGATGTCCCAAATTCAGTCTTCGAAAGTTGAGAAAGCTGCTGGGACCTATGATCAAGTGCAAGAACGTGGCCTCCCTAGAGCTGCAGTCCATGTATGACATTGTTGGTGTGGGTGCTGCCATGTATGTTGCCAACTTGCTTGTAGAAAACATTACTGAATTATTTGGTTAATAACGAACCTCGAATTCTCACATTACAATGTGAAGAAGTAGGAATGGAAAGGCCAACATTTCCTCCATCCCCTGATCAATTTCTAGACTTTCAATTTTGAACTCTAAACAAACTCAAAGAATAAAATTAAAATACACTATGATGCAGTCTAGGAAATTAAAATGTCATAATTATTCACTGTCTTTCATGACGTACAAGTTTAAAATATCTTATTTTTTTTCTTTTCATTTATAGAGGGAGTTTTCTCCATGTTGCCCAGGCTGGTCTGGAAATCCCGAACTCAAGTGATCCGCCTGCTTCAGCCTCGCAAAGTGCTGGAATTACAGGCATAAGCCACCATGCAGGGCTTAGTTTAAAATATCTTTGAGAAGAATGATTATGCTGGCAAGTGTTTCTGAATGGAATATTTGTGCAAAGTATATCAGCAAAAGGAAGCCGCAGTCTTAGCCACATTGGACCTCATTGTTAATGAAGAGTCATCAGTGTCCTACACAAATGGCAAAAATAACTTAATATTTTTTGAATGTCAAATTAATTGTAATTTATATAAAGCATATTAATTACAATTTTATGTTACAATATTTTAGGTGATCAAACATTCATCTTTTGTTAAATTACATATGTGTGCCCCTATGCCTGGTGTTAGGCAATATTCACTCCACAGTTACAGTAGATGAAATTACACAAAACAGGTTCCTAAATAACTCTGTATATAAAACAGTTTCCTAAATAACTCTATATAAACATCAGAGAGACTATGACGTCAAACCAATCAATTCGCCAAAAGTGTTCTTCCAGATAAGGGAGTGTTCAAGTCTATACGGCCATCCAAACTAGTCACAAACAGTGATTGAGATAACGATGATAAAAAGGTATTTATCCACTCAAAATCTGTAAGCCCTGTATATCAAAAGCAAATAGAAAATTTAATAAAGGTAGACTGTAACAGACTCAGTTTATAAGAACTATAAGACATTGTAAACATCGCTTTAAATTTCTCTACATATAAAATAGGATTGTGGCTGGGCACAGTGGTTCACACCTGTAATCCCAGCACTTTGGAAAACTGAGGCAGGTAGCTCACCTGAGGTCAAGAGTTCTAGACCAGCTTGGTTCACCTGGTGAAACCCCCTCTCTATTAAAAATACAAAAACTTAGCTGGATGTAGTGGCACTTGCCTGTAATCCCAGCTACTCAAGAGCTGAGGCAGGAGAATCGCTTGAACCCAAGGAGTGGGGGAGGTTGTAGTGAGCAGAGATCTTGCCATTGCACTCTAGTCTGAGTAACGAGCAAAATTCTGTCTCAAAATAATAATAATAAATAAAATAGGAATGTGAAAGATAACTATTCGTTATTGAATATTAATACTTTGATACTAGTTGATTGACTTCTGGCCATTTATTTATTTATTTATTTATTCAAAACAATTTTATTCTGTGCTAATAAGAGCCAGGAAGTGAGCTAGCCATACAAATGATAAGTAAACCAAAAAACTTCTTAATTTTGTTGTCTGTGTGCATTCGAATTATCACTGAAAATATGAATCTACATTGATCTTCCTACCAAAAAGTCCATGCAGTGCACTGATTCACCTCACTGCCAGCATTACCCATGTCTCCTCCCGGGGAATTTGGATCTCTTCCCTCATGTGGAAGACTCTTAACTGCAGCATCTCCTCCTGACATTATCCTTCAGACCCCCAGGCTGACCTCGTTGTAAATACAGAGGCATCTTGGAGCCACAGCTCAGCTCACTTTTCCTCTTACTCTTTACCCTGGGTCCTCTGTTATATGATAAGAGTTTTTCAGCATTTATACTCTGAATATATACCACCTTTGGAACTGTCTATTCTCCAAAAAGGAAGAATTTTATAACCAAATGTGCTGGATATCATCAAAGTCTTTTTTTAAACGGTCACATAGTCAATAATTTGATTTTGTTGTGTGCATATTAACTCTCACATTAAATAAATAGATAGGGCCAGGTGCGGTGGTTCATGCTTGTAATCCCAGCACTTTGGGAGGCCAAGGCCGAGCAGATGATGAGATCAAGAGTTCGAGACTATCCTGGCTAACATGGCGAAACCCTGTCTCTACTAAAAATACAAAAAAAAAAAAAATTAGCTGTGTGTGGTGGTGCGTGCCTGTAGTCCCAGCTACTCAGGAGGCTGAGGCAGGAGAATGGCTTGAACCAGAAAACGGAAGTTGCAGTGAGCCAGGATCGCGCCACTGCACTCCAGCCTGGCAATAGAGCGAGACTTTGTCTCAAAAAATTAAAAAACAACAACAAATGAAAAAATAAAAAATAATAATAAACAAAATAAATAGATAGGACTTAACAATGTAAAAACAATTCTTAGCCCAAGGGCTGTACAACAACAGCCTACAGATGGGACCATCCTTGTGGGACATACTATGTCAGCCCCTATCTAAATCCATGTTTAAAATGTACGTGAAGCTATAAAAGTTCAAAGATATAGGCAATGTCCCACAGTTATCTATCAGCAGAACCAAAACTAGACCCATGTCTTCTATCACAGTCCCCACCCACCTTTGGTTCCAATGATAACTACATAAAACAATAGTTCCTTCTTTCCCTGATTTAAGAATGACTCAGGGGCTGGGCACTGTGGCTCATGCCTGTAATCCCAGCACTTTGGGAGGCTGAGGCTGATGGATCACAAGTTCAGGAGTCCAAGACCAGCCTGGCCAAGGTGGTGAAACCCCATCTCTACTAAAAATACAAAAATTAGCCAGGAATGGTGGCGGGTGCCTGTAATCCCAGCTACTGGGGAGGCTGAAGCAGAGAGCTGCTTGAACCCAGGAGGTGGAGTTTTCAGTGAGATGAGATTGTGCCACTGCACTCCAGTGTGGGCACCAGAACGACACTCCATATGAAAACAAATGATTCATGCCACTGACTTTGCACTGGTGTGTACATGCCTTATTGGTACAGCAGTCCTTTTTGCCCAGGGTTTTGCTTTGCATGGTTTTGCTCTGTGTGGTCTGTCAACTACGGTCTATAAATATTAAATGGAAAATTCCTGAAATAATTCACATGCTTTACACTGTGTATGGTTCTGAGCAACATGATGAAATCTCATACCATCCCATTCTGTCCTGTCCAGGACATAAATCTTCCCTATGCCCAGCAGATCCATGCCGTGTGGCACACATACCTGCGAGTCATCGAGTGGCTGTCTCAATAGTCACATCTCCTGTCCTGGCATTGTAGTATTGCTGTTCAAGTCACCCTGATTTTACTTGATAATGGTCCCATACCACAAGATTAGTGAGGCTGGCAATTCAGACATGCCACATAGAAGCCAGAAAGTGCTTGTTTTGAATGAAAAGGTGAAAGTTCTTGATTTAATAAGAAAAGCAAAAAATATATGCTGAGGTTGCTAAGAGCTATGGTAAGTGAATTTTCTATCCATGAAATTGTGAAGCAATCAGAAATAAATCCAGTGTGATTTTGCTGTCACACATCAAACTGCAAAAGTCATGGCCACAGCCACAGTTATTTATAAGTCCTTAGTGAAATTCATGGGTGGAAGATAAGAACAGGAAATGTGTTCCAATTGACAGTAATGTTTGTGTCAGAAAGCATTGAGCCCGTATGAAAATGTCAGCAAGGCCATTGTCTGCAGGTAAAGGATGGTTGCACAAATTTAGAAATGGGCTTCAACTGAAAAAAACAAACAAGCAAACATTACTGGTGAGATCGTGTCTGCTGATGCAGAAGCTGCTGCCACGTTTCCAATAGAGTTGAAGAAGTGTACTCGAAAGAAAGTATATCATCCAAAGCAAGACTTCACCTGTGCTGCAATCGGGGGCTCCTCTGGTAGAAGACACCCAATAGGACCTACATTTGTGAAGTGCAAAGGAGGACCAGGGCATCAAACACAGAAGGAAACACTCACCTTGAACCTGGGCAGTGACACTGCGAGGCAAGTGGCGAACTGGATGCAGGCACAGAGCAAAGACCCTACGCTCTCAAAAACAAAACCAAGAATTCTCTGCCCATGTTCTGGCAACACAATCAGAAAGTGTGGAAGACAGCCACCTTGCTATGGAACCATTACACCAATGTTTCACCCCAGAAGTAAAAAAAAAAAAAAAAACTTGAAAAAGAAAGGGTTGAAATATAAAGTCTGTTAATAATAGATAACGCACCTGGCCATCTGAATGTGTTCCCCTATGAAAATAAAAATGTCAAAGTTGCATTTTTACTTTCAAATCCTGCCTCGTCACTTCATCGCCTTGACCCAAGACATCATGCAGTTTTTCAAGGCCACCTTCACCCACCTGGTCTTGATCACATGTGACCAGCGATTGATGAAGACTGTAATGCAGCACTGAAAGTCATTCACTATTGCTGATTCAGTAACATTCATTGAAGCTGCAATGGATGAATTAAAAACAGAAACTGTAAATGCCTGCTGGAAGAACTTATGCATTGAAATTGTTAATCATTTTAAAGACTTCAAGTGGAGAAGTTAGGAAAGCCATTCATGCAGCAAAACAAGTTGATGAAGAAGGATTTGCCAATGTACTTGAAGAAGTGAAAGGACGTGCTGAAGGCCATGAAGAAGTGCTAATGAATGAGGAATTGGAAGAAATTTTGAGTAATCTACATAGAGGAACAGGAAGAAGAAATGGAAGCAGAACCAGCTATGTGGAAATTACCAAAATTTGCCAAAGTGCTTCACACTGCACACATTAAATGACAAGATTATGAAATACAATCTTAGGATGGAACACAGTATTAATATCACACGTATAATCAGCAAAAGGTTACAAGCAGCAAAATAACAGTTCGATGAGTTAAAAGAAATATACCCCAGAACTTAAAGTATAATTAAAAAGAGAGAGAAAGATGACAACTTCTGACCACAGTAGTCTTCCAAAAGTTTTCAGGGAACAATCCTTCAACTCTTAAGGACCCCCCAGTCATCAACATTGTCTGCTTCTGGCATCTAAAAAATTGACAATATCATGGTTCCGTGATTCTGGATCATTGAAAGCAGATTGTGTTATTCAGGGATCCCTAGAAGGACAGAACTAATAAGATACATATAAAAAGGGGAGTTTATTAAGCATTAACTTACATGAGCACAAGGTCCCACAATAGGCTATCTGCAAGTTTGAGGAGCAAAGAGAGCCAGTCCAGCTCTCAAAACTGAAGAACGTGGAGTCTGATGTTTGAGGCAGGAAGTATCCAGCATGGGAGAAAGATGTAGGCTGGAAGGCTAAGCCACTCTCTCCTTTTCACGTTTTTCTGTCTGCTTTATATTTGCTGGCAGCTGATTAGATGATGCCCACCAGTTTAAGGGTGGGTCTGCCTTTCCCAGCCCATTGACTCAAATGTTGATCTTCTTTGTCAACACCCTCACAGACACACCAGGATCAATACTTTGCATCCTTCAATCCAGTCAAGTTGACACTCAGTGTTAACCATCACACAGATGTTTCATCAGACGGGCAATGCTAGCTTAACTGGCACATCACAGTGTCTGCATCATCCACCTCAATCCATCTCATGTAGGCATCGTATGGTCTCACATCAGCACCAGAAGGAGTGTGAGTACAGCACAATAAGATATTTTGAGAGAGATCACATTCCGTGTAGCTTTTATTACCACATATTGTTAATAGTGTTCCACTGTGTTATTAGTCACTGTTGTTAATCTCCTACTGTGCCTAATTTATAAACTTTATCTTAGGTCTGTATGGATAAGAACAAACATAGCATATATAGGGTTTGTTAGTATCTGCAATTTCAGGCACACACTGGGGGTCTTGGACTACATCCTTCATAGAGAAACGCGGACTGCTGTAATATTAGCTTTCTTCTTATACAAGGTAGTTATGAAGGAAAAAGGGTGACCATCTGTCCTTCAACTATAGTGTTATTCAATGCTGATTGACTTAGTATTTAACAATACTCATTTATATATTTTATGTATACATATTTAATATTATATATGTGTATATTTGTGTATGTATATATATACATATACACAACACATTTATATAGTTCAAAATGATTTTAAATGCTGTAACACAATCATAAAAGTGGAAGCTCAGACATGGATTTTAGTGTCATTGACTTTGCTAAAATGTGCACCTATAGAAATAAAATAAAGCATTTATTGTGTTAACATGATGTTTGGCACGTCTACACTTATTTCAGACTCAGAGACATTTGGTTGGTGACACATTTGTTGTAAGGAATTCAATTAGTGCTTCCTTACACAAGGTAGTGATTTAAGAACCTTCTCTGTCAATAAAATTTAGGTAGATAAATTGGAGAAGACAGTGCCAAATTTTCAACAGTGTGATCATTTATGATGTTCCCCATCAATATTTAAAAACAATTCTAAATATAGACACCAAGAACACTCATTGTAGCATTTTAGTATAGTTTTAGTCATAAAGAGGCCCAGTGACTGTAAGAACATAGTCCTGATTTTAGTAAGTATAATTTTTAAAGTTTTATGTTTTAATATAGATTTCTTTATTCTTTGTCAGCATTTTATATGTATATTTCGTGTGTATATTCATAAACATAACCCAATTTGAAGAGGCTCTTCTTATCATGCTAAATAATCATTGCTTTATTTTTTGACAATTCCTTTAAAATATTAATTAAATGCTAGAAAATACTGGTGTTTTCTATTGGCATAATGACATTTAATAACTCCATTAAAAGTTCCATCTTTCATTTTGCCTGAACATTGGATTAATGTGAATGCCGTATTGGTATTCAGCAGTTCCTTTTATTGGAAACTAACTGGCATTGGAAATTTGCCAACAAAATGTTTAAAAATCAAGTTGAAATTTTTAAAATGTTTGAAAATGTAAGTATCTTTAAATATCATGACAGCTCTAGAAGATTTGAGAGCATTTACTATAATATTTCATATCAATGCAGTGACAGGAGCCACCACCAACACTAAACATATATCAGTGCACATACATACATACATGTATTTTGTAAACATATTTTACTTGAGAATGTCAAGTCAGTTCCAGAGTCAGTAGACTCAGGAACGTCTTGGCTCCATCAGAGTCATAAGCGTGACACCTCTGAAGAGGGCTTAAGCCCATCTGATGGGGCAATGGGACATTTCCAAGTTGGTGAGTGGATTCAGCTAAAATATCTGGCATGTGTCAGCATTCTGTAAATGTCACTTCTGTTCTCCTTTCCCAACTCCCATCTCACAACACACATCTCCCACATGCCTTCCAGTCACAACCGGTTGCTCTACCAGATAAATGCACATTAACATGGAACCTAAGTCATTAGAAAGAGTCCTGGAGAAGAAGCCCCCCGTCCCAAGAGAAGAAATCAGGAAGGACTTAAGAGGCGTAGAGGAGTTCAAAGCCTGTGCTGTTCTGCCGTGGCCGTGAGAGCAACAAACGAAAGGCCCATCAAACTTCCTAAATAGATTAATTAAAACTGCCACACTGAAAGCCTGGCAAAAGAACAGATGAATCTATTACAGATGTAAAAACAACTATCCCTTATTTCTACAGGACTAGACAAGATGCTCAGGTTTTTTTAAAAAAAGAAGAAAATTATGGTTATGCAGCATGCCAAAAGGAAAGTGAAATGGCAGATCTGTAGACAGAAATCACCAAAATCAGATTCAAATATGACAGATGGTGAAACTCTAAAAAAGAAATTAATGCAATCAAATAGGATTTCAAAGGCTTTAAACAAACAAGGTAGACAACAGGCAAGATTAGGTGCACAAGTGTGGCAGTAAGATGGAAACTGTCAAAATAACTAAATGGGACTCCAGAAATTAAAAAAACAACAACCAAATATGCACTGCAACAGAGATAGAGAACGCTTCTGAGAGCCTCCCCAGTAAACGTCACTGTGGGGAAATACATCTCTAAAGTTCTCAGTGCTCCAGTAAAAAGTCTCAGCTCCCTGAGAACACTTTCCTTTTTACTTTTCACATACCATGAAGATCTGTAGACATTTCCTTAGTTAATTGCCTGGATCTAACGGGATAATAACACTTCTATCTCCCCCAAAAAGCAAATAGTTACAACTTAGATCAGCACCTAGGTTAAGCTCCCAAGGAGGCAGGAAGACCAGTGCACTCTCTCCCTCATCTCTTCCACTCAAAATGGACAAAGCCTTGGCCCTTAAAGCTATTTCCAAGTCATAAAGCCAGAGAACAGATGGGCTTAGCTGGGCCCTGGAGAGACTTTCGTACCAATAGGCTGGATAAATGTTCTTCCCATTACACCGTAAAGAAAATACTCTCAGAAGGGGTTAGAAGACTGGACTCTTGGAGCTTAGTAAGTGGAGAAATCCTATTTTTAGCTGTCCCTTTCAGTCTATAGACTGATATCCACTGCTCATGTAAAAATTTCACCATCGGGTTCTCATTGTAGGTCTCTGAGGGTTTGCTGGGTCTTGCAAAGTAATGATACAATGCTACTTAATAATATAATAATATAATGCTATTCATAATACACTTGTATTAATAATATATTACTATTAATAATAATACAATGCTATTAATCTACTTGTTTCAATAAAGAACTCTTGTCTCTGACCCTTGGGTTTTATTTTTGTTTTTTTAGTTGTTTTTTTTTTTTTTTTTTTTTTTTTCAGACGGAAGTTTCACTCTCGTTGCCCAGGCTGGGGTGCAATGGCGCGATCTCAGCTCGCCACAACCTCCGCCTCCCAGTTCCAGCAGTTCTCCTGTCTTAGCCTCCCTAGTAGTTGGGAATACAGGTATGTACCGCCACACCCGGCTAATTTTGTATTTTTAGTAGAGACGAGGTTTCTCATGTTGGTCAGGCTGGTCTCTAACTGTCGGCCTTCCAAAGTACTGGGATTACAGGCGTGAGCCACCGCTCCCGGCCGAGACTTGCCTTTTTGCAATATCTATCTATCCATCCATCCATCTATCTTATTACCTATCTGCTTGTCAATCATCTCTCTGTAATCTCTCTACCTATCATCTCTAATACAAAACTATTCCAGTGGGATAACATCTCAGATTTTTCACAATTTTAGACAGTGTGATAATGCAGATAAAGAAAGAACTAGTGAACTTTGTCAGCAGCTATGAAAGGTCTAATATTGTACATTATTTGGTAGCTAATAAGTTGCCTGCCACATCATTCATATTTGCAGAAAACATACAGTTCTGGGATCAAAGGCAGTTTCTCAGTTGTGGGGCAGCACACAGCACACACCTGTGTCCATGCCAGCTCCCCCTGCCCCTCCCCTGCAAGTCCCACGGAGTGAGTTGTGACAAACCAATGGGATGCTGCACACGCAGGGCTTAGCCTTACAGTAGGAGTGCCCAGGGTAGCAGACCCAGGGATGTTACAACAGGCTGCAGGGCATCTTTTGAACTTTCCCTGGGAGGAAGACATTGTCTTTAAGCTCACAGCAAGCAAACCTGCTCTTGGCTCTGAATGACATTGTGTCCATCCCCCAGAACTGTTCCCTCTAGAAACATCTTTGGAAAGGCATTTCAGAGCAAGAGTTGCTGGCGTAACAGCCACTAAGAGGAGGGAAAATGTGAGAGGCTCTCAGGGGATGTCTCTCAACAAACTCGAAGACAGCTTTAGAAACGTTATCCAAACTGGATCACAAACAGTAAAAGAAAATAAAGAAAAAAGAAAGAGAAAGAGACGGCATCCAAGTGCAGTGAGACAATCTTGGGCTAGGATACGGGTAACTGGGATCCCACGAAGTGAAGGGAAGACAGTGCAGTGCAATGAATTCTTAGAGAATCAACAGCCACGACTTGTAAAAAAGTTAATATTAGACACAAAAATATAGATCAAAGGAGCTCTGAAAACATCAAAATGGGGAAACACAGATTAATAAATCAAACAAGAATCAAAAAAATTCCACATAGGCCTACTTTATTCAAATTGCTGAAACAAAATGCAAAGAGAAAATCCTAAATGTATGTGGAGAATTAACAACAACAAAATTTGTATAAAAAGACAAATATAAGAATTACAACAGACTTCTCAGAAACCTCTCAAGCCAGAAGACCGCGGAAGACTTCTTCAAAGTTGAGACTGTGACCTAAGGAATTTAACTCCATGAAAATAATCCTTCAAAAAGCGAAAGAGAAAAAAATACCTTTAAAAAGAAAAAGAAAGAGAGGGGAGAATGCATGGCGTAGCAGACCTACACTGTAATATAATGTTGAAGAAAGTGTTTTAGACAGGAGAGAGAGGGTGACAGAAACTTGGATCAGCCCATAGAAATGATGAGAGGTAGAAACAGAATTACAGATGGCAGCATAAAATATAGTGTTTCTTCATTTTTAGTTTATTTAAATGGTAACAGTGTCTAAAGCAAATATAGCTGTGATTTATAGCAGTGGGAATGTACTTACAAGTTTCTTACTGTAAATGTGAAGTTAAAAGGTAGACTCTGATCATTCAAAATGTATATTTTAGGCCAGGCATGGTGGCTCATGCCAGTAATCCCAGCACTTTGAGAGGCTGAGGTGGATGGTTCACAAGGTCAAGAGATCAAGTCCATCCTAGCCAACATGGTGAAACACCATCTCTACTAAAAATACAAAAATTAGCCAGGCATGGTGGCAGGCACCTGTAGTCCCAGCTACTTGGGAGGCTGAGGCAGGAAAATCTCTTGAACCCAGGAGGCGGAGGTTGCAGTCACCAGAGAATGCACCACTCCACTGCAGCCTGGTGACAGAACGAGAATCTGTCAAAAAATGCATATTTTATTTTATTTTCTGATTTCAACATTTCTTTTAGATTCCAGAGGTACATGTGCAGGTTTGTCACAAGGGTTTATTGTGTGATGTTGAGATTTGGGCTTCTATTGATCCCATCACCCAGGTAGTAAGCATGGGACACAG
Organism: Ateles fusciceps; assembly: GCA_036589455.1. Classification (NCBI taxonomy): domain Eukaryota; kingdom Metazoa; phylum Chordata; class Mammalia; order Primates; family Atelidae; genus Ateles; species Ateles fusciceps. The sequence goes on from JAZHEH010001829.1 coordinate 433,344, forward strand.
TAGGAAATTTTTAGCCCTTGCCCCACTCCCTTCTTCCTCCAGTGGTCCCCAGTGACTCTCATCCCTCTGGTGGTCCCCATTGTCTCTCATTCTCTCTGGTGGTCCCCAGTCTCTCTCATTCCCTCTGGTGGTCCCCAGTATGTCTTGTTCCCATCATCATGTCCATGAGTACCTAATGCTTAGCTCCCATTTATAAGCGAGAACATGTGATATTTGGTTTTCTGTTCCTGTGTTAATTCTCTTAGGATAATGACCTCCAGCTGCATCCATGTTGCTACAAAGGACTGATATCTTTCTCTTCTGTGTCGGAGTCGCATTCCATGGTGTATATGCAACATATTTTCATCACCCAGTATGTCACAAATGGGCACCAGGGCTGGTTCCATATCTTTGCTATTTTGAAGAGTGCTGTGATAAACACATGAATGCTTGTGTCTTTTTTGGTAGAATGATTATATTCCTTTGGGTATATACCCAGTAATGGGAATGCTGGGTCAAATGGTTAGTTTTTTTCAGAAATCGCCAATCTGCTTTCTGAAAGTGTATATTAAATATTGAAAAGAAATCACTAATGTTTTGAAAAATAAATAGTAATTGTACAGTAGATATAAAATCAAATCATTAGAGGAGGGACAACATAGCAAAGGAAGGGAAAAATAGATTATAAATGGGAATAATAGAAAAAGCATGAAGTATAGTAGATCCTTACACAAACATATCAAGGATTACAAGGAATGTGAACTTTTCAAAGACCCAGAATATGTCAGATTGGATAGAAAAGAAGACTGTGGTGTTTACAAAAAAACCCACTGTAAATATAAAAACATAAGTTAAAAATAAATTGATAAAATATGGAAAACAATATAACAGGCAAAATTAACCAAATGAAATCTGGAGTAGCTGCATTAATATCAAATATAAGCTATAACAGAATATTATGAGGAATAAAGATGAATAGTGCATAATGGATAAAGAGGTTAGGACGATTTTTCAAAAGAAAAATAACAGTCCTGAATGTGTGTGCAGCTAACAAAAGCTACAAAATAAGAGGCAGAAACTGATACAACTGAAAGGGAAAATAAAGACATTAAAATTCTTTGGGGGGGGGGATGCTAGCAGTCTCCTCACAGTAATTAATAGAATTACTAGGTAGAAAATCAGTAAGTCCCTTTTTTAGAAAACCTGGTATAAATTATTCGACAGTAGGTCTCACTTACCATTTTTGAGCACTCTACTAAAAAACTACACAAAAGTTAATATTTCTACACACGGACCATTTCTACAGACAGACCATATTCTGGCCACAACACCAGAAACAAACACACAAAAAAAAAAAACAAGTGTCAAAGAATAGAAATCTTAAAAAGAGTATTCTCAAATAATAATGTAATTAAAATAGAAGTTAATAAAAGAAGGTGTCTGAAAAACTTTTGCTCAAATATGGACAAATTTTTAAATACTGGGAAATTAAACAACCCATTCTATTTACAAAAAGAATAATAAATATTTTAAACTAAATGAAAACAAAAATATAATATATCAAATGTTATGGGATTCGGTTAAAGCCGCACATAGAGGAAATTGCACAGCATAAAAAGCTTACATTTTATGAAAAGAGCAATCTCCAATGAGCAATAGGAGCTTCCACTTATATAGCTTAACAAATTAAATTCAAAGGAAGTACAACGAAGCAAACAATAACATCAGAGCACAAACAGCAGGAAATCAAAAGACAAAATAAAATTAAAAGTTTTATTTTTAACAAGAAAAATGATAAACCTCTGACCAGACAGAGATTGAAAGAAATATTTGCCAAGAACATACATGATAAAGGTCTTATATTTAGGAAATTCAAAAGCAAAATAAAAAAGTAAACCCCAATTCTATTATGAAATGAGCCAAAAATCTGAACATGCACTTCATTAAATAAGACACACAAATCGTAAATGAACATTTGAAATGATACTCATCGTTATTAATTATTAGAAAGGGACTTCTCAAAGCAACAATAATATTGCACCACACACCTATAAGAAGACAAAACAGGCCAGGCGTGGTGGCTCACACCCGTAATCCCCACACTTTGGGAAGCCGAGGTGGGCAGATCACCTGAGGACAGGAGTTTGAAACCAGCCTGGCCAACATGGTGAAAGCCTATCTCCACTAAAAACACAAAAATTAGCTAGATGTGATGGTACATGCATGTAATCCCAGCTACTTTCGAGGCTGAGGTGGGAGAATTGTTTGCACCAAGGAGGCAGAGATTGCAGTGAGCCAAGATCACACTATCACACAGAATAGTCAGGCTCTGTCCCCAGGAGCTGTCCAGGGCTCGGTCCTGAAATCAAGCTGGCTTGGGCTGCTGCTGGATTTTTGCTGTTCAGCAGGCAGGGTTACCCTTTCTCACACAGCAGGCCCCGTAGATTAAGGTGGAAACACGCATTGAGGGAAGATGAGTTCCAACTCTTAAGAAAGCAAATACCAAGCGTGGTATAATTCAATTTGGAGAATAATGAGACCTAATTGTAAATATATGATAATTGAAACCAGGAAATGCACTCTCAAAACAAGGAGTGTCAGGATTTAAGAGACTTGAGAGAAAGGAAACGGTCCTTGCACAATTATACTAACTCAAGGGGACAGTAGGGACATATGCAAGCCTTTATGACCGAGAGGGAAAATGAGAATATCAAGTTAATATGAATAAAATGAAGAAGCCAGGAATAGAAATGTTCTGAGCAAAAACGAGAAACCGAGCATTGTGTCCATTTAAACATAGAAGTGAGACTAAACAACTGAGATTTAGAATTACAGTTAAGAAGATAATTCTGTTCACTTTAACAAAGTTGATAAGTCGTAGAAAATTGACTCATTAACTGAGAAGACCGTTTGCTGCCTTATTGTTACAGAAGGTGATGAGTCACCTCCATATTTCTGTGACAAGCTCAGTGATTTTTAAATATTTTATCAGTGTACAACTTAAAATAATGACAAAATATCTAATATCAGTATTTCCTTTCTCTCTATTTATCTTGTTACAAACTCAACCAAATTAAATTTGATCCTAGAGACACTCTGAGTAGAGTGTGATCTCTTGTTTACAAGATGTGTGTATTTACCTCTATTTTTCTGCTATTCTAGCCATGCACAGCTGACTACATGCTTACAGAGATTCTAAAATATTTTTCTAAATGGTGAAGACTTTGGGTAAAGTTTTGCTCTTTGTATTTTTATACATTGCTCACAAGTTTTTAGAATGCTGATGTTGATCTTTTTCATAAAAGTGTAGTGATAGATATTCATTCATTTCCAAATTAGAAAGAGTGCTCAAGGGAAGAGTGTGGGTGGGAGATATACTCAAAACTTTTCACTTCCAAATGCATCTGATAAGTCAGTCCACGCTTTCATGTTATGAGTTTTTCCATTGGCACAACCTCCATTAAATAACTCATCAGTCAACACCACTTTATGGAATGGTACTGTCAGCAGAACTTGCAGCAAGTCACAAAGTGCTACTTTAGCATAATCTTTGGCATATCAGATTTCATTATGCCTTTTTAATGATAAATGCATCTCAAAGTAATTTTATTCATTGCAGGTACAAATTCAATTTCTTAAGTTACTTGTAGTGCCCAATGAAATTTTCAAGTATGTAGAGATGCAACATCATTTCCAAGCCTCCCGTGGAGTAAAAAAACATGAACAGTAACAGAATGATTTAAATATAATTTTGTTTTATAATCACATTAGTATTGAAGATATACTGAAAATAAAATATTCCAGCTGGAAGAACTTTATCAGTTCCAGTGCTTACCTCAAGTCTAGATGGGGTTTTCCCCTAATCAGCAAGGTATGTAATGAAAATTCTAGACACCTGTGTTTATAATCAGATTTCCTCACCATCACTGTTAGTGGAGAATGTATTATTGCAACACATTGTATACATTTTATTTATCTCTATATTGTTCACATTTTCTAAAATAAAATTGTAATCTATATTTTTTCTGTTTATAAATTAATTAAAAGTCATAGTTAAACTCTTTTGAGCACTGTATAGCATTTTCTTCAAGGTGCCATCATTTTTTTTTCAGTGCCATCATTTTATAGTATAAAGGGTTGGTATAAAATACCAAACAGCTAGGTTGAAACTAAAAATAATTTATCCTAAAACAGAGCCTATGATTTTGCTAATCCCTGGAAACAAAATTCCTAATACCAACTGGATCTCTGTCCATGTGGCTTTTACATAATTAAAAATAAAATACGGCGAGGCACGGTGGCTCATGCCTGTAATCCCAGAACTTTTGGAGGCAAAGGCGGTGGATCACAACGTTAAGAGATCGAGACAATCCTGATTAATAGGGTGAAAGCCCGTCCCTACCAAAATTAGCCGGACATGATGGCTCACACCTGTAGTCTCAGCCACTCACTCAGGGGTCTGAGGCAGGAGAATCACTTGAGCCCAGGAGGTGAAAGTTGAAGTGAGCCGAGATCATGCCACTACCTTCCAGCCTGGGCGATGGAATGAGACTCCATCTCAATAAAATAAGATAAAATAAAATAAGGCATGAAAAATCGTCACTCACAGGAGTTACACCTGCTTCCATCACTGACTGCCTTCTTCATTAACTTCCAGTTTTCTCACTAGGCAGGTACAGATCTCCTGCGGAGAGGAAAGTGTACATTCATTTAGGCTGGATATTTATTTTCTTACTGGTCTTTGGAAAAGAGCAAAAGGATTTGCCAACACAAAAGCTTATAGCAATGATGCTTCTTAAGAACTATTTTTATTGGCAAATAACCTACTCTTACTCTTAGGATACAGACCTTGGCCATCAGCCCTATGGTTTATCCACCCAAGAACTGGGTTACTGCCTCATAAAATTAGTGGAAAGAGTCTATTATCACTTAATTAGAAAATAAGACACTTATTGTTCCTTTTTACTGCAGTTTTATTCAATGACTCCTGGGTGTATTTCTCTTTCTCTTTCAAAAAGAAAAAAAAAAAGTCAGTTTAGGCTTGGTCAGCATGCCTATATCATGACTAAAATACATTTCATTATTTTATATTGTGAGCATGAAGTCAGGTTTTCAATACCCAAGAGATGACCAAGCAAATCAATTGAGATACATAAAACTGGTCACATCAGACCTCATTAAATCAGGCCATACATAACACTGGCCAAATCAGACCTCTTGGACTATATAAGAATAGACATGTGCAGTTTCTACTGATACCAGTTATGTGTGCTTACAATTTCGAGAATTAGCTCAATCAACCAAGCCTTTCTTATGGAGTACACAAGGACCCACAGCCAGACAGCAAACAGGCAGCCCTGAGACAGCCTTCAAAATGGAAGCCTCTGCAGAAGGCTGAGGTGCAATTTCCTTGGGTTCCTTACTCTCTGGGGAGCTCTGACCAGCAGGGCAGACTTCAGCACCTGAGGTGCTGGGCTTTGATGTACATGTGCCTGAAGAAGTCCAAGCCCCTCCCTGGTATCATCAGGACACAACCTTTCCAATATTGTCATTGCAGTTTGATGAAATGGCAGGCCAGCACTCAATCCATCATCCCCACAATCTACAAAGATTGATCATCCTAAGGTCTGGGCTCTAAGTTCGATTCTAAAGGGTTCTGGTGACTGTCATAGGAAGGGCACCTGCACAGTACTTCTCATGTTGTGAAATATTTTAGGAATACAAGGAAGTAATTGCTATTATATTAAATACCCACTTACCTAATTCCAATGTCCTGGAAAGTATTTTTATTTTAACATATATACTTTAGATTTTAAAACAAATGTAAAAGGTATGTCTGCGTTTCTCTCCCACGTCCTCTTCTGTTTCTTCCTATCTTGAACTCAAGGTATTATTCTCAGGAATTTTAGAAAATGATTTACTTAAGCTTGCAGCCATCAGAGAGATTCTTCTCTCAGATACAGTGAGTTTCTCTAGCCTGTTACTTTCAAAAGTGGGTTGATATTATGGGTCCTTTATTTTTTTCTTCATAAACTTAAGAATAAACTCAGAGCTACATAATCTCTCTTTGGTTCCTCATTTTAATTTAATTTAACCTATAAATCAATTGTGGAATTACTGTCACCTTTATAAAATGGAATCTTTTTATACATACATGTAGTACACGTCTTGATTGGGTTAACACTGCTGTTTTTCAATGTTGTTGTATGATCATATAAATCTTGTGCATTTCTCTTGTCATATTTGTTTGTAGTTACTAGATTTTTTTCATTGTAAATGCTATCATTTTTACTATTTACTACCATTTATGTTTACAAATTCTAACTCCTGATAATATTTAGAAATTCCCATTTATATTTATACAGGTTATGTATCAAAAAATATACTAAACAACTTAGTTTTTCTGAGTTTGCCTATTGACTCTATTAGGTATTCTACGTATACAATTATTCCCTTGTGAAAAGATGATTTAGTTATTTCTTTTTCAATCTTCATGTATATATTCTATTTATATTTATTTCCTCCATTACTGTTCCCTGACTATTTCTATTAGGTGTTTTTTTTTTTTTGGCATTGAAAATTAGTGGCATAACGTGGTTTTCATTTATTATCCCAGTTTCTGCAGCTCAGGGATGACTTGGTTGGACAGTTATGTCTTCGGGATTTTCATGAGATTGTATCCAAGATGTCAGCAAGGCTGAAGTCATCTGAAGTCTTGACTAAGATGCTCTTAACCTTTTTGCAAGCAATAAGAATACACATGATATGCATATTCCAAGAACCATCTTCAGTTTTAATGACCCTAATTTTCATTTTTTAATTATATTTATTCCTGCTTTGTTTTAATTTTTTACTTTCTTCTGTTTTCTTTGCTCTTACTCTGTTACTTCCCATGACATTTTTAGAATGAGAAGTATTTTCTTTTTCTTGGGGAAATCACTTTGGGGAAGTTGGGTTTGAGTTTGTAATCACTGGTCCCCCCGAGGAGGCTAGATTTACGTAAAGATGCTTATAACCAAGTTATTCTAGAGGCCAAGGAAAAGACCTCAGAGCCCAGAGGAAAAAAAAATACTTCATTGGTTCATGCAACATTTTTTATGGGTATCTGGAGCCTGTATCCTCTCCCTACCCCATACGCCAAGAAAGGACTGACACTGACACTTGGGTGTCTGATGATGCCAAGGTTTGTTGCCTTTTATGGTATTGAATTTTAGATTTAAAAACAAATGTAAAAGCTATGTCTGCATTTGCCATAAAAGGCATCAAATCTTGATGAACTCTGTCAGCTTTGAGCTTGGCATTCACCAACATAGTTCCCCATGCATATTCTCAGGAAGCCAGGAATAGAACACTCATCCTCAGTGAGCTCACAGTATGGATCATGATGGATGTAAGGGGGTATGCACGTCTCTGTTTCCTGGATGAAGTGGGCTACATCTCCAACCTTCCCTGCAGTCCTGTTCCTGGAGGATCCCCTCTCTTGGAGACTGTGATTAACGTCTCTACCCACACAGGGCTTCAGTGTTGAATTTATTGAATTAGAAAAGCAAATGTGCTTCAGACAGGCAGGACTCACAGAGTGACAGCAGAAGACACTTTTGGTGCTTCCCCAAGAGCCTCCTCTACCCACTGTAAAGCTAGCACATTCCTTGCCTCTTGACAAGATCTCAGGAAGTTTCTCTAATCTTAAGCAAAAAATGCTCCCAGGGAAACTTCAAAAGAATAAGCCTATGTTTACAATTAAAGCGTCACCCCCCCTCAACATCAAATGCTGCCCTTCGCTTCTCCCCCAGATCCCCAGGCGCAGTCTGCCGGATTCCCCCATAATCAGCTCCCTGGTGGCTGGAGGTGGTGCTGAGTTCTGCAGCCATTTTCATTTGAAGGTGTCTCTGCAGAGTCCTTTTGTTTACTCCTTGAAAGCCATCATTGGGGATATTTGATTCCCCTTCCTGAGACTCAAGGGGTGCATTTTTCTACAGTCACCGGCTTCCATTTGCTCTTTGCTGGCCAGGATGGGTGGAGGCCCAGCTCCCCTGATAGGGTCCTGCCACCCTTCCATGCTATCTTCTTGGCCAGGCTCTACAATGGTGCCAGAGGGTTTCTTTCCTCCGTGGGTCAGCATAGACCTCCGTAAGCAATGCACCTGTCACACTCTGCACTCAGGGAGTCATTACAGTCCCAGCCTATGAGCTAGTCAGATTTGGATCCAGCCCCAATCTTTGTGTCCCCCCTAAAAGCTTCATGCAAACATGGTTATACCCTCACAGTGATCCCAATGAGGTCAGCCTCACTACAGTCAAGCTGTAGTGATTGCATCTTTTTTTTATTTTTTAAGATGGAGTCTCACTCTGTCACCCAGGCTGGAGTGCAGTGGCATGATCTCGGCTCACTGCAACTGCCGTCTCCCAGGTTCAAGTGATTCTCCTGCTTCGGCCTCCTGAGTAGCTGGGATTACAGGTGCATGCCACCACACTTGGCTAATTGTTGGTATTTTTAGTAGAGAGAGGGTTTTGGCATGTTGACCAGGCTGATCTCAAACTCCTGACCTCAGGTGATGCACCTGCCCTGGCCTCCCAAAGCGCTGGGAATACAGATGTGAGCCACCGTACCCGGTCCTATTGTCTATTGCACTTTGTTTTAAAGACCTGTCTCCAGTGTGCATAGTTTGCCCTCAATTTACATTTATTGAACAGCTAAATGAGCATGTCACATGCTTTGTATATGCTGACTATATGTACAGGGGCATATTGTTTCTAAAAGACAGTATTGTATTTTATAGCAATATATAATGTTTCCAAATTTAATTTTTAAATCTCTGGATACAGACATCTGCCCCAGCTTTCAATTCATTTACATTTCAATACTTGGGAGTAGGAGGTATGATTTTAGGAAATGACACAAGAATTCCTTTTCTTAGCAACACTCTTCTGAAATATTTTGAATTATTTATGCAAATTGATTTTGTTCAAGTCTCTACTGGAAAGGAATCCTAACAAAAGTGTTCAAGCAATAATATTGTGTATAGATGAAGTAATTAGGGACCAGAAAGCATCTTGGGAAGAGACAGGCCCAGGCAGTAACCTGAGACATTGGGTTTCCCAAAGAGAGATCAGAGAATGAGGACATGGAGACACCCAGAGATGGCAGTGGACGGAGAGCAGCTTGGACACTGCCCAGTGTGTTCTGGTCACACACCTGACCCTCCCACCCATGCCTGAAGGTGTCAGTCATCCAGAGCCTTGACTCCATCTCTTTCCGTAAAGCCACATAGACCGTGCCTACCCCTGATGGTCCAGCAAGTATAAGATTTGAAGTCATGCAAGCACCAGGCAACTAAATAGTTTTCATCCACATTAAAACTAAGGAGAATTATTTCCTAATGTTCTTTTGTCTTTATATATTGATTATTAAGCAAGAATTGGTAAACAAAAATTCAACCACGTGTTTTATTTGTTTGTTGTTTTTCTAGTTGTTTAAATAACAACTGTTAGAGGTAAAATCCAAGACTTTTTGAAGTGCCATTTTTGATGGTTTCACTTTCAAACACGTATTCCAAAAGTGAATGTACATAGTAGTATGAGTTACTATTATCTTACTCAAATGTCTATTTCTAAAAGTAATCTTGTGTTTAACATTTTTTTCTCAGAAAATTGCAGTAAAATAAAGGGGTACATGAATATTTAGCAACTGAAAGTGATATAGAACCCTTAGTACAGTAACTCCTTCACTTATTAAAACAGATTAAGTGGAGAATATTATTGTTGCTAAATGTCAAAAATGCATACTTCCACTGAGTGTTATGTAACTTGATCAGTTATAAATTTTTCAGCTGAGGCATTAAAATAAATTCTCCTCTGGCTACAGATATTGCTCAAATCGCCTTATATATAGATAGACACCTGGTTTACGTTTTCATATGCCATTCCTTTCATACAACTATCAGTATAAAATGGTAAATTTAGCAAATAGCTGTTTTAAAGAAAGTTTCATTTTAGGTTATACCATGGCTTATGAAGTCTTTTACACACTTGGCTTGATATTTTTGCATTACTGCATTTATGAAAATTCAATTTGTTAAATTTATAACAAAGAGATGAGGCACAAATAATTTAGCAATTCAAGCAAGTATATGTTAAGGAGAAAGATATGAGGCAAGGGAAAGGTGCTCAATAATAGATGGTTTCTCTCCCCCTCATTTTATTGACTTTGGTTTGCATAGAAGGGCATTGTTAAGCTGATAGTGGAAAAGTTTCTCTGCATTTGCTGCATCGGTCAAATGAAGAATGGAACGAAAATGGTTATCAAATGTAGAATTATTTTCCTCTGAAGTTATGCTAATCTTCTAACTCAGCTTACAGTATTCTTTTGTTCCTGAATATACTTGACAGATTTTCTAATGAATAGATAAGAATTTACATTAATTTATTAGTTTCATCTAAACATATACCTACAGAATACTTGAGTTTATTTGAAAATTACATTTAATCAAAACATTTCCCTGCATAAATCTCAAATGCAATCACGTTATAATATTGACTTTCTGATGGGGGCAGGTAAGAGTATTATAGAAGCTGGAAAACTGAGCGTTTTATAAACTGAAACTTTCTGGATAAATGAGACCCGCAACATTTAAACAGAATCCATCTGCTTCTCTGAGGGTTTATGTCTGTGTGTTTCTTTATTTCAGATGTTATCAAGAGTCAACATGTTGTACCTCTAACTGCTCATTCATGGTTGCTTGTAAAACTGCCATTCTAATGACAATGTAAAATCAAGAGTAATGAAAAGAGGCAACTCGTGGTAGGAGAACTGTAGCATGGAACAGTCATGTCAAACATTGAATATAAATACAGTAAAATATTGGAATTTGTTTCTAAAAATAAAGCTCTGATATTATTTTTAAAAACAAATATGTTTTAAAAAAATTAAACCCATTCAATTACAATTAACAATGACTGTTGCAAGAAGTTAATGGAAAATTAAAATTCTGCCTACCAAAACTTAAACTATAGAAGTAATTTTATCTGATTCCTTTTCTTCATTCTCTATTTATGTGTATTCCACAATTACTGTCTTTTTTGCTTCAAAGTTCTATTTTTTATCCCTTTTAATGAATATTGTCAAGAAAATCGGAACTTCTCTTAGTGACTGACTTATAACTTTACTCCAGGACTTCAACCCTGCCTTTATCAGTCCACAAAGGTCACTGGGGGATGCCTCACTATGCACTATGGGTGTTGCGATATCTGTCCTTTCAAAGCCCTGGGGGGGATTTAAGCAGAAGAACCTGAAACAAAAAAGATAAACTTAGAAAAGGCAATCAATGATTTATCATTATTTTCACATTAGTTTTTCTCCAGGACAATAAGTTCCCAACCAGAGCAGGAGTCTATGTGATCTAATCTGCACTCTAGGATGACCTTTTCCCAGTATTTCTTTGTGGTAAAACATCATACCATGAACCTGTTCAGAGGCATTGGAGGATCAGAAATATGTTCATGAGATTTGGCTGTGTAATGCTTACCTTGTGGAGGCTAAAGAAATTAAAGGTCAACAGAAATAAATGTATTAACACTGGATTCTGATTAAGGGATCAATTCTAAATTCCAGAGGATGAAAAATATAACAAATAACATCTTTTAAAGTATCAATATCAGAGTTCCCTTTTGAAATCTCTGTATTATGCTAACATTTAATTAACTTTTATTTACAGTTTTTAGAATGGCTTCTATGATTTGCTAAGTTTTAAATTTATTTTTTTATATAGTCCTTTATAAGTTCTGATTTTTATTTAAGTATTATGACCTTGCTCTTTGATTTGGCACTTTCCATAACATTATAATCACTAAAATTCTTGGCAAATGTATTGAAGCACAATCTGTAAAATAACTAACTTTATTTCCCACTGTCAAAAGGGATACCCAAAAACGGTTTCTAGAAACTGACATTTTGGGTGATGAGGTTGACCTTAATTCTGCATGAGGTCTCTTTGACAACTGTTCTAATGTCACTAATTATAGAGTCCATCCTTGCTCTGCCCAGAAGGAAAATGTAGCAATGCAGCAATATTTCATCATCTCTCACCTTTGCCTAATGAAATGCCACCTCATTGTTTCCTCTCTGGGAAATATATCAGAAGCCTCATCAGCAGCCAAATGTAATAAGTGTCATTTGTATCTGTTGGATGCACATTTGCTGTATAAATTCCTTTTACATTACAAACGATGTGGATTCCAGAAGAAAGGAGGCTGATGAACTGCTATACGCCACGGGAAGAACAAGAAAGTCTCATTAAGGCAACACTTTCCTTCAGAAGCGTGAATGGACGGGGTGTACCTCATGACCTGGGTGCTGTTGTAGGGTTTGCCTGCCGGGCACCCAGCACTCCAACAGCCACATGTGTGTCCTGAAATCTGCTACCACAGGCTGGGCACCTTTAACAAAACCAACCCTAAGTTTGCTGGTCCTGCTGAGCAGGTGCCTGGCCGAGGGTCACTAGCACAGGGACATCGTGGTGTCATGGTGGACCACAGACACTGTCACAGACACCAAGAACCCAGATCCTCCGTGTGTTTATCTTTAGTCACCATGTAGATTTATTTTCTTCAAAGATGCGGGACTTTAGTGATGAGCTTCATGACATGTGCAATTTCAGGAAATGCTGACCTTATAACATGACATATTTTGGGAGATTATAAAATACAGAACCACTGTGAAAATATCAATGAATGTACTCTGATTTTGTAGGGAAACCAAATCACATGCAATTAACCAGTAACTTTCAATATCAATGCCATACCTACTATTTAATTAAATAACAAATTGTTAAATATTGCAATGTTGGCCCTGTAAGCAACTCTACTGGGCTGTTGATAGGGTAATATTTTTATGTTTCCATATTGTATCACTGATTCCTATCTCTTTCAAGTCACAGGAATAAACTCAGAGGAATTCTATATTATACATTATTTGAAACATCCGTTTAAATCTACACACTTAGGCTTTCCTTTAATCTATATCTAGTCTTTTGATGAAACAAGTTATCTGCAGTGTTACATGTAATTTCTTCTGATTTTAGCTAAAAGCAGTATCAGCCTCTAAGAAAGACCACAAAACCCATACAGTGCTCTGTATGCAGCCCACATAAAGGAAGGCTATCAGTCACGTGGTTCCTGACCCTACACTGATCTATATCCATCTAACATAAATTCCTCTTAAAACCACTTCCTTAACTACATTTTAAAATAAATAATGAAGATAGACTCCTCCCTAAATAGAAATCGCATTTACATACTAAAAAATCATTATTAAATTGTTCCTCATTCTTTCCCTTGTCACCATAACCAACACAATTCTCTTCATCAGCTAATAACTCAATATGTCTTCAGATCTAAACTTCATCTTTACCTCCAGTCTTTGATAGGTTTACAATAATGCTATTAAGTTCATGAGAAAAACAATATGACAGAAGGAATGTCTTCACGTATATGTGTGTATATATATATATAATATATGTATGTGTATGCATACTTGTGTGTATCTGTGTGTATATATGTGTGTGTGTTTGTATGTGTGTATGTATATATATATATATACTGCCTTTTCTCTAAAATAATAAAACTTACTAAGAGATGTATTTGTTTTCAGCTTTGCCTCTGTAATGAGAGATGTTACACTGTGAAAAGCTCAATGGTAATTACATTTCTCAACTCTTAATAGAATGTCAAGAAGAAAGAACATGAATACATTTTTTTAAGAAAAAGAATATGGTCTGATGAATATACATTTACACTTTCAAAAAACCTATGACTGTATCGCTGAGGGAAAAGGTGGGCTTTATTGCAATCAAAGCAGAAGATTAGGTTATGGGTAATATCACTAAGGATGTACAGCAAGTGGAAAGTGACCAGAGAGAGGAAGAATAATAATGAACACATTCCAGGGAGAAGAAGGAAAAGACAGAAGAGGGTACTGTGCAGGCTTTCTTTAATGATATGTAGGTGAAGTCTATTTTGGAAAGGAATACTAATGTCAAGTTCAGCCCATTAAGAAAGCCACACTCCACAGAATAAATAGAATTTCAGCTTCTGTCAATATGCTATTCAGTGACCCTCATACATGCGGTTTTGTTTTCTGTGGCTTCAGTTACCTGTTGTCAACCTCTGTCCAAAAACAGGTGGATATAGCAAAGTAAGATATTTTGAGAGAGGAAGAGGACACAGTCACATTACTTCTATTACACTGTATTGTTATAAGTTTTCTGTGCTATCTTTAGTTACTATTTGTTAATCTCTTATTGTGCCTGAAATATCAATCTTTAGGTACAGTATGAATACATAAGAAAAATCCTACACAGGGTATACACAGAGTCTGGTATTATTGTGGTTTCAGGCTTCCAGGGGAGTCTTGAAACATCTCTCTCAAGGATGGGGGGGACCTAACATGTTGGATGTTCTACATAACCACCGACTGATATAAGGATTGGGCTGGATGATATTGATTGGTTAATTGATTGCTTGAGGACGTGTTACTGAGCCAGAAAAGGGCCTCAACGTGCAAGCAGAGGGGTCTCAGGTCAGCTTCTATGGGGGTGCTTTGGAATCCAGGGCTATGCATTTGGCCCACATGACAGACGGCAGGGTGTGCAGAAGACAGGACCTGCACCAAGGTCCCTGACCTTTACGACGTCCACTCAGGAATACCAGCATTTCTGAAGGCGGATTTGTTGAGATTCCAAAGAACAATTTGCCTGAGATTCTGTTACAAAGCTGATCTTTGTGCAGACTTTCAGCCGAAATTCATGGCTTCACATGTGGGCTAAATGCAAACACATATGACAAAGTGGTTTGTGAGGGAGAATTAAAAATAATGTGCCGCCCCAGTGTTTGTGACCTCGGCTGGCGGAGATGAAAACCACATCCTCCCCGGGAACACTCAGCTTCAACCCAGACCTCAAAGAATTCACATAGGTTATGTTATAAAGAAAATAAGCAGCTTACAATTAAAAATTCCAAAGACAGAAAGCACAGCATGTAAGAAACAACAGAACAATCAGATGCCAGAAACGGACCACAACAATTTCACTTACTAGAATTACCCAAGACTCAGATTATAAAATAATTCTACCTCCCATTTTAAGGAAACAAGTAGAAGGCTGTAAATATATAAACATGGCACAAAAGACAAAAGCATAGTTTTGGCAAAGAGCCAAATAGAACCTATAGAATTGAGATACGTGATATTTTAAAAATTAAATGTTAATGAGCCTGCACTTAATAAGATAGTAAAACAATTACCTCAAAAACACACAGAAATAGAAAGACTGATAAATCTATTGGTTTAACAGGAAAGGTTTTACCCATAGATCTCAGTAATTTGTAAACATAAGCAATTTTTAAGATCAATAAGAATAGAGCATTGATGATTTTATAAACACATTCACACATTCACATAGAGCAACCTGAATACAACAATTACAAATTATACTATAGGGTTAAACATGGCTGTATGTTTACTCTCAAAAACTTCAAGAGAGTATTATTATCATTATTTAGAGTAGATTCTCCCATCAAAACACAAATAATGTAGAAATAAAAAATAAAATATAACCATTAACATTTTTGTACTTGGAAATGTAAAGATTAAACTTGTGACCAATTATAGGTCAAAATAATTGTAACAGAAAGCAAAACTTCTTTAATAATTTACTAAGGAAGAAAAGTTCAAAATAAGTGATTTAAACATCCCAATTCAAGATTTTTAGGCCAGATACAGTAATTCATACCTGTAATCTTAGCACTTTGGGAAGCCAAGGTGGGAGAATTGCTTATTTCCAGGAGTTTGAGAACAGCCTGAGCAACACAGCAAGACCCTATCTTTATGAAAAATGAAAATAAAAATTAGCCAGATGTGGTGGTGCATGCCTGTAGTCCCAGGCTGCTTGGGAGTGTGGGGTTAGAGGATTGCTTGAGCCAAGGAGTTTGAGACTACAGTGAGCTATGATTGTGCCACTGCACTTCGGCCTGGATGACAAAGTGAGACCCTGCCTCTATAAAGAAAAAAGAAAAGATCATCTTAAATGTATAAAAAAAAAACAGAAAACACATAAAAGGAAATAAATTGAAAGCAAGAAGTAACAAGATAGAAAACAAAAGTATAGTAAGAATAGATCAACAAATGGTAATCTGGTTATTTGAAAAAAATAAAACTCAAGAGATTTATTTAAAATGCAAATAGTAGCTACAAATATCAAAAAGAAAAATTATTTTCTGATATCAAAACGTATTACCAAACCACAGTAATCAAAACAGCTTGCTACTGACATAAAGACAGTCATATAGACCAACCAAATAAAATGAAGAACCCAGACATAGACACTTACATATATGGTCAAATAATTTTAGACAAAGGTAGCAAGACCATTTGATGGGAATAGGACAACCTTTTCAACAAATCGTTTTGGGGAAATTGGGTATCTGTGGTTCATTTTGCAAAGCCAGCATTGCCTTGAGACCAAAGTAGAAAAAGGATACTACAAGAAAAGAAAGATATAGGTCAATATCTCTGATGAACATAGATGTAAAGAAATCTCAACAGCCTTAAAGACTCTGCTGAAAAACTGTTGGAACTAATTAGCAAATTTAGTAAAGTTGCATGATATAAAATCTATACACAAAATTTAGGAGTGTTTTTACACATTAATAACAAATTACCTCTGCCCCAAAATTGAGAAGAGAATTCCATTTACAATAACTGCAAAACCATGGGAATAAATTTAACCAAGGAGGTGAAGACCTCTACATTGAAAATTATAAAACACTGATGAAACAAATTGAGAGTACACAAATAAATGGAAACCTGTCTATTACAATTCCAAAGATATTTTTCACAGAAATAGAAAAAACAATCTTAAAATGTATATGGCATCAAAGAAGACAAATGGTCAAAGCAATCTTAAGTAAAAAAGAAAAAAACTAGAGATATTACACTTCCTGATTTCAAATTATACTACAAAGCTACAGTAATCAAAGCAGCATGGTACTGGCATGAAAGCAGACATGTAGACCAATGGAACAGACTAGAAAGCCGGTAGGATTGGTGCACAAAGTTAAATTATAGGGATAGTCTGTCTTTTCTGCTTTTATTCTTGGTTTTCTGTGTTTAGAAGTACATAATACAATATGTAGACCTGTCACATACATTAGACTCCAACACAAGACAAGGAGTCACAGCTAGTATTAGTCAATTACACAAACATTTTGTATGTTTTCAAAATTTTATGATTTTTTAACATTTCTTTAAAATTGTGCTATGCTTGTCATTGAAGTCAACTTTCTCCTTTATTAAACTGTCTTTCTACTTGTTTCTACTCTTAGAATTATACTTGTTCTGAATTAGATAGCAGGAAAATACCAAAGAAAAAATGAAAAAGAAAAAATAACAGTGTAGAATGTACTTTCTTCAAATTTTCTGTAACCTCTGCCTTGAATCCTGTCCCTTTCTGCTAAAATACATCATAAGTGATATTCTCCCAGTTCTCCACAGCAGGAACTCAATTCCAGACAACATTAAGTCACAATTACATGACATTGCATCCCTTGCTGGCCATGTAAAGAACAGGGGAGTTTTTTCTCATCCCTCCTAGATGACAGTAATGCTGCATACTCTACAGCAAGGCCACTCTGACCTTTCTAGTCCTGCTTCAATTATATCAGGTTTGTGCAAAGTAATTTCTGTTTTCTCTATTGCTTTTAATGGTGAAAACTGCAATTACTTTTGCACCAATCTAATATATATCCTGTGGTTGAGATTTCCAATCACAGCAATCTCTCTTCTCCATTCCCAATAAGTCCACTCAGACACCTGCACTAACTGCTTGCTAGAGAGAATAAATCTTGCTCAAGGATTTCCATTCATGTGATTCTCAGATGGAGATTGAGAAGATTTCCAAAACCCTTTTTTCCCCAACTCTAGAATTTTATCAATCTGCTTTACAATTCCAAAGTCTCTGCAGTCACACTTTTATTTAAAGAGTTACATCTTTAAATCACCTGTGGTTTGTGAATATTTCTGGTTAGGGATACAGGTTTTTTTTATTTTTTAGCTCACATTATCTGATGTGTCTGATCTTAACCATGCGAATGTAACTGGAAGCTCTACCGGGACAGTGAAGCTACCCTCATATCACGAAGACAATGCAGAGTTTGTATCAATATAGAAAGACTTTTTTCTTCAGTCAGACAGACTGATTTAAAAGAGGCATACTGGGAGAAATGACAGAAAGATGGGACCTTAAATCATTCAAATGGGTCAAATATTTTAATAGCTGTATTTCCCACCTTCCATTTTAAATTTCATTAGTTGATTCATCTAATTCCTTCTGAACATAGACATGTCCATTAAGTGCCTTAGATACAGGAGAAGAAGAAGAAAACAGAGTCCCTGCCCTCAAGGAATCCTGTTATGTCAGTTCAGTCTACATCTCATGAAACCCAAGAATACCTGTAAATGGCCTCTAAGTTACAGATATTTTCCTGGGCTTTGTTTCACACTTTCTAGTCTTTTGAAAGTTATATTCTAAATCAAGCTTGTCCTGCATGTGACCCAGGACAGCTTTGAATGCAGCCCAATGCAAATTTATAAACTTTCTTAAAACATTATGAGGTTGTGATTTTTTAAGTTAATCAGCTATTGTTAGTGTTAGTGTGTTTTGTGTTGTGTGGCCTAAGATAATTCATCTTCTTCCATTGTGGCCCAGGGAAGCCAAAAGATACGACACTCTGTTCTAAATGCTTAACAACTGTCAATCATATCTGATATTTCTTAATGTTATTTTCAAAAATCTATTTTTGATGTTTATGGTGTGGGGGAAGTTGTATGAATCTTGTAAGCAGATAGAACCAACATCAGTTACTAGGACCTTTTACATGGGTAAAATTCAGTCAAAGAAGAGAAAATAAGTGAAATGATACCACAATTATGTCTTCCCAACACCATATGAGAAAATGGGAATTATCCACTGATGGCTTTGCAATCACTCAATGAAGCAATGTGAGTGCATGGCCCTCAGCCGCACTCAGTCATGACTGCGCTAGCTCTGAGCACTGAGTTCAGAGGTAGTAGTGGTTGGATGCTAAGGAACAGCCATAGAGGAGCAGTCTCTTAGCCAGAGCTGTTTCAATAGACATTCTTTTGTAGTCCTATTAATTTAATGTTGTTTACAGTATTCACAAACATTTTTTTTTCCCTGAAAAGCAGTTGACAGGCTTCACCAACTGCCACAGGGTTCTGTGGCATACAAATCTTACTTGCCTTGGTTAAATTACCTCATATTCCTGTGCTTATGTTGAAATAATTATAGTAATGTCTATCTCATTAAATTTGTTATGAGGATTATAAGAATCAATACACACATGGTGCGCAGAGCAGCTTGTGACTCACACTGTGCATTTAATGTGCTCACTAATTGCTGTGACTTCCTGCATTAGACTCTCCTGGGCACAGATTTGAACTCCATTATAAACCATTGCATGATGTTAGCTCATCATGGACTCTTCTGGGTGTTAGTACCTCACCCACAAGAACTCAGAACTGTCAGGAATCCTGACAGAGGCAGACAGAAGCTCTGAGCAGAAGAAACATGAATGCACTTTTTAAGTGCTAAATAACTGTATGTTTTATACTATAATATTCATTGTACTGAATAATAAAATGCAGAGATAATCTCAAAGTCATTTGAATGATTTTAAATTTCTACTCAGTCTAAGGGACCCAAGACAGACATCAGCTTTAAGCCACCTGAAAAGGAAGAAAAAAAAGTCTTTGAGATTAACTTTAGCCATTTACTATTCATATATATATATATATATATATACACACACACATATAATTGAGCTATCATAAGTGCTTCTGTTCAGTAACCGACTTCAAAAATCTTCGTTTTTGCTTCTCATTCTCAGTATGTTGTGCAAAACTTGCAGGACAGGTAATCACAGATAGATGAGTTGAAATTCTATATTTAAACTTAGCTACAATTAAAAATGTAGCTAAAATTTAAATTTAAAATATTAAGAACTAATATATTTAAACTTAGCTGCAATTAAAAATTTAGGAAGTAATATGTTCAGTTTCCACCTACAAATGGAAGCAAGCACATCCTCCCTGTTGTTAACTCTACCTGCTACTGAGTAAGAAACAAACACAGAAAAATGCCCCAAATCCATTCCTTTATAGCCAGGCACTGCTATGCCTCGACTCATTGCTTGATGTTTGAATTTTATAGTAAGATTTATGTGAACTTTATTTTTTTATTGTTTGTTTTTTTGAGACCGAGTCTCGCTCTGTCGCCAGGCTGGAGTGCAGTGGTGCGACGTGAGCTCACCGCAACCCCTGACTCCCTGGTTCAAGTGATTCTCTGGCCTAAACCTCCCACGTGTAATTTTATTTTAAGTAGCATTTCATTATTTTTTTCACATTGAATACATAAATAAGAATTGTTTATTATTTCTAGACTTAACACAGAAGGCCCATTTTTTTCCAATGTCTATATTTGGAATATATAAATTGAGATCATTTTTGCCCTATTTATACTTTATATGATGTATTAAATAGCAATTTTTTCTAAGAAATATCTTCAATTTTAGAGTGATTTTTAAATCTTCATCCCAGAACAATATGAGATCCAGCCAGCTATGTCTGGTTCATCTGAGGAGAGTTGAGGGAGGTAAAAGCATATACATGCTCCCGTATAAGCATGATTTTTAAGATCTTTAGTGGGGTCCAGAAATACGTACTTTTAAGATATTTCAAGGGAAATTCTTATACACCTGCAAGGTTCATGGCAATTCCTTTCCATCTGTTAGAAGGAACGCTGCACTCAAGATTTCAGTATGCATAGGCTTATGAGGCAAGAAAGGGTTAAACCAACGACATGACTTATCCCAATGCAGTAAGTTGCTTTCTTTCCAGATGCCAAACACACACAAGCACACACATGCGCGCACACACACACACACAAGCATGCTCAAACACAAACACACACGCACACCCTGAAAATGGGTTGTGAGTTGCTTCTTATATCTCTACATTGTTAACCTATATTTATTAAACAGAATATTTTAAAATCAAGCCAGGTGACACACCTGTTTATATGATAGGGTTGTGGTATAACATGGCGAGGGATCAGGATTTCTAATCTTCGATGAGAAATGCTCAAAAGCATTATTTTTGACCTTCAAAATAGAGAAGATCATATACTCCACACTATATAGTCGTATTAAAACATTTATTTTCACTCATATTATGTAAGGTAATGCATTTTTTTTTCAATGAGCACGTTTTGTTCATGTTGTTGGTTCTCACAGACACCTGTTTGCTAGGTGGATGATGAAGATGTACCCTGTTCCATACAACAGAGCATATAATGGTAACCTGTGGTAATGAGGCACCTGCCTCCAGGACACTTACCTGTGAATTTATCATCAATTTGGTCACAGACAAACCACAGCCTCTGTCAGTGTTGGCAGGAACACTTGTACACACTAACCCACACACATGTGACACTCTCCCCACACCTCTGGTACTTTAGCTTTAAGCTTCACGATCACATTTCAGGTATAGTCTGATGCATAATAATTTGACTTTGAGGTGATGGCTTTAAAACATTGTTGTGAGTTCTGTGCTTCCATCAGAGGAGAGAGCATTAATCACACTCTTCAGCGATTAGGAGGAGTGCATTTGTTTGGCATCAGCATGGCTGAGAAAGTGGGAAGGGAGCAGTTAAAGGTGATAAATCATCATTTTACGTGATTGTGGTGAAAATAACTAGTGCCAGATATTTAAATTATCCTTTCTAATACTTGGAACAATTTCAGAACATAGATGTATTTTTCTCTGCTTCTGAGGAGCTTAGAACTGAATGAGGGAGACAGTGCTAATTCAAATAGCACTAAATGCAAATGATAGAAACAAAAACCTATAAGCAATGCCAATGGCAGCTTCCCAGGGCCCGTGTTAGACCCTCCGGGGTGAGGGCCCTAAATTAGACCCTCGGGGCTTCTCGGAGATGAGAGCCCTAAATTACACATCAATCCATGCAAGCTCCCCTGTTGTGTATTTGCTTTATTCCTTGGGAGACAAAAGAAGGAGTGAAATTAAAAGTAACACCCACTTCTGGATTCAATAAGGCAAGAAAAAGTCTGAGTCAACTCAGCACCCACTCTTCCTTGGATTCTGCATCCCAGACTGCATGCCTTTTCTTCTCCTCACCTTTTGGAGTTTTCTGATAGTTTTCAGAGGGCAAGAGAAAACTTCCTCTCTACCCTCTGAAGCTTCACCGAAAATCACTGCCAAAGGGGCAGGTTAACTGGAGAAGAGAAATGGGGGATTTATGAATGAGTATATGTAAACCTTCAGAATGAAGACCAAAGATCCAGAGGAAAGTGATGGGCATTTAAAATAACACACAATTAGGGCCAATGGGGTGGCTCATGCCTGTAGTCCCAGCACTTTGGAAGGCTGAGGAGAGTGAATTATTTGAGCCCAGGAGTTCAAGACCAGACTGGCCATCATGGTGAAATCCCTGTCTCTACAAAAACTACAGAAATTGGCCAGGCATGGTGGTGTGCGCCTGTAATCCCAGCAACTTGAGGCCGGGGAATCACTTCAGCCCTGGAGGCCGATGTTGGAGTGAGCCAACATTGCTCCACCGCACTCCAGCCTAGGCGACAGAGGTAGACTCTTGTCTAAAACACACACACATACACACTCACATGCACACTCACAATGAAAACATTTATTGTACCTGATATGTAGATGCTGTTCAAAGAGAGAACACAGAGATATTTATGGAATTATATTTTAATGAGACACCGAAGTAGAAGTGATCGGTTTGTTTTTAGCTTCAGTTAAAGAAATAAATTGACTCTTACATGGTCATAAATGTAATTTTGTCGTGGAGAGATTGTGAATCATTTGGGCCTCATGCTTTCCATTTTCCCTGGCACTTAGGAAGCTTGAAGGAAATCCACAGAATGGATTGTGGTGACAACTTGCTTTGGTTTTGCTAATGTTTTCTTTTATTCTCACTTTGCTCATTTGATCTCCGTTATTTTTATTTGTTTGCATTATGTGTATTTTTACAAACCATCTTGAATAATTGTTGGAACAAAAATGTATGTAATTCATTCAATAATTAATTAATTGGGAAATGATATAATTTTGTGCTCAACAAATATATATATATTATTAAGAGTATATATTAATTTAACTCACATTTAGCTTTTACTTACCATGTGCCAAGCAATAATTTATTTTAAAACTTAAAAAAAAGTAAAACTCTGGGTCTAAGCTGATATTCAAATGATTTCTGAAGTAATTGAGCCACAAGTTGTTTAAGCTATCAATAAATTGGAGAAATGTCTTGTATTTCATTTTGCACAATTATGAACATAATTTACAAAAGAAACAATATATATTCCATCATTTACACTGACTATTTTACCACCTGCCCTATATATGGGTTGAATATCTATAATTCAAAAATCAAAAATGTTCCAAAATCTAAAACTTCTTGAGCGCCAACATGAGGTCACAAGGGAAAAATTCCACACCTAACATCTTTGCCTTCTGATGGTTCAATGCATACAAACTTTGTTTCATACACAAAGTTGTTTAAATATTTTATAAAATTACCTTTAGGCTATATGTACACAGTGAATATGAAACATAAATGAATTCCATGTGCCATCACCAAGTTACCTCATTGTATATGCATACACTAGTATTCTAAAATCCAAAAACATCCAAAATCTGAAACATGTCTGGTCTCAAGCATTTTGCCTAAGGGGACACTCAACCTGCATTTTCACGTGTAACATTTAACCTTTATATGTTACATATGCTGTGTAATATGTTATATAATAGTTCATTTTTATAAATCCACTATGTATATACTGTCATATCATAAATAATATAAAACACACATAATTCTGTTAATTTATACTTATATATATTGTATACTCATTTTATTTATAATGAATAGTTACAGCTATTAGTTTAGTTCCATATAATTATAAATATTTGGACTGTCTTCACAGTAAAATTATTTAATATGGTTCAGCTTAGTGTTTTAGGGGAAGTACTGTAGATAGAGGTGATATTAAGACGCAAAGTGAACACATTATGTGATAAATAAGGTAAATCATTAGCTACGGTCATAGGCACGAGAGGTCCCTGCTATAGGGGACTTGCTAATTAAGAATGGATCGGTTTATTTTCGGGAAATATAATTACAGAAAGCACATCTAGGAGAGGGGATTAAATTTTCTCCTTAGAAAAACATGCAAGACTTAAATAGTGAACAATATTCAGGAAAAGCAATTTCAGTAGAACTGCATGCTAGGAGAAGAGAGTAATGCAGTTTTGGAAATTAGCTGAGCTTAAGCTTTAGGTAGGTGGCTTATGGGAATCAGAGACAACAGTGAGAGGCTTTCCTTCCCATGTTCGAATATTTAACATGAATTGGCAATGCTTCTTACAATTGTTTATATTTAACTAGTGTCTCTTGTTTACTTCTCATAAAAGGTGATATGAGACTAATTGTATTCCTTATAATAGATTATATCTTAGAATTATGCTAATTCTGTACCTTAATGTTGACTATGGATAATCCTGTCAAGACAGTATAATAAACACCATCTACATACTTTTAATTATCAACTGTTTTTAACTACAAAGCAAAATGAACCAGACAATAAACCTCATTCTAGATATGCAAATAAAATACTGCCTCCATACAAAGGAAAAGGAGGCTGGGTGCCGTGGCTCACACTTTGGGAGGCCAGGGCAGGTGGATCACCTGAAATCAGGAGTTTGAGACCAGCCTTATCAACAAGGTGAAACCCTGTCTCTACTAAAACTACAAAAATTTGCTGGGTGTGGTGGTAGGCACCTGTAGTCCCAGCCACTTGGGAGGCTGAGACAAGAGAATTGTTTTAACCTTGAAGGTGGAGTTTGCAGTGAGCAAAGATTGAGCCAGTGCACTCTAGCCTGGGTGACAAAGGGAGACTTCATCTCAAAAAAAAAAAAAAAAAAGGAAAAGGAAACAGCACATTTACATGTATTGGACCCAATCTAGCCCAGATTCTGGTTTGATTCTTAAGCTGACAGAACACTAGTACACCCAAACTTCTCTTTCACAAAAAAAGTATCATCAGGTAGGAAGATGAGAATGAGCTGTGTTGGCCATTAGCCATCATTGGCACTGACCTGGAATGCAAGTTCATTGAGAAACTACAAAAGAGACGTGCTTCCACAGGCAGGCTTTGCAGCAGTATATTCACCTGTAATTCCCGGCACAGGCTGGTCACCCACAGCCCTGCACCCCCGCCTGACGATCACTTCTGCTCCAGCACGCTTTTGTTTTGAAAACTTATATTTAATGGAATTATGCTTTTCATAGTCTGAAATGGTTTTTGCAATGTTTTTGACTTAAAACTTGGCAAATGTGCGGAAAATATATTCTATAGGCTTTAAATTAAATGCTTTATAAGCTTTTAAGTAATACTTATTCAAAACAACAACAACAATTAAGAACCTTTTTAGGTAGCTCAAATTTCCAAAACTGCATTACCTCACAGGCTTAGAATTAACACTTACTGTATGTAGATTTAACAATCATGTGAGGAGTTTTCATGGGCCATCTTCTAAGTTCTAGAGAATGTGGTTTACAGGTTGTTTCCTGCTCTCTTCTTAAGAAACTAATTGTAAGGATTTTGCTCCTAAAGTATGTGATTTGACAGGACCAACTCAAATTTTCATTACAGATCTCATTTTAATTCATAACTAAGTTACTGAATAATAAAAGTTCCTCCAGTGAGATAGTCAGCTTTATTCTCTATTCATAATCCTTTTAATTCAACAATATATGATTTTATCTACTAACTTATTAAAATTAAATGGGATTTCTAGACATAAAGTGTGCATATATTTGCATAGCTAAATTGGCTCTTAGCAAAATATTACCATGGACATAAATAATCGTAAGTAAAGTCAATTGATTAATTTTTTTGAGTTTTTAAATTCATAAAAATAAATAATGGTTGTTATTCAAACCTGAGGAGTAGCATGTAAATTAGAGAGCACTAAAATATTAAACAGTCAAAATGGTCCTTTAGTAAATGCAGATACAGAAGGCATACAGTTGGAATAAAATTAAAGCAGGACTATTGTGAGTGTGTGTGTTATATATGTGCATATATATATTCATAATATGTGTTCTAAAATAAAAACATTAGTGACGTGATTTATTTGTGAATATTTAACTTCTTTATAATAAGACTAGCAATTACAGAATTATCCAAATATTAAGCAAGATGAAATCAACCCAGAAGCCTTGACACCATGTTTCTGCCAGCTTAGCAGTATGTGGCTGGCAGGAGGGTTCCCTGAATGAACAGGGACCCTTGGAGCCACTGAGGGAAGCTGTAGCCATGCCCTGTGTCTCCGAGCAGCCCCTGTTGGTGTGAGCCCCCACCCTAGAGGTTACTGAGACTCAGTGTCCCAGAGGAGCATGTTGATTTGGCAAAGTACGATTTGGTCAGTTCTACGAAATGGGTGATTCCAAGTCCTGTAAGATAACCTGGGTACTTTCTTGACCATTATCCAAGGCTTCCCATCCAGGGCGCCTCCTGGCCTTCCTCTAAATGGACAAAGGTGTTCTCAGGGCCTCTATACAGTGGCCCACACATAGCTTTCAGGGTGCAGCAGGACCCTGGGTACACGGAAAATGGAAACATGATCCCTTATGGCCATAGGCGAGTTTACAGGACCCTAACACCCTGAAGCCATGTTATCATATCACCCTCATATTTAAAATCAGCTCCGCCTATTTCCGCCTCTCAGTTTGCCTGTCCGAACATTTCTGTTGTCTTTTTTTTCTAAATGTCTTTCTTAACACATTGGTTTAATACGAACAATTACATCTCCTGGGCATCCATGATGACCAAGACAATATGAGAGATACACACACAAAATGCATACTATACTACATATGTTTTATTATACATATTAAATTTTACATACAGCAGGCCTTCAATAACAAGAAGACTGTATATATTTTCATTTTCTATATATTCTATATATTATACACTTATATAAAATGTTAACTTATATAGTATGTTATAGTAATAGTA
Organism: Ateles fusciceps; assembly: GCA_036589455.1. Lineage (NCBI taxonomy): Eukaryota > Metazoa > Chordata > Mammalia > Primates > Atelidae > Ateles > Ateles fusciceps. Next base: position 460,514 of record JAZHEH010001829.1, read on the forward strand.
TGTATGTAACCTCCTGATTGTAAGGCTTTGAAGAGGAAGCGCTGTTTTGCCTGTTTCTTAGGTGTGAGCAGAGGGGTGCAGAAAGGTACTGGGTTGAATCCAGCTTTGCTGTTCAATGCAGTGCCCTCCACAACTGTCCATGAAGTGGAGCGGAAGGACTTCAGCGTTTCAGATCAAGCCTCCTCAGATACATTGGTTTGTAATTCCTTGCCTCTATGTGTGTTATAATACGTTGAAAGCAAAGCTAGCGTTTCAAAAATTAGGACCAAGTATTTTAGTCACTTGGGACCAAGAACATAAAGTTCTAGTGAATGAAATTCACATAAGGACAGAGCCATTAGATAAAGAAAAAGAAAAGGTTAGTAATATTTTAAAATTTATCTTTCAAAAAACATTCTTTTTTTTTCTTTTTTCTTTTTGACAAAGAAACCATAGGTGCCTGTGCTTAACTATTATTTAACTAGTAAAAATAGAGTTTGTTGGTTTGCGGTGGCAGCACTGGCGGCCAGCGGGGATGCCTGATTTAAAAGGCTTGTGTTCATTGCCCATCATGCCCCTGCCTGGGCTGTGCGGAGGGTGCCTTGCAGACAGACGTGCCCTGAGACTAACCTTTGACTGGTATGCAGTGTGGGTTTGTCTTCTTTGAAAGGCAGTGGAGAGCCCTGGTTGGAGGATGCAGTAACCCTGGAACACCACAATAAAGAGGTGTGCTGAGATGAAGACAGATCCGGGTTCAAATCCTGGCTCCACACATCATGGGAATAATTGAATAATTACCTTTGTGCTTTAAACCTGTGCTTCCCTGTCAGTATTTGGGTGTAGGACATTCCAAGTAAATAACACCTAGGCTGGTGGATATGATGGTTACAACGTGCCTGTCACACGGCTGGCGCCTGTTCAGCCCTGAAGGGTGCTCATGAGTATGTGTGCAATCGCATGCTGGGGGTGGGTCTGACCATGACAAGCGTGTTGGAGACACTCGGGAGCAAAATCTCTAGACTTGGCACAATCTGTCCAAGCACAGAAGCTGATCATTCACAACCTTTGAACGTCCAATTAAGCATTTCTCCCATTCAATTGTACAAGCATGAACAGAAACAAGCTCACAGGAGCACCTGCTGGACAGGGGTTTCAATCTTATTCTGTGCCTTAGAACCTGCATGTTAGAATCTCCCATCATAAGAATCATCTTCCCGCCCCAAGTAATCTTAGGCAAGTCATTTAGGCTCCTGCACCCCAGTATCCTATGTGAAGCAGGTACAGTTACATTGCAGCCCCACAGGCTGGGGGACTCAAGGATTCAGAGCTTGCAAAGGATCTGAGAGATGTCAGCTCATTCACATTAGACATTAGGATGCATGATATTGACACAGGTAGTATGGCCCAGTCACCCAAGTGAAAAACGTCGAGACAAAGGATTGGGGAGGATACGTTCTTCAAAGATACAAGGCAGTGTGGAAGCAAATAAAAGATTCTTGTAATGACAGGCCTCTACACTCCCTGTCCACACACACGTTCCCTGAACCTCCTCTCTTTCCTGCTCATGTGTCACGATACCCTACTGAGTGGGACGTGTGCACCTGGGGCCAGAGGGTTGTTGGAGGCCGTTCTTTGGTTTTCGTAATAAAAGAACCATCTGTGCTATGCACTGAACAATTGTCCAGGCTGCACATACCCCTGGATAAGCTCCCCCAGGTAGACAGGCGCTCCTGGGCAGCAGAAACTCATTTATGACTTAGCAGGGGTCTCTTCTACTAACAGCAAGTGGGGATTTTGTTTCTAACATATTTGAAGATGCTTAAGAAGTATTTGCAAGCACAGGCATGGCCTTGAGGAATTTAGTTCCCAGCAGAGGTCCCTGGAGAATGGCAGCTGAGATAGGGCTGTCGGAGAAAAGAAAGACGAAGGATTTTCTTTTCCCTGCCCTACAGTGGAGCTCTTCTGCAAGCGTGACCCTTCAAGGGAGACAGAGAAAGTGTGAATTAGCAGTCAATTTTCAGCCTGAAGAGTGAGATAGACCCTTAGGAACAGAGTGTGCACCCAAGGCATGAGACACCCTCAGGGTGAAATATGAAGACACAGCTCCCTGTGTGACCAAGCATACATCTCTGAGGTCATGTGATAGAAAAGGTAAAATTCCCACTATATTCAGGGAGAAACTATTTAGCCTATTATTCTTATTTTTTAATTTAATATCTTATTTTGATATTTATCCTGACAGCTATAAAACAGGATGTTTTCATTACTTTTCATTCTACCCTTAATCTGTGCCACTGGCAAAAGTTCTAATACTGTAATAAGCTGAGGAAGAGGAAGACCAGCTTAAGCGGATTTACTCGGAGCTTGCTCTTGGAGAATTTGCTAACTTAGAGAATTAGCAGGAGAATGTGAGCTTTTCACATCTAAGTCAACCCTTAGGAATAAGCTCTGTCTTTCTAGTAAGGAACTGCGGATTAGTCATAAACAGCCTGTGAGAAGGAAGGTGGAGTTCTCAGCCCGTTGCATAACAGAAAGAGTGTCCAAGTCTTGGAAATCAGCAATTAGCACTTCACATAGCTGACTCAGCTGACCTGCCAGGAAGCCAGCATGCCCAGTAGTGAAATAGCCTCATTTTCAGATGAGCTCCCAAGGGGACCCTATGGATATTACACTGTAAAAAGGGCCCCTATTTATAAGGCACTTTTCTGCCAACAACATAATGTAAGTGCCAGCAGGTAATTCTTTATTAATGACCTATACATCTCTGGGAAACACGTACCACACAGGAGGTTTATATGAGATGCAGTTTATGTTTTGAGAATCCTCATGGTAAAATGCCTCAATGGACATTAGGAGTCCTGGCAGTGCACCTGTAATACAAAAACACAGTCATCCCCTTCACCCTTCTGAGATCCCCATGGGTGGCCTGACAGCTGTTTTCTTCAGGGCATCAGGGCTGCTATTACAGCCAAGTGATTGGCTAACTAACTTTTCCAGCCAAGTGATCAGGCATTGGAAAAGGCATTTTGTAAGTGAATTCTGAGTCATATTTAAAGGGTGGATGTGTTTAAAAGGAGACAGATAAAGGCATTTAAAGCAACGTAGGCAATATGATAAAAAATACTTTTATAACTATTTCTGTTAGTAAGGAAAATAAAAATATGCACAGAATTTCATAGAATGTCTGTAGTGTAGGTCTCCTAAATGATGCTTTGGTGTGACTTTACAGAAAAATATGTAAGGAGATGTTTTTTATGTATTTTTTAGGATGTAGTGTTAATATCTGAATTAAACAATGATTTGCCTAAAGTTTTCTAGCTTAAAGTAGAATTTAGTTGAGCACAAAGATTTCTACTAAGTTTCAGTTGCATGGCAAATTTAACATACTTTAAGTCATTCATTTCTCAGATGTTCTTAAAGGAGGTATTTATATTAAATTTGCTGAAATCTTTCATTAAGAAGGAAGCCTACATGTGGTTACTCAGGCAGGCATTGGCAGAAAGTATAATTGCTTATTTTTATGGATATGAATATGTGGTTATGAATATCAGTAGAAAAGATAGCCTGGGAACTCATAATTAAATGTAAAAAATTCTACCCAGAGGCTAACACTGAAATTATTAAAATATCTTTCAAATTTTCCTTTTACTGGAAAAGTCCTTCTGAGAAGACTGGTTTAAATATTTAACAGTCTTAACAATCTTAACCTCAGCCAAAACTTATTAAACTTTTAAAGACAACAGTGCATTTCCACCTCTCTCCAAGAGCCTCACTCTCTGCTTCAGATCATATGAAGAATATGTAAGACCTGTCTGCAGTCAAGGGTGATTGGTTATAAATCTGGCTGGGAAGAGTTTGGGTGAGTCTACCTTTGAAGAATACTTCATATTTAGTGAGTACCTGGTGTTGTATTTTACAAATTTGCTACTTAAATCCAACCTGTTAAATAGGCTAAGGATAACAAACAGAAATAGGAACAGAGTAAGTCATAGTTTAAGCTCTGCTGGGTACAGCCTTGACCAGGCAGAATCATCACATGAAAACGTGAGCCTGTGTCCTAAGATTCTCAATTAATTGGTCTCTGTTGGACCCCAGATATTAGGACTTTTTCAGACTTTCTACAGCATTCTAATGTGCAGCCTGGGTTGAGACTATTTTCCCAGAATAAGACGGCACCTGGTCCCACTTCTCCAGAAGTTTGGAATCATGTAATGAAGAGACTACATTTTAGAATTTCATAATTTAACTCTATGCTGGAGTTCTCTCTTCCTGTTCTTCCCCACAACTTTCTAACAATATTTACATATGTATATATCACTTCATGGTTTACAAAATGCATTCACAAGCTTTATCTGATGTAATCCTCTGACAAATTGATGCTATATCAATTACACATAGAAGACCCCTGAGATAAACTTAACCAGACAATCTATCATTCACAATTCAAGCTTATTTGGTAGATGTGGTCAGTGGTTGAAAATGTTAACTAATCTGCCTGAGATAATAAATCTACAAAAACATAGAAGCCAGGTCATCTCAACTCAAGTATGTTCTTGTTTCTCTTCTAACCTAAACAACTTTCGCAAAACCACATTGCTCTTCTGACTTGGAGGACAGTGGCACGATCAAGTCACCCAGCTGCACACAGGAAGGACGAGCAGAGGAACTGGGTTGGACACGTTTGAATTAAAGTCCCTCAATCATTCTGTATTACAGGAAGCACTGTGGCCCCATCCACAGTATAGATAACTCAGCAGTGCTCGCACACACTCTGAGGATTTCACTGTAACATCTCAATCGCTTTCCCAGTCTAGAATAGCTGCAGTTGTGCAAATGAAAAAGTGTGGGTTACAGCATATAGGATCATTAACCAAGCAGAACCTTGTCAACGTGGAGGAATAATAAGGAAATTTTTCAAAAATGAGATCAATTATTAAGGAGGGCCTTAAAAGTTATTGTCCAGGAAACAACGCAAGACCTATCAACAAATAAGTGGATTAAAATGTCATAACATATCCATACACTAGAATACTGTTCAACAATAAAATGGAGCAAATTACTGATAACCTGCAACACCACAAATACATCCTGAAGTAGATAGAGTCAGTGTAGAAGCTAGACACAAAAGAGAACCTTGCTGTATCATTGCATTTGTATAAGATTTAGAAAATGCAAATGCATCTTTAGTGATGAAAATAAGATTGTCGTTGGAGGGGGAAGAAAGATGGATATGAGAAAATAATTTTGGGGGTGATTTGGGTGTGTTAATTTTCTGGATTTACGTTGAACAAGTATGTAGAAACTCAAAGTATATGCTTTACATTTGTGCCATTCCTGCAAATCAATGAAACTTAAAAAGGCAGAAGAGTAATACCCAGAGAAATTGCAGCAAAAGTAGTGGAATTATATCTTTGAAAGCAAAGAAGAAGAAATGTCCAAGAAAAGATGCTTTACAAAGTCGTATTCTCCAACAAGATTGTATGCATAGAATATCGAATGCCTTCCATTGGATTTTGTATTAAGAAGTCTTGGGAGTATTCATTAGGAAGTACAATTCCTGTGTTAAAGTGAACAAACTTGACTTCAATGTGTTGATACATCAGGGGATGTTGAGGAATAGAGACAGACGATCGCCATTGGCTCTTATTTAAAGAAGTCTGGATTTTAAAAGTGAGAAATAAAATGCTAACTAGAAAGAATGTTGCATGACTAAAAAAGATGTAAGTGATTTTGTTGTTTCTGTACTGTTAGGGTGGGGCGCCTGAACGCACCTATTAACCGTGGGCTGAATCCAGCAGAGTCGGAAGAGATGAAAGGACAGGGCATGAAACACAGATATGTGACTTCAGACAGATGTTAATAATATAGGACACTATGAGGCAGACATACAGAGACATGATTATCCTTTTGGAAGCTGAAATGAAAGGAAGATGAAGGGTCGTGTCTTTTTTTTTTTTTTTTCAAAACCTCAGCCCTAATTTCTGTTTACAGAAAAACTTCTGTGTGCCTATTGGATAAATGTGGTTTATAGGAAAAGATGATTGTGTACATGGAAACCATTACAAAGAAAATCATTGATTTAAGAACAACATATGTGTGTTTATCTACCAACATTTAAATAATGTATTTCATTTTAGCCCAAGATGTCGATGGAGAAAGGCAGTAGCTTAAAAGCAAAGGGCAGCTTGAAAGAGAAAAGTGGAATCCCATGATCCGACCAAGCAGGGGCCTCCAGCACTGAAGAGATGCACGTGGGGCTGATCCCACAGGAACAAAGCACCCCCACAACCCAGCTCAGTGACTGGCCTGGCATCAATCCCACCACCAAACCATTCTCAACCAACAGCACCAGAGATCTCCAACAAGAACTCTAAAATGTGAGAGCTTTTTTTTACCTTTTTATTTATTTATTTATTTTTGAGACAGTCTTGCTCTGTCACCCAGGCTGGAGTGCAGTGGCAAGCTCTTGGCTCACTGCAACCTCTGCCTCCCAAGTTCAAGTGATTCTCCTGCCTCAGCCTCCGGAGTAGCTGGGATTACAGGCAAGTGACACCACACCCGGCTAATTCTTGTATTTTTAGTAGAGACAGGGTTTCACCATGTTAGACAGGCTGGTCTCAAACTTCTGATCTCGTGATCCACCCGCCTTGGCCTCCCAAAGTGCTGGGATTAGAGCTGTGAGACATTGTGCCCAGCCATGTGAGAGCTTTTTGAACCAAAATCTAGAATCTGTTAGCCAGCATTTTCCTCCATCCTTGTAGAATTCCTTTCTGGAGAACCTTGCCTTCTGTTCATGCCAGAGCAGACCTGGCGGGGAACTTGCACCTGCCACAGCATTTGCGGGTATCTTCTGCACACCAGAGGTAGCCTCAACACAGACCACAAGGCTTGGGGGCTTTCCTGTCTTTCATTTGCCCTAGCTCTCAGGAGAGATTACAGTGAGGGGGATCAGGAGAGAGAGAGAGAGGAGAAAAAAGAGGAAGAGAATTATTATTTTGTTACTGGTGCATAAACAGCTTTTGGGGGGAAAAATAGTTGCTATATAAGACATAATAAGGTATAGCTCTGTTTTGAAAAGTTTTCTGTGTTTATGTAACAAATCTTTGGTTGGAATGCTTACTCTAGGAGTTGCCAGCTAACCTTTTTGTCTGTGCATATATTTTATGCCTCTTTGTGTATAGAACTATTGAATATATCATTATTTGTAAAATTGCTAAAATGTCCACCTCAGCACATTGCATATATATAAACTTAAGTGTTTAAAGAAATAAGTGATCATATATATATATATATATATATATATACACACACACACACGCACACAGACATATACATACGTATATATGTCTGTATGCTAGAAACAGAAACATAATGGTAAACATCATACCTAATTTAATTTCATTTTTTCAGAAGTTAGCATATAATAGATGTTCAGTAACTTTTGAAACACTTCAGCATTTCTAAAACGTTCATTTTAAAATTCAATAGTCACTTTCCCTTTCATAAGCTAAGTGAAAAATGAGTAAATATTCTGAAGAGTTAAAAGAAAAAAAGAACAAAAACAAGCAATGTTCTTAAAAAGAGAAAGGTAAGCAAAACTACTGTCACAACACCTCACTGTTTACAATCACTAATCCTAAACGTTAATAGCTCTCTTTCCATTTCCAATACCATTGTATGTCTGTGAGATTAAATGTGTTCCATTTTATGCACATATTTTATGTTTTATTATAATGACTTAACATTAAATCTTTCACTTACTTTGCAAAAATTATCATACACTTTAGGAAATACTTTTAAAGATAAAAGTCACCCACAATTACTCTAGGTTTTTCTTGGGACCCTAAGAATTTCTGCCTAAAATCTCATCAAAAACAGTGATTTGCTTTGCATTTGTTGGCATTTTTTCCGAAAGCAGCTGCAGAAGTCTCCACCTTTTGATGGTATGAGATGAATGTGAGGGTTGGAAAATGAAATCAGCATTTTTCAATGAGGACCTGTTAGGGAGCCAGGTCTGTAATTGAACAGGTAGTGCACATTTCACCAAGCCTCATAGCCCATAATATCTTCAAAGCTTTGAATATCTTGAGAGAGAATTTCTGTGGAGCTCATTGATCTCTAAGTAAACATATTTAAAAACGATTCAAGGTTAGAAATACATTAACTCTTTTCCTGATCCCACTTTTATTTTATAATTTTGCAAGGTATTTAAAAGTTATAAATATTGAAAGCGATCTTGGTGTTTGAAATATAAATTATTTCTATTAAAATAGTTTTCATGCCTTAAAGGAGATTTAAAATACTGGATAATAAACTTTTTTTTTTTTATTTCAAAAGTTATTCCAAAAACATGAACATTTCCATCCCAACCTTAAATAACTTTAGAACATGCAATGATTAATGGTGTTGCTTTGCTCTCAACATCCTCCAGGAATTCAGAATTCCTCAGTCATGTTTCTTTCTGCCTGGTAGTTGTTGGCAGGCAACAAAGTTAAATCACAATACTGTGTAGTGATTTCTCACCATTCAGTACTTCTTTTAAGTCACCTAAAGTAACTTTGAGTAGCCGGAAGCTGTATTAACAATAAAAGGTTACATGGAAGCATTATTTATTTATTGTTGCAGTCCAGGAGATTAAAGATACAATTCAGGCGAACTGTTACAAGGTAACTCCATGTCAATAGCTGAACTCCATGAGGCAAGGGATACATAGGCAAAGAATGGTATATAGCATCGTGTTTCCTCTGCAGGGCTGAGATGGATGCATTTTAAGAACGAAAATTAATTCATAAAAATAGAAATACAAAGGAATCATAAAATGCAGATGTAGGTACACAGAAAGAAGAATCCCTTCTGTATTTCTAAACATAATGATCAACACAGAAAATTCTCATAAGGGAATAGTGACAGTTAAGAAAAATATTCAGGATTTTAGATAATGAGAATGTAGGGCTTTTCTTTTCATGTCAACACGCAATCAAAAATGAGTTGTGATCTTTGTGAAGATAAATAAGTCCTGCTGTTCATTCCTCAGAAAACCATAAAGGTGACAGCCCGTGCTCTGGCTGGGGAGTGGCTCCTATGTGGCCACAGGTATCCAGCATGAAGAAGGCTAAACCCTAACAGCCTGCACTGGGGGCAAAGCCAGCATTCCTAGCTGGGAAAGCACCTCCAGTCCCAGCACATGCTGTTCAGTAACAGAAAATACTTCCATGGGCTTAGCACTTCCAAGGGTAAGGATGACAGATGCGCTGGTCCTGTGTGAGGGTTCCTGTTCCTGCCGACAGGTGTGTTGAGGTGATGGGTCCTCTTTTCCCCATCATCAAACACCCAGAGCCTGGGTCAGTTTTTGACAGTGCAGGGTGGAAAGAGGGGAAGGAGAAGGCCGCTGTTTGTCACCCTGGGGCCTGGTCCCCTGCACCTGGCAGAGGCTTCCCTTCCTCTGGGAGCCTGGCCCCTGCCCTTGCCTCTGTCACTGAGACGTGCCTAACACAACCTGTCACCCATGGTCTCCTCCAGCGTCCCTCACCAGCCACTCACAGCCATTATTCTCTCCACATGAAACTGTGAAATGAGGATGTACTGGGGATGGAATTAAAGAACCGGCTATTAACAGAATTACTTAAAAAGCATTTCACTTTAATATAAAAATCGATTTCATTCAAACAGGTAATCAATGCACATTAAAAATTTTAAAGTATTAAAAGTTGTATGATTATCCTTGACATTTGAACACCCAGTTTATTTCCTCAAAGTCACATATTGTTACTGTTTTATGCATTATGAAATGGTTAATTTTAAATATAAATAGTAATTAATTCTGTCAGAGTAATTATAAGTTGGTTTTTTTTAATTACTCATTTGGTAGAAATGATTTTAATGTTTCAAAAAGAAGTTTATAAAATATTGATTAAATGATATATATTCTAACATTGAATACATGGATATTCTATAAATATATGTGTGAATTTATACATACATATCCTATAATTATCTGTCTTAATGAGAAAACATTCAAGAATTGTATTCAACCAAAATAATGTTAATGATTACATTCTGTAAAGTACAGAAATTAAATGTGTTAAAGCAAAATGGAAATGGAGACCAGGCCTGAAAAATACCTGAGCAAACAAAACCACTTAGGTTTAAAAATTAATCTTAACTGGCCAGGTGCAGGGGCTCAGGCCTGTAGTCCCAGCACTTTGGAGGCTGAGGCAGGCAGATCACCTGAGGTCAGGAGTTCGAGGCCAGCCTGGCCAACATGGTGAAACCCCATCTCTACTGAAGGTACAAAAGTTATCAGGGCATGGTGGCAGGCACCTGTATTTCCAGCTACTTGGGAGGCTGAGACAGGACAATTGCTTGAATCTAGGAGGCAGAAGTTGCAGTGAGCCAAGATAGCGCCACCACACTCCATCTTAGACAACAGAGCAAGACTCCATCTCAAAAAAAAAAAAAAAAAAAAAAAAAATCTTAACTTTGCTTAAACTGCAAATATAAGTGCAATTTAACTTGACGTTTCTGGTAGTGCTTATATTAGACAGAAACAAAACCAATTATAAGCAGTCAACTAACATATAATCATGTGATTAGAGACTTTCCAACAAGGTCAGCAAAATGAAGAAACGATTTGGCTGGTTGCAGTTACAAAATGGCTCACCTTTTATAATTACAGCAGTCAAATTGGTTCTTTATTTTGTTTCACACTGTCACCAGGCTGGAGTGCAATTGCACAATCTGGGCTCACTGCAACCTCCGCCTCCTGGGTGCAAGTGATTCTCCTGCCTCAATCTCCTGAGGAGCTGGGATTACAGGCGCCCGCCACCATATCTGGCTAATTTTTGTATTTTTAGTAGAGGCATGTATTTTAGGGTTTCACAATATTGATCAGGCTGGTCTCAAACTCCTGACCTCCTGATCCTCCTGCCTTGGCCTCCCAAAGTGCTGGGATTACAGGCGTGAGCCACTGCTCCCGGCCAAGATTTTTCTTTAATATCTCTTAGACATTTAAAAATTAATATGAACAGTTCTAAATTTTTTAAAAAGCAAAGAAGATTTAATTTAAAAAAATATTTCCCAAGCAGGATTTCCTCTGTGTCTTGGGGGACCTTGATTCAACTGTCTTGTTATCTTCTACCACCCTATCAAATCCATGGCAGTCAGCTTTGTTCAGATTCACAAATCATTTCAGGTGAAACCCAAACGCCTTCGCCTGCAAAATGGTGAGAGTCATTGCCTATTCCTGTATGCTGTCCCATTGCTAAACAAGGTTCCCCAGATAAACCGGAGGCTGGGATTTATCTTAAGACTTAGCAAGACTAGTTTAAAAACAAGCATACTTTTTGCATACAAATATGATACATGATGTAGACAACTGGTTTTCTAATAGTTATAAGATTAAAATGTTTATAATATAAAATCAAAAGACCTCTTATGTTTTTAGTGATGACCCCACTTCTCTCCGTCCTTCCCTAAATAAGTGAAAAATAGACATTGAAGACAATCGAATGGAAATGTAAAGACCAATGATCTAATAGGAGTCCCTTGAGTCCATCAACTCCCTCTCTGTTTCCTGAATTAAGTAAACTGCCTTGCACATCAGCCACCCTCTCCACTCCAGGGCTTAAAGTCTGAAATGCTGACCAATAAAGCATGGCAGAAAAGAGTCTGATTTTTGTGGAAGAGCAAAAATTAAGACACAGATTTTCTTGTTATTATAACTTTTTATTTGTATCAATACTTCATAACTAAATAGATCCTTACATGTTCACAGTCAATATGATTCAACCATGTGAGTTCTTTGTTGACGTTTAAGTGTTTAAGAGACAACATAATTAGGAGGCAGATAATTTTGACATAATTGCCAAATGTGAGATTTTCTATTAATACTTATGTGACCCAAGTCTCAATTTCATACTCTTTAACATGATAATGTTAGACTAAATAATTTACTGAGCTTTTTCTAAAATCCTATGGTTGATTGGAACACATTTTTAAATATAATCAAAAGGAGTTATTTTACGAAAGTGCATAAACCACATTTAATATAGCAATTAGTTCAGACTGATACATGTAGAGATTCGATCCAACTGATCGTTCAAAGATTCCTTATTTAAACATACTGACTGGGCATGGTGGTTCACGCCTGTAATCCCAGGACTTTGGGAGGCCAAGGTGGGCAGATCACAAGGTCAAGAGATGGAGACAATCCTGGCCAACGTGGTGGAACCCCATCTCTACTAAAAATACAAAAATTACTGGGTGTGGTGGCATGCACCTGTAGTCCCAGCTATTTGGGAGGCTGAGGTAGGAGAATCGCTTGAGCTCAGGAGGCGGAGGTTGCAGTGAGCCGAGATTGTACCATTGCACTGCAGCCTAGGCAACAGAGCAAGGCTCCATCTCAAAAAGAAAAGAGAAAGATGCATTATTTAAATATTTTACAAAAAGTAGACCGAAGTGCTATGCTATTGCTTATTTATATTACATGAAACATCACAGCTGTGAATAAAAGTCATTATTCTGTCACAACTCATACATTTATTATGAGAGATGCAATGTTTATTTTCCTTAAACAGCTAGACCTGAGAAGCAGCCCATGTCCAAAGCATCTTTTCTACTTTTACAATAACAGCAGATCCCAGGCTGCCTCCTGTGGCCATAAGCGACAGGCTTCTGTGGCTTGGAGTCAGTTCCAAGAGTCTTCATTCTGTAAAACTTAATTCCACCACAATGTCTAGGGAATTCTTCATTTCATTTGTTTTCCATAGAAAATTATGTTCATCTTGGAAAGCAAAACTTCCCATTAAGTACAAAATCATTTTTTTCAAAAGTATGATAAGCAGTGCACAAAATGGTTATTTTTATTGGCAAAAATCTGAATGTCTGAATATTAACATAATTGGAGAGTCATATTAATTTATAAAATGAAAGGAAAACTTATACTCAATGAAGCAAAAATTGCAAAAAAATAGTAATAATGATACTGTCCTAGCAGGTAGAAAACGTGTCTGTAATTTCAAAAGGGCCTGTTGATAATAAGCCTAGGGACAAGCTGCACTCCACTCATTCCCCAGAAGAGACCCTCAAAACGTGTTTATAGACGGGCCCTTACTGACGGCCTAGGAATTGTCCCCAAGGGTTAGTCACTGACCTCCCACTGGGGAAGCCCCCACTGCAGGAAGAACTCAGCGGAGCTTGTATCCTGCTGCAGACTGTCTTGGAACTACAGGGCCCCCACCTCCATCCCACGGTGGGATGGGTTATAGAACCCTTCAAGTATCCTGGTACCACTGAGCGAGCCGACCTGCACAGAGGCATATCTGTTTGGTCACACCCATAAGGACAGGTATGCAATGGGGAGGCAGGTCTCCCAGAACATATTGCACCTGACATGGAATTACATCCCGTTGCCCATCCACACACAGCTTATCACACACAACAATCACACAACTGATCACACTCAACAATGACAAGCTGACTGGGCCAGGCCACGTGGACATTTTCTCAAGACAAAAGGATTTCTTTTGAAAACATATATGTCAATAGTCCTTATGTAAATCAGATGAATATTTTAATACTTGTAGTAGCATTTAGCAACAGAAGACAAGACATGCTTTAATGTGAACTAATGTTTTATAACATTACTGCTGTTTCTATTAAATTTGAAAAACATTACATGTATACATATGGCTATACATTTCTTAAACAGTGATTAATTTGTATTGCGATTATACTTTTAAGATTGTAGGCTATGCAAAAATGCCAGTTTATTTCACAGAAACGTGTGGTAAATGTAAAAATGGATAGAATCACAGAAGAAAATCTAGGCAAAACCATTCACGACATAGGCATAGGCAAGGACTTCATGACCAAAACACCAAAAGCATTGGCACAAAAAGCCAAAATAGACAAATGGGACCTAATCAAACTCCACAGCTTCTGCACGGCAAAAGAAACAGTCATTAGAGTGAATCGGCACCCAACAGAATGGGAAAAAATTTTTGCAATCTACCCATCTGACAAAGGGCTAATATCCAGAATCTACAAAGAACTAAAACAGATTTACAAGAAAAAAAACAAGCCCATTCAAAAGTGGGCATAGGATATGAACAGACACTTTACAAAAGAAGACATACATGAGGCCAACAAACATATGAAAAAATGCTCATCATCACTGGTCATTAGAGAAATGCAAATCAAAACTATATTGAGATACCATCTCACACCAGTTAGAATGGCAATCATTAAAAAATCTGGAGACAGATGCTGGAGAGGCTGTGGAGAAATAGGAATACTTTTACACTGTTGGTGGTAGTGTAAATTAGTTCAACCATTGTGGAAGACAGTGTGGCGATTCCTCAAGGACCTAGAAATAGAAATTCCATTTGACCCAGTAATCCCATTACTGGGTATATATCCGAAGGATTCTAAATCGTTCTGCTATAAGGACATATGCACACGAATGTTCATTGCAGCAGTGTTTACAATAGCAAAGACTTAGAACCAACCCAAATGCCCATTGATGATAGACTGGGCTGGGAAAATGTGGCACATATATACCATGGAATACTATGCAGCCATAAAAAATGATGAGTTTGTGTCCTTTGTACAGATGTGGATGAACCTGGAAACCATCATTCTCAGCAAACTGACACAAGAACAGAAAATCAAACACCACGTGTTCTCACTCATAGGCAGGTGTTGAACAATGAGAACACATGGACACAGGGAGGGGAGCATCACACACTTAGGTCCGTCAGGGAAGAATAGAGGAGCAACAGCGGGGGGTGGGGAGTTGGGGAGAGATAGCATGGAGAGAAATGCCAGATATAGGTGATGGGGAGGAAGGCAGCAAATCACACTGCCATATGTGTACCTATGCAACAATCTTGCATGTTCTTCACATGTACCCCAAAACCTAAAATGCAATGAAAAAAAAAAGGACCTGATGAAATAAGGCTGAGATTGTCTTCTGTACTTTGGAAAATGGTATGCGCAGAGGAAGCTGGTGAGAGAGAATCTGAAAAGAAATAGCTGTATGTATATTTACATCTGTATCTCTGTCTGCCTGTACCTTCATCTCTATTTTATTTCTGTCTCTGTATCTGCGTCTATTAAATATCTGTGTCTCTATCTCTGTCCTTATCTATACAAGTGACTCTAATCTATAACTGTATCTACAGCTACCTGCATATCCCTGTCTATGTCTTTATCTATGTATCTGTATATCCAAATCCATCTGCCTGATCTTCCCAAGAGAACTCGGGCTGCGCACCAGGCTCTGTGAGTCACCCTGCAGTCCCTCATCTCAGAGTGTCCCATTTGAGTTCTTAAGATTCGTTGGAGCTTGCCTTACCTGAGGCAAGTACTTATAGGAATTACGGCAAATTTTCCTGGGGGAGAGATTTTATTATTAGTTTTTGCAGATTGTCTGTGCCCCGGGGGGAATGCTCACGTATTTATGGAGCTGTTGTTTTCTGTTTTTCTAATTAAATTCAGTACAAATCTTTCCTCTGATATTCTCATGTAAAACCTTAACCCAATGCTTAAGTGTAGATTTGGAGGCAGTCATTCACCTATCCACTGAGTCAAAGATTCAACTAGTATTTATCAAACTCCTGGTGAGGTAGGAGGCAGAACTTGAATATGAAAGCAGAGCTTGGACTTGGGACCAGATTGAAGGCTGGCAGAAACAGGGGAAGAAGCAAAAGCACCTATCCATGAGACACACACAAGTGTCATCTCAGTTTACTGTTGCTATGGCAACACTTGCAAATTGCTGCCCCTTTCCATGGCAACAATTGGAAGTTATCACTCTTTTTCTAGAAATTTCTGCATAATCCACCCCTTAATTTGCAGGTAATTAACAGTTTAAACATTGGGAAAAGTATTTCTGGGTCCCTTCTCTGCTCAAAATAATTAGTCTGGGACTACATCAATTGTTTTGAAAATATGAGTAAAGAGCAAGTAAAAATTTTAATGTAAAGCATCAGAAATCCTAATGCCATCCTGGGAGCATGCATTCAAATATTGCCCTCTTCAACACAGTAACAAAAATATGAGCAAAAACACACATATGAGTGCACATACTTATGATTGCAACACTGCCTCTGAGCTGCAACCCTGGGCACATGGCCTCTGAGGTAGCTCTGCTCTGCAAGGAGCAGGACCTCTACTGCTGTTGTGCACTGTCGCTCCAATAAAGGTTGTTATCAACACCACCAACGAACACCACCAGCTCACCCTTGAATTCTTTTCTGGATGAAGCCAAGAACCTTCCCAGGCAGATCCCCAATTTTGGGCTTACCTGCCCTGCATCGCAAGCACAAGCCAGGCATTGTTTCACACACCTCAACTGGCTGCAGCTATCCCAATAGCTCCAGGGCTCACTTTTCTCTCCATCTGATAATTCCTCTAGGAATGTACCTGCTGCTGGGTGTCACATCAGGGATGTGTGCAGCACCTGTTACCTCTGGACTGGCTTTATGGTGATATAAAATCCTGTTCAATGACATAGGGTTGGTGAGCTTTCTAGTTATCTTCATTCTCTGTAGGCTGCTTCTCTGTCTCTTCTGAATCTTCTCTCCTTCATTCATAAAATGTTTTCAGTGACATTATCCCCTCTAATAATTTCAGTGATGGCATATCCACTCTTGCCTCCATCAGAGGTACCCATTTGAAATGTTACACATCCTACATCTACATACATTGTGCTCTGTATTAGACTGGTCCAGTTCCAATCTAATTCAGTTCCAATCTAATTCTGAAAGTTCTTTGTAATTCTTTGAGGAAGCATTCCTTTGCTTATTAGTATGTAATTATCTTCATTTTTTTCTAATTTTACTGAAATATAGTCTTGCATCTTCTGAAACAAAAATCACTACATGTTCTTTTTATATCTATAATTCATTTTTTAAAATTCCCTACTCTCCTTTTTTTGTTCAAATTAACTCTTCACATTTTTATTCTCAAAGCAGACCTAATTTATTTTCTCCTAAAATATGCATTACAGTCATGGGTCTCCAAAGACATTTTGAAATATTTCCATATTAGAATATGATATTAAAATAAGATATTCAATGGATCTTGTCCACATTAATAAGCAAAGTTTTGTGATTTGAAATCCACATTGGTATTTTCCATTGAATGATGAATAATCTTATCAAAAAAGATCTTATTACATGACTTTGAAATAATTTAGTTCAAGATAGTAAGAAGAAAAGCTAATATGTATTGATTGGTTCTAAATCCATGTGTGGTCTCATATAATCCTCCCACCATGTTCTCCCAGTCCCTTATGAACCATTAACCTCACTTTGCAGATGAAGAGACAGGTTCAGAGCTGGCATTTGGCATGGCTATGCTTTGGATGTAAGTGAGCAGCAGAGTATAATTACAGCCTCACCGTCTTTCCATATCCCACACCCCATTCTTCTTGTGCAATATAAAAATTCAGCCAGGAAAAAAAATGGTCAGAAGTTAAGTATCAGTACTGTTTGCATTTCCAGCATTTTAAAGATAGTTTATTATGCATTTTAGTCCAATGGTTTAGTCCTGGACACTGAAACACACGTAGAAGAGAATTTATAAATATCGTGAAAAGTATGAAGCGGTGGGGAGTGGGCAGCTTTATCATCTAATTAATGATCTCGTGGGCTAGAACATAAGGTTTTTATTTAATTAGACATTGTTTAGTAAGTTTAAATATGTTTTTAAAAGGCCAGTAATAACAGCCCAAGATCTGGGAGACCAAATTAGATAAAGAACATAGTCAAAATATCCAGTTTTCAAGTAGGAATAATGTGAATAAAAAACGAATTAATGACATGCTAATGCTACCTTAGACAGCATTTATAAAAATGATCTCATTGTATCTGAGCAAAATTAGACATGAAGAAACTGCAACATGTTTAGAGAAAAACGTTAGAATGAAATAAAATGAAAATTGTATGTCTGCCTCCTTCTTCCTGAAGTAACTCTTTTCAGTCTCTATTTTCAGTTTACTTTTACACAGATGTATGTTGTTAAGTATAAATAATGTGCTTCACCTCTAATATATGATTTATTGCTTATAAAATATCTATTAATTGTCTCTGTAAAAGACAAAGAATTTACCCAACTTAATCCACTCACTGTTTTCTTGATAGATCTGCAAATAATTGCATTCTTAGATACTGTACTGACATAGATAGCTTGACAGGCCTTTCTTAACCTCCATTTCTTGTTCCACCTATAGCCTCCTCACTATATCAGATAAGAAAATGTGTGATGCACACTCAATCTTCCTTTCCTTCCCTCTGCTTACTTCTCCGATAAAAACACTCCTGCTGTATTTCAACCCTTACCATTCAATTTACATTTCTATATTTTTAAGCATGTAAATTCATTCACACATGCATAAGGAAAGTAGCTATCCTCCATCAGTTTACTCCAGAGTGCATCTCTTTATGTTAATAACTTTCCAAGAGAAATTAATATAAGACAACATGCACTAACACTGAGTCTCTTTCACATTATTTTCACTAGTTACAAGTTCAATCAATAGGGAGTCTTTCTTCCATGTGACTGGAGATAAAACTTTTTCCAAATTTTTTACTCTTGTGTAATGCAGGTCTCTACTTTGCAGAGTGGTATTACTTTCTCTATCCTAGTGACACATTGATTCTGTCTTTGAATCAATGGTAGGTAGCACCTTGCTTCTTTTCATGTCAGTGACTGAATTAGATTGGAACTGGACCAGTCTAATATAGAGCACAATCTGCGTAGATGTAGGATGTGTAACATTTCAAATGGGTACCTCTGATGGAGGCAAGAGTGGATATGCCATCACTGAAATTATTAGAGGGGGATAATGTCACTGAAAACATTTTATGAATGAAGGAGAGAAGATTCAGAAGAGACAGAGAAGCAGCCTACAGAGAATGAAGATAACTAGAAAGCTCAGCAGTAAAGAAAAGCAGTAGAAATTTTCAAAAATAAAGGGCTCTATAAGTTCATTTGCAGAAAAGAGGTTGAGTAAGTTAAGTTCTGAAAACTATCCATAGTAGTTAGAGCATAGGATGACAGTGAGTGATTCTGTTATGGAGAAACACGAATATGTTTTTAAAATTGAGATGGAAACAATACATTGGGATAAGTAAGTAATGAAAATGAGAGAGAGTTTTGCACACACACATAGACAAACAAAAGAAAACACAATGGTAGCCAATGGGATGTTGTTGTAAGGTTTTAATTAGGGCTATGCTTTGGTCTAATTTCGTTTCTCAAAGGCCACTCGGGATTTAACACAGATAAAGGTTTGTAGCATGCACAAAAGTTCAATGAAATTGACCAATTAGAGATTCTTACATTATTCTGATCAAGACAAGCTGATGACTTGAATCAGGCTTCTAGTATTGGAACCGTAAAAATGGAGCCATATAGTACTTGTTAATTGATTAGATGCTGAGGCCAAAATGTAAAGATATATCTTAGAAAATTCCTAGATTTTAGAATTGACAGACTAGATATAATGCCATCAATGGGAAGAATCAATGATGTGCATGTTTTATTCTACGATAAGGTGTAGCAGAGGAGGAACGGTATGGTAATATAGTTCAGATATTTGTCTCCACCCAAATCTCATGTTGAATTGTAATCCCCAATGCTGCAGGTAGGGCCTCGTGGGAGGTGGTTGGGTCATGAGGGTGGATCCCTTATCGTTGTTTTTGCGATAATGAGTTATCTTGAGATTTAGTCATAAAAAAGCGCCTCTTGCCCAGCTAACACACACACTCTCTCTCTCTTGCTCCTGCTTTTGCCAGGTGATATACCTGCTCCCCCTTCAACTTCTGCCATGACTGCAAGCTTCCTGAGACCTCCCTATAAGCTGAGCAGATTTTGGCACCCCAGTTCCTGAAAAGCCTGCAGACTCATGAGCAATTAAATCTCTTTTCTTTATAAATTACCCAGTCTTAAGCATTTATTTTATTTATTTATTTATTTTGTAGGTGCTGGACTCCCTGTCTTTTTTCTTGTTGATTCTCCTGGGGCTTGTGACCTGTGCTGTTCTCTCTGACATTGTAAGTGCTCAATGTCCCACATGGTAGAGAAATGTTCTCTACACCAAATGACCTCTCATGGGAACAAGTGGGATCTGGGTCCACAAAGGGTTCCTGGATTAATCACTAATGTTTCATCCTGGGGAGAGCCATCCATACAGACATGCCATTGTCCTTTCAGGTTTAATTATCTTCCTCTGCGCAGTGTAGGTAGATATTTTGGAGCCTACTCTTTATTCTACTCACTGCCTACAACAGCATCAGAAACAGAGGAGCCCAGATAGAATTCGGAAGAAACGAATGAATACAGTTCAGTCAACTGAACTTATTTAAAGCATAGGACTAATATCTGGGTTTTCTGAGTTTTCTGTTTAGTTACCGATACTCTTCAATATACCTTACTGCCACTCTGTCACAAATCTAATCTAATCTATTGGTTTGGAAAGTATAGTTCTGTGTAAGTGATGACTGTAATGCTTCCTAGTACACTAGCTAATTGTAAATATACTGAGGACATTGTGGGAACAGAGTTGGGCAAATCTTTCTAGTTTCTGGGTTATGTAGGGAAGGTATCTCTATCTATACCTGCCTCTATGTATCTGTCTCTATTTATCTATCTATTTTTAATCAAATTGGTTTGTTTTTGATTGAGAAAAAGGAGTGTTAATTCAATTCTTTCATTTTAATTAAATTTAAGAATATGTTAAACATGTTTTCTAAAGAAAAAAATAAGTGACCATGGTCTAAAATTGTCACTTCTAACAAAGCACATAATAAAAATTAATAGTAATTACACTAAATTCTAATGATTCCCAGGGGGGGAAAAAAAAGTCACTCTAACAGAAGCTTCACCCGTCCTCATTTTGCAATATCTTCTGAACAGCAGTTATACACAAATGCATCAGACTGAAATGGAAGAACTTCATCTCTTAGTATAATGTGTCACCTATTAATTCTCAGAGTAGTTATTCAAAGATTTGCTGCAAAGGAATTTAGCTAGAACTGATGTAGAAAAAATAAGTTGGACACAGGAAACTTCAATGACCTTCTGGATCCAGGTCGTGTGGTAATTTTTCTACGCAATGATGTCAAAATGGCACCACAGCCAGAGGGCAGAAGAGAGGGGCACAGGTCAGAGAGTCGCTGAAGCTGAAATCTGCTACCCAGGAGCCTTAGAGATGCAGTGAGCATGGCAAACAGACCTTTAAAACAGAGCTAACAAATCTTTTAATGCCTACATAATCTTTTCTGAGCTGGTGAGTTTTAGAGGCCAGATATTTGAAGACTGGAATAAGAAAAGTTCAGCATCTGGATGCTAAGAAATTAAACAGTAACATTCAGTTCCAAGAAAAATGCTACAATTCATAATCTCATTCTAAGATAAAAATATACTTTATTAATAAATTGTTTTCAAAAGTCACTTGTAGTCACTTCTAGATTATACTAATGTAAAACATTAAAGACAGTGAAATATGTACCTTATTAGCAGTATTTAAGAGGGTCTGAGCTGATTTCATTTTATATGAAGAGAAAAGCTCTATCTATGGACCCACAAGTCTACCCAAGGACAAAAAAAAAAAAAAGTGAGTTTTGTGCTGTCTGAAAGAATCCTTCAACATGTGCTTCAACACAAACCAAATCACTTAAGCTTCAATTGCCTAAGAAACAAAATCAATAATTAACAAATCAATTTAGGCATTTGTAAAAATTATCTACTTTCATATGACACCAAATCCATAAAAACAATTGTTCATTGTAAGGATAGATTTACTAGCTATTAGGAAAGACCACATCATTTGCTTCTATTGAATATTTTAAGTTCCTAAAGCTAAAGGCTGATTTACACACATACACTATATTAAATATAACATTTAACTTTATTTTTTTAAGTTTTCATTATCATTGCACATAACTCTGTCATAGCAAAAATTAATGGCTGATTTACACACACACACACTATATTCAAATATAACATTTAACTTTACTTTTTTAATGTTTTTGTTATCAATGCACACAATTCTTTCATAGCAAAAATGGTAATTCCTCTGTGGAATTTTAGTTTAAAAGACTAGTCACAGTATTATTTAGAAGTGTTTAAGTTTCTCTGTAAGTGGTTTGTAACCAGAGTGATCTATGAAATTTTGAGTTGTGCATAGGGAAAAATGTCCAATTTTCTTTTTTTTTCTATTCTTTATTTCTTTTCTTCCTTCCTTCCTCATTCCCGTCCTCACTTCTTCCTTTCTTTCCTCCTCTTCTTTTCCTCTTTGTCTTTGTCTCTTTCTCCTTCTTTGTGGTTTCATTTTGTTTTTTGTTGTTTCAGTTTGTTTTGTTTTAGCAGAGTAGGTACTCAATTACATTATAATGAGAAATAGAACATATTTTTAAAACTATTGTTGTGCATTAGATTTATATTAGATGTTTAATAATTTTTCTAAAAAATGTATTGTCCATTACCTTTCTCTAAGTATGAAAGAGAAATGTAAGCATTTTAAGTTGGGCGTGTACTGAATGTATTGATTCCGCTAGTGCCTCATATAATATTGTACAATATAATATGTGGGGCATGTGGGATGGTTTCAGGAAGATTCGAGCACATTACATTTATTCTGCACTTTATTTCTATCATTATTACATCGTAAGATAAAGTAACTATGCAACTCACTGTCATGTAGAATCAGTGGAAGCCCTTAGCTTGTTTTCCTGCAACTAGATGGAATCATCTGGGGGTGTTGGGAGACAGTGACAGAAAATAAGGTATTAGATTCTGATCAGAAGCATGCAACCTAGATCCCACACATGCGCAGTTCACAGTAGGGTTTGAGCTCCTGTGAGAATCTAGTGTCACTGCTGATCTAATAGGAGGCAGAGCTAAGGCGGTAATGTGAGTAATGGGGTGTGCTTGTAAATACAGAGGAAGCTTCACTTCCTCGCCCACCCACCACTCACCTCCTGCTATGCAGCCCAGTTCCTAATAGGCCAGGGACTGATACTGGTCCATGGCCCTGGGGGTGGGAGACCCCTGCCCTAGGAAGCCCCAGACAACCATGGAATCAAAGACGCATGGTGCACAGGCTACCCTGAAGAGTGACCCAGGGGGACTGAACAGAGTACAAAGACAGCTCAAACACCCAAAGCATGAACAGAGTGCAAAGACAGCTCAGACAAGAGAACAATTCACTTCAGCAGGGGGATAAGGAATTGGGAAGCTTCCACAGAGAAGGTGAGTGTGAGCTGGGAGGTAATGAATAAGTAGAAGTTTGTCAGGAAGGGAGAATGTTGCAGACAGGTGAAGAATCACCAGCAAAGAGGGATACAAAAAGAACCACTAGGACTGTGATGTCGGTGCATTCTCCTGAGAGAAGCCAGGCACCACTCAGTGGGTGAACTCAGCACATTCTCCCCCAGGGAAGCTGGACACCACTTGTTCTGTGACCTTGATGCATTCTCCTCAGAGAAGCTAGAAACCAATCAGTCTGTGACCTGAGTGCAGTCTCCTTCTGGGAAGCTAAACACCACTTTGTCGGTGACCTTGGTGCACTCTCCTCAGAGAAGCCAGAAACCAATCAGTCTGTGACATCAGTGCAATCTCCTTCATGGAAACTAGCACCACTCACTCTGTGACTTACGTGCAATCTCCTCAGGGAAGCCAGGCACCACTTGGTCTGTGACCTCAGTGCATTCCCCTCAGAAAAGCTGGACACCACTCAGCCTGTGACCTCAATGCAATCTCCTTCAGGGAAGCCAGCACCACTCAGTCTGTGACCTCAGTGCAATCTCCTCAGAGAGGCCAACACCACTCCTTCTGGGAACTCAGTGCAATCTCCTTCAGGGAAGCCAGGCACCACTTGGTCTGTGACCTCGGTGCATTCCCCCTCAGAAAAGCTGGACACCACTCAGCCTGTGACCTCAATGCAATCTCCTTCAGGGAAGCCAGGCACCACTTGGTCTGTGACCTCATTACAATTTCCTCAGTCAAGCCAGGAACCAATAGGTCTGTGACTTCAGTGGAATCTCCTTAGACAAGCTGACACCACTCGGTCTGTAACTGCAGTGCAAACTCCCTCAGGGAAGCCAGGCTCCATTCAGTTTGTGAAATTCCTCCAAACTCCTTCAGGAAATCCAGATACCATTTGGTCTGTGACTTGGCTGCATTCTCTTCAGGGACGCTGGGCAAAACTCAGCCTGTGACTTCCATGCAATCTCCTTCAGGGAGGCTGGACAGCACTCACTTTGTGACCTCAGTGCAACCTCCTCAGAGAAGCCAGGTTACTCTTGGTCTGTGAAATCCATGCAAACTTCCTCAGGAAAATTAGACACTCGGATGTGAACTCAGTGCATTCTTCTCAGAGAAACTGGGCTACACTCAGTCTGTGACCTTAGTGCAATCTCCTGAGAGAAGCTGAGCAACACTCCATCTGTGAACTCAGTGCAATCTCCTCAGAAAAGCCAGACAATACTTGGTCTGTAAACTTGGGGCAGTCTCCTCAGAGAAGCCGGGCACCACTCAGTCTATGAACTCCATGTAATCTCCTCATAGGACCCAGGCAACACCCGGTCTGTGAACTCGGTGCAAACTCTTCAGGCAAGACCGTCACCACTCAGTCTCTGAATGTGGTGCAGTCTCCTCAGAGGAGCGAGACACAACTCGGCCTGTGAACTTTGTGCAATCTCCTCAGAGAAGCTGGAAAACACTGAGTCAGAGAACTCAGTGCAATTTCTTCAGAGAAGCCGGGCAACACTCTATCTGTGAACTCAGTGCCATCTCTGCAGAGAAAGTAGGAATCACCCGGTCTGTGAACTCGGTTCACTATTCTTTGAGAAGCCAGACACCACTCGGTCTGTGAACTTGGTGCAATCTCCTCAGAGAAGCTGGGCACCATTCGATTTGTGAACATGGTGTAATCTCCTCAGAGAAGTCAGGGGACAAATCAGTATGTGAAAACCTGGCAATCACCTCAGAGAAGCCGGGCACCACTAGGTCTGTGAATTCAGTGAAGTCTTCTCAGAGAAGCCGAGAAACACTCCATCTATAAACTAGGTATAATCTCCTTAGAGAAACCGGCACCAGTGATCTGTGGACTCGGTGCAATCTCCTCAGAGAAGCTGGGAACCAGTCAGTTTATGAACATGCTGCAATCACCTCAGAGAACCCTGGGACCAAGCAATATGTGAACACCTGGCTATCACTTCAGAGAAGCCGGGCCCCACTAGGTCTGTGAACTGATGCAGTCTCCTCAGAGATGCCGGGCACCACTCGGTATGTGAATGTGGGGTTTTTCCTCAGAAAAAGTGGCACCATTTCCTCTGGGACCTTGGAACAATCTCCTCAGAGAAGGGGGGCCCCACTTGGTCTGTGAACTCATGCTGTCTCCTCAGAGAAGCCTGCACCACTTTGTCTTGGAACTCAGAAAAAAACCCTCAGAGAAGCCCCGCCCTGCTTGGTACGTGAACTTGTGCAGTCTCCTCAGAGAAGCCAGTTACCACTCGGTTTGTGAATTTGATGCATTCTCCTCAGAAAAGCCAGCAATACTTGGTCTGGGACTTTGGAACAATCTCCTCAGAGAAGCCGGGGCACCACTCAGTATGTGAATTTGGGGCTTTGTCCTCAGAAAAGCTGTCACCACTTGGTCTGGGACTTTGGAACAACCTCCTCAGAGAAGCCGAGCACCACTCATTACATGAATTTGGTGCATTCCCCCTCAAAGAAGCTGGCACCAGTTGTGCTGGGACTTTGGGACAGTATCCTCAGAGAAGCTGGGCCCCACTTGGTCTGTGAACTCATGCAATCTCCTCAGAGAAGCTGGGCACCACTCGGTATGTAAATTTGGGGCTTTCTCCTCAGAGAAGCTGGCACCACTTTGTCTCTGTCATCAGAACAATCTCCTCAGAGAAGCCTCCCCCAACTAAGTCTGTGAAACCTGCAGTCTCCTCAGAGAAGCCGGGCACCACTGGGTATGTGAATTTAGGGCTTTCTCTTCAGAGAAGCGAGCACCAATTGGTCTGGGACCTCGGAAAAATCTCCTCGGAGAAGGTGGGCCCCACTCGGTCTGTGAACTTGTGCAGTCTCCTCAGAGCTGCCGGGCACCACTCGGTATGTGAATTTGGGGCTTTCTCCTCAGAAAAGCCGTCACCACTTGGTCTGTGACCTCAGAACAATCTCCTCAGAGAAGCCTCCCCCCCACTAGGTCTGTGAAACCTGCGGTCTCCTCAGAGAAGCCGGACACCACTGGGTATGTGAATTTGTTGTATTCTCCTCGCAGAAGCCAGCACCACTTTGTGAACTCAGAAAAAACTCCTCAGAGAAGCCGGGCATCACTCGGTATGTGAATTTGGGGCTTTCTCCTCATAGAAGCTGGCACCATTTTGTCTCTGAACTTGGAAAAAAACTTAGAGAAGCCGGGGCCCCACTCGGTCTGTGAACTCGTGCAGTCTCCTCAGAGAAGCCGGGAACCACTCCGTATGTGAATTTGGCGCATTCTCCTCAGAGAGCCGGCACCACTTGGTCTGGGACTTTGGAACAATCTCCTCAGAGAAGGTGGGCACTACTCGGTCTGTAAACTCAGTGCAATCTCCTAAGAAAAACTGGGCACAATTTGGTATGTGAATTTGGTGCATTCTCCTCAGAAGTCGGGCACCTTCGGTCTGTGAACTCGTTGCAGTCTCCTCTAAGGACCAAGGTGTGACTCAGTCTGTCAACTCGGTGCAGTCTCCTCGGAGAAACGGCACTACTCGGTCCGTTAACTCAGAGTAATCACCTCAGAGAAGCCATGGGCACCAGTCGTTACGTGAACTTGGTGTAGTCTCTTCAGAGAACCAGTTGATTTGTGAACTCAGTGCATTCTCCTCAGCGAAGCCAGCCAACACTCAGCTTGTGACTTCTGTGCAATTTTTTTTCGAGGAAGCCCATTACCACTCAGTCTGTTGCTTCGATCACATCTCCTCAGAGAAGCCAGGCATCACTCAGTCTGAGAACTTGGTGCTGTCTCCTCAGAGAAGCCAGGTACCACTCGGTCTGTGGACTTGGTGCATTCTAGTCAGAGAAGCCAAGCACCACTCAGTCTGTTGACTCAGTGCAATTTCCTCATAGGACCCAGGCACCACTCCATCTGTGAACTCGGTGCAATCTCCTCAGATAATCTGCACACCACTCAGTTTGTGAATTCAGTGCAATCTCCTCAGAGGAGCCGGGCACCACTTGGTTTGTGAAATCTGTGCAGTCTCCTCAGAGAAACCAGGCATGAGTCAGTTTGTGAAGTCAATGCAAACACCTCAGAGCAGCCAGGCACCACTTGGTTTGTAAACTCGGTGTAATCATCTCATAGGTACCAGGCAACACTCGTTATATGAATTTAGTACAATCTCCTCAGAGTAGCCAGAAACCAGTCGGTCTGTGAACTTGGTGCAATCTCCTCATAGGACCCAGGCACCACTCAGTCTGTAAGCTCAGTGCAATCTCCTCAGAGAAGCCAGGCAACACTCAGTCTGTGACATGGTACAGTCTCCTCAGAGAAGCTGGGCACCACTCTGTATGTGAACTTGGTGCAATATCCTCAGAGAAACCTGTCACCACTCAGTCTTTAACCTTGGTGCAATCTCCTCAGAGGGAGGAGGGAATTCTGCTTTAAGGAAGCCAGGCAGTTGAGGAGGGAGGACAGAGGACAGAGGCCAGGCCAGCAGTTCTCAGGAAAGTCCTATGTTGACTTCTGTGTAATGTGTCCTAATAGATTGGCATCAAGCAATGTGGTGCCCTCCTATTTCTGAACAGGTGACTTAAACGATTGAACAGTGTACTCCATGACGTTCTGTTACTCTTTAATTTTAGAAAAGTCTCACTTAACTATCCATCTCTTCAACACAGTACTACAGAGGCCAGCACAGAGGCCAGCACAGAGGCCAGCACTGTTGTGGGCACTTGGGATGCATGCTGTTCATGCAGAGTCTGCCCTCACGTGGCTTCCTTGCTGGGAGGAAGGAGAGACATCAGGCCCAACCACCCCTACAAAGCACTCCCTCCCAGGACAAGCACCCTGGTGGATGGAGGCAGGCCAATGGCTATGCTACCCAGACATGAAAGCCTGTTTAGAAAATGAATCCCATAGGCAGAGAACAGAAAATGGGGTCTAGAGGCAGAAAGTATCTTGGTGTGTTTGGTAAATGACAAAACCCCCTGTGGTCTGAGCTGGGACAAGAAAGAGTGTGGAAGAGGAAGGCTGCTTCCTCTTGCTGACAGTGAGGGAGGAAAGTGGTATTTGCAAAATCTGCATCCTGGATAAGAAAATGAAAATTACATTTTTGCCTTTCTGTCTCTCTCTGTCTCTGCCTCTCCATCTCTGTTTCTCTGTCTCCATCTGATACGGTTTGGCTGTGTCTCCACCCCAATCTCACCTTGAATTGTAATAATCTCCATGTGACAATGTCGGGGTCAGTTGGAGATAATTGAATCATGAGGATGGTTTCCCCCATACTGTTCTCGTGGTAGTGAATAAGCCTCACTAGATCTGATGGATTTATAAATGGCAGTTTCCCTGCATGAGCTCTTTTGCCTGCAGCCCTTTAAGACATGCCTTTGCTTCTCCTTTGCCTCCCACCATGATTATGAGGCCTCCCCAGCCATGTGGAACTGTGAGTGCATTAAACCTCTTTCCTTTATAAATTACCCTGTCTCAGGTATGTCTTTATTAGCAATGTGAGAACAGACTAATACACCATCTCTCTCTGTCTCTCTATATCTGTCTTTCTGTACCTGTCTCTCTGTTTCTCCATCTCTCTGTCTCTCTATCTCTGTCATTCTGTCTTTTCTTTTTCTCTCTCTGTCTCTGAAAAGCAGAACTCTTAAGGTCCTCCAGGGGCAAATGCAATTGAGACTGAGAGCAGGATCAGGTAATCAACATCAATCCATGATCTTCAGTCCTGAAGGTATGGTGCACATCTGGGTTTCTGAAAGATACCATTCACCTTTGCATGAGCCCACGTGGTTACATGGCTCATTGAAAATCTTCTAAAAATGTGTCATGTGTACCTTCTTTAAATTTCCCTTGAAATCAGACCCTGACATCAACGCTCAACTGCATCTATTTGAGGTGTACTTCCAGGAAGGAGCAGGGCAGTGGGGGGGTAAGATGCTAGTTCCAGGGAGGCCCTGGAGCAGCAGTGAGAAAGCCCTATGGGCACTGGTGGGACTGCTGACAAGGCTCTGTGGTTTCTGCCACCTTCCACAGGGGCGGAGTGGGAACCAGCAAGGGGGCTGTGGGCTGTGATGGTGCCACAGGGAAGGGCCACATCAGGATGTTCCACATTCTGGCTCTAAATCATTCTGTTTTTCATGAATGGAGAGGCACACGGTCCCGAGGCAGCCCCAGGGACTTCTCTCCATCTGTGCAGACAGCAGCCTGTCTTCCCGAAACTTCGTGCTGTTGGAGGTTTGTTTCAAGACTTTCCAGGTTCAGATGTCACTAAATTTCTCCTGATAGGAAATTATCATGAGCAACAGTTATACCGTTATAATAATGATCAGAACAGCAAACAGGAGGGAGAGAGAAAAAGACAAAACAAAACAACACTAAATGTTTGCAAAAGTGAGAGTTCACATTATCAGCCTCTTCAAAGTATAAAGCCTGTTTATCTACCAACAATGGTACAGGACTCTAGCAGATAACTTTATTTCAATTTCTTGTTTATGCTTTCCTTAAGAGACTTCCATAACTCAAATGGACAAATTAGCAGAAAGGTGGTCAGAAGACAATTACTGAAATCCTGATTCTGTCACTGTAGTCTCCCAGAACCCCAGCTTTTTGTCTATGAAGCTGACACCATAATCTTCGTCCTAAACCTCCCCAAAAGACCAACATCATGATTGGATTAGATGCCAGGTCCTGCTGCCCCACACTAAGGAGTGAGGCCAGCATGGAGAAGTCACATGCACATTGGCCCACAATGCCGAGAAGTCTCCTCTCTGAGGCAGAACACGTGTCCTTAGCAAGCCACATGCAGACTTGCGGCATTCACAGCAGGCATGTGAAACAGGCACACAGAATGTTTGAATAAATATCAGTGACTCTCCATGGGGGACTGAAGGAAGCATCCAGATGGAATGATTGTGTTGGTTTTCTATACCACCACCTATGCCTGGAGACCCACCTTCCCTTGTCCACTGTGGTGGATAACAGCCCCGGGTGCCCCCTCCCAGCACCCATGGCCCCTGCCCACCCACCTGCCCTCTCTCAGCCCCCATCCTGGGTCCTTCCCTGCACTGCCTTATGAGGGGTTTGAGGTCAAAAACAACTGATCACTCATCTTTGAATTCTCACAGCAATGCAAGCTGAATACAGAGTAGAAACTCCATAAAGGTTTACCCAACAGAAATAAAGTTTTAACTGGTGGACTCAACAAACAAGGCACATCGTTTGTCTTCTATTAAATCTTTCAATATCTGATGCTTTATTAACATTTCACAATGAAAACAGTCACTATAAATCTTATTTAAAACCATTCCTAAAGAAACCAGGCTATAAAAAATGAGCTTTTTCCCTCCTTGCATTTCAAATTTCATGTGCTCATAATTTAAACCAAATTCTATTTCAACTGTCTGTTTCTTAATCCTAATAATTTAAATATTTTAATATGCAGAATAATTTTTAAAGTATCCTACCCATCATTTAAAATTATGCTACCCTTCCTATTAGGCACAAACTATCTTTCAAGACCTCCCTGGAAACAATTTTTTAATACACTACAATTGAGTTTAAATTGTCAAATTCAATTATTAGAGACATTTCTTTACTATTTGAGCAAGTTTTGACAACGGTAAACTTTGCAACCTAATCATAAAACATGACTACTGATTATAACATGATCTCAAACGTACCTCCATTCTCCAGTTTCATTAAAATATTAATTTTTTCTCCATTGTGAATATTTTCAGCATTCTGGTTATAGGGTCTTTCTTTATTAGCAGTGACATGGGTTATGAATTTTTCATGTTGATGGTATTGCATTTTCCCCTGCAGATACTAATATTAATATAAATATACTTAGTAGCAGATCAGTATGAGATAATAGTTTTAAGTGCAAATTATAAAACACAATTCCTCATTGTGTTTTGAGGAAGAAAGCTTGCCCTAAAAATATGTATCAGGAACACTCCTGCTTATATTTCATCTTAACTGGGTTCTTTTTAGCACTCTCAGGAACTCCAGGACAGTTTCTCTTCCAATGCAGTGGCGTCTTAGTATGGGAATTAGCTCCCACTGGCACTGAACATGGTCAATAGAAAATGCCATCTGTATGCATAGAAGAGATTGTCCAAAGTCTGAAGATAGTGGAGTTCTGCTAAGAGGACTCCTAGGCCCTGATTGTGCCAGGGCCATCTCTCCACCGCTGACCCCAAGCCCAGGACATAGCTTGTCGTAAGCCAGGGCAGGTCAGCAGCCTGGGAGCTGCACGGGGAGCTGCTTCAATCCCCCTGCAGCCCAGAGCTCACCGCCTTATCTTGACAGCTCTAAGCCCCTTTCCTTGACATTGCCACAGTAATTATAGCTTTATTTTCTAACATCCAGCAAGTGACATTTTAAAAATTGCCTCAGATGGCCCCATGTTTATAACTTGACAACAAGAATTGATGAATTTGTCTCCCCTGTTCATGGTACAGAGCTTTTCCCAGGTTGATGAACTGATCAGATGGAAAACAGAAACGTGTTTGCAGTGGGACAACATTTCTCTTTCAAAGTTCAGTCTGATCACTTGATCTTGAATATGAAAATCAAGACCCCTTTTGAACTAACAAAGATATGAAAATGATTACTTAAATAACCACTTTTCCTTTAATAACAGTGTGTAATGGGAAATGAGTATGCCTCTGTATTTTCTCACATTACCTTAAATCTAATTTTGCTATGAATTGGTTTCATGGCTATTTGATTAAGTTAGATAATATCAATGAAACATTTAGAATAGGTTCTGACACTTAGTAGAGGCTCAAAAGATTTATACGTATTTTTCTATGTAATGTTATGTGAATATATTTCCATAAATTTATGGGAAACACTGAGTAACAGTTTTGTGAAGCAGGAAAATGCATTTATTCATTTTTGAAATGTAATACAATAGTATTATTCCAAATAATCATTTCTAAATTTAGAATCTTAAATATTATTATTTCTGCAATAAAAAACATTTTCTTTTGTAATAGCAATTCTATAAAATCCCACCATAAAAATAATCAACAGTTTTTGACAAGGCTATTCAAAATGGATTAGCAAAAACATGTATGTAAGGTAGAAATAAAAAGTGCTGACTAAACTCAGTTCAAGAAACAGGATGAACCATAGATTAGACACAGCTGAGAACTGCAGACTGCGGCAGCTGACCCGAAGGGCACCACCAACTTGACTTTCTCACGCTCTGTGAAATCATGACAGATACTGTTGTTTGAAAAGTGAATCAGCTGGGCTCCCTATTTTCTTCCAATCATCTGTTATGTGGGAGTTGCATGAATTAAAGATTGTCAAAGATCACCAATTATTTAAGAGCTAAATTTTGTTTGTGCTAAAAACTTTAGAAGTCTTCTAGGAACCCAGTCTGAAAAATGCTGAAGTTACAAAGTTTCAGCTATGCAGGAAACGTCAGTTCTGGGGATCTAATATACAGCATGGTGACTATAGCCAATAATACTGTATTGTTTTACTTGAAATTTGCTTGGACAGTTGATCTTAAGTATTCTAATCTCATACACGAGTAA
This sequence comes from Ateles fusciceps, assembly GCA_036589455.1. Classification (NCBI taxonomy): domain Eukaryota; kingdom Metazoa; phylum Chordata; class Mammalia; order Primates; family Atelidae; genus Ateles; species Ateles fusciceps. The sequence continues at coordinate 493,268 of JAZHEH010001829.1, forward strand.
CTTCATGGTGATAGATGGTTAGCTTGAATGTATTAATCGTTTTACAATGTACATGCACATCTAAATCATCACCTTTGACAACTATATACAATTTTATTCATCAAGTGTACGTTAATAAAGCTGGAAAACACTTTTAAAATCCAAAATAAATAAAATCAATGAAAATTAAACAGGCTGAAAGTAAAAACAAAATGGTGAAGAATATTTCTTACTGTCAGTTAGTAGGCAAAAAAAAATCCCACACAATAATGAGAAATAAAATTTTCGTACATAGATATATTTGGGAAGATATTTTGCTTTTCCAATGATACATATAGTAAAAGTGATGATTCCTTTTTAATGTGTCTCAGTCATGATACCTCACTTACAGACATCTTTCTTTTATGTTCAATTTTGTTGTAAATTGGATAAATTGACTATAAGACATAGAGGTATCCACTATAAAATACTTATTTACATAAATTTTGTTTGGACTCATTATTTAATGAAATGAGTATTTTGTCCTTATGTAATTATATGAATCAAGTTTTCTCTTACCCAATTTGTGTTTATTCTAACTGATCCAAATATCTCATACAGATTAATCTTCTGAAAATAATTCATAATTTTAAAATCAATGTCTAATTATCTAACCTTACATTTATTAAAAGTATGCTTTGTTTCTTGACATATTAAAATATTAGTAAATATATATGCTATTTAGATTGAGATTTCTAGATTGGTTTTACAATTATAGTTAAGATGTATGTTAGAGGTATATTTAAGACCAATTTATAAATCCCAACCCAAAATGACCATATTATTTAACAACCAAACTGGGACACTTTTAGCATTGAAAGGGGACACTATGTTTAAGCCAATGCAAGAAGCATTGGCTATAACTACCTGGAGAAATCTAATACATATGGTAACATTTTCTACAAGGAATTATTTTCCGGATCTATTTATTCACCATTTTTAATATCAGTAAATACGGTAAAGATAACAAGGTAACATTGATAAAATGTAACAAATATACTTTTTAAAGCCACTAGAAGTATTACTGTGTAATAAACGTATCACTTTTAATAGTGCAGAAATTCTAGTACTCAGAAGCATAACGTAGGACTTTCAGGTTTTGTAACGGAGGACAAAGAAATCAAGAAAATTAGGACAAATTTCACACCGAAACAAGAAAATCTGAACAAAATAAATTATAAGACTATATCAAGGAATTGGAGAATTAATACAATATTCAAGAATTACCCATCCAAGATTCTGAAGATAATAAAAATGAAGAGGGTAGCAGAGCTGCTGTTCTTCTGGCCTGGTTTCCACTCTAGAAGAGGCACCTAGTTTGGGATGCAGAGGGCTGACAGTCTGCAGAGCTAAGGAGACATCACTTGGACCAGTGAGCACCTACAAATCCGTCTACTTGCTACTAATGTCAAGGATTTCCTTCATACTGATCATGTACATATTAAGAATAGATTTATAAAGGCAGTTTACTCTAATGGATAAGAACTAGACTCAAACCCAACCCTTGGATTCAAATTCATTGCAAACAGCTTATAGGTATGGGATGTTGGGCGAATTAATTAAATTTTATATGTCTCAATTGCTCACATGGAAAATGGAGAAAATAACAGAGACTTTCTCACAGGCTGATTGTGTGTATTAAATGATTAAAGTGCTTAGAGTAGATCCTGGTACGTAGTAAACACTTTGTGACATATTTATTGTCAGTATCGCTATTAACATAATTGATTCCTGTGACCTTCATATGCAAGTATTTATGCTCAAGCAAAGGAGAGTTTTTCTCTCATTACATTTCCACAGTTGTGATTTTCATATATTAAAAATATTGGCTTCTATATATTAATGTGTATCCTCCTAACTTATTAAATGTTTTTATTATTTTTAATTTTGATTGACTCCTGAATACCTTCCAGGCACATAATCATATTATCAGCAAAACATGAATACTTAACCCTCTTTGTCAAAATTGTATACTTTCCTCTCTAACACATTTGTTGAGGCTCATTTCCTCAGGATAAAGATAAATAATATAAATATTAATAAAAATAATGTGTATCTTGTTTTGATCCAGTTTCGAATTGTTCATGCCTGTTGTCTGTTTTTACATGATGCTAACTTTTGAGTTAAAATAGATTAATTTTTGTAAGGTTAAGGATATCCCATCTATTACTTATATAGTATCCCTTTCTTTGATTATGAAATAAGTATACTGATTCGAATAAAAGAGCTGATATCAATCGAGAGCCTTCTATACTGCCAGCATGGTACTGTTTACATGCATTTACTCATTTCTCACAATGTTACAACAAACTTCCTATTATTATCCTCATTTTTCAGATAAGCAATTTGAGTGAGCTATAGACATGTCAAGTAATTTGTTGGAGACTGGAGGTTTAGGAAGTGGTAAATGTTGGATTCAAAGGCAGAAAACTCCTCAGGTGATGTTATAGCCACCATGCCATCTCGAGTCTTGTAACTTGAACGCCACCTTTAACTAAAATACACTTCACTGAGATCAGTGAGAGTGGTCGATTCAGGAGTTTTCCAACAAATGTGTAGTTACCTTGTCAGAAATCTACTCCCTCTTCATGTATTAATGTTCACATTAAAGTGCGCAAGTAAGACTTCGTTAGAAAAAACCTTTCTACAATACTAAAGAATTTGAACATTGAATATGAATGTGGATTTGTGAGTGGTGCAATGGAATATGTGACTCAAGCATAACACACATTAAGTACATTTAGTAAAGGGTGGCTTAGTGGATAAATTGCATTTGTGAAAGAATATTCTTGAGATGCTCAGAGCAGATACACAAGAAGCAGATTTCAGCAAAGAGTGTCCTGCAGAGAGACACTCAACAATGGCAATAGTATCAGCAGGCACTGCTCTTGAGTTCCTTCCTCAAACAGGCATTTTGGAACACATGAGTGGATATTAAGAATAACCTTAATTAGGGCAAAATTTACATACAGCAAGAAGTACTGACCTTAACTGTACAATTCAACAAGTTCAAACAAATGTGCCCCCATGGGTCAACATCATCCAAAGCAAGATAGAAAATATTTCCATCTCCCCCACAAGTTCCCTCAAGGCCTTCCCCCGTCAAATTTCACCTCCCAGAGGCAGCCACTGCATAGATCTCCATCGCTGCTTAGTCAGTCATGCCAACCTTGAATGGCATAGAAAGGGAAGCAGAGAATAAGCACCCTTGTGTGCCCTTTCATCATTCAAATGAGAGGCATCTGTTTCATGGCTACTAGCCACCCATGCATTTCTGTTCCTGAGTAACATTGTGTTGTATGAAATGTTAAATGTTTCGTAGTTTTCCCACTGCTGACGGGCACTTGAATCAGTTCTGGTTTGGGGCTGTAGTAAACAAAGCTGTTACAGGATGAATATTCATGTAAAATCCTTGGGCGGACTTTGGCCTTAATTTTTTGGGGTTAATGCTTAGAAGTCCTAAGCTTAACTGAATAAGACCGTAATTTAAAGTTCTGAATGTCCATATTTCTAACAGAGTTTCCAAATAAAATCACACACTGCATAACAACCGTAAGGGTAACAAAGGACTGCAGAGATGGCCGTGGCTCCATAAAACTATAATGGAGCTGAAAAACCCCGATGGGTAACGACATCGTAGCCGTCATCACGCTGTGGTGCAGGCATCATACACACTACTCACGCGTGTACATGGTGTCTCTGGTGTTAACAAACCCACTGTGCTGCCAGGTGTATGTAAATGCCACACACAATTATGTTCAACACATCATACCTGATAATGATAATAAGTGACTATCTTAATGGTTTATATGTTTACTAGACTATGCTTCTCATCATTATTCTAGAGTGTTCTCCTTCTACTTATAAGATAAGAAGTTTACTGTAAAACTGAATACCATGTTGTGCTGATGGCAGCCTCATGCTTCTCATGTTTACCTCATACATCTCTTGGCTGCACCATTTTCTCTTGTGTTTGATTTAATTGTTATCACAAAGAGTCAAAAAGTTTTGAAATATTTAAAGGCTTATAAGGTAAAAAATTATATTAAGCTAAGGCTACTTTATTATTGAAGAAAGAAAAATTGTTTTTTATAAATTGAGTGTGGCCTAAATGTGCAGTGCTTATAAAATCTACAGGAATGCACCGGGATGCCCTAGGACTTCACGTTCACTCACTACTCACGTGTGACTCACTCAGAGCTGCCTCCAGTGCTGCAGGCTTCATGCATGGAAGTGCCATTTTTTGTTTTTCTTTTCTTTTTTTTTTTTTGAGATAGAGTCTTGCTGTGTCGCCCAGGCTAGAGTGCAGTTACATGATCTCAGCTCACTGTAGCCTCCACCTCCTGGGTTCAAGTGATTTTCCTCTTCAGCATCCCGAGTAGCTGGGACTACAGGTGCACGCCACCACACCCAGCTATATTTTTGTATTTTAGTAGAGATGGGGTTTCACTGTGTTAGCCAGGATGATCTCAATTTCCTGACCTTGTGATCCACCTGCCTGAGACTCCCGAAGTGCTGGGATTACAGACATTAGCCACCATGCCCAGCTCCATTTTTCATTTTTTATTCCGTTCTTGTAGTATAGTTTTTCTATGTTTAGTCGTGTTAAGATACATAAATCCCAATGTGTTATAGTTGTCCACAGTATTCACCGCAGTGACATGTTGTACAGTTGTGTAGCCTGGTAGCAATAGACTATCTCCTATAGCCTAGGTGTGTAGTAGACTATATCATCTGGGTGTGGGAAGCACAGCCTATGATGTTCACCCAACAAAATCACCTAAGGATGCATCTCTCAGAAAGTATCTCCATCTTCAAGTGACACGTGACTATATATTTATAGTACCACATGTGTTTTTGTGAGAAAATAAAAAAGGACTCAATGCCATGATCTAGTTTCTGATCTAAGAAATTAGATAAAGTTTCGCATACAAAACACAATGTATGCAGATGAAAAGAAGTAACAGCAATCACAGTGGAAATTAATGAAATGGAAAACTGAAGAGTTAGATCTTTGAGTCTCCTAAAATTAATTCTAGTTAGAGAGACTACACAGAAAAAAAACAAGAGAAAGAAAGAACACAATTCATTGCCAATTTATATTACAAAATATCAACAGGTTATATCAACACAAATTATAAGGATATTGAAATAAAAGTAAGAGACAATTATGAACAACTTTATAACAATCTCTTTGAGAATTTAGATAAAATGGAAAAATTTCCTGGAAGATGCAAACTACGAAGGACATTTAAGAAAAAATAGACAACCCGAATATCCCTATATCTGTTGAAGACAGCAGATTGAAAAATCACGTGCACAGGCACACACACACACACACACACACACACACACACACACACACATTTTCAGGCCCAAATGAATTCACAAATTCTTCCAAATATTTATGAAAATATGGGTATGATTCTACACAAAATGTGCCACGAAATGGAAATGAAAAAGAATGGAATTCTGTCAGCTCTCTGTGAGACCAGAATCACTGATACTAAAGCCAGAAAAACAAACTCCAATAAAGCAGTTTAACATTGGAAAGATCAAAACGGAAGTTACCAAATTAAAACTGAAGAAGGTCAAAATATGACAATTGGAGGCTGCTGAAAACACATTTGATAAAATGTTGGATTCTTTCCTTATGAAATTTTTCAGCAAGCTAGGAGGACAAAGGAACTCCATAAACCTAAGAAATGGCAACCATGAAAAATCAACGTGAACTTGATGTGAAAGATTGGATGCTTTTCTATAAGGTCAGGAAAAAGGATGGGTGGATAGATGCTTCCTTCAAGATTTGTTTGAAGATAATAGCCAGTATAATGATGCAAGGAAGGGTAATAAAGGCACCCAGATTGCAAAGGCAGAAGGAAGCGTTTCTTTGTCCACAGAAGGCATGATTGTCTGTGTGGCTATCCAGCGTGATCTACGACAGAAAAAGAAGTTACTGAAATTGGCGAGTGAGCTCAGTTTTGCTGCAGGATACAAAATCAGTTAACAGAATTAAATTTCTAATAACAACAATTAGAAATTAAACCTGAAAATATTTTAACATTTAAAATACCATAAAATTAAAGAAAGCCCGACCATTTTTCTCACGGTAGTGTGGGTGTAGAATATCCTCATGCAGGTCTTCCTTACCCTATCAAAGGTGCTTCCTCTCCTCATCTTCCATTCAGGTGGCTGACTTTTCAGCTTCCACATTCAATGAAAGAATGTTGGCCACACCAGAAACTTGATTTGATTTTCTGTTAAGCATAAAGTTTTGTACCACTAAAGAATATAGACATTTATAAAGGAGAAAACCTTGAGCACTTAATTAATTTATTCATTAATAAATTAATATGTTTTTATCTCTAAAGGAAAATACATTAAGAGTATTCCTAAAAGAAGAATATATTCCTCCAGAGTTGTAGATATTTCAAAAGCCATCACCAAATCAAGCCACACCAACAGAATCCTGGATGCTTGGGCCACATGGAACTCCTCTCCTAATGCTTTCACTGGGTGCTTCTGGGCAGAGCACATGATGAGCAGGGGTCCTGGGAGAGCCATCAGTGAGGCAATGTGAGGGCATTCCTCATTCCTATTGCACGGTGTACTCCACCTGAGCGATGTGTCTGCTCCATCTCATGGTCAACTTGAATTGTACAACTGATTAAATTACCTCTTCTGAGTTGAAGACAGCGCTTGAAACAACATGGAATTTGAAAGGGGAGCTGTTACCGCAAGTGCAACTTCTATCAATTGGGAGCAAGCCTATGCTATTTTGATACAAGGGATTCTAAGTCCACAGTGGAGTGGAAGGAAGACTGTGCTGAGTCAGATATGCACCATGAGCATTCTTGTGGGGAGGGAGGGTCTTCATGGAAACACTGACTGACTCTTCCTGGAAGCCAAGTGTGCAGCCAACTCAAACACTTTTGACATCATAGTGGCCTGCATTTTAGATAAATTCCAAGGGCTATTAAGCTACTGCATTTTAATTCTTTTCTAACTCCCCTTTTAATATGTGCTACCTTGTACAATGTATGTGTAAGTTATCTATAAACAGCATAAGAAATAAATTATGACTGTTTTTAGTTATTCCTTAATTGAAAATATCAACCATTTGTGTTTCAGAGCCTTCCTTTTTAAAACACAGCTGTTAAGAATAGTTAATGCAATTCCTCAAGCAATCCAAGTGTTGATATATTTTCTGGCATCTACGGGAGGAAAGAGAAAAGAGCACATTCCCGATTAGAATCGAACCCACCCCCGTTTTTAAGTAAACACAGAGCAGGCTTATTCTGACAAATCCTTGAGGGGTATGATTTCCTGTGTGATTCCTGCCAGAGGCTAACTAGAAGGATTTGAAGAGATTAAACATGAATGTGTATTAGACCCACTTTCGTTTTTCCAGTTCCTGAGATTTGTTCCTATTAGCAGGTATTAAGTCTAGTCATGACGGGGCAGCCCTGTGTGGGGGCTTTATGCTGTGCCAACTCAGCTAAGAGGAGACTTTATGGATTAGTCGGAGTTGTGTAGCAGGGCGTGGCCAAGCTGATCATGAAATCCAACATGACACCATGCTTTCTGAGTTAGCAGGAGGCGACAGAGGCTTAATGCATGGTGTTTGGAAGGTGGACATGAAGCGAAATCCAGACCTTTAAGTTATGAGGCTGGAGCAGAGGCGCAGGCACCAGGCATGGCTGCCTTGGGTGCTGAGCACTGTTCACCTTTTATCTCACCCTGGAGTCCAGAATGGGAGCTCCCACTGCACCCTGAGCTCCCACACCCTGCCGGATGCTACTTCTGCTTCTTCAGTGCCAAGGCCAGATGCCCGTACTCACTTCCAAGATGAAGACATCCCCTTCTCTTTTGAGATATCCACGTCCTACAAGTGGGAGGCATGGAAGACCCTGTCCTATCTCCCCCTCATTCTCTCTCTCCCCCCATCTCTTCAGATCCATCTCTCCTCCCTGATGGGAGCTGTGCAGACTTCAAGCTTCAGTACAAATGCAAAAATAGGAGCCTAAATGTCCTGTACCCTAGCTACCCCAGCCCTCATAACTGCACACACACATCCATCTTTTTGTGGTTCTGGTTTCTTCACCACACTGTGCTGAATAGATCCTGTCCCAAAAACTTGTACTGGTTGAGGTAATGCTAAAATTTGTAATTAAAAAAAAAATGCTTCCTTCTTAATAGAAATTACTCACTTGCAGTCTTGCATGTGCTGGTATGTGTGGGTGGCGCGCCACTCTCTGTGATTGTGGGGGAGACCCTGGCTGACGGGTTTTCTGTCTTCACCCCAGGTTTCCAAGGTGGCCTGTGCATCAATAACGAGACAGCTGGTGGGGGAAGAATGCAAGCATCTCCCCAGAAATGCACATGAGCCAAGTTGCAGATGCCTCCCACAGGAGCCCCGTGGCAGGGCTCTGTCCACAGGCTGTGGGCCACGACATGCTGCTAAATCAGCTGGAAACTTACCCTTACTTTGTGCCCAGGAAAAGAAGGACACAGATTTGATGACCACATACCAGTGTCTTCCTGAGACCTCATCTGAGATGCTCTTTGAAGATAACTTTGTTTTCTTTATGTAGTATTGAGGACAATATTTCAGATAGATTCCCCCAAAACAATGTTTTAAGACTTTATGTCGCGAAATTAAATTAATGTCTTGCGCAGATCTGGTTGAGAGGATAGCGGGGCTGTGAGCAGCCTGCATTCATTTTCAGCCACATCACAGATCTGTTTTGATCAGTGAATCATCACCAACTCCTAAAATCTGCATATGCCACTAGGGAGGTTACCTTTGTGAGAAGTTCTGTGTACCCCACTTTCAAAGACGGAACTGAGGGTTGGGAAGAGCTAAGTGACACACCTCAGGAAAGAGAAATTGATGGAGCTAATTTTGGAATCTATTCTTTTTTCCTTAAACAATTTTCCAACACTAGAGTACTCTAGAACTTTCTGAGTCAATTCCGAGAGTTAAGTGTGAAGAATAAGAAATTACACAGAGTTTGTTTCTTTTCATTGAAGTGTTCAGTTAAGGAAACTTCTGCTTATATTTTACTGGTATATTGGTATGTGTTCACACAGATCAAAATTTCCACTTTAATTAGCAAATTTAACAAAAATTTTCTGTCAAGTTTTTATTTCTTTTTCTCTGGGTTATTTTCTTCACCCGCTGTTTGAGCTTTAGCAAGGAATATATCTGAATATACACTTTAATATAAATTTTAACTATCTCCAAAATAATTAATGGAGATATATTTCCAAAATTTCACACATCACTGGTCAAATCCAGATGGCAACATTTTCATCAAATCATGAACTAAAATTAGAGCTTGTGATTGATTAAAAAAAAAATAACTTGATTATTTGAAAGTATATCCCAAGTTTATTTTTTCGATTCCTTACAAAATGTTTCTTTTAAAGTAAAAATGTCTCATCAATTTGAATATGAATTGTTATTAAATCTGTAATCCTATGTTAAAACATAAAGAAAAATTCTTAAGAAACCCTTTTCTCAGCTACTTTTCCAACAGTTATTTCTGCATTCACTGATTTGCCTTCCTGCTGGCTTCAAGACCCCTGCAGTCAGATAATACCCCAGAGTCGATATCTGACAGCAAATGCCAGAGCCAGGCAGGCAGATGGCAGCAGGGGATAAAAAGGAAACCAAGATACCACCCTTCCTCTAGTAGCTTAAAGATTAGTTGAAAAAGTGGGTCATATATTTCGTGATAATGACTTAGTGGTGGAGTAAGTGGAAAATGAGTGAACAAGTAAAAGCAGTAGAAGATTAGATCATTGCAATCTGCTGTATTAGGCAGGGCTCTCCAGAGAAACAGAACCAGATGGAGGGGATGGATGTGTAGATAGATATTGATATAGGTAAATACGGAGATAGATAGACAGGCAGATGGGTAGAAGATAGATACTCACAATGCCCCGATAAAGTCATCGCTCAATTAGATAATCATAACCTTAATTTTCTTATTGATCTTCCATTTAGCCAGTCCCTTGAGACTCACAAAGAATAAACATTTCTTTTTAAATGTTAAAGTTTCTGTAAGCACTGGATTTGGGAAACTGCCATGTATAATAATGTTGGATGTGTCATGTACTGATAAGACACAAAAGCTGGAAAAAATTCAAGATTTGAAACCACACAAAGACAGATTCACATCTTGGCTCCATCCAGTAAGGATTATAAAATCCCAGATAATTATTAACAGAAATGCCCATTTCACATTGTTCAATGACCAATATAATCTTAATTTGTGCAGGTATTTGTTTTTCCTTCCTTCCATTTTAGGATTCTATCTGACTGTAATCCTTCTCTATTTGTCCTTCTTTTCAATTTTTCCTCTCATAATCCTGTTGAAAATGCTGCCACAAAATTAACCTTTCTTTCTGTTCTGCTGGCCTTCTAATCCTTTCATTAATACCCTGCAGAATTCCACCTGACATTCACATTTTCACACCTTCTATCTTCAAGACCCTGTGCAAGACAGCAATTTTCCCTTCATTACTTATAGCTATCTGAGGCCACTTCCTCAACTGAAATCTCTTGAAATAACACCTTTATTTTCTTAATTCATACCTCTGTGCTCTGCTAAATGACTTAGCCCAGTCAAGCTTTTGTAGTCTTTTGAATTTATTTCCTGCCTCTTTAAAAGCTATGTCCTCCAGCTCTATAAAGGAGAGAAGAAAATAAAGGACTAATAAAGAAAAAGAAAGATAAGAAATAACTCCAAGTGAGATTACTTTGTTAACACCTTAAAATAGGAAAGAAAGGTTTTCCCTGAGGTTTAAACACATCTTTACATCTTTTCCATTTAAAAAAAATGACGATTCGTTGCTACTCAATTTATTATTCTTTTTAGAGGACTGTTTTCTGAATGAATTAAAACTTAACAATCCTCACTCTAACTCTCAGTTTTTTCTGAGGCAGGTTAACATACAGATAGACCTTTCTCTGTGTCGTATAATGCTTAGCTAATTTTTGTTGGATTGATTCTTGTTAAGAACATTTTCAAACTATTTGTTTTCAACTTTTGTAAAAGGAATGAAACAAATAGCTCAGGCATGTGTTAGTCAAATCAGGTTCTATTTAGATCTGAAAGCAGATGTGTTTACCTTACCTCCCCATCAATGCCAGATCCCAAGGCAGAACAAACGTTTCATTATGGTTTTATTCTGTATTCCACATAATTTTTTTTACTTTATATTGGATCAGCTTTTAAATATATTCTTCACATGGACAATCGCTGGCAGAATTCTATATGTTGTCACAATACATGTTTACATCTTTAACCATGACATGAAAAATATCCATTCTCATGGCTTTTGTGGTGCTTCTGAGATACAAGTATTCGATGCCTCGTGAGTTTTATTGTTATCTCCTAAAGTCAGCCAATTAGAGATGCACTGGTTTTCTTCATTCAGGAAAAATAAAGCTAGAAATTATAACCTCATGCAGAACTGAAAATGCAAATGAAAAGACACCTCTTGAGGAGGCACTGGCATGGTAATCTCCCTTTTCTATTTGACAATTAAAGGTGGAGGTAAACCCAATCATCTGTGGTATTCTCTCCCCTGAGCACCAATCCAATGGCCAGGTGAGTGATAGAATCCATCCAGATTTAGTTGTTTTTTTTTCTTTCAGTAGTAAATCCATTTACCATTGTACTTACAAGGCATTTTTCACTGCACAAATCACTCTGGATTTATATTATACCTGTGTGTACCCATTTCCCATTTGTTCTCCCCATTTGAAAGTAAACCCCATGGGTAAGAAACACCGTAGCCTGTGATTGGCCCTGGTACGCAGGTCTAACTTGCTCCTCATAATCAATGCATCTGGAGTTCCTCCTCCTGTTTGAAAGATGGAAAATCCAGGGTAAAAAAGAAAAAGGAAAGAAGGAAGAAAGGAAAGACAGAAGCAGGGTTGAAAATGAGGGAGAGAAGGAAGGAAAAAGGCTGTAGATGAATAATAAGCTTTCTCTTTATTTAAGTCAATGGCACACTGTCTACCAAGTTGCTCCATTCACAAATCCAAGAAGTCATCTTTGTTGTCTCTCCTTCCCACAAACTCCATATCCAATTGCCCCGCCTCAGAAGCCCCAGAGGCACAACCTCCAAAGTGTAAGAAGGTTCTCCTGGACCTTTGACCCTGAACAAACCATCAAATGTTCACTGGACCCTGAATCTGCCTCCTCACTGCCTGGCCTCTTCTTCCTTTTCTGCTCCCCAGTAGCACATTTTAGAGAAGGCAGCTAAATATTTTTAGAAAGCCTGAATTATTTTTATAGCACACCCTCCTGAAAACATTCTGAGGCTTTACAATTTCTATTAAAATATAATATTTTTCTTGATGTTTTCTGTCTGTTTCCCCTACTTTATAAATTTACTGATGGGAAGAATTGTATTGAGTGTATGACTGCATTTGCAGCCCTAGGGCACTGCCGGGTGATGTCCCGGAGAGCTCTTACAGTGACCCCCCAAAGCAGCACCCATGAAGGTTGTCCATGTGTGATCTGTTGTAGTGAGACAGCGGGGTGGGGGTCTGTCCAGCCATGTAGCAAAGGGCCTGCACTTGCTCCTGCCTGAAGTTTGCCATGGCAGCTTTTACCGAAGAGTATTTCTCTTATTTGTCATTTTCTTACCTTTTTTAACTTTTCAGTCTTCTGTTGTTGAACATTAAAGTTTTCAATGTATTCCTATAGCAATTACGCACACACACACACATACACACACATACACACACACACACACACATATATATATAATAGAGAGAGTGTGTGTGAATGAGAGAGAGATGGGATCTCAAACTCCTGAGCTCAAACAATCCTCCCACCTAGGCCTCCCAAAGTGCAAAATGCAAACTGGTCTTAATGTAATTCTTTCTGTGATTCAAGTGCATATGTTTATAGGCTTCTGAATTAATTCAAAGGAGTCACAGCACTCTCTAACTACAACACATCTCATATAATATATACAAAATGCCTATCATAGTGTGTGATCTGTATAATAAGGAGGTTAGTCTGAATAATGTCTCAGATTCCTTTTGACTCTAAAATTTTGTGATTTGTATAGTGGAATGACAAGTGAAAGATAGAAGAAAAAGAAGCAGGAAACAGCAAATTCAGACGTACAATGTGTTTTCTATAGTTTTTACACCATATAGTAATTTAAATACCATCAGAGTAGCTTTATCCAAAGCATTATCTGAGTCTATGCCATAAATCACCTTTGGAGATATTTATGCTTCCATCGTAAATCTCTAAAAACTATCTTAATTGACAGCTATTAAAGATGTATTATTCATGGAAATTGTCAGACCACAGGGAAATGTTTTATTTTGCTAAATTATGGTTAAGTTGACTTGACCAATTTTGATTTAGAGCTACTAAAAGCCAGGAAAATTATCATTCCATCAAAGTTTAAGATGCAAGTAAAATTGCTTAATTTTAACAATTGAAATGTATCATAACCAACATCATAGCCACTACATTTTCATATTTGAAAGGAACAAAGATGTAAAGGTTAGTGCAACGTGTTTTTCAAACAGTGATTTTGTAAGAACGAAGAATGTACTTTCCCCAGTAATACTAAAAAACCTGCTCCTATCCCTACCCTCCACATTGACTGAGGGGGTATTTTCCTTCCCACGGGGTCAAAGGAGAGGGACCATCAGATCATCTCCGTCATTTTTTCACACAATGCTACATTTGAAAGCAGCACATTCACGTGCTCTGAAGTTTGGCATGGAACCAGAAATCAAACCCAAATATTCTGGAGGGACCACCCTTTCTCTAAAACAACTTTTTTCCTTGCCTAGTCAAGTTGACTCCTCCACGCAAAGCCCTCAGTTTCCTCTTATCACTCGATTGCAGTTGATGTGCACACAAACCTTTCCCAGTCCTGAGTAAGATAAAATCCCCACCAAAAACAACTGGACCTCTGAGAATCTTTCTGTGAGGTTTGGCTTAGGAAATACTAATTTCAGAAATTAAACTTTCATTCTTCAGTTCTGATTTATCACCACAAAATATTTTATTTTTGAGCGCTATAAAAATAAATACACACACGTATTTCTAGAGTAACTCTCAGACTCTTAAAGTAAGTTACCTCAAAGCAGAATTAGTAACACGCGTGCCTCCTGGGACTCGTGTATATTACATGAGATAATTTAAATAGAAAACAGTATCACAGATCATAAGCGTGAGGTCAACAGATGTTTAAGTTTCCTTCTAATACTCCAAATCCCCATTCAGTAGGACATCTTTAAACCTCAAAAAATAAATTTTGTATGAATTCAAATCATAAAAATATAAAAGATTATCCAAATGCATTGGGTCATGATTATATTGAAGAGAAATATTTAGAGAATGCTTTTATGTTAGTCTCTCCGGGGGTTTATATTTTCAGTTCATTTGATCCCTGTTTAAAAATTTCCAGTTATCCTAAAAGAAATTATAACTTTTCTGATAAGCAAGTTTGAAACACTATAAGAAAACTATGGTGGCTGTAAGTGTAACATGAATAGATTCAAGTCTCACCTGCTGAAGATTGGTTCCACTGTCCACTCATCACCAAGATTTTCCTTGTTCTTATTATCTTGAGTGTACTGGCATTTTCTTATCTTCTCCTCAACATTTTAGACAAATATGTCTGGGAGTCTCTCCTCCTATCTCCCACATCAGCCCTGAGGTCTTCAAATTTCATTTCTCTTCCGTCAGACCTACCTCCTCCCCAGCAAAACAAACCTCCAAGTTGCTTGGCTAAAGTTTCTGAAATCTGTTTCTCACCGTTATCGCACCAGTGGACATTGATAGACCCTGGACACCAATAAAGAGGAGTGGAAGGAACTGTGCTTATGCTGACACATCCTCAGAGAACTGCAGTGGGTGTGGCATGTCCAGGTCCTCCTGGAGCCACCTTCTCCAGTGTCTGAGGGCTGTAAACAGACACATATCAAAGACACGTGTCATGCGTGGGATTTCCTCACAGGGAACTTTGTACGGCTGGAGGTGTCATTGAAGCCTCAGCTCAAAGTTCACATCCTCAGCACTCCAGGCCACCTAATCTCACTGGCTCTTCTCCACTCACTATTAAATTGCTCTGCTCTGTTGTCTTAAAAACATGCGTCAGAATCTGAAATTACCTTACTAACACGTTTACTTTTGTCTTGTATATATTGTCTGTCTCCCCCATTGGAAGGAATGCATCATAAGATCAAATACCCAACCTGTCTCATTTCTACTCTATCCCTGATGCCTACAGGAGAACCTGCTATTGAGTCGAACCTCAAGAAGTAATTCTACAGTGAGTAAAATGCCTGTAATGCTGGCCCTCCAACCCAGTACACATATCATTTTCTCCAGGATAAACCTGAAATTTTTAGAGTTTCCTTAAGATATCTGGACATTGGTTTGCCTCTTGCTGAGATTTTGTAGCTGGGAGAAGAGAGTACTTTTCAACTTGTGTATATAATATTCATTCAGAAAAACAAAGAATTTATGGAGACAGACAATTATGAACCCAGTGTATAGGATTTTAAAGTACTTTTGTGAATGCAACATGTAAATACACATCAAATGACCTTGCTTCTTCCTTATATTTCATGTGTCTTAACATGGTTTAGATGCAACGGTAGTTGAATAAAATCCATAAAACCAATAGTATGTGAAAAAGATGTAAATTTTACTTATAATTTTTTGAGAAATAATCTGTTCACTCATTGAGGAATCCCTTTCCATCATCAATTCCTAATCCATACTAGATGCTGAAATGTTATCTGAAGTGATGAATGATAGAATCCTTTGTCCTAATTCTGTATCCTCTCTCAGCCTCAGTCCATGAGCAACAATGTACTGCATTGACACAATCAGCCTAAACTGTCAATTCACCCTCATCACTGTAGTTTAAAGTTCAGTCATTAAGATATTATTCAACTGAAAATTCTATTTGTAGTAGTTTTGCAAAACTATGGTAGTTTTACAAATTCTATTTGTAGTAGTTTCAAAAACATGGTAATGCAACCATATTGATTACCATTACCTGAGGATATGTGAGAAGGTGCAGATTCCCAGAACTGCCATTAAAAATTCTAATTTATGGGTCTATTGGGTCATCCCAACAGCCAGCTTAATTCTGTAAGGGGTAGTAGCCTACTTGGCTATTTTTCACCACTTCACGAGCACATGGAAATACTAAAATTGACAGATGTTTGTGTACTTGATATTGCATATGGCTACATATGAGGGAAAACTCAAATAGGAGAAACATATATGTTTATGGAAGTGTTTATTTTTCTTATATTTCAAAAACTGGGGGGCAGAACATTCAGGACTGTTGTGGCTTCTGCGTTATGCCATCTGTTCTCAGTCCCCCCCTTGTCCTGTCTGTGCTGATTTCTTTAACATGATAATTGCATTATCGTGGCCCACAACGGCTGCTGCTCTTCTGCACATCACATCTTTGTGACAGGCAGGGGACACACGGGACTAAGGACAAGGACAAGCAGATCACCTGCACTTGGTGCTTTTAAAAATATTTCCCAGCAAACACACAGTGGTCTCTAATTATGTCTTATTGGTTAGAGCTATGTCCAGGGGTCTCCTCTTTATAGAGGCTAGGAAACACGGTGTTTTGGCTGAGAATATTTTTGAACTAGAACAAAATGAAGTTCCAATGAATAAGGTATAAAGGGAGAATTATTGTTATTGAGCAAACAATGGTATCTTCCTACAGCAGGAAAATGTTTTGAAAAATGCCCATAACTAAATCTACATGGCACAACTTTTTTTTAAATGCTCACCCTGTGGTAGAAGACACTGATTGACCATCTAGGTCTTTGGGGAAGTAAAAAGTATTTTCTTGTCTGCATATTGCACAGAGATCTTTCCACAATAAATAAAAGATCTACTCTTTGTAATTACTTTCTGCCTCCCAACTAACAAATATTCTCTTAAGTGAGTCATCTGAAGTTGAAATTGCCTATTATAATAGCCAGACTTTCTCAAACGCCAGAGACTTAACAGTTAAAAAGCTGCTACTAAGTAGTTTCATTCTACTGCTCATGGGTTATGAGAATATACAGAAGATTATGAAAAGTGATCAGAATTCCATGGCATGGAGGAAGTAATAGACTTAATTAAAAAATTGCTACAAAAATGTTCCAACACACCTTTAGTAACATTAAAAGTAATTAAATTCACATTGTGCTTAATGAAAATCAGCTGTTGTTATGAAACCATAGTGACAACTTGCCACTTCTGACTGTTTTCGTTCCTTTTGTGTTGCTATAAAAGAATACCTGAGACTGAGTAATTTATAAAGAAAGGACATGTATTTAGTGGACGGCACTGCAGGCTGAGAAGTTCAGGGGTGTGACCGTGGCCTCAGGAAAGGGCTTCATGCTTTGTTCCAACATGGCACAGAAGGTCCGAGTGGAAGTAGGCACCCAGAAGCAGGGAAAACCTGAGGGGGTGTCCAGCTTTACCACAACGCGCTCCCGCAGGAAATTCTCTGTTTCTTTGAGAACTAATTCATTCTTAATCCAGTTCCAGGTCCAGTGAGAACTCAGTCACTATCCAAAGAGCAGCTCCAAGTCATTCATGATCTCCTCCCATGACCCAAACACCTCCTGGCAGGCTCCACCTCCCAACACTGACCACCACCTTGAGGATCAAATTTCAACAGGAGTTTTGGTGAAAACAAACAACCCATATCCAAACTATAGCACTGACTAACAAGCCTAAAAAGTAGGCTAACTTGTGGTTGAAGTTGTTAAAATGTAAGTTACAGTCATAGTCACATTAACAGTGGCTTAGCTACATCAATATGGAAAAGTTACAAGGCAGAGAAGACTTCTTTCTACTTGTGAACGTTTCAGACAGTCCTTTAAAATATACGGGAGGACAGGACTCCATGTTTGGGTCCCCTTCCATGAACACTCCCTTCTTGGAAGCCGTCTTTCTCTCTCCTGGGTTTTCCCTCTGGAGTCCCCTTCCACACTCTTTCGTGCAAGCCTGTCTTCTCCTCCTAAACTCCATCTCTCTCTGTTCCCTAACACTCAGTGTGGAAGCTGCTTTCCTCTCTCGGATTCCATCTTTCTGGATTCTCTCACTCAGTGTGACAGTTAGCTGCTTCTTCTCTCTCCTTCTCCTGTTTCTCTCTTTAAATAAATCACTTTCTACAAACAAAAAAAAAAAACAAACAAATAAATAAATAATAAAACAAAATATACGGGAGGACAAGAGTTTTGAAGAGTTAGTTTAAGAGTGTTATCTTTACCTGAAAAAGAAAATGCATTAAACAATGAAAGACTTCTCACTCTGTGCTTCTGATGTAATGCTATTTCTCAGAGTGACAATGCACAGGTAAACATACCAGTTGTGACGATGAAAGAAAAGCAAAACAAATCTGAAAACCTGAAAAGTAAGTTCAAACAAGTAAGAGACAAAACCATTTGTTTACCACTTTTCTTTCCTTTTGGCAAAAATAACTCAAATACTAAAAATTCTCTGTTGTTTGCATGCCAAACACCAATCACCAAACGAAGCTAAGTGGTTAACCTAGATTTGAAAAGTGAACTGAATTGAATCCTGGAATTTTCTAATTTTACTGGAAATTAAAACTGTCCTTTTCCCAAGCCCTGAAACCTGAAACTGGATAACTTTAAACTTCAGAAAAATCACTGCAACAGATCACACATGGACAACCTTCATGGGTGCTGCTTTGGGGGTCACTGGAAGAGCTCTCCAGGACATCACCTGATGTCACAATCAGAGACATCCATCCGCCTTCTACATTCTGCCACCAAAAGGTGCTTCACGCTCCAGTCTAGAAATCTCCACTGGCTGCCCTCGGGATTCAAAGAATAAGACCATTATTTGTTCCGTATATGAAACTTTTGATTTTCTTTTGTTTTCATAGACTGATACCTTGATTTACCTTCCAGCAATACAATCTGGCTTTAAGATAGAAAAAGTTATTGATGCCTTAACAGGTTACAAGGAGGAGCCCCTGAACCCCTTCTGGTTTGCAGCTGCCCTGATTCCGGAATTGTTTTATACTAAAATAAACTCTTGAACATTTTATTGGATGCTGGATTGTTTTAGCACAGTCACACACTCTGTTTTGATTCTAAACAACTTACATGAAGTTAAAAATATGATCCTGTGGGAACCAGGATATAAACTCCAGGTTAAACCATGTTCTTCTGAAACTGCTGACTGTTTAGGAGCCACGGTCAGGAGTGATTAAGTGGATAATGCTACAGTTTGGCATGGAGAATGCAGAATCCTGAAGAGTCCCACCTCAAAGAAAGTAAGCCGCAGAAGTACATGGCATACAGAGGCCTGAGGGACACAGACCTCGGAATTGTGTGCGATTGGATTTTAATTCCCCGGGATCATGAGGAGACTAAGGAGCTGCTGTGGCTCTCACAAAGAAACTCACAAATTAACACAAGCACTCCTTGCCATGATTATAAATGCAACGCTTTATAATTTACAAGGAAAAGCATATATTTAGCTATCAACTTTGCAAGTATTTTATGCAATCTGGGGCTTTTACTTTTTAATTCTGATTTCCAGTTGCCACAAAAGTATTGTTTGAATACAGTAAAGTCTCCATTTATATTCTCTTATAATTTTTATTTTTATTTTTTTGAGACAGGGTCTCAGTCTTTTTGACCAGGCTGGAGTGCAATTGCATGATCTCGGCTCACTGCAACGTCCACCTCCCAGATTCAAGTAATTCTTCTGCCTCAGCCTCCCAAGTAGCCAGGATTATAGGTGCCCACCACCATGCCTGGCTAATTTTTGTATTTTTAGTGGAGACGAGGTTTTGCCATGTTGGCCAGGCTGGTCTCGAACTCCTGACCTCAAGTGATCTGCCCACCTCAGCCTCTCAAAGTGCTGGGATTACAGGCATAAACCATCACTTCTGGCCTATAATTCTTCTCTTTGTATCTACACTAGTTTTTGATGATCTCACCCAGGATATGGCTTTAATACCATCCATCAACCAATGGCCCCCAAAACTATATCTACAATTCAATCTTCCTACAATTTTCCTAGAATTTCAAGTGAACTCTTTAAACTTCTTTACCTGTTTCATATTTTGATTCCAGAATCTTATGCTCAGTTGCTTCCTTCACATTTTGTTTGGGTATCTAAGTATCTAAAAATTAACATTGTGCCAGCTGATATCCCCACACCAAACCCTTACTCTCCTACAACCAGTGCTCAGCAGAACATTCAATAGCAATCCTTATGTAATTTGATAATGATTTTTTTTATTTTAAAAGAGCTACAACTGTCCATAACAAAACTGTTTTGAAAAGTTAGAAACCCCACTTAAGATTAAAGCATATTAGAATCTCATGGCTATTACTCTATTTATTTTGTGAATAATGCCTACTTAAAATTCAAATACTGGTCTTCACTGAGCTTTACATTTGCTTCAACAAATACTCCATAGCATTTCCCTGAGCCTTAGAGGATATTTGAAACTCAGCCACAGATTAGAACAAGAACTTTGAGCACTTCATAGAAAATTATATACAAAGCAGACGTAAGACAGTTGTTTTCTGAAAATAGGGAGTTAACCACCTGGGTAGGTTTCAAAACTTTTCTAGTAAAAGCCAAAGCAATTCCCTGTCTCATTCTTCTTAAAAATAAAAAGAAAACCCAGGCAAAGCCTTGTTCTAATTCCCAGATTTCTTTCGCTTGTAACTTTGAAAATGCACAACAGACTTAATATTTAGGTTTCATTAGAAAGCTCTTCCTTTGGTCCCAGTTGCAAGCTTTTAAAAACAGCAATGAGATAGAAGAATTGCTGAAGTACTCTGTTACACAATATTAGGGAAAAATTTCATTGGGAAAGATACTTTTCCTGATTGCATTCAAAGTATGGGCATAATAATTTATTGATACATTAAGAGAATGGGGCTGTGACTGCATTTGATTAAGTTCAGCTCATTAGTTTCCTCCAAAAGACCAAAATATGAATACTTTGATCAGGTTTTTCTGACCTGATGCAGGATTTTTGTCAGCCCCCTTGCCAGACTCATGGCAGGGGGCCCCTCCACTCGGCCCACTGTGCTCAGCCCCTTGCAGGACGGAGCACCAGTGAGCAAGTACTGTGTCTGGCCGACTGCTCCAGGTGCTCATAGAGGAGCAAGCTCCATGCATGGCCTGCAGTGGTGCGCAGATGGAGTTGCCTGAGATCCCAAAGCCCCAGAGGGGGGTGTTACAGTGCTGTCTTAGTTCTGCCATCCACAGACAGCAGTGTGTTAGCAGCCCAGTTGGCCCCTTCTCTCGTCGCATGGGGCTGCTGCCCCCAACTGGTGAGGGTGAAGGACCGGTGTGACGGCCTTTCTGGATACTCATTCGGTAGGTCTCAAGCTCTTGTCTGACGTCCGCAGAGAATGAGGTTGCACAGACATCTGAAGGATGGTGAAGGGGGAGAATTTTATCGAGCAATGAAAATGGCTCCTAGCAGAGAGGGGATCTGGAAAGGGAGTACTTGTGTCAGCACTAAAAGTAACCATTATTCTCATCTCCACTGGCATACATTAGTTTTGCCAGATTTTGAATGCCAAGAAATGGTACCCAACAGTGTGTACATGGCCTGTTCTTGGCATCCTTTGCTCAATATCATGTTTTTGAGATCCATCCATGTCGTTGCAAGTAATTGCCTTCTTTTCTTTGCAGTGTAGTGTTTCGTTACAAGAACATCCCAACATCTATTTACCCATTCTTATTTGATGGCTATTTGAATTTCTGCAAGCATTGGACTGATGTGAGTAAGCCTGCTATAAACTTTAATTTGTAGTGTTTTTGGGTGAATATAAATCTATTTTTGTTGAATATTTACCTAGCAGTGGAAATACTGTGTGTTAGGAAATATTTACAAGTTAATTTAGTAGATACTGCCAGTTTTTCGAAGGCATGGATCAGTCACAGGCCTTCCAGGAATATGAGAGTTTTGGTTAAAGATGGTTAATATAACTAAAAATAGAAAGTAGAACAATATTGGAATATAACAGAACAGCATTTTTTAAACAACAGAAAATACTAATCATAAAAAGAAACAAAAGGGTAACTACATTGCTCTACATTAAAATTAAGAATCTCAGCTTATCAAAAAAGTGCTATAAAGAGAATGAAAGTAAAAGCCAGAACAGAAGAAAAGGCTTGAAATCTATTTATCCAACAAATGACTCCTACCCTGGATACATGAACACCTGCTAGAAATTATCATGGGGAAAGGACAGACAACTCCATTAAGAATAAGCACAGGACTTACACAAGCACTTCCCAGAAGATGCCAAATGGTGCACTCATAGCCAAGTGCTCAAAACCATTGGGCATGACATCAGTGCAAACTGGATCATCAAAAATACATCCTCACCAGAATGACAAATCACTATGGCTGGCAGTATCTGGTGCTATCTAGATATGGGAGTTTACTTTTAATTAGGAGAGATTTAAATACATTCAGCCACATTTGGACTTTATTCTTTCTGATGTACAATATTCTCTAGTTAGAAACATGAGCTTGAAATTACTACAGTTAACACCTCTTAGTATAACTGGTCCAGACAGGAACTAGTATAAGCTATATGCACAGTTAAAAGGTTAGTAAAGATTTTGGATAGATCAATAACTATAGAACAATAAGAAAAACAAACAAAAAATTCTACCGAACAATAGACAATGATTTGAGACTTTAATCCATTCTACAACAATCCAGCCAAACAGTAAGTTACCCTGTGCTTGAACGTGTACAGGGATAGGACATACGGCCTCCTGAGGGGGTACATTCTTTCTTTGGCCAGCTCACAGATCTTTCAAAGTTTTTCTTAGGAAAAAAAATATTCCTTCCAGTAACTTCTACAAGTTAGTCTGTATTTCACTTACCAAGATACACAAAGCCATCATGTTATCACCTTTGCAAAAATATCAAATTCTCCTTTGTGTATCTATATTTTAAAACTTAATAGTCATTGGTCCAAAGACTAGTCACATTAAATAATGCTAATATTTGAACACAATTTATAATGCACAAGATCCAGTTCTCCCCTATAACTCTAAGAAGGTGATAGACATTTCTCTCACAGATGCAAAATCCCAATCCATACCCAGGGCTCCCCTGGTGAAAGGTTAGGATGGGAATGATTACCCCAAGCAGAGATGAGCCTGATTGTGAGTTAATGACTCCAAAACACAGGGACAAAAACAAGAACACTGCACTCTGAACGTCTCAATACGGAGCTTGTGTTTCTGCCAAAAGATTTCCTGCAAGTTTCGGGAGGGGACCCCTTATGCCAGTTACAAGCACTGCTGCAGCGCTCAACTCACTCCACAGCAGCTGAGCTGAGCCCACAGGATGCGCAGAGGCTGTGGGTGGTGGGGACATGTCAGTGCAGCCAGGAACCATAGGGGGCCTTGCACAGAGGAGATGTCCTGAGAGTGTGTTTAGCTGCACGCCTTCCCTGCTGTGGACCCCAGCCAGGAACGCACACCCGGGATTTCTGGAAAGAGAGGGCAGAACATTTGCATGCTCCACCAAACCACAATTCTGTAGCTGGAGAGACTTGCAGATAGCAAATACCCTCCCACCTGGCTGTCTTGGAAGCCACACAAAATGACCCTACCGCTGGCTCTGTCCTGAAGATGGCCTGGCTCCAGGTGCTGGTCTGACTCTGTGTCAGGCAGCAAAGGACAGCGTGTGCCCAGCATGTCCACGTGGACTGGGGCTTTAACTGGGCCGTCGTGCCCACAGGGAATGGCTGCCGTGTTGGCAAAAGGCCCTGCTGCTGTCTCTGTCCAGATGCATGATCTCTGAAGCTCAGAAAGCAGTGGCTTAAGAGAGTGCCCCTGTCTCCTGGCACACTGGCCTGCCTGCCTGAGGTCCACATTGTCATAGCTGCTTGCTGTATCCAATGCCACCTTTGAATGGATATTTACAAAATGCATTCCTACTGTGATAGCAAGAAATAGACGTTTTTCAGCAAAATGTCAACCCTTTGCACTCTCCTTCCTTGGGGCAGAATTCTCCCACTTCAGCCACACTACAACAGCGGCAAGTCGAATTACCATCCAGCAACGTCAGAGAATTTACTTGGCAGATAAGTGCAACACAAACTACAACCTGACTTTACCCCAGATGCATTATTCAGGATGCTCTCTTGACCCGTAAAACCAAAAATGTGCTGTTGTCCCATAAAGCCAGATTTCAAAAAGAGACATGTCATGTTTGTGGGGGATTTTTGTTCGTTTTGTTTTGTGGTTTGAGGGGTATTTTTTTACTATACTTTAAGTTCTGGAGTACATGTGCAGATCTTGCAGGATTGTTATAGGTATACACATGCCATGGTGGTTTGCTTCCTCCATCCCCTCATCACCTACATTAGGTATTTCTCCCATTGTTATCCCTCCCCAATCTCCCCACCCCCCCGCTATCCTTTCCCTAGCCCCCACCCCTCAACAGACCCCAGTGTATGACGCTCCCCCTCCCTGTGTCCAGGTGTTCTTATTGTTCAACACCCGCCTATGAGTGGGAACATGCGGTGTTTGGTTTTCTGTTCTTGTGTCAGTTTGCTGAGAATGATGGTTTCCAGATTTATCCATGTCCCTGCAAAGGACATGAACTCATCCTTTTTTATGGCTGCATAGCATTCCATGGTGTATATGTGCCAACCTATCCATCAAATCTTGATCACATCAATCTAATATTATTTATGGTATTAAATGGGTTCAGATTAATCAATCTAACTGCACAACCTGTCAGACACCGGATTGTCATTCTGTCTTTCTTTGCATGACCTCACACCTGAGATGGAGTTATTTAGGCTCCTCCATTAATGGGCTAATGGCATAACACCAAGAGCCATCTCGGTTTAATGCCCTCTAACATCATGATTTATCTCCCCCACATTGTGACTGGGTGGGTTCTTGTTCCCAAATATTTTCTGCCCTGCCTGAAAGATGATCCCAGACGCACAGCCCATCGCACCTCCCTGCTGTTCAGCATCACGTGGTCGGCCACATGTTAGAGATCTACTTTCTGCTAATGGAGGCCAATGTCATCCCTGATTCGCCATCATGACTAACTACCCTGCTCTCACAGTCCATCTACGTGCCCCCATGGCGCTGGTGAGGATATATCTCAGACATGTAATCAGTGTGAGATGCTCATCACAGACGCTGCCTCTATTTAACCTGAAACAGTGCCACTGCATAATAATAATAATAATAATAATAATATTTTGAGATGGAATCTTGCTCTGTCACCCAGGCTGGAGTGCAGTGGTGCAATCTTGGCTGACTGCAACCTCCGCCTCCTAGGTGGGAACCTCAGGCTCCCAAAGTGCTGGGATTACAGACATATTTCTTAAACAGATTGAGTTAAGTCAAGAAGATATCAATTTTCCAAATCTTTTTTTTTAGAGAAATTCAGCAATTTCATTAACATTTCACAATGAGTTGACATGGATGTTTTCAAAACATCAGGTTCTTTCTAATTAAAGAGATAGTGCCCCCTACCAAATAAGATACATCCTAATAAGCAAACTAATTTATAAATTCACTCTGTCCCTGTGTCTATTTTCCTAGATAAAGGTAATTACAAGGTCCTTCTGTACCTGTCAGAGGCTGTTTTTTTTTAAATTTATAATTCGTTTTCATATAATTTAATATTAAACATTGCTTTAGCTTGCAGGAATATTTAAAATGAATTTGTATTGATTTCCTTACTTCTCTGGAAGACAAGCCTTAATTCGTTTTCAGAATAATAAAAAAGTTCCCATCTTAAAATTGCTTTATTAATTTTTATTTTGGGTTTTCATAGGGGACCAAATAGAAGATATTTGGCCTTCTTCAAGGCCATCCTGCAGTCATACATGGCAGCAAACACTGAGCAAAAAGGTATTTCTCAGATCGTTTTTACTTTCTATGTTCCCAAATATTCAGTTTCAAAACTGCAAGGAGAAGAAAATAAATGAACACAGGTTTCTATCTGGAGGTCCTAAAAGCTGCAAATGAGAGCTGTCTTATGAGGAAACAAAAGAGAGACTCACGTCAGTCAAAGTCATCTTAGAAGCCCTTGTTTGCAGGTGAAAACTGAGCTGGGATTGAAGGCCAGGTTTTAACACTGGGCAGGGTCTGGGAAGACCAAAGAGCTACACAGGACACTCTGGGGACATCGCTAGCAGAGCCACCAAGGTGTGGGTCAGCAGGAGGGCATGATGTAGGGACAGCTCTGCTTCTACCTGAGCAGTGCAAGGTTCCCATGCAAACTGAGCCACCAAAAGTCATGTGATCACAGGGGCTTTAGAAGACACCTCCCGTCTGCTCAGCTGGCAAGTCTGAAATAATGACCATTGCAACCCCTGACAGGGCTGGCCCAGAGCTGGAGTATCCAAGGCCCCTATTCACAGTGACCCACAGAACAGAGGATCCACTGTCTAACACTAATCTCACCAGAGCATTACCATGACTGCTTCATAGCAAGTGCCACTGTGACTCGTCAGACTGAGATGGAGAAGAGTTTCCAATAGGAACCTTTGCTCAAAGACATTGAAGGGGATCAGAAGATGCTACCCCAACAAATGCCACTCTGGCCTGAGGACTATTTTGAGCTGATGGCAATTGAGGAACGTCAAAGGCAGGAAAAGCTCTAAAACACTTTGGTAAACGAAATTCACTTTTACAAAAGATATTTCTATTTGCAAAGGTGTCTTCTCTCTTACCTGAAATAGAGCAACTCGTATTGCCTGAGATGACTCTTACCTGCATAACAAACCTTAATAAACATCCCTTACCTGCATATCCTCCTCGCCTTCCCATAACTCATCCCCCAGAAGCACCAAACTTCCCTTCCTTCATCTCCCTTCTTCTCCACACTTCATCATCCTTAGTAAAATCTCATCTTGAATTTTAGCTCCCATAATCCCCATGTGTCATGACAGGTACGAGGTGGGAGGTAATTGAATCAGGGGGTATGTTTTTCCCATGGTTGTCTTGTGGTAGTGGATAAGTCCTATAAGACCTGATGGTTTTATAAAGGGCCATTCCCCTGCACACACTCTCTTGCCTGCCGCCATGTAAAACATGCCTTTGCTCCTCCTATGCCTTCTGCCACGATTGTGAGGCCTCCCAGCCATATGGAACTGTGAGTCCATTAAACCTCTTTCCTTTATAAATTACCCCATTTCAGGTATTTCTTATAGCAGTGTAAGTACAGACAAAACAATATCCAATGTGATTTCAATCAGAGCCAACTAAAGTAAGTTTATTCATTAGGATATTGGATTTTCCACTTATGACTGGATATTTTTGAGATAATTTATATTTTATTATGTTTATTTCCTGAATTTACTCAGGACATCTTAATTCCTTTCCTCTGGGATTTCTCTGATTATATAACACAGTGTTTCTGGCAGTTGGAGTTTCACCACCAAGTATCAGCTTACCTCATTGTCTCATTTAGGTTTTAGGGGCAGAGACTTTGAGCTACATGAGGAGAGAGGAGGACCGAGGAGAGAGGGTCTGTGCTTCCTGCCTGGGATCGACTGATCCCCTGATCACCTTCCAGAGCTGCTGCTGAGAAACTATACCTTGGCTTCCACAGAAACAGCAGCAGAAGCCACTGAGAACAAATGATTGTAGGGGCCAAGGGAGAACTTCTCCTTCACCCTCTGAAGGTCAGCTGGAAAATCAACTCACAAAAGGCAGGTTAATCAGAGAAAAGGCACATAAATTAATGTGTAGACACAGCAGCCTTCAGAATGAAGACCCAAAGACATATGGTTAGGTTCAGTGAGGTATGGACAGCCATATAGAAATGTGATTGCACTGCCAGGTGTGGTGGCTCACACCTGTAATCCCAGTACTTTGGGAGGCCAAAGCAGGTGGATCACCTGAGATCAGGAGTTCAAGACCAGCCTGGCCAGCATAGTGAAATCCCATCTCTACTAAAAATACAAAAATTAGCCAGGAGTGATGGCAGGTGCCTGTAATCTTACCTACTTTGGAGGATGAGGCAGAAGAATTGCTAGAACCTGGGAGGTGGAGGTTGCAGTGAGCCAAGATCATGCCACTGCACTCCAGCCTGGGCAACAGAGCAAGACTCCATCTCAAAAAAAAATGTGATTGGAAAAAAAGGCCAATGCTCTCCTGCTGACAGACTGACCAGGGAAACCCAGCAAGGACTGCGTGTCAAGATTCTTCTTGGCCTCTGTGAACAGGATTTCTTCCTTCTGGGTGGGGAGCAGGACCCTTTCTGGAATGGGGGTCTTGGGAACTTCAGTCAAAGTAGATCAGATAATTTCTTTATCTGGCTACTTTTTATACAGAAAGGCAGGGGGAAAGTTAGAATCACATTTTTAGGTTTTGTGGCTGGCTTTGGGGAAAAGGGGTTCTGGTTTCTAAGAGCCGCCTTTGGTGAGGGGGGCCCAAGATTACTCCTGCTCGTGTTCTTTGCCCAACCTGGAAATCCTTATGGAAAGTCCATTCCCTTCCTTAATTCCATTAAACGTCAGTCTGTCTTGTGATGCTTTTCAGTTCTTATGCATTCCAAAAATCAGTCCTGATTCTTCTGGTCCAAAGGTTTCTTTCTTCTCTGCATCCTCTGGAAACTCAGACTGTACATCTGCTGTTTGGCCATCAACATATGTCTTCCTTTTCCAAGTGGATTGTTAGCTTTCTGAGGGCAAGGACTGACTGTTTTTTGCCATCCGCAGGCTCTCACCTGTAACAGCATGTGGAGGTGGGGGCTTACTCTTTGTCATGATTGAATGCTTTCCTTGCACACGCAGCTCATCTCAGATTTGGCTTTATGTTGAACATCATCTCATGGGACGTGTGCATTGTCCATTTTCACCATAGGCAGATTTGAAAAGAGGAAATAAACAGCACTGATTAAAAAGTATGAAATTCATGGATACCTTTTTATTTTTCAGATCAATAACAATGCAGCTCAGCGGTGCAACAGATTCGAGAAGCAATTAGATTAAACTGCTTCAGTATGATTTATGTGCATCATTAAAGGTCTGTAAGAATTCATTAAGAAGTTACGTAAATTGACTTTTTTCCTCACATCTGGGTTTCTTACACATACAGACACATACTTATGGAAGAAAACAAAGGCATTCCATCACATTTTCTGACTGTAATCAAAATAAGTGGTTAGAAGCCTACTAATATAAAGGTACTTTTTTCTAAGTTAACATGAAAAATTAGCAATTTCTTTTCCATTTATGCATTACATTTTTATAATGAATTTATTATGATACCATGGTTTGATTCTTGAAGAATGAAGTTCTTGCTTACTCATTAGAGGTGGTCAACTCTCACAGCATTTTCTGAAATAATACATTTGACATTTGAGTGAAAAGATCAGTCATATCTGTTACTTACTCAGACAAAAGACTCTTGACAGCCACAAAAAAACTCACCCTCTTTCACTTAACAAAGAAAACCTAGAATTGCATCACTCCTGCATTTTGAAATTAAGACAAGGAAACAGAGCAATCTAAACTTGCAATGTTCCCCCAGAGTATTTCCACACCGTTTGCTACTTGTGAGTCTGTGTCCACCAGGCAGATCCATAAGTGCACAGAGACCTTCTCAACATGTAGAAAGTGCTTTCCCACAATGTCATTGCTATTTATTATATTTCTCACATTTACTTTTTCTCCATAAACCAATTAATGTCTTATGTTGCTGGGACATTACCTCAACACAAGCTCGACCCCTGCAGGTATTAAAAATTCCCCTGTGCCTCACTGAACCCAGCACAAAAGTCCTACACCAAGCAGTAAATGTAGTTGCAACAACTTTCACTCTAGGATTTTGCATAAATAGATTTTGAAAGTCTTGGGCTACATAAAATGTTCTATAATTCTAAACTTCCTATCTGAATGCATTTTTATTTAATGCAGCCAAGTGTACCAACATGAGATGCAAAGACCTAGTGACTAAAGACGTTAATGCTAGTTTGAAGCAAAGAAGAGAGAATAGAAGAAGATTTTGAAAAAAAAATCAGAAATGGAAGGGGAAAGGTAATGCAGATGAGGAGAAAAAAGGAATAGAAAAGAATAAATACCTGTGCATGCGCTTATGTGTGTGTGTACTTGTGCGTATACACAAAACTGCAAAAGCTGTGTTATAGCCTCTTATTAGAAAAATAGGGATGCATTTTTATTTAATTCTAATATCTACCATAAAATAAAATGTGAAATATTGCACACTTCAGCAAGAAAATTAGAATTCA
The DNA here is from genome assembly GCA_036589455.1 of Ateles fusciceps. Classification (NCBI taxonomy): domain Eukaryota; kingdom Metazoa; phylum Chordata; class Mammalia; order Primates; family Atelidae; genus Ateles; species Ateles fusciceps. The sequence goes on from JAZHEH010001829.1 coordinate 523,583, forward strand.
GCCTAGTTTTATAAATTAAGGAGTAGAGTTTAGTCTTCCTTTCAGAAGCCAGACCACACCAACACAAAGAAGACAGACAGCCCGCTCGGCGCTTCTGGCATGACTCTGGCATTGGAAATCCAGATGAAAGATTTCTTGTCACTGACATAATTGCATTATTCAAGCCTTACGGTAAATCAGGCTTAGGTTAATAACACTAATCTCCCCTTTATTTTCCTGGATCTTATATGTAATTCCTAAGGTGCATAGACGTGTGAGGATGGTAAATCGACAGGGTTGTTAAAAGCACGTGAGCCTCTATGTTTATTGTGTGAAAGCAGTGAAGGGTTGGCCCCACCATATTAAGCCATATAATACAAATGCATACTACTAGGTAGAAGAAGCCCATCTGAAAAGGCTATATACGGTGTGATTCCAACTCTATGACATTTCTGGGAAAGGCAAAACTATGAAGACAGTAAAAACATCAGGGTTTACTGGAGTTTTGGGAAGAGAAGGATGGACAGGCAGAGCACAGAGGATTTTTAGGTCCGTGAAACCACCCTGTATGATACCATAGTGGTGGGTACATGTGATTATACATTTGTTCAAACTCCTAGAACCCTACAACCCCGAGAGTGAACCCCAGTGCAAACTGAGGACTTTAGTTACAGAAAGATTTCATGCTGGCTCATCAGTTGTAACAAATGCACCTCAGTAGTGCAAGAATTTAACACAGGGGGAGACCCAGGGGTGGTGTCAGAGGATACAAGGGAACTCTGTACTTTCTGTTTAATTTTTCTGTAAGGCTGCTCAACAAAGAAAGCCTATTAATTTTTTAAAAGATATGAAACTCTTATATCTCTTTAAAAGATTTTTCTCAAATAAGATGCTCTTGGTATATTTTATAAACGTAAAACCATTACATAAATATTTTAAACTTCTGTGACAGAATTTCTTTTCAAGTAGATACAAAGATCTATTTCCTTTGAGGCACACTTTCTTTTTTATTCTTTGTGAAACCATTATAGTTCAGTAAATCTTAAACACATAAAGTTTAACTCATCTTCAAGTCTACATTTATGAACCTATGTAGGAAATGACCCTTAGGAAGAATGAATGGGGTGGAAGAGTGAATGACACGTCATGTAACACGTGCATCTATAATAAAACAGGTGAAAAAGACCCATTCTCCTAGATGATTGTATACATTTTAAATATATTACAGAAGATTGATTTATGATTGAGAATTTGAAAAGCATGATGTTATCATCGGACTTATAAATCAAATACTAAGTGAGAGAAATCTGCATTGATATTAAATCCATAATGGAAGGCAATTTCACACAAAATATCTCATTGTTTCCCTGTATTTCATTGCCCATTATGCTAATGTCCACATGTGTGGGAGGGTGGTTGAGACTGGACCTTGGAGGGGAATATTGAACAAAGCTTCCGGTGTGTGTGTGTGTGTGTGTGTGTGTGTGTGTGTGTGTGTGTTTCAATTCATATCTAAGTCTTACATGATTCAAAAACTGTAAATACAAAGTGGAAGGCAGATTTAAATTCTGCTTATGAAGAAATTCGTTTGGGAATCAGACTTTGCGTTTTCTTACTAACTCCTTAGAAATATGCACGAGTTGGGGATTAAAAGTTTCCTTTGGCTTTGAAAATGATCATGACATGTGTTTTTGATACCATAGCAAGCTCGATGCTCGGGCCATGCCTCCTCATTGAATCAACCTCAAATCCAGATAAAATTCAATAGCTTCTTAAACGCATCGATGAGCTCACAAATAAATAAGGAATTCTTACTCTCAGCAAGGTGACGGTAAGAGAAAGCCGCAAGGAGACCACTCAAGTTGTCTTTCCCCTCAGGGGAAAACATGAGCACTGGTTCTCACAGTCTCTGGGGTCTGAAACCTGGACCCCACTCAGTAGGGAAATCCAACTGGAGATTTTCTCTGTGGCTGCAAATTTGAGCCTCAAAGGGCTGCACCCCCAATCTGGGGTAAATCAGAAATGAACCCATTCACCATTAGTAGCAGTGTCACCAGGAAATGTAACGTCTCCAACTCCAGGGCCGAGGGGGCATGGACAGGAGAATATGAAGCACGGGAAAGTCTCCAACCTGACTTCAGTCGAAAACTTAAGAGTCAAGCTCCAGGCACCAGAGAGAAGCAAACCCAGTTCGGCTAAGGAGGAAAACGATAGCTGAGAATATAATGCTTGAAAATGTATCTGATGGGGGTATCCAAATTACTTTTAACTCAAGAATGAGTTACTATTTCTTTGGCAAAAATAATACTTATTTTACATTTTAAAAATGCTTACGTTCTATTGAAGCACTGCAGCAATAGGGCAAGGGCAAGAACCAGTGGCTGTGGCTGCAGGGTGTGGAGAATGGCCATGAGTTGGGAGCTGTGCTGCCAGGGAAGATAAGACAAGGACCTGGGAACAGGGTGTGAACAGAGGATGATACTGTATGTGACCTGGGAACAGGATGTGGATGGAAGGCAATGCTGTGTGTGACCTGGGAACTGGGTTTTCACAGAGAAAAACATTGTGTGAAACCTGGGAATGGGAGGTGCACAGAGGGCAACACAGTGTGTGACCTGGGAATGGGGTGTGCAGAGGGTGACACTGTGTGTGACATGGGAATGCAGTGTGCACAAAGGGTGACACTGTGTGTGACATGGGAATGGGTGTGCACAGAGGGTGACACCGTAGGTGACCTGGGAACGGGGTGTGCACAGAGGGTGACAACGTGCGTGACCTGGGAACGGGGTGTGCACAGAGGGTGACACTGAATGTGACCTGGGAATGGGGTGTGCAGAGGGTAACACTGTGTGTGATCTGGGAACTGGGTGTTCACAGAGGGTGAGACTGCATGACCTGGGAATGCAGCGTGAACAAAGGGTGACACTGTGTGTGATATGGGAATGGGGTGTGCACAGAGAGTGACACCATGTGTGACCTGGGAACAGGGTGTGCAGAGGGTGACACTGTGTGTGACCTGGGAACGGGGTGTGCAGGGGACAACACTGTGCGTGTGACTATGGCACACAATTACATATGTAACAAACCTGCACATCCTGCACATGTACCCCAGAACTTAAACAAATGTTCATGAAAAAAAAGTCAATTCTAGATCTCCATTTGAAGTTTCCTGTGAATACAGAGAATTTAGATCCCACCTTCACACTTCCTTCACACTGCCTTGGCAAGTTATGGGTTTTCCAATATTTCCATCCCATTGCTTCAGCTCTTGCCCATCAGAGGTAGACGGCCTTTCCCAAACCAGATGGCATGAACTAATCCTGCAGTCGCTCTGGTGGTATCAGCTATTGTTGTTCTGTTTATTTCATAACAAACAGAACATAAACCATTCTGCTTGCCATGAAAATATTTTGTGTATTGTATGAAAACCATAATCATTCCATGTTAAAGAAGGCCTTTTAAATATCTGTAGCTTAGGATAAACTACTCACCATATGACAGAATTTTTAAAAAACTACCTTTTAAAAAATGGCATTGAGTATTTGTAAGTATTTCTGAAGCATATCTGACTTTTATCTATAATAAATCACTTTAAAGAAAATCTAATTTTACTGTTCTAATACGTCCATTCTTTAGGTTGAGTTCATGACATTGATGACTGGTAACCAATACACTGAGGGATTGATTTAAGTTTAAAGTAGTTTTATGCCAAGAGTATAGCTTTTGTTCCTCCAACCTGAAAATCTTCCAAAATGAGACCAGAGCATTGAATACTTTATTTGGCAGGAGGCATCGTGTTACCTTCAAGATTAAACATCAGATGATGACAAAGGTGATGAGTTATCACCACGTGGCCAGAGGCCTGGCAGCAACTCTATGCCTAAGTGAGTTTTTGCAGAATAGAGGCCACAGAGTGTCACAAAAGAGTTCATAATAAACCTGGGACTTACTGTAAAGGAGGGGGAAAAACACTGACTGAAGAGGACAAAGGAAGACCCATTTGCTTCAGTTCCTTGTAAATTCTGGATATTAGACCTTTGTCAGATGCATAGTTTGCCAATATTTTCTCCTTTTCTGTGGGTTGTCTATGTACTCTGATGATAGTTTCTTTTGCTGCCCAGAAGCTCTTTAATTTAAGTAAATGGGCACTAAACACTGAGTGCGGGAGTACACAAACAGGGAGACAAGAAACACTAGAGCCTACCTGAGGATGTGGGAGGAGGAAGCATGGAAAAGCCACCGATCAGTTGCTGTGCTCATTACCTAAGTGACAAAATGCTCTGTATAACAAACCCCCATGACACATGTACCCTTGAAACTAAAATAAAAGTTAAATGAATAAATAAGTAAATATTAAATCTGACCGAGTTAATAATGAGAGGATTAGTGAACAAGAAAAAAAAGATGTTTGGAAATCATCAGTACATATACACTATGTACTCTGACATTTCACAGAATAAACATTTGGTGAAAGATTAAAACAACAATGAGGTCGGGAGCAGTGGCTCAATTCTGTCATCCCAGTACTTTGGGAGGACAAGACGGGCAGATCACGAGGTCAGGAGTTAGAGACCAGCCTGGCCAACATAGTGAAACCCCGTCTCTACTAAAAATACAAAACATTAGCCGGGGATGGTGGCAGGCACCTGTAATCCCAGATACTCTGAAGGCTGAGGCAGGAGAAATGCTTGAAACTGGGAGACGGAGGTTGCAGTGAGCTGAGATGGCACCACTGTACTGCAGCCTGAGTGACAGTGCGAGACTCCATCTCAAAAATTTAAAAAAAAAAATGAGATACCACTACTTGACTATTGAAATGGCCAAAGCCTCAGAACATGCCTGCTGGATGTGCCCCAAGGAGTTTAAAACTTATGCCCACATGAAAGCCTGCTGCACATAGAGGCTTACAGCAGCTTCATTCATCATCTTATTTTCTCTTCCCAAACTCTCAGATTCACCTTTGGCATTCCTCATCTCAGTAGAAAAAAAACCTGTTTGTTTTTCCCTGTGCGGACAAATACATAAAACATCTAATAAAATACATCTCTCTTTCCATTTTGTAAGGGCCTACATGGTGGCAAAAAGATGTTTGAAACTCTTCTTCTGGGAAGTGTCTGTTCACGTCCTTAACACGCTTTAAATACAGCATTTTCCAACTCGGTAACTCTCCATCCTGACCTCTGCTTCTCTCATGATCGTAGGAGACCTGCCCATCTTCCAGGCAAACGCAAAGCCCTCCCTTGGGCTCTCCCTAAATCCCCACCCTTTCTCACACTTTTCTCCCCATTTCTCTGGCAACACTTTTCAAAACTACATCATTTCCATGTGCATCAAAAGGCACTGCCAATATCTTTTTGTAAAATAAAGAAACTTGATGCCATAACTTCAGCCACAGCTCAGTTTCCCTGATTCCTTCATAAGAAAACCTCTTCAAAAGGAGTCATATATTTGGCTCCAACTTCTCTTCTTCCCTTTGCTGTTGAATAGTCCTTCATCAGTCTTTCTTCCTGAAATACTCTTTGGAATGTCACAATTACCCCCACATGGCTGCATCAGATGAAAATGTCAGTTCTTAAGCTGCTTACCCTGTCAGCTGCACTGGGATGAATTCACAACTCTCCACAGTCACCCCATCTTCTTACCCTATCAGCTGCCCAGGGACACATTCACAATTCTTCCTTGAAGCCCGGTCATCATCGGACTCCTGTGGCATCATCCACTTGTGGTTTTCCTCCCACTGACTTTGCCCTCCATCTTTTCACAACAACAGCCATTCAGACCCATCTTTGTGTAACTCAGGCAAAAAGCATGGAAAACGTTCCAAATCTTATCTTTATCTCACTTTCTACTTTCAGTTTAACCAGCAAGTCCCTTTGGCTCAGTCTTTAAAGTGAATCCAGAATCTGACTGTTCTTCACCCCCCTACTGTTTTCACTGTGAACCTCCCATTGGTTTATTGCGATTTCCCACAGGCTCCTTGGGTGCCCCCTCCTCCCACTGTCTGTCCTCAGTGCAGCAGCCAGAGTGACCCTTTGACCTGTACTAAGTCATAGCCGCCTCTGCTCAAAACCTCCAATGGCGTCCATATATCCAAATAAAGCCACTAGAGTGGTCTGTCTACAAGGGTTACATGCTCCATCACTCCACCTCCCCTGCTGTGACTGCACCCACTACCACTCCCTCACCATTATGAGCACCCATTCCTTCCTCCATCAGGTCCATGCACAGGACAGGCCCCTCCTGCCTCTGAGCGTCACAGCCATCTTTACCCCTACCTCCCAACCTTGGTCCTCAAACGATGGCAACGCTGGCCCCACACTCCATCAAGCTCTTTCGGACATCCCATTTCCCTTTTCTCCTATTTCTTTTTTTTTCTCCATAATAATTACTGCCCTCTGACAAACTATACATTTGTTTATGTGTTTGTTTATTGCTCATCTCTGTTAATGAGAAGGGAACTTCCAGGAGATCAGGCAAGGTATTACTGTTTGGATTTTTGTGGTTTTGTTTTGTTTTTTCCCCCATTGCTATAGCTGGTCAAATGTAGGCTCTCATTATTTGTAGTTGAAAGAGTGAATGATGAATAAAGATTCTGTAGTCCTACACTGGTGTGTTTGCTGTTTTTAGTTTTAGAATAACAGAGCTGTGGAGCTAGGCAGAATTATAGTGATCATTAAGTTGATATATGAGAAAACAAGGCCCCAGGTGATTCAGCTTTTTGAGGATGGGAGAACAGATGTGTGACTGGAATTCAAAACTCCAAGTCTTGAGCCAAAATTTATCCACTGATCTCTTTAATCTACAAGATTTGTTCCATTAGTGTTTGCCACATGTGTTTAAAGTGCCATTATGCTATAGTAAGGTTCATATCATTTTTGGCCTGGCAAGTTCTTGTAGAAAATCACTCAATGATTACCTGTCCAAAATATAAACATGCATTTCAGTGCTTATGATCTGAGCCCCAATATCTGCACAAATTTCACAAGCTTTTGAAAACTGATTTTAGAGCATTTCTGTGTGATTTTCCAAAACATCAGGAATGACATTGAGAGTGCATGTGTACATGTGTTTGTATGTTTCTGGAATCTCCCCCACTCTTAGTGCAGCTCCTTGAGATATGTTGGAGTAGGTGCCTGGCCTCGCACCAGCAGGAAGGCCAGGTTTATTGTGTGAAAGCACACATCTGTGGATGGATGAGCCTTTAATGACACAACCTCTTATATGTGAATCAGCTTTAAACAGGAGATGCAGGCTCAGAGTGGAGAATGCTTGATTTTTAGCTTCAGTCATTTGGGTTTGGGATGTGGTTGGAAGAATTACTAACTATATGGCCTTGGACAAGTAAGTAAACCTCTTTGAACCTCAGGACACTAATTCTTCTACTGAGGTAGAACTATGGACCTATTTTTCACGTTTGAAATTAAGGTGAATGATAACAGATGAAAGGAATTCAACCACAAATGCTATCAACAAATGACATGTTTTGTTCCTGTTATTGCTTATAAATTTCTAAGACATACCCAAGTTTTCTTAAACTCCTCTTATTATAGTTTATTGTTAGCAAAGCAGAGGAAGCAAGGCAAAGTACTAAAAACTTCATCAGCAAAGGTAAACATTTTGAAAAGCAGAGCTAAGAATGAAGGCAAAAATAAAAATGAAAGGAAGTCACATTCAGTGGGTTAGTAACTGAGCAGGTGGTGGTGAGGGTAATGAAGACAGAAATGTGGAGGTGCAAAGTGTTTCTCTAGCACAGAGATCCTGGCCCTGGATGGGACCCAGAAAACCATGATATGCTTTGGCTGTGTCCTCACTCAAATTTCATCCTGAATTGTAGTTCCCATAATCCTCATGTGCCATGGGAGGGACCTGATGGGAGGTAATTTTATCATGGGGGGCAGTTACCCTCATGTGTCTCGTAATAGTGAGTGAGCTCTCACAAGATGTGATGGCCTTATGGGGGCTTTGCCCCTTTTTGGTGGGCACTTCTCCTTCCTGCCGCCATGTGAAGAAGGACGTGTTTGCTTCCCTTTCCACCATGATTGTAAGTTTGCTGAGGACTCCCTAGCCCTGTGGAGCTGTGAGTCAATTAAATCTCTTTCTTTTATAAATTATCCAGTCCTTTATAAATTATCCTGTCTTTACTAGCAGCATGACAATGCACTAATACAAACCATAAGAAAGAACTTATTATTCCCTCACATATAAACAATAACTAAAAATAACTCCAATTAAAAAATATCTTGGAGACACAAGAACCACTTTGTATTTTAAATCCTTGCATCTGCATTTCTTGAATGAGACCACTGCTGGCCAGTTTAGAGTCTACTTCTTCATGCATTGACATATGTAAGCAAAGTCTGTTTTTGATGTTTTATTTAAACCTTGCCTAAACCCAAATGCAATGGACTCCAGTGTTCACTTGCCCCCTCCTTTCAGAATGCATTTTTTTGTGATTAAGAAACAGGGTGTAAACAGAATATCCATCAGTATTTTCTCTCCTGGCATTATCAATTAAGATCACAATACGGATTTCTGTAGCAGATATTATGTTTATATTAAGTTTATGAAAATACATCCATCACTGAATCTCCTGGCACAAGTGTTCCATAAAATGCAAAAAACAAAGCCTAGTGACACAATGATAATTGTGCTATTTTATAGATTGCAGATGGATTTGTTTGAAACAGAAAGCAGAATCCCAGTGGAGATGCAGCCACATCATTCCCTGAAGAAACTTGTTTGGTGCTTACTGTGGGCCAGAAAAATAAGTGAGAAGGAAGAGGAAGGTGTTTAGCTAAGTCTGACTCTGCTAAGCTACAGAGTAAAGAAACAGGGGGAGAGAGAAAAAAAATAGCTCTGGCATCCTGTTATGTGTGGCATATTTCTATTCATAAATGCTTCTTTCTTTCCAGTTACTAAGGTCACACAGCATCACATCCGATGGTTTTGCCTTTGATAGAAGATGAAAAAGACAATTCAAATTTATATTCTACTATTCACATAGCCCTTTGAAATAATGTTATAGAATTCTCTCCATCTTCCCTGTTCTTCACTCTTGCCCTTGTTTGTGCATCATTTTCTATGGTTTCCATCACTGTCCTCACTGCGTTATTGCCTTTGCTGTCTGCTGTAACTCTGTCTACTTTTTCTTTCTTGCTGTTTGAATTCCTGTTTTTCATATATTGTTCAACTCCAGAAGTTTCAAACTAGCTGCCTTCTGGCCACATCTGGTTTGTGTGAATATTTCATTTTATTTATAGATGTTTATAAAACATTATCAGTTCACAGATAATATTTAAAAATTAGATGATATCCCTGAAAATGTGCCATTATGACTTGTCTTGAAAAGTTAGAAATCTGGCAGAATCAGATCTACCTTCCAGATAGTCAACAAGTGGATGCTCAGTGTCACTGGGGTGGTGTTTGCTGTTTGGAGTTGCTGCGTTCCCTCAAGCTGGGGCAGTTATTTACCGCACCAAGCTAGCCCCTGCAGGCAATGGGACTTAAGGCTCTTTGTCTAAATTTGCCACTTAGTATATTCGGCACTCTATGCCAATTGCATTTTTGCTGTTGTTGTATTTATTATTAGTCCATGACCATTCAATACAAAAAGTGCACATGGAATACTGTGTACAATATTATTCTACAAACAAACATTGGCTCTATGAGCAAAATAAGACACATGTCTTCCTTTATAGAAGCCTACCTGCCAGATGAAGAGACAACCGTATCACCAAGTACATGGGCCAGCGTCTAACCTGAGTGGTAAACTTTTTGTTTTCATGATTTGCTGGTAAAGAATGAGTTATTGTGCATAGCCCGCCCTAGAGACTCTGAGTAAAATGTTTCCCCTTGTCCCCTGAAGGAATTAAGGTGCCTTTGTTTATGAAAACCTAACCTCAAAAGGGCAAAGATCTCAGGCACTCTATTAGGAAAGAGGGATTCAAGGCATTAATGAGGGTGTAGGGGGTGGGATCAAATATAAAGACAAACATTCTTGCTAAGAAGGTCACAGGGTGGGAGCTGGAGGGGGAGGTGCCTGAGGACTGGACTTGCACCTGTTCCAGCTCTTATGTGGGTCTGCAGAGGCAGCAAGGGACATGAGGAGGCTTGTGAGACTGTTTGGAGATGTGGGGGATGTCCCAAGGGCTCTGTTCCTAATGATCAGCTAATGAAATGGGTGGCTTTCCTCTTAGAAACCCTTAGAACCCAGAGAAGGAGGGAATGCTTGAAATACTGAATATCCATCCACATACATAGATGGAGACTTCACTTGGTTTAGAAAATTTGCTTTAAAAAATTAAAGGAATACATTTCACCAGCCTTGCACCTCAATTGCTTGAAACAAACTCATACCCATTTCATTAGACTGAAAAACTATCACGGATGCTTGTATAGACATTGCTTAAAACATGCTGAATTCTCAAAGGAAAAAGGATCCCACAGGAGGTGAAATTTCAACTGCATCATTAAAAATGATTGTAAGTTTGAAATAGAAAAGTAGGCCACTAGAGAAGCTATTTCAGTTAAAAGTTTTGGCATAAGCAAAGATTCATAATTGCAAAAATGACTATCTGTGGGGGAATCGGAATGGTAAATGAACAGCCAACCAGGGAATCTAACTAGGAGATGTGAGGAATGAAGGCAGGAGGACTTGGGAGCAGAGTGCAAATGGCTGAGCCTACAAAGATAAAAACGATGACCTTCATTCACTCAACCAATGCTGAGCCCTTTCAAGGGTACACAGCTCCTTGAGTGACGGAGCCCTTCTCCATCCATTGTCTTCTCAACTATATGCAGCATTGGTCACACTTCATCTTTCACCAACATCCTTTATGACACATTAATGAAAGTTCCAGGCGTAGCCCTAACTCCACTCATGGGTGATCCTGGCACTTGTGCGATGCCATGGCCACTGACAGAGTCTCCCCATGTTCATTCCTGCTCAGACAGCTTCTCCATTGTGGTAGCAAGTTGTTCACTAACAACTCTAGGCTTACGGCAACACCACCAGTTCAGCAATAGCAGATAAGGTCTCTCTTCAAACCCTGATCTCAGGACTTACTGAGTGGTCCAGGCCATATGTCCGTCCCTGAACCAGTCAACAATGAATGAAGTGTGAGAATAAAATATGGGTCTTGTCTTTAAGTGCGAGTAACCTGTCAACCCATCCAAACACATGGATTCAGAGGGTATCAGAGCAGCAGGAGGAATGAAAGCAAGGAAAAAAACACATGTGCATGCACATACACACACACATATACTCACACACACACACAAACACACACACACTCACACTTACACACACACATTCACACACACATTTCCACCAAAGAGGTATTCTCAGTATGAGAACAGATTGTATATTTGAGAAAAACCAAATTAAAAAGCTAAGGGCTATAACTCAGGGAATGGCTCCTAACAGGGCAGAAAAAGTCTAAACAAGGGCTGAAAGATTGGGCACAAAACTAATTTAAGGGACTGTTTCATCCCTAAGCATAGCATTGCATCCACACTCCATCATGGCCATGGGTCTACAGCTGGATTAGAAACCATCACAGCTCTTGGTAGCACAGACGACGTGAAAGCGCCTGCATGACCATGTCTGATGAGTTCATTTATAAACCATCTGAGACCTCTGGGGCATGTTCTTAATGAAGTTCAGAACTTTGTGACTTTCTCTTTATCCCTGTAGGTCCGTTAATTCCAACAGATGCTGATAGGTAAGGATTGGATGCGGAGTTCTTAAGGGCACATTTTTTATTAAATCTAAAACTTAACTGAAATTACCAAGAAAATTGGAATTTTAAACTGAAGATTCTAGAAAATGGACAAAATATGTTCACATTTTAATAGAAAACCAAATATTTTAGACATTCATTTTTGGATTTGATACTGCATTTGATCATAACAGACTGATGGAAAATTTGCACAAGGTTTAAACCCAGGAGCTCTAAGTATAAATTAAGTTGTATGTGGTGTTTCAATTTGATATTTATTGAATGTTATTTGTTCAAAATGTTAAGGGAAGCACATAAATGGGTCACCCAAGTGAGTGCCAAAGTGAGATTCTCTTCTTAAAGATGTATCTTTAAATCTGACTCAAAGAGATTGAGTGGGAAAAGCTGGAGGCAGAAAGTAGATAAAGTGGTTCACTCTCAAGAAAGAGGAAAGGCATTGAAGGGGACAATGTAAGGAAGCTCTTCAGTGGCAGAGACATAAGGAACAGTGCAGAAAGGACTTGGAGGTTAACCTGTCCTTAAGTGCAGACTCCGTCTCAATCCGTCATCTGGACAGGTGCAAATTTGCCACAACAGGAGAGAAGGGCATTTGGAAAACTTGCTTGGAAGTGAAAACCTGACAGATGAAATAATTTTCTTGACCAAACAGAAAATGTGGAGACTTTATTAAGAACAAAATCTCAGATAAACTCCCAACAACTTGCTTTGTCTTGTTTTGGTGGTGGTGGAGGATTAATAAAGCCATCCACTTGTTTGAAGTAATAAAAGACTATGACATTTCACCATTTTAACAGAGAAGCCAAACAATGACCCCACCCTACTCCTCATTCATCAACAGGAAAAACCAGGAAGCATGCAGGATTCATTCCTTGCTTCCATCCCAAAATTCAATCAGCCACAGAAAGTTGCTGCCTTTCCAACCACACTCCTGTTTCTTTATTCAAGGCTTAATAATTTATTATCTGGGTTGGAACATCAGTTTCCCAGATGGTTTTCCTTCCTAGAGTCAGCTGAAACTCCTGATCATCCAAGAATCACCCTTGCCTGGCTTTTCTCATTCATCCATCACCACCCTTCACTCATAGGTGACCATCAGCTATGTTGACCCACTTGCAGGTACCTAACTTTCCTCCCTCATCCATCACCATTCTTGAATCATGGGTGACCATCAGCTACACTGGCCATCAATCATGGGTGACCATCAGCTATACTGACCACTCACAAGCACCTGCTTTGCTCCCTCTTCCATCACCACCCTTCACCCATAGATGATTAACTGCTAAATTGAACATACAATTTTATCTTGAATAGTAAAGAATAATTACAGAAACAGAATAGATCTCCATTCAGTCGCTGAAGGCAACATGTTTTTTGCCATGTTTGGCCTTTGGTTCATGTTACTTGTTTCTGCTCTGGATATTCTAACTTTATCCCATTTTTTAGCTCGCCACGTATTCCTTGTCATCTAAGAGTGCTCAGAGATTAACTCCTCAAAAAGCTTTCATAAACCACCTTCTCCCACGTGCAAACCTCTATCCCCCACTGCCTTGAATTGTACTCTTACTATTTCACATTACAATATAATTTCATGTATCACTGCCTAGCCTGGGCTTGAAGCTTCTTGAGTACAGGATACAGCCTTATTCACCTCTATTTTCCTGCAGATGGCTTAAGACACAACTGTTGCTGAATGAATAAGAGAATGAAATTACCAAAGGAAAGACACAGCAAGTCAAGCTAAGGAAACTGAATTAATTTGAGACATATCTAAGTCCACTAAGGATTTTAAATTAAGGAGTAACATGGTAAACTTTGTTAGCAAGATTGAAGATTCTCCATAAATTCTTCTGGAGTTTAAATCATTTAGAAATGTCACTGCAAGAGTGAACTGGGAGAGAGAGGTGAAAGTTGGGAAGCTTTGCGTTAATCCAAGCAGGAAATTATGCATGCCTGAAGGCAGACAGCAGCAGCATAGACATCCAAAAATTCTTGAAAACTGATTATATGCTAGAGATGAAGGAGAAGAAAGTGCAGTGATGGCCAGGACTGTGGCTTCAGGGACTGAACGGAGATGGGTTCCGTTTCTGTAATAATTCTTTACTCTCCAAGACAAAACTATTTGTTCTTCTCATTTAAGAACCTAGTTGAGTCCACTAAGAAGCGACATTTTAAATGAGAGATATGCAAACTTAATCTATTCTCTCTCTTACATGTGCCATGGTGGTTTGCTGCACCCATCAACCTGTCATCTACATTAGGTATTTCTTCTATTGCTCTCCCTCCCCTAGCCTCCACCCCCCGACAGGCCCCGGTGTGTGATGTTCCCCTCCCTGTGTCCATATGTCCTCACTGTTCGACTCCCATTTATGAGTGAAAATGTGCGGTGTTTGGTTTTCTGTTCCTGTGTTAATTTGCTGAGAATGGTGGTTTTCAGCTTCATCCATGTCCCTACAAAGGACATGAACTCATTCTTTTTTTTTTCTTAGACAGAGACTTAAAGTAAAAAGAACCTAAAATAAAAAGAAAAAAAAATTGACTATTGAGTTAAGAGGTCCAAGTGGAAGCCCCAAAACTGGTCTCACTGGGAGCTGCAAACCGGAGCTATTCCTATTCAGCCATCTTGCCCATGAATCCCCAGTTTTCATATTTTTTTGATCTAGACAATATTTTGCTTCACCAGACACGGAAAATACATCTGTGGTATATGGAAGTGATGAAGTCACATTGTGTAGTAATCTTAGCAGGCTTCAGTCATTTTTTTGCTGGATATCAATTTCTTGAAGGAAAAGAAAATAGATTATTTTGGACATAAGATTTGTCTTCTAACAGAAGTACTAATTAATACAGAAAAAACCAGCTGTACTATAGAGAAAATCAATAAAAGCTCTCTAAAAACTTACAGACTCAGGGATTAGATTTGTCCAATATTTCTTTGTTACACTGAATAAGCTCTCCATGATCCAAAATCAATAATAAACTGTATTACTTATTTATAAACAAACTCACAGTGAGAGATTTTACACTTCATATACGTTTTATAGATGAATTTTAGAAGCAGCCTATTTGTTTATAGATTATGAAAATATTACTTTAATGAATACACAAATAGGAGTACGAAATATTTGAATTATAACAATATTAGAATATAGCTAAATATGCTTTGGAAATACTACTGTTCACTCATTTAGAAAATAGTTGTTGAATACTGTCCCGGGGATTTTACTGCTGCTATAACAAAATTTATTAGGCTGGATTATTTATAAAGGTCCCAAAATTGATTTTTTATATTTCTGGAGGCTGGGAAGTTCAAGGTCAAGGTGCTGGCAGATTTAGTGTCTGGTGAGGGCTGCCTTTATTCCAGCCAATCAAAAGAGAAAGAGGACAGATGACCAAACCTGCAGTTTTTCATGAGCCAAGCTTGAAAGAAGTATAAATCCTTTATAGTCACGTCTCATTGGTCAATTCCATCTTAATGTAACACCCACTTAAAAGGGGATGAGAAATGTACCTCCTGGCTGAGTGTTCACTTCCCAGCATCATCTTACATGAGGAAAGTGAAGAAAGGGAATTTTGTGAACAGTAAAACATGGCTGCCCCAACTTTGACCTTCTTGAGTTTTGTAAGGTTGGTGGACTAGACAGGAATTTAAAAAAAAAAATTTTATTTCCTCAAAATATTTATTTCCTATTCTGTCTTCTATGGCTTTGGCATCTGAGTTTTCTTAGTGTTACAGAATAAAATTGAGAGTTTTCCCTCTCTTTCTATACCTTAGAATTATTTATGGAAATTATATTGCTCTGTTCTCTGACAACTTGGGCTAACAACTCTGTAAAACAGTTCAGCCAATTATTTACTTAATGAAGATTTTTTAGACTACTGATTCCAGTGATATTATGGTTTTCTATTTCTTTTTTATTCAATTTTGGTAAAATATTCTTAGCTATTTTTATCTCAGTTTTCTAATTTTATGACAAAATAGCCTTTTATTATCCTGTTCATCTCTGTTGAATGGAGGATATGTCACTTTTTCATTCTTATACCTCCTTTATTAATTTGGATAATTGTGTTTTACTTTTTCTAAATTACTTTGTTGAAAATTTTAAAATACAGTATCCATGGTATCATTTAGTTTAAAATACTTGATAATCTATAACATTTGTTATTTTTATACCATAAATTGTATAGTAGTATATATAGCTTTGTTTAATTCCTAACATGTTGTTGATATTTTCCTCTTTGTTGCTAAATATTAATTATTCTATGGTCAGACAACACAACTAGTATGTTGCTGTTTCTGTGAATTGTGTAGCAACTAGTCTTGTGACCTAATATAAGATAGATTTTTATATTTTATATAACTTTAAAATATGTACATTTTCTAAATTAAAACTACAATTATTTAAAAAGAAAAAGTACAATTATATTTATATGAAATAAGTCAAGTTTGTTAATCATGTTGTTTAAATTTCTATTTTACTATTTTTATGTTTTTGCCTCCCTAATCAATAATGGGAACAGGGAATTCTTCTGCTGTCAGGACACACACACACACACACACACACACACACACACATAATTTTATTTTGGTCAGGCACTGTGCCTCACACCTGTGATCCCAGTATTATAGAAGGCCAATGTAGCAGAATCACTTGAGACCAGCCTAGGCAACAGCAAGATCCCATCTCCATAAAAAAATAAAATTAAAAAATTAGCCAGGTATGGTGGCACATGGCTGTAGACCCCGCTAATTGGGAGGCCGAAGCCGAAAAATTGCTTTAGCCACGGAAGCCTCGGCTGCAGCGAGCCCTGGTGGTACCACCCCGTTCAACCTGAGTAACAGAGCAAGACCCTTTTCCCTGAAACAATCTTTATTAATTTCTAGATTTTCAATAACTTCATTTTTTTATATGTGGCTACAAATTTAGATTAGTATGTGCTTCAAGAAAAATGATTAATGTACCAGTTTGTAAGGGCTCTTTGTATCCCTTTTAATGATTTTCTCTTAAAGTCAATTTTTCTAATACTATAAAGTTATCCAGTTTATGGTATTTGTGTTACATATTTTTAAACCATTTTTCTCTGCGTTTTTATGTGTGTTTTTTTAAATGGCACATACTAGAACTTAGTTCTCAAGTATAATCTGATAACCCTGTCTTTTAACTAAAGTTTTTACATTTACATTTATTATAATCAGTAGTGACTGACATAGTGAAACCTGTTTTTACTGTATTTTTAAAATATACGTTTCTTTATATTTTCTGTCTTTCCTTTTCTCTTTCCAGTATAATTACGTTTTTTGTTTGCTCTTAATATGTTACTTTTTGTTGTTGAAGCTCAGTAACTTAGGTATTACCATTCTTATTTTGGTTCACTTGATATTTTACATTGCACACTTAAATTAAGAAAGGATAAAGTGAAATTATACTTCCTTTCACAAAATATGAAAATCTTAGGCATTTTAATTTTAATTTCTTTCTCTTGAGTTATGATTTGTTGGGTTTTTTTTTCTGTCCAGTAATTTAATTTTGTGCTTTTAAGAACATACAATTAGACATCATTATTTTCCTTCTCTTCAACAATATTTGTTTTCATTTATGAGCAAGTTTGAGTTTGTTTGCTTGCCATTTCCTCCTTTATCTCAGATCTTCCTTTTGGAATTGTTTTTCTTTGTCCTGAAGTGTACTCCTTATAACTTTTCACATTAAAATCTATTTTGGTTATACTACAGTGTCTCATGCATCGTACTTACTGAAAAAGTAACTACTTAGAGTTATTTATCTCTGCAGGATTCCATTGCCTCTGTCCCTCATTGTTCCTCTTCAGAGTACTCTGTATGTTAATTTTCAGGCTTTTCTGAATAACACACAATTTGTTTTCCTTCTCTGCTTGCATTTAAGAACTTCTGTTGTGATGTCCTGGACTTATGTCAGTGAAAACCATGTGAAGGACTGAATTTGACCAAAGTCCAGGAGTAACAAGTTTCCCACCCAACCCCACTGAGACAGTATCAAACAAGAGTTGGGACTTCACCCTGCCCAGCAGTAAAGAGGTCAACACTCACAAACACACAGGAAGCCAGTGAAAGCCATGTGAGTAACAACTAATGAGATACTTTTACCTTTCCTATAAATCACTCAAACTGGTAATATAACAGCAGTACATAATAATAAGTTGTGTATGTATAAAGACCCAGGGAAACCACTGAAAATACTATATAAAGAGATACATTCAAAAAAACTACCAAAATATCAAAATGAAATTTGGAAACAAAATTTAAGTAACTCAAAAGAAGACAAGCAAAAAAGCAGAGAAACAGAAAATATAGAGACCAAACAGAAAACAAAAACAAAATGACAAAATTCAGTCCTAATTTAGCAATCATTATACTTAACAGAAATGGTCCAAATATACAGATTAAAAGACAGTGTTTGCTAAATTAGTTACAACACATGATCCAACTACATGCTGCCTACAAGAAATACACTTCAAATATAATAGTTTATGGAAGCTCAAAGTAAAAGAATAGAAAAATGATATATCACACAAGCATTAATCAAAGGAAAACAGGAGTGGCTATATTAATTAGACAGGCATATTAAAGACTGATAAAACGATAAATCCACCAAGAGGACATAGCAATCTTAAATGTGAATGCCTTAAACAACAAACCTGAAAAATATATTAAGCGAATTCTTATCTAACCGAAAGAAGAAATAGACAAATCCATATTAAAGTGAGAGTTCAACATCCTTCACTCAATTAATAAACCAATTTAAAAATAGCAATGTATAGAAGAAATCAACAACATCATCAACCAACAGGATCTAACCAATATTTATAAGCATTCCACCCAAAAATGAAATAATATACGTTCTTGTAATGTGTTGAGTGGAATTTAACCAAGATAGAACATGTATGAAACAAATTTTAAAAATAGAAATCATGCAGAGTATGTTCTCTACCCAAAAGGAAATCACACTAGAAATTATAAGAGAAAGATACAGAGAAGTCTCCACACATTTGAGAGCTAAAAACATGATACTTCTAAAACACTCAGAATAAAAATGGAAGTCTCCAATAAATTAAAAAAAAAAACAATGAAAATTAAAAAGAAATATATCAAAATGTGTAGGCCAGAGCTAAAGCAGTGCTGACAGGGACATTTAAAGCATGAAATGAATATAATCAAAAACAGAAAAGTCTCAAATCAATAATCTCAGTTCTACCTGAAGAACCTAGGGGAGAAATGAGCAAATAAAGCCAAAACAATCAAAGAAAGTAAATAAGAAAGATAGTAATACCCCCATGCCTGTCCAATGCAATGCTCCCACCCTGTCAGCCAAAAGTCAACCTGTGCAAGTTGGTCTAATTCACCCATATCTTGCCCATCCCGGCCCCACTGAACCCAAATAAGTCATGCTTTCATACACCAGTAAGCCCACGAGTGTGTCACTTCCTCAGCTTAGAATGCAGACCCTCCATTGTCTACCTGGTTAGTTATTCATCAACCTGCAAGATTACGGAGCCCTGAGAAATGTTCTCTATCACAGGCTACAGCACAATGCAGAGTAACTAATTTCTTACCTTTTTCCTTCTCTTTGACTCAAAGCCTTCTGAGAACAGATATTACTGTCAAATTCATTAAACAAAAAATAAATATTGAAGCATTTCAATACATTAAGGTGTGATAAGTGCTTTCTGAGCAAAAGCTACCAGATGCATCAGATACACTTAATAAATTATTGAAATAATTGCATTAAAGATACACTTTGCAGTCATGCAAATTGATACGAAGATAATAAGGAGCATATGTAAATACAAAATTATAGTTTTGCCAAAGTTTCTTCATAATCATAAGCAGTTTTTTTATATACAATTCCCTTCAAGCTTCGTTTTCATGTCAAATTAATATTTAAATATTTAAATTTAAATTAGAATTTTAAATTGAAATATAAGCATGTGGAATCCTATTAATGATGTAATTCCCACGAAGAAAATAACATATATTTCCTACATACATACACAGAGCCATAAAACATTTCTAAGGAATATATGTGAATATCAATGCTATCATTGTGTACATGACCATAGGCTCACATAGTGAGGAAGAGACCACAGAATATAATGGTTCACAAAGTAGTTTTGAGGGCATGAGATCTGAATTTGAACCCCATTTCCATTATTTACTACTTATATAACCTTTCTGAGCATGATTTACCACCTGAAGAAAAGTGGGCACAATACTCACTGCCTATCCATTATGAAAACATTTTAAAGATAATATGTGTGAATTATTTTACAACTTATATTGATGTCACGTGATATTACTGGCACTATATTTATTGGTAAGTGAAGCTCCTTTTCAAACTTTATGCAATTTCTCTCTCACTCATGCTTAGTTCCAATTTGTTTTTGTCATATTATGCTGTATATCCATAGGTGATTAAATCCTTTTTCACTTTGAAAAATATGGTTAGTCATTTATAGAAACATTTGTGAGATTGATCACTGAGGTAGAACATAATTTCTGGCTTACACTCCTTTTGTCTACCCATCATTTACAGACAATTTAAAACATTATGCACTTCTTAAATAACCCAATGCTTCATTATTAACCTTGAATGAGAGTGGAGTAACTTTCTTTAATAGGAATGTTAGAAATTCCTGGACCCACGGTTCCTATTTGCCTAGTTCATTTAAAAAGCCCGGAGAAACAGTTGCTGTAAAGCATCCTATCGTTGTATTGTATTTTGAAATAGCATTAAGAGGGCATTGCAGATATATCAAAGAAATGATACATATGATGGAAACATAGAAATAATAGTTTTCAGAACTTTCAACATCTTGAAATCTTATGTTAGAGAGAGTAGCCACAGAAAATCATCTCCTAAACTTTTATCATTAATAAAAAGTATTCTTACTCATTTGACCTCATAACTGCATATTTCAACCAAATGAGTATGTTGCTTAAGGCGGCAGAGCTAAGATGCTCTGGAATGTACCATATCAATCATTCTCAGAACTGTCAACTAAATTCAGAATGCAGAATCACTACCATTAGTTTTGAAATCCAAGAGAAGGACACAGCTTGAGTTTTCAGATTGCAGGTTAAAACTTTGGGAAAAGTCTTTTCATGTAGAAGCTAATCTTTGAAATTAATTTCAAGTTAAATTCATATTTGCCTTTGCACACGAATATGCTGAATGTTTTAGTCATCTTTCCTGGTCTGCCACAGGCAAGCTAGAGAAGACTTCTGTTTTGCAGGTCAAGATTTGCAATCACATAAAGACAACCACTTTGCACTACACCAATGACCTTTGGTGCAGCATATAACTAATAACGCAAAAAGTTGTGGGTAGGAACAAACCAAGATTTGACTAAAATATATATATATATTGTATATATGAAATACATTATATTATTGTATATCATATATATTATGTATTATATATTTTTATTATAGATATATAACAAATATATAGTATATATTTTATAAAATATTTTTATTTTATTATATATCTTATAAAATATTATATATACAAGATAATCTATTATATAAAATATAAGACATATTATATATTATATATTTATTGTTTTCTCTTTTTGTGGACCCTGCAAATGTCTGAACCCCTTAAGCTCTGAACAATTACTCCTCTAAATACCCTTCAGTGAGAAAATACATCTTTTATATAAAATGATACTTTTCTTTATTGCACAAAACATACTTGTCATTGCAAAACTATAAAATAAGCACCGAAAATGGAAAGAAAGAATTCCTCCCGTTTCTGTGCAGTATTAGTGCCTTAGTGTATCCTTTATGGTTTCTTTTGAGGAAGACACACAGTTTTGTATTTATCTGGTCTATTTAATTAATATATTGCGAACCAACAAGTATGTTCTTAGTGATGATTTGGGGAAAGTTCTGGGATGGAGAGTTTTTCGAGTAAGTTTACATGGGGCAAATGGGCCCTCATTCATGTCATTATTTTGATCCTATTTGTGTCATTCTTGAATACTACTGGGATATTCAGCCTGTGTTTTCCTCCAGAAGAAAGTCAAGGCAGGAGGGCATCCTGTCTTCTGACCCCAAATAGATTCTCTGAATCTTCTGCCTTTCTGACACCAAGGTCCCTATGCCTCAGATGCTCCTTGCCTCCCTCCATCCATCATTCTGAATTATCTTGTGGTCTTGCTTCATTTCCCCTGTAAGTTTTGTTTCTAACTTTGCAATGTGCATCATATATTCTCTGTGTCTACAAACTGCCCAGCCCTCCTTTCCTCATTGCAGCTGATGGTGGGACACGGCTGTTCCCACAGAAATGCTCCTTCTTCCCATCTCTGACAGGCAAGCACAGCATCTTACTATTCTGCAATAAGATGAAGCTCCCTTCCTGTCACTAGCCATAAATTCCCCACCCTATCTCCTCTCCCTGCCCAGTGAGTTCTCTGCCTCAGTTTCCCCTCCCTCCTTCACCAACCTCTCACCCATTAAACTGTCCCACCTAGCCCGCAAGCAGCTCACTCTTCCTCAGCTTCAAATAACAGCCTTTACTGATGTTCCTTCTTTCAACGTCCATGGATTTCACAATTCACATCCATGGGAATTACCCAGGGATACCCAGAGACTTTTTTTTTAATGAAGACAACTGGGACCCGGATGACCTGAGCCACATGGGTGATGCTGGCAGACATCGGAGCACAGTTAGGGAGCTGACCCTGCAATCTCCATGTGTCCCACTTCTCCTCCTTGCCAAGGCTCCTGTTTGGCTGGCCAAGGATTCAGGGAGCCTCCTCAGGAGTCTTCCCTCTGGCCTTCCTCACCAGTTCCTCCTGTCTTCTGCCTGCACCTTCTCTCCTTAGTCTGCAGGACACCACCGTGCCCTGGTTTCTACCCACATCTCCAGCACTCCCCCCACTGCCCCACTTCCTTCTTTGCTGACTCAACTCTGAAAGCAGAGGCTCCCTGGAGCTCTTCCTGAGCCCTTTTTCTCTCCAGGCTATCTTCCTAGGAAACACTCTCCTAACCCATGACATTTGAATTCACATTCTCATATTCCAAGAAGTTTCTCCTCTGAGCCCCAGGCTGGTTCTGTGTTTCTAAATTACCATTTGACATCGCTGTGTGGAAGTCACAGAATTATCTCAAATGCAACATGCCCCAAACTTAATTACTTATTCTGCTTGTCTCCAAAAATTTCTTCCAAAAATGTAAGCATTCTCCTCCCATTTGCTCACATAAGAGAGAAACCTAAAACTCACTCTCAGTCTTCCTTTTCATCCTCACTCACATCTAATTCACCATCAAAAACTCTTCTTTCTACCTCCAAAGCACAATGCAAAACCCCTGCTTCTCTATCCTGCCATCCCTGAAACAAGCCATCAGTATCTCTTGCCCAAATTCACGAGAATGGCTCATAACTTTATTCCTCATTTTTAATACTATTCTCCTTATGGTTATTTGGCTGATAAAATAATTACTGAATTCTTAAGATAATAGCCCAATCATTGAAAACAAGGTAATAAACTAGTGTGAATGCTCTGCACTTTCACTTAAAATCAGTCAATGACTCCCTGGTAAACTTGGAATAATTCCAACACCCTCCCCCTGGGCTGGTCCTAATACTAACCCTGTGACCTACCTTCCCAGGAATCCCGATGGTAATCCTGGCAACCTATCTCTGTGCCGGCCACTCCCCCTCTTAGGACAAAAGCCTGTTGTCCCTCAGCTGCCAGTTCATTGGACTGCTCACATCACCACTTCTACAGCTTTCTTCCCCACCATTTCCTCCCCAGTGTGAATATGTTTTTGTTAATCCTATTTTTCCTCTACCCTATCTTACTCACAATTTCAGGATTCCTTCAAACATGTCCTATCTCTCTCTTTTCCTTTGTCCTTTTCCAACTTACAGAGGATGTCCACAGCCTCATCTTCCGGTGCCTCTAAAAAGCTGTATTTCAGAGTGATCACACTTTTTATTTCCAGGAGTTCTTTTGTATTCTCTAACTGTTGATTTTCATACCATGTGGATATTCATTGTAGTTCTTAATATCTTCATTTTTCCTGTGTCCTCAGAGTTCTAGCTTCTGGTTTTTTGTATGTTCTGTTTTTCTGGTAACTTGGTTTCTCTCTTTCATGTTGAAAGATATTGCCAATGCCTGGTTACCCTGAGCACACAGTTTATACTTAAGAATGGGACACTAATGATGTAATGAAATGCTTTATGGGCCCAGGTCAGTCTCTGCCTGGTGGACTCCACTTTGCAGGTGAATTGGGTTTTGTTAGGGAATCTGTGATGTCAGTGCTCAGGCCCTTTATCTCTAGCCATTTTTTCCACAGAAGAATCTTCCAACACCTTTTCCCTGGGTGTCCATCCTTCACTGCAGATGTCCTGGTAGCAAGGTGGCATGAAGGTGAATCCCCCACATGTGTTCAGAGATATTCATCTGATCCTCCTGCTCAGAGCTTCATGACTCAGCCTCCCCCACACTGTGCCTGGGAGAGAGAGCTCAGGCATGGATAGAACCTGGCATGGACAGACCCTGGCATGGACAGACCCTGGCATGGACAGACCTCAGCATGGACAGACACCAGCATGGACAAACCCTGGAAATGGACAGGCCCCAGCATGGTCAGGCCCCAGCATGGTCAGTCCCCAGCACGGACACACCCTGGCATGCCCCCAGCATGGACAGACCCCAGCGTGGAGAACAAGTCTGAAATCTATAGGGCAGATTGGCAGGCTAGAAATATAGGCAAAAAATTGATTGCCCAATCTTTTAGGCAGACTGTGTTCTTTGGGAAACCCCAGTCTTTGGTTTTCTGGAGGAAATCTACCCATGTTATGGGGGACAATCTGCTTTACCCAAATTCTCCTGACTTAAAGCCAAGTCCCTTCCACATGGTAACTTCACAGCACACCTAGACTACTGTGTGACGGAACCACAGGCACCACAGCCTCGTCAAGCTGATGTAGAATCAGCCATCTCACTTCTGAAAGGAGCTGAGTCTGCTCCCCCAGGAGATGATTCTTCCTGAGCTCTCCCTTAGAAGCTGCAGGATTTTATTTGTCACGGCCATACGGTCCCTAACCCAAATGAAGTCTCCAGTGTCTGGACATTTGGCACTTGTTAAATGAAACATGCTCCAACTCATTTTGAAGCAAGGTAGGTCCCTTATTTAAATTTGATTCTTGTGTCTACATTAGACAGATTTTCGGGGGGATACCACACAGGGAACATGCCTCTCTGTTTCTACGTATCTACTATATGTGTATTTACTAGAATAAACATTAAATTATCATTTTTCCAGAGGATATAAGGGAAGAAAAATAAAAGGATAAATCACACACTTAGATAACAAAAGAATGGGAGGTGATTGGTTTTAGGGGAGCATTTCGGGCTTTAAATCTCAGCAGACAATGCAGCTTCTAGCAGAGGTCCTGAAACTCACTTTCTGCATGGTCAAATCACATAATTTACTCCTAGCTCAGAATCCCTGAGCATAGAAAACAGCTTGCTTTCTTTTCTTGCCAAACTCCCAAGAATACGCAGAAAAATCCTCTAACAATTTCAAAGATTCTTGAACAAGATGGAAAGGGATAAACAATGAAATTTTAAGCCCTTTTGGAAATTCAAATCCAAATTGCTGATTGACATCAAACGCAGAGAGAAACAAATTAGATTCTGACTATGAAGAGGCTTCTTTTACAGATTCTCATCCAGCATAAAGAAATTATATTCTGACCTGGCTTCATATTGCCTATCAGTAAAATACATAAAACAACCTCTACTTAATCATGTTTAGGAAGGAGTAGGATTTAGTTCCTTTGAAATTATATATTTGATTTTTTAAAATTTATGTATCTTCATTTGCACATTTGAATAGATTGCTTTCACAGTTACATTTTTATAGATTTGTTGTTTCATGGTAAGGAAAGGATTATAGCTATCTTCCCTAAAAATGTAACCATTTTATACTATATGCGAAGGGAATGGGATGGAGTTGATATTTCTAGTTTATGCTATTAAAATAAATAGTTCACCATCTGAGATTTCAAATTCACACTTACAGTTTATATTCTTTATAATAATTTAGGAGATCTGTTTGCAATGTAATTCACTGCCCTACAAAGGCATGCCTCTTGCTAATGAACTGATGGCTCCTTCCCCCCTCAAAAATATATGTTTAAAAATTAATATTGAATTTAATTTTCAATTTAGAAAATGTATAAAGACAAAAAGGAAATTTAAAAAACAGCATGAGAGATTTAGTAGTAGACAGTTTTTCCTTAAATTTATCTCACCAATGTTCTGCTCTGAAAAGATTAATGCCATCTTATTGAAAATACATCAAAGAGTGTATTATAGTTTTTTAATGACTGTTTAATATTCATGTAATCTTATTGTAAAACAGTTATTTTCCTTTAAACTTTATGAACGTATAACATCATTGACCATTTAAATATGAAAAACGAGTCATTTTGAACATGTGGTTTTTTAATACCATCATCTTTGTTTTTCTCTCATGTGAAAGAAAAAAATGTTTATTATTATGTGATAGGATCTATTATTATTTAAAATCAAAGTTTCTTAAGGATGTAGTGTTAAAATATTGCAACAGGGACTGCTTAATTCCATTTTGTTAAAATCAACTGAGAACCCTCCACTGACACCAGCGTCAGAGACTCAAAGAGGTTCCACCGTCTCATGACAGCAGCACCACACCATGCTCCTTGGCGGTTCCAGGGCAAACCTGGGACCAGGAGAGCCAATCAAATACCTTAGCCCATGTGCTTATAGGTAATTGCTTTTGTGCTTATCAGACTTGGGATTTGTAGAGCTTTTGCAGGGCACAGCTTCAGAATTTGACAAGTTTTCTTTCTTTTTTATTTCAATTTTTATCTTAGATTCAGAGGGTGCGTGTGCAGGTTTGTTACAAGGGTATACTTCATGATGCTGAGGTTTGGGGTATGAACAATCCCATCGCCCAGGTCCTGAGCATAGAACTCCATAGGCAGGTTTTCAGCTCTTCCCCCCACTCCCTTCCTTCCCCCTTAAGTGATTTTTAATGTCTATTGTTGCCATCTTTATGTCCATATTTACCCTATATTTCACTCTCACTTATGAGTGAGAACATACAGTGTTTGGTTTTCTATTCCTGCATTAATTCACGTAGGATAGGCCTCCAGCTGTATCCATGTTGCAGCCGAGAACATAATTTTATTTTTTTGTATGACTGCGTAACAACACGTTGTTTATTCAATCCACCATTGATGGGCACCTGGGTTGATTCTAAGTCTTTAATATGTGAATAGTGCTAGGATGATCATATGAGTGCATGTGTATTTTTGGTAAAATGATTATTTTGGGTAGATACCTAGAGGTGGGTTTGCAAGGTCAAATGGTAGTTCTATTTGATTTCCCTTGGCTATCACAAATAATAACACTGATAATTTTGCTTAAGGATTTTTCTCATTTGATCTACAAATACAAGCACAAATTTCTAATAAAACTCTCTTTCAGAAGACAACTATGTGTTATACAAAAAATTTTGTCACAGAAAGTCAAAACTTTCTTTTTAATAGCACTACAACTACCTTGTTGATGTATTTCTACATTGCGAGAGCTTGAAAAAACAGGGTTTTGTGTACAGAAATTTGTTTTTCAAATATTCATGTTTAAAAGTTGATCCATATCACTTGTTGGCATATAAAGCACGCTTACTTCTAAATTTCCTTAATATATCCAATAAGGTAGAATTTTTCTGGAAAGCACAATTATCATATACATATTACTAGAAAATGCAATATCATATTATGCTCTGGTATCATTACAGTGAGAATATGGCACTATGAGGAGATTTTATCAGTGCAAAATTGCATTATGTTCAAATTTATCCATATGTTAGTTTACATTAAATCCCATCTATTTCTACAAATGAATGCAAATTCTAGGATTTACTGGCCTATATTTTACCTGGAAATTGGTGCAGATAGAAGGCAAAGAAGTAAGAAGGATTGCTGTCTAGGAGATTTAAAACGAGTCAAAATTAAATTTCCTTGGAGCTACTATCCTTTTAAAAAGGCAAGATGTAAGGAGAATAACACAGAAATGTAATTTATTCTAAATAGAAATAAGGAAAGCCATAACCAAGAAAATCCTTGAAAATTGGACTATTCTAACAAATTATACTAATGATGGGAATCATCATTGCCATCAGAATTTGTAAATTTCAGATAATGCCATCAGGCTTTCTTCTTAATTGTCAAGGTTCTTTGAAGAAATTACCTATTTGAATCCCTCAAAATGACTCTGGGGTTTGTTTTCACATCAGCTATGGGTGCTGTTCTGCCAAAGCCATAGCTAATACTTGAGGCCATCAGTATCCCTTTCTCCCCTGCAACAATGCAGTTCACGGAGGCACTCTTGCCGTCTTGTGCATGGCGCCTTGGTTTTACTTACATTTGCCCTCGTGATCTTGTTTATTGGTTAGTTGGTCGGTCGGTCGGTCGGTCGGTCGGTCGGTCGGTCGGTCGGTCGGTAAGTTGGTTGGTTGGTTTTGCTGAGTTGGTTTGTTTTGTTTTGTTTTGTTTTGTGTTCACAGCCTTATTAAGAAGGAAATTCACATTTCATACAGTTCACCTATGTATGGTGTACGGTTGAATGGTTTCTAGTACATTCACAGAATTATGCATCCGTCACCACTACCAATTATAGAACATTTTCCTACCTGGAAAAGAAACATGGTTTATTGATCCATTCATTATCTGCTGAGCATTTGGGTTATTTCCGCTTTTTGGCTATTATGACTATTGCTGCTTCTGGACATGTTTGTACAAGTTTTTTGTGTGGACCTGTGTTTCCCGTCTCTGGACTACACACCTAGGAGTGAGCCGTGTCTTTAACCATGTGAGGGATGGCTGCAAACACCCGCAAACATTGCAGGACTGTCTGTCCCTGGTGTCAGTCCTCTCTTACTTTACTATTTTAGCTTCATGACGGGTCTTGTGACTCTCTCTGCATTATTCTCCTTATCAATATTATCTCGGTTATTTTTAACCTTTTACTCCTTGTAAATATTAAAACCCCCTCAACATCTATATAGAAAGCACGGCTTGAATTTTGGAATTACAATTAACCTGTAGATTGTTGGGGGTACATTTGAAAGCATTTTAATGTTGACTACTACTCATGGAGGTCGAATATATTTATGAAGATAATCTTTAATAATTTTTAATAAATGTTTGGCACATCTTTGTACAGTTTTGCACGTGAATCATTAATTTTATGCCTATATATTTGATAATATTATTGCTCATAGAAGTGATTTTTTTAGTTATATTTTATGATTGCTGTTTGTTTGCAATAACACTTGCTAGGACCTCTAATAAAATGTCACATGGGTACCATGAAAGCAGACATTCTTGTTTGTCTTTTCTACATAAATAAATCCATCTATACTTTCTCTTAAGACTCTTTTTATTGTAGGACTTCTGTAGTTACCTCTTATGAGGTTAAGAAAAACTTCTTATACTGGGAGTTCTCTTTTATTAATAAGTGTCACCTTTTATGAAAGCTTCTGAATCAATTGAGATAATCAAATGTTTTCTTTGATCTGTGTTGAGCTGAATAACTTTTACATGTTTTCTACTACTTGTCCATCTTTACATTAGAGAACCAAACCAACTTGGAAATGTGCATATCTGTAATATGACATTGCTTTTCCTGGCTAACCCTTTGCTTACGGTTTTAGAATTGCATGTGTCATTGAGACTGTCCTGCCATTTTCTTTTCTGCTACTGTGCTGTGTGTTTGGCATGGAGATTGCATTGCTCAATAAATTAGGTCAATAAAATGCCCCCTCTTTCTGTTTTGTTTTTTTTTTTCTGCTTGTGTAAAATTGAAACTGTGACATGGTTTGGCTGTGTCCCCATCCAAATCTCATCTTGAATTGTAATCCCCTCATGTCGTAAGAGAACCTGGTGGGAGTTAAATGAATCATGGTGGCAGTTTCCCACATGCTGTTCTTCTGATAATGAGTTCTCACAAGATCTGATGGTTTTATAAGTGTCTGGCATGTCCCCTGCTGGCACTCAGTCTCTCTCCTGCCAGCCTGTGAAGAGGTGTCTTCTGCCATGATTGTAAGTTTCCTGAGGCTTCTTAGAACTGTGAGTCAAGTAAACCTCTTTTCTTTATGAATTATCCAGTTTTGGGTATTTTGGGTATCTTTTCACAGCAATGTGAGAACGGACTCATACAAACCGTCTTTAGAAGCTTGGTAGAAGTCATTCATGTAATTATCTGAGTGGTGGCACTCACCTGTAAAGTTATCTGAGACTGGAAAATCCCTGGGGCAATTTTTTAAACTACTAGCTCAATTTCCTTGATAAAATTATTCAGACCTCTCCTCTCTTAAGTCACTTTTGGCAAGGTGTATGATTTAATAGTTTTTCCACTTTTATAAGATTTGCATTTTATCTGAGATTTACAGAGCATTCCATTTTATCTTGGATTACTAAAAACTAACAAAATTTTTGATATTTTCTAATTTTGATATCTCATACACTTGTGATTATGCCAACATGTTATTGTCTATTATCAATTTTCCTTTCTCTTTTTCATCTCGATCAACCTTGCCAAAATCATGCTCTTTTGTCTATCTTTTTAAAACCGTCCAGCTCTGTTAACGCCTTGCTTTATCTCTGCTGTTGATGAAGCTTCAAGGCCTTTGTCACTACTGTTGCCTTCTTCCAACTTTTATAGAGTTGGGTCTTGCTCTTTTCCTCACATCTGAAGGTATGCACTTCTCTCATTAACTTTCAACTTTTTTCTGTTCTCATATTGTTTCTAATGCGTAAAATTCCCATGAAAGTCCTGCTCTCCTGGGACTGAGTTTTGATGTGTTGTTTGCTTCTATTGCCTGCTGGTGGCGCCAGAGGGTACAGTGAACATGACCCGCCCACTTGACGTGAAAATGTGATGTCCTACTGATTGCACCCCAGGGTCCCCCACTGCGCTTTTTACGTAACTTTTGTGTGGAACGCGTAGGTTGTATTCTAACCATTGGTCTACATGACTCGAAACTGGAGAGTGAATTTCTTGAGGACAGAGTTGTGTTTCTCCTAGATTTGTATTCAGAGATCCTAGGTCAGCTTTGTGCTGGCTCAAAGCAGGAACTTAGGAAAGGCTCCGGAATATACATGTGCAGTATGAAATGGGTAAGACAGTGTGCAATGATGCAGGAGAAATATGATCTGTTTGGTTATGAAGTCACAGAAATGTATATAAACTACTTTGAAATGTGTATTTATTAATTATATTTAACTTGGAAAGTTACATTCACTGCAGCATCCATTAGGATGAATGGAAATTACGCCAGCCTGTAAATTTGGCTGTCAACCTGGTCCTTCTCACAGCAAAGTCAAAGGTCAGCACATAATGGCTGTGCATTATAATATTCTCGGGAGCAGCCCTCTCACAGGGATGCAGTTTGAATTAGCTAATTGATGACTGCCAAGGGCTTTGGTGAGGCAAGGCTCTGCGTAACTGATAATTACTATTATTATCACAGGGACTAAAATGTTTGGCATCGCTCTGTGAACAAAGGGCCGAGAGATGAATTTGCTATAAGATATAATGTAGCTAACAAAAAGGAAGTGTGGAAATATGTAACTTATAGCATCTCAAGTAGCTGAGTTTTGTTTAGAAAGTTGTTTCTGCTTTGTGTGCCTGATAAGGACATCAAAACAGGCAACATAATGGGTTTTTTATACACCCAGAAAGGCATCCCAAAAGATTGCTCATTTCGTTTGCATTAGAAATACGTGACTTTGCATGCAGAGAAGAGTTCTCAAGATTGCCAGAGACTGAGCACAAGTCGTCAGAAGTTTAGACAATAAAGGGACGTCTGAAAGACACCTGAGACAAGACAGAGAGAATATCCTGCTTTCAGGGTGTCATACCCAATGTGTGTAATTTCCTGGACCAATTTTTTTTTAATGGCAAACAGATTTCCTTAAATAAATTTGGGACATTCTGACAAGGCGCGGTGGCTCACACCTGTAATCCCAGCACTCTGGGAGGCTCTTAAGGCAGGTAGATCGAAGCCAGGAGATCAAGACCAGCTTAGATAACATGACAAAACCCAGTTTCTACAAAAGATACAAAAAATTAGCCGGGTATGGTGGTTCACACGTGTAGTCCCAGCTACTCGGGAGATTGAGGCAGGAGGATGGCTTGAGCCTGGGAGGTTGAGGCTGCAGTGAGCCATGGTGGCACCACTGCACTCCAGCCTGGCTGACAGAGCAAGACCATGTCTCAAAAAAAAAAAACAGTAAAATAATACATAAATTTGGGGCGTTCTTTTGTTATCCTGGCAGAGGGGGTTGGTTGGTTTTGGTTTGGTTTTATTTTTCCCCTGGGTCGTTAGATCACAAGAACACACACAAGTTTTCAGCCGGAATGGGTGGCTGCACACCGCCCAATGGTGAGGTCTGCTTCTCAGTGCAGCTCATGCCAGCTCACAGGCCTCACCGTCAGGCCAGCTAGGAGCGCTGCAACGTGCCCGGAAGACGAACTGATGAGCTACTGGCTGGGTTTCCAGTGATACCAAGTGGTGCCCTTTTGTCTCACACCACTGTCTGAAGTAGGGAGGGAGTAGGAAGATGGAGACCAAAATGGGAAATCCAAGGAAAGCACAATTAAAAACAAACACTGCAAGGCCGCCATGGCCCACTGTGTTGGGCTATGGATCGTAGGGTAGGAGAGCTGCAGCTGGGCGGTGAGATTATTTTCCATGTGAGCTCACATGGAAGGAGCTGAGCACCACTCCTGGGGGTTCAGCGCCCTGTGCTGTGATGACTCAGAGGAGCTACACCTCCTGCTCCAAGCTCCTGAGCTGCCCCCCCACTGAAGACCACTTTATCAGTGTTCTCCTGCAGTGTTTTCGTGGTTTCTTTCCTGGGCACCAGCAGGGAAAGGAATGGGAGAGAGAAGAGAGAAGAAACAAAGAATTCATGACAGGACCTTTGTTAAATTCCCTAATTACAGAGGCTTTGGGGGCTTTCCAAAATATTATTATTGGGGGGAGCAACAGCTGATTCCAAGAGCCCAAGCTGAAGGTAATTCACAGCAATGTCATTTGCCTGATTGGTTTGAGAAAAAGCAAATCAAAAAGGAAACAGTTAATGATCTTGGCAGCTAACATCATGGAAGGGTCACTTTCCCACACCCTGAAGCTGCGGGACATTTTCCTCTCAGGTAGCCAATTAGTAGCATTAATGGGACAGGACTCAGATTAATTGTGGCACGAGCCACCCACTAATGCTTTCCACCCATTACTCTCAGCATTCACTCCTCAAGCAGTCTTCAAGAGCTTCCTAGGAAATAGTAAGACAGGTCGATCTGAAAGCCTCTCATCTCCCATCTTCATCTCATCCACCTCTGGCTGGAAGTTAAGGAGCCACAAAATGGACAAAGGCCAGGGACTATAAAGAAATCCAAGGAGAAAGATCAGGATAATGGGCAAACTTGAGATGTGATTAATTACGGAATACACTCACTTTCCCTGGGTGAATTAGCTATAAACCGTATGACGTCTCCCTGCCACCACGGCCTTCACCTATTTTATCCTCAAAAAGAGATACGCAGAGCAAATTGCAGCTCTGCAAGTGACATTTCGCCCCTTCTTTGGCAGGAAGAATTGTCAGGTTGAATAACACACTCCAGACAGGGCTGCTCAGGCTGCACTGTGCATGTGAGTGGCCAGGAGAGCTGACAGAAATGCAGGTTCTCAGGCAGTGAGTCTCGGAACAGGGCTAGGTGCTACAGGCCTGTGGTCTTTTAGCTGCAGGCACAAACCACGCTGAAAGTTCTGCAGCTTCCTGTCCATCCGTTTGGACACCACAGCTGGAAAATATGTATGGAACAGGGGAAAGGAACGGTCACTGGGAAGTGAACACCGTGAGAGCCACTTGGAACTTTTACTTCTCTGCGCAGAATCCTGCAGCCCAGCCAAAGACCATGAAGAGGTTCCTGATGGGAACGGTGGCTCTCCCTGCCTGGTCTCTGCTGAGTTGACAATGAGAATACACATCCAGCACCCAGGGTGTGACGACACCAGAACTCCTTCTACATCCGTGGCAAAGGGCGTGGCTCATATTCCACAGTGACTCTGGATCCAAGTGGGCTTCTGGATCACCCCAATGCTGACTTGTTCCCTGGGTTCCCACAGCCTGAGTTATGTTCGAGAAGAGCTGGGGTGCCGTAACTCCTGCCCAACACCCCTTGCCAGGAACAGACACATGGGGGCTGGGGGTGGGGGGTTTTCCAGCCCTTTCATTCTTGTGGTTTCATGGCCCAAAGACATCAGGGGGTTCCCCCACACTCACACGGATGAAATACATACCAAACTTGGGTTTTAGATGAATTATTTTGTAGGAGAAATGTGAAATCATTAGTAGTATTTTATCTACTATAGACTAACTGTATTTTTCAATGTCTTTTGCAGATCTAATTGCCATAATAAACTCTTTCAACTATATGTTATGGAACATGTATTTATCCAACAAGTAGATTATTTAAATAAGTGCCAAAGAGATTTCTAAGCAAAATCATTTCATATGCAAAAAAATGGGACTCAGTATTAAAAACACATTTCAGCCACTTAAAAGTTTTTAACTAGTATTTTAAATGACCTAGAATTCAAGTCCGTGTCTCTAATTTGGCTATTTTTATAAATTTACATCTTTAAACAAAACATTTTCTCCTACATCTAAAATCACACATAATGGACGATATTAATCGTGTTAATCCCACAGCATGATATGCCAAAGCAGAAACTGTATCATGCCTTTGAGATGGGCTATCCGTGCGGTCAATCACCATGTGCTTTTGTACGGGTGTGCCTCTAATGACAGCACCATCTCTTCAACATGATGTTCTGTTACTCTCGGCCACACTTGACACCTTTGAGGGAAGTGGGCTTCAGCCCTGAAGACTTGCGTTCAAGATCCCATGCTCCAGGGGCCCCGACCAGGCTGGCTGTGGCTGTGGGTGCCTTTCCTGAGGCACCGAGGTTCGTGCTTTCCTGAGATGCCCGGGGTGACTGGACCACAGTCACTGCTCGGGAGTTCCGCCTCGGACTCACTGCCCATGTTCCCAACCAGCAGACCAGAATTGAGTGAGATGACTGGTGCCTCAGCCAGGGAATATGTTAGAGATCACAAAACCCTTCATTCTCCCTCAGGACTTTGCCGAAGCCCTGTTGCCTGTCTGACAAGACAGTGAATTGTCCTTGGCGCACTCCCTTGGGGAATCCTCTTCCAAGCCGACCCTGATTGTCTCCACCTGTGGAGGGAACACAGACCTCAGCCCCTGCCTCGGGATTTCCAGGGCTGCTGATTCCAGATCCTAAGACTAACGGCGAAGACAACATCTGCTTCCCTGACACCCCGAGCTGTAAAACAACCCAAATATCTTAAGTAACAGAGTTTTAGAAACTAATGAAATAAAGAGAGAATTGGGGAGAAAAAAAAAAAGTTTACATTAGCTCTGAGAGAATTTGCTCTATTAATATTAGCACAGTGCCACCTAATGGAAACGTGAAATGAATGTTTAGTCTTGAAAATTTAGAAGATTACAAAACACCCTATCAAGTTATACAGAAGGCACTTTTCCTCCATATGTGTACTCTTTTTCAAGCAAATAATGACCTGCATGTTTTAGATGTTACGATTTTAGTTAGACAAAAATATACACAGGCTAGACATGCATAGAATTCTTCTAAGTCACCGTGAAAATATACTCAGAATTTTTATTTTTGTTTTGCTGTTTTGTAAAACACATAAAGATAGAACTTGACATTTTTCTGCATATTTTTAAAATACTGGGCCCAGCGTGGTGACTCACACCTGCAATCCCAGCACTTTGAGAGGCCAGGGCGGGCAGATCATCTGAGGTCAGGAGTTTGAGACCAATCTGGCCAACATGGTGAAACCCTGACTCTACTAAAAATACAAAAATTAACTGGGCATGGTGGTGGGCACCTGCAATCCCAACTTCCGGGAGGCTGAGGCCAGAGAATCACTTGAACCCGGAGGTAGAGGTTGCAGTGAGCCGAGATCATGCCACTGCACTCCAGCCTGAGTGACAGAGCAAAACTCCTCAAAAACAAAACAAAACAAAACCTACTAATGGGGCACTCTAGTATCTTAAAAACTTTGTTTTAAGAAATAACACAATTAATTTAGCATAAGATGGCATCATTTTAAACTGAGTTTTTATTAAAAGTGGATTTTCAAAGATGTTTCGAAAGATTTAGACTGAACTTAAGGAGATGTATCTTTGCCCACATGTTACATAAATGACGATTGTAGGTGAATGCTGTAAAGATCAAGGTCATCTGTCACCAAATCTTTACCAGGTTTGACACAACGTCTCTTTTTAATACGTTGGCCTAGGTGACTCAGAATAAAATAGACAACATTTCATTGCATATTATGTTATTTGTAATTTTATGCCATTTCCTTTACATTTCAGCGGATATTTCCTGATTGCTTTTGATGTTTAAGTGCCTGTGTGAACATAATTATTTGTTAAAATGTCTCTCTACGATATGATCACACTTTCAAAGGACAAGATCTCCTCTAATACACTGCAGGTTTTCCCAGGTATAAGACTCTATTAATTATCATAAGAAGAGTCTCCAGCCAAGTGCATGGCCACTCTCAGCTCAGCTTTATAAACAAGGCACATTCATGACAAACGTTCTACTTAAAGTGTCTTTATTTAGCCTTTCATGACAAATGTTCTATTCAAAGAATATTATTCTATTTAAATTTTAAGTATGTAAATTAGAATATTAAACACTATTTAAAGAAATGTTCTATTTAAATGCTGTATTTAAATAGCACATTCATGACAAATCTTCTGTTTATAAAGTGTCTTTCTGTTTCGCCTTTCTGTTTCTATAGTTAATGAAAAAATATAAAAACATGAAATTCTACTTTGGTATGTAAACCTCTTTATCAACATACTCAACACACATCCACATATCATCACCATGGGCCACCCTGTGCAGATGGGATGAACCCCATTAAAAAATCGAACAGTAGAAACACTGAGATTGCAAAAGACAAAAAGGAACGATTATTTCAATTGTATAGTTATGAAAAAAACTTCCATGACAGCAAACGTAGAAGTTTCCTAGGCCAAGATAATCTGCCGGAAACTAAGCAGATGGTGCCAAGCTGAAGTACTTTGTAGTTACTTCTTCTGAGGCAGATCGGAGCTCATCACAGTTAACTTAAAGCTCCCCCACATAATGTCAAGACGTAAAAATGAGATGCACATGGTCGGTTGTAGCAGCCTTGTGCCCTCTGCCAACTTTTGATTAAGATCATTTGATGTCAACAACTTCCTGTTTTGTGAACTGTGGCATCCCATGGTTATCCCATGATGCAGATAAGAGATGCAGAGAGATCATGAGGACAATATATACTGTTTATCTGGGTAAGGAGAGCAGGAGTAAGTAGTTCCTATAAAACTAGAATGTTTCTCTAAAATGCATGGTTTATGTTCTGAACATAAAACAACATCCATCTCCAGAACATTTTCATCTTGCAAAACCAAAACTCTTACTATTAAACAAAATAACTACCCATTCTCCCCAACCCCTACCCCATGTAACTCGCATTCTGCTTTCTGTCTCTATAAATCCGATTACTCTAGGGACCTAATATAAATGGGATCATACAGTAGTTGTCCATTCCTGACTGCTGTTTCACTTAACACCAATGTCTTCAAAGTTCTGCTATGTTGTAACATGGATCAGAATTCCCTTTTTTTTTAAAGGCTAAATAACATTCCATTGTGCTAGGGGTGGTGGCTCATGCTTGTAATTCCAGTACTTTGGGAAGCTGAAGTGGGAGAATCCCTTGAGCTTAGAAATTTAAGACCATCTTGGGCAACATAGTAAGAACCCAACTCTACAAAAAGCAAAAAAATTAGCCGGACATGGTGGTACACACCTCTTGTCCAAGATATTCAAGTTGAGCTGGGAGAATTGGTTGAGCCCAAGAAGTCAAGGCTTCAGTGAGCCATGAACACACCCCTTCACTCCAGCACCCTGTGTTTAAAAAAAAAAATTCATGGTATGTATAGACTGTATTTTACCAATGTATTTGCCCATCAGTGGACACTGGGTTGCTTCCATGTTTTAGTTATTGTCAATAGTGCTGCTATGAACAAGCCTAGGTTTTTAAGATATTTGATTATTGGTCTGCATCTGTATACCATGTGATTACTGTAAGAATTTGGAAGCATGAAATCATGCACACGCATATTTATCCCAGAAATACTTCCAATCAAATCCTTGAATCCTTGGGATTCTGAGAGGGGAAAAGTCAAAGAAGAAGATATCTAATGTACATTGAAAGCTGAGTGTGGTTGTTCAACAGGTTCTTCCTGCCTACTGCACAAAGTCACTGAGACCCTGGTATTACAGTCAAGAAAGAGTAATTAACGCTAGGTGAGCCACTCAGGAGTGGGATTTATTACTCAAATCAGCCTTCTTGAGAGCTCAGAGGCGAAGGTGTTTATGGACAATTTGGGGGCTGGGGGCTAGGAAGTGGGTGCTGCTGACTGTTTAAGGATGCAGTCATGAGGGTGTGGAGGAAGGTTCTCACGTGCTGAGTCCGTCTCTGAGTGGGGGCCACAGATCTGGTTGAGTCATGAGTCACGGATATGGGCTGGGGTGAGCTGGTTGCCAGAATGCAAGAGTCTGAAAAACATCTCAAAAGACCAATCTTAGGTCCTACGATAGTGATATTATCTATAGGAGCAAATGGAGAAGTCACAAATCTTGTGACCTCTGGACATATGACTCCTGAGCAGTAAGGGCTTATAAAACTATGCCTACTTTTTAGCAGAACCCAGGCCCCTCCCATAATCTTCATCTTGTGACTTGCCATTAGTTTTCAGTCCCTGACCAAGGAGGGATCTGTTTTAGGGAGGGACTATGGTCATCCTTGTTTCCAAGTGAAACTAAATTCCTCCCATGGTTAGCTTGGCCCATGTCCATGAGCAAGGCCAGCTAGCTTGTGAGGTGGAGGCCAGGTGGAGTCTGACACACTAGACCTCTCTTACTGCCATAATCTTTGAAAAAGCTGCTTCATGGGTTAGAGCGAAAATATTAAAAGCTATAGGGAGAATTAACTATTTATTGTACAGCTTCTCCAGAATCTCACTGCAGTAGCACCAAGCTTTGCATACTAAGGTGTGTAAAGGTCAAGACAGAAGGGTGGATTTTTCACAGCTGATCAGATGAATCGCTGCTGCAGCGAGGGTCCAGATAGGACATGAGTCTCTCGCCTCAAGAAGTTTGCAATCTGGATGAGACAGACCTATTGCAAATATTTCTAGATGAGGCGTACATCGTTCTAGGTATGCTAGTGGGATGTGCAGTCTTGGGAGGATAACTGACTCAGACAAGAAGGATTTCCTGGAGGAGGTGGTGTTTTTGAGCTGGGTTCCAAAGGATGAGTAGGAGTTTAGCCAGAGAAAGAGTAAAACAAATATTTCACATGGAAATGGAAAATCGAGAGCTCTAGCCATAAAACAAAGTGGAAAAGATTTGAGAGACTGCAAGTTAAATACGGCTAACGAGAGAGTGCAAGGTGGGAATGGTGATGATGTTGAAAGAGTCAGCGGGAAAACACAGGAGGTCCCCAGGGGTAGGAAGTTGTATGGAGGAGATGGGCCTCCATGCTGGTGGCAGCGGGACCACTGGGGAGGACTGAATGAGATTTGAATTTAGACATGTCATTCTGTCTGCAGTGGAGAATCTCGAAAGCTTGCAGGCCCGTAAGGAGGGCAGAGCCTATGAGACCAGGGATGGAATCGAGGTCAGGCATAATGGAGGCCTGACTGGCTGTAGAGATACAAATGCACATTTGGAAGCATTTTTGAGAACCCGAGTCCTCACTGATGAGTTCATGTGGGAAAATGAAGGGGAGAGGGGGCTGAGGGGTTCTTTGGTTTGTGAATAGAGAAACTGGCCCTTGGTGATGTCATCTCTTAGACAGGAAGTACCAGGCAGAGGGTAACACAAAAGCAGAAAGGTGATAAAGTTTGTGGCTGTCAGCTTTTCCATGGTGCACCCTGAAAGCACAGGAATATCTGCTTTGGGGATCATAGGCAAAAATAGAACTGGGGGGAGTGATTATTGGGATCAAATGTCCTCAAATTTATGGGACACGGATTAGTTGTCTGCCAATAAAACGGGCCAGGATTTTAGAGTAAAGGATTGAGGTCTCAACCCCAAATTCTTCCCTTCCTGACCCACGTTGCTTGGTCCTTAGTGCCTTGCTGCTGGGCAGAGCTTATTTCCATCATCAGAGGCTAAGCTGAAGACGTTCTCATCCAATCTAACTCCTTCTGCATGAGTTCTCACCGTCTCCCACACCAAGAAAAAGAATGTGCGTCCACCGTGTCTCCCGACATGAGGTGATTTCTTTTAATTTCAGTTTTTAAAGTCATTCTTTCTGAAATGTTCTCATTAAAAACCTCTCAGTTAAAAATTAGATATTTCCTACTTTATTAAGTTATTTATTGTTCAATGCCATTTTCAATTATTCCAAGTTCTATTTTTTAAAGTGTTTCTTATTAAATTAAGGGACAGCTCCTGTAATTTGTCTATCTCCAGTTTCATAATCAACCCAAAAAGGTACAGGGCTTTTCTTTTTCCAGAGAGGTTTGAGGTTGGAGGATACTA
Organism: Ateles fusciceps; assembly: GCA_036589455.1. Taxonomy (NCBI): domain Eukaryota; kingdom Metazoa; phylum Chordata; class Mammalia; order Primates; family Atelidae; genus Ateles; species Ateles fusciceps. The sequence goes on from JAZHEH010001829.1 coordinate 564,074, forward strand.
GTCATGAAATATGCATCATAGAAGAGGTTTCAGAGCAGTGCCCAATCTGTATGCAAAATCCCATACTAAAACCCGTAACTGTCCAAGTCAGATACAAAGTAACTCGAGGAAAAAATAGGACATTCCAAACCACAAAGATCTCAGGTGGCCTTCTGGGTCTAATAAATCAGTTCAAAAAATGCACTCTGGACTCCTGGTTGGAGCTCTGGGTTGAAGACTCCAAGCATTCATTTTACCAACTATGAAAAAAATCAGTCCAGTTTTAAGTTAGAGAAGAGAAGAAAAGAACGTATTGCTTTCAGATGTTTTTGGTTCAGCTAAAATTCAAAACCAGTCTCAATACTTATGCTTACCCTTCTCCTGGTATGGCTTAGAGCTCAATCTTCAAATCCTCATTTTCTTTTGTACAAAAACCATAAAAATGGTCATTACTTATTGCCAATGCCTACACCAATTCATGTTCCTAAGGATGATTTTTGCCGAATTTTAAAGCCAAACGATACCGCAAATCATGTGTTGTTAAGGTGATTGCTTATTAACTCTCTCAGCTTGAAAACTGAAATGTCTCTTTGATCCAATTAAAGCTTCCACTAAATTTTGCCTATGTCAATCATAAGATTTGGGTCACCTCTGTACCAGACACCCTCAAACTCAAGAAGCTTTTAGGAGCTACCTATATCTGGCTGGGCACAGTGGCTCAATGCCTGTAATCCCAGCACTGCCGGAGGTCGAGCTAGGAGGGTTGCTTGAGCCTAGGAGTTCAGGACCAGCCTGGGCAACACGGAGAAACCTCATCTCTATAAAATAAAAATAAAGATAAAAGAACTACCCATGCAGAGGCTGCCCATCAAACCAATTGCACTGACATTTCTCTGTGAGGGTCTCAGCATCTGTTCACACATTTCCGAACCAACTAGGGGTTCTTATTGTACTTAGATTTGAAGATCATTGCTCTAGAAAGTGATGTTTCTTTTCATTAAAATGGAAGACAAAGCCAGTAATTTACTGAGAAACTGAAAACCAATGAATAGATAATTAAAATTACAATGATACAGGGAAACTTCATGCTTTTTCACTTATCTTTATGCTTGTTCACCTATCTTTATGCTTGTTCACCTATCACTTAACAAAATTGTTTGGACTTTATCTTTTTTTTTGACAAAGTTTTGCTCTTGTTGCTCAGGCTGGAGTGCAAATAGCACAATCTTGGGTCACTGCAACGTCTGCCTCCTGGATGTTGGGGTTGGGGGGTGGAGGGTAGGGGAACGATTTGTCAGACATTTTGGTGAATCCAAAGTTTCACTCAAGTCAAAACAAAAATATCCATAGAGCCCAATGCAAACAAGAAAACACACAGACAACAAAAAACACAGAACGACGATGACAAAACGGCCAAGCAGGAGAGCGGCACGTGTCCCTGAGGCCCAGGCCTTCCTACTTCCCACGGAACCCCAAGTTATGGCCCCCCCCATCCTTGCTCGGCCTCTCCTACGCTGACCACATGGTCAGCCAGGAGCCTTCCTTGACAGGAAAAGGAAATGGAAAGCTTAGTTCATTTTAACGGAATCAAAATGACCCAGACCTTCACACATTAGTGTCACAAGAACTAAATCACATAATATTTGAAGATCTTCCTGAATGTCCAGCTTGGGTTAAGTGAAGCATTAATTAGAGATGAAAATCGTTACTTTTTAAGATAAATTAACACTAAGTAGGTGAGTTTATTTGGTGTCTGAAAAAATAAAACCTAAATAACTCCAGCTTCAGACACACCACACAATACTGTTAAACGTACTCAACTCGCTTTTAAAGTCAGTTCTTTCCCGTTGGCACTTCCTAAAGTGTCAGAGAAATCAGCATCTTTCCAGGATCAATGTGTTTGTGTCTCCAGGAACTCAGATAAAGCCCTGGTCATAGTTGAATGATTTGTTAAGATACCTTGTAAATGCTCCTTTGGATAAAGAAAGGTTGACTTGGAATTTATGATAGCACAGAAATCAGCTTATAAAAATATATGAGAACTGTCATATCCAGGAATTAAATGAATCCACTGATAAATAAAAACATATTGATATCCACCTGTCAAAGGAGAGGAACTCAATACCTTTCTTGCTAACAGACAGGCAGACAGGCACACATAAATTTTATGCTTACATACACCAAGATGGGAAACAAACTTTGTTTAAAACTTTTTTATTGTTTACAATTAAGAAGCTTGCAAAAAGTATCTATCCCATTTATTTAAATATCTGAATTATTCTTGAAGATCCTATATTAAATATTTTCGTTTCTTCTTCTGCTTGTGTTCACACATATGGCATAAATTGGGGGTAAAACTCTTGAATGGTGTGTCATATCAAACACCAATCCTCGTGTCCAGCTCTGAGCAAAGTTGTGAGAGGAGAGAGTATCTCCCAGCGTGATTATTCATTCTTTCTGTTGACGACACCTCCCCATCAACGCCTACTCTGGCTGCCCAAGGCCACCACGCCAACGCTACTCAGTGGGGTATGGCATGAACCCTGCCTGTGGACTTACCAGCTCCCAACAACCCAGCCAGAGTGTGCCTGTCTCATGCTTCCTACCGTACTCCCTGCTCATTAAAAGCTGCCTCTTCCATGCTACTGGCTTGGTTTTCACTAATGCATGCATAGATCTCTCCTCCCGGAATACGGGTGTGTATTTTCACGTGGGCCTTCGGAATATGTCCATCTCACGTGCAGCCTGGGAGCTCCTCCTCAGCTCTTTAAATCAAATTACACCTGGTTCTGTCCCCCCAAAACGTATTAGGTATGGCTGACAATTTTATTCAATTCTCAGTTCCTCTAGTATCAGCCTTTTCTGAAATTTAATTTCCTCTCAAAAGGAATCAATGATGCTTCCAACTAAGTTCAAGAAAACTTTCTCCTGTGCAAATGACAAACCCATGCAAATGACAAATTTCTTTCACCATTGAAAATTGATCCATTGGAAATATTTATCATTCCAATCAACAGGGAGTTTGTGTAGGGAAATATGTATGACCATGTATATTACTTGTAAAAAATGTGTTAGTGGAATCATCCTTAACCAAAAGCAAACGAGGATTTAGAGACAAAGGTGGGTATTTGGGCTCTAGTGGATTTGGAGTTAAAATTTGGAAGTTTGAAAAAGCTAAAGGTTCCTCAGAGCCTCTTTTTAAAAGTAAGCTGCATAAGCTGCCATTCTTTATGAGGTCTCGTTTCATTCCCCTTAAACATGGCCTTGAAATTCCATATGTGAGAGAATATATGAATATTGAATCGAAGGTGCATGGTTGGCATATTTTATGAAGATTTCCTACAATCTAACTATAAAGCACCACCAGGAAAAAAAATATTACTTTTATTCTGTTTGACACAAAATTATGCAGCAGAGCTTCCAGTCAAAACAGACATTGTTAGAGAATGTGATAATTTTACTTCAACATTTCCCCTTGCTTTCAAAATTTTTACAAAGATACTGCTCTAGAAGGCACATTGTGGGTACTCTTTTCAAATATGATCCACTGAGCAATTTGTAAGTTAAAATAATAAAAGATGAAATCACATTTAAACAACACAACTGCCTGGACTTAGTAAAGCTGATACTATACTCTTTGAACACTCAGGAGCACAAAATAATTACATAAACCCCATGGATCACAGCAGGCTTCTTAGTCACCACGGTATCCAAATCACTTAATAGAGGAAGAGCTCAGAACTGCTCTGCGGCACTGACAGTTCCCTCACAAGGCAAATGCGTATGAGGCATCTGTGCCCCAGAGAGCGTGCGGGTGACAAGCGTGCAGCCATAGGAAGGGCTACGGTCCCTGCTGCTGCCAAGCTTACAGGCGGGCTGCAAAGGTGGGCGTTTGACTGGTAATTAGCCAGAATTCCATAAAGGAGGCTCTCTTGGTTTAGAGATTAGGAAAGGCCTCTTGGCGCAGCTTTGAACCTGAGGTATGCAGGAGCAAGTCTCGTGGAAACGGAAAAGACGGTGAGGAAAGCCAGGAACAGCAGAGCCCCTCAAATGCCAGAAACGCGGGGCGCTGAGCTTTGTGTGCTCAGCTATCAAGAGGGGCCACGTATCTTGAACCTCAGGTGGTGGTAAGGCTGTGGGGGACGAAGTTGGAGAGAGAGGTGGGCCATGAGTTTGAGGTTTTGTAAGTAATATTAAGTGATCTGGACATCTTCCCAAGGGCCAACGAAGGTTAAGAAATTATTTTAACATAAAGCCATTATGGAAAGCATAGTTTCCGATGATTATTCTCACGGTTGTGTGAAGACACAGAACCCTCCAGGTGGTCAAATGGGGCGTGCAGAGTGATGACTGCGACACCACCATCCTTGTCTGAGGGAAGTGACTTTGGGGTGGCAATAGAGATAGGAAGAAGGAGTGTGCTTGGAAACACGTGCAAGAATCAGAGCCTCAACTTAGAGCAGATTGTCCTTGAACAGCAGCCCCCCACAGGAGATGCAGTCTAACAAGGGTGATGAGAAAGCAGGCTCCCACACACACAAGGGTGAGGACGGTAAAGGCTCCTGACTCGGTATCATGTGAGAAGTGCTGACAGAATAATAGTCTAGGTGGTACCTGGGAAAATCCTTGTTGATTTGTGAGCAAAGATGTGTAAAAGCTATCTACAAATGCAGGCAAAGCTGTCCCGTGAAGAGAGATCTTGTTTGGCTTCAAAGAGCAGAACTGGCGTCTCTGGGGAGAAGCAACCCTGGCACCTTCCCCTCAAGAGCCTCCCAGTGCCACCCAAGCAGAGAGGTGCTACATGGGGATGCCCTGCAGGGAGGGCCTGGTTTCCCACATGCTCCAAATCCCCATGTCAGGCAGCCTCCATGAATTGGCAATGCCAACCCTCTGGAAGCCCAGTCCCTCAAACCTGAGCAATGCAGAGGCCACTTTAATGGAAAATATGTTATTCTCAGAATATATTTTTAGGTTCCATTTTGAGGAACACTGACCTAAGAAGCTAAAAATACATCCCAGAAGGGAAAAATAGGTGCATTTGCGTTGCAGATTACCTCTTGCAAAGTGATTAGCCTTCATGATGGGTAAAAGCAATTTTACTGGACTCTCACTGAAATGAAAACACAAAATTTTAAAGAAAATCTTTTCTGTTAATTTTTATTGTGTAGAGAGTCTGAGGATTCTAATTTGAGAACTCCTGATCTCAGGGATGTATTTATAGGACTTGGGGAAACAGAGAAGCCTCAGTGTAGTCCTGCTAAACATCAGAGTTGAGACTTGGTTAAACAACAAAGGAATTTGGAGGAGGAAAGCGTGGTTTGAGCAGACTTCCGCTTTGTGAGTCAAATTTCCTAATTTTCACTGACTCATGACCAACTCCTGTGGCAGAGGTTCTGCCAGAAAAAGCAAGTAAAATTAATAGCACTGAGTGGCCTGATTCCTAATGAGACACGCAAACCAGGCTGCAAGGAAGAAGAACCCAGTTGGGGGGGGATTCGGGGGCAGGTTGTCCTGGGCTCAGGATGTCACCAGGAAAACAAAACAGCTGCAACCAATGTTCGTCTTAGGAGCAGAACCAACAGAGACAGCACTGAGCAACATTCGGAAGGGCAGGGACAGCACGTCCAGGCTCACAGGCCTGTGCTGGGATGGCCTGGAACCTGGGGGCAGGTACCTGAGACCCGCTGTTTTGTGCAGAAGAGGAAGAGGAGAGCTGGTACCCAGGGGAGGGTTCTCCTTGCACCCTGGGACTCAGAGGAAGTGGCTCGGCATCAGGGCTCTGTGCACACGAGAAACCACACCCATGAAGATGATGCTTTGTTCTTGGGAAACTTGCCGCATCACCTTGCTACTGGGGCCTACAGAAATCCGAGTACTGTGCAAGATTATAAGCGTAATTTTTATCCCTTACAGTAAATAAAAGGAGGCTCGTAGGCAGCAAGACGCCCATTTCAACAGCCCTGGTATCCACAGTCTACGGACGGCTACTGCCTGTGCTTGGCGAAAATTCTGCAATGAGTACCTTGCATGCTGTCAAAACCATAGCAGAAAACTTAACGTGCTCTAAATATAAAAGGAATCACCATCGAAGCATCCACTGAAAAGCTGGGGCTGACTGGGGTTAGCGTCAGAGGCATTTGCTGATGTCTTCAGGTCCTGACTTCTGCTCTGGGGGCCTCAGCCTCCCATTCACCCTGGACAGATGCCCTCCAGACCAATGAGCTCCCCGCCAGGCCACCTGCTCCCTGTGCAGCTGGGCTCAGGGCCAGCTCTACCTGGGCAATTGGGTTTGGCATAAATCATACCACCCTACCCTAAGGGAGGTTCTGCCCCACACCTGAGGACAGTGCTCCTTGGCTACGGAGCAGACAGGGACGAGGGCAAGACTGGCTGGTCCAGGAAGCACATGGGTGCCCAGACCAGGTCAGAGCAAACCGCCAGGCCCCGGCGGAGACGCAAGCATGTCAGCTGCGCCACGTGTGCGTGGTTCTCAATCTTTCGGACTACTCTGCCCCAGGAAGCATGTGGATGCCCAGACCATGTCAGAGCAAACCGCCAGGCCCCAGAGGAGACGCAAGTATGTCAGCCACGCCACGTGTGCGTGGTTCTCAATCTTCCAAACTACTCTGCCCAAAACACTGTCTTCATTTACACATGAGAAAGCTGAGTTTTACAGATAGTGGAGACACTCGCCTGGTTCACTAGAATATTGATAACAGTGTGTGTGTTCAAAGCCAAGGCTTCTGACGGGACACCCCACACGTTGACAGCACAGTGCTTTTGCTCTCATTTCCTCAGGACTGGAACTTCCCCGTGGCTCAGCGCTGGGCCTGGACTGTGTTACCACCTCTCTCCCACCCCATCACCACCCCTCTCCCATCCCATCACCACCCCTCTCCCACCCCATCACCACCCCTCTCCCACCTAACTCCAGCTGGCAGGTCTCACGGTCGTTCTCTTCCCTGTGTTTAATCCCTTTTCTCTTAGGCTGAATGTTCTTTCATGACTGTGGTCACTATCGATTTTTAACTTGATATCTGAGAAATATGACATTTCATCCATGTCTGTGATATGTCTGAAAACAGGATTAACCACAAAAATAAAAAATTGAGGACCTGAGTTATTTACTTCAGTTCAGAAAGCAAACGGGGCTGAGAGCTGGTGGTTTTCACCACATAGTGGGGGATTCACACATTAAACCTGCCCTGGGAAAAACCAGCCCCAGGTTCCCGCCTTCTCCTCAGAGCCAGCAGCGGAGCAGAGGAGGCGGAGTCTCCCGTCAACTGCAGAACCACCTGTGGGATGCCATGTCCGCTGTCTGGGATGACCAGGAAAAGAAGCACTGTCTTCTGGCCTGCAGGAGGTTACAAGGCCTGGGGCTGTCTGCTCTCAGCTTTGCTCCTTGGTGGCCACATGAAGAACTAGACCAAGGACCTGGGAAGGAGATGGACACAGACTGATGTCACGCACTCTGCAGACCGCCCAGCCCTCAGAAAGACCACCCTGAGCTAAGATGACACAGCCCAGGAGTGGAGTGCTGAGTGTCCGCACATCGCCTGTTTGTAAAAATGTCCTGGTGAGGAGTATTAGTCCATTCTCACACTACAATAAAGAACTGCCTGACACTGGGTAATTTGTGAAAAAAAAGAGGTTTAATTGACTCAGAGTTCCCCACAACCAGCATGGCAGGGGAGGCCTTGGGAAATTTTCAGCCATGGTAGAAGGTAAACGGGAAGCAGGTACATCTTCCCTTGGTAGAGCAGGAGAGACGGAGAAGGGGGACATGGTACACACTTTCATTTATTATTATTAGAGACAGGCTCTCACTCTGTCACCCAGGCCAGAGTGCAGTGATGCCATCTTGGCTGACTGCAACCTATTCCCCCATCAGGTTCAAGCAATTCTCATGCCTCAGCTTACCCAGTAGCTGGAATTACAGGTGTATTCCATCATGCACAGCTAATTTTTTTGTATTTTTAGTAGAGACAGGGTTTCGCCATGTTGGCCAGGCTAGTCTTGAACTCCTAGCCTCAACTGATCCACCTGCTTCAGCCTCCCAAAGTGCTGAGATTACAGACATGAGCCACCTCGCCTGGCCAGCTAACACTTTTAAACAACCAGATCATCATGAGAACAGCAAAGGGGGAAATTCGCCCATGATGCAATCACCTCCCACCAGAAGCCCACCAGTGTTGGTGTTACAGTTCAACATGAGACCTGGGTGAGAACACAAAGCCAAATCATATCACTAAGTAAACTTGTCGTTATGGTTTGGACAAAATAATTTAGTAACTAGCATGTAAACAAGTTATAATTGTCCCACTGTCCTTGGCTTTTAACGTTATTTATTTATTTGTATCAGAGACCAAATGCGACCCACTTCAATCAGGAAACACATCTACTAAGCTAGAATTTAGGTCCCATGAGTTCTCATCTTGATTTGCTGCTTACTAACTAGCTGCCCTCAGACTCTTTCCTGTTTATAAAATAATAGGTCGACCAAAGCCTTGCTTACTCTTATGTCTGAGAAATCCACTCATTCAGAGGCTTGGTTGGAGGATGGGAGGGAGGGCGGTAAGGATGCTTTGTGATTTCTCTGCATCCTCTCAGAGGCAGATGCATAAACATTACTTTAAATAAGAACATTGGTATTCTTTTTTGTATTTTTTTCTTACTTTAAGTTCTGGGATACATGTGCAGAATGTGCAGGTTTGTTATATAGGTATACATGTGCCATGGTGGTTTGCTGCACCTATCAACCTATCATATAGGTTTTAAACCCCACATGCTTTAGGTGTTTGTCCTAATGCATCCCTCTCCTTGCCCCCGAACCCCCTAACAGGCCCCAATGTGTGTTGTTCCCCTCTGTGCATCCATGTATTCTCATTGCTCAACTCCCACTTAGGAGAGAACAGGCAACCTACAGAATGGGAGAAAAATCTTGCAATCCACCCATCTGACAAAGGTCTAATATCCAGAATCTACAAGGAACTTAAACAAGTTTACAGGAAGAAAGCAAACCCCATCAAAAAGTGAGCAAAGGATATAAACAGACCCTTCTCAAAAGAAGACATTGATGCAGCCAGCAAACATGAAGACAAGCCCAAGATCAACACGCATTAGAGAAGTGCAAATCAAAACCGCAATGAGATACCATCTCACACCAGTCACAATGGCAATTATTAAAATGCCAGGAACATTGGTGTTCGAATAGTATCTCTTTGCAAATTGTCACTTAAGCCTGTTAGAATTATGACGCATTTATTGTCACTTCCACTGTCTCAGAGGAGACAGAGTTCCTCTGTGGCTATTGTGCAAGTGATGAATCCTAACGCCAGGGATCAGTTTGAGGCTCTGAACCTTTCTGCTGTAGCTGGTTTCTGTTTCCTTATAGAACATATTAATGTAGCCACATCACTACGAAATCAGTGCAAAGAAACATGGTAAATGTTGGCTAGTTGCAGATAGCGTCAACTTCTCCCTTAGGAACTTGATGTCTGCAGTGGACAAGGATCACTGGGCGTAGGAGGCTCTATGTTGCTCCTTCCTAATCACAAGGCTGCAGAGAAGGTGTTGCTTGCAGAGACGTTATCACACACCAACGTTTCTGTCCTCTAACTTCGAATACTCAAGTAGTGAGGCTCAAAGACATACTGGCTTCTCAGAGAAACTCTCACCCCAGAACTAACAGAAAGTGGACATTTACAGAATAATTCAGCAAACACTTAACAAACTCCTACTATAAGAAAAGTGCTTGGAAAGAGATAAATAAAAACTGTTCTCTCTGCTGAAGAGTTGAAATCAAAGCCAACATAATCACTTCATTTCAGCACAGTTTCACAATTAGACAGGGATAACACTAACCATTATGCAATGGCAATGCAACCACATCAGACGTGCTAAACCCCCAGGATGACAAGTTCAAATAGACCAGGAGCTGAGCGTGTGTCCTTGTCAGTGCAAACGTCAGAAAAAGACTTCGCAGTCAGATTTAAAATCCAAATTTGATATGTCTTATTCTTAAGTTGAGCCTAATGAGCTACTGGTGACAAGACATGGGAACTTTTGACAGCTACGACGTACCTTGTAATGGTAACCATCTCATGCCTGATCACTGTTGATGTAACTACTCTTTGCATGCTGTGAATCTCGCAATATCATTATATATGCATTTTAAATAGTCAAGGCATCTCCTAAATTGGACATGATCAACCTCTTCATGCATCTTTTGGAGATTTCTCTTTGATTCTGTGTCAGCCAGAAATGTAAAGAAGCGAACACAGAAACACGCCTCAAATCGAATCACTCAGAACGCTCAAGAATAATGATGCCACAAGCAAGTGGATATTACATCTTGGGTTCTCTGCCCGCATCTTCACCAGCAAGCTATACTTGGCGGCTCTGAGGGAAACTGAGACGGAGCCCTGGGCCATCATCAGGATCCACTTTGCATGTCTACCTTGGGGCTTACCTTAGGGAATTTCTTATGAAAATGTGAAGGTGCCCATGGAACGTGGGTCTTCCAGGGAATGACCTGCTGACACCAGGTGCTGTTTGTGATATAACAACAGAGAGCTGATGAGTGAGGTGGCCAGGGTTCAGACCTCAGCTCCTCCAAAGTTAGACGTGCAACCTCCCACAAGCAGCTGACCCTGATCATCTCCACGTCATCATTGCAAAATGCAGTTTCTTGCTACTGGCTGGGCTGGCTTCATGGGCCCGAGACCTGTGCCTTCTCATAGGGTCCCATACTCACTCGGAAAGACCCACACGTGATTGAATGCTCTACTGTCCCCATCTAGAAATTCTTAATAAATTTTGAACAAAGGGACCCTCATTTCTATTTTTCACTGCACCCCTCAAATTGTGCTCCATTTCTGTCTCAGGATTGCGGAGGCTAAATACAATAGTGCTTATTAGCATTTAATATAGGGTCTGTCACTTAGCAAAATGCCTAATATATACTAAATACTAAATAAAGCATGTTTATTATTATTGTTACTACTGTGGTAAGCTCAGGGAAAAAGTAAAACGTGTAATTAAGTTGGTATCTTTCAAGGAGGTACAGGGCATGTCACCCGTGTAATACTCTTTCCTAATGTAATTCTGGGGGCTTTGAAAGGCTCCTACGAAAAGCTCTTAGTGGCAGAACCAGGTAACATTACTAAGACTTACCAGGCTCTGCAGAGAAGGAATTACATGTTGCATTTCAAAACCAGCTCTGAGTATCGCTGAGTATTGCTGAGCTGTAGCTGGCCAGCAGCCTTAAATTGTGTTGCCCTCAATCCCTGTTAGGAAATGCATTTCCTACAGTGATCCTGTGCATGCAGAATACCACTACGCGGAGCAGCACGCACTCCTCCCATGCACAATGCCACCTGCTGTCCTTGAGGCTGGTCCTGACCCACTCAACAGACCTAACCACCCACTAGTGCTTGGCTACTTGCAGCTTGGAAAACACCACGTAAGGCAGCTGCTTAAGTCAGAGAGCTCTGCAGGACATTTGGGGGACTCCCCCAACCTTGATCTGGGGGAGCCACTGGCCATAGGGACCCCCCAACCTTAATCCAGGGGGAGCCGCTGGCCATGGAGACCTGCCAATCTTGATCTGGGGGAGCAGCTGACTGTGGGGGAGCTGCCAACCTTGATCCAGGGGGAGCCGCTGGCCATGGCACTCCCAACCTTGATCTTGTGAGCCGCTGGCCGTGGGGGAGCTGCCTCAGCCTGCACTGTCATTGTTGGCTGCACCTGGCATAGGGCAGTCTCACACTCTTCCTATTCGCAGCTGCCATGCCCTGGAGAGGGAGGGGACAGGCGGTCCCTGCTGCTGTGTATCACAGAGGAAGCAGGACACTGTCTCTAACACCTGAAATCTAGTCTTGGGGTAGCCCAGCAGCCTTCTAGGTTTTCCTCACCTGGGAATCTGGTAGAGTTGCCCCTCCACCAGCTTAAGGGTGGACTTGGCCATATAACTTACTGTGGCCGAGGAAATATAAACAGAAGTCAGGCAAGGCTGTTCTGGAGAAAAGCCTTCCAGCACCAATGACTCGCTGGCATTCCTGGCAGCTCCTGCCAGGTGATGGTCATGCCAAGGGGCCACTGAGGCAGACCACAGTGACCACAGCCTGGGGCCTGGGGCAGATCCTGACTCGAGGGTTCCAGAACTAAGGCAGAAGGGGCCGAAGGTACAACTTTCTTAAGACTTACTGATTGTGTGGGTGTTTTCCTGAGCCAACCAACTTACAGCATGTTTAGAAAAGCAATGACAAAATTATAATTTGGTTTAGTAATATCCTAATTAACACTCCATTCCATTGTTGTTTACTGCAAGGTAAACTAAGAAGTGCAGAATCCACACCCATTGTACTCCTCATTGTGTGGTATAAGCCCAGCGTGCAGCAGGCAGAGAGTGAATGATGCTTGAACAAATGAAGGAGCCGTGGGAGAGAGAAGTCTGGGAGGTGGTGGGGATGGACAGGAGCTGGGCGGTAGGCTCGCATCAGAGCTGGGCAGGATGCGGTCTCTGTGGGTAAAGTGCACCCTGCTAAATGCCCAGTGGGAAGCAGGTGCTGGATTCACAGCCAGGAAGGGACCGCTGCTGCTTGTGTGGAAGGGAGGACCCAGGAAAACTTCTGCAGTCAATGCCAGCAATTACCATCATTGGGCTCATCTGTTACAACATTGTCCTGCTGATTTTAGTAAACTTCTGCCTTCACAGATATGAAGTCAACATTTTTCTTTCATTTGTATTGTCTCACAAAAGGGAGAGAAACATTCATTAAGAACAAGTCACCTGTTTTAATTGAGGAGTTATAGACAATGACAGAATAAAGCCACCACACCTTTCCCAGGCGCTCCTAAAGACTGACCTCTGGAATACTGTCCATGAGATGCTGGAATCCTGTGAGATGAGAGGGGAAAATATCTCAGAAGCACTAGCTACCCCACAGTCCCTTGAAAGATTTAATTGGGTTTAAATTTCATCACAGAAGATTCTTTCTTGAAAATTCATTTGAATAAATACATAAATGGGGTGGGGAAGTGTTCATTACTAATTATGCAGAAAGCAAAAAAATCTATATGTTAAATATTTCTCCCCCTTCTCAAACACCCAAGTACTTCAAAATAACTGGACGACGAATATCTGGGTTTCATTACTGACGGGCGTCGTCGTGCAAAACCCACTCCTTGCTCCTGACGTCCCTGGACTGGACGGAGTTGCCTGTGTTAAGGGTAATACGCATAATTCAAGCAGGAGGCTCGAGGGTCAGAAAGCCTCTAAACCCTACAGACAAGGCCCCGCCCATCGTGGGGGAGCCGCTCGGCCCTGAAATGCGGATCAAGAGCGCCGCCTCGTGGCCACGGCGATTGTTGCGGTTGCAGCTGTTTGGGTGGGTTGTTGCTGATTTGCATCCTTTCTCTTTCTGTTCATCTCTTTTCTTTTCTTGCCTCTAGGATTTTTTTTTAAATCAAAGGTCTGTGAAGAGGCCTGGCGCGGTGGCTCAAGACTGTAATCCCAGCACTTTGTGGGACTGAGGCAGGAGAATCACCTGAGGTCATGAGTTCGAGACCAGCCTGGCCAATGTGGTGAAACCCCGTCTCTACTAAAAATATAAAAACTAGCCGGGTGTGGTGGTGCACGCCTGTAATTTTGGCTACTTAGGAGGCTGAGCAGGAGAATTGCTTAAACCCAGCGGACGGAGGTTGCAGTGAGCTGAGATCGGGTCACTGCACTCCAACCTGGGCAACAGAGTCAGACTCCATGTCAAAAAAAAAAAAAAAAAAAAAGATATGCGAAGAAAGTCATCTGGAATCTCTAAAGGTGCACCTTGCTCTCCTTGGAGAGGGCGCAGGGCTGCAGGGCTCCAGCCAGAGCCAACACAGCCCCCGGGGGTCCAGGCCGGAGCTGCATCCGAGCGGCATTCAGGCCACAGCCTCCTTGAGTGCTCTCATCATCATGTAAAACCACGCTCCTGATTCTTATACCACAACTTATTCTTTTAACACCTCAATATTAACATGTGAGAAGTTCTCTGTGTTGGAATAATTCGTTTTCATTTCATATAAAACTGAACACCTTCTTAAGGAGCTTGGTAGTGCTGAAAGATAACCCATGTCAATGTATCTTTGTGTCATTATTACTACCACGTTTCTTGTTATTTTTTGAATCCACACAACAAATCACAGATAGCACAAACCCTGCCGCCAACAGGTCTCAATGCAAAGCAGCCACACTTGGATACACCCTCTGACAATGTGAGGGAAGATGCTCACCTCACTTTTAAAGTCAAGAAGAATAGCAACTAATGCTTTCTGCATTTTTGTGTTAGGACGTACATCTGGTCATTTATTGTTTCATCTTGTACTACAGTTATGTAGCCCAAAGAAATAAAATTCACTCTCCCATCTTATCAGATATGTTGAAAACAAAAATAAATCTTGTTTCTGGAATTATGGACACAATTGGGGAGCTGCAGAGTCACCCAATGCCGGGGGTGAAGCCCTCACAGGACAGCGCGGCTCTAGGGACAGCCATGCTGGCATGGAGCTCCCTTCCCAGTGCACAGCTTCACGGCAGCTGAGTGGGATCCGCCTAGAGCTACAGGACTTCCGTGCAGGCCCAGGGGCAAGCGCCCGAGGAGGGCTTCTTGGTGACCTGCAGCCAAGCCCACTCCTCTCAGGCGAGCTGCCCACTGCAGCTGCCCTGTTCTAGGCGTGTGTTCGTCTCCCTGTGCTGATTTCCATGTAGAGACTTTGAAAATTCCAGCAAGAATTGATGCATGTGTGAGGGTACACAAGTGTGCATGTGTGTGCATGTGTGAACATGTCTGTGTATTCATGTGAGACTGTGCATGTGTGTGTGCATGTGTGAGCATGTCTGTGTATTCATGTGAGACTGTGCACATGTATGTGTGCATGTGTGAGCATGTCTGTGTATTCATGTGAGACTGTGCACATGTGTGTGCATGTGTGAATATGTCTATGTGTGTGCCTGTGTGTGTGCATGTCTGTGGATGTGTGTGCATGTATGTATGTTTGTGCACATGTGTATGTATTGAGTTTGCATGTGAATGTGAGCATTGTGTACACAACAGTGTGTGCATAGTATGAATATATACATGTGTGCATGTGCACCGGTGTATATGTGTGTGTGCATGTGTGTGCTTGCATGACCATGCATATGTGTGTGCATGTGAGAGTGTGCATGTGTGCGTGTGAATGTATTGTGTGCATGTGTGTACATACGTGTGAATATGTGCTTGTGTGCAAGTGTACAGGCATTTGTGTGTGTGTGCATGCATGTTTGTGAGTGTGCATGTGTGTTTATGAGTGTGCACTGTGTGCCCGTATGTGCATGTGTGTATGTGAGGATGTGCATTGTATGTGAATGTGTATGTTTATACGTGTGTGTTCATGCATACTTATATGTTTCTGTTAATGAGCTTGCATAAATCATGGATAACATGACTATTTCATAACTCTCTAATAAGATATATGGCAGTACTATTATGGGCATTGTATATGTAATTTTATCTTTTTTTACATCCATCAAAAGATGTATTTAAAGAAAACAAGGCAGAGGATGATGGTAAAATTAAACATGGAACCAGCCCATAGAACACAGCGTTTTCTCTACAGAGTCATCGGTTCTCTCATGACTATTTGCTCTTCCATGTAAGGGAAATAATGATGCTTATTCTGTTTAATTCACACTATACTGTTGGATTCAGCTGGACAACACATCCTGAAGTGCTACATATGCTGTGAACAGCAGGTGAGCACAATGATGGTGATTATTGGCATTAGCTGCAGATGCTTTCCTGTGTCCTCCCTTCCTTATAGGCAGCAGCAGTCACTTCCTGCCTGTGAATCCAGGACCCATTTCCCACCGGACATTTAGCAGGATGCATTTTACCCACCGAGACCGCATCCTGCCCAACTCTGATTCAAGCCTACAGCCTAGCTCCTCTCCATCCCCCATCACCTCCCAGACTTCTGTCTCCACAGCTCCCTCTTCATCTGTTCAAGTTCACCGTCTGCCTGCCGCACGCTGGGCTTATGCTACACAATGAGGAGCACAGTGGGTGTGGACTCTGCACTTTCTTAGTTTATGCTGCAGTAAACAAATAAACTCATTGAGACGATCAGCGATGCCTTATCATCGAGATGATCAGTGATGCCTTATCTTGTGCTGTCTTTAATCTCTCCCTGCGTGCATGTTTTTTACCCAGAGATTCGAAGTTCTTCAAAGAAACAGTCACATTTTGCATTTTTATATCTTTCATGATATCGGCAATTGTTCATTCATTGAATAAGTATTCAATATCAATAACGCATTAGACCTTAGGGATAAAATAATGAACAAAAGATTATATTTTTCTCTATTGCAACTGCGTAGTAGGAAATTCGATGACTACATAGTCAGTAACACAACAAAGAGCAGAGTTCTAAAATCCAGGCCTGTGAGACCCCCAGGAGAGAGAAGACGGAGTGCTGACAGCCAAGGGAAGAGTAGAAAGGGGCCTGTGCTCTGGGAGGAAGGGGCGTGCAATCCAAAGCCTCAGGATGAGATGGATGAGCCAGGGGAAGAGGAGATATAAATTACTTTCCAGACAAAGAGAAATGAAATGGAGAATAGCACATCATTTTAAAGAAATTTAAGAAAGACAACTTGCTTAGAGCGTATAATTTCGGAGTTGAGCAACTGACGTAGAATTGAGCAAGTGATTCTGTCTTTATAAGACTTTACATGACTTTTATAAGATGCAGTAAATCACTACTTAGAATAATGGTTGTCAATAATAAAAGTTTTAAACTCAACAATTAGTTTTAAAACAATAAATAAATATAATAGCATTGTATTTTTTTTATTATTATTTTTGTAGAGACAAGGTTTTTAACTCCAGGGCTCAAGTGATCCTCCCACTTCGGTCTCCAAATTGCTGGAATTACAGGTGTAAGCCACCATGTCTGGCCTGGTATTGTAATTTGAATGCATTTTTAAGGGGAAAAAATCTGTGATATAAAATCTTGTAGCTGGGTGTTTAAATTATGCCTTAAATGAACCCCACTCTAGCAGCAGCTCAGCAACATACAGCTGGGAATTAGCAAGGCAAAGACCGCGATGATATTAAGGGCATAAACCATCCCAAAGCTTTTCTTAACCTAATTTTATTCCCAAGACGGGGTCTCCACACTTGGCTGCAAACCACCAAAAATACCTTACAGTCCTCATCTGTTCCTAGAACCAGTCATTCAAACTGCCGTGGGTGAGTGACATCAACTCCCCCATGAAAGTGAAAGCCGCCCAGGCGTTTGAATTAGAAGCACAGAGGAGTTCCAGGAAGCAAGCAGACTCCTTGGTGCTGGACCCAGCAGGCTCGCCTGAGTTTCCACGCATCCAGACTTAGCCTCGTGTGTCCTCGTTTACAGGGTCTCTTCTGGAGCCCTCGACATCACTCCCCTCTGGGCCCTGTCCGCTTAAATGCTTCCTTCCTTACAGGAAAACTCTTCATGTGGGCAAGGGAAAGCCCCACAAATCTTTAAGACTGTGTGCAGTGTGTCCATCATGCTTCTTTGGAAGTCGAAATGAAAAACAAAGGTTCCTGCCCTCGGAGAGCACCTACTCAGATGCCTCAGCCGTTCCCAAAGCCCAGCGTGAGCAAAACTGAAACTCACCAGGCCCACGAATTCACGTTCTACAGAGAAACTCCTGTCCCTTTTCCCAGGGTCTTCCGTGGCCCGTGGGTCTCCCAACACTCAGGTCTCCTAGACCTGGCAGCAGATTTTACTGATATCGACATCCAGTTGTAAGTACCGTGGTCTGGGTGTTCTCACTGCACACCTCAGTGATTAACACAGACAGCAGCACATCGCCTGAGGGACTCCCATTCTCCACACCTGCCCTCGGGCATCCTCCTGGGACCCCCCCGCAAATCCCCAGCCCTGCCCCATCTCAGTCCCTGGCCTGTGATTGGTGAGTTCCCCTTCTCGGCTGCCCAGGGTGGAGCTCCGCAATCCTCCTCTTCCTCAGCAGCTCACAGTCGATCTCCCAGAAACCCCTGGTGACTCTTAACTCCAAAACATGGCCCAGGTCAGTCAGCTCTCACCAGCTCTCCCTTCACCCGGCTCCTGCTTCTGGGCGGCTACAGGAGCCCCTCCCCTGGTCCCGCTCTGCCTTCCTCCCTGCACCCGCCTGATCCTCCTGCAAACACAGTGGCCTGGGAAACACCAGCTGCACCTGACACTCCTCTCTCCCGTCCATGCCTGGCCTGTGTGCTCTGCACACCTGCTCCTTCCTTTGACTGCCCCCTCTCCCCCTCTCCCCTCCACCCCTACGGTGGCCATTGCTTCTCCAGACACGCCAAGCCACTTCTGCCCTAAGGCATTGGCACCTGTGCTCCATCCTACCAAACACCCACAAGTCTCCCTCCCTCCCTTCTTTCTTTTCCATTCTCCAGAGTTCCCTTCTCACCGAAGTCTCTCCTGGGCATGGCCTTAAATCTCTCACCCACCCCAGCCCTCCCAGGCCCTCTTCCTCTGCCTTAATTTTGCACATAGCTCCTGTTGCCCACTGAGCACTGTAACAGCAAGCCTACCTGCTGGTTGTCCATCCTCCCTAGCTGACGTGAGCTCTCTGAAGACTCGAGATCTTCTCTCTGCTCTGTTCAGGGTTTTATCCCCAGCACGCAGACCCGACTCTTAATCACCATCATGAACACATAGGAGGTGGCCTCTGTGAGCATTTTGCCTCTGTTTTCCCAATTCATCCTCATAATAATTTCCAGACATGGGTATTAGGAGTATCCTTCCCATTTTACAGATGAGGAAGGAAGACTGAGAGGTTAGGTGACCTGGCCCAATTCAAGGCATGCAGGAGGCCTGCAGACCCAAGACAGCCCCATCCCCCCTTCACTCTTGGCCTGATCCAGCCCCTTCCGCACAGAGTCCTCTTTGAATCTTTTGCTTCAAGCACAATTATTATGACTATGCACCCACTATTTTTATTTTATTTAAGTTCTGGGGTACATGTGCAGGATGTGCAGGTTTGTTACACAGGTTAACAGGTGCCACGGTGGTTTGCTGCACAGATCAACCCAGCAGCTAGGTATTAAGCCCTGAGTGCATTACCTATTTATGCTGATGCTCTTCCTCTCCCTGCCAACCCCACTACACAGGCCCCAGTGTGTGTTGTCCCCTCCCTGTGTCCCTGTGGTCTTCTTGTTCACCTCCCACTTATAAATGAGAACATATGGTGTTTGGATTTCTGTTCCAGGAACATGCACCCAGTCTTAAAAACTTTGACTTGCCAAGTGAAAATACGTTCTCCTGATGGTGACTAAATGCTCCCCTGTCCTCCCCCGTTATGCGGATCTTGGCCTCTACTTGCATTCTCATATTCTCTCTCTTCCCCTTTAGTTCCAGCAGCTCTTCAACCCACGTCCACCCTTTATTTCAACATGAGCCTTCAGCGCCCCGGGGGAAGGTGATTTAGACGAGGAGGGATCCAGTGTGCAGCAAAAGCACTCATCCATTCCACTTCTGCCTTCATCTGATTCCATAGACCGCATCATCTCCTCAAGGAGTTGTTCATTGAGCCGTGACTCACAACGTTAGATCTGCAAAGGCCTCACTTGTGCCCAGACCTCGTCAGGCATATCTCAGGCCCTGAGATCCTCCCCTTAAAGGCTCCCGCCCCCCAGCTCCTGGCTGCCTCCCCCCTCCCTCCTCCAGGCCTTCAGGGTGCTGATCTTGTTTACACCCTCTCCCAAATTGAGGATGAGGGAGAGAAAAATGCTGAGACACACACATTTTTATTTTTCATACCCTTTATTATCATAGTGGTATGCCCTTTAAATCAGCAAGAGGCCATCATATAAAGAAATACTCCCTTCCCGCAAAAAATATGGTCCAGGATTGTTTTTCTCTCTTGAAGCTTCTTGGGGATAAGGTTTGTGCCAGCCACACAATGAGAAGGGAAGGGCTCCAGCCAGTTCCCAATTTCAAATCCCAGCAGGAGAAGAGCGCTCAAACCCTTCTGGGTCAATCCGGCTAAGAGAAAACCTCTGCTATGGACCCCTGCTGCAGACAGGCATTGTGTCTTTTGCGTCTGCCTGGAATATGGAGGGTGGAGGGTAGGAGAGAGACCCACAGAACTGTCACTCACTGATGTGCCCCTCTATGTCACGATGTCTCTCGTAGCCCAGGTCCTCATGTATCGAAGCTTTTATGTGTTCGTTTTGCAGCTATTTATGTGCCTGTTTCTGCCAATGGGCCATGATCTTCTTTCAGCCATGCAGCAAAACTTTATCATCTTTTTAACCTCACAAAATGTCTCAGGATAAAAAATAGGTATAATTCATTAAATGTCCACTTTGTGCCACGAATGGCACTATTTTATTTCAGGGGTTTAGACGCTGGGATGTAGTTCAGTTATCAGCCTCATTTTACAAACTTGTGCTCCAAAGCCAGAGATGAGACCTCCAAGATGCCCATGTGGCCCGCGCAGGAGCAGGGTTTCCACCTGGCCATTAGCCTGCACCCAGGACCATGGTCCCCATTCAGGAGTAGGGTTTCCACCCGGCCATCAGCCTCCACCCAGAACCGTGGCCCCCATGCAGGAGCAGGGTTTCCACCCGGCCATCAGCCTCCACCCAGGACCGTGGC
Source organism: Ateles fusciceps (assembly GCA_036589455.1). Classification (NCBI taxonomy): domain Eukaryota; kingdom Metazoa; phylum Chordata; class Mammalia; order Primates; family Atelidae; genus Ateles; species Ateles fusciceps. The sequence continues at coordinate 584,720 of JAZHEH010001829.1, forward strand.
CCCCATGCAGGAGCAGGGTTTCCACCAAGCCATCAGCCTCCACCCAGGACCGTGGCCCCCATGCAGGAGCAGGGTTTCCACCAAGTCATCAGCCTCCACCCAGGACCGTGGCCCCCATGCAGGAGCAGGGTTTCCACCAGGCCATCAGCCTCCACCCCTGACCGTGGCCCCCATGCAGGAGCAGGGTTTCCACCGGGCCGTTGGCCTCCACCTGGGACTCCACCACTGTATGCTCCCCGCATCGTGCCAAATTCTAACAATTCAAACAGAAGAGAGGCTATTGTAATTGTTAGTTATTTTAGAAGACAGAACAGGCCCAGCGGATGGAGGATAGAGAATGGCAGATTTAAGCTCAGCACAGGGAAGCAAAACAGTCCCACACTATTTTCAAGCATCAAGGATTTTCGATTCCCTCAAAAGCTCCACACCGTAAGCTCATCTTCGGATCTGCCTCCTCCTCTAAATGTCCTTTGCTAGATGTCTGTGTTGTAGGTATGGTCTAACTAGCCCAGAGAACAAAGAAAATTACATGTATTTAGTTCTGAGACGCAACTTACATTTTAAGATTTTTTTTTTTTCCAAGATGTTGTCTCGCTCTGTTGCCCAGGCTGGGGTGCAGTGGTGCAATCTCAGCTCACCACAGCCTCTGCCTCCCGGGTTCAAGCAATTCTCCTGCCTCAGCCTCCCAAGTAGCTGGGATTGTAGACGTGCACCACCACACCCAGATAATTTTTTTATTTGTAGTAGAGACGGGGTTTCACTGTTTTGGCCAGGCTGGTCTTGAACTCCTAACCTCATGATCTGTCTGCCTTGGCCTCCCAAAGCTCTGGGATTACAGGCGTAAGCCACCATGACTGGCCTTATTTTAAGATTTTAAAATGTGCCATAGAGTCAATGACAATGGGAAATGGGCACAATGGTTTTTAAAAGTCTGGATTCCAGCTTGATGACCACATGGAGAAGGCGGGTCTTAGAGTTGGGTTGTAGCATCTGACATACACATTCTACATAGTTTTCAACTTTTCCTTATGTTTCCTTAGCATGTAACACTCTCCACTTGTGAAAGAAATCACACAAACACTCCTTTATCTAAAGAGTAAATGTCTTCACTGCCTGCTTTTGATCTTCTAACGTTCTATTATTTATTAGTTAAAATATTCAAGAATTTCATAAACATCTGAAATACGCCACAGGAACAGGAGTGTAAACATGCATTCATTCTCAGAATTTTCCAGTGTAAAGTCTAAGGCCAGTTGCTAATTAACACAATAAAAACGGGAGCCAGAGAGGTGAGCTAAGTGCCTGGAATCACAACTGCAGCCTGCGTCTCCTGACTTATTTTATATTTTATCCATATAGAGTTTAATTAAAGTGGCCTCGGTTATTAGGGAAGAATAATGCACTAATTATACCATAACCTACACAGTTCAGTCAAATACAGCAGTGCTGGGATCTCGTGTTAATGAAAGTCTTACACAGCTGGGAGGTTTCCCTGGATTGGATTTTATGGATGCTGAGGAGGAAACTGCCTCCAGAAGAAGCTCACAGACTCCAGTATCAGCATTCATGGGAACCTCATTCCACACACTGCCTCTCCCCATGTGGGCAGATCACCTTAAGTGTGGGAGCAGGTTGTATTTTCTCAAATCCATGGCTCTAAAACACAAAGGGAAATCAATTTGTCTGTGTATGACATTGCTCAGTAGGTAACTTATGAAATTACCAACATGATTGAATCTGTTCGGGAAGATAGCTAGGACATGGTTGTTCTGCTCGGGGCCGGCAGCTCCTCCTTCCGGAGACTCCGCGTCCTGCCTGGGACACGCTGATGTCAAGAAGAGAAGCTGCTGTGCCTTCTGGGTAATTTGATTCTTCGTTTCCCTTAACTCAATTCCCAGGAATCCAATTCCTTCAAATCATCTGTCCTTTATGTTCTGAGATGGGCTTTAATCACTTTTACTTTGTTTTGTAATGTTTAATTCCATCAAGATTGATTGAAACCATCCCTGGAAATAAATTTCTTTTTAAAGCTAATAGCAGAGGCAGCGCTGGAAATCGACAGGAGGCGGTGCCTTTTCCTCCCCCTCTCCTCCCTTGCTCAGGCTTTCCTGGCGCTTCACTTCCAGGAGGATGTTTACAGTGTCTGCACTGTATCCAAGCAGCCGTCTGCCGATGAGTAAAAATGCTTTCCTACAAACTGACCCTGAGAGATTTCCCTTTTGTTTTTTTTTTTTTTTTTTTTTTTTTTTTTTTGGAATGGAGGTTTGCTCTCTTGCCCAGGCTGGAGTGCAATGGTGCAATCTCGGCTCACTGCAACCTCTGCTCCCAAGTTCAAGCCATTCTCATGCCTCAGCCTCCCAACTATCTGGGATTATAGGCACCCACTACCATACCCATCTAATTTTGTATTCTTAGCAGAGATAGGGTTTCATTATGTTAGTCAATCTGGTCTCGAACTCTTGACTTCAGATGATCTGCCTGCCTCGGCCTCCCCAAGTGCTGGGATTACAGGCATGAGCCACTGCGCCCAGGTTGCCTAATTTTTTTCAGAAGTGGTTCAGGCCATAAATGAGACTCCAAGCTGGAAAGTGAGTTCTCTTTTGTGGGGTAAAGGAGTCAGCCTGAGGAGGAAGGGATCTCCAGAGGGACAGATTTCTCACAGACAGGTCACACAGAATGAGTACGGGTCTGAGGGGCCCATGTCGGGCGTGTGTGTATTCAGTGAAGGGAAGGAGCGGAAGGGCATTTAGAGAGCCCAGAGCACCTGTCACTGCACGTTACCCCAGGACGCAGAGGCTCACTGCAACCATTTTATCACCTGTCCCAGTTTCTGGGTAGGAGCTCGGGCGGGCTCACCTGCTGAGCTCTCTGTTTCCCCTAAGGCAGTGGGTGATGCTCAGTGCTGCAGGGACTTGACTGGAGGGTTTGGGACAGCATCATCCGCATGTCCGGTGCCTTGTGGGGGAGACTGCAAGGTACACTGGCCCAGACGGGGGCTGCAGGTGCAGGGGATTTAGGGAGATGCTGGGGAGTCCTCGGGCTGTCAGAGTTCCTCAGCTGCACTTTGGGAGTGTGGGTTCTAGCAAACAAGACAAAGCAAGGAGGTTTCTAAGCCCCCGGGGTCACTTTGATGGCCCTCTGGGTGTCTGGCACCACCAGGAGAACTCCACGGGAACGCTGCCTGCCGAGGCTCTGCCTTTGCCGGTTGAAGCTCCTCAGCTTCACTGGATCTGCCCAAGGGCGGGCAGCGCAGACAGTTTTGCAGTTGCCTTGGGTCTATACCACAGGCATCCACCCTGTCCCGGAGCCTCGAAAGCTTCTCTGAAGGGTGCAAGCCCCAGCTCACTGCCATTTCGGTTGCTGCCCACCACCCGGTCCAAGGCCCATCAACAGCAGGTGTTTTAGGTTTTGCGATGACAGTAACCGACTTTAACAGACAATTTTTCTATCAGTTGTGCATTGCTGTTACTCAAACCACCCGAGAGTACTCACTTCCGTGCCGACTGGAAGCTGTTGAGCGAGTGATGGGGGCTGGGACTGCCTTCCCACGCTTGAATCTCCAGGACCTGCCAGCACACCTGGAGTATGGTAATACCCAATACATATTCTATGAACGTTAGATGAATGAGCCATTCTCAGCTATTGGCAAGGAAATAAGTCTGAGGAATGCAGGGGATCTTCCTGATCCCATTAAAATCAGCAGGTTCTGCACCACAATTCAGACTGAATGAAATCAGAAGACACAAGCGTTTACTCTGAAAACCATTTGTTTTCTTTTAATGCACTTAGCCATTAATCAGTGTCGGGAAGAAAAAGACAGACTTTTGGTCAAGTGTTTCCTAATAATATAAAAACATTTTTTCTACCCTCAAAAAGGAAGAAACATTATCAGTGTGTTATTTCTGCAAGTCCTGCCTTAAAAAATAAAACTTCAAATAAATTATTGGAAAGGAGAAAAGATAAAATATCTTAAATATAAGTTTTCCAGAAAAGTATTCATAAAATTGTGTGCGTATGTGTGTGTGTATATATATGTGTATATATGTGTATATATTTGCATAGTATGTGTATATGTGTGTGTATGCACATATGTGTGTGTACATGTGTGTGCGTGTGTGTGTACAGGGGAAAGTCAAGGGAGGAGGATGTGATTTAGGAATATTCATCTACAATAGGAAACACTAATCATTACTTAAATCAGAAGAATAGATCCTATTTTATGTAAAGCTTATTTCAGCAAATGTTTAGCCAACTCCAGCTGCCAATATAACTATAGATATGGTCACTCAATCCTGGCTCTTAAATCTACATTTCAAATTTGTAATTTTCAAGACGTCTTTTATAAATAGCATGAATACAGCTAAAGACATAAACTGTGTAAGTTCCGTCCCAGCAACACGCATCAATAAGTCAGAATGCTTGGAATTAAGTAACTTAAATTTCCATTTAAAATAGCATTAGAGAAATGCTACATCTCACAAATACCCCTGTTCCTATTTAAACAACTTACCAATGCAAATGCTTTCATCCCTTTTTAATGAATAAATATGTGTTTAAAAATCTGTTAAAATAGCTTATCATAGTTAAACTCTACATTTTAATGTGCCCATGCAATGCAGTGGTGTTAATCAGAATAGTATCAAGTGCCACAATGCTTGCCTAGGGTAACATTTATTCTCATAAGAAATATAACTCTTCTATTCAAATGGGCCATCTGTTCCAAACGTCTCACAAGATTAAAAGTTGAGTACAGTGTTTTGTCATTTCATCTCTGCCCTTCGCAATCCTTTCACCCTCCCCAGTAATGCATGAAGAGTTCTGAGTTTTGAGTCACAAATTACCTACGCATTTTGCATTGATAATTAAACTAAACTTGGGAAACTTGTACAAAAATATTTTTTAAATGGATGTGGGTCTCAGTGGATCTGACCCTCGGTCTAGCTGCTTACGTCACAAGCAGTGAGAATTTAAGAAATGTTAATCTTGTGTTGTGAAGGCTCCCTCCACCACCTGGCCTGGCCTCCTTCCACACTGGGCTCCTCCTTCAGGGGGGGCCGTTCTTTCTGCCTGGGCTACCATGACGCGGTGGCCCAGGCTGAGCTGCTCAAAACACACAAGTTCCTTTCCTTGCAATCCTGGAGGCTGGATGAATCCCAGATGAAGGTGTGGGCAGGACTGGTTCCTCCTGAGGCCTCTCTCCTCGGCCCGTGGAAACTGTCTTCTCCCTGTGTTCTCACAGGGTCCTCCCTCTGTGTGTGTCTGTGTTCTAAACTCTTCATAAAAGGACACAGGTCAGATTTGATCAGGGCCACCCATATGACCTCACTTAGCCTTAATTGTCTCTTTAAAGGCTCCGTCTCCAAAGACAGTCACATCAGAGGCTTCAACACATGGTTTTCAAGGACATAGTTGAGCCATAACGACCTCTCCCCATGTCGGTGAGGGCAGAAGGAGGCATCCGATAGGGCTTGGGTTCTCCTCCAGGCGTTCAGCCTGGTGGGGGAGGTCCCTGTGTCTAAATATCTGAATGGACTGCAAGCACGTATGCGACTGTAATTCTCCAACCTGGTGTGAAAACAAGGCACACAGAACTACCTGTGGGGACCTGAAAATCTCCACGAAGACCTCGGCACTGGATCTGTGTTTGTAGGATGCCTGCTGGATGCAGGAGGGAGTTAGGGCCGAGGGGAAGCCAGCTCACTCAGAGACGAAGGGTTAGATGGTGCATTGCTATTGGGTGAGTTACATGGTGCATTGTTATCCCACGGTCCCCAGTGAACCAAGACTCATGCTTACCTTTGACCCCATGCGTCCCTGAGTTCTGCCTGAGCAAAGAGAACAAGGCTGAAGCCACGCGGGGCTGGCCCTGGAGGTAAGCCCTGGGAAGGTCAAGTAGCTCCTACGTTGGCCACCTGGGGGCAGCCGGCTGCCACAAAAGAATCCACCTACCCTGGAACTGCCTCCTGGAGAAGGACTGAGCTCCCTGCCCACAGCCAGCACCCACACAGCAGCCCTGTGAGTGGGGATCTTGCAAGTGGATCCTCCAGCCCCAGTTGGCCCCCACAGAGCAGTGAGCAGGGAACACACAGTGATGGCTTTAAACCGTGAATTTGGAAACAGGCAGCAGAAGCCAAGGCGAAGTCACGGTAGCAATGAGGAATGCAGGGTAATGCACACAGCTGAAACCAGAGCTGCAGCTTCACCTTTCAGTTGACAGAAAAGTTAAAACCACATGATGGCAAAATGGTAGCAACAGTAACAATAACGGTGTGTGAAGGCAGGTAAAGTATCCACACCGATAGCTGACAGTGGGGAATTCTCAGCCTCTTTGCCATTTCCACACTCTCTGTTCCAGCGCCGCGGACACAGTGAGGTGTCGTCTTATGCTGTGATCATACCAGATGACCTGTGTTCAGGCACTGTGCCTAACGTTTTCTATTCCCCCATAGCTATCAGGGTAAGGAGTTTTGCTTAGGAATGCAAATAAGTTTATGTTAAATATGAGAAACAAACTCACTCGACCAAACCCAAAGAATGGACTCAGAGACCAAGAGAACAGTGAAAGTGAGACTTTTTTTTTTCTCTGAGATGGAGTCTCACTCTGTCGCCAGGCTGGAATACAGTAGCGTGATCTTGGCTCACTGCAACCTCTGCCTCCCAGGTTCAAGCTATTCTTCTGCCTCAGCCTCCCGAGTCGCTGGGATTACAGGCACCCGCCACCACACTCAGCTAGTTTTTGTATTTTTAGTAGAGACGGGGTTTCCCCATATGGCCAGGCTGGTCTTGAACTCCTGACCATGTGATCCGCCCACCTCAGCCTCCCAAAGTGCTAGGATTACAGGTGTGAGCCACTGCGCCTGAAGAAAGTGAGACTTTTAATGATGGCTTTGCAAGATCGGGTGTCTGGTGGTCAGGCACACCCAGCACAGTCACAGCAAGCAATTTATCCCCTAGTGTGCAGCTAGGTCCCTCCCCCATTCCTCATAGGCTGAGTACTGTGGGGTGACAGCCTTCCCGGATGTCGCCTGTGGGGTTGCTGGGTTGGGGTCATGGCTGTTCTTTTTAGGGTTGTCTTGCTGCATTTTGCTGCAGCCCACAATGCACTGCAATCCGTCAGCTCAGGGCCTCTTCAGGTATTTGACTTATGACCTGAAGTGGCTGGGCAGGCTGATAAGGACAAAGTGAGCTATTTTTCAGGCTAGTAAACTTCCATCTTAGACTAAACTACTTTGGTTCGGTGAGGGCAACTAAGAGCGGGGGAAGGCAGGGAGGCCGACGAGCAGGTGTTGACTATCCAAGCATGGGCCCAGTCCACCCTGTTTCTTCTGTAGTTTGCTGACCTAAGCCGGTTTGAGGCCCTTTGTCTTGGAAATGGCCCACCATATACCTTGTCTCCTTCATAAAGAACCTCAGTGATTCCAGAAAGCCACCCAGGTAGGAGTGTCTCTTAAAGAGTACATACCACACAGGAGTCACACTGCTCTGGCCCCACCCCCTCCTAAAGCACATGGATCCCAGAGCAGGGACACACAGGGTCATTACCAAGGAACCAGATTCTTAAAAACAACGGCAAAATCTGAGCTGCATCCTCACATCCTCGGCCGAAGTGAAGGAGTAGAAACCTCGGAAGTTATTCCAGGCTCGCCGGACTCAAGGTGATAATGAGCCACCATGCTCCTCACTCTTAGGGCTGGAAGGGCGGCGTTCTGCTCACATTCTCAAAGATCCAGAATCCACCTGCGATGGAGCGCCTCTGCATAGGTCACTCCTAGTCCTGATCTACCTAACCCTCCTCCGTTGCAGTGAGCCTGTCTTGGCTCTGATGTCCACAGCAAAGCACCAAGGCAGCCTCTATCCTCCTGCCCTCCCACCCCAGACCTTCTTGCTGCCCTGGGAGCCGTCACTATCACAGCTGAGCACAGGGGCAGCTGGGTCAGGGTGTGGGCGGGGCAGAGGGGGAGGAGAGGAGTTCTGGTGGAGACCCACGGGCCACAGTGAGGACGTGGTCAGGGTGTGGGCGAGGTAAGAGGGGAGCTCTGGTGGAGACGCACGGACCGCAGTGAGGACGTGGTCGGGGTGTGGGTGGGGTAGGAGGGGAATTCTGGCGGAGACGCACGGCCTGCAGTGAGGACGTGGTCAGGGTGTGGGCGGGGCGGGGTAGGAGGGGAGTCGTGGTGGAGACGCAAGGACCGCAGTGAGGACGTGGTCGTGGTGTGGGCGGGGCAGGGGGTAGGAGAGGAGTTCTGGTGGAGACGCACGGACCGCAGTGAGGACTTGGTCAGGGTGTGGGCGGGGTAGGAGGGGAATTCTGGTGGAGACACGCGGGCCACAGTGACGACGTGGTGAGGGTGTGGGCGGGGTAGGAGGGGCATTCTGGTGGAGACGCGCGGGCCGCAGTGAGGACGTGGTGAGGGTGTGGGCAGGCCGGGGTATAGGAGGGGCATTCTGGTGGAGACACGCGGGCCACAGTGAGGACGTGGTGAGGGTGTGGGCGGGGGCGGGGGATAGGAGGGGAGCTCTGGTGGAGACGCACGGGCCGCAGTGAGGACGTGGTCGGGGTGTGGGCGGGGCGGGCGGGGCGGGGTAGGGTAGGAGGGGAATTCTGGTGGAGACGCGCTGGCCGCAGCGAGGACGTGGTGAGGGTGTGGGCGGGGCGGGGGATAGGAGGGGAGTTCTGGTGGAGAGACGCTTGGGCCGCAGTGAGGCCGTGGTAAGGGTGTGGGGAGCCGCAGTGAGGACGTGGTTTCTGCTGGTGAGAAGCTCTCTCGGGTTCTGACCAGAGGACTCACGTGCTCCTGTTCTCTTTTACAGGGTGTCCTCCAGCTGCTGCTGGGAAATTGTCTTTTCCAGCTGTGCCTCACCACGGAACCTGTGCTCTCTGGCTCTTCTCCTAAATTATACTCAATTTAATACAAGGGAAAAGGGGAAACGGGAAGGATAGTCCATGTGAATGGGAGAGTGGATGAAGGGTTGGCATTTGGGCGTGCACCTGAGGGGGAGAGGGACAGGACTCCGTGTGGACGGAAACAGGCCAGGAAGGAAACGGGAAGGCAATCAGGACTCTGAGGGGTTGGGACTCAGCGTCGACGGAAACAGGCCAGGAGAGAAAACGGGAGTCAATCATGACTACAGGGCTTTTGCCTGGATCAATGAGAAAACAGTCCTCGCTCTCAGTGGGATGGGGGAGGGTTCAGGGAGAAGCGAGGTGGGTGGGAGGGAGGTGGAAGTGAGAGCATGGATCTGGGCTGGTTCAACAGGAGAGCTGTGTAGACCCTCAGGGAAGGTGCTAAGCGGGCAGTCACACCGTGAGTCGAGTTGCTGGGCAATCTCAAGACAGAGCTCTCAGTGCACCCGGTCACCTGCGGGCACAGGACTTCATGTAAGCACCTGTAGGTAGATAAGAAAGACAGGATTCCCAGGGTGCTCCGACCTCTAGGGTCTGAATGGGTGAGGATAACTGAGGAAGCCTGAGAAACTGCATCCAGGAATGGAAAAAAAAAAAAGGTGAAGAAAGTTTCCTGGTTTTCAGCATCAGAAGAAACCCTAGGTCCCTGTCAAGACCACCAAAGAGCTACAGGGAAGAAAGATGGAAGGTGAGCCTAGCCTTGCAGAATGGGATTTTAGGAGGGAAGAAAAAAGATCAATAAGGCTTAGAAGAACTTAGAAACTCTATACTTTTCACTCACAGAAAAATCTCCTTAAGGAAGAACAAGAGCATACCCCTGGGCTTACATTGGACGTGGTTTCTGGTGCTCACGTTTACGAAGGGAAGTAGGAAGCTCCCGTGGGCAGCAAGAACACGGCAGAACTGAGTGGCAAGGTAAACTACAAATGGCCAGGAAATCCAGAGTAAATTAAGAAAAAAAGGAATAGACTTCTGCTTGAACAATTGATAGGATCCGACGTGGATTGATCAACAGAGGTGCTAGATCGCCACGGTTCACATTTGGCTTCAGTGGTCTTGGTCAAGGTGTTTTTGTTCTCTGACCAAAAAGTACAGGATGAATATTGGTAAAAAGGAAGCAAAGGTAAGAAAGAAAACTGACCAGTCAGGATTTCAGATGCCAGATGACCAGATTTCACAAACCCTATCAAAGGATACAGAAACATCTTAAGAACACCGAACACACACCTGCAGAATTTTTCTGCATCAGCAACTCTTGTTCTCATGAGTGCTTTACCAAGCCTTGAAATCCTGACCCGACTCGCCATGCTGCATTTAGCAGATATGTGGCTATGATCCACATGTCTCAAGAGCTAGCTCTGGCTACTCAGCCAGATGCCTGGGAAACAGGAACGCCTCATGAAAGACTGGGCACCCGAAGGCCAAGGCTGCCTGTGCAGGGAGCTTCAAAAGGCTTCTTTCAACCCTTGAACACTGTCAACTGCATCTCTGCTCAGTGCTGTAAAAACTCCCCTTCCGAATGCAGTGCCCCTGCAACCCAGGCACCCCTGGCAGGTGCCAGCAGCAAGACCCCATGAACCCTGCATACCTCCCACTCCTGGAAGAAACACTCCCTGCAGAGTTCCCTAATGGAAAGTATTAAAACTTTGCTTCCTGAAACCAAGAACTTTTCAAGAAAGTCAAACGGCAAAGGCAGACATGGTAATTGTTTCTATGGCTTCTCACCCTTTAAAGAATACCAGTGACTCTATATGTAATTGATACACAAATCAGCATCAGCTTCTGTTCTAAGTAATGTCATAGTTAAATTCCAAGTCTGAGTGCCAACAGAATTTTGTTGAGAGTATTATTACAGTTATCACAGTCTGCTTAAGAATGGACTCAAATGTTTAATGGAAAATAAATTTGTAAATGTATGTAATGGTTGCTGCTGTTTTTGTTGTTATTGTTTTGATTTTGAAATAAAAATTCGGGGTGGAATAGAATTTAGTGGGTAAAAATGTTGACTGAAGCAAGGCTTTGACTCCTGGCCTGGCCACTTACGGCCACTTAACTTTCTTTCACTTTATTTCGCTGTCTATAAAAGAAGATGCTATTGGAACTACCTCATAAAAGTTCTTATTCTGAGGTCTAAATAAGCTAATACAGTAAGACATCTGGCACATATGTTACTAATTTAATATTAAATATAATTTAGGAGAAGAGCAAGAGAGCGTATTTCTCACGGTAAGTCAAGCCTGGAAACTTTTCTCTTCACCCTCTTGCACCAATTCCACCTGGGTTCTTTTGGATTAGATACTACAGAGCCTTTGTTGACTGTGTATGTACCTTCCAATGTTTTAAATAGGTTTGTAGAATATAATAAAAAACAGAAGAGAAATGTGACAAAGTTTACCACGAGTATATTATAAAGCTGAACACAATTAGGTTTTATTTAAAAATCTATATTTAGGTTGGTGCAAACATTATTGCAGTTTTTGCCATTATTTTTAATAGCAAAAATAGTGATTACTTTTGCACTAACCTAATACAAACCATAAATGTGACTCCCAAGATAAGGAGTAAATTCTGGGCCAAGCAAGGTGAGTTGAATAAGAAATTATACCGCCTGCTATTAGAAAGATTGGCAGGTGGTTAAATACAAACACACCTATGTATTTAAATGCTAGCATTTAAATATAGTAGTCTCTTCTTATCCATGGTTTTGCTTTTCGTGGTTTCAGTTACCCACAGTGCAGTACAATAACATAGTTTGAGACAGAGAAAGAGGGGGCCATTCACAGGACTTTTACTACAGTGTATTTTTACAATTGTTAGTTACTGGGGATTTTTTTACTATTATTGTTTTACTATTAGTTACTGTTGTTTTGTTTTTTTATTTTATTATTAGTTACAATTTTTTATCATTTTTTATTATTATTTTAGTTACTGTTGTTCATCTCTTACTTTGCCTGATTTTAAACTAAACTTTGTCATAGGTATGTAGGCACAGGGAAACACAGCACACACAAGGCCCAGTACTAGTCTTGGTTTTGGCATCACTGGGAGTCTAGGAATGTGTCCCTGAGGGTCAGGGACTCCTGTTCAAGCCCATATCCCCTGAGAGGCAGCCATCATTTAAAACAAGAATCGCAGATGACAACCCCATGACTAGAGAAATAAAGCCTGAAGCTAATTTATCACTTTCTCTGCTAACCTTTCTGATAATAAATGCCACTTTTGTAATTTTGAACTTCAGTATTTCCATAATTCAGATGTAAAAGTAGAGAGATTTTTTGAAGGAAGATTTTGTATCCTTATTAACAGTCAGTTAAGTCTTCTTTTGAAAAATGTCTATTCAGGTCCTTTGCCCATTTTTTATATGGGTTTTGTGATTTCTTGTTATTGAGTTGAGCCCTTATATATTTTGGATAATGACCCCTTCTCAGATATTTGTTTTATAAGTACTTTATCCTATTCTAGGTTATCTCTTTGCTCAGCTGTTTGCTTTCCTTGTTGTGCAGAAGCTTTTCAGATTGATGTAGTCCCATTTGTGTATTTTTACTTTTGTTGCTTGTTCTTTGGTGTCATATACAATAAATTATTGTCACAGCCTATGTCAAACAGCTTTTTCTCTAGAAATTTTACTTTAAATTTTGATTTAAATCTGATCCAAACAATCTTCATGTGCTGACTTTGGTTAAGTGTCTTTTAATCTATACCAGCCTGTGCTTACTGTTTTTATTTTGTATTCCATGAATTCTTTGTGGAAAGTTGTTTCTTTTAAAATAGCATGCTCATGAAGTTGAAGGGGTAAAGAATATTTATCTCACGGTTGCAGTGCAGATGAAAGTGTAGCCTGAAATGCGCCAGTGTGCAGCAGCCAATGGAGGTGAGTTATTATGGTCACCAGCAGATAGTAGCAAAAGACTGCTTTCTAATAGTATTTACAGCTGGGCGCAGTGGCTCACTCCTTTAATCCTAGCACTTTGGGAGGCTGAGGTCAGTCGATCACCTGAGATCAGGAGTTGGAGATCAGCCTGGCCAATATGGTTAAGCCATGTCTCTACTTTAAAAATACCAAAATTAGCCAGGCATGATGGCAGACACCTGTAATCTCAACTTCTCAAGAGTCTGAGGCAGGAGAATTGCTTGAATCCAAGTGGCAGAGGTTGTAATGAACCAAGATCATGCCATTGCACTCCAGCCTGGGTGACATCTGTCTCAAAAAAAAAAAAAATAGTATTTAGGTTGTGTTCTTTATAATGATTTTCTTATCTTCAGGATATTGAAAAACAAAGTTTGATTTCCTAAGCTCTTTTAAGATCTTTTTAAGACCAAAAATTTGAAGCACATGCAAATGATCTGTATGTGGAAGGACGACTGGAAAACATTCAAAAGTCCTTCGTGGTGTGGAATTCCAAGGCTGGAAAACATCATTCAAGTGAGCAATCAAATTAAATTTGTTATTAAAAGGTAAGATGACAATCTGCAGAAACATTTCAGTGTCTTCCCTAAGAAGAGATGAATTTGATGAAGATGGGCCTTTTGTTCCCCTCTCATTATGACTTCTTCATATTTACAATTAACATTTAGATTCACTTATTGAACAAACATTTATTTAGTATAAGCATCATATGTGCAAAATTGGATCTAACAAGAACCTGGTCCTTGGGAGGCTTAATATTAAGAAAAATGCAATGGAGAGTTATGGAGCATTTTTGGGGGAAGAAGGCAAGAATGACACACACACATCAGTCACCTGTGCATCCAGAAGAGAGGGAATGTGTTTCAAATATGCGTAAAGGCAGGGAGGTGTCAAATATGCTCACATGTTCACATGCCTCACCCATTCTGTGTGGGGTGATGACTGCCACGTGGGCGTGGTGGGATTGCTTAGATGGACTTGTGTGGCCAAGTGGAGGAAGGCCTTAGATCCTACAAAAGCAGTGGCAGTCATTAAATGGTCTCATAGCAGTTCCCTCTTAGAATAATTTGGATCCGCTCTTTAGAAAGGTTATTCTGGCTCAATTTTGAAGGGTAACCCATGGGTAGTTTGAGTGTGGAGGGCAGGAACAGAAGGCCTCTCTCTACTCGTAGAAGGAATGTTGAAGTGGGTAGAGTCTTGCTTACTGATTGAGGTTGTACATCATTGGGACTGAGTTATAAGGGAGAAGTGAGGTTTAAGACACTGCTTCTTTCTGTGCTGTGGGAAAGTTCATCTAAGATTCAGAAACAGAATTGAGCTGATTTGGGAGAAAGTGACTTTTGCATATTTATCTTATAAAACGGATGACTTTGGAGACATCCAGGTGGTCTCACCTGAATGTCTCTAAATTGCTATTTTCAAAATTCAAGTCACTAATATGATTTTTTTCACTATAAAATGAAGGCAAAATGGAGCATGTTTAAAAATTGGCTGGGCACAGTGGCTCATGCTTGTAATCCCAACACTTTGGGAGGCTGAGGCAGGTGGATCACCTGAGGTCAGGAGTTCAAGACCAGCCTGGCCAACATGGCAAAACCCCGTGTCTACTAAAAATACAAAAATTAGCCGGGTGTAGTGGCACGCACTTGTGGTCCCAGCTATTTAGGAAGCTGAGGCAGAATTGCTTGAATCTGGGAGGTGGAGGTTGCAGTGAGTTGAGATCATGCCACTGCACTCCAGTCTTGGTGACAGAATGCGAGTCCATCTAAAATAATAATAATTATTAGCAGTGCACAGCTGTGTGAAAAAGGCCTGTAAATTTCTTCTAAATGCTTTATTATAATACTAATATCAACTATGTTTTTACAGATCAGAACTTCTTACAATACAACTGAAGTTATTCAGCTAAGAACAAATACAACAGGTAAAATAGTTGTGAGATCCTTTTTAAAAGCACAGATTAATCTTTAAGCTTTCAAAAATTAATCTTTTAATATGATAGAACTGTTTCTTCCTTCACCTCCCAAAAAATCTTTTGCAGAAGCTCATTGCAGGCATTCCTTGATATATTAATATGGACAGATGCAGTGTAGGCATAACTCAAGCTTTTTCTTTCGTTTTTTTTTGATACGGAGGTTCACTCTGTCACTCAGGCTGGAGTGCAGTGGTGTGATCTCAGCTCACTGCAGCCAGGCTCAAGCAATTCCCCTGCCTCAGCCTCAGCCTCCTGAGTAGCTGGGATTACAAACGTGTAGCACCATGCCTGGCTAAGTTTTGTATTTTGTATAGACACGAGGTTTCCCCATATTGGCCAGGCTGGTCTCAAACTCCTGGGCTCAGGTGATCCTTCTGCCTGAGCCTCCCAAAGTGCTGGGATAACAGGTGTGAGTCACCGCACCCGGCATTAAGTTTTCAACTTTTACCAGTGGTATCCAAGAGAATACAACGTGTGCTGCACATGCAAGCCACATACATCATTTTACATTTTCTAGTTTAACCTGAAATCATTACAAATAAATACACCATGAATTATTTCACATTCTTGACTTCATGTGCAAATATTCTTTTGTTGACAATTGGTGTGTCTTTCATAGTCACAGCATATTTGAGTTTCAAGTAGCCACATTTCAACTGTTCCAGGATAGCAGTTATCTGGGTTTAGACCTGAATGTTTATTCAAATATGTCCTGTTCCCAAAATGGCAGATACTGTAAGTGGCCTGCACGTGAATATCACAGCCTAATAGGAAAGATCTAAGAAGTCTCTGTTGAACAAATGGTGTTATTTTCTTCTTTCCTTCCTTCCTTCCTTTTTCTTTTCCTTTCCTTTTCTTTCTTTCTGTTCTTTCTTTCTTTCTTCTTTCTTTCTTTCTTTTTCTTTCTTTCTCTCTCTCTTCCCTCCCTCCCTCCTTTCCTTCCTTATTCCTTCCTTCCTTTTTTTCTTTCTTTTCTTTTCTTTTTTTTTAAATTGTACTTTAGGTTCTGGGGTACATGTGCAGATTATGCAGGATTGTTGCATAGGTACACACATGGCAATGCAGTTTGCTACCTCCATCCCCCCATCACCTATATCTGGCATTTTTCCCCATGTTATCCTGCCCCAGCCGACCTGCCCCCAGTGTCTCTCCACTATTCCCCCCCCCCAATAGACACCAGCACATGATGCTCCCCTCCCTGTGTCTGTGTGTTCTCATAGTTCGACGCCCACCTATGAATGATAACATGTGGTGTTTGACTTTCTGTTCTTGTGTCAGTTTGCTGGGAATAATGGTTTCCAGATTCATCCATGTCCCTACAAAGGACATGAACTCATCATTTTTTATGGCTGCATAGTATTCCATGGTGTATATGTGCCACATTTTCCTTGTCCAGTCTATCATCAGTTTGCATTTGGGTTGGTTCCAGGTCTTTGCTATTGTAAACAATGCCGCAATGAACATACATGTGCATGTGTGTTTATAATAGAATAATTTATAATCCTTTGGGTATATACCCAGTAATGGGATTGCTGAGTCAAAAGGAATTTCTATTTCCAGGTTCTTGAGGAAGTGCCACAATGTCTTCCACAATGGTTGAACTAGTTTACACTCCCACCAACATTGTAAAGTTGTTCCTATTACTCCACATCCTCTCCAGCATCTGTTGTCTCCATATTTTTAATGATCATCATTCTAACTGGCGTGAGTTGGCATCTCAATGTGGTTTTGATTTGCATTTCTCTAATAATCAGTGATGACGAACATTTTTTCATATGTTTGTTGGCCTCATATGTATCTTCTTTTGAAAACTGTTCATATCCTTCGCCCACTTTTCGATGAGTTTGTTTGCTTTTTTCTTGTAAATCTGTTTTAGTTCTTTGTAGATTCTGGATGTTGTCCCTTTGTCAGATGGGTAGATTGCAAAAGTTTTTTCTGTTGGTTGCCTGTTCACTCTAATGATTGTTTCTTTTGCAGTACAGAAGCTCTGGAGTTTAATTAGATTCCATTTGTCTATTTTGGCTTTTGTTGCCAATGCTTTTGCTGTTTTAGTGATGAAGCCCTTGCTTATGCCTGTGTCCTGAATAGTTTTGCCTAGGTTTTCTTCTAGGTTTTTTATGGTGTTAGGTCTTATGTTTAAGTCTTTAATCCATCTGGAGTTAATTTTAGTGTAAGGTATCAGGGAGGAGTCCAGTTTCTGCTTTCTGCACATGGCTAGCCAGTTTTCCCAACACCATTTATTAAACAGGGAATCCTTTCTCCGTTGCTTGTTTTTGTCTGGTTTGTCAAAGATCAAATGGTTGTAGATGTGTGGCATTGCCTCCAGGACCTCCATTCTGTTCCATTGATCTATATCTCTGTTTTGGTACCAGCACCATACTGTTTTGATTACTGTAGCCTTGTAGTATAGTTTGAAATCAGATAGCATGATGCCTCCGGCTTTGTTCTTTTTGCTTAGGATGGTCTTGGCTATGCAGGCTCTCTGTTGGTTCCCTATGAAGTTTAAGGTGGTTTTTTTTTTCCAGTTCTGTGAAGAAGGTCATTGGTAGCTTGATGGAGATAGCATTGAATCTATAAATTACTTTGGGCAGTAATGGCCATTTTCATAACCATGAGCATGGACTGTTTCTCCATCTGTTTGTGTCCTCTCTTACTTCCTTGAGCAGTGGTTTGTAGTTCTCCTTGAAGAGCTCCTTTACATCCTTTGTTAGTTGTATTCCTAGGTATTTTATTCTCTTTGTAGCAATTGTGAATGGGAGTTTGCTCATGATTTGGCTCTCTTTAGTCTGTTATTGGTGTATAGAAATGCTTATGATTTCTGCACATTGATTTTGTATTCTGAGACTTTGCTGAAGTTGTAAGGAGATTTTGGACTGAGATGATAGGGTCTTCTAAATATACAATCATGTCATCTGCAAATAGAGACAGTTTGACTTCCTCTTTTCCTAATTGAATGCCCTTTATTTTTTTTTTCTTGCCTGATTGCTCTGGCTAGAACTTCCAATACTATATTGAATAGGAGTGGTGAGAGAGGGAATCCTTTGTCTAGTGCCGGAATTCAAAGGGAATGCTTCCATTTTTTGCCCATCCAGTATGATAATGCCTGTGGGTTTGTCATAAGTAGCTTTTACTGTTTTGTGATATGTTCCTTTGATACCTAGTTTATTGAAAATTTTTAGCATAAAGCATTGTTGAATTTTGTCAAAGGCCTTCTCTGCATCTATTGAGATAATCATGTGGTTTTTGTCTTTGGTTCTGTTTATGTGGTGGATTACGTTTATAGACTTGCATATGTTGAACCAGCCTTGCGTCCCTGGAATGAAGCCTACTTGATCGTGAAGGATAAGCTTTTTGATGTGCTGTTGCAATCGGTCTGCTCGTATTTTATTGAATATTTTTTCATCTATGTTCATCATGGATGTTGGCCTGAAGTTTTCTTTTTTTGTTGAGTCTCTGCCAGGTTTTGGTATCAGGATGATGTTGGTCTCATAAAATGATTTGGGAAGGATTCCCTTTTTTCGTATTGTTTGGAGTAGTTTCAGAAGGAATGGTACCAGCTCCTCTTTGCACATCTGGTAGAATTCATCTGTGAACCCGTCTGGACCTGGACTTTTTTGGTTGGTAGACTATTAATTGCTGTCTCAATTTCAGCCCTTGTTATTGGTTTATTCAAGGTTTCAACTTCTTCCTGGTTTAGGCTTAGGAGGGTTCAAGTGTTCAGGATTTTATCCATTTCTTTCAGGTTTACTGTTTTATGTGCATCGAGTTGTTTGTAGTAATCTCTGATTATAGTTTGTATTTCTGTTCAATCGGTGGTGATATCCCCCTTTATTGTTTTTTATTGCATCTATCTGATTATTCTCCCTTTTCATTTTTATTAATCTGGCTAGTGGTCTGTCTATTTGGTTGATCTTTTCAAAAAACCAGCTCCTGGATTTATTGATTTTTTGAAGGGTTTTTAATGTCTCTATCTCCTTCAGTTCTGCTCTGATCTTAGTTATTTCTTGTCTTCTGCTAGCTTTTGAGTTTTTTTGATCTTGCCCCTCTAGCTCTTTCAATTTTGATGATAGGATGTCGATTTTAGATCTTTCCTTGCTTCTCATGTGGGCAATTATTGCTATAATTTCCCCTCTAGACACTGCTTTAAATGTGTCCCAGAGATTCTGATATGTTGTGTCTTTGTTTTCTTTGGTTTTAAAGAACATCTTTGTTTCTGTCTTCATTTGTTGTTTATCCAGTCGACATTCAGGAGCCAGTTGTTCAATTTCCATGATGCTGTGCAGTTCTGAGTTAGTTTGTGAATTCTGAGTTCTAATTTGATTGCACTGTGGTCTGAGAGACTGTTATGATTTCCATTCTTTTGCATTTGCTGAAGAGATTTACTTCCAATTATGTGGTCAATTTTAGAGTAGGTGAAATATGGTGCTGAGAAGAATGTATATTCTGTGAATTTGGGGTGGAGATTTCTGTAGATGTCTATTAGGTCCACTTGGTCCAGATCTGAGTTCATGTCCTGGATATCCTTGTTGATTTTCCATGTCGTTGATCTGTCTAATATTGACAGTGGAGTGTTAAAGTCTCCCACTATTATTGTGTGGGAGTCTAAGTGTCTTTGTAGGTTGTTAAGAACTTGCTTTATGTACCTGGGTGCTCCTGTATTGGGTGTGTATATATTTAGGATCATTTGCTCTTCTTGATGCATTGATCCTTTTACCATTATGTGATGCCTTTCTTTGTCTCTTTTGATCTTTGTTGGTTTAAAGTCCATTTTATCAGAGAGTAGGATTGTAACTCCTGCTTTATTTTTGCTCTCCATTTGCTTGATAAATCTTCCTCCATCCCTTTATTTTGAGCCTATGTGTGTCTTTGCACATGAGATGGGTTTCCTGAATACAGCACACCAATGGGTCTTGACTTTTTATCCAATTTGCCGGTCTATGTCTTTTGATTGGGGCATTTAGCCCATTTACATTTAAGGGTAATATTGTTATGTGTGAATTTGATCCTGCCATTTTGATGCCAGCTGGATGTTTTGCCTATTAGTTGACACATTTTCTTCATTTTGTCGATGGTCTTTACCATTTGGTACATTTTTGGAGTGGCTGGTACTGGTTGTTCCTTTCCTTGTTTAGTGCTTCTTTCAGGAGCTCTTGTAAAGCAGGCCTGGTGGTGACAAAATCGCTCAGCAATTGCTTGTCCATAAAGGATTTTCTTTCTCCTTCATTTATGAAGCTTAGTTTGGCTGGATATGAAATTCTAGGTTCAAAGTTCTTTTCTTTAAGGATGTTGAATATTGGCTCCCACTCTATTCTGGCCTGTAGGGTTTCTGGTGAGAGATCCACTGTGAGTCTGATGGGCTTCCCTTTGTGGGTAACCTGACCTTTCTCTCTGGCTGCCCTTTAGCATTTTTTCCTTCATTTCAACCCTGGTGAATCTGACGATTATGTGCCTTGGGGTTGCTCTTCTTGAGGAATATCTTTGTGGTGGACTTGAATGGTGGCCTGGCTTGCTAGGTTGGGGAAGTTCTCCTAGATAATATCCTGAAGAGTGTTTTCAAGCTTGGATTCATTCTCTCTGTCACATTCAGGTATACCTATCAAACATAGAGTAGGTCTTTTCACATAATTCCATATTTCTTGGAGACTTTGTTCATTTCTTTTCACTCTTTTTTTCTCTAATCTTGCCTTCTCATTTTATTTCATTGAGTTAATCATCAGTCTCTGATATTCTTTCTTCTGCTTGGTCAATTCAGCTATTCAAGCTTGTGTATGCTTTGTGAAGTTCTCGTGCTGTGTTTTTCAGCTCTATCAAGTCTTTTATATTCTTCTTTAAGCTGTTTATGCTAGTTAGCATCTCATCTAACCTTTTTTCTAGGTTCTTAGTTTCTTCTTTTCATTGGGTTAGCACATGTTCTTTTAGCTATGAGAGGTTTGTTATTACCCACCTTCTGAAGCTTGTTTCTGCCAATTCATCAGATTCATTCTCCATCCATCTTTGATCCCTAGCTGGTGAGGAGTCGTGATCCTTTGGAGGAGGAGAGGCATTCTAGTTTTTGGTGTTTTCATCCTTTTTATGCTGGTTTCTTCCCATCTTAGTGGCTTTATCTACCTGTGGTCTTTGTAGTTGGTGACTTTCAGAAGGGGTATCTGAGTGGATGTCCTTTTGGTTGATGTTGAAGCTATTTCTTTCTGTTTCTTAGTTTTTCTTCTAAAAGTTGGGCCTCTCTGCTGCAGGACTGCTGGAGTTCCAATCCAGACCCTGCTTGCCTGGGGATCACCCATGGGGGCTGCAGAACAGTAAGGGGTGCTGCTGGTTTCTTCTTCTGTTGTCCTTGTCCCAGAAGAGTACTTGCCAGATGTTGGCCTGAGCTCTCCTTTATGAGATGTCTCTTTGGATATATGGGGGGATGGGGAGCTGCTTGAGGAGACAGTCTGTCCCTTATAGGAACTCAAGTGCTGTACTGGGAGATCCACTGTTCTGTGCAGAGCTGCTGGGCAGGTACCTTTAAGTCTGCTGCAACCGAACTCATAACCCTCTCCTTTCCCAGGTGCTCTGTCCTAGGAAGGCCGGTTTTATTTATAAGTTCCTTTCCTGCTGCTGCCTTTTTTCATAGATATCCTGCCCTGCAGGGAGTAGTCTAGTCACAGTCTGCCAGCAGAGGTGTTGCTGAGCTGCCGCGGGCTCTACCCAGCTGCTATGTGAACTGTCTTGGTAGTGGCGGACTCCCTTGGTAGTGATGGTCACCCTTCCCCCCACTGAGCTGGACAATCCTGGGTCCAACTGCAGTTGTTGCCAAACTCTCAATCCAGAGCATTTCAGTTTGTTTGTTTTGTGGGGGTGGTACCCACCAAGACAGATCACCTGGCTCCCTGTCTCTGCCCCCTCCCTTTCAGTTGAATGGGCAGCCCTGTCTCCTAGGCGTTCCAGGTGCCAGTTGAAATGGCCGCCCAGATTTGTGTGAGTTTCTGTGTGCTAACCCGGCACCAGCTGAAGCCGCCATGCTGAAAATTCATGGCGCTTCTTGCTCCGGGGAATCTCCTGGTCTGTGGGTAGTGAAAATTCATTTGGATATGTGGTGGGCAGTCACCCTGTGCATTGTTCTTGCTGGGAACTGCACTCCAGAGCTGTTTCTATTCTGCCATCTTGGATCTTCCCCCTCCCTTTTTCTCTTTCTTTTCTTTCTTTCTCTCACTCTGTTGCCCAGGCTGGAGTGCAGTGGCACAATCTCGGCTCACTGCAACCTCCACCTCCTGGGTTCAAGCGATTATCCTGCCTTAACCTTCCTAGTAGCTGGGATTACAGGCATGTGCCACCACATCCAGCTAATTTTTATATTTTTAGTAGAGATGGGGTTTTGCCATGTTGGCCAGTCTGGCCCCAGAACCCTGTCCTCAGAGGATCCTCCCGCGTCGGACTCCCAAAGTGTTAGGATTACAGGCGTGAGCCGCCTTGCTTGGCCTATTTTCTTTATTAGAGCTCTAAGTGTACCTTTCTTTCTCATCGTTTTGTTTGCCATTGTGCTTTGTCAGAGTAAGTGACCACAATTCGTAGATCATCTACTACCTTAGGAACTTACGTTGCCAAGGACCAATAAATGATCATGTAGTGTAAACTTTGACATTTTCAGGAAATGTGTTGGGAATCAAGTATGAATTTTGTGTGTGTATTAAGTGTTTACAAATTGGTACAGTTAATCATTTTTATGAATATTAAAGTGAATAAATGTTCTCAAGTTGGGTTAATGGGTGTGTCCTAAAATACTGCTCCTTCAGCTCTCACAGTACCTTGGGGAAATTAGTGAAGGTCAGTCAATGTGCCAAATAGATTTTGTGTGGATTATGGCCTGGAAAGTGGTTGAGAAATTCTGTAGTAGGGTAAGAAAATTATCCTTGTCCAGGAGTCCTGCAGTGGAGAAGACAAAACTCAGTGCTTAACTCATAAGTTAACCTCCTCAGCATGCATTTTTTTTTTTTTTTTTTTTTGAGATGGAGTCTTGCTTTGTCACCCAGACAGGAGTGCAGTGGCATGATTTTGGCTCCCTGCAACCCTTGACTTCCAGATTGAAGCAGTTCTCCTGCCTCGGCCTCCTGAGTAGCTGAGATTACAGGCTTACACCACTATGCCTAGCTAATTTTTGTATTTTGGAAGAGACTGGGTTTCATTATGTTGGCCAGGCTGGTCTGGAACTCCTGACTTTGTGATCCATATGCCTCAGCCTTCCAAAGTACTGGGATTACAGGTGTGAGCCCTAGCGCCCAGTCCTCAGCATGCTTTTGATTTAGCCGAAGAATCAAAATATTGGTGAAGAATTGAAGATTGGAAGTTACACATGTTTTCTAAGGGAAGTCATAGGGAAAGAAAAATATTCCTGGAGGTAGATCTTCAGTGTGGATTAGTTTGAACATGATGAAACCTGTAGAAGCCTTCGTTTTCAAGACAAAGTTCAGATTCAAGGTTGTGATGAGTGCAGTCACCACTTTTGTTAGTGGCAGTTGTGATGGTGATTGCAGAAACTGAGAATGTGAAGCCTGTACTATATAAAGAATATGCCAGTTCCATAGAAGACACTGCAAGGACTGGGTACTGGAGCAGTGCTGGGCCTGCCATCGTCACCAGAGTGTAGCAGCTGTCATCAGAAGGAGAATCTCCACTTTTGCCATCACTAACAGCACTTGACTTTCTCCCATTTATAAAAGATCTTGTAGGGAATTAAAGGTGCTTGGTGGTTCCTCATTCTAACATAACCTTACCTGGCCTGCCAGTGGATCATGCATTTGTTTTTGGACAGACAATTCAAGTCACAGACCACATGGCAAAAGAATTTTGTGGCCATCAGAATTGTCTGCTTAAACCCACCATGGGTATACTCTGTCCTCAGCTTGGTGAAACATAGATGTCACACATGAGAATGTGGTGGAACCAGGGATGTGATAGAGCCTCCAAGAGTGGAAGGTGGCACCTGGCTCTGTGAGAAGAGTGTGTAGTCCTGCCTGGGAGGAGCAGATGCCAGAAAGGAGGTGAGGCTGGGCAGAAGAGGAGGCCGAGCAGCAAGTGAATAGATGCGCTTCACCTCAGAGGAGCAGAGTCTGATGTCTGTATTGGTAGTGTTCAAATGGGTTTCATACCCGAGTTATTTTCTGTGACTGAATGGTTCAACTACTCTGAAATCTATGGGAAAAAAACAATTCATACTAAACCCCTGAGATGCTAAGTTTTCTTTTAAAGTAAAGGAAATGTTACAAGATTTTCTGAAACCACCAACCTTTAGCAATGTTTTCAGACCTTCTCCAACATTCTCCACTGCCTTTGTCAGCAATCAGAGATAACCTCCACACTGAGATGAATCTTCCACTCCCCTTACCCTTTTTCTTTCCCTCCTTTCCTCATCCAGTAACTCCAGTTGGCCTCCGTTGTCTCCAAGTCGCCTTTCCTCCTCATCCACAACTCCTCCACACAAGCCCTGAACACATATTCACGTAAGTGACATTCTATATGTCTTTATTTTTTATTTTTTATTTTATTTTATTTTATTTTTGAGACAGAGTCTCACTCTGATGCCCTGGAATGCAGTGGCATCGTCTTGGCTCACTGCAACCTCTGCTGCCCAGGTTTAAGTGATTCTCCTGCCTCAGCCTCCCAAGTAGCTGGGACTACAGGCACCCACCACCACACGTGGCTAGTTTTTGTATTTTTAGTAGAGACGGGGTTTCACCATGTTGGCCAGGTTGGTCTCAAACTCCTGACCTCAGGTGATCTACCCACCTTGGCCTCCCAAAGTGCTGGGATTACAGATATTAATCACCATGCCCGGTTCATTATTTACTACTTATAAGAACATGAGCTTACTACTTGTGTAACGTTTATCCCTGTATTTTAGGTGGGAGTTGCTGAGGTGGTATGAGGTTTGGTGTCTACATCCGGCATCTCAGCGAAATTGCCAAGTTCTTCAGATTATCAACTGTATTATATGAGGTTGGTTGTCAGCTTCATAACTTACTACTGTAAAGTAAGTTATAAAGGGAATTTTTTTTTAATAAAAAGAAATAGATTCAGGCTGATTGTGGTGGCTCCCGCCTGCAATCCTAACACTTTCGGAGGCCAAGGTGGGTGGATTGCCTGAGCTTAGGAGTTTGAGACCACCCTCAGCAACATGGTGAAACCCCATCTCTACTAAAATACAAAAAAAAAAAAAAAAAATTAGCTGGGCCTGGTGGTTGATGCCTGTAGTCCCAGCTACTCGGGAGGCTGAGGCACAAGAATTCCTTGAGCCCAGGAGGCAGAGGTTGCAGCGAGCTCACATCATGCCACTGCCAGCCTGGGTGATAGAGATTAACTCTGTAAAAAAAAAAAAAAAGAGAGATAGATTCACTCAAAGGAGGGGGACCCACTGTTGGTAAAATATGTCTAGTACCAGATGTTTTTTGATCTCCTAATGACCTATCAAACTGCAGGTCTTTTGGCTTTGTAATATATTCAGTTACACATTTATTCATTTAAGAATTGAAGACTTTTTATATCTCCATTTGTGCCAAGTACTGAGTGGGACACTAGGTGGCAGAGATGAACAAATCCCTGTTCTCAGGATTTCACAGTGGATGTTGGAATTTAGTACCATTTAGCTTCATTCGATACTGCAGTAGTCCCAAGATTTTCCAAGATGATCCTGTCCTCCAGCGTCCTGTTGATTGAACTTCAGAATATATCCCAGACTCTGTCCCCTCTTCACACCTCACTGCTGCCACGCTGGATTCATCTGCCATCATCTCTCACCTGGATTATCTCAGTAGTATTGTAACTGGTTTTCTTGTTTCCATGCTTACCTCCTTCAGTCTACCCTCTTTCTCTTTATTTCTTTTTTAGACAAAGTCTTGCTCTATTGCCAAGGCTGGAGTGCAATGCCGTGATGTAGGCTCACTGCAACTTCCACCTCCCCAGTTCAAGTGATTCTCCTTCCTCAGCTGCTCTAGTAGCTGGGATTACAGGCATGAGCCACCATACCCAGCTAATTTTTGTATTTTTATTAGAGATAGTGTTTCACCGTATTGGCCAGGCTAGTCTTGAACTCCTGTCCTTGAGTGATCTGCCTGCCTTGGCCTCCCAACATGTTGGGATTACAGTAGTGAGCCACCATGCCCAGCCAGTCTACTCTCTATATAACAGCTAGAATAACTCTTTTACAGTGGAATTAAGATCATGTTTACCCCTCTGTTCATATTCTCCAGTGGCTCTGTTTTGTACATGACCTGGCCCCTGCTACCTGTTTCACTGTGCTTCCTGCTACTCTCCTGCTCTTACTCCTCTTTATAAACACTGAGCTCATGGTGTTTCTTTTAGCATGCCAGGCAGTCTTGAGCCTGTCCTGTCTCTGGGCCTTGCTGTTTCCTCTGCCTGAAACATTCTTCCCCTAGTGTCTGCATGGCTCACTCTCTTACTGTTTTGGATTGTGGTTCAAAAGTCACTTTATCAAGGGCCTCCAGGCTGCTCTGAGACATTGATCACTACTTGTGGAGGTCAGTCCTGCAGACGTTGACTTAGTAACAGATGAATGAAATATGCTCTTACATGAAGAATACAGTGTAAGAGTTGGGCTAAGGGGTCCTCAGCTGCTTTTAGAGGGTGATTACAGCTAATTGACTACAACTCCTTGTTCCTTCTTGCATTTATTCAGTATAGCTCTACTAACAGAAGTTTTAAGTCAACATGCTTGTGGATAATTAACATGGTTAAAAAAGTGGTTTTACAAATGATAAAAACTTTTGGTTCTTGGGCCCAGAATAAGCACCATTAAGGAGTAATTCTTTTCCAGCCTCCCCCAAGAGGACCATGTAGCACAAAGTTTACATGAGTAAACAGAGTAGAGACAGAGGAATGTGGGGTGAACAGACTTAACCGAGAAAGTTTTATTATCTTAATCTTCACCTTATGACTTAAAGCTCTAAAGTAAGAACTGGCTGTCTTCAGCCTGGCTCATCAAAACTTTTTTGGCTCTCCAAAATGTTTGAGACTATAATCCATGACTTCCCTAATATTTCCCTGAATATTTTGCCAGCCACTCTGAGTGAATCCCAACACTGCCCTGCATAAAATATATTCTTAATTCATATTTCCTATTTCATGTCTGACTTCCCCTCCTCCTTCACTAAAATGTAAGCTCCATAAGGGAAGGGATTTTGTCTGTTTTGTTCTGTTGTATCCCTAAATACCTAGAAGGTGTTCAGTAAATATTGGTTGAATGGATTAATCAGCCTATTATTGAATCAGTTAATATCTTCTGTAGAAGGGACTTCTCATACCAGTGGTGCATATCTGTATGAGAGATGGTGTAGGGAGGGACATGGTCACACTGACCCTGTCTGTGCGGAATAGTTTTGCTTAGCATAATCCCAGCAGGCTCCTATTGGGGTTAAGTCACAATTTTCACCTTGTTAGTATCACTCTTTAATCATAAAACCAAAGGATGTTAAGATTGGAATTGATCTGGGAGACTATTCTTTTTTCTCATTATTGATATGAGAATAACAGAGCCTAGAGAAAGTAAGTTGATAAATGACAATTGTAAAGCTGAGGGTCAACCTGAAATTAGGCTTCTGACATCAGATTCTGTAGTCTTTCCTACGTGTGTCCCCCCCCTGGCTAAGAGAGTTTGTGGACTTTCAGATTTGACAATTTTCTCTCCAGTTTCTAAACAGGAGCTTTTATCTGGACATCTAGGTTAGCACAGATGAACAATGACCCTGAAATGTGTGGAAAAATCCCAAAGGTTGACTTCTGTGAATGGGAACTACCCCTGATGTGTCAGGAGCACCACAGGCATGCTCACTCCTCCATTCACTGGAGCTGTGTATGGTGGAAAGGAAACCCAAATCAAGACCCTTTACTGCTTCAGTTCTTTTATTGCATGCCACAGTCCAATGTGTCTCCACTTAA
The DNA here is from genome assembly GCA_036589455.1 of Ateles fusciceps. Classification (NCBI taxonomy): domain Eukaryota; kingdom Metazoa; phylum Chordata; class Mammalia; order Primates; family Atelidae; genus Ateles; species Ateles fusciceps. The sequence goes on from JAZHEH010001829.1 coordinate 612,434, forward strand.
AGTTAGATTTTTTTATGAATAGTCAGATCAGCAGCAGGCCCTTTGGGTCAGAAGTCTTGATCTCACCAATTGTTCATTTTCTTGATGGACTTCCTTACTTCAGGCCTTTGTGTGTAGCTGGTCTATTGTCGAGTTGTCAGAGGGGTGTAGAGCCCTCTCTTTTGGGACAGTCGGTTCTCCTTGTGCAGCATGTCCTGAAGCTGGCCTGTCTCCATCCTCTTTCTAAGTGTGTGAGGTCTTTTGTTAAGCAGGGTAAAGTGAGGAAGGACTCCTAAGAGAGAAAAACTCCTCCAGCATTTGCTAAAACATGTTTGTGAGCTGACTAAGATCTAATTGGATGGCATGAAAAGGCTAAAATTTATTTAATTTCTTGCCATCTGGTTTGTGATATATGGTGCCTTAAGTTGAGTTTCGAAGAAACTTTGATCATAGGTCAAGAGGTGTCTCATATATATATATATGTCCCACACATATATTGAGGTAGAGTTTTTTTCTGTTGCCCAGGCTGGAGTGTAGTGGCACAATCTCAGCTCACTGCAACCTTTGCCTCCCAGGTTCAAGTGATTCTTCTGCTCGGCCTCTCAAGTAGCTGGGATCACAGGGACCTGCCACCATGCCTGGCTAATTTTTGTACTTTTAGTAGAGGCTGGGTTTTACCATGTTGGCCAGACTGGTCTCGAACTCCTGACCTCAGAGCATCTGCCTGCCTTGGCCTCCCAAACTGTTGGGATTACAGGCATGAGCCGCTGTGCCTGACCGAAGGTGTCATGTTTAATTCTACCCCCTGTGACCTCTTTTATAATACCAGTCATGCATGAAGCCCATGGTTTTGTTGCATCTAGTTTTACTGAAACAAAGGCTATGGACTTTCATAGTTTACACTGACATATTCTAGTTTGCATCTGAAATGTACTCTGAGGATGCTGGCTTCCAGATAGTCATTTTTGGGTCAAGGGAATTTCCAAGTCTTTCGAGTAGAGTAGCCATACCACTTAAAGATCTTCATTTAGGTTTAGTTACAAAATTTATTTTAGCTTAGTTTTCTTAGATTAAGTGAGCAAAATAAGAAAGAGCAGAAGGCTTTGGGAGGCTGAAGCAGGTGGATCACGAGCTCAGGCATTTGAGACCGGCATGGCCAACGTGGTGAAATCTCATCTCTACTAAAAATACAAAAATTAACTGAGCATGGTGGTGTGTGCTTGCAATCCCCACTACTTGGGAGGCTAAGGCAGGTGAATTGCTTGAACCCAGGAGCCAGAGGTTGCAGTGAGTCAAGATGGTGAGTAGAGATGGGATTTCTCCATGTTGGTCAGGCTGGTCTCGAACTCCCAACCTCAGATGATCCACCTGCCTTGGCCCCAAGTGATGTGATTATAAGTGTGAGCCATTGCGCCCAGCCTCTGTCTGTTTTTACCCATAAAAATAATAAAAGTAGCAGCTAAGATTTACTGAGCTATTGCTAGGTGCCTATAAATACCAGCGATTTTAAATTCCCCATAACCCTTCCTTATTTCACATAACCACTCTATCTTAAATTATTCATGCTTTCTTCAGCAGCACATATACTAAATTTGGAACAATAGAAAGATTGGCATGGCCTCTGTGCAAGAATGACATGCAAATTTGTGAAGCATTCCATATGTTTTTAAAACAGAGAAAAATATAACTCCTAGATTTTCACTGTTTTTGTGCATATAACCTTTTGTTTAGGTTGAATTATATTCAAAGATGATATTTCCAGAAACGAGATTACTGTGAGTCACAGAGCATCAGCATTCTTATTACACTTGATGTAAATTGCCAAGCTTTCAGGCATGGTGGCTGTCGGCCTATAATTCCAGCACTTTGGGAGGCTGAGGTGAGAGGATTGCTTGAGGCCAGGAGTTGGAGGAGGCAGCATAGTGAGCCACTGTATTATTTTTTTACAATTTCCAATCTTTATCCTGGAAGGCTTGTATACAATTTAAACACCACTAATAGTATAAGAAAATGCCCATTTCACTGCACCTTTGCTGGTACAGGGTATTATAACTTAACAAGTTATTTTTTGTTTGATTATTTTTAACAAATAAAAGACCCCATATTACTTTATTTTTGTCACATTTTAATATATTTTCTTATGTTAGCTTATTAGCTTGCTTTTCTTTCTTTTTTTTTTTCTTTTTTTTTCTTTTTTTTTTTGTGATGAAGTTTGACTCTTGTTGCCCAGGCTGGAGTGCACTGGCATGGTCTCTGCTCAATACAACCTCCTCCTCTTGTGTTCAAGCCATTCTCCTGCCTCAGTCTCCCGAGTAGCTGGTATTACAGGCATGCTCCACCGTACCTGGCTAATTTTGTATTTTTAGTAGAGATAGGGTTTCTCCATGTTGGTCAGGCTGGTCTTAAACTCTGGACCTCAAGTTATCCACCTGACTTAGCCTCTCAAAGTGCTGGGATTACCGGCATGAGCTACTGCACCCGGCTAGATTTATTTCTTTATTGCCCCCCCTTTATTTTTGAGAACAAGTCTTGCTCTGTAGCCCAGGCTTGAGTATAGTGGTACAGTCTTGAATCACCACAGCCTTGACCTCCTGAGCTCAGGTGATACTTCCATTTCAGTAACTGGGACTATAGGCACATGACACCATGCCTGGCTAACTTTTTTTATTTTTAGTAGAGATGAAGTCTTGCTAAGTTTCTAAGGTTGGTCTGGAATTCCTGGCCTCAAGCAATCCTCCCACCATCCCTTCCCAAAGTGCTGGTATTATAAGCATGAGCCACCATGGCTGAGCTGTCCATGTCTTTTCTGTTTATTTATAGAGTTCATGTGTCTTTTACTAATTTGATGATCTATTTATTTAATCTTCTATTAAATTATAAAAATATTAAATACTTTTAAATAAAGAAGTGAAAAATTTCCTTTACTCTTTAGACTCATAATCTTATCTCAGGAAATAATTCACCATATTCCTCAAGATACATACAGGCTAATTGGATATCACTTCTCATTTTCATATTTCATGGACATCTGTTCCAATACCTATTGATCTATCTTAATCCTTGTCATGGTTGCATAATGTTTTATTATATGAATGTATCACAATTTACTGGTCAGCTGCTGTAGACATTTAGACTCCTAATATTTGCTTTGAGCTCTTTATATCATTAAAAATTAACCCTCTAAGCCAGTTGTGACAGCTCACGTCTGCAATCCCAGCAGTTTGGAAGGCTGAGGTGGGAGAACTGCTTGAGGGCAGGGAATCACCGCCAGCCTGGTCAACATAGTGGCACTTTGTCTCTACTAAAAATTAAAAATAAAATGAGCTGGATATTGCGGTGCACACCTGTGGTCCCAGCTACTGGGGAGTCTGTGACTGGAGGATCATTTGAGCCTAGGAGGTTGAGGCTGAAGTAAGCTATGATCACACCACTGCACTCCAGCTTTGGTAACAGTAAGACTGTGTTTCTTAAATAAAATAAAAATTAGGTTGGAAGATTACTGAAGCCCTGGAGGTTAAGGCTGCCATGAGCTGGGATTGTACCACTGCAGTCCAGCCTAGGCAATAGAGCAAGATTCTTTCTCAATAAAATAAAATAAAAATTAACCCTTTAGCATATTTCCCAGTAACACCTTCCCTCCTACATTTTTCCTAGAAGCTCTTGAATTTTGTTTGCTTTTCACATGCCATTTAAAACTTTTGACTACTGATATCCATGTCATTCCTTCTTTTATTTTTTAAGAATGTCTTTTTGTCACTTCCAGCTGGATCTACCTTGAAAGACTTCAGAGTCCAGGAAGAGACTGACTGGGCAGCATGTAATTCAGGTACAAAAAGACTTAGGCAGTAACTCAGAAATGATCGAGTAATAGTGCATGCGTCAAGTGCAATGGGAAGCTCTTCTGGAGAGTGAGAGAAATTTCCAGATAAGGTGACATTGAAGCTGGGTTTTGAAAGATGAGGAAGAGTTGTATAAGAGAGGGGAGGGAAGGGGGAGGTGGAGGGATGGAGAGTGGGCTGGGATTGGATGGAGTGTTCCCAGCAGGGAAAGCAGCACTGTAAAGACCTGGACAATGAAGATGGCACATGTTGTTCAGGGAATGGGGAATTAAGTGTGGCAGGAATGCTTTGGAGAGACAGTAATTTGCTTGTATAGAGTTTTGCTCTAGAGACCTCATTCCAGTTTCTAATATTTTGATGTTGTCATCCATCACTGTCCCTGTCAAATAGTTTGGAATCGGTGTGATGTTCACAATAATGTCAAGCAGAATTTTCATGAATTCTCCCAAAATCACATGAAGGTGCCACAGTTATCCCCCACTTTATGAATGAAGTGATGAAGACTTAGGGATAACGAGTGCTTTGCCCAAGCACACATGGATATTAAGACTGAGTCCAATGTAGGGTCTGGTTTGAGTTTAATGCTTGCTCTGTTGATGAGCACCACGTGTTGCTTCTCCTGTGCAGTTAAGCAGGTAGGTGAAAGAAAAATCCATTTTTCTTTCTATTCACACACTTCCAACTGAATGTGTGTGTGGAGTTTCTACACCAAATTCTCCAGTGCTCTGGATATTAACTGAGTATCTCACAATATTGTTCTGACACTACCTGGAGCTGGTGCAGACCCTACAAGTTAGGGGCTCAGTCCCATGAGACTACCCTCACTTCAGATTCCAATGGCAAGTATTAGGTTTTCACCTGTACTTTTGACCAACCTATTACAAATCAGGGGTTTCCAAGACCCCCTTCTTGGATTTATTTGCTAGAACAGCTTACAGAACTCAGAAAAAAAAGCTTATTTTCTTTTTTCCTGAGACACAGTGTCTCAGTTTGTTGCCCAGGCGGGTGTGCAGTGGTGCAGTCATAACTCACTGCAGCCTCGACTTCCTGGGCTTAAGTCATCCTCCCACCTCAGCCTTCCTAGTAGCTGAGACTACATACCTGCACCAGCACATTTGGCTAATTTCTTTTAATTTTTGTAGAGTTGGGGTCTTTTTTTGTTGCCCAGGCTGGCCACAAATTCCTGGACCCAAGCGATCTTCCCACCTCAGTCACTTAAAGTGCTAGGATTACAGATGTGAGCCTCCCCATCTGGTCAGTTCATTTCCTATTACTGGTTCATTGTAAAGGATACATCTCAGAAACAGCCAATAAAAGAGATGTACATGCTGGATGCAGTGGCTCATGCCTGTGATCCCAGCACTTTGGGAGGTCAAGTTGGGAGGATTGCTTAAACACAGGAGTTTGAGATCAGTCTGGGCAATATGGTGAAACCCTGTCTCTATAGTGTGGTGATGTATGCCTGTAATCTCAGGTACTCAGGAGGCTTAGGCAGGAGAATAGCTTGAACCCAGAATGCGGAGGTTGCAGTGAGCTGAGATCATGCTACTGCACTCCAGCCTGGGCTACTGAGTGAGACTTCATCCCCAAAAAAGAAATGAAAATAAATAAATAAACAACTAGGTGCAGTGGTGTGCACCTGTAATTCCGGCTACTAGGAAAGCTGAAGTGAGGATGACTTGAGCTGGGAACTGGGGAAGCTTAGGTTGCAGTGAGCTGAGATTGTGCCACTGCACTCTAGCCTGGACAAAGAGCCAGACCCTGTATCAAAGAAAGAAAAGAAAAGAAAGATGAAGAAAGAAAAGAAAGAAAGAAAGAAAGAGAAGAAGAAAGAAAGGGAGGGAGGAAGGCAGAAAGGAAGGAAGGAGAGGAAGGAATGAAGAAAGGAAAAAGGAAAAAGGAAAGGAGAGGAAGGAAGGAGGGAAGGAAGGAAGAAAGGAAGGAAGGAAAAAGGAAAGAAGAAGGAGGAGGAAGGAAGGAAAAAGGAAAAGAGGAAGGAGGGAGGGAGGGAAGGAGGGAAGGAAGAAAGAAAGAGGAAGGAAGGAAGGAGGGAGGGAGGGACAGAAGGAAAGAAGAAAAGAAAAAAGAAAAGAAAAGAAAGAAAAGAAACAAGCCTAAGGGAAGGTAAGTGGGGAGGGGCACAGAGCTCCATGCCCTCTGTTGAACATGTCACCCTCCCAGCACCTCCTGTGTTTAGCCACCCAGAAGCTCTGCGAACCCTGTTGTTCGGGGGTGTTTATGGAGGCTCTATTACACAAGCACAATTGATAAAATCTTTGACCTTTGGTGATTAAGTCAGTCTCCAGCCCCTCTTCCCTCCTGGAGTTCAGTGGGTGAGGCTGAAAGTTTCAAGCCTCTACTCATGTGGTTGTTTCCTCTGTTAATCAGCCCTCCTCCTGAAGAAATCTAGAAGCATGCAGCCACCCCAGTCATTTCAGCCACATCCTGAAATGTATTCTTATCATGCTGGAGATCCCAAAGTTCTTAGAGGGTCTTGTGTTAGAAAGCTGGGACCAAGATCAAATATTAAAACTAAAGATGCTCCTATCACGTCTATCACTGAGGTCTTTATAAGCTTTAGAAGCTCTGTACCAGGAACCAGGGACAGAGACCAAATATGTATTTCTTTTCTTTTTTTGAGACAGAATCTCCCTGTCATCCAGGCTGGAGCGCAGTGATGTGATCATAGCTCACTATAGTTCTGACCTCCTGAGCTCAAGCGATCTTCCCACCTCAGCCTTCCAAGTAGCTGGGACTACACATGCATATCACCCATGCCCAGCTCATTTGTGTAGAGACGAGATTTAGTTATGTGTCCCAGACTGATCTCAAACTCCTGGGCTAAAGCCATGATCTCACCTCAACCTCTAAAGTAGCTGGGACTACAGGTGCACACCACCATATCCAGCTAATATTTATTTTTATACTTTTGTAGAGGTGGAGTCTCACTATGTTGTTCAGTCTAGTTTCAAACTCCGGGTCTCAAGCATTCCTCCTACCTTGACCTCCCAAAGTATTGGGATTATGGGTGGGAGCCACCATACCCAGCAATCACAAAGATATTTATAAAAGAAAGAGGGTGGGAGAGTCAGAATTGGAGCAGGAGATGTGGTGATGGAAGCAGAGGTCAGAGAGGTATATTTGAAGACGCTTCACTTCTGGCTTTGAAGATGGTGTTAGGGGCCATGATCCAAGGAATGGGGGTGGCTTCTAGAAGCTGAAAAGCCAAGGGAAGACTTTAGAGCCTCTAGAAGGAATACAGCCCTGCTGATGCCTTAACTTTAGCCTTAATAGATCTAGTTTGAGCTCTGACCCCCAGAACTAGAAGATGGTAGATTTGTGGTGTTTTCAGCAACTAAATGTAGAGTAGTTTGTGGCAGCAGCAAGAAGAAATGAACATGAAGCCAGGCATGGTGGGTGATGCTGGTAATCCCAGCACTTTAGGAATCCAGGCAGGAGGATCACTTGAGGCGAGGAGTTCAAGACAAGCCTGGGCAACATAGGAGACCCTGTCTCTACAAAAAATAAAACTGGCTGGCGCAGTGCCTCACTCCTGTAATACCGACACTTTGGGAGGCCGAGGAGGGCGGCTCACCTGAGGTCAGAATTTCGAGACCAGCCTGGCCAACATGGCAAAACCCCATCTCTACTAAAAATACAAAAATTAGCTAGACATGGTGGCACACACCTGTAATCCCACCTACTTGGAAGGCTGAAGCTGGAGAATCACTTGAACCTGGGAGGTGGAAGTTACAGTGAGCTGGGATTGCACCATTGCACTCCAGCCTGGACAAGAAAGTGAAATCCATTTCAAAATAAAATAAAATAATAAGCCAGGCATGACGGCATGCACCTGTAGTTCCAGCTACTAGGGAGACTGAGGTGGGAGGATTGCTTGAGCCTGGGAATTCGAGGTTGCAGTGAGTTGTGATTGCACCACTCCACTCCAGCCTTGGTGACAGAGTGAAATCTTGTCTCTAAAAAAAGAAAGAAGAAGAAGAATAATAAAAGAAAAAGAAAGAAAGAAGAAATGAACATGATGGAAATGGGGACAGATGGCAATGTTAAATAGACTGGTCAGAGGTGGCCTCCTAATTTAAAACTGAGCAAAGACTTGGAGGGGAAGGAGCTGGCCAAGGTGCTGGGGGAAGGAGCTGGCCAAGGTGCTGGGGGGAAGGAGCTGGCCACGGTGCTGGGGGAAGGAGCTGGCCAAGGTGCTGAGGGAAGAGCCTTGTAGGCAGAAACAACAGAATAGTGTCTTCGATGTGTCTGAGGCTCTGGAAGGAGGCCAGTGGAGCAGAAGGAGAGAGGGAGAGAATTAGGGGAGGAAGCCAAGGAGTTGCTGAGTGGGGGATCAGTACACATCTTGTAAGTCCTGGGAGGTTATTCCTGGGGCTTTGGCTTTTACTTTGAGATGGGAACTGCAGGAGGGTTCTGAGCAGAGAGGCGACATGATCTGTCTCCTGATTTAAAAGCATTCTCTGGCTGCTGAGTTGAGAAAGATTGCGGAAAGATTAGGGTAAAAGCATGGGGGCCAAGCTGTGGCAGCATCCAGATGGGAGATGATAGTGGTCCTGACCAGGGTCATGGTAGTGATGAGAGATGGTCAGAGGAGAGAAGTAGGGGAGGAGGCCAGGGAGTTTCTGGGTGAGGATCTTCAGTACATGTTGAAGACAGTCAACAGAATTTCTTGACAGACTGGATGTGGGGTGTGAGAGAAGGCAGGGGTCAAGGTTGAGTTTGATTCTTATTGAATTATTAAGCATTTTTTTAAAAAACACTACTGCCTTTCCCAATCTTACCAAGTATGGGATGCTAGATTAAAGAAATCTCTTCAGGCTCAATGCAGTGGCTCATGCCTGCAGTCCCAGCTCTTTGGGAAGCAGAGATGGGAGTATCTTTTAAGGGCAGTGGTTCAAGACCAGCCTGGGCAACATAACAAGACCTCTCTACAAAAATATTTTTCAAAATGTAATAAAATAAAATAAATGTAGCTAGGCATGGTGATGTGTACCTATAATCTCAGCTACACAGGAGGTTGAGGTGGGCAGATCTCTTGAGGTCAAGAGTTTGAGGCCAGCTTGGGCAACATAGCAAGACTCCTCACTCTACAAAAACTTTAAAAAAAAAATAGCTAGGTATGGAGGCACTCAACTGTAGTACCAGCACTGGGGGAGCAGAGGCAGGAAGATGGCATTAGCCCAGGAGGTTGAGGCCGCAGTGAGCTATAAGTGCACAACTGCACTCCAGCCTGAATGACAGAGCAGGATCTTGTCTTACAATACAAATAGAAATACAAATAAAATAATGAAATCTCAAGTGGGAGCCCTTTGGTTCTGCAGCCCTTGCAACTTCAGAGCCATGCAGTAGGGCTTTTATAACTGGAAATGAGGAGACCCCTGCCCAGTGCTGTGCATGGTGGCCTATGCCTGCAATCCCAACACTTTGGGAGAACGAGGCAGGTGGATTACCTGAGGTCAGGGGTTCGAGACCAGCTTTCCCAACATGGAAAAACATCATCTCTACTAAAAAAAAATACAAAAAGTAACCAAACATGGTGGTGGGTGCCTGTAATCCAAGCTACTTCAGAGGGTGAGACAGGAGAATGGTTTGAACCTGGGGAGCAGAGGTTGCAGTGAGCTGAGATTGCACTGCTTCACTCCAGCCTCAGTGAAAGAGTGAGACTGTTTCAAAAAAAAAAACTATTATATCAACATGTAATGAATGGTTTATTATTATTATTATTATTATTATTTAAGATGGAGTTTCACTCTTGTTACCCAGGCTGGAGTGCAATGGCACAATCTTGGCTCACTGCAACCTCCAGCTCCTGGATTTAAGCAATTCTCCTGCCTCAGCCTCCCAAGTAGCTGGAATTACAGGTGCCTGCCACCATACCTGACTAATTTTGTGTTTTTAGTAGAGGCAGGGTTTCACCATGTTGGAGGGCTAGTCTCAAAATCCTGACCTCATGTGATCTGCCCACCTTGACCTCCCAAAGTGCTGGGATTATAGGCATGAGCCACCATGCCCAGCCAATTTTATTATTAATATGTAATGAATAATAAATATTTTTAAATTTTTGTTTTGTATTAGTTATATCAACATATAATGGTTTTATTATTAATATGTAATGAATAAAAATATTTTTAAAATTTTGTCCTATTTTTTTAACTTTAATATAATTATTTATATAAATTAAAAGTCTTAGAGATCTTATATAAAGTTAAAAAATGTAAAGGGATGCTAGACCCCAAAAGATTTAGAACTTCTAGTTTAGAAATATTCAGAGTAAGCCACATACAACTTGCTACTTGATCTATTTTCTTTCTTTCTTTTTTGTTTTAGGAGATGGGATGTCTCTCTGTCACCTAGGCTGGAGTACAGTGGTGCAATCACAGCTCACTTCAGGCTTGAACTCCTGGGCTAAGGATCCTTCTGTCTCAGCCTCCTGAGTAGCTGGGACTGTTGATATACATGATGACACCTGGTTAATTTTTAAATTTTTCATAGACGCGGTGTCTCACTTTGTTGGTCAGGCTGGTGTCAAACTCCTGGCCTCCAGTGACCCTTCCACCTCTACCTCCCATCCTAGAGGCATGATCCACCACAACGAGCACTTGTTCAATTTTCTAAAAAAATAAAAATTTCTAAAGTAAGTCTGTGGGGATGATGGCAGGAAGATAAAAGTAAAAAAAGTAATAAAAAAAAAACTGAAGAATCAATTGTAACGATTTATTCCCACATATTCTTTTGACAGCAAGAAAAACATTTAGTAGATACATTTTTTACAAACAAACAAAAGGCAAAGAAACAATGTTGTACAGGAACTTCAACACACACTATAATATTCCCACTTTTCTGATATCAGTTATGGAGATTCTTCGTGGTTTACTTGACTATCACCATCAGTATTTTGGTCCTCTGATCATTTTTATCAACTTCCTCATTTGTTAACTTCTCTCCAAGGTATGTCGTATTGGGACATACTGCTGCTGCACAAACATGGCCAGGGTCATCCTATTATACACATACAATACTTCCCTCATTTCTTTTTTTATGCTCTGTCTCCGTGTTTTGCATTTTTCTTACCTTTATTGTTAGAAACTTCAGAAAGTCAGTTGTACTAATTTATCAACGTTTGCTTCATTAATTTATACTTTGCTTTTATGCAACTTTCCCCAACAGACCTCATTACAATTTCTAACTTTTTTTTTTTTTTTCCTGAGACAGGGTCTTGCTCTGTTGTTCAGGCTAGAGAGCAGTGGTGCTATCACAGCTGACTACAGCCATAATCTCCGAGGTTCAAGTGACCCTCCCACCTCAGCTTCACAAATGGCTCAGACTATAGGTGTTTGCCACTATGCCCAACCAGTATTTGGACTTTTCCTATACATGGGTTCCAGAGGGCTGACTGCGAAATGTGAGTATGTATTAATTTTGGTATATGCTGAGATGTGGGACAGTGTATATGTTTTTATAATTATGCTATAGGACACATATTGTTCCATAGCCTTGAAAATGATAGTTTTAATGCCAAATAATTTTTAATTGAGTGGAATAATGATAATAAAAGTAGAAGCTGGCCAGGTGTGGTGGTTCACACCAGTAATCACAACATTTTGGGAGGCTGAGGCAGGAGGATGGCCTGAGGCCAAGAGTCTGAGACAGGCTGTGGTAACAAAGAAAGTCACCATCCCTACAGAAAAGTACATGAATTAGTCTAGTATGGTGGCGTGTGCCTGTAGTCCTAGCTACTTGAGTCCAGGGAAGCTGAGACTACAGTGAGTTATAATCAAGCCTCTGCACTCCAGCCTGGGTGACAGAGTGAGACCCTGTCTCAAAACAACAAAAAACTGGCAGCTATCCCAGCTATAATCCCAGCACTAAGGCTAAGGAGGGCGGCTAAGGTAGTAGGATTGCTTGAGGCCAGCAGTATGGTGAGACACTGTCTCTATTATTTTAAAAAATTGCCAAGCTTTACCTTGGAAGGCTTATATACAATTTAAACACCCCCCATAGTATAAGAAAGTGCCCATTTCACTCTACCTTTGCCAGCACATGGCATTATAATTTAATACATTATTTTTAAAAATTATTTTAAAAAGATAAAGACCTCATGTTGCTTTATTTATTTGTCACATTTCAACTTCTTTCCTTGTCTTAGTTTATTAGCTCTGTTTCTTTTCTGTCTGTAAATGGTTGCCTTTGTTGTTTCGTTCTTCGAGACAGGGTCTTGCTCTGTCACCCAGGCTTGACTGTAGTGGGATAATCATAACTCACTGCAACCCTGACCCCCCAGGCTGAAACCACCCTCCCTCTTCAGCTTCCTGAGTAGCTGGGACTATAGGTGTGCACCTCCACACCCAGCTAAACTTTTTCTTTTTTTGGATAGAGACAGGGTCTTGCCATGTTTCCCAGGCTGGTCTCTAGCTCCTACCTCAAGCAATCCTCCTGTACTGGTATCTTACGTTGCTGGAATTTCAGACATGAGCCACCATGCCTGGCCCTGGCTAGTCTTACATAATCTCTAGAGTGCTCTTTACTTTGTGCTAGCCAATCTCATTATGCTGTTCCCCTGTTAATAATGAATAATTCTCGGTATTAAATTTTACCACTTTAAACTTTTGAGTGGTTTATGTCTCATGATTGGACTATAACTAATACAGAGTTGATTTTAGGAAGGGTTCCAGGAGATAGACCCATGCAGATGGGATTTGGGCATAGGTTTAGTTATCCAAGGGGCAGTGCTGAGCTTCTTGCCAATGGGAAATGGGATGCTGGTGATTTTGAGGAAGTGACCTTATCATGACTCAAGCTACCACTTACTGTTGATTGTGATGAAATGCCAGTGGATGTACTTGAGCAGGGGGTGCCCAGCCCCTGAGCCGTGGAGCTGTAAGGAGCCACACAGCAGGAGGTGAATGGGGTCTAATAAGGGAAGCTTCATCTGTATTTACAGCCACTCCCTGTTGCTCACATTCCCACCTGAGCTCCACTTTCTCTCAGATCAGCAATAGCATTAGATTCTCTTAGGAGCATGAACCCTATTGTGAACCAGGCATGCGAGGGATCAAGGTTGCACAGTCCCTGTGAGAATCTAATGCCTAATGATCTGTCACTTTCTCCCATCATACTCAGATGGGACCATCTAGTAGCAGAAAAACAAGTTTAACATGCCCACTAATTCTACATTATGGTGAGTTCTATAATTATTTCATTATATATCACAATATAATAATGGAAATAAAGTACCCAATAAATGTAATGTGCTTGAATATTTTGGCTCTGCTCTTGCCTCCCAGCAGCCTCTCCAGGCCTAGATATTTTTCCAGTTGGCCTCTACAGGCCAAGCTCATAGCTCACAATGGTCCATTTAGGTCCATACCCTGCCTCGTGGTTGTCTTTGCAGATGAGGCTACTGCCTCACAGCAGCCTCCACAGGCCCAGCTTCATCATTACTGTGGACTCTTTAGGCCCAGCTCCTGCCTCCCAGCCTTCTCTCCAGGCCCAGAACTTTCTCAAGTTGACCTCATCAGGCCCAGCTCCTGCCTTTCATCGGTCTCCAAGGGCCAGCTTTTGCTTTACGACCACCTTCCAAGACCCAGCTCCTGTTTTACATGGCCTCTTGAGGCCCAACTTCTGCCTCTCAGTGTCTGGTACAGGCCCAGCTCCTCCCTTACAATGGCCACTTTAGTCACAGCTCCTACCTCTGGGTGGGTTATCTGGGCCCAAAATGTCCACAAGTCAGCCTCTCAAGGCCAAGCTCTTCTTCCCAGCTGTGCCTAGAGGGTCATCGCCTGCCTCAGAACAACCTCTTTTGGCTTAGCTCCTGCCTAGCTCCTGGTGGCCTTTTTAGGCCAAAAACTGCCTCAAGTCAAGCTCTCCTGGCCCACCTTCAGCCTCTCAATATCTTGGACAGGCCCAGCTCCTGAGTGACAGTGTCCTCTCCAGCCCAGCTCTTGTCTCGCAGTGGACTCTCCAGGCCCAGCTTTTGCCTTATGGTGGTCTTCCCTGAACAAGTTTTTGCCTGCCTCCTGGCAGCCTTGACAGTCCCAGGTCCTACCTCACACTAACCTTATTAGGCCCAGCTCACAGTGGCCTCTGCAGGCCCAGCTCCTGTCCCCTGACAGGCTGTCCAGGCCAAAAACTTCCTCAAGTTGGCCTTTTTTGGGCACAGCTCCTGCCTCTCACTGGCCTCTTTAGGCAAAGCTCACGCTTCTCAGTGGCCTCTTCAGGCCCAGTTACTGCATCTCGGCCTCACCAGACAACTTTCTCAAGTCTGCCATTCCAGGTCCAAATCTGCCTCCTAGCGGCCTTTATAGGCCCAAACTCTGCCTCACAGCAGACTCTCCAGACCCAGTATCTGCTCCCCTGAGAGGATGTTTCTCCATGTTCTTGGTATCCTGTCCTCTCAAGAATGAGAGAGAGGACCACAGTAAATGCCGGACTCAGTGTTTGTCGAAAGTGATTTATTTAAAAGAGAGAGAAACAGGAGAAGGAGAGAGAAACAGCTAACTCTCATACTGAGTGAGAGAATCCAGAAAGATGGAATCCAGGAGAGGAAAACAGCTTCCACACTGAGTGGAAGGGAATAGAGAGTGTTCATGGAAGGAAACCCAAACATGGAGTCCAAAGGGGTGTGGAAGAGGGACTTTTAACCTGGGAGGAAATCTCACCTTCTCTAAGACACCTGGCCAATGAAAGGAGTTCCTTAGAACTTCAGCTGGAGTGATTGACTCTTAGTTTCTTCCTGTGCCCTTGAAATTCAGACATAAACCATTAAATCTCCCAGAGGGGAGAGAGATGGGGAGGAGGGCATGGCGCTAGGAAGTTCTTGCCCTTAACACTACGCCTCCTTGTGGACACAGAAAGAGAACACATTCCCTCATTGTGTCAAGACAAGTTCCTGGCCTAGGTAGATGGAATACTGTAGAAAAATGTGTGTGTGTGTGTGTGTGTGTGTGTGTGTGTGTGTGTGTGTGTGTGTTTGTGTGTGTACATTCTTGCACACAGATGTGGGGGGTAGAAGCAGGGGGTTAAATTTGATAAAACCAGAAGCGGGCAGGCTGCTGGGAGGGGCACTTGTTTTGACAGCAGCTGTATAACTCTAGAGTTAAGAAATAATTGTAAGCCTCAGTTTTGTCTCCTGGCAAATAAAGATTATAATTTCTGCCTTGATATATCAATTAGGTGGTCCACTATATGCCAAATATCTAGTATATAATAGGTGCTGAATAAATACCACTTTCTGTAGCTCATTCTTAATCACTGCTTAGTTTTTTAAAGTTTAGAATAATAAAGGCTCTTGTAAAAATTATTTCTAATTATTATATAAAATCCAAGTCCTATAGAAAAGTACAAAGAGGCTGAGTGTGGGGTGGCTCACACCTGTAATTCCAGCATTTTGGGAGGCTGAGGTGGGCAGATTACATGAAGTCAGGAATTCGAGACCAAAATGAGCAACATAGCAAGATCCATCTCTACAAAAAATTAAAAACCAGTTATGGTAATGCACACCTGTAGTCCCAACTACTCAGGAGGCTGAGGCAGGTGGATCATTAGAACCCAGGAGTTGGAGACTTCAGCCTGGGCAACAGAGTGAGATCCTGTCTGAGAGAGAGAGAGAGAGAGAGAGAGAGAGAGAGAGAGAGAATTACAGAGAAGCAAGTAACAAATAATGAAATTTTCAATGACCAAGAAATAACTCTTAACATTAGGTGATATGGCTGGGCGAGATATTTCATGTCTGCAATTCCAGCCCTTTGGGAGGCCAAGGTTTGCAGATCACTTGAAGTCAGGAGTTCGAGACCAGCCTGGTCAACATGGCAAAACTCCATCTCTACTAAAAATTCAAAAATTAGCCGGGCATCGTGGTGGGCACCTGTAATCTCAACTACTCAAGGGGCTGAGGGGGTGAGAATCGCTTGAGCCTGGGAGGTGGAGGTTGCAGCGAGCCAAGACTGTACCATTCCACTCCAGCCTAGGTAAGAAAGTGAGACTCTGTCTCAAAAACAACAACAAAAAAAGGTGATAATTAATTCAAAACTCTTTTTGTGCAAATAGGTAGTTAGATAAACAAATGGATTAAAAATAACTACATATTTTGTATGTGTTTTAGTTTAAATATATATATAACTTTCATTTTGCTTGATACAACATAAGCTCATGAAATAGAAGCTGAAGGTGGGAACATTTCTGAACTTCAGATAAATGCCTATGTGCAAGTGATATCTTTTCATTCAACATTCATTAAAATTATGAAAAAAGATAAAAGTACCATAATTCTTTTTAATCTGCAGTTTCTATTTTCACCCACAGCTGCTGTATTTTTGAAATTGGTGCATTTTTGAGAGTTTCTATTTAATGAGTGTATACTTGGATGACATCTTTCTTGGGAGAATATTCTTGATTCATTTTCCTTTTTTTTTTTTTTTTTTTTTTAGTTCTTTCTTTAAGCTCTGACTCTATTGTCATCTAGTTCTGGCTGGGGCTATGGGAGGGTCTGAGGCTGGCTGGAGGTTCTTCTCACATGTGCATTATGTTTTCCTGCTGAAAGGCCAGTGGAGTACTTTTTTTTTTAATCACTGAAGTTCAATAGCTTAGCCAGATGGCTGTAGGCCAGTCATTCTGTATCAGTTTTTCGAGGTATATGGTGTGCCCTTCGACTACTGATTAGGTACTTCTCTATCTCTGCATTCCTTCCTTTCTTTTCACTCTCTCTCCTTTCCCTCCCTCCCTTCCCTTCCCTTCCTCCCTTCCTTTCCTTCTTTCTTCCCTCCCTCCCTCCCTCCTTCCATTCTTACATTTCTTCCTTTCTTTCAAGACAGGGCCTTGCTCTGTCACCCAGGTTCTAGAACAAAGTGGTGTCTTCATAGCTCACTGCAGCCTGAAACTTCTGGGCTCAACAACTCTTCCCATCTCAACCTCCCACATAGCTGGGACTCCAGGCATGCACCACCACACCTGGCTAATTTTTGTTACTTTTCTAGAGATGGGGTTTTCCTATGTTGTCCAGGCTTTTCTCGAACTCCTGGCCTCAAGCTATCCTCCTACCTTAGTCTCCTAAAGCACTGGGATTATAGGTGTGAGCCCCCATGCCCAGCCCTGCTTTTTTGGTTTTTTTTTTAGGTTCTCTAACTCAGTGTCACCAATGGACAACCCAGTGTTAGACTACTATCTCTAATTTCCATAACTTTTTCCAGTTGCTTTTATGTAGTTATTTTATCCTCTGATTCACTTTTATTTTTTATTTTTTTATTTTTATTTTTTGAGACAGAGTCTTACTCTGTCACCCAGGCTGAAGTGCAGTGGTGCGATCTCGGCTCACTGCAACATTTGCCTCCCAAGTTCAAGCAATTCTCCTGCCCCAGCCCCCAAAAGTAGCTGGGATTACAGGTGTATGCCACCACATCTGGCTAATTTTTGTATTTTTAGTAGAAATGGGGTTTCACCATGTTTGCCAGTCTTGTCTCAAACTCCTGACCTCAGGTGATCTGCCCGCCTCAGTCTCCCAAATTGCTGGGGTTACAGGTGTGAGCCACTGTGCCCAGCTGCCACATTTTCTTTATTCTTTTTTTGATTGATGGAAGGAAACTTAGGTTGATTCCAACTCTTCACTATGGTGAAGAGTTGTCTGCAAATTTTTTATGCTTGTCATCTCTTCCCTTGAATATGAACTTAGTGCCCTGCTTCTGTAAGTAGAATACAGCGGAAGTGTTGCTCATGACCTGCCATTGTTAGGTCGTAAAAGATGACACTGTTTCCGCTTGGCTCTCCTTCCTGGGATGGGTGCGCTAGAACCCATTCACCATTTTGTGAGAAAGCCCAGACCATGTAGGGAGGTTATGTGTGGGTGTCCCACCAGATAGCCCCAGCTGAGGCCCGAGCTGACAGCCCACATTAACCAGGAGATAATTGAGCAGGAAATTTTCGAGAGTATTCTAACTCCATACTGTTTGAAAGCAACCACATCCTCAGCCAGAACTGCCTAGGTGAGTCTAATCAGTCTCCAGAATTGTGAGAAGACTAATAAGCATCATCGTAACTTTATACCTTGGGGTTGTTTTTTTTTGTTACTCTGTGTGTGTGTGTGTGTGTGTGTGTGTGTGTGTGTGTGTGTGTGTGAGATACTTTTCTGAGATGGAGTCTTACTCGGTCCCTTAGGCTGGAGTGTGATGGCATGATCTCAGCTCACTGCAACCTCCACCTCCAGAGTTCAAATGATTCTCCTGTCTCAGCCCCCTGAGTAGCTAGGATTATAGGTGTATGATACCACACCTGGCTAATTTTTGTATGTTTAGTAAAGACGAGGTTTCGTCGTGTTGGCCAGGCTGGTCTGTAACTCCTGATGTTGTGATCTGCCTGCCTTGGCCTCCCAAAGTGCTGGGATTACAGACATGAGCCACCGTGCCTGGCTGGTATGTTACACAGCAATAGGTAGCAAATACACCAAGTCATCTTCCAATAGAAATATTATGTCACTTCTCCACTTGACAGCATTTAATGGTTTAGAATTAAGTGTAAAATAAAGACAAAACCCAATCCTGAATCCATCTGACAAGGGATTAATAACCCTTGATTCTATAAGGAGCTCAGGGGGGAACAAAATCAATAGAAAAAAACTAATAATCTGATTAAATGGACAATAGATCAGAATGGACATTTCTCAAAAGAAGACATACAAATGGCAAACGGGTATATGAAAAGGTGCTCAACATCACTGATCATCAGATAAATGCAAATTAAAACTACAATGAGCTATCATCCCACCCCAGTTAAAGTGGCTTATATCCAAAAGTCAGGCAATAACAAATGCTAATGAAGATGTAGAGAAAAGGGAACACTGGTACACTGTTGGTGGGGATGTAAATTAGTGCAACCACTATGGAGAACGGTTTGGAGGGTCTCAAAAAACTAAAAAGAGAGCTACTTTATGACACAGTAATTCTACTGCTGGGTATATACTCAAAGGAAATCAGTATATGAAAGAAATATCTACATTTCTATATTTATTGTAACACTATTCACAATAGCCAAGATTTGGAAGCAATCTAAGTGTCCATTAACAGGTGAATGGACAAAGAAAATGTGATGCATATACACAATAGAATATTATACAGCCATGAAAAAGAATAGAATCCTGTTATTTGCAATAGCATGGGTAGAACTGGAGTTCATTATTTTAACTAAAATTAGCCAGACACAGAAAGACAAATTTTGCATGCTCCCAGTCATATATGGGTGTTAAAAATTAAAGCAATTGAGTTTATGGAAATAGAGAGTAGAATGATGGTTACCAAAGGCTGGGAAGGGTAGTGGGCTGGAGGGGGGTGCACAGGAATAATTAATGGGTACAAAAATACAGTTAGAATGAATAGGATGTAGTACTTGGTAGTACAACAGAGATGGTAAACAATAATTTATTGTATATTTTAAAATTGCTAAAAGAGGCCAGCCGTGGTGGCTTATGCTTGTAACCCCAGCACTTTGGGAGGCCAAGCCAGGAGGATCACCTGAGGTCAGGAGTTCAAGACCAGCCTGACCAACATGGTGAAACACTGTCTCTACTAAAAATACAGACATTAGCAGGGCTTGATGGCACACGCCTGTAGTCCTAGCTACTCAGGAAACTGAGGCTGGAGAATCACTTGAACAAGTGGGGGCGGGAGGGTGGATGTTGCAGTGAGCTGAGATTGCACCATTGCACTCCAGCCCAGGAGAGAGAGCTACGCTCTACCTCAAAAAAAAATAAAAATAAAAAGAAGAAAAAAGGAAAAGAGCATAATTGAATTGTTCATAAAACGAAGAAAGGATAAATGCTTAAAGTGAGGGGTATTCCATTTACCCTGATGTAATTATTACACATTGCATGACTGTATCAGAACATCTCATGTACCCCGCAAATATATATTCCTACTATGTACCCACAAAAATTTAAAGCATTCTTAACCACCAATCTTGGCCAGATGTAGTGTACAAACCTGTAATTCTAGTGCTTTTTGAGGCCAGGATGGGAGGATCACTTGAGTCCGGGAGTTTGAGACCCACCTAGGCAGCACAGCAAGACTCCTATCTCTAATAACAATGAAAAGAAATTAGCCAGGCCTGGTGGGGTTTGTGCCTATAGTCCCAGCTACTTGAGAGGCTGAGATGACAACATTCCTTAAACCCAGGAGAGGTTGAGGCTGCAGTGAGCTATGATTGCCCCACTGCACTCCAGTCTGGGTCATAGAGTGAGACCATGTCTCTTTAAAAAACAAATCAATCCTAGCATGATCTGACCCTGCCTGCCACCTCTATTCTGTTCCTCTTTCTCATTGTGCCTTGGGCATCTGGGCTTCTTTTCTGTTTCTGTAAATGCCAAGCAGTTTCCCTCTTCAAGACCATTGCACAGGCTCTTCCCTGCCCAAAATGGACTTCCCACACCTCCTGCCACAGCTGAATTTTTCTCATATTTCAGACCTCAGCTCACACATTGCCTCTGCGGAGAAATTCCCTCTCATCCTGTGAAGGGGGGAATCATCTTCTGCATTGCCTTGTCCTGCCTGTTCTCTCAAAGCAGATATCACACTCAAAAATCAACTTGTTATTTATTGAATTGCTTGTCTGCATGTTCTCCCAAAGTCACACTAAATGTGAACAGAAGCTTCCTACAGCAGGAGTCTCATCTTGTTCGTTCTCATAACCTAATCTAGTAATTGCACATAGTAGGCATGCAATAAATTTCATCAGAATGAATAAGTATTAAGGGGCCAGTCACGGTGGCTCTCATCTATAATCTCAGTGCTTTGGGAAGCCGAGGCAAGTGCAGGAGTTTGAGACCAGTCTGGTCAACATGGTAAAACCCCATCTCTGCTAAAAATACAAAAATTAGCTGGGTGTGGAGGTGCACACCTGTAATCCCAGCTACTCAGAAGGCTGAGGCAGGCGAACTGCTTGAACCTGGGAGGTGGAGGTTTCAGTGAGCCAGAGGTTGCAGTGAGCCAAGATTGTGCCACTACACTCCAGCCTGGACAACACAGTGAGACTCTACCTCAAAAAAAAAAAAAAAAAAGATATAGATAAGCATCAAGGAAGAGAGATTTTGTGATTTACCACCTTTTCAGGAAAATCCTACTTAACATTGACATTTTCTATTTGATGTATTTCTATAATAGGAAATTGAAACTGATCTAATTTTTAAAAATGAATCTGGGCATGGTGATTCATGCCTGTGATCCCAGCATTTTGGAAGGCTGAAGTGGGGGAATCATGTGAGGCTAGGAGTTTAAGACAAGCCTGGGCAACATACTGAGACCCCCTTCTCAGCAAAAATGACTTTCAATTAACCAGGTATGCCAGTCGCAGTGGCTTACACCTGTAATCCCAGCACTTTGGGAGGCTGAGGTGGGTACACCACCTCAGGTCAGTAGTTTGAGACCAGCCTGGACAACATGGCAAAACCCCGTCTCTACTAAAAATACAAAAATTAGTTGGGCGTGGTGGTGGGTGCCTGTAATCCCAGCTACTCAGGAGGCTGAGGCAGGAGAGTTTCTTGAACCTGGAAGGTGGCGTTTGCAGTGAACCGAGATTGCACCACTGCACTCTAGCCTGGGCAACAGAGCAAGACTCCATCTAAATAAATAAATAATAATTAAATTAAATTAAATTAGGAAGTAAAACCACGTGTCCCCTAGGATCCTTTCCTCTTAGTCATTCTATGAGTTAATTAAAGAGATTTGTTTTCTCATATGCATACATCCAAAAATGTACTCAAGGTAGATTTTCCATGTTTCCTGGTATCTTGTTATTGCCCCACATGAGGTGGGAGTATTTGGAGGAGAAGCTCTTCCTTGCTTCCTTTATTTTCTTTTTAGAGATGAAATCTCTCCCTGTCACCCAGGCTGGAGTGCAGTGGTACAATCCTGGATCACTGCAACCTCAAACTCCTGGCCTCCAGTCATCCTCCAGTTCCAGCCTCTGGAGTACCTGGGAAAACAGGCACACACCAGCATGCCAAGCCTGTTGCCCAGGCTAGTCTCAGACTCCTTGCCTCAAATGATCCTTCTGCCTCAGCCTCCCAAAGTGCTGGGATTACAAGTGTGAGACATGGTGCCTGGCCCTTCATTGCTTTTTAATAACCTTAATTACCTTCTTTTGAATAGCTTTAGAACTACAATGTTTTTGTCTTTTGAGGCTAGAATTGAAGCTGATTTCCACATATAGTCATTTTGAGTCAAGTCTTTTGAATAAAGTTAGTGGCTAGAGATGATGACACAATTTTGGCTGAAACAGTTTCTGAGAAAGCACACTGTGGACTCTAAAATGTGTGTGCTAGTCACCGGGCCACAGTTCACTCTTCTTGCCAAACTCAGAATTGCAAATGAAAATTATTTATTTTATTATTATTTTTATTATTATTTGTTTTAGATGGAGTCTCCCTCTGTCACACAGGCTGGAGTGCAGTGGCATGATCGCAGCTCACTGCAACCTCCACCTCCGGGTTCCAGTGATTCTCCTGCCTCAGCCTCCCGAGTAGCTGGGATTACAGGTATGTACCACCACACCTGGCTAATTTTTGTACTTTTTTTTTCCTTTTTGAGATGGACTCTCACTCTGTCACCCAGGCTGGAGTGCAATGGTCCAGTCTCAGCTCACTGCAACCTCCACCTCCCCAGTTCAAGCGATTCTCCCTGCTTCACTTTCCCAAGTAGCTGGATTACAGGTGCCTACCACCATACCTGGATAAATTGATTTTCAGTAGAGACAGGGTTTCACCCTGTGAGCCGGGCTGGTCTCTCACTCATAATCTCAAGTGATCTGCCTGCCTTGGCCTCCCAAAGTGTTGGGATTACAGGCATAAGCCACCACTACTGACCTAATTCTTGTACTTTTAGTAGACATAGGGTTTCACCATGTTAGTCAGGCTGGTTTCAAACACCTGACCTCAGGTGATCCACCCGGTTCAGCTTCCAAAATTATTGAGATTAAAGGCATGATCCACTGTGCCTGGCCAATTTTTTCTAATATCAAAGGAATCACCAGGGTCTTCCCTTTCTTTTGATTCATTTATTTTCTTGGTTCAGAAATTTTTTAAAAAATATGGAATGCTTTATGAATTTGTGTTTCATCCTTTCACAGGGAGCATGCTCTTCTTCTCCGTGTCATGCCAATTTTACTGTATGTGCTGCCAAAGTGAGCACTGGTTCTGTGTTTGTTTATTTGTTTATTTATTTTTGAGACAGGGTTTCACTGTGTCTTCCAGGCTGGAATACAGTGACATGATCATGGCTCATTGCAAACTCTGCTTCCCAGGGCTCAATAAATCTCCTGCCTGGGCCTTTCAAAGTGTGGAGATTACAAGTGTGAGCCACTGTGTCCAGCCTGCAATGTTTAACTGCTGATTTTGATGCCTGGTTTTGGTTGTACTAGACACTCCCACTACTTTTTTCTTTTAAAATTCCTGGTTTGTTCAGCTCCTTCAAAGGATCTTTGGTGTTTTATACATCCTAATATGTGAGGCCAGGTGTGGTGGCTAGTGCCTGTAACCCCAGCATTTGGGGAAGCCAAGGTGGGAGGATCTCTCGACACCAAGAGTTCAAAACCAGTCTGGGCAACATAGTGAGACCCCTGTCTCTACAAGAACTAATAAATTAGCTGGACGTGGTGGTGCATGTATGTAGCCCCAGCTCTTGGAAGGCTGAGGCAGGAAGATCACTTGAGCCCAAGAGGTTGAGGCTTTAGTGAGCCATAACCATGCCAGGGCACTCCAGCTTGGGTGACAGAGTAAAACCCTGTCTCAAAAAAAAAAAAAAAGACTAATAATTGCAGAAACATTTTCTATGCTCCAGGTTACTTTAAAAATTAGGCCTAATCTTGGCCAGGCATGGTGGCTCATGCTGCAATCCCAGCACTTTAGGAGGCTGAGGTGGATGGATCATTTGAGGTCGGGAGTTCAAGATCAGCCTGGCCAACATGGCAAAAACCTGTCTCTACTCAAAATACAAAAAATTAGCCTGGTGTAGTGGCAGGTACCTGTAATCCCAGCTACTCAGGAGGCTGAGGCATGAGAATCACTTGAACCTGGGAGATGGAGGTTGCAGTGAGCCAAGATTATGACACTGTACCCCAGACTGGGCAACAGACCAAGGCTCTGTTTCAAAAAAAAAAAAAAAAAAGAAAAGAAAATTATGAAAACTGTCTCTTGAGTATATGGGCACCTCCTGAACAGGGAGGTGGTTGAGTGGAGGTCCTGGTAGGTGGGAAGGGATATCCTGGCAAGGCAGAAGCTGGGACTTCAGTGAGTTCAGTGTCTGGACCTCAGTGGTGCCCTTTGTCACAAGTATCCATCTGCATTCACTGACTTATATGGGGAACCTGGGGGAAAAACCAATGATATGATTTGGCTGTGTCCCCACCCAAATCTCATCTTGAATTTCAGCTCCCATAATCCCCTTGTGTTATGGGAGGGACCCAGTAAAAGATAAATGAATCATGGGAGCTAGTTTTTCCCATGCTGTTCTCATGATAGTGAGTATGCCTCATGAGATCTGATGGTTTTATAAAAGGGTAATTCCCCTGCACACACTTTCTTGCCTGCTACCATGTAAGACATGCCTTTGGTCTCCTTTGCCTTCTGTCATGATTGTGAGGCCTCCCCAGCCATCCTAAACAGTGAATCCATTTAACCTCTTTTTAAAATAAATTATCCAGTCTCAGGTATGTCTTTATTAGCAGCATGAGAATGGATGAATACAACTTCAATAGCTTAAATAGGTCCAGCCACCACTCCAGAAGATACAGAATGATAAACCATGGCTGCATCCCCATAGTGCTAACTCAGCATATGTGCAGAGTATATGAGCTGTGGGGCTATGGTAGCCTCCACCTAGATTTTAAAACATGAACTGAAAAGCCAGGAGCCCCAGGCAGAAATTTGTCACAGAGGTGGAGCTACTGCAAAGACCCCACCAGGGCAATGCCTAATGGAGCTGCAAGGGTGCAACCACCTAGACCCAACAACTGTAGAGTTTTTTGTTTGTTTGTTTGTTTATTTTGCCTGATGGAACACAAGGCCTCAAAAAATTGTATAAAGACTCATAACTGTTCCTCTCCACGGAAATCTTTAGTAAAAGGTGAAAGGTTCATAGGACCTGAAGAGAAACCAGAATATTATTATTATTATTAATTTTTTTTTTTTTGAGACAGAGTCTTGCTCTGTCACCAGGCTGGAGTGCAGTGGCTCGCTGCAACCTCTGCCTCCTGGGTTCAAGCCATTTAATAAGTGTGACTTAATAAACTTGGGGTCCTTAACATCTCATACCATGGCTAATGCAACAGTTTGCATCTCCTTAATTCTTTCATTTCTTTAGCATGCTCCACATACTAGCAGCTGATAAATGTCTTTAAGCATCGGATTTATCATATCATCCCTTCTGAAAAAAGTCAGAATCACTTGTAATAAAATGAGAGACTGATACCCAGACTATTGACATGGCATTTCAAAACCCCAAAAGTATAATCCTAATCTAGCTTTTTTTTTTTACTTTTTTTTTTTTTTTTTTTTTTTTTTACTTTTTTTGAGATGGAGTCTCACTCTGTCACCCAGGCTGGAGTGCAGTGGTGCAGTCTCTGCTCACTGCAATCTCTGCTTCCTGGGTTCAAGTGATTCCCCTATCTCAGCCCCTTGAGTAGCTGGGATTACAGGCATATGCCACCACACCCAGCTAGTTTTACATTTTTAATAGAGATGGGTTTTCTTCATGTTGATCAGGCTGGTCTCGAACTCCTGACCCCAGGTGATCTGCCTGCCTTGGCCTACCAAAGTGCTGGGATTACAGGCATGAACCACCATGCCCAGCCCACAAAACACTTTTTTAAAACTTTTCATCATTTTTTTTCTGAAGGGGTGAAATAATCTCTGTGCTGAGGACTTCCATTTTGTGGGGAGGAAAAGATGTTTGCTGTGGGCCTATTGTTTGTGCAAAGATCCTAATAGCTAACATTTTTTGACTGTCCATTCATTCATTCATTCAAAATATATATACTGGGACCAGGCATGTGGCTCATGCCTATAATCCCAGCACTTTGAGAGGCCGAGGCAGGTGGATCACTTGAGATCAGGGGTTCGAGACCAGCCTGGGCAACATGGTGAAACCCCACTTCTACTAAAAATTAGCAAAGTGTGGTGGCTACTTAGGAGGCTGAGGCAGGAGAATTGCTTGAACCTGGGAGGCAGAGGTTGCAGTAAGCCAAGATCACACCACTGCACTCCAGCCTGGGCAACTGAGTGAGACTCCATCCCAAAAACAAACAAACAGAAAAAAAAGCAAAAAACACACAAAATACCCACAATGAGAGCCCTCTATAGAGTCATCAAAAATCCTAAAGCCGAAAGCACTAACAATGCAAAAGATTGGGAGGATGTGTTGTAACAGAGACTCATGCAGCTCTAATGGGAGTTTACATCGGTACACCCACTTCAGAAAACTGTTTGATAGTGTGGTGGTGGTGTTAGAAACACACTCAGATCTCATTTTATTTTTTTATTTTCTTATAAACAGTCTTCCTCTGCGACCCAGGCTGGAGTGCAGTGGAGCCATCTCTGCTCCTTGTAACCTCTGCCTCCTGGCTGCAAGCAATTCTCCTGCCTCAGCCTCCCAAGTAGCTCAGACTACAGTCACCCACCACTATGCCTGGCTAATTTTGTATTTTTAGAACAGATGGGGTTTCACTGTGTTGTCCAGGGCAGTCTCAAACTTCTGACCTCAAGTGATTTGCCCGTCTCAACCTCGCAAAGTGGTGGAATTACAGGTGCACACCTGTAAGAGAGCATACTGGCTGGGTGCTATGGCTCACACATATAATCCCAGTACTTTAGATGGCTGAGGTGGGCAGATCATGAGGTCAGGAGATTGATACCATCCTGGCCAACATGGTGAAACACTGTCTCTATTAAAATACAAAAATTAGCTGGGTGTGGTGGCGCATGCCTATAGTTCCAGCTACTAGGGAGATTGAGGCAGGGGAATCGCTTGAACCCAGGAGGCAGAGGTTGCAGTGAGCCGAGATCACGCCACTGCATACCAGCCTGGGTGACAGAGAGAGACTTTGTCTCAGAAAAAAAAAAAAAAGAGAGAGAGAGAGAGCCTACTGCAAGATGTCTGGCTGGCCAAGATATTCCATCTGCTACACACTTGGGCCCACCACAGGCTTCATGCTGAGGCATGCTCTTCCCAGGCTGTGCCAGCCAATGACTCTGCAGGCCATGAATTCCAGATTGAGGCCATTCCTGCCTTATGAACAGCTCCTATGTGGACAGTCTGCTCTGGGCTCTCTGCAGAGCTCTCAAACAGTTGTCAGACCTGCATTGTGGTCAGTATGCTCTGCATGAATATTGGTTTTGTTTATTTTATTTTTAGATAGGATTTGGAGTACAGTGACTCAATCATGGCTCATTGTAGCCTCCACCTCCTGGGCTCAAGCAATCCTCCCACCTCACCCTCCCCAGTAGCTAGGACCACAGATGCATACCACTATGCCCAGCTAATAATTTTATTTTTTTTGTAGAGACAGGGTCTTGCCATATTGCCCAGACTGTTCTTGAACTCCTGGCCTCAAGTGATCCCCCCTGTCTTGGCTTCTCAAAGTTCAGGGATTATAGCCGTGAGCCACTGTGTCCGTCCATGCCTTTGAAAATTTTTTTTTATTTTTTTAATTTTTATTATTATTATTTTTGAGACAGAGTCTTGCTCATTCTGTCACCCAGATGGGAATGCAGTGGTGTGATCTCAGGTCACTGTAACTTCCCCATCCTGAGTTCAAGTGATTCTCTGGCCTCAGCCTCCCAAGTAGCTGGGATTACAGGCACTCATGACCATGCCAGGCTAATTTTTGTATTTTTAGTAGAGATGGAGCTTTGCCATGTTGTCCATGCTGGTCTCAAAGTCTGGACCTCGGGTGATCTGCCTGCCTTGGCCTCCCAAAGTGCTGGGCTTACAGGCATGAGCCACCTCACCTGGTCCATCCATACTTATTCTTGCTCCCCCTTTCTTTATTCTTCACAGGTTTTTTTTCCTGTCAACCTCTTGCACATCAAATTCCAGCTTGGCATCTGCTTCTTGTGTTATGGAACTGAACTGGTATCAGCTCACCTGGTTGCTCCTTTGTTCATTGTACTCTCATGGCACAATGGCTACTGGGAGTACCCTTCCTGCAGTCCAGGAAGTAAAACTTATGTTGCTGAAAGATCCTTTGTCTCAGTGCCAATTTTTCTTTGTGGCACAGAGCATCTATTTCCAACACTACCTGAGGCCAGGAGTTTGAGACCAGCCTGGGCAATGTAGCCAGACACCATCTATACAAAATTAAAGAAAATTAGTCAAGCATGGTGGTGGACACCTGCAGCTGGGATTACAGGCATGTGCTACCATGCCCAGCTCATTAGTAGAGACAGGGTTTCACCATGTTGGTCAGGCTGGTCTCGACCTCCTGACCTCAAGTGATCCACCTGCCTTGGCCTCCCAAATTGCTGGTATTACAGACATGAGCTGCTGTATCAGGCCCGAAATTTTTTTTATTAAAAAGACAGGGTCTCCCTTTGTCACCCAGGCTAGAGTGCAGTGGCACAATCATAGCTCACTATACCCTTGAACTCCTGGGCTCAAGCAGTCCTCCCACTTAACCTCCCATGGAGCTGGGACCACAGGAACTTTTCTACTTCCCACAATTCCCTCCTCTTTTACTTTATAGTTTTCCTTTTTAAACCTTTTTAAACATGTTTTGGCTTAGCTGTTCTGCCTGAGTTTTTAAAAGAAAAACCTCTCTCTTTTCTCTTTACACCACTTCTATTTAGTTTTACTTCCCATCTCTCTCTCTCACACACACGCACACTTTCTCTTACTATTTTCTGACATACAGGAACCCTTTTTTAATATTTTGCTGGCTGGAGCCAGACTTGCCTTGGGCCGCTGCTTGTGCTGCTGGCTGTGTTTACCTTCTTGCTTATCACGTTGTTCGATGACTTTTCAGGGTTAAGTGCCTGGAATTTTTCTTGAAGAAATTTAAGCTTTTTTTTAATGTTCATGCTTGCATAGGCCTGCAGGCACTGCACCTTCTCACTTGGAACACCTGGATTGACAGAGGCAGTATTTACTCATGCAATCAATACCATCTCACTCAACAATTCCACTCCGGATGTATTCCCAATAGAAATGAGAGCTTATGCTGGCTGGGCAGGGTGGCTCATGCCTGTAATCCCAGCACTTTGGGAGACTGAGCCAGGAGAATCACTTGAACGCAGGAGGTAGAGGTTGCAGTGAGTCATGATTACGCCATTGCACTCCAGCCTGGGCAACAAGAGCAAAACTCTTTCTCCAATTAAAAAATAAATAAATAAAAGTAAGAAATGAGCGCTTATGTCCATCAAAATTCATTCATAGAATGTTCATAGCAACTTAATTCGTGATAGCTAAAAATGAGCCAGGTGTCCAACAGCAGTAGAATGCATAAATAAAATTGTGGATATCTAATATAATGGATTATTACACAGTAATGAAAAATAACAGTCACTATCTGCAATAACATGGATAAACCTCCCAGACATAAAAGAAGCCAGATGATCAAGAAATCTCATTAACAAGAGATATAAAAGGAATCAGTAAGAAGGGAAGCTGCAGGAATCCACTTAGATTTATGAAAATAATTATGGATGAAGAGTCAGGATTTTTTTTTTTAATTAGGGTCTCTGTCATCCAAGTAGGAGTATAGTGGGGCAATATTGGCTCATTGCAGCCTCAACCCACACACCCATCCCAAGACCCCTGGGCTCAATCAGTCCTCCCCCCTCAGCCTCCCAAGTAGCTGGAACAACAGACATGCACCTGCACACCTGGCTAATTTTGTATATTTTTTGCAGAGACCAGAGTTCCTATGTTGCTCTGGCTGGTCTCGAACTGCTGGCCTCAAGCAATCCTCCTGCCTCAGCCTGTCAAAATGTTGTGGGCCACCCCACCCGGGCAGAGTGAGGATGTTTCGAGGACTGTGGTAAACAGCCTCCTCATATTTATGTCCTGTATAATCCTCTCCCTTTGAGCATGGCCTGAACCTAGGGACTACTGGGACTCTTTTCTTTTCTTTTTGAGACAGTTTCACCTTCTAGGTCAGGCTGAAGAGCAATGGTGTGATTTTGGCTCACTTCAACCTCCGCCACCCAAGTTTAAGTGATTGTCCTGCCTCAGCTTCCCAAGTAGCTGGGATTGCAGGTGTGTTCCACTACATCCAGCTAATTTTTGTATTTTTAGTTGAGACGGTGTTTCACCATATTGGTTAGGCTGGTCTTGAACTCCTGACCTCAGGTGATCCACCCACCTCAGCCTCGTAAAATTCTGGGATTACAGGTGTGAGCCATCATGCCTCACTGGACCTAGGTGCTATTTTCCAATTAGCAATAGAATACGTAAAAGTGATGGGATGTCACTTCTGGTATTAGGTTACAAAAAAGGACTGTGATCTGTCTCATTTTATTTTTCTTTCTCTTCCTCTTTCTCCTCCCTAACCCTGGGGCAAGACAGCTGCTTGTTATGAAGAGGCAAGTGGACAGGAACTCAGGTCTCCAGCCAACAGACAGAGAGGACCTGAGGCTTGCCAGCAGCCATGGAAGTGAGTTTGAAAGAGGATCGTGAATCCTTGCGAGAGCTGCAGCCCTGGCTGACAGCTTGATTGTATCCTCATGAGAGGCTGAGCCAGAGGACACAGCTAACCTCACCCAGATTCCTAGCCCATTGAAACTGTGAGAAAAAAAAGTGTATTGTTTATTAAGCTGCTAAATTTGGAGGATATTGCTTATTACTCAAAATCACTATATAAAGCCCCTGGAAAATTGAAAGCTGCAACTAGGCAAACACTGAGAGTCTCCAAGAACCCTGTGTTTGTTATTAGAGACAGTGAGAAAAGCACATACAAGTGTTTTCCTTTCAGTTTTGACCACCAGGAAGCTCAGAGCCAAATGTATGACCCAATTTTAATAACTGTGTAAGCCCCTATGACTTGCTTATCTGTGTTCTTATTCCTGGCCTTTCATTTAATTCTGATTTTTTTTCTCTCTTTTTTTTTTTGAAACAAGACGGAGTTTCACTCTTCTTGCCCAGGCTGGAGTGCGGTAGCGTGGCTCACCACAAACTCTGCCTCCCAGGTTCAAGGAATTCTCCTGCCTAAGCCTCCTAAGTAGTAGCTGGGATCACAGTCATGCGCCACCACGCCCAGCTAATTTTGTATTTTTAGTAGAGACAGGGTTTGTCCATGTTGGTCAGACTGGTGTTGAACTCCCGACCTCCTCGGCCTCCCAATGTGCTGGGATTACAGGCGTGAGCCACCGCGCCTGGGCCTGACTTTTCCTTTTCTTGGTACTGATTTTATTAGCTCATCTATATTTTTCTATATGATATGAATTATGGCAAGCCACCTCAAATTCAGTTTACAGAGAAGCAACGCATTAGTAAATTTGTTTTTTGTTTTTTTTTTTTTAGACTCTCACACTATGACCCAGAATGGAGTGCAGTAGCGCGATCTCCACTCACTGCAACCTCTGCCTCCTGGATTCAAGTCATTCTCGTGCCTCAGCCTCCCAAGTAGCTGGGATTACAGGTGCACACCACCATGCCTGGCTAATTTTTTATTTTATTTTATTTTATTTTATTTTATTTAGTAGAGGCGGGGGGTTTCACCATGTAGGCCAGCCTAGTGTCGAACTCCTGACCTCAAGTGAGCCACCTGCCTCAGCCTCCCAAAGTGTTGGGATTGCAGGTGTGAGCCACTGCGCCTGGCCCATAAATCATTTTTTTAAATAGTTTTTAAATTTAAAACATAGTTTTGCACATTAAAAAAAAAAGTTTTGCACAGGTTGAACACAAAGTGCCTGGCAGTGGTGGTGGGAAAATCAGTTCATAGGAGGGTGGGTCAGGAGCCCAAGCATTGGCCAGAGGTGATTTGGATTGTGTCAGAAATATCAAGTGATGACGAAAAGGGAAAAAGGATGGCAACTGGTTGCCATCCCAGAGGGAGGGGACGAGGGCTCACCCAGCCACCCACAGTGGGATCCTTGCTACATGTTCCTGGCAACCGCTCCCCTAAGTCCCTCCCTTCCGGTCCCACCCCTCACCCCGGGCCCTCGCCCTTCATGTGCGCAGCCTCAGTCTCCGCCGGCCAATCCAGCCTCCTCGGCTGTTGCACGCCCCACCCCCCTCTTTCCATGCCCATGCGCACCTTCCCCGCTCCACCTGCCTCCTTTTGGGGTGGTTGGGCGGCGCGCCTGTGGGGGTGGGACCCAGAGCAAGCGACCTGGCCAATGGGGTGTGGTGGCTGGGTCGCCCAATCGGCGGAAGGAGGCGGTAGCGTTGGAGGGGTAAAATGGTGGCGCCTGTCCTCCTGAGAGTGTTAGTGCGGCAATGGGAGCGGGTGTCCCGGTACGCCCTGTGCCTTGCTGGGATCCTTCTCTGCATCTACAGCTACCACGTGGAGCGGGAGAAGGAGCGGGACTCTGAGCATGCGGCCCTCTGAGACCTGGGACCCTGGGTGAAGTGCTTCGCCGCCCTTGCCTCCAGGTAGCCACTGGGGAGTGAGCCGGGAGCTGGGACCAGGCCGCGGGGGGGGACGGACGGGGTTGGGGCTGGGGCCAGGCATGGGCGGGGGGCGGCGGCTGGGCATTCCTGCCCCAGGGGCGGCCTGAGCCCGGGCCCCGAGGTGGAGGTGGCAGGCCGAGAGGCCGTCAGGGAGGGATGAGGTGACAGAGTGCAGCTGGGACGGTAGGGGTGCAGTCCGGCGGATGCCGCGCTGGGCTGGAGCTCGAGGATCTGAGGAGGGTGGGTCTCGGCCAGCCTGACAGATTTCCTGGTTCTGAGGAGGTGGGCTGGGGGTGTGGGACCCTGTCTGCTGCACCCGTGAGGCCAGCGGCCACCTCTTGTCCCCGCATCCCTGCAGCCGAAGCTTTGGGAACAGCACAGACTTGGGGAAGTTGCATTTTCCAGTGTCTTCCTGGTGCTAGGACAGGCATTTCCTTTGTACTACAGCGCTAGTCAGAATTTGCAGATTTCCTGGGACGGTGACATTTGCAGGCAAACACTAGTTTGATCCTACTCTGGAAGAAGATACCAGCACCTAACATATCTGATTTCTTGGATTTCCCCTCGTATATTTCAGTGTGCAGGAGCGGGAAATGGTCTGAGTTTGGGTCTG
Organism: Ateles fusciceps; assembly: GCA_036589455.1. Taxonomy (NCBI): domain Eukaryota; kingdom Metazoa; phylum Chordata; class Mammalia; order Primates; family Atelidae; genus Ateles; species Ateles fusciceps. The sequence goes on from JAZHEH010001829.1 coordinate 645,463, forward strand.
AGTTTAAGCTTCATTGGAGTAAAGGACAAGTATGTTATCTGTATGGTGGTGTTTCAGGCATTGGAATGACTTTTAAACGTTGTTGCTTATTAATATCATAGGAAACTGACAACAGGTTAAAAATACACGATTTGCTAAACTTGAGTGATTGCTTTGTGTTACTGATCATTTTAATTTTTTTTAATGTTGTAATTCGTTTGTGTGTTACATTTTATTTTAATGCATTAAATTTTCCTAGGCAAGTTACTTTGAAAAAGGGAGGAATTTACATTTTAAAGGTGGGTGCTGTTTTTTGTTTTTTGGATTTGTTTAGGGAGGATTAAAAACATAACAGAAGTTGAAGGAATGATTTCAGAATTTATAGGTTATGATTTTAATAGAGACTATGTCTAATATTTAGATATTTGTTAACATGTTTGTTAACAGTAGTTAACAAACTACTGTTGATTGGTAAATTGGTATGTAGACAGAAATGTATAGCTCGCTAGTTTATTTCCACTCACATATTGTTGATTACATGGACAAGGTAGCATTGGAGTTTGTCCTGTTGTTGGTTACAAACTTCAGGGTGCTGATCTTTCCACTTAGCCTTCTCATGGACCAGATACTCTTATCTCATTTGCTCTTAAACCAAAACCCTGTAGCTTTTTACAGGAGAAATAATTATCACATGCCCAAATGAAACATTTTGAAAATGCATTTAAAATGTAGGTATTAGTGAGGAGAGAGATGCAAGATGGCCGATTAGTAGCAGCGCAGGATTGTAGCTTCCACTGAAAGCACAGAGAGTGAGTGGATGCCACACTTTCAGATGAATTTTTATTGCCCACGGACCAAGAGATTCCTGGCAGAGGAGCCCCATGGGTCGCCAGCGTGACTCTTTTGGCCGGCGCCCCAGCACAGTGGTTATGAGTCCGGAGTATACGGGACTGAGTGCCCTTTTAGTTGGCATTTGGGGCTCAGGGAAGACAGAGTCTCCCATTCAGCTGATTGAAAAGCGGACTGAAGTGGGGGAACCAGACCAGGAGATTCCCGGGCAGAAAAGTGCCACGAATCTTAACGCTGCTGTTTCAGCCGGCATAGTGGGTCACCGCAGGGGAAGGCTGGTCCCCCCCACAACAACAACAACAACAAAAAAAAGCAATTGGAATGGCTGAGGATTGAGAGTTTCACAGCAAGTACAGCTGAACCCGGGAAGGTCCAGCTCTGTGGGGGAGGGGGTGGCCGCCAAAGGAAAACTAAGAAACAGAAAAAACTTTACCACCAACAAACTGGACGTCCACTCAGACACCTAATCTGAATGTCAGCAATACACAGACGACAGGTGGATAAATCCACAAAGATGGGAAGAAACCAGTGCAAAAAGGCTGAAAACACCCGAAATCAGAATGCCTTTCCTCCTACAGAGGATTGCAGTTCCTCATCACCAATTGAACAAGGCCTGATCGAGAATGAATGTGAGGAATCAACAGAGTTAGGCTTCAGAAGCTGGATAATGAGAAACTTCTGTGAGCTAAAGAACATGTTCTAGCCCAATGCAAGGAAACTAAGAACCTTGAAAAAAGGTTTGACAAAATATTAACGAGAATGGACAATTTAAAGAAGAATATAAGTGAATTAATGGAGCTGAAAAACACAATATGAGAACTTCGCAAAGTATGCACAAGTTTTAACAGTCAAATTGATCAAGCAGAAGAAAGGATTTCAGAGGTCGAAGACCAACTTAACAAAATAAAACGAGAAGACAAGATTAGAGAAAAAAGGGTAAAAAGGAATGAGCAAAATCTCCAAGAAATATGGGACTATGTGAAAAGACCTAATCTACGTTTGATAGGTGTACCTGAATGTGATGAAGAGAATGAATCCAAGCTGGAAAATATTCTTCAGGATATTATCCAGGAAAACGTTCCCAACCTAGCAAGGCAGGACAATACTCCAGGTAATACAGAGAACACCACAAAGATATTCCTCAAAGAGAGCAACCCCAAGGCACATAATCATTAGATTCACCAGGGTTGAAATGGAGAAAATACTAAGGGCAGCCAGATTGAGAAAGGTCAGGTTACCCACAAGGGGGAAGCCTATCAGACTCACAGCTGATCTCTCAGCAGAAACCCTACAAGCCAGAAGAGAGTGGGGGCCAATATTCAACATCCTTAAAGAAAAGAACTTTCAACCCAGAATTTCATATCCAGCCAAACTAAGTTTCATAAGTGAAGGAAAAATAAATTTTTTTACAAACAAGCAAGTACTCAGAGATGTCATTACCACCAGGACTGCTTTACAAGAGCTTCTGAAAGAAGCACTATATACAGAAAGGAACAACCAGTATCAGCCATTCCAAAAAACCCAGCGGTAAGCTTCATCCAGACCCATCTCACATGCAAGGATATACAGAGACTCAAAACAAAGGGGTGGAGGAAGATTTGCCAACCAAATGGAGAGCAAAAAACAAACAAACAAACAAACAAAGCAGGAGTTGTAATTCTCGTCTCTGATAAAATAGACTTTAATAGAAACCAAAAGAGATAAGAAGGACATCATATAATGGTAGAGGGATCAATGTAATGGGAAGAGCTAACGATCCTAAGTCTATGCGCACCCAATATAGGAGCACTCAGATACATAGGGCAACTTCTTGGTGACTTACAAAGAGACTTGGACTCCCACACAGTAATAGTGGGAGACTTTAACACTACATTGTCAATATTGGACAGATCAGTGATACAGAAGGTTAACAAGGATACCGGGGACTTGAACTTAGACCTCGAACAAGTAAACTTAATAAACATTTACGGAACTCTCTACTCCAAATCCACAAAACACACATTTTCTTCAGTAACACATCACATCTATTCTAAAAGTGACCACATGGTTGGGAGTAAATTACTCCCCAGAAATTGCATAGCATTTCATAGGTTTAAATGAAATATTGGTTGGCTATTTGTTTGTTATTTTCCTCCCTTATTCCTTCCTGTCTCCATTGTATAACACAATTACTAGTATAAAGAGCTTTTCAGTACCCATTTTTAGACTGCATTCTAACCTGGGCAATAGAGCAAGATTCTGTTCTCTCTCCCTCTTTTTCTTCTTCTTTTTCCCTTTCTTTCATTCTCTTTTTTTCCTTCTTTCTCTCTTTCTTTTTTCTTTTCTTTCTTTTTCTTTCTTTAAAAAAAAAAGAATATTTATCAGTTTTCAGCATGAGCATATTTTCCTTTAGGTATCAGAATATATTTAGATGTTTTAATTTACTTTACCACTAATTTCAATATTTGGGTCATATTTGTGCCTTTCCTTTTTGTTTAAAAAAAAAAAGTAGGTATTAGTTTACAGGGAAAACTACATAGATGTGACAAAAAGCTAATATTTGTTGTTAGTGGTTATTCTGAACCGAGATAATAGGCTGATTAGACCCTTAGATACCCTTTGAGAAACACTGAGTGTCTTTTATGAAAATTTTTTATGTTATTTCCACTTTGGGAAAGGACTTTTAAACTCATAAGTACCTTACACCTGAAGTTAGTTGAATGAATAAATATGTAAGGAAAACATTATGCAGCAGCACATTTCAAGCATTTAAGAAACAAGAACTAAAAATAACTTTTCATCTGAGGTTAATATGGAATTTAAGCAGAATTATTACCAATTTTAGATTTTCTTTTGAAACAAGTATGTGGGTAACACCCCACATGGGCACTGAGGAAGGAGAACTGTCCAGACCCCAGGCACAAGCAGTGCCTGAAGAATATCTTAGTTTATAGTGTTATTGCTCAGCTGTTTCCCTTTATATAATCTTGTATATATAATCATATATTAGTTGATAGAATTAGTGCTTGAAGAATAACTTACTGCTTACATAAATCTAGTTTATATAATCATACTTAATACTTATATCTACTTAGTCCTATATAATCTTTGTATATAATCATATAGGTATTGTAGTCGGAGCTGTACTGACACATTTAGTGCTGATTTATATAATCCTTGTATATAATCATATAGTAGTTTGTAGGAGGAATGCCTAGAGCAGTCACAGAACAGAGGCAGTAAGGACAAGAACCAAAGATCCAGGTGGTGGTGTCTCTGCCTGAAAGGGCATACACTGCATGGCAGGCTTAGAGCAAGTGTTCTCATCCTGATAAAGGAGTTGTAGTACCTTGCATCCAGTTCCTGTGGAAAGTAGGCCTCAGTCCTGAGATCCTGGAAGAACTCCCCTGGTGTGACCAGTCATGGCGGCTGTACACCCTGTCAGTCTTTTCTCACTTCTGTGCTAGCTCTAAGAATCTTCCCGTAAATATCTTAAGAGAAGAGCACAAGTCTGTCAGCTCCCACTGCATTAAGCTTACAGTATCCTTCTATTAGAAATCCTTTGAAGTCTCCAGCCCGTAGATAAGAAGTGTTGTGTGTGACACCTGTTGCACACGGCCCACCTCCTTGCCTCGGTGACCTAATGGGGGAGACCCCTTTTCTGCACATGACCCTCTACTACTGTGCATGGCACCATCCCCTGCTATGCACAGCCCACCCCTTTTCCCAGGTGACATAATGGGGTGGCCCCCTGGCTTGTGACTCATGTGATTATGTATGCCCTATTACTAAGCTTATAGATGATGACCTCACTCGTGACCCTGCCCCCTGCTTATACTTAATAAATACACATGCTCTTGGGCATTTGGGGCCATCAGTGATCTCCACTCACAAGTGGCCTGGCCCCCCTAGTCCAGATGCTCTTCATCAGTTCTTCAGTGTCCTGTCTCTTTACTTCCTGGATCCTGCACCTCAACACAGCATAAGGGACACCCCACAAACCTGTGGGACCCAAACAGCCCTACGCAAGTAGTCTAAAATAAATGGACCTTTTAACACTGGGGCATGGAAGGATTACTTTACTGTATGCTTAAGTTCTTAAAATTTACTTTTTTTAAAAAAAGAGAGTTTTGAACCATTTAATAAGCATACACTCTAAATATTCTCATAGTTGTATATCCTGCAAGAGCTGTGTGTTTATGCATCATAAAACATCAAGAAGTATATTAAAAGTATGTATAAGTACATGTAAGACTAAAGGTAACTGAATCTCTTCATAGTTTAAATTTCAGTTGAATATGTTGTGACTGAAAGTGTTGTTTCAGTGTGTAGCTGTGGACATAAAACAGTTTAACATAGATGCTTGTTAAAGGAAAGGTAAAAATAAGATTTGCTAATAAGAGTAAATAACTTACTTGCTATCTATACAGTGAAATTATTTTAAGAAATTTGTTCGGTTTGAATCAGCCTGTTTATAAACTACTTGCAAAAATCAAGTAGTTCATAAAATACTCATTTAATAAATGAATTTACAGGTTAACTTATTTTAGAAATAAGGCTGATCAAAATCACATATGTATATATACATATATAATCACATGTATTTACGTATACAGACTAAATATCTTTTGGAAGGAGGTAGACAAAACATTGAAAGTTTTTATTTTGTCAAGCTGAAAGAGACCTTAAAAGAAAGCTGATTATTGGACACCTCAAGTTAGTTTCTTTAGTTAGAGTAGTGATTGCTATGTAGCAGAACTACTCAAAGATGTGACTCTTAGGAAAAGAAAGTATGAGCCCAGGCTGGGTGTGGTGGCTCATGCTTGTAATACCAGCACTTTGGGAGGCCAAGGCAGCAGATCACCTGAGGCTGGGAGTTGAAGACCAGCTTGACCAACATGGAGAAACCCCATCTCTACTAAAAATGCAAAATTAGATGGGTGGGGTTGGTGGTGCACGCCTGTAATCCCAGCTACTCGGGAGGCTGAGGCAGGAGAACTGCTTGAACCCAGGAGACGGAGGTTGCAGTGAGCCGAGATTACACCATTGCACTCTAGTCTGGACAACAAGAGCGAAATTCTGTCCCAAATAAATAAATAAGAAAGTTTGAAGCCACCTGGCTCATGCCTGTAATCCCAGCACTTTGGGAGGTTGAGGCAGGTGGATCATCTGAGGTCAGGAGTTTGAGACCAGCCTGACCAACATGGAGAAACCCCATCTCTATTAAAAATACAAAATTAGTTGGGTGTGGTGGTGCATACCTGTAATCTCAGCTACTTAGGAGACTGAGGCATGAGAGTGACTTCAACCTGGGAGGCGGAGGTTGTGGTGAGTCAAAATCGCACCACTGCACTCTAGCCAGGGCAACAAGAGCAAAACTCCGTCTCAAAAAAAAAAAAAAAAGAAGAAAGGTTTGGGCCCAGAGAAAAGTTAACAGATTAAAAAGATTCTGAAGAAAGTCGTCTTCCAGGGTCCAGTGTCAGCACGTGGTTTTGGATTGCTTATACTCAACTTTATCTCATTTCACAGTCCCCCAAATGTCCTAGTCCACACAGAATAAGGTAGAGATTATAGAGAGAATCTTGAGGGGAATGTGTTACCTGTGTGTAAAGTCCCCTATTATTTTGGAGTCATAATGATGTAAAAGGCCAGACTTTTAGATTTCTAAATAAATGTTTACCCAGAATTAGGAGACAACAATAGAAATGCTGATTTTTTTTTTTTTTTTTTTTTGGAGATGGGGTCTCGCTCTGTCACCAGGCTGGAGTGCTGTGGTGTGATCTCAGCTCACTGCATGCTCTGCCTCCTGGGTTCAAGTGATTCTCCTGCACCAGCCTACTGAGTAGCTGTGATTACAGGTATGCGCCACCACACCCAGCTAATTTTTCTATTTTTAGTAGAGACAGGGTTTCACAATATTGGCCTGGATGGTCTCAATCTCTTGTCCTCCTGAGCCACTGTGCCTGGCCTGATTTTTTATTTCTACCAGGTACAACCAATAAAAAGAAATATCACACCACTATCTACTATTATTCAAACAATTCAAAATAACAGAATCTCTCACAATAAATTATATTTTTTATTTTTTTGAGGTGGAGTCTTGCTCTGTCACCAGGCTGGAGTGCGGTGGCACGATCTTGGCTCACTGCACCCTCTGCCTCCTTGGTTTGAGTGATTCTTCTGCCTCAGCCTCCTGAGTAGCTGGTAGTACACGCATGCACCACCACACCCAGCTAATTTTTGTATTTGTAGTAGAGACGGAGTTTCACCATGTTGGCCAGGATGGTCTGGATCCCTTGACCTCATCAGCTGTCCACCTCAGCCTCCCAAAGTTCTCAGATTACAGGCATGAGCCACTCCACCTGGCCAGAATAAAAGATCTTTAAATGGAATCATTTAGTTATATTAAAAAGTTTACTTTCAGACCAGCCTGGCTAACATGGTGAAACTCTGTCTCTACTAAAAATATAAAATTAGCTGGACATGGTGGCATACACCTCTAAACCCAGCTACACCAAAGGCTGTGGCAGAAGAATCACTTGAACCTGGGAGGGAAAGGTTATAGTAAGCGGAGATGGTATCATTGCACTGCAGCTGGGCTACAAGAGTCAAACTCTATCTCAAAAAAAAAAAAAAAAAAATTTACTTTTGTGTCCTTATTTTTCCCCATTTTCCTATAAATCAATGAAAATTCTGCTGCAAACTTATACCAGCCTTACAGCTAATGCTAAGTTCACCCTCCCTGCCCCCTTGGTTTGGCATACTGAACTCATATCTAAGGGATCTAGGGGGGCTTCCAGCTCTCCCAGTTCTTAGACTTGTGGCCTTATCTTCATGTTGCCTCAATTTCTTATGTTAAATAGGGATTTTTACACCTACTTAGGGCCTGGCTCACACCTGTAATGCCAGCACCTTGAGAGTCTGATACCTGGCAGATCTCTTGAGCTCCGGAGTTTCAGACCAGCCTGTACAACAGAGCAAAACCCTGTCTCTACAAAAAATACAAAAATTAACCAGGCATGGTGGCACATGCCTTTAGTTCCAGCTTCTTGGGAGGCTGAGATGTGAGGATCACTTGAGCCTGGGAGGCTGAGGTCATTGTGGAGTGAGCCATGACAGTGCCACTGCACTCCAGCCTGGGTGGTAGAGAGAGATTCTGTCTGAAAAAACAAACAAGCAAATCTACTTTGCCAGAAGAATGTTAGGATGAAAAGTGATTACATATATGTTCCTGAAATAAAGTCTGTCCTCAGTTATAGCTGTTACCATTGTTTGGAGATGTTACTTTTTTTTTTCAGTGTTTGATAATAAATGCTGTGTTTGATAATAAATACACTATTATTAAGTAGTGTAATAAGTTTCTTGTATATAGTCGCTTATATTTTAAATGTTAATTTTTTTAATGTATTTTATTCTTTTTTTTTTTTTTTGAGGTTGAGTCTTGCTCTGTCACCCAGGCTGGAGTGCAGTGGTGAGATCTCAGGTCACTGGAACCTTCACCTCCTCGGTTGAAGCGACTTTTCCTGCCTCTGCCTCCCAAGTAGCTGGGATTACAGTCACCCACCACCATACCCAGCTAATTTTTGTATTTTTTGTAGAGATGGGGTCTCACCATGTTGGCCAGGCTGGTCTTGAACTCCTGTCCTCAGGTGATCTGCCCACCTCAGCCTCCCAAAGTGTTGAGATTAATAGCATGAGCCACCACGCCCAGCCCTAATATGCAGAATATTGTATGTAGGTATTTCCTATATATTAGACCCCCTCTAAGAAGGGTTTCTATGTAAGAACAGTACAAATGATCTGGAAAGGTTAATAGGCTTGACAAATTTGTGTCTCTTAACACTGTAAAAGTGGTCCAGTTGTCATAGGACATATACCGTAGGGGGTTGGTTCCAGGACCCCTATTTCTACCAAAATCCTGGCATACTCAAGTCCCCACTCTGGGCCCTGCAGATACTGGGTGAGTGAAAAGTTGGGCCTCTGTATATGCATGCCTGCATTTGGTTAAAAAACATCCACATATAAATGGGCCCATTCAGCTCAAACCCGTGTTGTTCAAGGGTCCACTCTGTTTGAAAATCAAGTCCACAAAAAAAGTTGCCTTGTTTTACAAAATGTTGGCTTACTACCTCTCCCATATCTTTAAAAAAGTACCATCTATTTACTACCCTATTGAGATAATAAAACTTTTAGAATAGAACCTAGGGTCAGGTGTGGTGGTTCATATCCGTAATCCCAGCACTTTGGGAGGCTGAGGTGGGCAGATCACCTGAGGCCGGGAGTTAGACCAGCCTGGCCAACAGGGTGAAACCCCGTCCCTACTAAAAACATAAAAAATTACCCGGGTGTGGTGGTGAGCACTTGTAATCCCAGCTACTCCTGAGGCAGGAGAATCACTTGAACCCTGGAAGCAGAGGTTGCAGTGAGCCGAGTTCATGCCACTGCACTTCAGCCTGGGCAATGAGTGAAACTCCATCTCAAAACAAAGAAACAAAAAAAGACCCTAGAAGAATTTATTGCTCCTTGCTTTGTCTGAGACTCAGACATTAAGTGACTTGCCCAAGATGACACAGGTCATGGAAAATTGAGACTTGATGCCTGACTTCCAGAGTACTTATTCAGAGTCACCTCTGCACCCCCATTGTAAAAATTAAATCTTGTCTAGGTAATGCATTTGCTGCTTCAGATTTGAAAGATAACAAGGCATGTACAGTGAAAAGTCTTCTTATCCCTTCCCACAGACAGACAGTTCTCCCCGTCAGTAGGCCGCTGCGAAAGTTTTCAGAGCCATTTGATGCATAGACAAACATCCATATGACCACATTTTTTCTCACTTTTTTTTTTTTTTTTTAACAGGGGATGTCATGTATCTGTTCTGATAGATAGCCTGCTTTTGGCTTGGCATTTGTTCCCGTACTTTAAATGCTTGTATTTATATTTAGTGAAATGTTAATAACTACTAGGACATAAAAGAGAATTTGTTCTAGTAGTTTTGACTAACCAAGATGAACTTAAAGAATAAAATTCTTAACATTGTCACTGTTTCTTGGTATGGAAATTTTAGAAGTGGGTTGAACTGCACAGAGTCCAAGAGGAATACAGATATATCACAAAGAAGTGAATCTCGACTGTAGTAGAGATAAATGTTAATGCTTAAAGATAATACTTACTATGTGCTAGGCAGTGGTCTAAATGCTTTACATGTATTATTGAAGTCTCACAACAATCCCATGAGGCAGGTAGCTTTTATCACCATTTTACAGACGAGTAACTGAGCCACACAAACTAACACTTGATCCAGGTAGAGCAGTGGCACCAGCCTGATTGTAACCCAGTCAAGAGTCCAAGCTCTTTACCACTACTCTTTTTTCTGTCTTCCTGCCTTCCCTTCTTTCTTTTTTCTTCCTTTCCCTCCCCTCTCTCCATCCTTCCCTCTCCTTCCCTTTCCTTTCCGTCCCTTCCCTCCCCTCCCCTCCTCTCCTCTCCTTTTTCCTGCCTTGCCTTCCTTCCCTTCTTTCCCTTCCTTTCCTTCCTTTCCTTTTTTCTTTTCTTTCCTTTCTTTATTTTTTGAGACATTGTCTCACTCTGTCTCTCCAGGCTGAATGCAGTGGTGCAGTCATGGCTCACTGCAGCCTAAACCTCCCCACATCAAGTAATCCCCCACCTCAGCTTCCCAAGTAGCTGGGTCTACAGGTGCACACCCCATCATGCTGGGCTCATTTTTTCTATTTTTTATAGTGACAAGGTCTCACTTTGTTGCCTGGGCTGGTCTGAAACTCCTGGCCTCAAGTGATCCTCCCACCTTGGCCTCCCAAAGTGCTGGGATTACAGGTGTAAGCCACCACAACCAGCCTTTTACCACTACTTTAAATTCTACTTAGATCTAATATTGTTAGAGCGATAATCATATCAACCAGATTTTTTAAATTGCCAAAAAAAAAAAAATGCTGCCGTTTTTGGTATCTGCATGACAAAAAGATACAGAGTTTGTATTATAGCTTTTACTTGTTTAGAGCACTCTTTGGAAAGGCAAGGAAATTACTGTGAAGGTATTGGTATTCGAGAAGTAAGTTCCTGGAGTGTTAGCCTTCTAAACCTGAAGGTGTGAGGACTTGGTTTGTCACACGCAGTTAGCTAACAGATAGACAGTGGGGGGTGAGCTATCCGGAAGACTTAGCCAGTTAGCCTAGGGAGGAATGAGATAGGGAATCTAGGCACCTGGAGGGAGGGGAGAGGGAGAAGAGTTTGAATCTGTCCTAGGTTGGGGTAGTTCTTTCTGAGGGAGGCCTTGTCATGTGGACCTGCTGCACATAGAGATGGGGAGAATTGGACCTGAGGTGTCGTGCTAAAACACCACACAGATCTGGAAATTGAAGAGGAGTTTATTTCCTCCATCATTAGGAAGAACTTAAAAGAGTAGCAAACCTGTGGTCACTTGAGAAGAAGAGCAAGTGGTCATATTTGAATGAACATACTCAAGTGGGTTGGGAAAAGAACCAGAATCTAGAGCTTGGCCATAAAAAGTGCAAAACCAGGCATTCTTGTAAACCATGTCCTTTTGTAAACACTGATAAGACCTAGCACTGAGCCCTGGGCCTTTCTTCTATAAAGTGCTTGTACAGGCTGAGGATCTCTAATCCAAAAATCCAAACTCTGAAATGCCCCAGTGAACATTTCCTTTGAGTGTCATATTGGCACTCACAGTTTTGGGATTTTGGAACATTTCGGATTTTGCACTTTGAGATTTGGGTTGCTCAACCGGTATATAATGCACACATTCCCAAATCTGAAAAACTTCCAAATCCAGAGTATTTTTGCTCCAAAGCATTCAGATAAGGAATACTCAACCTGTAATGAATTGTACTAGACTTGTATTAGATTACCAGTTTTCGAAATTTGTATCTCAGAATCCTTGTTCTGTGTCAGTGAAACAGGGATTTCATACACCTTTGATTCATATTTTGATGTTTTAAACTTTAAAATATTATAAATGTTTATATACACTCAAGTGCATATCATGCTAAATTTTAATATATTAGGACAACTAATTTGTACCACCAGGTTATCTCAAGAGAGTTATACTGAGTGAAGGCTAGGCATGAGGGCTCACATCTGTAATCCCAGCATTATGTGAGGCCAAGGCAGGTGGATCACTGAGGTCAGGAGTTCAAGAGCAGCCTGACCAACATGGCAAAACCGTGTCTCTACAAAAAATACAAAAATTAGCCAGGCATGGTGGCGCATGCCTCTAATCCCAGCTACTCGAGAGGCTGAGGCAGGAGAATTACTGGAACCCGGGAGGTGGAGATTGCAGTGAGCTGAGATTGCATCACTGCACACCAGCCTGGGTGACAGAGCAAGAATCCATCACAAAAAAAAAACAGAGAGAGAGTTAAAGGTTACATACTGTATGATTGCATTTATGTAACATTATTGAAATAAAACTGCAGAGATGGAGAACAGATTTCGTGCTTGCTATGAGTTAGGAATGGGAGGTAGGGGGTGGTGTGGTTAAAATTGGTAGCAAGTGGGAGCAGTGTAGGGATGGAACAGTTCTCTATCTCAGGTGTGATTATACAAAGCTGCAAATGTGATAAAATGTCATACAACCACACACACACATACTGCATACAAATCCTAGCATTCTCAAGTCCCATTTTGCATACAAAAGTGGTTAAACCTGAATAAACTTGGGATTGTACCAAGGTCAGTTTCCTGATGGTGACATTGTACTAGAGTCACATAAGTAATAACGTTGGAGGAATTTGGGCGAGCATACTTGGGACCTCCCTGTGTACTTGAGGCAGGTGGATCACTTGAGGTTGGGAGTCCTTTGCCTGCCTGCAGAGGTGCTGCTGGACTGCCAGGGGTTCAGTGGAGCTGCGGTGTCTTTTATTTACTCAGGAAAGTTAGGCTGGCTTCTGCAGTGGTGGCTGCCCCCTCCCCAACCGAGCTGGATCATTCCAGGTCTCTCCCTAGGTGCGAAACTCTGCCATGAGAGTGTTTTTTCAGTCTGCTGGGCTTTGTCGAGGGGGAGTGGGGGAGACCCATCCTGCTGTATGGGCCATCCAGTCGGCTTTCTGGCTTTTGCCTCAGCCAGTGTTTCTGCCTAGATCTATGCTGATAGCCCCCGCGCTGGCCAAAGTTGCTATTCTGCCCCGTTCGGGCAGCTTGCTGAGGCTTTTCAGCCCAGCACAGATCTCCTGTTCTCTGGGTTGTAGAGGGCTTGGGTGGAGCACTGTATCCAAACCAAAGTCCCAGAGAGAGAGAGCCCACTGTCCTCCTGTCAGTTACATGCACTTCCTGGGTGGGGCAGTGCCCTGCCTTGCCTCAACTTGCCTTATTTGGTTTATACCCACTGTCCAACCAGACCCACAAAATGAACCTGGTACCTCTTTTGGAATTGTGGAGACCACTCGATTTCTGCATCTGTCTCTCTTGCTGGCAGCTTGACCATCTCAGAATCCTCCTCCCTGTGGCTTCTGATAGAAGTTTGATATCTGATAGGGCAAATATGCTTACTTTCATATTTTTCTTGGCTATTCTCATGAATTTACTGTTTCCGGTGAATTTTAGAATTATTTTGATGAGTTTTAAGACAAATCCCATTGAGATTTTGATTAGAATTGTGCTAAATTTATAGATGAATATGAGAAGGAGTCAGTTCTCACTAGCAGGTCTTTCCATCAAGGAGCATACTGTATATATCTCTTCTGGACTTGCCTCTCTGATAACGGTTTTAACCTGAATGCTCATTGTAGCATTGTTTTGTTCTAAACCCATGTATTACAAAGATAGTATTAGAGTAAATGAGTTGAAGGAAAAGCCTCATTTCATCTCTCCCTGTTTTCATTTCTCTTTTCACCTTTAATTTTGGGTCTATAGAGACTTTCTCATGACACGTGGTATATGTATACTCAGGCTCCTGTAACAATTGGCAGTATAGTGTGAACTCTTTTTCTTATTGTCATTAATGTAATGATTAAGGACTAATCAAGTTGATAACTGTATTTAACTCTTACGTTAGATACGAAGGATGGTTCCAGTTTCTGAGAGCACACATTAAGGTGGTGCTTTTAGTCTTGCTCTATTTGAAAAATGTTTCAGGAGGGGTTCTTTGATTTTTTTGAAAAAACTCTTTGAGGTAATGTGTAATTGTTGTGAAAATTTCATACAATGTTGTAGTTTATAAAGAAGAAAGTGCCTTTTGAGAAGGTGAGTTTTGTTCTCCAAACTTTCAGTCACTGAAGTGCCTCCTTGTTACTTTTGCCATATATTTGTATCTTCTGTACTGTTAATTAATAAGTTTTCTTTAAATTCACTAAAAAAAAATAAATTCCTTAGCGATAAGAGCTGTGAACTCATACATTGATGTATATTAGATGAATACATAACATTAATGTTTTATGTACATTGCTGTATATTAAGAAATACATAACATTGATGCATATGAAATTATTTATTGAAAAGTATGTATACTTTATGACACACTGGCACAGTGAGTGGAAGTATAGGTTCTGAAATCAAGGTTTCATGGTTTTAAATCCTGATTCTGCTATGTCCTCCCTCAGTGATACTAGATAATAAATTTAAGCCTCTGCTTCCATTTTATTTGTTAGACAAGGTTAGTATGCCACCTCCCTTGTAAGGTTATTATGAAACTAACCAGCAGGTGTATAATCAGCCAGCACAGCCCTAGTACATAGGTGTTCCACAGATACTAGCTGTCATTCAATAGAATAATTTGTAAGTGCTTCGTGTCTCCTTCAAAGCTAGTTCTCACACAAGCATCTCATTTTTAAAGTGTGTACATAGTATTCATTGTAAGACTGTCCTATGATTTATGAAACAGCATTTTGTCATGATTTTTTGTCATTTTTTTTAAAAAGCAACAAATAACACGATTGGTTTCTAATATGTATCACCAGATTTCCCTCCCAAAGGACCATATTAATTTGCTGTTCTGTCAGTTTAGACTCTGTGATTTTAAAATGTGGTGGGGGGCAATAGTGGGTTTAAAAATAAAACTTGTTTCTGTTTTAGTTAACATTATTATTCACCAGTCATTAAGGAACACATTAATTAATATTTATTCTTGTTGAATCTGTGAAATTTTTTGAGAGGTAGGTAAGCCTTCCTCTCTGTGTGTGTGTGTGTGTGTGTGTGTGTGTGTGATGCAGTTTATGTGTGTGGTGCTAGAAATTGAGAAATAATGGTGATTTCATATTATTCTGGTCAGGGATCCCTGGAATACCAGTCGTCTCCAATCAATAGCCACTGTTTTCCAGTCTATAGGGTCCCTGGGAGAAAGATTGGTATTAAATATTTGTACTGACAAATGGAAAACAAAAGGACTGTGCATTTTATTCTTAACTAGGACTTGGGCAGCAAACTCCAGGGTGGAAGACTGGAATGAGTCCAGCTGGTTCATGTGGAAATGCCGGTTTTTTGGAAGCTAGTTAAGCTTAAATTGTTTCAAACTAAAGCAGGCCATGAGATGAACCCTTTTCATCTCCCCAGTTCTCAGACACACCTAGATCTTCCCTACATTTCACTCCTTCCTGTCAGTTGCCCTGGGTCTTGTAACCAGAGTGAGCCCATTTGCCCCGGCTGACTGCTGATTTGGCTTTGGACACCTGTCCTGGCCTCTCTGCCCAAGCAGTAGGTTTGACCCTGGCTGTCCCTGACAGTTGGGGGTGGAGGGGGGAGTGACAACCTTCTTAACTACTTCAGTCACATGGAAGAAGGAGAAAAGTAAGCTCGCATGTGTGTGCTGACCTTTTAACAGTGATGCTGCCCAGTGACACACAGACCCAGTCAGTGTTCTCACATCTGCCTTCCTCCTTCCTGAGAATCAGAAGAAAGAAGAGCTCAGGCTTGGTTTCTCACCTCAAAAGACGGCACATAGAAACTTGCAGCCATTCTCAGAAGCATTGGTTTTCTGTTGGGTTGTTGCTTGTGTCAAGTCAGCCAGAAAGAGATGAAGTAAAAACTGACTTGCTGAGAATTACACACAATCCATGCCACCCCCCAAGCTGTGCATCAGCCTCCAGCGAGTGACTTCTTACTCTTGAGATGCTCTTTCCTCTTGCTTAATGATTCATGACATGGCCTTCATTTTCCTCCTACCACTTTCAATTTTTTTTTTCTGGCTTATTCTCCTGTATTTGGCCATTAAATGTTGATGTTCCACCAATCAGCCCTAGGCCCTTCTGTCATTCTTCTTTCTTGAAACAGTCACAGCCATGTCCATGGCCTCAGTCATGGGCAAATCCAACATTTTCACCTCTATCCCAACCTCTGCTGTTGAGGACTCCATCTGCTAATACCCAGTTGCCTACTGCACATCTCTACTTGGATGTCTCATAAGTATTCTAAATTCAGCATGTCCAAGATTGATTTCATATTCTTCCTCTGAAAATGCTGTTTGCTATCTTAACAAAAGGCATCACTGGCTGGGCACGGTGGCTTATGCCTGTAATCCCAGCACTTTGGGAGGCTGAGGCGGGTGGATTGCCTGAGGTCAGGAGTTCAAGACTAGCCTGGCCAACATGGTGAAACCATCTCTACTAAAAAAAAAAAAAAAAAAAAAAAAGGCACAAAAAATTAGCTGGGTGTGGTGGTGGGTGCCTATAATCCCAGCTACTTGGGAGGCTGAGGCAGGAGAATTATTTGATTCCATGAGGCAGAGGTTGCAGTGAGCAGAGATTGTGCCATTGCACTTCAGCCTGGGTGACAGAGTAAGACTCCATTTCCAAACAAAAAGAAAAGAAAGGCATCACCACCCAAGCAATTGTACAAGTCAGAAACCTGGGACATTTCCATGATTCTTCCTCTCTCCTCCCTGCCTTCCACCAAATCCAGTCAATCATGAGGTCCCATTGATTGTTTTTAACTTTCTTCTATTGTGAACTATAACATACACACAGTGCCAGGCACAGTGGCTCACACCTGTGATTCCAGCACTTTGGGAGGACAAGGTGGGCAGATCACGAGGTCAGGAGTTTGAGATCAGCCTGACCAATATGGTGAAACCCCATCTCTACTAAAAATGCAAAAATTAGCCAGGCTAGGTAGCGCACACCTGTAGTCCCAACTACTCAGGAGGCCGAGGCAGGAGAATCACTGGAATCTGGGACGCAGAGGTTGCAGTGAGCCGTGATCGTGCCACTGCACTCCAGCCTGGGTGACACAGTGAGACTCCTCCCTCCCCAAAAAAAAAAAATACAGAAAAATCATTGAGCAGTGCATTTTTTGTTGTTGTAATCAACAAAGCATAACCCTGTAACCAATATTCAGGTCATTAAATAGACCAATGCCAATGCTCCTAACAGCCCTAATCAACTATATGCCTCCTCTTCCTCAAAAATGTCACCTCTCTCCTGACTTTCATGAAAATCATTTTCTTACTTTTCTAAGATCGCACCCAAACTTGGTAGTTTAGTTGTCCCTGCTCTTTGAAATTTATATAAATGGAACCATTTACTTTGTTCTCTTTACGTGGCAGCTTTCACTCAGTGTCATTTTGTGAGATTCACCTGTGTTTTATGGAGCTGTAGTTTGTTCATTAGACATTGCTGAATAATACTCTACTATGAATCTAACACAATTGTTGTATTCACTCCCTCTCTCTTTTTTGGAGACCGAGTTTCACTTTTTTCACCCAGGCTGGAGTGCAATGGCTCAATCTCGGCTCACTGCAACCTCTGCCTCCCAGGTTCAAGCAATTCTCCTGCCTCAGCCTCCCAAGTAGCTGGGACTACAGGTGAGCACTACCACGCTCTGGTAGTTATTATATTTTTAATAGAGATGGGGTTTCACCATGTTGGGCAGGCTGATCTCAAACTCCTGACCTCAGGTGATATACCTGCCTTGGCCTCTGAAAGTGCAGGGATTAGATGTGAGCCACCATGCCCAGCCTTCACTCTCTGATGGATATTTGTCTCCAGTGTACAGCAATTATGAATACTGCTGCTATAAACATTTTGGTGTATCTTCAGTTTTACTTAGTAATTCCACACTGTTTTCCAAAGTGATTGCACTAGTTTAGATTCCTAACAACGTGTGAAAATTTGCTTATCCACCTCTTTGCCAAGGCTTAGAATTGTCAATCTGTTAAATTTTATTAACCATTCTGGTAGGTACATTATGGGTTTGTGTGTGTAACCAAGATGTATGTCATACACAATAAAATGTGAAAATGTGCAGCCTAAAAGAACATTTTACATAAAAATGTATCTATGTAACCACTACCCAGATGAAGATATAGAATATTTCCATTACCACAGAAAGTTCTCTCATGCTCTTTTCCAGAAAGAAGCTGCTATTCTATCCACACTGTTTTGACTTTGGCCCCTATACATGCGTTTTGCTTGTTTTTGAACTTCACATAAATGAGCTCAGATGGTATGGCCTCTACTGTGTCTGGCTTCTTTTGCCCGGCATAATGGTTTTTTTGCAATTTATCCAAGTTGTTGGTTACTCTTTTTGTCTTGCTGAGTTCTGTTGTATGATCATATTACACTTTGTTTATTCATTTTCTTATTGATTGTTTCTAGGTTCTGGATATTGTGAATTAAGCTGCATGAACATTCTTATATATACTTATTTCTCTTGGGTGTATATCTAGGAGTGGATTTCTGGGTCATGGGGTAGGTGAATGTTTAACATTATTAGAAATGACAGAACAGTTTCCCAAAGTGGTTGTACTAATTAATACTCCACATTTGTCTTAACTTGCATTTCCCTGATTACTAATAAGTTGAGCAGCCTTTTATACTTCGTCGTCGTCGTCGTCGTTGTTGTTTTGGCCATTTGTATATCTTCTGTTTGAAGAGCTCATTGAAGTCTTTTGCCTAATTTTTTGGTAGGTGTTCTTTGTTTTATTGGCTTGTATAAAGGATAATATGTTGATCTCCTCCCCCTCCCTGCCCCGTATCTGTGTTGCAGCTATGGATTACTAGCTAGTGGATAGCCTTTTTATTCTCTTAAAGGTATCTCTTCAGTAACAAAAATTTTAAATTTTTGTTCTTAATGATTACAGATACATAATAACCATACATATTTATGGGGTAGATGTGGCATTTTGATGCAAACATACAATGCATAATTATCAGATTAGGGTAGAGTACCCCATCACCTGAAGCATTTATCATTTCTTCGTGTTAGGAATATTCCAATTCTAGTCTATTAGTTATTTTGAAATATAAATTACTGTTAACTGTGTTGCCCTGTTGTGCTGCTGAACACTAGACTTATTTGTTCTTTTTAACTATTTTTGTACCAATTCACCAATCCCTCCTTATTTCCCACTTCCCTTCCTGTCCTCCACTGTCTACATGGGTTCAATTTTTTTCTTTAGCATCTACATATGGGTGAGAACAAGCAATGTTCATCTTTCTGTGCCTGGCTTATTTCACTTACCATGACGTCCTCCAGTTTTATCCATGTTGTTGCAAATGGCAGGATTGCATTCATTTTGAGGGCTGAATAGTACTGCATTGTGTACAAGTACCATGTTTTCTTTATCCATTCACCTATTGATGGAACCTTAGGTTGATTCTGTATTTTGGCTCCTGTGAATAGTGCTGCAGTAAGCATGGGAGTGCAGGAATCTCTTCGATGTACTCATTTCCTTTCTTTTGGGTGTATACCCAGCAGTGGGATTGCTGGATCACATGGTAGTTCTACTTTTAGTTTCTTTGAGGAACCTCCACATAGCGATTGTACTAATTTACATTGCCAACAAAGGTGTACAAGGGTTCCCCTTTTTCCACATCCTCGCCATCATCTGTCATTGCGTGTCTTTGATAAAAGCCATTTAAGCTGGAGTGAGATGATATTTCATTGTAGTTTTGATTTGCATTTCTCTGATTAAAGAAATTCTTAATTTTAATGTAGTTGAACATTTCTGATTTTTCCTTTGTAATCAGGGCTTTTGTATCCCTGTGTGAAGATAAACTACATTATTTTGTTATTGTTTGCTTTTCACATTTTAATCAATAATCTCTGGAATTTTTGTGTGTGTGGTGTGAGATGAGGTCAGTTTGTTTTGCTAGGTGACATGATGATGATGATGATGATGTTTAGTTCCATTTATTGAAAAGGCCATCCCCCTCCTGCTCTGTAGAGGTTCCTTGGTCACAAATCAGGTGATTGTGTATACAAGGATTTGTCTGCCTCTTCTATTCCTGGTTTCCTGAGACCTTTTCAGAGCGGGGTGTCGGCCAGGTCAAAACTATTTTTATAGTAACACTTGGTGACTTTTTTGCCTCAGACTCATTCTCTCCCAAGTGTACAATAGGGTTTTCCAGAGGCCACATGAAATGCAGTGTTGCAACAGATCGAATGCAGACGCAGATAAGAGAACCAAGCTGTCTCCCAAATAAAGGAGATTTCCAAAAATGTCAAACAGTGCCACTCTTCTCACTCATTTTTGTTGTTGTTGTTTTGGAAAACAGTTATTTTTCATGAAAGTGTTACTTACGTTAGCATATAATAGATTTCTTGTTATTTTTAAATGAATGAATTGATATTAAAAACTTTTCTGTTCTGGCTGGGTGTGGTGGCTCATGCCTGTAATCCCAGCACTTTGGGAGGTTGAGTCAGGCAGATCACCTGAGGTCAGGAGTTCGAGACCAGCTGGGCAACATGGTGAAACCCTGTCTCTACTAAAAATAAAAAATTAGTGGGATGTGGTGGCACATGCCTGTAATCCCAGCTACTTGGGAGGCTGAGGCAGGAGAATTGCTTGAACCTGGGAAGGAGAGGTTGCAGTGAGCCAAGATCATGCCACTGCACTTCAGACTGGGTGACAAAGGGAGACTCCTTCTCGATAAATAAATCAATTAATTTTGTTTTAATTTCTAATGTGATAAATATAATAGCTATAACCCATGTTAACTAAAACATTTTGGAATCTAAATAGTTTGCAGGAATGTCAAACCAGAAAGTTTGAGAATCACTCATCTAGTTTTATGTCTTGATATTCAGTGGATAATAAATCTTGATTATGTGTGGCCCTGGGCCCTGTGTATTTTTCCACATGCATATTAGAATCAGCTATGATGTTCCACAAGAATACTGTTAGGATTTTGATTGGAGTTGTGTTGAATAGGTTTGGAATAATTGAAATTTTTTTGTTTTGTTTTGTTTTTAGTTACACCTGTGGTGATGGGAATTTGAAATCTTTATATCATTCAATCTTCTGATTCATAAACATTATTGGTACATGTGTTTTGGTCTTTAACTTTTTTCTAAATATTGTTATATAATTTTCTGTATAAAGGTTTTGCCCATTCTCCAAACAGAATTTTTTAAGGAAGAAAATCTACTTAGAAATAAACTGGCCAGGCACATTGGCTCGTGCCTGTAATCCCAGCACTTTGGGAGGGAGGCCAAGGCAGGAGGATCCCTTGAGCCCAGGAGTTTGAGACCAGCTTGGGCAATAGAGTGAGACCCTATCTCCACAAAGAAAAAGTAAGATAAACTTAATAATTAACAAGAATTAACAAGAAAATGAAAGATACTTCTGAAAAATATTATAGAACTTTACTGAAGCTCACAAAAGAATTGAATAAATGCTAAAACATATTTTGTTCTTGAATAAGATAGCTCTCACACTGATAAGATGTCAGCATCCCCACTAAGTTGCCATATTTTATATTGTTAAGATGACACTTTTTTTTTTAATCTTTTATGATTTCTAAAGTTAAGATATGCCTTAAAACTGAAGACATCTTCCAGGTATTTCTGGCCATGTGGTAATTATGAAATTAGGTTAAGAGCATCTTAACCAATTTATTTTACATAAACTTTCCTTTGATTATAAAAACAAGTCAACAGTGATATGAAAACAGAAGCATTTAAGTCTAAAGAAGCTCTTTCAATTGGAATAAAATAACTGTGCATCTTACATTGAAAATGTCTTAAATTTGGTGAAATAGGCCAGGCACAGTGGCTCACTCCTATAACCCAGCACTCTGGGAGGCTGAGGTGGAAGGATTACTTGAGGCCAGGAGTTGGAAACCAGCCTGGGCAATATAATCAGATGCCATCTCTGGGGGAAAAACATATATACATATATATATATATATATATAACACACACACACACACACACACACACACACACACATAATTTGTGAATTTAAAGAAATCCCAATTAATATTTCAGTAAGTTTTTCAAAACATGATTCTTAAGTATATATGAAAAAACAAAAGATGAAATTTTTCACAAAAATTATGAATCTCTGTTCATGAAGGGGTATTAGTGCTGTCAAATATTAAAGTGTATGTTGAAGCCAAACCAACGTGAGCATCAGATCACTAGCACAGAGTTGAGAGCACTGACGTAGCCTCATTTGTAGGAATGTTTCGTGTGGTCAACAATAATATATGTGATGAAAATAGTCAATTCTTTAGTAAATAGTATTGGATGAACTGAGCAGTAGCCATTTGGGAAAAAGAGAACTAGCCTGCTATCTCACTTTATTTTCTTCTTTTTTTTATATGGGGTCTCCTTCTCTCCCAGGCTAGAGTACAGTGGTGTGCTCTTGGCTCACTGCAACCTCCATCTCCCAGGTTCAAGCAATTCTCCTGAAAAGTAGCTGGTTTTACAGGCATCTGCCACCACGCCTGGCTAATTTTTTTGTTTTTTTTTTTTAGTAGAGATGGGGTTTTCATCATGTCAGCCAGGCTGGTTTTGAACTCCTGACCTCAAGTGATCCACCCAGCTTGGCCTCCCAAAATGTTAGGATTACAGGTATGAACCACCAAGATGGCACCACTGCACTGCACTCCAGCCTGGGCGACAGAGCGAGACTTCTCATCTCAAAAAAAAAAAGAAAGAAGGCCGGACGCGGTGGCTCACACCTATAATCCCAGCACTGTGGGAGGCCGAGGCGGGTGGATCACAAGGTCAAGTGATCAAGACCATCCTGGTCAATATGGTGAAACCCTGTCTCTACTAAAAATACAAAAATTAGCTGGGCATGGTGGCACGTGCCTGTAGTCCTAGCTACTCAGGAGGCTGAGGCAGGAGAATTGCTTGAACCCAGGAGGCGGAGGTTGCAGTGAGCCAAGATTGAACCATTGCACTCCAGCCTGGGTAACAAGAGCTAAACTCCTTCTCAAAAAAAAAAAAAAGAAAGAAAGAAAAGGAAAAAAACAAAGCAGACAACCTAGACATGGCAAAAACTCTAGTATAAACAAGGACTCCAGTGATAAGCTGGGAAAAAGTAGTTGCCATGCCACATATTCAAACGGCTAATTTCCTTTACAAAGCAGGATCGCTTGCTGATAGAAAAGGCCAACGGCTCAGTAGACAACTGGGCACATTAGAGACAGTTCAAAGGAAAGACCAGCGGCTTTCATACATAAATATATGAAATGTTCCTCGGCTTCAGTTGTTATAAGAGAAAAGGAAATTGAAACTATGCTGAAAGCATTTTAAAAATATCCAGTTAGCCAAGATTAAGAACTTTGATTAGCTGTTGGCTACAGTATAGGAAAATAGCTATTTCTATATGTTAATGGTAAGATTCTAAACTATGGAGAGCAATTGAATAATATTTATTAAAATCTAAGAATGCACACGCCTTGTGTAGTATAGATAAGTTTAGGTAAGTTGTGATGTATCTACATAATAGGATACTATAGAGCAATAAGAATGAATGAATTACAGTTCACACAACATGAATGACTCACAGATATAATGCTAGGTGAAAGAGCCAAACACAGAAATACACATTCGAAAACAGACAGAATTGTTGTGTTAGAAGTCAGGGTAGTATTATTCTTGGGAATCTCACTGGATGGAGACATTGAGGGGCTTTTGGAGGCTTATAATCTTTATTTTATTTTTTTTTTTTGTCTGTGTTAGGTGGGATTATATTGGGAAAATTTATTGAGCTATGAACTTAAGTGTTATGTACTGTCCTGAATGTGTGTGCTATACTTCAATACACATTTTTATGTAAATAAAAATAGCGTGCATACATGCAGTCACACATAAAGAATGCACATAACTTTTGTTTTAGCAGTTTTATCCTTGGCATATAACATTTATTTACACACTCTTGCATATGCGGGGGTTAAAAATAGCACGAAGGTATTCATTGATGTGTTTTCACAAAAGTTCATACAAAATGTAATTACTCATAAGTAGGGAGCTGGTAAAATAATTGATAAAGTCATATAGTGAATTAGTAGCAGCTCTTAAAAGGAGTAAGGCAGCTCAATATGAAGAAATTTAGAAAAGTCTCTAAGATAGTCAATGAAAATACCAAAGTGCATGAACCGTACGTGTAGCATATGCTACTATTTGTGTATGGGTGTGTTTTATCTCAAAAGGTATATATTTGCAAGTATATTTAGATAGAATATATTTGGAAAGATGAGACTATATCCTAAAACTGACTGTCTCTGAGGAGTGGAACTGAGTGGCCAGAAGGCACAAATTGGTGATACTTTCTATACTAATTTGTGACTTAAATTTTATTTTTAATTTTGAGTTGTGATAAAATGCATATGCCAGAACTTACTACCTTAAACATTTTTAAGGGTACCGTTCAGTAGTGTTAAGTACATTCATGTTGTACAACCAGTCTCCAAAACTTTTTCATAGCCATTAAACAAGTACTTAATACTTCCTCCTATGCTCGGCAGTCACCATCTACTTTCTGAGTTTATAAATTGGACTGCTCTAGACAGCACATGCAAGTGGAATCATATAGTATTTGTCTGTTTGTACCTGGTTTATTTCACTTAGCACAATGTTCTCAAGGTCCATACTATTTTGTGACTTTTGAATTCTGTACATTGTTCGTTTATTACCCATTTTCAAAAGAGCATTAAAGTAAAAAGACATGACATTATTCAGAGCTGATTAATCACATAGTTAAAAGTTGATGGCTGGTGTGTCTTTTTCATTTCAACCAATATTAAATGCTAGTTTGGGCGCAAAACAACTTTATGCCAAAGCACCATTTGAAGCTGTGTTTATGTCGTGTTTCTCCTTTTGTCCTCTGTGGGTACCCCCAAAATGCAGGCTCAAGTCCCCAGCCTCTTGACTCTGCTCAACAGTTTCCCACCTTGGCTTACTGACTTTCACCTGCTCTTCTAAATCTACCCTCTTTTCCCCAGGAACAAGCTGCTGCTTTCTATGCCAAGGGCATGGCTTCCTCCTTGCAGATTTTCCTCACATCTCTGATGTGGAAAAAGGGGGGGTTTTCATTCTGCTAGCTTTTTAGTGCTCCTTTGAGATCATTATTCTGAAGCCCTCTGCAATAATATTGTTTCTCATGGATTGAAATTCATTGTTTCCAGTAGGATTTTTGACTAGATGTGGGAACAGAAGAACAAGTTGAAATGACTCTGAAGCTTATGGGAGAACTGGGTATCATTAACTGGCACAGAGGGAGAAAGACAGGGTCTAGGTGGAAGATATGTGACTTGCTTTTGAAAATAGTGGTGTGAGATTCAGGCCTGCAAAAACAGCTGGAGTTATGAGCTAGAAATGGGGACTTTAAAAATAGGGGTGGGGTGTGTGTGTGTGTGTGTGTGTGTGTGTGTGT
Source organism: Ateles fusciceps (assembly GCA_036589455.1). Classification (NCBI taxonomy): domain Eukaryota; kingdom Metazoa; phylum Chordata; class Mammalia; order Primates; family Atelidae; genus Ateles; species Ateles fusciceps. Next base: position 670,844 of record JAZHEH010001829.1, read on the forward strand.
ATTGAAAATACAGAAAAATAAAATGTTACCCATAAAATAGATCATGAGTCTTAATACTTTAAGTGAATTAGCTTCTGTTTTTTCCTCTGGTTGTATGTGTATGAAAGTATTTATATAGCCAGCGTGGTGGCTCACGCCTGTAATCCTAGCACTTTGGGAGGCTGAGGCCAGAGGATCACTTAAGGCCAGGAGTTTGAGACCAGCCTGGCCAATGGTGACATCCCGTCTCTACTAAAAATACAAAAATTAGAGCCGGGCATGGTGGCGTGTTGCTATAGCCCCAGCTATTTGGGAGACTGAGGCACGAGAATTGCTTGAACCCTAGAGGCAGAATTTGCAGTGAGCCAAGATTGAGCCATTGAACTGCCTGGGTGACAGAAGAAGACTCTGCTAAAAAAAAAAGAAAAACACACACACACACACACACACACTTTAAACTGTAGAAATTATATTTTGTATTCGCCATGTTTCCTGCTCTGTGAATGGAGAGGTCCAAGGCCAGTTGCATAGTACTTCTGTTAGGAGCCCCAAAAGAGGTCATAAATGAATTTGTGGGACTTGTTGAAATTTTACACGGTGAGATCCTACACAGATGTAGAAGAAAATGTGGCAAGAATAGGATGTTGGAAACTTGCCTGAACTTTTCTAAAACGTTCAGGATTCAAGAATGAGAAATCATAGTAAAAAAGGTGGGAGAATTAAGAGTTTAGTGTCAAACTAAGAAGAGCAGAGCACATTCCAAGATGAAAGGAGGAAAAATATTGTTTGGTGTTATAAAAAGGTAGAGCTTGATGAAGACTAAGACTTTAGATAGTAAATTGAGGGCGTCATGGCACGCATATGCTTGTAATCCCAGCACTTTGGGAGGCCTAGGTGAGAGGATACCTGAAGCCCAGGAGTTTGAGGCTGCAGTGAGTTATAAGCCACTGCCCTCCAGCTTGGGCAAGAGTGAGACCCTCTCTCAAAACAGCAACAACAAGATATGAAATTGAGAAACTATTACTTGAATATATATTCTGTCCAGCAGTGATGGAATAACAAAGACTGGATTTACCTTGCTATTTTAAGCAACTAGAAAACTGGACAATATATGAAATAGCAATTTATAGGCATTGGGTGACAGGCAACGCAAGACTGTGGTCACTGAAAGGTGGGAAACAAACCTGCTGAGTTCTCTTGATTGCTCCAATTTATTATCTAGAAGTAGTTTTCAGGGAGCAGAGCAGGGATGGGGAACCCAAATAAAGCCTGGTGTCGTACTGAGTTGAGAGGACAAGATGGGGATTGGTGGGGAGGGAAGATTGTCATAATTTGTGGGGCAGAGTACCAGAGAGGTGGGAGTTGTACACAGAATTCCAGAGGCAGGTGGAGGAGTCTCCTGAAGTCAGGTTGAGTCCTGACCTACACATGCATGAGAGGAGAGCACCTGAGGCCAGAGAAAGAACCCCACTGGAAAGGAGCAGGCCAAAGGATTCCTGGAACTCACACAGAGCTGGGAATAGTCTGTTGCCATTAGCCAGAGTATACACAAGGTCATCAAAAGGGCATGGCCTTCTGTAATGAGGCTAAGTTAGCCCTAAGTTAAAGGCTACTCTGAACCTACTCTAACAATGAAAAAGCAAGTCTCGGAAGATTCAGCCAATTTAAAGAATCTTACCTGTGTGTGAGAGCAAAGTCCAGTGCTATTTAAAGGAATGTACAAAATCCAAAACACAAACCTCACAATGTTAGGCATTCAATAAAATGACCAGGCCTCAAAAAACCAGGAAAATGTGACATAATCAGAAGAACAATCAACAGAACTAGATTTAGAAATGACAGAGACGATGGAATTAACAAAGACATGAAAACAGCAACTATAAATATGCTCTCAGTTCAAAAAAGTAGAGGAGCTGGTTAACATAATGGGAAGAGAACTGGAAGGTATATTTTAAAAGACCCAAACAGAACATCTAGCGTTGGAAATAAATTTGAAACTACAATGATGCCATTAACGGTAGTTAAGGCAGTGCACATCAGTGAACTTCAAGAGAGCAACAGAATCTGTCCAAAATGAGAACAGAAAGAAAAATGGAACAATTGATAGAGCATCAATGACTATAACAAGGACAGTTGTTAGAGATGGAAACAGTCTGACATATATGTAATCAAAGCCCCCGAAAACAGGGAAAAGGGAGAACAGAAAAAAGATTGTAAAAAATAATGACCAGAAGATTTCCAAATTTGATGAAAACTATAAGCCGACATACTTAAGAATCCCAAGGAGAATAACTGTAAATGTAACCACACCAAGTCACGTCGTCATCACATTGTTGACAACCAGTAATAAAGAGGAAATCTTGAAAGCATGCAGAGAAAAAATACACATCACGTACAGAGTAACAGACATAAGAATGACAGCAAACTTCTCATCAGAAATTTAGCGTATCAACATACAATGGAGAGACCTCTTGAATTTTCTTTTTTTGTTTTTTTCCTGAGATGGAGTCTCACTTTTGCCCAGACTGGAGTGCAGTGGCATGATCTCAGCTCTCTGCAATCTCTGCCTCCTAGGTTCAAGCGATTCTCCTGCCTCAGCCTGCTGAGTAGGTGAGATTTCAGGCACATGCCACCACACCTGGCTAATATTTTTATATTTTTATTAGAGACGGGTTTCACTATGTTGGCCAGGCTGGTCTCAAACTCCTGACCTCATGATCTGCCTGCCTTGGCCTCTCAAAGTGCTGGGATTACAGGTGTAAGCCACTTCACCTGGCCTGGACAGACAGCTTCAAAGTACTTTTCTTAAAAGCCTTCTGGGGCTGGGTGCAGTGGCCAACACCTGCAATCCCAGCAGTTTGGGAGGCTGAGGTAGGAGGATTGCTTGAGTCCAGGAGTTCAAGACCAGCCTGGGTGACATGGCAAAAACCCCATCTCTACAAAGAATACAAAAACTAGGCATGGTGGCGCGCATCTATGGTCCCAGCTCCTTGGGAGACTGAGGTGAGAGGATTACTTTAGCCCGGGAAGCGGAGGATGCTGTAAGCTGTAATTGAGCTGCACTGCACTTTAGCCTGGGTGACAGAGCGAGACCTTGTCTCAGGAAAAAAAAAAAAAAAAAAGGCCTACTGGAACCTGTTGCCAGCAGACCTCCACAAGAAATATTGAAGTTGTTCAGGCAGGAGGCAAAGGATTTAAAACGGAAATTTAGATCTTCACAGAGGATTGAGAACTGCTAGAAATGGTAACTGTGGAAGTAAAAATGACAATTTTTTTTTCTTTTTTAATCTCCTTAAAAGACTGTTGTATTGAAGGTGATTGCTAACAGGTACAGGATTTCCCTTTTTGCGTGATGGAAATGTTCTGCAGTTAGTGGCGATGGTTGCACAACATTGTGAATTAAAGAAATAGTAGCTTTAAAAAGATAGTTGTTTAAGGCAAAAATAATAATGCATTATAAGTTTTATAACACATGGGAGTAAAAGGTATGACAATAGCACAAAGAATGGAAGCGGATGGAAGGGTATAAGAAACCTTAGTAAGGACTGATTGGTTGATTGATTGGTTTATGAAACAGTATCGCTTTGTTTCCAAGGCTGGAATGTGGTGGCACAATCCCTGCTCACTGCAACCTCTGCTTTCTGGGTTCAACAATTCTGCCTTAGCCTCCCAAGTAGCTAGGATTTCAGGTATGCGCCACCACACCCGGCTAATTTTTGTATTTTTAGTAGAGATGAAGTTTCACTATGAGGCTGGTCTCGAACTCCTGACCTCAGGTGATCCACCTGACCTCAAGTGATCAGCCTTCCTCAGCCTGCCAAAGTGTTGGGATTGCAGGCATGAGTTACCATGCCTGGCAGAAACCTTAATAAGGTTCTTAAGCTGTACATGAAGTGGAATTGTCAAATTTACATCTAGAAAATTAAAACAATATATGTTCCCACTTCAGATGTGTGGGAGTGCCAGTTTTACCATATCCTTGTCCACATGTGGTATTCATTTAAAAACATTGCCACCCAGATTTCTAAAAAACTTGATTATGCCAGACAACCAATCCTCACTGTGCTTGAAGGATACTTTGTTTCTGAAATCATTGAAATTCTATCAGAATCTCTTTGCCTTAAATTTGGCTAAAACATAAAATGTACACATTTATTTTTTTCCCTTTCCTTCTCTTCCTGCCCTCTTTCTTTATACACATAGCTTTCTTCAGTCATTTCTTTGGTTACTACTGCAGCTTCATTTGTTGTAGAACGTGAGTGTTTTGAACACACATTCCATGTCTCTTATTCTCTGTTGTATCGTGGCTGTAGTGTACCAGATGCTCGGGGCTCAATACGTTTGTCAAAAATACTGTGTTCTTTCTACACACAGTATTGGTAAGGTTGATCTGTATATTTCTAACAGTTTTTACTTCATCTTGTTTATTTTGTCCTTTTGATATGAGTTGTGGGATCATTCATTTACTGATTTTTTTTTTATGTTACTAATTTTCATTTGGTAATATTTCATCTGCTACTTATTGCTTCTGTTGCTGTTTTAAATTTGGCAAACCGTGGTTTTCAGCTCTGAAAATCTTTTCATCTCTGAAATATTTCCTCAGATTATTCTGATTTCATTTTTAAAGATGCAAAATTTACTCAAACCTTGTATTTTATTGTTTTTCTTCAACTTATACAAGATACTGTGAGACTGTCAAGTTTTTAAATCTCTTTTTCAGCTCTAGGGCATTTAAACTTCAGTATTCGTGTGTTTAAAACCGTTAGGACTGGGAAATAAAATTGAGTACCCATTTCTTCCTTCAGTCCGGCCATCTCAACACACAATTAAAATGTGACACTGGGGCTGGACACAGTGGCTCACGCCTGTCATCCCAGCACTTTGGGAGGCTGAGACAGGCAGATCCTGTGAGCCCAGAAGTTTGAGACCAGGCTGGGCAACATGGTGAAACCCCATCTATACTAGAAATTAGCCACACACACACACACACACACAAAATACATGTTGTGTTTCAGCCTGTTGCACTTACTCTCCTTGTCCAAGCTCAAATTGTCCCTTTAGCCTGGGGTGCCACTTCTGCTTGGCTCTGCGGCCTTCTAACAATCCTGTTTATGCTTAGTTTCCTTGTTGTCCAGTGTGACACAATGTTCTTGGCTTATCTTGCATATATGCTGCCTAGCCACTTTTCCAAGAAGAATGTGAATGTTTAAAACAAAAACAAAGTTTCAGTGCCCCAGTCACACCCCAAACCAGCTTAATCAGAATCCCTGGTGAGGATAGGGCCCAGATACAGAGAGGGTCCTCAGAGTGGAGTGCCGTGGTGGGATCTCAGTTCACTGCAACCTCTGCCTCCTGGGTTCAAGTGATTCTCCTGCCTCAGCCTCCTGAGTAGCTGGGCATACAGTTGTCAGCCACCACTCTAATTTTTGCATTTTTAGTAGAAACAGAATTTTGCCATGTTGGCTAGGCTGGTCTCTAACTCCTGACCTCAAGTGATCCACCTGCCTTGGCCTACCAAAGTGCTGGGATTACAGGCATGAACCACCACACCCCACCAGGATACAGTATTTTTTAAAAAGCACAGCCAGCCTTGGATGGAAACTACTTGAGGACAGTATTCTGCCTTACTGGGCTCTGTAAACACCTTATCTCTGCACAAGGCTGGGACTCTGAGTGGAGTTCTTGGCTAAAGCTCTCATTGCTACATGGTGACCTTTCTTCCTCTCCTGCTTAAAGCTTGTTTCAGAATTTTGACCCGAATGCATCTGTGTTGAAAGCCAGGCTTGGCCTGTCATCCCAGGATTGTGTCGGTCCCTTTCCTTGCCTGTATGTTGAGTTGGGGCTCATCTTCATGCCTCTGGGAAATAAGTTATTTGATAGCTTGCTTAGAGTCTCTCAGTACTTTCCCTTGCCCTTAGAAGGAATATCAAAATATGTAGCCTGCATTGTAGACTGTGCACAGCCTTTAGTGTACACTGCTCAGGCCCCCCCCCTTGGTTCCTGGAGTCTGCCATGCTTCCTTCTACCACCAGGCCTTTGCACACGCTGTCTGCTGGGAATGCCTTGCCTTTCCTCGTCACTTAGTTCTCCTCTACTCATCTTTCAGGTGCCAGCTTGACAGTCTTCCTCGGGGAAGCCTTTCCTGACCTTCGTACGCCGGATTAGCCCCCGTGTGCTGACTGTCTCATTGGTAATATTTCTTTATCTTCAGGACACACATCAAGGCCCACAAGTCGCAGTTTTGCATTTGTTCGTGTGATCATCTGATACATGTCTCTCTGGAGCCTGACTCTTCGGGGCTCACGTCCTGTCTCCACCACTTCTAGCTGTGGGACCTTGAACAAATCATTTCTTCTCTGGTCCCCAGTTTCTTTTAACTGCAGAACAGGGATGGTATAATACTTTGACCTACCTTGTGAGGTGGGGGATGAAGATTAAATAGGGTAATTTGTGTAAAGCAGTTAGAGCTAGCTATTAATAGTAGAGAATCTTGGCAGGCATTACTGATGATGACTGCAGTGGACCACAAGCTCCATAAAGGCCGGGGTCATTTCGGTTTGTTTAGATTTGTATGCAGGGTGCTTGGCTCATGGATGGTGCTCAGGAAATATTTGTTGGATGAATGAATGAAGTGGAGATAATAGTAATACCACGTTTATAGAATTCCATGAGGAAATAAAACAATGCAAGTATACAAGTTCTTGGTAGCATGTCCAGCTCATAGTAGGTGGTCAATAAATACTCAGTGACTCAATGAGGAAAATGAGGACAATAGTAATACCAGTTTATGAGGCTGTCATGGGGATCTAAGGTAACCCTGTAGTACCTTGTAGAGTGCCTAGCACATAGTAGGTGCTCACAAAATATCTGTTGAATGAATGAGTGAAGTGGGGGATGATGGTAACACCAGCTCCTAGGGTTGCTGTGGGGGACAGAAAATAAGGCAGGTCAATAGCTTGTTGTAGACACTGTTGAGTGAAATGGGAGCAGCTGTTATGAGTTTCTCCTGGGGCTTACGAGAGTATCCTTTTGGGGTGCAGAATGGTATGGAGCAGACGCTGGTCCTCTTGAAGGAAGAATGGGGAGCTGACTACCCCTGCTAAGCTCTGGCCTGGATGAAAAGTTGAATCGTTCCTTTCCCTCTTCCTCCCTTACCTGTTCTTTCTTTCCACTAGAATCCCTGCCCAGAGTCCAGCGCCTCCTTCCTGTCCAGGATCACCTTCTGGTGGATCACAGGGTAAGGCTGGGCCCCAGAGACCTCCAGGAGGTGGTGGGGAATGAATGAATGAATGAATGAACATGCCGAGCTCCCCCTTGACTTCTCTCTCCTTTGCTCTTCTGCAGAGTTGTCTTGACTCTGCCTGTGCTGGCCACGTGGTCTCAGAGACACCAACTCTGTCCTGCAAGTTTATCACCTTGAATGTGATAAACACATGAGCCACGAGCAGCTTAAATCTCTGCAGAAGGCTGGGCCTGGGACAGCCATACACTGCACTGCTCTTGCTTTAGCTTCAGATTTGGGTTTTGCTTTTTTTTTTTTTTTTAATTTTTCATTTCTTACCTAGAAATCATGTTCAATATGACAGATTTGGGTTTTTTTAATATTAGGTATAGTTATTGACATTGTTCCCCTCCCACTCTCTGCTCCTTAGAAAAATAACACTGTCTCACCTTAGGAAACGTGGGTTAAAAAAATGTGTAAATCTGTAGTAAGGAAACACCCAGAGGCAACCACTGTCCTCATTTTAGTATGCCTCCTTCTGGTCTTTCTTTTCTTTTTGAGACGGAGTCTTGCTCTGTCCCCCAGGCTGGAGTGCAGTAGCACAACTTCAGCTCACTACAACCTCTGCCTCCTCGGTTTAAGCGCTTCTCCTGCCTCAGTCTCCCAGGTAGCTGGGATTACAGGCATGCACCATCATGCCTGGCTAATTTTTGTATTTTTAGTAGGTACAGTGTTTTGCCGTGTTGACTAGGCTTATCTGGAACTCCTGACCTCAGGTGATCCACCCGCATCAGCCTCCCAAAATGCAGGGATTTCAAGTGTGAGCCACCATGCCCAGCCACCTTGTGGTTTTATTTTTGTACATCTTTTTCTGCCCATTGTCAACATCTTATTGGAAATTATTTGAATAATCTTTTTTCACCCTAATATGCATCATCTTTTTGTTTTTTTTGGAGACAGGCTTTTGCTCTGTTGCTGAGGCTGGAGTGCAGTGGCACAATTGTAGCTCACTGCAGTCTCGATCTACTGGGCTCAGGTGATGCTCCTGCCTCAGCCTCCTGAGTAGCTGGGACTATAGGCACGCTCCACCATGCCCAGATTTTTGTATTTTTTTGCAGAGATGGGGTTTCACCATGTTGCCCAGGCTGGTCTCCAACTCCTGAGCTCAAGTGATTCTTCCATTTCAGCCTCCCAGAGTGCTGGGATTATAGGAATGAGACACCATGTCCGGTCTCGTTCTTTTCTTTATGAACTTTTTACAAACATCTTTTTAAAAGATGAGATATTTTAAATAATTTTTTCAAATTACTATTAAAGAGCGTCACTGGAATAGTTGATGTAATTTGTATATGACTGCAGGACACCAGATGCATGCTAATAACATTCATTCTTGTTTTGGAAAAGTGTGCTCTATTTACATAAGACCAGATCCTGGATTATAAGGGGATACACCCCCAGTTTTTTGGGGGTAAAGATATGTAGAGCCTACATCTTAACTTTTTTTTTTTTTTTTTTTTTGAGACAGAGTCTTGCTCTGTTGACCAGGCTGGAGTGCAGTGGTGTGATCTGAAGCCTCTGCCTCCTGGGTTTAAGCGATTCTCTTGTCTCAGCCTCCTGAGTAGCTGGGATTACAGAGCATGCACCACCACACCTGGCTAATTTTTGTACTTTTAGTAGAGATGGGGTTTCACCATGTTGGCCAGGCTAGTCTCAAACTCCTGGATCTCAGGTGATCTACCCACTTCAGCTTCCCAAGGTGCTGGGATTACAGGTATGAGCCACTGTGCTAGGCCCGTAACTGTTTGAATGGTTTAGAAAAAGATGATGTGTTTGCATGTGTGAGAGTGTGTGTGTGTGTGTGTGTGTGTGTGTGTGTGTGTGTGTGAACGGATAGAGACAGAATGATAAAGTTGGCAACATATTAATAGTGACGAATTGAGTGAATTCTTAGTATAATTTGAGTAATTTTTCTGTAAGTTTGAAATTATTTTAAAACAAAAAATGGAAGTGTTAACTTTTTATTATAAAAGTATACTGTTGAAGTCCCAGCTATTCGGGACGCCAAGGTGGGTGGATTACCTGAGGTCAGGAGTTTGAGACCAGCCTGGCCCATGTGGTGAAACCCATTCTCCACTAAAAACACAAGTTAGCCAGGCATGGCGGTAGGTGCCTGTAATCCCAGCTACTTGGAAGGTTGAGGCAGGAGAATCGCTTGAACCCAGGAGGCAGAGGTTACAGTGAGCCAAGATTACGCCACTGTAATCCAGCCTGGGTGGAGTCACATAGAAAGACTAATGTAATAAAACTCAATAAGCTTCTCAGCCACATTTCACGATTGCTAATGCTTTGTCGTGTCAGCCTTTTTTTTCCTCCCATCAACGTTTTTTTTTTTCTTTTTATAAGGTCTGGCTCTGTTGACCAGGCTGAATTGCATTGACACAATCACAGCTCCCTGAAGTCTCCACCTCGAGTAATCCTCCCACCTCAGCCTCCCGAATAGCTGGGACTATATGTCTGAGCCATTATGACTGGGCAATTTTTTTTTATTTTTACTTTTTATAGAGATAGTAACCTATGTTGCCCAGGCTGGTCTTGAACTCTTGGGCTCACAAAGTTCTCCACCTTAGCCTCCCGAAGTGCTAGGATTACAGGCATCAGCTACTGGGCCTGGCCCCTATTAGTCTTTTTTAATGTAAAATTTTAAAAAGTTGGTGGGGCATGGGGGCTCATGGCTATAATCCCAACACTTTGTGAGGCCAAGGTGGAAGGACTGCTTGAGCCTAGGAGCTCAAGACCAGCTTGGGAAACATAGGGAGACTCTGTCTCTACAAAAAAAAAAAAAAAAAAAAAAATTAGCCAGTCATAATGGCTCACACCTGAAGTCCCAGCTACTTGGGAGGCTGAGGTAGGGGACAGCTGAGGCCAGGAACTGGAGGCTGCAGGAGCCGTGATCATGCCACTATACTCCATCCTGAGTGACACGAGACTGTCACCAAATAAAGGAATGAGGCTGAGCATGGTGGCTCATGCCTGTAATCCCAGCATTTTGGGAGGCTGAGGCAGGCGGATTGCCTGAGCTCAGGAGTTTGAGACCAGCCTGGGCAACATGGTGAAACCCCATCTCTACTAAAATACAAAAAATTTGCCAGGTGTGGTGGCGCTCGCCTGTAGTCCCAGACTTCAGAGGCTGAGGTAGGAGAATTGCTTGAACCTGGGAGGCAGAGGTTGTAGTGAGCTGAGAACAGGCTACTGCACTCCAACCTGGGCGACATAGCGAGTCTCCGTCTCCAAACAATAAAAAACAAAAAAAAAAAACATAAATGAATGAACAATAAGAAAGAGTGAATTAGAGCCATCTTGATATTTCCCTCCTAAATCATTTTTCCCTAAATCTTTTGCATGCACCTCCCAAAGAAAGCCATTTTTTCCTGCATGACCCAACAGAATGAGCTGTAATAACCTTGTAGTATGTGCAGATCAGATGTCTATCCACATTCAGATATCTCCAACTGTGTGGCTGCCTTCGTTCACAGCGGGCAGTTGTGCTGGGGAGGGTCATTGCATCGGCACGCGTGTAGAGTGAGTGAGCCCGGTCCTCCTCCTCCTCTCATTGACTCTCATTGCCTAACCCCCTTGTGTCTTGGCCTCAGGTTGATGGTCTGGTGCTACCACCAGCTCCTGGAGAGCAATGGCCTCTGGTCCTTAAACAAGGAGGACACGTCAGAACAAGTCATGCCTGTTTTGGGAAAGAACTGAAAGAAGGAATGCGTTAAGTCTAGAAAGTAAGTGTGAGTTTCCTTGTCCTCCAGGATGCCCCGGTTCTCTACTTCCCATCCCTGTGGGCTGAATCTAGGCTGCGGCCCTGGCAATGTTACAAGCTTTGTGGTTCTTGCTTCTCCTCCAGGCCTAAATTTGCTTTTCTGCCAAATGGGGTAAAATCTCACAATTCATTAAGGCAACTGGGTAGCAGAGAGAAGCGGGGCAAAAGCTTTCTTAAAAAAAAAAAAAATCAATACAAGAAGTTTATGGGAGAGAATGAAAGTTGATTCCTGTTCACTCCGTTCCTCTTCTTCCTGCAGAGAGGCCCCATTAGCATTTAGGTGTATTTCCTCCTCCAGCACTTTTCTGTGTAGATTCCCACATAACCCCACACATTTGTTTCCTTCTTCTTTTAACATGTGCGGTCTACCTGTTATTCTGAGAGGCCTCACCTTGTCTTTAACCCTGAGCCACCTTCGCATCCATGTATGATGACAGTCACTGCCTATAAGGGCTGCTGGGAGACACAGATGAGATCCTGGGTCTCAAGCGCTGAGCAGAGCAACTTGCATTAGTTGCATTGTAAGCACTCAATAATAACTCTTATTTTTTGGATGGGTGCTGTGACTCATGTCTGTAATCCCAGCACTTTTGGGAAATTGAGGTAGGTGGATCATTTGAGCTCAGGAGTTCGAGATCATCCTGGGCAACATGGTGAGACCTCATCTCTACAAAATAAAATATAACACTGTGTGTGTGTGTGTGTGTGTCTGTGTGTCTGTGTGTGCGTTTTAAGAGACTCTCACTTTGTCACCCAGGCTGCAGTGCAGTGGCATGATCTTGGCTCACTGCAACCTCTGCCTCCTGGGTTCTAGTGATCCTCCTGCCTCAGCCTACCGAGTAGCTGGGATTGCAGGCTCCTGCCACCATAGCCAGCTAATTTTGTGTTTTTAGTAGAGACAGGGTTTCACCATGTTGGTCAGACTAGTCTTGAACCCCTGACCTCAAGTGATCTCCCTGCCTCTGCCTCCCAAACTGCTGGGGTTACAGGCATGAGCCACCATGCCCGGCAAAACTGTTACGTCACATCCACAAAAGGGCTGAATGTCTTGCCTAAAAGGTGGCTGATGTTTTCTTGCTACATGCCCTCCGCTGTGCCCCTGAGCTTGGCCATGTGCTCTCCAGCCTGGTTCCCAACCTGTGTGTGCCCTGGAGGGATGTGCGTTCTCTGAGGCTAAAACTACTGAACCTGGCCCACGTCACATCCAGCTGTGGACCTCAGGAAATGCTGAACTGCACTGCTTTTCAGAAGCAGAGTTGTGTGTCCCTCAGCAAGCTACCTCTCCTGTGTCTCAGTCCCCTTGTGTGTAAATCGGGGATAACTGAAGGACCCTCCACATGGGATTACTGTGAGGATGACGAGGCACTGTGATACAGTCCCTGCTTTCATCCTTGCTTTCCTGCCGCGGTGGGCAGTCAGGGTCACTCACTTTTATTCTTGTGCCTGTCCAGAAAAGACACTCACTTCATTGACTCCATCCATAAATATTTATTTTTTTAATATTTTTTAATCAAATAAGTTTTATTGGTGTCTAAAAACAAAAATTCACCCAACATTGAAACATACTTCAAGATTTATGTTACTGTTTCCTTGTTTCTTTTTTATTCACTGCAGTGTGAGGAACAAATCACAAACACTTTAGAGAAACAGAACATAGTGTAGATTTTACAGAATCCTTTCAAATCTGTATTGTGAACATCTAGAGCCAGTCTCTGCATTAAAATCACAGTCGTCTACACCCTTAAAACTTGGCATCAGCCTAAAGATACGGGTAAGATGTGCCACTGCTTGCTATTTTGAAATTATCTATTGCCGTATCCAACCTAATGAGAGTTACCTAAAAAACTGTTTCTTCTATAGGAAGTCTCTGACAGGCTCTTACTCATTTCCTAGAGGTTAAAAAATCTGAAGGCAACATTTACATTTTGCTAGAAAACATTTTCAAAAGTTTACCTCCTATGTTCATATTAAGAACAGTATTTATGGCCGGGTGCCATGGCTCACGCCTGTAATCCCAGCACTTTGGGAGGCTAAGGTGGGCGGATCATGAGGTCAGGAGTCCAAGACCACCCTGGCCAACATGGTGAAACCCTGTCTCTACTAAAAATACAAAAATTAGCTGGGAATGGTGGCAGGCACTTGTAATTCCGGCTACTCGGGAGGCTGAGGCAGGAGAATCACCTGAACCCGGGAGGTGGAGGTTACAGTGAGCTGAGATCATGCCCTCCAGCCTGGGTAACAGCAAGACTCTGTTTCACAAAAAAAAAAAAAAAAAAAAATTAAATACAAGTCAGTTGTACAATTATTTTGAGAGTGGTGAACATGAACAGCAGATTAATTCTGGCAGACAAAAGTGAACAACTATGGTCTAGTCAGCCATTACCTGTTACAGAGAGATGACAGCTTTACAAAGGGTATCGCTGACCTACTAACAGATGATTATGTTCCCTCAGTTTCTATGCCTTCCACCACTGGCTCACCTTCTATATTAGCAACTGGGTCACTCTTGTTATGTCCATATTTATTGAGCACCTACTATGTGCTCTAAGCCCTGGGATACAGCGGTGAACAACCAGAGCCTGTCCTCACTGAGTGGATGGTGCAGTGAGTGTGGGAGACAGAATACACTCGAGTATATGAGCCCTGAGAGGGCCGGAGGCAGGCAGTGCTCTGAAGGAGAGGGCAGCATGGGAGGGGACAGAGGAATGCGGGGCTGAGAGAGCCCTCTGTCTAGATCAGAGATCTGCAGGATGCGAGGGGGTCATATTGGGAAGAGCATTCCAGGAAGAGCTAACCCCCAGTGCTGAGGCCTGGGAGGCCTCCTTGGGCAGCAGAGTGGGTGAGAGGGGAGAGGAGGTTGGGGGAGTCACAGCTTTCTAGGATGGACTCAGAATTCCTCACTCTCTCCCTCTGTTGTGATCGAAGGCACCCTGGCAAATCCAGGAAACAGCTCTGCCCAGCAGCTGGCTTCAGATGGGCTGAGTGGAATTCTGGAACTCCTGCCCATGCTACCGAAAAGACCTGGATTTTGTTCTCAGGCACATCAGTGTCAACATCAATGGGGGAGAAAAGGTGGGTACACATTCACCCCCCCCATTCCCAATCAGGCACAGGGTGCTACCAGGTGGATGAACCTAGCTGCAGCATCTGCCTGTCACTCACAGCTCCACACCTCCGCCTGAATGGTTGCTGCAGCAGGTGGGAGTGGCTTGTGGCAGTAAAAGTTGTTAGAGTGCATCCAACTTGTAGAAGTGAAAGCTTTAGGTGAACTGATAGCCTGAAGACCAAATGAGCCCCACAGATATGTTTGGGAAGTTTGCTTTTTTTTTTTTTCTGGAGACAGAGTCACTCTGTCGCCCAGGCTAGAGTGCAGTGGTGTGATCTCAGCCCACTGCTACCACAGCTTCCCAAGTGGGGGGACTATAAGTGGTTGGGTCTATAGGTGTGTGCCACTATGCCCGGCTCATTTTTGTATTTTTCATAGAGAGGGGATCTCACTATGTTGCCCAGGCTGGTCTGAAACTCTTGAGTTCAAACTATCTACCCGCCTCAGACTCCCAAAGTGCTGGGATTACGGGAGTCAGCTACCATGCCTGGCCCCGGGAAGAAGGTTTTTTTGTTTGGCTTTTTGGGTTTTTTTGAGACAGAGTTTTACTCTGTTGCCGAGGCCGGAGTGCAGTGGCATGAACTCGGCTCACTGCAGCCTCCATCCCCTGGGTGCAACTCATTCTCCTGCCTCAGTCTCCTGAGTATCTGGGACTATAGGAACATACCACCATGCCTGGCTAATTTTTGTATTTTTAGTAGAGACAGGGTTTCAACATGTTGGTCAGGCTGGTTTCGAACTCCTGACTCAGGTGATCCACCCGCCTTGGCCTCCCAAAGTGCTGGCATTACAGGCATGAGCCACCACGCCTGGCCCTTGCTAAGTCTTTATGGCTTATGTCATGGGAATTTTTGCATGCATGCTGCTCTGTGACACCCCCTGTAGGAGGGTAGAGGAAGCCCATCTCTAAAGAGCCCAGGGAGAATTGGAGATGAGGAATGTTATCATTGGCCATTAGCTGGAGAACCTAGTTCCTTCAAGGAAGGATGTGTGGAGACCAGGTCATGGCAAAGAGCACAGAAGATCTGCTTGACTCTTTCAGGTACTTCAACAGCTCATGATGGGAAACTCACCATCAGAGGTGTGAAAACCAGCGTGGAGAAATGAGGAAACACATAATTATTAGTTAATAGTTATTGAGTCAAAACAAATAGGGCTTTGTTGGAGATTCCGTCTGCCTCTTGTGTATCTGTTTTGAGGTCTCTAGTTACCCTTTAAAAAGCTGAGGAGTTCCTTTTGGGAGCCTGGCAAAGGGAAGAGAGTCGTTCTTGACCTTTGGCCAAACACCCTTAAAGGAGTGACTCTGGGCAGTGGGTGAGGGAGGGGGTGTGGAGTTGGGTTGACAGATGACTGATGCTTGAGGTAGGGTAGAGATAAGGGCGCTGTGGGGCAGGGACAAGTCCAGATGCCAGCATTCCCACCACACCTGGTCCCTTCTATTCCGCAGGTTGGCATCGTGGGGCGGATGGGGGCAGACGGTAGCTGGGAAGTCGTCCCTGACCCTGGGCTTCTTTCGGATCGAGTCTGCCGAAAGGAGGGATCACTGATGTCATCAACATCGCCAAGATCGGCCTGCACAAGCTCCGCTTCAAGATCACCATCATCCCCCAGGTGGGGTCTGGGTGCCACCCAGGGGGGTGGAGCCAGCGGTGGCATGCCCTATGATTGCACTAACAGTGATGTATTTAGTTTTGGGACAAACACACATGTGGCCCTACTTCATTTTTTTTTCTGAAACAGGGTTTTTTTTTTTTTCTCAAATCCGTCTCCACGCAGTCTCGGCTCACTGCAACCTCCACCTCCCAGGCTCAAGCGATTCTCCCACCCCAGCCTCCTGAGTAGCTGGGACTACAGGCACATGCCGCCACATCCAGTTTTTTTTTTTTTTTTTGTGGAGATAGGGTTTCACCATGTTGCCCAGGCTACTCTTCAACTCCTGGGCTCAAACTATCTGCCCACTTTGGCCTCCCAAATTGCTGGGATTACAGGCATAAGCCACCGCACCTGGCTTTCATTATTTTTATTCATTAGGCTATGCTGCTGCTTCCCTGAATTTCCTTAGCATATGATTAACAATGTGAAAAATCACTGAGTATCACTCCCGACTTCATGTCCCCGAAAGTGGTAGATTTCTGAGTATCTAGAAAAATCCAGAAAGACACAGTCCTCTCTCTGCTGTCAGAGTCAGACTGAGAATCTTTACCTCTTCTAAGAGCTACACAAGAAATAAAAATGTTTTGAATTTTAGATCACCGGGTGCACGTGCAGGCTTGTTACATGGGTATATTGTGTAATGCTGACCCTTGGGCTTCTATGGATCTCATCACCCAAATATTGAACAGTGTGCCTGAGAGAGAGTTTCTCAGCCATTACCCTCCTCCATCTCTCCTTACTTTTGGAGGCTCTGGTTCTGTTGTTCCCATCTTTACATCCATGAGTACCCAGAGTTCAGTTCCCACTTAAAAGTGAGAACATGCAGATAAGAAAAAAGGATTTTTTTTTTTTTTTTTGAGACAGAGTCTCGCTGTCTCCCAGGATGGAGTGAAGTGGTACAATCTCAGCTCACTGCAATCTCTCCCTCCTGGGTTCAAGTGATTTTCCGGCCTCAGCCTCCCAAGTAGCTGGGATTACAGGTGCACACCACCATCCATGCCTGGCTAGTTTTGTATTTGTAGTAGAGATGGGGTTTCACCATGTTACACGGGCTGGTTCTCAAACTGCTGATCTCAAGTGATATGCCTGCCTCAGCCTCCCACAGTGCTGGGATTACAGGGGTGAGCCAACATGCCTGGCCAAAATAAGGATTTTCTAGATCAATCCCTGCAGGTGGATTCCTTAATATGTTGCCTTCTAGTGTAATCTTCCCTAAAGTTTTGTAGAAGATTCTCTAAATCTTCTACAGGACTTTACCATTAGGATTTACCTCTCACTTCTGGAAGTTTCTCAACCCACATGCATATTGAAGGCTCTAGGAAGTTGTATGGAAAGGAAATCTGTCTTACTCTGCCACACTAAGATTTTGCAGACTTTTTTTCCATTATTAAGGAATTTATTTTGGCGGGGGGACAGTCTCGCTCTGTTACCCAGACTGGAGTGCAGTGGCCTGATCTCTGCTCACTGCAACCTCCGCCTCCTGGGTTAAAGTGATTCTCCTGCCTCAGCCTCCCAAAAGTAGCTGGGACTAGAAGTGTATGCCACCACGCCCAGCTAATTTTTGTATTTTTAGCAGAGACTGGGTTTTGCCATGTTGGCCAGGCTGGTCTCAAACTCCTGACCTAAAGTGAAGTGCCCACCTCGGCCTCCCAAAGTGCTGGGATTACAGGCATGAGCCACTGTACCTGGCCCTTTCTCCATTATTAACATCACCAGAAACAGTGATTCCAAGGAGCTCTGAAACCCCACTTTCACCAGTCCTGGCCAGAAGTCTTTATGTCTCACCTCTTCTCTGTCCATATCAGCATGACGTAGGCATCATATGCCGCCACTCTCTTCTCTCTGAACAGGACCCTGTTTTGTTTTCGGGTTCCTTCTGCATGAACCTGGACCCGTTCAGCTAGTACTTGATGAAGTCTGGATGTCCCTGGAGCTGGCTCACCTGAAGGACTTCATGTCAGCCCTTCCTGATAAGCTGGACCACGAGTGCGCAGAAGGTGGAGAGAACCTCAGGTAGGTGGGGGTAGATGAGAAACACCAGATAAGGTCTCCTAGGCGCCGCTTCGGTAGGGGTGTTTGAAGATTCCGTCCAGATCTGTGTCAGACCTGGATCTGAGTCCCAGTTGTGCTGCAGATGACCCATTTGTCCCTTCACCTTTTGGAGCCTCAGTTTCTGTATCTGTAAAATGAGTCTTAATCCAGGCTCTTTGTACCATAGGTATAATAACCAGGATGGACAATGCATTTCCTTTTATACACACCAGCCCCATTCAGTTGACAGTAGCAACAGTTGTTAAGCTATGGAAAGGTTTCTGTACCAGTTGGTCACTAGCGCTGCTCTGAGCCCCCCCAAGTCCCCAGCTGTCTTGGTCCTTCTCCCAGGATACTGGAGATCTGTCTGTGACCCAGCAACTAGAGCATTAATGCCTGGCACAGCAGGGGAACCTCTGGGGTCCTACTCTGGTGGTGTTAGTGCCTGGTTCTGGTTTGGTTATCCGTCTCCATAACAGCCAACCACAGAGTGTCAGTCACGTTCAACAATAAAGCAGTGATCTTTGCTCCCTGGCCAGGGCAGTCATGCAGGTGGCTCTGCTGATCTTGGCTGGGCTCATATCATGTCTCTGGATCAGCTGCCTGTCAGCTGATCTACTTGGCCTCAGGTGGGGCAAGAAGGGTAGGTGTACCTTCCTCATTCTCCAGCAGACCAGCTTGGGCATGCTGTCATGGCGAAGACAGGGGCACAAGAGCATACAAACTTCCACGTGCATCTCGCAGTATTCTTTTGGCTGGCCTCATGTTTGCCGGAGCCAACTGTAATGGCCCCATAGTTGGATAGGGATGCATGGATATGAGGCCTTTTTTTGTTTTTGAGGCAGGGTCTCACTCTTCTCACCCAGGCTGGAGTGCAGTGGTGCAATCTCAGCTGCAACCTCCACCCCCAGGCTCAAGCAATTGTCCTGCCTCTGCCTCCCAAGTAGCTGGGACTGCAGGCACATGTGATCACACCTGGCTATTTGTATTTTTAGTAGAACAGGGTTTCACCGTGTTAGCCAGGATGGTCTTGATTTCCTGACCACATGATCCGCCCCCATCAACTTCCCAAAGTGTTCAGATTACAGGCATTAGTCACCACACCCAGCATTAATTTTTTTTTTTTAAGGACAGGGCCTGCTTCATTGCCCATGTAACCCAGGCTGGTGTACACTGTCACAATCATGGCTCACTGCAGCCTTGAACTCCCAGCCTCAAGTAATCTCCCCACCTCAGCCTCCCAAACAGCTGGCACTATGGTTTTATACCACCATGCCTTGTTAATTTTCGTATTTTTAAAGAGATGGAGTCTCACTATGTTGCCCAGGCTGATCTCAAACTCCTGGCCTCAAGCAATCCTCCCTCCCCAGCCTCCCAAAATGCTTGGATTACAGGTGTGAGCCACCACACCTATCCAGAAGGGTTCTCTTGAACACCCACCATGGGTCAGGCATGCATCTATGCTCATAATAACCTCCATTTTACAGATAAGGAAACTGAGGCACAGAGAGGCTCAGCCACTGGTTTAGGGTCCTGCTCCTACAAATCTGAAGTTCCATGCACAGTTGCAGCCAGACAGGACTGCTGAAAATATCAGTCTAATCATATCTTATCACTTGCCTGTCCATGGCTATCTCTTACTCTTAGAGGAAATTTCAGCCAGGCAGGTGACTCACACCTGTAATCCCGGTACTTTGGGAGGCTGAGGCAGGTGGATCACTTGAGGTCAGGAGTTTGAGGCCAGCCTGGCCAACATGGTGAAACCCCATCTCTACTAAAAATACAAAAATCAGCAGGCGTGGTGGCAGGTGCCTGTAATCCCAGCTACTTGGGAGGCTGAGGCAGGAGAATCGCCTGAATTTGAGAGACGGAGGTTGCAGCAAGCCGAGATTGCACTCCACCCTGGGTGACAAGAGTAAAACTGCATCTGAAAACAAAAAAACTGAAATTCCAAGATTCTTATCTTGCCCCCACTCACTGCCTGCCTGCCTCATAGGACCCCTTTCTCTGGCACCCTAAACCACTTACCACTTTGGAGCCATTGTGCCTACTGCTTCCTCTGCCTGGGGTACTCTTTCTCTTGCTCTTTGTATGATTAGTTCCTTCACACATTCTTTGGGGAAGCTCACATGTCACTTCTCAGAGCATCCTATCCATACCAACCGTGACCCTCAGTTGGTCTCCATTTCATCCTTCTTTCTTTAAGATGCAGGGTCTCACTCACTCTGTCACCCAGGCTGGATTGCAGTGGCATGATCATAGTTCACTGCACCCTTGAACTCTTGGCCTCAAACAATCCTCCTGCCTCAGCCTCCCAAAGTGTTGGGATTACAGGCGTGAGCCACTGCTCCTGATCGTTCTTTTTTTTTTTTTTTTTTTTTTTTTTTTGAGACGGAGTCTCGCACTATCATGCAGGCTGGAGTGCAATGGCACGATCTCGGCTCACTGCAGCCTTCACCTCCTGGGTTCAAACGATTCTCCTGCCTCAGCCTCCCAAGTAGCTGGGATTACAGGTGCCCACCAACATGCCCAGCTAATTTTTTTTGTATTTTTAGTAGAGACGGAGTTTCACTATGTTGGCCAGGCTGGTCTCAAAATGCTGACTTCATGATCCACTTGCCTCAGCCTCCCAAAGTGCTGGGATTACAGGCGTGAGCCACTGCACCTGGCCCATTCTTATTTTCTTTATGGCACTTATTGTTATCAGATATAGCCTGCTTATCAGCCTAATTATTTTCTCTCCGTCTATCCTCACTAGTATCCAATCTCCACCAGACTTAGCCTGGCACATAGTGGACGTTATATATGTGTTTGCTGGATGAATAAGCGGGTGGGTGGGTGAATAAATGAGTAAGTGGGTGGGTAGGTAGGTATATGGATGAATGAGTGAATGAATGGATGGAGAGATCAATGAATGGATAAACAGCTAAACAGATGTGTAGGTGAGGGAATCATTGGTATGTATTGTTAGCTGGGTTAGATGGATGGGTTGGATAAAGGAGTAGGTGGGTGAATGGATGGGATGACAGATAAATGAGTGGGTGGGATGGATAGATCAGTGGGTGGGAGAATGGATAGGATGGATAAATGAGTGAGTGGGATGCATAGATGAGTTAGTGGGATGGATAAATGGTGGGTGGGTGAATGGATGGTATGAATAGATAAATGAGTGGGAAGGATGGACAGATGAGTAGGTGGGATGGACGGGTGGGTGGGTGGATGAACACCTAGGTGGGTGATGGGATGGATAAGTAGGTGGGTGGAGGTACACAGCAGTATAGAAGAGGAGAAACACTTAACTTGGCTGCGAGTGAGCTGTGATTACATCACTGCAGTCCAGGCTGGGTAAGTGAGCCATTCTCTCAAAAATAAATTTTAAAAGACTTTTTATGTATGTCTAAAATAGAGCTATCATATCTATTTTTTAGAGTGGTTGTGAGGATTAAGAAAATGAAGGTCTAGAATTCTACTGGCACATAGTAGGTGCTCAGGAAAGGTGAGTATCACCACTGCCCCACTGCCAACTGCTACATCTGGTGGGAGGACTTGGGCTGCTGGGGGGTGGCAGCAGTGGGTGGGGAAGGGTGGGCCAAGCTGGTGCTTACCCTGCTGTATTGCACGCTGTCCTTTCCTGTTGGCCATGCTGTCCTGTCATGGTCATCTAGAGGAATGAAGTGGTGTGGTCCTTCTGAAGGACTGACTTCATGGACCTGTTGTTTAGAGGAAATAAAGATGAAGTCAGTGTCTCTCCCAGTGCTGGGGTGTATGTGCCCAACTCTCAGGCCCACTGATGGCCACTGAGCTCAGGTTATACTCTCTATTTAGTCATTCATTCATTCATTCAACCAACAGAATACCGACCTGATATCACACTTCCCTTTTCCCTGTGTGGTACCCAGCTAAATACCATCTATTACCCCAGAGTCAAGCAAGCCCATTCTTCTGATGTCATTTCACAGGATGAACTTAATTTCCTCACCACTGGAACTCTGCTCTCAAAATTTTCTTATTTATTTTTTTCTTTTTTTGAGACAGGGTCCTGCTGTGTTGCCCAGGTTGTTCTCAAACTCCTGAGCTCAAGCAATCCGCCCCTCAGCCTCCCAAAGCGCTGGGATTACATGCATAAGCCGCTGCACCCATCCTGTTGTCAGAATTTTCATTTTGGCTTAAGCTTTGGTGCAACTGTTTTGCCCCTACTGTTTACCATCAGACTTGTCAGTCCAACTGATAGAATATAAATTATGCACCATTCTGATGCTGAAGACTTTTTGAATGTCTTATCTGTGGATGAGTGAGCTGACTCTGTACCTTGGTTTCCTCAGCTGTAAAAATAGGGGTAATATCCATCCATCCATTTATCCATTCATCTACGTACCTGTATATCTATAAATACTTGTCTACCTACCTGCTATGAAATTTAGCCTAAAGCTGCCTCCTTACATATTTTAAGTTTGGCCTAAAGGTTTTCCCATACATAGTGAACTGTAACTAACTGGACTCCTACACAAACAGACTGCCACCTACTCATGTGTCAATCACTGAATTTCAGCCAATCAAAGGCAGCCAACTGTTTAAACCACATTCAAATAAAGCAAACGCTGAGCTGCAACGAATCTGGCTGTTTATGTACCTCACTTCTGTTTTCTGTCCTTCACCTTCCTTTTTCTGTCCATTCATCTTTGACCACGTGGCTATACTACAGCCTCTCTGAACATATTCTGGTTCAGCGGCTGCATGATGTGCAGATTATTCTTTACTCAAACTCTGTCAGCCAGGTGCTGTGACTCATGCCTGTAATCCCAGCCCTTTGGGAGGCCGAGGCAGGCAGATCCCGAGGTCAGGAGTTCGAGACCAGCCTGGTCAACATGGCAAAACCCTCTCTCTACTAAAAATAATACAAAAATTAGCCGAGCCTGGTTGCACACACCTGTAGTCCCAGCTACTTGGAAGGCTGAGGCATAAGAATCTCTTGAACCCAGAAGGCAGAGGTTGCAGTGAGCCAATACCATGCCACTGCACTCCAGCCTAAGGGGCAGAGAAAGATTTTGTCTCGGAAACAAAACACAACAAAACAAAACTTCAGACACATTAAATTTGACAGAGGTTATTATTTCTTGAGATGGAGTATTGCTCTGTCACCCAAGCCAGAGTGCAGTGGCACAATCTCTGCTCACTGCAACCTCTGCCTCGGGTTCAAGCAATTCTCGTGCCTCAGCCTCCCAAGTGGCTGGAACTACAGGCGTGCACCACCAGGCCTGGACAATTTTTGTACTTTTAGTAGAGACAGTGTTTGGCCGTGTTGGGCAGGCTGGTCTCAAACTCCTGACCTCAAGTGATCCACGTGCCTCTGCCTCCCACAGTGCTGGGATTAGAGGCATGAGCCACCATACCCAGCCTTAAGGTATCTAAAGGTTTTCTTTGAGCCTGACTACCTATCCGTCTGATCTTACTTCGGATTCTTGCGCACTGTGAAGACAGTGGGATTGGTCAGTGTGTGACTGAGAAGTGTCCTCAGGGTGGCTAGCTGGGATGGGGATCAGCCCCAGTGATCCCCAGGGATGGAGACCCCTCAGGATCATTGCCACCCTGTGCCCCTGTATAGAAGGCACTTAAGCCACCTGGTACCAGTGGCCTGTGGTTCTGCTTCCTAAGACCCTGCTCATTAAGAGGGGAGAGTAGCAGGCTGCAGGTCCCTCTGCTCCAGACTGAGCTCAGCTGTGTCCCAGCTGGAGGGAGCTGAGAGAAGAGGGGACCGCAGGCCTCCTCCTGGCCTCTTGTCCAAGTGATGCTGTGTGTACGGACCCAAGCCCTGTGCATAACCCACCTGTTAAAGCATAAATGACCGGGCCTGGCATGGTGCTTAACAACTATGGGAACGATCTTTCTTTGGAACGAGCCCTGCCCTACTGCAATATTGAGACAACTCCAGCAAGCTGGCTCGGCCCCCTTGCAGACATCCATCATGCTGGAAGGCATTCGTTCATCCCATGAAATGGCCCTATAGGGACCTAATCATCTTGAGCAACTGGACCAGTTTTGGTGAATTATCTCTCAGCAGGGCACCATGGGGAACTTCAGCAGGTGCTCCATCCGTAATGTTGTTGGTTGCCCCCTAACTGCCTGAGATGCAGGTGGTCCCTTCAGCTACATCAGCTTCAGCCTGTGCCTTTCTGAGTGTGGCACCATGATGGACTCACCTCTCAGGTCTAAGCTCGTGCCTCCTTCCTGCAGAGGAGTCTCTAGGGTCCTTGGTGCTGGTCCCAGGTTCTGTTTCTGCAAGGTCAAGAGAGTCCTGTCACACAACATGGTCCAGATACTCACTTTGACACCCACTGACCATGTGGCCTTAACTGCTCTGACCATCAATTTTCCCTGTTCTGGCTCCTGCCACCTCTCCAGCAACCTCAACACCCTACTCTGAGTTCTTCCAGGAACATCATTCAGGCATTCACTCACTCATTCATTTT
Source organism: Ateles fusciceps (assembly GCA_036589455.1). Taxonomy (NCBI): domain Eukaryota; kingdom Metazoa; phylum Chordata; class Mammalia; order Primates; family Atelidae; genus Ateles; species Ateles fusciceps. Next base: position 695,122 of record JAZHEH010001829.1, read on the forward strand.
TTCAATCAGTGAATATAATTGAGCACCTGCTGTGAACTTGAGGTTGGGAAAAACAGCAGTGAACACTGAATAGTGTTATCTCTGTTTCTCCCAACAGCCTTGCTCAAGCAGCTCCTTGTCTCTGGAATGCTCTTTTCTGGCTAATTCCCACCTAACCCTCAGGTACCATGTCTCCCAGGAAGGACACCTCCCCACCACTGTCCCCCCAGATGTGCCAGTAACTGAAAGCAGAGCTGTAGAAGTTTAACCACAGACCTGTAAGCAAGAAATAACTGCTTGTGTAAGCTGCTGAGAGTTGGGGGGGCTATTTGTTACACAGCATCATTGGGGCAAAAGCTGACCAATATGGAAAGTTCGAGCTTCAAGCTTCAGGACTGGAACATTGTGAATCAACACTTAACGGCTTTTAGCCAGGGGGGCTAATGCTAAGCATATGTTCTCAGAAGAGATGAAGTTGGAGACTGAGGGAGACCTGGGTGTGAGTCCTTGCTTTGTCATGCAGGAACAGTAAAAAGCCTAGTGATTAAAAAACACATTCTCTGGAATCAAGTTGCTTGGGTGCAAATCCCAGTGCTGCCACTTACAAGCCATGTAACCTCGGACTAGTTCCTTAACTTTTGGGCCTCAGTTTCCTCATTGTGAAATGGAAACGATTCTAGCACCAGCCTCACGGGGGCAGTAAGTTGATTCAGTGAGCTAATATATGTGATGTACTATGAGTTGCTACTTTTCAGTCACTGTGGGTGAGCTTGGTTTGGCAACTTTACTTCCAGAACCTTGTCATGTATGCCGTGTACTTTTTGTTCTTTGGATTATCAGAAACTCTAGCAGGCATGTTGTAGCTTTCTAGGCACCAAAACTTTCTTGTGCTGTCTCCATAGCAACTGTAAGCATAGACTCTGGAGTTGGACACACTCAAGTTCTAATCTGGTGACCTTGGGCAACTGATTTAACTCTCTTTGCTCATCTGTAAAATGACAAGAGTGACTTCACATGCCTCTGAGGGTACGCTGAGAATCAAATGAAATAGTGTGTTTTTTACAGAAGCACTCACCACAGCCCCTGGCCCGTAGACGGTGTTACTGGCTCTTCTTGGAGAGAGGTGACCAGTTGGAGAGCCGTCTGCTTCTGGGCATAAACGTACAGGGAGGGTGTGACCAGAGCACTGCACTCTTGCCAGTAGGACCCTTTGAGCCTTTTTCCCCAAGGGTGGCAAGAGCCAGGCACAGAGAATCAGCAAAGCCCACCTAGTACCTCCTTCTCTTCTATCTCCTAGCTGTCTGGCTTGATCCAGAAGACTCGTGAGGGTTCCCCTTCTTATGCAGAAGCTCCTGGTAGGAACCCATCTCCACAATGGCCCCATCTGCCAGCACCACGATCCAATCAGCCTGGGCAGGATGTAGAGTGCATGGGTCACGAGAATCTGTGTCTGGACAGGGAAGGGTTAGAAGTTAACACACATGTGGCCATGTTCCATGGCTTATGCCTATAATCCCAACCCTTTAGGAGGCCAAGGCAGGTGGATCACTTGAGACCAGGAGTTTAAGAACAGCCAGGTCAACAGGGCTGAGCCCTGTCTCTACTAAAAATACTAAAATGAGGTAGATATGGTGGCACACACCTGTAGTCACAGCTACTTGGGAAACTGAGGCATGAGAATCACTTGAAACTGGGAGGCAGAGATTGCAGTGAGCTGAAGTTACACCACTGCATTCCATCCTAGGTGTTGGAGCAAGACTCCGTCAAAAAGAAGAAAGGAAGGAAGGGAGGGAGGGAGGAGACAGGGAGAGAGAAAGAGGGAGGGAGAGGAAGGGGAAGGGGAGAGAAAGAAAAGTTACACACATGTGCTTGGCCAGCCTCCTGCAGCAGGGGGTTGGGGTGGGAGTATTGTCTCTGGACTCAGAGTTGGGAGAGCTCCCCTTCTTGTGCTCCTGCCATCGTTCTTGAAAACAGCATTTCCAAATAGAGAAACAGAGGGAACTCCTTCAACCTGCCTGAAGAACACAAGGAGTCCATCTGACCCAGGCCAATCATCCAAGGCAGAGCTGTAGCAGTTAAACCACAGACACATAAGCAAGAAACAGCTGCTGTTGTAAGCTGATGGAATCTGAGGGGTTGTTATGAAGCATCATCACAGCAAAAGCTGACCAATACAAAGAGGAAAATTGGGACTCAAGTGGAAGGGGTCGGTGAGAGAAACTTGGGTTAGGACTGGATGCTAAGGGCATCCTCTGTCTTTGCCCTGTGCTCTGACACATGTTCCCAAACTTATTGTTCCCTGGAGTAGCCCACCATCCCGATTACCTGGTTGAAGACATGTTGGCCGACGTGAACGTCCAGAGCCACCAGGGGGTCATCCAGCAGGTACACAGCTACCTTTCTGTACACAGCCCGGGCGAGGCTCAGCTGCTGTTTCTGGCTCCCTAGAGATTCATGCCCTGTGGCCACAAAAGGAACAGTGTCCTCAGTCTGCAGGGTGAAACTGGGGGAGCCCAGGCAGGAGCAGGTTGGGGCACATCTGCCCATCAGGGTGAGCTGTAGCTCCCCATGTCTGTCTCCTGGGGACATGCTCAGCTTCAAAGGCACTCACTCCCAAGCCAGCATCCCCTGCATGCTTACCAGCCTCACTTCTCCGCTTCCCAGCACGCTTCCTGGAGGCATTACCTGCTCTTCCCAAGCTACTCTGTCTCCTACTCACTCTGTATCCATTTGAGTCCAACTTCTGTTCCCTTTCTCCACTAAGACAACCTTTAATGAGGACACCTTTCCTTTCTCTATTCTGTGATCCAGTGGTAACTATTCAGTCATACTTTTAATTTTAAATTTTAATTGATTTATTTTAGTTTTTATTGATAGGTAATAGTTGTACATATTTGAGGGGCACAGGTGATATTTTGAGACCTGTAGAGCAGTGGTCCCCAACCTTTTTTGGCACCAGGGATTGGTTTTGTAGAAGACAACCTGTCCATGGGGCAGGGCGTGGCTTCAGAATGATTCAAGCACATTACATTTATTGTGCACTTTACTTCATTATTATTATTATATACTGAGATGGAGTTTTGTGCTTGTCACCCAGGCTGGAGTGGAATGCCATGATCTTGGCTCAATGCAACCTCTGCCTGCTGGGTTCAAGCAATTCTCCTGCCTCACCCTCCCAAGTAGCTGGGATTACAGGTGCCTGCCACCACACCTGGCTGAATTTTTGTATTTGTAGTAGAGATGGGGTTTCACCATGTTGGCCAGGCTGGTCTCGAACTCCTGACCTCAGGTTATCTGCCCGCCTCACCCTCCCAAAGTGCTGGGATGAGAGGCATAACCCATTGTGCCTGGCCTGCTTCTATTATTATTACATTGCAAAATACAATGAAATACTTACACAACTCACCATAATGTAGAATCAGTGAGAGCCTGAGCTAGTTTTGCTGAAACTAGATGGTCTCTCTGGGGCGATGGGAGACTGCAGTAGATCATCAGGCATTAGATTTTCATAAGAAGCATGTAGCTGCAGGGTGTGGTGGCTCATGCCTGTAATCCCAGCACTTTGGGCGGCCAAAACAGGTGGGTCACGAGGTCAGGAGTTTGAGACCAGCCTGGCTAACGTAGTGAAACGCTGTCTCTACTAAAAAAATACAAAAATCAGCCGTGCGTGGTGTTATGTGTCTGTAATCCCAGCTACTCAGGAGGCTAAGGCAGGAGAATCGCTTGAACCCAAAAAGTGAAGGTTGCAGTGAGCCACAATCACACCACTGTACTCCAGCCTGGAAACAGAGCAAGACTGTGTCTCAAAAACAAACAGTAGCAGCCGCAGCATGCAGCCTAGATCCCCTGAATGGGCCACCACACCCGGCCGTTCATTCATTCTTACATTCATTCATTTCACTAACACCTACTGCCTGGTTATCATATCCCCAGCAGGCTTCCAGGCTTTGGGGAAACAACAATGAACAAAACAAAGTTTCTGCTCTCTGAATGGATCTGTCATTCTAGTGAGGGGACAGAGACAGATGATCCACAAACAAACCAGTAACACAGACAGCACATCAGGTGGAAAGCGCTGTGAAGAACAAATACTAAAGCAGGTGCAGCGGCTCCCCACCTGTCGTCTCAGCACTTTGGAAGGCCAAGGTGAGTGGATCACTTGAGGTTAGGAGTTCAAGATCAGCCTGGCCAACATGGTAAAACCCCATTTTTACTAAAAAGTACAAAAAAAATGAGCCAGGCGTGGTGGCACCTGCCTATAATCCTAGCTACTCAGGAGGCCGAGGTGGGAGGACTGCCTGAACTTGGGAGGCGGAGGTTGCAGTGAGCCAAGATTGCGCAGCTGCACTCCAGCCTGGGAAACACAGCAAGACTGTCTCAAGAAAAAAAAAAGGAAAGGAGAAAAAGGGAAGGGGGGAGAGGAGGGGAAGAGGAAGGGAAAGGGAAAAGGAAGGAAAAAGCAGGTGTGGGTGTAAGGCGCACTAGCATGAGCAGGGCTGCAGTGGTGGTGGTAGTGGTGGTGGATGAGGTAATAAGGGAAGGCTTCTCTGTGAATGTGATAGAAGTGAGGGATGAGCCCTGGGGACGCCTGGGGAGATCTCTAACAGTGGGAACAGCAGGTGCAAAGGCCCTGGGGACAGTGTGTGCTGCGGGGGATCAGGGAACATCACAGAGACTTTGGAGGCTGGAGTGAAGCCAGGAGATGACGATGGGAAATGTGAATGATGGATACCAGACCAAGGTGACAGGGACCCTGCCAGGGATCGTCATGACTTGGGCTTTGACTCTGAGGGAAATGGGTAGATCACCTGAGGTCAGGATTCGACACCAGCCTGGCCAACATGGTGAAATACTGTCTCTACTAAAAATACAAAAATTAGTCAGGTGTGGTGGCACGCACCTATAATCCCAGCTACTCAGGAGGCTGAGGCGGGAGAATTTCTTGAATGTGGGAGGGGAGGATGCAGTGAGCCAAGATTGCCTGTGCAACAGAGAGAGACTCCACCTCAAAAACAAAACAAAACAAAACAAAACGACACAAGTGGAGCGCTGGATTTGGCCTGGGGGTCACAGTTTGCCAGCTCCTGCCCAATCCATAGCTCCAGATGCATATATCCTGTGTCTTGGACAACTCTGTCCAGACTCTTTGGTGAGGCCCAGAGAGGGGAAGCAATTAGATCAATGTCACCCAGCAAGGCAGGGCAGAGTAAGACAGTCTGGTCATCTCACTCTCAGTTGTCAGACAGCCCCTCACTGCCAAACCCTACCACAACTCCTTGCCTCTCTGTGTCCATTTCTATTTATTATTTATTGAGCACCTAGTATGTGCTTGACCCTGAGCTGAGCCCTTCTTCTCCCCCACTTCCCTGACCACTTCCTGCATTTCTCCATCATACTGCCCATGATGAGTCAGGCAACCAAATGACCCCCAACTGCAATGCCTCCCTGACCCAAAAGACCCCAAGACTCTCACCTGCTCCCCCAAATGAACTGTGGACTCCCACAGGGACGCTGTCCACATCTGGCCATAGGGCGCAGGCCTCTAGGACTCTCTCCAGCCAGGCTGGGTCCAGCTCCTGCCCGAGGCACACATTCTCCACCACAGAGGTGTTCTGCACCCAGGCCTCCTGGAACATGTAGGCCACCAAAATTAAAACACAACTTACTTTGGTCATAGAAGGATGATGGGGACAGAGGTATGACAGGTTTTGAGGAGCAGTGGGAGCTCGGCTCTCAGTGGTGGGTGGGTGGTAGAGAGAATCAATGCAAGTGAACTTGGATGGGGAGGGGTGGAAAGGCAGCAAGGAAGGGGGACTTTCAGGATGATGGGGATATCCTAGCAGACAGGCAGGGGGTGGCATCACCTTCGTATTCACAAACCCCTCCACCTTTGACAGCTCCCCAAAGAGGACAGACAGCAGGGAGGACTTCCCTGTCAACACTGGACCGACTACAGCCAGGAAACAGCCCTGGGGCATGGTGAGGTTTATTCTTTCAATGCAAGAAAGGAGACATGACCTTGATTAGGGCCTGGCCCCCATCTTTGAGGAAGGGTGAGCCTCAGATGGAGCCAAGCTTTCCTGCTCTGGGAGTCTAAGAGCACCTGTGGGGCTGTTCTTTTCCCAGTCCTTGTCTGGTTATTTGAGCAACCATCCTGTGCATATCTCTGCACGTGCACACGCATACACACACAAGTGCATGCGCATACCCAAGCAATCCATGCTTACATGCATACATGTGTGCCCACACGCACACCATGCACACACATGCATGCACGTCCACCCACGTGCACACACACAGTTGGCAGTAGCCTGAGGGTTTTGCCAGCCTGGCCTCCTGCCTTGGCTCTTGCAATAAATAGGCTCTTTCCTCCCCCTCCCTGCCCCTGCTCTTGGCTCCCGCCCCACTCCTGTCCATGTCCCACAGCCCATCCTCCACCCTGTGACCAGAGGGATTTGTTAAAACCCAAGTCGGCAGTGGCTCACGCCTGTAATCCCAGTACTTTGGGAGGCCGTGGTGGGCGGATCACCTGAGGTTGTGAGTCCTAGACCAGCCTGACCAATATGGAAAAACTTCATCTCTACTAAAAATACAAAAATTAGCTGGGTGTGGTGGCACATGCCTATAGTCCCAGCTACTTGGGAGGCTGAGGCAGGAGAACTGCCTAAACCGGAGAGGTGGAGGTTGCAGTGAGGATCACGCCACTTCACTCCAGCCTGGAACAGAGTGAGACTCCATCTCAAAAAACAAAAAACCCACGTCAGCTCTTAACACTTCCCAGCTAAGCCCGTTAGCACTCCCATTTCACTCAGCGTCAAAGCCTAAGTCCTGGTGATCATGAAGGACGACCCGGCTCCTTCCACTCTGTGCCTCAGCTGCTCTTTCTTGGCCATGCTGACCTCCTTGCTGTTTCTTGAACACAAAAAGTCAGTGGTTCTCAACTGGAGGTGACTGCATCCCCCACCAAGAGTCATTTGGCAAGATCTAGAGATATTTTTGGACGTCACAACTGGTAGGGGGTGCGGCTGGCATCTAGTGGGTAGAGACTGGAGGTCCGCTAAACATCCCACGATGCAGAGGACAGAACCCAACTATGAAGTTTCAGCCCAAAATATCAACCATGCTGAGGTTGGAAACCCAATTCCAGGCATACTCCTTACCCAGGACCTTTGCATATGCCATTCCCACTGCCTAGAAGGCTCTTCTCCCAGGCCAGGCACCGTGGCTCGTGCCTGTAATCCCAATACTTTGGGAGCTGAGGTGGGTGGATCACTTCAGGTTGGGAGTTGGAGACCAGCATGGCCAACATAGTGAAACCCCGTCTCTACTAAAAATACAAAAATTAGCTGGGTGTGGTGCTGCACGCCTGTAATCCCAGCTACTCGGGAGGCTCAGGCAGGAGAATCGCTTTAACCCAGGAGGTGGAAGTTGCAGTGAGCCGAGATCGTGCCATTGCACTCCAGCTTGGGCAACAGAGCAAGACTCTGTATCCGAAAAAAAAAAAAAAAGCTCTTCTCCCAGACACCTGCACGGCTCACTCTCTTTCCTTATGATCTCAGCTTGAATGCCAAGCCTTCCCTCACTAGGCATGCCATCATGCTCCGTCCCCCTGCCCTGGCTTCCTGTTTGGGCCTCACATCCATCAGCACGTCACCCCCAAGACAGCAGGGCCCCTGTCTCTTTCACCTGATCCCCCAGTACCTAGAACAGAGCATGGCCCATAGCTAGTGCTCCATCAGTGACGTGAGTGAATGACAACCAATACAGATACTGCCCAGGACATATTCTCTCCCTTCTTATGGCCACAAAGACTAAGCCATAGAGTTGGGGGCTATAGGTAATAATGATCTGGGACTGAGATAGGTGGCACAGAAGTGAGCAAAGTTGACAAGGCTGAACCGTGTGGCTCCTCAGCCAGCCCCACCTTGGCAATGTCTTGGCCAGCCTAGGAGCAGAGGGGTTTCTCCCCATGATGGGGGAGGCTCAGATGCCCTGGTCCCCATCTGCAAGAGGCACAGGAGCATCCTGGGAACCTTCCTGGTAGAGCCCCAGCCCAACCTAACTCACCCTCCCATCCCAGGCTGGAAAGCTGCACCACCTCTCAGGTAGAAGGTGGCAGGAGCTCCAGACAGGTTCTCCCTAAAAACTTGAGGCTGGTTTGGGTCATTCTGTACCTGTGGAGGCAGGGGAGGGCTTTCCTGGAACCAGGCGAAGGTGGCACTGTGTATCATGATGCAATCCTTCCTGACAGCTGCGGGGAACAAGAGGCCAGTTACAGGAGACCCATGACCTGGCCAGCCTCTGCAATAGAGAGGCCAGGGGCAGAAGCTACAGCAGGAAATCTCTCCCACTGAACAAACCGTCCTGCTATTCGCTGGCTTGTGTGTGACCCTGCGGGGGTCTTGTTCTTTCCATGTCCCATGGCTAATAATCCAGGGGAAGGCAAACCATGGTCCGGAGGCCAAATTCTGCCTACTGCCTACTCTTAGCAATAAAGTTTTGTTGGAACACAGCCAAATCCATTCATTTCTATATTTCATGTATTGAGCACTTGTGACAGAGACTATGTGGCCCACTAGCCTAAATATGCACAATCTGGTCACTTATGAAACAGGTAATGAACTTCTGATATACATTATCATCTAATCCCAGTCTTCCCAGAGAGTGAAGGGGGTGTTATTAATTTCACTGTGGCCGGGCACAGTGTCTCACATCTGTAATCCCAGCACTTTGGGAAGCCGAGGTGGGTGGATCACTTGAGGTCAGAAGTTTCAGACCAGCCTGGCCAACATGGCAAAATCCCATCTCTACCAAAAAGTATGAAAATTAGCCAGGTGTGGTGGTGGGTGCCTGTAATCGCAGCTACTGGAGAGGCTAAGGCAGGAGAATTGCTTGAACCTGGGAGGTGGCAGTGAGCTGAGACTGCACCACTCACTGCATTCCAGCCTGGATGACACAGTAAGACTCCATCTCAAATAACAGTAAATACTTATTAGAATATATATTATATATTTACTTTTAATTATGTAACTATAATAATTATAACCATTATAATCAATAATAAATATTTCACTGTGACAAGTGTAATTAGATTAGTGGTTCTTGATCCTTAACACAGTTAGAATCTCCTGAAAGAGTTTCTAAAAATCAAAGCTCTCATGGCTTAGCCCAGATCCATTAAATCCATTCTCACAATCAGCTGCTGTGAGGACTGATATGCCCATTTTGCAGATGGAAACACAGAGGCTGAGAGAGATTATCTACTTGTCAGGATCACCCAGCAAGTCAATGCTGGGGCTGGGATTTGGACCTGGGCAGTCCAATGCCATAGGCTAGGCTTTTTACCACTAGGTGAGTGTTTTTCAGGTACAGTTTGCCCAGGTTCTTCAGTACAACAAGGGGGAGGGTCTTTTGGTCCATGGGGTGACAAAGGATAGGGTGGAAGGGCAAGCCCAGGTAACTTGAGTTTGGCGAGTCTCATCGTGAGTAGATGCTTGCAGTGATCCCATTTTCTTTTTTCCTTTCTTTTTTTTTCTGAGACAGAATCTTGCTCTCCCAGGCTGGAGCGCAGTGGCATGATCTTGGCTTACTGCAACCTCCGCCTCCCAGGTTCAAGTTATTCTCCTGCTTCGGCCTCCTGAGTAGCTGGAATTACAGGCACACGCTACCATGCCTGGCTAAAATTTGTATTTTAGGAAAGACGGGGGTTTCACCATGTTGGCCAGGCTGATCTCGAACTCCTGACCTCATGATCCGCCCACCTCTGCCTCCCAAAGTGCTGGGATTACAGGAATGAGCCAACGCGCCTGGCTTGCAATGATGCCATTTTATAGCTTGACCAAAATGCTGCCATGCTTATCTTGGACTTTCTGCATGAGGACAAGGACCTGGTCTGTTAGAGCAGGAGTCACCAATCCCCAGCTCACAGACTGGTACCAGTACGCAGCCTCTCAGGAACTGGACCATACAGCAGGAGGTGAGCGGAGGACAGGCAAGCATTGTGTCATCTGTGTTTATAGCCACTCCCCATCACCCGCATCACCGTTTGAGCTCCACCTCCTGTCAGATCAGCAGCGGCATTAGATTCATAGGCACATAAACCCTACTGTGAACTGCGCATGTGAGGGATCCAGGCTGCATGCTCCCTATAAGTATCTAACGTCTGATCATCTGTCACTGTCTCCCATCACCCCCAGATGGGACTGTCCAGTTGCAGGAAGACAATCTGAAATCATTATTTCATTACATATTACAGTGCAATAATAATAAATGTACAATAAATGTAGTATGTTTGAATCATCCCAAAACCATGCACCCCACCCAGGTCCATAGAAAAGCTGTCTTCCACAAAACCAGTCCCTAGTGCCAAAAAGCTTGCACACCACTGTGTTAGCGTGTTTCCTGCTGTACACCCAGGATGGCATAAAGTGGGTGCTCAGTGAGTGGTTGCTAAATGGCTAACAGAAACAGCAGCATGATGTCTGCTTCCAAGTGACACGCAGATGACGTGATATGCACGTGCCAGTCCACTGCCTGCAGCCCCCATCTGCCCCCAGCACTGATGCTGGCTTGCCATTATGGGCCAGGGTGGCCCCCACGCCCCCATCCCTCCCACACCCCTCCTGCCAGACTCAGCACTCACAGCCTCCAGAGGGACTGAGCCCACTGCACCAGGCTCAGCTTCTTCCAGGTAGAGGAAAGTGACCAGACGGTCAAAGGACACCCGAGCCTAGGGAAACCAAAGCCCCAGGTCACCCAGCCAGAAGAGCAAAAACCTCGCGCTTTGGGTTTCGGTGTCTCAAGATGTGTGGCAACAGCTTCCTGTCTACCAAGTTCTGCATGTGCAAGGCGTGAGGACAAAGCTTTCCAGTTCATGGGAAACAATGCACCCCGAGTGGTGACCTTGATGGTGGCGATCTCCCACCTCCATGCTCCTACCAATGAGCTGCCATTCCACAGACAAGATCCGGGAAGAGGATGGTGGCTTTTCCAATAAGGTTACCAAGCCATTATATGGAACAATTTCAAATGTCCACCTGGGGGGCGCCCTCTCCCAGTCACAAACCCATCTTTGGAGAAGAGACCAGTCCATTAAACAGAGATTAGGGGCTGGACGCAATGGCTCACACCTGTAATCCCAACACTTTGACAGGCCGAGGCGGGTGGACTGCCTGAGGTCAAGAGTTCAAGACCAGCCTCGACAACATGGTGAAATCCCGTCTCTACTAAAAATACAGAAATTAGCCAGGAATGATGGTGGGTGCCTGTAATTCCAGCTACTGGGGAGGCTGAGGCAGGAGAATTGCTTGAACCCAGCAGTCAGAGGTTGCAGTGAACAGAGATGGCACCACTGCACTCTACCTTGAGTGGCAAGAGCAAGACTTCATCTCAAAAAAAAAAAAAAAGGCACACACATTAGGCCAGGTGCAGCAGCTCATGCCTGTTATCCCAGCACTTTGGGAAGTTTGGGAATCCAAGTGCAGACTGTGCAGGAGAATCACTTCAGGCCAGGAGTTCAACACCTGAGCAACACAGCAAGACTCCTGTCTCTACAAAAAAAATTAAATATTAGCTGGCTGTGGTAGCCCATGCCTGTAGTCCCAGCTACTCAGGAGGCTGGGAGGATCATTTGAGTCCAGGAGTTCGAGGATGCAGGAAGCTGAGATCACGTCACTGCACTCCAGCCTGGGTGACAGAGTGAGACCCTATCTCAATCAATAAATCAATCAATAAAGCTGAGCGTGGTGGCTCATGTCTGTAATCTCAGCATTTTGGGAGGCCAAGGTGGGCAGATCACCTGAGGTCAGCCGTTCAAGACCAGCCTGACCAACATGGTGAAACCTCATCTCTAATAAAAATACAAAAAAATTAGCTGGGCATGGTTGTGCATGCCTGTAGTCGCAGCTACATGGGAGGCTGAGGCAGGAGAGTCACTTGAACCCAGGAGGCGGAGGCTGCAGTGAGCCGAGATCGCACCATTGCACTACAGCCTGGGTGACAGAGTGAGACTCTTTCTCAAAAAATAAATAAATAAATAAATAATTAAATAAGAAACAGAGATGGCTCAGGTATGCCGCCATTTCTTGTGTTCACCATGCTGAAAGGAATAGAGATAGCAAAAGAAGAGAAAATTGCTTTGTATAAAAAAGGAAACTGACATGACTGCTTGTATGTGGACAGATGGATGAGCCTGCACGTTCTTGAGGGTGTTTGTGAAAAGGTCCACACATTATATGAAAAAATTGCAAATGTCATCCATCTGGGGGCACCCTCTCCCAGGCATAAACCCATTTTTTGGGGATCAGGCCAGGAACAGTGGCTCATGCCTGTAATCCCAGCACTTTGGGAAGCCAAGTGCAGGAGGAGAGCTCTCCTGGCTCTAAGCAATGGTACCTGTGACTGACTGCTGATTGTGTTGGTGACACCTGCTGTCACAGCGGACAGGCCCTGTGGTTCCAGTTCCTCATGGAAATGGTTGTCTGATTCCATAGCAACAACTTATTAGGACCTTATTAGGGTCCTTACTAGAACAGAAGACATTCCTATTACCCAGGAGATTCCAAGGGATTTAGGAGCTCTGCATCAGGAACCAGGGCCAGAGACCAAATATTAGAACGTAAGATGCACCTAGTACCACTATTGGTCAGGAAATTATACAAGTTTTAGGAGCTCTGTGCCAGGAACTGGAGACAGAGACCAAACATATATTTCTTATTAAGTCGCAACCAGGAATCTGGATCAAGAGATTGTGCAACTGCGCTCCAGCCTGGGTGAAAGAGTAAGACCTAGTCTCAAAAAAAAAAAAAAAAAAAAAAAAAAAAGAAAAGACACACAGAAAGAAAGAAAATATTCTGTACATTATATATGTAACAACAGTCTGTTAACCACAATGTATAATCTGTATGACTCAACCAAAATTACAACATGACAAAATGGAGAAACAGTTGAACACACACTCCTTCAGTAAGACATGCAAATAGAAAACAAGCACATAAAAGGATGATCAATACCATGATCATTACAGCCGTCTAAACTGAAACCACAGTGATATGCTCCTTCACACACACTAGCAAGGCTAAGATCCAAGAAACGTGAAAGGACAAGTGCTGGCAAGGTCGGAGAGAAATTACAACCCTTAAATACTTTATATGGAATATAAGACAATACAGCCTATTTTTAACATACATTGGTATCTCCTCAAAAAGTTAAAAACAGGCCAGGCACAGCAGGTAACGCCTGTAATCCCAGCACACTGGGAGGCCGAGACAGGTGGATCACTTGAGTCCAAGAGATCAAGACCAGACAAGATGACATAGCAAAACCCCATCTCTACTAGAAATACAAAAATTAGCCAGGCATGGTGGCACACACCTGCAGTCCCAGCTACTTGGGAGGCTGAGGCGGGAGGACTGCTTCAACCCAGAATGTGGAGGTTGCAGTAAGACAAGGATGGCACCACTGCACTCCAGCCTGGGCGACAGCACAGCACCCTATCTCAAAAAGAAAGGCCAGGCATGGTGGCTAACACCTGCAATCCCAGCACCTTGGGAGGCCGAGGTGGATGGATCACTGGGAGTGGCAGGGCACAGTGGCTCACACCCGTAATCCCAGCATTTTGGGAATCCGAGGTGAGTGGATCACCTGAGGTGAGGAGTTCAAGACCAGCCTGACCAACATCGAGAAACTCCGTCTCTACTAAAAATACAAAAATTAGCCATGCGTGGTGGTTCGTGCCTGTAATCCCAACTACTCAGAAGGCTGAGGCAGGAGAATCACTTCAGCCCAGGAGGTAGGGGTTGCAGTGAGCCGAGAATGCACTACTGTTCTCCAGTGAGGACTACAGAGCAAGACTCCATCTTAAAAGTAAGTAAACAGACAACCCACAGAACGGAAGAAAACATTTGCGCATTATATATCTAAAACAGTCTGTTAACCACAATGTATAATTTGGATAACTCAACAACAAAAACAACAAAATTACAAAATGGAGAAACAGTTGAACACATACTTCACCAATAAGACATGCAAACGGAAAACAAGCACATGAAAAGACGATCAAAAGCATTATCATCATGGCCACCTAACCTGAAACCACACTGACATACTCCTCACACACACTAGAAAGGGTAAGATCCAAGAAACGTAAAAGTACAAGTGTTGGCAAGGTCGGGGAGAAATTACAACCCTTAAATACTTTATGTGGAAGATAAGATGGTGCAGTCTATTTTTAACATAGTTTGGTGTCTCCTCAAAAAGTTAAAAATAGGCCAGGCACGGCAGGTAATGCCTGTAATCCCAGCACACTGGGAGGCCGAGACAGGTGAATCACTTGAGTCCAGGAGATCAAGACCAGCCCGGACAACATAGCAAAACCCTGCCTCTACTAAAAATACAAGATTTAGCCAGGTATGGTGGCACACACCTGTAGTCCCAGTTACTTGGGAGGCTGAGGCCGGGGGATTGCTTCCACTCACAATGTGGAGGTTGCAGTAAGCCGAGATTGCACCACTGCACTCCAGCCTGGGTGACAGCACAACACCCTGTCTCAAAAAGAAAGGCAAGGCATGGTGGCTAACGCCTGTCATCCAGCACACTTTGGGAGGCCAAGGCGGATGGATCACTTGAGGTCAGGAGTTTGAGACCAGCTTGGCCAACATGGTGAAATCCTATCTATACTAAAAATACAAAAATTACCCAGGTGTGGTAGCATGCACCTGTAATCCCAGCTACTTGGGAGGCTAAGGCAGGAGACTTGCTTGAATCCAGGAGGCAGAGGTTGCAGTGAGCCAGTATCAGGCCATTGCACTCCAGCCTGGCTGACAGAGCAAGATCCCATCTCAAAGGCAAGCAAGAAAGAAAAACAAAATGCCTGGGCGTGGCAGGGTGCAGTGGCTCACACCTGTAATCCAGCACTTTGGGAGGCCAACGCAGGTGGATCACCTGAGGTCGGGAGTTTAAGACCAGCATGACCAACATCGAGAAACCCCATCTCTACTAAAAATACCAAAATTAGTTGTGCGTTGTAGTGCACGCCTGTAATCCCAACTACTCAGAAGGCTGAGGCAGGAGAATCGCTTGAACCCGGGAGGTGGAGGCTGCAGTGAGCCGAGACAGCCCTACTGCATTCCAGCCTGGGCAACAAAGCAAGACTCTATCTCAAAAAAAAAAAAAAAAAAAAGAAAGGAAAGTGAAGAAACAATGCACAGAAAGAAAGAAAATATGTGTGCATTATATATCTAACACCAGTCTGTTAACCACAATGTGTAATTTGGATAACTCAACAACAAAAACAACCAAAACACAAAATGGAGAAACAGCTGAACACGCACTTTGCCAATAAGACATGCAAATGGAAAGCACATAAAAAGATGACCAGTACCATTATCATCATGGCCATCTAAACTCAAACCACACTGACATACTCCTTCACACACACTAGAAAGGCTACGATCCAAGAAACGTCAAATAACAAGTGATGGCAAGGTCAGAGGGAAATTACAACCCCTCAATACTGCATGTGGAATATATAGTGGTGCAGCCGATTTTTAACATAGTTTGGTACTGCCTCAAAAGTTAAAAATAGGCCAGGCACGGTAACTAATGCCTGTAATCCAGGCACACTGGGAGGCCAAGACAAATGGACCACTTGAGTCCAGGAGTTCACCACCACCCACAACAACATAGCAGAACCCCACCTTTACTAGAAATACAAAAATTAGCTGGGCATGGTGGCACACACCTATAGTTCCAGCTACTTCGGAGGGGCTGAGACGGGAGGACAGCCTGAGCCCAGAATGTGGAATTTGCAGTAAGACAGGATCGCACCACTGCACTCCAGCCTGAGCGACAGCACAGCACCCTGTCTCAAAAAACAAAGGCCAGGCATGGTGGCTAACACCTGCAATCCCAGCACTTTGGGAGGCCAAGGCAGATGGATCACTTGAGCTCAGGAGTTTGAGACCAGCTTGGCCAACGTGCTGAAACCCCATCTCTACTAAAAATATAAAAATTACCTGAGCATGTTGGAACGCACCTGTAATCCCAGCTACTTGGGAGGCTGAGGCAGGAGAACTGCTTGCACCCAGGAGGCACAGGTTGCAGTGAGCCAATATTAGGCCACTGCACTCCAGCCTAGCCAACAGAGCAAGATCCCATCTCAAAAAAAAAAAAAAAAAAAAAGGAAAGGAAAACAAAATGCCTGGGAATGGCAGGGTGCAGTGGCTCACACCTGTAATCCCAGCACTCTGGGAGTCCGAGGTGGGTGGATCACCTAGGTCAGGAGTTCGAGACCAGCCTGACCAACATGGAGAAACCCCTACTAAAAACACAAAAATTAGCCGGGTGTCCTGGGGCATGCCTGTAATCCCACCTGGAGGTCGAGGCAGGAGAATCCTTTGAACTCCAGAGGTGAAGGCTGCAGTGAGCCGAGATTGCACTGGGCAACAGAGCAAGACTCCATCTCAAAAGGAAATACAAAAAATTAGCTGGCCATGGTAGCGGAGCTTCTAATCTTAGCTAGTTGGGAGGTTCAGGCAGCAGAGTCATTTGAATCCAGGAGGTGGAGGTTGCAGTGAGCCAAGATCATGCCACTGCACTCCAGCCTGGGCGACAGAACAAGGCTCCTTCTCAAAAAAAACAAAAAAGGAAGTGAAAAGACAACCCACAGAACAGAAGAACATATTTGTGCATTATATATCAAACAACAGTCTGTTAACCACAATGTATAATTTGGATAACTCAACAACAAAAGCAACCAAATTACAAAATGCAGAAACAGTTGAACACACACTTCGCCAATAAAACATATAAATGGAAAACAAGCACATAAAAAGATGATCAATACCATTATCGTTACGGCCATCTAAACTGAAATCACGATGACATACTCCTTTACACACACTAGAAAGGCTATGATTTAAGAAATGTAAAATAACAAGTGTTGATAAGGTCAGAGAGAAATCACCACCCTCAAATACTGTATGTGGAACATAAAATGGTGCAGCCTACTTTTAACATAGTTTGGTATTCCCTCAAAAAGTTAAATAGCCTGGGCATGCTAGCTAACACCTAGCACATTCAGAGGCCGAGACAGGTGGATCATGAGGTCAGGAGTTTGAGACCAACCTTGCCAACATAGTAAAACCCCATCTGTACTAAAAATACAAAAATTAGCTGGGTGTGGTGGCGGGTGCCTGTAGTCCCAGCTACTCAGGAGACTGAGGCATGAAAATCGCTTGAACCCGGGAGGTGGAGGCTATGATGAGCAGAGATTGTGCACAACACTCCAGCCTAAGCAACACAGGGAGACTCCATCTCCAAAAAAAAAAAAAAAAATGAAGGTCATCTCACAGATGATCTAATAAATAATGGATTATTTCCTTGACTTCAGAAAAATCACATTATTAACTTTTCTAGTTTTAGATAACATAACTGCTATGATTTTAAGAACATATCTAGACAAAGCCTTAAAAACTTAAGGTGGTCACTGGGTGAATGGGCTGGTAGGACACACATAAAATCCCCGCCGAGACACCCAGGAGCCCGTGTCCCCATGAGTAGGACTGCAGGCAGCTGTGGCAGACTGGATGGGAGAGGGCAGCAGGCAGGAGCACTCAGGGTCTGGAGGCCATGGTTCTAAGGCCATTGGGAAACCACTGGCAAAGTTAAATCCAGATCTTGACAGGATGAAATTTGTGATTGTAAATATTTTGCCATTACCAAGTGAGATCGCCAGTGGTGGTGGGATGGATGAAGATTCTCCAGCTGGGCTGCACTGAGGAGAGCACGGCACTAGGCCAGGGCATTCCTTTCAGGAATGTGGGATCCGCACCTGTTCAGGAGGAAAGGCTGGGTAGACCCAGCATGGAGTCATCTCTGCTCCTTACATCTGTCAAGGCTGTGTGAAAACTGAGTCAGCTAGGCATGGTGGCTCATACCTGTAATCCCAGCACTCCGGGAGGCCAAGATGGGTGGATCACCTGAGGTCAGGAGTTTGAGACCAACCTGGCCAACACGGTGAAATCCTGTCTCTACTAAAAATACAAAAAATTAGCCAGGCGTGATGGTGGATGCCTGTAATTCCAGCTACTCAGAGGCTGAGGCAGGAGACTCTCTTGAACCTGGGAGGCGGGGGCTGCAGTGAGCAGACATCACGCCATTGCAGCCTGTGCAAAAAGAGCAAAACTCCCATCTCAAAAAAAAAAAAAAAAGAAAAGAAAGAAAATTGCAAGAGTATCAGGAACAATTCCCAAAAAAGGAAAATTGGGCGCACACAGAAAGAGACATTTTTCTGCCAACAGGGGCAGGCAGTGAAGTGAAGTGGGTCTGTGGACTGGACTTTCACAAAGAAATGTTGTATTTTCAGCTGGGCACAGTGGCTCACACGTGTAATCCCAACACTTTGGGAGGCTGAGGTGGGAGGATCACGAGGTCAAGAGAGCAAGACCATCCTGGCCAACATGGTGAAACCCCATCTCTACCAAAAATACAAAAAGTTAGCAGCGCGTGGTGGCGCATGCCTGTAATCCGAGTTACTGGGGAGGCTGAGGCAGGAGAATCCCTTGAACCTGGGAGGTGGAGGTTGCAGTGAGACGAGAACATGCCACTGCATTCCAGCCTGGCAAAAGAGCAACACTCCGTCTCAAAAAAAGAAAAGAAAAAGAAACCTTGTATTTCCTGATTTGGGGTTATGTGGGGATCACCTGGAGGAGTGTTTCTGCTTTTGGTGAAACACACAGGGGTATTTTGTGTGAAACTGCAAATCTGACACAGCAGTAACTGCTGAGGAATTGGAGAGACAGGAGAAGTCACACTAACTGCAATTGCAAGTTTCCTAGAAGTATGACATTATCGGGAAGTCAACTACTTTTTACAACAACCCTGTCAATACCACGTCAGAAAGGCAGAAACGACATCACCACACTTCAGAACAGAGGCCAAATCCAGCCCAAACCCAGCCCCGCACAAGCTGTGAACCCAGTGCCTCGGCGAGAGCTGAAGGGTCCCGCACTTGGTGCTGCAGACGCTCCAAAGGCCATGTTTGTGTCCCAAGTGATATGTGTGTTCTAAGGGACACATGCATGTTCCCAGGGTTATATGCGCGCAATGGTTGTTGCGTCAGTCTTACGGTGTCATGGGTGTTCTGGGTGATATGTGCACCCTGAGGGACACATGCGTGTTCTGGGGGTTATATGAGTGTGACGGGTGTTGTGTTAGTCTGATGGTGTCATGGTCTTTCCGGGCATTACATGTGTGTTCTCAGGGACACACACGTTCCGGAGGTTATATGAGTGTGACGGGTGTTGTGTTAGTCTGACGGTGTCATGATCGTTCCGGGCATTACATGTGTGTTCTCAGGGACACACACATGTTCCGGAGGTTATGAGTGTGACGGGTGTTTAGTCTGACATCACCTATGCATTTCGGGTGATGAGCACACTGAGTCTGACGGTGTAAGAGTCATTCCAGGTGATATGTGTGTGTTCTGAGGGGCACGTGCATGTTCCAGGGGTTACATGAGTGTGACGGGTGATGGGTTAGTCTGACAGTATCACTTGTGCATTCCGAGTAATGTGTGCACTCTCACACTGTCACTGGCGTTCTGGGCATACGTGTGTGCTCTGAGGGACATATGCGTGTTCCGGGGGTTATATGGGTGTGACAGGTGTTGGGACAGTCAGTCTTATTTTTGCGTTCCAGGTGATATGCCTGCACTCTGAGTCTAATGTTGTCACAGGCTTCTGGGTGATATGTGCGCGCTCTAAGGGACACATGCATGTTCTGGGGGTTACATGAGTGTGACAGGTGCTGCGTTAGTCTGCGTCATGGGTATTATGGGTGATATGTGTGCACTCACAGGCGCTCTGGGCATTCTGTGCACTCTGACAGACACATCCACATTCCCAGGATCAGACTGGCGCGGCACCGGCCGTGTTCCCCTAATGGGTGTGACATCCGTAGAATGGGTGCTTACACCAGCACCACAGACACAGCGTTACTGGTATTACAGGGGGTTATTATCAGTGTGGCGGGTGTTCTATTTGCTCTCCTGACACCGCATTTCTATTCCGAGCCTGCGGCGTGGCCCCGTGGCCACATCACCTTGGGTGCAGAGACAGAACCTTGGCTGCACTGGATTCACCGTGGTTTTTCATTTCTAATTTTCCACACGAAGAGTCTCTGCCCCTCAGCAGTCAGGGCAGCAAACAGAAAAGATTTTACTCACCGCGGATGTGGGCTCGAGGTGTCCCAAAGCGAGGGGCATCCCCTAGTCTGTGATGAGGAGAACCCAGCTCCTGCCCTCGCAGGGGCCTGTGCAGAAGAAATGGTGGGACGCTGTGGCCTCGGGATTAGAAAAGCTGGGCTCGCGCGCCCTTTGCTGGCGGCCGGGGGCACTGCAGGGCCCTCGCGCTCACCGCGCTGATGGTGCACACGCGCTCTTAAAGTCAGGGGGTGAAGTATTCAGTGCCATCATTCTGGAAATGCAAACTGACATGGAGCCTGCTAGCCCATGTGTTTCTGAAGATGAAGAACGGACAATTAAATGGAAACCATAGGAAATAAAATGAACATGGATGCACGTTATACAACTTACGCAAAAATTCACTCAACACAGTCTTCAGACTTAACTTTAATCTAAACTTCCTCTAACCTTTACTGTAACCCTAATCCTAAACCTCACTAACCCTTTCACCCTAACCCTTTACCGTAATGACCTCTCAACCTAACCCTGTTACTCACCTGATCTCTCCCACTAATCTCTACTACGCAGCTCCCAAACACCAAATGGAACCTCCTATGTTGCAGCCCTTATACTATAATCTTTAACTGGTAAACTCTTAACCTTTAAACCCCTATCTCCTGATTTTGTAATACCCTGATACGCTAACTCTGGAAATACCGCAGTCCATTCACAATCCCATCCTTACCTATCCTACTCAGTGCCACGCCACATCGAGGACTGATCTATAACCTCAGAAACGCAGACGTAGGAATCTTCAACATAATAATAGCAAATTTAAACCAACAGCATTTTGAAAGCATCAAACACCAAGAACATGATTTTTTAGCCTATTAAATCAATGGTGGCCTGCCTAATTATGTATTTTCAGTAAAGACAGGTTTTTGCCATGTTGGCCAGACATAAAACAATACCTCTATGATCAACTGATTTGAGACAAGGTCCATAACCATTAAATTGGGGAAAAAATGCTGTCCTCAATAAGTGATGTAAGGCAACTGTGATCCACATAAAGGGACATGAAATTGTATCCTCACCTCATATCACACAAAAAATTTAACTTAAAATGGATCAAAGATCTAAATATGGCAAAACTAAAATCTCTAGAGAAAACATACAGTTAAACCTTCATGACCCTGGATGTAGCAATAGTTTCTTAGATCTGACACGAAAACCACAAACCACAAAAGGAAAAATAAATCAACTTATTTCCTCAAAATTCAAAAGTTTTATACCTCAGAAGACACGAAGAAAAAAGCTGAAAGACAGAATTGTTATAATAGGAAAAACAACAGTCTTCTCTCAACACTCAACACTTCTGTTAACAGATGCATGGGTTTTTTCCCAGACAGACCAGATCTTGGGTACCAGCTGGGTGTCCTACAGTGCAATCCAATTCTGACACTAACCGGAGAAAGCATCAGACCCCACCGGCTCAGGACTCAGTCCTAGGAGAGCAAGTCATGCTGCTTGTTGCTTGCAAATTCAATTGACAAAGACATGGATGGTAAAAATAAAGTGACTTTATACCAGAGCTTAGCTGAAGGGAACATACAGGCTCCTGCCTTAAGGGAACCGCTTCCCCTTTCGGGGCAGAAAGTGAGAGCTTTAAAAGGACTTGGCAGAATGGCATGCAGGGGATGGGGTGAGGAGGTGCAGGGTCTGTGGGACTTGCTCTGATGTATTATCCATTAGGTGGTCTTGCTAGTACCACCATGGGCAGAGCTAGGCTGTAAATTAACTGCTGTCTCCTGGCAATCTCCTGGTAAGGGAGAGTTCTGGAGCCTAGTTGGTTTCAAAGGTTTGGTCCCTGGAACTTCTAAGTAAACACACAGAAAAGTTTGCCGTGTACGAAGTATCTTGTGGAGAGACAGTAAAGCTTGTAATAACATTCCTAAAGAGCTAAGTAGGAAGCACAGGACAAGAAAAACGGTAAAAGCAATTCACTTCCTCTTTAAGAAAATACGGGTACTCAGTTATAAGATGACAATCACAAATAGTAGGTTCCCAGGTTACCTTATGTCTGACTTGGCTACAGATTGGAGGCTTCCACAACCCGCTTCTTGGGTTGAGCAATTTACTACAGCATATTACAGAACCCACGAAAACAGTGCACTTACTATTGCTGACTTACTGCCAAGGATATTTTAAAGGCTGCACATGAACAATTAGACCAAGAGATGCACAATGTGAAGTATGTGGAAGGGGTGCGGGCCTCCCATGCCTTCTCCAGATGTGATTCTCCCAGCATCTCCCCATGTTCAGCAACACAGACGCTCGCACTCTCCCCAACCTGGTCCTTTATTACACACGCGGATTGCTTACCTGAGTGGCCATAGGGGATCAACTCAACCATCAGCACCTCTCTCCTTCACAGAGATGGGAGGGGAGATGAAATTTCAAATCCTCTAACGACAAGATTGGTTCCCTTGGCAGCCAGCCCCTTTGAGGCTGTCCAGTCACCCCCAGCCATCAGTCATCTCATTAGCACACGAAAGACACATCATTTGATACATTCCAAAGGCTTAGAGCTCTGTCTCAGAACCCCGCGGCAGAGACCACACAATAACTCTTGTTATTTTCCAATAAACCACAAAATGGAAGAAAAAAACTTCACATTACTTTATAAGTGTCTGTTGTCCAAAATGTATAAATAACTTTCATAACTCAACAACAAAGACAACACAACCTAAAAATTGACAAAGGACTTTAACACACACTTCACCAAGAAGCACATGAAAAGATGCTTAACATCATTAGTCATAATTAAAACCAGAGAGATACCCCTTAACTCACACTAGAATAGTTATACTAAAAAAAAAAAAAAAAAAGTGTTGACAAAGATGCACAGAAACTTGGAACTATGAAACACTGCTTGTGACAGTATGAAACGGCGCAGCCTACGTGTAAAATAATTTGGTGTTTCTTCAAACAGTTACAAATAGATTTGCAGTATAACTCAGTGATTCCATTCCTAGGTATATATCCCAAAAACCTGTAAACAGGTGTTCCAACAAAAACTTGTATGCTCTTTAAATGTGTCAAGATCATAAACATGCAGGAAAGGCTTGGGAACAGTGCCAGGAAAACTGGGTAAGAATAAAAAAACACATTATACTCCCAGATGGGGCAGGAGGTAAAAGTGAAATGAGTCTGTGAACTGAATTACCACATAGGAACCATGCTGATTTCCTGATCTAGGGGTTATGTGGTGGTAACCTGGGAGAGTGTCTGTGCTTTGGGTACAATATACGAGAGTAGTTTGTGGGACACTGCAAATCTGGTACAGCAGTAACTGCTGGGGAACCTAAGAAAAGAAACAGGTTATATTTTGTACCGCTACTGGAAGTTTCCTAGAAGTATGACATTATTAAAAAGTAAATTACTTTTTAAAACAACCGTATCAATACTATGCCAAAAAAGCAGAGATATCATCAAAATCCACTATAGAGGCTATGCTTCATCCAAACCTGGGAACCCTCATAAAAGCCTCAATGTCAACAGACCCCACTTAGTAGATATTAATTAGTATTAGAGGCTACTGTGTGGATACATTAGTGTTACAGCACAGTGTGGATATTACCGTTAGAGCATGGTGTGCATATACTGGTGTTGGGGAACAGTGCAGATATTACATTAGTGTTAGGGCACGGTATGGATATTATTACATTAGTATTAGAAGCAATGGTGTGGATATTACATTGGCGTTAGGGCACGGTATGGATATCACAGTAATGTTAGGGCACGGAGTGATTATTACATTACAGGCCACTGGGAGAATATATACTAGCAGCCGCTGTGTCTGGGATGTTGACAATGATATCAGGGTATAATTCTAATAATGGGATTTGGGGGTTGAATTTCTTCCTTTGCTGAGTACCCTAAAGACTCTCTTCTCTGCACTCAGGGCCGTGGAAAGGAATCTTTTTACTCACCGATGAACAACACTTAGTTGACACGACCCTCGTGCTGCCCTGAGGAAGTCGAAGCTCGTCACTGCTTCCGGCACCTCAGAGGGAAGTTGGTCGAGGTGGGTTCATGCGCCCTCTGGTGGCGCCAGAGCTCAGCGCAGACGCTCTTGCTCACAGTTTCTCAGTGGATGTGCAACCCCCTCCTGGCTGTCCTGAAATACATGTAAAATTCAATACTCGGTTTATTCAATGTAATAATTTTGGAAATTCAAACAGAAATGAAGCCCACTGTAGCCATATCCTTTCCAAAAATGGTGGTGGAAGACTTTGGAAGCCATGTAGAATGAAATAAATATATACACAAAATAAGAAAAACAACAACCTACTCAAAATAGTCCAGAGACTGTAATTTGAAATGCAAAACTATAAAAAATCTAAAAGAAAATCTATGTGGCATTGAGTTTGGTGATGAGTTTTAATACACAATATCAACGCCAATTCATGAAAATACTGATAACACAGACTTTATAAAACTAAATATTCTACCGAGAAAAACTGTATTCGGAGAACTAGAAAAGACAGACGTGAGAAGATATTTACAAAATACATACGTGATTTTAAAACTGGGTAAATATCTGAACAGATACCCAGCCAAAGCAAATATACAGATAGCAGGCTGGGCATGGTGGCTCCTGCCTGTCATCCCAGAACTTTAGTAGGCTGAGACGGTTAAATCATCTGTGGTCAGGAGTTCCAGATCAGCCTGGCCAACATGGCAAAACCCTGTCTCTACTAAATATACAAAAAACTAACCAAGCGTGGTGGTGGGTGCCTCTAATCCCAGCTACTTGGGAGGCTGAAGCAAGAGAATCGCTTAAACATGGGAGGCGGAGGTTGCACTGAGCCAAGATCATGCCATTGCACTCCAATCTGGGTGACAGAGCAAGACTCCATCTCAAAAAAAAAAAAAAAAAAATGGTAATAACATAACTGATACATGTTGATATGTTAATACAAGGGGAAACTAGGTTGGGCCTACACTGGAAATCTGCATTTTCTTTCCAATTTCAGTGTTAATCTAAAACTAATTTAAAATAAAACCTTTACGTAAAATTGTAATTTTTTTCAAATATCTTATTTGTACTAATAAGTTGTAATTGACACCACTACTTTTTACAATAAAAGCATTCATGATGCTGCAACGTAAATTATGCAAACTAATATATCATTTCAAAGAAATGTCTCTTTTTCACATTTTATGTTAAAATAACACATATATGTAAATGTATTTATCATATCTTTTTTCTTGTGGTGTGCTTCACTCTCTAGGAACGCTGGTCAGCTTAGAACCAGGGGAAAGAAATTCATATTTTGGAAACTATTTCAATTGACGGCTGGACATCTTCAAAAGTGTAACTTTAAAAAAAAAACAATTAAAATAGCAAATCGATTGTGACTGGATCACTTATTCTGCTTGTCTTTGTTTTGTTTCCCAGCATTCTTTTTAGCTACAACAAAAGTAAATATTTGCCATTGGAAAAAAAATTCAAAGACAGAAAAAATGGAAACAGAATTTATGACCACAGTTACTCAATGTTTCATCAGGATGCTTTATAATACAGAAGACTTTAAAGGGACAGTCAAAGTTACTCCCCCGAAGATGCTCTGCAGAAATTGATGACACTAGAGAAACAAAAGTAGCAGGACAATCGATGTGACTTTAGATGTCACTGCATCTTGTGAACGAAAATAATTTACCTTTTAGAGTATTACAAAGAATTACTGGAAGCCCAGACTCTGGTATGTTTCTAAATTTAAATGTCAATATAGCTAGCAATGAATAAGATAAAAAGGCATTTGTGCCTTACTTGTGTAATAAAACACCAAAGCAGTATTTAATGCTCCAAGGAAAACAAATTATGCCTGAAATACAGCTGACAACGTCACAATCAAAATAAGCTTCCTGGCCAGGCAATGATGGCTCACACCTGTAATCCCAGCACTTTGGGATGCCAAGGCAGGCAGATCACCTGAAGTCAGGAGTTTGAGACCAGCCTGACAAACATGGAGAAATCCTGTCTCTAGTAAAAATACAAAAATTACCCAGGTGTGGTGGTGCATGCCGATAATCCCAGCTACTCTGGAGGCTGAGGCAAGACAATCGCTTGGACCTGGGAGGCGGAGGTTGTGGTGGGCCGAGATCACGCCATTCCTCTGCCCTACTGTGTATGTAAAAATGCAGATTCACTGAACCTGAGTAAACTGTGTATTCAGTGGAAGGCTGATGAAGGAGTCAAAGAATGCATCCTTTGTTTTATCTCCTGACGACCTAGAAGCACCCCCCCACTTCCTAGTTCTAGTTGTTCCACCTTACTGAACCAAACGACTGTACATCTTACATATACTGACTGGTGTCTCACGTCTCTCTAAAATGTATAAAGCAAGCTCTACCCTGACCACCTTGGCCCATGCTGTCAAGACCTCCTGAGGCTGTGTCATGGGCATGTCCTTAACCTTGGCAAAATAACCTTTCTACACTGACTGAGACCTGACTCAGATATTTTGGGATCAGAATCAACAATCACCACGGTGTGACAGTTGACTACAGCATTCAGTACAGACATGCTATGCACGTTTGTAGCCTGGGAGCAACAGGCTATACCATGTAACTTACGTGTGGAGTGGGCTGCACCATCTAGGTTTTATAAGGACACTCTATGGTGTTCGCACAAAGATGAAATCACTAAGGTCAAATTTCTCAGAAAGTATCCACGTCGTTAAGAGATGCTTCAGAGTATTTTAAATGGTTAAAGCCTAGGAGAAAAAAAAAAAGAAACTCAACGCCTGTTACGGTTTGATAACAAAACTTAATAGAGTGAACATACTTCATCTAAGATGCTAATGATTAACATGCACCACCACAGATAGGTTGCCAACTAAACCGGCTTTCTGAATAACAACAAAAACGTGAATTTATTTCTATTAATGTCAGAAAAGTAAAATAAAGATGAATTATGGTTTCGACAAGTTAAAGCAAAGGAGGAGGAGGCCGTTAACCTCAGGTCTTGCCTAAACAAACAGAAACCGAACTTGGAGGCATTTAAACTGACTTAAAAAATTAACAAACCAACCACAGTCAATGACAAAAAGCCCAGCCACCAGTTGGCTGTATGACTAGGGACTCTGAGGGAACCATCCCCCACAACAGGCGTGTCGCCTAGCTGGAGCCAATGAGGAACCTCACTTAGCTGCCACCACTAAGAGCTGCAAGCCCAAAAACCTGTTTTCCATTCTGGTGCTTCAGGTGTGATTCATCAATCATTCCTTTGCTCAAATGAACTGTTTAAATTTATTCTGCCTAAAATTCTTCTAACCTCTAAACCCTAACCCCTAACCGGTAACCCCTAACTCTAACCCTAACCCCTAGCCCTGGCCCTCGCCCTAAACTCTAACCACACATTACTTTCTACGTTTGCATTGATATATCAGTGTTGATTATTAAGAGTGCTGTATTGGCAAGGCTGCGTGGGTACTGCGGATTTTATATTAACATTTTTGTACTGAGGCTTTGCATTAGCATTACAGGTGTTTTCTACATAAATAACACACTGCGGGCGTTGTATTTGTACTTCGGATGTTGTATCCGCCTTAGGAACGCTCTATTTGTGTTCTGAGGCTGCGGTGTGGACTTCACACTGCCCCCGCCTAGCTTTGGGTGAAGAAAACCTCTGCGAGCAGGATTCAGAGGGCTTTTGGTGTCCAGTTTTCCCCACCGAGACCTTCTTACTAGTCTCTGACCCTCAACAGTCATGGCTGCAAACAGGAAGGATTTTACTCACTGTGGACGCAGCCCAGAGTTGTCCCAAAGCGAGGCAGTGCCCGCAGGGTCTGTGCTGAGAACGCTGTCTGCCTTCGCATTGCCCGCGGGTCTCTGCTCAAGAGAACGCAGCTCCGCCCTCGAAGGTCTGTGCTGACTAGAATCCAACTCCGCAGACGGCCCGGCATCTGCGCCGTGACGCCATGCGCGCCGTGACGCCATGCGCGCCGTGACGCCATGCGCGCCGTGACGCCATGCGCGCCGTGACGCCATGCGCGCCGTGACGCCATGCGCGCCGTGACGCCATGCGCGCCGTGACGCCATGCGCGCCGTGACGCCATGCGCGCCGTGACGCCATGCGCGCCGTGACGCCATGCGCGCCGTGACGCCATGCGCGCCGTGACGCCATGCGCGCCGTGACGCCATGCGCGCCGTGACGCCATGCGCGCCGTGACGCCATGCGCGCCGTGACGCCATGCGCGCCGTGACGCCATGCGCGCCGTGACGCCATGCGGTCATGCGCAGCTTCAGGAATCTCAAAAAGGCAGCATCGGGCGCCCCCTGCTGGCCCTCTTGCTCAGGGTGCTGTCCCGCACCCCCTGCTGGCGGCTAGGGCCACTGCACTGGCCCCTTAACTGGTGACCCGCATCTCCTGCTAGCAGCCGGGGCACTGCAGGGACCTTTTGCTTACAGTGTAGTGGCAGCACGCCCCCTGCTGGCAACCATGGCAATGCAGGTCCTCTTGCTTAGGCTGTGATGCCTGTGCTGCTGGGCCTTCTTGCTCGCGGTGCAGTGGTAGCATGCCCCATGCTGGCCCTGGGGGCACTGCAAGGCCCTCGCTCACGGTGTAGTCCCTGTGTGCCCCCTGATGACAACTAGGGACGCTGCAGGGCCCTCTTGCTAACAGTGTAGTCAGCAAAATTAATAGATTCTAATTTATTTAAACACGGCCGGGCGCAGTGGCTCACGCCTGTAATCCCGGCACTTTGGGAGGCCGAGGCGGGCGGATCACAAGGTCAAGAGATCGAGATCAACCTGGCCAACACGGTGAAACCCCGTCTCTACTAAAAAATACAAAAATTAGCTGGGTGTGGTAGCCCACACCTGTAGTCCCAGCTACTCGGGAGGCTGAGGCAGGAGAATTGCTTGAACCCAGGAGGCAGAGATTGCAGTGAGCTGAGATTGCGCCACTGCACTCCAGCCTGGCTCCTGGCGACAGAGCAAAACTCCCTCTCAAAAAAAAAAAAAAAAAAAAAAAAAACATGGTCTAGACCCAGGAAACACAGAAGACAAATTTTAATTAATTTGATGGTATAATCTTGAAGTTTGAGAGAGTTCATATATTTCATCAAATGTAAAATTTCAATGTTTATAAAACACTATTGCCAGGCACGGTGGCTCACGCCCATAATGCCAGCACTTTGGGAGGACGAGGCAGGTGGATCACGACATAAGGAGTTTGAGAATAGCCTGACCACCACGGTAAAACCCCATCTCCACTAAAAATATAAAAATTAGCTGAGTGTGGTGGCGCGCACCTGCAATCCCAGCTACTCAGGAGGCTGAGGCAGGAGAATTGCTTGAACCCGGGAGGCAGAGGTTGCAGTGAGCCGAAATCATGCCACTGCCCTCCAGCCTGGGTGACAGAGTGAGACTGTCTCAAAAAAAAATTATTTTATGTACCATTACAAATATACTGACAATTAAACTGTGACTTTTGCAACAAAGGAAAAAACGTTACAGAGGTATAAAATATTTGAAGTTCCTGTTGTGAGTTTTAATATGCCTACTTTTAAATTTTTCATTATTGTTTCAATAGCTTTAATGAGCCATTAAAACACAAACCAAAGCATTTATGGAGGGAGTGAATGTTTCCTCTGACCTCAGGTTCAGAGGCAACTCGGCTGCCCGTCCCCAACTTTTCACCCCAACCATCCCGGTGGCACCACTAAGCATTTCTCCTTGGTTCCAATATCTTTTCCCAGAAACAAACCCATATATGTAAAAAGTACTCTGGCGTGCGATGATGACTCACAGTCAAAGCCTCGGTGGAGGGAGAGTGGTGCAATAAGCCTTGCAGAAGACTGCATGAGAAGGAAATGCTGCAGCGCTCCCTCCTCGAGGCTCAGGGCCCAGACAGCAAGCTTTTTCCTTACCTGTTCCTCAGAGGGCCCAGGTGTTCCAAGGCAGTGGCGTCTCCACAGTGGCGTCTGCCCAGGTGGGTCCAAAGAATAACAAAGCTCCATCCTCACCGGGAATTGGCCCCAGGTCCCCAGGCATCCCAAAACCACAGCCTCTCTTCCAGAAGAAAAGGAAGCCATGCAATCCGCGGGCGGAAGGTGGGATGCTGCTGAGTGGATTAGATCCAGTTTGCGTGCTGTTAAGCAGGGGCCCTGCACCACCTCCAGCAGTCCTGGTGAATCACTGAAATTCAGTGTTGGGATTATTCCAGGCCATAATTTTGGAAATTTCAACTGAAATCAAGCCCACCATCCCGTGCCTGGGTCATAACGAATGGAGGTAAGAAGCAAAGAAGATGCACAATAGACAAAACTCATCTGATTTTTTTTTTCATCAACAATAACGTGTAGGAATAATTGGAACTTAAAGTATTAAAATACCATTTACAACAGCACTCCCAAAACTGAATCCATTAAGTATAAATCTCACAAAACATATAAAAAGCATTTAGAAAACCATGAATCACAGTTGAGATAAATAAAAATAAACATGTATAAGGCCGGGCATGGTGGCTCACACCTGTAATCCCAGAACTTTGGAAGGCCGAGGCAGGTGGATCATCTGAGGTCAGGAATTCAAGACCAGCCTGATCAACATGGAGAAACCCAGTCTCTACTAAAAAATACAGAAATTACCCGGGTGTGGTGGCCTGTACCTGTAATCCCAGCTACTCGGGAGGCTGAGGCAGGAGAATTGCTTGAACCCAGGAGGCAGAGGTTGCAGTGAGCCAAGATAGAGCCATTGCAATCCAGTCTAGGCAACAAGAGCTGAACTCCATCTCAAAAAAAATTTTAAATATATATGTATATGTAAATGCAGAGATATTACTTGTTTTAGAGAAATACAGTCATTATTCTGAAGGTGACAATTCTTTGAAACTTGATCTATAGATTAAGCCAAATCAGAATCAAACAACTACCTAAACCCAGAATGGATGACATAAGGCTGAAGAAGAACAAAGTTTAAAATGTTATACAACCAGATCTAAACACTACGTAAAACCACAGTAATAAAGAAAATGTGATATTGGTGAAGGAGTAGATACATAGATATGTGGAACAGAAGAGAGAACCCCATAATATACTCAAGCCAACTGATTTTTTCAAATAGGGCAATGGAAGGCCGAGGTGGGTGGATTACCTGAGGTCAGGAGTTCGAGACCAGCCTCGCCAACATGGCGAAACCTCCTCTCTACTAAAAATACAAAAATTATTGGGGTGTGGTGGCATGCGCCTGTAATCCCAGCTACTCAGGAGGCTGAGGCAGGAGAACCACTTGAACCAGGGAGGAGAGGTTGCAGTGAGCTGAGATCACGCCACTGTACTCTAGCCTGAGCAACAGAGTAGGACTCTGTCTCAATAAAAATAAAAAATAAAATTAAAAAAATGAAACAAAATCAAACAACAAACCCTTGCATTCTTCACTACAACTCTCCACTATGGGGAGCTGCTAACCAAAACTTCGAACATCGCAAAGAATCTCTCAATGCTTCTCAACAGAACCCCTGAGGGAATTCTAGATACTTCTAGTTTTTATCAGTGATAAAGCTCTGTAACTCGCTGTGTTAAACAACCAGACCATCCACACCTGCTTTTCCTGGGGTGCACTCAAAGGGGACAAAGGCAATTCAATGGAGAAAGATAACTGTGTTCCACAAATGGCAACAGAACAATTAGAAAGCATCTGAGAAAACTGTGAACATAGACACAAACTTCTGAAAAAAATCATTCAAAATAGAGAATACACTTAAATTTTCAACGCCATGTTTTAATATAAGAAAAATCTTCATGGTCTTGGGTTTTGGGATGAGTTATTAGATATAATATCAAAAGCCAAGGTCTCCCTCTGTTGCCCAAGCTGGAGTGTAGTGGCAAGATCATAGCTCACTGCAGCCTCAAACTCCTGGGCTCAAGTGATCCTCCCAGCTCAGTCTCCCAAAATGCTGGGATTACAAGCATGAGCCACAGTGCCAGCCAACACTTGGTTTTCTATGGTGCAATACATGCATACTTTTTTTGGTAGCAACTATAGAATAAACAAAAACATCAAAAATAATAATATTAACACTTCATGAGGAAAAAGCAACTTAAAACAACAATGAGGACAGCACTGAATATCTACTACAATGGCTAATTTTTTTTTTGCAACAGAGACTTGCTCCGTTCCCCAGGCTGGGGTGCAGTGGTGCAATCTCAGTTCACTGCAGCCTCGACCTTCTGGGCTCAAGCAATCCTCCCACTTCAGCCTCACAAGTAGCTGGGACTACAGGCATGTGCCACCACACCTTGTTACTTTTTTGTATTTTTAGTAGAGATGGGGTTTCGCCATGCTACCCAGGCTGGTCCTAAACTCCTGGGCTAAAGTGATCCACCTGCCTTGGCCTCTCAAAGTGCTGGGATTATAGGCATGAGCCACCATGCCCAGCAAAATGGCTAGAATCTTTCTGTAAATGCAATAGAAATTGCAACAGGAACTCTCAATTACTGCCGGTGGAATGCATAATAGTACAGCAAGTATATACCCACGTTTGATTACTTTTGATCAGTTTTTTTTTTTTTTTTGAGACGAAGTATCACTCTGTTGCCCAGTATGCAGTACAGTGGCGCAATCTTGGCTCACTGCAACTTCTGCCTTCCGGCTTCAAGCGATTCTCCTGCCTCAGGCTCCCACCACCATGGCCAGCTAATTTTTGAATTTTTAGTAGAGACAGGGTTTTACCATGTTGGACAGGCTGGTCTCAAACTCCTGACCTCAGGTGATCTACTCGCCTTGGCCTCCCAAAGTGCTGGGATCACAGGTGTGAGCCAGCAACCTGTTGCTGTACGTGCTCAGCAACCTTTGATTTCTGATCTCATGAGTGTTTCTCAAATGCTTTCTCCACTACAACTCTTCACCATGGGGAGTTGCTAATCAAACTATTCAAACACCACAGTAAGCAAAGAATCTCTCAATGATTCTCAGCAGAACCCCTGAGGGAATTCTGGAGACTTCTATTTTTTATTAGTAGTAAAGCTCTGTAACTCACTGTGTAAATCAACCAGACCATCCACACCTGCTTTTCCTGGGGTGCTGGCCCAGCTTGCAAGGGATGCCTAAGCCCAGGCTGCCCTCTGAAAACTCAAGGAGCACCCTGGCTTCCCAGAATGCAACACAGGACACCTGTCCATTTGGACACTGCACCTGGAAGAAACACAGTGTTACAAATAGAGGCTCCCTCTGCCAGCTCAAGGCCTGCTCTCCCATCTGGGTACCTTCTGATCCAGGAAAGACCCTCCCACTCTGGATTCAGGAGAGGATATTGTCCCACAGCACCCCCCATCCACCCAGCTCCGGGTTGACTAACATCCAGCCATAAGTCACTCCTGCCCCTTGTTTATCTTTTCCCACTTTATTCACTCCAGGGGCACTAGCCGAGCCCTCCTCATCACCATGAGCTATGGATCCAGAAGTGGAAAGCAAAACACAGTGCTCATAGAAGACCTCACCTGGCTAGGAGGCAAGGGCTGGCTCTGCTCAATGGCAAGCAAAAAATAACAGGGAATTCAGATGGAACTGGGAGATTCAGAGACCAGCCCTGAGAGACTGGAAAAGATAATTCAAGGACAGGCTGTGCCTCAGAGGATGCTCAATGACCACATACACCCAGTCTTCTTTCTGCCCATCAGGACAGGCTCTGAGGGACACTGGTTGAGTAGATCTACCCAGTCCTCTTCTACCCATTAGGATTGGCTCTGTCTTGGGGGGCACTGAGTAACAAGACCCACCCAGTCATCTTTCTTCCCAACAGGGAAGGCTCT
Source organism: Ateles fusciceps (assembly GCA_036589455.1). Classification (NCBI taxonomy): domain Eukaryota; kingdom Metazoa; phylum Chordata; class Mammalia; order Primates; family Atelidae; genus Ateles; species Ateles fusciceps. The sequence goes on from JAZHEH010001829.1 coordinate 729,106, forward strand.
GTCCAGAGTGACACTGAGTGACAAGACTACTCAGTTATCTTTCTTCCCCATCAGGACAGGCTCTGTCCAGGGTGACATTGGGTAAACAGACCCATCCAGTCCTCATTCTACCCATCAGGTGCCATTGTAAGTGCTTGGCACTGATCATGACCAGACTCTCTTCCAACAGGACCCTCAAGCGAATAGAGTGTTAGGAGGCAAAATGTGTTACCCATGGAGCAGAGTCACTCAGAGGGTCACAGAAGGCACCTGTCAAGAGGGTCAGAGCAGGCACATGGAGGAGGAGCTGGAGACCACAAAAGTGAAGGAAGTGCAGTTTGCTAAGAAGTTATCAGCCTGCGCTCTGACAGAGACAAGACGCCATTACGACCAAATCAGCGGGAGAAGGTGGGAAAGCAGAGATGGACAGTACATGTAGGACATTTAGGAGAGCCATAGTCTGAGAAGGAAAGTTATTTTGTCCCGAGTCTACAAGGCTAGAAAACAAGCATTAAAATGCCCTAATCTCAGACATGGGACAACAGGTCTGGAGGATGAGGCTCATGCTGTCCTCCTTCCTGCCCAGCAGAGCAACCACCTAACCCGATGTCCAGCTGCTGAGGGCATTCTTAGGTCAAAGAGACAGGACAAAAGTGTCCACGCGTGGAGCGAGCAATCAGGAGAGCCCTGCTGAGTGGGCCACAAAGAAAAGGGGCCGTGGAGCACTAAGCCTTCGAGGAAGGTGCACGGAGCGATGGGGAAAAAATCCCGATGCTTAAGGCGTGGCAGGGAAGCGGGCAGAGGGAGACCGCCCTGGTCCCAGCTCCCCACTGGGCTACCCACCCGCAATCCTAACCTGATCCGTACACCAACCCGAACCAAACCAGAACCCAATCACGAATCCTAACTTCTAACCCCTAACGCTAACCTCAGCATTAACACTATGCCTGTAATAGCTCTGCATTATAACTTCTAACATGGATTGAGTTTTGTCTATTTATGCACAGTTGAGCATCTGGACTTTCCCTTCATGCATGCAGGAAGACTTTCCATGGCTTCCTGGCATTTGAGGAAGGGATGGAGCAGTTTCTGCACACGACCATACATTAGGCTGGTGTTAGGAATTCACAGACACCACGGCTTTTAATCTTCCATGTGATATGTATTGCCCCCTTTTTAAGTGAACCAGTGTGTTTTTCCCCATTCAAGCTCACAGCTTAATGCTCTTCATTAAATCTCTTTTCATGCAACATTAAATTACATGGAAAACCAAGCTTTGGCCAAATAGCCCTGGGTTAAAAATCTTTCCCTTCACTTACCTGCTATGTGACCTTGAAATAATCAGGAAATAATACTGGACTTAAATCATTAACATGGAAAATGTCAATAATTATGTCGGTGTGTGCCAAAGAGGTATGCCAAGGATAAACACTGTCTGTAGAATCTCTGACTTAGAATATGTGGTCAATGAAACGTAATTGGTATGGTTTGTTACAAGTAATAACGTTACCTTAAGATAAAAATGTGGTTATAATATTCTTGAATTTTCCTGAAGTGTCACCTCTACTGAAGATTCTTACTATCAATATTTTTCTAATTAAAGTAACTATAATTAATTAAGTAAAATATATATAACATCATACGCTAATACCTAGGCATGGTTTTAATATATTATTATATTATTTTTACTATGATCCTATGACATAAAAGAATACCGAAACTTAGAATGGTTAGTTTGTCTAAAATCAAACAGCCTTAAAGTGGTATGATAAAAATATGCCTGATAAACTGGGCATGGTGGCTCATGCCTGTAATCCCAGCATTTTGGGAGGCAGAGGCGAGTAGGTCACCTGAGGTGGGGATTTGCAGACCAGCTTGGCCAACATGGAGAAACCCCATCTCTACTAAAAACACAAAAAAATTACCTGGGCATGATGGCGCAGGCTAGTAATCTCCGCTACTTGGGAGGCTGAGGCAGGAGAATGGCTTAAACCCAGGAGGCGAAGGCTGCGGTGAGCCGAAATCACGCCATTTGCTCCAGCCTGGGCAACAAAAGTGAAACTCTATCTCAGAAAAAAAAAAAAAGCCTGTTAATTATACATGCTATACTGTTATTTTACTTTATTTCCTATTACAACAATGAAACTTATTAAAATCTCAAAAGCATTCTTCCACACAATATCTACCTTTCTCTCTGCTACACATAGAAGAAAAAGAAAAACATCAGTAATGTAATAGTTACATAATACATAATTTATATATATATATATATATATATATCAATACTATATCCTCCTGGAGCAATCTAATAATGATAAATGAATTATCATTTCCTCAAACATGGTAAGTTTAAAACCTGTTGTATTGTGCTGCATGTATCGCTTTGAGAGTCTCACTCCTTGAAAGGGGACCACGGCACAGTGCACAGCAAATGCCGGACTCAAAAGTGTTTGTAGAAAGTGATATATTTGAGAGAGAGACAGAAACAGCTAACTCTCACACTGAGTAAGAGATTTCAGAAAGATGGAATCCAGGAGAGGAAAGCAGCTTCCACACTGACTGGAAAGGAGAGAGAGAGAGAGAGAGGGAGTGTAGGAGGGGGAAGACAGGCTTCCACAAGAGAGTGTGGAAGGGGACTCCAGAGCGGAAATCCAGGAGAGAGAAAGACGGCTTCCACGAAGGGAGTGTTCATGGAAGGGGACTCAAACATGGAGTCCAAAGGGGTGAGGAAGAAGGGGACTTTTAACCTGGGAGGAACCCCACCTTCTCTAAGACCCGGGCCAATGAAAGAAATTCCTTAGAACTTCGGCTGGAGTGATTGACTCTTAATTTCTTCCCATTACCACAAAATTCAAACATACACCATTAAATCTCCCACATGGAGAGAGATCGGAGGGGGTCATGGCTCTTGGAAGTTCTTGCCCTTAAAACTACACCCCCTTGTGGACCTGGAAAGAGAACACCTTTCCTCACTATGACAGCCACAATTGGCAGGGAGATTTTGGTTACTTCTGTTGCAAACAACAATTTGACATAACAATTATTACTATTAATAATATACACTAAGTCATATCAGAATTATAGCAGTTTTCCATTATTTCAAAACACATACCAATAACATATTTATACAAATACAGCCCAAGGAAAACCAAACACCATTTCCCATTTGGCAATGCTTTCTTTTTTTTCCTGAGATACAGTTTTGCTCTTATTGCCCAGACTGGAGTGCAATGCCGCAATCTCTGCTCACTGCAATCTTCGCCTCCTGGTTCAAGTGATTCTCCAGCTTCAGCCTCCTGAGTAGCTGGGATTACAGGTGCTTGCCATGACACCCAGCTAATTTTTTTTTGTATTTTTAGTAGAGACGGGGTTTCACCATGTTGGCCAAGCTGATTTCTATCTCCTGACATCAGGTGATCCACCCTCCCTGGTCTCCCAAAGTGCTGGGATTACAGATGGGAGCCACAGCGTCTGGCCTGCCGATGCTTTCTGACAATTCTTCCTGTATGGTTTTTATATCAAATAAGTCAAATGTCATTTTTGTACTTTAGGGGATGTAATATCTAAAAGATATTTAGGTAAGAAAAATACATAATTTATAATTTGATTTTTAAAAGTTTGTCAGATATCAAATCCCAGGTTATCATAAGTCACTCATTAACCAAAGTAATAACTCAAAAATTTTAAAAAGGCAAAATCCTTTACTCATTAATAGAGGGACGACTTCACTTTCCAAATAATCTTATTTTTTCCTTTCCTATTGCTCCAGGTTATTCAAAAGGGCAGACAAAAATCTTTCGTTTTAAAATAATACATAAAAATCTTGTTCACAAGGAAAAGCTAAATCTCACCCTTGCATCAGTGAACTATTCATGTCAAACCTAAGATACCTATAATCCTTTTATAACACTTTACAATTTTTGTGAAAGAGCAGATTAGTGTTCTAAGGAAAACCAGTTGTGATTTTATTCCAGTGTTCAATTTACTAAAAAACTGAATATCCCTTTAGCTTTAGCCAATATGTTAACACACAGAATTTCATTTACAAGATTTAATTTTTTACAAACCTTTACAACTTGGTTAAACCTTCAGCTCTATTTTATATAACTTAGAACAATCCTTTAACCGCTTAATTTAGGCCAAAACTAATCCACATTCCCATGACTTCGTGTAATCTTTTATCAAAAACACATTTTACTATTTTTACATACCTAGCATGAAAAACTGTTATTATTTCCCAAATATTACTAAAGTCATGTAAACTAAAACACACTATAATTTCCATTGTTCTGATAAAATATTTGATTTATGCTCTTATTATTTTTAAACCAATTAATCAAAGCTCTTTCATATTGCACACCCAGCACATATAAATACACAGATGGAAGAAGATCAAGTACGTGTAAGAGTTTTCATTTGTCAGTTTCTTAATTCGATTACCACCCTGGCTTCAAGGTGGATCCCTAGGAGGAACAGGGGCCCAGGAAAGCAAAAACCAAGCAGTTTCTACAGCCTAGTAAGCAGGCACAGCTGGAAGCAAAACAGATGCCCCAAATTACGACTCCTGTTTTTATACTAGAACCTGGATCCCAAAAAGAGAAATTCAGCCCATCTCCCATTGGCATCTTACCTCTCAGTGAGGGGGAGGAAACATTTCCATACCTTCTAGGTGGCCAAGAGCACACTTCCCCTGATTCAAATGTGCAAAAAGCTGAGTATCCCCCAATAGCTGCCATTAGCCATCCCTAAAAGTATATTTCTTACCTAGTTATTACATATCTATGTTCTCTCATAATGTGAAGTAATTTCTGATACCCTGGAAAGTAAAAACCATCAGACAATGCCATGTAAAATGGAACAAAGTCTAAGAGCCTTAGACTTTGAAGGGGGATCTAACCACTTCCAATAACTGGGGTTTCATGAGGAAAACAGATGTTTTTCCCAAAATGCCTATTGTGGAACCTCCTCTGTTTTTTCCAAGGAATTCCAGCATTAGAGCTTGAATATCTGCAATTAATTAAGCCAACTTTGGCCAGGTGTGGTGGCTCACACCTGTAATCCCAGCACTTTGGGAGGCCAAGGTGGGCGGATCACTTGAGGTCAGGAGTTCGAGACCAGCATGGCCAACATGGTGAAACCCCATCTCTACTAAAAATACAAAAATTAGCCAGGTAGGGCGGTGGGCACCTGTAATCTCAGCTATTCAGGAGGCTGAGGCGAAAGAATTGCTTTATCTCAGGAGGCAGACATTGCAGTGAGCCACAGCACTCCAGTCTGAGTGACAGAGTGAGACTCTGTTTCTAAATAAATAAACAAATAAATAAATAAAAAGCTGACTTTTAACCATGATACTCTTTTTAAAAAAATTATTTAATTCTCTTATTACTTGACTTTAGCCATGCAAAACTGCCAATATTTCTGACTTTTGAACTTTGCTAACATAACCTCCCAGGTGAAATCAATAAGCCTTTTTTTTTTAAGATGAAATCTTCCTCTTTCACCCAGGATAGAGTGCAGTCACCAAACTGGACTCACAGCAACCTCCATCTCCTGAAACCAATAAGCTTTAACTAAGGTTATGAACCTAACCACAAGTGTACAAGGTATTTTCAAAAAGTTGAAAGCAGGTTTTACAAAATCTAGAATCTTCAAAGGTATCTCAGAGAAAGAAAAATTCAAGATGGTTCCTGGAGGGTAAAGGGCCGTGGAGGCCCCACAGGGTCGTGGGGTGACCCTTATGCTGTGTTGAGGTGCAAGATGCAAGAGGTAAAGAGACAGGACACCGAAGAACTGGTGAAGAGCATCTGCACTCGGGGGGGCCACACCACCTGTGAGCAGAGATCAGCGGTGGCCCCCAAATGCCCAGGAGCATCTGTATTTATTAGGTACAAGCAGGGGGCAGGGTCGTGAGTGAGGTCATCATCTACAGGCTTAGTAACAGGGCATACATAATCACCTGAGTTACAAGGGAGGGGAACACCCCATTATGTCACCTGGGCAGAGCAGTGGGCCATGCGCAGCAGGGGGCTGTGCCGTGCGCAGTAGTAGAAGGTCGTGTACAGAAAAGGGGACCACCCCCATTAGGTTACTGAGGTAAGGAGGTGGGCCGTGTGCAACAGGTGTCGTGTGCAACACTTCTTATCTGGGGGCTGGAGACTTCAAAGGATTTCTAACAGAAGGATACTGTAAACTTAATGTAGTGGGAGCTGACAGACTTGTGCTCTTCTCTTAAGATATTTATGGGAGGATGATTAGAGCTAGCACAGAAGTGAAAGAAGACTGAAGGGTGTACAGCCGCCGTGACTGGTCACACCAGAGGGGTTCTTCTCCCTCGGTTAATTCCAGGAACTCAGGCCTGAGGCCTACTTTCCACTGGAACTGGATGTAAGGTACTACAGCTCCTTTATCAGGAGGAGAGGCACTTGCTCCAAGCCTGCCATACAGCGTATGCCCTTTCAGGCAGGGACACCACCGCCTGGATCTTTGGTTCTCGTCCTGGTCTGGCTGTTTTCCCATGTACTGCTTCTGTTCTGTGACTGCTCTAGGCATTCCTCCTACTACACACTGCTATATGGTTATATAGAAGGATTATATAAATCAGCACTAAATGTGTCAGTGCAGTTCCGAGGACAATACCTATAGGATTATATACAAAGATTATATAGGACTAAGTATGCTAGATACATGTAAGCAGTAAGTTACACAAGCACTAATTCTATAAACTAATATATGATTATATATGCAGGATTATATAAAGGAAACAGCTGAGCAATAACACTATAAACTAAGTTATTCTTCACGCACTAGTTGTGCCTGGGGTCTGGACAGTTCTCCTTCCTCGGTGCCCATGGCAGGTGTTACCCACAGAGGGGGAAGAGAATCAACAAATGTTCATGCAGATATCAAATCAGAAAGGACTCATTTCCTAAGCCATAAATTGAACCCTGAACATGGGCTGCCACTGTGAGCCAGCAAAGCCCAGCTACTGAGCTACAGCATTGAGCAGTCTCCAATGGAGTCTCCCAGAAGAAGCCGAAAGCAGCCAATTTTGAGCTTGCAAAGGTTTTTAACTGCTCAAGCTCATTTTTAGGGTTAACTGTAACATAAATTTCAAAATTTCTGTATACTGAATGGTTGAAACCAGGAGAAAATACTGCCACATGGCTACAAGATCAAGCTCCTAAGAACATAAAACAAGAGTGAAACTTCACCCATTTTGTTGTTGTTCTTGTTTCAGGGACTTCTTTTTTCTTTGTTTTTGTTTGTTTGTTTGTTTGCTTTTTTGTGACAGTCTTGCTCTGTCGTCTAAGCTGTAGTGCAATGGCATAATCTCAGCTCACTGCAACCTCTGCCTGCAAGGTTCAAGCAATTCTCCCTGCCTCAGCCTCCTGAGTAGCTCGGACTACAGGCCCTCACCACCAGCCTGACTAATTTTTTTATTTTTAGTACAGATGAGGTTTCACCATGTTGGCCAGGCTGGTCTTGAACTCCTGACCTCAGGTGATCTGCCCACCTGGGCCTCTAACTGCTGGGATTACAGGTGTGAGTCATCACGCCCGAACTGTTTCAGGGACTTTCGATCACAAGTTTCAACATGTGGACTCTGGGCAAGATGGTGGCCCAGAGTAATAGAAAAGATAGGAAAGGGAAGGGAAAAGGATGAGAGAAAGAGAGAGAGACAGAGAGAGAGAAGAGAGAGAGAGAGAGGCATTGTCTATGGTAGGGTGGGGAAAGGTGAGGAGCTCAGGAAAGCCCGAGAAAGACCCGCACATTGCACTGAATCAAAAGTTTAGGTGGCTGCTCATTGGTTGTGAAATAATCTTTCTTGAAAGTCCCATCAGCTCTCAAGTTTCCCACTTTAGGGAGGAAAAAGCTCCCCATGTTCCATGATCCTGTACTGGCATAATTCTGTCAGCCTCAGACATCAGCAAAAAGTGGAAGGCAGATTAATCCAAAGACAGGGTCAGGCACAGTGGCTCATACCTGTCATCCCAGCACTTTTTGAGGCCAAGGCAGGTGAATCAGCTGAGGTCAGGATTTTGAGACCAGCCTGGCCAACACAGTAAAACCCCATCTCTACTAAGAATACAAAAATTAGCTGGGCGTGGTGGCGTGTGCCTGTACTTGGGAAACTGAGGCAGGAGAATCACCTGAACCTGGGAAGCAGAGGTTGCAGTGAGCCAAGATCTCACCACTGCACTCCAGCCTCAGTGACGTGAGCGAGACTCTCTCAAAACAAATAAACAAACACATACAAAGATATTAGTGTTTAACATTCCATAATGCCAAATCTGATCTTAGCTGACACTTTGCTGAGAGGGGCCTCTAGCCCCCTAAATCTTCTAAGTTGCACCTCAAGCAAGTTTTGTCAAGTGTTCTTGCCTTTTATTAGAAGGGACCTTTCATCTTATCTGTCTTAGGAGACAATCTAACTCCCCCTAAACTGGGCTACCAATCTAATCCCATTCTTTACCGGGGTATGCCACCACTTACAAAAAGTTAGCCAATTGGTGACTCACTCTATTTCCTTTGGGTTGGGGGTTTCCTTAGTATCATTCCTTTGTGATTCACTGGAAAGAAGCTTCCAGAAATGGTCCCAATCTAGAACTGAAGAGTGGGTTCTTGTATCTCCTACAAAAAAGAATTTAGGGCCGGGGGTGGTGGCTCATGCCTATAACCCCAGCACTTTGGGAGGCAAAGGTAAAGAGGGAAAATAATAATTAAAAATAAATAATTTGCAGGCCAGGTGTGGTAGCTCACGACTGTAATCCCAGCACTTTGGGAGTCTGAGGCAGGTGGATTACCTGAAGTCAGGAGGTCAAGACCAGCCTGGCCAACATGGTGAAACCCTGTCTCTACTAAAAATAAAAAATTAGCCTGGTGTGGTGGCGCCTGCCTGTAATCTCAGCTACTCAGGAGGCTGAGGCAGGGGAATTGCTTGAACTCAGGAGGCGGAAGTTGTAGCTAGCCAAGATCGCACCATTGCACTCCAGCCTGGGCAACAGAGTCAGATTTCGTATCAAAAAAAAAAAAGAAAAGAAAAGAATTTGCAATTGCTGTACAATAAAGCAAAATTTGCTGTGTTGGTTTCAATAGAAAACCTAACCTCCAGCTCTAACTGGAGGTTAACTTAAAGTTAACTAACTCACTGCAAATCATTCAACCTTACCTATCCTCCGCATTCTCAGCAAAGTTCTCAGGCATCTAAAAGTCCCTGTTTTTCTTGCTAACCAGCTGCAAGGTCACAGGGCAGATAACACTCGAATAATGTACAATTTGTTTCTCAAAATGTTTTTTTTTTTAATGTAAAGTATATCACACAACATGTCACAGGTTAATCAACTGTTCTTTGTTCTTGGTTTTGTAAAACTGCTTCCTGCTTCATCATTGCAAACGTGCTGAAAAAGCTCTAAGTCGCTTGGTCCCTTGCTCAATCTTAGGAAGCAATTCCACTGAGCCCACAGTCACGTTAAATAAACTCCTTCTGCTACCCCATCCGTCTTTCCAAGTCTCTAATTTTCCCCTTCAACTGAACCTAGAGCTGGGGAGAAACGCTAACACATTGGCTCTCCCAGACCGGCTCCATCTCACCACTACCCCGACCACACCTAACTGGTTCTCTATAACAAACAGCGAAAGTTTTCAAAAGGCAAATCTGACCATGTCACTCGGCCCTGTTGACATGTTTTGGCTTTCTTTTCCTCCTACAAACCTTCCTTCAATTTATCCACACTCCCACCCATCACAGAACACTTTAAGAAACTGGAACATTATTTTGTTTCTTCAGTTAGTTAACTAATATCCCATAAATGTTAGCTCAAGAGTCATTTCCTCATGATTTACCTGATCTCCTTGGCTATGTTAAAACCTCTCGCTACAAGCCCTTATAATGAGATACACCTCTACATTATAGCCATAGTCGCAGCTACAATTTTGCATTGCTTGTTCATATTAAACAATTAATGTTTGCTTCCTGGACTACACTCTACGTTTCACAAAGGACAACACCTGCTTTTCAACACAAAAATCCCTGGCTCTGTGCGCAGTGCCAAGAACAAAGCAGGAACTCAGGAATTACCTATTTTTGATGAATTAACAAATCAATATCTGCCTAAAAGCCTAAATAAATATGCCCCCCTGAAGATTGTTAAGGAAGTTTGGAGATTAGCTCATAATATTATTCTTTGATGTGTTTCCAGCATAACTACAGGGTTTGTGTAACAACTTTAGAGAGACTAAAAAGACTGCAGAGGGAGTACTTAACTGTTCCAAATCTAACTGACACTATTCAGATAAATAAACAAAACAGAGCCAATAGAACTTTAAACCTGTGTGTTAAGTACCCTCTAAGAATAAAATAGGTTAGTTTTAGCCATTCTTTAAAAATAAAACTTCTGTACTAAAGGATAGCATCTGTGACCTTTCAGGAGCTTACTAAACCTTCTTCATGACAAGAAACTGAAGCATTACAAAGAGGTCTTGAAACTTTGAGTTAATTATAGTATGTTTCAGTAATGCTTCTTCTACACAAGGGTAAACAAATCTCTTCCCAAGGTTAGATTTATTTCTATAAAATAATATAAAATGTGGAAAAGGACAAAGAATAGAATAATTTTTCTTTCACCTCTGCATTTCTAACTTTACAAGGGTCATAAAAATCCCTTCATTTCAGACACTGAGCTATGGTATGGACACAATATTTGCATTTCAATAAGCATATTTCTAGCAAAGAATGTATTAATATAAAATATAATCCAAAACCAATTATGGTTATTCTTTCATTCTCTTCAGAGTTTGATTTTTATGTACTTTTCATGAAATGCTCTTTTTTCTTTTTTTTTGAGATGAAGCCTCGCTCTTTCCACCTTCAGGGTTCAAGTGATTCTCCTGACAGCCTCCTGAGTAGCTGGTGTTACACATGCCTGCCACCAATCCCAGCTAATTTTTGTATTATTAGTAGAGACGTAGTTTCACCATGTTAGCCAGACTGGTCTCAAACTCCTGACCTCAGGTGATCCGCCTGCCTCTGCCTCCCAAACTTCTGGGATTACAAGTGAAAGCCACTGAGCCAGCATGAAATGCTTATTTACTTGAAAGTGACTTGAGAAATGTAGAGTTGTGAGTAACATGTGTTGGGGGAAGCAGCAAAGGAGAAAGAACTTACAGAGTGCCTACAGAAATTGGTTATGAGTAACATATAACCTGGGAACAACAAACCACCACAAACTGCGGGAGGCCTCTGGGGGAGGCAAACGTCTCCATGCCTCATGTTCCAGTGCAGGGTGACCTAGGCTCTGTTACCATAAACGTTGTGCTCAGAAACGTAAAACCCCTTCACAGCACTAAAACAAAACCAGACTTGTAGGCTCCTGTGAGGCCCGCATTCCACCAGCTGCACATAGATAATAGGCTACAGATAACCACATGTTCTTGTTTTGTGCAACTCCCAGACTGCCACTGTTATCAATCTTCAGAATGACGCACCCCTTTTGGCTCACTGATTCACCCCACCATCACCCTCTCCATAGCATCACTCCACCACCTGCCCTGTAGATCAAAGTGATTGTACCCAATAAATACTATGGAAGATCCGAGCTCAGGGCCTTTGCACCATTCTTTACACAATGGCCTCCTGGTCCCACTTCATGCATTCTTAACCTGTCTTTTTCTCATTCCTTTGCCACCACCAAACTCGGGGTGCCCACTGGTGGTATGTGGGGGCTGGTTCCCTACAACATGCTGAGCGTAGCTGGATATTTGGGCATACTTTTAACAGTCAGATTTTTATGAATTTATAATTCCCCTCTGAATATCCATGTGTGCTTATTATTTAGCTCCCAATTATGGATATGTAGTATTTGATTTTCTGTCTCTGAGTTATTTTACCTAGAATAATGACCTCCAGCTCCATCCATGTTGCTGGAAAGACATGATCTCATTCTTTTTCATGGTGTATATACACCACATTTTCCTTATCCAACCATCTGCTGATGGACACTTAGGTTGATTGCATGACTTGGCTGTTGTGAACAGTCACACTCAAAGCTTTGACGCCAGCATTCTATGCTTATGATTAAATATTTGAAAATTCTACACTATTTTTGGATAACATAGATTATTCTATTTCCTAGCAAGTTTATCCTTTCCACAGTATTCTGAGTTACATATCAAACTAAACTCAGATGTGAAGGAAAATCCCCCAACTTTGTTTCCTGAATTAAGATGAATTTTAGATATTGCAACAAGCAGGAAGCTCTGGTCCTCTCCAGCTGTAGCATGCAATGTAGCTTTCCTTCTTAAACAATTTAGTTTCTCCCTATAATTTGCTATGCTGAAAAATTTATACTTCATTCCCAGTAGGAGTTCCTAATTCTTATTTTTCTTTATCAAATGTCTAAAAATTAATAAATACATGAGAATATTTAATAACAATTCATCAAAATTTAAATATTTACCTTGAGAATATAACTAAAAGTTAGATAATACAAATATCTCAGTCGTAGAATGTTTCTTACCCTCTAAAATGATGTAATTATATATTCCATATTCTTTGTTATGCACAACCTTACATATTCCAAAATGACTATTTCAGATATTCTTAGCAATAAATTTACTGGGTTCTGAATTAGATGACTCTATGAATCTTATATTTCAAAGACTCAATGATTTATGAATTTATATGTGAAGACTATAAAATTCAAGGGGAAAATTTACTTAAATAATTCCATCCTAAATTAAAAGATAATATTAGTTATCCAAAGACAATGTCTCAACTTTCTGCATTAGTATTATATTGGTGAGTGATTATTTATATTGGTGGGTGATTATTTTATGTCCACTTTTTTTTTTTTTGAGACAGAGTTTTGCTCTTGTCAACCATATTGGAGTGCAGTGGCACAATCTCAGCTCACTGCAACCTCTGTCTCCCGGGTTCAAGCGATTCTCCTGCCTCAGCCTCCCAAAGACCTGTGGGATTACAGGTGCCTGCCACCACGACTGGCTAATTCTTTCATATTTTTAGTAGAGTCAGGGTTTCACCATGTTGGCCAGGCTGGTCTTGAACTCCTGACCTCAAGTGATCTGCCCACCTCGGCCTCCCAAAGTGCTGGGATTACAGGTGTGAGTCACTGTGCCCGGCCCTATCTATCATTTTTTTCTTATGGGAAATCCAAAATACATAAAATTGATATCATACAGGGCTTTACTAATTCCATTTATAAAAATTTGATGTGACTATTTGACAAATACACTTGTAAAAAAATTTCAAAATTTGTATGTTCTTGCCTCCATATTATGTTTTAGGCATCACATTATGACATAAAGTGTCTCCCACATTAAAAATAAAGAAACAAACTAAGGTTAAGAAGATTTATTTATTTATTATTTCTTTTAGAGACAGAGTCTTGCTTTGTCACCCAGGCTGGTGTAAGGGAGTGGCATGGTCAGAGCTCTCTGCAGCCTCAAACTCTTGGGCTCAAGTGATCCTTTGCCTCAGCCTTGTGAGTATCTGGAACTATAGATGGAAGCCACAGTGCCCAGGGGTTAAGAAAATTGGGGGGGAAAAAATAAGAATCTGCACAAGGCCTGGATTCCTAACCACTGAGTTATACTGCCTCTCCTTAGCACAGCCAGGTCAAACAACAAAAAATAAAATTAACTAGATAAAAAATAATTTAAAATAAGAAATGATACATACATTATATTTTAGTATTTCAATGTTTATGATTTAAATATAATAAAGAATTCTGACTTCAAAAATTAATGATGATAATATTATTACCTATATCGAACATTCATTATTTTGACACCCCATCTATCTCTGCCTTCTTTATCAATATCACCAATATGTTAATTGTGGGAAACACCTTTCTCTCTCCATTTCATTCTGTGTTCCAGGGCTTGTCATGCAACATCAACAAATCATCTAATTAATCACCATGAAATACTTTTGGATATAGCAATTGCTTCAGAATTACTATGTCAAACAAGCTGAGCTAGTCAAACCCAATCCAGTGACATTCAAATCTGGGGCTTTTTTGTTTTGATTAAAGAGTATGAGAAATTATCTCCTTCCACTCGATTTGTGAAGAAAATGAAAATCAATCCCAGTCGCTGCTAAATGCAGCAATATCACCACTAGAGGAAACTCCCAGAAAATAAAAACCACAGACTGAAGAGCCAAGCAAAAAGATGTACAGATAGAATTACCTTTGATGATATAATTTGAGAACCGAAAGTGTACTTGAAGAAATTGCTACCTTTGTACTTTTCAAATTACATGAACCAATAACCACCAACTCTTGATTCTTTCTTCTAAAACCAGTGAACATTTGGCTTCTCTCACTGGCAAACAAGAGCTTTGAGTTAATCACTGCCTTTGCTTTTATACTGTGTTCTTGTCATATATTCACACCTATCTTTTAATTCTAAAAATAATAGTGTGAGGTATAGGACATAAACAATTTCCATTTGATAGGTGGCATCATTAAGATCACAACTAAAGAGACATTTTAGGAAAAATTTAAAATATGGGATATATATATATACTTTCTAGGTCAGCTGAAATAAGAAGAAAATATAATGGAGACATTAATCAAGTAATTGACAACTGATTGAATATGATATGTGAGTAAGAAAACATACCAAGATTTTAAGAAAAGAAAAATGATGGTAGCTTTAATTAAATATGGAACAAGTTGAGAATTTAAGGAGCAGTTAGAGGAGATTATCAATTTGTTTTGAGACATATTTACTACAGATTGAACATTGCAAACCTGAAAATCCAAAATCCAAATGTTCCAAAATCTGAAAGTTTTCCGAGTCCTAACTTGATGATCAAAGGAAGTGCTCATTGTTCCATTTCAACTTTCAGATTTTTGGATTTGGGATGCTTAACCAATATAATACGAATATTGCAAAATCGAAAAAAATCTGAAATCTGAAACACTTCTAGTCCCAAGCATTTTGGATAAGGGATATTCAACCTGCATGACACTTCAGTAGAATGCCTAGTTAAACAAAACTGATAAGCAACTTTCAACATTAGATTTGCATTCAAAAGAGCCTTCCTGAAAATAATATATAACTATAAGTCACTCATAATGTTGATAGCTAAAGGTATGGAAGGGGCAGCATAACCAGAACTTTATAGATTATTACATTTCAGGTCCTTTCTCAGTATCATTTCACATAATACTAACAATGAGGGTGGTGATATCACCCTAATTAAGAGATAAGGACAATGTGTGTGTGTGTGTGTTTGTGTGTGTGTGTGTGTGAGGAGAGAGAGAGAGAGAATTTTGCAGGAAAACACATTTGAGCTTTCTAATATACTTCAATTGGCAAACGTGATACAATTTTCTATTAGATAAAAATAGCTTTTGGAACTTAAAAATTAAGACTATATGAAGAACAACTAAATTATCTCACTTTTAGATTGTATTAAAACTGAATTACAACCATCATTTTCTAAATTGGTCTGTGTTTCTTCCCTCAATAATGAGAATATTAATACTGAATATCTTCATGCAATTAAATATATACATTGCTCTGTTCACAAACAGTAACAAACACAATTATGCTTGAAAGGCTTAGATCCAGTAGGAAGACATACAAGAAGCAAATAACTATAACACTGTGCAATCCAATGGAGAAAAATAGTAGGTTATCAAGATGCCTTCCGCCCCCCCTCCTGGAGTGCTCAGCCTAAAACCCTTGGCAGTACCTTAGATCACCTAATCGCCAACCTCAAACCTTAAAGGAGGCGTGATACTCTTTTTACTGAAAAGTGCTCAGAAGTTTTTCCTTTTCATGTATTTAATGTGTAAGTCCAAATAATCCCCATTTATTTAATATTTTACATCCTCATAAGCTTACATTTATCATCATGAACTTAAGTCTTTTTGGTCATTATAAGAGTACAAGTTTATCATTTATGTAATAGTAGATCAAATTTAAATTAAAATGAACTGTTTAAATGGAAAAGTATGGAAACACTAAATAGTATAAAGTTAAAATTTGTTCTAATTTAATAAAAATATTTTAAATAATAACTTACATTCTTTATAAAAATGCAAACCAACTTTAAAAACTTTATATTAAAAACTGATTTCATTTTATATCATTACAGACTACAGCTGTATAGTACGCAATCTAAGAACAGTGTATTCACAATCATGAAGTAGGAAAATAAAGTAAATTGGCCTATTCGCCCGTGTCCTTAAGATAAGGCAGCAAAAGACACATGGTTCAAACACGTGAAGTTAGGAGACACAGGAGTTATTCACTGAGACAGTATCAAATAGATTTTTTTAATGTACAATATTTATTTCTTATTTCTTTACACTAATGTTAACTCATTTATTATGAATCCTATTTTCTGATCAGTTATCTAATTGATTTTACAAGGCCTTGAAAAATTAAATGAACAACTCACTGTTTGGAGGGCTCAGGGAATTCTGGTTCTTCTCTTTTCTTCATTTCTGTTGTTGGTTCCATAGGAGTAAGAACCTCAGCAGCCCATGAGGTGACAGAGTGATATGAATCCTCCCAGCAAACTGTTCAAAAGAAACAAAGAATTGTAAATGTGAAAATTGTTTATGAACTATTCTCACTTCTCCTTTTTTCCCTTTCTATATTTAGTCTAATAAAAGGTCTAATTTTACTAAAACATTAATTATTAAATTATCCTTAAATATTTTTTGCTCTAAGTCTTTCACTCACTGCTGTATGACCTTGGGCAATTTTTCTTGTTTAAAGCCCAGGGGAGGAAAAGGTATTGCCAACAGTTTATAGTCCTTTCCTGAAAAAGCTTTTCATCAAAGAATGAGAAGTGCACAAGTTATACACATACAGTTAAATGGATCTTTGCAACATGACCACACATGCTAAGTCAGCTTCAAGATCAATAAACAGTACATCATCAGCACCCTGAGTCCTCCTGTGGTACCCCTTCCCAAACACTACTGTGGCCTCTGAACTTAACCATCACCATCCCTTATATAACCATAAGGAAGTTTTGCCTATATCTGAGCTTTATAAAAATGGGATCATATTCTTTTGTGAGCATATTCTTTTCTTTTCTTTTTCTTTTTTTTTTTTTGAGACAGAGTCTTGCTCTGGTGCCCAGACTGGAGTGTAGTGGCGCGATCTTGGCTCACTGCAACCTCCACCTCCCAGATTCAAGTGATTCTCCTGCCTCAGCCTCCTGAGTAACTGGGACTACAGGCACACGCCACCATGCCTAGCTGATTTTTGTATTTTTAGTAGAGATGGAGTTTCACCATGTTGACCAGGATGGTCTTGATCTCTCACCTCGTGATCCACCCACCTCAGCCTCCCAAAGTGCTGGGATTGCAGGGCTGAGCCACCACACCTGGCCTAGCATATTCTTTTATGTGTGATTTATTATATTTAATGTGTGCTTATAAGATTCGTCTATGTCTAGCAGTAGCTGGTTCATTCTCATAGCTGTGTGGTTTTCCACTGGATGAATATACCACAATTTATTCATATATTTCATTAATAATGAACATGGGTTATTTTCAGTTTGGAGCTATTCAATTATCTATGAACATTCTTGTGCTTTTCAAAAAGAGTGCTCAAATATATTTATGTTGGAAAAATAAGAAGTTGTAATTATTTCTAGGATATAGTCATGTTTTACGTTCTGTTTTAGTAGCTACTGCCAAATACGATTCAGAACGATCTGCATGAATTTGCATTACCAACAATAGAGAAAGAGTTTCATTTGTTCCACATCCACAGCAACATTTGGTTTTGTCAGTTTTTTAATTAAAATTTTAATCTTGTATTAATTTTCTATTGCAGCTAACAAATTAACACAAACTTAGCAGCGAAAACCTCATCCGGGGGCTGCCAAGGGAGGAGGAAGATGGCGGCGGGGGCGAGGTATTTTCAAAAGAAAGAATTCCAGATTGATGGATGACATTTTAAACAACAGCAAGAACTTCTGCGCCTAGATTGTTCAAAACATTCACCAGACTTTGCAAATAGTAATGACAAAGATGATCAGGTTTTAAATTGCCATTTGGCCATGAAGGTGCTATCCCGGGAAGATGGAAAAGCAGATATTGTGAGAGCTGCTCAGGACTTTTGCCAATTAGTAGCCCAGAAGCAAAAGAGACCCACAGATTTGGATGTACATATGTTAGGCAGTTTACTTAGTTCAAATGGTTGTCCTGATCCTGATTTAGTATTGAAGTTTGGTCCTGTGGACAGCACATTAGGCTTTCTTCCCTGGCACATCAGATTGACTGAGATTGTCTCTTTGCCTTCCCACCTAAACATCAGTTATGAGGACTTTTTCTCTGCTCTTGGTCAATATGCAGCCTGTGAACAGTGTCTGGGAAAGTAGTGGTCATAGGTTGCATAATATGATTTTAGGCTTATGGAGGAAAGGACCCAAGTGACTCTGATGTTTACAAAGCACCTTGTACATACCTAGTTCATAATCCTCATAATTTATCAGCAAATACAAAAAAGTGTCTTACTTGAGAATGAGTGTGTGTGTGCGTGTGCACACATGTGCACGTTTGTATGTGTGGAAATAAACTTACAAATGGGGACATATTGGAGAAGGAAATACACAGACCTACAACTTTGAGCAGATAGCAGCGATGTGTTAGGAACTGGAATGTCACACTTAACGTCTTCAGCCCCAGCTACTTCCCTGTTTTTGTGGGGGAGAAGAGGACCTGACAGAACTTTTCAGGTTGTGTTTGATGGGAGGGGGGAATAATTTTTGTTCAGTCCTTCTTAGTGACCAAACTTTAATTTTTAAGAATAATATATTGACGCTGGGCGCGGTGGCGCGTGCCTGTAGTCCCAGCTACTCGGGAGGCTGAGGTGGGAGGATCGCTTGAGCCCAGGAGTTCTGGGCTGTAGTGTGCTATGCCGATCGGGTGTCCGCACTAAGTTCGGCATCAATATGGTGACCTCCCGGGAGCGGGGACCACCAGGTTGCCTAAGGAGGGGTGAAACGGCCCAGGTCGGAAACGGAGCAGGTCAAAACTCCATGCTGATGAGTAGTGGGATCGCGCCTGTGAATAGCCACTGCACTCCAGCCTGGGCAACATAGCGAGACCCCCGTCTCTTAAAAAAAAATTAAAAATAAAAAAATAAAAAAAGAATAATATATTGACTTACTGAATTGAAGCATTCTGAGTTTAAAGGAGCTCCAGAGGAATGGAGTTCTGTGTTGCTCATGTGTTAAAAGCTTGCTCAGCTTCAGAGAGAGCAGAGGGAATACCTATCTTCAGATATCCGTCCATTTCCATGTCTTTATTATAGTCAAACAATGCGACTTGAGAGTGTTGCTCTGCTGTCTGTATTCTGGGTTATGAAGATTATCTGAAAACTAACTCTTACTACATTGAAATGTAGACCTTAAAAAATTTAAGTATTGGATTAGGCAGTCAAAAAAAGGAAACAAACATAAAACGTGAATACGTTGTAATCTTAAAAGTAAAGATGGAGAACTCATTATAAAAGGGAAGAAAGTTTTGATTTCTTTTTTTGTTTCATGGGCGGCATGCTGTATTATACCCAAAGTCAGTTTAAAAAATATTTCCATCAACTATTTTTATTTAAAATAAACATTTGAGGGGAAGTTACTAAGGCAGGATTTTTCCTCAAAAGTAACCTGTTACTCTTTGGAATAAGCACATTTTAGGGCCGTGGTTGATACCTGAGACTTTTACTCAGTAAGTCCTGACGATTACTGTGTGTAAAAGGATTGAAGGCCTCCGTGGGGAATAAAATATTACCAAAGTCTATAAAAATAAATTTTACATGTTCTCTTTTGTGACATAGAGCAGCACTGGTTCTGTTATTTTTAAAATGAATAATTGATTTCTTGATAGGTGTCTAATATTTCTTCCCTCACCGCTGATTCTTAGATAGAAACCATTCTTTATATTTGATAGACTGTTTTCAGAAAACCCTCATCAACAAGTGTATAATAGTTATCTAAAACCATACATTTAGAATGGAGCAGTTTAATACTAGATCTCAGAAGTTTGAAAAATAGCAAAGAAAACTGGATTTGAAAAGTATGGTCTACAATTCCTTGTCAAATTCTGAAGCTATGAAGGATAAATGTTTTAACTTTGGATTATGAACCCCATTTATGATTTTTAAAATACACTTGAAATAAAAATGATTAAACTAAATTTTGGTCCAGTGACATTACTTTGCACTGCATAGTCCATTATACATTGTGTAAGACTTTGTTTCTGTTTTAATTTATTACTGAGAGTTTGGTGTGAAGCTACAGCAGATATAATCAGAGAATTTGTTTCCTTATACTGTGATTATGTTGTATTGAGGCATTTCTAGTACAGCTTGAGACTGAATTTATGCCTTTTATAAACACTATAGGTATAAATGTCTTATAAACATTCTGGAGTATGTATAGCTTTAATGAAAGAAATTTAACGGACCTGATAAAAATGAAGGGATTTAATCTTTGTTAAAGTGAAGTTAGTCAAATACATTACCTACTGGAATATAGCCCAAGCCACTAAAGGTTTAATATTTGCATTTTTATACTTTTATTTTCTCATTCCATTCATAAGTATATACTTGAAAGTACATCTGTAGCCTGTGACTTGAGTTTCTTGAAGTTCTAGGAAAAGACCCTTACCACAAACTACTAGAATTCTGATTTCAGTTATAGGCATTCCAGAACCTTCTCTTTATGAGTTCACCTGCTAGTACAGTCTCCACAGCTTGAATGCCAATGGTTGTTCTCTACTTCCTACCGAAATCATCGCAAGTTATACATCATCAAGACTCCCTTTGCACTCCCAAGAAAAACTGATAATTTTAAACCAAAGTATGTGTCTTTATTTATATTGGAAAATACTGTCTTTAAATTGTTTCTTCTTGACACTCTCCACAGTGGAAAAATTATACCAAATTAAACCTATTTTATGGATGGCAGCTTGGAGCATAGCAGGAAGTTGGAGTATTTGAATTCCATTCCCAGTTCTCATTGTGTTTTGTTTCTTAAAACTATAATAATTGGTTACTGTTACAAAGTTTAAAAGTTGGTTTTAATGTGAATTGCAAATTCTGGTATATTGTGACTAACGCTTAAGAATGCCTGTCTTTGAGAGGAAGGTGTTATAATATTAATGAATAGTACTAAATACATTGTGCATATCTACAATTTAATCTTTGAATGTATGTTACGGGATTAGCTCCCCTCTTCTGTGTGATGGTACCATACATAGAGTCAATCAAATCCTTGTGATGTTTTGTATGGACTTTGACAACATGTAAATAATGTGTAAAGCAAGTTTTTATGATTAAGGAATCAAATTTATTGAATTTTATTAGTGAAAGTTGAAACTTAACATGTATGAACAAAAATCAATAAAAGAATATACTCTTTTCATGGAAAAAAAAAATCCATTTATCATTTCACAGTCCTATAGATCAGAGGTTCAGATGGGCTCAGCTGGGTTCCCTTATTAGGGTCTTACAAGGCCAAAATCAAGGTGGCAGCCAGGCAGGGCTCTTATCTAGCGTCTCTGTGTGAAGACTACACTTCCAGACTTACTCATGTTAACAGAACTTACTTACTTCCAGTAGCAGGATTCAAGTCTCCTTTTACCTTGCTAGCTGTTGTATCTAGGGACCACTCTGAGCTTCTAGGGCTACTCACAGGTTCATGGCCTGTGGCCCATCCATCTAAACAATGGGGAACATCCTTCACATTGAAGTCTTCTCATGCATTAAATATCTCTGATTTCTTCCTCTGCTACCAACTAGGGATAAACAATTCTCTCTCTGCTTTTAAACGGCCTATGTGATTAAATTGGCCTACCCAGATTATCAACTTAAAGTCAACTTTTTGGTAGCCTTAATTACATCTGCAAAATCCCTTTTGCCAAATAATAATCACAGTAGTGATGCCCCATCATATTCCCAGTAAAGGGAATTAAGGGCTGGATTCATGTGTCATCTTAAAATTTTGCCTACCAAAGCCATTTCTTTAACTGTAGTGATACGGCATTGTAGCTTCAGTTTATATATGCCTGATAATGAATGCAATTGAATATATGTAGTGTATATTCAGTCCTCATTTTACATGGTTCTAATATGCAGAAAATTCAGTTACATGGTTCAGTTAAATAACACCGGTCACCTGCCACAAACAGGGTTCAAATTGCAGTTCACATGTTACATCAACTGTGAGTAACTGTATAAAGTACAAACATCTTTACTAGCACTTCAGTACACAAATCACTATGTAAACAAAAGAGGTATGTTAAGATCAGTGACACACACATATCACTTCTTTCAAATTCTGTCAATTATTGCTAACTAGGCGTTAGTTATT
This sequence comes from Ateles fusciceps, assembly GCA_036589455.1. Classification (NCBI taxonomy): domain Eukaryota; kingdom Metazoa; phylum Chordata; class Mammalia; order Primates; family Atelidae; genus Ateles; species Ateles fusciceps. The sequence goes on from JAZHEH010001829.1 coordinate 751,454, forward strand.
CAGTTGAAGCACATAAATCATAACGTGCAGTTGCATTGATTCCTTGTCTCCCCCATGATAAATTTATATGAAATTTTATAAAAATAGACAATGTAAGGAAAAAACTTTCAAATAAAAATGAAAGTAGAGAGAAGAAATAAAAACAGATAGTGCTGGAAGTAATATTTGAATCAAATATAAATATAGATGAAGGCTGATAATCACTGATGTAGATACTCCTAAGAACTAAGAAGCAGGGGCAAAATTTATGAGAAATTTCCTCAGCTGGTCTTGCTTTGTTCAGAACAGCTTAATTCTAGATATATCTCATCTATAATCATTTATTCATCAGAGATTATTTCTTATGTCTTCTATTAGACACATCCAACTGTTAGGTTCAGCAGCACAGATGCGAGGCACTCCCTCCCCAGGTTTGTCTCTTACATGCAATACATTCACACTGTAAGTCTAATTCAAGTGCTATCATTCTAAATGGCATAGCAGCAACACAGATCATCATTATACATTGAATCGTGTCATCACCCCCAAATTCTTATGTTGAAGTGTTAACCCCCAATATGATGGTATTTGGAGACACGGCCCTTGGAAGATAATTAGGTGTAGACAAAGTCATAAGGGTGGGGTTCTCATGATGGAATTAGTGCCCTTAAAAAACAGACACAGGAGAGATTGTTCTTTCTTTTCCCCCACCTTATGAAGACACAGCAAAAATGTGGCAATCTACAAGCCAGGAAGACAGGCTTTAGCAGCAATGGACCATGCTGGCACCTTGATCTTAAAATTCTAGTCTTCAGAATTGTGAGAAAATAAATATCTATTGCCTAAGCCACTTAGTCTGTGCATTTTGTTATGGCAAGCTGAGCTAAAAAAGATAATATAAGCAACTTTGGGGAATTTTTTGATATGAATAAAATTGTTTATGTGAAAAGTTACTTAAAACAAGAAGAGAGAGGAATATTCCAAGTATTCAGCTGTCTAGATTTTCTTGGTTCATGAAGCCGCCAAAGAAACTATGATTCTAAAATTATCTTCTTAAAGGATTCCTTGGCTAAGTGGAAAAATGTTAAACTATCTCTTTCAGATCCTCCCAAAATACCACTTAAATCTGACTAATGGCCTTTATGCCACCGTTTGTCTTCCCTCATCCCTTGTGCATTCATTACCTTGCACCGTTATATTTTCTGACCCTACTATCATTTTTGTTTCTAGTCATAAGAAAACCCTCAAAGCTAAATTGCCTCTTAAAGTTAAAGCTCTCTGAGAATAGGGCAAGTGCCTTCTTTTAAGGAACTTAAATTTTAAGCCCTGGTCCTGTTATGAGCTAAAGACTTTCTGAAGCTCAGAAAGAATAGAAAGATATTCATAGAGAAATTTAAAATATTTAAACTCAAAATAAAAAAGAGCCACTTGTGTTACAAAACTTTGATAAACTGAGCTGGGAAAAGTCATGAAGGAAGGGTTCTCATGCACAAATAGCTAATGAAAAGAGCTATCACAAAAAAATGCAAAACCCACAACCCTGCACAATGCCTACCCCACCCTCACACAAAAAAATAATTCCATGAGAACATTTGCCCACCAACTGCCTGTCCAACCTTTGACTGGAGCCATGTTTGTTAGCGATTCTTATAGCCAAGGATAATTATCTCAAAACAATTACGTAATCCTCCTAGTTTTTCCTTTAAAAGCCATTGCCTTTCTTTACCTCCCAGAATACACACACAGTTTACTGTGGCATATGCTTCCCATATCAGTGCCCATTCCTGAATAAGTATCATTGGCTTTTAGACAGTCTCTCTCTGTCTTTTATTTAGGTAGGCAGACAGAATGGAAATATATTTACAGAGAAATTTAAAACATTCCTAAGGGATGGATGCAGTGGCTCATACCTGTAACCCCAGTATTTTGAGAGGCTGAGACAGGAGGATTCCTTGAGCCCAGGAGTTCAAGACAAGCCTGGACAACAAACCAAGACACTGTCTCTACAACAAATAAACAAATTAGCCAGGCATAGTGCCATGCTACTGTAGTCCCAGCTATTTGGGAGGCTGAGGTGGGTTTGATTACTTGAGCCCAGGAGCTCAAGGTTGCAGTGAGCTATGATCATGCCACTATATTCCATCCAGCCTAGGTGACAAAGCAAGATCCTGTCTCTAAAACAATAAAATAAAATAATAAAACATTCCTAGGAAGATAAAATCCAGTACTGCTGGGTCTGTATCAATTGCTTCATCGGTTATAAGCTCAGGAAAAGAAAAATAATGGTTATAACAAATAGAAAATATCTTGAGGGTCACATAAACTACTTCAAATTGTAAAGAACAAAAGTAAAAGGTTTAGAACATCTGTACTGTGAAAGAAGATGTTTTGCAGGCTATTCCCAAAATCATTCCTGTGAACTCAAATTGCACTCTAATTCAGTCCAGCAAGCAAAGAAAAGATTCGTCTGTTGAAGACTTTAGGGATAGATCTTCCATATTGGACAGTATCTGGAGGTAAATACTAGAGCAGAAGTTACTCCAGTTTGCCCTGTCCTTCTTTTAGTCAATGTCTTTAAGACAGAATTAGGAGATACAGAAGCAAAATCTCTAAGGGGACAATTTGGAAAAGCCTTGGAACAGAGCAGAATGAGACTCAGAATAGACTGATTTCTAACTCCAATCAATAAGGATCAGGGTAAGAATAGATTAGAAGTATAACCTTTTGCAGATGAGTTAAAAGAATGTTTTTCAGTTATTAAAAACATTCTTTTAAGATATATTCTTTCAAAAGTTCTATTATAACAACAATAACCAAAATGATACAGAAATAAAATTAGAAATGCAGGTGTTTACCACTAAGGCTTTTTTAAAAAAATGAATAATAGCATGCCAGTTTTAAAAAATCACAAATAGTATAAAAACTGCTGTTTCTCGTTTCCCAATATGCTTATCTAGATCAATCAATTATTTCACAATCTACATTGTGCCAAATAAAAATGTAATTTTTATAATGATTCAGAATCAAAGGGCAATCAGGTTCTCCGACAATAGGTAGATAGATAGACAGATAGAAGATATCATAGGAATTTATCAATTCTTTGATAACATCATCAGTTTTGATTAATGTCAAGGATGCTGACCTACGATGACATATCCTGTTTTCCCTCAATAAATCTACGTGTATGTATGTATCTACATTTTAGATTAGACTTTATGATTATGTCAGTAAAACAGTTTCACATGTTGTCAAATGCATGACTTAGCATTTCCTTTACTTTTTCTAAATTTGTCTGTTTTCATTATTGCCCTATTATAATAAGAATCAAATTTTTTTTTTTGTAAATCACATTAACAATGTTATTTACAATCCGGTAATCCTGTTGTCTTATACAATATAGAAATTAGCCAATATTGGGCAGTATAAGAACAAAAGTGAAACTAATAAATAGTAAATGAATTAGTCTTTGAAAGGATCTTAGTAAAAACATGATGATCCTTAAAATAAAATTATTCCATTGATTGTTTTACCCTATTGATAGCAATGAATATCTAAATTTATATATCTTGCTCCAAACGCATTGCTATATGTATCATTAACTTTAACTTTTATACTCCTAAAATTGTGCAAAGATCAAGTTTAGTTTCCTAAGAAAAGAAAAAATGCCACTGCCTTTATAATAACATCAATGATATAATGCTTAAAATGGATTGACTTTTCTGTATCTAGTATAGCATTAAGCTTTTTCAATGTGCTATTTCTTTAATTTCACAATAACTTATGAGAAAAATATTATTATTGCATTTTACAGAACTGTGGAGACATAGATAAAATGTTCATGCAGCTACTAAGTGGCAAATTCAGCACTCTAATCCAAGCCTCTCTTATCTCAAAGTCCATATTTTTATCTATTGTTGATAAAAACTCAGATCATAGCCAAAAGGAATAAATATTAAATCACCACTGGCCATTCAATTCTCAAGGATCATTTCATGTATGCTAATATTATTAATACAATTTCATTTCTAGTAATTATGTACCCAAGTAGTCAGTATTATCATAATTTTTCAGGTTTGAATCATGTTAGTCCATTGGAACTAATATGATGAGATACAAAGGAAGGGGTTGCTTGCCTCAGTGTTCTGGTGTGTCTCACGGTACCAACCAAACAACATGAAATGACTACGCTGACCACATTATATGCATTATCTGGAACCTTCCCCAAACCAGAAAATTTTGTTTTATTATCCTCATTGTACAGAAAAGAAACCAAAATGGATTCATAGATATTAATCAATTTTTAAAGACATCCAGATAGTAAGTAAACAGGGAAATATAAATTTAAGTTTTTTGCTTCCACGAATACATTCCTATCTCATCATTTCTGTCTATATTGAGCAATGAAATTATCACTCGAGATAAAAATATATATCTACATAAAAATATATATTATTCGCTATAGATTTTATATATACACTAAAACACATACATCTGTATATGTGTGTGTGTGTGTGTGTATGTGTTTTAAGCATAAATTAAATCTCCAAATCTAACAAAAAACAAAAATCAGCTCTTGTTTATCTTCCTGTTTTTAATTTTAAGGCTATTCACCTTTATAAAATAATATTCTCCTTGATTATAAATGCTAATATACTAGTACATATATTACTAATGTGTATGTGTGTAATTTTATGTAATATATTTACTCTTATATAATTCTATAGATATATATATAATTGTGTCAAATGAATCAACTTTTTGTGATATAAACATAGTAGACTAAAAGTAAGAAAATTAAATTCTTATAAATATATCTAATTTAACTACTTATATAACATTAAGTCTCAATTTCTTCATCTAATACACTGAAGACTAAAATTTAGATGATTTTTAATTTCCTTCTAGCTGTAAGCTTTTATTATGGCTCTACTTTGGGGTTTGAAATACAAGTGGTATTTTAAAATGTGCCTTGCACCTTGCATTCACAATATTTCCATCACTGCTAAGCTGTGTATAATTCTGTTTTGTATCTTGAGTTGAATTTAGTTTTCTTCTGAAAGTTAACACTAACAAATTTATAAGTATCTAAATTTTATTTAGAATTTTGTCTGTTAGATTTTCTTAAAAGGCAAACCAAATTAAGTACTAGAAAATGATATATTTGCTTATTCATTATCAATGATGCCATTAATCAAGACATGGTATCTCACTTTGTGACAGGGTAAAAGCCCCATAAAACTGCATACCTCAACCATACCTCGGCTTTCTGTTGAAAATGCTCTCTATAACCCAAATGTGAATAAGTAATTAAGGACTATAATTTCCACCCTACCCAGACAATGTGTAAACAAATGCTAATATTGACTTTTGTGAACCACTTAAGTAACAATCAGAATGTCAAAAGTCCCCTGGCCCCTCGGAGTGTCGGGAGCCCCTCACCCTCATCTCCGCCCAGGAGGTGATTTACAGAATCTACTAGCCCTCAGAATGTCTGAAGCCCCCTCACCCCCACCTCTGCCCCTCACCCTCACTCCCGAGGTGGTTGTACGGGTATAAAAGCTCTTGACACCCTCCTTTCGGGGCCTCGGGTTGGAGAGACGCGAGTCCTCCATGGCCGCTGGCAATAAAGACCCTGCAATTTGGCATACTTTTGTCTTGGTGTTGACTTTCTATGCTCGGGCCAGTACAACAACTTAGTATGACTGATTATGTCAGTATACCTAAGTAAAAATACAATCCTGTATTTGTAAGGATTGCTACTAATTTTTCTGTTATGTTTGAGTTTAATTTTGATCTGTGTCAAGCTATCATATATGTAAGTGAAAACATAATTTTCTAGTAATCTGTAATATCATGAATATTAACATTTTTGTATTATGACTTAAACAAGTTGGGAACATTATAATCCATTTAAATGAAATAAAACAGTTAAAATTAAGCAAGGTAAAAATTAAAATAGCCCTTGTGTTTGAATAGTTTATGTCTATAAACAATTTAATATCTAACATATAGATTGAAAAAAAACCTATGATCTTTTAAAGTATTCAGCAACAAGGAATACTTTAAACACTAGTCTCTATCATCTACTGCCCTGGAATAAACCTCAATACTGATTGAAATTTTAAGTATCATTACCTGAGGCAGTCATGTATCACTCAGCTTAGGTGAAAGACAGTTAAATTAAAACACTGCCATATTAATGATATACATAATCAGCACAAGTAAAACACTGTTATTTGCCATCACTAAGTGTCTCCTAACCTCCTACAAAGATTCAAACTTAAGACCAAAGGAATAGTTTTTATTAGCCTAGTGATAAGCTATAAGAATATTATAATGCTATTACTCTGCTATTCTTTCACTCAAAAGATAAACATTCCACAGAATTTATCAACAGAAGGAGGACAATATTGGAGTTAATTCATTTAGTTTCTTCCTGAGTGCATGATAATTATAAGATCTATATTTTAAGAGATGAGATCCCTCCAGAAATAAAGATTCTCTTAGAGAAACAGGGCTTCTGTTTCTGAGATCTTCAACTTTCATTTTACTATAAAGTAAATTAATTTTTAATTGAATGGCCCAATGTCAACACAAAATATTAAAAAATATTTTTAACATCTTTAAGTTATTATTCAATAAACAGAAGCTTTAAAAATCTGCAGAAAATTTTTTTATAAAAATATTAATAAATTTAGCTTTCTTCCTATTCTTCACACATGTATATTTATCATTTTCCTTGCCTCTTTATAGTAATGAAATCTGAGTCAGTAAAGCTGAGGAAACTATACTATTTACACCTCTAGATGTTTTTTTTTTTGTTTGTTTTGTTTTCTTTTTTCTTTTTTTTTTTTTTTATTGCATTTTAGGTTTGGGGGTACATGTGAAGAACATGGAAGATTGTTGCATAGGTACACACATGGCAGTGTGATTTGCTGCCTTCCTCCCCATCACCTATATCTGGCATTTCTCCCCATGCTATCCCTCCCCCAACTCCCCCACCCCCCACTATCCCTCCCCTTTTTCCCCGACAGACCCCAGTGTGTGATACTCCCCCTCCCTGTGTCCATGTGTTCCCATTGTTCAACACCCGCCTATGAGTGAGAACATGCGGTGTTTGATTTTCTGTTCTTGTGTCAGTTTGCTGAGAATGATGGTTTCCAGGTTCATCCATGTCCCTACAAAGGACACGAACTCATCGTTTTTGATGGCTGCATAATATTCCATGGTGTATGTGTGCCACATTTTCCCTGTCCAGTCTATCATCGATGGGCATTTGGGTTGGTTCCAGGTCTTTGCTATTGTAAACTGTGCTGCAATGAACATTCGTGTGCATGTGTCCTTATAGTAGAATGATTTATAGTCTTTTGGATATATACCCAGTAATGGGATTGCTGGATCAAATGGAATTTCTATTTCTAGGTCCTTGAGGAATCGCCACACCGTCTTCCACAATGGTTGAACTAATTTACACTCCCACCAACAGTGTAAAAGCGTTCCTATTTCTCCACATCCTCTCCAGCATCTGTTGTCTCCAGATTTTTTAATGATCGCCATTCTAACTGGCGTGAGATGGTATCTCAATGTAGTTTTGATTTGCATTTCTCTAATGACCAGTGATGATGAGCATTTTTTCATATGTTTGTTGGCTTCATGTATGTCTTCTTTTGTAAAGTGTCTGTTCATATCCTTCGCCCACTTTTGAATGGGCTTGTTTGTTTTTTTCTTGTAAATCTGTTTCAGTTCTTTGTAGATTCTGGATATCAGCCCTTTGTAGATGGGTAGACTGCAAAAATTTTTTCCCATTCTGTTGGTTGCCGATTCACTCTAATGACTGTTTCTTTTGCTGTGCAGAAGCTATGGAGTTTGATTAGGTCCCATTTGTCTATTTTGGCTTTTGTTGCCACTGCTTTTGGTGTTTTGGTCATGAAGTCCTTGCCTACACCTATGTCCTGAATGGTTTTGCCTAGATTTTCTTCTAGGGTTTTTATGGTGTTAGGTCTTATGTTTAAGTCTTTAATCCATCTGGAGTTAATTTTAGTGTAAGGTGTAGGAAGGGGGTCCAGCTTCTGCTTTCTGCACATGACTAGCCAGTTTTCCCAACACCATTTATTAAACAGGGACTCGCTTCCACATTGTTTGTTTTTGTCAGGTTTGTCAAAGATCAGGTGGTTGTAGGTGTGTTGTGTTGCGTCGGAGGTCTCTGTCCTGTTCCATTGGTCTATATGTCTGTTTTGGTACCAGTACCATGCTGTTTTGATTACTGTAGCTTTGTAGTATAATTTGAAGTCCGGGAGTGTGATGCCTCCAGCTTTGTTCTTTTTGCTTAGAATTGACTTGGCTATGCGGGCTCTCTTTTGGTTCCATATGAAGTTTAAGGTGGTTTTTTCCAGTTCTTCAAAGAAGGTCATTGGTAGCTTGATAGGGATAGCGTTGAATCTGTAAATTACTTTGGGCAGTATGGCCATTTTGACAATATTGATTCTTCCTAGCCATGAACATGGAATATTTCTCCATCTGTTTGTGTCCTCTCTTATTTCATTGAGCAGTGGTTTGTAGTTCTCCTTGAAGAGGTCCTTTACGTTCCTTGTTAGTTGTATTCCTAGGTATTTTATTCTCTTTGTAGCAATTGTGAATGGCAGTTGGTTCTTGATTTGGCTATCTTTAAGTCTGTTATTGGTGTATAGGAATGCTTGTGATTTTTGCACATTGATTTTATATCCTGAGACTTTGCTGAAGTTGCTTATCAGTTTCAGGAGATTTTGGGCTGAGACGATGGGGTCTTCTAGATATACAATCATATCGTCTGCAAATAAAGACAATTTGACTTCCTCCTTTCCTATTTGAATACCCTTTATTTCTTTTTCTTGCCTGATTGCTCTGGCTAGAACTTCCAGTACTATATTGAATAAGAGTGGTAGAGAGGACATCCTTGTCTAGTGCCAGATTTCAAAGGGAATGCTTCTAGTTTTTGCCCATTCAGTATGATATTGGCTGTTGGTTTGTCGTAAATAGCTTTTATCGTTTTGAGATATATTCCATCAATACCTAGTTTATTGAGAGTTTTTAGCATAAAGAGCTGTTGAATTTTGTCAAAGGCCTTCTCTGCATCAATTGAGATAATCATGTGGTTTTTGTCTTTGGTTCTGTTTATGTGGTGGATTATGTTTATAGATTTGCGTATGTTGAACCAGCCTTGCATCCCCGGGATGAAGCCTACTTGATCATGGTGGATAAGCTTTTTGATGTGCTGTTGCAATCGGTTTGCCAGTATTTTATTGAAGATTTTTGCATCTACATTCATCATGGATATTGGCCTGAAGTTTTCTTTTCTTGCTGAGTCTCTGCCAGGTTTTGGTATCAGGATGATGTTGGTCTCATAAAATGATTTAGGAAGGATTCCCTCTCTTTGGATTGTTTGGAATAGTTTCAGAAGGAATGGTACCAGCTCCTCTTTGTATGTCTGGTAGAATTCGGCTGTGAACCCATCTGGACCTGGGCTTTTTTTGGGTGGTAGGCTCTTAATTGCTGCCTCAACTTCAGACCTTGTTATTGCTCTATTCAGGGTTTTGACTTCTTCCTGGTTTAGGCTTGGGAGGATGCATGTGTCCAGGAATTTATCCATTTCTTCCAGGTTTACTAGTTTATGTGCATAGAGTTGTTTGTAATAATCTCTGATGATGGTTTGAATTTCTGTGGAATCTGTGGTGATATCCCCTTTATCGTTTTTTATTGCATTTATTTGATTATTTTCTCTTTTCTTTTTTATTAATCTGGCTAGTGGTCTGTCTATTTTGTTGACCTTTTCAAAAAACCAGCTCCTGGATTTGTTGATTTTTTGAAGAGTTTTTCGTGTCTCTATCTCCTTCAGTTCTGCTCCGATCTTAGTTATTTCTTGTCTTCTGCTAGGTTTTGAGTTTTTTGATCTTGCTCCTCTAGCTCTTTCAATTTTGATGATAGGGTGTCAATTTTAGATCTCTCCTTGCTTCTCATGTGGGCATTTATTGCTATATACTTTCCTCTAGAGACTGCTTTAAATGTGTCCCAGAGATTCTGGTATGTTGTGTCTTCGTTCTCGTTGGTTTCAAAGAACATCTTTATTTCTGCCTTCATTTCATTGTTTATCCAGTCAACATTCAAGAGCCAGTTGTTCAGTTTCCATGAAGCTGTGTGGTTCTGAGTCAGTTTCCGAGTTCTGAGTTCTAACTTGATTGCACTGTGGTCTGAGAGACTGTTTGTTATGATTTCTGTTCTTTTGCATTTGCTGAGGAGTGATTTACTTCCAATTATGTGGTCAATTTTAGAGTAGGTGTGATGTGGTGCTGAGAAGAATGTATATTCTGTGGATTTGGGGTGGAGAGTTCTGTAAATGTCTATTAGGTTTGTTTGATCCAGGTGTGAGTTCAAGTCCTGGATATCCTTGTTAATTTTCTGTCTTGTTGATCTGTCTAACATTGACAACGGGGTGTTCAAGTCTCCCACTATTATTGTGTGGGAATCTAAGTCTCTTTGTAAGTCATTGAGAACTTGCCTTATGTATCTGGGTGCTCCTGTATTGGGTGCGTATATATTTAGGATCGTTAGCTCTTCTTGTTGCATTGATCCTTTTACCATTATGTAATGTCCTTCTTTGTCTCTTTTGATCTTTGTTGGTTTAAAGTCTATTTTATTAGAGATGAGAATTGCAACTCCTGCTTTTTTTTGCTCTCCATTTGCTTGGTAAATCTTCCCCCATCCCTTTATTTTGAGCCTTTGTGTATCTCTGCATGTGAGATGGGTTTCCTGGATACAGCACACAGACAGGTTTTGGCTTTTTATCCAGTTTGCCAGTCTATGTCTTTTAATTGGGGCACTTAGCCCATTTACATTTAGGGTTAATATTGTTATGTGTGAATTTGATCCTGCCATTTTGATGCTAGGTGGCTGTTTTGCCCGTTAGTTGATGCAGTTTCTTCATTGTGTTGATGGTCTTTACTGTTTGGTATGTTTTTGGAGTGGCTGGTACTGGTTGTTCCTTTCTATGTTTAGTGTCTCTTTCAGGACCTCTTGTAAAGCAGGCCTGGTGGTGATGAAATCTCTGAGTTCTTGCTTGTTCGCAAAGGATTTTATTTTTCCTTCACTTATGAAGCTCAGTTTGGCTGGATATGAAATTCTGGGTTGGAAGTTCTTTTCTTTAAGGATGTTGAATATTGGCCCCCACTCTCTTCTGGCTTGTAGGGTTTCTGCTGAGAGATCTGCTGTGAGTCTGATGGGCTTCCCTTTGTGGGTAACCCGACCTTTTTCTCTGGCTGCCCTTAGCATTTTCTCCTTCATTTCAACCCTGGTGAATCTGACGATTATGTGCCTTGGGGTTGCTCTTCTTGAGGAATATCTTTGTGGTGTTCTCTGTATTTCCTGGACTTGAATATTGGCCTGCCTTCCTATGTTGGGGGAAGTTCTCCTGGATAATATCCTGAAGAGTATTTTCCAGCTTGGATTCATTCTCTCCTTCACATTCAGGTACACCTATCAAACGTAGATTAGGTCTTTTCACATAGTCCCATATTTCTTGGAGACTTTGTTCATTCCTTTTTACCCTTTTTTCTCTACTCTTTCCTTCTCATTTTATTTCATTGAGTTGATCTTCGACCTCTTGATATCCTTTCTTCTGCTTGGTCGATTCGGCTGTTGAAACTTGTGCATGCTTCGCAAAGTTCTTGTATTGTGTTTTTCAGCTCCATCAATTCACTTACATTCCTCTCTAAGTTGGTTATTCTCGTTAGCATTTCGTCAAATCTTTTTTCAAGGTTGTTAGTTTGTTTGCATTGGGTTAGAACATGTTCTTTTAGCTCACAGAAGTTTCTTACTACCCACCTTCTGAAGCTTGATTCAGTCATTTCATCACACTCATTGTCCATCCAGCCTTGTTCCCTTGCTGGTGAGGAGTTGTGATCCCTTGTAGGAGGAGAGGCGTTCTGGTTTCAGGTGTTTACCTCCTTTTTGCGCTGGTTTCTTCCCATCTTTGTGGATTTATCTATGTGTGGTCTTTGTGGTTGGTGATTTTCAGATGGGGTCTCTCAGTGGACGTCCCGTTTGTTGATGATGAAGTTATTTATTTCTGTTTCTTAGTTTTCCTTCTACCAGTCTCACCCCTCTGCTGTAGGGCTGCTGAGGTCCACTCCCGGCCCTGCTTGCCTGGGGGATCACCTGCAGCAGCTGCAGAACAGTAACGGTTGCTGCCCCGTCTCTTCTTCTGCTATCTTTGTCCCAGAAGAATACCCGCCAGATGTCCGTCTGAGCACTCCTTTGTGAGGTGACTCGTTGGATATACGGGGGATCAGGGAGCTGCTTGAGGAGACAGAGTTTCCTTTATAGGAGCTCAAGTGCTGAGCTGTGAGCTCCGTTGTTCATTCAGAGTTGCTGGGCAGTTACGTTTAAGTCTGCTGCAGCAGAACTCATAAACCCCTTTTTTTCCCCCAGGTGCTCTGTCCCGGGGGAGTTAGGGCTTTATTTATGAGTTTCCCTGGTGCTGCTGCCTTTTTCTCAGGGCTGCCTTGCCCAGCGATGAGGCGGCCTAGTCACTGTTTGCCTACAGAGGCTTTGCTGAGCTGCTGTGGGCTCCACCCAGCTGCTGTATGAACTTCCCTGCAGTCCTGTTTATACCGGTGTAGTGAGAACTGCCTCAGCAATGGCAAACTACCTCTGTAGCGGCAGACTGCCTCAGTAATGGCGGACGCCCCTCCCCCACAGAGCTGGGCCGTCCCGGGCTCAGCTGTGCTTGCTGTGAAACTCTGGATCCAGAGCGTTTCCGATGGCTGTTTTTTTGTGGGGGGTGGGGACCAGCCGAGCCTGATCACCTGGCTCCCTGCCTCAGAGTCTCCCAGGTGTTCCAGCCGCCTGTTGAAAAGGCGCCGGGATCTGTGTGATTTCCTGTGCGGCGACCCACTGCGCCAGCTGAAACCGCAGGCGCGGAGATTCGTGGCGTTTTTTTTTGCCCGGGAAATCTCCCGGTCTGGCTGCCTGTTTCAGTCCCCTTTTTTAATCAGATGAATGGGCGGCTCTGCCTTCCCGGAGCTCCAATTGCCAGCTAAAACGGCACCCGGACCCACGTATTTTGTATGGGGAACCGCTGCGCCGGGACGCCGCCCAAAACAGCAGCGCCGGCGAAAACAGTCGCGCCGGCAAAACTGCTGCGCCGGCCAAACCAGCGGCGCTGGCGACCCGTGGGGCTCCTCCCCCTGGGAATCTCCTGGTCTGTGGGCAATAAAAATCTGTCTGGCAATGCGGCGTCCACTCACCCTCCGCGCTTTCACTGGGAGCTGCAATCCTCAGCTGCTCCTAATCGGCCATCTTGGCACCTCTAGATGTTTTTAATGCATTATCATATTAAAATCAAAGGTCAAAAATTACTTTTGCTTGTATTAAAAGAACAAAATTAAAACAAAGAAAAGGAAGAAATGAGAAAGCTCAGGATGCTGACGTGGCTGGAGGCTACTTAGGCACCGTTTACATTCTCGCAGAGGTCAATACCAACCACATTATCGTCAGATATGAAAATGAAGAAGTGGAAAAAAGGATTTAACAAGTAAAATAATCCAGAAGGCTGCTAAAATTGTATGAATGCCTTCACACTACAAGTTTGATCATAGTGTGTCCCTTTGTAGAAAATCTTTAGCAAATCCCCAACTACAAATAAGATAAAGCACAGACTCTCTAGTCTGGAATGCAAGCTTCCTCAAATCAACTGTCACTAGCTTCACAGGCTTATCTCCCGTCTTCCTTTCTCATCACACCAAACTGTTTGGGTAGCCCAAATACCCTCTGGTCTTTTATGTTTCTCCTTCTTCACCCAAACTGTTCTCTCCGCCTTTAACATGGTGCTTCATTTCTTTCTCAGCTCAACAAACTCCTTCTTATCATTTAAAACTCAAGTCAAATGTTGTCTTTTTGAAGTTCTTCATTTCTGCTGGGTTTTAGTAATTGTTGTGGTTCCCAAGAAATTTTACCCCAATGTGAGGCTGTCAGCCTGGAAAAACTAATGGCCACAATTCCCTACATCTAAGAATATCTAGAGGTAGAAAAGGGTTAAAAATTGAGCTTGCCAATTTAAAACAGGGCAGAGTAGAATTATTTAAATATTAGAGGCTGTTAGTAAATTGTCGTATTTTATAATCTAACCATTGACAATACATTTTTCATCTAAAAATAAAATATCAAAATTACTTTTGCTTAACTTAAACAAAAAAAATGAAAATGAAGAGAAAGAACTGAAAAAGCTCATGCAAATTCTGACATCACTAGAGATAAACTAAAATTTGCTTAAGGACAACATGACAGATATAAAAGATAAATAAAAATCAAAAGAGAAAACTGACAAAGAGAAACAAAAAACCTTCACCCATAATTGTGGGTAAAAAGTTGTAAATTCAAATAAACTATCAAATAATATTATATCAAAATATTAAACACTTAAAAAAGATAACAATATAAGTAATTAAATTAGATATATTTATAAGAATTTAATTACTTATATAACATTAAGTCTCAAAGGTTCCACATTATGCAGCTTTTCAAATAAATTACTATATTTTATTTTTGATAGGCTATAGCATTATAATAAAGAGCCTGGCTTTGTAAATCAGGCTACCTAACTTGCTGTGTAGTCTACATTTTAATGTATACTCTGTGTGAGACCTGTGCTAAGATTTGATAGTACTGCTGTCATTATCATGCTAAAGACAAGGAAACATTAAGATTTTTAATATCTTGGTATCATTATGAAAATAGTTTTGACGTCATGAATTCCTAGAAATGGTCTTGGGACTCTCAGGAGACCCCTGACCATACTTTAAGAACTATAGGTATAAGAAATCAGTAATTGTCATTCAATTTCCTTGGTAGGTTGATCAATAATGAGGAATTTTATCATTAATACAAGAGCCTATAGAATTTATCAAGATATTAGAACATGTAAAATGAAAAAGGAGGAGTCAAGGGTGGCCCCAATTTATGAACCCTTAGCAACAAAAAGAATAGACTTAATAGTTGCTGAGATTAATTATAATGGAAATGGCAAAATGTCGGGGGCTAATGCACAAAAATCAGGAGTTTGGTTTGCGACACATTTCAGAGGACTCATAGATATCCATGTAAAGATCTCAAGTATGTAGTTAATACAGGTATGTGTCTGCAGTATAGGGAAATTTATGGGATAAAGATAGAAACTTAGAGGCTTTGTGATTTACCACCACTTAAAGATAAGAGATTTGATGCAATAATCAAAGGTATAGGTATAAGCAAAGTAGAAAGAAAGTCAAAGTACTGAGCCTTAGAACATGCCAAACGTGGAGATGGGAAGTACCTAGCTCAGGAGATTTTGAGGAAGACAGAAAAACAGAAGAATAGACTTTCCCAGAAATCAAATGAAGAATTTGAGGAAGAAGTATTAAATAGTATTTACTGAATGCTTAATGTCTTGGTTTTTAATGTTCATTATTGAAAATCATGCTTAGAACTTATTATGTAAGCCCAGCAGGATGACACATACCCTTAGTCTCAGCTACTGGGGAGAATGAGTGGGGAAGATTGCTTGTTCACAGGTTTTTAATTTTCCTAGATTTATAGAATGTATTCTAAAGATGAATTGTGTGGCTTTTACATGCTAATTCCTCTACAGAGCTAGACAACACAATAGAACTTTAACTTCACTAATAGCTGAGATTTCAAGTAAAGGTTGGCTTTTCTCCAAACTGAGCTATTAGGAGTAAATCTATGTTTCTATGTTATAATGATAGTGTTCTTTGTCTCCACCTTTAGATGAACATTTCCTCCATTATATCTATCTATGTAAAGATATAGCCAGATTAACTTATATTAACAAACATTACTTCCTCCGGGCCAAGCGAGGGTCTAAAATGAAACATGAAACTTCAGTCATCTGTACAAAAAGAAGCTCCTATGAAACTAAACACAGGCCACCCATTTTACCTTTAAAAAAAACTGTGTACAGCACGAGAAAAATCAGCTCAAAGGGTGCTTTTCTTCATTTTAATAATTTTATACCACTTGTCACCAATCACTACTCTATTAGAAATTTAATTTATTAAAATTTGAGCATATGCCTTTTTAAGCCAGCATTACAGATAGTTAACAGTCCATAAATATAATTCCTTAAAATTAAAACAAATTTCATTAGTTCTATTTTATTATTCTACTTGCAATCTGTTGTTAACTTTTTCCCATCTTTTCTTTTACAAAAGTGAGATCATTTATGATGATGATTATTATTATCATTATCACGCTGTGTCTCATCTCCCTTGGCTGGAGCCAGACCTCACAATCTAAACTAAAACCTGATTGATTAACAAGTTAAAACTTTCTGTTAGAAAAAAAATTGAAAACAGTTTGCTGTATGGCTTTCACAGTAGTTAAGTTTTGTTATACTTTTGAAGCAGTGACATTCCTGAAACATTAACTAATGTGGCTGCTAAAATATTTAAACATTCAAATCCCTGAGAGGTGGTAAGAACTGTCAATAAAATTGGAATTCATTATGCGACATATTTTATTTCACATGTGCTTTAAGTGTACTAAGACAATATGGGTTGATTTCCCTGGTTGATTTCCCCCACCTCACTTCAGACACCCGGACGCTCCGTGCCTTCCTAGAGCCTGGCAGCCAGGTACCCCCCAGCAGACTGGAGTGCCAGCAGGCCTTGTCACACTGGGTGTCAAACCAGGTACCCTGCAGTGTGGGGGAGAGATGGTACCCAGCTATGGCTCCCCCGGGCCCGCAACGCCTCCCAGGACTGGTTGGAGGAGGTGGCTGCCCCCCGCCCATGGCCCTGCTCCCCCCTCCCAGGATGCCTCGAGCCAGCTGGGCCAGGAGGGCTGGCACCGAGCTCACTCAGATGACTACTTGAGCCGGGCCACCCTTTCCGCCAAAGCACTGGGGCCAGGGGCACTGGTGTCAGCCCGCTTTGAGCAGTGCAGCTGGGCTTCCCAGCGTTTCTCTCCCCCTCACCCCTGCCTGCCCAACTCCGGACCTGCCAGGGCCCCAGGCCTCGCCCTTGCCTGGGTTGCAGGGCCTGGACTACCTCAGGTTCATCAGCTACCAGAGCTACAGTCCATCATTCCAGCACTGGACCTGCCTCCTGCACTCACTCTCCTTCCGGGACTCACCCTTTTGGGTGGGGGGCGGGGAGCTGCCTACCTTCAACCTGGCCCAGTCCCCTGCGCAGTTCCCACCAGAGGACTCCAAGCCACCCAGGGTTGTCTGGCCGGAACCCAGCACCCAATCCCTGGAGCCTCCTGTGGAGGATCGCCTCGATGAGGTGGTCCTGAGGCAGAAGCCCCCAATGCGCTGCAAGTTTCAGCTGACCCCTGCAAGACAGATGAACCTTGGATTTGGTGATCAGTCCCTAGAGCCAGAGGCCAGTGGGCGAGGAAAACTCCTGGGCAGGAAGGTGGCTCCTTTGACCACCACAAAGACTCTCTGGTTTCCATCGCCTTTATTGATTAGCCCACCAGCCCCAGCATTGACCTCCAAGTCAAGCACGTCCCTGCCTCCGCTGTGGTCTCCAGTGCCATGAACTCGCCCCATCGTGGGCACTGGCTCATCCTCCATCCTCACCAACCTTCACCTTCACCCTGGGACGCCATTACTCCTGGGGCTGCAGCAGCATCAAGGCTGGCCGCGCTCCTCCTACCTGCTGTCCATCACCACGGAGCACTCCAAGTCCTGTGATGATGGGCTCATATTGGAAATAGATGCTTGGTGCTGCAAAGAAAAATCAGCACTGAGACAAAGGATCTTTCAGCAACACAATTTTTACTTCCTGGACTGCAGGAAGGGTGCTCTCACTAGGCTTCTTGCCACGAGAGTACAATGAACAAAGGAAAATCAGACAAATTTATTGTTTAGGCATTTGGGGTTATCCTTACTGCTGTGTCTCATCTCCCTTGGCTGGCGCCAGACCTCACAATCTAAACTAAAACCTGACTGATTAACAACTTAAAACGTTTCTAAACAGGTACAAGCAATGGAGATCTGGGACATTCCTGTGAGCACGTCCAGCACAGATATCTTGGTTAAAGCACAAGGATATTTTAGTTAACGTACTATGTGCCTGTAAGCATGGCATGTCTAACAACTACATACCACAGGGCTTAACAAAGTTACTAGCACACTTGTTCTTTAACAAGAAAGGAAACTTTAAAAAGGAACTTTTCTACTTCTGACAGCTCAACACTTTCCGAGAGGAGGGCCAGGTTCTGCAGCACCTGCCAAACCTAGTACCCAGCCTGCGGCTACTCCGGAGTTTCTTCACCAACCGGTCCTCGGATAGCTGGGGCACCTCTGAAGATGCTGATGCTCCTTCTAAGCAACACTCAACCTCTGACCTCTCGGATGCGACCTTCAGCGATACCAGGAGATAGCTGATTCTATTATAAGCAGATCCTAACCAAGAAGAGGAAAAGCGGGCAACGACCTGTGCCAGTGGAAGCGGGTGTATGCTGTGTTGCGGGTGTGCGCTGCCCTGCGGGTGAGCTCGCTCTCACTAAGTAAGGTGCCGGGCTCCCGCCCCGGCAGGCAGCAGCGGTGGCTGCGGCAGCTGGAGCAGGTGAGGACTAGGTGGAGCCAGTCTGCATCGGCTCCTGCCTCATGGACATCTCCAACAGCGAGACCAAGAGGAGGCACATGTTCCGGCTGACCACTACGGACTTCTGTGAATATTTCTTTCGGGCTGAGGACAGGGATGAGATGCTGGGCTGGATCAGAGTGATCCGGGAGAACAGCAGGGTCGAGGGCAAGCACCCCACCTGTGCCAACCAAGCTCTGATCAGCAAGAAGCTTAATGATTGTTGCAAAATGAGCCATAGCTCTGAGCCCAAAGCTGATTCCTCCCCCAAAGGCTCTGGTGGCCTGGGGTTCCTCATGTTTGAGTTCCTCAAGCAGAGTGCAGCACGTGGCCTCAGGACTCAGGACCTGTCCTCAGGAAGCAAGGATGACAGTGCTTCAGCCCCCAAAACCCCCTGGGGCATCAACATCATAAAGAAAAACAAGAAGGCTGCCCCAAGGGCATTTGAGGCCAGGGTGACGGAGAACCATGCGTCCCCTTAATGGTGGCTGCGTGCTGTGGCATTGCGGAGGCAGGAGGGCTGGAGTCCAAGGGCATTTACCGAGTGCCCGGCAACAATGCAATGGTGTCCAGCCTGCAGGAGTAGCTCAGCCATGGGCCTGGGGACATCAACCTGCAGGATGAGCACTGGCACGACCTCAATGTGATCAGCAGCCTGCTCAAATCCTTCTTCCAAAAGCTGCCCAAGCCTCTCCTCACCAATGACAAATACAAAGACTTCATCAAGGCCAAAAGCATTGCAGGAGCGGGTGAGGGCGCTGCAGAAGCGGATCCGGGATTTCCCAGGTCACTACTATGAAACGCTCTCATTCCTCGTGGGTCATCTCGAGACCATCGCTGACCCCTCTGAGAAAAACAAGATGAAACCCCAGAACCTGGCCCTGGTCTTCGGGCCCACACTGGTCAGGACGTCTGAGGACAACATGACAGACATGGCGACCCACATGTCTGACTGCTACGAGACCGTGGAGATGCTGATCCGGCACTCAGACTGGTTCTCCAGCGATCAAGAGGGCAAGGGAGAGAGAGCCCCTGTGGGCGACGAGGAGCCTCAGGCAGCGCCCAACCTTGAGGACCTCCTCCCCAACGTTGGACAGTGGCCCCTGGCAACGCAGGGTCAGATTCTACCACCCGTAATTCAGCCGAGTCCACCGGCTCGTGGGCGCCCAGAAAGGAGGCAGACGCCGTCAACCGCCAGCACAAGAAGTGGCAGGGGCGCGGGGGCCGAGGGCTGGGGCTCAGGAGCGGCGACCGCCGACACGCGCTCCACTGTGTTGGGCTACCCCACTCGGTCCACCACCGACCGCAGCATGTGCTATGGCGCCGGCGGCCGGCAGGCTGGAAGGCGGACCAGGCGGAGGACCAGCGCAGCGAACCGAGCCACGTGGAGACGGCGCCGGGCCTGTGGGGTGCCTGGCGCGCAGGCCCTTCAGCTCTCACCAGCTCAGGCCCTGACACGCCCGGGCCACCCTTCAGCTCGCGCCACCTCAGGCCCTGCCACACCCTGCGCCGCCGCCTGGCCCGGGCGTCTTTGAGCTCGCGCCACCTCAGGCCCTGCCACACCCTGCGCCGCCGCCTGGCCCGGGCGTCCTTCAGCTCTCACCAGCTCAGGCCCTGCCACACCCTGCGCCGCCGCCTGGCCCGGGTGCTCTTCAGCTCGCGCCACCTCAGGCCCTGCCACACCCTGCGCCGCCGCCTGACCCGGCCGTCCTTCAGCTCGCGCCACCTCAGGCCCTGCCACACCCTGCGCCGCCGCCTGGCCCGGGCGTCCTTCAGCTCTCACCAGCTCAGGCCCTGCCACACCCTGCGCCGCCTCCTGGCCCGGGCGTCCTTCAGCTCGCGCCACCTCAGGCCCTGCCACACCCTGCGCCGCCGCCTGGCCCGGGCGTCTTTCAGCTCGCGCCACCTCAGGCCGCGACACACCCTGGCGCCTGGTCCGGGCCGCCCTGACGGCGAGGGCGCTGCCGAGGCAGTCCCCGCGCCCTGAAGCTGCCCAGCTCCGCGTCGTCCAGCAGCCTGGAGTCTCTGTGGCCTCGGCGCGGCGCTGGGCTAGCGGACCTCCAGCATGTAGACGCTGCGGCCGCGGCTCCACCGCTCTGCCGACCACGTGCTTGCAGTGCTCCTGCTGTGGCCGCTGTCGCCCGAGACCCGGCGTGGTGGTGGTGCAGAGCCCGCTGACCGACCTCAACTTCAACGAGTGGAAGGAGCTGGGGTGGAGGGGTCCCCGGAGCCTACGGGCGCGCGGGAGCACAATGACAACAAGGACTCTGGCCTCAGCAGACTGGCGTCCAGCAAGGCACGGGCTCCGTCATCTGCCGCCTCGCTGCCGCCTGCGCCCGGGACCTGCGCCCTGCACAGCCAGCCCCTAGCCGCTCAGCCGCCTCCCGCCTCCCCTGTCTGTGATCCCCCACTCCCGCGCCGCTCGGGCCCCACCCCTCCCCAGAGCCCCTAAGGAACCAGGAGGCTCCTCTGGCCTGCACCCCCGCTTCTGTGGCCCCTGAGTACATGGTGGGGGTGGAGGGCACAGCAGACTGTATCTCTGGTTTGTGTGCTGGAACTGTCGGGGGTAGGCAGAGGAGAAGGCTGGAGCTGGACTGAGTCAATGGAAGGGGGTCCCAGAGAGGGCGTGGGCTGCTGGGATCAGCTCCCTGACACTTGCGCCCGATGGGTCCTGTTGAGCCTTTCTGTGGCTGCACTTGGGGACCCTTGTGGACCATGGGGTGTGGCTGGGGAACTCCTAAGTTTCAAACTGAAGGAAAGATCCTGGGGTGATGCTAGCTTTTTGCTTTTTTCCTCTGCCCTCCCACCTCTTTAGCTCCTAAGTGGGATATGTGTCTGTCTGGGGGAGAGGAGGTGTAGGGTGCGTACGTCCACGAGGGAGGGCTTCACTGTGTGTGCAGCCACTGTCCCAAGGTGTTTCCAGTAGCAACTTCTGCTCCTCTACCCGCATCCCGGTCCCCACTTTGCCCCCAGGCCTCCCTGCCTTTGGTGCACATAGGATCCTGCCCTCTTAGCTTGTCAGAGCCCAAGAAGGGTGTTGGGGCCCCTCCAAAGAGGCAGGAGTGAAACCCTCACCAGGGTTACTCCCCAGCATCCTTGGGCCTGAGTCACCCCCAAAGCACTTTGACCGCAGGCAGCTGCCTATTCCCCAGTTTGTAGGGGGTCCATGGTCCCCCCTTGCTGGTATCTCCCTAACCCCTCTTTTGTTCTTCCATCTGTGCCTGTTCCTTCCACAACCCAGGCACACAGAAGCCTACCTTCTTCCCCTTAGGAGTGGGGGATAAGCAACACCCCTCGTGCCTCTGTCACTCACGCACTGATTTATGGGGTCTGAACTGGACTGTTCCTGCAGGATGGACAAGACCCAGTGCCCTCTTCTCCCCCACAGGTTGTAAATAGACCAGGCCAGCCCCCACACACCCACTCATTCCACAGAAGACCAGGTGGGTGGTGAGCCCCCTGCCACATCTATCAGTCCTCTTGTTATATGCAAACAGTGTAGATTTCTTTCCCTCCCTCCCCCATCCTTTTATTGTAAAGATTGTCTCTAAATGTGTAACATATTACAAAGAATTTATAAGGATTTTTAAAGATGTTTTCTCATTTATAAAAGTGAAATTTTGTTTCAGATAATTTCAACAGACATTATGGGTTGAGGAAAGGTCTGTACTAAGTCTCATGTATAATTCTTAAAATGAAGCAAACCTGATATTTGTAGAATATACATGTAGATTTTAAATTCACTCAAAAATCTAACCCTATTATAAGTGGGTTTTGAACTATAATGTTGTAACAGTGTTGGACAAAGCCTTCCAACCCACGTTCACATGGCTCCTTTTGCTGTGTCCTTGACATGCCTCTCTAGCAACAACGAAAATTTCCTGCTTCTGAAAAGTCCTGTCTTACAAGTACAGTCCTTATCTTGGAAATAAATGGCCTTCCTTGAAAAAAAAATGTATTGAAAAAACTTTACTTTATGGCTTTCATAGTAGTAAAGTTTTGTTATACTTTTGAAGCAGTGACATTCCTGAAACAACCAATGTGGCTGCTAAAATATTTAAACATTCAAATCCCTGAGAGGCGGTAAGAACTGTCAATAAAATCGGAATTTGCTACGTGATATATTTTATTTTACATATGCTTTAAAGAGTACTAAGACAATATGGATTGATTTCTCTTTTAATGAATTTCACTCAGAGCTTGTATTGGAGATTTAAATGCATACTGACTCCACATTTGTAGACTGAAATCTCATTGAAAATCAATTTTGACATTGTCACAGTGATTTTTTACCCTCTTTTTACATTTTCATCTTTTTGTATAGATGGAAAGATGTTATCCCTTAGTGAGAATAAATCTGAAATAGAAATTCAAACGTTAGCTATAATTTGATATGTAACTATTCACTTTCACAACTTATCAAAAATTCAGTTATTAGATAAAATAAGTACAAATTATAACTGCAATCTCATTAATTTATACAAAGAAGAAAATGCAATTGAAAGCCTCTTTGAGAGTGTACTAGGTATTTCTTCTTTTGTTCATTTACTTCACTGAAGAGTAGAGTTAGATTTTTGAGTGAGTTCAAAATCTACCCGTACATTCTACAAACGTCAGGTTTGCTTCATTTTAAGAGTCATACATGAGACTTGGTACAGATGTTTCCTGAACGTATGCTGTCTGTTGAAATTATGTGAAATATGAAGCAAAATTTCTAAAATGATGTTTATTTATTCTGATCTCTACTACCTTCATTCCCACTAAAGAATTAAAAATGGAAAATGCCTATATAAACCATTCAAATGACACATTTACCAGACTAAGGAAAATCTTGTTACTTAAATTTTGACAAGCTACATAATCTTTATCAACATGGTATGTTGTTGATTTTTATGGTCAGAATAATTGTTCACTCTGTATTTTCTGAACTATATGTCTTTGCTTATGTCACTTAAAATATAGTCTCAACTAATTCTTGTCTGTAGCATTGTCACCAAGTTCAGTTTGTAACAATTTACAGTTTTCTGACACTATTTTTCAAATGTCAGTTGATATCTCAAAATCCTATTCCAGTACTGTTCTATAATGCTTGGAAATAAAAGAAATAAGCTATAATAGTATGTTTTCCTGGATTGCAAAGACTTACATCTTTAATCCTCTAAATTACGTATTATACATGCTTATAAACATTACGTGGGGAAATTCCTCACATTTCACGTGTGCAGATGGTTTACTAATTCAAATGACTATCTTCTGATGGATTGCCAGCAGAGTGTGCCGTCCAAACAGCTTCTTATGTAACCAGTGGCTCTGTGTCCTTTCAGCAATGTGAGGACTTCTACACTGGCAATGTGGTTACATCTTCTTTTATCAATACTTCACTTTTGACCCTAATTTCTTTGAAAGTGGGCACAAAACAAATAGTTTTAAAGCCTTAGTATCTTCTTTACATTAACAGACTTTATTTTTTTAAAACTAATTTGAATTTATAAAACAGATGAGCTGATAGTACAGAGGGTTCCTATATAGTACCCCCAACACACACACATACATACATGTTACCATACTATTAACATCTTACAGTGGTATGATACATTTGCTACAAAGAACAAAAATGCTGATACATTATTATTAAGTAAAGGTCATATTTTGTTCAGATTTCCTTAGTTTTTACCTACTGTCCCTTTGCTATTCCAGGACATCAGCCACTATACCACATTATATTCGGTTGTCATGTCTCCTTAGGCTCCTCTTGGCTGTGACAATTTCTCAGACTTTACTTATTTTTGATAATCTTGCCAATTTTGACATTCCTATGTTCATAATATTTACTTAACATTTTACTATATCAAAAATAAATACAGTTCACTCTTGAGCACAATGGGTTTGAGCTGTGTGGTTTCACTTAGAGAATTTTCTTGCTCCCTGCCATCCCTGAGACAGCGAGACCAATCCCTTCTCTTCCTTCTCCTCCTCAGCGTACTGAATATGGAGATAACAAGAACGAAGACTTTTATGATGATCCTCTTCCACTTAATGAATATTAGATACATTTTATCTTCCTTTTAATTGCCTTCAATGTTTTACTTTTCCCTATCCTACTTTATTGTAAGAATACAGCATATAATACACTTAACATACAAAGTACATGTTAGTTGACTGTTTATGCTATCCTTAAACTTCCAATCAACAACAGGCTATTAAGAGTTACGTTTTGGAAAAGTCAGAACTTATACATGAATTGCTAGCTGCATGGGGGTTTGGGAACGCAACCCCTGAGTTTTTCAAGGGTCAACTATATGTATTTTCCTATAGAATTCTGTTACTTATTCAATGCATCAAAGTATTTTTTTTTTATGTTTTTGGAGAGGAAAAAAGAGGTCAGAAAAAGATGGTAATGTAGAAGGAGGAAAATAAAAAGAACAGATTCAGCTTTAAAATTCTCCATAATAAAACAAATCTGCATTTTGCATACTAGGCTAAAGCTTTTGTACTTTTAGCAGATATATTGGTTTCCTGAGGATTACTGAAAATAGATAGATAGAAAAGGAAAAGGTAAAAGTTAGATTAGCACATCAATCTGTAACACTGGTTTCATTCCGAACCTATGGGTATATTATTTACAAAATGTGTAAGCAGGATCCATCAGTACTAAAAGACATAGCTAATATAACAAAACCACAGGTATCCTACTGATGGAGATGAGTTTCTGTTCCTGATGGCTATAATAAAGCTAAGTTACAAAATAGGGCTGATTAACATTGCATTCTAATCATTAAGAGTATAGTTTTTCTTTATTCTAGAATAAAAATCTCATGGCTTTGAGCTCAAAATTAGCACACATAAATATATATTACTGACGTAATTAAAATAAAATTTTAAATACGCTTGTAATTTTAGATCTGCATTTGATCATGTGCATATTCCCTAAAGATCATAGAGTTGCTAAAGATATATCCTTGCTTAAAATTATATTTAAACTGTAGTCTTCTTTCCATTGAGTGTTCCATGATGTTTAATAAAAATAATCAATATAGCTTTAGAAAACAAAAATTAGATAATCAAGGACAAATTTCTTAAAAAATGTCATAGAAGGGCCTTGTAGTATATTACTTTTAGTTATAATCATTTAACAAAGTTTTTACTAATCTTTACAGTTATAATATTTATTCATTTTTAAAAACATATGTCAAAAAGTTTCCTTCAAATCTTTCCATTTTATATTCTGTTATTTGCCAGTTAGATGGTACTGAGTGACATACCATCAGTACCATAATTTTAATTTCTTCATACATAGAGTGTAAGATAAGAAATATCTCTAATGTCTCTTCTTTTTCCAAAATATTTTTTAACATAATTGAATGATTTTTGTTCAAATTCTCCAATGTTAGTTACAAAAAAAAAAAAAAAAGAATCCTTGAAGAACTAAGTGACTGATCTAGGAAAAGTATGTATATTCATCTCCACTAGGGAAAAACATGTGAATACAGTTTTGGCTATTACACACACAAAAACTGTCTCTTAACATTTACAAATTGGCTACTATCTGATTAGAAAGGAAGCTGTCTTTGATAATTATTTTCTTTTAAGGATCCCTATTTAGCATTTATTTTTATTTCCTGCAGACATATTACTTTCTTATCCTATAAACACACATTTTTAAAGACTTTTTAAAAGAATCATCTAGAATTTTTTAGGCATTTTCATTGAGAAAACTATTTAGAACAACTTGAAGGTAACTCTAGTAGAAATAAAAGCAGAGCACTATTTAGAAGAGTATATTGCCAGTTCCCAATGCATAGAGCTATCACTTCTGGTTAACAACTCGATGATGGCTTTTACTGATATACAGAGTAGAGTCATGTAATTGTGAAGAACAAGATATCTTTTTAATTATTCAAATAGCTATATACTTAGTATTTTATTTCATACCACAAGTTAGAAAGAAAGCTGTATTTTGTTTCTATTTAAGAACCTATGAAGAAAAAACAGTCAAAAAATTATGAAATTTAAATTTTTATACATGATTGCTAAGAAATCTCAGCTTTTGAAAGGTTGGTACCACCTTCTATTGCTTTTCATCTACACTTAGGTAATTTTTTCTTCAATCTTTTCCTTATATTGATCCCTGCTCACAGAATGTGTCACTGCTCCCCCTAACCTCTATTGCAATTTATCAAAATATTATTCAAGTACAACCTCTTTTAAGGCCTATCTCACCTAATGTAGCCCACAGAAATATTTCTTTCCCTTGAATAGAATACACTATTTTAGCCCTGATCATCACTGGCTAGTATTATACTTTTTTCTCATGGGCAGATATTAATTATTCAAATAAATCAGTGAGTTTTAGATTTATTTTGTTAGTTGAATAGTGATGTAACTATAAATAGAGATCATTTCAGGATAACAAATCAGCACTAGAGGTATTTCACAGATAAAAAAGAATGTGGTGCGTTCAAGTCATGCATCTGATGCCACTGATGCCCCACTCTGCCAAGGAATATTGGGCTTCTGTGAAGTCCTATGGTGTGTCACACTTTCCCCTAAGAGTTCCAAGTTTCTAAATCATCTTTGGTACCATGCCACTTTATCAGTACCCACTTATCCTTCATGGAAAAATGTAGCTTCCCTAGGATGTCTTTTCTTACCACCAAAATCGCTATGTCCTGCATACTGCTCTTTTCTTCATTAACATATTTTTTAAAATATAATCCTCCATTAGACTGTATGCTGTGTGGCTCATATTTGTTACTAGAATTCTAGAGTCTACAGTAAATCTTCAATAAATATTTGCTAAAAGTCAAGTCTGGTTAGAGAAAGTGGTGAGTGTTGAAGCTTGAGAGCTTTGTAAGCTCTGCCAACAAAATCAGGTTTTATAATGAAAGTAATAGGCAATACTGACTTTGAATAGGTTAGTGATCCAGAGGTGTTCGGTGTGTCAGCACACCTTGTGGGCAATATAGAAAATGGATGAGAGGAGGTCAAATGGGAGAGAGAGGCCAGATTAGTACTCTGGCAGCTGTTATGAGAATCCATTTGGGACAGACCTGCTTTTGTTGAGAAAATACTCTGCTAAGCCATTTTTGAGGGTGGAGACTGTGCCTTTGGGCTCATTGAGTCAGCCTACACTTTGCTCTGAAAGTTGACTATAGATGTACTTTGCTTGAATTAAAAAAAAGAAGGACAAAATTTGGAAAAGAACGTGGCTATAGAGAAGAAACTGACTGAAGTTCAGAAGAGAGAACAAAATAAAACTCTTGAGTACTCTACATTCTGTCTCTCCTCCATCCATTTTCAATTGCTGTGCTCTCACCTGCACCAGGTGATACCTCCCATCACTCCAAAATCTAAAACGAAATAAACACTAATCATGAGAGTATTTATTTGATAGAAAGTTTTTGTAGAGTGGGTTAAAAGATAAAAACTTGAGAGAGGCTCTGAGTTCTGTATCAAGGACGAGAGGAAGAAACAAAAGAAAAACGACAAAGATGGTACTCATGGACACTGACGCCAGACCACGGGGAACTGGGTCACACAGCATTACTCAGGGGAAAACGATGATGGCCTGAACAAAGGCTGAAACAAAAATTATAAAGAGAAGCGTGAGAATGAAGAACAGGTAAAAAGTAGAATCCGTTAAAGCTAGTGACACCTGGTTTCAGATTTTGAAGTCAGCGCTGATGTTAGTGCTATTCACCAACAGAGGAAATAAATATTAAGCCACAACAAAGTTATAGACAGGAAGAATAAGGTTAATAATAGATGTTTTAATTATTCCTTATTTGCCAAATATGTATTGATGTTAAATCCACATTACACCAGCACGATAATCCAAAGTAGTATGATAGTACTTTTTTCTTTATAAATACAATATAAAAGTGGCAAAATAATGCTAGTTAATCCCAAACCCAGCAAAATTAGCAAAAAAAGTAAAAAGTCACATTCAGAAAAACTCCAGTAAAAACATACTTCCAGTCATAATTCTATAATAGAGACAGGTCCATGAGAGGCTTTGCATGGTACCTTAAATTCTGTATTAGCAATGTATATATGTGTGGTCAAAAAACTTGAGCTTCCAGTCATAATTCTATAATAGAGACAGGTCCATGAGAGACTTTGCATGGTATCTTAAATTCTGTATTAGCAATGTTTATATGTGTGGTCAAAAAAACTTGAACCATGCTGCACAGAACATCTGCCACCCAGTGCTCAAGCCTATTCATCACTGAAACCTTGGTTGGCTGGTGTTCTTACAAAGTAGAAAGCTGTATATGTGAAGCAGTAATATGAAATACATGGAGTGATACAGAGATATAAAATTATTTTTAAACTACTACATATGAATTGAGTAACTGAGCTTAGAGAGGCCACTTATTATAAATAATGACAGATACATGTGTCTTGCATAAGGAATACAGTGTTTTCTTTCCATCGCAAAGCACCATTAAAGCCTCATCTTTTATACTACTAGGTCAAATTATTTTTTCTCCTTTTTAAAATTAATCGGCTCTGACTTAAAACCATCAAGTCTGGTCAGAATCAACTCAGTCTAGTTGATGCAAAATCACATGCATTCAAAAAGCAGTCTTTACCGAGACGCCTTTACAAATCTTGGAATGCAGCATCTTCTCAAGGCAAGGTTTCATGGCAGCAGGGAAGTGAACTAACAATTTCCATTCATCATGTCTTGGTGCCTTTGAAAAAATACTTTATGGCACAAACTTGTTTTTGTCTCTCCTTGTGTCTCCACTTCCTTCAAATAGACTAGATCCTATAGGCAGTTTCTCATCCATGCCACCTTGCAGTCTCAATCTATTTTCAACTTGCTCTGCGTACCTAAAATCTTCCACTACTACACAAACTTCAGACACTGTGATCTCCACAGCACATGGCCAGCTGGCCCTAGGTTCTTCCACTTGTGAATGACGGTGTTTTTTTCACTTATATTTGAAGATGAATTTTGAAGAAAACCAAAGCAAAGCCTGGCCTTGGCTACCTCTCCTGTGCCTTCTACTTTCATCGAAATGAACACACTGTAATTGTGCTGCTTGCATTTTCCTTCATGCTCTTCCCTTCTCCTTCCAAACCCCTGATTCCTCCAAATACTATATATGCCTTGGTCATTTGGGTGGTTTGGATCCTTTTTGTGGAATGAACTGTAATATATTTCTGCTTTATTCAGAGCACTTTATATTATATATATATATATATATATATATATGATGTGTTTTAAAAAACTGTATGTCCATCTTGTATTTTTTTTAAAGAAAGAAAAGAAAAGAGAGAAAGAAAGAAAAAAAAGAGAATGAAAGAAAGAAAGAAGAAGAGAAAGAGGGAGAGAACGGGAATCTTGCTCTATTGCCCAGGCTAGAATGCAGTCTAGAAATGTGTATTAAAAACCTCTTTTATACCAATAATTGTTTTACAATGGAGACAGGAAGGAATAAGGGAAGAAAATAACAAATAAGCAGCCAACCAATATTTCATTTAAACCTGTGAAATGCTGTGCAATTGCTGAGGAGTGATTTACTTCCAGTTATGTGGTCATTTTTGGAATAGGTGTGATGTGATACTGAGAAAAATGTATGTTTTGTGGATTTGGGGTGGAGAGTTCTGTAAATGTTTATTAAGTTTACTTGTTCCAGGTCTGAGTTCAAGTCCTGGGTATCCTTATTAATTTTCTGTCTCATTGGTCTGTCTAATATTGACAATGTAGTGTTAGTCTCCCACTATTGTTGTGTGGGAGTCTAAGTCTCTTTGTAAGTCATTAAGAACTTGCCTTATGTATCTGGGTGCTCCTGTATTGGGCACGTATATATTTAGGATCGTTAGCTCTTCTTGTTGCATTGATCCTTTTACCATTATGTAATGTCCTTCTTTGTCTCTTTTGATCTTTGTTGGTTTAAAGTCTGTTTTATCAGAGACAAGAATTGCAACTCCTACTTTTTTTTTTTTTTTTTTGCTCTCCATTTGGTTGGTAAATCTTCCTCCATTCCATATTATTTATATTTAAATTAGCCTTTCAATATGATTGGTAAATAAGTTTCCTACCAAGGTAGTGTGAAAACACTACACATAAAGAAAAAAATGTTAAGAACTAAGGTATTAACCTTGTTAGAAAACTCTTGATATTAATAAAATTTAAGGTAAGTAGTTCCTTCCTTATGATTTAATATCAAAACATTTGCAAAGACGAGGAATTTACTTGGATTTCTTTGTCCTTTCTTCTTTTCTCATCCTTATGTATTGCCCTTGGTTCAGTGTATCCATCTGAACACACTGCGCTTCAGAATCACTGTGGTACTGTTTGTGGTACAACTGCCTCATTAAACATTTCACACTGTCAGGCTACACAGCACCTGTATCTTGTGTTTAAAGGCACTCGTAGATAATACAAATTGTGGTTACCTGTGAACAACTGATTTCCTTTAGTGTTTTCGCATTTTAGTTCACTTTAATCACAGCAATTCCAAAGTTTTCAATTGGACAGCAAATGTGAATTTTCTGTGCAGTGTGTTTATTTCTATTAGCATCATCTTCTTAAACTCTAAGCTTGGTATATCACGTAAAAAAATATTATTTGGGTGTTTTTTTAATTTCTTAAAGGTATGTTTCTGCATTTTACATGATGTGACAAAGGAATATGCTGGTCAAGGCAATGGCAGTTTCAGTGTTTCAGGTTTAACAAGAACGCTGGATTACAGGTCCTCACTTTCTACCAAGGCAGCATTCAGGCTCGGGGGAGATGGGTTGGCTTCAGGTTGGAACGCCGCTTTGCTGTCTAGTCCCTGGTCCGAAACTGCTGCATAGTGACTGCATTTTTTGGCTTGGTGCTCTGTGACTGACTGCTGACGCCACTGGGTGTAAACGTCCAGCCTGGCAGTGCCTGCTTCACTCCTGGCTGACATGGTCTACCACCCAGCATCTTCTTTTGCAGCTCCCTGAATGAGCAGGCAGATGTAGCCATGGTGGTCCTGCTGCATGCTCACTCAGTCAGTGCTGTGAATGAGTGATTCATCTTCTTTCTTCCAAGATATCTGAGGTGGTGGCACTCCCAATACATGACATTCCAGCCGCACTGGGCACCCATCAGCAACTCCTGTGTTTTGCAGCTTCTCAATAAACACAGGGGGTTTGTGCGCTTCTTTAGCAGCAACGACAAGCTCCAGGCTGACTGAGTTCTGTCCTGCTCGGTTGGCGGCTATGCCTATGTAAATGCCCGTATCATGTGAGGTGACTGGCTCTATGATCAGAGAGTGCACCCCATTCTCACGCACCAGCATCTTGTGAGCATTGTCAGGGCATATGGGCTTCCCATCTAGTTGCCAGCTTCGATCTGCGGTTGGTAACCCACTGACCTTGCAGTCCATTCTGCAGAGTCTTCCTTCTTGAACAGTCAGATCTACAGGAGCCTGCAAGAAGTGAGGTCTGAAAAACTGCTCCTGAATTGGTTCATTTTCATCTCCACTGTCCCTAGATCTAGAATGAGGCCTTCTGACATGAGGGTGGCCTGAGGGAGAGCGGGGGACTTAGACCTCTTTGGTTGACAGCCTGTACCATTAGCCATCCAGTACAGCGGATGCAGTCTGAGAGTTAGCACCCATAATTATATAACTTTCATCATCATCTAGGGTGGAGGCTATGGTACGGAGGGGAGCTGTGGGTAACACCCCCCCAGGGGCACCGAGGAAGGAAAACTGTGCAGACCCCAGGCATAATTAGTGCCTGAAGTATAACTTACTGCTTACATATATCTACCTTATATAATCATACTTAATACTTATATCTAGCATACTTAGTTCTATATAATCTTTCTATATAAACATATAGGTATTGTAGTTGGAGCTGTACTGACACATTTAGTGCTGGTTTATATAATCCTTCCATATAACCATATAGTAGTTTGTAGTAGAAATGCCTAGAGCAGTCACAGAACAGAAGCAGTACATGGGAAAACAGCCAGACCAGGACAAGAACCAAGACCCAGGCAGTGGCATCCCTGCCTGAAAGGACATAACGCTGTATGGCAGGCTTGGAGCAAGAGCCTCTCCTCCAGAAAAAGGAGCTGTAGTACCTTGCATCCAGTTCCTGTGGAAAGTAGGCCTCAGGCCTGAGATCCCACAAATAAACGAGGGAGAAGAACCCCGCTGGTGTGACCAGTCACGGCGGCTGTACACCCTGTCAGTCTTCTTTCACTTCTGTGCTAGCTCTAATCATCCTCCCATAAATATCTTAAGAGAAGAGCACAAGTCTGTCAGTTCCCACTGCACTGGCTTACAGTATCCTTCTATAAGAAATCCTTTGAAGTCTCCAGCCCCCAGATAAGAAGTGTTGTACAGGACACCTGTTGTACACAGCCCACCTCCTTGCCTCCATGACCTAAAGGGGCTGAACCCATTTTCTGTATACGACCCTCTACTACTGCGCACCGCAAGGCCCCCTACTGCATACGGCCCACCTCTCTGACCAGGTGACATAACGGGGTGGCCCCCTCGATTGTGACTCACACGATTATGTATGCCCTATCACTAAGCCTTTAGATGATGACCTCACTCATGACCCTGCCCCCTGCTTGTACCTAATAAATACAGATGCTTCTGGGCATTTGGGGGCTGCCGCTGTTCTCCGCTGACAGGTTGTGTGGACCCCCCAAGTCCAGCTGCTCTTCACCAGTTCTTCAGTGTCCTGTCTCTCTACTTCTTGGATTCTGCACCTCAGCACAGGATAAGGGACACCCCACGACCCTGTGGGGCCAAAAGCCCCACAGGGAGCAGTGCCACTGAGATCTCTTTGATGGTGCAGTGATCAGTCTTTGGAGAGATCTGCTTCCCGTCTTTAAACCAATGGATCTTTGGCTTTGGATTTCCAGCCACTCTACATGTGAAAGTTTCCCGCATTCCCAAAAAATCTTGTAACATTTCAGCTTCATCTCAAAGAATGGTGTGTTCCATTTTCCACAGGCACATCTCCAAACTGAACTTCATTACCTGATGCATCCACAGGAGCCCTTTCTAGTCTGTTCTCGAGTCTCTGCTTACAGCTGGAGACTTTGTATTCTTGACGAGCTGTTTCCTCTTCTGGTAGCCTCCAAGCCCTTCCTTCTTCATGTGTCAGCCTCAGCTGGCCTGTTCAGGAGGGGTCTTCTTGAATCAAGTGTTCGCTCCAGGTCTGGAACGCAGCATGCCTTGAATCTCCTCATGAGAGGCTATTCTAGCAGTTCTACTGGCCTTCTCGGGAAATCCGGCGGGGGTGACGCTCTTGGGCAGCCCCACGGCATTGCCTGCGGCCAGGGTTGTGGCTGGGAGGAGCCGTGTGATCCCTGGCCCGGCTAGGGAGCGGGAACACGTGGGGCACGTGGAAGGCAATAGTGGGGCTGAAGACCAGGGGCCGCGGCCGGCAGACGGAGGCTGTTGGAGCCGGGGCTGGAGGCTGTGTCCCACGTGGCCCGCCGAGGCACTGAGCGAGAGGAACTGCTTGGGGCACGCCTAGGTGAAGGAGCCGGAGGACTGCCTGGAGGGGGCTGCGCAGGAGGCCAGCAAGCTCGTGGGCTCCAGGGACGTTGGGGCACCAGGCCGAGCTCCGGGGAGGGGCGGCGGGAGGGGCGGCGGGGCTGCCGGGTGCCGGCCTCCAGCTTCAGTCGGATGTGGTTCTGGAGTTGCTGGATATTCAGCGGGTCCCTCCGTGTCCCGCTGCTTCTGATTCCGCCTTGGGGGCGAACCGGAGCTGTGCGAACTCGGCTGATTTTAATTATTTTCTCATCTATGAATGCTCTGCACATGGGAGCTGGCCCAAGTTAGTATCAATGCCAAGATATATGAAAAAGACTAGATCTTTCAGTGCATATCTGATGTTTAGTAAATGGACAAAATCTCACAAGGAGAAAAGAGACTTTCTAAGTCATCATTATCAAATATGGAGAAATTGCCAATGATGAGCTGAGTTAATCCATCTCTCAGTAATGCTCCTATTTCCCCTGTCACTTTGAGACTGTTGAGAGTGTACTGTACTTGGGACAGAGTCTGAAAATATTTTAGTTTGTGAGATTTCTTTCCATCTGAACCTTGTCCAGAATATCCATTTGAGACACAGGCTGAAGATTCTTCTGTAATGTTACCCAAAGGAGCCTGCCTAAAAATAAAAATATCAGAAAATTGGGTAATTTGGTTGAGAATTCCATATCTGGTGTTTCTTGTTTGTTGGTTTGCTTTTTTTGTTTGTTTGTTTTTGAAACATGGTCTCTATGACTTGACATTGATCCTGAGAGAGAGAAGAGAGAGACAGAGAGAGACAGGGTCTCCCTCTGTTGCCCAGGCTGGAGTGCAGTGGTGCAATCATGACTCATTGCAGCCTCAACCTCCAGGGTTGAAGTGATCCTCCCACCTCAGCCTCCTGAGTGGCTGGGACTACAGGTGCATGCCAACATGCTTGGATAATTTCTTTATGTTTTGTAAAGATGAGGGTCTCCCTGTATTGCCTACGCTCATCTTGAACTCCTGGGCTCAAGTGATCTTCCAGCCTTGGACTCCCAAAGTGCTGGAGAAGTCTGTATCTGGTTCTATGGGCTCTTCAGAATAGGGATGAAATTCATTCTGTTGCTGAACTGAGCGCTCTTGGCCACTGGCAGAGGAGTGGATACAATCCCTGATCATACTCTTTCTGTTTGTGTGGTTGTGTTCAGAGATGTGACTTCCAGAATCTTAAATGCCTTTGCACATCTGCTGCCCTGTCAAGTGCTCCAACAAGGAAAAGATCACTCAAGAGAAAAAAAACGGACTTTCATGGACATTTGAGATAATCAGCCCTAGAAATCTGATATGTGATTGTAACACCTCAAAGATTAGTGAAAATCCGGATTGATTATGCCTTTAGTTAAAAATGGTCTATCCTTCTGCCTCCTCAGTAGGGAGAATGAGGCCCAAAACCACCATCCCACGAACAGCAGGCTGTCTGCTTTAATGCCACTTTCCTATTTCCTTGTCTTTTTGGTGTACCTTAACAATTCCAAAAAAAAAAAAAAAAAACCCTTTGTTTTACATTACTGACATTCCCCAAAGACCCACCAATTCTTCGAGAAAAGCATCAACAGAGACTTCAGCCCCTAAGAATCATTAAATTCTTCATGTTAAAGTCCTTTCCTCACTGTGTCTGCCAATCCTACAACCCTAAACTCTTATATCATGATTTTTACCCAATCCAAAACAAACCCTTGAATTGAAACATCTGCCTTAAACCACATTCATATTCTCAGTAAATCCTACCTTATACTTTCCTCTACAGAAAACCACCAGAGTTCAGTAAAGGTAGTATTTTTCCCCTCATCTCAGTAAA
This sequence comes from Ateles fusciceps, assembly GCA_036589455.1. NCBI lineage: Eukaryota > Metazoa > Chordata > Mammalia > Primates > Atelidae > Ateles > Ateles fusciceps. Next base: position 787,384 of record JAZHEH010001829.1, read on the forward strand.
CAATAAATGGAACACTGTCTTATCAAAAGGTTGGAGAGCCAGCATTTAACACTATGATGGCTTCAATCAGATCTACTGTCAGTCTACCATCCAGAAAAGGCTTAGCCTTTTTGAGTTTATGCTAGCATGTTGTGATGTAAGGGTATAGAAAATGTGGTCCTGATAATTTGATGAGACAACATATTTTAAATACCTTGTAAACTATAGAGCTGAATACACACGTCTGACAGGGTTACTGTCAACATTACAAGAGCAAGACTGCCATCTAAGGACAACCAAGCAGATAACAGGTACCCTATCCCTTTTAAAACAGAAATGAAGAGTAACAGGATCTCCTGATGAAACCCACAAAGTGACAACAGATCACAATTTTATTCTCACTGTAGTGTTATCAAAACTGTTTTGAAATAGAACATTTTGAACCTCTATTATAACTGCTCCTCCTAGTGACTAAACATCATCGAGAGCTTTCCTAGTGGAAACAGTAGGTAGGCATCAAAGCGACATAGGCATCATTGAAACCCAAGAATAGCTCTGTCATCATGCACAAACAGCAGTGCTCTTCTGGGTCTCCCTTCCTTCATCTGTGAAGAGAGAATGGTGACACTTTCTGCGAGTCGTTGTGAGGATTAAATTAGATCATCCAAAATGCTTATAAATTCTAACTTACAAATAAAGCAAAACCTGAAACAACTAAGTTCCTCGGCCAGTGGCTGCCACAATGTAGATGCTTCAGTAAATAAATATAGTTAATTTCAACTTCTTGGTGGAGTCAAAGACAAACATATATTAAGTGATGCCTGTGACTTAAAAAGCTGATAGAAAGAGGTCAGTTTAAAACAAATGCTTCAGTGAACATGTGATTTTAACATTTTATATGAATTAATTTTATTAGTCAACAGAATCAAAATGGCCAATCACTGAGCCCAGAGTCGGAAATACCATGTTTGAGTCCAGCTGGGGTATTTATTCCTACAACGCTTTATCACTCAAAGCTCCAGTTTTCGCAAATGAAAGAATGATGCTATTTACCTCATCTGAAATTAAATCAGCATCTGAACAAATGCCAAGAAGCAAGGTGACTTTTCTGTCAATAACATTGCAAAACATATAACTACAGATGAGGAAGAGTATGACACCTGTGCATGTTCTCCGCTGTGTGCCACGGCACAGGGGAAGAAGTCCGGCTTTGGAGTCAACACACAGCTTCCTACGAGCAGGAGGATGTGGGGGACCTCAACAAGTTATTTAACTGCCACCAAACTTGGATTTTCTCTTATGAAAATAGGGACGGTAACTCATTTCATTTTATATACATAATGCTTACAGATAGATTTTAATAGCCTTTATAGGATTACAAAAAATAATTATAAATTGTATAAAGCAGGAGACCTAATGCAAAGTAAGTTAAAAATCTGAGCCTGCAGTGTGATAAGAAAGCTAATTAAATTAAATACTGTTTGTTTCTTTCTTCTTTTTCTCTTTCTTTTGTTTCTCTTTCTTTCTTTTACTATAATTCATCATTATCCACTTCCTTCTGGGAAATGTATCTATTTAATAAACAGAAAGAATGTGTGTCATTATCCCAAAGAAACACTTTGTAACATGTGTATTATTTCTAAAGAGTAATTTTCTTTTTACACATACAGTTTAATATATTAGGTAAAGATTTGAGTCTTATCCAGAAGTCTTCAGTCTGTGTATTCCTTAACTGTTTGTTCTTGAGAAATAAATTATTTGAGGCTCAAAAACTCTGTTAGTAGAGTTAATGAGACAGAAGAATAAAATGGTAAAAACAAGGAGAGTTATATGGCACTGAGGGATTAAAGAAAACTTTGTATTTAGATTAAAATGTATTTCTAGTTACGAAACACAACCACCACCACCACAAAGAGAACTGGCAAGCAGAATAAAGAACCTGAGAAAAGCCCGTATTTACAATATGGCAAAACTTCTCATAGAGATAGGATCGTTCCACTGGGAAGAAAATCGGAAGTTATCTACATTCTATTTGAAAATGTCTATGGCCACATCTCAGTTGGTTCTTGTAGTACTTAAAATGATGAAAGTTTGTAAAAAAAACACCTAGCACAAGAACCATCAAATGGAAGACATTAATACCTTTATTTACTTCTCTTTTTATTCCAGATTTATTGTGGTATAATTGAAAGATAATTATTTATTTAAAGTGTACACTATGATGATTTGATATACGTGCACATTGTGAAATGAGTGCCATAATCAAGTTGATTGCAGTTACTGTTGTGTGTGTGTACACGCGTGTGTGTGTGTGTATGCGCGCGCGTGTGTGTGTGTGTTGAGAACACTTAGGATGTACTCTCGTAGGAAATTTAAACCATACATTACAGTATTATTAACTATACTCACCATACTGTACATTAAATCCCCAGAACATAGTCGTCTCATTTTATATACATAGTGCTGAATATTTATATTTATCTTATAACGCAAAGTTTATACCCTTTGGTCAATATCTTCCCATTTCCCTAGCCCCCCCACATCCCCTGGTAATCACTGCTCTACTGTCTGCTTTTAATTCTCCAACTTTTTTAGATTCCACAAATAAGAGAGATCATATAGAAGCTGCCTTTCTGTCTGGCTTATTTCAGTTAGTATAATGTCCTCACGGTTCATCCATCTGGTTGCAAATGGCAGAATTTCCTTCTTTTAATTACTAAATAGTATTTCATTATATCAATGTATACCACATATTCTTTATCTGCGTATCCACTGATGCACATTTAGAATGTTTCCACATATTAGCTATTGTGAATAATGCTGCAATGAACGTGGGCTGCAGATACCTCTTTGAGATCTCTCAGAGGAAACCAATTTTTGTTTCCTTCAGATATACCGCCAGAAGTAGGGATGACTGGATCATATGACAGATCTATTTTTAATTTTTTGAGGAACTATCATATTGTTTTCATAATGGCTTCCGTCATGAGGCCACTGGTTCTTGTGGGGTTCCCCCGGCCAGTGCCACCTGGCTGCCCCATATCTATTCATTGGAGAAGGAAGCATCAGATCCTACAGAGAAGGAGAGTACTTTCCCTGCAGTGGTGCATGGATATTGTCTTGTGTTTTCAGAAAGACTCTCATTGTTCCAAAGGAGACATGAGCCTACCTTGTTTTCTGTTGCAAGGCTGGGGACAGGAAAATTAAAGCTTGCATCAGCACCTCAGCCTCCCCAAGTGCTGGGATTACAGGCGTGAGCCACCTCACCCTGCCTGTCTCTTAACACTTACGTTATTGGGCTGGTCACTGTGGCTCACGTCTGTAATCTCAACACTTTAGGAGGTCAGGTCGGGCGGATCACGAGATCAGAAGATCGAGAACATCCTCTGTTTAATCCCCACAAAACTACGGAGCAACAGCCCACCTGCCCTAGCCTAATGCACCTGTCCCTGCATAAACCGCATCTCCCTCCCTCCTTCCCTTCTGACCAGCTCCTCAGCCACAGCTATCTTCTCTGAGCCATTCACCCTGTCTCAATGGTCACAAGGCCACTTGGACAGCCCATCGCCTGCATGGGGTGGGGCGCTTTATAAACTCACCCCCCGCAGCACATCCATGCACGCAGTAGGAGGTGAGGGATCATGGACCACAGCATGAGTCCTGGCAGGAACAGGTGCCCTCAGAGAAGGGGCACAGGCAGGTGTGAGGATGGGCTCTGGGCAAAGCCACAGGTGGGGTCAAGGACATCCAGTGAGCGACAGTGCAGAGTCCCATGTTAGGAACCACGGGAACCACAACTACCTGGGTAAGAGTGGCAAGGGAGACACAGAGCCCACAAAAGGATGGTGAGCAAGCCACACCCATGCCTGGGAAGTGCAGCACCACCAACCCACAGCCGGACCCGGAGAGCCGGACATCCATGTCTGATGCTTTGCCCTCCCTCCCTCTCCTGTCCTGCAGAGCCTCCGGGTGGCAGAACCTGATAAGGACCAGGTGATGAGGGCATCACTCGGAAGCTGCACTAGGAGACCATCCCTGCAGGGCTCAGAGCTCAGTGGGAAGAGGAAAGCCCAGGTCTGGTGGGACAAGGGAGGATTTAGACACAGAAGAGTGGCAAGTGCGTGCACATATCAAGGAAGAAAACACACGTGTTTGCTACAGTCATTGTTTCTGCTGCAAGTTACCACCTTAGAGCTGGCTTTTGACTTCTTACTTTTACCAGCTATGCCTCCTTTATCCTAAGCCAGTGGCTCGATTAGCAATTGTTACCAGCTAAGTGGGACTAAACCTCTCCTCTTAGCCCTGGGAGGTGCTGCCTGAATGGAGCTGTTTATTACTTTTCACCCTGGAGTTGACAATGCTGTCAAGTATTCCAGAAAATCATCTGGGATGACAAATGCTTCTTCCTGCCTGCAATGTGGCAGGACAATCTCATTTTCAGCACTCCATTCATCGGCTGACCCCCAGAACCCCACAACCAGTGAGACTGTACAGCTTTCCACACGGCACAGAACACATTGCAGAGCTGGGCTCCAATCACACACAGGAAGATGGAAATGGCTCGTCTGGGAGCCCTCGCTACGTTGTTCGACTTGCCAACAACTAGCTTTTGATATTAATACCTACAAAATAGTGGGACTGATAAATCATTACCCTTGAATTGCTATACAGTATTATCCTTCTCTTCTTGACAGCAGCAAAGTTGGTCAAAAAAGAATATTGGATATGTGATCCATCAATATGGTTGCTGTTAGAATTCTTACAGTTTAATAAAACATAATTCTTTACACCCACTGGCTCTTGACTATTTTGAATAGTTTGTTCATTTCAGAACCAATAGAGGGGATGGTGTGAGTAAATACAGCATAATTAGATTTGGAGTAATTTCACAAATCATTATTTAAACTCTCTGCAATTTATAGTCTAAAGTAACAATCAACAGAAAGACAACATCTGAAATTGTATGGACTGATAGATACTATGCCGTTCATAAGGGGGGAAATGACAGTCACTGTGTTCATGTAGTGGGCTTCATTTATTTTTCTGAATTGTGAGTATTAAGAAATGTACATCACCTGGATATCAGTTTAATGACACAAATTTCAGCTCAGAAGCTAGAATTCAAGTCCCAAGGACATTCCACTGGCTGCATATTTCTGAAGTTAATTTATACTACGTGCTGATTCTGTGTTTCCTTCAGTTTTGATTGGTTTGTCTTCACGTACTTGTGAATTTTTTCCTACTTGATGCTGAACATGGTTCTATTTCCCAAGAACCTTCAGCCATCAGTCCAATGTGATGAGCCTCCAACAGGTTTGATTTTGGCTCCCATGGGAGATGAGCCACGACCACGGTGCCGAGCTGGCTGTCTCTTTGTATGTCTCTTGTATGTCTCTTCTGCCCGTTTATTTATGTAATTTTAAAAGTTTGCTTCCTGTCTCTTCAGTCGTTGTGGAGCAGGAGGGGGAGACTTTATAAGTAAGGCAAGAATAAAAACAGGTCATCTACATGAATAATTCACATGATTTTCTCTCTGCGTTCTTACTCACAAGCCCCACTTGATGACTGTTCGCATCAAGATCGAGAAAAGCTTGCATTTTCATTTAAATGAAAAGCAGCTCAAAGAACCAAGAGTGAAGCGAAGATACTTCCTCATACCTCACTAATTCCAAAATTTACTGTGCTCCATTAAAAGCTGTTCTGTGAGTTTATGTGTGGCTGGCAACACAAACGCTTCCCTTTCATCCTCACCATCTTCTTTCTCAAGATACCACTAGTAGCACATACACACAAACACACATGCACACACACAACATGCACACACAACATGCACAGACATGCACATGCACACATGTATGTGCATGTGCACACAAGATGTACAGAGACACAAACACATGCACAAAGACGTACATATGTACACATGCACACATATACACATGGACACAGACACACATATATGTACATACGTACACACATACACATTATGTAATATATATGCACATATATACAGCACACAGACACATATACACATGCACCTGTATACACACACGTACATGTGTACACAATACACACATGCACACTCATATACACACATGCATGCACAGATACACATGCAAAGAGACACACACCTATATATGCACACACATACAAACATGCACACATACACACACTTGTACATATGTGCACACATATAGACATGCACACATACATACACATGCGTAAAGACACACACATACCTATACATATGCACACATACATGCACACACATGCATAGATATACATGCACAGACATGTGTGCATACATACATACACATGCACACACATACATGCACACACACGCTCCTGCACATACACATATACGCATGCGTGCACACATACACACATATCACCTACACAGTGCACACACACCATAAACACATATGTATGCGCACACACACACTCCACCTAAGAGGATGGAGAAATTTCTACTCCCCATAGTATTAGAGGATGTAAGGGCCAGGCCTAAGGAACTGGAATTGGAAAATCACCATGAAGATCTCAAGAAAACATCCCCCAGTCACCAAGGACAGCACAGCCTTCACAACACCCTCATTAGGCGCCTGCCTGAGGACAGTTTTTATAGAGGTACATTAAACTGTTTACGATTAAAATGGATCTTTGGAGTAATTAATAGTTTGCCCTGGTAATTTCATCACATTTTGCTGCCGGATGGCAATTATGATTTAATTATGATCGCCTGATGAAGAACATATTAGGTAATTCTTCAGATAATTTCCTCTTTATTCCTGATTAGGGAGCAAGGTTAGGAGAGAGACAAGGTTATGGCTTTGCCGTAATCTAATTTTCCTGCTTCGAAAATAGAAGGCTTCCCGGGGCTTTAAAGTTTGCTAAGAGGAGCCTCAGAAATGGCGGCAGACGTCTTATCTGAACCCTGTCGTCGTAGCTTAGAACAATGGGAGGTCCCGAGCACTCATCGCCAGGGGAAACTGGATGGCTGCTTTTTCATTAACATGGAGAAACGGAAAATGCAACAGATGGGGGATGCAACAGATACTTCCCGGATTTCCTTCCCTGAGATATGAGGGACTCAGGAACACGGAAGCAAAACCTATAATGATGAAAAACGCAGGGGAATTTCCACCGTCGGCCAGAGGTCGCGGGCTAGAAACGCAGGCTGGCGTGGAGGGCAGCTGACCGTGTGCACCCTTCCACTCACAGGGGAAGCTTGCAGATAGCCAAGGGAGGCAGAGGAGTCTTTCCTCTCCCCAGCCAGACTCAGCCCCCTCGAATGCAGGGCCCCACTTTGCATCCCGACTGTGACTCAGAATTTCTGTGCTGTGATGCAAGCTATTAGTAGCTTGTCATTAAACACCCGAGGAGTTGAATGTGTGATAATAAACAGGATATTGGAACTGGGAGTACCATGTCACCATCTGGTTTATTATTTTCCTATTCTCTTTAAAAAAAATAATCTCTTCATGCTTTTGCAGTGCATTCTTGTGCAGTTCTTTTTTTTTTTTTTTTTTTTTTTTCCTTTTTCTCAGCTTTTCCCGTATTTATCTTGAAGGAAAGCTGCCGAATATCTGATTTTCTAGGTCAGTACGACTCTATTCATCACTGTGTGAGACTCTGGCCTGGGGGGAAGAGTGGACAGAGTATTTGTCCCTCCTGTGGCCGGCTGTCCATCACTTACACTGCATCCCAGTTGCAGGCTTCTGGCCCAGGTGTCCAATTTCCCACAGCAAAGAGCAGGCCTGAGTGAGAGGTGGCACAGATGAGAGAGGGAAAGGGCTCTCTCAGCTCCAGCTGTCATTCAGAGTCTGTTCTTCACAGGCACAGCCCTAGTACCTCTGCACTCACTGCTCGGAAATTTAGATACTTTCACGTTCTCAGAGAATAAACTCAGAGATTACTGCATCAGAAACCACCTATTCAGCTAAAAATTACTATGCAGGGTTATAATTAGGTACACTTGTGGTCTGGCTTGGAAAAATGAAAAAGACGGAACCAAGCCAGATTTCACTCCAGATGAAACTACTTGGTTCACATCACGACAGATGTCAGGACGTCGCCTTCCTCTTCTCAAACGCTGCGGCAATTAGACTGAACTTCAGATGATGTAAAATGCCTTTGAATTTTCCAAAGTTTTTAATGCATGTGTAGTGAGTCATATGATGGAAATCGTCCGTACTATATTACTATACCAGAGTGCAAGCCTTCCCTGGGATACTGGAACAGCCGCACGACAGGCTGGAGCCTCTAAAACAGTCCCCCGCTGAAAGCACAGAAACCAGCGTCCCTGCTGATAAAGCAGCACAGCCATCTACATCCAGGAGGCAGAAATGTAAAACCCCAATTGGGTGAGGAAAACCACCTAGCAATTTCCAAGAAACTGGAAGTAAAATTGTCCAGTAGCAATAGCAAAGTCCTTTTCACAGGGCTTAAGAGTTCAACCTCAGCACTTTACATACTGATGACAGAGATGAGAAAAACCCACATGCTGTTAAACACAGGTGTCCATGGCCCCGACGTGGCTCAGACAGGAGGCGTCCTGCAGCATCCGCCTGGAGGAGACACACCTGGTCTCTCTAGCTGCTGCTTTGATTGGTCTGTGTTATGGAAACCTGGCAATGTCAGGACGTGTGTTTTATTCTCCCTTTTCCCCCATTCGGTTAGGGTGAGGATGAGGCCCACGTAGTGCCCCTAGGTTCCCTGCAGCATTCAGCCCTTTGCCTGAAGCTGAGGTCTTTCAAGTCACTTCCGATTTGCTGTTAACTTGATGACAATTGGGATGCAGAAGGCGGCAGGACTGAGATCTCGAATCTGGATGTTCTATCAGCAGCAACCATCCTGAGGCGGAGTGTGGGGGGGCCATGGGGAGGGTCAGGCGCGTATGCACGGCTTTCCCAGGGAAAATGCGGCGAATGTGATGTGATGAACAGGGACAGCCCTCTTTCCACGTTCGGGACAGGGAGGTGCATTTTTTCACATTGTCTTACAGGATTCAACAAGAATCACTCATGAACGAAGAGGGACTTTCAACAGCGGATCCACGGGGGCTATGAGGCCCAGCAAGTGGTCTCTTTGCTTATTGAAAACAGGTGACAGGCAGGGTCTCTGTGCCCCGGATGCCTCCCCCTGCAAAAGAAAAGCTGTCGTGGCAGGGGCAGGAAACCTGCAGCTCTATAAGAAAATTCTCTGGAGGGATCCCCGCTACACCTACTCCAAATGGGACGCTCCCTTCCCAGAAGACACCTCCAAGACAGCCACGCAGAGAAGGGACCGTGGGAATCAGTACACCGCTCCACGTTTTGCTTTGAGAGTGGCCAAGAGCGCGAAGGCCCAGCTCTGGCTGAATCTGGGTTCTAGCGTCAGCCTCAGGCTCCAGGTCTACACGAGCCTCATGGTTCATTTCAGGAGTCATGTTGACGGGGCCATGGCGCCCACACACTGGTCACACATTCTAGGTGCGTCTGTGAGGGGGTCTGGATGACATTAACACTAGGAAAGTGGTACAGAGCCAGAGGGAGCCCCCCTCACACTGTGAGTGGCCTCATGCAATCCACTGTTGAATCCACTGAGGGCCTGAGCAGAACAGAAAGCTGCCCTCCCCCAGCAACAGGGAATTGCTCCTACCTGATGCTGTGAGCTGGGACATTGGGGCTTTTCTGCCTTTTGATTTGAACTGAAGCATTGGCTTTTCCTTGGTCTGGAGCCTGCTGGCCTTCAGATGGGAACTCACAACGTCAGCACCCTGGCCTCCAGCCCACTGGCTGCAGGTCTCAGGATGTGCCAGCCTCCATCATCAGCTGAGCTAATTCCTTGCAATAGATCTCTTTAAATATAGGTATAAATACAGGTACAGATAGGTATAGATACAAAGATAGGTATATAGATATAGATAGGGATAGATAGAGATACAAATAAATATAGATACAGACGCAGGTAGACACAGACAAAACGGGTATAGATAGAGACGCAGATATAGATACAGACACGCATAGGTACAGATGCAGGATACAGACAGGTCTAGATACAGGTAAAGATGGATTGGTGTATATAAAGACAGACAGGTGTAGATACAGCTACAGATAGGTGTAGATAGAGACACACACAGGTATAGACATAGATATAGATCCTATTGGTTTTGTTTCTCTGGAGAACTCTGACCAATAAAACAAGTCTTTTAAATTAAACAAAGTCCAACCGTAATCCTGTGATTTTGACCCACACTTGGGGGTAAACTGCACACTCAGATTTTGAGTAGGGCGAGCAGGCAGAGGCTGCCCAGCTGTCCCCACGCCCACACATATGAGGGCCACACGGTGCCCCCACCAGCCTCTGTGGCTGCAGGAGCCTCTGCCCATCCGATGGGAGCTCTGCCCCCCACCAAACATGCTTGTGATGGTGAATACTGTCAACTTGATTGGACTGAAGGATGCAAAGTATTGATCCCGGGTGTGTCTGTGAGGGTGCTGCCAAAGGAGACTCACATTTGAGTCAGTGGGCTGGGGAGAGGGAGACCCGCCCTCCATCTGGGTGGGCACCAGCTAATCAGCTGCCAGTGTGCCCAGGATAAAGGCAGGCAGAGGAGCGTGGAAGGACTGGACTGGCAGGGTCTCCCAGCCTCCGTCTTCCCCCCGCTGGATGCTTCCTGCCCGTGGACATCGCACTCCACGTTCTTCAGCTCTTGTGCTCTTGGCCCCACACCAGTGCTTTCCCAGGGACTCTCGGGCCTTGGCCACAGACTGAAGGCTGCACTGCCGGTCATGATTAATCCTCCAACACCAAACACTCCGTCCTGTGGGACTCAGACTGGCTTCGTGGTTCCTCAGCTTGCAGACGGCCTATTGTGGACCTCACCTTGTGATCCTGAGTCAATTCTGCTTAATAAACTCCCTTCGTATACACCTATCCTATGAGGCCTGCCCCTCTAGAGAACCCTGACTCATACAATGCTTCAGAGGGACCCCGCCCAGGAGGCTGGCTGCTTCCTTCTCTCCTGGCCAGAGCAGTACACGAGGAAGGTTTGGATACAGGGGACCGGTATGAGGCAGCAGAGAAACTGGAGGCCAATGCCCAGGCGGCCCTGGAGTGTGGCTAGACCAAATGGGGTAGGGAACAGAGTCTAACGGGGCCATTCCCTAATGTCTGCTGTGTGCCACTGGTGTTGATTCTGCCAACGCCTTTCCACACAAAGGCCCTATTGTCTTCTGCATATGACATTTTATTCTTGGAGCCGGTCCTCAAGGTGTAACTCCCACAGCCGCGTAGAGGCTGGCGGGGGCTGTGCGGTGACAGGGCTTCCACACCACACCCAGTCTCTGGCCCCTCCATCAGGACCACCCCTGTCCACAGCCACGCTTTCCATTCACCGCTAGGCCTCCCTCCACCATGAGCGTTAAACATCTCTCTAGGCGTGATTCTGACATGGGAATCTACAGAGCCCTGTTCCATGGGGGCTATGAGGATCCTGGCGTCCTTCCATTCAGTTATCTCTCAGGTTTTTACATTCAGTGTTAGGCTTCAGAAATAACATCAGGGGCCGATTCCAGTCCTTAGCGTGATTCAGATGGTGGAGCGCTGTCGGGGACTCAGTCTCACAGCCGTAGTTCATTACATGCTATAAGTTAAGGTGAGAAGGGTTTCTGTGCTTTTCCACTTTTCCGCCATAAAAAACGATACCTGAAAAGTACCTACCAAAACACGAACCCAGTTCTAGCCTCTCATTCAATATAAATAACATGGGAGAGGGTCTCGCTCTGGGGTCTCTTTGATGCATACTCATTTCTGATCAAGATCTCAAAAAAGAACAGGAGTGGTTTAACTGCTGAAGCTGATTCAAGCATGCCAAGCTGCTGTAGAGTATCTGTTCCGACCACATCGTTTTATGGACCTGGTCTTTCAGGACCAGAAAGCTGAAGGAAGATTCCTGCAGTCACAGGCTAAATAATTACAAAACCAGGACTCAAACCCAGGTCTCTCAACCTTTTCGTCCATTGCTAGAATGAGCATCTTATAAGACAAAAGCCAGCATGAAAATTTTCTCTCTCTGGATTCCTGCTGTTGATGAGCAACCACAGGTGTTTTTTATTTTGATGATTTTTGTTCCTAAGCAAATAATTACTTATTCATCTTTTTTAACCAATTAAGCTATGGTCCTTCATTTCAAGGAGTCTCATTAAAAGTAATGGTCTTTTCCTGCTGGAATTTAATCTTGTTTTCTTTATTAAAATGTTTATTTTTGTAATGCCTTCAAGAAAGTGTGAAGCAGAAAGGGCACAGTTTTGATCAGACCAGGGTGATTTGAGACTGTGTCTTCACTATTGTAGGTGTTACACTAATAACATTTTTATGAAATGAATTTTTTTCCATATTTCACAAATTAGGAAGTGTTATTGCCTCTTTTAAGAAATTTCAAGCTATAGAATAGGAAGCACTGTCTAGAATGATTCTCCACCTTTATTTCTAGAAGCACTTCTGGATTAATGGTGCTCAAAAGTGAGTATGCAGCAGTAAAGGTCTGTGTTTTGGCTCCGTGGAGGCATGGGGCCCCAGGGCACCAGCCCCACATCTGAGATCACGTGTCTTACACAAGGAGGCAGCGAGAGCAGAAGCCAGCGCTGAGCATCCTGAGAGGGCTCAGTTGTAGACTAACGCTCCACGGTAATTTTCAGATCCTTTATTCTTCTCAGCAGCAGGTTATCTTCTTCAAATCAAACTTTCCTCAGAAGCACACACACAGGAAAGCCATGAATCCAGACTGCTCTGGTTGAGTCAGGGCTTGGACTTCCGAGACCATTCTCACCACAGTTACCCAACCAGGGAAGACTCAAAGAGGGCTTTTCAGAAACTCTAGGACTGGCTGGACAGACTGAAAATTTCAGATTGAGCAAACCTATTCCATTTTGCAGACCAGGACAGTAAGGCTGAGAAAACCCGGCCCACCTGCCTGAGCTCCTCAGGGTGCTGGCTTATGGCCATGGCCAGAATCCATGCGCTCTAGGCCACCCTCTACCTTGGGTCATTTTCAAGGGGTGTCTCCAGATCACGGTCCTTCATGGATGAGCTGTCAGTGGTGCTGACTCCTGAGCGCTCGGGCAGCAGGGCCAGGTGCAGGTGCAGGGCCCCCCCCTCCAACCCAGGCCCTTAGCACTAGACCCCACGGCCTCTCCCTATAATCCCGTCCCAGCTCTGATGATGGAAACCAAGTCGGGGTGAGTTTTCCCATCTGGGAAATTATGCCTGCCATACACGTTTCCATGAAGCCATCAGAGCCTATCTTTACCCTCAAAGGCATGGACACAGGCTCCTCCTAAGCCGGGTGTGTCTCTGAAGAGACTGGTGCCTGGAAGGGACTTCTTACTGTAGAATAATTTTTTAACTAAAAAACATAAGACTTCTATTGTCTCTTTTATCGTCCCCCGATATATTAAAGAAATTGTTTACTCTATCATGCAAATGATTCAGACTAGTCACCAGTTAATAAGAAATCTAGGAGACAGGTTGTAAAAGGTCAATTAAGAAAATAAAGAAAATTCGCAAAACAACAAACACCCAAAGATGCTCAGTTCAAATACAAACAGGACAGTTTCATCACACAATTGCTGGAGAAACTCCTTTTTTAATAAAAATGGGAGCTATGTGTGATACATCATGTAGTGAATTGTTATTATACTTGAGTCATTTTTAAGCAGCCAAATAATTAATATAGTCCTACTCTTTTAATTGTTCCCTACATAGAAGATATTTTCCAGAGTGCACAATGAAAAATAATAAGTTGCTCTTAAAACTCAAGTGATTAAATGACCTGTAAGAGGGATAATGTTTACCAGAGCTCGGCGATGCTTAACTCTCTGAGTGAAATGTACAAGCCTCACTAAAAATGAATGAAAAACTCAGTGATGTTATAATTCATTTCCCCTAATGGGCTGTCATCCTCTCCTCCCCATCAGAAATTAGTGTATGAAGTTTAAACTCTACACAGTACAGTACAGTATAACTGGAAATATAGCCTAATAACTCAGTTTTTCTCAGAAGCAGTCTAGCCTAAAATTAATAATCGAATACTTTTTCTTAGTTAGAATTATCCTTAAACTGGAATCAGCTTTCATAATGTGAAGGAATTGAAAGAAAATCCATCAACTTTTCCTTTAAATATCTGAAGATTTTTAACAGAAAAAAAAATGGTTGCTTAGCAAGTCAGTTAACAATAATTACAAGATGGCAGAAACAATGGCCAAACTTTCAGGTAAGAGAGCAAATGCTTTTCAAACACTTTAAAAGTTCTGATTTACATAAAAGCGATTAATATGTTAATTATAAACAAATCCCATTCATCTATTAATTCAAGCCATATCCACAGTTGAAGTTTAGCCTACTTCAACTTTCCTTATGTGATAAAATCTATAAACCTGCCTCTCTACACTCCTCTGGATCCTGAATGTGTGGTACCACTTAATCACGATAATATGATTAAATGTGAACATTAATTAGGTAAGTGTTTGCTATACAACCTGCATTTCATTAAATAATCTGACCACAACCTTATGTGGTCTTTTATTCCACAAACAATTACCAAGTTCCTAACTCTGTTCTAAGCGCCAGTGATAAAATAACGAGCCCACCTAGTCCTGCCTTCATGAGGCTCAAAGCCTAGAAGTTTAGAGGAAAGACAGGCACACGGATAAATACATAAAATACATAGAATGCTATTAGGAGGTGGATGTGCTCTCATAAACAAGGCACAGTTATTGCCCCCTGTTTTATAAATGAAGGAGCTGGTTTTAAGGTAACTTGTTTGAGTACACAGGGTTAAAAAGTCACAGATGAGGAATTTAATTAGCAGTTTGTCAGTTCTATAGCCAAACTCTTATCACTGTACTTTGTTACTTGACCATGGCTTGCACAGGGTAATATATACATATACATAAATTTGCATAATGTATACACATAACATATATTTATATAATATACATTTTATGCATATATACATATATATGCACCGTGTGTGTGTGTGTGTGTGTGTGTGTGTGTGTGTGTGTGTGTATCTGGAGTTGCTTTTTATTAATTAAGATGAGTTACTAATTCACTCATTCAAAAACATAGCAAGTGCCTGACATGGGTCAGACATTATAAACACAGAAATGAATAAATATGGGCTTTGTCTGCTTGTGACTCATCTCCAGCCGACTTTATAGTCAGAAGGAAGGAAGGAGGGAAGGAAGGAGATAAGGAAGGAAACAGGAAGAAAGGAGGAAAGGAAGGGAGGGAGGAAGGAAGGGAGGGAGAAAGGAGGGAAGGAGGGAGGGAGAGAGGGAGAAAGGAAGGAAGGAAACAGGAAGGGAAGGAGAGAGGGAGGGAAGAAGGAAGGAAGGGAGGAAGGAAGGGAGGGAGGGATAGAGGGAGAGAGGGATGGAGGGAAGAAAGGAGGGAGGGAGAACAGAAGGAAGGAAGGAAGAGAGGGAGGCAGGGAGGGAGGACAGAAGGAAGGAAGGAAGAGAGGGAGGGAGGGAGGGAGGGAGGACAGAAGGAAGGAGAGAGAGGGAAGGAGGGAGGGAGGGCGGGAGGGAGGAGGTGTACTTGTTGCTGCCTCTGAAGAGCCCAGACAAAGCTGATGGCCTGCAACAAGCAAGACCTACTGCGTGCCTGGCAAGATCCTGTTTTTTGACCAACATTGTCTCATTCAATCCTCACAAGTTACTAAATATCAGCAAATTGGAATGGTTTTCATAAGAATAAGTAAAAGAAACATTAGTCATTTATTAAAGAACACAGCACAGACATGTAGCCTACTATTATGAGTTATTTGCCTTGTGAAGAAGGATATGAACGTGGTAGATAATGTAACTGGCACAATCTCCAATCCTTGCTTTAGTCAAAAGCCTGTTGGTCAGTCGTGCTGGCTCACGCCTGTAATCCCAGCACTTTGGGAGGCCAAGGCGGCAGATCACCTGAAGTCAAAAGTTCGAGACCATCCTGGCCAACATGGTGAAATCCCATCTCCACTAAAGAGACACAAATTAGCTGGGTGTGGTGGCATGCGCCTGTAGTCCCAGCTACTGGGGAGGCTGAGGCAGGAGTATTGCCTGAACCCGGGAGGCGGACGCTGCAGTGAGTCGAGATCGCGCCACTGCACTCCAGCCTGACAATACTGTGAGATTCCATTTTACAAACAAAAAGCCTGTTGCCATCTTATCTCGAAAGCCACCAAGTTCACTATCTTGAAAGCACGCCTCGATTCACATTTGAAATTTTAACCAGCCCTCTCCTGTGGGAGCCTGCCAGAGCATACAGTTGTTTTCAGGTTTGCCTAAACAAAGATTATTTGGGGACACTATTTTACTCATCCTTTCAGCCTCCTTGCCTGCTAATGATCATTTTTAGAACCCACATAGTTTACAAACAAACTTTAAATTCTCCACCCCAGCGCAGAGCTCGAATCCGCCCTCCACCCAGCCTTTCTGCAACTCCACCTCATCTCCTGACACGTTTTCTCAGTGCCACATTTTTAAAGCAAGGAACATCCTTCTTATTTTAATCTCCCTTCCTCCCACTTCTTTACTTGCACTGTGTGGATAAATAACTTCAACTTGGAGAGAATGATGAACATGGATCAAAAACAACAAAACCAGCAAATTACTTCCCACCTACAATGTGGCATAATAGAACTAATCATCTCCAAAAACATCCACCTGATTTACAGGTGCAAAGAAATGCCCGCCTCAGGATATGTTTACTTCCAGAACGTGCACTGGGAACACTGAATATGAAAGTAATTAACTAGGTGTCTAGATTTTTTAAATAATGCCATTTAAAATGCAGCCTCCCCTGTAGGCCACGGGGGGTGGGGGTGAATGAGCAGTGGTGTGATCTGGAGGGAACATGGTGAGTTTTCAAAATCATACCACGTGTGATTGTGGCCTCAGCGGGGATCAGAGCTCCCACACCGCAGAACGCGAAGGAACGGGCAGCCTGGACCGACGGCTAGGCTACCACACCATTGCACAGAACGAAATTCATTAGCTTTCTTTCCTATCTTTCTATAACCTGGGTGTAAACAACTTTCGCATATTAAAATGACATGAGTTCTTTTTCCCTTCCCAAAAGTCTCTAAATCTTTACTTAGATGGCACGCCCTCCTGGCTTCAGAACAGCCAATATAAGCTTTACAGCCCAACAATTTGCACCTGATTTAAGGACAGGACAAACTGGAGTGTGCACAGAAGCTGCCCATGGACGAGCCCTGCCAGGTAAGCCCTGCCCAGCGCCAGTGCGGAAGATGGCAGCCGTGCCCTTCCCAGCCTCGCCCCGCAGCCTCAGGTCTGACCCTCTCCCTGTTCTCTTCCACGCACTCCATGCAGTGGCGCCACGCAGGAAAGAGCCTCCCTTCCCAGCCCTCTGTCTAGCTCCCCCTGCAGCTGATGGAACTGGGGGCTTTCTGGCACAAGCTTTTCTAAAGAGAGGGCTGTGAATTCTCTGTTCTTCTTCACCTCTTGCCAGCCAAGCGTTGAGGACCACAGTGAGGCCTTTTGTAGACTTGGAGACCCGGAATTTCTGACTCATTTGATATCAGTCTCTGATATTTTCTATGCACTGTTTCTCCATTGATTTCCTAAGCTCAGTCACTTGACCCTTACGCTGCATGAGAACAGGGAACTTGTTCACAGCACCTTTCACAGACCTGGAAGAGTTCTGGCATTTAGAAGGAAATTATTAAATACTTAGAAGATGGAAGTGTTGCCTGTTACAAAGCTGATTCCAATGATCTGTAATAGATAACATTCACCTTCAGCGTTTATTCAGGAATGGTAATAATAAGTCACTCAAACGGATACGTTATTCATAGGCAAAGAAGACCCCCCTACCCATGCTCCACTCCCCGGAGTCAAGGGCGAGATTGCAGGTGGTTCCTTTTGGATACTTTCCCTTTGTCATTCTTGACAAGCCGTCCGCTCAGGCTGCACTGATTTCAGCGATTGCCTTAGACTGGGCTCCATTGTGAACTTAGGTGGTCATGTCCTATGGAAGAGGGGCAGGGGAGTAGACGTGGGCCTCAGACAGGTGTCTCTTGTGCTTATTCTATATAAGGTGATTGAAGTAGGCATTTATCAATGTATACAGTGTAGATCGCCTGGAAATATTGTTTGTACATGTAAGTTGAATACATAATTCTATGAGCTAATAATGTGCCATGGCATCCAAAAAATCATTTACTGTTTAGACTGGGCATTATTCATCCTACACAAGAGCAACTAGTTCTTGTGACACGAGAGGGGTTAGTTAACCTGCAAGATGCTGATTTTACTTTAAGTCTCCTATTTTAAAAGAAAAGTTAATAAACAAAAGAACTTTTTTAGAAAGCAACCACGCCAGGGAAGGCTCTAGAAACAATGTTACAAAGGTCAGTTGCCTTCAGGAAAGTGTGCCAGAGTTGAGAAGTTATAGGCCATATTCAAAGAGCTACTAGTTGAAAAAATGGATTCTATGTGTTTCATACAAATGCAGAGGCAGAACAGTAGGAATTTCAAGAAGAAAATGTGGGTTGACTGATAAAGAATTGTTTAATACTGTGGGACAATCTATTCTATTTTAATTCTGTTATAAATATTATGAGTCTCCCAACAATAAACATTCAAACTAGAGTTTGAAATTCATCAGGGAAGTTATAAGCAATATTGCTGATTTCACGTCAAGAATAAATGACCCCGAATGTCTTTCTAACTCCAAGAATTGACAAACTTATGACTGTATCTAAGCAATGTCATGTCTCTAGGCCTTCATTTCTGTGTCTGTAATCATGCTGCCTTTCCCTGGTATATCAAAGGACCAAGGTATTCATTGCAGGAAAAAGAGCTGTGAAACATGAAAACTGCTCTGATAGTGTGAGAACGATCTAATATATTACACAACTGTTATAACTGGTTTGTTTTAGGTGAGGGAAGTGACGCTTACAAGAGGAAATTAACTGCCCACATAAACTACCTACGAGGGCCAAGCCCAGAGGGGAACATCAGTTCAACTCCAAACCCCACACGCTAGTGTCTCTACATGAAGTAACACATCAGTAGAATCAGTGCCTTGAATAAAATAGGCACTCATCAAATGCCTATCGTGTGAAAACATTCATTTACTCCATAGTTTGGTGGTGAGTGAATGAAATGGCTAAAGCAATAACAGTACAAGCAGGAGAATCTCTTGAACCCAGGAGGTGGAAGCTGTGGTGAGCTGAGATCACACCACTGCACTCCAGCCTGGGAGACTGGACAACAGAGCAAGACCCTGTCAAGAAGAACAAAGAGAAGAAGGAGAAGGAGGAGAAGGAGAAGAAAGAAGGAGAATAAGAAGGAGACAAGCTGACACTATTAAATGGATTTGCAGATAAAGTCGCAGACATGGATAAGAAAATAATTTGATAGAGACAAAATAGCAGTGACTATCCATCTGTAAACCTCTACACACATATGTCGAATTGTTATAACTTGCATCATTTATCACTGAAGAGAGCAAGTCAACATCCATTGCCTTTTTTTTAAAGTAAGTCTTTGAAAATGCAAACTGCACACCAAGACCAGACACTTGAGAGTATATTCTAAAGTCTCCTCGCTGGAAGCATTACACAGAGAGACCAGATCCCTTCTGGATGATTGGGTTCATTGGCCCCAGTGGCTACCGTGTGGGAAGGAAAACTGGCTTCACCCTAGAATTTCTACCATGCAGCAGCCAAGGGTGCCTCAGGTCTTCAGAAGTCCCCTCTGCTCTGCCTCCCTGATGTGAGACCCTGGGGACACCTAGCTTAGTTATAAGCATTTTCATTCATCTGGAAACCCAGGGGCTTAGCCACATGAGCAACCTGAAAGTCTCACCTGCAAATAGCAAACCCCATTAGGAATGTGCAGGAGCAATACTTCTCCGTGGAAACAGTGGAGGATAGCTCTTCATGCAAACTACAATGTGGAACTAAGTCATCTGTTGGCCAAAACGTTTCAATGTGTCCCTGTCATATGAAAATGGTAGGTGAACAGTTCCCCTCTGGAAGCTTCTGGGTTAGAGACGGAGCTATACAGCATGGGCCATTGCTTGTGGCTCATAGTATGAGAAAGTGGAGGGCATGTAGAACCAGAGAAATGCCCCGAATCTCCACCCAGGCGACAGGGATGCCAGCCATTCACACGTCCATTGAATCCTGTTCCCTGACTCCTCACTTCATGGAAGCTGAGAAGGCAGCAACTTTCTTCTCCAAGCTTCTACTCGTAGTTTTATTTGACTGTGTCTTCTGAATTACAGTTCAATAGTCTCATGATTTTTAAATGTCCGCATTCCCTTAACTGTTTATTCATGTACTTTTCTTCCTTATCTGTTGTTTTTCCTGATGTGTGCTCCTCATCACATCCAGGGTAGTATAGTGAAGAACCGGAAAATCAGCCTGACATTAATCTTTAGTTTCTGGAATAAACACTTTAGTATAAATCACTGTTTCCAAGATGGTCTTCCATGATCACCACTTCAGCCAAAATTAGTTGCAGTATTTCTCTTCTTTCAAATTAAATACTGTATTGAGGTGATATATTAACATATTCTTAAGTCACTTAGAACTATTTGGCTCATACTAATCACAAAAAAAAGAGCCTCCTTCTCACTTAGAAAGATTCTTAGAAGCAGTCACTCTAAACTCCCCACCTGCTGTTAAAGGCATAAGAACATTGTCTTAAAGCCCCTGAAGGAACAAACACAGCCACTCTCAATTATCCATGCTACTGGGAATAGAAATAACTTGGGAAAATGAAATCCACCAAGGTCAGAAGCCTTCTTCCCCAATTTATTTCAACCTTTCCACCCCACAAGCATTTGACAAGCACCACTAGCAAGCAGCAAAACAGACTGGCTGATTTCATTTTCTCTCCATCCTTTCCAGCGTGTGGCTCAGGTGCAGAGAACGTAGAGGCCTTCTGAGGCATCGTGTCCCTCCACGCCTTGTCATCTACCTCTGAATGCCTCCACATCCTCTGCACCTGAGCCACCACCTGCTGACCCCACCTGTGCCTGGACACATCTCCACTTCCACATTTCTTTTTAAGAAACTTGTTATGAAAGCCCCTTCCTGTTCCTGTTTGTCCTCAACCTCTTGACTGACTCATTAAGATGCCTGCATGCACGCTTAGGCCTCCCCCAGGTAGAAAAGTACATTTTAAGCCTTTTTTGAAAAACTGATTCTACCCTAACGCTTTCTATCCTTCTCATGACATTTGAATGAGAAGAAAAAATAATAGTACAGAGGGTCATCGCCCTTTATGGAATCAGATTATGGAATTTACTACCTACGAGACCCTTGGCAAGTTACTGAACTTCCCAAAGCTTCCTTTTCCTTGTCAATAAAATGGGGATTGAAATGTCATGTACTTCCTGGGTTCCTGTGGAAACTAAAAGAGAGTGTGTATGTGATAACACTGCAGTCCTAGCAAGCATACTATGTGATCAATAAATGAAGTGAGGAGCTTTGGCTTCTGCGTTCAGAATTTCAACAGGCCAGGCACTGTGTCTCATGCCTGTAATTCCAACACTTTAGGAGGCCAAGGCGGACAGATCTCCTGAGGTCAGGAGTTCAAGACCAGCCTGACCAACATGGTGAAACCCTGTCTCTACTAAAAATACAAAGATTAGCTGGGCATGGTGGTGCATGCCTGTAATCTCAGCTATTCAGGAGGCTGAGGCAGGAGAATAGCTTGAACCTAGGAGGCAGAGGTTGCACTGAGCTGAGATTACGCCATTGCACTCCAGAATAACCCCATTTCTGTCTTGGCATTTATTCTCTTCTGCTTTGTAGCTGTCGACGATCGTGACCATCTTCTTCCTCATCTCTGTCTCATAGCATGTACCACACCAATCCCAGAGTAAGAAAATCTAAATTTAAATAAAATAAACCCACTACTATTTTTAAATTTAGCGGAGATAAATCCTACTTCGACTTGAGACAAGACACATGGAAGTGTTAACACAGTGCTGAAACGGACTCACAACAAAAGCCAAGAATGAAAATACAGAGCTTTGAAAACCAAGTATATTTAGGGTACAAAGTTTAGAAGGAAAAAGGTCTACATTAAACTATTACAGAAGCGCAGGCAGAAGAAACATTTCAATGAGAGGCACAGTGAAAAATCATCATCCCTAGACAAAGGAAGCATTAAATGATGAGACTTCAAGGCGAAGTGGTGCCAAGATATGGCCAGTTTTGTACAATGTGTTTGCTGTGTAATGAGAGATTTTATGGAAACAAAAATAATAATAAGCAAGCTGTCTTCAGCCCAACGCCACTCCCAAACACAGCCCTTTTGGTGTCAATCTTTCTAATAGATTTTAAGTCCGGTGTGCGCATGTCCACATGATTCCCATGACTGGGGGAGGGGCGCTCTGCGTGGGGGGATTAGCAGAGCATTCTACCCCTTTCTTCTTTTCCTGTTTGTGATCTGCTTGCTCATTAGCACCAGTTTGAAAGGATGGAGAGAAGATGGAATCAGCCAGTCAATTTTGCTGCTTGTTAGTGGTGCTTGTCAAATGCTTGCGGGGTGGAAAGGTTGAAATAAATGGGGGAAGAAAGCTCCTGAGCTCACTGGATTTCATTTCCGCAAGTCGCCCCTGCTCCCATTAGCATGGATAATTGAGAGTGGCTGCATTTGCTCCTATGTAATCAGATAATCCGTAGGGAAATGGAAATCAGATTCCTGTATGTCTCTATTTTAGATGCTTAGAAAGACCATCTGCAGAAGCACTGCATTGCTTAATTTTGAGCAAACTGCAAGTGGAAATGAAAAGCACTAATGAAGATATTTGTTAGTTCATTATAGGGGAAACTCAGTTATCAGAGAATTGAAAGCAGGCAATTTTCCTGGTCTCAGGGAAGAGCACGGGAGAAAGAAAAATGCATTTAGAATCTAACTAAAGAATCATTAAAAGCATAAATTAAGTATGAGATTCATTTACAGCCTATTCAATAACAGTTAATATATCAGGGATCCACATTTTGGCACGTCACAGGACTCCTGCAGAGACAGGTGACGCAGCGCACCAGAGAACGCGCCAATTAGATGCTCTCTGTGTGTGAATTCAGCTCTGTTCCTGAGAAGTTTCCTGGGTTATTTTACGCATGCCTGTCATCATGCATGGGAGTCACGGGACCTTGGCTCTGTTTTCAGTACGCAGGCAGATGGCACAGTACCCTGAACACAGCGATCATTTCCAGGCCTGGGTCCCTCCTGGAAGGCATCAGTGAGACTTGCTTCCCGCTGGACTTCACGCTTCACAATCCTGGCCTCAGGTGGATGCAATTCCTGTTCCTTATCAATCAGATTAAATGACTCTGAATGTCCATCCTGTGGACACACTATGAAGGCCATCACACCACATGCACGGATGTGGCCAGCCCACTGGGCCCCTGGAAAAAGGCCAGCTGAATCCACTGGTGCCCGGAGAGCGGCAACCACTTTACCCGGGACAGGGCGCCTGGCATGCACCCCTCGAAATGCTCAGAGGCCATCTGGCAGGTACAAGGCGAAGGTGGAGCACCACCAGGACTGAGTGTGGACCCACAGGAACTTGGGCCTCAGAAGAGAAGACATGAATGAGAAAGCCTGTGACCCACACCTGAGTGTGTGTGTGTGTGTGTGTGTGTGTGTGTTTCATGGTGGCGGCTCATCTGGGATGGAGTGTGAAGAAGACACTCATGTTCCGAATTTCCCACAAAGCGGGGGGGGCACTTTGCCTTCCCCCACCTGGAGCCACAGCTCACAGAGCAGCCCCTGCCAGATGCCAGCGCCCCCACTTCTCAGGCTGCTGCTGTGCCCACGTGATGCCTGAAGCCACAGCTGATGCCCAGTGCCATCACTTCCCTGCGTGTGCCCCTGATAACCTTTGAGTTTCTTCCTCACATGCAAGAATGAATTAAGACAGAAATTTAGAGCGGGCAGGAAACTCAGAGATTGGGTCACACAATCCCCCTCACATTAAAGCTGGAGAGGACATGACCCAGAGACACAAGGCACTGTCCCCAAACCACACAGTGGATCAGTGTCACAGCTGATGCTGACATACAGTCCCCCCCTGCTCCACAATTATTTCTGCCACCCTCGGCTGCCTAGATTCAGCTGCACAAGATGTAGGCTATATAAAAATCTGTGATAATCTATAGAAAGTGCTCTCCCATGGAAGGAAGGTAGCTGGCCTGGAGAAGGCATCCGCCCAGCTCCCAAACTCATATATAAGAAGGTCCTCGTCACAAGATGACGCCCACCCCAGCAGAGCCAGCGGCAGGCTGACGAGGAAGGCTGCCCTGCAACAAAGCAAAGGACCTTGATAGCCTTTTCATACGCCTAACGTTGCTCTGGATGGGGGGAATGGAGTGTGGATTGAAAAAGATTACAGCAAATGCCTCTAATATTTACAATAACATCAGCAGCCCACGGTTTAGAAAATTCACAGTTGGCTCATTCAGAAGCCCCCGGTCATGGTCTGTGAAAATCCAGAACAACAGAGTTAGAAAAACCACAGAATAAAAAGCAGTGTCAGACTTTATCAAATCCAACCCCCTGCTTTATTTAAAAAAGAAAGCAGAAGCTGGTCCCCCCTGAAGCTGCCTCACTGCCCATCCCAGCTGCCGCCCCAGGCAGGTGGGAAGAACACCATCGTCCCTGTACCCCCACTCCCAGCTCTTCCCCTGAAAGCAGGTGGATTTTCTAGGAATCTGTGAGTCAGCACATAACATGCTCTGTTTCTGGAGCAGAGCACACAGACGTGGGGAAGGAGAGTCGCCTGTTGCCTCCACGAGCATCACAACAGCCGCAGGAGGGGCACAGCCTGGAAAGCCACACGCGCCTTTGACGCTTACGCTCTGTGAGGTGTTTTTCATCCCAGGAAGGGACCCGCTTCCCTTCGCCTCACCCGAATCCCAGAGGAAAAAAGAAATCCACATGAGCCGCTTAGGTCTCTTTTCCTTCCAGACTTTCACTGTTTCCTAGCCAGCCTCGTCACAGACCTTTGTGGTTTCCTTAGGAAACTTCCATCACACGTCCTGAGCAGCTCCTTACTGTATTGTGGGACCTATGGCTTCGGGGAACTTTCCAGGACTTTACTCCTACCCAAATCACCTTCTTCTCTTTTTGCTTGTTTATTTCAATATAACTTTCCTAATTACATCAACCTCATCAATACAACCACTCCTCGCTGCTCTCAAGCTAGAACGCCGTTTAAAATACCCAGAAGCTTGCCTCTGCTGTCCAAAAGTCAGCTACAAAAAGCCTCCCCCATCAATAACCTGAAAGAAAACTGCCCCACCACTCCAGGAGTCTGGTTTGCATGTGGCAACTCTGGACACTGGACAAAGGCTTGTCCTAAACCCCAGCTCCCACCAACCCATGCCTAACTTGTGGTCTTTGGGGACACTGGAAGACTGCCCCCCCCCCACGGGGACACCTTCCCTGTTCAGGTGCAGCTCATGATGAAGCCCCCCCGAGCACCACAGGAGGAAGTCTCTTCACTGTTGGCGCTGACCACTGAGGACTGACTGCCCCCGGGATCCTCCCCCCATGTCCAGTGAGTCCATGGAACCCAGGGCAACTGGACGGTATCCGGTAATAGGCCCTGGTGAGAAATGAACAGTTATTTTAACTTCTGGCTTCTTCAAACTTCATCGGAAAGGAGGAGTGGAAGGGTCAATTCCGTTTAGGCTGCATGTTGCCTGTGTGACTTGGCGGGTCTTAATTACAGCACGCAAGTGTGTCGGAATGAAACACATGCAAAGGATGCTTTTTTTTTTTTGCCTAAAGTTCTTATCAGTAAAACACATTGGAAATGTCTGCATTTCCATAACTGACAGTTTGTGTATTAATGTCAAATTAAATAAGCACCTTTTAATTGATTTTTTAAAAAACTTCAAACAGCAAGACGGAGCTGATGAGTGACGTTAAAATCCACAGATACCGAGACAGGCTTCGGAGTCACAGGTTTTTATCCATGAAGCACGTTGGGAATGTTTAAATTTCTGCAATTGATTAGCTCACTGATGATTCGCAAATTAAATAAAAGCCTTTTAACTGATGCATAAAAAGTCTAGAAAACATGGGCGGCAAGAATGAGTCCAAAATCAGCAGCAGCAGCAAGAGCACAGAGCTTCACACGCATGGAAGCGTTGCCGAGGAGTTGCCGAACCCTTTGCATTAGGACAAAAGGGTGCTCTACGGAGGCTTCTCGTTTTTTACACAGAGTCAGAGCCACTCCACGCAGTTTCATGAGCTGCCCACGACTCCTACTCATGCCTCGGAGAGCAGCCCAGAGAACAGAGGCAGGCTGTGTGCGGGGTCCCCACCTGAACCCCAGCTCCGCCTTGCCCCAGCTCACCACATCCCAGCTCTAGGTCTGAATCCAGCCTGAGGTTCTCCCCTGCACAGTGGTGATGGGGACACCTACCTCACAAGATTGTTGGGAGGATTACCTGCAATCAAGCATGCAGATGCCTCAACTACAAGGGTTTAAACCTATGGAAACCCCAAAACAAGATGAAAAGAAAACCAGTAAGACGCACATACGTCTAGGTATCCATAAAGTGTATGTGCACGTAGACAACTGTCACACTGGTAATATCACGACTGTATGAAGAGTAAGTCCACTTCTGCAGGAAAATATTAACATTGGCCAGATGTTATGGCTTACACCTGTAATCCCAGCACTGTGGGACGCTGAGGTGGGTGGATCGTTTGAACCCAGGGGTTTGAGACCTGGGCAACATAACAAGACTCTGTCTCTACTAAAAATACAAGAAATTAGCCGGGCATGGTGATGCCTGTAGTTCCAGCTATTCATGAGGTGGGAGGATTGCTGGAGCCTGGGAGGCAGAGGTTGTAATGAGCGGAGATCATACCACTGCACTCCAGCCTGGACTACAGAGAAAGAAGAAAGAAAGGAAGAAAAGAAGAGAGAGAGAGAAGAGAGAGAAAAAGAAAAGAAAGAAGAGAAAAGAAAGAAAGAGAAAGAAAGAGAGGGAGGAAGGGAGAGAGGAAGGAGGGAAGGAAGGAAGGAAGGGAAAGAAAGAAAGAGAGAGAAAAAGAAAGAAAGAAAGAGAAAGGAAGGAAGGAAGGAAGGAAAAGAAAAGAAAGAAAAGGAAAGAAGGAGGGAAAGGAAAATATTAACATCGTAAAGTAGTAAGCATAACTGATACCTAAGGACATTTACTTTAGCATTTTTATGATACAACACCAAGAACAAAGAGGAAGCCTGAAGAAACAGACACTCATTATTCACGGGAAGGGACACTGTGATACCTCCTGTGAGAGCGTTATCTCTGGGTACAGCTGATACCATTCACAGTCCTCACGCACTGAAGTGGAGGGTGAGTCGACTGTGCAGAAGCCACCGCTGTGACTCCGTCCAGGCTCACACACACAGGGAGGAAAGTCTTCAAGAATATTAACTCTCATCTTCATTTTCAAAGTGTTTGCTGTTGTGGTTGTTTTTTTTAATTTAACTTTTAAGTTATGGGGTACATGCACAGGTTTGTTTCATAGGCAAGCTTGCACCATGCGAGTTCACTGTACAGATCATTTCAGCATCCAGGTATTAAGCCGAGCACCCATTATTTTTTCTGATCCACTCCCTTCTTCCATCCTCCACCCTCCCTGGGCCCCAATGTGGGTTGTTCCCCCTCTGGAGGGTGGAGGGTGAAGGAGGGAGAGGATTAGGAAAAATAATGATTAGGTAGTTGGCTTAATATTTGGGTGATGAAATAATTCGTAAAACAAACTCCCGTGACATGAGGTTACCTATATAACACACTTGCACATGTGCCCCTCAACTTAAAAAGTAAAAAAAAAACTTTTTTTTTTTTTTTGAGACGGAGTCTTACTGTGTCACCCAGGCAATGGTGCCATCTCGGCTCACTGCAACCTCTGGCTCCGCAGTTAAAGCAATTCTCCTGCCTCAGCCTCCCAAGTAGCTGGGATTACAGGCATGCACAACCACGTCCGGCTAATTTTTGTATTTTTAGTAGAGACGAGGTTTCACCATATTGGCCAGGCTGGTCTCAAACTCCTGACCTCAGGTGATCTGCCTGCCTTGGCCTCCCACACTGTTGGGATTATAGGTGTGAGCCACCATGCCTGGCCAAAAAGTAATCACCTCCAGGAATAAGGGAGTGTAGAAGGACCAAGAATCATGGTGAGCACATAAAAAGATAATAATAAGAATTGTGTTTCTATTACTCAAAATAGAACGGTGTTGACTTTACACAAAACAGAGGGAATGCCACATAACAGATCACTACTTCGGTCATTCTGGACTTGTAAAATCATGTTGCCTTTACCATCCTTTGTTCATTAAAAGCACTTGTGAGAACTTAATCGTACACTTTGAGATAACTCAGTATAGTTAGATTGTTTGTAACATGCTCGAAGGGATGGAGACCCCATTCTACATGATGTGCTCATTCCATATCTCACGCCTGCATCAGAATATCTCATGAACCCCATAAACACCCCACAGTGTACCCACAAAAATTAAAAATAATTTTAAAATACAGACAGTGCATTCCACTGCAGCACCACACACGTGTGGCTTCTTTCAAAATTTCCATTTTCTCTGCAAAGGGAATGTCTGTTCGGGAGAGACAGAGCCCCGCCCCTGGACGTGCCCAACCTCGCCAAGCAGGGTCAACCGCGAAGGAATAACATTCAGAAACAGCGCTTTCCCTCTCAAGGCTGCAGAAAGGACATATTCCACCTGATTGGGCCGATTTTTATGTTACACAGTAGAGAACTTCTAAATTCACATATTTTTACTCACATACTATTACTGGGGAAGGAATAAAATCCACACACACAACATTTCACACATTGAAGTTTGAGATTGTGGGGCCACTTGTTAGCATCTTATTGCATCCTCAAAATGACTTTAAAATGTGGATTAAAAAGGATTTACTATTTTCTCACTTTATACGAAACTAGTAAGATAAATTATTTAAGTGGAAAAATAGTTACCCCTAATTGCAATATGATACTATGTTTCAATATATTAATTGGGAGATCTTTTTATATTGACAATTCAAATCTCTTCATTTCTGGCTAAATTTTAAAGAGATTCTAGTATCACTATCTGATATTTGTATTTAAAGTGTTTAAACATCTTCCTGCTTCTCTAGAATCTAGAGTCTACACTATAGCAGAGAACAGAGGTGAAGGTATTCATGGATTCAGAACATGGGGCATGATAAAATCTGCATTTGTTTTAGAGAATTAGGTCATTGCACAGCCAAGTCAGTAGCCCGAGTCCCTGTCCTTCTTCCTCTGGGGACCCTTCCCCACCAGGCACAGGGTTCTAGTGGCGGGTCCTCACTTAGTGGGACCTTTCTCAGCATCTCTGATGGAAGGACTCTTTGGAATTACAGGGCACAGTCAATTGTCTGCCTTGCTAGGAAGACTCATATGTTTTTATGAAAGCTCTCCAATTAGTCTTTAGTTGAATCATAACTGGATTTATAACCTTTTCCATCTACTGCTCTTTGGGAATGGATATCTTCACCAAGTGATTTTTTCCCCTCTCTAATACCGAGGTTACTTACTGGATAAGCAAAAGAGATATTATTGATGAAATACTCTTGCAGTACATCAGCCTGAGTTTGTCAGCTCAGTCAACGATTTATGCCCCAGGGCCAAATAAAGAGAGAAATTTTCAAGTTTTTATCGACTATCAAACTCCAAACTGTCAGCTTCTTCTGATATAAACTATTTTAATTTCAGTTTCTTCTGAGTCACTTAGCTTCTCAACTACTGTCCTTAAAGTAAAAAGGGGCTATAAGAGGGCATACTGGGGAAATACAGTGTAAATAATTTGAAAACCTAAGTGATTACAAAGCCACGGTCCCCGTACATGAAACACACTCATTATACTTTCTGTTCAGCCGATGACCTCCAGTTCATCCACTGTCACTG
Organism: Ateles fusciceps; assembly: GCA_036589455.1. Taxonomy (NCBI): domain Eukaryota; kingdom Metazoa; phylum Chordata; class Mammalia; order Primates; family Atelidae; genus Ateles; species Ateles fusciceps. The sequence goes on from JAZHEH010001829.1 coordinate 817,329, forward strand.
GGAAAATGTATGCTCTGGTTGACCAAGGGAAGTCAGTGAAGCCTTTGACGTGGGAACAGAAAAAATGGGTGGCAGCCCTGAGCCAGACCTGTGATATCTGGACCAATATGTAATTATTACATATTATAATGTAATAATAATAGAAATAAGGTACACAATACATGTTACGGGCTCGAGTCATCCTAAAACCATCCCCCACACCTCTGGAAAAATTGTCTTCCACAGGTTCCTGGTGTCAAACAGTTTGGAGACCACTGATTTAAAGTGTCAGAGAACTGTGTGGTTCAGGTATGAGTTAAATTATCATCCACCAGGCAAGTCAGAGATCATTTACCAGTGGAAAGTAAGGAGTCAGCTGTGGTTCCCCCTCCCATACACTGTCACAGAGGGGAGGGGAGCAGGGACACCAGCGGGTAGAAATCCTGTCTTCCCACAAGGCCCAGCCATCCTCAGAGGCTTTCCCATGCCCTGCAGGGAGCCCAGGGCTCTGCCCCACCAGCCTAGGCTTCATCTGAGCCCAGTTTTAACCCCTGTCCTCCTCCGCCTTCAGTGAGGCAGATGAAGCGCCCCTCACATTCAGCCTTTCGAGAGGCTTCCATTAATTCTTCTAGGAAGAGGACCTGGATCCAATCAGCTGTTCTCCTCCCACGTCTCTCACCAATCCCTGGTCCTACAAACTGATAGGGGACTCCTCCAAGACATACGTCCCTGCAGAGAAGGAAGAAACCCTCATTCTACGAGATAAAACTTGGTTCCTCTCAGGTTATCTTGACCACTTGGGGATGTTCAGCCCACCATTATCTGCCTCAAGGAAGTCACTGAAGGGCAAGAGGAGACTTTTGGGGGCCTCCTGAAAGGTTCAATAAAAACCTTTATGGTAGCCCAGGAACCTGGGTCATCGAAGGCCTGTACTGTTGACAGTACAGGCACGCACACACCACAGGCACGTCTGTGAGTCCTCTGGCACTGGAATGACTTCATTTCCTTCATCTAACCACCTCGCTCATGGACATGTACCTGACTGAGAACTCCTTAACCCACATAAATCCTGGCAAGCACAGGACCTTTGGAATAATATTTCCCAGTCATGGACATAACTTAGAAGCGTTGCTGCATGTGGACCTGCTTGGCTCCACACAATAATAAATCTAGGACATAAAGTCCAAAACATGCCAGTACAGCACTCAAATAGAAATAGCTAGCAAGCATTATCCTGACAGAGAGTTTCAGTTTAATTTTACAACAGTGCAAGCAAGGAAGGCATCCTTTTACCCTAAATTCTTTTAGAGAAATTGAGACCTCCTCCCAAGAGGAAAGTGAATTTGGTCCCAATAAATTCTGACTCAAAGTATAATTGCATTTGGTGTTTTGATCTCATCTTGAAATCTAACCTCACATGATTGAAGGGATTGACTAAGACTATGAAACTTGAGTCAGAATTTAGGCACCGTACAGGCAGCCCTTCATCTCTGAGAGAAGAACTTGAGGATTCCAGTGACTCTCCAGGTGATGGAGAGAGTGACGGGTCAGAACCATCTTGCTCCCTCCTCTAAACTTCTCCTTCTCCTTAAAATAACCAATGAATTCTATGACTGTCATCTAAGACCACTCTTAAGAAGCAGCAGCATGACATTTATGCAGGTATGGTGATACTAATTAGCTCTCATGGTATCATTCAATCTGCATGATAGTTTACATATTATACTTCATGTTTGCGTGATTTTCTTCTGTGACTTTTCCATACATCCGATGAATCATAGAAGCTACGTATGACAATTCTCTTTCATGACTGACAAATGTGATCTAAAATTATTTTGGATTTGCTGAAATTCACACGACTACCTGGTGATGAGGTCGTAATGGGAAGCCTGGGACCTGCGTTCTTCACCCCGTCCTCTCCGTTACTCAGTAGGTAGCAGTGGGTCAAGATGTCTCAGCAAGGTGTGAAAAGTAACCCTCTTATTACAAGGACTATTAGGCACTCAAGCCCATGCCTAAGAGAAACAGTGTAATTGGATCATTTGGAGATGTCTTTTTCCAAGATGATTCCATTATTGTTTTCATTAAGAGTGAGGTAGGAAGTGGAACTTGACTCCAGAGGCAGAGATTAGACAGTGGACCAGAGTGAGGACTACCTAAAACATGGCCCCTGGGGCAAAAGCAGCTTCTGATCAGACATGCCCATCTGTGTGCAATGTCAGTTTAACAGAGAGCTGTGCATGAATGAGGCAGGGAGTGTGTAGAGAAGGGGGTGCTGATAATGTGGGGCTCTGCCTGAGTGCAGCAGGGAGTGTGTAGAGAATCTCTGCAAACTCCTCTCAATTTTGCTGTGAAACTAAAACTTCTCTACAAATAAAGTCTTTTAAAATAAATAACAAATGCATGGAAAAGTGCACTCTCTCTCTCTCTCTCTCTGTGTGTGTATATATATATATATATATATATATATATATATATATATACATAAAACTCTACAAATTATTGCAGAATGAACACAGTCATGTAGCCACCGTCCACATCAGGAAATGGATATCTAGGAAGCTCTCCAGGGCTGCCTTTGCAGGGACCTCACAGTGTCGTTTCTCGGTCCTGTCAGCCTCTGTGTCCAGCTCTGATCCTGGGAACTGGGGAAGCTGTGTTAGACCAGGGCAACTGGAGTCAGCAGCAGACATCCAAGAGGAAACAGGTTCAAGCTAAGGAGGCCAGAAAATGCCACCCCCTGAAGGAAAAGCTTCTCCCATAACAAGAGCCTCAGGCACATTAGTAGCCAAAACCATAAATAAATAAGTTATTTATGAGCAGGGAGGATAATTCTAGCACCCCACGCACCATTCCATAGAGGCAGCTGCCGTCACAGAACACAATGATTTTTCTAGGTGATGGGGGGAATTCCATGGCCTTCAGTCAGACTTGATATTCAAGTTGGTATTTACCAATTACAATGCTGCCACGTATAATGCTAGATGAAAAATTATATGTGTGACTCTAGAGAGACCCAAATCCAGGTAGCTCATTAATCTGTGGAATGTAGAGAGGGCGCAATCTCTGTGGTCTGCAGAGTTATTCCAAATTGCCTGTGTGTTCATGAAGTTTTGAAAAAGTCCATGTAGCAAAGCTCAGTCAGATATCTCGCTGCCACTCTGGTATTAAATGCACGTTTGTTCATCAGCTTGTAGCAGCCTTTAGTCTCTCCCCTTCATGCCCAGAAGCAATAGAGATGACAGCTAATGAAAATGTTTGGCTCTAAACCTGCTGAGGTTACTGTCTTAGGTGGTTCACGTTCCTTGCCTGTTCCATCAGCCACGTGTCTAGAAAAGCACATCTGTGTGGAGCCTGCCTTGCCCTTTGGAGGAAGGGAGAAGTGACAAAGGGGAGCCCATGCTCGTGGTTGAAGAGGGTCCTTGGATTCAAAGCAGCAGAGCTGGGAACATGCTGTACTCAGGAGAGCAGGGTGAGGGGGTTCAGTGGCCCCAGCCCAACAGCTGCGCAGGCAGCTCCTTCCTCAGGGACCCTCCTTCTACTCCCTGGAAACATCAAAGAGTCAACTCCAAGGTCTCTTGGCTTCTCAGGCCAAGGTTCTGTAACCAGTTAGTGGGGACCCAGCATCTGAGTCTGATTTGGCTTTGTGGTGGGATGAGTCTGTAGCAACAGGGGGTCAGCTTCAGCTAATGTGATGTGTGGCTGTAGATACCCCGGTAAGATCACCTTCATTTCAAGAACAAGCCATTCTTATTAAGGAATCACCTGTGTCTTCCCTCCTATGCCAGCCACCTCCCCACAACCCCTGCAAGACACCTACAGAGTTTCTTGCTCCGAAAACTTAACCCTGCTTCCATCATCACTATCACCCCTGTGCTCTGGGGTTAAACAACACAGCAGCAGGATGACCTGACCTTGCCACCACTGGGAGATGCAGGCTCCCCGAGTAACAAACGCAGCAGTCACATGCAGGGCAGTTCAGACGTGCAGTAAGACGAGCTTTCCACCTGCAGCTGGGCTCACCTGGAGCTCACCTGGAGCCAGCCCACGGCACACACTCCATTCTCGTCAGCCGTCCAAGTTTTAGGTGGGAATTTAGATAGTTCCCAAAATGCATGAAACAGTGCTGTTATGCTTCCACAGCAGCCTTTGAAAGCTCCACTCCATCTCACTAAGTAAATAACCTGTTAGCTTGGCCTTGTTTTAACAAACCAAAGGGTAGATTGAGAAAACCAAAGAAATCTGTCAATGTTTTCATCATCTTGCCAGAAATTCCTTCTCCTAGTCAGAATTATATCAAAGAAACTAGAACCTGGTTTCTCTATGGTTAGGATTACAACTGAATTTGCTAAATCACCATGTTTATTGTTCAAAATTGTTTCAGTTTAAGTCCAGGAAGAGATGAATATGTTCATGGTAAAATATTAAAGATCTAATATATGAGAACAGCGACTTCTGACAATGCTGAGGGGTGACAAAAAGGGTAAGAAAAGTGTTCATTGACTTGGTAGGGGCCTGGCAGAGCTTCCTCCCTTATTCATATTTGATACATTTATGATAATAAAAAAGTATACTATTCAACTGCTACCGAGTATTTAGGCATAGGTCGGAGAGGCACAATTATCTTGCTTCCCTGGGGAAATGTGATGGTGTCCTGGTCCCATTTCATGAGAGATCAAGGTGGCTTGATTGACAAAGTGATTTTCATGTTACCGTGAGGCAGGAAACCCTAGCACTGGGCTAGCACTCTGACCTCAGAACCGCCTAGCAAAAGCATTGTGCAGTGATGCCCTCCCCCGGAATAGACACGATTGCTTGGAAATTGAGGTCGCACCTGCTGAAATTGCCAGTGGAGATTGAGCCTGCGAGCCATGTCATTGGAGCAGGAGGAAGGCATGAAAGCTCAAAAACCAATTTGTGCCCAGTTTGGGTACACAATCTACCGGGAAACGCTCAGTGGCACTGAAAGTCCACTCAGCCTTTCATCAAAGCAGAACATGAGATGTTCGTTGCCAGATGAAACTGTTCATTTGTAGGTTTTGGTTTTTGAAAATCGTGTTGGGTAGCTCTGTATCACTGACGTTGGCACTTGGTTGATCTGAAGTCCTGGGCACTATGCCTGCTGATTCCCCCAGGAGTCCTGTGAGGCAGGGGAAGAAAAGAGTCTTCATTCCCATCATAAGTAAGGAATGAGAGTCTCAGAGGTGCTAAGCGACATTTTCAGTGTGCAAGACACCAATCAAATGTGCTGAGGAGGAACCCAGGAGAGCCCTGCCACCCCAGGGTGAGTGTGTGCTGAGACTTTCCCTTGCAGTGACCCACAGCCATGCACTGGGGGGGGCAGGGGGTGCTCACCGGGGCAAGAGAGGCTCACACAGATGCGGAACTGCTGGGCGCAGGGTCTGACTGGCCTCAGAAGGTGGAAACATGATCGTGGCCCCTGATAAACCAGGGAGGACGGGAGGGCCTCCGAGGGCTGGGTGATAAGAAACACACTTGCTGAAGTCCAGGTCATAGCAGATCCCCAGGGTCTGCACACCCAAACCACAGCCTGTGGCGTCAGGATAATTGCAGCGCAGTAGCCGCTATGTGGGGGCCCTGCTGCCACCATGGACAGGCTGAACAGGGGATGTTCCAAACAACCCCCTCCCATGCCAGCTCCTGGCCGACTCATCAAATCATAACCAATATCCCATTCCCAGGAGCTTGGGGAGTGGGGCTTAGGGCTCTACATAAAGACCAAGGGCAGAGGTTGGCAAACATTTTGTAAAGGGGCAGATAGTAAATGTTTCAGGTTTTGCAGGTCACAGGTTCTACCTTCGGCATGAAAGCAGCCATGGAATGTGCCAGGCTGGGCTCAAACAGAACACCAGTTACCAAAACAGGCAGACGGCAGGACACTAGTTACCAAAACAGGCAGAGGGCGGGACTTGACCCTTGTTCCTTCCCAAACAAAAAGAATAAAGCTGGAAAACTATAAAATTACAACTTATTTAAATCAGAGGAGAGTTGAGGTTTCAGAACGACTCAAGAGCCCAAAATCTGAGGAAAGACAGGCCTCTACAAGAGAGACAAGGCTCACTCTAGCTACACATCAAGGGAACAGGAGGAGGGACAGAGAAAGGCCCCCTGAATGTGGAGTGTTGAGAAGAGAAAAGCTCTGAGAGGGCAGTGACAGCAAATCTCTCCATCTCTCTGAGTTAGAAGATTACACCTTCTGAAAGAAGAAAGGAGGAAAACACAAAGTCTTCCTTTCCAAGCACATGTATTTTGTGCTTAGAAGATGCCAGTTACATTACCTCATTGCTCCATTTCACAAATCTTATCCACACTCAATTTTAAAAACTGCTAGGGGTGGTGTATAAACTGCTTAAAGACAGAAATAGCAGCAAATGAGCATGAGAACGTGGGAACGTGGAACCCAGGTCTTTTGACTTTGCCTGAGTCACCCAGAAAGAAGGACTGTGAAGAGCAGGATGAGGAGGTCCATGGTCTTCCGCTGCATACGCAGGGAAGGCGTTCTGTGAAGCAATGGCACGGTGACAGCGCTGACTGTGGGGGCCGACCCATTCCTACTCATAGTCACTAGACACAAGGGCCAAGGAGCAGGCCTGGCACTGAGTGAGCCGCTGGTGTGGAGAGGTGCACACACAACAGCTGAGGGGTCCATGGCCAGAGCATCAGCCACAGCGCAGCAGAAGCAAGGAGGATGCCCGATAACGTAGCTCCACGCTTTCACTGCCCTCCACATGCAAAACGATTTCATCTTTCTTTCTCCTTCTCCTTCCTTCCTTCCTCCCTTCCTTTCTTGATGGAGTTTCGCTCTTTCAGACATGCTGGAGTGCAGTGGTGAGACCTCGGCTCACTGCAACCTCTGCTTTCCGGTTTCAAGCAATTCTCCTGCCTCAGCCTCCCATGTAGTTGGGATTACAGGCACGCTCCACCACGCCTGGCTAATTTTTGTATTTTTAGTAGAGATGGGGTTTCACCACGTTGGTCAGGCTGGTCTTGAACTCTCCTGACCTCATGATCTGCCCGCCTCAGCCTCCCAAACCGCTGGCATTACAGGCATGAACCACTGCACCCGGCCACTATTTCATCTTTCTAAAACTACGCAGTAGAGAATGTCTAGCTGTCTTTGGTCCTATCCTTAAAGAACCTCCCAGTCTAATTGGGAGAAGAACATTTCAAATTTTAAGTGCATTTCTTTCAGCACACGGCACGGGTCTAGTCCATAATAGCGGCTCAATCCATTTTTTTTGGCTGGATTCAAAAGAAACCCTCCATTTTCTCCATCAACCTATCTTCCCAGCATACGACTTCAATATTTCATTGCAAAAATAGCCTATAAATATGAAAGAAAGTGGTACCATTGAGAATATTTTTTTAAATTTTTGATAGGCAATTTATGGTTATTTCTATAAATAACAGATGTGATGCTCTTCAAATTTGGCTGAAATGATGGCCTGTGAAATACAGGGTATGATTTGTGAAGCTATAATCTGTCCCACCTATGAATCATGCAACGTGATTTTTCTTGCACACTGTCCTCAGCTCCATGCTCCACAAATGAGCATAAATCTCACAGGAGTGGCTGCATGTAAGTAACTGTATTGTGACTGAGCTTAAATATATGCATTTCATGATGGAAAATAATAAACAAAAGATAACAGATAAATATATAGATAAAAGCTGCAGAGGGGCCGGGCACGGTGGTTCATGCCTGTAATCCTAGCAATTTGGGATGCCGAGGCGGGCGGATCACTTGAGGTCAGGAGATCGAGACCAGCATGGTCAACATGGTAAAACCCCGTGTCTACTAAAAATACCAAAAAAAAAAAAAAAAAAAAAAATCAGCCTGGCATGGTGGCGTGCATCTGTAGTCCCAGCTACTCAAGAGGCTGAGGCACAAGACTGCTTGAACCTGGGAGGCAGAGGTTGCAGTGAGCAGAGATCTTGCCACTGCACTCCAGCCTGAGTGACAGAGTGAGACTCTGTCCCCCCATCAAAAAAAAAAAAAAAAAAAAACCATGAAGAGGCAGCCAATCATTTTCACGCCTGGAGTCATGACCCCCGCGGCTCACTTGGTGTAGACATGTTCCTAACGACACTCAGAGGCAGCCAATCATTTTCACTCCTGGAGTCATGACGCCCGCAGCTAACTTGGTGTAGACATGTTCCTAACCACAGAGTTTTATTTTCCTCTTCATCATGCCCTGGTTTTGCTGACCCTTCTTTGCTCATTTACAGTCTGAGAAATTGTTATGCTGCATAATTCCCGAAGGATGGATTAGGGGGACGAATCATAACTAATCCCTGTGACATCAAACCTGGGATACTAACAGAACATTCTTCCAAATATATGCACCTCTATGGGCTTTTCCCTTTGTTATTGTAACAAAATCCAGTTATACTATAATTGCTATATTGCAAATTTAACAGTGTATCATAGACAAACTTATCTTTCCATCCCCCAAGTTACATTGGCACATATGCAATTTTATATTGACGGGTGCTGTATTTTTCATACTTTTTTTTTTTTTTTTTGCTTCCTCCTCTTTACCCCTCTAAATCCTACACCCCTTGACATTCGCCATCACCCCTACTCACCACACAGATACACCGAGCTCCTCTGGTAAACTCAAAACAACCTGGTATGTATCCATCCATAATTTCCTCCATATTGATATAAATACCTATGAGCATGATTCCATATATGCATGCATGTACTTTTTCATAACATTTGTATAAAGTGTTGTGGTCAGTATTTGCTTTACAAAAAAAAATTAGATCTTTTATCTTCATCTTATTCACTCAACGGCTCTGTGTGGAAACCTCACTGAATTAATTGGCATAAATCAAATACATCTTTTAGGGCTGCAAAATATCACAAGATGTATTTACACTTCCTGATGAGCACTCATGGTCTCCAGGAGTCCTTTGGGTCACTATGAACAATGTTACTAGGACATCCTTGTGCATGGAGAATCTCACGGTACTGGTGTTTCTGTGGGATAGTCAGAAGTGGGTTGCTAGGTGATGTGGCATAGGTATACTTAATTTGCATAGAACTTGGCATCTCATTCTAAAAAAAAATATTGTAAGTTTCTATCTCTGACAACACTGTATCTGTGCCCGATTTCCCACATAGCCCTGCTTGCCAGTGATTAGTGTTACTGCTTTTTAAAATTTTTACTAGTATGATAGATACCAGTGATATATCACTGCTGTGTTAATTGGGACTTTCCAGTCTGCTTGCAGTTTTAAACGTTAATTCGTGTGTTCAGTGGTTATTTTCATTGCTCTTCTATGACCTGCTAAGTCATAACCTTTGCTTATTTTTCTATTTGTCTTTTTCTTTTAATTTGTAAGAACTCCCTATATAGGACATAAATTAGCAAGTATATTTTCCCAAAGCTACCACTCTGTTGACTTTATTGGAATTTTTGTCATCTCTCTATGAAACTTTAGGCAGCTGGTCTTGACTAAAACAGTACTCAAATCTCTGAGTAGAAAAGCAGTTGGGGAATTTGTGTTCAGGGGCACAAAGCTGGGTGATAAAATCTTCATAAAATATTCTTATTTTATTTTGTGAATGACATTCTTACATTTATTTATGCAGTGTTTGGTTAGTTTTTTTTTTCGTAATTTACCAATCCAGCATTTAAAATAAAAGCCAGGACCTTAACAGCACACGGCAGCCCTCCCTCACCCCTTGCATCTCTAGGTCTGAAATGAACATCATGCTGCACTCTGGATCAGCCTCCTTTCTTTCCCCTGTCTTTATGTGACTGCATCTTTTTCTGCTGTCAGGGTGCAGCCTCAACCTCCAAGGTTTAGGTAATCCTCCCACCTCCACCTCCTGAATAGCTGGGACGACAGGTGCACGAACCACGCTGAGATGGTTTTTGGTTTTTGTGAGTTTTTTTTTGTTTTGTTTTCTGTTTTGTTGTAGAGACAAGGTTTCACCACGTTGCTCAGGCTGGTCTCAAACTCTATGGCTCAAGCAATCCTCCCACCTCAGCCTCTCAAAGTCCTGGGATGACAGCCGTGAGCCACTGCACCTGGCTGAAATTCATATATTGACCTTCTTAGTGAGGCCCTGGTCCAATGGAGCTGCTGTACTGTTCAGAAGAGGAGGAGACGCCAGGGATGGGCACCAGAAGGACCCCGTGAGGATGCTGTGAGAGGGCAGCCATCTGCACACCCAGGAGAGAGGCCTGAGGCGAACCCAGCACTGTCATACCTTGCTGTGGGACTTCCAGCCTCTAGAACTGTGACGAAATCAATAGTGGTCATTTTAGCTGCCCACTGTGTATTTTTTCTGATGGCCTGAGCAGATTAACACACATGAAAGTAAAATGTGCTCTTACATTTTATTATTTTTAGACAGAGCCTTGCTCTGTCGCCATGCTGGAGTGCAGTAGGCGATCTTGGCTCACTGCAACCTCCACATCCCGGGTTCAAGTGACCCTTCTGCCTCCACCTCCCGAGTAGTTGGGACTGTAGGTACGCGCCACCACGCCCAGCTAATTTTTGTATTTTTAGTAGAGATGGGGTTTCACCATGTTGGCCAGAATGGTCTCGATTTCTTGACCTTGTGTTGGCATTACAGGTTTGAGCCACTGTCCCCAGCCGCTCTTACATATTTTAAGGCTTTTACATATTAATACATGTTAGCACCTAGTATTTGCTACTGAAGTTACGTGATCAGGTAGCGTGTGCGACGAATCTTTGGGGATCGGAGTGCCTTCACCTAACGTCACAGGGGTACGTCGCACCGACCACATGTCCCTGCCACTCATTCATGAGGCGGGGGAATCCTCTCCTGATGTCACGAGCTCTGTTCAGTTGCTCACAGTTTACTTCACTGATCAGTTTACTTATTCTCCCACCCAGGCAATACTGGCCTGATTGTGCTGACTCTCTCGGGCAAATTCCCCCCTCCCTGCTTCAGCTGTTGTCACTTTAACTCTTTCTCAGTGATTTTGAATTACTGATTTTTCAAATCATTTCTCAGGAAGTTTGGATGGGGTTGAATTTTGAACTGAATTAAGCATATGGGGATGGGGAAGAAGGCATTACACGGTGTCTTCTCTTCCTAGAATCTACAATATCAATCTATGCTGTCAAAACCTTTTGCGATGTTTTTCAAAAAGTGTTTTAAATTGTTACCTGGTTATTTATGGGGAGAAAATCCCAATTGATGTGGAATTTGATAACAAGAAGAGGCCTGTGCCACGAAACAGACCCTAAAGTGTGGAAACAGATGCCAACGTGTGGCTCAGTGGATGAGGCAGGGCGGCAGGTGGCAATGAGGAACAACCCCCCATACTTTCTGGAAGGAAAGAGGGATGCCTCAGGTCCCAGCTCTTTGTGCTTCCATCGCTGTGAGGGCATGAACCTGCCTTTTGAACATGTCACCTACCATTTTTAACGTAAAAAAAAATTGCCTTCTACTCATTAAGTCATGGAACCAGAACTTTGTAATATTTTCCTGTGATATTTGCACATAATACTATCTATGACATATATGCATCTTACATTGCACATGGCATCCTTTTAATTTATAAAGCATTTTCGCACATCCAGCTGCACACGAGCCTCTGGGAAGTTCGTGAGCTGCCCCATGACACACAACACTCTGCAAAGATGGGGAGGCAATGGCTCTGGCAGGTTGTGCCATTCTTCAGAAGCAGAAACGGAGTCTGAACCACCTGCCCTGATCCCCCAAGTCCAGTCACAGGGCCACTCACCATGGCTACCTCGATTGACATTACTAGAAAACTTGCCACTCGCCATGGTTACCTTGATTGACATTACCATGAAGATACAACTCACAGCAAATCAGGGAGCCCCCCAACCCAAAGCACAGCATTGGTGCAGCCCTGTGGGCATGCGTGAGCCCTGGGAAAAATAAACATAGTCCCGAGATGCAGAGTGGAACCTCAGTTATGAATGCATGATAAGGCTAAGACGATTATACTTATGTATAAAAATATACATATATATAAGAAATACAATAAATCAACAAATGTGGCTATGATCAAGTATTTCCTATTATTTTCCTCTTCGAATCAAGAGCTGTCAGACTTAGAAAAACCAAACCGCATAAAACTGTAGCAATTTCTCAGTAAATGTTAACTATTACTAGCCATGGCAGTGAGCCAGGCTTGTGCTAAGCCTTCTCTGTGGCGTGTGTATTTTGGCACTAGCTACATTGTATGGGCTTTTATGGATCTTTCCATTGTTTGTATTTTTTTTTTTTTTTTGAGACAGTCTTGGCACAATCTCAGCTCACTGTAATTTCTGTCTCCCAATTTCAAGCAATTCTCATGCCTCAGCCTCCCGAGTAGCTGGGACTACAGTTGTGTGCCACCATGCCCAGCTAGTATTTGTATTTTAGCAGAGATGGGATTTCACTATGTTGGCCAGGATGGTCTCGATCTCTTGACCTTGTGATCCACCTGCCTTGGCCTCCCAAAGTGCTGGGATTACAGGCCTGAGCCACCACGCCCGGCGCCATTGTTTGTATTTTTAACTTATCTTTCCATGAGTACTTTATACTTGCAAAATCATTTAAAAAATGTGTTGTTAAATGAAGAAATACACTGGGTCTGTATCTAGGCTAAGCCCAGAATACCAGGGCACGAATATGCAACCCCAGGGAGATAGATGGAGTCTGATTTGAGGTGAGCACTCTTGCCCTTGGAGTGAATTGCTTCCCTTTGAGAATTTGCCCATCATCACTCAACTCTAGTGTGAGGAGACTATCTGGTAAGTAGCCTTTTCCAGCAGACAGAAGACACCTGCAGATGCAGGTCTGGGCATCACCACCTGCAGACAGCAGCTGAAATGGAACAGCCAGACAGGCAGCACTGGGCGAAGTCAGACAAAGCCCTGGCTGTGTATCTAGGCTGTGTATCCAGCCTCGTGGCTCTGCACTCAGCTCACATAGGAGGGTCTCTCCAGAGTGATGCATGGAGGGTCTTGAATGAGGGCACCCATCCCTCCGCAGGTGCTCAGAGCACACTGCTCACCACCCTGCCTTCACTCTGCTCTCACTTTGCCCTCAGGTGCACTTCATGTGCTCCCTCTGCATCTCCCCTCCAACCCCCTCTGTTCCCAATGGCCCATCTGCCGCTGTATTTAGCCTGTGCCAGGAGTGGGCATGATCCATGGTGAGCTGTTACGTCCCTAGCAGAATGAGGACTGAGCCCAGGCCAAGAGTCCAGCAGTTAGAAGTGACAGGCAGATTCCAGAGTGCCGTCAGGGCTGTCATGGGACCTCACCAGTGACCCCAGCCAGAAAATGGACACCCAGGAATGAACAGAGAATTCAGGTATCTTCCACCACGTTGAACAACCACCACATCCCTGAGAAAAGGCAAGCGTAAAGAAAGAAAAGTAACTTTTATTGAAGCAATTATTGACCCTCGTGCTACCAATGAGAAATTGAGGTTTCAGAGATATAGGTGCCTCTTCAAAATGCACACAGATCCCAGACCCCACAGCTCCAATTCCCCAGTTCGCCCCACTCTGCCTTCCTGCTCCCCTGCCCCAGGCCAGAACACCTGCTTTCCAGCCTCTGTGCCATCTTGGGCAAAGATCCCAACTTGCCACTCCATTGCATTCCTGGAAAATTAAGGGACTGCATTAGACAGACTCTGGGTTCCTTATGAATCTAGGACTTTCTGGGTTCTACAGAGATGCTGCTCAAAGGTCACTTTGTCATGCATGAAAAGCATGTGGAAGACCATGAAGAACAGCCAATGAAACCTCTTTGCTCCAGACAATCCAAGGATTTTTTCTTAGCTGCTGAATCTTTACTGCAATGGATGACCGTACCACAAGCTGGAGGACCCAGATCAAAAGTGTTCAAGTTTAGCCGCATGCTATGCAGCAGTCCTCTGGGAGCTCCCCCTAGGGTATTAGATCTTCCTTATTGTAATGACCCTAAGTAAAGCAGGTTCCTGAAGTGAAGCTCCCTTTCCATGACTCTTCTTACCTTTTATTGTCTCTCTTTTTTTTTTTTTATTGCATTTTAGGTTTGGGGGTACATGTGAAGAACATGCAAGATTGTTGCATAGGTACACACATGGCAGTGTGATTTGCTGCCTTCCTCCCCATCACCTATATCTGGCATTTCTCCCCATGCTATCCCTCCCCAATTTATTGTCTCTTAAAAAACACCAAGATATCAGATTGCAACTACCAATATACATATAACTCAAGCTTTAATTGAAGTGAGATGAATTATTCCCACTTATGTGCTAAGGATAATGTACTATGCATAATGCCCTTTCTTAAAATGAATGATTTATAAATCATTTTAGTAGCATTTTAATCATTTCATTCTGTTTTTTAATTCAGTGTATTAATCTGCAGAGACATACCGGAGGCATCTGAAGTCTTCATGTACTTAGAAAGCAGCATACGATGGGGCACTTTCATTATTCATTAGGCGGAACGCTATAGCCACAAAGACAGAGCTTCATGTTTTTGCATCTAATATGGAAATGCCCGTAATTTATATCAAAGACTACCAGGCAAGCAGCTTGATGAAGAGACTAAGTTTTAGATATTGTTATTTGTTCACAAAGGAAAAACAGAGGCAATCCAGGTAAGTATTTCACTTAATTCATTTTATCATGCACTCCCCAGCATTTTGTGAAAGAGCTTCCTATGTGTTTTGTTGGGATTTTTCAGAAAAGGTAAGTTGAGTGATGAGAAATACACAAGTCAAGCACGCACACGCGCGCGCACACATACACACAAACCTGGCCTATGCAACACCAGGTTCAGTCAATGGCTACTTATTGAGACACTGCAGCAAGGGGCAGCTTTCACAGACAGTACACACAACACTCTGCCTGGATTTTCTACAAATAGAAGGTACATGAGTGAAGAGAAAGGCCACAAAGTGGGCAGGAGAGTCATAGAATTGAAATGTCTCTCCTGCTACCTGAGCCTCCTACAAAGAGTGTTTATTTGTAAGATGATGATTCTTCTCACTGAGTGTTTTGGTATAAAGAAATGAATATATGTGGACGTAGCAAGGATAGTTCCCAGAATACTTTTTAAGAGAAGTGGGAAGAGCGTGAAGGAGGGAAAGAAATATCCCCATGCCATCATTTCCCCTGCCCCCTCTCTCTTCCATCCCACTGTAGAATAAATGTCCCAGGGAAGAAGAGAATCTATGAGGCATGTTCAGGGGAAGCTGGTATTTCTCCTCTTGCTCCCAAAGAGTCATTGTCAGAACCCTTCTAAATGCTGATCGGCGGAGAGATTTGTGCTCCTGATACTTCTAGCCTAAAACAATAAGCTGTACCATGCCATATAGCAGCTATATATTACATGCTAACCATATTTTAGAAAACAGCATTTTTAATCCACACAGAGCCAGAAAAAAAATCTAGCCTTTTCTTGAGTCTTGAATTTGATGAACAACACTGACCACTCATACCACTGACAGGATTCACATAGCAAGGGTGTGCTGAAAATAGGCAATATTTTTTATGGAAATGTCCCTTTAGCTGAAGGGATGTAATTTAAATTCAGGATGAAAGTAAACTAAACCCTACTAAAGGGGTAAAATCCCTTATCAGGGAAATAAATATGCAGAAATTCTCCTTGAGACTGTAAAACTGAGCAAGGTGAAATCCAGGCAAGCCCATATGTTTACAGCATGGACTGATAAATGGAATAAGAAAAGGTTAACCATAACGTGATCAAATGTGCTTTGTCTTCCCCAAGGGAATGTTAATTGCATAAAGCATGCTACAATAAGCTAATTACTTACAACCTTGATGATTGTTTTTATCTGTTGATGTGTCAGAATGTATTGTCATTGCCAGTTCTTTTAAATAAAATATTGATTCTTCCACAATAAAAAGTCACAGGAAATCAGTTGCTAGATAAGGTCCCATCCTTGTCGGCAGATTTACCTACCATACTCCACATACCCCACAAAACTCCATGGGCAGACTCCCCCACAACTCCTGCTGACACAAGAAAAGAACATTCCCATGTTGAATTATGGTAAACACGTTTTGTTTTTACTTCTAGAGGATATGTCTTCTGTTTTCCGTAATTCCCTGGTATTAAAAAAATTCCAGGACTCAATCCCAGAGGTAGCAGCATTGTTGTCATCAACCTGGGAGGTACATCATTGTCACAGTCATCACCATCACCACCATTATCATCACACCATCGTCACCATTACCATCATCATCACCATCACCATTGTTATCACCACCATCACCATTATCACAACTATCATCATCACCATCATTATCATCATCACCACCGCCATCATCACTGCCACCATCATCATCACCATCACCACCATCAGCACCATCATCATCACTACCACCATCATTACCATCACCACCATCACTACCACCATCATTACCATCACCACCATCACTACCACCATCATTACCATCACCACCATCACTACCACCGTCATTACCATCACCACCATCACTACCGCCGTCATTACCATCACCACCATCACTACCGCTGTCATTACCATCACCACCATCACTACCGCCGTCATTACCATCACCACCATCACTACCGCCGTCATTACCATCACCATCATCATCACCTTCACCATCAGCACCACCATTATCATCACTGTCATCACCACCATCATCACCATTGTAATCATCACCATTATTAACACCATATCACATCCCAACCACATCACTGCCATCATTATCATCACCATCACCACCACCATCACCACCACCACCACCACCACCACCACCATCACCACCACCACCACCACCACAACCACCACCACCACCACCACCACCATCACCATCACAACCACCATCACCACCATCACCACCACCACCACCACCACCACCACCATCACCACCACCATCATTATCACCATTACTATTATCACCATTACCACTACCATCATTACCATCACCATCATCATCAGCTTCATCATCAAAACCATAATTATCATCACCATCATCACCATATTACATCCCAACCACATCACCGCCATCATTATCATCACCATCTCCACCACAATCACCGTCGTCATCGTCACTGTCACCATCATCATTTTCACTATTATCATTATCATCACCATCGCCATTATCACTACCTTCATCATCAAATCTTATGTCAGCTGCCCTTAAACACTGGATGGTCACTTTCTTACTAATTCTCTCATCAGACTATGTAATAAGTACTATTGTCATCTTCAGTGAGAAAAGTGAAGTTAAAGAATTGTTAAGTAAACCTTCCAAGATTTTAGAGTTTGTAACAGATATCCATTTTTTAATGTTCATGAAATCACAAATTACAATCACATTCACAGTATATTTTCAAATAAATAAATGACACAAACACAAGCTGCTCACCAAAAATGGCCTACATTTATATAGGCCCCATGTAACAAATCAACAAGCAAAAACACAGCCCCATTAAAAAGTGGGAAAAGGACCCAAACAGATACTTCATGAAAGAAGAAATACAAGCAGCCAACAAGTATATGAAAAAACGCTCCACATCTCTAATAATCAGAAAACAATGCAAATCTAAACCACAAGATGCCTTCTCACATCAGTCAGAATGCCATCATTAAAAAGTGAAAAAAAGCAACACATGCTGGCAGAGAAAAGGGAAGGCTTAAACACCACTGGTGGGAATGTAAATTAGTTCTGCCTCTGTGGAAAGCAGTTTGGAAATTTCTCAAAGAAGAATTCAACTACCATTTAACCCAGCATATCATTACTGGGCATATATTCATAAGAAAATAAACCATTATACCAAAAAGATACATGCACTCCTATGTTCACTGCAGCACAATTCACAGTACCAAAGACCTAGAGTCAACTTTTGTGCCCATCAACGGTGGACTGGACAAAGAAAATGTGGTGCAAATATACCATGGAATACTACACAGCCCTAAAAATGAAGCAATCATGTCCTTTGCAGCCACATGAATACAGATGGAGGCTATTATCCTAAGTGAAATAATGCAGGAACAGAAAACCAAATAACACACATTCTCATTTATAAGTGGGAGCTATACATCGTGTACCCATGGATATCAAGATGGAAAAACAGACACTGGGATGATGGAGGGAAGGAAGTGAGCAAGGGTTGAGAAACTAACTGTTGGGTACTATGCTCACTTTCTGGGTGACAAGTTCAGTCGTACTCCAAACCTCAGCATCACACAATATACCCATGCAACAAACCTGCACAGATACCCTCTGAATCTAAAATAAAAGTCAAAATTATTTTTTTAATCTACATACTATAAACTGTTGCTACTACTTGAACTAGTTATTTTGCAAATAAAGTTTTGCTAGTAATTAAATAGAAATTTCCATTTAAATAAGTGAAAATTACCAGACTATCTCTGTTATGCTGTCAAATTGTAAGTGTTCAGAGCAAAAAATAAGTTTTAAAAAATTAACTGAAAAGGAATTTCCAATGACAGAAGAAAGCCTGGTTCATTCTATTACATGCACAGTTGTTACATCTGTAGAAAGATAGAACAATGTCTGCACAACATTGTGACGTGAAAAAAAAGTTTGAAGCACAGTACACATACGCTGCAGTGCCCGTAAAAACACAGGTGACTGTACATTAGGGATTCAATAATAAAATTATGACATAATTGGTGGAACAGGTGGAATTACAGATTAGTAATTCTTTTATCTTAGTAAAACTATTATCTATTTTTAAGTAGCTATTATTGCAAAATCCTGGAGAATTTTGTCATCAATCTCTAATGGACCTTTTATATTTATTTTCATCCATTTTCTAAATGCCTTCTTCTAATCCTAATTCTGACCCTAAAACAGGGATCTACCTTTCAGAAGTAAATGCCAAAGTGTGAAGCTTTCCTCCATGATTTCAAGTGCAAGGGTGTATGAAGATCAGGTGGCCGAAATTTTCCCCCACACGTGACATTCTGGATTACAAATGCCTCACACACATCTTGAGAAAAGGAGCTTAGAGTTCAGATTTCTGCTTTCGTGGGATGTAAGTTCCTCATGGGCACTTTGATCTTCAAGACTCTGTTGGCTAGCCAGTTTTTACTATCTAATTGCTAAATAACAGCGCATTTTCACTCTTCACTTTGATGAAGAAGGAGCATTTTAGAGTTGGGGCTGGAGTAAGAGAAGCTAACAGAACATTCAAGAGGACTAAGCTATAGTGGCATAAAAGAAGTAATGCTCCCTTAGCCAAGATCATCATTTATCCTAATACTTTTCTTCCCTTTTGTCTGTCTCTGCTTATATCAAAAGTGTGGCTTTATCTGCATGTGGCTATGTTTACAGCACAGGGGAAACCAGTCACCTGCAGTGGTAGCCCTGCCAGTTGACATTAATGAAGTTTCTGTCCACCCTAACCCTAGTGACCATTAACAACATCTGTGAAGCAAAGCCCTGCTTTCCCAGAGCTGCCTTTGTCAGGTGGCTTCCTAGCTCCTTATGTGTCTAAATATTTTTGGGTTTTCTATTGTCATTGACACATTCCAAAACTGTGGAATACAAGCCAGGTAAGTTGTTGACTGAATCACACTGAGATACATGCATTTCTGCATGGTATCTTCCATTCCTTGCTTAGCAAATATCTTCCAGGCAGGAAGGTATCCAGCTTCTTTAAGGGCAGGGCATTGCATTATCTAGCTTCTATTCCCCGTTCCCTTGGAATATTAGAGCCTCAGTAAAGGATATTTACTATTCTTTTTTTCATTCTTCAAGAAAAGTCTGTCACTCAACAAGTTACAAATCAAGTGAACTGATAGGTGACCTTTCATTATATTCTAGTCATCTCTTTCTGACACAACATTCTGGTCTCTTGGTCTCTTGGTGTTGTCTTGCATGGGATCTCACCATTGCTCATGGTTAATCTCATTCTTATGACTGATTTTTCAGCAATTTCAATTTCAGAAGATAAACTAGTTCCCAAATTTCAATTTAGTCACCTTGTTAGAAATCATTCATTTGCCTGTTCTCCCTGCCCTAAAAATGTTCCTCTCCAGAATAAAAGCCATTCTTATCCATGTATGTGCTCAGGGTCTGGAACCATTCCCTTCCCAGTGAGATAGGGAAGCTGGGGTCCATGTTCAGGGAATCATGCTTGCTTGGCAGTGCTCTTGTGTCCTTGTGGCCCAGATGCAGTAAATGGTCACAGTTTTTTTCCTAGGTGGCTCCCACACCACCATCAAGTTCTGCAGGAGAGTCACATATTATTCTCTGTGCATGAGTTTCTTCATGATTGCTCTCTCAACTTCCACCTCCACCCTAGGAATTCCTGTACTGGGATTTACCACTCTCTAAAATTCTTTTTTATACTAAGCACTTAATACTTTCAAAGTCTTAAAAATGTAAAAAAACTGTAAATATTTATGTTCTATGAAAATAAATGAAGCATTAAACATGCAATAAATGAAAGCAAATATGAGGCTGTTATGCAATGTGTCCTTAAATTTTGCCTATTAAATGCTGTGAAACATACAAATATATGGAAATTTATAGAGGATCTATTGTTGGTTTGCTTCATACAGAAGTAAAAGGAAGTTAATTCATTAATTTCTAATGCATTTTCAGCAGCCATTCTATGCTGGCACTGGGGAAGTTAATTCATTAATTCCTAATGCATTTTCAGTAGCTATTCTATGCTGGCACTGGGGATGTTAATTCATTAATTCCTAATGCATTTTCAGTAGCTATTCTATGCTGGCACTGGGGAAGTTAATTCATTAATTCCTAATGCATTTTCAGTAGCTATTCTATGCTGGCACAGGGGATGTGAGGATCGATAATGTCAAGTTCATGCACCCAGAACGTCTCATTCGTTAATGTCTGTTTAAACCAGGTACTAAGATTTCAACAAGACTCACATGAATCAGGATGAGCCGAAAGCCTGCTTTCCGATCTATTTTAAGACTCCTCAATAGACACCTTCGTGATATACCAGCCTTGTATTTGGAAGATAAGAACACGAATAGGGTATCTAAGATTGGAGACGGAGCAGAGTGTGGAGGGGATGGTTTTTAACCCACTCTCCACAATATAAGTTAAACATATACAGCTTTTGGTACATTGATAGTGGTATATTAATTTGAATTTATAGTGAACTATTATAGCACAATCATTAGCTGTTTCTATCAAATTAAACTTTGTCTGCATAGTAGACATAATCCATGGTAAATAAAGTACAGGAGATTTTTAAACAAAATATTTTAACAATGTAGAAATAGGTGCTTTGATTTATGACTAAATAGTGAAAAATAAAATCTATAGGGCAAATTTAATTTGCATGAAATAAAACATGGACTCTAATAATGATGCACATATACCCACTTCTCACTTCCTTCTGATTTTTCTCCTTTCTCCATTTTCATACATTGACACAAATTCCATGAGTAAAACTTGATTTTAAATATCGTTCTAAACTAAGTATTTTTTCTAAGATAGAATCTTGCTATTTTGCTCAGGCTGAAATTAAACTCCTGAGCCGGAGAGATCCTCCTACCTCAGCCTCCCAAGGTGCTGGGATTACGGGTGTGAGCCACCTCACCTGCCCTAGGAAAGTACTTTTTACAGCAGATAAAGAAGCTGACAAAATTATTCTTAATTTAAGGAACAACAATTATACTGAGTTGCAAGAATGACACAGGAGGAAGGGGCTTTTGCTTTTGAAAAGATGATTATCCCAGAGTTCAGAGACCAAGTGTGGAGTCCTCATAGGCTGGAGTGTTAGACAACTCGGGCTCTGAAAACACTACTCTCAAATTTAGGAGTATTTATACTATTGAGTTTCGTAAGACACATAAATATAAATGTCATTAGGAAAGTGTTCTCTCAGTTGGAGCTGGGCAGGATGCCTGCTGTGTGCAAGGATCCTTCCTACCAGTTGCACGAGTTACTGCTAAAGTCATCAGCTGCACCCCTTCCTCTCTTAATCACTGGCCCACTGTCAGCACAAAATGCCCCACACTCACCAGTCTTCCATTGTCCCTCACAATTAGGACTATCGCTATTCTGGAGATAAAACTGTATCACCCTTTCTATTCTGAGAAACAGACACAATGACAACATTATACAAAATCAATCTCTCACAACCACTAACATTTTCCAGAAGTCAAAAATCACCTTCAAAATAAAAAATGTTGTTCTAAAATAAGTTTGTTTTTTTTTTTTGAGATAGGATCTTTCTATTTTGCTCAGGCTGATCTTAAACTCCTGAGTTGGAGTGATGCTTCTGCCTCAGCCTCCCAAAGTGCTTGGAATACAGGTGTGAGACACCACACTTGGCCTAGGTAAGTACTTTTTACTGCAGGTAAAGAAGCTTGATAAAATTATTCTTAATTTAAGAAACTGAATTTAAAAGAAATCAGTATCTGCTCTGAGGGAAAACATTTCTGCCTACTGAAAATTGAATGAAGATGACAGTAGGATAAGTTGCAATTTCCTAGAAATGTGTGAGGCACAATTCAGTTTGAGGATGTAAAACAAAGTATCCATCAGATCTGAAAAACTGATGAAGTTTGAAAATCCACAACTAGTGAGGCTCGTGCCATTCAAAGACCAAGTGGGATAGCCGTCAAATTCCATATCACACCTGCCCCAACTTTGCTCCGTTAAGTTGGGCAAGATAGTTGTTGAATCTCATAGTCAACCCTGCAGAAGAGCTACTGTCTCAACCTCCCAAATAAGGAAGCGAAGTCAGAGAGAACTGGGATAATTTACTTCAGGGCTCTGGCACTGATCATGACATCGTCATAAGCAAACAATCAGCTGACATCATTTTCATTATTGAAACATACGGTGGTGGAAACAAACAGGGGTTGCATATTTTGTGCTGAACTCTCAGTATTTGGAACTTGAGAATTTAAATCAAATCAGCTGATTGGAGCAGCAATCAATGTACTTGAATTTATTTCACTCCTCCAGCCAATGAGATGTTGATGATGTGGAGACAGACAAATATGTTTTAGGTGATTCTAAAAACAGCACAATTCTACCCAGACACAAATAAATCCTGCACACCAAATAGAACAATTGAGAATATTTCCTCTCTGCAAGATCACTCTATAAAAATTTTTCTACCATCCTACTAAAAATGAGATATGAGATGTCCCAGTAACCACTGGAGACAGTAGGGAAGCTGCTAGCCCTCTGATTTGGGAAAACAGCAGGTGAATGAATGTTAGGTCAGAGAAACTTTCTGAAGAGCATCTGCGTGTTTGCTGAACGAAGTCTGTGCCAACCATGGAAAACTTAACCAAGTTCTATTGTTCACTTTGCCTCAGGAGAGCCAACCTTTTATTATGTGGGGATAACTGTATCCTTTGTATAAATTTACAAGTATTTCCTAGATACTAAACCTGTGCCAAAATTTCCCCTTTTCTATTTCCCCTTTTCTCTTTTCATGCCAACCACATCACTGTTCACAGACCACATCACAGAAAATGACTGGTGGGTCTCCCCCCACCAGCTCGCCTCAAGGTTACTACCTCCTGCATCCTTAAGGCTCTATTCTGTACCTCTGCTATCACACCCCTCTTAGTATGTTACTTCCTTGATTTTTCATGTACCTGCCTCCCCAGCTAGAGAGAGGGGCTTTGTTATGAAGAATACATGATAAACTGCCTCAAACAGCAACATGGTGGATAGAGTTAAATGAGGCAAAGGATTGATGCTGTAAATGTCATTATTCCTATTCCAAAGCAGGACACCAGGTAAGCCCATGACTGGAGGAGGAAGGAAGAAGAGAGGCTGGAGGCTGTTCCCTCAGCAGGTGGAGAGGCTGGTGGGTTAACCAGCCTCAGGAGGTCAGCAGAAGGTGGCCACTGGCCTCCGTTTTCCTCCCTCCCTGGGCCACTAGAAGGAAAAGGCAAGGGGAAAAGAATGGTGAAGCCACAGCTTCAAGGGAGGTTTGCAAATGTCTGCTTCCTGCAATTTGTGGGTGGGGGGGGGACAATGAAGCTTTGGGCTCAGGAGAGCACTTTTCCCTGAGACTGTGGGAGGGCAAGCTCTGAGCACTACGTGTGGCTTGTTCAGGAACTGGCACTGTCTACATGCTGTGGGAGGAACTGAGAGCACGCAGTGAATTTCTTTGCAGTTTTGGCTAATTTTGACCTAAGCAACTATAGTACCTTCAAGCTGCTGTGCCTGTATATATGACAAAATAGACCTCACTCCGATGAAAGTTGATGTTTCCATCGCCATACGTGCTGGACATTCTAATGCTTGCGTTCAGCTCGTGTTTCATTGTTTAAGACTTTACTTTTCTCAACTGAAAGGATGTTTTTAACTGCTTGAACAAATCAGACCTTACTAATTGGGTCTCATCAGGTCTAATGCTAAAGAAATAAGATAAATTAGCCTTTTGGAAAAAATACTATAAACATGAGAGAGATAATTACAAGGTATCAATTGTGAAACTGATTAGATTAATTGTTCCAGGCAGTATATGGTGTTGCACTGTTTTAATTAAACTCATAATCCTGAAATATTCTGCCAGGTGGGATATAAAGTAACCAGAAGAAAAGATTCTGAAAGCTATTTAAAATCAAGAACAAAAACATATAAAGTTTCTTATCCCATGAAGCCTTTTACACATAGTGATGGTTCAGTGTATATAATAAATACCAAATTTATATGGAAACACCCACACACATTAAATATTTAAAAGAAGAGACAATGATTCAACAAAGAGAGATCTTGCCATGGCCAGGTGACGGTGGGTGGCTTTGTGACAGGGCTAGATCCTGAACTGGCAGGTGCAGAAATGCCTCAGAATGCCAAATAATACTGCATCTGCCCACAGTTACAGCCACTTCCCAGGGGCAAGGCACTGCATAGCCTCACAGTTCCTCAATGAGTGAAGGTACTCAGAAAATAACACTATTTTTTAAATTTATTTTACTTTAAGTTCTGGGGTACATGTGCAGAACATGTACAGTTGTTACATAGGTATATATGCGCCATGTTGGTTTGCTGCATCCATCACCCCGTCACCTACATTAGGTGTTTCTCCTAATGTTATCCCTCCTCAATATCCCCACCCCCCTGCTCTCTCTCCCCCTAGACCCCCAGCCCCTGTCAGGCCCCAGTGTGTGATGTTCCCCTCCCTGTGTCCATGTGTTCTCATTGTTCAACACCCACTTAGTAGTGAGAACATGTGGTGTTTGGTTTTCTGTCCTTGTGTCAGTTTGCTGAGAATGATGGTTTCCAGCTTCATCCATGTCCCTGCAAAGGACGTGAACTCATCCGTTTTTATGGCTGCATAGAACCAACCCAAATGCCCATCAATAACACTATTTTTAACCCACTATTCTCAAATAATCTACAAACATTTATTAAACTGAAATTGTAGAAACTTGACAAAAATGGCCAATTCAATGGAACTATGAATTGTCATAACTGACATGTAAATAATACCACAATTTTGACAAAGCTCTTCTGTGAATATTTTTCTTATTCTAGATATCAAATACATCGAAGGGAATACAGATAAACTTGCTGAGACTTAGCCCAAATCTCTGCTACCCTGGTGAGATTTTTCTGTCTTTGAATAGATATGATGGTATTTGATGTATTCTTCTATCCCTTTGACCTTGCAAGAAATATTAGGTAACAACCACATTTTTGTCATGCATTGACAATTTTGCTCAAACATTATTACGTATGGAAATAGCAGTCTGAGTCCATCCTTTCCTTGGGAAGTCCTCATTTTACTTAGATTACTTACTCAAGCAACCATCAAGTTCCATCTATCGGCCACAGCAAACAGTCTTGTCAAACTATGGAGTGACTAATTTTACCATCCTGCAGATGAGAAAATGAGAGTCCCTGGCTCACAACTGACATTGCTACAGACTTTGAAACTCAAGACTTTCTGATTCCAAAATCTCTAGACTTTGTCCTTGCCTTCACATTGGATGGCACCCAAAGAGCAAAAATATTAAAATGTTGCCAAATGTTAATTTATACAACTTCTTAAGCTTTTCCTAAAAGGCACGTCTACTGGTGACAAGCTTCCTTAGCTTTTGTTTATCTGAGAATGTATTTATTTGTCTTTCATCTTTGAATGACAGAATTGCTGACTATACTATTCTTGGTCAGAAGGATTTTTTTCTTTCATCACTTTGACTATATCATCACACTACCTTCTAGCCTGCAAAGTTTCTGCTTATAGTCTTATGAGAGTTCCTTTGTACCCAGCAAGTCACTTCGTCTCACTACTTTGAAAATTCTCCCTGTCTACTGGCAATTTGATTATAGTGTGTCTCAGTGTGGATCTCTTTGTATTCATCTGACTTGGTGTTTGACTTCTTAGATTGAGATTTCTATTTCTTTCCCCATGTTTCAGAAGTGTTCAGCCATTATTTTCTTGAATAAGCTTCCTGCCCTGCTCTCTTCTCTTTCTTCAACTCCAATAACATGTGTATCCACTTAATGGCATCCCACAGGTAAAGCAATGACAAGGACAATGCCATCCCAGGGTCATCAGCTGGGTCACATGCATCTGCTGTGTTCAAGAATGCAGAGACCTCTGTGAGCACATAAAGCATCACAGGGACCACAACAGAAAATTCACAGCCTTCCCAGAGAAAAATTCAGCAAAACCTGCTGAAGCGGGTGCATAATTTCTTCCACCCAGCAGTTCCACATTTACACTTAAATCATAGAAAACTCTCATAAATATTCACAGAGATAATAAAGATGCTTATTGAATTCTACCTACAGTATCAAAATTAGAAACAACCTAATTATTTCTCAGTAGAAAAATGTAGAACTACTTAGGCAGATAAAGCATAAAAAGAGGGCCCAGCATGGTGACGCACACCTGTAATCTCAACACTTTGGGAGGCCAAGGCGGGAGATCACCTGAAGTCAGGAGTTTGAGACCAGCCTGGCCAACTTAGCAAAACCCCGTCTCTCCTAAAAATACAAAAATTAGCAGGGCATGGTGGCAGATGCCTGTAATCCCAGCTACTTGGAAGACTGAGGCAGGAGAATCACTTTAAACCCAGGAGACAGAGGTTGCAGTGAGCTGGAATCGTGCCACTGCACTCCAGCCTGGGCAACAGAGCGAAACTCTTTCTCAAAAGAGGGAGAAAGAGAGAGAGAGAGACAGAGAGAGAGAGAGAATAAAAAGAGGCAAGAGAATATTATGTACCAACTTCAAGCAAGACAGTGGTAAATTCTGGAGTGGAAGAGAGGAGAAGGATGGGTGTCCAGGTTTAACTACCTCTAATATTTGTGTACACATGCACATGTATGCTTCCTTCACATGTTTTTCGGAAGTGTTCTAAGTGTTTTTAAGTTTTAATTATAAAACTAAAATACATCAATGCATCGTAAACAAAGATGGGAGAGAGAGAAAGGGAAGGAAGAAAAACAAAAAGACAGTACCCAGCAAAAATTGCCACAATTATCCCTTAGAATTTACAAAGCAGCACAGTTGTTCTTGATTTGGTTATGTACAAACAGAACAAGCTCAGCTGAGTTGATGAATTATAATATATGCAGCTATGTTTGTTTTAATATGTGCCAGGGCAGACTTACAGATGATTTTTAACTAGATATTTCCTCAGATGTCTTTAGTAATGCCAGGTGGGCTAATAAGGACGAATCTAGCAGAAACTGATGAGATCTGCTTCAATTTGTTTGTACTTTAAGTAATATTGATGGAGCACCTGCCGCGGGCCAGGCAGGACTCTCAGAGCAAAGTTGCAGCCGTGAAGAACACAGGTGTGCTGCCCTCATGGAGCCACAGCACGTAAACAGTAATGATTCCACGTGTTAATTGCCTAGCACATAAATAGTAAGGATTTGCGTGTTAATTGCCTGCGTGTTTGCAATAGTGCTGTAAGTTTACTGGAAAACAGAGTTAGTGAGTGTAAATATTTCTTATATGACCTTGTGAACATTCACTCTTTCGCTCAGTAAATCCTTTGCTCATGGATAATTCTAAGCAAAATTTATCTTGGTGCCAAACTAAGTTCTCTCACATTTCACAGTAAAGGGCCCAAAGAAAGTAAGATTGTACCAGCACTGTGTTTATCAGCTAATAATGTGAACTGGTGCTGTAATTAATGCAGTATCCACCCACTGATGCACTGTTTTATTCCAACCCTTAGTGAGCAGCTAGTCTGTGCCCTGATGACACTAAGAGGCAGAGGAGCCCAGGGCTGGGTGGTCTCAAATGCTCAGGGAATGAACGATGGAATGAATGAATGGTGTCACTGCTTGGACAGAGGCAGGACGTGTTGTCTGGAAACACTGTAAAGCGGGTAGCAATGGTGTAGACATGGAACAGTTTTTAAAAGCTTGCTTATGTCCGGGCACAGTGGCTCACACCTGTAATCCCAGCATTTGGGAGGCCCAGGCCAGTAGAGGGCTTCAGCCCAGGAGAAACCAGCCTGGGCAACATGGTGAAACTCCGTATCTACTAAAAATACAAGAATTAGCCGGGCACAGTGGTGCACGCCTGTAATCCCAGCTACTCTGAAGGCTGAGGCACGAAGATCACTTGAGCCTGGGAGGCAGAGGTTGCAGGGAGCCCGGATAGAGCCACTGCAATCCAGCCTGGGCGACAGAGGCGGACTCTGTCTCAAAATAAATAAATACATGAAAACACAAATAAAACCCTGCTTGTACTCAGGGAGCCTAGTTGATCGATAAATAGAAAGACTTAGGTTTTTTCTTTTCCATTGTTTTAATCTTTAAAAGAAAAAAACATGGAAATACGTACCTGCAAGATTTCCTCTATTGGGGGCAAAAGAACAGAAGCCGTCCTGAAAACAGAGCCACTCTGTGGCAGCAAACAGCAGACTGGAGGTGGGGCGGGAAGGTGCCCACCTGTGGGGCAGTTTCTGCGCATCTGATGGAGCAGGCTCTGCCCGGTGCAGGCCCCACCCACCCGGCGGAGCCTGCCACGCCCACCTGATAGAGGGCCCCGCCCACCCGTTGAAGCAGTGAAGCAGCTGCCTGGGCCCCCAGTCTCTGGCTGGCTGCAGCCCGCCTGAGGCTTCCACAACCAGCACACAATCCCTTTCCCAGCAAGAGGTCCACGCTGGGCCCGGGCTCCCTTCTGTGCCTCCAGGGAGCTTTAGGTCGCTGGTGCCAGAGCCCCAGAAGACTTAGTCTTTTTTTTCTTTTCTTTTCTTTTTTTTTTTTTTTTTTTGAGTTGGAGTTTCGCTCTGTCACCCAGGAGTGCAGTGGTGTGATCTCGGCTCACCGCAACCTCCGCCTCCAGGGTTCAAGCAATTCTCCTTCCTCAGCCTCCCGACTTGCTGGGATTACAGACGTGCGCCACCACGCCCAGCTAATTTTGTATTTTTAGTAAAGACAGGGTTTCTCCATGTTGGTCAGGCGGGTCTCAAACTCCCGACCTCAGGTGATCCGCTCACCTTGACCTCCCAAAGTGCTGGCATTACAGGCGGGAAGCAACACATCTGGCCTGAGTCTTATTTTGCTCCTGGGTCTATCCCGCATGCATGCATGTCATGGCCCCTTTTGCCGTCCCCACCGTCCTGACATCCAGCCTGGCACTGCCTCAGCACCTGCCTGGGAGGCACGCTCTGGCTCATGAGCGATCTCACCTGGGCTGGGTCCTGGGCTCTTCTCTCTCCTGTCCGGGCCTGATTTCTGCTGGTTGCAGGTGAGTCCTGCACTATCAGGACTCACCTGCTCAAATACCACCTGCTTCTTAGATTCTCACTAAGTGGGCACTTGGAGGCCAGCCATCCTTGTTAGTATAGTGACCTGGTACTTTACACGTTGTTAATGGTTTGACTAGGACATGGGAAGGAGGAGGAAATAGACAAATGGTGAGGGCTGCTGTTACAGACAGGTGTCTGAATTGCTGGTGCACTGTCTGCTATCACTGAACCAAGAGAAGCTCTCCAATGGACTTGAGATTTCTACCAACTGACTTGGACAGGGAGGCACGAGCGGTCAGCACAGAAGGCCCAGGGCATGGGGTGTGTTTATTCCTAGCCCTCAGCACATCTAAAGCTCAGGAGCAGAGATTTTGAATTTGCTAGTCATCAAAATGAGAAAGACAGAAACTAAAATGCCTTAAAACTTAAGATCTGAGAAGTAGCTTAGAAAACCTTTGAACTACATGATTGCAACTGAAAAACAAAGAACCAAGAACCTGTGGGGTAGAACCCTTGTGGCAAAGAGCAGCATACAAGACAAAACCCGAGCCTGTGACAGAAGGATGTGGTGGTGGGGGGGTGACTGAGGGGGTACAAACAGCGGGGTCTGACCAAGGGGTGTGACGGAGGGGTGTGACTGGGGGGTGTGATTGGGGGAGCGTGACCAAGGAGTGTGACTGGGGGAGTGGGGGCCACAGGCAGAGAAAGCAAAGTCCTCTTGGGCATGTGAATGGAGCTTGATTTGAGAACTGCTAACCCACCTTTTACAGAGAAGAAAACCGAGGCACAGAAAAAGAAAAGCGATTTGGCCAAGGGTGCAGTGTTAGTCTGTTTTTGTACTGCTATGTGTACTGCCTGAGACTGGGTAATTTTTAAAGGAAAGAGGTTTAATTGACTCACGGTTCAGCATGTCTGGGGAGGCCTCAGGAAACTTGCAGTCATGGCAGAAGGCAAAGCAGAAGCCAAGCACCTTCTTCACAAGGCAGCAGGAAGGAGAAGTGCCGAGTGAATGGGGAAGGGCCCCTTGTAAAACCATCAGATCTCGTGAGAACTCACTATCAGGAAAACAGCATGGGGGAAACCACCCCCATGATTCAATCAGCTCCACCTGGTCCCCTCCCTTGACAGGTGGGGATTCTGAGGATTCTGGGGATGACAATTCAAGGTGAGATTTGAGTGGGGACACACCATCAGGTGCACAGCCCAGCCTCTGACAGAGCCAGGACCAAAGCTGGATTCTGTGTTCTTCCCAGTACACTCTGGGGTTCATTGCTTTTTTACAACAATATATTAAAAGAAATGACGTTTGTGTTACTGGGAAGTAGACTCACATCTTAGTAACATAAAATTAGATATGAATTAATGTGAATGAAGAACCAGAGTGGAATCCAGGAATTAAAGCAGTGCAGAGGAAGTGGGGGGCTGGGTGTTTCTTTTAGTGTCATAAAATTCAGTTTAGGATTATCTACTTTAATTTTCATTTTAATGCACCTTTTTAATACACTCTTTTGTTATTCCCCTTCAATATACCTTTTAAATATGCCCCCTGCATTTAAAAAATATGGTCAAGATGCCACAGGTAAAATGATGTCTAAGTAGGATATTATTTTTAAGCCAGTGAAAAATGAGACTATTATATGTAATCTTTCCTTCCATTCACTATTTAACCACAGCTCAAAAAGGCAATTAAAAAACTAAAGACCACAAGTGTTGACCCTGTGTGGTCTTTGCTAATCAAAGGACGAGAGAAGTTTCTAATGGCTTCCAGCCACTGCTTTTCCCAAACATGAGAAGTCTTTCTGACAATCGAGAGGCAGAACCACCATGAAGAAAATGCTCAAGGACATACCAGGACACTGGGGTGAACACAGTGCCCTGAAGACCCAGAAACTCCTCATTCAGGTCCTGCCTCGCCCTGTGATAACTTTGCACTATCATATGCTTAATGTGAAATATTTGAATGCTGTAATTTACTGCTTTGAAAAATGAGTGAGCCCACTGCCTTTGACATGCCTCTTTGAAACATGGAATATTTAAAATTCATACCCAAACTTAATGTACAGATAGATAACACATTTTTATGGCTTCACTGATGTATTAAGAGCCTTGTAATATCTCAAAAGGTATGTTTTATCCCTCCTAATGTGTATCATGTGCAGATTAAGAAGCTCTATTATTGCCTTCAAAATGATCTGCTATTTAAAATTCATACCCAAACTTAATGTACAGATAGATAACACATTTTTATGGCTTCACTGATGTAATAAGAGCCTTGTAATATCTCAAAAGGTATGTTGTATCCCTCCTAATGTGTATCATGTGCAGATTAAGAAGCTCTATTATTGCCTTCAAAATGACCTGCTATTTCCTGGAAACTGTAATTTGCTGGACCTGTCCTTGTCACTGGGGTAAGTATAATGCCTTTAATAATCTTCCATTCACTAAGTGATGTGTTCACATCAAAAAGACGGATCTGGCTTGGTGGTGCGGGCGGGCACTCGCTGTCTGTTCTCCCAGTGACATCTAGAGGCTTCCCTCCCTGGAGCAGAGTGAAGCGGGTTGGAGGACTTTTGTCCACGTTCACTGAATTTAGTCATAAGAATGTTTTAAAAGCTGAGAATGAGAGCATCTCAGGGCACCATTACCTTACAGTGTGACTCCCAAGGGGTGCAGGGAGAAACCAGGTGAGAGGCAGTGTCCACAGGAAAGCGTCTGGGCAAATCATTTCAGGATACAGAGAAGCCACCGAGAGCTCTCCCATAAAGTGCCACCCTCCGTCGAGTTCAAAACTCCAAGACACTGTGAACTAGCCTTCAAAGGGCTTTTATACACAGTACCTTTTCTAACAAGGTGGGCATCAAAGCTGATATAAGGGAAGCAAAGGTTTTTTAAAAACCGCTCTCACACCTGTAATCTCAGCACTTTGATAAGTCAAGGCAGGTGGATCACTTGAGGTCAGGAGTTCAAGACCAGCCTGGGCAACATGGTGAAACTCCGTCTCTACTAAAAATACAAAAAATTAGCCAGGTGTGGTGGCGGGCCTTGCAATCCCAGCCACTTGGGAGGCTGAGGCAGAAGAATCACTTGAACCCGTGAGGTGGAGGTTGCAGTGAGCCGAGATCATGCATTGCACTCCAGCCTGGGCAACAAGAGCGAAACTCTGTCAAAAAAAAAAACAAGAACAAAAACACCCCAGGTGGCCCATGCTTTCAGCCTGAGAGTCTCAGAAGAAAGTGCAGAGGCCCATGTGATTAGCCACCCTCCAGCCTACCTGCCGCAGGCCACACTGCTTGAGAGGGAGCAGCCAACAGAGGTATCTCATCTCAGCACGTGGGTGGGGTCGGGGGGAACGGCCTGGAGTTGACTCAACAGATGGTGGCAGATTGCCGGCTGAGAGCTCCACCTTGAGTCACCTCCTGTGTGCTGTGGTGCACCTGCCCCGGATAGACAGAGGTAAACTTGGGTGCTGGTAATTTACTTTATACGGGAACCACAAATGTCATCTGTAGTTTTACCTAGATGTATGTGTTGGAGATACATACTTGACCAGTCGTGTTATTTTAATTATTGCCAGTAATGTATGCAAAAGTCAATATTCTACTCCTAGGGGGATAAAACAATTTTGAAAGCAGTGAGGAACTAGCGCAACTTCCCAACTGCCTTATTTTAAAAAGCGAATGTGCAGAGGAAGTCTAAGGACAGAAGGGACACACCCCTCAGCATGTATAAGACCACATACAGGCAGGCACGGAGGAGGGGCCCAGACTCCACATAGACACTTGGTGAAGATAAACGGTAAACAGTGGGACAGGAGAGGGAGCCCAGAAATACTCCCACACACGTATGGTTGACGGTTTTTGACAAAGGTGGAGAAAGGACAGTGTCCTCCATAAACGGTGTTGGGAAAACTAGATATCAACATGCAGAGGGATACAACTGGCCCTTACGAGACACCATACACATCCTGGACTCCAGCCGGGGGAAACCCTCCAGGGACATTGCGGGGATGACCGGCAAGGTTAGAATACGGATTCCAGATCAAGCTGCTATGTGACACTCGGGTCCCTGGACTTTGAGAGCTGTGCTGTGGAAACACCAGGAACACTCTGGTCCTTGTTCCTGGGAAACAGCCCAAGAGCTAAGGGACAGAGAAGCGTGATGCCAAGGACGTACAAGATGTATTTCCAAATGGCTCTGGGAAAATTTAGTATTTTTTTCCACAAAATCAATACCTCAGCAAATGACTCTGTACCCTCCCGGAGTCTTCCTGCTCCTTGTTTTGTGTCATCCTCAGACACCAAATTAAATGCACAATGCAGAGGGAAGAGGTGAAGTTCCCGGGGGCCCCAGTTCACTCCCTGACTCAGGCGGCGAGCTCCGAGCTCCGACTACCCCATGCTGAGCCTTCACTGACTCCACTGCCTCACACACAGATTCTTAAAAAGTGATGAAAGGGAGTTAGGGAAGAGATAACATGGGGAGAAATGCCAGACATAGGTGATGGGGAGGAAGGCAGCAAACCACATTGCCATGTAGGTACCTATGCAACAATCTTGCATGTTCTTCACATGTACCCCAAAACCTAAAACACAATAAAATATATATTTTAAAAAAAAAGTGATGAAAGAGTGAAACACTTCCTCCAAAAGAGGTAAGCCCAGTGTTTCCAGGGACACGCAGTGGGCAACCTAGATGTCCTTCCCGGTGCTCAGTTCTCTGCATTCTGCCCTTGAGGGAGCCTTGGGTGATCTGAGTGGTATCACCTGTATCTTGAGATATTCATTTGCATAAACACAGCGGTGCCCAGATCTTGGCTTCTAATTTCACTCTTCAGTAAAAGGAACCAGGTGTCCTTGGAGAAACGAGTCTAGTACTGGAGGAGGGAACACACAGATGAGCCTGGGTGTCCTGCGGTTCCAGAAAATCAGGCTGTGCCCAACAAGGCAGCTGTGAATGGACACAGGCGGTCACCAAAAGGGCTCCTCATGACCAACGCTGGAAAAACCTGATCAAGAAAGTCGTCTGGGCGCGGTGGCTCACATCTGTAATCCCAGCACTTTGGGAGGCCGAGGCAGGTGGATCACCTGAGGTTAGGAGTTCAAGACCTGCCTGGCCAACATGGTAAAACCCCATCTCTACTGAAAATATAAAAAGTAGCCGAGGCTGAGGCAGGAGAATTGCTTGAACCTGGGAGGCAGAGGTTGTAGTGAGCTGAGATCATGCCAGTGCACTCCTGCCTGGGCAACACAGGGAAAGTCTGTCAAAAAAAGAAGACAGAGGGAAAGAAAGAAAAGAAAGAAAAGAGGAAGCAAGGAAGGAAGGAGAAAGAAAGAGAAAGAAAGAAAGAAAGAAAAGGAAGGAAGGAAGGAGGGAGGGAGGGGAGGGAGGGAGGGAGGGAAGGAAGGAAGGAAGGAAGGAAGGAAGGAAGGACACAGCAGAATGGGCGTCACAACCCAGAGATGAAATGGAGCACACGAGTCCACATGGATGTCAGTAAATGACGGGATAAATAAATAGGGGAGAGGAGACAATCTTTCTTGCAGAAGAATTGCAGATAGCAGAGGTAGATGCTCTGCTCTGAGAGGTGAATGTGACTCCACACTCTCACTACCTTGAGGGTGGCCTGGGCTGAGACAGGCTCCCAGGGAATAGAAGAAGAGGGAAAACAGGCATTTCACAGGGAGACACCAGGCAGACATCGCCTCAGCAAGCGAGGAAGGTGAGCGGACGTCGGGCACTGTGGTATCACGTGACTCCTCTTCCCAAGCACACACGCCCCCCCAGTCTAATCATGGGAAGCTCATCTTCCCTGGATTAGGGACCTGGATTGGGGATTGTCCTGCAAGATACCCAGCAAGTCTCCTCAAAGCCACCGAGGTCATGAAAGGCAAGGACGGACGGAAACCGTCAGAGGCCGGAGGGGCTGTAGACATGACTGGCAAATGCATCTGGTGTCCTGGATGTGTCCTGGGACAGAGAGAATCGCACTGGGGAACTCAGCAAGGTCCGAAGGCTGCCTGGAGGTGAGGCCACGGTCGCAGCCACAGAAACGCGAGAGGCTGACCACAGAAGACCACGTGGACTCCACTGGAGCTCTCTGCACTGTTGTAAAGACACTTTGCTGCATATTGAAGACTATTCCATTTTGTTAAAAAAATTATTTTAAAACATATTTTAACTCAAAACTATGGAGGCAGTAAAATGCTCAGGGGTTGAGGGGGAAGATTTTTAGGGTGGAGAAAAGACTGTGCTTGATGCGACGATGGGAGACGTGAATCCTGGTCACCCAACGAAACTCGCACAGCTGACAGCACCGGGAGTGAGCCAGGGGTAACTCTCGGTCGCACAACGGTGACCTGTCAGTGTGGGTGCAGCGGCTGTAACGAGCAGCAGGGTGAGCCCAGGGTAAACTCCAGCCTGCGGTGATGGTGACCTGTCAGTGTGGGTGCAGCGGCTGTGACAAGCTCACCCCCTCTGGTGGGACATGTTGGTAGTGGGGGAAGCTATGGTGGAGGTAGGGGTTGGAGTGGAGATCTCTACCTTCTTTTTAACTTAGTTGTGAACCTAAAATCGCTCCGAAAAAGAGTCTATTAAAAATAGTATATATGGCTTCAAGAAATTCACAATCGTTTTCTTTCCCATGATGCATGACTGCTAAATCAAAATGACGGCTTAAACTGGCAATAAACAAAATCTGTTTAACTGAATCAAGGTCAAACAGAGACAAGCCTGTCTGTGCCCACTCTTGCCAAGCGTGCCTTGGAAAGTGTGGCTCCACCATGCAGTAAGAACAAACTCCGCTGGAGTTCACCTGCACGGCAGAGAAAGCAGAAATCATGAAAATAAAACTCTCGCTCATACTTACTTCGCTGTCATGGAAACCAGCTCAGCCGGCTTTATGTTACTGGGGACATATTTAATTCTCAGGATTTGTATTATCACCTTGGAAAAATATAACAAAATGTCATACAATTTGGACTGGCCTTAATGACACAGAAAGCTAACACATTCTTAATTATCAAAGCGTTTTCTCTTATAAAGCAACACTAAAAGTAAAATATTGAAATGGGATTTTTATGCCAGAGGAATTTCAGCCTCTTTCTGAACAAAGGAAGAAAAAGTTCAAAGAGAGGGTACGTTTCCTCCTAAATGTTTTTTTTTAAACTTCACCAAGAGGCCTTGTGTAGGCAGCCAAGATTTTATCTTTCCTCTGTGGCTGCTACAGTGATCATTCCAAATGGGTGCCTTCTTTCTTTTGAAATCCGTTCCTTATTCATTCACACACTTACAAAGAACAGAGCCATCTACACACAGCATTTTCCTCTACAGAGACTTTCAGGCCCGCAGTATAATCACTAAGTGACCTTTCTAAGCCTTGCACGAACACACACTTCTTAGGACTTGTGCTGTCTTGGGTGCCGCTTGGGGCCAGCGATGGGCTCCCTGTCACTCAGCCCCACGGGTCAGAGGGGCTTTGGGGTGTGATTCACCTAGCCCTGCTCTCTGGACTGCGAGGGTGCTGTCTGCACCCCACTGGCCATGAAAGTGCATGGTAACACAGAATTAAACAAGCCAGGAGGGTGAGCAGGTGCAGGCAGGCGCGATTTGCTACAGAAAAACCACACCAAGGTGATTTTTAAAGTTTTATTTGCCTAAAGCAAGAGAAAACAAGTTTCACCAGGTAACACACGCTTCAAAGGCTCCACAGCCAGGATTCCAGCACTGCCAGATCTCACAGCCCCTAACCTGAGCGACAGCACGGTGGCTTCTCGGTGGCTTCACACAGACCACCACATGCTACACACACACGCCTGGGTGTCACGCCCACGTGCCTACACCCGTGAAAATGCTCGTGTCATCTGCCAACCCACCCTCTGCCAGTATCTGCCGTCTACGCCCGTGTGAACACGTGTTGCTTAGTCTAGTGGAAAATATTAGCTTTTCCCCTTGGATGGATACAAAATAATCATCACCAAACACAAAAATCAAAGCACAATGCATGGTCTACCATCGGCCCACATAGGACACCACTCGGACGCCGGCCGCTCCCTCGGAACAAGCCCACAGCATTCCCGTCTCTGCCAAGCGTTGTTTCCCGTCTCCAGGCTGGGAAGATGCCTTCACTGGCCTGGCGCTGAGGCAGACGCTGGGATGAGCTTCGGCTTTGCTTGCTGGGGCGGGGCCACGTCCGGGATCTTCTCTCCGTATTTGTACACGCTCACCGTCACGTCGATCTTCTCCCCCCGCCGTACTTGTTCTTGACGTTCATGCTGTACTTGCCTGAGTCCTCGGAGGTCACGCCTTTGATGGTCATGCTGACGTACTTGGCCTGTTCCCACCTTCACCGAGAAGTGCTCGCTGAGCTCAATGTTCTGGTCATTCTTGAACCAAACCACTTCGGGGTCAGGGTTTCCAAACACCGTGCAGGTCAGATTCAAGGTCTTTGGAAGGAAGAGGTTGGTGGAGAAGGGAGAGTTAGAAAAAGGTTGTATTAGCCCCCGAGACGGTGTGCTCCAGGTCACACTCAGTTAAATGTATGGGTCCCTCAGTCATTTGTTTAGCAAGAAGGCTTTCTGTATGTAAATGCCACTCTAGACAGAGCTGCCAGAGGACAGCGAGCCAGGGCCCAGGTGCACCCTTCCACAGGGGGAGCTCACAAAACAGATCAGTGACAATGTGTCCTGTGTATTCACAGCTTTTATCCAAGCCCTATGTCAATTAAAGAATGTGAAAGTAATTTAATTAAGCTCTAGGTTTTATTGTAGATAAATCCAGCCTGCTACTAAATTTCCTTTATGTTTAGACTTACGGATCCCTCCTACCAGTTCCTCTGGCAAATCCAATGAATACATTGTCTCATAACCGGTAAATTGGAGGCCAAAAAAAAATGCATTCTTGAAGCTTAGTTTAAACACGCTTTTGGCCTAGGATAAAGTAAAATAATTGCTAATTTCTCCATTACACCCTTAAGATGAGATCTCGAGTTCTCTAGGCTTTCTTTAGCTGCTAAATAAGAGGTCTATAAATTTTTCTATTTTGGCCTAATAAAATTCTCTCAAGTATCTGTGTCCCCCGTGACATTGAGTTAGAACCACTGAAGCAACCAGAGAAGTACAATTAGATATCAATAATTCTACTGAAGGGCAACAAATTAAAACTCCAATAAGTGGTTTCCATGATGTATTCCATAACGACCTTGAGAATAGGAGCAGACATTTTTTTCTTTCATGTTGTAAAAGCTGTGCTGTTTCACACCGGAAGCAGGTGGCTTGCAGCTTCGCACAGGCAGGCAGGCCATGGGGGGTATGGCCGCCTCACCCTGCAGTTGCTCCTCTGGGTGAATGGCAACAGGGGCAGGTAGCATCAGACCCTGGCAGACCCTGAGGGCCTAGAAACACCCATAGCCACAGCACCTGCCTTGAGGTGTCCAAGTGGCACAACGCATCCCTGTGACCACAGGTTTGTGAATTCGAATTGCTAAGTGATTCCTTCCTTTGAGAATACAGGGGTTATCCCAGGCTGTCTAGGAGGGGCAAGAAAGTCAGGGGAGCTCTGGGTTCCCTGCAGGCTGGGTAAGGACACAGAAGCCCCTCGCTGGGTTCCCTGTCCTTTACTGCAACAGGAAGGGTTGCATCCCTTGCACCTGCACCATGCTGACACCCCCACGCCAGCCTAGTTCAGAATCCTCACCTTTCCTTCCATGATTGTCACCACGTCAGGCAAACCGCCCATCACCCTGCCACGATCTGCAATGGGAAATCACCTCGGTTAGGAAAACATCTGCGAGACAGAGCAGAGGCTGTGTAAGAAGCAGCGGATACCAAGGTGAATGCAGGAAGGAGCTTATGCTCAGGAGAGAGACAGCACCAAAGAAAACGATTTATATGTGTACAGTTGAGTGAGAAACCACAGCCAAGGGAACAAAGGTGAGGAGATAGCAGACTCTGTGAAAAGGCAGGGGCGAAACACTCCAGAGGAAATGTGAGATCGGAGAGGGTGAAGAACTCACCGAGGACTGAAGGCCCAGAGAGCCGCGTGTGTCCCTGAGTTGGGCAGAAAGTGAAGGGGTCCTGGCCTGGCAAGGTGGGTCACACCTGCAATCCCAGCACTTTGGGAGGCCAAGGTGGGCAGATCACTTGAGGCCAGGAGTTCAAGGCCAGCCTGGCCAACATGAAACCCCATCTCTACTAAAACTACAAAAATTACCCCAGCATGGTAGTGCACGCCTGTAATCCCAGCTACTCGGGAGGCTGAGGCACAAGAATCACTTGAACCTGGCAGGCAGAGGTTGCAGTGAGCCAAGATCATGCCATTGCACTCCAGCCTGGGCAACAAGAGCAAGACTTCTGTCTCAAGTAAAGAGGTCCTGGGGGTCTGGGCTGCAGGTTCTGCAACGGAGGATGGAGGAGAGGAGGGAGGGAGGGGGCCCAAGGGGTGACGGAGCTAAGGCCAAAAGCAGTGCAGGCGCCAGTGGTGCAGGGCATGGGGCTCCAGGACAGGGTGCCATGTTGGTGGCATTGTTATGTCAGGGTGGGGGAATTGCTGGTTATTATTTAATACACAAAGTTGATACTCTAAAATGCAAGCCCTTTTGCCCCACCCAAAATAATATGCCATTCTGGTTCTAATCTAACAGGTACTTACTCTTCTCTGCAAAAGCAGCAGCCCTAAAAGTTAAAGGGGGCGGAGAGGGGAGAATGAAAAGAGAATATGAGAAAGTGCTTCCAACAAAATGCACAGCTGAGGTTCGCTAGCAATGAGAGCAAAAGAAAGAAGGAAATACATTTGCGTTCTCTTAGAGGAACATGTTGAGGTCACAGATCCCAGGATGGATATCAGAGATTTTTCTTGCTGGTTCCCACTGCCCATTTTGAGTAGAAAATACCCTATTATCCAGATGCTAAAACCCACAGAAAAGTTTAGGATTCTAGGTCACAAGTTGAAGTGATTTGTTTTTTTCACAAATTCACCCAATTGCCCTGGAGACTTGAGATCTTTTCTGAACTTGTCAGTTTCTGATCTGCCTTGCTCGTCCCTGCACCCAGTCAACAAATGTTTACTGGACTGTGGTCAGCTTCGGATGTGCAAAAACTCGATCGCACATTTGAAAAATCCCCAAATTTCCTTAAAAAGTTGCTCTGCGTGATGCGCTGCTCTGGTGATAACTGACAGGGCAGCAGCGTTGCCATCTTGGACAAGCACTGCCATTTTAAGTTTTCCTTGATTAGAAATCGCCTAAATCCAGCCTAAAAACATCAGCTTAATGGCTAACGTCAACATGACCATAAACCACAAATGCCACCTCCAACCAGAAACATGCCAACCCTGAGATAACCTCCCCCTCCAACCAGAAACATTCCAATCCCACAATAAAACTCTCCTCCACACAGAAACATTCCTAGCCTGCTATAAGATCTCCCTCCGAGACCCTTAAATACCCTTAGTCTGTAAGAGAAAGCACTCCTGATGGAAATCGGCCAGAAGGCCCCCCTCAGGTTTATTCTCCAAAATAAACCTATCTAACTGTTAGGTCGCTTTTCATGTTTCTTTTCTCTTTCTTCAACTCTTACAATAATTATTTCTGAAATTCATCCGGGGTTACTATGACTCTGGACAGTTCATTTATAAATCATTTCTGGTTTAGGAGAGTACCTGCCCTCCACATATTGCATTACTTAAATTGCCACTTCTGTCCCAGGAATGGCTCTTTCTTTGGATCACCCAGGCTTCCATACAGGTTCCCACATGCAGCCAAAATGACTGTGACTCACTTGCCCCTAAAATGATATCGTAATAACCAAACATGCAAATCTTACTTGAGTTGCTGGAATTCTGCAAATGCTTCATCAAATGCTGTAGGGAAACAGTTCATACATTATTAACCATTTCAGCGTTCAGATTTTATTTATTCACTCAAATATTCCACCAGTGAACCTGATTCATGAAAACTGATACAAAAAACAAATAAACTGATTTTTTCATTTTCTCTAAATGAACATCATAAATTCATAGTCTCCTGTATTCATATTGTGCTCCCTGCTTTCAGCATCTAAATGGATTTCTAAATAGGAAATTATTAAATGCCAAAGAATTATTTTACCTTGTCCGGACAGGTCGAGGGAGCGCTGATGTTTATCTTTGCCATCGAAAATCTCAAAAGTGTATTTTCCTTTATCCTTCTCTGTCGGTTCATATATCTGCAGCCAAGCCATCTCTTCATTCCCCCCGATTCTCATACGCTCACTGGACGAGATCTTAGCATCTCTTTAAAATAGCAACAGGAACGTATTTGAGTTAGGGTCTGCTTATCATATGTACAATGTCTACAGGGCAATGTCCTGTTGCTGTGACGGCCTTCTCTAACTTGCTAATGCCGATATCCCAGTAGATTTTTCTGGCTGTTACAAATGTATTGATCACATCAGTAACTCAGATCTAAAAACCTTCTAAAATTAGATACTTAATCTTTAAAGGTGTATTATTATTTAATGTACTTGTCACAACACAATGGACTCATCAAAACTCTATACAGTATGGTAGTTCCTCAAAAAATTAAAGCTGGAACTGCTATGTGATCCAGCAATTGCACTCCTGGTAGATACCCAGGAGAACTGAAAGCAAGGTCTTGGAGAGATATTGTCACACCCACATCCTCAGTAGCATCGTTCATGACAGCCCCCAGGGCGGGAGCAGCCCAAGCATCCATTGATGATGAACAGATCAAAAGAACATGGTCCACAAATACATGAAGGAAATCCCAACACCCGCTGCAATGTGGATGAGCCTTGACGTTTTGCTGAGTAAAATAATCCTGTTGGAAAGGGACAAATATATACTCATATGAAGTCCTTAGGGTAGTGAGATTCACAGAGACGGGAAGTAGAACTGTGGGTGCCAGGGGTTGGGGGAGGAGAATGGGAAGCGAGTGTTTAATGGGAACAGAGTTTCGGTTTGGGAAAGTAAAAAGGGCTTGGATGGTGCTGGTGGCTGCAGGATGATGTGAATGTGCTTAACACCACCGAACTGTACACTTACAGATGGCTGAAGTGGAAACTTTTACATTACATGGATTATGCCACGAGTTTTTAAAGCTTATCTAAAACAAAGTGCTCATCCCATTCCTGCCTTCTAAGTTTCCCACATCTGCAACGAACAAGGCCAGCCTGTTTACTGCGGAAACGTGTATAAGTTACTTCCTCACATTACTTCAGTTCAGAGAGAGCCTGAGAGCTTTGTGGAAGTTGTAGTCGCGGGCGCATGAAAACAGGACTCACTCCAGGCCACACAAGAGCTGGAACGTGGACCTGTTTCTCTCAGGCACCACCTCCGGAACAGCCCG
Source organism: Ateles fusciceps (assembly GCA_036589455.1). Lineage (NCBI taxonomy): Eukaryota > Metazoa > Chordata > Mammalia > Primates > Atelidae > Ateles > Ateles fusciceps. The sequence goes on from JAZHEH010001829.1 coordinate 860,314, forward strand.
AGCTCTGGAAGCTGGCTGAGTGGGTTGCACGGAGAGCTGGCTGTGGCGCTTGTGGCACCTTTGCTTACCCTTGCCGGCAACCAAGAATGCCTTGAGTTCCACTGGGAAAATGAATTCTCCAGCCCTCTCCACCATCATAGCCTTTTTCTCTGTTATTCTTTCCTTCAACAAATATACCTTAAGCCCATAATAAATGCACAGCTCAGCCAGGCATAGTGGCAGGCACCTGTAGTCTCAGCTACTCAGGAGGCTGAGGCAGGAGGACTGCCTGAGCCCAAGGAGGTCAAGGCTGCAGTGAGCTGTGATCACACCACTGCACTCCAGCCTGGCCAACAGAGCGAGACCCTGTCTCAAAAGGTATATATGTAAACATAAATGCTCAGCTCTGTGTCCTGGTCTCTGCAGATAGAAATGGCCCCGTGGTAGTGCTGACAGTATGTATCAGAATCAAGTCAGCCCGGATGGAAAGTGGGAGCTCCTTGAGGGCACAGCAGGATCCCCGGGGCACACTCAGCGGACGGAGCCCAAAACTGCACCTCCCAGGGATGGGGTGTGGGATTGGCTTCAGTCCAAGACTTAGCCTCTCAGATCCGGACAGAGAAGGGAGGATCTAACACTTCCCCCATGGGGTTGTTTTATGAATCCAAGAAGATATGCTCGATATCTACTGAAGCAACTTTAGGACATAACTAACACACATTTGTCTACAATAAAGAGATTGGCCTCCCTGTTGCAAATGTGCAGACGAGCTCCTGCTGCCTTAGAGGACAGGAACAGTGTGAGCACTTTGCTTTTATCTAAACTTTTTACATGTTGTAAAAGCTACCCCTTTAGCCCTCCGTGCTATGTTAATTATCTCCCTTTTCCCATGAGCTGCCCCTCCCAGGAAAAAGGCGGGAGAATCGGACTGGACAATCCTTCAGGAATGTCTCAGTTCTGCATCTGGAATTCTGTACATTGCTGACCTGGGGGCCTCATGAAGGCTGAGCCCACAGCAGAGCCCCATGCTCTGCCTGGCTGCTCTCAGTCCACAGTCAGCACGGTCTGTGTGGGGGAGCAGGAGAGGGACGAAGCGATGAGGCCATGACCCCAGGACCCCAGCACTCAGCAGCCAGAGCGGGCAGGGCCGAGAGTGCCACGTTTGCCTGGCGCTCACATTCCAGACGACATGGACCCGCCAGGTTCTCCATCCGTGGCGTGGCCGAGGGCAGGTGAGCATCAGTGGCCACAGAGGCCATCCTGTGAGCTCACAGCAGGTTGCTATTATTAAAGTGACTGATGGACCACTCCGCACTCAGACCTACTCATCCCTGTGTACAAAAGGGAAATTAGACTTTCCATGGTGACGCTCAGCTCTACAGAAAAGAAAAACGTTTCACAGAAGATATACCAGGCAGTGGATTAGCCAATGAATCCCAAACCCTGGCGTGCCAGGAGCAGCAAGAAGCCCGTCTGTGCAGAGACCTGAACATAAACAGACATTGACACGCTGTAGGGACGTCACAGCTCGATTGAGAAAGACTTCTTTATCCCCCAGTATGCACTTACAACTGGACACTTTACAGACCAATCAGCAAGTCGGAAATTGCAGATCAGCAGGGAACTGAGCCCGCTGTAATTGTGTGTTGACTAAATGTTCCCCACCCAAGGAAACAGAGGTCAGTAAGAGTGTGGAACTCTTCTGGTGGGAGTCAGAAAAATTTGTTTTGCCAACACGGATGGCCTTTAGTCATCTTGTCACCCTGTCTTGTTGGAACTGATGAGGGTCAAAGTTCAAACAAATGCACACACACACAAACACACACACACACACACACACATACACAAAACCAGGCACTGCCAACGTGGCTGTGTGTGTTTCCTACACACACACAGACCAGAATTCCAGCCTGAGCCTCCACACATCAATAAGGCCCTCGGTCCTGCCTGGCCCGCCACCTGCTTCCCTGCCCTGCAAAGCCTGGATGCTGCTTTGGAACTTGTGATGAGCTCCAAGCTTGCGAAGAAGGGGACGATTTTCATCACGTCTGGTGGCTTGCATCCTGCACCAAACGCTGTGTTCGTGCTAACACTGGTCAGTCTCACTGAGAGAAAGCAACAATCACTGCCACCCTGTGTGATCTCATCCTGCCACGTGCCACACGCCGCGTGGGTGTTAGGGAGAAGACAATGTTTTCTTGAACTCCGTTAACTCAAATATGTCTTCTTCAAAGAGCTAAATTATGCACGAAAACTACTGCATCCTAGATGTACAGAGAAAGATGTTTAAACCTCTGCTTTATGTATGTATGTCTGTGTGTGTGTGTGTGAGAGAGAGAGAGAGACAGAGAGCGAGAGACAGAGAGGGAGAGAGGGAGAGGGAGACAGAGAGACTGAGTAGAATTTCTTCCATGGGGCAAAGCTGCAAACAGCCCCCAAACCTCACTGTTCAGACTCATGAAGAAAAGCTAGTGGAGTTTCCAGCTTGTCAGTCACATCATACACAGCTTCATCCAACACGTGAAACTCACTAGGCCACAGAGTCACCTTGCAAACGCTTCAGGAAGCAGCGGGCGTTTTAGCCTTTGTGGCGTTTATGTTCTGTTGGACTATGTCCCGTTCCAATGGCGATCTGCTCTACTCACACAATTAGCAACTTGCTTATGGAATAAACATACTTTCATTTTGATATAGGTGCCAAGGGAAAAAGATGCAGTACCTTCAAATGAGCATTCATAAAGTAGCTGTAAATGCACCCGGCCGGCCTCCTGGCTTTGATGTAATGGACATACTGGTTGGGCAGCAGTGAAGACAAGGGCCCCCTCTGCAAACAATTACTTCACTGGCCTCATGCTGATGGCCCTGGGCCTTTGGAGTGACTCATCTTTCAAGTTTCACTTTTAAAAAGTGACCCTCTGCTTCAATGAGGGTTTCTTTACAACAGCCACACAATTTGGGGGAAGGCCACTTGAACGTCAATCTCAGCCGGTGACGAAGGGTAAACCCACTGGAAGGAGGGAATGGTGTCCACTGACACCGAATCACACGCTGGCCCATTTGCTGCCCTTCTAGTACCCCACATGCTTATGGCCCCACCTCCTTCGTCCCAGCTGCAGGCTCTGCTGCCACCCCACGTTCTGGGTAAACATATGCACGCATGCAAGATGCCCTGAGCCAGGACCCCACAGCCTTCAGCTGCGACACTACCCTTCCCCCGAGCTGCAGCGGCAGGAAAGCGGGCATGAGCCTGTGATCAGGAGCCTGCCTTAACCCTAATCCCAGCTTCGAGCTGCCCACATTGGAGTTCCTGCCCGGCTCTCTCTCTCTTGCACTGAGTTCTGATTCTGTTCCCCTCAACACAACTCAGACGAAGCCACTCACAGACCATGGACAGCCCTTAGCAGAGCTTCCAGCAGAGGCTCCAGCTGTCCCAGATGTCTGCAGCCCTGGCGGCTCACCTCCAGGGCAAACGCTGCTTTCCAGCTTCCCACTCCCAGCTTCAGGGTCTCACCCTAGACCCCACGCCCTCTCATTTGGCTTCTCCTGAATGAGCAACTTATAAGAGGGCCAAACAAATCCTAGGGCTCAAAAATAGCTGTTAACTTGTTTGACTATCCGGTCGCAGAGTTAATTATAACTGTTGTTTTACCTAGACAATGACTTGGACATATACAGGTTGAAAAATTATTATCGTTGTTGTTTTGAGACATCAATGGACCAAATATGACAAAATCTCTTCTTTGTATTACTTGATCACAAAACATGACCAAATTCCTTCACTCCAAATTAAACTTAAAACGGTTCATATTAACATAAGACAGAGGAGGACAGACGAAAGCACATGTGTATCTGCTCATTCATGCAAAAGCAACCAGCAGGTCGGTCACCTGCAACGGGGCAGGTGGGAAGGAGGCAGGTAAGAGGCATGGGGCTGGTGAGCAGGGAGGAGGGGGAGGCCAGGGCTCCAGGTGTGTAGCTCAGACTCTTAGAACCACACTGCCTTTCACACTTCCCAACATTAATGAGGAACATCAACCCAAGCAAGGGGAACCCAAAACAAACACAAACAGTAACAAATGAACTTCACTATGTTGCAAATGAACTGCTTACCACCCAGAACTTAAAGAAACAAAGCTACTTTGGAAAGCAATATTTCGATCTGATACTGTAAGGCTAAAGATGAAAGGAATTAACTGCAGGAAACACTGAACTCCTTTTGTCTCTCACAGAGATATAAGTTACTCATTCTGAAACTGCTGGATGGAAATACTAGGATTGAAAAAAAAAAAAGGAAATAGATGAGACCCAGGCTTCTCCCTGGGGAGCCAAGGTACAGCCCTGGAAAGGGGAAAGGCTTGAATGAAGCCTGTGGAGTTGGCTGGGATCCATCAGAGTCTAGCACACAGAGGCGAGACGCGGAAGTGGACACGTGTGCCTCAGCCTGCACCCACATGTCACCCAGCCCTGCCTTCAGAGTGTGCAAGAGCCGCGGCTCCCAACGACACCAGTGGATAGTCCCTGATACCACCCTTCATTCAGGAGCCAGGGCTTCTGGACTCCAGAACTGGGGCAGGAAGCACATGATGAGTCAGGAATGTTTTACAGACCCAAAAATCAGGAATTTCTCCTAAGAAGACGCAGGCATGCATGCTGGAGCAGGCAGCTGACAACTGGAAAGAGTTCCCAAGGGCCAGAGCTGGGACAATTTGAGCAAATTAACAGCTCACAGAGTAAAATCAGCATCCCTGAGTCCAAACCAACGCAGCCAAGCAGCTGAATGAGGAGGTGCACAGAGGCGAGGCCAGCACCTCCTAGCAGAGCAAACGTAGCAGGAAGAGGGAACTAGAAAATCACCCTCTACCCAGACCCTCAGAAATCAGTACTGCAGGCCAAATTCACTGCTGAATCTCAACTACCAGGGCACAGGTCTGGGGGAGGGACAAGAGACTTGCCAAATCCTAAGGTATTTACTAATTACCAAGGGAAAAATAATAACTTTCCCAGAAAGAGGGCAGATATTGCCTTAACCCAGTGATCAGATATCAGCATGGCTTTTGTTGTGTTCCAGTTAAAACTGACTCACCCATCCAACGTGGGAAACATCAGATAAACCCAAACGGAGGGATGTGCTTTGAAGTGACAGACAGAATACTCCAACGCACCCAGGCAGAGACAAGGAGTGCCTGAGGAACTATCTAAGACTGGGGGAAACCAGGGGCCAGGACATCTGATCACAACATGGGACCTGAAATTCAACACTGGAACATGGAAAAGGGCGTTCCTGGAAAAACAGGCGCAATCTGAATTGGTCTGTAGCTGAGTTAACAGCATTACACTATCGATCAGCTCCCTGGTTTTGACGGTTATAAGATAGCTACACAAGACATTAACCTCAGGGGAAGAGGGGTAGAGGATGTAAGAGAACTCCGTGCTTCTCAACTTTTCTATGAGTCTAAAATTATTTCAAAGTGAATGATTTAGAAATATTATATATTTGTAAATGAATACCATATACATTAAAATAAACGGTTGGAAGTAACACAAGTGCAAAAATGTAAAAACTAAGTCTGCAATTAGTAATGACTGACAGGCTGGGCACGGTGGCTCACACCTGTAATCCCAGCACTTTAGGAGGCTGAGGTGGGTGGATCACCTGATGTCAGGAGTTCGAGACCAGCCTGACCAACATGGTGAAACCCCATCTCTACTAAAAATACAAAAATTAGCTGGGCATGATGGCAGGTACCTGTAATCCCAGCTACCTGGGAGGCTGAGGTGGGAGAATCACTTGAACCCAGGAGGCAAAGGTTGCAGCCAAGATCACGCCACTGCCCTCTAGCCTGGGAGACAGAGCAATACTCTGTCTCAAAATAATAAATAATAATAATAATGACAGAGGCACGTTGACGGAAGCACAGGAACAGAGGCGGAGCCTCAGAGGCGGTGGTTCTGACGAGTCAACTGAAGGCGGTTACTGACAATAGCTCTGAGGTGTAAATCGTGCTGTGGTGTCTCAGCTCAAAGTAAGACTTGCTCTTCTCAACGTGGTCTGACATTCAAGTGAACTCCACCTAGGTCTCACTCCCCTTTTGAAGGGAAATGTAGTTAAAGGGAAAGAGTCCCAAAACCTAGGAAGGATTTGCTTCTAGGCTGGAGAAGATAGTATTGAGGAACGCAGACCTCCTGCAGGAAGAGCCCCGCAAGATGGGACAGCCTGAGGGACCTTCCCATGTCCAGCAGCCTTTTGCTACTGCTATTCAAATAGTGAACATCAGAACACACGCAGAGAACTGGAGACGCCCTGTGCTTTCTGAGAGGGGATTGGCCACACCTGGAGTTCCCACCCCTGCAGCTGTCACAGACCAGGACCACAAGGCACCCCACACATCGACTGAAGCCACAGCCAGGTCAGAGGGAAGGTCCCATCACCGCCCAGCCCTTCCCACTGGAGACACAGCCAGTCACGGCCCCCTCCCACCCAACCCGTGGACATAAGGACGAAGATGGGCAGGGGAAGGTGGACATAAGGACGAAGATGGGCAGGGGAAGGTGTCTAAGGTGTCAGCCAGGCATCTCTCCTCCCGGTTAGTTCAAGGGTTAGTTGAGATTTTAGGAGAGCATTTACAAAGTCGGATGTGTGTGAAATCTCCTGAACTGAATTAAATACACATTTGGAGTTTGCAGCATGTGCTTCTTTCTATGCCATGAAGACACTGTGGGGCATGTAAGCTGGCTCATGCCTGCAATTCCAGTGCTTTAAGAAGTTGAGGTGGGAGGATCTCTTGAGCCCAGGAGTTAGAGACCAGCCTGGACAACATAGGAAGACCCCATTTCTACAAAAAAATATATAAAAACTAGCCAGGCATGGTGGGGCACACTTGTGGTCCCAGCTACTCAGGAGGCTGAGGCAGGAGGATCACTTGATCCCAGGAGGTCAAGGCTACAGTGAGGTAGAATAGCACCACTGCACTCCAGCCTGTGTGACAGAGCAAGACTGTCCGAGAGAGAGAGAGAGACAGAGAGTGAAATTTCTTTAGCTTCTGAGATACTTCCAAGACTTCAGTGATCAATACTTTAAGAATTTGAGATCTAGTCATGTCTAGATGATATATTAATCTCACCTTTGAGTAAGAGAACAAAATCTTTTTTCTGAAGACCATTTTTGCTGAATTTCTCTTTGCCTGCTTCTAATTCATGTTGAGTAAGTTTCCAACCTTCCCTTAAAGTGACATTTTCTATAGCCTCTGATGGATTACTCAGCATTTTTAACTAAAGAACAATTGTCTTTGCTTACGTCTGCATTTCACAAAATTCTCATTGTACTCTATTGATTCAATGTCACCCATTAACACAAAATATTCCAGGATCCACAGCACCAGTCTACGACAGCTCCATTCCCTGCCATCATAGGTTTCGTGAAGTGGATTATTTAGCCTCAAATGGCTAAAGTATATTTCAACAAATTTTCATATTATTCTTTTTTCCAGTTGCCATCTGATAAGAATGCATTTGGTCATCAGTGAATTACAATCATACATGATGGCTACATAACATAGTTTCATGCTGTTTAACAGTCAAATAGTAAGGTATATCTAGAAGTCACTGACTTTTAGTGTATACACCAAGTTGAGGTCTTAAAGGTATAGTTTAGTTATAAACGTACTAAAGAAATGCCTCTTCCGTTGTATAATGAATTTGTCTGGGTAAGAATAAACATAGAAATAATGTTACTTTTACGAGTCTGTAGGATTTACAGTAACACTTCCTCCTCTTTGTATCTAGAAATGCTTTCTTCTAATCCAGGGTCACCGATGAGTCAGATGGGTGAGCCGTGCCCTCACCTGACTGCCTGTCTAGGACCCATCCCCTCCCCCTGGGCTTGGAGCTTCTCGGGAGAGCACTGACTAGAACCAGATCAACCAGCATTCCAATCCCCGCTCTTGCACTTACTAGTACTGTAACTGACAAACTGACATGTTTCTCTCCCCCAAACCCTGGTTTCCACATCTATAAAATGTGGGTATAAGTATCTAACTCACAGGGCATTTGTGAGGATTAGATGGAATAACGTGTTGAATGTGTAACGCAAAGTACCTGTTTGCTGATGCTGACACGCCCTATATCTACACACACACACACACACACACACACACACACACACACGCACAGGGCATGTGTTTAATCCTGTGTGTAGGTGTGTATTTAATCTCTGTACCCCCAGACCCGGCATAGCACACAGGCTGTACTATGATCCACACAAGTCTAAAGAGGGGGGTGGCCTCTCCCAGAAGATGAACATGTTTACAATGGACAGCAGGACACACATGACAACTGTGTACAACTTACAGCAAGACAACACGCCGTAAATAACAAGCAAGCTCAAAGACGCTGATGATTAATCCTCCTTTTCCAGGGGAAGGTTTGATTCAGCTAGAAAAATAGATTTACTCATTGTGCTAGAAAATAAATCCTGATAAATAATTGTATTACAAAGACACACCAGAGAGTTCCAGTCCTGTAACCTCCTGTTATCACAATACTTCAAAAAAAAGACGCTGCCGCATCCTGGGCTACACTGAGCACCAGGTGGTGTCCTCTGACTTCAACAGCGACACCCATTCTTCCACCTTTGATGCTGGGGCTGGCATTGCCCTCAACGACCACTTTGTCAAGCTCATTTCCTGGTATGACAATGAATTTGGCTACAGCAACAGGGTGGTGGACCTCATGTCCCACATGGCCTCCAAGGAGTAAGACCCCTGGACCACCAGCCCCAGCAAGAGCACGAGAGGGAGAGGCCCTCACTGCTGGGGAGTCCCTGCCACACTGAGTCCTCCACCACAATGAATTGCCCCTCCTCACAGTTTCCATGCAGACCCCTTGAAGAGGGAGGGGCCTAGGGAGCCCCACCTTGTCGTGTACCATCAATAAAGTTCCCTGTGCTCAGCCAAAAAAAAAAAAAGACCCTGCCTTTAATACACTTCCCTAACCAAACCCTTAACATGGGATCTATGTAACTCCATTTGAGTTGAATATCAGGCTAGTAAAATTAAAGACGCACACGATTCCAAGATGTACTATTATAAGACAAAAGCATAGTATGTCAAAAATTGAAATAGAAAAAAAACAAAACTAAGAACATACATGCTCTCAGCACTTCAGTTTACTTACAAATACAGTCACCGAAGCAAACCAGTGATATTAAAAGTGAAACAGTCATAACCACAGACTTACCTTTGGAAATATTCATTAGATAACTATGGTATCTGAAGGCACAGTGTGGACACCCTGGGTATTGTGGACACCCTGGGTATAGTGCACTGAGGAGCATTTACATTTGGGTACCTTGACACCATGAAATAACTGGCTTGAGCATGTTGTCATGAGGATAGCATAGAGATCGATAAAAAGCCACTGTCTGCTCGGTCTGAAGTGCACTTTCAAATGTGGTTATGTCTAAGGGGTTGGTGACCCTGACACGAGTCCTGTTTCGGGGACTCCTCAATTCGGCGAGCAGTTTGCCTGGTGTTTCAGATGTCAGCCTGTGCTCCGGATAGGAAGGAGCCAGACCCCAGGGCCAGGGCAGCAGGGACCTGCCCAGTGCTGTAGATTGCATGAAAAGTCTCTGGTAGTTTTCTCAGTGACCCTTCCTGACCCGGAGAAGCATGAAAAACAGAAAACCCTGCTGTATTCAGAGTTATTACAATGTGTATTCGGACTTGGTCTTATATTCTTTCTTTTTTAATTTTAATGATGGGGATTGTTTTGGTCCTTTTACTTTTAATCAAGTCTAGTGGGAAACCAACAGACTGGAAATATGGTCTGGTTCCTACACATTATTTATGATTTCTGCCTTAGCCCTCTGCTCGCTTCCGGAGAAAATGTGTGTTCCCAGTTGGGCCACCTTTGGTAAGCAGAGACACTGGAGAAATTGCTCTCTAACACTGTCAGGCATTTCTTCTCTGTCTCCTACTTCCACGTCCTCTCCACTGCTGTGAGGGCTCCCTTCCCCTGAACTAAAGGTGGTCACGATTGCTCGAAATCATAAAATGTTGAGGAAATGGCAGTGCCCTGATGTTCCCCACAGAGCTCCTGGTCCCAGCTGTGCACCCCGGCTTGGCCACTCTATGGCACGGCCTCCATTGGTTGCTATTATACTTACCTGTGAGACCAGTTCACTTTCATTTCTTCCATAAAATATTTCATGAAGCACTGAAGTTGTATTCCTTCTGGGGTGCAGAGTATCTTGAGTGGAGAAGCAGATGCTCCTACAGAAAACAAAACATCCTCAGATCTAGGAAAAGCAGTGTGTGCTATGCAATCACGGAAGGCGTCACAGCGGCAAGCCTTCCTGTCCCCACCTGCAATCCTGTTCTCCCGTGTGTCTCTCATCAAGTTGGCCAGCCACACGTTCTTACACTTTATTCCCATGCTGTATCCATTCATTAAACAAGCTCTTACCGTGCTAGAATTATCTGAAAAGCTCCTTGCAGAATACTGTAAAAGACGCAGAACTGCCTAAAAAGATTTGACATCTGCCCCTCAGCAGCTTTGTTTAAGAAAAGGAGGGAAAATAACAAGGCACATGGCAAATGCTACATGAGTGTAGAAAATCAGCAAAAGGGACATTAACATTCAGCAGAACTCCTTCAGGTGGGAGTCAAGGAGACGGAAGCACCTCGGTTGATTCTTCAAGACGAAGGAAAATTGGGTCAGAGGAAGGAGGGCAGAATAAACCCCAGGAGCAATAAGAAAATGCAAGAAACGAGAACACACACAGTGTGCCTGGAATTAAAAGGTAGACTAATTCAGTGGAGGTAGGTGATCTGTGGGTCAGAGATCAGGAAGGAGAAGGTGAGGAAGCAGCACTGATGATGGCGGAAGCAGCGGTGGTTAGCAGATATTCAACCTTTGGAAATTTGCATTCACTTATGGTTACCTAGAAAACTACATTTACATAATTAGCACAGATAATGGAAAATAGGATGATCACCAACTGTTGAGGAGGATGTTGTGGCAGAGAGGCATTTTAAATAGTAGTTTTTCATTTTAGTAAGCAACTGGAAATTTGTATTATGCATCTCAAAAGAGTCTTAGTTTTTTACATAGTAATTGTACTTCTAGGAGTTCACTCAAAGAACATATTCCTAAGTATTGAAAAAAGCCTTTTCTTGCCCAAAGATGTGCATTGTACAATTATTTAAAATAATGAAAACTCATTAATATCCCTATAGAAAAGAGTTTAAATCATGATATCATGATTCCATGAAACAATATGTAATTATTTTTGAAACTGAATGTAAATGTAGCATCTATATAAAACAAACAAAATTATTATAAAATATGTGGGGGGGGAAAAAACAACAGTATCTGTGACTCCAACTATGTAAAGAAATAGAAACAAAATAAAAATTGTCATGATGGTGAAGCTCTTCGTTTTCTTTTTATCCTTAAATGCACTTGGGGAAAGAAAGAACATCGACCAAAAATAAATAAAGGAAGACCCCTTCCATGACAGCTGCGGGAAGAGAGATCCTGTGTGAACTCTGCGGCCGCGGCCCTGCGTCATGCCAAGGTGCTGCCTGCCTGGACCTCCACACCTCCCTAAACTCCGCTAGTCCACTGCAAAGGAGGAAAACATGCAGGAACCCAAAGGACAAAAGGGGAGGAAATGACAGACTGTCAGCCCATCCTGAGCTTCGAGCCTTGGTAGGTGGAGGGAGGGGCATGAAGTGGAGGGGAACCAGTGGGGCTAAGAAAGCCAAAAAGCGCCCAGGGAACGGAGTGAGCCCAGGTCCCGCAGCTGGATTGGCTGCAGGCAAGAAGGTTATTGAAAATCTGTAAGAGGCAGAGATCCCTGACCACCATCTCCCCTCCCCAGCCAGGTGGGACTCTGTTTCCTCTACCAGGAGACCGGAGTTCACCTGTCAAGGAATCACAACTTGAAAAACAGCTTGGGAACTGGGTGAAGTCAACACACTGCAGACCCATATTCCCCCATCCGACCCACTTTCCTCCACTCAAATTCCCTGACACTGACTCATGAGACTAACACCACCCTAACCAGGCAGAACACGGAGGGTCAGACCAGCCTGAGAGCAAAGCAGGCAGACCAGAAGCAGCTAACTCAGCCTCTCCCAGTGCTCCCCAGCCTCCATCAGCCTCCCCCAGTGCTCCTTCAGCCTCCATCAGCCTCCCCCAGCCTCTACCAGCCTCCCCCAGCCTCTATCAGCCTCCCCCAGCCTCTACCAGCCTCCCCCAGTGCTCCTCCAGCCTCCATCAGCCTCCTCCAGCCTCTACCAGCCTCCCCCAATGCTCCGCCAACCTCTACCAGCCTCCCCCAGTGCTCCCCCCAGTGCTGTCCCAGCCTCTATCAGCCTCTTCCAGTGCTCCTCCAGCCTCCGTCAGCCTCCTCCAGCCTCTACCAGCCTCCCCCAATGCTCCCCCAGCGCTCCTCCAGCCTCCATCAGCCTCCCCCCAGCCTCTATCAGCCTCCCCCAGTGCTCCCCCAGCCTCTATCAGCCTCCCCCAGTGCTCCCCCAGCCTCTATCAGCCTCCCCCAGTGTTCCCCAGCCTCTATCAACCTCCCCCAGTGCTCCCCCAGCCTCCATCAGCCTCCCCCAGTGTGAGGATGTGAGTGTGTGTGTGTATGTATGTGTGACTGCTGTGTGACTGTGGGGGATGTGTGTGTTTGTATGTATGTGTGCCTCAAGGTGATGAGCACACAGGGAGGACTCAGCCTTTTGCATTTGTCTTATACACCCTCACTCTTCATGACCTCCTGGTCAGTTCTGTTATCCATGGGTGGCCTCTGGGCACATTATGAGATATTTTAACACAAAACAATTCCACGAGTATAAGAATAAAGCCACATTTTTACCACCTAAAGTGATCTAAAGATTTAATGCAATTCTTATCAAAATTTCAATGTCATTTCTCACAGAAATAGAAAAATAATCCTAAAAGTCATATGGAACCAGAAAAGAAAAGCCTCTAATAGCCTAAGCAATCTTGAGGAAAAAGAACAAAGCTGGAGGCATCACACTCCTTGATTTCAAAATATACAGCTACAGAAGCCAAAACAGCATGGCACTGACACGAGAACAGACAGATCGGCCAATGGAACAGGATTAAGAGACCAGAAATAAAACCAAATATTGATGGCCAATTGATTTTCAACAGATGCCAAGAAGACACAATAGGGAAAGACAGGCTCTTTAACAGACGGTGCTGGGAGCACTGAACATGCACATGCCGAAGAGTGGAACTGGCACTTTAATTTACACCACATGGAAAAATCAACTCAAATTGAATAAAAGACTTAAACCAAGATTTGAAACTGCAAAGCCGCTGGAAGGAAGCTCAGGGGAGATCTTCGCGGCATGGATGTGGGCAGTGATCTCTTGGATAGGATGCCAAAAACACAGGCAACTGAAGCAAAAGTAAATAAATGGGACCGCACAAAAGCTTCTGCACAGCAAAGGAAACAACTGACAGAATGAAGAAGGAACCCATGGACTGGGAGAAAATGTAATTCAAGCTATGCATTGGCTAAGGAACTATTATTCAAAATCCATAAGGAACTGAACTCCACAGCAAGAAAACAAATAACCCACTAAAAACGGGCAAAGGATCTGAATAGGTATTTCTCAAAAGAAGGCAGAAAAATGGCCAACAGATACATGAAAAATACCAAACATCTCGAATCATCAGGGAAATGCAAATTAAAACCACAGTGAGATATCATCTCACACCCGTTAGAATGCCTATTATCAAAAGACAAAAGATAAAATACTGTCGAGGAGAGAAGGCAACGCCTGTGCACAGTTGGTGGCAAAGTAAATTAATACAGCCATTATGGAAAATGGTGTGGAGTTCCTCCAAAAACAAGCTGAACTGACATGTGATCCAGCAATCCCACCTCTGGGCATTTATTTGTAAAGATAACATATGGTTTAATTTGTATGAGGCAAAGTGACAGGTTTCAAAATTCATTATGGCTATTCAACATGTGTAAAAAGCTCCTGATAGCAATTATGTACAAAGCAATCATCTCAATTAACCTAAGGCAGGATAGAAGTGGCTAATCAGGAAGCCAAACGGAGTTTCTTAAAGTGAAACTCAGACTCCAGACAAAACTCTGGGAAGTCCTATAAAAAATATCACCAGCAGGCTGGACTTAGTGGCTCATGCCTGTAATCTCAGCATGCTGGGAGGCCAAGGCGGGTGGATCATGAGGTCAGGAGATGGAGATCATCCTGGCCAATGTGGTGAAACCCCGTCTCTACTAAAAATACAAAACTTAGCTGGGCGTGGTGGCGCATGCCTGTAATCCCAGCTACTCAGGAGGCTGAGGCAGGAGAATCCCTTGAACCAGAGAGTCGGAGGTTGCAGAGAGCTGAGATTGCGCCACTGCATTCCAGCCTGGGCAATGGAGGGAGACTCCGTCTCAAAAAACAAAACAAGGGGGGTCACTGGCAGCAGATCACTGCCCTGCCCTTCAATCCAGGGCCTCGAACAGAACACCCATGGCTGTTCCATCGCGTTTTCCTCATGAGTCAGAATGATTTACATACTAAACTTAAGATTTTATCTCATAGGTTGCAAACACCAAGAAAGAAACAGGCTGTTCCATCCTCTTTTGCAGCACAGACTGCCCATCTCAGGAAATCGTGATTTCAGCAACCCAAAATGACTTGAAAATTAAAAGGTGTTTACTTACCACAGACTCTACTCATTGCCAAAACCATATCATCATACACTGAAAATGAGAAGGGATACGTACCATTACGCTGTGTAATTTTAAGAGAAAGCAGCATTTTCAATGTTTAATTAAATCAAGACAGGAAATTGTGATGTTCAGTTGAAAAATGAATCATTAAAATGGCAAGATTTATCCATAAAAGGCTTATGTGTGCGACAAATCCTTCTAACCTATTTGCTTTTAAACAAGGATCAAGAACATCTGACTCAACATAAATCCAACGCCCCATGTAACTGATCATGGCCTCAGTGTTTCCATCATTTTAACTGCATCAGTAATGGGATGAAACTTGGCTTCTGATGATGGACTGAAATGACATTTCAAGTCAACCCAGAGTAATGCCATACATTATTCTAAAACACTGAAAAGGCTCTGAAGGCAGCCCAAGAACAAATAGATTTTCTTCTACAGTGATACTGCTGAAGAAACAATGTGTGCTATAGCTGAGGACAGAGAGACGTGCCTTCAGAACACGTCGCATCCTGATGGTGAGATGAGTTTCCTGCTCACAGAACAAAGGAGTTTTCTTTTACCTTTACCAGCTATTTCAAGGATGGATGCGTCTTGGCCTCTCTCGTCTTTCAAGGTTGCCTTGTATTCACCATGGTCCTTCTTTGACAACTACAAAGAAAATACATTCCATATTTATGTCAAATTAATACCACAATAGAAAATGTCATAAACTCTAACACGCTTTCTTTTCAAACCACTGAAATTCAGGGTGCAAATTAGAGGAATGCGGAATTTCCAAGTTATTTGCAAATGTCATTTTTGTTTACCTTCTGTCCTGTCTTACCCAATGCCTCATACCTTTGGGATAAGCAGCTCACAAATTCCCCCTCTCCAGGTCAGGCATTTTCTCAGTTTCATACAGAACGTCATCCTTGAGCCATTTAAAAACTGTTTCTTTCTTGGTGTTTGCAACCTATGAGATAAAATCTTAAGTTTAGTATGTAAATCATTCTGACTCATGAGGAAAAGAAAGTTTATTAGAATTTTAAATCAGAGCCCCCCCCCCCCCCAAAAAAAAACATTAATTTTTACTATATACAGTCTCAGACAAAGGATTATGGAAAAGCTGTCACTCCTAATAACGTCAAACACATTTCTAAATGCCAGCTTCTAAAACAATTAAGTCCTCACAGTGGTTCAGAAGGACAAATGATTCTCATCATTCTAGTCCATGAAATTAGACAGCGTAAAGATCTTTTGGTCTGTATGAAACATCATTAATAAAGTCCTAAGCAATGTATTTAGGGATTTCCAAATGATATGGAATATTCTGAGAGGTCTATAAAGTTGCCTGGCAGCTGCTTTTTTTGCAGCATAACACTTCAGGGACAAAAAAAATGAAACCTTAACACAAAACAGCCACTAGAAATGAGGACTTTCCCTTTACTGAAATTCCTCACAATTCAGTCACTGGCTAGAAACTAAGCTCTGCGGAACTCCAAAGGTAAGTGAGTATTCCAATTCACGTGCTCTGCCTGCAGGACAAGGAAGAATTCTGATTCGGCATGCCAGAATGTATGACTCCCGTCGGATTATAGGAGTCTGACAATTCTAGGTTCACATCCTATGTGGATTCAGGAAGAGCGATATTGATGACAAAAGACTGCAAATGATTCGACAGTGTGGTAAGTTCTGCTAGGGGAACGGTGCAACGCGGCTTAGAATTTCCACGTCGCTATGGGAAACCACATCATTCTTGACTGCATGGAATTTAATCTCCGTGAGTCAGGGGTTTCATCTGTTTCACTAATGCTTGTCCCTAAGTGCATGGTGCCTGCCTGGCACGCAAGTTTGTGGAATACTTGGATGGAAGGTATCCCGCTGAGCTACAAAGTAAGGTCTTCCTTCTAAAGTTAGAACCACTCCTTAATAACTAATCTTAGAATGGACTGAGGCTGAGGTTCCACAGCTCTAGCAGACGATTCCCTTTCACATTTCAAAATTTTCTTCGGTGTATATTTTCAATACCAATCTAATTGCTTCCTGTCTCTCTCTCTCTCTTTTTTTTTTTTTTATGGAGTCTCACTCTGTAGCCCAGACTGGAGTGCAGTGGCGTGACCTCAGCTCAGTGCAACCTCTGCTTCTTGGGTTCCAGTTCAAGCAATTCTCCTGCCTCAGCTGCCCGAGTAGTTGGCACTACAGGCGTGTGCCACCATGCCCAGCTATGTGTTGTATTTTTAGTAGAGACGGGGTTTCACCATGTTGGCCAGGCTGGTCTTGAACTCCTGACCTCGTGATCCACCCACCTTGGCCCCTCAAAGTGCTAAGATTACAGGTGTGAGGCACCGCACCTAGCCTGCTTACTGTCTCTTAAATCAATACAGTTTTCCGTTCCTCTTTTCTTCAAAGAAATTTTACATTGCTGTCCTTTCCAATATTACATCGCTGGTCTTTTCCAATAAATGCCTTTCCAATAACCTTCATTTTCTGTTTTCTAAAATAAGTATCTGTAATTAATGTATTTGTCCTATAAGTAGGGCAGGTAGTTCTAATTTCCCGAAATAACTCATTTGTTTCTTCTCTGCACTCCCTCAACTTCTCTCTGCCATAAACTGTAAAATATGGGCACCTAAACTGTACATGAAGGTCTAGAAAAGAAATGACATCACCTCTTAGGCTTCATATGGCCCATGCCTGACTCACACTTCCTAAGAGTCAGCCCTAACTCTCCACATCTGCTGTGTAAGAAACATTTAACAGATCTTTGTCTGTTTATGAATGAGGTTTCTCTGTGTCTTAAACTTTTAAAAATGGTATACTCTGAAGTTACAGTGTGAAGGTTTCCTTGCATAAATTTTTCTCCATGTATTTTTTCATGTAAATAATTTTTAATGTAACTATCTGCACCACATTATTAAATGAAAAACTGTGCAGACAAAATGGTGCACACAATCACAGGCTTGACAGGGACACAAATATGTAAATCAAATGTATTAAATTGCACCTAAAAATTCTCAAATTTCAAGTAATATTAGTTTTCCCAGTGTCTGTGTTTAAAGATTTATGAAATACTTTAGTCAGGGAATCTAAAATACTTTTAAATATTTATTACGGTTCTATCCACTAAGATGATACCACAGCCCACGGAAAGCAGAACTCGGGGTTCTCACCACTGCCCTGGGGAGTGCACAGTGCAGCTTTTACGGCACAGTCAGAACAAACCAAAAAAAAGAATAAATCGACCACAACTAAGTCACCCTGACTTGTTTTGGTTTTTGACTTGCTGACTCCCTAATGAACTGATATTTGCGGTGCTGATGTCTAAAATTTTGAAGAAACATACCTTTCTGCGTAGAGTAAATCATTTGAGAAAGTTGTTTTTCCAGCATAAACGGACTCACACACACAGCCTGCCCTCAGTCACTTGGAGAGTTTCTTCCCTTTAAATATTCATTATTCTATTCATCTGTTGAGGAAGACTTCTAAAGACCGTCTCACTTGCACCTTCCTTGCAAGTAAACTTCTCTTCTTTTAAAAATATTTTCATTTCTGAATTTTCCTTTTAAATATACTAGTGCAAGAAATTCACTACCAAAAATAAATCTAAGTATTTTTCTATAATAAATGTATCACAGCTTTGAGCATGTTTGATATCAAAGCCTTAGCTCTAGTTATCACCAAAAAACATATAAACAGGAAATCAAATTGCAAATTAATTACCAACACTGAGGATGGTCGGAATAGGAAGACAGGTACTTTCATCACATGAATTTCTAGGAGCAACCTGGTTCAACACCCACCTAGTGCCAAACCCCCACACCCCGCTTTCCTGCAAATCCTGGGTCCACTGCTGAGCACACTGCAGACCTCCGCGCTGCCAGCACGCACTTCCTCTTCATGGCAGGTCCCCACCTGACACTACCCACATCAACAAGTCTGCACTCCACTGTCCCCGCCGAGGTGGCCCAGTGGCGATCACCAACGCTTAGCCCCTCCTCCTCTCCATTTATCCCGCCTGGCCTCACTTTCCTGCTCAACTTAGACAGCTGGCTGACCAACAAACCTGCAGTTAAGCAAGACCCAGAGCTCCTATTCCATCTTCCCTTCTTGCAACATCCAACCGGCAAGACCCCAATCACAAGTCCATCCCCGGACTCACACCAGGGTCGCTGGGCACATCTGGAAAAATCAACCCCAAGGCACCTGTTTGGGCCACTACGAGCTGTCTCCACGTTGGTGCCCTCAACAAAGATTTCCATTCTTACTCAGTAAGGAGCTCCTGTCGTGCCTCCTTCAGTGGCAATCACAGCCCACTTCTGCCACCCCCTCCCCGTGGGCCACCTTCCTCACCTTCAACATCTCCAGCCCTTCACTGGAAAGAGTGAAACCAACGGGCTGCACTGCCGGATCTGCCGCTTGCTCTGCCCTGGCTTTCAACAACCCCCATGGTCCTTCATGGGGAGCTGCCCTGGGGGCCAAGCAGCCCCTCGCATGGCTGTGCTGACCTCCTGGGCTCATCTCCCTCCAGGCCAGCACCACCCCTCCCTCGTCCCCATGCCCTCCCCCACTTCCTTCTCCTGTGACTCCTCTTCCATTGACCCCTTCACCGGTAAATAGGATTGAGTGTCCCCGTCCAGAAAGAGGAGAGAGAAGCTGGCCCTGAAGCCCTCTGCCACCCTCACTGCCAGCTGAGCACCTCAGAGGGGGGCAGGCTCCTGCTCACATGCCCCCTTGTCTCCCATCTCCTCAGCCCACCACATAGAGACCCTGCCTTGCCACGGAGCGGGGTTGGAAAGCCCACCACCCAGCCCGTGGCCCATGCTGCCTCCAGCCGCCCCTCCTCACCCCACCCTCCAGCGCTTCACTCCGGAAGTCCCTCCCTCTCAGCGGCCAGCGAGTCACCTGCTTTCCCTCTGAACTCTCTGATGGTTTCTGCTTAATCATCCCAGAACTGTTCTCCTCTTATCCTCTGACAATCTGGATTTTCCAGACGCGCCCAGCCACCCGTCATGGTCCTGTCTGTAAAGACTGTCCTTCAGCAGCACGACCCACTTGTGTCATCTCCACAGCCAAGCAATCCCGTATGGCAGGAACCCACTCGCTCCTGCTGACCTTCCCATTGCTGCCGGGCTCACGTAGCCCATTGTGAGCTGGTCACGCCTTATCGCCCATTCCACAGATATAACTAAATCTTTATGAAACAATTTATTCCCAAAACCGTAACACCTGGCCCTCCCAGTACAGTGCCGATCTCAGGTAATATCACACCCACCCAGTCCCCCAATACGCTGCCCTCTCACCCCCACCCAGCTGCTGGCCAACCCCTGCTAGGTTTAACTGCTGAATGTTTCTCCTAAATCTTCTCTCTGTGCATATGAAACTGCCCCGCTGGAGTGACTACCTCTCAGCAGCCTGCTGAAGCATCGTCCTCCTGCCCTGCCAACTCCGGCCTTCCTTGTCAACGAGGAACCCTCATCACTGCACTAACAGCCCTCAGGGCCTCTGCGCCCTGTGGGAGAACCCCCCATCTGCCCACCAGCCTTGAGGTTTTGTTTGTTTGTTTGTTTGTTTTGAGACAGAGTCTTGCTCTGTCACCAGGCTAGAGTGCAGTGGCATGATCTTGGCTCACTGCATCCTCCGCCTCCCGGTTCAAGCATGTCCCCTGCCTCAGCCTCCCAAGTAGCTGGGACTGCAGGCGCCTGCCACCACACCCAGCTAAATTTTTTGTATTTTAGTAGAGATGGGGTTTCACCAGGTTGGCCAGGCTGCTCTCGGTCTGCTGACCTCATGATACACCCTCCCCGGCCTCCCAAAGTGCTGGGATTACAGGCATGAGCCACTGTGCGGCCTGTTGTTTTTACTTCTAAGTGTACAGTTCAGCTTCTCTGTCCCTGCCTGCTGCGGGACCTTCCTGGAGCCATCTCGTCCCACTCACTGGCCTGCTTAATTCTTAGTCCCCTTGCCACTTGCAGATGAGGAATCATCTCTTCATTGAAATTATCTGTTTACTTTTCTCTCTTATCCAGTGGACAATAAAAAACCAGTTTGGGGATAAAAATAAAGCATTATTTACCTTTTTCCTCCATCCTCTCATACTGAGACAGTCAAATAGCAGATAGTTATTAAATTGAAGGTTTGCTGCTCAAAAAATAGATTTTTAGGCCTGGTACAGTGGCTCACGCCTATTGTAAGCCCAGCACTTTAGGAGGCCGAGGTGGGCGGATCACAAAGTTAGGAGTTCAAGACCAGCCTGACCAACATGGTGAAACCCTGTCTCTGCTAAAAATACAAAAATTAGCCGGGCGTGTTGGCAGGGGCCTGTAATACTGGCTACTCAGGAGGCTGAGGCAGGAGAATCACTGGAACCCAGGAGGAGGTTGCAGTGAGCCAAGATCACACCATCGCACTCCAGCCTGGGTGACAGAGCAAGACTCCATCTCAAAAAAAAAAAAAAGAGAGAGAGAGAGATTTTTATATTTAGTAATAATAAAACGTTTTACTAAATTGTTAAATGAAACTGAAAAAAGCATCTTGTCTCCAAAGCATACCTTTTCTTTCCAGGTAGATTTCACCACAGTGTGCTTTCTCATAAACTCACTTAATAATAGTTTCATTTTTATAATCTAACCTTTCCTTGCATGCCACAACACTGTAATCTTTCCATGAAGAAGAAAAGACAAGCACTGAAGTTCAAGTACTAAAGAATGCACGGGACCCAAAAGCTGCTCTGCCCATCCACACCTATGCAGACACCACGGGTTTCGTCACCAGCCTCACGAATGTGGCCACAGCCGCTCCCTGAAAGGCCTCTCTGACAGGAAGCAGACTGGGATTTATTGCGTCCTGTTAGAATAGCGCTCTCACCTTGCAAACAAGTCGAACTTTGCATTCTTCTGTGACGTCCCAGTGCAAGTACTCAGCAAAATAAGGGCCTAAGGAGAAAAAAAAGGGAAAACAACTTTTAAAAAAAGGAAAAAGTAAAATAAACAAATAAATATATAGCTAATATATATACACACACATATATGCATGGTGTGTATATACAATACATAAGCATGTATTATATATACTTATGTAATGCATTTTTGGCAGAAGACAATAGCTGTGCAGAATGAAACAGATAATTTTCATGCCTGGGATGTTGACACGTGTTAACACTGACTCTCTACTGGAATCTGTGCTTCCTGGTAGGAATACACCATCTGATTGCTATTTCTTACTGACATCTCCTATCTATTGCGCTTTAGAAGGAGACTACTGAAATCATTATATTTTGTTTCCCAAAGTATATGTCTAACTGAACATTCAGCAACGTGCTATATAATACCTTGTAATAAGAGGAAGAGACATAAGATGAAAAAACAACAGTTTAGCCTAGCAATTTTGTAAAATACATTTTATTTAATAGCATCAAAATCAAAGATGGGTTTATATAGGTTTTTTTAAAATATTAATCATTTTTTTTAAATACATGTAGGAGTAAGTCATACCCTTTTCCCATTCAATGCAAAAATAGAAAGATTTGGAAAGTATGTTGATTTCTTTCATATACATAAATACATCCTACAAAGTTGACCAAAAAAGTTCATAATGAGGAAATAAGTAAAATATTTGTAACTGTTAGAAATAAAAACAATGCAAAATAAAAAAGAATGTTTTGATTTTATGTTTCATACTTTATATTCTAATTTTTCTCAAGAAGCATAGAAATCCCACATACAAAAATATTCTTCGAATAAGCCCTTAGGTTATGTTTGAGAATCCAAAATTCATCCACTTTCCTTTGTATCTGGTTAATATGTATTTGTAAAAGCAATCTGTTTAAAATATATTGTTTGTAGTTAGAAAGTTTAAAAGCTCACACACAATCTTAAGTAGAATGAACAAGTTCCTGGTGATAGGAACGGCCTCTACTGCCTTCTCTACATTTCAAAGCCTAGTGATGCCGACTCCTCCACCCCAGTTCTTTATACTTTTTCATTAAAATTGCTGGACTCCATCTGGACATTAAAGCTAGAGGCACACTTTCCTCACGACTCCCCCGGCTACAAAGTGCATTCCATTCCCACGCAGTTGGTAAGCCCCACACGCCTACAAGGTGCTCAGCCCTGCGAGAAGTGTTAGGAACGCAACAAACAACAGAAGAGCTGGCCGCTTGCCAGGTGCAGGGTAACAACCAGCCCCTCACAAAGATTCAGAGGTAGCCCTCAAAAGGAACATCAGGGGCCCCTAAGGCAGGGAAGGCTATGGGGAGACGGGAAGACCCACTTTGGACATCGGATTGGAAAGACCTCAGGAGAGACAAGACCACAGACACAGGCATGGGTGCCGGGGAAAGGGGAAGGTGAAGACATCAGTCTGGCCCATCCAGGAAGTTGTCCTCATGGTAGGAAATAAAATCTGGTTAAGTGGTGGGTGCAGGTTATGGAAAGCCTGAGTTTATCTGGTACGCTTTACGGAGTTTCATTGAAGTGTTTTATGCAAAGGGGTGCCTAAAAGTAATAAGTGTTTTGGAAGGACCACCTCCCAGCGGCGTATAGAAGAGACAAGTTAGTCAGCAAGTCAGCCGCAGAGTCTGGTTACATTGATTGTTTCTTTGACTTAAGAAAATTACAGGAAATATGAACATTAAACAGATGAGTCTGAGGCTTTTAAAGGTAGAAGCAATTTTTTTAAATGCAGGCAAAATACATGTAAAGGACAAGGAACAGAAAAGACACATTTCTAGAGCTGAGAATTTTTTTTTTTTTTTAGACAGGGCTTCTCACCTGTTGCCCAGGCTGCATGGCGTGATCATAGCTCACTGCAGCCTCAACTTCAACCTCAGCCTCAAGCTAGTATTACAGGCATGCACCAACAAGCCCAGCTTCTGTAGATTTTTTTTTTTTTTTTTTTTTTTTTTTTTTTTGAGACAGTGTCTCCCTGTGTTGCTTAGGCTGGTTTTGAACTCCTGGGCTCTGGTGATCCTCTCACCTTGGCCTCCCAGAGTACTGAGATTACAAGCATGAGCCACCATGCCTGTCCTGGCCTAACCTCTTAATCACTTAAAACAGCCTCCAGGGTCACTTGGTATCATATAGAATCTGCTTCTGACAAATACTCCAATCATAAGTCTTTGCTTTATGTTGGGGGTGGGAAAGCCATTCAGTGACTCACCTTGTTTCCTGAGAAATTCTTTCCTTTGAAATTCAGCCTTTTCCAGCACAGTCCTGAATGCTAAATTCAATATTTAAAAAATATATATATGAAACATGTTGGCTCTCTCTCCAGTCAAAAGAATTTCTTTTGAATTATCTTTTAGGACATATGGAAATATGTGATATAGCATACCATCTCCAATAAGAACTAGAGAAGACTGACTTTTGGCTTTTCCGTCATGAATCTGCACAGTATAGGTCCCCTCATTTTCAATACTAAATCGATCCATCACCATCTCAATAATGCCAGTAGCTTTGTCACATTTAATTCTGTGTAACTGCAAGCAACAAGGGAAATAGAGAATTATACAAGGAAATCTCTCCTACGTTTCCCTCACCACATTTAAGAATTGCATCAGCCATGAGATCTTAAGGGACTGTGACAGGAAGAAACGAAAACAAAATTTTATCAAGGAAACCTCTGGGTGAACAAGGATCAAACAGCGGGTACTAGCTGTCACTCCATGACAAAGCCTGGCTATGTGAGGTGATCTGAGAGTGCACACCATGTACCTTCTAGGCAGACACTCCATACCTACCCAAGAATGAGCTCCTAATGTGAAGCAGATAAAATTCACAGGAGAAATAAAATGATATGCAAATGATGGGCGTTATAACAATCGCCAGCTGATGACAAAATCCCACATGACAGCAACAACAGGCAAACTCCGTAGCCCTGCTATCTTCAGCTCCTGGGACCCAGCACCCACAAGCCCCAGCCTGCTGTGGTCCATTGGGGTGCGGGGGTTTCAAGTGAGGAAAGGATAAATGGACCTCCAACAGGTGTTGACTTTTTTGATCACTTTTGATTTCTTACTTTTATTTTTAAAATGTTTCTCTTTATTCTACAGTACATGCACAGATATATATGAATGCATTTTATTTAGGTAATCCTACGAGCAGAAAAGCAAGTGTTTCTCTAACACACAGATGAACTAAGCGAATTTGATCTATCGTTTCCCTCTGATTTTGTGATGTTTATTTATTAACTTTTTCACGTCACTGAAACCATTTCCCCCTGCCTTTATTAATGCTTATTTCTCTTTTTTATGTTTTTTGCTAGTTTCCTTATTTGGGGGCTTGATGTTTTTACCTTTTTGTGCTTCTTGATAATTATTAAAACTATTGTAAATTAATATTAGTGCTTAAATTTCACTTTTTCACTTAAATAACTCTAATTCTAATAGAACTTTTTAAAACATCAATCAGCCTATTTAATTTTTAGAGGTGTTTCAAACCAATTTCATAGGGCACTGGTCTTTACCAATACATGTTCTTAATATATTAGACCATCTCTTCTTTGTAATCATTAAAACAAGTTTTCCTGTGTAGCAGTATGTAAATTTATCACATCCCTGTGGTCCCAGCTATAGAGGAGGCTGAGGCAGGAGGATCGCTTGGGCAACAGAACAAGACCGTGTCTCAAAAAAATAAAAAGAAAAAAGAAATTCTGTCAGGCTGGGTGCCGTGGCTACACCTGTAATCCCATCACTTTGGGAGGTCAAGGCAGGCACATCACCTGAGATCGGGAGTTCAAGACCAGCCTGATCAACATGGTGAAACCCAGTCTTTATTAAAAATACAAGAATTAGCTGGGCATGGTGGTGCATGCCTAAAAACCCAGCTACTCGAAAGGCTAAGGCATGAGAAGCACTTGAACTCAGAAGGCAGAGGTTGCCGAGAGCCAAGATCACGCCATTGCACTCCAGCCCGGGCAACAGAGTGAGACTCTGTCTCAAAAGAAAGGAGAAGAAAAGAAATTTCATCACATGTAATGCGTACAACCAAACTGCATACATTTGCCCACACAATTCCCCCTTCCTGCCTGCCATGCAGCTGTCCTGTTGCTAAAATGGGAGAAACATTGGGAGGCTCTTGGTTGCTCTAAGAACATTAAATTGCATTACTTCATGATTTCTAGGTTACACTGTATCACAGGAGCAGTCCACAGAAGCCTGGACTATACCTGCGTCTCTTCTGCTTTGGGGATGGGTGCAGGGAAACTTCTCATGCCTTGGCAAGCCAGCACCACGAGTTCTCTGAGGGCTGTGCCCTACAGACAGTTCTGAGCTCTGCAGGCCTCTCTGCGACAGGGCAGCTTCTGCCCACCCTTGCCGTGGCCACCTCACCCGAAAGCAGCCCTGTGACTGGCTCTAAGGGAGACTTCCCTGATGCCCTGGGGTGAGGCTTGGTGTCTTCTGGGGTTCCCCACAGCCCTGCCTCCCCTCCCCCAGGAACACCCTCCCCTCGGGAGCACCCTCCCTGGCCCACATGTCCTCCTGCCTTCTGTCTGCCTCACCAGGCAATGAGCCCCTGAAAGTGGGCACTGCCTACTCATCCCGAAGCCTCATACCCTGCTTCGCATCTGCCTGGCAGCAAGAAACACCAAACACACGTCCGTAAAGGTTCTGAAGAGAAAATCAGCTGGAGGGGGCTTAGCTCATCCTACAGTCCATGGCATTGAGGTGGCTGTGGCCTCTGACACTACTGAGTGACACTGAGCAATTTAGGAAGATAATTACCCTTCCAGGTAAGAGTCTGTGGATGTGGTCAGGACCACTGCGGCCTTCCCACTGCCTCCTTCCCATTAAGGAGGCAGATCGAGCTAAGCCTCCTTAATCAACTGAGACCGTCCCTTCCAGATCAGCCATCAGCCAACACTGTGAACCTGTCCCAGCCGGTCCTTCCGCTATCCCTGGCTGCACCTGTCACCTCCCTTCCTCAACAGCTGACCCCCCTCCACCACCCTTTTCAACCTCCCTGCCCTGGTGCAGCCACGCCCCGGGCACAGTGGCCCTGACCCAGGCGGCATCTGGGGTAGAGGCCTCCCAAGGCCATCACCTGCTCCCAGCTCTCCCTCCCCACACCTCTGCTCGCTCAGCATTTGGGATGCACTAACAGGTACTGAAAGGTTTTATGGCTGCTAGTGGATTGCATTTTACTTCACCTGGATGATACAGTCTCTGACATTGAGCAGGGTCTTGGTGGTGGAACGACCACATCCCAGTGTGTGACTCGTCCTAAATACAGCAGTAATGCAGGGCAGGATGGCGTGGAGGACATCCAACATCCAAGACGGGACTTGCCCCAGTCACACCACCATAGAATCACGGGAGTACACACGCCCAGCTTCGGCTTCCTGGTGCCCCAGAGTTAACAAGACTGCAGTCCCGGCTGCTGTCAATGTTTTCTGCAAATTATCATCTACCTTTCGGATTGATCCTAGCTGGAATTGGGGCAAAGGCTCTCCAACCTGAATAATGATCTTACCCATGACCCACGCAGGCTCTTGGAGCTACATGAACAGAACAAAAAACGAATAATCTGTGCTGCTCAGCAAAAGAGGCAGGGGTGGGGTGACGAGACTCCCTCAGCCCTCAGAACCACAATCCTCTTCAAACACTGGCTCAGCAGCAGTACTACGGAGAATTTCTATCTGTAGGTAACAACGTGCGTTGGCCACAAAATCAGCAACCTTTTTCTGATAAACCACATGCCTTCATTTTCACAATGTTCTTTCTCTCTGAGTTTACATTTCTGTTTTGCGATTGCACCTGCCAGTGCCACCGGAGAGGCTTTAGAAGATGAATATTATTAGCCACTTGGTTCAGTTTGCCTCTCTCTGGGTTCGTTTTCCTCAGCTTTGTTTCTAAGTTCTTCTGCCTGACATTCAAAGCCTGTGTCTTCTGACCCCATTCCTATTCCCCAACATTTCCTAAGATCACTCAGGCAAACACCCGCTCTGCGGAGCCCACCCTCCACGTCCCTGCGTTGCTATTCCCCCGGTCATTCCCGGCTTTCTGTGCCCTTGAGTGGCTTGGAACGTCTGATTCTCTCCCTCCCATCCCCGACCCCAATTTCTACCACCTTGACACCTGTTTCAATAACCCTCTACCCTTGAAATTGTTCCTGGACTACTTCAGCCTCTTCCACTCTCTGCCTGCTCTGAATTCTGATAGTGCTTACTGTCCTGTTTTAATATATCCTGGGTTCTATCTTTCTTCTCTGTCCTCCTTTAATTGAACGTGTATTTCTTCCACTCCATGACAGCCTCCACAGGGTAGCTTCACACCTGACTGTTCTGTTCCTGCCGGTGCATTGGCCAAGCGGACAATCAACAGGTGACGTGCAGACATGCACTGCTGTCTGCTGGGAAAGGAAGAGGACCTGCCAAGCCCCCACCGGCTCCTGGGCACGCTGCAGTGTTTGTTTACTTGAACCCGACTTTCAGGGTTTATGTGAATAAAGTCTGCTTCGCCCCTACCGCAGGTTTTGATTTCCCATAAACATAAAAACCACCTTCACAATGAGAAATTCCAGCATTATTTCATGGATGTAAATCACACAATATATACTTGTGTAAAATCACTGAGACTTTTTCTAAATGGGAAATTGGTTTATCTAAAATGAAAGAAAGAGACAGAAATAAATGAGAAGGTATGACCTCAGACTATTTTTGAGGGAGGGAAATTATTTTAAGAAATGGCTTAGGCCGGGTGCAGTGGCTCACACCTGTAATCCCAGCATTTTGGGAGGCCAAGGTGGGTGGGTCACCTGAGGTCAGAAGTTTGAGACCAGCCTGGCCAACATGGTAAAACCCTGTCTCTACTAAAAATACAAAAATTAGCTGAGTGTGGTGGCAGGCACCTGTAGTTCCAGATACTCAGGAGGCTGAGGCAGGAGAATCGCCTGGCCCCAGGAGGCGGAGGTTACAGTGAGACAAGATGGTGCCACTGCACTCCAGCCTGGGTGACAGAGTGAGACAAAGAAAAGAAAAGAAAAGAAAAAGGAAGGAAGAGAAGGAAAGGAAAGAAAGGAAAGGAAGAAAGGAAGGAAGAAAGAAAAGAAATAGAGAAAGAGAGAGAGAAAGAGAGGGAAGGAGGGAGGGAGGGAAGGAAGGAAGGAAGGGAGGAAGGGAGGGAGGGAGGAAGGGAGGAAAGGAGGGGAGGGAGGAAAGGAGGGAGGGAGGAAAGGAGGGAGGGAGGAAGGGAGGGAGGGAGGAAGGGAGGGAGGAAAGGAGGGAGGGAGGAAAGGAGGGAGGGAGGAAAGGAGGGAGGGAGGAAGGAAGGGAGGAAAGGAAAGGAGGGAGGGAGGAAAGGAGGGAGGGGGAAAGGAGGGAGGGAGGAAAGGAGGGAGGGAGGAAGGAGGGAGGGAGGGAGGGAGGGAGGAAGAGAGGAAGGGAGGGAGGGAGGAAAGGAGGGAGGGAGGAAAGGAGGGAGGAAGAGAGGAAGGGAGGGAGGGAGGAAAGGAGGGAGGGAGGGAGGGAGGGAAGGAGGGAGGGAGGAAAGGAGGGAGGGAGGGAGGAAAGGAGGGAGGGTGGAAGGGAGGGAGGAAGGGAGGGAGGGAGGAAGGAGGGAGGGAGTGAGGGAGGAAAGGAGGGAGAAAGGGAGGGCGGGAGGCAGGAAGGGAGGGAGGGAGGGAGGAAGGGAGGGTGGGGAGGGAGGGAGGGAGGAAGGGAGGGTGGGAGGGAGGGCGGGCGGGCAGGCTCAGTTGCAGGAGCACAACTCTTGTCCCCATCCCTGAAGATCTGACGTCACCCCTGGAAGTGCCATGAGCAGGAGAGGGACCTGAGATTCCAGTGCATACACCCTTCCGTGGTCTCTTTACAGTGTGGAGTACTTACTTTCAAATATCAAGAGTAAACTTTCGGTTGATCAGACAAATGCCCTGCCCGTATTTGTATGACATGATCCCCACTTCAAACATGTATGAGTAGAGGATGAATGACAGAAATTTACCCTAACTAGCTCTGACAAAGAAAAAGTATTATTCTCACCAACTAGATTCTTAGCAATATGGTAGCCCTTCCCACTTTCTCAGAAGCTGCGCTGAGGTGTCTGGGCAGGTTTTAGAAAATAATTAGGCTTCTTGCTAATGCCATTATGTGGCGAGATGAAATTCAATGATTTTACGAGTGCCATAAATATAGGCTTTTATGTGACTTCCAAAAAATAGCATCAATCTTCAAATGTAAAAGTCACCTGTGGACTGCTAATTAAAGAAGTGAAATAGTACACCCATATTCCAAAAGATTAGCCATGGAGCCAGGGCGTCCATCCTTAAAGCAAGCGGGTAGGAAATGTGCCTCAAAAGATATCCTGCAAATAAAGCGCAATTCCCCTAAATTCCGTTTCATTTCATAGCATGGTCTCTGCTAGGAGAAGATTTCTCCAATTACCTGGATCAGATTTTAAGTCTTCCAAAGGCAACAGTTATACCTCTGGCTTTTCTGCAGCCCAAAAGCAGCTAGATGTTTCCTACTTTCTAGCCAACTCTACCATGTAGGAGTGAATCTTAAAGTGTGTCATGATTCTCGTGGGAAAGACGGTCTGGAGAAGAAAATTCTATGATCCTTGCACACACAAGACTTCTGTCTCATCGACGTTCGTCTAATTGAGCACTACGAAATGCCCAGTGGACACAAAGGCTGGACGGCAATGAGGGGTCCAGCTTAGACATGCTATAGTGTGTGGGCTGCCCGGGAGCAGGAGAGACTCCTGCATCCCACAGTTCCCCTAACACATGTGTAATCAACAAACCAATCAACACTGAGGACTTAGTGCGCAGCTAAGGTTGCCAACCTCACTATACACTGGGCATTAAAGGAGAAAGGGCAGAAGCGGTGAAGCTGGGGCTTTGAGAGAACCCCAGGCCACCACTGAACAATAAAGTCCCCATGAACTAGGGCCATCCTATAACTGGGTCCCAGGCGTGCTGTGATGAGAGAAGAGGAAACTTATCTAAACACAACCAATGGCTTCCCAAATATTCTCCAGACAAGTAAGGAGTACCTGTCATCACTGTTAAGATTCATTTTATATGATCAAAGGCAGAACACAGGCAGTGTCTGGAGTGTGGCAGAACATGTGTTTTTGTTTGTTTGTTTGTTTGAGACAGGGCCTTGCTGTCACCCAGGCTAGAGTACAGTGGTTCAATCACAGCTCATTGCAGCCCGGACCTCCCAGGCTCAACTGATCCTCCCACATCAGCCTCCTAAGTAGCTGGGACTACAGGACAGCATCACCATAACCAACTAATTTTTAAAGTTTTTGAAGAGATGGGATCTCTTTATGTTGCTCAGGCTGGTCTTGAACTCCTGGGCTCAAGCAATCCCCCCCCACCTCGGCCTCTCCAAGTGCTAGATTTCAGGCGAGAGCCGCCGTGCCTGGCCACAACATTGCTCTTGACAGCCACACTGTCGGGTCAGTCTACCACACTAAGATTGCTGCCCAAACAGGTAGGCAAGCCGCAGAACTTACTCCCCAGAGATGCCTTCCACGGGAAGCTGTCGGTGGGGGAGAATGCAGGGAGGCCTCTCTCGCAATAGAGCAAAACATAGACACCTTCAAAACCATTATCGAGAATAAGTGAGCTGATTCATCAAGACTGTTCCTTTCCCCACATGACCTGAACCTTTTCACAAAACGAGCTCAAAATTATTTTTAATTCCAGCAGGCAAGGATTTAAAGACTCATGATGTCTCCTCTAATCCAGATCAAACCTCCGAACATTTTAAGAATCAGCCATCTCCATTCATCTTGTCAACCTCCCACACCCCAATCTTTAAGGCTCAAAAAGGGATGGAAACAGAGAATGCTGGCATTCAGTAACTGACCTACCACAACAGAGGCAGGCTACCTGCAAAGCCAGAGATCACTCGCACAGGAACTCACCTCGCTGTCAGAGACTTCTCTGTCATTAATAACAAATCGATAGGTGGCGTCTGGTGATAAGTGCTCGGCCTGGAGCCAGAAGCGAACCTGCCCCTTATCAAAAATCTCATAAGCTAATTCTGATTTCAGAGGAATTGCTACAGGAAGAAAAGATATCGCAAGTCAATAATGCATAAATCCTTGTGAGGAAGAATAGCTGCTTATTGGAGGAAAACATCAATCCTAGTTATTAAGTTTTTTGAGAATGTGAAACCCTGGAGTATTAGATTATGGAAACCAAAAATAAAAAACAAAACTTGAGTTAGCCTGTTGTTGCCTCTAAAGCCTCATGCCACGTGAGGTTAGTTTTCCGGATGTATTCCGTGAGTAAAGATGCCTGGATTCGTTCTATATTTAACGCAATTCAAAAACAGAAGATTTCATTTGATAGAAATGAAATCTGGGGTTTCACTTGGATTAGGAACAGCTATACTAAACCCAAAATTCAAATCACTCTGTATGCAGTGCAAGTTTCAACAAGCTATAATATAAGCTAGTACTTGTTTTAAATCAATAGGTTTCAATCCTGTAAGCCAGCATCAGGAAATGAGGCCATCCTTTCCCCAAAGCTGTTCCTCCAAGACCTCATGCATTAATCAACACGGTCCTCCAGCCAGCGGCTGTAGGCAGAGGTGTGGGGCTGGAGGCTTACTTACTGGGGTTCTTTATTTCACTGCTCAATGCCATCAAACGTTCGAGCTCTAAAACAAAGAAAAAAGTATTTCCATTGATTTGGACCTGCACATTCAGAAGTCTGTGGACAACAGCAAGGCTACACACGAACAAGGACTGGACACCCCCCAGGATTTAACCGTAGGACACGAAAGGAATTTTAACTCCAGGTCTAAGGGACATAGAGGACAGTTTTAACCTTCACCATTTAAAGAACCCACCTAGTCCACCTAGTACGGGGGCAGCTGAGGACGAGGCAGGGCAGTCGTGGGGACTAAGGCACTGGGGGGTAGGGGCTGCAATATCCCGGAGTAAAGGAAGACTTGGAAGGCGAAAGGTTAAAGGGACCCTTTTCCAGATCTTTGCACTTCATGTGAGCTCTTTTCTAGAACTGATTGAACTAGCTCAGAATGTGCCTGTGGCCTGTGACGTCCCTTCCCCCTCAAGATTTCCTTCTTCAATCTCATTAAAGAAAAATATACATACCGCTCATGCCATCACGAAAGTGTATTACCATCAATTTTAAAAAGGAAGAAAGAAAACAAAAAAATAAACAAAATACATTGCATTTTGCTTTCCTAAGAAACTCCCAAGAGCAAGGCAGGGAAATCGGAGGCTCTCAGCCTCTTCAGTGTTTCCCCTTCCTTCCTTCTTAAAATTAGAATCAGAAACCAGATGGTGGTCTCCGAGCCTTTCGTGAATACGTCTATTCAAAATGAAAAATGAAGTCAGAGTTTTCTGGCCAAAAGTAAATTCACATTGGCAACTGGTTTGACAGGGAGCACTGGCTTTCCCAATTAAATCTTCCGGTAGGAACTTCCATAAATGGAATGAGCTCAATCTTCAAAGTTTTGCCTCAAATATATCAGAAGTCTATACACAAATAAGAGAAGGCAAAAATTTCATCCTTTGCAAATATTTAAAATATTTAAAATTAAGACAGAAACTTTGAAATGGTGTGGAGGAATGCATAGCTTTTCAGAATTCCTTCAGGATGTCTTCAAGGTACAAAACTGTGTCAAGACCCTGGAGGCAGGGCCAGCAGAGGTTGCTTTAAAAGCATGCATGTAGATGTCGGGTCCTTCCTGCCCTGCCTGTGAGAGGCAAACTGAGGACCCAAGAAAAGTGAGACAGTGCGGGCCTCCTCATTTGACCAGCTGTGTCTTGTTAAATATGCATGAGTTTTCCGAATTTAACCAACACTGAGCCAAATTAATACATTGGAGAAGCTGAGGGTGTGATTCTGGCTGCCCCCCTCCCGCCCCCGTGGGTACCTGCCCAGCCCTCAGCACCCATCCTGGGTCAGATGTTCTCAGTCACACCCTCTGCATCCTGTCAACCTGGACAGTGACTGATAACTAAAGGATCTGCTTGTAAATCTTAGGGCATCCCTGGAGATCATTTATGCCACCCCTGGAGAGCATTTTCATAGAAAACTTTTGGAAACTCAAATGCCTTAAAGACCCAAAGAGATCTGAGGATACCATCCAGTCCCACGACTTCACGCTGCATCACTGCCCCTTTGTTTGAAAATGTCTGAGGCTGACTCTGCCCTGTGGGTGGGGTAGATGACGGGCCACGTAAACACACATGATACCAGGCAGTTAAAAAGCTCAGCCCTGCCTGCCTGAGCCTGTGTGCCTGATGAACTCAGATCTGTGAACCTACCTAAGAAAGCTATTGTTTCTCCCCTTGATTACTAGACAGATTTTCTCACTTCTCTCTGCTGTCTTCCATTTGCAGGTTTTCACTATGGCAGTTAAAAATTATTTTACATGCACAAAAAAATTTTTTCTTTATTCATCCAGTGTTCTCAGTGTTGGAAGGGAAGGAAGACTCTTCCATCTGTAGGCCTCTCAGTCATTTTATGGATTTCTCTGTTAATATGTTACCCTCTGCATACCAAACTATTAAAATGTAGCTAGAACTCAACTTTAAAATTACAGGTTGAAGGTCATACAAGCAATGTATCTGGATCAGAGACTATTTGATGGAAACCACATAAACTTTAGAGTTTGTTTAATTTCTAAAGTAAGTTTTGGCTTATATACATATCCCCCCACAGCCAGCCTCCTGCAAACATACTCTTCTTTCTAAGCAAGTAAGTCTTTTCTATGTTGGTGTCAATCTTTTAAAGTATGATAAAACCAAAATAGGCAAGGTTCTGCCACATAGATATTACCTTCCGGGTCCAGAACAAAACTGGCAGGACACTCCATCTGTATCACTTACAGACACCGAGTAAGTCCCTAAATCCTCCTTATCCGGATTCTTGAAGTACAGCTTGGAGCTAAAAGAGAAGAGGAGTAGGTGAATGTCGGCCGCGTCTGTCTGCAGGAGCTTCTACAAGTCTGCAATACCCAGCTTCCAGGCCAGACTCTACTGATCCCCCCACGGTTTCGATTTTAAACCTCTTGTCATCTGCAATCTCTTCATAGGATTTACACCAGGTGAACTGAGAGGCGTCCGTCATTTCCTGGCAGTCGAAGGCCAGGTAGATGTTGCCTTCTTCATCGACGCCGGGCGCTGATTTCCTTGGTGCCTGCATACGAAGAACATGAGGTGAGCGGCTTAGGGACACGGTGTCCTCTGAACTCTTTTCTGGGCGAGGGCGACATGGTTTTGCTCTGTGTTCCCACCTAAATCACATCTCGGATTGTAATCCCCAAGTGTCCAGGGAGTGAGGTGACTGGAGCGTGGGGATGGTCTCCCCCATCCTGTTCTCGTGATAGTGAGTGAGTCTCACCTCATCTGATGGTTTTATAAGCATCTGGCATTTCCACTGCTGGCGCTCCTGCCACCCTACCGCCCTGTGAAGAGGTGCCTTCTGCCATGACTAAGTTTCCCAAGGCCTCCCTAGCCATACGGAACTGTGAGTCAATTAGACCCCTTTTCTTTATAAATTACCCAGTCTCAGGGATTTCTTCACAGCAGCGTGAAAAAGGACTAATCCAGAGGGGTAGCCAAAGCAGAGACCTCATCTTACACCACACATCATCAGCTGTATTTAACGACCCAGGACCGATCAGGGAATCACACCAGAGAAAACACTTTAGGGAGTACCTGGAAGGGCTTGGTTGTTTTGTTGCTGCTATTTTTTTTAATTTATCACATTTCTGCCCACTTCCACCTCTGCATCCCAAGCAACTGCAGGAAACCTTTCAGGCCCCGAGGATCCTGTTCTCTCTGGAATCTCCGCCCCTGCCCCTCACAGGGAAGCCCAGCAGCCACGTGCCCACCACTGAGCTCCCCCTTCACACGGCTCTGCCTTCTCCATGGGGCCTTGCCTTGTCTGGTTTGGAAGCAGGGGTTGTTTGTGGTTTATTTGCTACTTTTTGACCCAGGTGAACATCAGATCGTGTGCAAGGTAGAATTCATCTCTTAGGAATTAGGAACTGGACAAGACACAGCTCAGCCTCTGCTGGTGAGTGGGACTGAGGCCATGAGGTGTAGGGGCTCCCAGGTCACCAAGAAGACAGAGGTGCAAGGGAAACCAGGTGTCAGGGTGATATGAAGCCGTGAGAAGCCACCGTAGACAGCCATCGCGACCTTCACAGTCTGAGGCCCCACTGCTTCCTGAGACTCTGCTGAGTTATTCAGGTCACACTCTTATGGCTATCCCCCCAAAACTCACATTGCAATGTAATAGCTAGTGCAATGGTGTTGGGAGGGGGGCCTTTAAGAGGTGATTGGGGACTGGGGGCAGTGGCTCACTCCTGTGATCCCAACACTTTGGGAGGCCAAGGCCAGAGGATCGCTTGAACTCAGGAGTTCAAGACCAGCCTG
Source organism: Ateles fusciceps (assembly GCA_036589455.1). Taxonomy (NCBI): domain Eukaryota; kingdom Metazoa; phylum Chordata; class Mammalia; order Primates; family Atelidae; genus Ateles; species Ateles fusciceps. The sequence continues at coordinate 896,376 of JAZHEH010001829.1, forward strand.
GGCAACAGAGTGAAACCCTGTCTCTATAAAAAATAAAGTAATAAAAATATTTTTAAAAGAGGTGATGAGGTTGGTAAGATAGACTAATGTCTTTCTGGAAAGACTGGGTAGATTCTTGCTAATAACCCTGACTGTTGGTTGGCTGGTTGAACTGGAATGGACTCATTCTAGCGAGAGCAGGTGTTATAAAGCAAGGCTGCCTCCCATGCTGGGTCTGTTTCCACACACGCCCACTTCTCCGCCACGTTGTAGGGCAGTGGGAGGCCCTCACCGGAGCAGCAGATGCCGACACTGTGCTGCTTACACTTCCTGCCTCCAGAATCACGAGCCAAATCAACTTTTTAAAATAAATTATCCAGCAACACAAAATAAATAGACTGTGTATCCTGTGAGTGTGTGTCCTCCTCCAGAAGTACTCGCCCTTTTAAGGCTGACTCCAGGGAAGTTTTATTCATTGGAACCAAGAAAATCACCAACAGCTTTAAAAGTTTCTAATAAAAATCCAGCCATAATATTTAAAAACCACCATCCTTCCTGCATATGACTTGACCATTCCAAGAACAACCCCTGCCACCATGTCTTCATGACCCAGTGTGCTCTGCTTCTACTCCAGGGTCATTAGTGCACAGGGAGAGATTAAAGTGCATACTTCATTTACCCATCTAAATCTTTTCAAAAGTATGACAAGACATCCCTTCATTTATCCACACACCATCCATACATGCACATGTACTCTCCCATTATCCTCACACCCATCCACACATGCACATATAACTCTCCCACTTATTTTCCACATACCCATCCTTACACGCACACATAATACGTGTATGCTCTCCCAGTTATTTATCCATATACCCATCTATACATGCACATATAATACATGTATGCTCTCCCAGTTATCCATATGCCAATGCATACATGCACATGTAACTCTCCCATTCATGTATCCACACACCCATCCATACATGCACACACAATACATATACACTCTCCCATTCATTTATCCATACACCCATCCACACACACATAACACATGTACACTCTCCCATTCATTTATTTGTACACCCATCCACACATACACACGTAATACATATACACTCTCCCACTCATTTATCCATACACCCATCCACACATACACACATAATACATGTACACTCTCCCACTCATTTATCCACACACCCATCCACACATACACACATAATACATGTACACTCTCCCACTCATTTATTCGTACACCCATCCATACATACATACATAATACATATACACTCTCCCACTCATTTATCCGTGCACCCATCCACACATACACACATAATACATGTACACTCTCCCACTCATTTATCAGTGCTCCCATCCACACACATATAACATGTGTACACTCTCCCTCTCATTTATCTGTGCACCCATCCACACATACACACATAATACATGTACAATGTATACTCTCCCATTCATTTATCCACACACCCATCCACATACACACATAATACATGCCCATTCTCCCACTCATTTATTTGTACACCTATCCACAAATGCACATAATACATGCATTTATCCATACATCCATCCACACATACATACGTAATACATGTACACTCTCCCATTCATTTATCCACACACCCATACATACATACATAACACATGCACACTCTCCCCCCCAAGTCATTGCGGTTCCATAATTTTTGCTATTTTGAATGGCTAATGGCAAATCCTTACCTGGTCTGGCCTCTAAAAGCACGGGCTCCGACACATCCGAGGGCCTCCCCCACGCCATTTGCATTGACTGCTCGGACCCTGAAAACATAGGTCTTACCTTGCTGCAGGTCACAGACCTTGAAACGACAAAAGAAAGATCATATATGTGAAGGTAAAGTAAAGATGACCTTGGAATTTTTCACATTTTATTATGAATAGGTCTTTTCAAAAATAGCTTATTTTTCCAGTTGAAAGAACGATACTTAGTGAGCTAGAAAAGGAGGGAAGAGGAGATTCACGGTCATGCAGAATTTCACTTTGGAGAAATAAACACATGTGCTACCTATCTGACAGAACCTCTTTCATTTTTTTTTACCTCTGCATATTTTAAAGCAGAAGTAAAATCAGTATCACTAGTTTATAACCTGGTGTTCACATTTCCATACACCCATCCACAGACACACAATAATTCTACGTTATGTGTTTTACACAGTTCAATATCATATTTAGTAGTTAGTTCATAATTCTATGGAACTACTGATATAAGTGTGATATTGAACTGTGTAAAATCATCATTGGGACATCAAAATGAATCCCATCTCTACTTGTACACACATGGGTTATTCCTATTATAACCTGCTTTGATAAACATCAGTATCTATTTAGTAAGCTTCTAGTTGACTTACGTAGCTGATTCTTAGACGCTGATTTGTTCATTTTAAAGAAACTGGCTGTTTCCTATTGTCAAGGGGTTTAGGGAGGGTGTCACCCGTGGAAGGCCCCCTTGGCCTGTGCTTGGGTGCCGGACCCAGATGTGGCTGTGCAGTAGGGAAGGACGCAGGCCTGCCCCACCACAGGGCCCAGCACCCAGAGAAGGAAACCTCTGGGTTAAGGCAGTTGGCAACTCAGCTGGAGCATGTAGGCCTCCTGGGGCTCAAAACCATCCTTACAACTGACCCAGTCACTGAGGGACCGCAGTGCTAAAAACAGAAAGATTCGGAGAAAGAGAGGCTGGAGCAACTGACACATTATAATTTTGCTCCAGGCATGAAAACCGTGTGTGTATCTGTGCGTGGTGTTTATCACACAGACTTTAACGATCACATGAATTAAGTAAATTAAACGCAGGGCATGAACTGGAAAGACATAGGACAATATGCCTCATCCCTGTGGAAAGCACCTAAACGTAGCCCATGAACAGTTAACAGCTATTAGACTGCAATATAAAAGAAAGCAGGCACTTCGGGTGCAGTTCCCCCGGAGCGAACAGCACCTTGGTGTGAATGGGAGAGGGCACAGCGTTCTCAAGTCACTGTCCCGCCATCTGCTGGGACCCACGGTGTACATGGCACCTACATCCTCGGCAGCCAAGCCCCGGCCATCTGAACAGGTCCACCTGCGGGCTCTGTGCTGGCTTGCAGAGATCAACAGCACTTTCACACAAAGGGACGCTTACCTTTATTTTTTTTGTTTATTTTGTTTTGTTTTGTTTTTGAGACAGAGTCTCACTCTGTCGCCCAGGCTGGAGTGCAGTGTCACAATATCAGCTCACTGCAACCTCCGCCTCCCGGGTTCAAGCAATCTTCCTGCATCAGCTTCCCAGGTAGCTGGGATTACAGGCGCCACCACGCCTTGCAATTTTTTTTTTTTTTTTTTTTTTTGTATTTTTAGTAGAGATGGGGTTTCACCATATTGGCCAGGCTGGTTTCAAACTCCTGACCTCAAGTGACTGGCCCGCCTCTGCCTCCCAAAGTGCTGGGATTACAGGCATGAGCCACCACACCCGGCCAAGACTCACCTTTAAATAACGGTTGGCCGTTGCCGTCTGATTGATAGTGTTCCACTCTCCAGCATCCTCCTCTTTGAAGTCCACGAAATACCCAGAAACAGGGCTGCTGCCGGAGTACACAGGGGCCTTCCACAGCATGACCAAGGATGTGTCCCTGACCTCACAGAACGTCAGGTCATACGCAGGACCTGCAATGTCAGATGCCACCTTGCCTTTGTGTGCATAGCCAGTCCTGCACACCCGCTCCAGCCCTGGGGACCTGCTGCTCCTCCGGGACGCCCCCCCATCAGGACCCTCAGTATCTGTTCCCCCATCTGATGCTTATCAGTCTCTCTTGAGAGCGCGGTAAGGAGGGTTCTCACATAATGTTGCGGGTGGAGGATGAGGGCCCAGCCTAACGCTCCTGCCACCCTCTCTGCGGGCATCAGGGCAACTGCAGGTCCATGTAGAATCATCCAGAAGTCCACACTGTACTTGTGGGACCAGTAGATACTATCACAGAAAGGAACGGTGTGCAGAAAAGGACGGGTTGTTAAGTTACCCTCCCTGGGGCTGGACGCCTGTGGGTCACAGTCACTCAGGGAGCCTGCCCACCTGGCCGGCTGCACACAGCTGCAGCCCTGCCCTCTACAAATACCCACGACAACTCTGAGGGCGTGTGGCACTGAGGCCCAGGTCCAGGTAAGCACCAAGCGGTACAGGGGAACAGAGAGGCAGCCCCCCCCACCATCCTCAGCCAGTCTCACTGTAGCCTTGAGCCTTGAGAGGCCGCCTCCTATCAATCCTCAAAAAAGGCTCAGGAAGCTATAATGGTTTTTTTTGCCATTGGTTTTCTAAGGTCCATAAATTAATTTCATTAAAACAAGAATGGTAGGAAGGCAGGAAAGAAGGTAGCAAAGAAGGTAGAAGAAAGGGAGGAAGCGAGGGAGGAATGGAGGGAGGGAGGGAGGGAGGGAGGAATGGAGGAAGGAAGGGGAAAAGAAGGGAAGGGAAAGGAAGAAGGGAAAGGAAGGGAGGGGGAGGGGAGGGGAAGGATTTATTTATCTGGATTCTTAGCAGCTGATTTATTAAGTCAAAAGACAGTGACTGAAAGGAGAAAGGCAGTATACTCTGGTCATAACACTGGAAAACACTCTGAACTTTCAACTTTTTCAGCTTCAACTTTCAGGTTTTACTTTGTCGAAGTATGCATATATTATCATTGCATTTGATCCCTGATAACTTAGAGACAAATCAATGTCTGGCACTTGAGAACTTGTGAAAACAGACAGAAAGTGTGAGCAGAGCACAGTGACGTGAACCTGGAGTCCCCGGCTACTCATGAGGCTGAGGTAGAAGATGGCTTGAGCCCAGGAGTTCAAGACCAGCCCGGGCAACATAGAGAGACGTCATCTCAAAATAAAACATCAGTGGAGTGTGAGCTAAATCAAAGCAGATTTGCAGCAATTATGCCTTTTCAAACTGGAAGCCCCGAGATCCCCAAATGGTCTGAGAGGAAAACAGCAGGAGGTGACCCACAAATGAGAGCCCTGCTGTGCCTCCCAGCTGCGGCCTGGGCTGGCACCTTCCCTCCACCGGAGACCCTCTCTGCCTGCCCTCGGTCCTCTCTGCTCCTTTGGGGGAAGGGGACCCGGGCCAAGTCCTTGTCATAGGTCACGGGATGCATGGGAAGCTGTCCCCTCTCCCCCACGGTCTGGGTTGGGGTGTCCTCCTGTGTTCCCTCCCACCTCACCTCAGGGCCTCCCACTCAATCTCATCCTCAGCCTCTGGACCACACATGGCCCAAACTAGACGCTGTGTCTGCCTGACTCAATTCACAGTCCTTCACAGCGCCTGGCACACAGTGGCTCTGTGGCTGCAGGTGTCAGAGGAACGGATGCGTTGTGAAGGCTGGCAAAGCCTGAGCCGCAGCCGCAGACGCCCCTTCCCAGCCAGCCTGTGCGCTAGAAGGCAGGTGTCCTGGGGGGGGCCACTCACCGGGCTCTGGCATGGTCCAGGCCTCACACTTGAAGTGCTCACTGGGGTCCGAGGGCTCCCCAATGCCAGCCAGGTTGACAGCAGCGATTTTGAACTCGTAGAGTGAGCCTTTCGTCAAGCCGTCCACCTATTCAGATTTTGTTTAAATTAAGAGATAAAGGATGGATTACAACCCACTGAGGGAAAGGAGTTTTTATTACTGGCTTGTGAAATAAAACATGAGAGGAAGGAACCCTGTCAGGAAATTGGAGCAAATATTTCAGGAAGGCTGTTGATGTGCCTGACAAGCTGCAGCCACGTGAAACCTTACATGTATCCCTCACTCAATCCCCAAAGGCTCCTACAGGCGCGCAGGGGACAGGTGATACCCCAGGAGCAGGTAAGGAACTGAGGCCCAGAGAGGCGACCGTCGCCCAGAGCCAAGGCAAGGGCAGAAACCTGGAAGAGATAGGCACTCAGGCCACATGCTGTCCCCCTGAGCAGGCCCTGCCCTGGACACAAAGGGGTCACCCTGGAGATGGAGCCTGTCATGTCCCCCACACTTGGACTCCGAAGGGCAAGGGCCCCCGGGCTGCCCAGGTCCCTGGGGTGCTGCAGTAATGGGCCACCCCCCCTGGCCCTCGAGGATGCTGCCTGGCTGGGGGACAAAGCTCTAGGAAGGCCTTTGGCCAACTCCAGGAGCCTCGACTCCGTAGGGCCTATGGAACAAAAACGCTTTCTAGGTAAACTCCATTTCAAAAAATAGCTTCCATAGCAAGATGTCTGAGGATAAACCACTTCAGTCCGTGGTGAGGGCCTTCATCCTCCTCACTGAAGCAGCTGCGAAGCATTCAGAAAGGAAGCAGGTGTTTTTCTAGGAATTTCGCATGGAGTAAAGAACTGTTTGGCTGAGTGAGATGAGTCAGGCACAGAAAGACAGACAGGCGTGATCTTGCTCAGATGTGGAATCTAAAACAGCTGCACTCACAAAGACAGGGACCCGAAGGGCAGGCACAGGGCCGGGGAGGGGTTGGACAGAGGGACAAAGGTGCTGGACCGGGGGGCAAAGGTGCCGGACAGAGGGACAAAGGTGCCGGACAGAGGGACAAAGGTGCTGGACTGGGGACAAAGGTGCTGGACCGGGGGAGAAAGGTGCTGGACCGGGGGAGAAGGTGCTGGACAGAGACAAAGGTGCTGGACTGGGGGACAAAGGTGCTGGACAGAGGGACAAAGGTGCTGGACCAGGGGACAAAGGTGCTGGACCGGGGGACAAAGGTGCTGGACCGGGGGACAAAGGTGCTGGACTGGGGACAAAGGTGCTGGACTGGGGACAAAGGTGCTGGACCGGGGGGACAAGGTGCTGGACCGGGGGACAAAAGTGCTGGACAGAGGGACAAAGGTGCTGGACAGAGGGACAAAGGTGCTGGAGAGAGGGACAAAGGTGCTGGAGAGAGGGACAAAGGTGCTAGACCGGGGGACAAAGGTGCTGGACAGAGGGACAAAGGTGCTGGACCGGGGGACAAAGGTGCTGGACCGGGGACAAAGGTGCTGGACAGAGGGACAAAGGTGCTGGACAGAGGGACAAAAGGTGCTGGACTGGGGGACAGACTTCCAGCAGGAACAGGAGGGGTGAGTTCCGGCACTTCTTGCACAGCACGGAGACGATGTAGCCCATAATAATGTGTTGTAGATGGATTTCAAAAAATTGTTTAGAATAGTTTTTAGGCCAGGAACATTGGCTCACACCTGTAATCCCAGCACTTTGGGAGGCGGAGGCGAGCAGATCACCTGGGTCAGTCAGGAATTCAGGACCAACCTGGGCAACATGGTGAAACCCTGTCACTACTAAAAAAAAATACAAAATTAGCCAGGTGTAGTGATGTGTGCCCATGCTACTCGGGAGGCTGAGGCAGGAGAATCACTTGAACCTCGGCAGCAGAGGTTGCAGTGAGCCAAGATCGTGCCACTGCACTCTAGCCTGGGTGACAGAGTGAGACTCTGTCTCAAAAAATAAATAAATACATAAACAAACAGATTTTAAATGTTCTCACCACAAAAATCGTAAGTACTGGGAGGCAATGACGATGTTAATTAGCTTGATTTAATCAAGCTAATGTACCCATAATCCACAAAGTAAACATATATTAAAATATTACATTGTACCCCATTTATACATACAATTGTTATTTGTCAATTAAAAATAAAATAATTTTTAAGTTAAGAACACTTGGACATTCTGAGGCATGGAAACACAGATTGAATGTGGGTAAAATATCAATACTGTCACAACAAACTGGAAAGTTGCCTATATATCATAATATCTACATAAAATATTAAAAATATATTACATATTATAAGAGAATATTTATAAAGCAGAATTTTCTAGTAGACAAAGATTAGCTCTTCGAAGACCTTACCCCCTCCAAAAAGAAAGCCCTCCTGTTAGAGTGTAAGTGACTCCCCAGGGGTCTGTGGCTGTCACGGGGTTGGGACGGGGGCTGCAGTGTGAGGTGAGGGTCATTCATCTTTGCTCAGATGAGGGGTCAAGGGCCAGACAGGGAAACAGGACCGTGGCTGCCAAGGGCGAGTCTGGATCTGACCCACATCTCCGAGCTCCGTGTCGATGTCCTTGCCATCTGCACCTGAGCATCATGGGCGCTGCAGCAAGGGACTCCCCTTGGAGGCTTGAAATACAAGTGTGTCTCAGGGAAGTGGTGGGTGACAGGCAGAGAGTCCACGCCACCCTCTTCCTAAACACACAGTCAGCATGACTCTCCCCCCGGGCACCCCCGTGAAACCGCATCCCTACCCTCATGGCCTCAGAGCTTGGAACAAGGGACGTTATCACGGGTACCGGGACCAGGTCCTGGTCACAACAGAGGTCACTGACTCACTGTCAGACCCACTCCATCACTGAGCTCTCTTCTTCACTGCTTCTCGGAAAGAAAAAGAATATGATTCCTAGGATCTTTTCAGCTCCAAAGCTTCATGATCTCATGATGCCATTTTTTAACCCATTTTTGTGTCTGTATGAAATTATCTAATGCCACCAAACTCGGAAACACTTTCCAAAATGTCAAAGAACCACCCAGGCAAGAAAAACGAACAGACAAAAACCAACCAACCGTTAGGATTGTCGGTTTGCTGGGCGCCGAATTGACCTCGTGCCAGTTTTTATGGTGAACTTCGCGCTTGTCCATGTAGTAGCCCAGGATGGGTGAGCCACCGCTCAACTTCGGGACCTCCAGCCGAGGGTCATGGAGTGGCCGTCACAGTTGAGGAGCGTGATCCCGTAAGGATGGGACGGCACGGCTGCAAGGAAGCACAGCCAGGAAGTGACCGAGGACCTCAGCCGGGGCTTGTCCCGGGGCCGCCAGCTCCAGTGCGGCAGAGGGAGGAGGAAGCATGCGGAGACAGGCCTAGACACTGTGCGCTCTGATCCCCTCGACCCACATTTAACCATTCTGATCTTTACACCTTTTTAAAGGGGATGAGAATAAAAATAAATAAAAGTATATCTCATATATATTTATTGCTATTCTAAATATATCTGCTAAGGTTTCCATAGAACAAGGGCGCCGAACAGTTTAAATCTGGTGTGACATTCGACAGAGCAGATGTCCTGTCCTCCCTGTCCCTAAGAAGCTTGGAGAAGGAGCTTTCGCCTTTACAACCATAAGGAGCAACTACTCTTCATCTGTGGCCAGAGACAACAGATACTATTCCAGCTTGTTTTAATTTCCTGCAGTTATAAGAACTTCAGATTCCTTCAAATGAGTATGAATTCTTGTTTCCCTGTTTGAGCAGGACATTTGAAACGGACCGTCTTCAGCTATCAGGTCTAGAACGGATGGGCCCAATGACTCTGCCCCAGCTCTGAGTCATTTCAACGTGGCCATCCTCCATTACCTGAGACACACGTGACTAGAGTAAGTGATTCTTACTGTCGAATCAAAACAGGCTGGGCGCAGTGGCTCAGGCCTGTAGTCCGAGCACTTTGGGAGGCCAAGGCAGGAGGATTGCTTGAGCTCCTGAGTTTGAAACCAGCCTGGGCAATATGGTGAAACCCCATCTCTACAAAAAAATTAAAAACTTTACTGGGCATGGTGGTGTGTGCCTGTGGTCCTAGATAATCAGGAGGCTGAGGCGTCAGGATCGCTTGAGCCTAAAAAGGTTGACGCTGCAGTGAGCTGTGATTGCACCACTGCCCTCCAGCCTGGGCAACAGAGCGAGACTCCATCTCAAAAAAAAAAAAAAAAAAAAAGAGTGACTGGCTTTCATTTACTAGGAGTGACTTAAAAAGGAAAATGGGAATGTTTGAAAATCCTTCTGAAAAAATTGAGAGGAGATTAGAATCATCTTAAAACAAAAGAGTCAGTGCTATTGAACCTGGCTCGGTGTTATCCCAGTTGACATTCCCTGGAAATCCAGCAGCAATATCATTAGAAGATAAGTTTTAATTTCTCAAAACATTATAAATTTAGTTGGAGATGAAAAATCATTGAAGAGCAAAACTGTTCTCTCTGTGAGTCAAAATATGTCATATGTGGCATTTGTGTTTCAAAATCTCCCTGAATATGTGTGCTTTCTCGGTGAGGTGCATTTCATAAGAAAACAGACACAAGGACGCTGCACAGCTTTACAGAGCAACTGCTCTACGGACGGTCCCCGAGATTTAGGATCCCAATTGTCTCGTTTGATCAAAACTGTAAACACCGCTATTTACGAACAGTCACAAAGTTCTATAAACGTGACATTCCCTGAAATGATTAAAGTTCCTTGAACTGAGTAAGGTGATTGATGATGCTGTATTTTAGCACGTATTTTGAAAAGAGAAATGTATCGCCTACAGCATATATTTTAACATGAGTGCAGGTATTTGGCAACACGTGTGACCTCTAACAATGTTTTTCATTTTTAATTTGCACTTTATTGGCATATTATCATTTCTGCCTCTCGCACTCTCCTTTCTAAGACAAGCAGCCAGCTGAGAGGCTTTGAAGAACTGCATGTTGTCTGTTCAACCATGTGGTCTCCTCTTTTCCTCCAATAACATTCCAAATGACCTCATAAATGTTTCTTCATGCAGAAATTACAGTGTACGGGAGCAATCGGCACAGAGCAGCCGTGAGTGACTTACTGAGTGCCGCCTGCACTTTTATGACGTCCGATTCTTGGGAATTTTCACTCATCCCCCACGGCATTGACAGCCTTGACCCGGAAGATGTACTGCTCTCCCGTGGTTAAGCCGTGCACCACGAACCTAGAGAACACAGGGACCAGCGTCAGAACTGCGAAGCTCTGCTTTCTCTCTCCTGCGGCAGAAGCGGAAATCATCCTGAACACATCACTGCAGAAGTTTTATTCATCACATACACCCTTCATTTCCAGTTCTAGTTAATTAGCTCAACATTTAGAGCCTGAACGTAAGGTCACGGCACCCAATTGCAGCTGCAGTGACTACACGTGGTGTCAAAGCCACTTGTTCTGTAACTTCACCTTTGCTTTTGCCCTTTCTGAACCTCGTCTGGATCAAAGGTCTATTATCCAACAGCATGCCATTTCTTATCTGAAAGAACCCACATACATAAAATGTAATGAGCAGTCATCATGCCGCAGTGGCTCAAGGCCAAGCCTTTGAAGTCAGATAGACTAGCCTCGAACACCGGCTTTGACACCTAACAGATGCTGTCGCCTTAATAAGTTTCTTAACCCCTGTAAGACTCTGTTTTTCTATCTGTAAGATGGGGATGATAATTCCTACCTCACAGCATTGTTGCAGGCACTACATGGAAAACTCTAGGTAGAGAACTTCGCACAGGTGCCTTGTGCAGGGTAGATACTCAGTACACGTAAGCAATCATTATTTATCACATACAGTCAATAAATATTCTCTAACCACTTCCCTGTACTGGCATAAGGTTTTAAGTGTCTTATTTTGATTGATCTTTCTGCATTTTGTGTGGACTGAGAAGAACATCTAATTGGTATTCTTCTCAATGACATCTCTCCTTGTTAGCCACTGCTTTTTACAGTGTATGTTTTTAAGATTTTAAAAGGAGAAATGGCTGAGCCATAAGTGATCATCTGTCCACAAGGGTGATTCTGACAGCTGCTGACACTTTCCTAAGAAGCGTGTTGCAGAGAAACCTAATAACTTCAGACATCCCCGGACACCCAGCAGGCAGTAGGAGGAAGTCCTCTCCCAAAGGCAGGGCCACTGGCTTTCGCCTGCAAAGCCAACCAGCATCCTCCGAGCTGCCCCCACCATGAGCAAAGTGTGGGCTCCCGGTGGGGGTCTCCCGGCGGAGCTGGAGAACAGAACTACCAGGCACGTGAACAAAGCAACTTTAAAGTTCAAAAAAATCAATACAAAAAAAATAAAATGACTTTCACTTTCACGTCATAGTCGCTATTTTTAACTCTCCTATTCAAAGAAAAGGCTTAAGTGCTTATTATGACAGAAAAAAAAAACCCAGCTTCTGGAACTCTCCTTTAATTCATAAATCAATCATTTCGGTGAAGATGAGGATGTAGAGTAAGCAGGTCATCCAAGTGGTCAAACTCGAAAGCACACAGCCATCTCGTGTGGCTGAGGCTCATGTATGCGGAAGCCTTGGGACCGGGGTTCTCCCTGTGCTGTGGGCCACGGGACCTGAACGGTCTTGCTCCTCCTGCTTCATTTCAGAGCTGACTCTGGGGCCGGGGCGGAGGCGGGAGCCACACCTGTTGTATCCGATGGGCTTGTGGTTGCAGGGTTCCCAGGCGTTGGTTCGGCCACACAGCAGTCCACATAGTAGCCCAGCAGGTCCTGCTCGTGCTTGGGTCTGTCCCACTGCACCACCACGGACGTCTTGGTGTTTCGGGATGCAAGAACCCGACCAGGAGCAGAAGGGACAACTTTGCATGGGAGACAACAGGAATGATGAAATGCCATCAGAGCTTTGCAGGCTACACCAGAGATCTCCCTGCCTTTTCACAGGGAACTGGACAGCCAGTTGGGGGTTTGGAAGAAATTCAACAAGGGGTCTGAGAGTAGGAGCTGAGTCCGGGGCTGACCACCCGAGGATGTTGGGAGGGGCTGGCCACTCCCAACTCTTCCCAAGCTCCACACAACTCCTAGAGACACAAAATGACATCCTGAAGCCTCCCGTCCTCCACCAGAGCTTTAAAAAGACCCTCCGTTGGCACTGGGGGTCAGGCTGCCTGGGTAACAACTATTTTTTGGACTGGAAATTACCAATTTTAAGAAAGTAAGACTCATTTTTATCAGATCTTTTAGACTCTCCCAGGGGACTCAAAATTCAATCATGACATGACCATCAGATCTTCTCATCTCATGCCAGACCTCACTAGTGGACTGCGGACCGGGGTCCGTTCAGGCTGTGGTACCCTCTACGTCCTCCACGCAGGCCACCTGGGCCAAAACCACAGTGTTTCTCAATTATGGTCATGGTCATTCTCCACATGTGTCATAAATCGAAAGAAGGCTGGGACCTGTGAGAGACAGCTGGTCTCATCAAGCCTGTGGTTCTGGGTATGAGTTCTAAGAACTTCAATTAAAACCAGAACCAGGTAGAAACTTGAGGACACCCTGGAGGCAGTCAGCCTCCTGACCTTGTTCATTTCCGTATCTGGCTTTCTCAGGAAACACGGCATAAGAGAGAGAGAGCGGACGGCACCCAGGCTCTTCGAAATGTGTTCCTGACACCAACGTGCCTCCCATGAAGGGTTCTGGGGACTTCCATGGGGCCTCCACTTACATGCTAGTTAGCCACAATCCATGAAGGAGTTATGACTTCAGGGTTTACAATTCAAAATTTCTGTAATCTGTATTTGAAACCTTCCAAGAGAGACCCTCAGGCCAGACGGGCAAAAAACTCTGGCGCCTGGCTGGGTGCACTGGCTCACGCCTGGAATCCCAGCATTTTGAGAGGCCAACATGGGAGGATTCCTTGAGTTCAGGAGTTCAAGACTGGCCTGGGCAAGATGGTGACACCCTGTCTCTACAAAACAATTTTTTTAAACACACACACGCACAAAAAAGAACCCTAGTGTACTTAAAATTTGAATTACTTTAAAAGTGACCATTGCAGAGAAAAGGGAACACTCATACACTGTTGATGGGAATGGAAATTAGTTCAACTATTGTGGAAAGCAGTGTTGTCGTTCCTCAAAAAAAGAACTATCATTCAACGCAGCAGGCCCAGTACTGGGTATATACCCAGAGGAATATAAATTGTTCTACCATAAGGACGTATGGGTGCGAATGTTCACTGTAGCATATTCACAATAGCAAAGACAAGGAATCAACCCAAACGCCCATCAGTGACAGACTGGATAGAGAAAATGTGGTGCATGTACACCATGGAATACTATGCAGCCATAAAAAAGAACAATATCATGTCCTCGGCAGGAACACGGGTCAAGCTGGAGGCCATTATCTTTAGCAAACTAATGCAGAAACAGAAAACCAAATACCGAGTGTTCTCACTTACAAGTGTGAGCTAAATGATGAGAACGCATGGACGCATAGAGGGGGAACAGCACACACTGGGGCCTTTCAGAGGGTCTGGGGTGGCAGGAGGGAGAGGAGCAGGAAAAGTAGCTAACGGCTACTAGGCTTAGTATCTGGATGACAAAATAATCTTTACAACACACCCCCATAATACAAACCTACACATGGACCCCTGAACCTAAAACAAAAGTCAAAAAAAAAAAAAGTTTAAATAAAACAATAAAAGTGACAATTTGCTAAACGTATTTTTCAACTCACTTAGTGGTTTCATGAAAAGAAGACGGAGCTTTGGAGAAATGTCAAGAACCAAACAAAACATGTCAGAGAGCTCTTAATCTCTCATAAAGTGATTTTAAAGTCAACTTGAACTTCAACTCACTTACAACATTAATGTGTTTAGTCACACAATTTCAGGCTATTTGGTGTCACCGTACTCTTAGCCTGTCCTGACTTGGGGGCACCCAGGGTGACAGCTCACCAGTTATGTCCTGGGCCTGAATGGGAGATGTTATCTCCGATGGCTCGCTCAGACCGTGTCGGTTTGCTGACAGCACTCGGAACACATACGACTTCCCCCTCCATAAGGTCAAACACGGCATATCTCGGGGACCTCACAGCCGTCTGGGCGTTGACTCTTGCCAGCTGCCGCTCCCCCACAACGGACTACAAAGAGAAATGAGACTGGAAGTGAAAAGAGAGAGGTTCCCAGAGCTGTGTGGAAGAAAGCTCGGTTCTCGCCAACGCAGGTCCACCAGGCGCTCCCGCTGCGTCTCACACCCAGAGGATGGTCATGCATCTTTTTTTTCTTTTAGATGGAGTCTCGCTCTGTTGCCCAGGCTGGAATGCAGTGGCACGATCTCTGCTCACTGCAAACTCCGCCTCCCGAGTTCAAGCGATTCTCCTGCCTCAGCCTCCTGAGTAGCTAGGATTACAGGCACGCGCCACCAAGCCCAGCTAAGTTTTGTATTTTTAGTAGAGACAGGATTTCACCATGCTGGTCAGGCTGGTTTCGAACTCTTGACATCATGATCTGCCTGCCTCGGCCTCCCACAGTGCTAGGATTACAGGAATGACCACCACACCCGGCCTTTTTTGAGCTGTATGAAACATGATGCCAATTTGGAAAAGGAAGTAAATTACCCAAAGTTGATAATGTTTACTAATGCAATTTTTTCCCATTAAATTATTCAACCATAGAAAACATAAGGGAATCAATACCTAGGTTGTAGTTTTAGTAAAAATGGAATTAACCTGCAAATAATGAAAGATAATTCAGGAGTGTATTTGTAAAATTCCATCATAACTCAGCGGGGTCGCATTTCAATTTAAAATTATTACCATAGTGTGGCTACTGGGAGTAGTGACAAAATGTTAGCAATCTAAATGACTGTCAATATGGTAAAACACATTATATGTGCCTAGATTAAAAACCATATAGCCACCTAAATATTGTATCACGATCTTTAGTCTAATAAGAGGAATTATGTTATTTTTGTGAAATGTAATACAGAATGAAAATTGTATAATATAACAAGTACATTAAAATCTATGGAGAGAAAGACTATAAATATATGTACCACATATTAATATGGCTATTTTGTATGATGGAATTATTGATTTTAATTGCATTTCATGTAACTTCTGTCTTTCCCAAATTTTATATACTGCTTGTTTAATTTTTGTCTTTTATAATTACTCTAAAAACCCTGATGACATGTTTTATTTTATTTTTTTCACAGAGAGATAAAACTCCTTTTTGAATGTAGTTTTGTAGTAGTAAAAGTTGGATATACACTGACCCTGCTAAGTCTGCTGAAAATTTCAGACAGCAACCCAGACTTCTAGAAATTAGATTCATACTGGAAGGAGTTTTCTCTCAATTTGGTGAATGTGAAAAGTCTCTATCTTGCATCTGCCCCAGGCGTCTGTGGTGGGAACCCCATGGCGTCATGGGCCTGAGACCCTCCCAGCCCCAAGTAACTGCAGTCCAGGTGGCTACAGGAGAGCTTCCTCTCCTACATCCGAACATGGACCCACAAAGGGAATGCTTATCTGCTGCTGGGGGGAATGTCAATGAGCTCAGCCACTGGGGATAGTAGGTTAGAGACTTCTCAAAGAACTTAAAACAGAAGTACCATTCCATCCAGCAATCCCATTACTGGGGATATGCCCAAAGGAAATAAATCATTCTACCAGAAGACGCATGCACTTGTACTTCATCGCAGCACTGTTCGCAACAGTGAAGACACGGAATCACCCCAGCCGGTGCCCATCAGCGGTGGACTGCATAGAGAAAATGCAGTGCAACTCCGTCGTGGACTACTACACAGCCATAGAAAGGAACGAAATCCTGTCCTGTGCAGCCGCATGGTGCTGCTGGAGGCTGTTATCCTAAGCGATTTAACACAGGAACAGAAAGCCAAATACTGTATGATCTCACTTACAAGTGGGAGTTAAACACTGAGTTCACGTGGACACAAAGATGTCTACAGTAGACACCCAGGCCTACCAGATAGGGCAAGGGCTGAAAAATGACCTACGGGGCGCTGTGCTCACCAGCTAGGTGATGAGATCAATTGCACCTCGAAATCAGTGTCACACAATATGCCCTTGTCAACACCTGCACAGGTACCCCCTGAAGCTGAAATAAAAGTTGAAATTACATTTTCTTAAAAATGTGTGTCTGCTGAAAAGGCATAAGGAGACAATGGACTTGGGGATTTGGAGGAAAGAGTGGGAGGGGAGCAAGGGATAAAAGGTGACAAATGGGGTGCCGTGTACACTGCTCAGGTGATGGGCGCACCAACATCTCACAAATCACCGCTAAAGAACTTACTCATGTAAGCAGATACCACCTGTACCCCCAGTAACTTATGGAAAAATAAAATAATAAAATTTACCAAAAAAAATAAAGTGTGCCTGTCATGTCATCAATACTGACAGCAGGCAGTGATGTGGACAGAGCCTGCCCACACACTGACTCCCGGTAGAGTCCTCGCTCTACAAGTTCACAGGTGAGGTGCCGTGGCTCACCTGGCCTGCAAACACATTAAAGTGCCTGTAATCCCAGCACTTTGGGAGGCTGAGGCAGGAAGACTGCTTGAGCCAGGAATTTGAGAGCAGCCTGGGCAACATGGCGAGACCTCTTCTCCACAAAAAAATTGAAAATCAGCTGGCATGGTGGCACACACCTGTGGTCCCAGCTACTCTGGGGGTCAGGGGGCTAGGGAAGAGGAGCGCTTGAGCCCAGGAGGTGGAGACTGCAGTGAGCTACGATTGCCCCACTGCATTCTATCTAGCCTGAGTGACAGCATGAGAACTGGTTTCAAAAATAAAAATGCGTTTGCAAACTTGGTGTTTCTGGTATTGGCAGAAGATGAGGGGAGTGAGAGGCCTGAGAATATGCCTTCTGCCCTAGGAGAGCCCCACAGAGGGACTGGCCACTTGTATTTTCATAATGCAAATAAGTACACTTTGTCACCCAGAATTAATAATGTAATGTTTTACCCTGAAATTACAGCACTTTCTACCCCCACTGTATACCATGCATTGCAGATAAGCAGAGAAGGCCAGAGGTCCTCCATTCTGGAGTCTGAAACATGGTCCATTTCTGTTTCTGCCACGCTGTACTCAGTGGTGCTGTAGGTGATTATTGTGTTAGATGGCATAAGCGTAGGTATGTCATATTCTCCATCACGTGCATACTATATGTTGTATCACATATTAGTATATACATTTTAGTGACAGCCTTTGTAGGACATTGGAGGCTTATCCAACTATGGCCTACAACCCAACAGAGGGTCACCAAGTCAGATCAGTGGGTCACAAGCTGTGTTTTTAATGCCACAGGACAGACCAGCTTAAAGAGAAATGCATGCTGGCTGAGGTAATCATTTGTGAGATTCTCTAGGTTACATACAGATACATGTGCCTGTGTCTGCTGTGTATGTGTTTGCAGAACTGCAATGTACAATGTATTTTGTATTTCTTTGTATGCATTCAGGTCAAAAAAAAAAAAAGCCTTGTAGCAGATGATCTGGTGATTCCAACCCTTGTCCATCTTGCGTGAATTTCCTATACATGACTGCCACCCAGTGGCCACACGGCTCGTGCACAAGCACGGCCAGTGAGGAATCTGGAATGCCTAGCACATCGGTGCCTGGAAAGTTGTGGCAGGAAGGAAAAGGTAGATCCCTCAAGGTCAGCCATCCACAGGGCAGTGTAGAACATAGGCGCCCAGAGAAGGAAGCAGCTCCCCCGCTCACACCAAGGAGCAATGCCAGGCTAGGACGCAGCCCAGCCCCCAGGGCCAATTTCCACCCCAAAGGCCCCTGCCGGCGTGACCTCAGCCCTAACCTCATATTCCCCAGCCACAGTGGAGCATCTGTACCCAGAGATCACCTTTAAAACACAGCAAACATGACGGTGTGAGGCCACGCAGAGGTCGGCTTTTCCAGGACACAGGCCTGGAGCTTACCTTCTCGATGAAGTACGTGGGTGGGTCCTTGCCACGGGGAGTGGGTGGCTCCCAGCTGAGGACGACGTAGTTTCTGCTGATTTCAGAGGCATGCACGTTGGTGGGAGGCCCTGGAATCTGGACATCACCTGGAGGAATAATAAACTCAGTGAGTGCTGCAGGACCCTGCCAGTGCCACTGCAGCCCACCTCTTGGCACTGGAGGACTCTGCGAGGTGAGGTGGGTGTTGCTTTTCATTTTGTTTCTATTTGGGGAAAGCAAACAAACCCCAAGGACTGCTTCCTCAGAGCCAGGGGATAAGGAACCATTAAAGATATCCAGTTATTTTGGCTTCCAATACAGAAATAAGCCAGTTCATAAGAAAAGAATCTCAGCCAGGCGCGGTGGCTCACACCTGTAATCCCAGCACTTTGGGAGGCTGAGGCAGGTAGATCTTGAGGTCAGGAGATCGAGACCCTCCTGGCCAACATGGTGAAATCCCATCTCTACTAAAAATACAAAAATTAGCTGGGCATGGTGGTGTGCGCCTGTAGTCCCAGCTACTCAGAAGGCTGAGGCAGGAGCACTGATTGAACCCGAGAGGCGGAGGCTGCAGTGAGCCAAGATCATACCACTGCAATCCAGCCCGGCAACAGAGTGAGACGCCATCAAAAAACAGAATCTCAACGGAAAATCTTCCAGATATTCTTCTGGAAGACGGGGAAGGATTTAGCAGAAGAAACCAGGGATAGCACCTGAAATGGAGTTCCTCAAACTGTATTGGGAATCTGTGCAGAGAACGCACTCGCAGTCTGTGTTCCGCAGTACGGAAGCACGGCAGAACCAGGCAGCCCCACCTCTAAGGATCCTCTCTGGGTTCTTTCTTTATACCATGTGCCCTCAGAGCACTTAAATTATACACCTACTTCTAAAGCACCTTGCCTGCTCCACCCTCAGAAGGTGGGTCCGTATTCACAGGCACTGTATTCTATGCCTGCATATTTGAGTTCGGGAGTGATGTTATAAGCCCTTTGCAAGTAACTATGCTAGAATATTTGCAGTCAGAGATGCTCCATATGCCCCTCTTCTGACATACATCTTTTTTAATATACTGTGAGGTGTGGGGATTTCTGTTTGAATTTATAGGAGATGCTCACAAGGAGTGGAGGTGGAGGTTTTCCAGATCCACAGTTCTTGAAATTGTGATACAAAATATTATGAGCCTCCAATTAGATTAGCACATGATTAAAATGGTCTGAAACCTCCCCAGGACATCTCTGAGCCCCTCTCTGAAACCCAGTGCTCCCTCAGGTCTCTGTGGCAGGCTGGAAACTGAACATGGAAACAGCACAAAGCAAGACTGAATTTTGTTTCCTGAGTCCTGTTGTACAGCGCATTGCATGTTCAAGGCAACGCAGGCTGAGCTGGGATCATTCCAGTAAGGTATTGAATTTCAGCATGTCTCCAGAAAGCACAGAGGGAGACCAGGGCAGGGGACACCCCACGGGCCTGCTCTCCACCTATGCACCATGTCCACACCTCAAATTTCAGCATGTCTCTAGAAAGTAAAGAGGGAGACCAGCGCAGGGGACACCCCACGGGCCTGCTCTCCACTCGTGCACCGTGTCCACACCTCAAGACCCACAGAAAAAAGCATTACAGAGAGAAGACCCGGAAACTCATCTTCCTGTAATACACGCCAAAATTCCAAAACTGAATCCTGGTTAATTTTCAGAGGTGCTAACGAGCGAAGCAAACAAGGGGACAGAAGGAACAAGGCAAAGGACAGAAGCAGTGAGCAAGTGTGAGCCGCTGACAGCAGAATCTCATTCACACTTTCGGAAATGGCTTGCTGCCTTTGCCTCTGCGTGTAGCGAAAGGCCCAGAGAAAGTGGAGTGAGAGACATTTCCTTTGATGACAAGGTGAGAAGAAAGAATACGGTCTTGTCAGCAGGGGATCCCTGTGGGGGCAAGACACTTGGGTTATCTTTATATTCTTCATCACCTCGGGCAATGTAATCACAGGAGACCTGCGGATTTGCAGATGCTCCAGCTATGGAGAACTGAGAAAAGGACTCAAAAGGGTCCCATGAACCAGGGGAGAGGGAAGCACAGGGGTGGGAATGAGTGATGACCCTGCAGCT
The DNA here is from genome assembly GCA_036589455.1 of Ateles fusciceps. Taxonomy (NCBI): domain Eukaryota; kingdom Metazoa; phylum Chordata; class Mammalia; order Primates; family Atelidae; genus Ateles; species Ateles fusciceps. The sequence continues at coordinate 916,934 of JAZHEH010001829.1, forward strand.
GAGAGGGGAGCCAAGAAAAAGCAAATGAACGCTACGCACATGTGAGATGCCGCTAGGCACATGCAAGACACTGCTAAGCACACGTGAGACACTGCTAAACACACATGAGGCACCGCTAAGCACACGAGGCGCCGCTAGCACACGTGAGACACCGCTAAGCACATGTGAGGCACTGCTAAGCACACGTGAGGCACTGCTAAGCACACGAGATGCCACTAGGCACACGCGAGACACCACTAGGCACACGCGAGACACCACTAGGCACACATGAGACACTGCTAAGCACATGTGAGAAGCTGCCAAGCACACACAGGACACCACTAAGCACACGCAAGACAACACTAAGCACACACAAGCCAGTGCTAAGCATGCGGAAGACACCACTAAGCACACACAAGACACTGCTAAGCACACATGAGACACTAAGCACGTGTGAGACACTACGAAGCACACAAGATGCCACTAGGCACATGCAAGACACCGCTAAGCACACGTGAGACATCGCTAAGCACACACAAGACAGCGCTGAGCACACACGAACACACGAGACACTGCTAAGCATGTGTGAGACATCACTCAGCACATGTGACACACAGGCAAACGGTTCTACCCCCCAGGGCACTGACGCTGCCCTCATCTCTGCTTCAGCCCTGAAGGCTCCCTAGCCCTGTTCCAATGGGCCAAGTCAATACTAGATGAAAACAGTGAGATGTATACAAACACACATACTTTTTGTATTATTACATGTTATATACATTATCAATATATAATACATATTATTGTTTTAAAAAGCTTTCACATCCAGTGTCTTGTTTTTGGTTCTGTTCATGTATGGAGGAAGATACTACTGGTTTCCTCCACTTAAAAATCCAGAGATGGAGCTCATTAAAACTTAGCACTCTCCTAAGATCGCACAGCTACTGGGTGGCTGGACTAGGGTCCAGGCTTAGGTCTTCTGATTCCAACTTCTGCATTTTGCTCCCTCATCCACCTAAGGAAAACCACAACCTCCCCAGGAGATTTTTCTCTAAGTCAATGAAACACCGAGTTTATTTCAGATGTGGCGGAATTCAAGGGGGTGCCCAACCACAGAAGTGAGTCGGGCAGAAGGCAGAGCAAGTGACTGAGCACGTGGGCTGCAGATGACCCGCCCCAAGACAGCACGGCCGACGCCTGCACACGTCATCAGGAGAGAATCAAATGGTAGAACAGCAGAGTAAAAACACTCTCGTTATATTCTGACAGAGTCTATTCTGGCCTTTCCAAGAAGAGAGTATCCATTTTTCAGTGCAGCAATTCAAGAAATCCTGGGCAAGTTGGGTGACAGTAAGGAAAGAGCGCAGACAGCCATTCAGACGTTTGGAGGAAGATGTCGCCCAAGATTAAACTGATGAGAAAAACTCAGCAGAAAGTCAGAAACAGCAGAGGAGCCACTTACAGCCAACGACAGTAATTAGCTTCTGTTTCATTAAAACAAGTGGAGTTTGCCAAGTGTTGTCTAGCTAAAGCAATGGTAAAAGAAAAAAAAAATCAGCTGAAGAAAAAAGACACGGGTAGAAAAGGGAACTTCCTGATAGCAAATTTGTGAACCCCAGAATGGTTGGCTTAGAAATATTACGGATCTCTTTCCTCCGCTAAAGGTTTTTTAAGTTAGAGGAGGTATTCCTTGTTTAAAATGGCTGAGGGGGAACAGATGAACTTCCTAAACCCCCATCAATGAGCAGAATTTCGATTTCATACCCAGTTTGTTTCTGACCACGAACGCTGCCTGTTCGCTGTACACAAAGCGTCACACCAAAGAACAAAAGCCCCAGAGGCTATGCCTCAGGCAGTTTCCAAGTCCCAAGTCAAACAATTTTCCACCGGAGATTCTCACCCTCTGCCTCCCATTTCCCACTGCGCCTTGGAAAAGCTCCCCCGAGGATGAATAAATCCCGCCATGTGCGTAACTGCCTCAAACAGAGCGGGGCACAGGCCCAGGGAGCCAGAAACCTGCCTTGCTGAAAGCAAGGACAACACAAGGCCACAGAAAGTAGCATCTGAGTCTTTACTCCAGGCGGAAATGACAGCTACTGTGTCTGGACACCAAACTTCCATTTTACCAGCTGGCAAACCAAGCCTCAGGACGTGCACTCTTTCTTCATTTGACACGTAATGAACAGCGGGCTACGTATATCCCACCACGATCACGTCTCCCTAAAAAGATAGACCGTCTCTCCAAAAACGCAGGGTTTCTGCCTGGGGAAGTTTCATTCGATTACATTATTTCCATTCCCCAGTGCTCTTCACAATGGCCTTTACAGAAGGCAAATTTCACCACAGATACGTGATATTTGTAAAGTAAGTTACACCTTCTCGCCGTGGGTCATCTTTGCCAGGTTGGAATCCCACGCATCCACTCAGAGTGGTACAGGCTGCCCATCTCCTCCCTGATCTGTCTGTCCATGAGAAGTGACAAGGGGGACTGCCTGTCCGTCCGGAGTCCCAAAACCAAGCCTCATTCTACACAGGCTGGCCTGCCTCGAGCGTGCCTTCTCTTCCGATAGAATCTGGAGCAATTTTTCATTCATTCAAATGTCTGTGATTAATCACCAAAAAAATGGGGAGGGTTTATCATGCATGGGACAGAATACTAAGCTGAGTCAAACCAGCCGGTGCCCAGGATGCTGCATGAGTCGCCCTCCCAGAGTCTTCACCTTCATTCCTTATGTGCCAAGCGTCTTTCCTGAGTTCTGGGTCCTTCTGGAGTCAGAGGATTTGACGATGGCTTTAAAGGTGACCTTGGTTTGACCAGAACTGTTAACGGTCTTCTTTTGGGAGTTGATGTCCCTCATGGGACACACTGGTATATATGTTAGTTTTGAGATCCTAGAGAAAAATCTTTATGCGGCAGAAAATGCAATGTGTGGATATCAATTGGGGACATATCTGCTTCAGATGTAGAAAACCAATTAAGAAAAAGCTTTTTTGAGTCCGCAGCTCTAGCAGAGAGAGAGCACGGCTGTGATTTTAAAGAGCAGCTCAGAATCACCCCCTCCTTAGCCAGTGGCTCCAAACTGATTTGAAATCTTTCTTTGTAAGCTTTCACCCATGGCACTCTATGAACTCTAATTGTAAGTCCAATTAAAGTCTTTTGATTTCTGGTTAAGAATATTGGATTCTCCATAACATATTCTTTCTAAAGCTCTCTAAAAGGAATATCAGGGAGAAAATATCCACAAAATCAAATATAAATAAGGACCAAGAACATCCTTTGGCAGGAAAGACCATTTCGGTTAAAATGTCACGAATGACATTTTTGCTTAGAAAATGTGAATTTTTTACACACGATTTCACTAACACAATCTGTGAGAAAGGATCTGACATCAGCCAGCAAACAGGTTTAGCTTTAGTCTTGTTTCTTCCCCTGCGAGTCCCCGAAAAAATACATTTGTAACCCCCCAAGTGAAAGGTGAGCCTGAGACTCACTCCCCCTACATCTTCCCCACTCTCTCTGTCTTACTTGTTTTTGTTCCCTTTTTTTAACTTCTGTGGACACTGGGCTTGCAGGCCTGACCTGTATTTTTCATTTTTCCACACAGAGACTGTGCCCAGCAGGGAGTGTTCTCTATCCATCTCTCCCATCCCTAACTACAATTCCAAATCCCCAGGGGGCGAGCAGCTGGAGTGAGTGAGGAGTTACTTACCTTCAAGGTCATCGTGATAACTGACAATCTCCTTCTCTCCCTCCAAATGAACGGCTGCAGAGAGAAAGGTTGACACTCGATTTGATATGCAAAGGTTTCCCAAAGAACCCCCATTTTCCCTAATTCAGTGCCAGCTGGGTATCACCCCTGCATTAGGACTATAACCTGCGAGTCCTCTGGGGCCCTCCTAGCTGATTCTGGAAGTGTCCTGGTAATAGCACTTCTCAGCTCTTTGTTGTGGATGCAAAGGACCACATGGGTGAGAAAAATAGAGTGACTCACTTAAAACCGTAACCAAGGACCCAATCCCATTAAGGAATCTGTCATGCAAAATTAAAACTCAGAAACAGGACGGCCTTCTAAGCATCATTATGACCTGAAATTATATCACTCATGGAATATAAAGGTCTAATTCTGAGCCAATTTAACTAGGATTCCAGCAAAGAACTTTCTGGAGGTGAGGCACATTCATTTTAGAGTGTAAATGTCAGCCCGGCTGTCCCCATTCCTACAGCGACGCTGGCGGAGATGTCGGAGAACAGTGACACGGCCTGTGCCATGCTCTGCACACAGGGCGGGCTTACAGCTCACATCGAGCTGGGAGGGAAAAGAGAGAATAAATCACACACACACAGCCAAAGCTTCCTAAGCGCCGTGAAAACCTAGGCGGGAGCGGCCTACCTTGTGACTTTCTGAGGTCCATGGGGTCCAGAGCAGACACCGCATCCGAGACCCTGGAGGGTCGGCTGATGCCTGCACTGTTCACTGCTCTCACTCGGAATATGTAAGACCTTCCTTCAAAAAGCCCCGTGACTGGGTATTTGCAGATTTTCACTGGCGCGTCATTGCACTGAACCCAATTATTCGTTCCTACTTCACATCTTCAAGTCAAAAGATTAGAAGAAAAACAGAATAGAAAATGTGGCAACCTACTAACTATATACAGGTATATACATATATACATGCACCAATTATAACAGGAAAATATCTCACACCGGTAAAATCCATGCTGCTAAAATATTGACTTATACAGATAAACTTTAAAAGACAGAGCTATTTAGAAAATGCAATACATATATGTAATATCTGTTATATATGTAATATATACCCATGAATCTTAATAATTTATAGCTGAAGATCAGTTCCTGTCATCAAACACATTTAGGCAAAAATGTCCTCAAAGTTATTTTAGACGTATCCTGAATAGTTCTTTCTCCAACTTATGTGACATAGTCACGGCACCCCCAAGCTGCAGCTTGGTCTGTCTGAGGCCCAGGCTAGAGAAACAGGCTCAGCCCCCTCTGCCTCCAGCTCCCATTCCTCTTGGTGGGACCAAGGGTATGGGCTCCCCGGGAAAGCCGGCTTACAGTTTCCTGGAATGACGTTAGGACATTCCAGAATGGTTCTCATGTGGAATTTGGAAGTCTTTTGAAAGTATTAATTCCTGACCAGAAACCTAAAAATATAGGAAAGATTAACCTCCATTTTTCACAGGTTGAAAAATGTAAAAACAAAACCTTCTTGGGAAGCCAAGGTGGGCAGATTACCTGGGGTCAGGCGTTCGAGACCAGCCTGGCCAACATGGCAAAACCCTGTCTCTGCAAAACAGCCAGACATGGTGGCGACTGCCTGTAGTCCCAGCTACTCAGAGGCTGAGGGAGGAGAAACACTTGAACCCAGGAGGTGGAGGTTGCAGTGAGCCAAGACTGCTCCACTGCACTTCAGTCTGGGTGACGAGCGCGAAACTCCGTCTCAAAAAAAAAAAAAAAAAAAAAAAAAGCTTCATGTTAAATCCCCAGAAAAGAGCCAGTTCAGAAAATCAGTCTTCTGGAGGCAGCACTTCAACCCCAGAATGGTGTCTTCATCTGGGGAAAAAACCACTCTCCCCCAAGCATCCAGCATCTTTAATGAAAGCTCTCTGATCCACCTGCCCTGGCCTGTGTTAGCCAAAGAGAATGACAAGGTTGAAACCAAAAGTCTGGCAGGAAAACCTTCAACTTCAGGCAACAGCTGGCAAGTCGCAAGCCTGAAGGAAGGGCAGGGGAGGGGTTGCAGCCCCCACTTCCAAAAGGTTCTGTGCTCTGATTTTCACGTTTGCTCTTTTTGTAATGAGAGGAGGCGTGCGGATTGTTAACTGAGACGGCGCAGGAAATGGTTTTGTCAACATGGCGGGAAAACTTATCAGCTGTCCCAAGAGAAAAGAGGATCACTTTGAGGGTTTTCTTCTTGTTCTTGTTGTTACTGTTGCTTAATTCAAGGTAAGCCCTGAACAGCACTCCCTACGGAACTGTCCCAAGCACATCAAAATAGTACTTTGATGGCAAACATTTCAGCCCAACAAGCAGCTTCACTGGAAAAGAAAATTCAATCAGCGTAAGCAAAAAAAAAAACAAAAACAATTTCCTCTTTTTTTCCTGAGATAATCCCCTTATTTTTCTGTTTAATATACATATAAAATTTTATATTTCTACCAGGAACTATCCTCTTACACTATCTGTCTCCTTTCTAAATTCATTTTCTTTAACTACAATTTACTCTAATAACTGGAATTTGTATTTAGGGCATAAATTGCACATCCAATAAACCCACTGGCTCTGCTCAGTATGCTTCCCAGACACACAGCACAGTCCCTAATAGGGGAAGTCAAAGAGTTAAAACCCCATTGGCTCCAACGATGACCTAAATGTAAGTTACCAACTCAAACACAAAGTCCAATATTTCATACTTTGAAGCTGTGGATTTTTTTACTTGGAAACAAGAACACCTTATTACTCCATAGAAAAAGGAATAGCGCTTCAGAAAAATGAGCTGGCATTCTTCAAGCCACTTTGTCTCTCAGGAGGAAAGGACAGTTTCAAGCCTCAGTTCTGCTAAAGCCAGGGCCCTCTCTGGTACCGGGCGCAGCCCAGATCTCAGCAGAATCACAGCACCAGGCTCAGAGCGAGCCTGCGGATGTTGGTGGGGTTGGTTCCTGGGTGTTCAACAGGCAAACAAGGCTCCACCTTCAACTAAAAGAAACCAAGTGTGGTTCTGCCGGGCTCAGCCTACTTGGCTGTATTTACCAATCACCTAATCAGGACCTTACACAACCAATTAGCCATGTACCTAGAATGGGAACCTCAATCTGCATTGAGAAAGATTTCCCAATATATCGTCCATGGTAAGATTCAATGCAGGAACATTTTCATTTCCAGAAGAAGGCAAGGCACTCACCGGTCCACAAAATAGCCCATGACGGGGCTCTCGGTGGTGGTGTTGGGTGGCTTCCAGGTCACGATGACGTAGTCTCGGTTGGCATCGTGGCACTGCAAGTCCATGGGTGCACCGGGGGCCCCTGTGACCAGCGGGTCAGCGTCTTGGGGCAGGGAGAGAAAAGGCACAGGTGTGTCATTTAAAGGCTGGGGTCACTGCAAAGCCTGTTCACAGCTCCTCCAAGCTCCAATTCTATCCACTTGATTTCATCCACTGTTTAGTCCTCGTGTTCAAATTACTAGAATATTTCTTACCCTGGTAGATTGGTGACAATATATATAAAAGTATTTATGAATTAAAAAGCTTTGAAACCTATAATCCTCGACAAAACACTCAAATCTACAATCTTCCGTCATTAGATCCCAAGTTAAAGTTCATCTTCTCCTGGCCATGTTAGATTGCATAACATGAGCAGACGAAACAGTAACAATTCAGCATGTCTAACACCTGAGAAATATCACCTGAGACACTCTTCCATTTCAAAATCCTTGGACAATTGGGTGACTTACTCTTTTTGCCAATTTTGAGCAAATGTTTGGGACAATGTTGTATCATTCATTTCTCAGTCTATCGGTGACCATATGGCAATAAGGTTTTGTTTCTAATTTTTAATTACAGCTGCATGAAAAGCAACAGAGCAACTTAGAAAGTTAATACACTGAATGTTTATTCTGTTCTCTAAAATATGTATTTATTTGGTAACCATGGCTGTCCTGTGATACATTCTTAGCAGTGTAAGCACTATCCAGTTTCCTGCTCATGTATCCTCAGCGTATTAACAGCTAAGGATTTCTTGACATTGAGCCAAATAGTTTCCTCTCACATTCAAATCCCTGGGAAAGCAATGAAAATGGCTAAGCTCTCCACCCTCACTGTAGTTTCTTCCTGTTGGTGGTGCTGAGTGAGCAAGGCGATTTGAGCCGTGTTGTATTCACTGCCTCTTTATGGGACAGAGCGTCACACCAGCAGGCATACGCAGAGGATGAAAGGGACAGTTAGCGCCCCCCCTAATAACAGCACCGGAACTTGGTGGAACTGTCTAACCTCACAGACTTGCAAGCTTATGCTATCTTGTGGGAAATGAGGAAGATCAGATGCATTTGGTTGACATGTATTCTATTTCTTTTCAGTGAAATATTCCTTAATGATACAGTCCATCCTTTAGGCTCTGATCTAGCAGAAGCAATGGAAAACATAATCATGATGAGATACAGATGCTTCCTGCACCCCCCTGAAAGCTGGAGGCAGGTGGAAAGGCGAGAACCCAGGCAGCAGGTAAGGACGGTCAGGATGATCAGCATGGAGCTGGGAGCACGGGAGCCCGAAGAGCAACAGCAGCCACATAGCGCAGGGGCACTCTGACGCCTTCCTCGTAGGTCAGCTGTGCCTCAGCAAGGAGGCTGGCCCTAAACCCAGAGGGGCTCCTGAGGTGCAGCCCAGGCAGAAGTGGGAGAGGAGTGGAACAGACACTGATAAAAGCATAGGTAAGGCCAGGTGCGGCGGCTCACACCTGTAATCCCAGCACTTTGGCAGGCTGAGGTGAGTGGATCACCTGAGGTCAGGAGTTCGAGACCAGCCTGGCCAACATGGTGAAATTGTGTCTCTACTAAAAATACAAAAATTAGCCAGGCATGGTGGCACACGCCTGTAGTCCCAGCTACATGGGAGGCTGACGCAGGAGAATCACTTGAACCCAGGAGGCGGAGGTCACGACCAAGTTCGGGCCACTGCATGCCAGCCTGGGCGACAGAGCAAGACTTAGTCTCAAAAACACACAACAAAACAAAAGCGTAGGTGGCCCCTTCTGCTTAGTCATATGATGCCAAAAACACTACAACTTTACAGCAGGAACTCATGCTCCAGGCTCCAAACAAGTTTAAATCCCAGCTTCTCCATCCTAGAGACATTCCTCATGCCTCTGAGGCTCCATGGATTCATTTGGAAACCGAGAACAGTATTTCCTTTTGCTATTGTTGTAAGAATCCTACGTTACATATACATGGATGTTTATGTAATATAGATACATATACGTGCACATCTATAGGCTACATACAGCAGACATTTTATTTATATATATATCACAAATTTTATCTTTCTTTTCCTAAAATCGAATTAGTGAAGCCTTCAAGGTAAGTCTGTTGTGAGGACGAAATGCACCCCAGGACCCAGCACACTGCCTGAAATAAAGCTCTCGGTGATGGCTGGCTGTCTTGGCCACAAATGTCTTAGCACGTGTTTCACTGGAGTGAGTGGTGGAGGTCACAGCACTGCCTGTCATCATGATGTCTGTTCCTCGGAAGCCAAAGTCCAGAGGGAATGAGTCACTAGCGGGAAACTAAGGAAGCTCTTCCCTGGGATCCAACACCATGGACTCTTTATCTTTGGCCTAAGTTCCCTGAGAATGAGTGAATCTGGTGCACTCTCTCTTCGCAATCACTTTTCAAATGCTAGCAAGTATACAAACGATCAAACAGGACAATTCTGATCTATTCCAGATTGCGTCCCGATTCTTCTGTCCGCTATCTGGAGGAAGCACCTGGCATGTCCGTGCACCGAGGGAAAGTGGGCACCACACGGGGTCTCCAAGGAGCAAAGTGGTCTCACACCCTCCTGACTCATTTCCCAGCGCCTCCCTCCTCCCAGGGCCACCTCCCCTCCCCGGACACACCCGGGGTCTGCACCCCGACAGCACTGCTGCCGCACCTCTGACAAACAGGAAGGCGCTGTGGTCGCTGACGCCGCCCCGGGACACGATGCGCAGGGTGTACAGGCCCTCGTCGTCCTTGTGCAGGTGGCTGAAGGACAGGGAGGCCTGGCCTTCTCCAAAGAACATCTTCGTCCACTTGGACTCCTTCACCAGCACGTCTGAAAGAGCGTAACATGGAAGGTTTGCATCCAAAATCACCCCGGCAGGCAAAGAAAGGCTGGAGGATGCCAGCGCCATCTCATGGCGGGACAGGACAGTGGAGCCAGACACCAAGAAAGCCACACAGCCCCGACCTGACCTGGTAAAATCCCAACTACACAGAAGCACAGGTGTGAACGGAGCACCCACAGCCCGGAACACAGGCTGCCACTTGAGCAGGTAAAGCTAGGATGTGCTGCGAGCGGCCGCCAGCTTTGTCCTTAGGTGAGCTGGGTTCCCCCTGGAGGCTGGCTGCTTCTCTGCTGGGTGGCCACTGACCCACCCCGGCTTCCTCCTGCCCATGGGGGGATCACAGAGGCGTGCAACTAAAGGGGCTCACATCTCCAAAGAACCCAGCATAGACCCTCCACATCACCAAATGCTAAAACAAAATGACTGGCAAGAAGAAGAGCAGTACTACTGAGGTAGCATTTCTGTGTAGAGATGGTACACACGCTCCAACCAGCCCCTTCCATGCAGTAATGGAGTCAGCACGCAAGCTCCAACCAGCCCCTTCCACGCAGTGATGGAGACAGCACACAAGCTCCAACCAGCCCCTTCCACGCAGTAATGGAGACGGCACACAAGCTCCAACCAGCGCCTTCCACGCAGTAATAGAGACGGCACGCAAGCTCCAACCAGCCCCTTCCACGCAGTGATGGAGACAGCACACAAGCTCCAACCAGCCCCTTCCACGCAGTAATGGAGACGGCACACAAGCTCCAACCAGCGCCTTCCACGCGGTAATAGAGACGGCACGCAAGCTCCAACCAGCCCCTTCCACGCAGTGATGGAGACAGCACACAAGCTCCAACCAGCCCCTTCCACGCAGTAATGGAGACGGCACACAAGCTCCAACCAGCGCCTTCCACGCAGTAATAGAGACGGCACGCAAGCTCCAACCAGCCCCTTCCACGCAGTGATGGAGACGGCACACAAGCTCCAACCAGCCCCTTCCACGCAGTGATGGAGACGGCACACAAGCTCCAACCAGCGCCTTCCACGCAGTAATAGAGACGGCACACAGGCTCCAACCAGCCCCTTCCACGCAGTGATGGAGACGGCACACAGGCTCCAACCAGCCCCTTCCACGCAGTGATGGAGACAGCACACAGGCTCCAACCAGCCCCTTCCACGCAGTGATGGAGACAGCACACAAGCTCCAACCAGCCCCTTCCACGAAGTAATGGAGACGGCACGCAAGCTGCCAACCAGCCCCTTCCACACAGTCACGTGCATCAAACGGAATGTACATCACACCAGGTCATTCCTTCTGTCATTGTACAAGCGGTCAGTCCCTAAGTGACTGCTCTAGATTCAGGGTCTCCCTCTCCAGGATTCTCCCAGGTGAGGTTCAAGGTCAATGGTGGGTAGCCAGGTTCTCCACAGTCCCTCACTTTGTCTAGAGCTGACCTGGCAGCAGAGACAAAGGCCACATTGACACCCACGTTTAAAGGACATTTCTACCCAAAAGCCTCCTGCTGTGCATCCGGGTATGGGCCCTGTCCTACTCACCGTCGCGGTACCACTCGGCGCGGGGCTGCACCCGCTTCAGGTCAGGCGTCACCAGCATGGTGCACTTGAGAGTGACCGTCTCGCCTTCTCTCCTGAAGGTGACCCCAAACTTCTCCAAAAACTGGACGTCGAAGTGCGTGTACGGAATCACCGACGACAGGGGCACTGCGCAGAAACGATGGAGACTCTAGGGCCGAAGGGCAGAGAGCATGTTTGACAGCAGGCACACTCAGGCTGCCACCACAGAAGCACATCTTTGTCACCGCCACACGGCATGGAACATCCGTGGCCACGTCCATGCTCCAGATGGAATGTCTGTGTCCCCCAGAATTCCAGTGTTGAATCCCTGACCCTCAATGGGACAGTATGAGGAGGTGGGGCCTTTGGGAGGTGATGAGGGTGACATGAGGTCATGAGAGTGGGGGACCCCAGGGCGGGGCATGAGCACCCTTGGAAAAGGAGGAGAGGCCAGACCTTCCTCTCTTCCATGTGAGGACGTCGTGAGCAGGTGTCATCTGCAACCCGGAAGGAGGCTCCTCACCAGAACCCATGCCTGCTGAGTCTCCAATTCTGCCTCAATGCCTGCTGTCTGTAAACTGCCCCAGCCATGGCGTGCTGTTCCAGCAGCCGAAGCTGAGACAAGCCACTGCTAAAGAATTAAATGTCGAAAAGTCAATTTTGTGGTGTCGTTAGAGGCAGGGCTGAGAACCTGACTGCGTGTGAAGAGTGAAGGCTGAAATAAATCCTACCTCAGCCTCAAGCTGTGGCTTCTGGCAAGCCACGTGGACTTTGAGGCTACGGCTGCCTCATCTTCAAAACAAACAGTGGTATTTTCATCCGTAGAGTTTCATTTAGAGTGCACCCAAATGGACTAACTGGGTCCAGACGTGTCAGCCTGGTTACATTTCAAAAATATGTATGGAAGGGGGAAGAAGTACATACGTGTCAGGAAAAAAATCTATACTGAATTTTTAAAACCAAAAGAACTGTATTATTTACAGATATATGCATGTAGGGGAGTTTAAACAACAGCTGCAGGCTGATATGGTGGCTCATGCCTGTAATACCAGCACTTTGGGAGGCCAAGGCGGGACGTTCACTTGATCCCAGGAGTTTAAGACCAACCTGGACAATACGGTAAAATCTCATCTCTACAAAATACAGAAAAATGAGCCAGGTTTGGTGACACACGCCTGTAGTACCAGCAACTTGGGAGGTTGAAGCGAAAAAATTCCTTGAGCCAGGGAGATCGAAGCTGCAGTGAGTCAAGGTCTCACCACTGCACTCCAGCCTGGGCTACAGAGTGAGACCCTGCCTCAAAAACAAACAAACAAAAAATTAAAAAGCCACTGCAAACATCAGGAGGGTGGCTTCCTCCCAAGGGTGTGGGAGATGGGCAGGAGCCGCACAGGGTGCTTAGCGTGGAGTGGCACAGAGTGGCATGTAGGGGTGGCACAGAGTGCTTTCGTCATCTCTGTGATCGTTTCCATTCTTGGAAAACAATCAAAGCTACCCTGAACTGTACACCGTAAAACGGCTAATTTTGTGTTATGTAAATCTGACTGCAATGAAAAACAACTGAAGCAAAATAGCAAGATATCTCCCTCTGTTAAACTCGGGCGGTAAACACATGAGTATTCTTACATGGTGATCTATGCTGTAACTGTGCCACGGTTCTTGTTTGGGAGGATAACGTTTTAATAGATAGAAGCAGCCCCGGGGATGGGACCAGGTGACCGCCAGGACCTGCCCAGCTCATCAGTGCCTGGGGCAACTCTCCACATGGACTCCATGCTGTCCCAAGGCCTGGGTCTACACATGGATGCCCAGATCTCCCGGCCTCCCCAGGCTCACCTTGTCCTGGTCCCTACCTGCCCTTTGGTGGTCTTGGAAGCTCACTGAGTGTTGGACACAGCACAGCAATAAAATTCACACAGAAATAGCAGGCAGAAGCCACGCCCAGAGAGGCCAGCAGCTGCCAGAAGGCTCCTCCCTCCAGCCTCACTTCGGTCAACTCTCCCCTCCCAGCACGTGGCCTGGAGCATCCAAGCCTCACATTACAGGAAAATCTGTGCTTCCATCAGAATGTACAGGGAAGTTCGAGCCAATCTAAATCTCACTCCCAAGCCATAAACAAGCTGCAGTGAAAGTGCATCCATCATGCCCCAGTCCTCAAGATGCCCTCATGGGGACCTCCTCACCTCACCTGACATCGGTCATGCAGCACATGGGACTGCTAGAGTGAAGCCAGCCTGGGGCAAGAGAGGGCTTGGCTTCCTTTCAGGGCCATAGCAGTTCCCAGGCCTGGGGAAGTTTCTGGACCAAAGCCTGCTGCACTGCCCTCATTTTGACCTGAAGTCATTCGTTACAAGGACCAAGAGACTTTTGGAGAAAAAAAAAAGTATCCTGGCAGGGCACAGTGGCTCACGCCTATAATCCCAGCACTTTGGGAGGCCGAGGTGCGTAGATCACCTGAGGTCGGGAGTTGGAGAGAAGCCTGACCAACATGGAGAAACCCCTATCTCTATTAAAAATACAAAAATTAGCCAGGCGTGGTGGTGCATGCCTATAATCCCAGCTACTCAGGAGGCTGAGGCAGGCGAATCACTTGAACCCAGGAGGCAGAGTTTGCAGTGAGCTGAGATTCTGCCATGGCACTCCAGCCTGGGAAACGAGAACCAAACTCCCTTTAAAAAAAAAAAAAAAAGTCTCCTTAAACATGAAACACAGCAACATGATGCACTCAGGTCAAAATTCTGGACGTCTCTTTTTTTCGAATTCAAAAATGTAAAGTCTCTCCAAGTGATCTTTTCACCGGTCTAAAAATACCACCTAGCCATAGAATTACATGGGAATAAAGTGTCACCACGATAACACTGGCCAGGAGAAACTTGGAAGCGTTTTCTGAAATACAATTTTTGTAAAAACATTTGGCCTTTAGGAAACCTCTTTTTCAAATTGCACACCATGTCACTGAACATTTCACCGCACAAAAAGGAAACCAAAACCACTTACATCCAATCGGGAGTCCCACCGAATGGAACGGCTCCTCATCTCCCCGGAACCCTGCAAGACAGCAGAGTGAGTGCCGCTGGGAGAAAGGAGGTGGAGGGTGCCCCACAAGAGCCCGTCTGGCACTCACTTCTCACCACCACCGCCGCGTTGGTGGACACCTGACCGTGGGCGTTGGTGGCCACTGCCGAGTAGATTGCGCTATCATCGAAGTCAGCCCTTTGAGAGAAAAAAACAAGAGAAAGTCTGCAGAACTATTCTGTGAAAGTCAGTGACCCGAATTACACAAAAACATTCCTCGAAAGCAAATCATATGACATGGGTCATTTGTTCCTGAGTGATCTGTGCGAGAACAATGCCAACTCTGTCCTTGGAAAGGCGAGGTGGCACTCGGTATTAATTATAGACACGATGAAGGCCTGATCCCAGACGAGGGGCGTAGCTTTGACTTTAAGAATAAAAAGGTACTGGCGCTTCTGAAAATCCTTTGTTCATTCTCAAGGAGAAGTGTCGATTCCATTCTGGTCCTATTTTTCTACCTCTGTAGAATGCGGGGTTTCATCTTGTCCATGAACAGCCTCCAACAGAACCACTCACGACGGGATGATACAGAGCCTGCCTGGGAGAGCCATGGACCTGCTCCGTGTAGGAGCAAGGAAGCTGCCACAGAAGAAGGCAGAGCCCTGCTTCAGGGAGGCCCTGAACCATGGCGGGGACTCCATCCCCACACAGGAGTTGTTCCCATGCAGGGAGTCCATCACGTGCCAGTTCTAGGGTAGTCCCGGAGCTTCAGCTTTGCTCGACTGTGCCACGTCATCCTGGTGCATGCAGGTATTGAGAGGCTGTGCCTGAAATGCTCTCCACCTGGAGTGCACAGGCACTGAGGGGCTGCACCTGAATGCTCTCGGCCTGGAGTGCACAGGCACTGAGGGGCTGCACCTGAATGCTCTCGGCCTGGAGTGCACAGGCACTGAGGGGCTGCACCTGAATGCTCTCGGCCTGGAGTGCACAGGCACTGAGGGGCTGCACCTGAATGCTCTCCGCCTGGAGTGCACAGGCACTGAGGGGCTGCACCTGAATGCTCTCGGCCTGGAGTGCACAGGCACTGAGGGGCTGCACCTGAATGCTCTCCGCCTGGAGTGCACAGGCACTGAGGGGCTGCACCTGAATGCTCTCGGCCTGGAGTGCACAGGCACTGAGGGGCTGCACCTGAATGCTCTCCGCCTGGAGTGCACAGGCACTGAGGGGCTGCACCTGAATGCTCTCCGCCTGGAGTGCACAGGCATTGAGGGCCTGCACCTGTGATGCTCTCCATCCTTTACTGCCCCTGAGATAAGAATCCCAGAATGAAGCCGCTGAGAACCCATCAAAGCCCTCAACGCAGCTTGTGCCTGGCACACACAAAGGATTCCAAGGCGCAAATAGAGACTGATTAACTTCTAAGTGACAAACGCCCTGTTCCAAAAGCAGATTCTACAACCCCACTCAGCTCCCCAGTAGGATTCCCATACTAATAGAGGCAACGTCCAGAATCCCAAAGTAATACGATCCCCAGACACGAATCACCCACTTAAGGGTGTATTGAAATGTCTGAATTGGACCCCCACCTGAGACGCTAATGTGTGCTTATCTCTGGAAAAAAAAAAAAACAAAACATGACTTAGGAATAGCCAAAAGACCCCAGGCTCGCAAACCCAAGTCCCTACGGGGGTGGGTCTTCTAATTCCCCATACCCATGGTGCTAAAGGAAAGCTTCTTTTCCTGGCTGTGAACTGTCTTCCCACCAGCTTCCCCAGCAAACGGAGACAAGAGGGGTAAGCAAGAGGCGCTAAGATCAGCTGAGCTTTCACTCAACAGCGAGCCCTCTGCAGGTCACTTCACATCAGCTGTTCCACGTTCATCCTCAAGTAGTCTGGAAAATAGGCTCAATTATCCCACTAGGATGGTGAGAAGTCAACACGGTTAGAAGCTAGGTAAACAAGGTCCACGAGACTCCAGAACGGCATTCTTTCTGGTAGCTTCTCTCCCAGCCACGGACACCTGAGCAGAATCTTAATCTACGAAAAGAACACAAAAAGTCCCCACTTTTGAGAAAAGCAAGAGTTACTCAAGTCTTACTTTTCAAACGCATTCAGAAGCCAATGCCTCCAGAGACAAAATTCATTCCTGGGAAGCCATTAGTAATTTTATTTTCTTGTTCCACTAGGAGCTGAAAATATTTTCTTAGACCAAAAATTTCCATTTCTCCAACAAAAAGGGAAAGAATGTGTCACAGACCTGTGCTATCTACCAAGAACTCCTTCCCCCTCCTCCTGAACTTCAAATCCAGTTTCAGTATGTCACAGAAAGCCATCTGGCCTCCCTAACTGCCACTGCTCAAGGGACAGATCACACAGGCAGATCACAGGCCGGGTCGATTTAAAAACTAAGAACATTATCTTCCAGTTCACCTTGGAGGAATACAAGCCGAACCACAAAGCCCATCAGCAACGCTACAATTCTAGCCTGAACTCATTAGAAGCTACTCTGCTATACAATTTCCAGATTCACCACAGGTACAGCCGTGTCCCCAGGGGGCAAAGTGACAGTGTGTGTAAAACACACAAAATCCCGTAAGTGGAGGCTTTCTCCAATGCTCAGCGTTAACACCCTGTGCTGGTCTACCGTATAACTCACGCATACACACGTCCACAGGGAGTGCAACGTGCCGCCGCCTCTCGGAACGCGCCTGGGACTGGGGCCCGGGTGGAAGGAGAAGCTGCTTCTCTGCAGGACCCTTGGGCATTGCTTGCATTTTGTTTGTTTACTTTGTGATTGGGTTCCTTATTCTGAATAATAAAACCATTATGTCTTCATAAATGCATTCTCCAAACCCAGAGATACTCTTCTTCTGGGATTCGGCCCTAACGAACCCTTCCCCTGCAGCAATCCCACCCCCACTAGCAATAACACAGCAGATGACAGAAACAAGGGTGACAGCCTCCCACAGGCACAGCTGGAAGGATTCCAGTGCCAGGGTAGACGGAAGTGGGCAAGGCAGTCTGTAAAAACTGCTGGATCAGAATCTGCTGAGGTGGAGCCTGTCCTGTGAACACACAAGCCAGGTGGACTCAGGCTCGCAAGGAGGGAGCCGTAAACCAGAGCAGCACAGAGCAGGTGCACGGGCAGTTCCCATGCTGGACTCATGGAACGTGACCCGGCTGGACCAGGGCATGGGCTGTTCCCAGGCCCAGCAGGTCACCATCATGACCAGTATCTGAGTGAGGAGGGCTGCATGCCTTGACCCACCTGCGTCCTCCAGGAGCGGGAATGTGGACTACACGGACGGGGCTCCAGTCAGTCCCCTAATCCTGAGTCCTCCCCAGAGCCGCCCTCGAAAACCCTGCGCTGCCTGTAACGTGACGGTGACGGTGTCCACACCGCGCTCCCGCCTTCCAACTCGACTCTCCCACATGTGCTGCACATTTCTTTTGTGTGTGTTTGAGCCGTTTTTAATCTGTGGTGTCAGTGTCTACTCAGCACATGATCCACCAGTCAGGCCTCTAAGCCCAACACACACTTCACACGGCCGTGTAACTCATGGGCACCAGGGCCTCAGGCAAAGCTTCTCCCACCACCTCTGTGGAATTGAATAATATTCTGAGATGTCAAGGTAAAAATGTTTTCATTTGCAACTACTTGTCTTTGTGATTCAGGACTTTTTTCAATATTGGGCAATAGGAAGAAATAAGAAGAAAATCTAGGGGAAAAAGAGTTGCTGAGGCTCTTACACGCCTGCAGCTGCCAGCCTCAGGTTCTCCTTCCGAATCTGTGCCTTCACAGGACCAGCCTGATCATTCTTACCCAGTGACTTCATAATAAACACATCACGCATATTTCAAACTTCTAGAATACATGTATTGAGTACCCACACTTTACTAGGGTGACTTTGATGATTAAATGAAAAAAACGTATTTGCAAACACTTTGTAGTTTTATCGTATAACATTAATCTTATACATTAGTAATTAACAGATATTAGCTGAATTCCTGAACCAAAGTTCAAGAAGACTCCCTCTGGCCTCTCCTGCACGGAAACCCCTCCCTGTCCTTAAAGTCCGATAAAGCAATACAATTTCTAAGCGTTTTGAGAACTGCCATTAATTGCTGTCTTCACAGCTCCTCGGTGGAGGATAGCTGGGAGGGCTACAGGAAGGGGGATCAAGCTTATTTGAGAATGGAGGAAACAGGACCATTGGCGCCTAGGAGAGGAGAAGGGGACGTGTTTCCTAGGCCACGGACCCCTCGCCAGCCAGCAGCCTCTCCCAAAGGACAGGGAGCTGTTTCTCAACTGACTTAAGGCATTAGGATCCCAGGGGCATGCAGCCTCACGCATTAGCACTGATTAGCTCCCAAGTCACCCATTAGCACTAGATGCTCAGAGGCCGGAGCTACTCCGGGGAAGAAGCCCTCCCCTGCTTCGCCTCCACAGAGACTACACAACGCAGGGGCTTGTGAGCATTGATTCCAGGGCAGTGAGCTCCTTCTTTCTTTAAAGCCCATCGCCCGAGAAAACATTCCAACCCACTGGCTGATGGCGGTGGCCCAATCCGTGCAGGGTGTGCCCCGCTAAGGAGCTTGGTCACCCCCAGGGTGGGCAGGGGTAAGTTAGGCCTTCTGGTTACGGTCCTCGCTACTGCCACTTTTCTATTTCTCTTTGGTACTTGTTCTCTGCTGCATGAGGTCTGTCAGAACAGAGGTCCCTGTGTAGATTATAGACAAACACACAGACTTGCCCGCAGAGGGAGGTAAGGGCGTAACGGGGTTGGATGGGGTTTGCCCTCTGCCTGCCCCGAGGCTGGGAAGAAGGGGTTCTGGGCAGAGGACGGAGCAGACTCGGAGGAAGGGCGGCCACACTTGCAGAGACTTCCTCAGCTTACCCTTTGTCCCCTGGGGATTTGGGGGCAAATCACAGCTTTGCCCCATGTGCACCTCCCAAAAGATCCCGGTCTTCCTCCCCCTCTCTGAGGCCCCACACAAGCACTGGGCTCACCCCCAGGCTAATTCCAGCCTTTGCTTCATGCTGTGAGAACTTGCAAGCAAGTGAGTGAGAGGCAAGGGTTTTATTTCCTGTTTGGACGGGTTACCAGAACAGACAGGGAGTCCTTCTGGTCTCAGTTTACACAAATGTCCACGGGGCACTTTGGCATCCAGAGTCTCTGTTTAAAGGCCCCCAAAACAACCCCCTGGACCAAGCTGGTTCTGTTCTGTCTTACAGATGGGCAGACACAAGGCTAAATGCCGTATCGATTCTCATGGGCAGCTGGAGCCTCATGTCCTCAAATTATAAGCAGTGATGACACTGGATTTATAATTTAATTAAATCCAAATTTAAATATCAAACTCTAAAAATAAAGTACAAGAAACGTTTTGCCCTAAAATTATTCAGCAAGGAGTGAGTGGAGAGTGAGCATGTTACTTACAGAAAACCAGATAGATTATTCTATATAGATACTTTTATAAGAATATGAGAGCATCTTATTCTTTGAAGAACGAGGGCTCACATCATGAGTCCCATGAGAAACTCTTATGAGCATATAAAGCAGTGTCAGCTACAAATTTAAAATCAAATAGTACCAAGGGGGAGCTCCTTTTCGGCACTTTAAAATTCAGCCACAGTGGCCAAGGAATATTCATAGGAATAAATGTCACTCATGTCACAGAAGGAAAAGCTCGTTCCTGAGCCAGTCAAGACACGGGAGCCAGCACATTCCGCCACTTAAAATGGCCGCAGATCAGATGACCGGTGGCTCAGCAGTTTGGTATGAACAGCTGAGACAAGCTGTAACTTGTGGGTTTATCTCATTGCTCTTTTCCTGAAGAATATTAATATTTCATTTGTTTACAGCTTCCCAGGACCAACAAGAACACAGAGAAAAGTTGGTCTTGGAAATTTCCTTTCCCAACTTTCCCAAATATTTGCACATGCATGCAAAATCCAAGTCCATCGTAGGGGACCTACACTGCCAGAGTCGTGTTATTCCAAGGCAGATTAAACAACTTTATTTCACAAATTCATCCATTCTGTTCAAAGCCCATACAGTTTCCAATGTAAAGATAAATGTTGCCAACACCAGCGTCAACATGACAGTTTTCATTCTTGAGAAAGGAAAATTGTTCTTTTCTTTTAAAAACAATGATCACAGGACAGCTTGGGAACCAGCTCATCGGGAACTTAGACCGACCTACTTCCCCTAAACAGTCACAGCACACACACGGTAGAAAGCAGACAGCCCCACACATCCACGAGCTGTCCCAAATGAAGGCCCATGGTCTCTTTCTAGACATGACGGCCTATGGTCTATGAAAACTCCCACAACCTTTGGAAATCCAAGGAGAGAAAGCTTCTTCTAAAAGACTTGGAGAGGCCAGGGCGCGGCGTCCCCTGTGCACCTGTGCCCAACTCCACTTTCCAGCCCAGGGCTCACCCTCCTGTGGCGGCCACGGCTTTGAGAACACCTGGACCCATCTCTTTCACTAATGTCCAGTCAAGCCCAGCAGCAAATCCTGCTGGCTCTACCCTCAAAATCCGTCCAGAGCACCCGCTTCCTCCCGCTCCCAGGCCCACCGTCCTTCCTGCGTTCTGGCAAGGACTCCCCCCCAAGGCCTGCCAGGCCCTGCAGCTTGTCTGCAGTCAGAGTGATCCCCTAGAGGTGAAGGTGGGTCCCTTCTTCTCCCCCTCAGCCCTCTGGGATCTCCTGGCGTCCCTCCAGCAAAGCCACGGTCCTTAAAATGGCCTGCGGGGTCCCCCGTGATCTGCAGGGCCACCAGCCATGCCTGTGACGACTGGTCCCCTGCCAACCTGCAGCCCAGGGCCCCTAATTCACCTCTCAGAGCCTCTGCGTCAGGCCCCACCCCCACCCCACAGCTCCGGGTCCCCTCCTGGCCTTCAGGCCTTGCTCATGTGACATCTCCATGAAGGTCCACCGGGCGTCTATTTCACGAGGCAATGGGCCCACCCCCTCCCTGCGCCCAGCACTGCTGCTGTGGCTGGCTAGTCATTCACTCATCGATTGCCTCCTGATACCAAAGAGTGGGACCTGGAAGGCAGCGTCCTGGTCTTGGCCTGAAGTCTCCCGAGCCTCCAGAACAGCTCCTGACGCAGAGCAGGCTCTCGGTGAGCAGGGCTGAGGAGCCCGCCAGAAGGAGAGCTTTCCTAGAGAAACTCAGGTTCATGTGGGGAAACGAGGTAGGATGCCCAGCAAATTTCAATCTCAACTATCACCTTTTAACAATCGGTTCTAGTGAATTTGCACAGGGAGTGACAGTTCCAGCATCAGAAAGGCCCCGTGAAGTCTCCTGGGAGGAGGAGGCAGGAGGGGGTCCCACACGCAGAGGAGCTGGTGGAACCCCTGACTCAGGGAGGGGCACCACCAGGCAGACGCCATGCTCAGGCCGCTGGGGTGAGCATCAGGAAGGGCTGGCTCAAGCCACGGCCCCAGGCAGAGTCAGAAGCAGGAGGAAGGGAAGGCAGGAAGAGAGGGAGTTGCTGAGGATGCCAGGGGGAGGGCACAGGGCAGGAGCCAGGCAGGAGAGAAGCCAGGCAGAGCCCAACTTTCTGCCAGGCTGGAGGGGACAAGATACTCTCCCTCACTAAATGCCAGTCACCAAATGCCAGGCTGGAGGGGACAGAGATGCTCTCCTCACTAAACACCAGGCTGGAGGGGACAGAGACACCTTCCCCCACTAAACCTGAGGCAGCTCCTTGGAACCCTCTTCTCAACCAGGCCCTGTGCTCGGCAGGCCCTCAAGAGTAAGAATCCCAGCAGCTCAGCCCAGCTCCAGCCCCTCCCTGGACAGCAGGTGGGCTCCTCACTCCCTCCATTCCCAAGGACATCTGATGGCCACAGCCTGCCTTCAGCCAGGACCCTGCTGGGTGGGCTCGGCCAGGACCCCCCACCCCGTGTCTCCCCTTAGCAATTTCCCATCCACCCCACCTGCTCCTTGGTGTCACCGCCACTCAGAGCTCAGCCTGGTCTCTCTCCCCCACGGGAAAGACCCTCTCACTGTGGTCCCTGAAGGAAGTCTTCCTTACTGTCATTAACAAGTGTCAGGATAACTTTTTAACAGAATCAAATATATAAAAGCTTTTTAAGAGAAAAAACAAGACTTTCATTCTCAGCAGGCTTCTGGGGAGAGAGGCAGGGATGATGGAGGCTTGCATTCACCGCCCTGCTCTCCTCCGAGCTTGCTCTGGGAATTGGTGGGCACCTTTTCCTCTGAAGAAACGAGGCCTAACCGTGATGCACTCACCGCTTTCCAGTTTAGCCAGAACAAAATCAATGAAATCGTATATTCCAACATCTCACTTATGTTTTTACGTTATTTATGCTAACGTCCCTCGCATTTTCCTAGAAGGGATTTGACATAACTTACTACACACACAAGCACACACACCCCACACCTCCCATGATACATAGAAACATATCAACATAACGTGCAGCTTCTTATTGGAGTCTCACAAAAGCTCTGTCAGTCCTATAGAGAAGGTAAAATTGTTACTGTCTGCCTCTTGATAATTGTTTTCATGAAGCATTAGTGGCTTAGCCAGAGTCACGTGGTAAATGTGGCTTTCTGGCTCCTGGACAAGGGTATGCTCCATAAGTTCTACTGTTTCAGGAACTATACCAGGCAGTCACGTTTGCTGGAAAAATTAACATCAGTGCCGTGGGAAAGTGTCACGATATACTACTGATGAAAAAAGCTGACTGTGTAATGGCAGGGTCTTCTGTGAAAAGTAAAAACTGTGTATGCAGAGAAACAGAAAAAGAACAGCAGGGTCTCACTTTAACTTTAAAAATGAAGTGTGTGTGTCTCATGAGGAAAGAAGAAATGCCAGCTTTACAGCCACATACTAACTCTGGGTTCTGGACGTGTGGATGATTGTTTTTCTTTTATTGGACTAGATTTCATATACTTTTTTGATTTGTTATTAGAAAGAAAATGAAGGTTATCATTCTTCGAAGAGTGTGAACTTAGGGTGTGTTACTGGAACCTGGCAGCAGGTGTGAGAGAAACCTTCTTGTACCACACCGGCAGCCTCCCTACCCAGATGCTGTTACCTTTCCCTAAGCTAGTGATGGTCTTTATTCCCAGGATTTGCATTCCTCTGGCCAGACACTAAGGAAAAACAAAGGGAAGCTTCCAACACCAGTTCCATTAACTCATAAATGCTATTTAAAGTCACTCAGGGTGCAAACAGACCGGTGTGATTTGGCCTCCAGTTACCCATCTGACTCCTTCCCTGGGGTCTGCAATGCTGATAAGCAGACTCGAGAGTCCAGAGCCCCGCCGCGGCCGGCCATACCTGTTGATCTGCAGCGT
Source organism: Ateles fusciceps (assembly GCA_036589455.1). Lineage (NCBI taxonomy): Eukaryota > Metazoa > Chordata > Mammalia > Primates > Atelidae > Ateles > Ateles fusciceps. Next base: position 940,666 of record JAZHEH010001829.1, read on the forward strand.
GTGCACGCCATAGTTGCTCTCGATGTTGTACTTCCCCGGTTCTGCCGCCTGGCAAATCAGACTGCCATCTTTGTACCTACGTGAGGGAAGCGTGTTTTTAGTTTGAAGGCAGGGTTGTATTTTGTGTGTGCGATTCTGCCGCAGCTCCCGCGAGCCCTCTGACGGGTTGCTGCCCCATTTCTGCACGTTTCCCTTAGAGCCTCAGGCAGCAGGAGGGCAGAGGCCTGGGGGTGAGGCCCCGAGCTCACCCTGGTTTTGATTTCTGAGATGAGAGCAGCATCGCCTCATTCAGACTCTCAAGGGATTCCCAACCTGCTGGATCCAACATCTGCTTGGCCTTTGTTAGGAAGTCAGGACTTGTCATTCCTAAGAAAAACTAGGGTGCTGGGTCCCTACGTAAGCTGCAGTGTAGCTCGTGTCTCAGGGAGCTCTGCGGGACCCAAGGCACTGACCCTGATGAAAGGAAGTTGGCTTCACAGCTCCACCCGGGGGGGCAGGACCACATCCACCCCAGCATCTCCGCAGCAGGAGCAGGCGAATCTCAGCCCCCCGAGCCTGCCTTCCAAAGAAACGCAGCATCCAGCCATCAGCTACGATGGGCCTGGCGGCGGCTCAGAGTCTCAACCTCACATGTAAATGCGCATAGATATATGTATAACTTTAGCAATACACATGGATACAAAAAGGGTCTCAAGGGCTTAAATATATAATTCTTCAATTATCACAAAGTTTGATTAACTGCAGCCCTGCAGTTAACGCCTTCCACTTAGGAGTGTTCCATATTTAAAAGCAGACTCTCAGCTTTGCATACAATCAGCAATCATGCACTCACCCTTGCAAAGGGGACAAGAGCCATGCTCATTTAAGGTAAGTGACTTTTAAATAAAAACGCTGTGGGCTAGGCGAGGTGGCTCACGCCTGTAATCCCAGCACTTTGGGAAACCAAGGAAGGTAGATCACTTGAGGTCAGGAGCTCAAGACCAGCCTGGCCAATATGGTGAAACCCTGTCTCTACTAAAAATTAGCCAGGCATGGTAGCGCATGCCTGTGGTCCCAGCTACTTGGGAGGCTGAGGCAGGAGTATCGCTTGAACCCAGGAAGTGGAGGCTGCAGTGAGCTGAGATCGCATCATTGCACTCCAGCCTGAGAGACAGAGCAAGAATAAAAAAAAAAAAACCTTCTGAACACTTTGTTGATTCAATGTCATGAGAATAAACATGTCTGCCTATTAAAGTGGACGTTCAGAGTTTCTATAAACGTATTTCTGCAGTTTCAAGCCAAGTGGCCGCCAGCACAGGCTCAATGGTGTTTGTCTCCTTAATCGGGATCTTCCTTAAAGAAAAGGCAGAATGGCCCTTTAAAACCCCCTGGGAACAGAGCCCCTCACCACTGCACCACGGGCGTGGGAAATCCTTGCACGGTAAAGCAGAGCTTCACAGACATCCTCTCCCAGACGGTGTGGGACCGCAGCCGCACCAGGATCTCAGGAGCCCTGCGTATCCGCTCTTCAAACGAGTGCCCCTCCCAGGCCAGCTTGTCCTCCACCTGCCCCGAGAAGCAAGGATGGTCAGGTTTCCAGGCAGCGAGCCACACTCTACCCACAGCCACTCAGGCACCACGCGGACAAGCTAAGATCCGTTCCACGCGTTCCAGCGACCCAGCCACCCAGAGACCCTCCTACCATCTGCTGAATGGCGTATTTGTCCAGCTTGTCGCGGGCCTGGGAGCGTGCCAGGTGGACGTTCTCCTCCATGTCGGCCAGCTCGCTGAGGAAACGCTGTCGCTTGGCCTCGCCATAGGCGGCCACCAGGGATTGGTACCTGCAGGAGCCAAGAAGCAGCCTCATTTTCAGGAGTCGCAAAGAAAACCACGTGAGCCCTGAAGGTTGGAAAGAGCAGGCCGTCCCCTTCCCTGGGCTTTCCTTGAGTGTGTGCAAGAAGAAACAGGAGAAACGCGACTCTGCTCATTTCTATCTATCTTCCTTCTACGAGTATGTTTTGGTGTGTGAATGCCATGCACGAGGAAGTTGTAAAGAAGAACATGTACATGATTTATTAATAAAAAATACAGGAGCCACACGCCTGCAACTTTCTTTCACCACTGAGAGTGCACAACTGCAACCGCCTGGAGGCCCTAAGTGATGCTTTGGAGAATTGCTGTGAGCACAAAAGACAACAGGCACCCAAGCCCGCTCAGAGAGTCAGGAAGTTAATCTGAGTCTCTTAAAAATGGAGACATGGTTACTCATCTTCGTGTGCACAGAAACTCACATGCAGCAGGTGCTCAGTAAAGACCCGGCAACTCAGGAAATCAGGGAACCTTTCTGGATTTACCAAACAAAGGCCCTGGTGCTTTCAGAGGTCTGAGACTCAGCACAGTGAGGTGCTGCTGGGCTGGAGGTGCTTTTGACGTCAGTTCCATGATTTGAAAATTTAGGAAAATGGTGAGTTTCCATGTGTGAGTTTTCCTCTGCAGGGCAACAAATAAAAATTATTTGTTTTCCTGGGAAGGAGGCAGTTTCCGAGTGATTTTAAGATGGAATTAAAGTCTTTTGAGTTTAAAAAAATACAGATAAGAAATGTCCGAATGCTAAAAAATAATAGCAATAATAATAAAGGATTAAATAAAGGATTCAGCATCTTCACTCAGTAGGGACTGAGAAATGTTCACATCCCTCATGGCTCACATCCATCTTGTGAACCCCACAAATCGCACCCCAACACGGGCAGGCCTGGGTGCCTCCAGGCTCCATGCTCTGAGATGCTCTGGAACTCCGCAGCAGCTCTTCCAGCCTCATCTCCCGCCCTCACCATCGCCTTCCCAAGGTCCCGTGGAAATTAGGATGCTCGCTGGTCTGCTGCCCTTTTGGATTCTGTGCCACTCGTGGGAAAAGTCTCGCTGTCATACCTTTCAATTCACATTCTATCCTTCCTCAAGGCCCCTCTCCAGTGCCATCTCTCCTGTGGAACCATTCCTCATCCTCCTCCCTCTGCTTTGAACCCCAGACCTCTTTTTATTTCTTTTACAGCCTTTAAGGTCATAATTTGCATACATTTTATCCTTCCCAGAAGAAAGGACTGGCTACTTCTTACCTCTGTATTCCCCCAGACTCAGTACACAGAAGATGCCTAATGAATATTCAGTAGTCCAAGTTAGGCCGGGGAAGGTTCCTTCCCGGGTGGCAGGGACGGGAAGCTGCAGAGCCGGCCTGGGAAGGAGGTGGCAGAGGGAAAGGTGGCCACGCAGGAGCGCTGCCTGCGGCACTGTGTGAGCTACCAAGAGGCTGCTCGGCCAGGCCTCATCACACAGAAAGTCCCAGTATCGGAACTGGAGGGGACTGTGGCATCGCGGCTGCCCAGAGATGTCGGGAGTGCTGTGGGAGAGCCGCTGGGGGTTGGTGTCGAGGCCTGTCCCAGGCCCAGGGTGCAGGGCCTCTGTCTGAGGGCCTTCCCCAGCCCCACACAGCTATGATGGGCCAGCGCCTCCCCAGCAGCCAGTAAGAGTAAGGCCTGGTGTTAGGCATTTGGGAAGTTCGAGACCAGAATTGCAGAAAACTCTGCAGCCTCTTTGACAAAAACGAGGCAGGAGGAACCATAAAATATAACCATGCAAGGAATGTTGATTGACCTCCTTAGGAATCCGGGATCTCACCCCCACCTCCCTGTCTCGCTCCCGATCAGACACACTGCCTTTCCCTGCAGTGTTTAGGGGACCGTCTCTTCGGGCCTCAGCCGTTCTGCACGCCCACTGCCTGGGACAGATTTCTCCCAACTCATAACGGGCTGGCATCTGCTCCTCCTGTTTTCAGCACCAGGGTCTCTCCCTCAGACACTCTCTCCTGGGGCCCCTCCAATCACAGCCCTCGCGGTCTCGTTCATGCTTCCTCATCCTCCCCTTGCAGAGCTTGTGCCACGGCTGTACGCACATGTGTGTGCGTGCTGAAGGACACGAGCCCTGCCCTGTGACTTTGAATCCCAATCAAGCAGGAAAATGCCCACTTGTTTCCCCCCAGTATCCAGGTGCCAGGAGGAGTTCTAGGAATACGTGTTCAGGGAACGAGCGAAGACGTCACGTGGCCTCAGAGGTCCCGCAGGGAACACGCCTTCTTACTGGGAGTGAATCCCACTGAATTGCAGGGACCGAGAAGACAAAGCCTGGTCGGTGCCACTCAGTGCTGTGATGAGCTCAAAGGATCAGAGGTCTTCTCTTGTCACTGTTTACATTTCTATGGGCTCTTTATGTTTGAGTTAAGAGAGCGTCAGCTAAATCTTAAGTCAACAGCTCCACCATCCCCTAACCCTCTATGATTCTGAACAACTATCTGGTCTGAATTCCTCCCACACCTAGCCGCAAGTCAGGACATTGACGAAATATTCCTGCCGTTGGTCATGAGTTGACCGTGACACCAGCTCACGCGCACAGAGTAACGTCATCTATCTTGCACTGACTGTAAATGACTAGCCCTGGGACAGGCGGCTTGCAAGTCAGGGAGGCCCATTTTTTACCGGGACTGAGGAAGATGTCCGAGGGATGTTTCCGATGGGTCATATCTTCCAGAAGGATGTGCTGAGTGCCTTCAGTGCACCCATGTCTCTTCAGTATTTATTTTACACAGGGACATCGGCTGTAACTCACATCAGTGAGCCCACAATTTCATCTTTTGCAAAGGACCAACTTGTCCAGTGCATTAAATTAATATCCACCCTGAGAGGTCAGGGATAAATACATGCTGGGGATGACACTTGCAGCCGGTGAGAGTGGTGAATTCCAATATGGGCTGGAATCCATGGAGCTCCTCGTGTCACTCAGCACAGGGCTCACTCATCCCTCCGGGCCCTTCTGCACGATGGTAATAGACCAGGCTTCACAATAATCTCAATTCGTGCTTGCCTGACTCATTGAGATCCCAACGACATGTGTTTACTCTTAAAGGAGGGAAGAACTGATTTCAAAAAGATCTTCCCTGTGGAAGTCATGCACGTGGGGCGGGAGAATACAACGCTGTGGGGCTGCTGACGACAATCTCACGGAGAGCATGAGGCGTGGGCTCACAAAGCTGGGACAGCCCCTGGCCTTGGTCCCCATTTCTTCTACGTACAAGAGACTGGAATTTAACGTGAGCATCCGAGGTGCAGTGAGAACACAACCCATCACCAGTTACTCAAGTCCCTTCTTTCAGTAAAATTTGGTATTGTAAGAGCGTAGCCCAGCGTGTTTTACTACAATTTCCAACAGCCAAGGCTGTCATGAAAGTCATTGCTGTGGAAACCATGTGAATCACTGTAAGCCGCTCACTGACCGTTCAAGTTACCACTTTACCAGCAGGGAGGTTGAGTGATAGGAAGTTTATCAATATGTTCAAGGTCACATCGATGTATAAATGATAAAAATAAAATGATAAGCTCAAGTGTTCTACGGTAGCCCCCAAAACCTAACTATAGGTAGAAGAACCCTTTTAAAAGTAATCCAATGTATAAAAATCTGGATTGTCTGAACGACTACGTTTCAAAGAGATTCTTTCACAAAAGAAATCTTCACTTTACACTAGCACTTATTTACATGGCAAAATTATCCTATGACATTTAAACATACTTAAAATGTTTTAAAATAAACGTTAATCTTCTTGGCTATACATTGTTTATATTCAACAGATTACTTCATCATTCTGAAACTTTCAAAATGAAATATGTTTCCTCAAATCTCCTTTTTCCTTCAGGTTTCAAGTGCTTTGGAGATATAGAGAAAAGTCCCAGAAGTAGTAGGGAGATGCGTGAAAGACAAAGCAGGTATAAACAAAGCCGTTCATTTCGTCCTTAAAAGATCAAAGTAATATCACCACCTGTTTCTCCGTCATCTGGAAATAATTTTAAGACTGGCATTTTTATTAATCCGCCCCGTTCCTATGACACTTCACCCCATGAGCTGCCTCTGTTGAAATGTAAAGCATGACAATTTATAGAATCCCTTCCCAACTCTTTAGTTTCCACATGACAACTGTTTAAAACCCTGGCTCCCACTTCGGAAGATGACCTTGCTTGAATATGCAACCCTTCACGGCTGTTTCTGCATAGCTGCAAAGGTTGCAAGTGGAAATTCAGAATTAATCTCACGTGGCCAGGTCTTGATGTTTTCAAGTGTGTTTATCCGGCTCTGTGTGGAAAGGGCTGAGCTCGGCTTCGAAGCCGCAGGCCCTGGAGCTCTCAGCCCAGCTGTGATGTGCGTGAAACATGGAACCCTGGGAAGTGTCATGAGCACTCTGGACAGCAACACTCTCTTCTGTAAAACGGTGGGAAGCTCGTGCCCAGTGGTTTTCTTGTTCGGATTGATTGAGATAATGGTGGTAAAGAGAAGCAGGTGATGGGGAAACAGCGGCGGTCTCCCTCTCGCTGCAGACCCAGCCTGTGTTCCTCGGCCTTCCCTCTCAGCTAAGGTGGCTCTTCCCTCCCTGCCCCACTGTCCCTCCACTGCGACCCCACGCAGGGCACCGGCAGTCAGGGAAGCTGTGCGCTCACCTGTTTCTGCTCTCCTGCTCCTCCTCTTCCCGCGTGCTTATCCGCTTCGCACAGATCCTGCAGGTGGTCCTTCCCAGGGACGTCTGGATGGAGTCCCTCTCCAAGGATGACTGCTGACTCAGGGACTTCTGGGTGGAAGCTCGCCTTCAGAAACAGGGACACAATTAGGAGACGCACACGCAGGCACAGTTCGAAAATTTATCTTGACACGCATCACTTTCTCTCTACACACCCCAAACCACACATACACACAGAGCACACACAAGCACATGAAAGCACACACACACACACAGGCATACGAGAGGCATGCACTACACACACAGATGCACACATGCACACACCCACACACATGTGCATGCACACATACGCACGTACAATGCATGCATACGCACATGTACTCAAATAAATGCATGAATGCAGGGACACAGCTGCCCGCAGGGACACACCTACCCACCAGCACACACACACACACAGACACACACACACTCGTGTGCACACATAAACACACCTACACACGCGCACATGCACTTGCACACAGGCACACCCAAGCCCATGTCCCTGTGTGTCCACACCCACATGCCCACACACGCCCGCCCTGGGTGCTTTCTCCCTGAGCTCACTGTGGCTGGTGCCAGCTCCCGTCAGAGCCAGCCAGTGCCGGCCGCAGTCCTTCTGGCTCCACGCCAGGATTATATATATCTTAAGGGATTTGAGACTCCCCAAGGCTGCTGGGAGGGGCTGCAAATGTTTGGCTTTGTTTGGTATGAGGGATGGCAACTAAATAAAAGTACCCTAAGCGTTTCTAAATATAGGGTGTGGGTGACATGAGGCAGGCACCTGGGCTGCAGAACGCCTGCCCGCGTTCCCTCCTGTTCTTCACCACAGCCTTCCAATCAGCCCATTACAACTGCAGATTTGCTGCCACACAAATAGCGTCCATGGGGGCGTGTACTGCCGTCCCGGACCTCCTGAGAAGCTTCCAGAAAGCACAGCTGCACAGCAGCCCCAGAGGCAGTGATTTGTTGACCTTGGCACATCCATGACTGATGTAGCAAAGTCACTAATATCACCTCCCATTCCATCTTTACCTGGCCACCCATTCACTTCTCTCCTACCAACAGCCTTTCCCACTAGTTTCAATCTTGCTCTTTATTTTTGGTGGCTTTTTAGATCCTAGTTCTGGAAGGTATGTGATGAGCAGTAAATTCAATGAGCTCATACTAAGGACTTCCTGCCTCCCCACCTCAACCAGGAGCTGAGAGCTGGGCCAGCAGGACCTGCCAGGACATGGCACCAGCACTACGCAGTGCTGCTCCATAGCAGGACCTAAGCACAGGACACGCTGCCATCCCTGCTCTCTGACTCCCTGCAAACCAGCGCCTCCCAGGGTTGACGGAACTGAAAAGGCCTGGAAATGTCAGACCCCCATAATCAAACCTCTGCGAGCCTCATCAGCGAATGTCTGCTTACTTTTTTGATGCATATTCGTCCAGCAGGTAGCGTGTTTGAATATTACGATAGGACTGGTCGAAGTGCCTGTGTCTCTTCTGGTAGAAGGGGACGGCCACAAGTGACATCTTGGCGTGCTCCTACAAAGAGAGTCACACACAGCACTGAGCTCCCTCAAAAGCATCGTGGGCCCTCTGCAATTTCTGCGTCATTCCAAAGGGGAAAATGAACTCCAGCTAATGAAACCCACGTGGGAAGGGGAAAAAAATGAAAGATTACATAGGCGGAAATCACCTTACACCAGCAGTCAGGAAGCCTATTAACTTCCCAGGGACTCAACTTCATTTTCTGTTTTCTTCCAAAACAGTTGGAAGATTGGGCTGAGTGTTTCATGTAACCGTGAACTCAACAAGTATTCCTAGAAACCCTGGTGTGTTCAGGGCAAAGCTCACAGCAAGGTGAGTGGGAAGGACAAAAATAATTAAAGCAGATTAGAGAAGTAAACAAACACTTAGAATACAAGAGAAGGTCCGATAAGAGCCAAGAGCTGGGGGAGATAGAAGGTGTCCTGGGAACCGCAGGAGCAGAGGACAGCCGAGCGGCCCACGAGGCAGGTGACATTTGAGAGGAGTCGTGGTGGACAAGCGGGACTGACAGGCGGAAGCAGGAAAGGAGGGTGGCCCATGAGCAAAGGTCGGGGCGGAAGTCCAGGATCATGGGAGACTTGCAGGGGATGTGACCAGAAATCACTCTGGAAAGACGCAGCCACATGCAGAGGCGGCCGGTGTCTGCCTGGGGAGCCAGGAGTTGCCCATCATGCAAAGGGGGACATGGAAAAAGTGCCTGGCTGGAGGTGCCCCTGGACTCTGCCGTGTGAAGTCTCATTGGTTATGTGGATAAGCGTGGCAGGAGGTGAGCGGGAAAGTGAGGACTGAACCTGGCCTCAAAGCTTCAGTGATATGGGGAGATTCTAACATGTGGATGAAATTCTCCGCAAACAAGAAATAACTGACCTCCACTCTTTTCTCTGGGATCTCCCAGCATGACACGTATTAGACATGGCAATTTGTTGCACATGTTCACCCAAAATACATAAAACACCAACATGCTGAGTTAGTTGATCATCTCTGCAAAGTTACATAGGGACCATATTCCTCAGTCTTCACAGACATTAATTTCCCAAACAAGGTGCAAAAGGACTCCCAACTTGGTCCCAATTTTTGTCTTTTCTGTTTAAATGAGGAGAATCTGTCCTGATTTAAAGAGGGAACTCCTCGGGAAGGTCCCATGGCACAGCCCCAGAGGTGCTACCCACATCCCGGGCCATGGGAATGAAACTGGGGTGGAAAATGCCAAAGGGCCACTCAGAGATGAGTTTGTCATTGTTCAGATCTCCGGGGTACGTGCTAGAAAACCTACCACAACATATAAATTTCCCCCAAGGACACTGCTTATGATCTGTTTCCTCTGAACTCTGTGCTCTCCTAGGATCACAGTGTAGCAGAACTTGGAAGGATCCCTAGGTATTATCTAAATTCCTATTCTACAGGGAAGAAAACAGGACACAAGGACCAAGAGAAATTGCTTCCCCAAACGCATGTCGAAGAGGCTGCCCCTGCCCCAAGGCCATCAACTCCTTATTCTGGGCCTTTTACACTCTGCCACACTAACTGTCTCAATATCGCCTCTTAAAAGCCAACTAGTCAACCAACCACCGTCACCCTTGGAGGGCCCCCGCTGTTTTAGAGTTTGCCGGTATGCATTTGACTCCAAGGATATGACAGAACATTGCACCTGATGGAACACAGGAAAAGCATGTCTCCTCCACCCACCCCGATATTGAAGGCAGAGTCACAGTGCAGAGGTCAGGCGCCCAGATGGTGACGTCTGGTAGACCTGGGATCAAATTCTGACCCCAGCACTCTGATGAGGCCTGGGGTAGCTTCTAGCTCCTTCAGCTCTGATGTTCCATATTGAAACTGCTCACACCTGGCACTGCCCCAGCACCAAGTAACACACGACCAAACCGGTAGCTGTCTCTGACACACCGCGGCCGTTACTGTGGGTCAGGAATTCTGCAGAGAGGAAAAGGTATCTGACAAAAATCTACGTATTGTTTTACTATTTGAAATCTCCCCCAGCTGCATCTCAGTGGGATTTTCCAATGAGTTAATCAAGGTGGGTCTTTGATAAACGCTTCCTGCTTATAAGCCCATTTACTCTCTCTGGAGTTCACCAGCAGGATGCTGGGAAGAGCTCACCAAGCTGAAGCTGGACCAAGGTTGAGGAAGACGCTTCAGCTTCAATCCAGTTTCCTTTCCAAGGTTCTTCTGGGACTGGCCTGACAAATACGGGGCAATTCCACTCCAGCTGACCCATGAACAATCCCCAGCACCTGCTATGGCACCAGGAGGTCATGTCTCATCACAATATTTACTTATATTTATGCTGAGTTAAACTTCAGATGTGTTGGTATTTCTTGGCAAAGGGAAGAGTCAAATATGACCTATTAGGTCAAAGGAGAGAATGAGCTACAGTGAAAAAGAGGAGAATGCGCTAGATGGAATTCATCCTCCTTAGTCCTAAGATCTGGAACAATGTGAAACGGCTCAGGTCTTTATAGCCCACGGACTAGCTACCCTTCAACCAGTCTGGAACGTCCCATCCAACATGTGTGCACAGGCGGCACCGCATGTGTCACTGACTTGACGCCCGGGCCTGTGGCCTGGAAGCCTTCGAACACTTCATGTGGGACGGGCTACCCTTTGTGGTGCTTAGCAAGGCAGAGCTGGATCAAGTGCACACACTCCCTGCTCTCCTCACTCCGACCGTACCTGACTGTGGAGGGCTCCCCCGAGGCGACTTTGGATGGGGGTAATAGGGCACTTTGCTGCTTTTATCCCCACATGCATTCCCTGCTCACTTCATGCTCCGGACCAGCAAAATCAGCAGATGTCAGAGGCTCTGCAAAAGCCATCACCCTCAGTTCATTCCACAAGCATGAGGCCACCTGCTCTGCACCAGCCAAGCCTGAATCAGAACCCCTGGATTTCAACAATGGAAACACCTTAGAGCTCCTGGCTCGGGACAGCAGCAACCTCGAGTCTTCTGTGCACGTGACTTCCAGTGCCAATGTGCCCTCAATGCCACTTTTACCAATCTCATGCCCAATCCAGAAAACCAGCAGGATGACACGCCCAGCCTCACCCACCCTGAATGTGTGCCCCTCCGCAACCCAGCCAGGGCCACCACCTCCTGTCCTGGCTGGGTGTGATGTCTTTGGAAGCAAATCCCCACTGGCTCAGCACGTGCGGGGTGGCTGCAGCTCTGGTGGCAGGGAACCCTGGAGAGAACTTACCCAAACGCACCCTAGAGGTCCAGCATCCCTTGTCCAAAATGCTTGGACCAGAAGTCTTTCCAGTTTCTGATTTATTTTTCAGACTGCGAAGTATTTGCATTTATGCTTACTTTGGATTTGAGCAACTCAGATCTAAAAATCTGAAATCCGAGATGCTCCCATGAGCATTTCCTTTGTGAGTCACACCAGCGATCAGAAAGTTTCAGAATTTAGAGGATTTTGGATTCCTGATCAGATTTGGAATGACCAGCCTGTGCTATCTATGACAATACCAAGAAAACACAGCACCTGGGCCAATCAGCACCTCAGCGTCCCTCCACCATCTAGGTAGAAAGCTATTTTCCTTTTTAAGGAACTATCTCAGACATGTGTTCAATACCCCCTACACACACCAAAGGAAAAAAGAGAGAGAGAGAGAGAAAATACAGCCTTTCCTCGCAGGGCAGTTTCTGACGTGAGTCCCCTGGGGCTCAGGGGCAATGGGAGGCTGGGACTCCAGCAGGGACCTGCTGACCTTGAGCTCAGGGGCCTCGGCCCGCTCTGCTGTAAAACCAGGGTGCTGAGCAAGGTGGCAGCTAACACTCTCCCAGCTCCTACAGCCTGTGTGTAAATAATCCTGGAGCCACACTGTGCTGTTAGCACGGACCGTGCCCCAGGGAAATATGACACGCCCAGGTCACTGGTAGGGCCAAGCCAAACCCAGGTGCCAGCCAGGTCTCCTGACGGCATCCAGCCCACTTTCCACCACAGTCCAGCCCCCTAGCCACTCCCGGAACGCTCCTGACATGTTTAGGGATCATGACACCAGGATGAAACGTGAGCCCGGCCTCAAGTGCAGGGGACTGTGCATCCCATCTCCCCATCCGAATCCCTTCCTGCGAGGAATCTGTGGGACCCATTCTTCATGTCACCAGGATGGGTTTTAATTTGTGAAAATGTTTGAAGTACAAAACCTCGACTTCCACTTAATGAAGTTGTTTGAACAGTTAAAAATGTCAAAGTCAACAAATATACCAAATTAAAGCATTTCTAGAGGGGAAATGGACTCCTGGACACACACTGTCGGCCTGTGCCCCAAGTGGCTAAGTCCTTGGTCCCAAGACAGGTTTTAGCTTGGGACTTGGTTTATTAAATGATGCCTTAAATTATCTTTGTTGTACGCTTTCTTTGAGTCCTGTTTTACTTCTACTTCGTAAGAAAGGAATGTGAAATGGAGAACTGGAAAAGGCCAGGTGTCCCCAGCGACGGCAAACCCCTTCTTTCCGTGTCACCTCCAGTGCCTTCCCACGAGCCACCACCCAGCCCCACTGTCTTTCTCCGGCGGGTTTGGTTTCAAGAGCACAGCCTGAGAAGGCTCAGCCTCTATCAGCAGAAGGGAGCTGAAAAAGTCTCCAGTGTCACATCACACCCAACAGCACACACACACAAAAAAAACCAGCCATCGATGAGAACACTGTCATTTTCAGGAAAAACTTCAAAGTCCTGACAAGGATTGTTCTCTTTCCCATACCCTGGATAATCCAGTCTAGGTCTAAGCTGAGTGACCCTCGACTTTTTTTCCTTAAGAAAATATCCAGTTTTATTATTTCACACCTGTAAAAGTCAGCCCTCTTCTCGGAGGAGGCTTTCATTTCTGAGAATCTCATGAAAATTGCAGACATCAATTCATTAACTGGGGATGCTTGGGGCCATGCTGAGACCAGGGTTAAGACCCAAAGCACACACTTCAGGGGTGCTAACAGCACTTAGCAAAGGCCACAGCTGCGGGAAATAAAATATTAGTTGAGCATAAAATCTCGTCAAAGAAGTACAGAGCCCAGCACGATCGCTGTTTTCCATGGTGAATGAAGGATGCCTGCGACGGGTGCTGGGTGCACGGGCCTCTCTTCTTGACTGTGAAGTCGAGCTACTCAGAAAACTTGAGTGCAACCAGCTTCTGTAAGTTACCAGTCCTCCCCACAAAGCCACAAATTAGAAAAGGAAAGACGAGAAACACACTTACTCAGACAGAAAGGAAAATCGCAAGGAGGAGAGAGGAGCCTGGGCCTCTGGCTCAGCAAGCCACCCACGCTGCAGCTGAGGAAGGGAGAGCTGGCTCCTCCGAAGCGCCTGTGCCTCCCTCCCGTTTAAGGCCTGAGGAGCTGCTATATATAGACGCAGGGGCCTGCCTCTCCCCACATTGATGCCCACATCATAAATCACCAGTCTGACCTCAGGAGGAAAAACTTCTTATTCAAACTGAGGGCTAAGGAAGTCACAATTCAAAAGTAGAAAGTGTCCCTTCTGAGCCCCAAAGTGCACTTACCCAGGAAACCTGGCGTGACCCTTCAGCCCCTGAGCCAGCGAGAGAGGGCGGGGTACTCACTTCCCACACTCCTCCCTGCAACTCTCCTCCACGAGTTCTAATCTTTAGGTGTGAATTCTCAGACGTATCTTCAATCCTTTTGACCTACAGGTTCCCTGGCACATGAACTGATACTCCCGAAGGAGTCTTTAATATTCACTTGGATTTCAGCAAGCATCTGTGTCATTCACAGGCCTGGACACCAGAGTTCGGGGTAGCTGTGGAGGAGGGGAAGGTGCACAAACCCACGGGTTTGTGTGAGTGTGTGTGTATGTGTTTGTCCGTTTTTTTATTTCAAGCACTACTCAGGTCTTCACTTGATTGTATCTTAGGGCTATTTTAGCAAGAACTGCCTACCCAAAAGAGGGGTGGTGCCTACTCGGCACGTTAGGGCTTATTTATAGCCATTACCGCAGATGTACACCGCGTCTACACCACTCGGATAATTGCAGGGTGACTGTTGTTTTGCACAGCGTGTGTCCAAATATAAATAACACACACCTGGCACGGTCCTGGACTGCAGCCTGGTCAGGAGGCGGGGCCTCGAGAGGACATCCCCATCTGAGACCCCGGAGAGCCACACTCCGGCTGCACCTGCCGCTGGGGCTGAGGACTTCAGCCCACTGCCCCACCCACGGTGCTCTGCGCCCCAGCTCTAAAACGCATGGAAGAACAACGTCCTTGCAAGTTTGTTGTGGAAATTAGAGAAACTATTATATGAGAATTGCCTAGGAGCCTTAAGAAACTCCACGGCATCCGGGGCACGGCCGAGACCCAGCGAGCAGGTGGATGGAGGCGAAGATCAGACATTAGAAAGATGTGAGCACAGCCTCCAGCCGTGCCTCAGAGTGCCCTGGACGCTGGAGCGGGACGCACGTGTTTCTGTGTCTTCTTCCCCCTCCGTATTCCGATGATCTAACATTTAATTTAATGTTTGTTGAGTGATTTCTTAGTCTATTCAGGCTGCTTTAACAAAATACCATAGTCTGTGTGGCTTATAAAACACAGGAGTTTCTTTCTCACAGTTCTGGGGGCTGGAAGTCCAAGGTCCAGGTACCAGCAGGCGCTGTCTGGTGAGGGCCTTCCTCGCTCCAGAATGGCGTGGTCCCTAGTCCTCGCCGGGTCAGGGGGTGAGGCCGCTCTTGGGCCCTGTGTGTGAGGACACTGGTCCCACTCGGGAGGCTCCACATCCATGACCTTGTCACCTCCCAAAGGCCCACCTCCTTACACCATCACTTTGGGAGTTAGGGTTTTAACCCATGTATTTCGGGGGTGCAAACAGTGAAACCAGAGCAAGCGGTGTTTCCTTCCCATTTATCAGCATCTCCTTCCCTAGGGAATCCAGTTCTCAGGGACCTGAGGGGCCTCCGTTTGAGCCCTTCTGCCCTCCTGCCTCTGAGTGTGGCTGACACGGGAGGCGGTGATGGTGCCCCACCCCCTCAGGTGGCATCTCAGTCCTCTGGGTCCCAGTCCTGGCATCTCAGGAGGGGACAGTCTCACCCAGGGAGGGGCCTCTCTGAGAGAAGAAAAGGCTTTAAGGAGGATGGCTCACCTCAAAGACGCTTTGCGCTTACAGCCACAGCACAGAGGGGAAGGGCAGGTGCTGACCCTCCACGCTCTCCCACAGCACAGAGGGGAAGGGCAGGTGCGGCCTCCACGCTCTCCCACAGCACAGAGGGGAAGGGCAGGTGCTGACCCTCCACGCTCTCCCACAGCACAGAGGGGAAGGGCAGGTGCGGCCTCCACGCTCTCCCACAGCACAGACGGGAAGGGCAGGTGCTGACCCTCCACGCTCTCCCACAGCACAGAGGGGAAGGGCAGGTGCTGACCCCCCCACGCTCTCCCACAGCACAGAGGGGAAGGGCAGGTGCTGACCCTCCACGCTCTCCCACAGCACAGAGGGGAAGGGCAGGTGCTGACCCTCCACGCTCTCCCACAGCACAGAGGGGAAGGGCAGGTGCTGACCCTCCACGCTCTCCCACAGCACAGAGGGGAAGGGCAGGTGCTGACCCTCCACGCTCTCCCACAGCACAGAGGGGAAGGACAGGTGCTGCCTCCACACTCTCCCACAGCACAGAGGGGAAGGACAGGTGCTGACCCTCCACACTCTCCCACAGCACAGAGGGGAAGGGCAGGTGCTGACCCCCCCACGCTCTCCCACAGCACAGAGGGGAAGGGCAGGTGCTGACCCCCCCACGCTCTCCCACAGCACAGAGGGGAAGGGCAGGTGCTGACCCCCCCACGCTCTCCCACAGCACAGAGGGGAAGGACAGGTGCTGACCCCCCCGCGCTCTCCCACAGCACAGAGGGGAAGGGCAGGTGCTGACCCCCCCACGCTCTCCCACAGCACAGAGGGGAAGGGCAGGTGCTGACCCCCCCACGCTCTCCCACAGCACAGAGGGGAAGGGCAGGTGCTGACCCTCCACACTCTCCCACAGCACAGAGGGGAAGGGCAGGTGCAGCCTCCATGCTCTCCCACAGCACAGAAGGGAAGGGGCAGGTGGTCACCGTCCACGTTCTCCGAAACCAGGGGGCGATGAGGCAGACAATTCCCCACAGAGCACATGTCATGGGCTGCAGAAGGGGAGGCTGGAAAATTTGGAGGCAGAAAACTCCCCTTGAGAGCCTCAGCTTGAATCAGCACTGCCTCTCATTCCCAAACCCTGAAAACCTGGTATCAGGAAACAGGCCCACTTTAAAGAAGAGCATTTTGTTCCTTTTTTCCTTTTTTTTTTTTAAATGGAGTCTCGCTCTGTCGCCAAGACTGAAGTGCAGTGGCAACCTCCACCTCCTGAGTTCAAGCAATCCTCCCACCTCAGCCTCCCAGGTGGCTTGGATTACAGGTGTGTCCCACGTGCCCAGCTAATTTTTTTTTTTTTTTTTTTTTTTACTAGAGACAGGGTTTCACCATATTGATGAGCAGACTGGTCTCAAACTCCTGACCTCAAGCAACCCGACCATCTCAGCCTCCCAAAGAGCTGGGATTACAAGCGGGAGCCACCATACCCAGCCCTGTTCCTGTTCTCTGTTATTAGAATGTGTTTCTTCCTAATTATGCTGGTGCAGGTCTGTACTTAGAATTTAAACCTGAAGAAAATCACATCCACTTAGATGAATTAACTGCAATGTTTAAATGTGAACCTTCTGAAAATGTTGATTGTGAGGGTAACCTTGTTTAGAGAAATAAAATCGTCACCTTCTTAATTTCCAAGAAGTTCAATCGATGTCTCTCTTGGAGGCCGTGCTGATTCCACTAATTGATGCAATGGGTCGCTGACATTCGAGGAAATGCCTTCCTTCTCGTATTTCACTCCAAGTCAGTTAAACCCGTGTCCACACAAGGCAGCAGCTTAGCAGTGAGGAATCCATTATCGACGTGAATCAGCAAAAACTCACAATGTTTCCACCATTTCTGAACCATTTTCTAGGAAAGTAGGAAAATAAATGCTTATGTTTCCTTGGCTTCTTTTTCTTTCTACATAATTTTGAGTGTATTTTATACTCCCTAGTAAGTTTACCTGCTACCTCTTTTGAGGCCAATATTATTGTAACTACACACCAATTTCTGAGGGAAGAGTTCCCCAACTGCACCACCTTACTCTTCCCCAGACATTCTCGCCACAGCAACCACCAAAGTGTGGGCTGCTTTTCCCTAAATGTAGCACATTCTCTGTGCTTAATAAAGTTTTGAATTAACTACCCAATGAATGGATTCAAGAGACATGAAGAACTTACTATTGTTAAGCATAATAGTTAACAGTAGCTCAGAACTAAACAGAAATATACAGAATTGACAAAGCAAGGTGATATTTACTAATTCTTTACCTCAGCTTAAAACTATATAAGATAGATAGATAGACAGATAGACAGACAGAAAGATAGACACAGATATTGATGTAGATAGATACAGATATAGACACTTTAAAATATATATACTTTCAAGTATATTTAAATTAATATTTATTGAGTGTTTAGTATATCTCAGAGTACCTGCATGTCTTAACACTCTAACTCCATCTGGTGGGTGATACGTAAGATGTGAGATGTCTGAAGTAGACTTGCACTATCTGTGATAAAGTTGCTTTAGTAAGACAACATTCTTATCCAGAACAATGAACAATCCAGATAAAATACAGAGTCAGAGATGGACAAAGAGTCATGAAAGAAAGAGATAAAAACAGATAAGGGAATGGACATAGTAGCTGATAAGCAGGTGAATAGACAGATGATGATGATGATTAGATTAATTGATAGAGAGATTGATAATATGTAAATTAGATGATAGATGATAGAGTGATAGAAAGATGACAGATAATATGTGATAGATGATAGAGTGACGATGGAGATGACAGATCAATGATGGAGATAGATAACAGACAGACAGATAGATGATAGATAGATAGATAGACAGACAGACAGAAACAGATAGATGATACATAGTCAGACAGATGACACACAGACAGCTGTGAGAACAGCCAGTGTTTCAGGGGCCAGTCCTAGTGAGAATTGTGCTTCCGGAAGTGGGCACTCTCTCTACACATCATTTTCTATCGCTGGGCACTTGACGATTCATGGCTGGGCTGAAGGTAAGGAAGAGGAAGAGGGCTGCTGTTGAGAAGCAGAGGAAACAGCAGAGCTTCCTGCAATACTGTGAGGTACAAGAGGCTCAACAGACATCAAGCTCCAGAAACAAACAAAACTACACCAAGTCACATCATAATCAAATTGCCTAAAGCCAGTGATTAAAAGGAAACCTTAAAACAGGAAGAGAAAAAGAAACATAGTGTATGTATAGAGAAGCAAAGATAAGAATGACAGCAGACTTCTCATCAGAAATGATGCAAACAGGAAGACAGTGACACAGTATCTTTAAAGTGTTCAAACAAAAGACCGTCAACCTAGAATCCTATACCCAGCAAAAAAAAAAAAAAAAAAAAAGGTGTTTCAGAAATGAGAGTGACACAGCCTGGGTGGTGTCAGTGGAGACTTGGTGGGGATCCCAGCAGGAAGGAGGTGTCCCCTGCCACACACAGCTCTGATAAGGAACTTGGACTTCCAGCCCATCTGATCATGTGCCTGCAGTAATGAGACAGCACCTCTTTCCTCTGCCAGTATGGTGCCTGCTAAAATACAGCAATATAAATAAGATCCAGAGTCTCTTAACATAATACCCAAAACGTCCAGGTTTCAATCAAAAATCACTCCCTCTTGCTTTATGCAAATAACCTCCTCTCCTAATCCACAAAGTCAACTAAAGCCAAACACAGGATCTCCATCAACTTCCCATTATCCCAACTACCTTCTCCCCCCCAAGGCTGACATCCCTGAGCTGAGGACCCCACTCCTTCATGGTGCTTCGGATGGGGATGCAGTCCATCCCTAACACCTGCACCCTCCATGACTGCATGTCTGTTGCTCAAGTGGGTCCCTTCCCATCATTCTTTGAACATTTTTCAGGTCTCTCCTAAACTTAAAAACAACAAACAATAAAAATCCTTTCTCAGACCGACTTTCTCCTCCAACTGCTGCTCTCTCTTCACAGACAGTGTTCTTGAAAGGGTTGTGTATAGTCACATTTTTTCCATTTCTTCACTTTCCACTAACCCTATTCCAACCTCCCTTCTACTCATATCACATCACTAACCAAAATAGCTCTAAACCACCAATGATCTCTGTGTCACCAAATCCACAGGACATTGTAGCTCTCAAGTTACCTGACCTCTCCCCGTTAGTTGGTCCACTTGACCCCCACCCCTTCCTGAAACACGGTTCCCTTGGCCTGTGTCATGCCACACTCTTCCCATTTTCTTTCGGTGTCTGTTTTCGTCTTCCACCCTCGGCTGGCTCTGCCTCCTTCAGGCCACCATGAAGTATGGAAGTTTCTCCCACGCGCTTCTCAAATCACTCTTCCTGTCTAATTCCCTGCTCCTTCCTAGGCAACCCCAAACACATGCTATGTAGGAACGGTTTTAATTACCCTCACCTCCCAGATGGCTTCCAGAGGGAGTCTGGGTTCACGTTGAGCTTCCCCTCACACCTCATTTTGAATGATAAAATGGAACCTTAAACTCAACAAGTCAAAACACGAAACTGAGGAGCCCACTGCTCCCCCACCTGATCTCTTGTCCAGTGTTTTCTACCCATGAATGGCTCATACTAGAAAACTCTGATACCTCCCTTGGGCCCATACAGCTTTAAAATTTTCCCTCCTAAATGCCCCCTCACATCTACACACTTCACTCCACTCCATTGCCATCCATCTCATCCAAGCTTGACGGTGTCTCACCCAGGTCCTGCAATAGTCTATGCCCCCCACACTCCCACTCATCCCCCAGGCTAAGGCAGAGACCCCCATCTCCCAGACTCACACTCATTTCCAGGCTAAGGCTGAGGTCCTGCACCCCCCACACCCACACTCATCCCCAGACTAAGGCTGAGATCCTGAACCCCCCACACCCACGCTTATCCCTCAGGCTGAGGCCCAAATGAAAGTCTCAGAGTGCAGATCCGAGCATGTCACCCACACAGCCGAGAGTCACTCGTGGTTGCTGTTGTTGTCGAGATGGAGTCTCACTCTGTAGCCCAGGCTGGAGTGCAGTGGAGTGATCTCGGCTCACTACAACCTCTGCCTCACAGGTTCAAGCAATTCTCTTGCCCCAGCTTCCCGAGTAGCTGGGATTACAGGCACCCACCACCATGCCCGGCTAATTTTCGCATTTTTAGTGGAGACGGGGCTTCACCATGTTGGCCAGACCGGTCTCGAACTCCTGACCTCAGGTGATCCACCTGCCTCGACCTCCCAAAGTGTTGGGATTACAGGCATGAGCCACTGTGCCCGGCTGCCACTCGTGTTTTAACAAGCAGCAGGTGTGAAGCCCTGCGTGGCCTGCCTTCCACCCCACTCTCCACGATGCTCTGCATGTCAGTGGACCTAAGCTCCTTGCTCCCCCAGCCCCCACCCCACACAGGCTCTTTCCCAGTCTTCAAATTCCACACACGCAGTCCTGCTCCCAGTCTCAAACTTCAGCAGAAGCACTGATACTTCAGATGCCTTTTCTGACCCCAGTTGTGGTAAGTCTCCCTTGTGGTATATTTGCTAAGAGCTGTGTTCCCTCCGTTATGTCTGCAGCGTGGTTCATGGCAGGGCTGACTGGCCAGCCTGTGTCACCCACTGGACCATGAGCACCGGGCGTTCCTCCGACCAGGGAGGTCCCAGGACCTCACTCAAAGCCCCGCACACAAAATACACTCAACAAATATTTGCTTACTAGACAAACAAACCAAATAAACTAGCTAACCTGTCTCCTGCAGTAGCAGCAAGACATTAAGTGGTGATAAAACTGATATCTTCCCAAACATCAAGGCAATTAGATTGCTTGGAGTTTGGGCATTACTCAGCGTCTCTGTAATATGGTGCAAAGATTTTCCATATTTTGTTAATCAAAACATATCCTAGGAGACCTGGCAGCAGGCCATTGCTACGTGCCAGGCAGATACCATACTGCAGCTGCTTGCATAACCCCCCCTCGTACCATCCATCCACGCGGTGGGGCTACCGTGGCTACTCCCCGGGGCATGCGGAACACAAAGCCCAGCTCGGGGTGGTCAGAGGTTTCCTCTCCAACCACCAAGGCTCATGAGGATGTGGTAGGGATGGAAATGCTCTTAGTGAACAGGAGACCCAGCGAGTCCGCGGAGACCTAATGCACACAAGGGGAGGAAAGTCTGAGACTTCGGTCATTTATCATTGGTCTAGGCAACCAGTTTCCTAAATCTTGATGAAATTCAGGGTTAAATGTGATTCCTAATGCAATACTCCTGGCTGTGTTTTAAAGCTGTGCTAACTGCCGGTCTGCTGAGTCAGTGCCATAAGACAGGAGGTCTTTCTCTTACATTGTCCGTGCCAGACGACCAAAGTTCATGCCGTGATGACGGCTGGCCTAGATTTGTACCTTTGCTCTGACTAAAACAGTGCCTTGCACGTTGTGGAAGCTCAATAAATACATTTTCGTTCAGTGGAAAAGTATGGCTTTCGTCCTGTGGTGATTACTGATGGGTTTCTATCTTCAGAGGCTGTGACATGTGGCCCCCAGCTATTGGGGAGTTTATCTCCAAATGGCATTCTGTATTCACACCAAGGCTGGGCCAGGCTCCGCCTCACCAAATTGCCCTGAGCCTGTTGTCAAGGGCACTGGCGCTGGGCCTGGTTTTCTGTTTGCTAATCTGTTGTTGAAGGTTCGTGCCCTGTGGAAAATCTCTTCACCCATCCGAGGCCCTGGCTTCCTCATCCATGAGGCGAGCATGGGATTACATGATCCTCTCTAAGCCCCAGTGCGCTATCGTTTCGATCCTGAGTGATTGTGCTGGGGAAGGGGAGCCTTAACACGCACGAACAGGACGACCAGCTGCCCAGCTCAGAGCAGGATCCAGGAAACGGGACCCAGAGCGCAGCGAGCCGTGCCCGGGGAGGATTCCGTTCTGAAAGTGCTTGAAGGCTTAGCAATCACCAACAATGCAATCAAGCCGTGTGTTCATAAGAGTGGTTGTAATAAAACAAACAAAGATGTGAGGCATGACAACCATTCGCCGGCTGTCAGGGCCACCCAGTCCTGTGAGGAACAGGAGGTGAGTCACATGCCCGAGGGCTCCAGAGGGAGCTAGGAGGGCAGACACCAGGATAGGGCAGGCGCCAGTCCCAGAGACATCCCAGACCTGGACAGAGCAGTGGAAATCATCCCCCCTCCCCCAACCCCCTCACTCCACCCTGCGAATGTGGAAATGGAGGCCCAGACAGGTTTAAAAATGAGAAACAAAAGGCAGGGGTCACATTGCTGTGCATTGAAAGGGTTTGGACTAAAATTTAAATATCTCGATGTCTGTCTAGGCTTTGTGATGTTACCTCCAGGAGAGGAAGGAGATGCAGAAAGCCAGGTGGAGGCCCAGGTGGGGCCAGAGTCCAGGTAGAGGCCCAGGAGGGGGTGAGGCCAGAGTCCAAGTGGAGGCCCAGGTAGAGGCCCAGGTGAGGCCAGAGTCCTTTTCTGCAGATGACACAAGCCAGACCCCTCCTCAGGTAGCTAGCTGACAGTCCCGACTTCCGCACTGCCAGTCAGGCTCTGTGTGAGACTGGTGGGGATACATCCCAAATCAGTTTCTCAGGCCAAAAGCGTTTTAAACTCATGGAAGTCAGAAATGGCCACGAGAATCCAGTGTCTCGTCTTTAATATTTCGCTTCACCGTTGCGTCATGGAGGCCTCATTCCTGGGTAAACATGAACTGAAATGGGAGGACCCTGGGACTGGAAGGAGACGGTGTCTGCCCATAGCTGGGAGTTTGGCTGGGGCCAGGCTACAAACACCACCACCAGCACCAGCAAGTTTTCCCAGGAGGCCGGATTCTGTGCTACCTGAAGTCAAGAGCGTGCCTAGACTTCACCTACGGCTGGTCCTGGTGCCAGTGAGCCTTCAGACTCAGCTGTGTTGGCAACCGCACCTGCCCAGATTGACCTGGCACAGCAGGGTTGCAGCTGAAGGAAGCCTTCTTCTCAGGGTTCAGCATGGGCCCGGGACTAACACTCACCGCCTTCCTCCGGCAGCTAAGCTTGTGGACTCCCCCTCTGGTTTGGAATGGCGTGAGCACCGACAAGCCGGTCCTTCTTCGGGGTCCTCACTCAGTCTCCAGCCCCTTCAGCTCTGGGGGTCTGCGTCCTCGCCAGCTGCACTCACCAGCTCTGTGACACTGGACAAGGCACCAGATAAATGAAAGGGGATGAAAATGGGGGAGTAAGACAGAGGTATCTCTGAGATCCGTCTCTTCCCCAAATCCCACGGTCCTGCTACAATTAGGAACCATAAAACTTGTCACCCAAACTGACACCATGTAAGAGTGCAAAGATTAATAAACCCTGCAGGACAACAGGCACGCACCTACTGATGCCCTCATTATTATATTTTATTTTCTGAGACGGAGTTTCGCTCTGTTGCCCAGGCTGGAGTGCAGTGGTGCGATCTCGGTTCACCGCAACCTCCGCCTCCTGAGCTCAAGCGATTCTCCTGCCTCAGCCTCCCGAGTAGCTGGAATTACAGGCGCCCACCACCATGCCCAGCTAATTTTTTGTATTTTTAGTAGAGACCGGTTTTCACCGCGTTGGCCAGGCTGGTCTGAACTCCTGACCTCAGGTGATCCTCCTGCGCTGGGCTCCCAAAGTGCTGGGATTACAGGTGTGAGCCCCCATGCCCGGCCTGCCTTAATTATTAATATAATCAGCACAATCAACACAACTAACACCCAGGTGTGGAAGTAGTTGATATTTTACATTTTTTAGAAAACTCTGTGCATTTAGGAGATATTCCATACAAAATGAAATCTTGGAAGGCAGTTGCTCCCTCTGATATTTTTTTTCTCCAAAAGACCATTATGTTTCCTTCTAGATTGATTAACAGCTGAGTAATACTCAGGTTTTGCCTGTTTTCCCTAAGAGCTCTGTACTTGATTATTTTCTTCTGTAGACAGGTGGTGTTTTCACAGAATCACCTCACTAAACGTGGGCTTCTCATTGGCATTCTCCTTTAAACATTTCTTAACAGAGACTTCCCCACTTGTAAAGGACCCCAAGAAAAAATGCACAGATAATGCATCAGTGGTTAAAATATCCTAAATTAATAGAGAAGATTTTTACATAAAATTTTAATTTCGCTCAATTATATATAAAACTGCACATACTTGGCTTATGGCCTAAAAGTAGTCAATTATTCATAAATTAAAAGATGACCTTCTTGAGTTAAATTAAGGGGTGATTTCAGAAAATTGAGCAAATTATTTTCAAAAGCATACATAAATGAGTTGATTTCTACCCCTGGAAAGGCAGAAACTGTCTCATTCTTTTTTATTGTTAAAAACTGTCCCTGGGAACTGACAGATAATACACACTCTATAAATTTTTCTTTTTCTTTTTCTTTTTCTTTTTTTTTTTTTTTTTGAGACAGGGTCTTGCGCTGTCACCCAGGCTTAAGTTCACTCAGCTCACTGCACCTGTGCCTCCTGAGTTCAAGCAATTCTCCCACCTCAGCCTCCCGAGTAAGGGATTACAGGCACACACCACGACGCCCAGCCTAGCTCCAGCTAATTTTTTTTTTGAGACAGAGTCTTTCTCTGTTGCTCAGGCAGGACTGCAGAGGCACAATCTCGGCTCACTGCAAACTTCACCCCTCAGACTCAAGTGATTCTCCCACCTCAGCCTCTTGAGTAGCTGGGATTACAGGTGCATGCCACAGCACCCAGCTAATTTTTTTGTATTTTTAATAGAGACAGGGTTTCACCATGTTGGTCAGGCTGGTCTTGAACTCCTGACCTCGTGATCCACCCATCTCGGCATGAGTCACCCTACCTGGCCAATTTTTCTGTCTTTCACAGAGAGGGGGTTTTGCCATGTTGGCCAATCTGGTCTGGAACTCCTGATCTCAAGTGGTCCGCCTGTCTCGGCCTTCCAAAGTGCTGGGATTACAGGTGTGCCCAGACAATATTTCTTGATGTGGATCTTTCAAAGACAATAAAAAACTCAGTTAAGAGATGGAGGTCAAGTCAGGAATAAAACCTGTGTTAATTCTGTAAAAAGTAGAGGTAAGCATCAACTATTACCTTTTTGGATGTACAAATGCAGTGATGTTAATTTATTGAAAATAAACAATTATATAAGCATGTATAATCATGTGACTCAAATCATTCTGTTTTTTAAAGTCACTGTTACACATTATCATCATTTGCACATGATCAAATACTATTCTTTTAGATTAAAGCTTAAACTTTTGGTCTCAGAATCTCTATGCACCCTTAAAAATTACAGATATTTTTAAAAACTCTATTTAAGTAGGTTATATCTACTTATATTGACCACATTCGATATTTTATATTTTTATAATATTTAGTTATTAATTCATTTAAAAATAATAATAATGATTCCATTATAGGTTAACACAAAGAACTTTATTAAGAAACTATTTTTTGAAACAGAAAATAAGCAGAGTGAAAGTATTTTATATTTTTTGCAAATCTCTTCAATGTTTGGCTTAAGAAAAGACAGCTGGATAGGTACTATTGCATTTAATCTGCTGCGATTCCATTTTTGATTGAAATATATGAAGAAAATCTATGTCAAGTAGCTCTGTAGTTGGAGAGGATAATTTTAGTAGTCTTTTTAGATAACTGTGAATAGCCTTTTTTACTACTCTAAAAATCTAACTTCTTAGAGATTAGTTGCAATGTGGAATCTGAGATTGCACTAATGAACTTTTCACAGTTATATTAAGATATTTTCAACCCTCTTGCACTTTGAAGGGATGTTTTACCATTTATGATTTTGTAATATGCATTGGTCATT
Source organism: Ateles fusciceps (assembly GCA_036589455.1). Classification (NCBI taxonomy): domain Eukaryota; kingdom Metazoa; phylum Chordata; class Mammalia; order Primates; family Atelidae; genus Ateles; species Ateles fusciceps. Next base: position 966,702 of record JAZHEH010001829.1, read on the forward strand.
TCGAAAATAATAGTTCAGAGTCATGCGGATATTCCAAATTTCATTATACCAATGTAGGACACATACACATTGTTAACACAGCCCTGATCTCGTCCGTATTATCGAAATAGTTTTCACATCCTGGATTCCGCAGGAGGGTGTTAGAGGTGTCCGGGCATCTCTGGAACAAAGTTCTGAGAAGCCGCCCTCGGCTTTTGGAAGCCTCGCCGGTGAGGTAGTGACTCTCTGCCACTAGAGGGAGCGCCACACCGTCCGAACGGTCTTCATCTTTCTGTGGGAAAATCCTAGCAACAGCTGTTCCTTCAAGAAGAAATTCAGAGGCATTTTACAGAAGAGAGAAGAACATTAAAAATGTAAATAACATTACACTCATAATCTTTTGCAGTGTTGAACAAAAAGTTATATTAATCCTAATTTGGCTCTAGCTAGTCATAGTAATGGTATCCAACCAACAACATATGCATAGGTAATGACAAGTTAGTTATTTATAGCAATGCTTATATTGAAAGTAAGTTTTGAAAACCCGGAAGGGGGGGATGAAAAGAGAGAAGACTGCAAATGTATTTATTGCCACTGAACTATACACTTAAAATGGTAAAGATGATAAATTATATATGTGTATTTTATCTCAATAAAAAAATTAAGAGATACAGATAGAGACAGAGATCTCTGTCTACCCCACCTAATGTATAATTATCTGTCCGCACACCGTGATGGTTGGTTTTTATGTGTCAGCTTGGCTGGGCCACTACCCAAATATTTCATCATCATTATTCCTGACATCGCCATGAGGGCATTTCTAGGTATGATTAGCATTTCCATCCACGGGCTTTGGGTTGAGCAAATTGCCCTCCACAGTGTGGGTGGCCTTGCCCACCCAGCTGAAGGCCTTCAGAAGAAAAGCCTGACCTCTCAGGATTCTGCCAGGAGCCCGCCTGAGGACTCAACTGCAACTCTTCCCTGGATCTCCAGCCTACCCTGCACCCCCATAATTACATGAGCCATTCCTTAAGATACATCTCCCGTTAGGCTGGGTTTTTATGCTGGGTTTTGTGTTTTACATCCTGTTGGTCCTGTTTCTCTGGAGAATCCTGACATGCACACAAACATGCATGCACGTACACACAAATACACAGCACACACACAAACATGCATTCATGCACACATGAATATACAACACACACACATGCAGGCATGCACACACAAATACACAACACACAAATATGCACGTACGCATAAATGTGCAACACACAAACTTGAATGCCTGCACTCAGAAATACACAACACAAATACACAACACACAAACATGCATGCACGCATAAATGTGCAACACACAAACTTGAATGCCTGCACTCACAAATACACAACACGCACACACAAACATGCATGCACACACATATACATAACACACACAAACATGCATGCATGCACACACAAATACACAGCACACACACAAACATGCATTCATGCACACATGAATATACAACACACACAAACATGCAGGCATGCACACACACTGAACACACAAACATGCATGCACGCATAAATGCACAACACACAAACTTGAATGCGTGCACTCACAAATACACAACACACACACACAAACATGCATGCACACACATATACATAACACACACAAGCATGCACGCACGCACACACATATACACAATACACACAAACACGCATGCATGGACATATAAATACATAACACAAACTTCCCTGCATGCACAAATACACAACACACACAAACTTGCATGCATGCACACACACAACACACACACAAACTTGCATGCACAATGCTGAGTGTTGAGCACACACTTCAAGTCCTTTGTGTCCCAACTGGGTGAAGAGTATTCAGTGCCACCTGCTTCCTCCCCTGGATCTCCACCATGCCCAGCTCTGACTATGCCCCTAAGAAGCTTCCACTGTGGCTGGGCGCATGCAGACGGCTTTTTGCTTGCTTTTAGTTTATCCCATAGGCCGTTGTTAGAAGTCTTGCTTCTCAGTCCCAAATGTTTATCTGTCATAGATAAATCATAACATATACCATAGAGCATATGGTGCGTCCCTGTGAAATGCGAGAACAGCAAACGCTGAAGAGGGCTGTTGGCCATCAATGATCCCAAGTCTACATAAAGGTACATTCACAACATTCATGGAAAGTTCAGAAGAAATTTGGGCAAATTTTTAAGACTTTCATGACACCCAAATAAGACATTCATAATGGCCAGCATCAAAGGCAATTTACCTCACTTGGAGGACATATTTATGTTGGAAACAAGAAAATGTGCTTCTGGGAATGCAGGCGACATGAGGCGCAGCTCTAGGGCAGGAGCCAGGAAGCCACGGCCTCCCGCAGAAGCTGCCCAGCTGCAGGCAGCCCTTGTGCCGGAATGGCTTTGATGTTTTTTAAAGGGTTGTAAAAACAAAACCACATAAAAACAAAGAATATGTGACAAAGACTGATAGGCCCAGTATTTACCATGTGGCCCTTTTCAAAAACAGTTTGTGAACCCCTGGTCTAGATCGCCCAAGTTACAGGGTGATCAGCGGGATTTTTTTCTTTTTGTTTTACGTGCAAAAAAAAAAAAGTTTCATTAAAATAGCAGCTTGGGCCAGGCACGGTGGCTCATACCTGTAATCCCAGCACTTTGAGAGGCCGAGGCTGGTGAATCACCTGAGGTCAGGAGTTTGAGACCAGCCTGGCACATGGCAAAATCCCATCTCTACTAAAAATACAAAAAATAGCCGGGCATGGTGGCGGGCACCTGTAATCCCAGCTACTCGGGAGGCTGAGGAAGGAGAATCACTTGAACCTGGGAAGCAGATCATGTAGTGAGCTGAGATGGCACCACTGCACTCCAGCCTGGGCAACAAGATTGAAACTCCATCTGAAAAAAAAATAGCAGCTTGTTTGCCTCGGGCAAAGCAGACACTTAATGAGGAATGGGAATGTGTGGTAGGCGTGGCTTGCAAGTTACAATCCCTGCCGAGCCCCCCAGCCTGCTGACTTGTCACTTGGAAAGTGATGTTCCTCCACTGCCTACAGAGTGACTCTGCTCTGGGACACCCCTGGCCCCCTCTGAAAAACAGCTTTCCTACTGCCAGTCTGCTTTGAGACGTGTGGGCAGATTTCAAACATGGCTCTAAAATCCTGCAGTAACCCTGCAGCTTGACACGGAAAGTTTACCGTGCGATGAGGTAAAGCTTCCAATCACACAACGAGTCTGTTAAGTCAGCATCAGTGTCACACCTTCACCCTCACAGAGCGCGCAGCATAAAGTCACAGGAACCTCCCCATCCACCTAACAAAGGCAAGGTCCTTCACCAAATAGGGTTTTAAACCAACGAAGTCATAGTAGCATAGATGAACTTACACTGGAAAGTATAAATAAAAGTTTTTACAGACGGACGCTTCCAAAACATTTGTAAATGTGAGGAAAGAATGCCGTTTTAACTATGCTAATATGTATAAATTCCAAAAGGCTTAAAGCTCCTATTGGTCAGTGGACTCTACAGGGCTCACTCATTACAGTGACTTTTTTTTTTTTTTTACAGTTTCACTCTATCGCCCAGGCTGGAGTGCGATGGTGCAGTCACAGCTCACTGCAACCTCCATCTCCCAGCTTCAAGCAATTCTCCTGCCTCTGCCTCCCAAGTAGGTGGTATTACAGGCATGCCCCACCCTGCCCAGCTAATTTTTTGTATTTTTAGTAGACACTGGGTTTTGCCATGTTGGCCAGGCTGGTCTTGAACCCCTGGCCTCAAGGAATCCACCTGCCTCAGCCTCCCAAAGTGCTGGGATTACAGGTGTGAGCCACCACGCCTGGCCTATAGTGACTGTTAACTCATCAAACTTGAATGTACATGTGTCGCCACAGTAGCTCACACTAAGGAGGGCTTGCGGTGCGTCCACGATTAACACAAACATATATCTCGTTATGATTTCATTCATCATATGACATGCATTGTGTTTGAAAATAAAAATGCATTTCAGTTTTCTAGCAAGCATTTGTCGTGTGTGTGCAATTTAAATAGTATAAAATGTACTGAAAAATTATTTACACCCCCAACTTGGTTTTGGTAGCTGTAACGGAATTTAAAACTGTAATGGAATTTAAAAGCTTACCGTTTCTCTAACTCAGTATCCTGAACGTGTTCTTCACGTTTGGCCCAAAGACGTAATGTCTCCCATTCACCAGCAGATGGTGGTGTTGGACGTAGCACGGGCCTTCCACATGCGGTTCACGCTGATGGGTGAATTTTGGAGCCACGCTCTGAATCGCAGCACCTCAGAGCTGCAGGCCAGCATTGAGAATTTTGTTCTACTGCTTGTTTCACCGTGAGAATCCAGACCCAGAAATGGCCCTCCTGTAGTTCTGCCTCTCTGAGAACAGCGCCCATGCTCCCCCTCTCCTTGGCTCTGACCCAGCCCCCGTTCTCCCTCCTGGTCTGACGCCATGGGAAGGCTACAAGGCCTCTCTCCTCCTCCTCCCTGCAGGGGCTCCATCCCTGCTCCGCTCCCGCGCCCCGAGGCCCCTGCTGCTCCCGTGGAGCCCAGGACCACTCGCCCCGATGGCCCTGTCGCTCCTCAAAGCCCCCAGAGTCTCCTCTGCCCTGGCAGCCTCCCGTCGGATCTCAAGCACAGCACCCTTCACGCTCTGCTTCCTGGTGTAATTGCGATTTGTAATCACGCTCAGTAATTGCTTATATAACCTCCTCATCAATCAAAACTGACGATGAAAAGTAATTACTTTTCAGAAAAATTGATCGATACGCATTCCTCCTTATGCTAATTCACCCGTTTACTATTCAGTTGATTTTTAGAGCATCCCACCCTACCTCGTGCTCCCGAGGTCAGGAACCGCTTCTGTCCTTCCCACTCTTGACTCCCCGTGCTGTGTGGCCCGTGAATCAGCTGTGACACGGGCTGAGGGCTCACACCACAGCGGCTTCACCCTCCAGGAGCCACCTCCCTTCAGGGAGCGGGGTGGACACGGGTGGCCAGGTCTGGGGGATGTTTAGGAGCCCAGCCTCTTTCCGATCAGTGGCTTTGCTGTTGGAGCGTGAGAGCGTTCACAGTGACTTGCAGCATGGCTGGAGGGGCCGGCTAGTGCACATCCCATGGCCGGGCTGCCATCCACGGCTACACCGGCTGAAAGGGCTGAGCGTGAGCTAAGCCGGGCACTGCACAGCTGTGGAGATGGGAAGTGCCACTGGCAGCCCCGGCAGGAGAGGCCTCAGTGCCCAGCAGCTGGGGGGAGCTGTCAGACGGGAGGAGCTGTGGAACTGGAGGAAAGGCAGCTCCGTCCGAAGGCTGGCTGCCTGGCCCACACGTGGTTTGCTTTGCCTCTTAAAAATTAGAAAGGCGAGTCCTTTGTCCCACCCCCCAGCTGCCGCACAGCAACACGAATAGCAGCAGAAACGCCGACATCTCACAACTGTTGGGTGTGACTCAAAGTGGAGGCCGGAGCAGACGGAGGGAGGCTTGGAGCCTGGGCCAGTGTTCCCAGGTCACTCATGGTCCCTGTCCCGTGCCTTGTGGAAGGCAGGCCCCTCTGCTGCCACCTCTCAGTGGCCCCAAAGACAAGCACACACACAGGCTCCTCTGTTTCAAGGGTTTATGGGGAAATGGAAAAAGGGGTCAGGGAGCAGTTAAGAAGCAGACTCTCTGGCCCTGTCCCTCAGCAGTCATGATGCCAGGGTCACCAGGGCCTCCACTCTTTCTCAAGGAAGGCTCTTAGCACATCACTGCCTTCCAGGGACCTGCCGCTGTGGCCTTGCTCTTCCTCTGGGTCCTGCCCCTGTTGGGAAAGCAGAGCCTCCACCCTGGGCTCAGGGTGGCTGCTTCAATTCCACCCTCCTGGGACCTACAGGGCTCCCATGGGACACCTCCTCCAACCTTGGCTGTGATCAATGCTGACACCTAGCACTGCCTCAGCAGGAGCACGGAGCCCACCAGTGCCAGGTGCAGGAAGGAGCACAGAGCCTGCATGAGTCAGGTGCAGGAGCACAGAGCCTATGCATGTCGGGTGCAGGAGCACAGAGCCCACGTGTACCGGGTGCAGGAGCATGGAGTCCACGTGTGCCGGGTGCAGAAACATGGAGCCCATGTGTGCCACGTGCAGGAGCATGGAGCCCACGTGTGCCAGGTGCAGGAGCACAGAGCCTATGCATGTCGGGTGCAGGAGTACAAAGTCTGTAAGTGCCGGGTGCAGGAGCACGGAGCCCACATGTGCCGGGTACAGGAGCACGGAGCCCACACATGTTGGGTGCAGGAGCATGGAGCCTGAACGTGTTGGGTGCAGGAGCACAGAGCCCGCGCATGTCAGGTGGGCAAGTGCTGCCCAGGCCCTGACCCCCAGGCTGTGGGTGCCAGGCTGTGGCAGATTGTTGCCTAGAGGTGTCCCTGGCTCCACCTACCCTGACACATCCATGGCACTGAGTTGGTTCCCGCTGCTCTGGCCCAGCTGGTCCTTCCAAACCTGGTGGCTGTGCAGACACTGCACTGCACACTGCGTGAGCCTCGCTGGACTTACTGTCTCTCCTCCCTCAGCCCACCAGGCATCTCCACAGACGCCCACTCCAGGCCCCCAGCCTCAGCCACGCTTCTCACCCCAAACCTGCCAGGACTGTCCCCACCTGCAGCCCCTGGCGTCCCAGTCTCCATGGGCTCGGCCTCCTCCTACAGGACACCTTCCCTGGGTCCTCTCAACCCAGCTCCATCCCAGACTCTGGCGGGCCTCACCGGCAGCTCATGCCTGCCGGGCCTCACCGATGGGGTCATTTTCAGATCCCAGCTCCCGACAGTGGGATGAGCCGTGGCTGCGTCTCCTTAGGCTCTGCCTGGCTGCACAGCTGGAGCTTGGCGCTGATTCGTTCCTGTCCCGTTGCACACCCAGAGCTCCACCCTGACTGAAAGAATGACCTCCACAAACACTTTTATATTATCCATCTCTGTCCAGAATCCAAATTTCTGATGTGTTCAACCCAAACGATAAACGGGGGTGTTTGGATTGTGCAACATAAATGATTAGACATTCAACTAGACAGAAGAGTCAGAGAGACAGAGCGAGGCAGAAGGCGTGGCATGCCTGAGGGTCCAGGGTGGCAGAACGAACCCAAAACACCAGCTACAAATCACTAAGCACCTACAGCTTGACCTTTTCAAAAGAACACAGGAAGCACCTTCGAAAGAAACCCTTGCAGAGTTAACAAAAAGTGTAAGGAATTAACACCTTAATGTTCTTTGCTTCACTTCGATGACCTCTTTAAACAGCAGAGGCCACTAAGAGTTTCTCTGATGTGTTCCCCTGAGTGCCACGGGGGAGGCAGGGAGTGGGTTCCCAGGTCTGGACGATGCAGAGAATGGGCTGTTGTCTGTGAGCCCGGGTCCCTGTCCCTTCTGCACACAGGGGAAGACAATGGGCGCTCTCTGTTCTGTGTTCTGCATCTCTGTTTGCACAGAGGAGGATCTGTGACAGGCAGGTGGGGGGAAGCGTCAGGGAGCAGAGCTCGCCAGGAAGCCAGAGATGTCCTTCTGCAAATCCTTGCAAGGAAAGGGTCTGGGAAGCAGCAGAACAGCAGAAAAAGAAAACAAATGGAAATCGCCAAAGCCAGTTTCCATAGAAAATCTGAAGTACTTTCACTGCCTGAGCATCCAGTGCCGAGTGACCCTGCAGCCTGAGTGCTTACGCCTGGCCAGCTGGGAGAGTCCAGGACTGTGCAGACACGTCTTGCTATCTGTGCCCTCCAGGCTGTTTCTAGGTGACTCTGTGGCACTTTGTCTCCTCGGAAGGGACTGTCGTGAAAGCACGAGGCCTGTGGTTCTCTCCACAGTCAGAATGGAATTTGATGTTAGGACCACACACAGCACCACAGTGTCAGTGCGACTGAGACACCGTGTGAACCACAAAACTACATAGCACTTTTAGGAGTACATGTTCCAAAGAGCCACAGCTGTTGAGGCAGCTATTTAGCTGGAAAGGGAATCATCCTTGACCTCATAACTCCCAGGAAATTCATCTGAAGGATAATGGCAATTTTAATTGAATAGATTTTATACCGAGATTGAATAGATTTTATGTCCTAGGTTATGACGCCGGGGGTCTGTTGTCTAAAACCAAAGAGAAAACGTGACTGTCTGTTTTGGCTTCTGCAATGTATTTCAAGGACGACATGACATGGCAATTTTATTAATGGACATGATGTGTCTTTTTGATAGACTACATTTTTTCTTAGATTGTGTATGAAAGGTCAATTACGTTAGGACCGTTTGACGTTTTCGAGATTTTCTAAATTATGCCAAGGAGGCAGAAGAAACTTTTAAGACTGTGCTGCACAGGTAACATCAAATTTTCAGGAAAACAAATGGCTTCACATCTGAGTCTCACTCATCTCTAAGTTCCCTCCCCCCACCCAACTGAGCTACTCAAGCTGCTTCAAAGACTGGGAAACTCACAGTGTCACATCCGAGCCTGTGATTTGGTGGAGGGACGACAGCTCCCAAGATGTCTTTATGAGCACACAGGTGTTTAATGGGTGGAATAAATGTGTCAAGGTTGGAAGCCTGGTTTGGGGCAAATTACATTCTGGATCTGGAAATTACTGTGACAATTCTTCACAACTAAATAGGCCACATGCCTAGTTGCTCACAGGATTAGTGATAAAGTCTGTGAATGTGCAAAATTATTTTGAAGTCTCCTGCTGTCAATGATAGCTGATACCTAAATTGTGTTAAAATGTTCCATTCTGAGTCTAAAACTGACTTCATTTTACAGGCTTTGAGGGAAGAAGAGGCTGTGATACCCAGCCTGCACCTTCCATAGAAGATGCTTTGTTCTGTGTGATTCTGGAAGGTGTTTTATAAGCCTGGTGCTGTTTCTTGTTGAGCATCTCACGTGGACAACTCTATTTCAAACTCCCCTGCTTCTTGAGTGAAACCATGAGGAAGAAAATTATTGGATTTGATAAAATATCTCACCAAAAATGCTAACAGTTATGTGCAAGAATATATTTAACATTTCTAAAATAAACCAAATGGTAATATCTAAATCTACGAGAAATTATAAATCAAAAGAAAACAATAAAGAAAAAATACAAAGAAGTTAAATGGGCAGGTCACAGAAGTGACAGGTTAATCGGTAAATGAAGGCACTTTCAATCCCACAAGGGGAAAAAGAAATGCAAATTACAAAAGAAGACTTTACTTTCCTATCTGATGGAGAAAAATGGAAAAGTGGCATAAAAGCAGGTGTTGGTGAGGACATGGAGGGATGCTGTGTGCTCAGGAGCTTGGGGTGTGCCCTGCACAGCCTTGTGGAAATGTGAGCTGGCATCCCGGTGTAGTTAGAGAGGCTTTATATCCAAGATGCTCGGTGCATCCAGAAAACCTTGCTGCCGCCCTGTCACGTTGGAAAGCAACACTGGGAATCACCCATCCCAGGGGTCGGAACCTGAGTTCTGGCAAGCCCCACTGCCATGGGCTAACGTGCTCCGGAGTTCTCAAATAAACTTGAAAGGCCATCTGGACCACAAGGACTTCAACTCCTGGGCAAGTCCTGGTGCTGTGCTGAGCTCAGGGTCAGTGGACTTGGGGGACACCTGACCCAGTGAGGTATCAGCCAGGGCAGCCAAGGTGCTTGTGCGACCTCCTCCTCCAACCCCAGGCAGCACAGCTCACAGCTCTCAGCTCGGAGAGAGACTTTTTCCTTCCCCTTGAGAAGAGAAGAGGGGAAACCTAAAGAGGCCTTTGTCTTGCAACGTGGATGCCAGCTCAGCCACAGTAGAGTAGGGCAGAGTCCTGAGGCCCTCATTCCAGGCCTAGCTACTGGATGACATTTCTAGACACACCCTGGACCAGAAGGGAATCCAGTGTCTTGAAGAGGTGAACCCAGTCCTGGCAGGATTCATCACCTGCTGACTAAAGAGCCCGTGGGCCCTGAATAATGAGCGGTGGTAGCCAGGAAGTGTATGCCAGGGGCCTTGGTGAGACTGTAGGACATGCTGGCTTCAGGTGTGACCAGCACATTCCAAGCTGTGATGGCTAAGAGGAGAGACTCCTTCTGCTTGAGGAAAGGAGAGGGCGAATAAGGATACCCTGTCTTGCACCTTAGGTACCATCTTGGCCACAGTAGGGTAGAGCACCAAGCAGGCTCTTGGGGTCCCCATTCCCAGGCTCTGACTTGTCGATAGCATTTCTAGACCCGCCCTGGGCCAAAGGGAGCCCACTGCCCTGAAAGGGGAGGTCAAGGCCTGGCAGGAGTCATCACACACTGACTGAGGAGCCCCTGGGCCTTGAGTGGACATCAATAGTAGCCAGGTGTACTGCAACGGTGGCCATGGGGAGAGGCTGCTCTGCCCGGGAAAAAGGGAAGGAAGAGTGGGAAGGGCCTTGTCTGTGGCTTGGATGCCAGCTCAGCTGCAGTAGAATGAAGCACAGGTAGATTCCTGAGGTTTCCAGCTCTCAGCCCTGGCTCCCAGATGGTATCTCTGGACCTGCCCAGGGCTGGGGGAAACTCACTACCCCGAACGGAAGGAAAGAAGCCTGGCTGGCTTTGCCACATGCTGATCGTGGAGTCATAGGGCCTTGAGCACTCTAGGCAGTAGCCAGCCAGTGGTTACCACGGGCTTCATGTGAGTAACTGTACTGGCTTCAGGTCTGACCCAGCACAATGCCAGGGGTGGTGGCCAGAGGGTTGCTTGTGTCACTCCTCCCCAAGCTAAAGGGAGCTCTGCATACAGAGAGAAGCTCCATTTGTTTGGGAGAAAGTAAGGTAGGAGAACAAGAGTCTCTTCCTAATAATCCAGAGAATTCTTCTGGATCTTTTCCAGGACCACCAAGGCAGTACCTCTGCAAGTCTGCAAGAGCCATAGCACTGCTGGGCGTGGGGTGCTCCCCAATGAAAAGATGGCTGCAATGACTGAAAAAAAATATAACACCCAAGTTCCTTTGAATACCTGAAAAACCGTCTCAAGAAGGACAGGTACAAACAAGACCAGACCGTGAATACTACAGTAAATATTTAATTATTCAGTGCCCAGACACTGACGAACATTCACAAGCATCAGGACCATCCAGGAAAACATGACTTCACCAAACAAACTAAATAAGGCACCAGGGACCAATCCTGCAGAGAAAGAGGTATATGACCTTTCAGAAAAAGAATTCGAAATAGCTGTTTTGAAGAAAATCAAAATAACACAAAGAAGGAATTCAAAATCCTATCAGATAAATTTAGCAAAGAGATTGAAATAATTAAAAAGAGTCAAGCAGGAATTTTCGAACCGAAAATGCAATTGACATACTCAGTAATGCAGCAGAGTCTCTTACCAGCAGAATTGACCAAGCAGAAGAAAGAATTACTGAGCTTGAAGACAGGCTATTTGCATATACACAGTCAGAAGAGACAAAATAAAAAAAGAACTTAGCACACCTATAAGATCTAGAAAACAGCCTCAAATGGTCCAATCTAAGAGGTAGTGACCTAAAGAGGAGATAGAGAGAGGTTAAAGTAGAAAGTTTATTCAAAGGGATAATGACAGAAAACTTTCCAAAGCTAGATAAATAGATCAATGTTCAAACCTAGATAAATATATCAATATTCAAACCGAGATAAATAGATCAATATTCAAACCTAGATAAAATAATATATCAATGTTCAAGTACAAGAAGGTACTAGAACACCACATAGATTTAACCTAAATAAGGCTACCTCAAGGCATCTAATAATCAAACTCCTAAAGTTCAAGGATAAAGAAGGGATCCTAAAAACAGCAAGATAAAAGAAACAAATAGCATTAAATGAAGCTCCAATCAATCTCGAAGCAGACTCTTCAGTGGAGACTTTATAGGCCAGAAGAGGGTGGCATGATATCCTTACAGTGCTGAAGGAAACATGTTTATCCTAAAATAGTATATGCAGTGAAAATATCCTTCAAACATGAAGGAGAAATAAAGGCTTTCCCAATCAGGCAAAAGCTGAGGGGTTTCCTAAATTCTAAACCTGTCCTACAAGAAATGCTGAAACATTCTTCAGGCTGTAAGAAAAAGAGATTGATGAGCAATAAGAAATCATCTGAAGGTGCAAAACTCACTGGCAATAGTAAATAAACACACAGAATATTATCACACTGCAATAGTGCCAGGTAAACTATTCAAATCTTGAGTAGAAAGACCAAAAGATTAACTGATTAAAAATAATAACTGTAACAACTTTTCAAGACATACATAGTCCCACAAGATATAAATAGAAACAAGAAAAAGTTTAAAAACAGGGAGACAAAGTTAGTGCGTAGGGTTTTTATTAGTTTTCTCTTTGTTCGTTGGTTAGATTGGTTGTTTATACAATCAGTGTTTAGTTGTCATCAGTTTAAAATAATGGGTTATAAGGTATTATTTGCAAGCCTCATGGTAATCTCAAACAAAAAAATATACATTGGATACCCAAAAAAGCAAGAAATTAAAACATACTACCAGAAAAAATCACCTTCACTGAAAGGAACACAGGAAGGAAAAAACGAAGGAAAGGAAAACCAGAAAATAATAAAATACCAGAAGTAAGTCCTTACTTAGCAGTAATAATATTGAATCTAAATGGTCTAAATTCATCAATCAAGAGACATAGGGTGATGAATGAATTAGGATGCCAAGACTCAATGATCTATTGCCTACAAGAAACACCCTTCACCTACGAAGGAACACACTACTGAAAATAAAGAGCTGGAAAAAGGTATTCCATGCAAATGGAAACCAAAAAAAGAACAGGAGTAACTATGCAAACATCAGACAAAATTAATTTCAAGACTAAAACTATAAAAGGAGACAAAGAAGGTCATTATATAATGACAAAGGAGTCAACTCAGCAAGAGGATATAACAATTGTAAATATATATGCACCTGATACTGGAGCACCTAGATATATAAAGCAAATATTATTACAGCAAAGGAGAGAGACCCCAATACAATAATAGCTGGGACCTCAACACCCCATTTTCAGCATCAGACTGATCATCTAGCCAGAAAATCAAAAAGAAACATCGGACTTAATCTGCACTGTAAACCAAATGGATCTAATGGTTGTCTATATAACATTTCACCCAACAGCTGCAGAATACACATTCTTTTCTTCAGCACATGAATCATTCTGAAGAACAGATGACATGTTAGGCCACAAAATAAGTCTCAAAAACTTCAAAAAAATTAAATGAGATCAAGTAACTTCTCTGATGACAATGGAATAAAACTAGAAATCAATAACAAGAGGAATTTTGGAAACTATACAAACACATAGAAATTAAATATGTGCCTGAATGACCATTGAGTCAATAAAAAAAATTAAGATGGAAACTGAAAAATTTCTTGAAACAAATAATAATGGAAACACTACATACCAAAACCTGTGGGATACCGCAAAAGCAGGGCTAACAGGAAAGTGTACAGCTATAAGCACCTATGTTAAAAAAGTAGAAAAACCTCAAATAATCTCACAATGCATCTTACAGAACTATAAAAACAAAAGCAAACCAAACTCAAAATTAATACAAGAAAAGAATAAATGTCAGAGTAGAAATAAAGAAATTGAAATGAAGAAAACAATGCAAAATATCAACAAAATGAAAGGTTTTTTTTACTTGCAAAGATAAAATCTACAAACCTTTGGCCAGACTAAGAAAAAAGACTCAAATAAATAAAATCAGAGATGAAAAAGGAGACATTGCAACCAATGCTGCACAAATTCAAAAGATCTTTAGAGGCTGCTATGAGCAACTCTATGCCAATAAATTGGAAAAGCTAGAAGAAATGGGTAAACTCCTAGACGTACATAACTTACCAAGACTGAACCAAGAAAAAATCCACAACCCGACGAACCAATAACAAGTAACAAGATTGAAGCCGTAATAAAAAGTCCCAGGAAAGAAAAGCCCAGGACCCAGTGGCTTTACTGCTGAATGTCACCCAACATTTAATGAAGAACTGATACCAATCTTCCTCAAACTATTTCAAAAAACAGAGGAGAGGAAATACTTCCAAATGCATTTGTCAAGTCCAGTGTTGCCCTGATACCAAAACAAGACAAAGACACATCAAAAAAAGAAACGACAGGCCAATATCCCCAATGAACACTGATGCGAAAATCCTCAACAAAATACTAGCAAGCCAAATTCAATAACACATTAAAAAGATCATTCAATAAGACTAAGGGGGATTTATCCCGGGGACGCAAGGATGGCTCATCATAGGCAAATCAATCAATGTAATAAATACATCATTCAACAGAATGAAGGGCAAAAAGATATGATCACTTCAACTGATGCTGAAAAAGCACTTGATAAAAAGCCACACCCTTCATGATAACAGCCCTTGAAAAACTGAGTGTAGATGGAAAATATCTCAACACAATAAAAGCTATAGATGACAGACAACAGCTATTGTCCTACTGAACGTGGAAAAACTGAAAGTCTTTCCTTAAAGATCTGGAACACGACAAACATGCCCACTTTTGTTCTTATTGATATGAAGTCTCACTGTCTCACCCAGGCTGGAGTACAATGGTGCAATCTCGGCTCACTGCAAGCCCTGCCTCTCTGATTCAAGCAATTCTCCTGCCTCGACCTCCCAAGGAGCTGGGACTACAGGTGCCTACTGCCACTGCTGGCTACTTTTTGTATTTTTAGTAGAAATGGGGTTTCACCATGTTGGCCAAGCTGGTTCCACCCTCTTCGGCCTCCCAAAGTACTGGGATGACACATGTGAGCCACCACACCTGGCCGAAAATGCCCATTTTCACCATTATTATTCAACATACTACTGGAAGTCCTAGCTAGAACAATCAGAAAAGGGAAAAAAATAAAGGACATCCAAATTAGAATGCCACAAGTCAAATTCTCGTAGTTTGCTGATGATAAGATCTTACAGCTGAGCTGTGGCAATGCTACAGCAGATACGTATCATTACACATTTGTCCAACCCCATGGAACTCAACACAAGTGAGCCCTCATGTAAACTGTGTTCTCTGGTTGGTCATGAGGTGGCGATGTAGGTTCATCGACTGTAAAACTGCCCCACTCTGGAGAGGGTGTTTACAGTGGGGCTTACGCTGTATGTGTCGGGGGCAGGTGGCTTACGGAAACTCTGAACCTTCCTCTCGATTTACCTGTGAGCCTAAAACTGGTGTGAAAAATAAAGTCTTCTTGGCTCCTGATCAAAGAATGCTGAAGAGAACTTGATGTTTTACAATTTGCAGTTAATATCATAATACTATTACCAACCTCCTGCCCTAAGATTTTACCACAGAACTGGATGCGAGACTAAACACAGCTCTGTGTTCCAGACCCACAGCTGCCACTTTCCTTCCTTCTTCTCCTGTCACTAGCTCATATCGGGACAACCTGCTGTGAGCCTGTGGCCACCGCATTTCTGCTCCTCATCATCTGCTTTGTGAGCCTAGAAATGACAGTTACGCTTGTTAGAATGATACTTAAATTACAAATAAAGACGACGTGAGTGAGAACACAGGACGTGTGTGTGGCTTCTCGGAGCTGAGGACATCTGTTCTAGCAGCTGGAGGTTTGCTTTTCTGTGTCCTTACGGGCTCCTGGCTGTGAGTGAGCATTAGAGGACTTGGTGCCGCTCTTGCAGGCTGGACTCCCCCTCTGCTTTATGTTGCTGTGAGCGGTGCACTCTCATGGCCTCTGTCACTCCCCGTAAGCATCTTAAGCGTGGGTGTCCCACTTTACAGTCAGAAATCCTCTCACAGTGTTTCACACAGGGACCTCACCTCACGTACATTTTGGACTGGAAAGCTGAATTTGTGTCAGGCAAAGTTACAAGAAGGAGATTTCCATCAGATTTTTTTTTTCTTACTTTTTTTTATTTTTTGAGACAGGGTCTCACTCTGTGGCCCAGGCTGGAGTGCAGTGGTGTGATCTCGGCTCACCGCAACCTCCACCTCCCGGATTCAAGCAATTCTCCTGCCTCGGCCTCCCGAGTAGCTGGGATCTCACCTGCCCCTCCTGACAGATACAAGTGCAGAGGTTGAGCTCCTCAGGTGCTGCGGGGCCTCTGCTTTCTCCGCTCAGCCCACTGTGGCTGGGTCAGGCTGTTCACATTGCAGTTCTTGGGAACTGTTTGGGATTCCCTTACTATAAGAGGGATTTTTTTGAATGCCTAAATGCCTTCTTTTATCCTACATGAGGTTTGTGACAAGCCACAGTCTCATTGGGGTGATCCAAGTTAATAACCACAGGCATCTTTGCCAGGAGAGCACGTGGAAAGGACACCAATCGCCTTGTGAGCTCTGCACTGAGAACAATCCGTGCCATGCTTAGATCCAGCCACCTGCTGGGAGGTCCTACAATTGTGTTTTTAATGGAGTGGCAAGGTGAGCACTCAGGCCTGAGTTTCCTGTTAAAATGCACATCTCTGGCTGCATCCAGGAGATTTTGAGACTCTCTCGTGTCAGGACACAGGAATCCCCCGTGTTTAAGGAGTAGCTGCAGAGACTGCTCTGGACCCAGAGGCTTGACGCTGCCATGGGTGTCTCCACACGGCCGTCTCATTAGCACTCTGGGGGCTGCTCTGATTCAGATTTTAGGAATATGAAGCTAAGAGCATTGATGAGGCTTAGTGGCATGTCCCAGACCATACAGAGAGCAGAAAACAGAGTTGCAATAATGAATTGTGAATGATCGCCGGTGTTTTTTCTACTGAGTCACAGCCATCACTGAGGACAGTGCTGTGGGGGATCGATGACTGAGGCTCCACAACCAATCCCCACCCTCTGGAACGCTCAGGAACAGACCTGGACGATGAGTCAGTGGCCCACGGCTGCGTGCATTCAACTGTTCAGTTTCTGCTGCTGAAGCATTTGGGGACATGTTTACAGCCTGAGAATGTGTTCTAAGGTGTTTGTCACACAGCGTGGCCCACCAGCAGCAGGGCCGCCTCACTGTGCCAAGACCCTAGCGCAGGGATGATACTCAGTGATGCCAGCAAAATGGGCTCTCAAGGGAGGGCCTACACATGCCTCCTTCATGACCTCTGAAGAACTAAGCACAGTCAGCTCTTCTGAACACACAAGGTTTAACTGGGCTGGGCGTGGTGGGTCATGCGTGTAATCCCAGTACTTTGGGAGGCCAAGGCAGAAAGATCACTCAAGGTCAGGAGTTTGACACCAGTCTGGCCAACATGGTGAAACCCAATCTCTACCAAAAATACAAAAGTTAGCCAGGCGTGGTGGTGGGCACCTGTAATCCGACCTACTTGGGAGGCCGAGGCAGGAGAATTGCTTGAACCCGGGAGGCGCAGGTTGCAGTGGGCCGGGACTGCGCCACTGCACTCCATCCTCAGCGAGAGAGTGAGACCCTATCTAAAACAAAAAAAGGTGGGAGACGGGGGGGAGACAAATAGCTTTAATTTCATTTGTCTAAAGAGGTAAAATTGCCCTTTTCTCCCTGAGTGAGAATATTAGACTTCTGTAAATTGTTCTCACTTGTTTCTTTTGCCTCAATTTATAAGACTCATCGCCTCAGTCTAAAAGGCCCGTGTGTTTCCTGGTGTTATATCAGGTATAAAATACTCAAAATACTCAGCTAAGAAAACCATTCTAATTTATTATAAAAGTCCTAACGCTCAGCAGGGGGAAACGTTGATGCCATAGGAAAGTTCAAATAGAATTCTATTGCCACAGAAGAAAACGCTATGAGAAAAACTAAGATAACAACGTCAGGCCGGAGAGCTTCTGTCTCCACTGTTTCCTTAGCAATGCACTTTTAGCAACATTCCTTTTTTCCCCCACGAAAAATAAAGATTTTAAGAGGAAAAATCAGTTTTTCAAGACCCCCCACGAATGAACAGTAACACTTGGTGTGGGCTCATATTGAGTAGAAATTGTCTGAAGAAATGATGGCCGGCTGCCGTGGCTCACACCTGTGATCCCAGCACTTTGGGAGGCCGATGCAGGAAGACAGCTCAGGGCCAGGAGCTGGACACCAGCCTGGGCAACACAGTGAGACCCCACCTCTACCAAAACTAAAAACATTAGTTGACCATGGTGACATGCACCTGTAGTCCCAGCTACTCCAGAGGCTGAACGGGGAAGATAGCTCAGGGCCAGGCATCTGACACCAGCCTGGGAAACACAGTGAGACCTTGTCTCTACAAACACCAAAATATTCAGCTGTCCATGGTGGCATGCACCTGTAGTCCCAGCTACTCAGGAGGCTGAGGCAGAGGATCATTTGAGCCCAGGAGTTGGAGGCTGCAGTGAGCTGAGATTGCACCACTGACCTCCAGCCTGGGCAACAAAGAGAGACCCTCATCTCAAAAAAAAATCAAACACATGAAAAAGATAAAATACAACTGTTTATGTCCACACATTTTCAACTCAAAGTTTTCCTTGGTAGAAAGCCAGGTGAGCGTGGAGGAGGAGGCCTTGGGGTCAGAGGAAGAGAGAAGTCCAGGTGGCCGCATGGCTGGGTGTCGCTGTGGCCACTGCCTTACCTGCTCTCAGAGCGCGCTGGTGGCCACACACAGGAGCTCGGGGTCTCACTGCAGTGTTCACGAGTCCCGGGCCCCCAGCACATGGGACAGGAACAGAGTAACAGGCATCTTCCTCCCATATCCTGGCCATGCCCTTCATCGGCTAAGAATTGCTTTCTCACCGGGCTGTCTCAGAGCAGACCCCACGAGCCTGAGAGTCCCTTGTCCTTTTCTAGCGCGGGTGTGGGGCTTGAGGCCACCCCTCCTGTGCCATGTTGGGTTCGAAGACCGCATTTGGCCCTCAGGGTTGGCATTGGAGACACCAGAGGCCACGGGGTCCCAAAAACCCCAAACCCTGTGTCCAGGGCCCCGTATTTAACATTCTAATCCAACCTCAGCCCTGAAAACCAGTCTGAGGGCAGAGGGTAATCTCTAAGCTCCAACAGCTCAGAAACATGCAAAGGCTCCTCTGTGCTCCCCCCAGGACATTGAGCGCCCACGAGAGGACAGATGCGTCCCCGGGGAATGCAGCTCCAAGTCTGTTTCCATGGGGGAGGGAGCCCCTTCTTCCCAGGGGAGAATCCTGGGGAGCAGCTCCTCCCTCACAAATGGGCTCTCCTGTGGGACCTGCCCCCAGGCAGGGCTCTGCACCCACTCACAGGGAGTCCTGGTGCCCTGACACCCTAGCTGGGTGGGGGATGAGCGCATCTGACACCCTGGGGTGGGGGGTGAGCGCGTCTGACACCCTGGAATAGTGGGTGTGTCTGACACCCTGGAGTGGGGGTGAGTTCATCTGACACCCTGGGGTGGGGGATGAGTGTGTCTGACACCCTGGAGTGGGGGGTGTGTCTGACACCCTGGGGTGGGGGAGTGAGTGCACCTGACACCCTGGAGTGGGTCGGCAGGTGAATGTACTAACTTGGGTGGCCTTAATAAGCCCACGTGGCAGCAAACCCAGCATCACCCTCTGGCATAGTCCCTGTGGGTGAGGCCGTGGCTGTGGGTCCCACTTGCCTGGCTTCTGAGCCGTTTCTCAGTTCATTCTCACCTGGGGGGTGGGCAGGAGGACCTGTTGTACGTTAGCTCCCCCAAGCCCCGGTGCACCTGGGAACTCTCATGGAGGAGGCACTGCGGGTGGAAGGGGAGGGGACGCCGGGGAAGACCCGGGATGGCCCCAACGCTCTTACCGGCCCACCCTGGTACCTCCCCGACCCGCTCCCGGGGAAAGGGACTGCACTTGGTGGTCCTACTGATCACTGCTTTCATTTTCTGTATTTTATGACATTTTGGCATCTTACAGAGCTTGCTGGCCTGGCCTGGGACATGCTGTCCTCCCAGGGTCAGCCCATTCTTAGAGATGGGAAGGGTTTGGCCGGGAGCTCATAAACCATAAACCAACTGGTCATAGTCCACACCCCAACCCTTCCTCAGCTACTCTCACACACAAGCCCTGCCCTGCAGCACCCCTGGGCCCGGTACCAGGCAACTGGAGACCACTGTGAGAGCCCAAAGCCCACTGAAATGACTGAAACCCACGCAGCGAAACAGCTCCCTCTGCCCTGGCCTGCCTCCCTGGGAACCACAGTCAAGGCGCCAGCCTCGGCTTCCACTTGCTCCTGTGCCGCCCATCCTGGTGCTCCTGAGGCCCTGTATGGTGTGCCGTGACCCCCCGCTGGGACCCCTGAACGGACTGAGGAATCGAGTGGCAAGTGGTAAGGGACACCCCCAACTTAGAACCTCTGTGCAGGGGGAGCTTCAGGAGGCTGCAAGCACAGGTGTCAGCCCTGGGTCCCACAAGCAGCGCTAGGATCCCTGGTTCACAGGAGAGAGCGCACCTCATCTGACGCTCACTGCAGAGAAATGCAACCCGGACACACGTCAGCAGCACTGGCACTTTCCGAGTGATTTATTTCATCTCGGCATGAACTGACAGATATACAGGGCTTTGCACTATTTATGCCGAGGATTTTACAACTCAAGCATTAATAAATACATTAACTACACAGACTATAACAGCTGGCCTGAACTTGGCCTTCAACAGGTGTTTACCTTTAATAAATGGTAACATTTGAGAACCACTCAGAGCTTGAACAGGCTCTGGAGGAGCTTTGATATCACATGAGAACCCATCTCGTGTTTTATGTCCATTCCATCCAAATCCATTCACTTAGTGAGTCAGAAGCACCTGCCGGCACAGGGTCTGTGCTGGGTGCCTGAAGGTTGCACAGTCTGGACTTCCTCCCCATGTGGAAAAAGTGGAAATAATGTGGCCGCTGAAATAAATTCAATGCAAATGAAACAACTGCAGATTTCCATTTTCAGCTCGTGTTATTTTCTTATGAATAATATTGCAGAAGAAAGGAGAAAATCAGAAACTTGACTGATTTTTAACCCCAAAATATAACTTTGTATAAGTTGGAAAGCATCTAAAGTCAACGAGAACACAAAAACGTACTTTTGTTTACATTTGCTCCACTAAGATCTTACAAGAGATTATGTCTTGAACCTATCTTGATTTCAGGAAAAGACAAAAGAACGTCAAAAACGTCCTATTTCCAAATCGTTTACAGGAAGTTCACTAAGACTGGCAGATTCAACGGCCGCTGCCAGAATTCGTGAAGGTGACACCAAATATTAGCAGAAACAGCGCAGATGATTAATTTCTGACTCAAGTATTTGTAGCCAAACTGATATAGTCATGAGTTTTAGTTAAGTAGCCAAAGAATTTCCACAACATTCATTTTCTTACAGGAAAAGAAGTCAGTGCCTCCACAGACTCAGAAACCAAATCCTGACGTTCCAAATCCCAGCTCTACAAAGCTGTGGGAAGCAGTGCGGAGTGGAGGGCTGTTCTCAAGATGAAGAATAAAACCAGGAGGAGGAGGAAGGCTCAAGCTCATTGCTCTGCATCCCAAATGAACCTTGATTGGTAATACAGAAGGGACTGCTGTCAACGAAGCAAAAGGTCAGGCTTCCGTGCATAACATTTTCCCCAGAAGACACCACTGCCTTTCCAGACATTTGGAAACATCCCTGTGTATGGGTTAATTTCATGAGAAGTGTGGACAGCTGTCATCAAGGCACTAGCCTCATCTGACTCTTTTTAATGGGTAGAGGATCAGCAATATTTTTGCACCAACCTTTTTCCCACACAGTGTTGGATGCAGACACAGAACACCACTCTGAATTGGAAAAGATCCTACCTGGAGCATCAGACATTGCCAGTCAGTCTCAGCAAATACCTCTGCCCTCCCACCAGCAGTCCTGGAACCAAAGCCTTGGAGAGTGTGGCTTTTCTCTTTCACTGGTGCAAATCCTAGTGGCTCCACAACCCAGGTACTGGCCCCCAAAAAGCAAAAATGCTGCTGATGGCAAGGCCGGTCCTCTAGTATGTGTTTTTATGTGATACTACTATTTAGAAATGTTCTGTATACTATTCTATGTATTTCCAAAATAGGTTGGCTGGACATCCTTTAATGGTTGGTATTAATTCTTCTCTCCTATTCTTTAGGTTTTTTGTGCATTTTATTGTGAGAAGGTGATGGGGGAGTACCTGGGGCTTTGCTACAGGGCCCCACAGGAAGTGGTGCTATGCTACTAAATGAAATGCTGGAAAGCCACAGGAACTCCCAGGGGCACGTGACAGTGCAGCTGCCCCGACCGGACGACATCCACCACTTCTCATGTCCTCTTCCAGGGACGTGTGTTACTTTGGAAGCCCAATTTCAACATTTCATTTTCCAACAATAAACATTACAGGAATGATTTCACAAGTAAAATCACAGTGATAATAGTGTATGAGTTTGATCTTTAAGGACTGAAAATATTAGCCTGGTCCGGGTCCCATTTCATATAAAAATTTCTACCATTAATAATAAAATTCTAGAGGAAAATGCAGCATAGTGTGAATGGTACATTGCTTAAAATGGACATTATTTGTTTCCTTTTGCTGTAAATACTGTTCCTACAACCATTTCTCCAGTATACTCCTATAAAAGGCCAATAAAGTCAGGCAATATGAAGTCTGTTTTTCTTTCCCAAGATGATTAACCAAGTTGCCAATCTATCCCCCTCAGTTCATGAGTAACCACAGGCAAGCAAACCCGTCCCCAGAACATACTCTAACCCAGATCATAAATTCCAGTCCCCGAGTCATGCATAAGATCCAAGCTGATCACTTCTAAACACACTTAACGTAGCCTCTCATAACCACGGACTCTTTAAAAAGCCTAACCTATTTTTCAATTACCCACCAATTTCTACAGAGATGGCAGTTCCCATCACTGGATTAACAAACAAATAATATTAAAGTAGGCCTGATTTCATCTAGTGACGTTCCAGGAACTTTCATGTATTTTCCTCTTTCAGTAAGAAAATGGGTTGGATTCAGAGTTCAAATGTTTGCCTCTATTTCTGAGCATGTATCTCATCCTCAAACTTGTAAGTCCTCCGTATACACACGTGAGAAGTAAAATGCTAAATGAGGAATAACCCATCGGATTTGTTTTTAATCCTCATGCCCTGTCAATCAATGCAGTGAGCCTCATGTTAACTCCATTAGGGCATTTTGGAATTCAGTTCAATTAAGTACATGCAGTTTACTCGCTAACCTACTGTGCACAAACATGTCACTTCCTTGTTATATACCTTACTATGCCCACTGTCACTCAGCCACTTTCTTAGAATAGTGATGGTAAAAATTATTCTCCCTCATCAGAACTACACGGTCCATATTTAAAACATCAGAAATAGTGGGTTCAAAATGTGCCTACAGATTTTTACAGAACTGTCAAAACAAAATGATTTTCCCTTTCTGGAATTTTATCTCATTTCAAAATATGAAAGTGGCTGGGCATACAGAGTGGGCTACTTAAGATTGCTCTTTAGATAGACAAACACCCCCTGAAAGTTTTTCCTACTTATGATATGCTGTTTGGTAACATTTAGCCACTAAAGACTTAAAATTTAAATAATGTAAATCAACACTACATCGTTGACCACAGTTAACATCCTTTAAACAGAAAATACGAAAGCCCTGTTGGTCCAACAGTGAGACGGAGCTGCTGTAGGAAACTGAGTCTGAGTAGCAATGGTGTGGAAAAGGAAATACTTCCAATTCATATTGGACAAGAAACCTTACTGGAAATCAAATATTTTACCTTTAATGCTTATTAAATTACTTTTTTTGGAGTTGAGCCAAAGCAAGCACACAGTGGTACAAACTTTTCAACTAAATTAGAAAGAGCTTTACTTCTGTTATAATTTTAAATCTCAAGCCAAAATTAAAAAGCGTGACCTTCTCTGAGCGCTTCCACTGGTAGTTAGCGGCCACCTACTTGAGGGCCCCAGGCCCCCACACGGAGCCTTGGTGCTCTGAGGAGTTCAGGACATCCCAGGGCCGGCTGCAGGGTGCCTCAGCACCCCCAGGTCCACCCACTGTATCCTGTGGATCCCCACGGCTTTTTCTGCGTCCTGTCAAGGGACCCATCGGCACACCCCCCTGGGTCTCACAGCATCGACCTCCACAAGCAAAGAGAAGCAAAAAGGAAAGCAAAGCGGAAGCAGCCTTGCCCAGCGTCCTGGGGGCTCCTTCGAACCATCCAAACGACCAGCGGCCCCAACTCCCCCCCCCCACCTGTCCTTCTCCGCTAGCCTCAAAGCCCCACCCCCAGGGAGACGCCCGCCTACCCCGCGGGCCTACGCGGTGGCCTGCTCTCCTAGGGGCTTCTCGGGCAGGCGGAGCGTGAACGGGATGAGCACGCCCCGGGCGTCCAAGGGGGCGCCCAGCGCCTCGAAGTCGCCGCCCTGGCCCGCGTCGCCGCCGGCCTCGCCGTCCCGGGCGGGCAGGAAGCGCCAGGTGCCCGCGCGGCTCACGCAGTAGATGGCGCCGTCCAGGGCAGCGCAGCGGAAGGGCTGCAGGCCCGCGGGGGCGCCGGGGGGGCGCAGGGGCGAGGCGCACGGGCTCCACTGCTTGGCCAGGCAGTGGTAGCGGGACACGCTGACCCCGCCGCCCGGCCCCGCCGCCTGCGCCTCGCCGCGGCCGCCGCTCAGGTCAAAGCGGTAGATGAAGCCGTTAAGGGCCACCATGTCGGCCGACCGCTCGCGGCTGCTGCTGCACGGGCACTCCTGCCACTCGTCGCGCCGCGGGTCGTACTTGAGCAGGCGGTAGAAGAGCGAGCCCCCAGACACGTAGATCTCGCCGTTGCAGGCAGTGGCCTCGTGAGCCACAGCGAAGGCGCCCGGGGCAGCGGCGCCACCGGGGCCCATCGGTCGGCGCGCGGGTCGTAGCGCTCCACGCTGAGCAGGCACTCGCCGCCCACGGCGTAGAGGTGGCCGTCCAGGGCCAGCAGCCGCAGCTGCGAGCGCGCCTGGCGCAGGGGCCGCACGGCGCTCCAGGTGTCGGTGGCCGGGTTGTAGCAGAAGACCTGGTCGGAAGGGCGAGCGCGGCCGTCGGGGCCCGCGGGCGCCACGCCGCCCGCCACGAAGAGGTAGTTGTAGAGGACGCACAGGCCGCAGCCCCGCGCCGGCGCGCCCTCGGGCAGCCGCGTCAGCTCGCGCCACTCCCCGGCCCCAGCGTGGAAGCAGTAGACGGCCGCGTCCCCGCGCGCGTCCGAGTCTCCCGAGGGGCTCTGCGGCCGGCTGCCCGCGCGCTCCCCCGCCGGCCCCAGGGCCGCGGCCAGGAGGTGCGCGCGGCCGGCGCGCAGGCGGCGGCGCAGCAGCAGGTCCCGCTCGGCGCCCGACAGGCGCCCGAACACGGCGGGCTCGCGCAGCACCTCCAGGTAGTGGTCGCTCATGAAGCGGTACGCGGCGTCGCGCAGCTCGTTCAGCCGCTGCCGCTTGGCCGCGCTCAAGACCTCGTAGCAGTTGGCCAGGCTCAGCTGCGGCCCCACGGCGTCGGTGGCGCGCTGCGCGGCTCCGGGCAGCTGCAGTCGGCGCGCGCCGGCCACCACCTCGGCCACGTTGTCGGGCCGCACGCCCGCCATGTGCCCACTGTAGGCGTCCGCCAGTAGCAGTCGCAGCGCCGCCAGGCTCACGCCCTGCACCCGCAGCACGTCTCGCGACGCGCGCGCGCGGAAGTAGTCGCTGCGCGCCGCCAGCACCGCCTTGTGCGCGCGCAGCCGGCGTCCCGATACCTCCAGAACCAGGTCCGGCTCCCCGTACACCGCCCCGAGCCCTGGGGGCACGGGCGCGGGCTCCTCGGGGTCCTCAATCCAGGCGCGCGGCTCAGGGGACGCCGCCGCGGGCTCTTCCGGGCACGCGCGCTCCTCGGGGGACGCGAGCTCCTCCGGGGACGCGGCGCCCGCGCTGTCGGCCTCCCACTGCCGCGCCACCACCCGCGGGCCGCCGCTGGAGGGCGGGGAGGTGGCCGCGCCCTCCGCCGCCGAGGAGGAGCGGGACTGCGGCGGGGACTCCTCCCCGGAGCTGAAGCACAGGGACGCACTGAGACTGCAGGGTGTCTGCGCGGAGGACGCGGCGCCCTCGCTCTCGCCCTCCCCCGCGCCCGGAGGCTGCTGATCGGGCTCTCCCGCAGCCCCAGGCTCGGTCCCCTGGTAGAGGACGCAGGGGGCCACCGCGTGCTCCATGGCTTGGCTGTGCTGCACCCACACGCCCCCGGCTCCGCAGCCCGCAGGTCTGGCCAAGGTCGAGCGTTACTCCGGGGTTTCCAGTTTCACAGCTTTTCCTGGCACGCGATCAGATTTCACTTCTGTGTGTCCTCGCTTTTTTTTGTTTTGTGTGTGTGGGAGGGATCTCACACGCTGCTACCCCCCTCGCCCTTCCCCTCTCATCTCCTGCGAGGAGGGATGTGTCCAACTCGTGCTGAGCTTCTGAACCCCAGTGACTTTAAATATGCCCAGAAGGTCTTGGTGAATGGTCTCCAACCGGCATAAGACCCCGCCAGCCAACATCCAGCGCGGACTGGAGCTGCAGTTGATTGCGGTTCTCTCTGCAGCCTGGGTGACCAGGTGTCTCTCTCTGCAGCCTGGGTGACTGGCTGTACCTCTCTGCAATGCTGAGTGACCAGGTATCAGGTGCACCCTCGCTCTTAGGGGTCCGGCTCACTCACTTCACATTCCGCCACATCATATCGCCCTCAGGACGCAGAAAGCTGAGACCGGCTGTGGCCCAAACTGCAGCCTTGATTTAACCTCATGTCTGGAAAAGGGCCCCACTGTGGGCTCTCCTTCTCTGTGGCTCCCACTTGAGGCTACACAACTGCAAGGTCAGCAGGAGGATACTGGTCCTGTGTCCTGTGTCCTGGTCTCAGGAGCTCACCCCGTGTGTCTGCATCCACACCTCCCCATATACCCGGTTATCCGTCATTCACTGCCAGGGGATGTTAAAACAGTGCTGTGCTCTTGGAGGCCGTCCTCACTCATGGGGCAGGACCCTTCCTCTGCAGCTTCCTTTGCTGGGATATCAGGTGTTTCCGTGTCACCTCACCATACTCTTGTTCCTGTTCAC
This sequence comes from Ateles fusciceps, assembly GCA_036589455.1. Classification (NCBI taxonomy): domain Eukaryota; kingdom Metazoa; phylum Chordata; class Mammalia; order Primates; family Atelidae; genus Ateles; species Ateles fusciceps. Next base: position 993,646 of record JAZHEH010001829.1, read on the forward strand.
AGAACAAAAAGAGGATATTTGTGCATTTTTCAGTAAGGTTATTTCGCGTCAGTGGAATCCACCACCCCTCCCTCTCCAATGTTCAGATTATAGAATTCAGTTTTAGTGGTAAAGGGGTTGTGACTTCTCTGCTGGAGAGTTTGATAAATAAGACATGCAGAATTATTTAAGTATATTTTAAAGTGCCCTCTCGATATTCCTCTCCTGATTTTGAGGACTCAGAAGGAGAAACCAGTTCAAGCAGTAGGCACCACCAAACATTATGGCCCAACATACATCAGTTGAACCATATGAAGTTGCTAGTTCTGTAGGTCAAAAGCAGTGGAATATCAACAATTTCCTGTTTTCAACGTAAAAAGCGTAAGTAGCATCAAGAACTCCTTTAGTGAGAAAGCCCCACTGGACTGTGTGATTTTATCAATTTTTAACAGATCACAGTTTTCTTTCAGTGTCTCCCAGTTAATTATTTCAAATTCGGTTACAACTATTTGTAGAAAGGCGCCAGGATGCATCTCTGGAATCAGCTTCAGCCAAAAGCATGAATTCAGGGACCCCAAATGGCACCAACTCCTAAATCTGTTTAAACTCTTAGAATTACAACCCTGAAAAACCTCCGAGAAGCAATTATCCAAACAGCCTAAATGCAGCAAAAGAAAAACCAGAGCAGAAAGACTGAATGAAGGAAGTGGAAGGCAGATGTGAGTGCCGGCAGATGAATTATAGAATAAAATCAAATCTCTTTCCTAAATTGGCAAACACTTCACGGACACTCCCTAAGATGCTGGAAAGAAACTTAGAAGTGTTAAGAGTCCACATAAGCCAACTTTATTCTGGCTTTCTAAAGAAAATTATGTGGACAACAAAGACATACAAAACATGAGCTTATCTTTATACAAAACACACTTATCTTTATACAGATAGGTAAAATGATGCTTAGCCCCCCAACATCTTCTGATGTTCCACTTACTATACATAATAGCATTACCTGGTTTCCATAAATGCCCTGCTCTTTCTGCCACTCTGTCCCCGAAAAGGCTTCCTGAGTATTCTCAGAAATGAAAGTGTCTTCAAGTTGGAAACTCCAGACATCTAACTCTCCTTGTCTTTCTCTCTCTCCCTCTTTCACAATAAAATGTTGGCACACTCCCTATGTGCACAGAATTGTCACAAGATGCCTGGGGAATGTAATATTAAGAAGGTTTTTGAGAACTCTGAAGCTCTGAGCCCCAGGATAGGTCACAGACAATGGTTAAGCAGGACACAAGGGTCCCCTGTGTCCGGCACCAGGGAAAGGACCACAATGCAAGGGTGACCCAAACTGGAAAAGCTGTGAAGCTGCGTCAGTGAAGGGCACCAGCCCCGAAGACTGCAGAGTCTTTCCAGCCAGCTGAGTCCTGCAAAGGAGAGGGAGAACAAAACTAAGACAAACTTCTCTATTGGATCAGAAATACACAGGAACCTCATATCTGAAATAAAATCCAAGAACTGGCTGTCTCAGTTGGCTTGTTTGTTTAACACCGCTTCTGTAAGATACAGAAGACGTGGCCCTTAGAAATCCACTGTAGTAAACTTGCTTCTTGGCCTGGAAAGGGGTCTCAGAGCTCCCTAGTTCTTTCTTTGGCTGGACTGTCCTGCAATGTACAGGAGCCTCCATCCTGAGAGTCAAATTTATGTAATTAATCATCACAGACTGAAGGGAATCATGCAATCAGTCAAATGGATTTTTTTTTTCTTGTTAGACGGAGTCTCACTCTGTTGCCCAGGCTGGAGTACAGTGGCGCAGTCTCGGCTCACTGCAACTTCTGCCTCCCAGGTTCAAGCAATTCTTCTCCCTCAGCCTCCTGAGTAGTTGGGACTACAGGCTTGTGCCACCATGCCCGGCTAAATTTTTTTTTTATTTTTAGTCGAGATGGGCTTTTACCATGTTGGCCAGGATGGCCTCGATCTCCTGACCTTGTGATCCGCCCGTCTCGGCCTCCCAAAGTGCTGGAATTACAGGTGTGAACCACCGTGCCCAGCCCCAAATGGATATTAAAAGCTTAAATTTGGAACTCTGCCCTAAAAAGTCCTATGAAATCAGTTCAAAGCCTGAGTGTTGAATAAGTATACATTTTGTTGTAACTACAGTTAAGCAAGAGAGACATCTCCATGATGAAACAGACACACTGGAAAACAGCCTGCAGTGCCCCCAGCAGCGAGGGACCCATCTCTGCTGTGCCAAAAAGGAAGCTGTCTGGCTAGAGGCTGACTAGCCCTCATCCCAAATGCCTGAGCTCTTTAGGATTTGCAATTTTTTGAATTTTGAAATATTTGCATTTATACTCACTTTTCAACTCCAAAATCTCCAAATCTGAAAGGATCCAATGAGCATTACATCAGCTCTCAAAACATTTCAGATTTTGGAGCATCTTCAATTTCAGATTTGGGATGTTCAACTCACACCTGGGATAGAACTGGTTCTTATTCCAGCTGGCCCCAGAAAAAATAAAACTCATCTCAAAAGTCATGATTCAAGAGGTCTTAATGTTGCTTTTCCAATACACACATGTTATTAAATTGTGTCCTTCTGAGAGGCCCTTCCAGCAGAGGTGGTGGCCTTACCATATTCCATGGATGTCATCCCCCACCCCCCACCTCCGTCCTCCTGCCTGCCATTTAGCTCACGTTACAGAGCAAACTGGCAGAGCCAGGGATGGTCTCTGCATGGTACAGCCTCACACTCTCACCGGGAGGAACCATGAGGCTTCTTAGACACCACTGCACTGAGATCACCTGCCGCACAGCTAAAATCAGACCAGCAGGTCCCTGTCCACCTCCATTAGTGGCATTGTTTCTGACACAGAGATCTGTAGCTATGCTGTTGAGCAGCAGCACGGCTGCATCCGGGGGCTCGGGTGCCCTCTGCCATCCCCCTCTAGGAGGCTCTGGGCAGCCTTTCCAGGAGATGGTCTCATGGCACTAAACAGGCCTGCCCTGTGCAGGTCTCCCTGCAGAATGGACGTGGTGTCAGACACCACGTGGGAAAGGAGGTTAAGCAGGAGGCCCTTTTTTGTTTAAAGTGATATTAAAAGAAACTCAACATTAAGAGGTTGCATTTTGATTTTCCAGAATGACCCATTACTGAAATTTTTACCTTAAAATAGACGGAGAGGAGTCAGTCTTCGGGTTTAGCAACCCTCTGAGGTGTCGACAACTGTGTCAACTGGTAGGGTCAGATTTCTTTGGATGGGAAGTGAGTGATTTCCAAAGGGATTTCCCCAGCCCCATGTTGTGGTTGGCTCTAGAATCAGAATTCCACTAAGAGGCTCCCTGAGGTTCTGCACAGGGTGCCCATCCTTGTTACTGGGAAATAACTGACGCTCTCCCACCCGACGATCAGGGCGTTTGGAAGGATTGTTTTCCCTGGGTAATCGTCAACAAGGGTTTCCTGAACCCACCTGTGGCGTCACAGTCAGGCCATGCACAGAAAGTCAGCATTGCAGTTTCTATGGAAGGCGTGGGGGGCACGGGGGAGATGGGCAGTGACCAGTTTCCTTCTTGCTGGTAATTAGGAAATCATTTCATAAGAACAAAGGCTAATTACATATAAATATTATTTAATATAAACAATAAAATACATGTAGTATTTTCCCCCAAAGGATGTAAGTTTCTTCTGGGCCTTATAAATATCTACACTTTAAGTTTCTATACATTTTTTTACTATTAATACAAATTAAGAAATATGATTTCCCAATGTGGACATTATATATTTACTGTGGACATTAGTTTATTCAGTATTAAACATCATGCTCTATTTTAATAACACTGGTTGCTAAATAGAATCTTCTTTCAAATAATTACGGTCAGCTTAATTTTTTAAAAGAATGTGATAATTGACTTAGGGAGTTTATGTAAACCTCTATGGTATGTTTTGCTTCTAAGAAAGTCCTTTGGCTGGGCGTGGTGGCTCACACCTCTAATACCAAAACTTCAGGAGGCTAAGACGGGGCGGGTGGATTGCCTGAGGTCAGGAGTTCAAGTCCAGCCTGGCCAATATGGCAAAACCCCATCCCTACTAAAAAAAAAAGTACAAAATTAGCTGGGCTTGCTGGCACAGGCCTGTAATCCCAGCTACTCAGGAGGCTGAGGCAGGAGAATTGCTTGAACCTAGGAGTGGGAGGTTGCAGTGAGCTGAGATCACACCCTTGCACTCCAGTTTAGGCAACAAGAGTAAAACTCCATCTCAAAAAAAAAAAAAAAGAAAAGAAAAATTCCTTCCAGCATCTTCCATGCTTTGCCTGTGTCCTTCCACACCCTGTTAAACCACAGCGTTGCTGGGGAATAGCACCTGGGCCGTGCCCACATGGCCTCCAACATCACCAAAAAGATGCCATTCACACAGTTAAATAGCCAATGAATTGAGAGGTAAATTAAGAAAGAAAAGCCATAAATTTAAGAAAAATTATGGTGCCTTAGAAACTTGCATAGAATCTCAGGATTTCTTTTGTTTGCTTGTATTTTGAGACAGGGTCTTGCTCTATTATCCAGGCTGGAGGACAGTGGCACAATCATGGCTTACTGCAGCCTCAACTCCCAGGCTCAAGAGATCCTCCCACCTCAGCCTCCCAAGTAGCTGTGATGACCAGGGCGCACCACCATAGCTGGCTAATTTTTGTGTATTTAGTGGAAACGGGATCTCACCATGTTGCCCAGGGTGGTCTTGAACTTCCAGGCTTAAGTGAGCCACCTGCCCCAGCCTCCTAACTTTGCTGGGACTACAGGTGTGGGCCGCCACACCCACTCAGGATTTCTCTCTCGATTCAGTGTATTGATTCACTTTCAACCGTCCCTAGCTTTTCAAGGTTATTTCCTCCCCCAGGCCCAAATGAAAACTGGTCCACGGCTTCTGGGCAGGCAGGACCGAAGGAGGGTACAGCAAGGAGGGAGTCGGTGCCACTGTGGACACCGATGCTCTGTGGAGCTAGCTGTCCTTACACCCAGCCCTGATCCACGTTTTCGCAGGACTCTTTAAGGCACAGGAAGTGGTGTAAGGAAGACCATCAAAACATGCAGCAGTACACAGCCTAAAGCTAGCCAGGAGGAAACACCACTCGGGAAATACATTTTCCTTGTAAAATGCATCCCATATTTAAATTCGCCATACAGCTACTAAAAGCGAGGTTCTGTGCTGCCCTGGAGGACGAGAAAAGTGGCTTCTACTATTAGGTGTTTGCCTTTAGGATACCTACAATGGTTCAAGCAATGAGATATTACGTGGGTAGAAGAAAAGTAAAACCAATTGTAGGCAGTATTTTCTGTGTAGTTTAGAAATGGGGAGGGTGTCCACTGCGGGGTGGAGTTTGTTGAGTCATTGAATGAATAAGTGAATGTCCCATAATATATCAATCAACATTCATTAGAGTCTGTCCCACCAGAGCACAATCTATATTGTTTTAGCTTTTTTTTTTTTTTTTTTGAGACAGAGTCTCTCCCTTGTTGTAGTGCAATGGCACATTCTCGGCTCACTGCAACCTCTGCCTCCTGGGTTCAAGCGATTCTGCTGCCTCAGCCTCCCGAGTAGCTGGGATTACAGGCACCTGCCACCATGCCCAGCTAATTTTTGTATTTCTAGTAGAGATGGGGTTTCACCATGTTGGCCAGGCTCGAATTCCTGACCTCAAGTGATCCGCCCACCTCGGCCTCACAAAGTGCTGGGATTACAGGCATAAGCCACCGCACCTGGTCTCTTTAGCTTATTTTTTATGAATGACCTCCTAGGAGACCAGCCGAACTGCGGCATGACCTGACAACACGTGAGTCCAAACAGATACAGAGCAGCAGACGTGTATTCTGCCAGGCAATATTCTGTTGTGTGTTATATCATATCAACACACAGGACCCTCATGAGCCTTCTCGGAGAGAGGTGTTGTGATTAGCCATTTATGTGATTTTACCAATATCATGCATTCTATAAGCCATGCAGTTTTAAGGGGCAGAACCAGAAATGAGCCAAGCAACTGGCTCCACTGCCCACACCATCAGCCACTGCACCATGACGCCTCTTGAGTCATTCAGACGCCAGGCCCCGTCCGAGCTGACGCCTGCCACAGCCATGCAGGGATTGAGCGAAGCCTTCAGGATGTTCAGGTGGGTCTCCTGTTGCCCCTGCATCCTGTAGACAGGACCCAGCAAGTCAGGGTGCTCTGCACAGTTCTGAGCGTGACGCAGCGGGAGACGGGTCCTGGGGGCAGGCCTGACCCGGCTCCACCAGCTGCCCCCACCTGCCCTCCTGGGGAGTCATTTAGGGTAGTAATAGTAAGTCTGAATCTCCTAGCAGGACTTAATTGGAAGAAGTAAAATTATTGGGAATTTCCTGAAGAAGAGCTTTTATACAATAGATATTCTTGAAGTCCAAGCTCTGTAGGCCAGTAAATAAAGTATTGAGCAATCTGCTCCCAACTCACCCACCCTCATGCCTCACACCCCCCTGTCCTACTGCATGAGCTCATGGAATTGCCCATGGCTGCCCCTGATAACCTGCCTACAGGTGTGTGTATGCACGCGTGTTCCTGTGTGTGTGTGTGCACGTGTGAGTGTGTGCACGTAGGGTATATTTGTGTATTCGTATATTAATAGTAGAGCTTTTGCCTGTGCAATTCTCGCTGCCTGAGACAACCCCCACCCTGGTTTGAGAAGCAGAATTCTTGCTCATTCTTTAAGCGCAAGCTCCCATGGTACGTTCTCTAATAAGCCTTCCTCACTTCTGATTTTAGTTGCTCTACAGTCTGTGTTTGCACAGAAAGTCTTATTTTAGCACCACATAGTATCATTACAGATCAGGAGGTATATGTGTCATCCTTTTCCATAAAAACGTAAAATTCACAAAAAGGAGGATCACCTTTCACTCTACCATTAGCACAGGCTGGGCTCTGTATGGACAACCGGCCGGATGGATGGATGGATGGATGGACAGATGGACAGATGTATGGATGGATGGACAGATGGATGGATAGATGGATAGATGAATGGATGTTGAACAGGGAAAGTAAAACAATGACAACTCTGAAAATACTCAGATGAAACCATAGAGGCTGGGCATGGTACCTCATGCCTGTAATCCCAGCACTGCAGGAGGCTCAGGCGGGAGTATAACCTGAGGTCAGGAGTTCAAGGCCAGCCTGGGCAACACGGTGAGACCCTGTCCCTACTAAAAATACAAAAAATACAGCTGAGTGTGGTGGCGTGTAGCATCTGTAGTCCTGGCTACCTGGTAGGCTGAGGTAAGAGGATCACTTGAGCCCTGGAGGTCAAGGCCGCAGTGAGTCAAGACCATGTCACTGCACTCCCGCCTGGGCAACAGAATGAGACTGTGTCTCAAAAAATAATAATAATAAAAGGAAGTTTTTAAACTACACAAAGAATGGCAGATTAAGACAGTATCCACCTGACAGCTCCAAGTATGAGCTATCTCACAAAAAAGAGGGTTAGAAAAAGAGATCAGTAATTATATCTGGATGTTGGAATACAGATAGGTTTTATTATCTCCTAAATAAAATGCCGAGTTTCAGTATTTTCTAAAATAAATATACACTGCTTTTATAATCATAAAAAGTTGTGGGTTTTAAAGTATAGACCAACTTGAAAAGGTCTTAACATATAGAAAGAAGGAAAAGTATGAAAATGAGGATGGGGGATTGGGATGACGGTTTTGTTTTTTTTTACTCTTTACACATCTTTGTAACCTATCATGAACCTGCATGATTTTAAACTCACATTCCTAAACTACGGAGCGCATTTCCAGCCATGGGGAATCTCTCGAGGTACCTATACCTCCAGCCTGTGTCTCCCCACCACTTTTTCCAATTTAAGAAAAAGGCTCCACTGAGCTCACTCCCCCTCTTCCCGATCTGTCCTGCCCTTCCTCCCCTGCCTGTTCCTCCTCTCTGAGTGTATCTGGGGGATGCATGGGTAACGTGGAGGAATTAACATTTTGTTTTGTTTTGTTTTTACTGCATGCAGGAACTGTGCAGGTGGCATCAGTGACCACACAGTCTCCAAACACCCCAGGAGGCAGACAGCGCTGCCCCCCTCTTACAGTTGAGAAAACCTGAGCTCAGGGATGAGGAAACTCTCTGGCACTCCCCTTCAGGCAGCGATAAAGCCTGGCAGGAAACTGCCCCTCTAACTGACGGAATGAGCAGGTGGGACCAGAGTCCAGGAGCACTTGTCGTCTGGGAAAACCCGGTGCTGCTCAGACACCTTTCAGAGAAGGAGGGTGGGCTTGAAAGTGAGACGTTCCTGGACGAAAGGCCCCTTGGGCAGATGATTTCCCGTCTCTGAAACTTCCTTATGTGTGATGCCCGCCTGTGTTTTTACCAGGATGAAATAAGCACACGTTGGCAAAGCTCCAGGATGGTCAATGCATTTTCAAAGCCTTCCCTTTGGTGTCAGACACACCCAGAATGGAGTCTCTTCCCTGTAACTTAATCCTAGCAAGAGCCCAGGTGATTTGCTCAATTCAGCAATCTCATCCTAAAACGAGAAGGCCCTCTCACCGGTGGGCACGTTCTCTGCCACTCGGTCACTTGGCTCCCTTAGCAAAGGGCGGGACCCCCAGGAAGCAGGCCTCAGGATCTTGGCTGCGCTGCTGCTCACAGCTCCCTACCCACAAGATACCCTGAACTCTCCGGACCTGGTGTGGGGAGAGCACAGCTTCTGGCCATGCACCGACTTCTGGGCTGATGCAGGAGCAAGGCGTTGCCCTCATGGATCGCGGAGCTGGAATCAAGGCAAAGCTCATTATCTCCAGCAGAAGTGAAACGACACACAGAGCAGAAAACTAAGAAATGGGAAGAGGACAAGAGAGGGAGACCCCTGAAGCAAGGGGTGCCGAAGGACAGCTTCAGGGTACTTCTAAGTGTGCTAATAAATGCCATTTCCAGCTTAGGCTAGCGTGCAGGGATTCCCATCCCTGGAAACTGTAATCCTTCTCCTAAAAACAAAAGCCTACTTCACCGACTGTCTTGGAGTTAAACAGGGTGTTTATAAAGAGCGTGGTACAGCGCTGCCCTAGCAAGCCTTCCAGATGCAGGCGGGAGCTGCCTTCCAAGAACAAGGTCATTACTAAACTAGAGACCCCCCACCACCAGCAGCAGGACAAGAAGAGGGTGCCAAGGCCCGAAGCATCTACCCAGACAGGCTCCTGGCACCTTCCCGGCAGCTGTCCCATTTCAGACTCACGGCTCACACTTGAGACAGACATAACTGCCAGCATCTTCATTCAATAAATGAAAAAATGCTCAATGCACAGAAATATTAAGTTTCTAGTCTCAGAAGACCAAAGAATCAGGAGCAGACCAACACCAAAGTCCAATATTCTCCTCTCTCCCTCTGCCTCTGGAGCCTTCAGCAAGTGGCCTCAAAAAACCAAAAAACAACAAAAAACACCTGAGACTGTTGTTTCTGTTCCCTAGTGAACTGGGCCTCACCAATTAGCAGGGATTCACTCCTGCTGGTCACAAGTTTAAGAAGTTTGGTCAGAGCTACGGATTACAGCCCCTATGGTCTCACCCCATGAGGATGCCTGCTTCCAGCTCTGCGGTCAGGTTCGAAGCCATACACAAGGGAGGTGAGGGGCACCTGTGTGTCTCGACCCTTAGCCACTGCCTGCTGTGAGCCCTTTGGGGGAGGCAATACGTCGTGCACAGAGGGGACGCCTCAGCTATAAAACTTGTTGCATAGATTTCCTGATCTGCGTCCTGTATCTGATTAATGGATTTTTAAAATATGTAAGCATGGCCAGGCGTGGTGGCTCACGCCTGTTATCCCAGCACTTTGGGAGGCCAAGGCGGGTGGATCACTCGAGGTTGGGAGTTCAAGAACAAACCTGGCCAACATGGTGAAACCCCATCTCTACTAAAAATACAAAAAACTTAGCTGGGTGTGGTGGCGGGCACTTGTAATCCCAGCTACTGGGGGAGGCTAAGGCAGGAGAATGGCTTGAACCTGGGAGGCAGAGGTTGCAGACAAGAGCAAAACTCCATCTCAAAAAAAAAAAAAAAAAAAAAGCAAGCATTCTGAGATGGACATGGTATGGAGATATATTACGTTTACCCTGCCCCTGTGGCTCCCTTGTGGAGAGTACCTCTTAGTTTCTAGTCAGTGATGAGCAGGTAGCAGCTGCCTACTTGGCATATTTTTGAGTTACAGGAATGAACAGAACACCTGTTTGTTAATAATGGTCACCTGTTCGGATAGAATAAATGCGTGGATCAGAATCTGCTCAGGGCCTTCAGCCTGGAATGCTGTCAGCTCCTAAGTCTCTCAGGTCGGCAGGCTGCTGGCCCCCCAGACAGACCCACTTTGCTATTCTATCTGGGTGTTTGCTTCTCAGTTCCTTCAGCACCGCCTGGGTGGGGGGGTCTCCCGGCCGAGCTGGTACTTTGTAGTATGGAGCTTAGTGACTGTCGTTCCTGCATTGCTGATGTGACAATACACCTGCATGCACCATACTTGAAAGCAGAAGAGGAATGAGACGCCCTTGCACAGGAAGCATGCCGTCGACTTGGTCAAAAATTTGGACTGTGAGCCACTGGCACCGGCCCTCGCTTTGGTTAGACCACAATCTGTGCTCACTGGAATCACAGATTTGGAAGTACTGAAAAAAACTGGATGAAAATAAATCATTGTATTCATCCAGAAGGGTCTTCGAGTCAGAGAAGTACAAAGCTTACTCTAGGTTTCCATGAGTGTCCTTGGGGTGTAAGCTGAGAGTATGTTGAAATAGGAAGCATCTGCCTGTCCCTGTGGCTCTGATTCAAGAACGAATGATTCAGCCAAACATAAAGAGTGAACACCCAGGTCACACCAAAGCACGAAGGCTCTGGAGAGGGGCACACCAGCTGAAAGACTCTCCTGAAATGTCCAGCTCTGAAACCCAACTCTGAGCAATGTTTGGGTCAACTTGACTCTTTTAACATAAATCTGTTTCATTTTAAAACTGAAATCAAAGTTGAATGTCCTACCAAGCATGCTCAGCTGGAATCAGAAAGGAGAGATTCCTGGGCTGAATAAATCCTACAATTGTTCACAACTGTTCAATCTGTTAAATTCCCATTGTTATCTCAATACTGATAACAAATTAGCAATATTAATTCATTTGCTTGTTTATTGAGCAGATATATATGAAGCATGTACAATGTGCCAGACAGCTTGCGCCAGCTACTAAAAAGGTACGCCAAGGAACCACACAGACTTGATGTCAGCCCCACGGGGCTCAGGCCTCACTTCGGAAGGCAGGCATTGAGCCACTGCACCAATTGAATGGAATCAGAAACCAGGACAAATGCTTGAAGGGGGCAGCAAGGAGACTGGGAGATGAGGACAGACAGACCTGGTTCTAACTGTGGTGACAGGTGCATCCTCCCAGAATGTGAAAGTTGTGCTGCAACCTGAGAGAGGAGCAGGAAAGCAGCAGAGGAGTCCTCAAGGCAGAGACAAGCTTGACGGGCTCTAGAGACCGGATGGGGTTGGAGGGCAGGGAGTGTGGGGGGTCTGGTGGGGCCAGCCCAGGGTCCCAGTCACCTTGACCACAACGGGATCCGCCAACAGTGTTTAAAGAAAGGAAGCAGTGATGGGAACGGTAATGTGATCAGTCTTGGGTTTGAGAAAGATTGCTTTATGTCCTTTTCTACAAAAAAGGATTGACTGAGCTACTCTTAGACGGGTTCTGTGTTACGCTAACACTGTGCAAATGAATGACCTAGATCTGCTTGTCTCAATGTGAGCCAATTTCATAAACAAAATGTTGAACTTTTGAAAGTTTGCAGTTGCAGAAAGATATAGGATAATTCTATTTACATATATTTTAAACATCAAAAAACATGGATGTCTTATGGAAGTGTAAAAACAGAGAAAGGAAAGCCAGGCATGGATTTGTGTGTATGATCACTTCTGAAGAGGAGGTTGGGGAGAGGACCACAGGGCTTCCAGTGTCTCTGTTCACACCACAGACTATATCAATTGGGTTCCTTTGTTTTTCTGAGAGATAGGGTCTCACTATGTTGCCCAGGCTGTCTGGAACTCCCGGACTCCAGTGATCCTCCTGCGTCAGCCTCCTAAAGTGCTGAGATTACAGGAGTGAGGCACCACCCCTGGTCTCATCTGGTTTCTTACAAAAAAAACAAAAAATATTTGAAGACTAAATGGCAAAATGATAACATATATTAAACCTTAGTGGGATATATGAGTGTTTCTTTTTTTGCATTATGATGTTTGAAATAATTTACAATTTAAAATGTTATGCCATATGTTTAAATAGCTACCATTATTTATCAATTAAGTAATCTAGCCTGCTAATAAAAGCAAATGCAAACCATACAATCTTAAACACACCTAAGTAAAGTTAATCGCCAGGTAATAATGCTCACTTTACTTCAGTATTCTTCATGCTTGTGCCGCTGAGTAACTCACTCAGTTACTAAAAGTTTCAGCCAAGCGGAAATACATGACTCTAAGAACTCGTGTTGTGGCGTTTTAAAGTTCTGAGCTGTGGGTTTCGTAAAGAGAGACTTGTCCAAGATGACAAACAACTTCTGGCAGAGTTGGATATAGAACGGATTCCCAAACTCCGCCTTTTCTAATAATCTCCTGCGTTTATTTGAATCATCGGTATAAACTGAAAAGAGGGCAGAAACTCCTCTCTCCCACTTCCTTTTCATGTTTTGTTTAAGATTTGACGGAGTCCCGACGCTGCTGCACCTGCATCATCAAAAGTATCAGCAGGATTCTCAAAAGTAGGATGTTATTCAGCTTGTACTTGCTACTCGGACTCCATAATTGGGGAACAATGACAAAGTGCTGCTTTAGGTCCAGGGAAAGAACCTGAGATCCCCAAGGCAAGCACTCCTCGGGCAACCCCAAACCAGCCAGGTGACTGTGTGCAAAAGGAAGGAAGGCTGACGACGTGAGAATTGATTTGTCACTGTTACTGATATTGTAGCTACTATTTTTGATGCAGAAATCAAGACTTGTGGCCTGTCATGTAAGAGTGCAGTTATGTGAGCAGGAAGAGACAGTTTCATGTCCAGATGGTCCTGCGATTGCCAGGCAGGAGTGTGGATGCAAAACTGACGTGTCTATAATTATACCTGAGACTGAATGGGAGCAACCTGATGTTATCACTTGTTCTTTGCAAACTCTTTTAATGTCTGACTAAATATGGTTTACAGATGAAGGCTGTCGACATACTGGTTTTTATTTCATTGTGTCTTAGAGACAAGGTCTCACTCTGTCAACGCAGGCTGGAGTACTGGGGTGCAATCATGGCTCACTGCAGCCTGGGACTCCTGGCCTTCAGCAAAGCCCCTACCTCAGCCTCCCAGAGCACTGGGATTCGCAGGCATGAACCAATGCACCTGGCCAACAAATTTTTATTTCAGTTTTCTCTAAAATGCAGGTTTGAAGTTAACATCTGTGGTGTGTTCAGGGTGAGATGAGAGGACAGTACAGTCTCACAAAGGTGATTATTTAAGAAAACAAGGATCCCACCTTGGCAAACACCGCAGGTCACCCAGGTTGGACCCTGAGCAGGCTGCTGTGCATGGCTTGCCAGGCGCCAGGACAGGCCTTGCTGTGGAAAAGCATCTCCCTGGGAGACTGTCCAGTGTTCAGAATACCCTAGGGGAAACCCCTAAGTACACAAGAGACAGTTTCAGAGGAATAAAGCCAGGTGGCACGGGTGTAGGCCAGGTCTGGCAGGCTGCCTCTGCAGAGAAGCACAGCACAGCCTGATCTTTGCTCTGATGACCTCCTGGTAGCTCACCCTCTCCAAGGTTTGTGTGGGCTCCACCAGTGGACACCTCATGAGGGCCAGGGCACCTGAGGCGCCCCCCTATAAGAGCTCTGCCTTCTCCTGCCAGGTCACCTGAATTCAGTCATTGGCCATCTTCTTTGGGGGTTGCCGGTGAGCCGCCTCCCACTCTACTGGCCCTTGGCAACAGGAGTTCCTACAGAAGGGCTTTTGATTTTGTATAGGGGCTTCCAAGGACACAGGGCATACAGTGGATGCCACTTAGAGCATGAGAACGTGATACCTGATCAAACTGCCACGCCATTACACCCTGATTCAAAAGTGCATGGCGATTCAGGCTGTGAAAGACCCTTACATTGAGCTTTGCAAACAGAGACCCTTTCAGTTAAGAGCCGAGAAGGCCACACAGCAGCAACATGGCCTGAAATGAACATCGCCTTAGGCGGGGGTTCGTTTCCAGTGATAGGCTACCGTTTATGCTTAATAATATGAGATTTTACTGCAGGAGATGCCACTAAACTCATCACAGTTTGTTTCAAAAGTCTTCCAGTTCTGCCCAGATGCTCTGACTTCCTGTGCTAATTTTCTTGTATTTTTAGTAGAGACGGGGTTTCACCATGTTGAGCCAGGCTGGTCTCGAACTCCTGACCTCAAGTGATCTGCCTGCCTCAGCCTTCCAAAGTGCTAGGATTACAGGCATGAGTCACCGCACCTGGCCTAAGAGTGTTTTTTTTAAAAGACGATTAACATACATATGGGAAAATTCTGAGTAAAGCACATTTCTGTTCACAATGTGGGTGGGCCTTGTCCAGTTAGTCAAAGCCTTCAGAGAAAAAGACTGAGGTGCCCCGAGGAAGAGTCTGCAATGCCAGCATTCCCTGGGTCTCCAGACTGAGGCTTGCCCTGCAGATCTCAGACTCACACCGCCACCATCCAATGAGCCAGTTTCTTCAGTCTTGCTCTAGTCTCTCTCACACATGTAGACACACACACGCGTGCACACAAATGTACCCGGTTGTGTCTGTTTCCCTGGAGAACGCTGACCAGCACGAGGGCCTACAGTGGCTCTCCTGTGCCTGCCCAGGGCTGTACACTGGGAGCTTGGGGCGGGTCTCTCATCACTCTGGAGCACCAGCCTTTGCATAAGAGGAAGGACTAGGGCCCAGGGAAGCACTTTCACACATGACTTTAATGATGACTTCCTGGAGCCCGAGTCTGATGCCACAACAGGATTAGATTTGGGGATCATCATGGCCTTTTTATGAGGAAGAAACATGACCTTAGTGGACGGAGCAGATTCTATTTTCCAAAGACGCCTTTCGGATGCGCCCCGCTGGGCACACCCTTCCTGCCCAGTGAGATTCCCCTCCACTCACAGCTGGGACCCGGTTCCCTCCCCTTCTATGTGGCAGGCCCGGGACTGAGGAGGAAGCAACACAACGCAACCTCCAAGCCTCGTGAGAAACGTGACTTGGTTCCACCTGGCTGATTTCTCAGGTCACAGTCCGTGGCGACCCTGACTCAGCACACGGGGAGTCCACTGCATTGTGCCTGCCACGCTGGAGTGAGTACACAGATGGCCACAGAGTCACAGGAGAGTCCCTGAGGGGCCCCTGCTGTGCCAGCCTCGAGTATGTGAATCCTCCTGGAGCAAGACTCAGGCTTGGTCTTCAAGCTTCACATCTGGTGCTGAGTGGCACCAAGGTGAGCTGTGGCCAGTGAGACTGCAGACGTACAAGCAAACTGAATGCTATTGCTACTCATACGGGAACAGGAAAACAAACACCACATGTTCCCACTCATAAGTGGGAGCTGAACAAGGAGAACACATGGACACAGGGAGGGGAACAACACACACCAGAGTCTGTTGCAGGCAGCAGAGGGAGAGCATCAGGGTAACTAGCTAATGCATGCTGGGCTTAATACCTAGGTGATGGGTTGATAGGTTTAGCAAACCACCATGGCACTTGTTTACCTGTGTAACAAACCTGCACCTCCCACACATGTACCCCAGAACTTAAAATATAAATAAATAACAAATGCTATTGCTTTAAGCCACTAAGTTGTGTGTGGCTTATTGAACAACCATGATAATGGAACGAGGGTCTTGGTATGAATATCCAGAACTGTGGGCTGCATCCTGCAAGAATGAGAAGCTAAGACAGGCCCAGCATTGTAAGAATTTTTAAAAATAATTGCTCTGGGCCAGACGTGGTAGTTCACGCCTGTAATTCCAGCACTTTGGGAGGTCAAGGGGGGAGGATCACTTGAGGCCAGGAGTTCGAGACCAGTCTGGCCAACACGCTGAGATCCCCCATCTCTACTAAAAGCACAAAAAAATTCAGCTGGGTGTGGTGGCAGGCACCTGTAATTCCAGCTGCTCGAGAGACTCAGACATGAGAATCACTTGAACCCGGAAGGCAGAGGTTACAGTGAGCCGAGATGGTGCCACTGTACTCCAGCCTGGATGACAGAGCAAGACTCCATCTCAAAATATAATAATAATACTAATAATTGCTCTGACTGCTATAGGAGGGCCTGATCAAAGAGAGGACATGCAGAGCCCCGCCACAGACTACTGCAGCAGTCCAAGCATGAAATGGAGGTGGCTTGGACAAAGATGGCAGACTTGGTAGAAGCACAGCCATACGTATGTCCCTACGACTCTAAGCCTTTATGAGACAGTAATGATACCAGCTAACATTGGCACCATGGTTTTTCATTTACGGAACATTCTATGTGCATCCTCCTATTTAATGATTTTACTTTAGGACTCAGGAGATCTCCATGCTACAAAATTAATCCATGAGCAACTCTGTCAAGCTCTAAAGCAAGGGTGTCCAATTTTTTCGCTTCCCTGGGCCACATTAGAAGAACTGTCTTGGGTCACACATAAAATAGACTAACACTAATGATAGTTGATGAGCTTAAAAAAATATTACATAATGTTTTAAGAAAGTTAACAAATCTGTGTCACGCTTCATTCAAAGCTGTCCTGGGTCACATGTGGCCCACAGGCCATGGGTTGGAGGAGCTTGCTCTAGCGTGCAAAGCTCCATCAATTTATGAGAAGGAAATGCCACAATTAACTCAGCCGTAAAATCAGGTGACTTTTACTAGGCTCTGCTCCAGCGCCCCTCACTGGCCTCTCCGTGCTCTAGCCCTCACCACAGGGCCTTTGCACACAGTGTTCCTGCCAACCTTCCACTCCTGGGCTCCTGAGCCACGCCTCGCATACTTCAGTTCTCAACTCAAGATTCCTCTCTCAACTCAAGATTCCTCTCTTACGTGATCATGGAAACGTATTCTTCTCCTTCAAAGCACTTGTCTTGATGTGTTATCACCTAAGAATTAACATAATTACATGCTGAATGCTTTTTATTGTATTAAAGTGTCAGCTGCAGACAGCAGGGAACTAAGATGGCTTTACTTGCAATTGTATTCCCAACACCTAGGACTGTGCCTGACCCACAGTGGGGTTGGAGGGGGCATCCATAAATATTCAGGAGAGAAGGAAATTCATGCTAATCCTTTAAACAAAACCCACGTAAGACATGCAACAATTTCTCTTCCCCGAGGCACCATTTATTTCAAAATCATTTCTGGAGGAAACTGGTTGTTGGCAAAAAGTAAACTCCTAAATGTTTTAATTTATTCTTAAAGTTTTTGCTCATTGTTAAATACTTTGCAAATATGTGCTGGGTATCAACACTATAATTTTAGCTTAATTACAATGATTTCAAGAGAAAAAAAAATGAAATCAAGTCCACAATTGACACAATGAGCCCCTGACCTCCACAGAAGGGCAGATACTGCCTTGTCACCAGGGAACATATGCAGAATGACAGGCTGGTTTGTGATCAGGAAAACCCGCTGCTCTCCCAGCACTTCTCAAGCCCACTCAGACATCAGTCCTCCTTGATCACAGCCTTGGATGCAAGGAGGTTTAGAGGCGCTGCAGCTGCCTGAGTGATTCGAGATTTGCAGCAGAGCTACTATTATCGAGCAATCTGTGCTATTGGTATTTAGAAAACACTGAAACATGTGCACAGATGGAGGCATCCTAGCACGGTGAGTCTCTTTGTATCAGCACAGGGACAAAGATGAGCTACCTGTACTGGACACTAAGAGGAGACCTGCTGGGTTCCCACTGCCAATGTTGCTACTTGTACCAAAACATATGGAAACCCCATCGAAGCTGGTTTGTCTTGGCATTTACAAATGATGCGATGACCTCCAAACCACCTTTCCAGATTCTTTCATCATCCCAGGGCAAAGTGCTCTGAGGGTCAAGTTAGGCCCAGATACCAGGAAGACCAGAGGACAACACACACAGTTCTGCTCCCTGGGAATTTCTTTTTCTTTTCTTTTTCTTTTTTTTTTTTTTTTTTGTGACGGAGTCTTGTTCTGTCGCCCAGGTTGGAGTGCAGTGGCACAATCTCAGCTCACAGCAACCTCTGCCTCCCAGGTTCTAGCAATTCTCTGGCCTCAGCCTCCTGACTAGCTGGGATTACAGGTGCACACCACCAGGCCCAGCTAATTTTTGTTATTTTTTTTTTTTAGTAGAGACAGGGTTTCACCATGTTGCCCAGGCTGGTCTCAAACTCCTGAGCTCAGGAAATGCACCCGCCTCAGCCTCCCAAAGTCCTAGGATTACAGGCATGAGCCACCAAGCCAAGCCTGGGAATTTCCTTAGTGATAGTCTCAGAGCCATAACATGTAAGTTTTCTCCCCTCTTCCCAAGCCTAATACTGGCTTAAATACAGTCACGAATGGTTCAGATGCAGACAGGTTCTGAGAAAGGTAGTTAGGTGACTTCATCATTGTGTGAACATCACACGGGGCACTTGCATACACCTAGATGGTGCAACCTGCTATAAACCTGAGCTCTACCGACAGACTCCTGCTCCAGAATGTACACCTGTACACCACAGACAATACTGCAAGCAACTGTAGCACAATGGTGTTTGTGTATCTACACATTTCTAAACACCAAAAAGACACAGGGAAAACAGTGTTATAACCTTTTGGGACCTCCGTCACCTTGGAGGTCTGTAATCGATCCAAACGTGGCTGCGCTACAACTGACTATACTGTAAGCAACATCTTTTAACGAATTTTGTTACATGATTTCTAATGCTATGACCAGCAAAGCTCAAATCTTTTTTATCTCATTACAATTTTTGCTAAATTATGCGAGAATAGGAGCATTGCAATGCAATTACCATAAATTCACAGACATCAGGCGTTGCTGGAGCAAACCTGGAGGCAACAGACCGCTTCCTTGCGTGATGTCAGGAGTGGGGAGGATTATTCTAATAATAGCACATTTATTAGCTCAGGATAAAAGGCTGAAGGGTTCCATTGACATCCATTAAGGGTTCCTAATTGGAGCCTGAGTAACTGCTCCTCAGTGGGAAACGGAGGCGGGCGCTTCGGGGACGGGGCGAACTTTTCACTCAGTGCCTGAAGGGATGGCAGGAACTTCACAATCTGATGGCGCTGGCTTTCGTGGGCTGAGCAGAATAAAGCTCATTGCACGGATTTGTTCCCTTAGTTTCCCTTAGAATAGACACTGGAGTGGGTGGAGCGGGAACATGGTTCTGCAAGACTCTAAAACGGTGGTGGGACTTTGATTAACCCTCTTTCAACGCTCCAAAAGCTGCCCAGCCCGAAAGGAGGGACCCTCGCGGAATCCCGCCCAGACCGCCCGGGGGTCTCCCCCAGCACGTGGGGCGGGGCTAGAGTGCACGCCGGGCTGGACTTCGGGGGAGCCCGCGGCGTCTTCAGGTCCCCAGCGGGTGTCGGGGGACGCGCTGGGGCCCGGGGTGCTGGGGGCTCGCGGAGGCTCCAGGAGAGGATCGCGCGGGGCCGTGGCCGGGACAGCCCCGCACCCCGGGCGCAGCGGCGGAGACCGAGGGCCATGCTCCCTCCTCGTGACCCCGATTCCAGAAGGGACCCCCCCACCACCTCCGGGCAGCCGATCCCCGCGACGTTCCGGGAGCCGAGCCGAGCAGCCCTGGGAGGAGCCCCGCCAGTCCCCACGCGCTGGCTCCGGCTCCGGTTTTGGCTTCCGCTCGGGCTCCAGCGCCGGCGGGGGCGGCAGCGGGACCCTCGGCGGGGGCCGCCCATTGTCCTACAGCGGGGGTCGCCGCGTTCCGGGGGAGGCCGTGGGGAGACCACTCACCGCCGCCCACCCCGCTGCGGGGCAGCGCTGCCTCCTCCCTGCCGGCCTCTCCTCCACCCCCTCCGCTCCGCTCCCCTCAGATCCCGGCCTCCCCTCCAGTTCCCCTCCGCTCCGCTCCCCCTCAAATCCCGGCCTCCCCTCACTCCCCTCCCCTCAGCTCCGCTCCTCTCCCCTCAGATCCCGGCCTCCCCTCTCATCCCCCTCCGGGCCTCCGCCGCCCCCGCTCCCTCCCTCCGCCGCCCCCTCCGACCCGCGCCCTGGGCTCCTTCCTGCTCCTCCCGCCCCTCCCCGCCGCCGCCTCCCCAGGCCCGCCCTACCTCACTGTGGCGCCTCTCAGCCCCCAGCGCCCACCGGGCCCGGGACGCGCAGCCTGGCGGGTGGGCTCCGGCGCATGCGCGCGGCCTCTTCCCGGCACCTGTGGGAGCCGCCGCCCGGCCTTCCCGGCACCTGCGAGCGCGCGCTGCTCCTCCGACCCGCAGCGGGGCGTGGGCGGCGAAGGGGGCGGCGGAGGGAGCGGCGGAGGGGGCGGCGGGCCGGCCTTCCCGGCTCTCCAGGCCGCGCTGAGCCCGCGCTCCAGCTCCCGGCTCCGAGGGGCGCGCGGGGCGGGCGGCGGGCGGGAGCGGGGCGCGTGCACACGGGGCGGTCTCGGGCGCGCGCCCCTCGGCCGGGTCCACAAGGGGCTGTGGGTCCCCTCGAGCCTCCCCGCCCCGCTCCTCGCTCGCCTCCCTCCCGGCGCTGAACCCCTTCCGGGTCCGCGGCCCCCGCGCCCACCCGAGCCCGCGCCCACGCGAGGGGCCGCTTCCTGCGAGGAGGCGGGGACAGGTGCCCGCGGGCGCGAAACGGCGGAGTTCCGTGCGCGTATGTTTTTGGTAAAAGTAGACGCGATGCGTTGTTGACATAGTCAGTGGTTAAATCATATTGCCAAATCCTTACAGATTCCTGAATTTTTAAAACTTCACAACACGAAAGTGGACGAAGCGTCGAAGCGTTTTCTCGTATCCAGAAATGTGGCCCCCGCCGCCCACCCCGGGCCCTGCGGCGCAGACGGGGCTCGGGCGGCGGGGACGAAGCTCGGAGCGCAGGGAGTTCCTCCCTCCCCCGGCTGCTGTGCCACCGCCAGCAGCTGCTCCCAGCCTGAGTTCTAATTAACACTGGAACCCTGCTGGTAAATGCTGTTTTTAATGGTTTTGTGCAAATTAATGACGAAGAGATTTCCATAAGCACGGAGAGCTGGAGCCTTTACTTTCTCTTTTTCTTTTTTTAAATTTTTGCTTCTGTCAGTCTTTGCCAGTTTCATGCTGTATCTACATAATGAGCCCTTCCGATTCCAGCACCAAAGCCCAGGCCCCGAAAACGTCTTTAAAACCCTTTCACTCAGTTGCCAGAAAGAGTAGGACCAGCCGTCAGTACCTGAATTACAGGAGGCCGAAACTGAGCGAGCTACTGGGATTTTTGAAAACGGAAAACTTCCGTTAACTGTCGCAGAAACAGACCCGTTTGGGGGGGGGGGGGGGGGGGCAAAATAATTGCCATGCTGCTCCATTTTCATTTTGTTCAATTTACTCCAAAAATGTTTCAAACTCTACTGGGATCTTCCTAGTGCATCTCCATTTCCCTTTGGCTGCAGAATAATCCTTTTTAAATTTTTTTTTAAGAGATGGAGTCTCACTCTGTCGCCCAGGCTGGAGTGCAATGGCATGATCACGGCTCACTGTGACCTCTTCCTCCCTGGTTCAAGCAATTCTCCTGCCTCAGCTTCTCGAGTAGCTGGGACTACAGGTGTGCACCACCGCACCCAGCTAATTTTTGTATTTTTAATAGAGTCAGAGTTTCACTGTACATTGGCCAGGCTGGTCTCCATCTCCTGACCTCAAGGATCCGCCCGCCTCAGCATCTCACAGTGCTGAGATTACAAGTGCAGAATACATTGAACTATCCCGATTCTTTTCCAAAGAAAAGTGAGCAGGCTGACAAGAGTATCACCTGACTTTCCTGCCGCCCTGGGGTTGGGCCCCCAAAAGCCCAGGAGGTCACCTACGTCCCAGGTGTTTTGAACATGCAAGTTCCACAGCATCTTGTCTGCTATCCTGCCAGCGTCCGGAGACCTGGGAATAGGTTATAGCCCCCATGGAGTTTTACAAGCTTGGCATACACTAGGTTCTCAAGAAATACTGAATTAATGAAAAAAATTAATGAAGTAACTTAAAGCATCCATCCAAACCCCACACCATCCAGAAGAGAAGTCATCTGTGGGAGTCCCATATTATTCTTACTTTAGATATTTATTTTAGAAATGGACTGTAGGCCCAACATGGTCAATGAAACTTGCAGAGGAACATTTCATGTCTTTAGTTAATTCTTAGTAACTACAGGGGCTTCTCAGTTCCTGAAATTGAACTGGGTCGTATATACTGTCAGTAAGAAGGGGGACCCGTCTTACAGCTATTTCCAGAGTAATACTATCTTACGATGTGAATTTTCCCCTGCTCAGAAGAACCTGATCTGCATGGTAGCCTCGGAGCATGCAAATATTTCAACATGCAAAACCACCCTAAAAATATAAGCGAAACTTACAGAATTGTCCAGGGCACGGTGGTTTACTGGCCCCCAAAGCTGGATTACATCAAACTGGGCTCCAGGCTAGGAGGACTCTGAACCGAATTTGTAGACAGCCCGCCTTGGAGTTCAACAGATGGGACCTCAGACACCAGCCTCACCATCTGCAAGGCTTGTGATTTGGAACCAGATATTTGGCCTCTCTGTGCTCCAGGGGAGACACGATTGCATCTACCTGCGAGGACTGAAGGAGATGATCCGTGCAACTCACTCAGGATACTGGATCTTAAGCCGAGGGAGGACTCACATTCATCACCTCTGATTCTATCACGGCCCTCGCAGTGACTTAGCAAACGTTTCTTACTCTCCAGCTCTGCTGCCCTGTTAGGGTGCTGCATGTAGTTTTTCAACATGCGCTAGCACTAGACAACAGATAATTTCCCAGATGCTTATCCCATAGGAGTTCATGTGTTCCTCCCCCACAGCCAATAAAGCTGTTAAATCCCAATAGCTGTCAGGAATGGAGCCAATTGCTATAAAGTACTTCCAGGTTCTTGGCATGAAAAAATAATTAGAATACATATGTTGGGTTTGAAACAATACTCATGGTTCATGTAAAAATTATATCCATGTTGTACAGACGTCAAGTCATGGCCACGACACTCCCTTAGATGAACCTTACCTGCCTTGGTGCTCCCTCGGCTCTGACGAACTGTGTACTATTGCGGTTTTCTCACCAGCTGCTGCTTAAATAGTGTGACGCTCCTTCCTTATGTCAGTCTCTCCACCTGTGTTACCAGCCAGCGCCTAAGACCCTCTTATTCAGGAGATACTGTGCTCCTAAGTCCTCCAAAATATCGTCGACTATTGACTATCAATAGCACACATTTGTGCTAAGCGTATCATTCCCCAAATTATATTTCATTCTGTTTTTCTGAAACAGAGTTTCACTCTTGTTGCCCAGGCTAGAGTGTGGTGGTGCCATCTTGGCTTACCGCAACCTCCGCCTCCTGGGTTCAAGTCATTCTCCTGCCTCAGCCTCCCGAGTAACTGGGATCACAGGCATGCGCCACCATGCCTGGCTAATTTTTGTATTTTTAGCAGAGACAGGGTTTCACCACATTGCCCCAGGGTGTTTTTTAAACTCATAACCTCAGGTGATCCACCCACCTCGGCTTCCCAAAATGCTGGGATTACAGGCGTGAGCCACCGCGCCCAGCTCCCACATTTTAAATTACAGACATTCCTAGGTTTAAAATGATACCCTAATTGTCCTGATTTTATAGGAAAACAGAGGCTACGCTTTTAGGTTCGTACCCCTGGGCCCAGCACTGTGAGGGAAGGAAGCGAAGCTCAGTCATTGTTGAGTAAATGAAGGATGAGGCCCTCTGAGCCTAGACGTCCACTGCTCATCGCCCTTGACTGGCTCTCCCAGGGACTGCAGGGATCTGGGCACGTGCTTCCCCTCAGGTAGACTGCAGACTACCCGGAGGCCACGTGCTCTACAAGTGAATTAACACTGCCGTCCACAAATGGCCAGTATGCTTATCAGTAACCATTTTTCAGAAAAATACAGGAAATAAGATGGCGATCATTACTTTAAAATCGTTTCAAAGTATCTATTAATAATGCTAGAGCAAGTTATCTGCAATTTAAAATATTTTTCAGGGCTGGGCGCAGTGACTCACACCTGTGGTCCCAGCACTTTAGGAGTCTGAGGCAGGCAGATTGCTTGAGCCTAGGAGTTGGAGACCAGCCTGGGCAACATGGTGAAACCCTGTCTCCACGAAAATACCAAAAATTAGCCAGGTGTGCTAGCATGCACCTGTAGTCGCCGCTACTCAGGAAGCCAAAGTGAGAGGATTGCTTCAGCCTGGGAGGTCTAGGCTGCAGGGAGCCAGGATTACGTCACCACACTGCAGCCTGAGCAACACGGTGAAACCCTGTCTCAAATACATATACATATTCAAAGTATCTATTAATAATGTTAGAAAAAGTTGTCTACAATTTCCACATATATATTCATGATATATCTATATGTGGTCTATCTACGTTTCCAAAAAATACCAGGCGGTAGTGACTATTTCCATTTCTCATTTGAGGAAACAACATTCAAAGAGGTCAGTGTAGCTCGTTTGGGGCACGTCCCTTTTTCGTGAGGCAGAGCTGGGGCTCAGATCCTGTGTAACTCAGGACGCTTGCTCACAGCAGTCGCCGCAGACAACTGCTCTCCAGAGGGGCAAACAGATCCATGCCACAGAACGCACTTCATACACCAGGAATCCGTGTGCTAAAAATAACTAAAATTGGCATCCCAGGACACGTTATAGCTTAATTTCACCACATGGGTTTCCATCCCAATCCTGAAAATATCTCGTATTGTGAGTTAAAAGTTAACCTCAGAGTGTAAATGTCCCATTGTACATACCTCTTGAACTTGTCTGCTCTCCCTAAATGGCAGGAACCCCAAGTTCGAGGTCAGCGATGGAGGGGGGGATGTGGCCTATGGCTGGTACAGCCCAAGAACTGGGGGGGAAGTGGCCGGAGTTGGCCTTCCTGCCAGCGAGGTGGTACCTCCATGGTGGGGGGGTGCATCCTGTTGTCACACAGATTGGTTCTAAACCAGGCTGCTATCACTAGAAAGAGTATTAGCTGTTGCTTTGATGTTGTGCAAGGCGCAAAAGGACAAAAACCCAAGTAAAAGTGTATCTGTGATGTTTCTGATCCCACTGCTGGTAATACAGTGACTGCAAACAGATTCCGTTTTCAAGTCATTAGCTACTAAGAATAGGTATAAATAATACACCCTCACATGTACAAATCCACTAGGACCTTTTGTCAAATAACATATTCTTGTGAACCACAATTTAAAGATTGTTAAGGGTTGAATCGTGTCCTGAAGAACAAGCTCCACTGAAGTCCTCAGCCTGGTCCCTCGGAATGTGACTATTTGGAAGAGGGCCGTTTACATAGGTGACTGAGTTCGCGTGAGTTCGTTGGGGGTGGGCCCTCGTCCAGCGTGAGTGGTGCCCTTACAGGAAGTGAAAATGTAGATGCAGTGGAGACACACAGAGAAAGAAGATGGCGTGGAGGTATGCAAGTAGGAGGGGGCTGCGGGGGAGGTGGGGATTGCAGTGATGACCTGCCAGCCATGAAGCGTGGGGGAGGGTTCCTGTCCACACTGGCAACTGGAAGAGACTCGAGGCCTCCTCTCCTAGGGCCTTCAAGACAGTGTGGCTCTGCTGATGTCTTAATCATGGGCATCTGGCCTCCAGAGCTGCAGAAATCTGCCTCTGTGGTTTGCAGACCCCATCCCCACCCTGCCCCCGGCATGTGGTATTTTGTTACAGCAGCACCAGGTCACTCATCCCAGCGGTTGTGTCTCCTCCATACAGGCAGGGCTTTCCAGGCTGTCGGGAGTGGTGTGCAGCTTATGATTTTAAAGTTTTCAATCCCTTATAGACTGACAGCATTTCAATTTACAATACAAATAAAAATGTTAAAAGACATACAGAGTACAAAGCCATCACCTTAGTGTCAGGTTAAACAGGCACAGAATCATGCTGTCAAACTGGTTCGCAACTGTCTAAACACTGCTCTCAGTGACAGTACTGGTGGCGATGTTGGTACACAACAACTTTTTTTTTTCTGATACGGAATCTTGCTCTGTCGCCCAGGCTGGAGTGGTGTAGTGGCGTGATCTGGGCTCATTGCAGCCTCTGCCTCCCGGGTTCAAGCAATTCTCCTGCCCTCAGCCTCCCTATTAGCTAGGAATATAGGTGCATGCCACCATGCCCAGTAGAGATGGAGTTTCACCATGTTAGCCAGGATGGTCTGAATCTCCTGACCTTGTGATCCCCCCTGCCTCGGCCTCCCAAACTGCTGTGATTACAGGTGTGAGCCACCGTGCATGGCCATATCCAACTTTCTAAATGCTGCTCTCAGTTTTAGCACTTGTGGCAATGTTGGTCCTCCTGGAGGGTCCATAGCCCTCACTTTGGAGCAGCACGGCTGGGGGCATCGGGTGACGCCTAAGCAATCGACTGGTCCCGGAGAAACACAGTGCTCATCTATGCCCTGGCAAAGGCCTCACCATGCCAGGTGGGCACAGCTGGAGTGGCCCCTAGACTCAGGTTTTCCAAACAAAGTCTTCCGGCAGAATTAGGCAACACACTTGGGAAAAAGTAGTTCTGGGGTACAAATGTTTGAAAATGGCTTTAAACTATTTCCGTAAATATGAGGACATCTAACCGCTTGACCAAACAGATCTCGATGTCTTCTGACCAGGCTGACTAATCTCTCCTTCCGGCTACTGTCTGGGATTAAAATGCTAGTTTGCAGGGTGCCAGAAAATCACTTTACAAAACACTCACAGTAAAACTTGGATGGCCTCTCTGTTTAACACCCCAGGCCTTTCAGGATGTGGGAATGCTCGGGGTTGTGTACTTAGGAGATTGAGGACACTGATTATCTGTAGAGCTTCTGCTGGGGCACCCTGGGAGGGAGGTCAGCTGCCTGCTCAGCGGCATGGGGCTGGGTCACAGGGGAGTGGACAGCCCCCGGACCTTCCTCCCTGGCCGCCCTCCCCCAGCTCCTAGGGTGTGTGTTCTGCAGCAGCCACAGAAGGTGCGGCCAGAGAGGAGGAGGAGGAGGAGGGGGTGACCATAGAGCCTCTCCCAGCTCCAACTGGCTTCGTGGTCCCTGCAACCCTGAAGCCCCCACACCGTCCTGAGAGCCCCTGGTCCTGGCATCCCAGGCGGGAGCTCTGGCAGCTGCAGAGGAGAGGATTTGGAGGAGACCAGGTCAGAGTGGGGTCGGCAGGACCTTCCCCGCCCTGCGCGCTTCCTCAGAAGGCTTTGTCCTCTTCTGGGCTGCCCCTAGCTGCTCAGCGGCCCACAGCTTTGGTGGGTTCTTTACTGGAAAGAACCTGTCATCCTCAAATTGCCTTGGCCTCCACCTTCCAGCGGAATCTGCTGTGATCAAAACTCCTGTGTCCAAATTTTAACACACCAGAGTGTCTCCAAGAAGTCGCCTCCTGTACCGGGGTCCCACCACAGAGAGCTGAGATGGGAACTGGATTCTGGGCCCTAGGGAACCACAGACTGGGAGCTCGGGGCGGCAATGTTGGGGGTGCCTGTTGGAATGGATGGCTTTCAGGTAACTCTTCAGCCAGAGCACCGTGCTGAGGATGGTGAGCAGCAGGCAGGTGGCTCTGTCTGGCCTCGGAGGAGCCGCAGCAGCTCTGATCCTCACAGAGACCTGGTGCCGCAGCTCAACCCTGTGCGTCTTGGGTGTCATCTCTTCCTATGGAAAGAAGTTATTTTTTAATCTACAGGAATGTATGTGTTCCCGTGGCTGCTGTCACAAATCAACAGAAAAGCAGTAGCTTCACAACACAGATTTGTCATCTGACAGTTTTGGGGACAGAATTTTGCCATGGATCTCACAGGACTAATATCCTGGAATTGTAGCTCCCATAATTCCCACATGTCATAGAAGGGACCCAGTGGGAGGTATTTGAATCATGGGGTGCGTCTTTCCCATTCTGTTCTCAGTGATCCTGAATAAGTTTCAGGAAATCCAATGGATGTATAAAGGGCAGTTCCCCTGCACAGGCTCTCTCGCCTGCCGCCATGTAAGACGTGCCTTTGCTCCTCGTGATGGTGAGGCCATGATCGTGAGGCCTCCCAGCCATGTGGAACTTGTGAGTCCATTAAAACTCTTTTCTTTATAAATTACCCAGTCTTGTATATTTCTTCATAGCAGGATGAAAATGGACCAATATAATCTATCTGTCTCTTTCTCTCCCTTTTTGTGTCTATATCTTTGTCTATCTCTGTCTCTCTCTGTTTTTTTATCTCTTTGTCTTTCTGTCTCTCTCTGTCTCTCTGTTTCTCTCTCAGTCTGTCTCTATCTCTGTCTCTGTCTCTCCTCTGCTTCCATTCTCACATTTTCTGTCTACGTCTCTGCCTGTCTATGTCTCTGTCTCTGTCTCTCTCTCTCTTCTGTGTCCCCCTCTGCCACCTCCTTCTCCATCTCTGCCTCCCTCTTCACAGACCCCTCTGATCATGCTGGGCCAGCCCAGGCAGTCCAGGGTCATCTCATCTCAGGATCCTGAGCTTGGCCACACCTGCAAAGTCCCTCTGCCACATAAAGCCACATATGCACTGCATCCAGGAAGAAGGATGTGGACATCCGTGGGGACCGCTGCCCAGCCCAGGACACTGAAGAGAGGGGAGGGTGTTCAGAAAGAAGCAGAACCCCACAGACAGGACTGCATCTTAGGTCAGAGCCCAGCAGCCTTGCTCCTTTCCAAGACCCAACTCCTGCTCAGAGCCAACCCACTCACTGCAAGCAAGCAGTACACATTTGTTGAAAAATTGAAACCATCTAAGCAAGGAGTGAGGAAATCACGGGGATAATCAGAGCAATTGAGGCCCATAGGGATGCATGACTGAGACGGGGGTCCAGGGAAATGGTTATTAAGTAGGAGCTCCTGCCTACCATCCACAGATGACACACAGACACCTTCCCATCCATGATTCATTCACATCTCCTACCAGCTGCGTGAGGCAGCTGACACTGGCTCCGTTTAAACAGACGCAGCAAATTAGCCCAAGTAGCTGTCAGTCCAAGTTAAAGTTTGGATTTCAGGGCCTGTGTTCTTCATCACTCATTTGCGTTTCTGAAAAGTGAGACGAATAAAGTTTCAGAACGACAAACACTACTCTTCATGCCCCAGGACGGCAGTCTCTGAGTGATTCCTGTTCACACGGGGGACGCAGCCATGGGCGTGCCTGTCCTGGAAGCTCACAGCCGAGACGGGCAACCATGGACCCACGGATCCTGGAACCGGGGGTGAAGAATCCCCATCTAAAGCCTGCGCCTCCTCCCGGAAATCAAGAGGGGGGCTGTTGTAAACTTTGAGTATGTGAAAAACCAAGCCCAAATTTACCATTTGTGCGAGTCAGATGTACATATGTTGAATGTGCTGAAAATAAGGTAAACTAAAATATCTCCTGCCACCAGGAATTGTTCTGTCCTGGCTGAGTGTGGACCCAAATCCCTTTAGGCTATGAATTCACTGTTGGGTTTGGCTTAGAGATGAATGAATGTGAGAGTGTTCACATATGGGCTAATTGGCACTGCTAACTCCTGCTAGTCTGCGTGAGAATTCCATTTCATGACCTAAAGAAGAAACTTGTAAAAATTCAAATTAGACTAAGCGCTAAGCAAGGCAGGAACGCTGAGAACGGGGGAGATGTCAGAGAGAACGGAGGGTCGTCAGAGAGAACGGGGACGTCGGAGAGAACGGGGACATCGGAGAGAACGGGGACGTCGGAGAGAACGGGGGACGTCAGAGAGAACGGGGGACGTCAGAGAGAACGGGGGATGTCAGAGAGAAGAGGGGATGTAGTGAGAACGGGGGAATGTCAGTGAGAATGAGGGACATCAGAGACAACGGGGACGTCAGAGAGAATGGGGGTCGTCAGAGACAACAGGGATGTTAGTGAGAACGGGGGGACGTCAGAGAGAACGGGATGTTAGTGAGAACGGGGGGATATCAGTGAGAATGAGGGACATCAGAGAGAATGGGGGGACATCAGTGAGAACGGGAGAACATTAGAAAGAATGGCGGACATTAGAGAGAATGGGGGACATTAGAATGGGGGACATTAGAGAGAACAGTTGGCCATGTGGCGTCTACACAGGGTACCTTCTTGGAACCACAACATACAGAACCCTCTGGAACTCAGGCTGCCAGCTCTTTGGCACTGGAAGGCAGCTTTCCAGCCAACAAGCCAGGCTTTGTCAGGACATTAGAATGAAGGGGGATGTCAGAGAGAATGGGGACGTTAGTGAGAATGGGGACATCAGTGAGAACAGGGGGACGTCAGAAACCAGAGCAGGACCCCACATGGTGGCAACAAAGGGAAACCAAGTCGTTAATTTTTGGGAGGAAGACGGTGAAAACAAATCGTTCCTTACTTAACCGACTGGCCGGGGTCTTCCAGTCTCTGTGCCATCGGAGTCTGGGGCTGTTCCAGGCACTGCAGGACACGTGGGGCATCTGTGAGGCATCCGTGGTCTCTACACATGGATACCTGATGTCCACCCTTCCCCCAACCTATCCCTGTGAGTTTTGACAACCAAAGTGTCTCCCAACATTGCCGAATATCCCTTGGTTGCCGGGGGCGGGGTGGAAATTGCCCCTGGGTGAGATCCACTGAACTGGAGATGGAACAGGAGATGGAACGGGACTCTCATATGTTAGCACCAAAAAAATAATAATAATATTTTTTTTTCATGAGCAGAAGAAAATCAACTCAAGCCCTTGGTTGCTAACAAGAGCAGCCCCCCCACCTTACTTTCTCTCAGCTTTGTTTCTCCAGCCTGTGCCTTGCACATGTGATCCGAGTGGTTGGACTCTGGACCAGCCTGTGGGTATCGAGGGGAATGGTGCCTTCTGGGTTGCCCTGATTCTTACACCATGGCATCCGAAGCCACCTCCAGCACTGTGTCCAAAGACCGTGTCCCAGAGGCCCAGCAGGGCAGGATGGACTGCCGGCCAAAGGCGCACACAGGTGCCTCCTCTGCATAGCAGGCCTGCCCTACCCCTGGCCTCCTCCGCCCCAACCCCCACCCCCACCACAGAGCTTCTGGCTTTTGCCATCGATGGTCAAGCATCATTCTAGAAGCCTCAAAACGGCCCCATCTCTTCTTTATCCTTGGAAAAGGCGGTTCTGCCACAGTTGGCCATGTGCCATCTACACAGGGTGCCTGCTGTACAGAACCCTCTGGAACTCAGAGGCTGCCGGCTCTTGGCACTGGAGGGCGGCTTTCCAGCCAGCAAGCCAGGCTTTGTCACCACCACTTACAGTACTCAGGCGGGAAAAGCCCCCGCTTGGCACCAGGGCACGGATTCCTGTGGGCGGCTTTGTTTGGTTTCTGCTTCCAGCCCTTTTGTTTGCTGTGCGTCCAGGCTGGGCTCCAGGCCGTGTGGTTAACGGTCCTGGCTGAGCCTAGCGCTTTCAAGGGCCTGAGTCTTACCACCCCTTTACTCTACGGTCCCAACCCCATCATCCTGACTCGGGTCAATTCTGGTAACGAGCGTGGCCGAGTGCCCCAGAGCCAGGCTGCTCGACCCAGCAGGAGAGAAGCTCCTACCGCTGTGGCCAAGTAGCCCATGGCGAGACTTCCACACATGGAGCCACGGTGTGCTTGTCTGCAAGACGGGAGTAAACGACACCTCGCATCAAGTAGGGCCGTGCTCAGAAATGCGCTGATCACGGGGGAAGGAGCTGCAGCGGCCAGCGCGCCTGAGGGGACATGCACCTTGCGTCAGCGCTGTCACCCTCACTCTGCAGAGGAAGGAGGCAGCTCCTGACCCTCATCTGACAGCTGACAGTGAGAAAACCAAAGAGCACGGACTTTCCGTTCCTGCCCCGGCTCTGCTGCTTTCTAACCCGGAGCCCAGCACTTGGCGAATTTTTGTTAGAAACAGCAGAAGCCATCGGACGCAGGCCGGGGAGGCGAGGTAGGCACCGGGGGACCCCGCGGGGAGCAAGATGGTGTTTTCAGCCGCCAGAGGCGGTGTCCACAGCGGCACATGGGCAGCCCTCCCCGCAGCAGCACATGGGCAGCCCTCCCCCGCAGCAGCACATGGGCAGCCCTCCCCCGCAGCAGCCCAGGACGCCCGTGTTCACGGCCCTGTTCCAAGAGTCAGTTCTTCTCCAAGCCCCTTGAAAGAGCCAGTGGAGCCTGGAGCTTCCCACCTGAGTGCTCACTGCCCAAGCAGGGCCGGAGGGGCCTGGCGGGGAGCACCGTTTCCTGCCCAATACCAACCTGGCTGGTACTGGGCTGGTCTTACCAGGAAATGACGCCAAATTGAAGGGCCCACAAGGCTCTCTGTTGCTGGCAGGCTGGACGCTCAGCGGGGTCTTAGCAAGGCCAGCCTTGGTGCCAGAGAGCCCGTGTTACTGGGCCAGGGGCACACCCCACCCCACCGCAGTGGTCCTTCTCTTCCCACACCCATTGCACAAACCCTGTCTGGCCAGCAGCCCCAGACAGACCACTGTGCTCACCCTGTGGTCTGGGGCTTTCTCTCTGGGGGGCATTCACACAGAGACACAGGCTTTTGGTCATCCTCCTTCCAAGGGGGAAAGCCGAGTGCCCCATGTGCAGCTGCCCTGTGTGGAGGAGTGTCCTCCACAGCTTTCTGCAGGGTCATCCCTGCAGAGGACTTGATAGCCAGGGCCACAGTCCATGCAGCCAGGACCAGGGTGTCCCTGTGCTCTCCCAGGGCCCAACTGCTGCAGGGCACTGTGCGTGGCTGGGTGTGGACGGGTGGTACAATGGATGCTCTCAGAGCCACCTGCTCCTGCGTTTTACTTCACTTTCTGAACCTACTCGGTGCTGTCCCTAATGTATCATATCCACCCCAGCCCGCAACTCATCCGTCTCATAACAGAGTTCCATGGGCAGCTTAGCTAAGAGTCAGCATCTGTTCTGGGCTGCAGGTTCATGTCCTCCAAATTAACATGCCGAAGCCCTAATTCCCAGTGTGATGAGCTCTGGGAGGGGTTGAGGTCAGGAGGGTGGGGCCCTCATGATGGGTTCGTGTCTTTGTAAGAGAACTTGCCTCCTCTCCCCCATGAAAGGACATGGTGAGAAGCTGGCTGGCTGCAGGCCAGGAAGGGGCCCTTGCCACGACCCAGCCTTGTGGGCACCCTGATCTGACTTGGCCTCCAGCACAGCGAGAAATCAATGTGGGTAAGGCTGCCCAGTCCATGGCGGTTTGTTCTGCAGCCTGCACTGAGACAGTGACCTCTGTATGGATTCTGGCACCCAATTTTGACTAGGCCCAGTACCACCCAAGCTTCATTTTTCAGGTGGGGGTAACGGCCTGGCTCCGCAGCTGCTGGAGTCGTGCTGTTATAGCAATGTCTCAGCACGGTCACATGCGCATCATCGTGAGGCCGGGCAAGGCACCCCTGCTGCAGAAGTGGCTTAGCAGGCTTGCCCTCGCTCTTGGCCCCATTCAAAACTGCCAGCCTTAGAGGCTCCCCAGAAATGAGCTGGAGCAGTCTTCCCACATGTAGTATGTGCTGTGTCCAAAATCCAGAGGTCCCCCAGTCTCTCCTCTCCAGAATGGAATGGAACGTGGGGTACGGTTTGTCTGTTACCTCATAGGGTGTGTCAGAGTGTGCTCAGATGCTGAAGGCCCAAAAGCTTCAGTGCTGTGGCAGGCCTCCGATATCGTCTAGGGACCGTGACTGGAGAGGCTACCTGGTCACGCTGCAGGACCCCACCACTACTTCCACGACAGCCTGGTGTCTGCAGTAGTCAATTCCATGAATTGCATGGGAACTTGTGAGCACTAGAATTTTGTCATCCTTCAAGCTTCTGATGGCGGCTCTGATCTCTGCACTTCCTCCAGGAAGGCAGGATGGATTTACTAATTTGGGAGGAATGGGGAGTGGGGTTCAGAACCTTCTAATTGAGAGTTCGTAATTCAGTGGCTCTGATGTCACAGGTTAATGAACCACTGATGGTTTCTGCCAGCTGCCAGCTCTGTCCATCCCAGTTATACACCTGGAGACCCACAGACCCTGGTGAGATGGACATGGGTCTAACTCCACGCACCACGTGGCTTTCATAAGACCCCTCTATGGCACGAGGTGCTGCTCTGCTTGTCTGCTCAGTGACGACTCAGAGTCTGGACAGTTTCCAAGGTTGGCTCTTTCCCGTTACCACTGCAACCTTCCCAGCACATGGATGCAGGTCCCTTTGGGGAAGATTGGCCACATATGCCATGTATGCCAGTCCTGCGGTTAGGGTCCTTCCTCAGGTGAACCTGACCTCCCTTCAGTCGATGAGCTCCCAGTCTGTGAGCTCACTCACATGTGGGACCTGGACCACAGCCTGCTGGTTTTTGTTGATTGCTGACCAAGGTCTTTTGGTGCCTTCCTGTCTCTGTTCAGGCTGCTGTGATGAAATACCAAGACTGGTCACAACCCAGGGCAGGATAGGGGCCGCCTCAGGAGGCGAGATTGTGGGGCCAGTCAGGCTCCTTGCTGATCAAGTTACTGAGGGTCTGCCTAGCAGATGGGGGCCAGAAAGCTGGTGCAGATCCAGCCATTTGGCCCTGGGCCCCCCACGTGTCCTGCTGTCACTGGGTTAATCCCTGACCAGGAAGAGCCCAGGGCTCTGCAGAGGACACAGGGAATAAACGGACAGTGGCAACCCCAAAGGGATGCTTGTTCTCTCTCGTCCCATCCCCAGGGCCTAAGACAAAGCTTAGCCTCACTTCCGACACTCGTCAGGTGCCCGAGAGAAGCTTGCTGCTCAGCAAATGCACGTCCCTGTATGAGCGGCTTTATTAGTTGGTGATATGCTGTTTTCCTCCTTAACTGTGAGCCTGTGAAAGCAGAACCTGTGTCTCACATAGCAGGAGTTCTCTGTGGCCCACGCTATCAGACCTCTTCCTCCCCCAGAGCCCTTCTGCATCTGCCTCAGGATCTCTGGGTCCTCTATTCTCTAGGAGGGCAGTAGGAGGTAAGGAGTTGGTTACACAGATTCCACTGTCCATGTTCTTGCACCATCAATAGTGTGGAAAGGGTCTGTCCCAGCAAGTTAACTTTACACATCAATTTCATCTGTCCATGTAAGATGTCGCCCCTATTCTTGTAAAACACCCATAACAAGAACATTCTACAGGAAACTCATTCTACTTATGACAGAATTCAAAATGGAATGGCCAAGTAAAGGCTGGGCATGGTGGCTCACACCTGTACTCTCAGCACTTTGGGAGGCTGAGGCAGGAGACTGCTTGAGGTCAGGATTTTGAGACTACCCTGGGCAACATAGTGAGACCCCCATCTCTACAAAAATGTTAAGACAAAAAAAGGTGAGGCATCTGTACTGGTGGTGTGCATCTGCAGTTCCAGCTACTCAGGAGACTGAGGTGGGAGAACTGCTTGAACCTGGGAGGTTGAGACTGCAGTGACTGCGGGAGCCAGGGGCTTATGGTGAACCATGATCGCACCACTGCCCTGCAGACTGGGTGACAGAGGGAGACTTTGTCTCTTAAAACAAACGAAAAACAAGTACATGAGTTTCTTGAAAGATTCCCAGTGCCTACTTCCAATTCAGAGCTCTGTTCTCAGGCATGTTGCTGGGATTTAGACACGGGGTCTCCCCACAGTGGCAAGTAGTGATACAGCCAGGAACAGACAGGCCAAGCCCTCCAACGCCTGCAAGTGTGACTGTCCTTTCTTAATTTACACAGAAAAAGTGCAACTAGTCATACTGCATTTTAAAATAAAAAGACTTTATTTATGAAGTCAGACAGCAGCTAACAGTTTGAGAAGGCTTAGGAAGAAATCACTTTCACATGGGGAGATATATGCAACCTAGAAAATATTTGGCTATGTCATAAAATTAACATTTTTAGTCATCTGTAAAGTGCTGAGAAATTTATTTCTGGTGACTGCCTGTTAAGATTTTTTTTTTCTTATCTGTTCAGTGAGTGAAACACTGATATGCTCACACTCACTAAGTATGCACCTTGACATGATGGTGTGCACTAATTATGCACCTTGTCACGCAGGGGTGGCTCTGCAGCTGCAGAATAGAAACCTCTGTGTGCTGCAGAGGCGGTGTGTGCACGACAGACAGGCTGGTCCGAGGTCACACTTCTTGGCCTGGGTCCCACTGCCAGCGACAGCAGCCAGCATGGCCTTAGCACCAGGAGTCATTTGGAGCCTATGTTCAAAAGTGGGTACAGCATTCCAGGTCAACAGGAGCAAGGCGCTGCATGAGGGAACTAAGCAAGACTTTTCTGCCTATTTCCTCTAATACCAAAGCACATACATTTCTCATGTGGATACTGGGTCCATTTATATGAGAATGGAGGAATAATTTGGTGTTGATGCTTCAGTCCAAATGCTGACAGGTGTTGAGCATTTTGGTTTGAAGCAAACATTATTTGTGAAATGCTACACATAATATATCGATTGAAACATTAACTGTTAATTTTTTTAATAGAAAATACAATATAAAAATATTACTTTGTTAAAATATACAGTACACACATTATACCACTTTGGAAAACCCAGTTCATTTCTGAAAGCCAATCATGCTAACTGGATTGGTAGGTGTTACCTGGCTTTTAAAATTGTTAACAAATTTTTTTCTAAAATTCAAAAATATAGAATATAAATAAAAGTGGTGAATCTGAAATAGGTAAAATTATTTTTAAGAATTGTTAATAAATGGCCACACTACTGAATACCTATTTTCTCATGAATTCTTAGTCTGCAAATTCTCTAAGTAATATGATACGATAGGTCTGACGGATGAAGTTTAACATTTAGTATTTATACATGGACTACAGCAGTCAAGAAGAATGTGCCATTTTCCCAGAACTGCACTCAATTATCGAAAATTGCATCAATCTTCTGCCTTTAGAAGTGCTTATATTTACTTCTGCTGTATGGAAGGGAAGGAATTGGCAGGAACTCCACCATTACGATATTGCACATTCTCCCCCAAATACTGTTTTTAATTTATTCCCAACCAGTGTAGACACAGCTTAATCACTCATGCCGTAGGATTAGCTGAGAAGTCACCCTTGATTGCAAATTCTGGCAGCAGGAGGCGGCCGTCCTGCTTATATATTCAGCAGGGGGATGTGCCAGACCATGACGGACGGCGCCAGCTCCTCCTGGTGAGGCTGCCGGGCCTTCCTGTGCACCCCGGCGGTGGCCCTGCCCTCCACAGACCACCAGCGCCGAGCTGGCCTTGGCTTTCTTGGCCCGTCTTCCCTTGCTTTTCAGCGAGACAGGATCCTTCAGGAGGTCATAGATGGTGCTGTCCTCTGATCTGTGCTCTAGAGAGCTAGAGCCGTGAGACAAGCTCAGGGACCCAGATGAGGAGGACATGTCGCTTTTCTGAGCCGTCAATCCCAGTGAATCTCCTAACCAGATGGCTGCGTCAGGGTCGCCCTGGCTCAGGGATGAACCGGCTCCCTCACTCGGAAGTGCGTCCTTCTGGTCTTCGTCCTGGGGCTCAGAGCCGGGAGCCAAGCTGTCCCTGGATTTGTCCTTGTCTTTCTCGTGCAGAGCCGTGGCCAGGACAATGAATTTGACAGGACCATTGTGTGCATGGTAGGAGACCATGCCTCTTCCTAAAAAGGCAAACAGTTCAACAGCTGTCTTTTAAAATAGGCAAAATAACAAAGAAGGAAACAAAAAGTGTGTGACTTAACACCAACACATCTCTCCCTGCCCAAATAACGAAACCTGGAAGTAACTTTTGTACTTGAATAATAGGTTACAATGAAAACATCTAGATTATATTCTGGGTTTTTAGTTAATATGAAGAAGGCTTTACAAATTATTTTTTTTTCTTTTTTGTACACAAAGCTGAAATACCATAAAAATTATTTTCTAAATAGAAATAAAATAAAATATAAAGTTGTGTTTTCCTCAGCAGTATCTCAGTTCTAATGCTTGTACTTTTCAAAGTAATCAAATAGTCATTTTTCCATTCTGTATAAAATACCTACTCACTTACCGTGTGGAAATACACTGAATTTTCCTAAGTACTGATTGAAAATATTAAAGCCTGAAATGTGTGGGCTTTGGAATGACATGACTAAACTACCAGCTGCTGCCATTTTTCATTATAAAAAAGTTCTGGGGTTCACAACAATTTAACTCTATAGTTTGATTAAAATTAGGACTTTCAGTTTTCAGGTGATATGATTCACATTTTGAAGTCATCATCCTATCAGAAATACCTGTAGGTCTTTTAATGCCACACAGAGCCCCGCAGCCTCCACACCGATTCTCTAAGCATCGGGTGGGCACCCAGGCAATATAACATACGGACAGGTCCTTTCCCCAAGTGCTTTCAGGATGAAACAGGCCTCAGCCCTCACCATCATCCTGCTCTGGCCAAGGCAGATGACATTATAGAATTTTCCACAATGGTGAGAGTCCATTTGCCAAAGAGCAGAGTGGCAAAATGAAGCCTGCAAGGGGCAGGAGCTGCGGGGGACTGTGCAAGGACGGGGACATTCATCACCTGGTGAAGCACATGCTTGTGTTCCCTGCACACCATGATTCTGCCCCTGGGCATGCCCCCAGGAGGAACTTGTGCCTGTGTCAGCAGAGCCAGCCATGCAAATATTCAGAGGCTTGATGCTTAACGCAAAAAACAGAGAGCACCCGGCTACCCATCCAAAGGAACATAGTGAGGGCACACCTCCTTTCAGGAAGCACCTAGCTACCCATGGAGAGAAATACGGTGAGAGCACGCCTCTTTCAGAGTCACCTAGCTATGCATCCAAAGAAACATAGTGAGAGTGTAGCTCCTTTCAGAAAGCACCTACGTATCCATCCCAGAGAAACACAGTGAAAGTGCGCCTTCTCCCAGGAAGCACCTAGCTGTCCATCCAGAGGAACACAGTGGGGGTGCACCTCCTCCCAGGAAGCACCTAGCTACCCATCGAGAGGAACACAGTGAGGGCACACCTCCTCCCAGGAAGCACCTAGCTATCCAACCAGAGGAACACAGTGAGAGTACACCTCCTTCCAGGAAGCACCTAGCTACCCATCCAGAGAAACACAGTGAGGGCACACCTCCTTTCAGGAAGCACCTAGCTACCGATCCAGAGAAATATGGTGAGAGCACGCCTCCTTTCAGAATCACCTAGCTATCCATCCAGAGAAACACAGTGAGGGCGCACCACCTCCCAGGAAGCACCTAGCTACCCATCCAGAGAAACACAGTGAGGGCACATCTCCTCCCAGGAAGTACCTAGCTACCCATCCAGAGAAATACGGTGAGAGCACGCCTCCTTTCAAAATCACCTAGCTATCCGTCTAGAGAAACAGCGAGGGTGCACCTCCTTCCAGGAAGCACTTAGCTACCCATCCAGAGAAATACAGTGAGAGCACACCTCCTTCTAGGAAGCACCTAGCTATCCATCCAGAGGAACACAGTGGGGGGTGCACCTCCTCCCAGGAAGCACCTAGCTACCCATCCAGAGGAAGATAGTAGGGGTGTGCCTCCTTTAGGAAGCAGCTAGCTACCCATCAAGAGGAACACGGTGAGGGCACACCTCCTTCCAGGAAGCACCTAGCTATCCATCCAGAGGAACATAGTAGGGGTGTGCCTCCTTTAAGAAGCAGCTGGCTACCCATCCAGAGGAACACAGTGGGGATGCGCCTCCTTCCAGGAAGCAGCTAGCTACCCATCCAGAGGAACACAGTGAGGACGTGCCTCCTTTCAGAGGCAGGCTGCAAGCAGGGAGACAAAAGCATGCAGTTGGGGCACTGGCAGGGACCGACCCCAGCAACAATGATAGAAAAAGCAACAGAGGCTGTGTGTGCCATGGGACAGCTACAGAAAGCACAAAAATGGGAAAAGTGAAAGGAATCCTTTAAGATACAAATTGGTACAACTACAGAGGAAAACCAAAGGAATTCACCTGAGGTCAGGAGTTTGAGACCAGCACAGCCAACATGGTAAAACCCCGTCTCTACTAAAAAATACAAAAATTAGCCAGGCATGGTAGTGGGCACCTGTAATCCCAGTTACTAGGGAAGGTGAGGCAGGGGAACTGCTTGAACCCGGGGGGGTGGAGGCTGCAGTGAGCCGAGATCGTGCCACTGCACTCTAGCCTGGGCGATAGAGTAAAACTCTGTCGAAACAAACAAACAAACAAAGACAAAAAAGCCAACAACTCAGCATCATCACTTCCTAGAGTGTGAGCAGAGAGCGATAAGGCTGAGAAGGGGTAGCTGGGGTTCAGTGCGTGAGTCATGGCCCCTTCTAAACTGGGCGCAGGCATGTGGCCTCTTCTCATTACCATTTAAACTGTAAAACTGTGCATTGTACACAATTCTATTTTTTTACAGGCTGAGTGTCCCTTATCTGAAATTCTTGGGACCACAAGTGTTGGGATTTCCTTTTTTTTCTTTTCTTTTTTTAAATTTTGAAATATTTGCATTTCACTTGCTGATTGAGCATCCCAAATCTGAAATCCCAAATCTGAATTCTTTCAATGAGTACTGCCTTTTAGCATCACATGGACACAGAATTTGGAGCATTTGAGGCCGAGGTGGGTGGATCACTTGAGGTTAGGAGTTTGAGACCAGCCTGGCCAACGTGGTAAAACTCCATCTCTACTAAAAATACAAAAATTACTGGGCATGGTAGAGGGCACCTGTAATCCCAACTACTTGGAGGTTGAGGCAGGAGAACTGCTTGAACCCAGGAGGCGGAGGCTGTAGTGAGCTGACATCACACCAGTGCTCTCCATCCCAGGTGACAGAGTGAGACTCTGTCTCAGAAAGAAAAAAAAAGAATTTGAAGAATTTTGCATTTTGTTTTTGGATTTGGGGTTTTCAACATGTATACCTGCATAAGAATATAATAAAAACATAAATTAGGAAATGGATGGCAAAACTAGAATTCCTTAATCCTGACAGGTGGGCCTGCCAAAATCGGAGTGCATGGAAGCCACTGCCAGGCCAGCGGGGGGAGGAAATCACAGAAATGGAGCCCTTAGCAACAGCTCTGCTCTAAGAGTTTCCTGCAAACGATTTCTCCGTTAGTGTTTCCCCCTGGGTGACATCATCATCCGCATAGAATCTAAGGTCATGGTTTACCTAACTTAGGAAGAGTTTTCTGCATCACTTCAGGCTCTGCACACACCACTTCTGCTGGCTGCGTTCTCCCATTACTGGCAATGCCACCATTTTATTAAACGGCCCAATCCCTAATTACGAATTGCAGGTCACCTCCTGTTTTGTGCTATTAAAAATAAAATGCTGTGGCAAATGTCTTTTTGCATCATACTTTGTTTCTAAATTAGGCTGCTTACTGCAACAGCTCCCTGGATTGGGAATCCTAATTCCAGACACACGAGCATATTCTAAGGCCTCCAATGCCTTATGACACCATGCTTTCCAGAAAGGCCATGTGCTCCAGCTTGGGCTCCTGCTGACATTGCAACAGAGCCTTTTCATATCCCAGCTTCCTTCCTCACAAACGAAATACAGAAAGGAATGATGGAGATCCCGGCTTCCTTCCTCACAAATAAAATACAGAAAGGAATGATGGAGATCCCGGCTTCCTTCCTCACAAATGAAATACAGAAAGGAATGATGGAGATCCCCGGCTTCCTTCTTCACAAATAAAATACAGAAAGGAATGATGGAGATCCCGGCTTCCTCCTCACAAATGAAATACAGAAAGGAATGATGGAGATCCCAGCTTCCTTCCTCACAAATAAAATACAGAAAGGAATGATGGAGATCCTGGCCTCCTTCTTCACAATATGAAATGCAGAAAAGAATGCTGGAAACTAACTGTGGCAGTAAACAGAATATGAAAACATAAGGTTCTCCTTGGACTACTAATGTAAAAAACAGAAAAAGTATAAATTGATAATTCCAGTTAAACAGACATAGTCTATTAAGTCATATTTATACACTAAAAAATACAATGTGAATTGTTTAAACAATCCTAGCATGTTAAATCACACTACACATTGCTATGTCCCACGATCTGCAAGACAGGATGCAGCCACCCAGACTGCAGGTGCCACTCACCGGTCACTTTGGGAATCCCTTGCAGACGCGGGACCGGCAGAGCCACGAGGACTCCCAGGCTGGTGCCGACCATCAGCAATCCATGGCAGACGAGCAGGCTTGTCACTGACAGCCGCTGGTGCCCTTGGGTGGGGGAGACACAGAAGTGGCTTCAGGCCTGGTTTGTGCAGCAGAGTCGGTGGGATGGTGAGGTGGCGCTGGGTGTGGCACTGGAAACCCCAGGGGTGTGTTGTGCCACCACCAAACACCCTAGGGGCAGGAGGTGGCACGGGAGTTCCCAAACCTGAGCAATGGGCTCCCTCAACCACATGAGCAAGACAAGGGTCTTGGGGCACATCCTGCACCCGCACCTGAACAGAACAGGGCAGATCCTCACTGGGTCTCCTGGACTGGTGCCGACCATCAGCAATCCGTGGCACATGAGCAGGATCTGCCCAGATCTGCCCGGCCCCTTCAGCTGTGAAGCAAGCCCCTGGAAGCATCTTCTAAACCTTTTTCTTCTGGGCTGTGCAGCAAGTGAGCCCGTGAGCCCGAACACACACAGCGGCCTGTGGCTCTTTGGGAACACAGAGGCCGCTTTACAAGTAAGGAGAGGTCTCTTAACGGGCGCGGCTGGACTCCAGTAACGGGCCCT
The DNA here is from genome assembly GCA_036589455.1 of Ateles fusciceps. Classification (NCBI taxonomy): domain Eukaryota; kingdom Metazoa; phylum Chordata; class Mammalia; order Primates; family Atelidae; genus Ateles; species Ateles fusciceps. The sequence goes on from JAZHEH010001829.1 coordinate 1,036,440, forward strand.
CAGCTGCAGCTGGATCCTAGAGGGGACCTGAACGTCCTCTCCAGGGCTCTGCGTGAAGAACAACATTGTCACACGGCCTCGGTGCTGGACACAGGAGGGGAAACACCACAGTGGACGGCGGGATCAGAAGGGCCTTTCAAGCTCGTCATTAATTTGGTTTTGATCTACTTTACAGCCAAAGATCTGAAGCCCGGAGAAACTAAACAATTTACTCTGGCTGAGACAGACTAGAAAGTGGCTGCAAAAGAATGTGGAAGATGCACGGCCTGCTCCAAAGACCCCGCCTCACCGCACTTTACAGGGTGGGAGATGCATGGCCTGCTCCAAAGACCCCGCCTCACCGCAGTTTACAGGGTGGGAGATGCATCGCCTGCTCCAAAGACCCCGCCTCACCGCAGTTTACAGGGTGAGTCTGGACTTTCACGTCATTCCACCACAACTCTGACACAATCGTCAGCATCACGGCTTTCAAAAACAGGTAAGATCATGCTCGGTGTTTCTCTGTTTAGCCCCAAAGCTGAAGGCAAAGAAGGCTAATTCAGCTTGCTCCTCAGAAGCGACGGCGAACACTTAAAAAGAGTTTGATTCTTCTTTTCTGTAGACATCAACGCTATTGTAAATAGCCCTACATTTAACACAAAGTTCATTTCAGATAAAGAGCATGAAAACCTGAATGTAAGATGGTAGGAAAGGAAGAAACCCCATGGAGGCGCCAGGAAAGGCTGTGGCCGTGTGACTGAAACAATGGCTGGGCTTCTGGAAGGGCTCCTGAAATGCTGCATAAAGTTTGCATTTAATAAAAAGGGTAAAAGCAGGTAAAAACCAGATACGAATGTTTCTAACTGGTTTGCAAGTATCCAGGAACTAACTAAAAGAGTTAAGTTCCAGGGAGTGGTTTTCCATTGCATTTTCCAAGCAGTCCACGAATCAGCATCTTTAATTTTACATGCAAAAGTTGATGGCCATGGTCAAGAGGTCATGTGGTCATCTTCCGATTCCAGAGGCTGCTGTGAGTGCCACTGTTCAGGCGTCCCGTGCCCATCCGGAAGCACCAACAGTGACCTGGAGTTGGACACCAGGGCGTGTCCCAGAAGGGGCTGGGTACCGGGGGCTGAAGCCCGTGTGAGGTTGATGGTGAGGTGGGAGGCGGGGGTAGCTGAGGTGGGGGAAAGAGGACGCGGTTGCACAGTGAGGTTGGTAAACGGGACATCTGAAGTGGGACTGAACGCAGGTGAGCTGCTACTGGATGACAAGCTCACCGGGAGCCGCCAGGGCCTTCCTGCAGGCAGCCTCAGAGGGAGACACATCTCCCGCCCTGGGAGCAGCCCTGGAAGCTGGGAGGGGATGGGGCGTGAACAGCACCGTCCAAGTTCATTCAGATAACCTCACAGACAGAACAGTGACTAGAAGGAACAAACACGTCCCCCAAGTGTGGGACGAAATGCTACCAGGAAGATTCACCCTCTGCTCTTCCCATCCGGGAACATAAACTGCAGGATAGGCCAGGGCCACACCGACTGCTGAGAGAGGCTGACTCCCAAGTCCTCAATCTTGTTCTTTAATTTACAATCCAGTTTAATTTACTGAATTCCCTTAGGGTGAGGTCCATGGTCTTTAGAAAAGTTACACTGTTTGTTTTTTTTTTTAATGGAAATTTTGGTCATTTTATTTGGTCACGTGGTTCCTGGAGGCTCTGTATTCACTCGGTGGAGACACAAAAAGGCGAAATTTACCATGAGGTCTCAGCACTTTTCCATCAAAAATATCCTCCTTTGAACATGTGGGACAAAGCAGGAAACATCTGCCTGGTGATGTAACCTACTGTGACCACTCAGAACCTCAACAACTGAAGCGCCTTGGACTCAATCTCCGTAAACTCTCCTCCTCTATAACTTAGAAAGGTAATGACAGCTCTAACAAATATATATGTTAATTACAGACCTTCATCAGCTGTTAGTTTGTGCTGAATCTGTTGTAGCTGATGTGAAAGAATGGCAGCTAAATGGTTTTCAGAACTGGATTCCAAAAAGAAGGAGAAAAGCCAGGTCTTTAGCTACAGATTCACAGATTCCCCGGGGGCCAGCATGCTGAGACCCCGAGGAAGGAAGGAGGTTTCATCAAGTTGTGTGAACTTATACAAAAGGTGTGAGTTATGGTACAATTTGTTTTTTTTTTCAAAATCTGTTGTTTTTGGCTTGGCATGTCTTGATTTGCAGAAGCGGCTTGACTTTTATATTCCAGCAATAGCACAAAAAGATAATTTTATTTCTTGTTAACACACACACACACACACACACACACACACACACACACCTATTTGAGCACAGTCATGAATACGACTCTAGAATGAAGGTTTTGCATGTGTGCGCACAGAGGACATGTGTGGGTCCCCCAGGAACCATCCTGGACAACAAGGAGAAGAACCCAGGAGTGCTGACGGCCCAGCAACCTCAGCGTCCGCACACTTCAGCACAGTATGAACACACCCCGACCGGAATGTCTAAATGCAGCATGAAAGGCAATAATGCTTATTTCTATGAAATATTGGCTAAAGGCAAAGAGGACTGGACAGAAGAGATGAGGGGGAAAGGACTCTCTGGAAAGAACACTCTGGCCTACTCACTCCCTCTGAGTCACAAAATGCAGTGAAAATCAGAACAATTCAGACCATGCCGTACCAAGGATCTTACAGAGAATCACTGTCAGAGGCATCACAAAACTGAACAGCTGTCGCCGCGGTCTGCTCTGAGTCACACACCTCTCTCCTAGTGACGAGCCCACAGCGGCGGCAGAGCTGCAGCCTGGCAGCAGAGAACTGAATGTGGGTAAAGCAGTAAGTGTCGCGCAGAAATCAGTGAAGCCAGAGCTGTTTCAAACTTAGTATTGAAATGCCGGAGAAATCTGCCAACTAGAGGCATGGTGCTCCATCTGCAGCGATGCATGCGTTTACTTTGGTGCAAGTCTAAAATGCAGACCTGACCATGTGTGCAGGAATAAGTAAAGACCCACAGAGTCCACAGAGCAGGGGGCTAACAGCACGCACTGTGGCCACGCAGAGCCAGCCCAGGATGTTGGAGGGGCCTGGGAGGGTGGGCGCCAGGGGGAGAGTGGCTCTGCAGAGCCCCACGAATCTGCTGGCACCAAGTGAGAGGCTTGTGGCGGGCTTGGGATGGATCCGGCACCAGCGACTGGAAACCATGGGCTGAAGGGTGAAAAGTGCCGAGGAAGGGAAACAGCGCCCAGCCACAAGCAACTCTGCCGGCCAAAACAAGCAACACAGGCAGCTGCGATTTAGCTACAATCTGTGACCTGAGCACCCAGGAAGGGCTCTGCATTCTACTTCTGGGTGGGTGCAGGACTGTTGGGTGCTCTATGCCTGGAGGGGAGGCAGGATAATTCCATCTTCCTCTTCTACAGGATAGATCAAAGATGGATCCAAAATGAAACATCAAGAACCTGCCAAACAGGCACAGCTTTCAAACAGCAGCAGCAGGGAGGCGGGTGGGAGAGGCAGCTGATCGTGGGGTGGGTGGAGTGGGCACTGACAGCGGGGGTGGGGTGCTGGGATGAGGGGGTGGGCGATGACAGCGGGGTGGGGTGTGGAGACGGGTGGGGGTGGGTGCTGACAGCAGGATGGGGTGCTGGGATAGAGTGGTGGGTACTGACAGTGGGGTGTGGTGTGGGGACGGAGGGGGCAGGGACGGGTGCTGACTGGGATGGGGTGCTAGGGTGGGGGGGCAGGTGCTGACAGCAGGGTGGGATGCTGGGATGGGGGTGAGGCTGTGGATCCCCAGAGCACGGACTTTCCTCTTCCGCTTTGCTGTTCATAACTTGGGCCTGAGAGCTGTTTGGTTTTATTAAATCGTGTATAAGGGTTGTTTTGTTAAGAAATCAAATTCCAAATACAAACTCCACTCACACTTGCCAGAGTTTTCCCTTCGTTAGGAGTTTCCTTCTGAGCCTAACTGGAGAGGGATAAACACCAAGTGTCCTGCGGGGCTGCTGCATTTCCGTGGCAGCTCTTGGAACTCTGGAACCGGGGTAACTGTGCTGGCCTTCTCAGGATTTGGAGGCTCAGGGGCTGGAGCCCGTGGGAGGTGGAGTGGCAGGGTTTTTCTCACAACACCCTCCTCACCTCCCCTTGTGTACAGAATTGTGAATACTCGGACACTTACTGCCACGTGAGAGCGTGCTTTGCCAATTACGGATGTGACTTGGTTCGGTCCCAACAACGACAGCCCATTCCTGCAGCAAACATTTGTTCCAGCAGTGAGTGCTCCAAAGAAAACACAAGGTCTGCAGCAGAGTGTCCGTCTGCTTGTTAAGTGACAGGGACTTAACCATTTTGGTTGTCTAAATATAAACCTGCATGTTACATAAACCTCCTTTTCCTTACTAATAGAAATCTACAGTATTTTAACAATGACTTGTAGAGTTAGCCCCAAAGAAAAGAACAGCTATCGCAGACTCTGGCTGCGCCAGATATATTCACCCTCCCATCTCCAGTGACGCAGAGGCCCCAAGGAACACCTTCAATTCCTCCTCGTCCTCCTCATCCTCCCCTTGTCAAAGGATGGCCTCACACCCATTCTATAACCTGATCCCGAATCACCATTTTTTTTTCAGTGTATCATAAACAGCCCCTGTCATGGACTCAAGGTTTGTGTCTCCCCCAGATTTCTATGTTGAAGCCCTGCCCCCAGTGGGATAGTGTGAGAAGGTGGGGCCTTGGGGGGGTGATGGTGATGAGGTCATGAGGACATGGTCCCCATGATGGGATTAGTGCCCTTACAGGAAGAGGGGGGAGACGCCAGGGCTCTTTCCCCACCACATAAGAGCCCAGCCAGAAGGCACCAACTGCAAAGCAGGAAGCAGATCCTCCCAGAAACCTGCCTTGCCAGCACCAAAACAGCCTCCAGAAGAGGGAGGAAGGAGCATTCTCTCTCGCTTGTAAGCCAGCCCGTCTGTGGCGCGTATCACAGCAGCCGAGGGGCTCCGAGGCAGAGCCCTTTACTCCATGCCTTCCCCTTAATGCTGCAAATGTCTTCCAATACCCACCAGCAGGCAAAGAACCAAAACAACCCTTCCACCAACCCCACCACGGCCTCAGGATACCCGTAAAGGAAGCCAGTTGGGACTCTCCTCATTTCTTTCCTCCACATCCTGTTGTAGGACGATCTTCCCCAAACTCAGTGTGTAACAGCCTTCTCCTCTCCCCTGCCCAAAATCTTCAGTCACACCCACCAGCAACAGGGTATTCACAAACATACGCCTCTGTTGGTCTCTCCCAGAGAGCCCTCCCAGCCACAGGGTGCCTCCTGTTCTGTGTTCTTCAGACTCTCGTCCTGGTTTCCCCAGGGCCTTGCTGCGCCGACGATGAGAAACTGTCTCCCACCCACTCTGACCTACAGAGATGGCACTGCCATGCGGCTCCTCCCAGCAGGCGGCTCCTTCAGGGGCCTCTGTGTCCTCAACCAGGAAGGGCTCAGGTGGGCCAACTGCACTCCGCACCCCACGTCCGTCCCGGGTCCTGCCCCGTCCCCTTACCTGGCAACATGTTGTGAACCGGGGTGGCGATGTTGATGTCCTGCAGGTGCTTGAGTGTTTCAGTGTGGAAAAGGCGGAGCGTGGACCCCGAGGTGAAGGCCACCCAGATACCGACACCGGCCATGGCCATGTGGGAGATCACCATGCCTTCCTCCTGGTGGGCCTCTAGTTGACCCTGTGAAATTGAGAGGTCACGGGCAGGTGTCAGGATGCACCAGAGTGACAGCTCCACAAGTCTGCTGGCCCTGTGGAGTGTGTCTGAGAAGTGCCTGTCAGGCCCGTGCGCCTGGAGCAACATTTAGTGGCTGAATGTCGCTATGTAGCAGCAGGCTTTGCTCCAAACCACAGGCCTCTCCAGCAACCAAACACCAGCAACCCAACTGTCTACCATTCTCCAATCATCCTGGCTCCTTCGTGAGCCCAGATAATGGCCATTCCAAAGACACAGCCATGGTGCACCTGCTAAGGGGTGCAGGCCACTGAGCTTGTGTCCAGGAGACACAGGTGAGAGGAGGGATAGGAGGAGGACCCGAGCCATGGGGACTGATGGAGGAGGCTGATCTATCTCCTCAGGCCCACCAGAACCTGCCTGGAACTTTCCCCAAGGTCTCCAGGCTGTGGTGTAAGGTCCCACTGCCTGCCTGCAGCTCAACCCTGGTTCTAAGTCTGTGCCTCCTCCTGGCTCTGCTGCCCTGGAAGGAACCTTCTGCTTCTCTATGGAACCTGGTCCTTCTGGAGCTTCCAGGCTCAGCTGCAGCCCCGCAGCTCCGAAAGCTCACCCAGCAGCCTGCTCCGAAAGGTCCCACTGGGGCCAGAGCCTGGGCCTGGGCCCTCCTCACCCCCCCAGCCAGCAGGGGCTGCTCATGCAGCGACCTCCCACATGGCTTCAGGGGCTGCCTGGCGTCCAGGCTCTCTGGGATCAGTCCCAGGAGCACTGTCCCTGCCCTGCCCATCAGGGATTGGAGGGGGTGGCAGGGGGTTGGCTGGGATGAAGCTTAGAGACCCTGTGTCCCCCAGGAAGCAGCAGCCTCACAGCTCTTGAAATTAAAGAAACTCACAATCCTGCACAATTATCTAAAGTAAACTGATGAAGCTCATAAAAAACTCACAAGAAATATCCAGGCTGACATCTCTGCCCTAAGAGTTGTTCCACAGTCTGTGAATAAGGAGAAAGACAACGGCCCCCATGGTGAAGACTGCTGACTCCACACACATGCCCTGTGGCACCAAACCCCCACCTTGCAGCACCATGCTGCGCCCAGCACCCAGAGGGCAGGAACTCAGGGATTTGACTTCAGCAGATGGGAGATCCCATCTCCCCCAGTATCACCTCTTATTTCAGATGAGATGCCAACAGGAGTGGAGGGGAGGAGGAGGACCCCGGCTTACACGGGGGGCTGCAGGGCTTGAGAGCGACACCATATGAGGAGGGGGGCTGTGTCCTCAGGCTGGGCACTTGGGCTGGGGTACCCAGGGAGGTGACACAGTGCAGGAGGCTAGCCCCCATGGCTGTGGGTCCCTTCACTATGGGTCTAGAGTAGGCTCCACATCTGGCTGTCCACCCCCTGCAGCAAACTGGAACCCCCCCCGGTCCCGCTTCTAAAATGCCCATTCTAGAGTCAGCCCTGTAAATGCCCCTCAGCATATGCACATCGTTTCCTCATATAAGATTTCTTCAATAATCACAAGTTGAATTTAAATATTTGTCAATGGAAAGGAACTGGTGCTCACAATTGCGAAGGAGGCTGTGTCACCAGCTTGCGACTTGGTTCCTATGCAGAGAATCCAGCTCCTACTCCCCCAGCAGAACACAAATCTCACACACAAAGATCCCAAGTGTTTTTATGAACTGAAGCCTCACAGGATCTTCACACTCTGAAACATCTGGGCTGTGCGGTGTGGGAGAAGAGCATCTCTCTCAGAGTTGGGAAATCTGGGTTCAGATTCCAGATGGTTCTAGCAAAGGGCTATTTTTGGTCCCCCTCCTCCCTCTGACTTGGCCTGCGTCACAGAGGAAAAGGCGTGCAGGCCAACACTCCCCCTACACACCACCTCCAACTGCAGAGCTCCCTGGATCTACAGAAGAGCCTCCTCCCAGCACTGGCTCCTTCCTGCCCTGCTCCTCGCCGTCCTCCTGGCATGGGCCCTTTCTCTCCTGCTTCTGTCATTCAGCCCCAAAACAGGCACAAGTCTCACTCATCTTAAATGAAAAGGAAGAAGAGGAAAAAGAAAGGAGGAAAAGCCGTGTGTCCCCTTCTGGCTGGGCTGAGAGGTCCTCCCTCCTCCTGCCTGTGCTAGGCAGGCTGTTCCCAGCAGCTGTCTCGGCGCCAGCTTCTCCACCTGCTTCTGGCTGACACCTGCTAACTTCCCAGCTACCTCCAAAACTGCCACCTCTTTTTGAAAAAAAAACTGAGCTGTAATTCACATATCATGAAGTTCACCCTTTTAAAGTGCACAATTCAGTGTTTTTTAGTATATTTGCAAAGTTGCCAACCTTCACCACTCTTGAATCCCAGAACATTTCATGACCCTCATGCCCTCTTTCCCAGCCCCTGACAAGCACTCATCCACCTTCTGTCTCTGGGTTTGCCTCTCTGACATTTCATATAAACGAAATCCGACAATGTTTGGCCTTTTGTTCTGGCTGCTTTCACTGAACTTGGCATCTTTCAGGTTCATCGTGTGTTGGGGTCAGTAGGGGCTTCATTCCTTTCTATGGCTGAATCAAATCTCAGTGTATGAAGGAACCACATTCTGTTTGTCCATTTGTGAGTTCATGGGCATCTGGGCTGTATTTGCTTTTTGACTATTAATAATGCTGCCGCATTATGGTCATTTGTGTCCACATGAATATTAGGTTCTTCTGAATCTACACCTATGATAAGAAATGCTGGGTCACATGGTAGTATCATGAGTTACTTTTTGAAGAACTCACAAACTGTTTCCCACAGATTATACCATTCTGCATTCCCACCAGCAAGTTAAGAGTCTCCCAGGTCCTCACGTGGTCTCCAGTACATGCTGGCTCCACTGACATTATTCTTGCCATCCCAGTGTGCAGCATAGAGTCTTGTGGTTGCGCTCTATGTTTCCCTCTCACAAGCAACAATGCTGACCATCTTCTCACACGTATGGGCTTGCTGTACATCTTTGTTGGAGAAATCCATTCAGTTTCCTTGCCTTTAGTAGGGTTATTTTTATTAACTTCTAAGAGCGTGTTAGATGCTCTGCATACTAAATCCTTCTCACATGAGCTGTACATATTTTCTCCCACTCTGTGGGTTGTCTTTTCACTCCCTTGATAGTGTCCTTTGAAGCAAAAAGATTTTAATTTTAATGAAGCCCAGTGTATCTTATTTTTCCACATTGGTTGCTTGTGCTTGAGGTGTCAGATCTAGAAACCACTAGTCAAAGTCGTGAGGATTTACCCCTATCATTTGTTTTAAGGTGTTTATAGTTTTAGCTCTTACATTTATGTTTAATTCATTTGAGATAATTTTGTATGTGGTATGAGGCAGGGGTCCAACTTCATTCTTCTGCACATGGATACCCAGTTGTGCCAGCAGCACCTGTTGAAGAGGCGATTCAATATTCAAATGGAATAGTTTTGGCATCGTGTTGAAAATTATGCGACCACAGACATGTGGTCTCCAGCCTATGTCACTGATGTATGTGTCTGTCCTGTGCCAGGACCATGCTGTCTTGCTTACTGTGCCTGCGTGGTAAAACCTGAAATTATAAAGTATGAGCCTCTAATTTTGTTCTTTTTCCAGTTTATTTTGGTCATTATGGATCTCCTCCATTTCCAGATAAATATCGGGATGTGCTTGTCAAGTTTTGTTTAAAAAAAAAAAAAAAAGCAGCGGTGGGAATTTTTGTAAGGATTGTGTTGAATCTGCAGATCCACTTGGGGACTGTTTTCTCCCTAACAATAGTATGTCTTCCAATCTATGGACAGTGGATGCCTTTCTCTTTATTTAGGTATTCCTTAATTTCTTTCAATGATACCTTGTAGTTTTTGTAATTTTCTCTAAGTATTTTTCTTTTTAACAGCATTATAAATGAAGTTGTTCTCGTGTCATTTTCAGGTTGTTTGCTGCTAGTGTACAGAAATTTGATTTTTATATACTGATCTTGTGTCCTGTAGCCTTGCCCAACCTGTTTATTAGTCTAGTAGTTTTGCTACAGATTCTTCAGAATTTTCTACATACAAGAGGGTATCACATGCAAATGGAACTGTACTTCCTCTCATCTGGATCCTCCACCCTGTTTCCCTAGTCTAGTTGCTCTGTCAGACCCTCCAGTACTACTGTGAACAGAAATGCTGCAAGGCACCCTTGTCTTTTTCTTCATCTTCAAGGGAAAACTTTTCTTCAATCTTAAAGTATGACGTTAGCTGTGAGCTTTTTATAGATGCCATTTGGCAGATTGAGGAAAAGTCACTTCCTATTCTTAGTTTGAGTGTTTTTATCATAAAATGGGGATAAATTCTGTCAAGTACCTTTTGTGTATCAATTGAGATGATCATGTGGTTCTCCCCCCCATTATCCTGTTAATGTGATGCACTCCAATGACTGATTTTCACGTCTTCAACCATCTTTGCATTTCAGGAATTCATCTCATTTTTCCAGGGTACACAATCCTTTCAGCGTGTTGTTGACTTCACTTTGCATCTTCTGTTGGGAATTTTTGCATCCATGCTCACAGTGGATACTAGTCTGTGGTTTTCTTGTTGTGTCTTTGGTATCAGGGTCACACTGACTTCAGAATGAGTAGGAAGTGTTGTCCCCTCCTCGTCAATATTTTTGGAGAGTTTGGGAAAGAGTGATGTTAATTGTTTTTTAAGATGTTTGGCTAGAATTCGCCAATGAAGTCATCTGGTCCTTGGCTTTTTGTTGTTGTTAAGAAGTTTGTGATTACTGAATCAATTTCCCTACTAGTTTCAGGTCTATTCAAATTTTCTATTTCTATTCCTTCATGATTCCGTTTTGGTAGTTTGTGCCCTCTGAGTCTGTCCACCTCATCTGGATTATCTAAGTTGTTGGCCACCTGCTGCCTGTTTCATGCGTAAGTCTCCATCATAGCTGGTTCCTTGAGCCAGTTCAGAATAAAGCAGAAATTACTCCCTGGAAAACTGTTTTGGGCAGAAAAGGGCAACTTCCATAGAGAGGATTTTAAAAAGCAAAACAAAAACCGTGGTGTGTGAGGGAACTCTGGTGTGACTAGAGAATAAAGGAGCAGCTCTTCTTTCTGTCCTTGGGCTGTTGACTCTTTCACAAACACAATCCAAACTTATGGAAAGATGGTTTTAAAAAAACCAAACCCACGGTTTGCTGGCCATCAGACTTGGAGTTTTTGACCCAGCACAACCTCCTTGGTTCCAGTCCCCAAGCATCTCACACCCCGTCACACTGCAGGCAAAATACTCTTCTGAAAACAAATTTCATGACATCTGTCCCACGCTGAAAACCCTTCAATGGCTCAGCACCATCCGCAGCAAAAATGCTGTTCAAAAGAAAACTACACAGAACTCTGCTCTAAGAAGTCAAGTCAAAGGCGGCTACCTTCAGGGGCATGGGGATGTCTGCACTGCCTATGCCTCCCACAAGCCCCATGAGCTCAGCCGGTGATAGGGCCCAAGCTCCTCGCCCCGCACTGTCTGCACAGGCCACCCTCTGCTTCCAGCAGCCCCTCCGGGACTAGTCTTGAAGCCAGACGTGTCTCTCCCTCTGAGGTGGCATCCTGGTTTTCCTCCTAGTCAATCCCTCCTTACCCTTGACCAGCCAGCTGCACAGGCACCATCCCCAGGCAGCTCCTGAGGGCCCTGTGCCTGCAGGGACGCGTGCTTGGCTTGACGTTCTGCTGCTGCTGTCGTGAAATTTGTAGTAACTGTGAGACGCAGGGCTTGCTGTGCCAGCCTGAGGCCTGGAGGGAGTGTTGCCCTCGAAACTTCCTCAGCACTCTCACTCATGCTGGCAGCCCAGTCATCCTGGGACTGAGAGCTGGGCCTGTGTCTTCAATGTCTTAACCATCTGTGGTTGGTTTGTTTTTGCACAGTGCTAGGTACTTGGTGAATATCTGCTGTGTTTCTAGTGGAGGACAGGTCATACGGATATTACTTCAGCACTGACGTTGGGCATGGCTTCTACTTTCTCTGAGCCTTGGTTCTCTGTTTGAAAATAAGAACACTGGGCCACAGGATCTCTGTCTCTGTTTGCCTTGAGATTGTGTAATTCTGAAGGAGTCTGAAAGAAAGCTGACTACGGACTGGGTTTCAACAGTGTTCAGGGATCTCTAGACTCTTCTGCTGACTTGGGCCTATTGTTTTATTTTCTGTTTAGATACAGGGTCTTGCTATGTTGCTGAGGCTGGCCTTGAACTCCTAGTCTCAAGCAGTCCTCCTGCCTCAGCCTCTCGAATGGCTGGGATTACAGGTGAGCCACTGTACCCGCTTAGGCCTGTTTTGTTGCCCTCTGTCTCTTCTACACAGTAACAAGAATTAAATTCCGATGAGGAAAAATGCCTGCAGCAAATCACTATGTCACACTAGTTAGGTCGTCTTTAACATCTTGTCGAATTTAACATTTCACTCTGTTTTTCCCTTCAGTGGAGGATGGGGGGGGAAGAAACCTATTTCCTCTCTTCTCCGTCTTTCCTTCCATCTGTCAAGAGCACTGCAAATTGTAGAAAATCAAGAGTATGGAATAAGAGGTTTGCACTTTAAGCAGCTCCAGTCATTAAACTGAAACGAACTGTGATTTGTGACTCTAAGCAACAAATCTGCACAGGCAATGCCCCCCAGAAACCCAGAATGATTTGCCCTTTCCTCAATGTCAGATCCCTTACAGCTGCATCCGTGTTCCTAACACTGTGAAATTTAAACAGCAATTGGACAAACCCAAGGTTAACAGCCATTTGCAACTGGGAGAAAAGAGATGCCTTCCTCTCCCCTGAAGAGTCCAAGTGACTGGCCGGCGCCGTGCGGCAGCTCAGCGTCCACAGCGTGTCTTCCCATCTGCTCCTGATGGTCCCGACAGGCAGGCAGGTGCCCCCTGCCACATCGGGAGTGCTACACCAAGCACCTGGCTTAGCGTCTTTACTGGTTTGCCCGGTGTTGCTATGCTGTGGCGCCAGAGCTGGGACAGGGGCCAGCCACTGTACTGGTAACCGTACTGACTCCTCCACTGGCAGTCACTCCAGGAACACCGGAGCCTCAGTGTTCCTTTTTCTTCCAAATATCGCTGGTACCTTCCATCTCGCTCAACCCAAGCCCAGATCACATGCAGTGCCCAGGCAGGCACTGTTCTGACAGCATATGGCCATTTGGGACGGATCCCGCCAGCAGCTGCTACCCCCCAACCCCCCACTATCAGCAGGGTGGATGCACACCTGGGGCGCAGATCCTGCTGAGCTCAGATCCTGCGGGCTGCACCAGCCCCCGGCCATAGTTCCCCTGTACAACGGAATGACAGGATGAATTTCATGTTTTCAGAGGGAGCAGACTTTTGCTTCTTTCTAAAAATGTATTTAGTTATTTTGGTACCAAAATGCAAAGAAAGCCCTATATCTGGATCCAAACACATTGCTTCTCTCTGAGTCTTCGACATTTACAGCATATAAATTCTCTGGAACACGTGGAAATAATGTTTCAACTGCATTTAAGCCACAATCTGGAAATGTTAAGTTGTTCTGGAAGCTTCCTGGTGACAGCCACAGAAACTATCATTCCAGCTTTCTCGTTACTAATTTACGACAAAAATAATGCAGTTTCGGGGGAAATGTTTTAAAGAAATGTTGTATTATTGTTCCTTCTTTGTGGAAAAAAAGCAAATATGGACTAACCAAATGTTGTGTCTGGATCCTGTATATTTAATCATAATTTATTCTAATAACAAATGACAGCTTCCACAGGCATGCCCTTTGCTAGGGGCCCTGACATCACACTTCACCCATAAGCAGCCTGAGAAAGGAGAATTACCCTCAGCTATCAGCTCAGACAACTGAGGTCCAGGTAGGTGGCTCATCCAAGAGAACAGTATACTATATGGCTGAGCTAGGACGTGAACCCAGTGCCTCTGTAAACACACAATTACTAGGATGACCGTACTGAGGGTATACAAGGAAGAAGTTGTGACAGCATCCACAGCGCCGCCCCGCACAGCAGCACTGGCTAACCAACGCTCTGTGTGAGACTGAAGGCTTCCTTCTTAGGACCCATGAAAGAGAGAAGTGTTAGACGGATATGAAAAATAACAAGAACAATACTGTCAAAAATCGTGTCACATGTTCCCCGACCACTCTGTGCAGCTATTTTCCATCCCAGTCTAGCAGTCCAGGTCTCAAAGTATGTTGGGCGGGGGTCCGTGTCAAAAACAGACACATACACAGGAATGCTATTCATGCTCCATGGAGGAGCATCGGCCTCCAGGCGGCCCAGGACCCAGGGCCCATCTGCCCCTTGCCCCAGTGTGGATCTCACATCCCTAACCAGGCCCACATCTCCAGGGACCAGCCGGAGAGCCCTTTCCTGATGAAGATGGCATTAGCCCACATTCCGACGCTCACTGGCAGCCCAAGGCACATCAGAGTGGCAGCTCGGGAGCCACTTTCTCTCTCAGAAGACAGAGCATGCCATCTCGGGACATCCTGAAACAGGTCTCATGAGTGTGTGCAAATGTGATTCATAAAATACCAGCAAAATGTCTTAAAGTTCCTAACCTGGGGAACTGATACATCCCTCCTAACAATGGTCTAGACGAGCATTTTTAGAAGCCCGTGCTGATAATGTTTCTTTCTGGATTTGTGGTGATTTAGTCATTAGAGCATCTTCACAGGCTTCAAAGAGATGAAATTAAACCCCTCGCCCCAACTGAAGACATTCTTTCCTATGACCTTTTGTGAGAGGGTCAAAGAAATTTTTGTTTTTTTTTTTTTTTTGAGACAAGGTCTCTCTGTTGCCCAGGCTGGTGTATGGCAGTGTGATCTCAGCTCACTGCAGCCTCGATTTCCTGGGCTCAAGTGATGCCCCCACCTCAGGCTCCTAAATACCCAGGACTACAGGTATACACTACTATGTCCAGCTAATTTATAGATTTTTTTGTCGAGATGGAGTTTTGCCATGTTGCCCAACATGGTCTTGAACTCCTGAACCCAAGTGATCCACCCATCTTGGTCTCCCAAAGTGCTGGAATTACAGGTGTGAGCTACTGTGCCCAGCCCAAAGCAATTTTTAATGATAAGTTGATCCATTTCGTTGGCTGAAAAAAATACCTGTGTTATCAGAGTTCATTTAGGGTCAGTGGGGGCAACAGATGGCCATGAACAGACAGGAGAAAATAAGATAGTGCAGCCTTATAATAAACGCCACACCTGACATGGCTGAAAAACGCAGGTGCGACAAGCAGTATGTGGCCTTTTCCTTATTACTTCAGGAATGCCTATCGAGCCACACCCACACACACACTGGCACGTCACACAGCCACTGACAAGAGCAGACATGGGTGGGCTCGCTGGGCATCGCAGCCTCCCCTGGGAGTGAGCTCAGACAGTGTTCCACAGCCTGCTTGCCCACATGTGCCACCATGGGTGTACATTTAGGAACACTCACAAGGAGAGGGCGGGCCTCCTCCTGCTGCCTGAGCTCACCTGCTCCATGGGACACAGACGCCCTTATTTCCCCAGCTCCTCCCATGCGCATGCATTTAGGACACTCCCAAGTGTTTGCCATACCAACAAGGTTGCAAGGGACACCCTACATGTATGTGCACAAGCTCCTCTGTGGAGTGGATTTCTCTAGGGCAGGGAACTTGCAGGAAGACGTTATAAGCCCCAGTGCTAACTGGTAACAGGTAAGTGCCCTCTGGAGGGGCTGCCCTAAGGCCCCACAGTCCTGAGAACCCTATGCCCCCACATTCTAACTGGGTCGCACTTAGCATTTACCTTCTGTCAATCTGAATAAAGGGCACCTTGAAGACCAGTGGTTGCCGGGGCTGGGGGAGGGAGGCTTAACAGAGAACAGAGGATTTCTGGGGCAGTGAACCCGCCTCACGATGCTGTAGTGGTAGGCAATGTTACGATACATTTAACCAAACCCGCAGCAGCAAGGTACCAAGCGTAAGCCCTCAGTGAACTGTGGACTCTGGGTAACGATGACAGGTCCATGCAAGCTCATGGACTGTAACAAACGCGCCACTCCAGGAGGGTTGATGGGGGGAGGGGCTGCGGTATGTAGGGAGGGGGTACGTGGAAAATTCTGTATGTTCCACTCAGTTGTGCAGTGAACCTAAAACTGTTCTAAAAATAAAGTTTTTCAATAAAATAGTGCCTTGCTTTAACAGGCAATTTTAGTTGCTAACAAGGCTAAGGAATGTGTGTATGAGTTTTACCGTTTATTTGTATTTCTTTTTCTGTGAGCTGCCTATTCATGTCCTTTGAGCATCTTCTATTGGGGTGGTTATCTTTTTCTTAGTTTAATAAGAAATCTTAGTATTTAAGAACATTAATTTTAGTCATATATACAGGAAATGCTTTCCCAGTTTTTCCTCTATAAATGTATCATACACATATTTAGATATAAAAAACATTATTACACTGTATCATTTTATTTATTATGGTAACTTCTGGGTTTGTGGCATGCTTGGAGAGGCTTTCTCCATTGCAAAGTAATAAAACCATTCTACGGCTTTTTATCTTAGAGGTTTATAGTTTCATTTGATGTTGAAATTCCCATCCATCTGGAGAGTTTAGAGTAGGAGAGGGCTAGGGTCTGAGAGCCAGCTCTGTTTCCTCAATTCGGCCCATTCGTTTCCCCATTCTTTGGTGAATGATCCATTTAGCCCACTGAACTGAAATGTCACCTCAATCAAATAAGAATTTTTCCTAAGTCCTTGAGGACTCTCTAAGTTCACAGTGAATACATTTCTTAAGGCAGTGTATCTTTTACTTAGCAGGTAACCAGTGAACACAGCTAAATGGTTAAAAATGGTTAGTTGAATTTTCTTGCTAATCTTGTCTTTCTAAGCAAAACCTAGAAGGAATTTTTGTTCCCTTTCCCTTTTTTTTTCCTTTTTTGAGACATAATCTTGCTCTGTTGCCCAGGCTGGAGTGCAGTGGCGAGATCTTGGCTCAATGAAGCGTGAACCTCTTGGGCTCGTCATGCTCCTGCCTCAGCCTTTATAGTACTTGGGATTATAGGTGTGCACCACCACACCCAGTTAATTTTTTTTAATTTTTTTTTTTTTTTTTTTGCAGGGACAGGGTCTTACTTTGTTGCTCAGGCTGGCCTGGAACTCCTGAACTCAAACGATCCTCCAACCTCAGCCTCCTAAAGTGTTAGCATTACAAGCGTGAGCCACCATGCCCGGCTGGAAGGAATTTTCTTTTAGCACAAGGCCACAGACAAGAAGCCTTCTTTGACTTTGGCACTGGAAGTCAGCTGAGCTGTATCTGAAATGCATCTTTTCTGCACTGTGTAGCCACCTAAGCGACTTACCTCTACAGCATGAGTCTCCACACTGATGATGAAGACTTGACCTCCAGAAGCTGCCCACAATGTGTCTTCCATCATGAGTAGACTTCTAACAGGTAGGACGCCTAACTTTATCACTTTTTGAGGTTCTGAATCCCAGGATCCATCTTAAAAGAAAAGATGTAATTTCATTCAAATTCAGTATTCTGTACACAGGAATAGGAAAACGGGATCACATATCATTTTAAATAACAGACAACTAAAAGAGCACATGTAGTGTTAACTCTTGTGCCTGATCCTGTGTGGGGGGGGGTATCCACAAGCTGCCAGCCATGCCAGTCAGGCCATGGAGCCTAGCAGGAAGCACAGACGGCTGTGGCATGCACAGCTCCGGCCCCCACCTATCCCCTTCACGTGTGTCCCAGACAAACCACTCATTCACCCTGAATCTCAGCTTCCTTAACTGTGTGATGAAGACCATTCTACCACCAGCCTCAAAGGTTTCAAAAATTAAAAATGAAATAATGCGTGTAAAAAGCTCAGCACAGTACTCAACACACAGGTGCTCAATAAATACTTCTATTTACAATAACAGTACATAAGATGATACCGTCATCATGAAAAGGAACTGCATGCAAAATAACTGGACGGATGTTACACTTCCCCCCTAGCTGTTTCCATTCTAACACGTGCCTTGCTATATACTGTATCATGAGGAGAGACCATATCTTCACAGAATACTTTAAAAAATCAAAATCGAGGTAAAAGAAATTCCTTTCCTTTGATGAATTTGTTCCCTTTCTTGAAGCCTAGGGAGTCATAAAACATTTTGGTCTGAAAACATTTTCAAAGATCTACTGGCAAGGTCTTTCACACTTTATATCAAGTATGAGTCATTAGCTTGAATACCAATAAAAAGTATTTGAAGCAAGATTTACCATAAATTTTTAAGGTGACTAATGTAATTATCCTGTAAATAATTAAAATGAATTCTTCAGTTCTCCATCTAACCATTAATTAAGGCATCAACCTTAAAAATGTAACTAAATTATTAATCTATCGATGCCTTCGACTTCCTAATCAAATAAACATGCTTCACTCAGTCAGGAGAACACGGCCCTAGTTCTTACCTCTTTGTTCTGGATTTCAAGCACTGAACGTTTGAATACAAAACAAGTGTCTGAGGCTGAGGTGTGCAGTCACTAAAAGGCAACTATCCAAGCTCTGACTTTTGTGGCATACTTTCAGTTATAACTCAGATTTAATGGAAACGCTTTAACGTTGCAATTAGGCTAAAAAGTGCTGTTGGGTGATGATTAGCCCCAGTGAATGTGAGCCAGCTTTTCATGTATAATATGTGCACAGGGCCCAGTGTATCATTATGTGATTAAATAGGCACAACACACACTCACGCGCACACACACACGTGCACAAACACAAGTGCACACGCTATATGCATACATACACATGTACACATGCATGTACACACACATGCAAGTAGGCATGCAAATGTGTACACACGCTCACCCACAAGTCTGTAAATCTGCAGACACATGTACTCAAGGCACACACATCTGCCTGCCCACAAAGGCACCTGCCCTTACGTTCTTATGTGCATACACACGCACATGCATGTGTGCACACACAGGTATCTGCTTGAGCACACACACATGCCCTCACATGCATACACACATGCATGCATGCACACACACATATGCCCTCACAACCACATGTGCATATACACATGTGCATGGGCCTTCCCATCTGGTACTCATAGCCCTTTAAAGCAGTGCAACCTCCAGAACTATGTGGACTCAGGGCAGAGCTACAATTTTCTCCAACATTCACGTGCTCTGAAGGGCACGGAGTGGCACAAGAATGCAGGGTTTTGAATCCTAGGTCAGAACTCTATCCACCACCCGCTGCACTTGAATCCTGGCTGTCCAGTGTGACTTGGCAGCGTCCTACGGATAGCAAAATTCCTTTAAAACAAGAACTCCAAGATCAATGACAGGATGGCCTACTTCAGATGTTTCGCTTGGTTAAGGTTTAACTTCCAATAACTGAACTTTGTTGTCTAAGCACCTGAGCGGGTCTTTCTGCAGGGTGCAGCGTGCACTTGTCTTTCCTGGGATGACTTCTCCCTGCATACCTGTCTCAGGCCGGAGCCCTCAGCAGGCTGCCCACACCACAGCCAGACCCAGGCACATGCTAATGACGTTCTGAACTAACACTTAAAAATCTGGAAATTGCCATAGAATTTCAGATTTTTAAGTTCTTTGAAAGTCAGAGCCCTGGCAACAGTGAGGAACTGGGAAGCAGCCTCCTCACTCTGCACCGGCTGAGGCCTCCAGCCAGCCACATTCCCCACCACCAAGAATGAAGTGGCAGGCTATGCGCTTCTGCGCAGGGCACCTCGCAGGCTCCCAGACGGTACGCCCGCCAGCGCTCCGTGAGGAAGATGTGAAGAGACACATTCAGCCCATCTCAGTTACAGATCATGTTACAGATGAAGTGAAAACACGGCCCAGCACAGGGCTCCACAGTGGACAGGACAGCAACGCAGCCAAGTGAGAGGCTCAAGAGATGCTCACGAGGAAACCCAGGAAAAAAATGGGGGACACATAAGCATAAAATACATTTTACGTAATCGAAATGTAACTTCTATTACATTTAATAGAAACTAGAAAATAGAAAAAATTCCAGATCATATGAAAAAGTCTATCAACACACATTCCTCCATGAAGCTTCATGAAAGAGTGAAGAGTACAGAGTGGGTAGAAACACGGGCAGCAGCAGGGGAAGCAGCTGTGGGAGGGGCCTCCCCCTACCCCGGAGCAGGGACGGGACAAGAAAGTCGGCCAGGGAGGCTGGCAGAGGTTGTAACAACAGGTAAATGACAAAGCAGGACTGGAATGGGAGAGGCCAACCCCCGAAGACACACAAGTGTCCGTGGATAACTGAAATCATGAGGCCGAGTGAAGAGGCGGGTGCAGACCGGAAGCCAGGCTGGGGCACCCACCAGATGAGAGGGGAGGCAACCAGGGACCCGCCAAGGAGCCAGGGATCAGCCAGGGATCAGCAGGTCAGAGTCTAGATGGCTGAGGGGCAAGACAAGAGTGGCTCCTGTGCCTACTCCACCTACTGGAGTGAGAAAGAAGACCAGGCCTTCTTGGCGCAAGTGTGCACACAGGCCAGGCTGGAACCACACAGGAGAAGGAGGGGCCGTCTCTGTGGAGCAGGTTAGAGAGCCTCCCCAAAGACGAGATATCAAAGTCCAAGGGCTCAGCCCAGGCTCAGGGAAGGGCTGGCGCAGATTTCTAAGGAGGGAGGAACTCCAGTGACAGCAGGGAGCAGGATGCTCAGAGCAGAGACAACTGGGGTGGCTGGAGGGCGAAGTGCCTTGTGGGCAAGGAACAAGGACTGGAATTTTATTCTAAGTACACTGGGGACTCACCAGACAATTGTAAGCAGGGGAGGTAAAGACCTATTTACAGTTTATAAATCTCAATAACAAATGTTTGGAGAATGAACGGGTGGAAATGCAAGAATGAATGTGAAGGTAGGCTGCCATCCAGGCGGGAGCGGGGCTATTTGGACCAGGGTGGTGATGATAGGGAGTGAGCTAGGACATGGTCTCGAGGTACAAGAATGAATGATGGATGGTATGAGGGACAGTCATGGAGGAGGGAAGAGGACAGGACCGGCCCAGGCTGGCTCCCGGCCATGGGGAGGGTGGCACAGGACGGCTTTCAGGGGAGGGAAGCCCTGCATGTTCCATTCTGGGAACGGCAGCACTGAGAATGGCTGGGATCCAGGCTAGGGCTTGGCACCACTGCACTCAGGGCTGAGGGGAGGGGCCAGGAGAGCAGCCTCAGCCCGCACCAAGGAAGCTGGAAGGAAAGCCCCATAACCAGAGCTGCCACAGGAAGAGCCTGCAAAGGAGGATGCCACAAATGTGGCAGTGGCTGGAGAGAGAACAGCAGCCTGACCACCCCCAGCGGCTGCAGGGACCAGGCGGGATAGGCCAGGGAGCACCTCATCCATGGCACCCAGCAGAACACAATGGAGTCCTTAGCCCTGCGGTCAAGAGAACATGAGGGACTAAGGGAGCAGCCCCAGGGCAAAGAGTGCTAGCCCAGGTCCAAGAGGCACCCCCCCGGCAGACAGGCTGCTCACTGGTCAGCGCAGGACACGCTGAGGGAGCATACTGCATGGCCTGGGTCCCCATCCAAGGGGGAGAAACAGGCAAGCCGAGAGGTGGGAGGAGACAGGGAGAGTGACTTCTGAAACGACATCTGTGTATTCAACAAACACCTTTTGGGGAAGAAGCAACGCACACAGGCCTTGGGCCAGGGTGACGAGCGTAGGGGAGGGAGGCTAAACCAGACACAGGGGCCAAATGAACCCCGAGGACGGGCCAGGAGGCCGTGAGACCCGACTCACCTGGGGCCCTGGGGTAGCTGGCGACCGCCCCGTTGACCAGGCCAGCGTACAGGCGCTGAGACGTGCAAGCCAGGCTCATGACTGTGGACTTCTCAGGAGTGAAAAAGTGCTGAAGTCTCACTTTCTTAGAGCCTTGACTGCTTTTATAAATGGAAATGCTTTAAGAGAAAAATACAAGCTAATAAATACATTTGCTCGTTCGGAGAAGAATGAGGGTGTCTATTAACATAAACACAAAACATTTCAATTCTTCCCTCTTGCCTGTCCTTCTCCATCCCTAGAAACACTTGCCCGTACTTTTTAAAAATTTGCAACGACCTTGATTTCTTTATTTTTAAAACGGAAATTCTGGGATATATAAAAAAAATTAGTTCTTCCTATATATCTTGCAACTTCACATCAGGAAAATCATTTTAACTCTCCTTTAAATGGTGTCAACAATTCAACATGATCGTAACATAGAACATGGCGGTGGTTTTATCCCAAAATATAAGGGGGGATGTGCTTTTAAAAAGCATGAATAAAAATGAGACATTTCAGTGGCAAACAGAAAAACTTTCTCCTTTAAAGAAATACCACTTCTGTTTAACACTTTCCTAGAATAATTTCCAGGGGCCCAATTCACTAGTTATTTCAAAGTGCAATGACCCTAAAAATTTCCCCTGGTATCCCCTAATTCCTACACAGGCTGCTTCTGAGTCAGAGTCAAGGACTCTTTCCAGGACAGGCTCCCCACCATGCCCTCCACGGGCACAGCTGGCTGATTCTCTGTAACGTGTTGAGTGCTCCCTACCTTCCCTCCTCCGTCCCTACACAGATCGTTGGGACATCAGAAGGTCTTGCGGCCGAGGTCTCAGGGTCCAGGGGGTGTCCTGGGTTCTCTGTGCTTCTCCTCGGCAGGAATGTACAGCATGCACAGGAGGCGAGATTCAACATTGAAGCACTCGATGACTTTGGGGGTGGAATTTTGAAACGAGACGATGGCAATCTGACCCATTTGATGGGTACAACTTCCAATCTGAATCAGAGAATTAGGAGAAAAAAAGAAAATGAGAGTGTGGAGGCTTCCATAATACGCTGGAATCTGACACTTACAGACCATGACAAACTTCGATTCTCATATGAGAATCAACACACTTAGAAAAATCAAAAAATGCTTAAACAATTGCTCACAGAGTCCCTTTTTCTTTCAACATATTTAATTTGGGTTTTCAAAAATTTTTAAAGCAAGAGCATAACTTTAATTTTTACCAAGTTACATTTCTATACTTTAAAAATCATGTAGTCATCACAATAGGAAGGTAAAGGCCTATCCGTTCTCAATTTAAAGTTCTAAGAAGCAGATTATCATCCACTTTAATAACTTAACACTAATGTTTACTGACCTTGTCTAAGAAAATAAACCTTTCGAATGTGAAAAACATCAATAAGAATGTATCCCAAGGTAGATCACTTGAACTCGACATGTGGTATACCGCGGATTTCTTTTTTTTTTTTTTTTTTGAGATGGAGTCTCACTCTGTTACCCAGGCTGGAGTGCAGTGGTGCAATCTCAGCTCGCTGCAACCTCTGCCTCCCAGGTTCAGGTGATTCTCCTGCCTGAGCTTCCCAAGTTGCTGGGACTACTGGCACTACAGGTTCATGTCACCATGCCCGGCTAATTTTTATATTTTTAGTAGAGATGGGGTTTCACTGTGTTGTCCAGGCTGATCTTGAATCCGCCCGCCTCAGCCTCCCAAAGTGCTGGGATTACAGGCGTGAGCCACCTGACCTTGTGGTCTGCCCGCCTCAGCCTCCCAAAGTGCTGGGATTACAGGCGTGAGCCACCTGACCTTGTGGTCTGCCCGCCTCAGCCTCCCAAAGTGCTGGGATTGTAGGTGTGAGCCACCGCACCCAGCTGCGAAATTTCTAGAGTAGCATTGCTGCAAGCCTGTACGTGAACTTCCTGTGTGTTTGAATCTCAGCAATGAGAACACATAGCATAGTTTCCCAATTTAAACTTAAGTTTATTTTTTTAAGTGGGAAAGGGTCTGATCGCTGTGAACAGAAAGCACTAGCTAACTTAGGGTGGTGTTTTCACTGATTCTTTTCTTTTTCACCAACTTTGAGAACGTTGTTAAATTGTCCTTATTTTTCCTGTATTTATTCCATGCTACACACAGACATCCTACTTTCATGCTGTCAGGGAAGAATGCCAATCTCCCAAGCCCCTGCACTGCCTACAGGGCTAGGGCTGTGACCGGGCGAGGGGATGAAGCTTCAGCGATGGCAGGTCTGCCCGCCTAGACGGAAAACAGGTCTCTTAAAAGTGGAAACCCCCAAGGGAATTAAGGCTACTCCTCCATTCATAGGTTGGTACAAACGAAATACCAGCTAATTGGGTTGTTCCATTTCTGACACTCAACTAGGAACACCGACCAAGCAGGATCCGTGGCTGTCAGAAGTGAGAGGCTGACTTGTTGCACAGGACGCCTGGGAGGAAAGGATGAGGGTTTGGAAAAGCACGGTGGACTGCTGGAGGGCAAGTCTGAGGCTGCAGGGAGGGAACAGGAAACCAGAGAGGGGAGAGCCTCGGACCACACAGCTCGACTCTAGTTTGCAGGAACCAGGAACGTCTACCGAAATAGCACCCTAATTTCAGATGCAATATTTCATTTGGAACAAATTAATTTTAATTGCTAAGTTTCCACTGCAAAAAGCCAGTCTTGGAAAAAAAAATCCATGCAATGTCGCCACCAAAATGGAAAAAAATATTAAAATTATTCTTAGTTTATTGTCTTTGGACTGAACTTTATCTGGTAAATGCTTTAGATGAAAAGGAAAAGAAACAAATATTTGCATTCCTAAGAACTCTAAATCTTTTCCAAAAGCGATCAGCTCCCTTTCAAAGAAGAGTTCATGTTTGTGAGCACACTCTGGGCTAAGCCACCACCAGCTCTCCACTGAGCAAGTCACGTCTTAGCCTCTCATCACACTACGACACATGTCGATTCTCTGCGAACCTGCACTAAAAACAAATAAACACATCTTACCCACAGGAAACCATGTGCCGTGGAAAATGAATCTGGCTGGCTTTCATTGTTTACGTAAGGTTCAGGATTATAAGCAGCACATTCAATCTAAAATGGAATAAAATTAAACGTTCACATATACAGCAGAGCTAAGAGGCTCTTAGACTATACAACGTCTTAAATGGATGACTTACTTCTAAATGTATAATCACAGAAATTACAGGTTCATTACCTATCAAAGATTAAAATAGGGAGGATAAAAGTTTAAAAGTACAAGTTTCAGAAGTTAGCTTTTTAGACACGAACACCTAAGTAGAGTCAACCTTTAGTATCTTACTCTTCAGATCCCATCAGCACGCAGAAACACAGCAGCGCATCGGATGGGAGGGCCGGCCCTGGAGGCATCGAGCGCAGCCTATGAGAACGCAGCAGCGAGAGAGCCCGGGCCTCTTCCCTTTCCTGGCCCACCAGGGTCTCTCCCAGGGGGAGTCCTGTGCACTGAGATTCCCAATGGGAGGGGCTGGGGGAGCTGCTAGGAAACCCCAGCCAGAGACCAGGGTGAGAAATAGTATCTTTATTTCTGAAAGAATAATATATCGCCAAAGCCACTGAAGGCCCTGGCCTGTGGTGCCTGAGTCAGCGACACCGGGAACATTAACAAGATGCCACCCTGGAGGTGGAGTCTGCCCAAGCAGAGAGCGGGACGGTCCCTCGAGCAGACATGAGACCTGGAGTTACGATCCACTGTGGAAACAGACTGTTTGCCAAGCAAAGGCAAAACAGAGCTGCAAATGTGAAACATGTGTCCGCTGTTTAACTAGCAAGGCCTCGGATGCCGCGGCGCTGTTGGAATATTCCAGGGTCCTGGCCCAGGACTGCGCTTCAGAGATAATAGCTGGGCGTTTTTTAGGTTTTAAACAACAGCAATCTTATTTCCAAATAAATTACCTCTCGAGAAGCAGTGACTGTGGTTAACTTGGGAAGACCATGTTCTGACCATGCCCGTTAAGAATCATCTCCCAAGTGGCCCAGTCAGAGCTGTGAGGTGCACCCCACCGTGGGCCCGGCCCTGCCCTGCCTCCCTTTACCTTGAACTCCTGCTGCTTGGCCACCATCACGGGCATGTGTCCGACGAGGAGAGGATGCTTCTCCTTTTTAATGTGATTTCCATCATCTTCCACACAGAACCAGCCCATATGGTTCTCCTCTTCTGCGATTATATTCAGAAAGAAATGAGCAAGAATGCAGTTAATTCACACGCAACACACCTGCAGCTCCACAGGCCACAGCAGGGGAAGTTTCTAGCATTCTGTTTGTTTGCGACCGGACAGCTCCATGTTTTACTTCTGGAAAACAGTACGATCTCCTCTTAGCGCATACACTGTGTATTCACGGCATTATTTTAGGAGGCAGCATCGCTCCATCTAAATGGCAGGGACATCTTCCTGTTTGCGCCTCCTGTATGCTGGACCCAAAGGCTGCGAAACTTTGCTGTGGAAACCACATAGGTCTACTTTCCTTTATCTTTCTCCATTTTTTTCCAAAGCAAAAGAGATGTTTAGATTCAAATACCAGAGATGTACTGAGAAACTTCAAAACATGGTATAATAGTATGATATAAAAAAAGTACAATGAAATGGAGAAATATTTTACTACTAAAACAAACTGTCAACCTGGGCATTAAAGAACAGGTATTGAATCTGAAGATGGAAGGGGACTTACCTGCATGTTCAGCTCATTCTCTTTATAGAGTAGCTACTTCCTTGTTTGCTGAGTCACTCTGAACCTGACCTGACAAACCACTAAACTATTCAGCAAGAGAGAGAAGGGCTCTGTTTCTGCTTCCTTGTCAAGTGAGCACAAAGTCAGGAAGGCTTTCCCTTCCAGACAAGGCCCTTCCACTGATCAGAGCTCCCTGGGGCAATGGCATTATCCATGCTCTGCACTTCCCTTCTCTATTTTGTACTCAGTTAACATTTCAGATTATCTACAGCAGAAAGAGAATTTTACACACACGTGACATCCCAGTATGTTGAGTAACAAGTCTGAGGCGTATGTATATGTACCTTACACAGAGAGCAAAAAATAATCAAGGCTGAAGAGACATCGGAGTGAGGAAATCATAAAGTCACATCTACAGTAAAACCATAGGGTTTATCTTTGGTGCTGGGAGGATCTTTAGTGACCCCTCAGCCCAGCCCTGTGTTTTGCTTCTCAGTGAGGAGTGAGCAGAAGGGCCAAGAGGAACAATGACCTCCCTGGCATTTGGAGGCCGCTGACCGCCGCCTGCCTCGAGCATCTGGTTCACGGCCAGGCTCCATGGACTTCCTCTGTGTTCAGCTGCTGCAGCTGGTACCAGGAACACCATGGCCTTGTTCCTGCAACCCCTCCATTTTAACATGAACGTCTTAAAAATTGCTCGTGCTAGGTTAATTTTCCTCTTTCAAGTCAAGGGGATGGATCCACTGCTGCGTTTCCTTCTCAACCCTGACCTCACCCTTGCAGGCAGGAATTCATCATCATGCAGCATGCCTCATTCAGCCTCAGTCAGCCAGGCCTTACCCAGGGCAAGCTTGGCCATCTGTAAGCTGTTGACCCAGGACTCCTTGATGGCAGGGGTAAACGTATTGAACACAGCTGTAAAGAAGGTCGGTCGCCCAGATCTGCCAGAAACAACAGACAGGCATTCATTTTATAAAATGTGCTCCATCCTGTGAGGTTAAATTACATATTTTGCCTGTCTTATGTAATCAGCAAGCCAAAAAACATACATGTCATGACAAAGAACCATTTTTTTTTCCCCCAGCATTGACCCAGAAGGTTTCGTTTTAAAGCTACTACTAACTTGTCATGCTTCCCTGGGAGCTGTAACTGAATTCTGCAGCAGTCCGCAGCTCTGATTTCATCCTCTTTCTTCAAAATGAGTCTTTGTAATCCTGATGTCCAATCATGGGCTACTGACTGGTTTAAGTTCTGCAAAGAAAATAAATATGCACATTTCAAACATGTTTAAAAAGTAGGGCCATCTCAAGTAAGATTAAAAAAAAATTTTAACGTGAGAAATTTAGACCAAATAAAACTATCAGATTGTGGGAGGGATGAGCCATTTTTAAGACAGAACTGATATTCAAGTCTATTTGCAAAATGAAAAAAAAAGTTACGGTTGAATACTTTCACCTTCTCTAATACAAGAGAAAATGTATAATCAGATTAATTTTTAAAGTCAAATGAATTCTCACTTGTGGTAGAACTTGGAGATATAATAAAATGCTTACAATGACTTAGAAGTGAAGAAGAATTTGAAATCAAATCGCTTCGATTGTTACCTGATAGTTTCCTTTAAGGTTTCCTATCAGCTGAGTGATCTGACCGATTACATTTAAGTCATGTAACAAGTTTTGCAAATCTTGATACAGTTGTCCTGGCCCCATATAAACTTTGTCTACAAAATAAGAAGAAAAAAAAAAAGAACACAAATGTAAACCCATGTTTACTTTAATACTTGAGGGAAGAAAACACTAAAATAATAGTTAAATAATTTTTAAGTTGAGGG
Source organism: Ateles fusciceps (assembly GCA_036589455.1). Classification (NCBI taxonomy): domain Eukaryota; kingdom Metazoa; phylum Chordata; class Mammalia; order Primates; family Atelidae; genus Ateles; species Ateles fusciceps. Next base: position 1,064,464 of record JAZHEH010001829.1, read on the forward strand.
GTGAATCTAGAACTTTTTAAAAGTGGACATTTTCAAGCATTTAGTGGTTTTTCCTTTTCTGACATTTATTTAGAAATAATTTCAGATGGAAAAGTTGCAAAGAACTGCCTCCTGAGTGCCTGGGGTCCGGCTTCCCCAGAGGCTAACATCTGACAAAAGCATAGCATGATGGTCAAATCCAGGACACCACATTGATACGGCACTCCTGACTGACCTACAGACCTTCTCCACACCTCACCGCTGTCACTCCACGGTCATTTTCTAGTCCCAGATGCATTCCGTGGTCACATCCCTGAAATCTCCTCCAGTCTGGGAGAGTTTCTCAATCTTCCTCTTTCGCGATCCTGACGTTTTTGGAGGATGCTGGTGAGTTACAGAATGTCTCACAATTTGGGTTTGACTGATGTTTTGTCCTTTTCATAGTTTTTAAACACTTGACATAACAGCTATTAGTCAGAGGCGCCTAGAAATGACATTTAATCTGAACCACATCTCCAATAACGGGTCATCCACCATCAAAAAGAGTTTCCCAGTGATCTTTCCTAACTTTTTTTTTTACGGGAATGGAAACGGTTTGTCTTCAATGACTTGGGTTAGGGAAATGACGCGTTTCCTGAGGTCTCAAGTGCCCAAGTGAGAACTGCTCTGTCCCTCACAGAGTGCTTTCTGTGTGCTACAGCAGGTGATGTTCAAATACTTCTTCACTAAATCCCACGACGGGCCCACAGGCACAGAGGACAGACTCCCCCGGCCCCCGATTTGACTGATGACAGATGAGAAGGATTTGATCTCAGAATTAGCCTGAGAGTTTATACTTTAAAGCAAGATGTAATAATACCCTCTTTATTTTCCACTTCTCATAGACATTAATTGTCTAAGGTCAAACAACCAGGAAGAGAAGGAGCCAAAATTCAAACCCAGGTAGAAGAAATTCATTTAAGTTGAGTAAGGTGCCTTCTGTTCCAGCAGGACAGGCTTCAAGGCCATGGGTCTGTGCAGTTGCATGGACCTTAGCTTACAGGGCCCAGAGGTTGGTCTCAGGCTCTGATGTGGATATCCTGAAATTCTTAATAATTTTGGGAAAGGACCCTGCATTTTCCTTTTATGCTATGTCCTACAAATTATGTAACTTGTTCTCTTAGTATGTATAACATATATAATACATATATGTCAAAATTGAAAGAACCTATATAATTCCAATGAAAATATTTCAGATACATGTATCTAAAAATATTTACTATATAACTGAAGAGTAGCATAACCCTTTATAATTTTGCAGGCACTTTATGTTAAAGACATGATTATGTGGTTACTTATGCACATGGTAGGCCTGATTTTTATCAACTATCTAGACAAATTCATTTACTAAATACATTTGTTTTTTTTGTTTGTTTGTTTATTTGTCTTTTGAGATGGAGACTCGCTCTGTCTCCAGGCTGGAGTGCAGTGGCACAATCTTGACTCACTGCAACCTCTGCCTCTCGGGTTCAAGTGATCCTCCTGCCTCAGCCTCCCAAGTAGCTGGGACTACAGGCATACGCCACCACGCCCAGCTAATTTTTTGTATTTTTAGTAGAGGTAGGGTTTCACTATGTTGTCCAGGATGCTGTCGATCTCTTGACCTCGTGATCCACCCACCTCAGCCTCCCAAAGTGCTAGGATTACAGGCGTGAGCCACTGCACCTGGCCTACTAACTGCATTTGAAGTATCATAAAGTTTCAGAAAAACGGTAGCAAAGTGATCTAGTAGTTACACATAGCAACTTTATTTATCCTTACAAAATGCTTATAATTTAAAATGTTTCATGACATACATATTTGCTTTCATTCATAAACTTTGATAATAAACTCTAAAACACAACCTTGTAATACAAGTACAGGCTGGATGTGGTGGCTCATGCCTGTAATACCAGCACTTTGGGAGGCCAAGGTGAGAGGATTGCTAAAGGTCAGGAATTCAAGACCAGCCTGGGCAGCATAGTTCAAAACAAAAACAAAAAAAAAACGTTAGTCAGGCATTGTGGCGTGCACCTGTAGCCTGTAGCCCCAAATACTTAGAAGTCTGAGGTAGGAAGCTCACCCGAGCCAAGGAAGCCAAGGCTGCCGTGAGCTATAACTGTGCCACTGCACTACAGCCTGGGCATCCAAACACCACCTGTGTCAAAATTAATAAACGAGTAAATACAATTATAAGTGCTATGTAAACCTTATTAATTAGTTGACTTCTTTTAAAAGTGATCTTAAAATATGATCTTCACAGTTACCATCCAATCAAATTGACCCCTCTATTTTTGGTCTGCAGCTCTATATATTTTCACACATGCATAGATGCATATAAATATCTCCCTAGCAAGCCTGAGGGAGAACTCCAGGGCACACAGAACAGTTCCATCATCCAAAGAACAGCTCCACCACCCACAGAAGAGCTCCATCACTCACAGAAGAGCTCCATCATCCACAGAACAGCTCCATCACCCACAGAAAAGCTCCATCACCCACAGAACAGCTCCATCATCCACAGAACAGCTCCATCACCCACAGAAAAGCTCCATCACCCACAGAACACCCACAGAACAGCTCCATCACCCACAGAACAGCTCCATCATCCACAGAACAGCTCCATCACCCACAGAAAAGCTCCATCACCCACAGTACAGCTCCATCACCCACAGAACACCCACAGAACAGCTCCATCACCCACAGAACAGCTCCATCACCCATGGAACAGCTCCATCACTCACGGAACAGCTCCATCACCCACGGAACAGCTCTATCACCCACGGAACAGCTCCATCACTCATGGAACAGCTTCATCACTGTACAGAACAGCTCCATCGCTCATGGAACAGCTCCACCACCCACGGAACAGCTCCACCACACATAGAACAGCTCCATCACTCACAGAGCAGCTCCATCACCCACAGAACAGCTCCATCACCCACGGAACAGCTCCATCACCCACGGAACAGCTCCATCACCCACGGAACAACTCCATCACTCATGGAACAGCTCCATCACCCACGGAGCAACTCCATCACCCACAAAATAGCTCTACCATGCTACAGAACAGCTCTATCACCCATAAAACAGCTCATCACTCACAAAACAACTCCATCACCCACAGAAGAGCTCCACCACCCATGGAACAGCTCCATCACCCACGGAACAGCTCCACCACACATAGAACAGCTCCATCACTCACAGAGCAGCTCCATCACCCACAGTACAGCTCCATCACCCACAGAACAGCTCCATCACCCTACAGAACTGCTCCACCACCCAGAGACCAGCTCCTTACCTACAGGGTACATGGGATAGGTCACAGGGATTCACAGGTGCACAGATTTCAGTTCTATGGGAGGAATATGTTCCAAGAGGCCTACTGTAGTCAATAAAGTATTGTGTACTTGAAAATCACTAAGAGTAGTCTTTAAAGTTCTCACCATGAACAAATGGTAAATGTGTGACATAAGGCATATGTTAGCTTGATTTAGCCATTCCACAATGTATACATATTTCAAAACACCAGTTTTAAACCACAAATGTATATGATTACTTGTCAATTAAAAACATAAACATTTTTAAAATAAATATACAAACACACGCACTGCCACTGATGTGAAGCTATCAGGGGAAGGGACAATACTCTTTTCCTAGTGGACTAAAGAACCTTCTGCACTGAGATGAGGAGGAGTTCCTCGGCTTTACGGAGCATGGAAACGTGCTGAAGTTTTATGTCTGCTGGATCGTCGGACAGTTCATAACAGGGCACCATTGGGGCACAGATGACACCACAGAGCAACCCGAGACTTCCACATGAATGGGGACAATGTGCGCTGCCAACGAAAGCGTCTGTGCTCACATCCCAAGAATAACAAGAAACCACACAGTGCGGCCAGTGCTTTTCAAATGTGATTCTCAGATTCAGAAAGAAGTGTTTCATGTTGATTTTCAGGTCAAAATTGATTAAAGCAACCCCTGCAGGCTGAGTGCGGTGGCTCACGCCTGTAATCCCAGCACTTTGGGAGGCCAAGGCAGGCAGATCACCTGAAGTCAAGAGTTTGAGACCAGCCTAGCCAACATGGTAAAGCCTCATCTCTACTAAGAATACAAAAATAAAAATAAAAATAAATTAGCTGGGCATGGTGGTGCACGCCTTTAGTCCCAGCTACTTGGGGAGGCTGAGGCAGGAAAATTGCTTGAACACAGGAGCAGAGGTTGCAGTGAGCCAAGATCACACCACTGCACTCCAGCCTGGGTGACAGAGGGAGTCTCCAATCTCAAAGAAAGAAAGATAAAACCCCTGCAAATCAGAATTTTTGTTAGCGTTAACTTCCAGCCCTCTAGTTGCCAATTTCTGGAGTTTTCAGTTCTGTGAGCGAAGTTCTTTGTTGCTATAGCAACATACAATTGCTGCACTTCTGTAAAAGCGATTCACAAGTCTTTCTCACGGACACTTCTCCTGTTTCCATGGAAATCCCTGCAATCTGTTTGAAAATTCAGGGTATGCCAGTGAAATGGAATTTTGTGCGGAAAACAAGGAAGGGTCTGTAAGGCCAGATAAATAGCAAGGATGGCTAGAAAAGCCCCTGGGGGATGTGCTCGCTCCCTGAGAGCCTCCATGCTCTAGACCCATGGGGCATGCTCACAGCATCTTAAAGCCTCTTCTCCACGGTGTGACACAGTGAGACATCAGAGCTGGAAGGTGTCTCCAGGCACTGGGAAGTAGGTGAGATCAAGTAGGAATCAAGACCCCCCTGCACACCAACGGCCTGACTGTGGGCAGCCCCAGCCCCCACCAGTACCGTCTGCAGCTGCCCATCGACCTTCATGGGGTCTGAAGACCCCTCCACCTCCTTAGCTCCTCAGCCCTGTACAACTCCTGTGCGCGTTTCTTTCTGGTATTCTCCCTCTCAGAGCTGTGCAGGGGTCTCTGTGGACCACACCCCCTAATGCAGCACATCACCTCTGCCTCCGGACTCCTGCACTCCTGGGGCCCCGCCATCCCCAGTACCTCACCTGCCTCCTACAGGGAGTTTCCCATGGTTCTCAACAGGCAAGGCTGGGCTGCCAAAGGAAATGCACTTAACATGGAACCGCCCCTTTCCTCCTGGAACAAAGTTGACCAAAAGCCTCATCTCCATTGCAGCTGCAAATAATGCTTACATTTGCCATGTCTACAGAGTGTCAGTGCACTCTGCGGTTGTGCCAGTGGAAGAGCTGATTGGAACAGGGTGCTAAAGAGAAACGAAGAGTCGGCCAGGCGTGGTGGCTCATGCCTGTAATCCCAGCACTTTGGGAGGCCGAGGTGGGCGGATCACTTGAGGTCAGGAGTTTGAGACCAGCCTGGTCAACATGGTGAAACTCCGTCTCTATTAAAAATACAAAAATTAGCTGGGGTGGTGGTATGCGCCTGTAATTCCAGCTACTCAGGAGGCTGAAGCAGGAGAATCGCTTGAACCCAGGAGGTGAAAGCTGCAGTGAGCCGAGATGGTGCTACTGCATTCCAGCCTGTGCAACAGAGTGAGACTCCTTGTCAGAAAAAAAAAAAAAAAAAAAAAAAAAAATATATATATATATATATATATAGAGAGAGAGAGAGAGAGAGAGAGACAAAGAGGTGCTGTAAGACCATCCTGCAAGGTAGAGGCCGTGGGAATGGGGGTACTGCTTTCCCAGCTGCAACCATAAAACTCCCAACAGTGGGATCTTGTTCTCTCCGGCCACCCTTCCAGAAAGAGCTCTCTAGAAGCAGTTCCTTACTTCAACGAGCAGAGAAGGATAAATGACACCCACACGTGAAACGCAGAGGGGCAGGCTGGAGCCGCCGGTGTGCGGAAAGTGTCTAAAAACATGAGCCGAGAAATTACCCAAAAAAGAGAGCAAATTTGACAACTGAGAAATTAAAAACTTTAGACTCCTATAAAATTATAGACATAAATAATATGTAAAGTCATGTAAAAATAGGCAATTATTTACCATAAAGATTACATATAAATATATTAAAAATGACAATATTCTAAAATACCAATGATAAAATGAGTAATTCCCAAAAAAAGATACAGATGGCTAATAAATATGGAGATGTTCATTCTCACTAGTAATAATTAAAAAAAGGAAATTAAAACAGCCATTAAATCAGGTGAGGTGGCGTTCACTTGTAGTCCCAGCGCCTCAGGAGGCTGAGGCAGCAGGATCACTTGAGCCCAGTGGTTTGAGGTTGCAGTAAGCTACAATTGTGCCTGTAAATGGCCACTGCTCTCCAGCCTGGGCACCCTATCTCAAAAAAAAAAAAAGCCATTAAAAATTTTTAACTTAAGGGTAAATTTACAAAACTGTTTTTTACAAATCAAATCATAAAAGTTTCATTGTGAAATCAAAGTCAGGTATAGCCGATAAGAATATAAACTGGGGAAAACTTCCTGGAAAGCAACTTGCAAAAATGTATCAGGTATCTAAAAGTATAAAAACGTTCTACTCTTTGACCTGAAAATCCCACTTCTGAGGAAATTATCAGATTAATGTGTGAGGATGTCTCCACGCCACTGTTCGTAGTGGTCCAGTAACTGGAGCAGCTTACAGTATGCAATAAACAGGTTCAATCACAAGGAAACGTCCTGCAGTCAGGTTAAATGACTTCTATTCAGAATTTTTAATGACTGAGAAAATGGTCATCCTATAGTATTAAATAAAAATACCCTATATAGGATCACATAGAGCAATTGTGGCATATGTATAATAGTGTGAAAAAAAGGCTGGAGAGAAAAACTGATGTGTTAATACAGTCTCCAGATACAGGAATTACAAGTAATTCTTACTGTCTTTAAATGTTTTAGTGTTTTCAACAAAGAACAAGAATTAATTCCCAGGAGAAAGAGAGTAATAACTGTTAAGTAGTGTCATATATAAGCTCCTAGTCTGATAAGAGGCATAAGTTCAATTTCTCTGTAAGCAAGTTGTTTAATCTTGGTTATGAACCAGCAGTGATCCCAGCTGTAACTCAGGCAAAATCAATCCTCTGCAGTTCTAGCCACGATGCCTCCTCCCAAACTAGGCCTAGGAGACTCGCAGGTGTAAAGCTGAAACCACAGCACTGAACACAGAAGAACAATAAGAACCTTCCCGGTGACTAAAATCCAGTTTGGCTTTTAGAGTTTTAAGAAAAACCAAGCATTTTATAATGTGAAAATTACACTGTCATGAAGATATATGTCATATCTCAAATTCCAGATCTTTAATCAAGAAGTAAAATCATCCCTTTAGCTTCATGGGGTTTACAAACCCAGAAAAGAATATTAATTTGCTCAACATATAACTCATATGTGTCCATGTGTACTAGGCATGCGTGTGTGCACTCGCACAGAAACAGGGCGCCGTCCACAGGCCCTCCTGCATGAGCACTCATCCGTGACTGGCCATCTGCACTTAGGGACACGTGCCGGCCGCACTTTCCTGAGGGGGTCTTTTCCATTGAGACTTACGGGAATGACTGGAGTGCGCCGCACAGGCATGGCATTCATCTGGCCCATCCCGGTGGCCGAGGAGCTATGATTGCTGCCCTGAAAGGCTGGCCATTGGTCCCCGGACAGGGCCACAACCCTGAATAGGAGGTTTCCGGAATATCAACTTGACTGACAGTCACAGCTCCAGGGATGCATCAGCGTCTACATTCGCAGGTCAGATATACATGCCGTTACGAATGAGTATTTTGGCATCAACAGATCACATAGACTAGTGTGCATGTTAAATTTAGAAAATGTAGGTATCCCTCTTTGCATAGAACCACTTCCCACCTGCCTCCTGTTGAGGTCCTAAAGACAGAGAGTTTGAAGGGTGTGTTACTGAATACCCAGAAAATTCACACCAGTGTTTATCCCTGAGGTAATGAGGGATTAAAAAACTGGCAGAATGGCGAAGGCGGCAGCAATCTGCATGGTGAACAGAGCCCACGTGTGTGGCATCGCCACCTCTGTGGGGACTGTGTCAGGGCTGTCCTGAAAGCACATGTGATGCTAGAAGACTGTTTCCTACTTTCTGCCAGGCTACCCGTTTCCTCCCCAAGACAGAGGCTGGGCTTGGGGGATAGAATTGGAACAGCCATTCTAACAGGGACCCAAGTCCCGGGCTCAGACCCAAGTCCCAGGCTGTCTCAGGGCTTCCTTCATGGGCTCTCATTTTGTGAAACTATGAAATATTTTTTAAATATAGAAAAGTAGAGAGAATAACTCATGGACACATTATTACCCACTGCCCAATATTCGTGATGTTAGTATTTTGCTCCATTCACTTCAGATGCCATTTTCATCAAAAAATCCCAAAAAGCCACAGCACGTCTACCGGTTTTCACTCTGCCTTCCATCCGAGGCAGCCACCATAGGAGTCAGAGCCTATCCTCCCTGAGGGCTCTTTCTGGTTTTACTACCTGCATATGTTCGAAGGCCTTTCTCAGCACACAGATGTTGTCTGTCGGAAAGGAGGCCGGTCATCTGTGGGGAACGTTGAATGCGCCGTGTGAGCACGCAGGGGCACAGGACACGGAGAGTAGTGGCAGGAGGTCAGAGGCCCACAGTAATGAGCAGCTGCATCCGCTCCCCCAGCAAGGGGCCCGTCTGTTGGTGTCACTTTGCAGGAAAGCCACTGAAGACTGTTTCCGGACTTTCCATGGTATTCAGTGTGGAAAGCTGACCTCCTTGCTACCTTTGGCCAAGTGGTGTGTTTGCTTTCAATATTCATCCAAGAGTTATAACGACACTTTTGAGTTCTGGGAAAGACCTGCAAATCCACAAGCCATGCAGGAGAAACAGCGCCGACTCCCGGGCTCACGTCCCCACACACACAGGGTGCTGTTTTAAGGGTACAACGTTAGACAACACAGAAGCAGCTCTTGCCACAGCAAAGGAGCACAGATGCATTTCGTTTTCATTTCCTTTCATTTGGACTGCTGTGTATTTCAAAACACAACAGCTTTGCCATGGTGGGCTTCAGCTGCGCCTGTCCTCCGGCCTTCAAGACGAAGTTCACTCTTAAAGGACTAAGGAGCAAGAACTGCGACCCTTTCCACCCAGAAGTACCTGACTCTGAGAAGGACCCATTGGAGACCAGGCTCTGTCCCTGCCTGCAGATGAGGCCATGCGGTGTGTTGGGCAGGAGGGAAGGAGGGAAACCAGGCTAACCATCACTCCTGGGGTCCCACACCCAGTCACTGTGTCCAGACCCACCCCTTGGGGCTGTGGCCCTACACGCCGCTCAGACCTCTCCCTGCCTTCATGGAACAGCCACCTGGCCACACATCCCTGGAAAATGCAGCTCTGGGGAGTCTCAGGAGGATCCGTTTCGTGTTTTAAAAATTCAGCTCCGCTTCCCTTGCTGCCTTCTACTTCAGGAGGATCAGTCAGGTATATGTTCAGCTGTTCAAGCTTCCCGCAGCCAGGCTCACTTCTATTTAAACACCTTACATCACAACCCCCTTCCTCCTACCTTGGTGCTGGTTCTTTGCTAGTAGTGTTTTGCTTTCTTTGTTTTTTAAACTGTGTGAATTTTGCAGGGGAGGTCTTATGTTTTCTGGGAGCTCCCTCAACGCTGTGACCTCACCCATGCCCCTTTCTGCATTTGCCTGGAAGTTCCCCTCTCAGGCAAGTGCTCTGTGCTCAGGAGGGACCCTGCGCTCTCAGGAGCTGTCCCCCATCTTCCTCACGGTACAAGCTTCAGGGCAGCTCCTACAGCTACCTGTTCATATGACCCCGTGTCTTGTTACAAACGCCCCTGTACCTACCGCCACATCCAGCCCAACTGTACAGAAGCACTCCTGGCACACAGGATGCGCTTCCCGACATAAAGTGCAACGGGCCAGAGCAGGGCAGTCTGAGAGGACCTCCCCTCTTGCTGCAAAGTTCCACGGGCACACAGGGAGGCAGTGGCCTTCCCGAAGCTGCCGGGTCCCTTCTATGCAAGCCGCCAGTACAGGGACGGGATGCTGGTTATTGGACCAGGTTGATGCTGGTCCAATAACAACCAAAGCCAAAGGATCAGAGGCCAATCCTGTTCCGTTAAAAGTTGACCTGACAGCAAAGATCAGACATGCTTTTTACTTTCACTCATTTTTAAGGATTAAATAACTACAAACTTATGTGACTGATGTTTACAAAAGTAAATGATGAATATTTGCACATCTGAAGGCGTGCTCCCCCTTTAAAGTACATTCAGCTTGTACTCACATTTCTCTAAACATTTTAAGAACTTCTCCCTGGAAAGAATGGGCGATAACAGCTCTCCAGTGGCCGTTCTTCTGAAACACCCTTGAGGGCCACAGCCTGGCTGGAGCAACTGATCTCACCTCACCTCTCCTCTCCTCGTGTGCTGAAGGCTCCCAACAGTTGGGCAATGCGATGCCTCTCCTCCCACCCCCACAACTCCTACTTAGCATGAGAACTTGAAAACTGGGAGTACTTGACAGTCCATCTCATAAATCCACCTGCCAGACAGGATGGAGCTCAAAGTGAGAAGAGAGAGCGGACCCGTGAAGTGCACCAGCGAAGATACTGCACCAGGCCAGAGTAATGGATGTTTCACAATCTTCCTCCTCCCCCGCCACTAGCCCCAGTCTGGGAAACTGGCAAAACCTTTAAAATCACCCCAGAAAACCACACAAAATGTTTCAAAATAGCATTAGGGAGTCTGGGAGCTTAAATCAATCCATGGATCCACAGAGGACCCATGGTTACCAGCTTACAGCCCCTGCGAGAGAGAAAGCTGTCACATCATAACTCTGGGAGTCAAACAGCACAGAGCAAACACACAATCCACACAGCACTTTTTCAGGGATGCAGAGCTCTCTGCCAAGTCTAACACCGCACAGCAAATGCGCAATCCACATAGCGCTTTTGCAGGGATGCAGAGCTCTCTGCTGAGTCTAACACCGTACAGCAAACGCACAACCCACACAGTGCTTTTGCAGGGACGGGGAGCTCCCTGCTGAGTCTAACACCAAACAGTAAATGCACAATCCACACGGCACTTTTGCAGGGATGGGGAGCTCCCTGCTGCAGCTGCTCACTGGTCTCGGGTGGCTGCCACACTGTCCTCTCTGCAAGCAGAGGTTGCTGGGCAGTGCTGCCTATGATAGAAGTTGGTGTGTTACTTCTATCAATACGAAGTAACACACCAACATTTCCAACACTGAATTTTAGAACAGTCATTCAAACAGCAGAAATCCTATGACTACCAACTGAGAATGAGAATGTCTGACTTAGCTTCTCAGTATAATTTAGAAATGACAAATGCAAGAAAACCAAAAAACAGAAACACTGAGAGTGAATTTGAAGCTGTTCTATGAAAACTCTGAGGGGAGGCATTACAGGAACCCCCGGGGAGATGTGGCTCACGAGTGTGCCTGGGTTTTGTCCACATAAACAGTAAGGAGTGAGTTGAGAAGAGCAGAGCGAAGGGACATCATTCACCGTCTGCAGCGTGGCACTCATGAAATCAACATTATGGATCTGGTACCACACGGACCCACTCATTGTCAACACTAACAAGAGACCACCCCGATGAATCTAGATGTGTCGGGATAGAACCCCTGCCAGTCCCTGAACGAAGCACTGGGCTCACTATGCCTTCTCTGTAAATGCTCTTACCTGATGCCAGAAAAAATCCCCGGATAACTCTGACTCGAGTTCCATCTTCAGACACACACAGAATTAGCGTATTTTCAATAATTTGTTTTCAAAGTTTTCTTTTTAATCTAGAAGGTATTTTAAAGACCACTTACTCCACACTACCTCCTTCATAACTCAGGGCTAAAAATGATCCACACAGCTAATGGTGCTCACACTAAGCCAGGAACCCAAGGGAACCCCTGGTCCCGTGGCCTTGCCTGCAGTCTAGTGCTGAGGACCACAAAATCGGTGTCATCCTTGGCTCTCTGCACACCAGGTTGTCCCACTGGCCCCCCCAAAGTAGCAGGCACTGTACACTTAAAATGGGTAAATCTTATTGTATGTGAATACTGTAATTTTAAAATTCAAAAGCTTAAGAAGGCAACATGTCCAAAGCACAACTGTTCAATTCTTTCTACTCGCCACACCTGCCTGCGGCCTACTTGCTATCTCAGGAGGCAGGCACTTCACCCTGCATGCCCAGCACGCCAGGCAGGCCTTGGGCTGTGCCACTCAGAGGGTTCTCTGTTGCCACAGCTGGTGACTGGTCCACATGGCTAATGTCTGCCTTTAAAAAATACAGGCAACAAGACACCACATCTAGCAAAACCCTGTACTGAGGTTTTAGGAAGGAGTGCTTATCTGCAGGGATAATGGCGGCCAGCAGCAGCAGGTGTTGTAAGCATCAGTGCAATCACACGAGCAAAGTGCCTGGCACACAAGATGCACATAACTAATGATGTTTCTTTCTCATTACAGGAGGAGACGTGTGGAGGCAGAAAACCCATGGCCATGATGGTTTGCAAGTTCTCTGAGCCTCAGTTTCCTTATTTGCCTGAAGGGAGCAACTGCGGGGCTGTTGAAAATCTTAAATAGGAATAGTGTCATTATTTTATGACAAGTGTTGGCTTATTTATTCATTTATTTTGAGATAGGGTCTGTCTCTGTAATCCAGCCTGAAGTACAGTGCAGTGGTGCCATCGCAGCTCACTGCAGCCTGACCTTAAGTGATTCTCCTCCCTCAGCCTCCTGAGTAGTTGGGAATATAGGTATGCAACACCTGGCTAATTTTTTAACAGTTTTTTGTAGAGATGGTGTCTTGTTATATTGCCCAGGCTGGTCTTGAGCTCTTGGCGTCAAGAGATCCTCCCGCTGTGACCTCCCAAAATGCTGGGATTACAAGCGTGAGCCACTGTTTCCAGCCAACTAATTAACTTCAGATAAAGTCCCTCACATATTCACTAAGTTACCAGGATCTTAATTTCTTAAAATAAAGGCATCATAATAATAGACGACACTGAAGGCACTGCACTCCAATAGCAGATGAAGATTGGTTACGTTATGCCTGAGGCATGGGTTCTACCCAGAAAATGCAGCAGAACAAAACACTATTGATGGCAAAACCAGTTCATGACTTAAACTCTCTGTTTAAGGCAGTGGGCAAAAAGCTGTCCCATGAAAAACTGGTTTCACTGAGGTTAACTAGTGAATGCTTTTCCATAGGGACATGATAAAAAAAAAAAATCAATACAAGTCTGCAAAATACAATCATATATGCTTTCAAGTCCCCTTATTTGAAGATATGACACCAAAGTTCTCCTTGAATTCTGAATAAAGAAAAAGATTCACTCTCCAATGTGGCATATCTCTTTTAATAGACAATGAGAACTTGTCCATATCCAGTGTTTCTCCTCCTGCTGTGGCTGATGAAAAGCTCATAGTTACATCTAAAATGAGAGCTTATCTGAAAGTTCCCATGCATGGTGTTTTTTAAATTGTTCTACAATTTAGGGGTACAAGCCAAAAAGTGAATAAAACTTAGCCAGTCATTATTTGGATTTTTTTTTTACACTAAGATTAAAATCTGTGGTCTGAACAATGTCGATAATAGTAATCATCAATCATGTGCAATGGTACGACATTGCCAAAGCATTCTGCAATTTCTCATTTCACCTTGGGAAGTTCGTGGTCAAATAATGCCACCATGGGGAAACGGAGTAAGAAAATCGGCAGCGCTGCCTGGCAGTGCGAGCAGGTGAGCGCAGGGCCGAGCTGGAATCACCACTGCCTCAAGCTCTACGACTGAAGAGACAAGCACCGAAGTCTTCATCTGGTTAATGGGAAACGCAAAACTGAGCTCACTGGACCGGGAAGATGGAATCCACTCCTGACCAGCCAGGTGCATGGCCAGGACCTGAAGAAGCCCCAACAGCACACGGAACAAGTCAGAGACTAGTAGCCAACTGGGCCATGTTAGACAGACAGCATGAAGATTCTAAAGACCAGATCACCCCTATAGATTGACCGTTGTAAGCCCTAAGCCTACAGATGTCAGTGCTTATGCTGGCTCCAAGGCCAGCACGAACGCGAGAGAAAGCGTCACTTACTTGGCTTCGCATTAGCGACCACGGCCAGGCTCTCAGGCAGGTGTACGGCAAGGTGCCTGCTGTGCTCACCCGCGCCAGGGCTGCTGCCGTACTCAATGGCATCCACATGTCCCAGTGGAACGCTCCACTTCAGCAAGTACCTCTGGCTGCTCGTCACACGGCTGTCATGAGAGGGTCTGAAATGACCAGAAGATCCTTGTTTTATGAATAATTACATGACCACGTTATAGTAATGTTCATCCCTCAGATGTTCAAGTGAGAAACATTTCCATTGCTGAATTGTAGCTCTTCAGACTTTCTCAACATTATAATTGTGCTTCTGACTTTCTTAAGTCCCCACTCATTGTCATAATGAGGCCTTAAGTGGATGAGAGAGAGTGCAGGACAGAGCGCAGGGAGAGCCGCACAGGGATGGATCTCCTCCAGCAAACTCCGAGGTTTTCCGAAAAGGCTTGAAAGGAAGCAGCTCAGCACTCACTGATGACTCTGAGCAACGGTGCTCGATTACCAGGAAAGTATCCTATGTGGATAGAGATATTCTCTGGTGGTTTCACAAGAGTTAACTCTCAAATTCCTTCTTTATTCTTTTATGGTTACACTGTAACCATTTGAATATAATCAAATCATATCACTATACTCCATGACTAAAGTATATATCAAGTATGCAGAAATTAAACAGAAAAAACCCTGACTTATATAGATTATTTTTTATCATAAATAGAACACATATGCGAAGAAACACAACACACATATGTACAGTCTAGTGGAAACAGTCTGCATCAACATCTGTGCAGCTCCTACCAAGGTCAAGGTTGTAACATCACCAGCGTCCCTGCAGCCCCAGGTGCCCAGGAAATTCCACCCTCCAGAATCAACCATTATTCTCACTTGGTGATAATCATACTTTGCTTTTCTTCAAGATTTTGCTGTTAAAAATCAAAATGTGGGGTAAGAATAACTGAAATGCTAGGTGCGACACACTAGACGGAGCACTTGACTTGCTGGGAGCCAGTCTGTGCCCAAGCTCTCTAGTTCCCTCTGACACCAGAGCATTCTACCCTCCAGGACGACATCCAGTGCATACAGAAAGGGGAAAGGAGGAAGCACAATTCAGACACAGTAAGAGGAAAGAGGGGCTGTGTTCTGTGAATTAGACTGTGCCTCCAACTCAGAAAAAAACAAATGCCCATGAATTCTTACCAACATTTCGATTCCTCCTCTTTGAATGTAAAAACCTCCACCCCTACAGCGGAGGTTTGAGATCTTAATTTCCACAGGGCTGATCAAAGGGTTCTGGGGGCTATTTGAACCAAAATAAGTCCTTATTTCATCACCTTTGGCCAGTATCGCTGCAAATCTCGCACTGACAATCTCACACTGACAACACGTCCATGGGAAATGAACTGTCACTCACCACCGCACTTTGCAAAAAAATTCAAGCCCTGGCATCCGTGGGAAAGGCAGGGGCATTATTTTAAGGAATCCTCCAGGGGTAAGCACAGTTGAGTTACTTCTAAAGTATCCATTTTTATTCATCTTTAAAGTACACCACTTCTGTCAGCGTGAGAATTTTAAACCTACTTAAAACTGCACCAGAACCAATGTGTCCTGGTATTCTCCAGAAGCAGCCCAGGGTGTTCCAGAGCACAGTCAGCGTTAGACTAATACTGATTAGAAATGCGGAAAAGACTCAACAACAACCATTATATTCATGCAGGGCTTTTACAAGGTCATTTCGCTTCTACGGTCTTGTCTCCCAGGGCAGGTGGGACAAGCATGAATATCCCCAACTTGACACACTGTGCTGGCCAGTGTGCAGGTGAGGAGCTGGGTACATCTCAGCCACGCCTGAGGCCGCTTCACTGAAAAACTAACTTGCCAGGTGTTACTTGGAGAGGGGGGTTCTGGGACAATTAAACTTGGAAGCCATCCTGTGAAGTGATAAATGCCATTAGTCTCCACCCAGCGGGAAGCACCTCATAACACTGGAGAAACAGGGTAGAGACAGCTTACTCTGCATCCTCACAATTCTAAGTGCTCTCTCGAGCAGCTCACACCTGCAGTTCTCTGGCCATGACCTTCCATGGCTTCAGTCCGTCAGCTCCTCTCCAACGCAGGGTGCAATGGGCTTCACTTCTGCACATGGGAAGCAGTTGGCCTGCGGCTGTCGCCAGGCGTCAACAATGAAGGCCGAGCCATGGGTATGAGTCAAATGAACAGGGTTGTTTCTCTTACAAGGAGGAGTGTCATTAAAGACTTGTATAATTTTGGGGCTCATTTTGTACCTGCCACAAAGTAAGTGAGGATGAAGAGAAGCAACAATGAAAACCTGTCACTCCTGGGCAGTGCTGTGCGCCCAGCGCCCTGCAGCAGCTTAATGAACGTGAAGCTCCTCGCCTGACCCCTGAAGAGCCCTGCGGTGGCATACCACTGGCATCATTATTTTTATGATCAACCCTATTGTATGGATGAGGAGTCCGAGGCGTAGACAGAATGGGTAGTTTTCAGATTTCAGAGAAGGTGGAGTTGGAGATCATGCTCAGGAGTTCCAGTGAGCTCTCGCCTACTGACCTGAACAACCCGGCTGCCCGGGCCATTAAGGCAAGGTGAGGAGGGAGGGCAGATACATCTGGCAGCTGGAAAATGGGAGTGACGAGCATGAAAAGTAAGTCATATTTAGTGGTGTGCTGGCAAATGTTTAACAGCCCGGCTCTCACTGGGAGGACAGGCTCCCGACACATCCTGCTGGCCAGATTCCATGGTGTAAATACTCCGGTGTGACTTCAAGCTACCAAATGGTTTAACAACCGACTCTCCAAACTCTGGAAAATCCAACACTTAACTCTTGCAAGACATAACAAATTGGCACCACGTTCACTTGCATTATTTTCTACAGCACCAGGATGTTATTGTTAATTTTATATCAATTCTCTTATCATCTACCTATATTTGAGGATGCGTTAGCTTCTTAGATATCATCTAACTACAATATTCTATGTGTTGGAGAACGAGTCTGACGTAAAACTATTATAAGTGAAAAGAACTGATAAAGTGCTACTGATTTTCTTGGTTTACAATAAAATGAATATACCCAACCTTATTATATTTAAACATTTACCAAAAACATACTTACAGAGAAGCAGGTAAAGAGAGAATTTAAACCGTAAGAAAAAGAACTCTGCAATGATTTAGGAGGGTTAGGAAGAAATTCAATTTAGTTTCTAGTTCCACCATCAGCCCTGTTTAAAAAGTAAATAAACCTATACGTATCTAACTTCTACTAGCAGTGACATGGTGGCTTATACTGAATCTATTTTACAATAAGCTTGCTTATTATAAGGGTTCCCTTAGCGACAGGACTAAGCTTTTGCACAAAAACCAGTTCAGTCTGAGTGACAGAATTAAAAGTCATTCATGTGCCCTCAGACAAATGTAACATATAATGATAAGACTACTATAGAATTCAAGGCATTCTTACCGTGAGCTGACTGTGGCACACATTAACACATCATTTAACATGAAGAGTCGGCGTTCTTTGGTTTTAACAATCTCTCCTCTGTCATTGTAAACCGTTTCTATCATATCATCCGATCGAATGAGGTATCGGTTTCCACTGCTGAGAAGCTGAGCATTCAAAGCACAACGCAGGGACCACAGATGAGTTTACCCAAAAAAGAAAAAGATGAGGAAAACTCTTGTATAAGTCTGAGGGTGACTTTTCCAAACTGAACGCTTTACAGACACCGTTCCTATGTTCACCGTGACTGCACTAAACACTCACCTGCTTCCTTACACACTTTCACTGCACAGTCGGCCCTTCCGTGATTTACAATACTTACATTAACCAGGAACAGTGAGGAATGGAAGGAATTATTTTATAATTTTACTTTTCCCCAAGTAAACCTAATTAAGCAAACATAATTAAATGAGCATCTTAACTTCTTAAGGTAGGCCATATTTTACTTCACTGAGCCAAACCAAAACCATCAGTTCTTCAGAAAGACGCTTTGTGTGAAGCAAATCAGTAAAATGAGGTGATGTAGGTCATACTTTGTGTGAAGCAAATCAGTAAAATGAGGTGATGTAGGTCATACTTTGTGTGAACCAAATCAGTAAAATGAGGTGATGTAGGTCATACTTTGTGTGAAGCAAATCAATAAAATGAGGTGATGCAGGTCATACTTTGTGTGAAGCAAATCAGTAAAATGAGGTGATGCAGGTCATACTATGTGTGAGGCAAATCAATAAAATGAGGTGATGTAGGTCATACTATGTGTGAAGCAAATCAGTAAAATGAGGTGATGTAGGTCATACTATGTGTGAAGCAAATCAATAAAATGAGGCGATGTAGGTCATACTATGTGTGAAGCAAATCAGTAAAATGAGGTGCTGTAGGTCATACTACTACTTTTTTTGTTTGTTTTTTCGACACAGAGCCTCACTCTGTCACCCAGGCTGGAGGGTACGATCTCAGCTCACTGCAACCTCCCCCTCCTGGGTTCATGTGATTCTCGTGCCTCAGCCTCTCGAGGAAGTGGGACCACAGGTGTGTGCCACCACACCAAGCTAATTTGTTTCTTTTTGTATTTTTAGTAGAGACAGGGTTTCACTATGTGGTCAGGCTGGTCTGGAACTCCGGACCTCAAGTGATCCACCCACCTTGGCCTCCCAAAGAGTTGGGATTACCTGCATGAGTCACCGCACCCAGCTAATACTTCTATAACAGTTCAGCCCACAAGAAAACAGAGTCCTCAGCCCTGGTGCTCTGTGCTGCCTTTTTATTCTAAATCTATGCTGCTGCTCGGCTTCAAGCAACTGGAGACACCCGCCTCCCTGACTGTCCTTGCCAAGTACTCGGGAATGATGAGGCGTGGTGTGACATTCAGGGTGCTGCATCATCACCTCCTCCTGGGCCTCTGCGCTTGCTCTGTGCCCCACGTGTATTCGGTTCAAGTGCTACAGGGAGCACGATTTTAAATAACATCAACCATGTCAAGAATATAACTGAACACAATTTGCTGCTTAGAAACGTTCCTACATAAATCATTTGGAGAATTAGGGAAAACGTGGCTTAAAACGTATTACCATAAAGTTCGCACAGTTAAATTACTGAATGTCATTGTAACATTGGAAACTACTCCTAATGACAAAACAAAAAATGATTTTAGCAACAATGAATATCACATATGATAACAAAGTTCATGCAAATTGCCATCTCCCTGTGAGCCAGGGCCTTAAATGAATATGGGAAAGCCCACATAAAATCAGAGTACTACAGCAGGCAACTAGTCACGTAAGCAGAAAGCAGAAATGCAGCCTCGCAAATGAACTGCTGCCCTCTGTGTCCTGCATCTCTTCATGGTACACACAGCTTAGCCCACACATAGGTGAAGACAAAAAGTGTTTCTGAATATTTTTTTTTTTGAGACAGGGTCTTGCTCTGTCACCCAGGCTGGAGTGCAGCAGCTCAGTAACAGCTCACTGCAGCCTGAACCTCCCAAGCTCAAGCAATCCTCAGGCCTCAGTCTCCCAAGTAGCTGAGACTACAGGTACACGCCACTGTGCCCATCTAATTTTTTTTTTTTTTTTTTAATATAGGGTCTTACTATCATGCCCAGGCTGGTCTCAAACTCCTGGGCTCCACCAATCTTCCCACCTCAGCCTCCCAAAGTCCTGGGGTTACAGGTGTGAGCCACTGCAGCCACCCTGTAAAGATCTTCAGCTTTAACTATTACTATCTGAAATTAAATACAGAATTTTGAAAGCAAAATTAAGCTAAAAGAGTTGCTCTTAACCTCTTGGGGGGTCCTGGATCCATATGAGGGTCTAATGAAAGCATGAATTTCTTTCCTAAAAAAATGCAGATAGGTTGTGAAGATTTTACATACACTTTCCATGTTGGTGTGACTCGCCTGAAGGCCTCCACCCGCCCCCGTTAAGAATTCTGGCCCAAGAATTACTCCAAACCATCCCAAAGGTTAGTATTGCTGGATAACGATGGCTTATTAGTACAAAGCAAAAATAATGTTGGAATAGAGTTGAAAAAAACCTCTCTCCACCTTGTTCAGGTATCTTTCATTTATGGCTTTTGCTATTTGCTTAATTTCACAGCGTTGATCAGCATCTCTTTTCTTTCATTTAATTTCTCTGCTAGTGTTTCGAGCTCTGTCAAGGCCATCTGAAGAGGCAGCCTGTCGGGATGGCCTTTGGAGGTGTTCTTCAGCATGTCCTGCAAGCAACAGGGCAGAGGTGGGCAGTTACCACGTGCACACTTCCAATGCAACGACAGTCATGTCACCCACCAGCTGGCAACTGGAAAGGAGGCAGTGGCATCCGTCATCCTGGGGAAGAATAAAGTCAGTTCTTGGGAAGGGATGATGAGCTAAGTGAGTCACGACTTGGCTAAACATCTGAACAGCTTCCTTTGCAAAAACAAAATAAAAAAAATAGCACTGTACAATAAAGGACATGCTAAATATGAAGATGCCACAATCTCAGAAATGCTGTGCACCTGGAACGATGCTCACGGTGCTGATAGATTGTCCTTCTCAAGCTGAGTCAGACAGATGAACCCACGTGTAGATGGGCCCAGCTCCTTTCTTCAAAAGATCAGTCTCCCAATTTCCAAAGTGCAGGAGTTCTGTAGTGCCGAACACTGCACCCCTAGTGTCAACTCACACAGAAGGATCCAGTCTCTCCCACACTGACAAAGGAACCTGATTTTAGGGCAGCAAAGACACAGCATGACACTACAATGGTGGATCCACATCAGTAAACGTTTGTCCCACCGAATGCACAGTACCGGGGTGCACCCTCCTGTGACTGTGGCCACGTGGCCACACAGGCTCCTGGTTGTCACAAATGCACCCTGGCGAGGATGTGGGGGGCAGGGGAGGCTGTGTGTGTTGGGGGAGGGGTAGATGGGAAATCTCTGTACTTTCCACTCAATTTTGCTGGGAACCTAAAATTTCTCTTAAAAAGTAGCCTGTAAAAAAAGGGAGCTGAGCTACCTCTTCTCGTTCAGGTTTCAGATAAGGAGGAGGTCAAAGGGAGCACAAATGGCATAAGTCAACAATAGTCACCAAAATATGACACACTGCTGCCAATCACCAGTTAACTTTAAGGGGCAATAACAAAAGGACACTTTTGTCACCCTGATTTTATGCAGGGCCTTTTGTTTCCCAGCTTTCGTTCACATTCGACATGCTGACGTTTGCTGAAGGGGCAAACATGAACTTGAAACACTCTTTCTCAGAATTAAATGTGGTTCTGCAATGAGAACACATGGACACAGGAAGGGGAACATCACATACTGGGGTCTGTCAGGAGGTGGGAGGAAAGGGGAGGGAGATCATTAAGACAAATACCTAATTCATGCTGGGCTTAAAACCTAGACGATGGGTTGGTAGGTGCAGCAAACCACCATGGCACACGTATACCTATGTAACAAACCTGCATGTTCTGCACATGTATCCCAGAACTTAGAGTAAAAAAAGTAAAATGTAGTTCCGCATCTTGCCTACCAACTTTTACATGTTTATAGGAATATTAGCAGTCACGGAATTCAACAGTGTGCGTACCTTTTTAAGACTTTTTTTAAATCTAGAAAGAAAGCTGCATAAACGATCAACTGTTTCGTTTGTAGTGAGTATAAACTATTCTATACATCTGTTTTCCTGTGAGTCACAAGGAATTCTACCAAGACAAGAAAGAACAATCTTAACACTAGTTCTGCACTAAAACCACACACTGGTGGTGGCACAGCATGCCATGGTGAGAGTGGCTGGCACACAGTGGAGTCCAGCATGCCACGGGGCCACTGAGCACAGCCGGTGGTGTCCAATGAGCTGGCAGCCTCCACGAGGGCGCCCGCTGGGGACTTGGCATGCAATGATGACAGCAGCTGGCACAGGATGCAGTCCAGCATGCCACGGGTCCGCTGAGCACAGCTGGGGGCATCCACCAGACCAGCAGCCTCCAGGAGGGCACCCACAGAAAGAGAAAAGTTAAGTTTCTTGCTGCTGTTGATACCAGAAATTGTTACTTATCTTTGCACTACAACAGAGAGAAAAAGGTAGCTGGGATAAAGACAAATGTCACAGGGCCAATGGATGTTTCTGGATCCGTGGGAGAAATTGACAGTCCCAACAAAGCCAGGGTGAGCCGGCTTCACTGCCTGAGCCAGGGACAGCTGCGGCTTCACAGCGCCTGTCTTAGAAGGTCTGTGACCACTAATCAGGAAAAAAGCAGGTGGGACCAGAGAGCAGAGACCAGAGACCAGGAGAGTCACTGGGAGGAAAGGGACAGAGGGTGTCCAGCCCCCTCCACACTGTGTCTCCAGCCACCCATGCCCAGCACATGGACCACGGCAGAAGGCAGGAGGGAGGGTGTGTGCTTGCACCTGCTGACTCTTCTGCAGTCTGTCTCCTCGCCCAATCCCAGGTACCCTGAGCACCCACACCTGAGGGAGGGCCCCGCAGGCATATCCACGTAATTATTCCAGACGCAGACACCGCCTTGTCTCCAACTCCAACTGTGCTTCTTCCAAAGCACCTGGACCCACGCTGCTCCCCCTCCAAGGACACTCTAGGACACACCAGCGTTTCATTGAATGTGGGCAAAAAAATGTCCCTGAGGGAAAACCGCTCAGGATATCTAGGACCTGCGATTTGTTTGTCAGATCAAGAAGAAGTCCATTTGTTGCTTCAGGGCAACGAACCCTGTGGGGGAGATTCTAAGGAGGGTCTCTCCAGGCAAGGAGGGAGGGGGAAGAAAACAGCTGTGCACAAACTGACCTAGGTAACTGTCGCTGACGATCTGGAAGAGCACGCTCAATCGTTTTAAACCAAGTCTTTTTACACCCAAGTTCTAGAGTTCATTATATAACTGGAATTCGGAGTTTAAGAATTTTCTTCCTCAGAGAACTTAAGTGTTTAGAAGTATGTTTTTTAAAAAGAGACTGTACAAAATTCTTCAAGAAGAGATTTGTAAACTGCGCAGCATGTAACGGGTGGGCCATGCCTGTCTAATTGTGCATTTCTGCAGTGTTCCATCCGCTGCTCTCCCCCGAAGTCCCAGCCGGCATCCTTTTGGGGTGTGGACAGTGTACTGGATTTGTGGCTGGACAACCGTGTTAGAATCCCAGCACTCCTATCACGCTGTGTCACCCTGCAAGAATCACCAGCTTCCCTAAACCTCAGCTTGCTAACGCATAAAAAAGGGAAAATGACCTCCCCAAGGGTGGCTGAGGGCAGATGGTAACAAGCTGTTCACAGCTCCTCAAGATCGTGGTGGAGGCTTTTCCCTGCAGCTCCCTCTCCTGTTCCCTTTCCAACAGCCCTGCCCACCCCTTCTGTCTAAAAGAACATATTTTGGAAAACACCCAGGCAAAAGGCTTGTAGTTATTTACTTACATTTAACCAAAACCTAACAAGCTCATTTGAAAGTTACATCCAAATTTAATAAATTAAAAAAATTTTAAAAAAGTATTCTGATACATAGAAAGCCAACACCATGTGTGACCTCACAACACGATCAGTGCTTGCTGTAGTCTCTGGCCACCAGGAGCGACTCAAGGACTCCCTGGCACATCGCTAAACACAGGGTGTGTGGGTTGGTTCATCTTGTATGGTTTAAACACAGGGCACGTAGGCGGATTCACCTCGTATGGTTTAGGAGGCCACTGCAGCCTTGCATTTGGTCCCTTCACAGCCTGGTGACAACCTCCCAGCTGTGGCTGAATAGCTAACGTCTAGCAGGCAGCCTGACCCCCCTTCCTCCCAAGCATCAACCTCCCTCACTGCAAGGACGCTCATTCTTCACATCTGTGGCTGCCTGCTGGAAGCTAACAGCGTCTCACACATATTAGAACTCAGTAAATAGTTGTCAGCTGAAGAAATAAAACACACTTGAATATTTTGATTTTAGGAAAAAAACAGCTTTTGTTATTAATGCTCTAATACAGGTAAACTGTATATTGTTAAAAATATAAGTGAGAGTATAAAATTAACATGACCCATAAACCTAACCACGGAAAGACCCATTTGAATGTGCCCTTTTTCATACTTTTATTACTACTTTTATTTAAAAAGCTTGTGTCACAGATTTGGTTGGTCAAAAATAAAAATCTCAGTGGATGGGGACTTCACACTATTTCCCAGGTGCCAGTCCATTTCTGGCGATGATTCCACCCGTTTATCTTCAACCAACTCTAATAATCAGGCAGGCGAAGCAAAGTCCTCTGATTTAATTAGAAAAGCAAGCTGAGTTATCATTGAAAAATCGGCACAGGCAGAGGCCAGCATGGACTCTCCTTTGAAATATCCTCCCTGGAGGCATGGCATTCATTTAAATAAAATGTGTGCTGAGCCCCCGCAGCCTACAGCGTCACCTGGGCTCCAGGGTATATGGGAAGGTTGGACAATGAACCCGCAATGCCATACCACATCAGACATGACCTAGAGGCCGTCCGCTGTGGTACGACATATCAGCATTCCAAATAGGCTTACTGTTCACAGCCCCAAGGTATCTAATTGAGAATCCTTTGAGGGTCCAGTGGAAAATGTCTTTACCATGGAGGCCTCTCCCTGTCCTCGGGTGATTTGCTGTTAAATCAATGACAGGTATGTTTTGTTTAAATCTATTCTTAGCTTTCCAAGCCTGTCCGTCCCCTCTGGGCACAGAAGAGAGAGTCATTTTTCATGTGATTCTAGACCAGACACAGGCACCCTGGAGAAGGGAGCTGTGACCTGTGGGCCACTGGTAACCGAGCCCTGTGGCCCCCAAGTGCTAGTTCCTCATGAGACGGTACATGTGGCAAGCCAGGGCCCACAGGTCCCCTCCCTGCAGCCCATCCACTCTGTCCCCCAAGGCCGGCCTTGTGGGAACTGGGCCTGCAGCTGCCCACCCCCCTCCCTTTGACTCTCCGCAAATCTCCCATCTGCCTCTACCCCACCCCTGTAACTGCCTGGAGAGGAGACAGGGAAGCCTGAGGGGCGGCCACTCCCAAGTGGAGGAACAGACACCATTTTCAAATGAATCGTGAGGAGGCCGCCGTGAAGCACTCACCTGGAGCAGGAGGATGAACTGTGGGAACCTCTGGATGGGCTTCGTCATCAGGCTGTAGAGCGTGGTTCGGTCAGGGCTGGCCTCCTGTTCCTGCTGTGAGGGAAGGTGCCGGGGTCACCTCCCGGCCCCTGGGGCTGCCTCCTCCCCACCATGGTGAACACTCAGCTAAGTCGATAGCCTGCACCTTGTCTTCAGCTACAAGAAGAAACTCGGCCAAATGGGGGCTTCTGCTCTTGCTGCAGGCCCTGGGCCTCACACCTGGGCCTCAGCTCCAGAAAGAATTCTCCGGGCCGGGGACTGGGCTGATTCCAGGGAGTGTCCCTGGGTGTCTGTGTTCTGGCCACAGTGGGCCCCCAGAAAAGGCTGGCAACCTTCTGTGGTGCCACGGGCAGAAGGACATCCTGGAGGCTGAGGGTTCCTCTCCTGAGCGTGTTGGGGATGCGCATTGGGACCATTTGCTACCTGAGGCTATTGGACAATGTTGACCTGGGGCGGTCTCCACTTCCCTCCGCTGAGAGGCTGCGCAGTGCAGGGGGCAGACAGCACAGATCTAGCTGTGTCCTGGCCTCTCAGCTCACAGGGCACCCAGCTCTTTGGGGCTCACGTCCTGGAGCTATGAAATGGGGTGAGAGAGTCTATCTCCCAAGGCCATGTGGCAGCCGATGAGTTGAGGAATGGGCACTGTGGTCACAGCCATGGCTGACATCCTTTCTGGGACTACAACAAAATCCCCAGAGTGGGGGAGCTGTTAAGCAAGTTGGTGTTTTCTTTCCCCAAGAGAAAGAAATGCTTCCCTAGCCAAAGGACAGAGCCCACAACTCTCCAGAGTGGGAACTGTAACCTGATCCCTTAGCAAACTTTGTGGGAACTGTGACCCGATCCCTTAGCAAACCCTAGTGGGCCACGGACTGTGCTCTGGCAGGGGCGGGAGCCACCGTGCTGAATAAGACAGGGAAAATATTCCAGCTTCAACAAAATGTTGTTGTGGGTGAGAATACTTGCCCTGTGTTCACTCGCTCCAGGTAGCAGCAGTTTCCAAGAAACAGTCCAAGTAACAAGAACACGCTTTGTCCCCCGGGTTTTATCATGCAAATGAGGGGCTCCACAAAGGAGATTCAGCTCTCGGATGGCTTTGAAGGGGTTTCTGTCTGGTTCACTGTGCAGCCAACCATCAGAACGCAGCCTCGGACATGCAGTTCGTGACAGGGAAAGCCCTGCCTGCCTAGTGACTAAATAACACTCGCCCACACCCACCAGGGGACAGGCTCCCCATCAATGCCAGGTCGGAGACCACTGACGAGGGCCATCAGCCTGTCCCCAACATTAGGAGGAACACAGCCCTTGGGTAAGGCCCATTCTAGCTCTGACTCTCCAGGCCTGTGCCTATCCCCCGATCCCAAAGAGGCCTGGAATCCAGATGTTTGGTTTCTTTTATTCGTCATATCGTACTGAACAGGAAAAAAGGTAACTTTGGGATCTGACCTTAACATTCTTTCCACTGATACACTTTTACAGATGCACAAATAAAATTGTTTTCTTTTGTTTTTTTGAGATGGAGTCTTGCTCTGTCGCCAGGCTGGAGTGCAGTGGTGTGATCTCGAATTATTGCAACCTCTGGCTCCCTGGTTCTAGTGATTCTCCTGCCTCAGCCTCCCAAGTAGCTGGGATTACAGGCACGCGCCACCACGCCCAGCTAATTTTTTGCATTTTTAGTAGAGATGAGGTTTGACCATGTTGGCCAGGATGGTCTAGATCTCCTGACCTCGTGATCTGCCCTCCTCAGCCTCCCAAAGTGCTGGGATTACAGCTGTGAGCCACCATGCCTGGTCTAAAATTGTTTTCAAAAAGCTACATTAGGACCGAAAATTCACCTTCATTTCTAGCATTAATCCAATACCTAGGGCACTACTGGTAGTGAAACCTTAATAATGAATAACTGTATTTAGAGCCAAGGTTTGACATGGACCTTGTTATCAGATGGTGTTAAAACCCAAATGAAAAAAAAAAAATGTGCTTACCTTTAAAAATTCAAGAAACGTGGGCTTTGTAGCACATGTCTTCTTGAGGACGGCCACGGCTGTGCTGAAATTGTTCACATATTCACTGTATGCATCCAGCACCATGGACTTAGAAAACTGAAACATGGGAGGAAGTTCAGACAGAAATCAGAGTTCAGATACCCCTTTTCCAACATAAAACGGAAGATTTGAAACTCACCCTAAAAATACTCTTTCAGTCACTGTGATGTTTTCATAGGATAAACTTCATTATGACTGAATGATTTTTTTTCTTTAAGCAAGCATGTTAGTAGTTGTTTAAGTTGCTGGTTTGATCTTATTTTTTTACCCAGTGCGCTTTCTGACATCCTCGTTCAAAACCAGGGTAATATGGGTTTCAGTTAAGAATGTTTCTGACTGCAGATAAATAAGGACGGTGATCACAGACAACCTGCCTTAAGTTCCCGCCAAGGCTCACTTGGTGGGTTCAACCTCCAGGTAACAATGTCATGCAACTCATTCCATGGTGGGCCCAGTATCCTGAGAAACAGGGGCTGGGGGTGGGGACTGATCCCACCTCTCTACTATAAGGTACAATGCCCTACACATGTTGATTTTCCAAAAAGCACAAAGGTTTTCTATCAAGAGGCAGAAACATTTGCCCTTGGTATCAATATTCAAAGAGAGAAAAATCATTCCATGTTCTAAGAAACCATAAATCCTTCAGGATGGATGGCAGAGCTCTGGGGTCACTGGCATTGATAGCAGGAATGCTTTTATCAAAATTCTATTTAAAAAAAAAAATGTGTTTGCATTTTTAAAAATATTGGCAAGGTAGGTATTTAAAGAACAGTGACAAGGTTCAAACTAATATATATAAAATAGCCAGAAAAAAATGTAATAATAAAATAAATATCCAATATTTCTCTTTTGTTTTTTAAGGATCCATAAATGGTATTACGCAAATATCTTTGTAATAATTTTGTTTCCATATTTATTCAAAGTATTTATAGAACTCATCAAGTACATATACAAACTACATGGGAAAACATTTCACATATTATTCTTCTAGCATTGATTTAAGTAGAGGAATGCCTTTTTTTAAACTTGCAAGTTTATATCCCTTTGATAGCATCATAGTCTTAAATAATTACAGAAATCAATCTGTTTAACTCATAATCCTACAGCTAGGTAGAATTCCAACCAATATATAATAAGTATGATCATATGGTTCATATGAGCGTGGATAAAATGACTCAAACAGCCAATGCAGAAAGCAGCAGTGGTTTCCAGGCAGCTCACCCTGTCTGCTGCCAGGAAGTGTTAATGCAAGCTGTTGCAACGTCATATTCCTGTGTCACAGCACAGAGCCAAGTGCCTGCATCTACACAACAGAAACTACAGCCAACGGCAAAAGTCTGAGAAAACATCTAGGAGTTTTCCCATCACGCGTTTTCTGTTTTTCCCAGGCACAGAGAAATCTGCACCCAGAAAGTGACACCTAGATCAGGAAGAGAACCTGCGTGAGGGCTTAAAAACGGCAATTTTACAAGATTACCAAACACACAGCATCCTTGCTCAACAACAAAAAGCTTTAGCAAATCATCTAATGGGGCACCCAAGACTTGAAAAAGTGCATATTTTTCAATCTCCCCCAGATACGGCTTGTGTCCTGAGTGTCAGCATTTCTTCCTGGTCTCCCTGGGAAATACCCATTTATCATTTCCCTAGTGCACACATTTGGCCAGGGCACTGCAACTTCAGCCTGGCCTTCCCAGAGAACTGCACACTTGTCAGCTTGCAGGAGCTCGGGACAAAACATCAGCCTAAGAAGGGAAGAGAGGATGCATGCATGGAGAGCCCAGGGACATCCGGGTGTCCCGGCTTAATTACCGAAGCCACGAAGACATCGCCGATCATTTCCACGGAGTCCCACTCAGAAACGCGGCTGGCCAGCGCAATCTGAAACAGTGAGTGGCACTGCAGGATCTCTTTGACTCGGTAGAACACCGTCTTCAGCTTCCTCTCACTCAAAACCCTTGGCTCCATCTCAGACAGCGGCTTCTCATATTGCTAAACCAAAGTGATCAAAGACTGTTTAGACTTTTCTCTTTTAGGGCCTGGGTCTTGTTCTGTTGCCCAGGCTGGAGTGCAGTGGTGCAATCTCGGCTCAATGCAGCCTCAAACTCCTGGGCTCAAGCCATCCTCCCACCTTAGCCTCCTGAGGAGCTGGGATTATAGGCGTGTGCCATGGGGCCCAGCTGCTTCAGACTTTATTTTTTTTTTGAGATGGAGTTTTACTCTGCACTCTGTCAGCCAAGCTACAGTGGTGCCATCTTAGCTCACTGCAACCTCTGCCTCCCGGGTTCAAGCAATTCTCCTGCCTTAGCCTCCTGAGTAGCTGGGACAAAAGGTGCACATCGCCTCGCCTGGCTAATTTTTTGTATTTTAGTAGAGTCGGGGTTTCACTGTGTTGCCCAGGCTGGTCTCAAACTCCCGAGCTGAGGCAATCCTCC
The DNA here is from genome assembly GCA_036589455.1 of Ateles fusciceps. NCBI lineage: Eukaryota > Metazoa > Chordata > Mammalia > Primates > Atelidae > Ateles > Ateles fusciceps. The sequence continues at coordinate 1,094,085 of JAZHEH010001829.1, forward strand.
TGTCTCAGCCTCCCAAAGTGCTAGGATTATAGGCTTGAACCACTGCACCCAGCCCAGACGTTTTTACAGCTCAGATAAATGAATGTAAATATTCACTTACATAAATTATATTTATTTCAAAATAATCATGACTTTTGATGTCAACATACAGACATAATATTTAGATCCTTTTGAGAATTTTGCAAATTTGCATGTTATGTTTCATAAACATGTATGTGTATAAAACATATGTATCAAAAGATATATGCATAAAAAAGAATAAAAATGTATGTATTATGTAACATGACATTTAAGTACCTCCAAAATCCTCTTAAGAGCATCTACATAGTTCTTTTCACTGTCGACAACTGAACCCAGTATATATCTTCTTACAACCTGTTGGAAATTTGAAAGTACAATGATAGAAAACTGCTTTCTAATACATACAGATAAATTTTACTTCTATGCTGAGACTTGCTGAGAAATAACTTTATTTTTAAAAAACAGTGCATAAAGGTCACCTAATTAAATACCATGACAGGTACAGAAAGTACTTTGCCCATTAATACAACTATATTACGTTTTAAACCTGAAACTATAAACTATAACTACAGCAGGACAAATAAAATTACAGCACTGAAAAGAAATTCCTTCACTTATGCAATGATAATAAACTAAATTAGCTAGTTGTATTTTATGTATCCAGTATTTGAGTAGATGATATTTCATATGAAATAAGGATAAAAAATAGTTCCAGTCTTGATCAATGAATGTTATTAGCAGCACTTATCTAAAATCCTTATTCCAAAGTTCTAGGAAAACAAAGGTTGTGGAATGTGGAGGGATCAATTATTTCTTTTTTTTCAACCATCCAAAGATCTACCTATGAGGCCAAGAATGTGGACAGTAAATTACTCATGTCACTTAGTGATGCAAAAAAAAATCTCTATGATCTGAGATGTTCGCAATTAAAACCTGACATTATTTTCTGTTTTGCTTTTCATCACTGAAGCACATACAAATACAGGCTGGTGGCTCTAAGATCCTATGACAGACCAATGAGGATACCCGGCATTTTCCTCACTCTAAACACAGTCCAGCTAGTGATATCTGCCAGTTCATGGAAAATAGAGCAAAACAGGGCAATGGAGTTGCTCCTAAACCAGCATGCACACTCATGCATATGAATACATGCACAGGGCATGCCACACACACATACACACACACACACACCCCCACACACCACTCCTGCAGACACCACCCACATACATGCAAGATAACACACTCATGCATATGAACACATGCACGGGTACACCACAACACACACACACACTCCTGCACACACCACCCACATACATGCACGATAACACATGCATATGAACACATGCACAGGTACACCACACACACACACCTGCACACACCATCCACATACATGCAAGAAAACACATTCATGTGTATGAACACATGCACAGGTACACCACACACACACACCTGCACACACCACCCACATACATGCAAGATAACACACTCATGCATATGAACACATGCACAGGTACACCACACACACACACCTGCACACACCACCCACATACATGCAAGATAACACACTCATGCATATGAACACATGCACAGGTATACCACACACACACACCTGCACACACCACCCACATACATGCAAGATAACACACTCATGCATATGAACACATGCACAGGTACACCACACACACACACACACACACACTCCTGCACACACCATCCACATACATGCAAGATAACACACTCATGCGTATGAACACATGCACAGGCACACCACACACACACATTCCTACACACATCTCCCCCACATACATGCAAGATAATGCATATATGCACACACATAAACACACCACATAAATACACACAGACACACCAGTGTATTACCAGGCTATCTGCATCCCTGGGTTATGCTATTTGAAGGGGCCACATTGCCACCTAGCGGGCAAAGAGCATTTTTCACAAAGGAAATTTCTCCAGTTAAGAAGACTGTAGGACAACCAAGATCTACACAGCATGATTAACAGGGAGAGATTATTCTCTTTAAAGAAACAATTAGTCCATTCGCAAAAGACAAAAATCAACCCTTCTAAAATACCCAAAAAAGAAACTGATATATTAAGACATGCAGATGTGGCTGGGATTAAACACACACACACACACACACGCACAACTGGAATCTGGGAAGCTGCAGCAGCTGCTGCTGATCGATTGACAGGAAATGTCAGAGAACAGAGGCTTCCCTTTCAAAGGAGAGCTTAGAACCCACAGGCCAAGCAACCCCTCCCATCATCCAACCCATGCCAGTCTTTGTTCTGAAATTCAGATTCCCAGACACTATCCCAAGGCTCCTGAGTCACAGTTGTGGGGTCAAACACAGGAATTTACTTGTGTATACATACATATTTTATACACACACACACACACACACACACACACACACACACACACACATACATACATAGTTTAAAGTCCTGAGATGATAATATTGTAGTATCAGGTCAAAAGATCTAGAATAGGTATAATATTAAAATGCAAAAACAAAACCAATCTCCCAGGTTTCTTGGCTACTGCATGTGATGTCAGTCTTTTGAGCAGTTCAATTTGACACATGGAATAGCATGCCCACTAAGGGGTGGGTCGGGAGCCTCCAGTGCAGACATTCTCTTTCTGAGAATCCTGACCTAAAGGTCACAGAGGAGAAATCCATCCTGCAGGCAGGCCCCACAGGGAGGGTTCCTGGCATGAAGGTCACAGGGCAACTATACAAAGCCAGGGCTAGAGGACAATCAGAGGGCTCCTGGACCTGAGCATGGAGAGCTGCAGATGGTGCCTGGGCCTGGCCCAGCCTGCCCTTCCTCATGTCCCCACCAGGAAGGGGGACAGCACAGGATCCTCTGTTCTCCAGCATCAAGGGAGCTTTCCAAGTAAAGGACAACCCTTCTGTCTTTCAAAAAGAACATTTTCCTTTTTCCATCCCCAAATTAGGCATGCAAAGAATGTTTAATATACAGCATTTAAGAGTTATGTTTCCCTTAATGCCATTCTAGAGGAGAACAAGAATTAAAGACAATCAATACCCGCCATTTAACCTTTCAAGAGAAAACTCCCATGGACAACACATTTGGCAGGAGGAAATACATAATCGATGTGAATCATGACTGCAATAAAGAAAGCTGGATGGAAAAATAGAGAAATTCTAAATACTAACAAGTTTCTCATCATAATCCCAGCTATCATCTCATTGAAGACGACAGCACTGTGCTAACACCACCGAGTCCTTCATATACATCACTTTACTGAACGATTATCATGTCATCAGCAAGATGCAAGAAGACATTAAAACCCACTCTTCAAAAAAAAGGAAATCAGAACATCAGAAATGAACTGCTAGACAAAAGTCACCCAGATACTCAGAGCAAAAACCTTAGGGTTTTCATCCAGATCCGAGACTAATTTGGGAAGCTTAACCCCTTTAAAGACACCATAAAACAATTAACAGCCTGCAAATACTCACTGACCAACTCTGCCAAAATCAGTGCCCAACACAGGCATTTACAAACGTGCCATCCACCAAAAAGGTTCAACCATCTTTCCTCTGATATCTGCCCACACCCGATTAATCACTACTCAGTCTGTCCCCCTAGAACATCAAATCCTACCCAGTATCTCCACACAGACTCTGTACACCACTCAGTGCCTCCTCACAAACCCTCACACAGCCACTCATTGCCTGCTTACAGACCCTCACCTGACTCAGCGTCTCCTCACAGACCCTCACCCACTCAGTGTCCCCTCACAGACCCTCACCCCGCTCAGTGTCTCCTCACAGACCCTCACCCCGCTCAGTGTCTCCTCATTGAGCCTCCCGCACTCAAGGCCTCAAGTCCTCTCCCTGGTGCTCAGCCTGCCCCCCTGCCCACTGGTTTGCAGCTCAGGCTGCTATCTTGGCTTGGGCCACATGTCCTCTAGGGCTCCTGGCTCCTCTCGTCCTGAGTCACTTATACGCCTGCTATGATTCTTTTTTTTTTTTTTTTTAATTTTTTTTTTATTGCATTTTAGGTTTGGGGGTACATGTGAAGAACATGGAAGATTGTTGCATAGGTACACACATGGCAGTGTGATTTGCTGCCTTCCTCCCCCATCACCTATATCTGGCATTTCTCCCCCATGCTATCCCTCCCCAACTCCCCACCCCCCCACTATCCCTCCCCTTTTTCCCCCGACAGACCCCAGTGTGTGATACTCCCCCTCCCTGTGTCCATGTGTTCCCATTGTTCAACACCCGCCTATGAGTGAGAACATGCGGTGTTTGATTTTCTGTTCTTGTGTCAGTTTGCTGAGAATGATGGTTTCCAGGTTCATCCATGTCCCTACAAAGGACACGAACTCATCGTTTTTGACGGCTGCATAATATTCCATGGTGTATATGTGCCACATTTTCCCTGTCCAGTCTATCATTGATGGGCATTTGGGTTGGTTCCAGGTCTTTGCTATTGTAAACTGTGCTGCAATGAACATTCGTGTGCATGTGTCCTTATAGTAGAACAATTTATAGTCTTTTGGATATATACCCAGTAATGGGATTGCTGGACCAAATGGAATTTCTATTTCTAGGTCCTTGAGGAATCGCCACACCGTCTTCCACAATGGTTGAACTAATTGACACTCCCACCAACAGTGTAAAAGCGTTCCTATTTCTCCACATCCTCTCCAGCATCTGTTGTCTCCAGATTTTTTAATGATCGCCATTCTAACTGGCGTGAGATGGTATCTCAATGTAGTTTTGATTTGCATTTCTCTAATGACCAGTGATGATGAGCATTTTTTCATATGTTTGTTGGCTTCATGTATGTCTTCTTTTGTAAAGTGTCTGTTCATATCCTTCGCCCACTTTTGAATGGGCTTGTTTGTTTTTTTCTTGTAAATGTGTTTCAGTTCTTTGTAGATTCTGGTTATCAGCCCTTTGTCAGATGGGTAGACTGCAAAAATTTTTTCCCCTTCTGTTGGTTGCCGATTCACTCTAATGACTGTTTCTTTTGCTGTGCAAAAGCTATGGAGTTTGATTAGGTCCCATTTGTCTATTTTGGCTTTTGTTGCCACTGCTTTTGGTGTTTTGGTCATGAAGTCCTTGCCTACACCTATGTCCTGAATGGTTTTGCCTAGATTTTCTTCTAGGGTTTTTATGGTGTTAGGTCTTATGTTTAAGTCTTTAATCCATCTGGAGTTAATTTTAGTGTAAGGTGTCAGGAAGGGGTCCAGCTTCTGCTTTCTGCACATGACTAGCCAGTTTTCCCAACACCATTTATTAAACAGGGACTCGCTTCCACATTGTTTGTTTTTGTCAGGTTTGTCAAAGATCAGGTGGTTGTAGATGTGTTGTGTTGTGTCGGAGGTCTCTGTCCTGTTCCATTGGTCTATATCTCTGTTTTGGTACCAGTACCATGCTGTTTTGATTACTGTAGCTTTGTAGTATAATTTGAAGTCCGGGAGTGTGATGCCTCCAGCTTTGTTCTTTTTGCTTAGAATTGACTTGGCTATGCGGGCTCTCTTTTGGTTCCATATGAAGTTTAAGGTGGTTTTTTCCAGTTCTTCAAAGAAGGTCATTGGTAGCTTGATAGGGATAGCATTGAATCTGTAAATTACTTTGGGCAGTATGGCCATTTTGACAATATTGATTCTTCCTAGCCATGAACATGGAATATTTCTCCATCTGTTTGTGTCCTCTCTTATTTCATTGAGCAGTGGTTTGTAGTTCTCCTTGAAGAGGTCCTTTACGTTCCTTGTTAGTTGTATTCCTAGGTATTTTATTCTCTTTGTAGCAATTGTGAATGGCAGTTGGTTCTTGATTTGGCTGTCTTTAAGTCTGTTATTGGTGTACAGGAATGCTTGTGATTTTTGCACATTGATTTTATATCCTGAGACTTTGCTGAAGTTGCTTATCAGTTTCAGGAGATTTTGGGCTGAGACGATGGGGTCTTCTAGATATACAATCATATTGTCTGCAAATAGAGACAATTTGACTTCCTCCTTTCCTATTTGAATACCCTTTATTTCTTTTGCTTGCTTGATTGCTCTGGCTAGAACTTCCAGTACTATATTGAATAGGAGTGGTGAGAGAGGACATCCTTGTCTAGTGCCAGATTTCAAAGGGAATGCTTCTAGTTTTTGCCCATTCAGTATGATATTGGCTGTTGGTTTGTCGTAAATAGCTTTTATCATTTTGAGATACGTTCCATCAATACCTAGTTTATGGAGAGTTTTTAGCATAAAGGGCTGTTGAATTTTGTCAAAGGCCTTCTCTGCATCAATGGAGATTATCATGTGGTTTTTGTCTTTGGTTCTGTTTATGTGGTGGATTATGTTTATAGATTTGCGTATGTTGAACCAGCCTTGCATCCTCGGGATGAAGCCTACTTGATCATGGTGGATAAGCTTTTTGATGTGCTGTTGCAATCGGTTTGCCAGTATTTTATTGAAGATTTTTGCATCTATGTTCATCATGGATATTGGCCTGAAGTTTTCTTTTCTTGCTGAGTCTCTGCCAGGTTTTGGTATCAGGATGATGTTGGTCTCATAAAATGATTTAGGAAGGATTCCCTCTCTTTGGATTGTTTGGAATAGTTTCAGAAGGAATGGTACCAGCTCCTCTTTGTATGTCTGGTAGAATTCGGCTGTGAACCCATCTGGACCTGGGCTTTTTTTGGGTAGTAGGCTCTTAATTGCTGCCTCAACTTCAGACCTTGTTATTGGTCTATTCAGGGTTTTGACTTCTTCCTGGTTTAGGCTTGGGAGGATGCATGTGTCCAGGAATTTATCCATTTCTTCCAGGTTTACTAGTTTATGTGCATAGAGTTGTTTGTAATAATCTCTGATGATGGTTTGAATTTCTGTGGAATCTGTGGTGATATCCCCTTTATCGTTTTTTATTGCATTTATTTGATTATTTTCTCTTTTCTTTTTTTATTAATCTGGCTAGTGGTCTGTCTATTTTGTTGACCTTTTCAAAAAACCAGCTCCTGGATTTGTTGATTTTTTGAAGAGTTTTTCGTGTCTCTATCTCCTTCAGTTCTGCTCTGATCTTAGTTATTTCTTGTCTTCTGCTAGGTTTTGAGTTTTTTGATCTTGCTCCTCTAGCTCTTTCAATTTTGATGATAGGGTGTCAATTTTAGATCTCTCCTTGCTTCTCATGTGGGCATTTATTGCTATATACTTTCCTCTAGAGACTGCTTTAAATGTGTCCCAGAGATTCTGGTATGTTGTGTCTTCGTTCTCGTTGGTTTCAAAGAACATCTTTATTTCTGCCTTCATTTCATTGTTTATCCAGTCAACATTCAAGAGCCAGTTGTTCAGTTTCCATGAAGCTGTGTGGTTCTGAGTCAGTTTCTGAATTCTGAGTTCTAACTTGATTGCACTGTGGTCTGAGAGACTGTTTGTTATGATTTCTGTTCTTTTGCATTTGCTGAGGAGTGATTTACTTCCAATTATGTGGTCAATTTTAGAGTAGGTGCGATGTGGTGCTGAGAAGAATGTATATTCTGTGGATTTGGGGTGGAGAGTTCTGTAAATGTCTATTAGGTTTGCTTGATCTAGGTGTGAGTTCAAGTCCTGGATATCCTTGTTAATTTTCTGTCTTGTTGATCTGTCTAACATTGACAACGGGGGTGTTCAAGTCTCCCACTATTATTGTGTGGGAATCTAAGTCTCTTTGTAAGTCATTGAGAACTTGCCTTATGTATCTGGGTGCTCCTGTATTGGGTGCGTATATATTTAGGATCGTTAGCTCTTCTTGTTGCATTGATCCTTTTACCATTATGTAATGTCCTTCTTTGTCTCTTTTGATCTTTGTTGGTTTAAAGTCTATTTTATCAGAGATGAGAATTGCAACTCCTGCTTTTTTTTGCTCTCCATTTGCTTGGTAAATCTTCCCCCATCCCTTTATTTTGAGCCTTTGTGTATCTCTGCATGTGAGATGGGTTTCCTGGATACAGCACACTGACGGGTTTTGGCTTTTTATCCAGTTTGCCAGTCTATGTCTTTTAATTGGGGCATTTAGCCCATTTACATTTAGGGTTAATATTGTTATGTGTGAATTTGATCCTGCCATTTTGATGCTAGGTGGCTGTCTTGCCCGTTAGTTGATGCAGTTTCTTCATTGTGTTGATGGTCTTTACTGTTTGGTATGTTTTTGGAGTGGCTGGTACTGGTTGTTCCTTTCTATGTTTAGTGCCTCTTTCAGGAGCTCTTGTAAAGCAGGCCTGGTGGTGATGAAATCTCTGAGTACTTGCTTGTTCGCAAAGGATTTTATTTTTCCTTCACTTATGAAGCTCAGTTTGGCTGGATATGAAATTCTGGGTTGAAAGTTCTTTTCTTTAAGGATGTTGAATATTGGCCCCCACTCTCTTCTGGCTTGTAGGGTTTCTGCTGAGAGATCTGCTGTGAGTCTGATGGGCTTCCCTTTGTGGGTAACCCGACCTTTCTCTCTGGCTGCCCTTAGCATTTTCTCCTTCATTTCAACCCTGGTGAATCTGACGATTATGTGCCTTGGGGTTGCTCTTCTTGAGGAATATCTTTGTGGTGTTCTCTGTATTTCCTGGACTTGAATATTGGCCTGCCTTCCTATGTTGGGGAAGTTCTCCTGGATAATATCCTGAAGAGTATTTTCCAGCTTGGATTCATTCTCTCCTTCACATTCAGGTACACCTATCAAACGTAGATTAGGTCTTTTCACATAGTCCCATATTTCTTGGAGACTTTGTTCATTCCTTTTTACCCTTTTTTCTCTACTCTTTCCTTCTCGTTTTATTTCATTGAGTTGATCTTCGACCTCTGATATCCTTTCTTCTGAGTGCCCGGGTTGGGCAGGCAGCCGCAGGCCCCATCCTCAGCAGCCCCTGCGGCGCTGGCGGTTGCAGTCCCAGGGGTCTGTTCCGAACCTCGACCCGCACTGGTGCCGGCGCCCAGGCCGCCTCCCAGCGGCGGCAACGTGAAGCCCGGCGGCGAGGGCGGAGGTGGAGGCAGCCCCACGAGGGCCGGCGCTGGCGGCGGCGGCGGCCCTGCGGGCGGCGAGCTGGCGGCCAACACGTTCCCCATGGTCGCTGGCAGCGGCGCCCGCTCCCGGCCTGGGCTCCGCTCCCACCCCGTGCGCTGCGCGCAACCCGCCTGCTATGATTCTTATCTCATCCCTCATCCACTAGGAAGCCATGCCCTCCAACCCCCCGCCACCAACATCAGCAGCGTTTCCTCTGTGGTTTTCCCTGATTTTAGGATTTTTGGTTTCCGGCTTCCCCACTACACTAAGTTCTCGGAGTGAGGATCCAAGTCCCTCTCTCATGGTGCGCCCTCCCCAGCACAGGGACCCCACATGCGGTTAGGGCCCCAAATATTAGAGCACTGCCCAGGGCGTCACCCTATTGAGCGCCTCATCGGAATCGCAGGAAGTGTTCAGCCATGAAGCCCTTTTGTAACTCCTGAGTCTGCAGTGAGGTTGGTGAGCCGGAGAGCAGGCACAGGAGAGAGTGCTGGATCCTTTTTCCTGGTAAAGGCTGTCAACCATCCCCCCTGTGGCATGTGGCAGCCAGGATCCCACGGTCCCAGTGAGCACAGACGGGGTAGGAGCAGGCTGTGATCGGGGGAGACTGAAGAAAGACACGAGCCCTTCGTAGCGTAGCTAGCGGACGTGGTTAGGATGATCAGCCTCCTCCGAGCCCAGGCTTCCTTACAGAATAAACAAGGATAGCGAGAGCATCTGGGAGGATTCAAGGAAGAGAAACACAGCAGGGGCTCAGCACAGGGCCTGCACAGAGCATGCCCCCATGAGTGATAGGCACTCAGCTGTCTCCCAAGCTCTGTCCACACTTCATCCCGTCACACGTGTGATGCTGCTGACAAAACAATACTTCAGTAATCTCTGCTCAATGCAAACGAAATGTAAGCCTTGTATTTCAGCCTGGCCAATTACGAACAGCTCGAAGGTATCTCTTTTCCGCTCTTTTTAAACTCTGGCCTTGTCACTAAGCAGTTCTATGTTGTTTTTCTTTAATCTGACAATGCTCTGTCTTGCTCCATCTGCCAATGTGTTATCAGGAATCTACCCAGATCTGTGATTACGCATGTGTCTGCCTATCCGTCCTGGTGTCCATGACTTGCAACCCGCTACCCACGTGTGAAACAACTCCCATTATCCCAAAGCATCAGCCCCTGCTGCTAAAGGCCTGAAAACTCGGTGCTATCACTCTGGTTCCTTGAGTTTTCTCTTCCTTTTACCCAAAGACAAAGAAAAACTACTGATTTTTTTCCCTATTGCTACCAAGTATCACATTTTTAAGATATGCATTAAATTCAGATTTCATTAGTTACTGAAAATCTGTCATTTTCAGTCTCAGGTAGCAACATACACATACTGACCTTACACATCCCACGCTGTCTCTGTAAAAGTCCAAACTAGTATGACTGATTCCCATGAAGAATGCAAGTTCCTCCTGTTTCTCACAGTTACACTCAGGGGTGCTGTCCAAAATCTTTCAGGACCAGAAGAGCCTGAGCCCAGGCCACAGCTGCTGACCAGAGTCCCCCCCAGACCCCTGCCGAGCCCAGCATTAAGCCTGTAAGTGCTGGGCCAGGAGCCTACAGTAGAGGGCCCGAGTAGACACAGAGTTTGAGACAGCAGATATTTACCAACCAGCATCAAACATACAAATATTTAAAAACTAGCACAGCTCTGCTGGTAAACAGCACCTGAGTGTCAGCTCTGCTCATCTCACCTGCTGCTGAGATAAGCCCTCAGGCATAGGGGTCAAGATGGCTTCCGGGTGCTTGCAATCAACGTCAATGAATACATTCTGCTCTTCCTCAAGAGAAGATCTGTGATCTTAAAAGAAGTCAAAATGCACAAGTTTTACATTGAAATAATATATTCAGAACACTACAGTACAGTAAAATAAGCTATCAAATATTTTGTGTAGAGCTTTTAATTTTCCATGCTTACTTGATACTCAGCTATTATTAAGTTGAATTTTTAACAAATCCAATAAAATATTCTTTCCACAGGGTACTACAGTATTTGTCTACCTCCGGAAAGCACAGCCAGGCTCTATCCAGTGAGGAGGTTGGGATTTGGGGCTGTATTCACTGCCTCAAGGAGTATTTGAAATTTTCGATATTTGAAGTTTAACTTCAAAAGGGAGAGATGCCATTTGAATAGCTAGATAGTAAAATGGCAATATTTTGGAATTTTAATGTTTTAGATTCTTTTATAAATTAAGTATTTTAGTTCTTTAATCTATAACATATCACAATCAGAAACAAGGAAACACAGCTAAGAATGGCTAAGAACAAATATTCAAAAGCCAGTGAAAACTGAGGCAGCGCTTATTACGTTTCTTGCACCTCTCACTGGACGCCTTAAGAAGCACAGCTTTCCAAAACTCAAACAGTTTAAACAAAAACTAAATACACAGGTGGGCTTAGTGGCTTACTCCCCTAACCCCAGCACTTTGGAAGGCCGAGATGCTAGAATCTCTTGAGTCCGGGAGCTCAAGGCCAGCCTGGGCAACACAGCAAAACTCCATCTCTACAAAAAATTTAAAAATTAGCCAGGTGTGGTGGGAGATACCTGTTCGCCTAGCTAGTCAGGAGGCTAAGGCAGGAGGATCACTTGAGCCCAGGAGGTCAAGGCTACAGGGAGCTGCGGTCATGCCACTGCACTCCAGCCTGGGTGACAGAGTGAGAACCTATCTCTAAAAAACAAGAAAACACCTACATTCATTTTTTTTTTTTTTTTTTTTTTTGAGATGGAGTCTTACTCGTCGCTCAGGCTGGAGTGTAATGAGACGATCTCGGCCCACTGCAACCTCCACCTCCTGGGTCCAAGCGATTCTATTGCCTCAGCCTCCCAAGCAGCTGGGATTACAGATGCCCACCCCCATGCTCAGCTAATTTTTTTGTTTATTTGTATTTTTGGTAGAATAGGGTTTCACCATGTTGGCCAGGCTGGTCTAGAACTACTAACCTCAGGTGATCCACCTGCCTCGGCCTCCCAAAGTGCTGGGATTACAGGCGTGAGCCACCACACCCGGCCTATGTTCGTTTGTTAAAATACAGCTAACTTCATTAAAGAATCCACAAAATGGCTAGAAATCAGAAAAGCACAAGAACTTTTAGGGGATAGAAACCTGAATTTTTCTAGTTCAAAGACCTGAAACCCTGGCTGCACAAAAAATCTTTAAGGGGCTTCAAAACCTACTGATGCCCAGACGTTTTCCTCAGAAATCAACTGATGGGCCAGGGAAGGAGGGCCTGGCACCAGCACATTTGAAAAGATTTCTAGTCAATTATTACGTACAACTAGGACGAAGAACACAAATTCTGTCCCAGCCTCTCGTTTTCTGGCATAGGGAACTATGGTTGGAGGGTTTAGGGATCTGCCTATTAAACTGCTCCATCTCTTCAACTGATCCCCCAAAGAGCACCCTCCTAAACCAGAGACAAATCATGACCTTTCAGAGCCGGGATCAGGGCTTCTCAGACTGTCCCACACATCTAATCCCGGGGGACTTTGCCAGCCTGCAAATCCTGGCTCGGAGGCCTGGCATGGGGCCCCGAGTGGGCAGTTCTGATCAGCTCCCAAAATCTGGGTCCCAGTCAGGAAGTTGCTGCTGGCGGGCAGACACACTCCTTGAGGCAGTGAATGTGACCCCAAATATCAAACTACTGGCAGGACAGAGCCTGGCTTCGCTTTCCAGAGGTTGTGTAAATATGGCCGCCTCCTCAAAGGCTGTCCTTCAATGTCCCGGGCACCTCATGGCACTGCCATCAAGGCACAATATGACGACACATTTTATTAGAAGACACCTGTCTGTCTCCATAACCAGATCAACCCCTCGGGGATGCCGATAGCTTTCCCCCACCTTGTCTGAGATGCCGAGGGCTTCATGAAGACTGAAAAAAGAGGCCTCCTGAGTTACACCATGTTGTACCAATTACACACACATAGTATCAGAGGCCGTTCCTTGAGGGAACATGCGTATGTAAAGTCCCTTCAAGTACAGACATTAGCAAATGCTACCCACACCCTAGCACCAGACAGACACGTTAGAAAGCTGGAGACACAACCAGGAAACACCAGGTCAGAGTTACAGCGACCACTGTGGGACAGTGAACCCTCAACCACCCTGCCATAACTCTATCTTAGGACATCAGTGCACGAAGACTCCAGAATTCTCCTCAGACAGTGAATGACCCCATCTTACCGCCTGCTGCCACCATGCACGACACCTCCACACCAACTGCCTTTTTCACACATAACTGCATAGACCACTGCCCCTTCGTGAGAGTCTTCGAAAAACCTGGAAATTCGGCTATCATTCCAAGTCTCCCCTCGCCAAGGAAAACGTTCCTCAAATCCCCATTCAGAACACTCACAACCCCAGTCCCTGAGGGACCATGCCCAGGAGGGCCGGATGTGCTGTAAACACAGAGTCCACTGCCAAGAATACACAGTGACAGAGGACCCTGGACCCCTGAGGGGACTCGGGAGGAGCATGAGGTAAGGCCTGAGGGGGCACAGACCACCTGCTGCTGAGAGGGGACGGCAAAAAGCAGGGGGCACCTTGGCCACGAGAGCTTCCACTCGCCTGCGGCCAGCTGTGCGGCCCTCCTACGTCCAGCCAGTGACTCTCAGTGACACCTCGCTGCTGGGTGCCCCTCGGCCTAAAACGCCACCCCCCACAGGACAGGGAGGCCAGGGTCAGCAGGGCTGAGCCAGACCCGAGCACTAAGCAGGCCGGTGCTCCCCGAGGCTGTGGGAGCCTGCGCGGCCGCCCCCCAACCCCATGTCCTCCCCCACAGGAAGACCCACAGGCACGGACCCTGAGCGATGAGAGACTTAGTCCTGATGAACGAGCGGCCCCTCTTCACGGCCGCCCTGGTCCTCTCCAGCCCGTCCTTGGTGCCATCCTTCGCAGCCTTCACGAGCTTCTGCATCTGCGACAGAGAGGGACACGTGAGAACGGAGTGGCGGCAGAACCCACCTGCTGCTTTAATTTGCCTCTTTTAAAAGAATACTGTCAAGTAGCCTGGTTCTTGTGAGCGCATGTGTCACGTGTGGTTCTGGGCTAGTTTTTGTTTTGGTTTTGTTTGTTGGAAAAAAGGAAAAAACAGACTTTAAAAACACGGCTCTCCTGGATGTGGTTAAAATGTTCCCTGCTCCATTTACAGTATTCTACGTGATCCACTCACACAAAGAGCCACGCAGAGGTCACAGGTGAGCCACTAACGTGCACAAATGTCCAACGGCTCGCCTGAAATTAAACGGCAAAACAACTAACTGCAGACTCACAGCTCCATTTCAGCCTTTCCACCTTCTCCTTGGGGCTTCCACCGTTCCCCATGTTGGGGCCAGGCCAGCTGCTGACAGGGCCACTTCACACGCATGGTCACACGGACCCAGGTCCAGCCACAGGCTGAATGCAAGGCCCCGGCAAGTGCTGCAGACACACAGGGACGCACCTGAGGGAGGGTCGGGATGCGGCAGGCTGCGAATGTCAGACTTGGAGGCCACATCCCCCTGGCCTGGGATCCCTGCCTCCGCTTCCTCAGCCAGAGCCGTGCTGGACACTCATGGCTGCCTGGATTCAGGGGTGTCTGAGCCGTCTCCTGCCATCTGATTTCTTATTCCTTATAAACCCAACAATGGAGGTAAAGGCCACTGGATGCTGAGTGATTCGTCTTTTAAAGAAGACCTCTTTCAAAGATAACCTCTTATGAAACAACCAACGTCCCCGTCCCAGGGACCTCTCGAGGGACCAGCAGTGTAGGTAAGAACGGGACTCCCTTCACTCTGGGTCACACCAGCACCGAGTGAGGAGCAGGGCTGCTGGGCGCCAGCATGCAGACAGTGTCGCTCTACCCCTGGTCACGTCTGCCTGCCCTTGACTTCCAAACGCCTGAAGGCTGCCTTCCCATGAACACCACACAGCAAGCCTGGCCTCACACCCGTGTCGACGGCCCCAGCCCATCTCTATCGCTTGCAACGCTGTCCCCCATGGATGGCGCTAACATCACAGCCCCCGGGCTCTCCCACTCCTGCGTCTCCCAATTCCACAAAGGACCGTGTGTTGCTGCCATTTCTCAGCCCCTGTGGCCCAGGTCCACTGCCTCCTGCCCGATGCCGCAGAGAGCCCTGGCGCCTGCCTGCGCACTTCTTACTACACAGCCTGTCCACATCCTGCTTTCTCAACCCCAGATCCGGGCTGTGAACCCTTGGTTTTCAGCCAGCCCCATCAGGGTCCCTGAACAGAGGATCAGAGAACTGCAAGCTGACAGACTGGAACATGGCCATGCTCCCTGAGCCCCACGTCCATGCAGAGCAGGTGAGATCCCGGGGTTCCGGGTCACACCCTTGGTCAGGTCTCCCAGCTCTCAGGGCTGACATGGGCTGCTCCCACGAGGGGAAGTGAGTATGCTGGGCCCGGCCCCAGCTGCATCCCCAGCCTTCCTTCCCCCGCCTCCCACAGTGCCCTCACCTGCTTCAGCCCTGGCACTCCGTGTCGCTGAAAATCTGTAAACGTAGCCCACACACCCCTCCCATGGCTTTGACAGTGTCCTCTGCTCCTCGGAAACCCCGCCACACTGCCCGCTATCCCAGAACCCTGACGCCTCAGGCAGATCTCATCAGATGCCCTGCCAGGGAGCCAGCTGGATGCTGGATGTGAGGGGGCAACGTGTCTCCCAGGGGGCAGCCGGAGCACAACATGGTGGATGAATCGGCTGCTCCGGAAGGAGTGTGGAGCCCGCATCCCTTTCCAGTGAGTGCCATTCAACACACAGGAACAACCACAAATACTGGCAGGACAAAAGACCAAACTGCAGGAAAAAGTACTTGACAGTGCCCTTTTAAAACACATCTTGCGGAACAGACTGTCACCACATTCACATCGGCAGTTCTCAAATATTCCGGTCTCAGGGGCCCTGGACGCTCTTAAAAATTATTGAGAGCCCAAATGGCTTTTGTTTACCTGGGTTTTATATATCAATATTTATTGCATTTGAAGTTAAAACCTCTGAAAAATTTTGGATATTTTTATAAATGTTCATTTAAAAAATAATCAACCTATACATGTTATTTTAAATAACATCAATGAAAAATTGCTGTATTTTCCAAAACAAACAGAAAGTGGCATTGTTGTGCATTTCTGGAAACCCCTCACATGTAGACAGCCTGACGGCGTTCCGCCAGCTGTGAGGCCACAGGCTGCGCGGCCTCCAGAATGTTCCTGGGCTCCCTGTAAAAGGAAGAGAGCGAAAAGGCACAGAGCATCTCAGAGTCCACGTGAGCCCCAAAGTGTCGGGGGATTCCGGGAGCCCCTGGACCACCCTTTGAGAGACACTGTTCAGATAGCAAGGACTGACCGAGGCACGTGGTTTTTCTTTACTGCCCGCCCGGCGAGTGTGGGCAGCAGCCGGGGGACCAGACTCTACCTTCAGTTCATGCTTCTGCCTGAGCTGCTGAATCTCCACCGCGCCCACCGTGCTTGCCATCAAATCTCTCATCTTTTTCTCATAGTGCTCCTTTAAACGGGTTAGGTCATGAGAAAGCTACAGCATAAAGAGACACAGTCTTTTCACAAAAAGGCTCTTTTTGTTTTTTTGGGACAATTTCACATTGAAAGGATTCTGCCAGCATCTGCCATGGCACATCAGGTCTCTCCTGGCTGGGGGTTCCTGGGGACACACACAAGAGCCCTGATTACTAGCCTGGTTGGTCCTTAAGAGATAAACCCGCAAATAGTTGGCCAGGTGTGATGGCTCACACCTGTAATCCCAGCACTTTGGGAGGCCGAGGTGGGAGGATCACTTGAGCTCAGGAGTTCAAGGTGAGCCTGGGCAACATGGTAAAACCCTGTCTCTACTAAAAATACAAAAATTAGTCAGGCAGGGTAATGCAGGCCTGTGGTCCTAGCTACTTAGGAGGCCAAGGTGGGAGGATCGCTTGAGGATGAGAGGTGAAGACTGCAGTGAGCCGTGATGGTGCCAT
This sequence comes from Ateles fusciceps, assembly GCA_036589455.1. Classification (NCBI taxonomy): domain Eukaryota; kingdom Metazoa; phylum Chordata; class Mammalia; order Primates; family Atelidae; genus Ateles; species Ateles fusciceps. The sequence continues at coordinate 1,111,132 of JAZHEH010001829.1, forward strand.
TGCACTCTAGCCTGGGCGACAGAGTAGGACCCTGTCTCAAAAAAATAAAAATAAAAAAAAAAGGAGATAAATACAGAAATGAGTTAAACATGGCATCAATGGCATCAAAAGACAGACACGATCCAAACACCAGACTGGCGTCTTCTCCATGCCCGACAGGAGCAAATGCAAGCATACAAAATATCTGAAATCATTCGCTTACATTGTGGTGGAATCAAAATTATCAAATGTATAAAATATACACAAAATTCTTCTTTTATGTCAGCATCCAAACAAAAGATACTTGTATTTAAGCCATACTGAGGTGACATATTTTGAGGATAGCAGCATGGATTTTCAACAGTCTCCAACCTGACGTCACTTTCTCTCGAACTGATGGACTGGACCCCCCGGATCCTTCTCCGTGTGGTCACAGACACTTCAGATGCACACGGCTGAGGCGCCACTGCTCCTCTAGGGGCACTCCTCATGTCACAGACACTTTAGGAAGTTTTTAATAAAATTCAAGACTTTTTGAGATGATTTCTGAACATATAGTTTTATTTTGGTCGTTTTTAAATTGTGACCGTTTAAACTAGAAAACTTGGTACTGCCTGCAGCACTTCCATCCTAGACAGGTGTAACCCACAGGCGCCCTGTCTGCACCCCCACATGCTATTCCCACCCCTAGTCCAGGCCACTGTCCCGGCAACATGGAGGCGCAGGAAAGGCTGGAAATGCAGAGCCCAGCGCTCCTGGGTCGTCATCCTGCACCACAAACCCACTGTGTGCTGGCTTTCCCTGGCTCCTTCTCCCAGCAAGGAGGGCTGCTGAGCCATTGGCACTGCCTGGGCAGTCAAGCGCTCCTCTGGGATACAGGTCTGCTCCAAGGAAAGGGGCAGGGTCTCCTGAGTTACTACCAAGGAATGACTACTAATCCCTCTGAGCTCCTCAGTGGCCGGGCCCTCTGTCCACACCCCAAAGGCAAAACCAAAGAGCATTTAACCCACACTCCAAGGCACACACCAAACCTCCACCTGCGACATCAGAGCCCAGCATTCTTCTTAAATCTCAGTTTAAATCGAGTATCTGACTCAGCTACAGTAAGCTAAATATCATCTTAGTTATCAGCTGTTAAAAACTACAATTGCAGGCCGGGTGCCGTGGCTCACGCCTGTAATCCCAGCACTTTGGGAGGCTAAGGTGGGTGGATCACGAGGTCAGGAGTTCAACACAAACTTGGCCAACATGGTGAAACCCCATCTCTACTAAAAATACAAAAATTAGTCGGGCGCAGTGGCACACACCTGTAGTCCCAGTTACTTGGGAGTCTGAAGTAGAAGAATTGCTTGAACCCAGGAGGTGGAGGTTGCAGTGAGCCAAGATCACACCACTGCACTCCAGCCTGGGTGACAGAGCAAGATGTCGTCTCAAAAAAAATAAACAAACAAACAGAAACTACAATTGCAGTTTCACTGGTTGTTTAAATTGCAGTTGTAATGATGGTGGTGACAGAAAAGATGCAAGTTCCTGGAAGAACCTGTGAATGATACTGGGGAGGTGAGCTGACCGCCATTAACTGGTGGGTTCTCCTTGAGTGTTACAAAGCAGGTTCACAGGATATGAGAATTGAGGGCAACCCGTAATCACTTGTAAACCGAAAAGATGTGGCAGCTGTGTCCAGGAATGAAATCTCTGCTTACTGGGGGTTACTAGGAGATGGGCAGGATAAAACCAGTTATCACCAACTGTCACTATGGAGGCATCTGGTCACCATCTGTATCAGTAACACGGGACTGGGCAGCCTCAGATGAGGACTGCATGTGGCTTCCATCTCAGCCTCACACAGAAAGTACACAGACATCACTGTCAATGAGCACAAACCTACCCTTTTGCGAAGAGTCAAGAAAAACTCTAACAACAAAAAACATGTGGCATGGCTGGCCCCACCAAGACCTGGGATGTGCCTCTGCTGAACGGTTCCCAGGTTCCATGCTTCACAACACCGAATTCCAGAATTCACACCTTACAGCTCTGATGTTCCATCTTGCACCCTAACCTCAAGACTTTTCCACAAAAAAAAAGAGAATAAAAATTCCCTTTGAGAACGGATCATCAGGTTGGGCACAGGGGCTCACGCCTATAATCCCAGCACTTTGGGAGACCGACGTGGGCAGATTACTTGAGGTCAGGAATTCGAGACCAGCCTGGCCAACATGGTGAAACCCCGTCTCTCCTAAAAGTACAAAAATTAGCTGGGCGCCGTGGCGGGTACCTGTAATCCCAGCTACTTGGGAGGCTGAAGCAGGAGAATCACTTGAACCCAGGAGGCAGAGACTGCAGTGGACTGAGACCACACCGCTGCACTCCAGCCTGAGAGACAGAGCAAGACTCCATCTCACGAAAAAGAAAAAGAAAAAAGAAAGGATGGTCACAGGGTGGCTCAGAGGCTTTTAAACATGCTGAGGTTCAAAACCTCACTTAAAACAAAGCGTAGCTGTGCCCGTCTCAGGGAATCCTGCCATCTATTCAGTGTTCTGCAGTTAACGATGCACAAACGCTGCTACGTGCAAAGCACATAATGCATTCAAACACCAGCAAGTCAGAGAAGAACTACTTTCTTAAAGTATACAAGGTAGTGAGCTCATTAAAACCTTTGAAGTGATTTACACAAGTTTAATTTCCAAATTCTTCTATGACGGCACTCAGTATATAAAACTAGAGACGTCTTCTCCTTTGGCAATATCTCATGCTTTCCCCAACTATTAAGCACTAGGCGGATCACAATCGTATTCACAGCCCCCTGGCATGTTAATGCTACAGCCCTGTCCCTCACACGCGCAAGGAGCACATACTTGCTTTTTGTGGTTGCCGCGCAGGAAGGACCTGGGAATCCCATTCTTGCATTCTGAGTCACTCTGCTCTTCGTAACTTTCAAATTCACTCGAACTCCAGCCGTATTCCAAAGAGCTGTTTCCACCTTCATCCCCCATTCTCAACATCATCATAAATCATTTCATCTGAGTGCACAAATTCCAAAACGAAATGAAAACTTTAGAATTCCATGGGGCTGTTGTATGCCTGTTTGTGAATTTACCGAATCATCTAGAGCTGGGGGTGGAAGTGAACCTGAACCATGCTGAGGACCCTACAGAGCCCCAGGCGTGCTCCACAGAAGGCACTATGCAGAGCCTCCACCACCCAGGCAGTGCCAAGGAGGCTGGGGAAAAGCGCTTCAAATGTTTCTCACAAATGCCCCTGCCCCTTTGGTACCCTGAGGACCACCTGGCTATGGGCAACCATCAGCCATAGAGAACTTCCCATGAAGAAAAATCTTCCTTTATATAAACACACATACATATTCTGAAACTACTTGCTTGAAGGATGTGTACATGACCTTCAAGTCAATCACACTATGCTGTTGTTCCAGTTTTATGGTTTAATGATTTTTTTTTTTTGAGATAGACTTTTGCTTTTGTTTCCCAGGTTGGAGTACAATGGTGCAATCTTAGCTCACTGCAACCTCTGCCTCCCGGGTTCAGGTGACTCTTCTGCCTCAGCCTCCCAAGTAACTGGGATTATAGGCACCTGCCACCACACCTGAGTAATTTTTGTATTTTTAGTACAGACGGGGTTTTACCATGTTGGCCAGGCTAGTCTTGAACTCCTGACCTCAAGTGATCCACCCGCCTCGGCCTCCCAACGTGTTGGAATTATAGGCATGAGCAACCACACCCCGGCCGGTTTACGGATTTTATGTCCAGAATCCGTCAATAGCAGAGACGGTTTTCTTAAAATCTTTCACCCCAATAGTGTATTTACATATTTCTAATTAAGCCTTGTCATACTTTGTTATATTTTGCTTATATATTTTAAGGCAAGACTGTTAGGTCCATACGAGTTTAGAACTGTTATATATCTTCCTTGTGAATTATTCCTTGCATTATGGCTTAACATTTAATATATCATCATATTGATACTGACAATACTTTGGTTAGAATTTGCATTGTATTTCTTTTTCCATCCATTTACTTACAGATTTTCTCTTTTATGTATGCCTCATAAGAATGTATGTCTAGCTTTGCTATTTTACCCAAACTGAGGGTTTCCTTTACTGGCCATTGGATCCAGTTTACACGCGTACCAAATGTCTGTGCTTATTTCACAGCCTTTTTCATACAATTTGAAAACCTTTCTTATTTTATATTCTCTTGACTTCACCAGATTAGGATTTGCTCTACTGGTTTCAAAGTTAAATAATGTAATCCTATTCTCTTAGCAGGTACTCATAAAGTGCCAACTTGACCAATCATAGCAACAACAACAAAAAATCAGTCACTATATCCTCTCCCTGAAAAATTGCCCTCCCCTACAGTCGGCTCTGGTGGGGGTTTGGCTCCATCTGAAACTCAGTCAGTGCTATCAGTGCTGTCCTGAACAGTGCGGTAGCGACTTTCCGCATGTCCTTCACTCCCCGGCTCCCCACTCCGTCCTGCCTCCCATTACGTCCTTCTTGGTTCAGTGTGTTCTTCCCTGCAGCACATTATTAAGTTTTCCTTACATTATACGGGCAGTGAGTCTCCGGCTCTGCCTTATGCTGCCTCTCTCCCTTTTTAAAGGACTGCACTTTGCTGTATGTGGCAGTCCAGGCTAAAAGGGCCATTTTCTTCTTCACTTTGAGAACCCACCCCCTAGCCTGTGGGTAAGTGGAATCACGGTTCCTTTGCAGGGAACCATGTTTTCTCTCTAGCTGCTCTGAGGAGATTCACTGTGGGCTTGGTGCTCTGTGGTCTCCATTGTATGGGCCTAGATATGGACTGATGTATAATTCATCTTGCTTTGAATCTGTATTTCTAAAATCTGAGAATTTATGTTTTTCTTTAATTGTAGAGACTTCTCAGTAGTTCTTTCTTTGAATATTACCTTTGCCTGATTCTCCATATTTTCTCATTGATGGCATTTATTCGATATACGGTGCTGCTTCTCAGCCTCCATGTTTCCTACCTCTTTGCTGACATTCTCCGTGTATTTAACCCTTCTGCTTGCTTGGGATAAGTAAGATAACTGCCCTATTTCGAGTGTTATAAACATATATACATAGGTGCAGAAACACCAATATTCCACCACACGTCAATAAGCCATTCTAGAAGCAACATGCAAAACACGAATACAGAAAACGACAGGGCCATCCACTAAATAGTCACTTTCGCATCCAGAGGGAAAGGCTGCTGAGCTGAATCTCCTCAAATCAATGCCAAAATCAAACCTGGTTCAGAGTCTGAGTTTTCCCTTGGAACGTCATCATAAATTGCTTCTTCCGGATCTGGAATAAACGGGGAGAAACACTTTAAACAGCGACCAACGTAAACTTAGTGCAATTTAAATTTTATAGGGCCACAGTCACCAACGATGTCATGATTATTCAAAAAGTTGGTTTATAAGGGTAGTTTTTTAAATTTATTTTTTACTTTTTTGTTCTTTTTCCTAACCAGTAGACAACAAGGGCTGTAAGTTAGTTAAAAGTACCTTACCAAAGCATCAGCATTATTTTTAGGGCAGCGTAATCTGTTGGGAGTGAAGGACGTCACTTTAAATGGACCAGCTGTAAAATGTCACTAGTAAGGAGTTTTATGGTTTTCAGGCCAATCTTGTATGATTTTGTGTTCATACACATTTCTAATTGGCTCTCTTACAAATATTTTAAGCTTATGAAGTTAATGTGTTCTGATGCACAAAAAATACAAAGCTGGCAACCAGAAATTCCAGAAATAAAAAAAGAGCCCATCAGTGCTGGAAAAAATGGAAAACCGTCCAAATCAACCAATGACACCATCATTTTGTGCCACTGAAGGTAAACAGTAGCCACGTGCAAGTATCAAAATGTTAAACCTACAGGACGGTGTTTCTCAATCTGCAGCATGTGCAACGCTGAGGTTCTGTGAAAGTGGAACAGTTTCACAAAAAAGGAGGGAAGTTCAGTGTGCAAAGCCTGCTGTATGAGATGACCACACAGCGCATCAACAATGAACCTCAGGTTTCCTCAGATATCTGTAAGAGGTACACACTTCATGTGAAAATCCACCTCCTAAAACAACCTTTAAATTGAAGTTACACTCATTGACTAGCGGTGCCCTCCCTGCAAGAGAACGTCCAAACTACAACGTATGACTATGTCGAAAATGTACAGGCAAGTGCTTCTTACGCCACATCAAAAAGAAAATGAGATCAATAAACCCAAAGTCTCCCCTGACATCCAGCCACTGCTCCTGTTCCCACACTACCAGGGAAATGCAAATTCAGGAAAATTCCTTCTCTGCTGCTGTTGTCAAGCTCCAGTATTTACAGATGCTCTTTCTTGTAATAGCATTTACTAGCTGCAACCACAGTAAAGATTTCTTCTGCTCTTAGATAATGTTGAGGGCCTGCTAGTTTACAGATCATGTTTCCAAATATAGTTATTCTAACTCACCATCATCTGGGTAATAAAGATGAGTAAAGAGAAAAAAAATCAGACAAATTTTACTTTGGAAATAAAACTGCCAGCAAACAGCCAAGACAATAATTTAATCCTGTAATGATCCTGCTTTAATAGCCACCCAGCAGAATCATCTAATTACACTTAGATCTTTGTTTTGACAAAGTCATAATTAAAACCAGAAAACTTCCAGGAGACAGTTTAATAATCAGGAGGTAACAAAGACAGCTCTATCTTGTAAGTTGATCCTATAAATCAGTTACATAGAAATTAGTGAGCCAGTGGATAATGAAAGTCATAAACAGGAAAGGAATCTTTACTTCTCCTTTAAAAATTAAAACACAAGTAAATCTAGCTAAAAATCTTTCAGCCTTTGAAACTGCAGGTGGGACAACAGATCCGGCCACTTGGAGGTGGGCTGGCCCCACCAACTTAAAGGGATAAAGAGGCTTTAGGGTTGGCCTTCATCATACAGAAGCTTCATCTATGTGTCGGAAGTGCATTGGTTTTATTCCTCACACAAAGACGGTACATAATCCCACAGGTTTAAATGCACATAAAAACACAGTTTGGAATTCTTTGCCCTACTGTTTACATTGCAGATTGCTATAATTTCCAGGAGTGGTATGATAAAATGATGCTCTTCAGATGTTTCCTATTTTTGAAATCTGAACATTAATCATTCACATGAACAAAAATTGTTGTTTTTATAAAAATATATGTCTAGCCTCTCCTTTAAGTAATAGTTCTCTTAAATAAGCTTTGATATTAATAAAATCATTACCATTTAGCTTTTAAAGCACATTCATTTAAGGCATATTTGTTTTGGAAAAATATGCTACAGAATTTTTAAGTTACAAATAAATGAGATTCTATTAAATGTTTTGGAATCTGTTATTTCTGTCAAAGGTAAATTAACAAAAGATTTATTCAGGAATCCCTATTTGAATATTTATGATTCAATGAAAGAAAACACCAAGTTATGTAAAATAAATTATGTATGGGAAAAAAAAAGGGGGCCACCTGCCCCCTCTTCAAAATGGGAGCCAGACACCGCATCTCCCTGGGAGTCACGGGGAAGCGGAGGGTGAGCGTCTGGATAGTATCCAGCCATGGCAGCAGGTCAGAGTTTCTGTTCCCCACATATCTAACTGTTACCACAACAACAAAGCCTGTGCTAGAAAGAAATGACCAGGAACAGTGCATGTGTGCAGGTGGAGAGCTGGGATGGTCTCAGAAGTGACGGCTTCAGGAAGCCCCATGAAACTTCTGCATAGGCAGCCCATGTTACTAATTTCAGTAAATGAACATCTTTTTAGAGTTTGAGATCTGACGAGACATGAGACTCAGGGCCCCAACCCTGCCGCAGTGATGTCTGTGGAGCGTGGTGAGGATTCTGGCTGTGGGTGGCTAGGGGACTTACTCTCCATCCAGGCTGTGTTGGCCGGGTCTGCAGCCCAGCGGGCGAGTGCGCTGTCCTCTCGACTGACTTGATCTTCACTTAAAGAAAACAAACCATAAAGTCAGAATATCCAGGCAAAGCCCAGTCACTAGGCTGCCAACTGCCCTGCAGACTGTGTGCGCACGCGCGCATGTGAATATATATGTATGTTACTCTACAGAGAATCGCATATTTTCCCAGCTATTATCATAATCATAGGACAACCCAAGTTCAAGTTTTCACTCATAACTCTGTAAATAAGTACTTCAGACACTTGCCCTACACACGGCACAGAACACGGGATGAGGGGGAATACAGGAGCGATTTGGCCCGCGCCCCAGAAGGCCTGAACTGTCTTCCAGTTTTCAGCCACCCCTCTGAGGGCCTCTCAGGCCCTGCTCATGACGCTGGGTGGTGGGGGAGGCCAGTAGGCAATGGGTCCTCTCCACGTCCAGGAGCAGGTCAGTGGGAGGAAGAGATGCAAGGCCACCCAGCATAAATGATGGTGCTCTGCCCACAGCGGGTGGTAACGTGGGCCACACCAGAGTCCCACACACAGGGACTGGGATGTCACCCTTGGCAATGGGAAGCCGTGGGAATGCTCCGCTTGGAAGGATGATGAGGTCATACTCCCTGCACACAGTGAGCGTTGCCCCGTGAGAGCACCACTGCTGACAAAAGAAACATAGCAGGGATCAGGCCTCTCCATGCTGTGTCCCACAGAGAGCTGTGCAAGGATGAGCCCAGTGGCAGCGCAGAGACACTGCTGGGAAGGCAGAGACTGGAAGCGGGGCGCGCACCGAGAGATGCGCACAGAAGGCCCTGGAAAACACTCCTAAGGGAAGGGTCGCTGACATGGAATCATGTGACAATCTGTGAAGAGCACCCCACAAGAACGGCGACTTGTCAAGTAAAAGGCCATTGAGGCCCTGAGGTACCTACAGGACTTTCAGGATGAAAGAGAGAGCCTGTGTCCTGGTGACGGCTCCATGGGTGCTGGGGGACGCCCCTCGTGCTATGCTGTGCACATGTGGAATTAGGATATGGTCCCTGTGAGAGTCTGTGTCCTGGTGACGGCCCCGTGGGTACTAGGGGGATGCCCCATGTGCTGTGCTGTGCTGTGCACATGTGGAATTAAGATGTGGTCCCCCGATCCGAGAACTTATTACATCAACAAGGAGTATTATTGCACTTTTAAAGTTTAAAATTATATCAAAACAAAAAGTTACCTAGAAAGGTAAAAGAAAATCTGAAGCAAATAGACACAATATTTTAAACTATTCATAAATGTTTGAAAATTTTTCACATTTGAAAAAGTTCATCCTTTTGAAAATAATTTAAGGTTTTCATCACACTACATTTTATATTCATTTTCTTCAAAATAATTCCTATTTTCAATGGACACATTTTTCACAATACATTTTAGACTGCCAGTGATAACTCACCACCACTAATATTTAATTTTATATAAAATCTGCAATTTCTCACGGAGAACCCTGGCTGGACCCACCTGGTGGCACAACTCTGTGGGATTCACAGAGCTGCCTGCAGAGCCTACCCCGGTGCCTCGTGTCTGGGGAGAGAGCACTGGTCGAGTGGGAGCTGCTCCCCCAGAGACCCCACCCGCCTGCAGGGGATTTCACAGGGGGACACCTTTCCCTGCAAAGGCCACCTTTGTGACAGAAAGGAGAAAGGAAACGAGGGAAAGCAACAGCAGGGCGGAGGACAAGGGCCAAGCCTGGCTGACACAGCTGGACGCCTGAAGAAAGACCCAGTTCTCAGACCCCACTCCACTCTTCCTGACTCTGTGTGGCCAGGGGACACTCGCCTGCGAGGGACCTGAGGCAGGAGATGGGGCCGGGACAGCCCCACCCCGGGAGAGCTGAGGATGGCAGGCAGGGATGTAGGCCAGGATCCCCCGCGTCCAGCTCCTCAGGAGAAAGGCAGGAATTCAGCACGCGTGGGAAGACGGATGCAGATACCTGTTTGGAGGCTCCTCGGAACTCAGGTAATTGAGCTGGCGATCTTCTGTGACTTCCGGTGTTTCTGCTGGGAAAGCAAGTAAGGGATGCTGCCTTATGCCTGCCAAAGATGCTCATGAAGTTGATGTTTTTACCCTTAAAAATGATTTCACACTTTCCTTTCTTATCAGTCAGAGGCTTATCTTAGCATAAGGATGATTAATACATTTTAAAATTTTTAGCTCTTAGATAAAATGTATTCGAGCTAGGAATCTATTAAAATGTGATCTACCGAGGCCTTATGAAACAGCCGGAAATAAATCGCACCGGCACCCAAATGCATCAGATAAGAGTTAGAAAGAAATGGGATGCTCTCGCCCATTCCGCACATCCACTGGAGCCACAGCTGTGACCTGCCTGACGGGGCGTCCACCCGCTACCCTCAAAACATGTTCAAGGGAGGAGTAGTTAAGCTTGTGACATGTGACACCAGCTTTTACTCGCACACACTCACACCCCTCCATGTACAAACACGCATGGTCTGGCCTGACTGGCTATTTCTTCCTGCCTGCTTGGAGACCTCATCCATGAAAACGGGCCCCTGGTCACAACGGGTGCTGCCACACAGCTGGATGACGACCAGCAACAGCCACAAGGCACCCGGAGTGGGCCCCGCAGACAGTGCCGTGAATCCCCACAGGCCTCGCTGGTTCAGTGTTGCAGGCCATCTGCCTGAGGGCCCGGGGTGGGCTCTGTAGGCAGCGCTGTGAATCCCACAGGCCTCACTGGTTTAGTGTTCCAGGCCATCTTCCTGAGGGCCTGGGGTGGGCTCTGTGGGGGGGCAGTGCTGTGAATCCCACAGGCCTCACTGGTTCAGTGTTTCAGGAAGATGGCCCTCATCTTCCTGAGGGCCAGATGTCAGGGCAGAGGCAGAGCCAAGATCTGAAATCCAATCCGCCCGCTCCAAAACCTGCTCTTCCCATGCTACTACACTGCCTCAAAGAAACACCCAGAGAGCCGAAAAGCTTTTACTACTGTTCCGCAGAGGGGCAAAGGCAGGACGGGCTTCCCGGCAGCAATCTCGCTGCACAGTGAGAACTGTCCCTGCCACGGGGGCTCCAGAGCATGGGAGTGGCCACCAGAGCACAGACTCCCAACCCCAGAGCACACACACGAGTCTTCTCATGGCCCCCACCCCCGGAAACACTTCTTTCCTCCTCCCTCCAGGAAATTAAGATGCCTGCAAACTGAGGGTCCGTCACGGTCGGAAGGAGGTGGACATGCTCTCCAGGGAGCCGCATGGGCTGCTCAAGCAGCGGCGCACCCAGAGGCTTCTGGCCACAGGAGGCCCGTGAGGGAACAAGAGCAGGACCTGCCTGCAGACGTTTTTCAGAGCTGGTTTCAGTCAGGGAAAAATAACTGGATCTGGCCATCCCAGCTTGGCCAGGTGTGAGCTCCAGGCAGCACTCTGCAAACTCCCACCATGGGCCTGGGGAGCCTGGCTGGGCTGTGCGTCCAGGGAAGTGCTGCAGAGCCAGGTGGCCACCAGCGCCAGGGAGGCTGCGAATCAATGAACTGAAAGGTCAGCGGTGCCACCAGGCAGGAAGTGGGGGGCCAGGCTTGGGACCTGGCCTGACACCAAATCCACGCTTTTGCACCCCTCAGGAAGGTGGTCTGCATTCACGTCTCTTGTTCAATGATCAAAATGCAACCATAGAACCATTTGCTCCTCTACACCGGGACTTAAAATAGACTTTATTAGAACAAGGCATTATTACTGGCTCTAAGTTGACAGAACAAAAATAAGAAAATTGTTTTAAATCCATGCTAAGTTATTTTAAATAATTACTTTAAATGATGTGCAATTATGTAAAATAATCAAATAATGTTTTTAAAATATGAAAATCACTTTAAAATAAATGTATTTTCCTTCAGCCAAGAAGCCCATACTCTGCACTCCCTCCTTTCCAGGGGGTCCTCACTCTCTGCAGTCACAGAGTGAGAACAGTGGCGTGGACCACGCAGACCTGGTAAGTTCCCAGGACTCCGGCTGACTTCAACAGGACAACGCACAGGAGGGCATCTAGCCTGAAATCTCTGCGGTTCCCAAAATCCAAAATCAAGATTTTTCCTTAAGGACTTTTTTCCTCAACTGTTACCAACTGCAAAGAGAAGAGTGCCTTCGCTGAAACCTTCGCAGGAGTAAACCGGGTTCTCGGACGCAGAGGCTGTGCGCTTCCGTCACAGAAACATCCCACCAACCCCGGGAACCCCGGAGCACGTTCCCGGGAAAGACAGCCCAGAAACAGATCTGGGCAAAAAAGGAAAACTTCGGCCAACATGCCTCGACTGGCCACTTCTGGACATGACAAGCCTGGATTCTGCAGACGGAGGCACAGTCCGTGCTCACCTTCGCCCTGGTGCCTGGACCTGGGCAGGGGGCAGGAGGTCCCAGGTGGGCTGCAGTCAGGGCAGCCGCGGCCTGCACCTCTCCTTCCAGTGGAAACCCGGGGGCTCTGCAGACACAGCCAGCGCCCGACCACACATGCCAGGGCCACATTAAGGACAGCAGGGAATAGGCTCCAACAACCAAATCCTTCCAAAGCACACGGCGGTGGCTCCTCACTAAGTGGAGGAGAAAGCAGACTCGAAACGGAGCTGTCAGCACTGAGAACACGGAGACTGGAGGTGAGCGAGGTGCCCACGAGGGCACCCACAGTGTTAGCTCAGAGCATGGCCTGGCTGCAGGGAACCCGTCCCTCAGCGGCCAACTCTGCACCCTTTGTGTTTCTCCAGCTGGCTCCGACCTTCCACTGAGAACTCCCGCTTCAGTCCCTGGGAATCTCCCGACGAGGTCCCTGGGCATCTCCCAGGTGAGGAAAAGCATCGGTGGGAGACAGGGAGCTCCTGAGGCAATTCTCCCACCCCCATCACCCCTCTCATCCCCACCACCCTTTCATCCCCGCAGTCCCCTCCCATGTACCCCCTGCTGCTTCCCAGCCCCCCAGCCCCTCCATCGCCCCCACCACCTCTCTCACTACCCTCCACCACCCCTCCACCCACCCTCGCCACCCCTGCCACACCCCTGCCCCCCCAACACACCGCCACGCCCCTCTATCCCCCGCCACCCCTCCATCCCCCCCCCACCCCTCCCAGCCCCACTGCCCCTCCATCCTCTGGCAAGAAGACAGCGAGATACCAGCTCTGACCGCAACAAGCTGGAGTTTCCGGACCAGGGGTGACACGAGACACACATAACGACAACTGTCATCTAGCACACTAAGTGATCAAGGCCCAAAACTGCACAAGCTCTCCTGAGCACCTACTGGGGGAATCAGAAATCGGGGTGAAGTTCAAGGCATCCCAGACATGAGGGGGCAATACATTCGGGACCAGATGCTGTTTCAAAATTTTCCAAACGCTACACCCTGGCCTTTCTTCAGTGGTGTTCCGGTCACTGAAGAAGATGAACTGGGGGCTCATTTTCCAACTTTGTAAACAAACACCTCTGATCTGGGAAGGCCGGAGGTAAGGTCAGGCCCAGACTCTACGGAACCTCGGGCCACTTCGGGGGCATGGGAGAGGAGGACAACGGTACCTTCTTCATCCAGGGACGTGGTGCGGATGATGACCGGGCTGGAGTAGGCGGGCAGCAGGAGGGGGCAGGTTGGAGGGCACTGCATAGCCACAGGGCACAGGCACCGAGTACCCGCAGGGCACATGGAAACCCACATTCTCCTCCTCATTGCCAGGCGTGGGGGCAGGCGGCTGGTCCTCCTGAAACGGCGTGATGTCGATGACAGAATATGGGTTGACTTTGAGCGGGAGCACCAGCTTAGCAGGCTCTGCCACTGGGGGAGGTTTCTGCTCCAGCTCCATCCTCACCTCCTGGGGATTCGGAAAGGACTTGTCAGCAGACACATGACCAAGGTGTGCCCTCCGGGAGCACAGGCGAAAGCAGGTAGTGAACTCCCCAGCCTCTATCCCATGCCAGGACCCCTGGACATTGCCACGTCATCAGGTGGGTCTCGGAGGGGAGCACTCGCACATGGGGAACCCAGCGTGACCTCTGGGCACAGGAGAGACAGATGCAGCCTGGCCACTGCAGGAGGCTCCATCCCATGAGCTAAGTCAGGGAGAAGCTGCTGGAGGAGGGGCCGCTCCCCCCACCAAAAGGTGGGTGCTGCACACAAACACCACGCAGGCCGGAGAGGTGGGTGCTGCATACAAAGAAACACCACGCAGGCCGAGAGGTGGGTGCTGCACACAAAGAAACACCGTGCAGGCCAAGAGGCAGGTGCTGCACACAAACACCATGCAGGCCGAGAGGTGGGTGTTGCACACAAAGAAACACCGTGCAGGCCAAGAGGCAGGTGCTGCACACAAACACCATGCAGGCCGAGAGGTGGGTGCTGCATACAAAGAAACACCGTGCAGGCCAAGAGGCAGGTGCTGCAAGCAAACACCTTGCAGGCCGAGAGGTGGGTGCTGCATACAAAGAAACACCGTGCGGGCCAAGAGGTGGGTGCTGCACACAAAGAAACACCGTGCAGGCCGAGAGGTGGGTGCTGCACACAAACACCATGCAGGCTGAGAGGCGGGCGCCACGCATGAAGAAACACCGTGCAAGCCCAGGGGTGGGTGCTGCACACAAACACCGTGCAGGCCGAGAGGTGGGTGCTGCACACAAACGCCGTGCAGGCTGAGAGGCGGGTGCCACGCATGAAGAAACACCATGCAAGCTCTCCCACCACAGCCTGCCCTGAGCAGTCCCTCTGGTCAGCGAACGAAAGCACCCAACCCACCTCAAGGCTTAGAAGAGAAAGCTCTATAGCTACTTCATCCCAAATGTTCTGAATACTTCATTTAATCTAGTGATACAATGATGAGGTCATTTTTACTGGGAATAGCAATACCTTTTCTCTACAAAATAGAAGGGTAGAGTGAAGAGGTTGAAAATTATGGAAAATAGTACAAAGAAAGAAACTTAGCCAATCTTAATTAAGTCATTTCAGGTACATCATGAAGAAATCCTAACCTTCTGGCTCCTAGAAACCACCCTTTCCCTACAATGTTCCAATTGAGCAATAAGAATGGGGAGAAAAATCAGGTGAGCCCGATTGAGCCCAATGGCTGGGCGCAGGTGACCCTCACACTGGTGATCTACGGACCTACCTGGGAACCCACCAGGAAACTCACTTGGGGACCCACCTGGGGCCTCGCCTGGAACCCTCCTGGAGACCCTCCTAAACACCCTCCTGACTCACCTAGGGACCCTCCCAGGGACTCACCTGGGGACTCACCTGGCGACTTGCCCTGGGGGACCCTCCTGAGGACTCACCTGGGGTCTCGCCCGGGGGACCCTCCTGGGGGAACCTCCCAGTGACTCACCTGGGGGACCCTCCTGGGGGACCCTCCCAGGGACTCACCCAAGAACTCACCTGGGGGACCCTCCTGGAGACCCTCCTGGAGACTCACCTGGGGGACTCAGCAGCAGGTGCAAGGCCTTCACTGGCTCCAGCACCTCCTGTCTCGGGGGTTGAGGGAGCCTGTCTGTCCGCTTCTGGGATTTCATCTCCACTGTCAAAATCGAACTGTTCTCCCTCTTCCTCTTCATTATTATTAGTATCATATTTTGCTTCACTTTCTAAAGAGAAAAACCAAAACCAGAACAAGGATATATACACACACACACATTAGCCAGAGACATTGACTAAGTTCCACTATGCTGTACTGTGCTTGTGGGTAGCCTTTTTAAGGGGCAAAATCTGTATCATCAGAATTCTGAGTCACTGTTTTTTATTTTCTTTTAATAGGATCTACAACTCACAGTTGGAAAAGAAAACAAGAGGCCAGACGCGGTGGCTCACGCCTGTAATCCCAGCACTTTGGCAGGCCGAGGAGGGCAGATCACAAGGTCAGGAGTTTGAGATCAGCCTGGCCAACATGGTGAAACTCCATCTCTACCAAAAATACAAAAATTAGCTGGGTGTGGAGGTGGGCACCTGTAATCTCAGCTACTCAGGAGTAGGAGGCAGGAGAATCACGTGAACCTGGGAGGCAGAGGTTGCAGTGAGCCGAAATTGTGCCATTGTACTACAGCCTGGGTAACAGAGCAAAACTCTGTCTCAAAAAAAAAAAACAAAAAAACAAGCAGGAAAAAGGAAGGGGGGAAAAAAGAGCTTTTCTCATTTTAAATACATGCACCCAGCAGATGAACACCACCAGCTGGGCTGATGGTTGGAAGAGAATTCAGTATCATACACTTTAATTTTAGAAATAACTTCTGACACCCAAGTTCTCTCCCTAGAATTCTCCTTTCATCTTCATGTTGCCTCTTTTATTTATAAATTTTAATTAAATATCTCTAATGGTTAGAAAATCAGTGTCAAATATGAACAGCAATATATAGCTTAAAATACATACTTCCATAATTACTAAAGAGCATAGTTAATAACTGGTCCAAGTAAGTACTATAAGAAACATTGTGCAGGAGGCGAGTTACAGGTCGCCTTGGAGCTGGGCTGAGGGCTGGTGGTGCAGCCTGCAGGGTGACTGTGGCGTGCATCATCTGTGCAGAGAGCGCGCTGGGACTGCGTCCCCACCATCAGAGCAGACAGGCACTTCTCCTTTTTCCAGAGGAGACCCATGTGCTGGGACGACACCCCACACACACCCAGGAGCGACAGGAGCCCCATGTGCTGGGACGACACCCCACACACACCCAGGAGCGAGAGGAGCCCCATGTGCTGGGACGACACCCCACACACACCCAGGAGCAAGAAGAGCCCAGCCCCTGCCAGCCTTTCCCCGAGGGCCAGGACTTCTTCCCAGCACACGTTCCTGAGGACGCAGCCTGCTGCCCCCCCCGCCACAACCTGCAGTCCACGGAAGCACGTGACACCTCAGGACAGGGCCTGGATCAGTCCGATCTTAAGCCCCTCGGACACAGACATTCTCCTGTGGCCCAGGGGAGAGGTGCCCGGCCAGGACTGCCCAGCTCCGCTGTGGGCAGCTCTGAAGGGAGCCAAGGGGGAGCCCTGCTCAGGAGGAACCCACAGACACAACCCACTTCCACTCCAGCCAGTCTTCAGGCACACTCCACCCAGGCCTCCTGGGGAACTCGAATGGTCTACAAACAACCTTTCAATGTGAGGGGTTTCACTTTCCTCTGAACTCCTAAACTAGTCATACATTCTAAGAGCGCCTTTTGAAGGAAACAGATTTTTAGGTTACCACGAATAAGAAGAGGGGCCCAGGCCCACAACAGCGTGAATTTGAGCCAGCTCTCCCTGCAAGGACGGTGCAGATGGGACCCAGAGCTGACCATGACACCTGGGGCCCAACGAACTTTCTGAAACTGCTTCCACCAACACTCACAAGTTTTAAAACTCTGAGAATAACAAATATTGAAATTGAATCAAGAAAAAGGATTCAGAAATGTGTTATTTTTAAAACATACATCTGATAAGAGTGTGTGCTGTTCTTCTGGATGGTGAACTCTGCTCTGCCCAGATACCAAAGCCGCATCCACTTCCTAGAAGGTCAAAGACTTCTCTAAATTCAGTTTTGAGTGTAAGCCTAACCAAGTGAAACAACCAAAGAGCAGGGAGAACCAATAGTTTCCAGAGTTTGAACCTTGATTATGTACTTTCTAACCAGTTCTCACTATCTCCCAAGTGACAGTAAACAATACCTATGTCAGAAGGGTTTGTTTGCCATATCATTAAGTAGTCAGTTTATTAAAATAAAATGGTGAACACCTTTTAAAGTAAAAAGTTTAACAAAAAACAAAACTGTTTTCTGGAATACTTTCCAAATGCAACTATCATCTCCCTAGAATTTATGTTTGGGGGAGAAAAAATCATGTTTGCTAATAAACATAACGGGGAAACAATGCCAGCTAAATACCCTGACAAAAATGATGGGTAAAAATGCTTATGTATTGCTGGGCACGGCGGTTCACACCTGTAATCCCAGCACTTTGAGAAGCCAAGGTGGGCTAATTGCTGGAGCCCAGGAATTCAAGACCAGCCTGGACAACATAGTGAAAACCCATCTCTTAAAATAAAAAAAAGGTAGAAAAATTATCCCGGTGTGAAGGTGTGGACCTGTGTTTCCAGCTACTCTGAAGGCTGAGGTGGGAGGATCACTTGAAGCCAGGAGGCGGAAGTCGAAATGAGCTGAGACTGCACCACTGCACCGCAGCCTGGGGCACAGAGCAATACCGTGTCCCCAACCCCAAAAATGTGTATGTTTTGACCTAGCAACATGAGAGGTCACTGCCAGGCGCATGTTCAGATGGATCCGGACGGTGACACATCACATTAGAGTTTTATTTTGTCAACTCTTTTTTTGGAGATTATATTTTACTACTGCTGAACTCTAACAAATTAGATAAAATACACCTAGAAATGACTCTATAAAAACTGTTTTAAAAAAGCTTGACAATGTCCGGTACAAAACAGGGTCTTAAACATCTGCAAGGGGAGAAACACAAGCTGTTGGGACCTGAACTCACACTGTATTCCAAACAGGAAGAAGAATTCTCTTAAAGTCTTCAGGAAGGATGGCAGTGAACAGCAGCAGCCCATGTGTTCAGGAAATGGCCCTCAGCAGACACTGAGGCCCCTCCATTCCCTCCCCATACGCCGCCTCCTGGCTGTGACACAGCCCTGGGGGGGACCTGTGAGATTCCCAGGGACCATCCTGAGAAGAACAGCGTGCCTTCTTGGAGCCGACACCTCTGCTCACCACCCCGCACGGTGCAGCCCAAAACCTGGCAGGCGGCAATGTGTGACACGCTCTTCATATGAGCAAATGAATGAGTGAATTACGGGCAGATGAGCAAGCTTCAAACTTTTTTATTTGCCAAAAGAACTCACTTTTTCCCCTAGTCAAACTTTAATTAGAATTATACTACACAAGGGAAATAAGAGCAATCCAGAAATTTCTCCAAAAGTTTAAACTTGTTCGTTTAGACTTGGAGAGCCTTGGAAACACCTTGGGGCTTGGAATTCAAGAGATCTCTGCCGTCACCGAGAGACTGGCCAACGCTGAGGCGGAGCTGCCCTCCATCCTCTGCAAATACTGGATGGAAAGACTTTCAAAGTTATATAGATGTGCATTACAAATTCCAGTAAGAAAAAAATAGCCTTCTACAAGAACTCCAAGAGGGAAGCTGCACTCAATGTAACCACCTGAGGCTGCACCCCAGGCTACGTGGGTGCCCACAGATGTGCCCAAGGTGCCCAGGACAGAGGGCAAGGCCACCCGGGGCTGGGCTGCTCCTCCCTGACACCCACGTCCAACGGGGCCTCCACGGGATGGTGAGGCTGCGCCACCCTCTGAGTTGAGCATGGAGTCGGGCGTTCAAGGCGGTGTGTGCTGAGCACTTCATCTCAGACACTACCTCCGGCCCTGGGGGATCCTGGGCCTCACAACCCCACCCCGAGCTCCTCAGCTCCTTTCGTGAAGAGCAACACAGAATGTCTTTTAAAATCCCAGCATTTGGGGTCCTAAGTTTAGCTCTGACACCAGCCCTGACAGGTTCAGTTGTGGCCCCTAAATCCCTGTGCTGAAGTCCTCAGCATCCGTCCCCAAGGGTCAGCTCATCTGCAAACAGGTGACTGCAGGTGCAATTGCTTAAGGAGGCTGTGCTAGAGCAGGCTGGGCTAACCCAGCATGGCAGCGTCTTTGTGAAAGCAGAGGCCAGCACAGGGAGGAGGAGCCACCTGGCAGCGCAGGTGCAGGACTCCCAGGAGTGCCCACAGCCAGTGGGTGCCGGAAGAGGCGAGGAAGGCTATGACCTACACTCTAGCCTCCAGAACTCTCAGAGAATCAATGTCTGTGACCAAAGCTGCCAGCCGGGGGTCCTCCACCCTGCAGCCCAGGAGGCCACCTTCATGAGCTCAGCCAAGCCCCTTCCACCACAAAGGGCCCTGTGCCATCCTCAGGGCCGTGGCAGGAGCCGGGTGAGCTGGGGCCGGGTCCGTTCCCATGACACTTGTGCTGGCAGCCACAGAAGGAATTCCCCGCTCCTCAAAAGCCCAGGTTCAGAGCTGAGCCATTCAGCTGAACGAGAACACTGATGAGAAAAACTACAATTTGCAAACCAGAAAAAATGTTCAAGGGCTGCTGAAAGCATCTCAGGAGATACGTGTTGTAGTTTGAGACGACATGGATGTTTCGAAAAAAAAATGACTGGTGGGGGAATCTGCAGTGCAGCCATCATTCTGTGGACACACCTCGGCTGTGTTCTCCACCCGCTGGTCCCTGTGGAGCGCAGGAGATGGGCAGGAAGGGCCCAGTGCCCTGGGTAGGCAGCGAGGCAGGGAAGCAGGGAAAGGGCTGCTGGGGCAGGGCTGCAGCAGGGGAGAGGCTCCGTGCCCCCCTGCACACGCAGGACGGCGGGTTCTTAGAGCTACTCGTGAAGGCCACGACACAGAGAAGGAAACACAGGCCGCAGCGAAGCCCGTACCGACCTGCCAGTGCCAAGCCCAAATGTAACCTGGCATTTGGGTTTTGGGGAACCATTCTTCCCCCTGCCCCTCTCCTCTGGTCTGCCCAGGACAGACCACCCTCTGGCCATAGCTGGACTTTCCAGAAAAACTGCAGGCTCTCCTGCACTCAGGGGGCCAGCCCTTGTGGATCGCCAGCAGCTCAACAGGCCGCCCGCAGCGCTGACTGACAGCAGCAGCCACCTGAGCCTCAGGACTCAGACCATTTCTGTGACGAGCGGGGCCACTGGGGCTGCTGTGGTGGCACTGACTTCTTACCAACCTGACTGTTGACACTTGTCAGTAAGCTCATCAATTAAGGCACACATTTGTAAAACAAGTTACGAACAGAAAATCCTAAGAAACAGTATGCTTCTAATTATTATGACAGAATATGACCATGCTCATTTTAGTTTATGCCTATATGCAAAAAGAGCAAGGAAGTTATCTGAAAATCCAGTCTTTAAAATGCTGCTGCTGGAAATGAGGCTGCTCCCTGGTTCTTTCCAGGACGATGGAGAGGTTCTGGGGGACCTACAGGACAGCTGGAGGATGCACGTGGTGTGGCCAGTGTGACCAAGGTTCTGACTTGCTTCTGTGTTTAATTCTTATTAATTCCAATGTTTGTAGACACCTTAGGCTAGTGGACTTTGCAGGCCTGAATCTCGAGCTCTGAAGGTGGCAAACACCTGTCTGAACCTGTGAGCCGTCCCCAGCCCTACTGGGTCCCCTCTGCTTGCTCCTGTTGTCCTATGCTCTGAGGCAGAGGTTCACTTCAGTTTGGCTGTTACTATTTTTCCTTTTTTTGAGACAGAGTCATGCTCTGTTGCCTATGTAGGAGTGCAGTGATGCAATCACAGCCCACTGCAGCCTTGACCTCCTGGGCTCAAGCAATCCTCCCACTTCAGCCTCCCAAGCAGCTGGGACTACAGGCATGAGCCACCACACCCCAATAAGTTTTATTATTTTTAGTAGAGATAAGGTGGCACTATGTTGCCCAGGCTGGTCTCAAACTCATGAACTCAAGTGATCCTCCTGCCTCGGCCTCCCAAAGTGCTAGGATTACAGGCATGAGCCCACATGTCCACCCTAGTTTGGTTACTTTTAATCGATACAACTTTTTAGAGCGGTTTTAGGTTCACAAGAAAACTGAGCAGAAGGTACAGACAGTTCTCATATACTCCCTGACCCCACAGACAGCCTCCCCCAGCAATAACCCCCACCCCCCACCAGGGAGGAACAAACACTTGTTGCAGCCGATGAGCCAACACGGAGGGACTGTTGTTAACTCAAGCCCACGGCTGGCATGGGGGCTCACTCCTGGTGCTGTGCATTCTGTGGATTTGGACAAGCGTCTAATGACATGGACTCACCATCATTAAGGAATTTCGTGGCCCTAAAAATCCTCTGTGCTCCACCTATAACCCCTCTCTCCCCCAGACTCCTGCAACCACTGATCTTGTTACTGTCTCCACAGTTCTGTGTTTTCTAGAGTGTCATGTGGCTGGAATCACACCGGGCGCAGCCTTTTCAGGAGGCTTCTCTCACTTAGTGAGACGCACTTGAGACTTCTCCATGTCTTTTCATGGCCTGACAGCTCATCTCTTCTTGACGCTCAATATTCCATTGTCTGAATGTGCCACAGTTCATCCCTTCACCTCCTGAAGGACATCATGGCTGCTTCTGAGTTTGGGCAATTACAAATAAGGCTGCTGTCGACACCCGTGCATGCAGGTATTGTGTGGACATAAGTTTGGATAAAGACCATGGGGCATGGCTGCGGATCACACGGTAAGAGCGTGCTCAGCTTTGGAAGAAGCCACCAAGCTGCCTTCCCACGAGGCCACCCCACACCCTCCTCAGCATTTGCTGCCTGTGTTCTGGATTTTGGCTATTCTAATTCAAATTTAGTTTTAAGTGATCTTTTCCTAATGAGCAAAAGAGTACACATAAAGTATCTAAATTTAGTTTAAAACTTAGTTGCCCTCTGTCTAGGGTGGGGAGTAGGCTTTGGAGGTGACGAGAATGTTCTAGCACTGTGTGATGGGCCACACGTTTGTGAATACACTAAAAAGCGCTGAGCTTTACAATTTAAATAGGTGAATGGTACTAAGATATGAATTATATCTTAATAAAGCTATCAACAAAAAAAACCTGAATTTCTCATTTTAAATAAACTATACGTACAAAAACTCGTGCTGCTTAGATTTGTCAGGGAAAAAGTATATTGCTAATATTTGAAACTTATCAATGCAGATACTATCATTTACGTTAATGGCATCTAAAAGTTTGCTTTAAGTGGAAAAAAAAAGAAGGCTACTTCTAAAATACTGGAAGAATATTCACTAACATTTTAATAGTACTAATCTCCCAGAGGTGAAGTATTTTCTTTGCTGTGACTTGTCTGTGTTTTAGTTTTTATTCTACAATAAATACGCATTATAATTTTTAACTACCCAATTTATATTATAAATTGTAAAGTCATTTGTAATACCTGAAATTTAGCTTTACTCAGTATTCACTGAATAAACAACAAACAGCAACCACGATCCACCCATCACTGTACATCTCCCATCCTGCTGTGTTATTCTGAAGCCCCTGGACAAATGTACACAAGAAATGTGAAGCACAGAGGCGTGGCTGAGAACACAGCTATGGAATCAGAGTGCTGGGTTCAAATCTCACTGACTGGCCACGAGACCCCGTCCCTCGTCTATAGAAAGGAATCAAGAATGGAAAAGAATCCTTCCCCTGGGCCACTTTGCAATAAGCAGGAAAGACCATTGAGGTGTGTACTAAGCCACTTAACGTAAGGACTAAGAGCAGAGGACCCAGAGTACCTCTTTACAGAGACGCTGAAGACAACACGTACCATATGCACGGTGCAAAAGAAGATGCATAGAACACTTACATCTTCTGTTTTCTTTCGGGAAATATTTACTCTAGAAGGTACGAAGACCTAGTGGCCTTGGCCCCAGCACCTGAGTGGGAGAGAACTGGCCGCCCACCCTGGAGAGCAGGCCGCCCATTCCCAGGCCACCTTCCCTCGTGAGCAGACAGCCCTCTGACTGTTCCAGATCCATGAAGAACTTTTAGATGACCACACTGAAGAAAAGGTTAAAGTCATACTCCTTTTCAAGTTCAGAGACAAAAGCCAAGCATTACTTTTCCTGGGGCTTTTAAGACTGCATTTGATTCTAATATGGAAGTGTAACTCAGGATATGATTTTCTCTAATTTCAAATGAAGGCTGTTCTTTCTTAACTCTATTGTTTAAAGAAAAGTCCTTTTAAAAGCACCGGGCTGCAAACAGCTTCGTCCACAAGAGGCTGTTCATAATCACTTCTTGGCTCTGGGTGTCACTGGGATTTATAGCTGCTTGTGCTGAAGGAGGCATCCCCCAAAAACAGTGCCATCCCCCCAGAAACAGTGTTGCCCCCAGAAACGATGCCGGTGTGGGTACTGGCTTCTGTCTGAGCTCATTTTGGAAGTTACCAGGCACGTGGTAAGTGATTTTTTGGGAAGCAACATTAACATGGCAATTGTACTGATTTCTTTTTCCCTAACATAATTTGCATTGGAATTTGGCTACTAATCAGAGAAAGGCTCTAGCTGGCAGTGTGACTTGTTTTGCATTCTGAAAAATCCCAGATCAACTTCTGAATGGATTTACTAAGTGCTTACCTGCCAGGTCTAAGTCCTTTATAGATGCTAACTTGTCAAATCCTCACCAAACTTATGAGAGGGGTTCTGTTTTTTCCAGGAATGACAGAAATCGAAGCCTGTTTCTGTCACCAGCTCACACACCTGAGTCAACATTTGAACCCCAGTCGCTGGGCAGCAGAACCTGAAATCTTTCCTAGTACACAAACGGCCTCTCAAACTGAGATGGCACCACTTCACTGCAGTGTGGGCAACAGAGCAAGACTTCATCTCAAAAAACAAAAAAGTTAAAAATCTATATTCAACAACTACAATTATGCAGAAAATAAATATGGGGAAAAACAGAAACATGATGATTTAAAGTAGCAGCACCAACCGCATCAGAGTGCAGGGAAAAAGTGAGGTCGTGGGTAATTTCCTGCCATATCTGGATCTTCAAGGGCATTTTTAAGCAGACAGTTTACTTAATAATGGGGGAAATTATAATTAGAGTATCACTGAATTCTCAGAAAAGACACCAGACCATTATCCCTATGTCTATTTGCCATAAAAGTTAATGGCTAGAAACTCACATTAGTACTGTTCTCACAGTGTTTGAGCCAGAGCATGTCATTAAATCGTGGCTTTCCGTATCGAAGTCCAAGGTCATGTGGGCCTGTCAGCAAAGGCAGGGAGCCTAACTTCCAACCTGACAGAGGGCTGGGCAGCTCCTCCGCACCTGCCAGGCTCCCGGGTCCTGCCAGGGTCTCCTGAGGACACCCCCACCCAGGTGAAGGGTTAACAGTGGCAAACGGTGGCAATCTCTACGTTCCTGCAGCCTGGAGTTAGTGACCAGCTCTGAGACTGGATCCAAAGGGCCTTGGCCCAAGGATGGCCTGGTCAGTCCAGCTGCACCCAGAGGGTATGGGCCTGCACACTCTCCCCCAGGTCAAAATCTGGGCAGAGGGAGGGGCCGTGGAGACCCCCAGCCCCAGGAGAGGTGTGACCTGCTGCAGGAGCAGCACCAGCTGCTGGGGACCCTGGGCTCCCCCAGTACTGCCTCCATCAGAAGCTGCACCTCTAATTAGCACAACTACCAAGGTGGAGTCCTCTGGGGCCAGGGACCTTCCACAAGCCAGTTCTGGTGGTAAAGACCATGGATGGATGGGCATTTCATCCAATCCAGGTGGTAGCACCGCTGGGCAGAGCTCCTGAGGATGTCAGGCACCAGTCAGCACTGATGACACCGTCAGCAGATGCCAGGGATACACCTAATAAGAAAACAGCGTTTCCACCTTCTTTGAAACAGTGGGCAGATCAGGGTGAAAGGCAGCACCTATCTGCCATGGGTTGTGAATGGGCCCTATGTCCTCCACATTCCTAGATACATACCTGTGGAGA
This sequence comes from Ateles fusciceps, assembly GCA_036589455.1. Classification (NCBI taxonomy): domain Eukaryota; kingdom Metazoa; phylum Chordata; class Mammalia; order Primates; family Atelidae; genus Ateles; species Ateles fusciceps. The sequence continues at coordinate 1,136,529 of JAZHEH010001829.1, forward strand.
GAGCTCCGTGCCTTTCTTTTATTCTTAACTTTCCCCAGTAACTGTACCTGCCTCCCGAGCATGTCAAGGCACCATATTAATGTTTTCCCGTCTTACATGCATGTGGGAAGGAGGGGGAGGCAACAGAAAAGCACACGGATCTGGTGCCCTGCCCCTTAAAAAAGAAAACTATCCGAGACAACCTCTCATTTCCATGAAATGCCAAAAAGAAAGCAAGGAGGCAGGAGGGGCCTCCGGAGGGCTGGCCGCCTGGAGGGTCCTCGGAGAGCGAGGCCGCATGAACACGCCCACTGCCCCTGCTTTGTTGGGGCACCCTCCCATTTGATAGGAATGAAAAGCAGTAAAAGATTTTGCTCTCTGCCTCATTTTCTGCCTTTTTTTAAGACAGGGTCTCACTCCTATCACCCAGGCTGGAGTTCAGTGGCGCAATCTCGGCTCACTGCAGCCTCAAATTCCCCTGCTCAAGTGATCCTCCTACCTCAGCGGCAGGTGTGAGCTACCATGCCTGGCCTCATTTTCAATTAAAAAAACCTGGTCCAGCAGAGCCTGAATGCCAGCAATCCACATGCGAGTGAACCTATGGTGAGAATACGCACCGTGGCTACAAAGAGGTGAGGAGACCGGCCGACATCACCCCCAGAAGAGGAGCAGTGGGCCATGGCCCCAGGTTCTCGGTACCAGGTCTTGTACCCCCTGGTCTCACGGCTCCGGGGAACTCCAAGAGATGGACTTCCAGGCCTGGCTCCCCACCACAGACCTCCAGCAACAGAGCAGGGGTCCCTTCTGGCCTATGCAGCGTCACTGGCTATTTCTGGGGTGCCCACTGCTCACCCCTGGATTCTCCTGTCTCTGTCATCTACAAGGCGCTGGTGACTGATTTGCTTATGAACAGCCTGACCTCCAGGCTGCCTCTTTCTAATCCAGCGACAACCTCTGAGGGACCAAAATGCCCAGGTAGTGGGCAGAGCACAGATGATCAAATACCAGCATCTCCCAAGACCCACACCTGCAGCGTCGAGGGGCCTGGCGCCCACACAGTTCATTCCCTGACCTCCACGGCTTCATCACCCTCCCGTATCTGCAAAGGACACCAGGCCCATGGGCACCATGTGGTCCACCAGGCCTGGGAGGACACAGGCCAGGTCTCCGGGCCCTGCAGACGACCTGCTGTGGAAACGTCAGTCAGGGTCCACCTTTCCTGCTGACTGGAGCGTGAGCCAGCTGCCCTGGCATGGTCTTTTTGGCCACAATTTAAAGGTGAGGTGACAATGAAGAGAAATCTTTAATCACAGCCCCTCCCTTATAGAGCAGACAGATAAAGAGGTCGTGCTTGCCCGGAGCCGCCACTCAGAGGAGGGAAGCAGAAAAGGAGACTGCCTGAGCCGTCTTCCTGGGAACCTGGAAGCACCAGCCACGGGCGAGCTGTGCTTTAGGCCTGAACGGGGCCTCTGACTCTGGAAAGGCTCCGGCCTCTAACAACCCTCCCACTCCACTTCCCACTGCATCCAGCTAACGTGAATCTTAAGGGAATGTCGGATGCTGATGACAAGTCCCCTCGAGCAAAACAGCAGCACCTGCGAGGAACCCAAGAGGTTCACCCCGATGCCCCCGTGGGAAGGCAGGGGTAGGGGCACCCAGGCTCACATGGGAGCCTTCTCTTCTCCCGAGCTCTCATTCCACCCCATACCGCAGTGACCAGCAATTCAGCGGTTCCAAAAGCACCCCGTCCTTGATGAGAGCAGCAGCGAGCCCCGAACCACAGGGCCTCCTGCCGGGTGCAGTTACCTGCAGGAGTGGGAGGCAGGGGCTCTCGCTGGTCCATGCTGCAGCTCCGGATGCCTTTCTCAGCTCTGTAGGGAAGGAGCTCCTGCAAGAAGGACAGACACTGCTTGTCACAGTTCAGGTAGATCAACATGCACTCAATAGGCACAGGGCTGTTGACAGAGAACCCCGTAAAAAGGAAGAGCTAAATGCCATTACTAGCCATAATTACAAGACTTACCACCTGTTAGTCGTGAATACTTGTAGATCTCCCCTGAAACAGCACTCAAGAGCAAATCAAAAGAGACTTCTCAGCGTTGGAGTGACTTCACCTTGAACTACAGCCAGAAGTTTATTTTGCAACTTGATTCACTGGTCAGACCCTCCCAACCTGACACTGGCTTCAATTCCTTGCTGAATTTTCTGCCATGTTCTAAGCAAAGAAATCAACACACAAACCACATGTGTTTCTTCCAGACTCAGCTGGGATAGGCACAGCGATGACCACCCTCCCGACTCCTTTTGGTAAAAATATGGCTAACCTCTCTGGGCGAGGCTGAGTCACGGTCTGCCTGCCGCTGTGATTCTTGTCTTCACTTCGTGTTTCCCTCCCTGCTTTGAGGACATGAGCTTGAGTGTGAGCTGGATGCCAGCTGAGTCCCGGGAAGGCCAGTTCCTGGTGACTCCTGTTAAGACCACAAAACATGGGCCTGGCTCCTGCCAGAACAATCCCAGGGAAATACAATGTGCTCAAGGAATCTCCGGCTGCCTCAGCTAGAGCACCAGGCACCAGGCTCTCGCCGCATCAGGAAAAGCATACAGGGCCACAGGGGCCATGGCCCATGAGTGCCACCCACAGGCCAGCTCCTCTGAGGCCAGGCAGACCCAAGCCCAGGGTGACCACTGGCCTCACGTGCTCTTCAATGAGGGGGAACACAGGGGGATGGCAGGGTGCCAAGAGCTCTGGGCTCTGCTGGCAACACACCCAGGATGCCACCAGGCCAGCAAATTCTCTTCTCCTAATGCACAGAGCAGGCTGCTGGCTCTGGCGCTCTCAGAAGCAAACAGACACTGCTTTCCAATGAGGCTGGCAGTGGGACCCTGCCCCCAGCCTCCGATGTGGCACCTCCTGCGTTCCCAGCCCTGAACCTGCTCTCCCTCCATCCCCGGGACTTGCTCAGGTGTCTGCCACGTGCCACCACCCCGGCCCCATCCTCAGCAACTAGCCTTATGGTTCTGCGCCTCACAGCCTCAGTTCCCAGATCTCATGTTATTTCACCAACAACGTGCGCAAATAGCTCAATGTGCACTGGGCTCCCGCATGAGCAGCGGCTGCGACTGTCTCCTCTGTTAACACAACTGCTGAGCAAAGAGCCGAATTTCTGTCTGAGAAATGGGAGCCGTTTCACATCCCCAGGCCCCGGGAGACGTGCAGGTGAGCCGCAGCCACACCCTGCCCCCTGGCTCCCTGCTCCCGGGGAATGCGTGCTCACTCATCACAGCCTGCTGTGGCCTCGGGGAGACATGCAGGTGAGCCACAGCCACACACTGCTCCCTAGTGCCAGGGAGCCACGTGTCCACTGAACACAGCCTGCTGTGGCCCCGGGAGACGTGCAGGTGAGCCACAGCCACACCCTGCTCCCTAGTGCCGGGGGAGCCACGTGTCCACTGAACACAGCCTGCTGTGGCCCCGGGAGACGTGCAGGTGAGCCGAAACAACACCCTGCTCCCTGGTCCCAGGGAGTCACGTGTTTGCTCATCACAGCCTCCAGTGGCTGGGAATGAACCTGGTGATGCCGTGCCAGACACCACAACACATCCTGTAGCTTAACAATGCACAGCAGTCACTAATCAATGCTATTTCCATACACCACTGAGAATTCTCAACCAGCAGCTTTCTATCAGCCTCCCTGAGCCGCTTTGCGCTTTTAAAAATCTACTTGGAGGCACTGCTCATCAGTGTGCGTTCAGGGCAGCCTGAATCCAGGCTCCGGGGCTGCAGGCCTCAAGCACAGCCCAAATAACCCTCTGCGAAGATTATTTTACCCTAGCTCTTTCCTTTCAGGTCCACCTCACCAGTACAGCTCCAAGACGTGGGTACTATTATTATTTTCAAATGAAGAAACCACTGGTTGGGAGACTTGAGACACTCCCTCAAGGCTACAGTGGAGGGCTGGTGTCTGATGCGAGCACTGAGAGCCCAGCGTGGGCCCCGATGGCCCATCCCTGCCCTTCTACCCGCCGGCCAGGAGACGGGGCAAGCAAGGTCCTTGCTCCACCTGGAATATGTGGGAGTCACAGGATTCCCATCGGGTGCCCTCGCAGGTGAGCTCTCTGTGCAGCAAGACAGGGTCCAACTGCCGGCCAGTGCACCCGTGAGATGAGAGGTGCCCGCCGTGCCCAGCCTCTCTACCCCCGGCAGCCATTCCACGGGATGACAAAGGAAATTATCATTGGAGGGGAAAGCTGTCATTTCCAAGGCAAGTGAGACAGATGTGCTTGGACCACAACAGTGAAAGTGGGGAATGACGCTCATGGAAGGAATCCTCAGAGAGAAGTGCAACAAACACGCCAGACAGCCCCCACGCCAGAGAGTCCCCACGTCAGAGTCCCCACGTCGGACAGCCGGACAGCTTCCACGCCAGACAGTCCCCACACCAGAGAGTCCCCACGTCAGAGTCCCCACGTTGGACAGCTGGACAGCTTCCACGCCAGACAGTCCCTACACCAGAGAACCCCCACGTCGGACAGCCAGACAGCTTCCATGCCGGACAGTCCCCATGCTGGGTGGCTCCTACATAAGACAGTCCCCACACCAGACAGCTCCCATGCTGGACGGCCCCCCACACTGGACAGTCCCCATGCCAGACAGTCCCCATGTTGGACAGCTTCCATACCAGACAGCTTCCATGCCGGACAGTCCCACACTGGACCGCTCCCACTCCAGACAGTCCCTTGTGCCAGACAGTCCCCCCACCAGACATCTTCCACACCGGACAGCATCCACGCCAGACAGCATCCACGTCGGACAGCACCCATGCTAGATGGCCCCCCAAGCTGGAGAGCTCCCACATCAGATGGTGTCAATGTTTCCAACAACTGGATCCCATGGCAGAGAGGACCACACTGGCTCTGAGACCCTGACAAAACCTAAAATGACTGTTCAGCCTCAGTCAACACATATTCAGCCAACACCAACTGTGCTGAAGAGTGCATGGGCTCTCTAAAGGAATGAACACATGCGGTCTGAACGAGACCGCCCTCGGCATGCACACAGCAGCAGGACTAGATGCCACGACTGCCGCCCCGAGCAGAGGGAGGGGATGCTTCTCCCCAGGCCAGGCGGACACCGGCTGGCTGTGGGAAGCAGGGGACGCCGTGCTCGTCAGCCTGGCCTGGATGACCTGGCCTCAGAGACGATGGAAGAGAGTACATTCCACGGCTACGGCATCTCCCAACAAAGAAAACTCACAATGCTCCAACACAGCTGTGAATTCGCAAGAGTTTAGGTTGATGTCATCTTTCCCTGGCACGCTGGCACTAGGGCCAATGCCATCTCATGCATCAGGATCGCTGGAGTCGGAGTCCAGGCCCGTTAGAGAAACGGAAGGCAGCAGGCACACCCGGCACCCCTCACAACCCCCGGTATCCCCCGGCACCCCTGGCATCCCCCCCAGCACCCCCAGCACACCCCCCGCACCCCCTGGCACCCCCAGCATCCCCAGCGGGTCCCAGCCCAATGTCTCATCCTTCCACGGTGCACCAGGACCTCGGGGAACAGGACAGATGAAGATGTGTCCGCCATACGAAGAAGAGACAATGAATCAACACCCTGAACTCTGTGGAGGAGACGATGAAGAAACACCTTTGCACTCTGCAGTCCTGAGGGGGAGACAGAGGAGGAAGCTGTCCCTGGAGCACCTGTGACAGTGAGAAGCAGCATCCCCCACGTCCCTGAGTCCTCACCACCTTTACTCACTGCAAGGTGTGTGGTATTCCTTGACCGCTTAAGAAACTAAGCTCACAGATTCACCTGCCCAACATTAGTAATGTGACCAGGCGAGGAACCAGGCATGCCTGGGCTTCAGAGAAAACCAGCACCCTCCCCTGTGACCCAGGCTCTGTTCGCGAAGGCGGTAAGCGAGTGGCAGGGCCAGAAGCTCACCCTTCCTGCCTGCAGTCTGTTCAGGAATAAACACCACACTAGCACTGGCCACCCGACAGCCACATGGCTTTTTGTGTCTTCAGAGAATTCTGTTTCCTTAAGCCCTGCTGATTATTCTCAATTTCTTTAACCACACTGTGTAAATCTCATTCATGCTATCTGTTTCTCTACTAAAATGCATAAAAATAGAGTCAAGTTGATTTCTCATTTTTCCATGGATTATCTTAGGACCAATGAAAAGATGAAGAAGCCTGGGTGTTACTCCTTTTTATGCCTGGTCCTTTTTAAGGGTGACAGCTCACCCTTCAACCAGCACCTACTAGGGCGTCCGCCTGCATCAGCTCCACGAGTCCGCAGGGCAGTGCTGGGCAGAAAGTGTGCCCCTGCCCTGCCTGAGGCTCAGCACAGCCCACAGCAGCCCCTGGCTCTGCAGCTGGGAAGTGACCGTCAGATTCTGGCCCAGGGCTTGCCCAACCACCTACAGGCAGACTGCAAACTCCAAAACTTTTCCTACCAAATTAGTGTCCCTTTAAAACTGCATTCCTAAGAGGAAAATTTCTAGGGTCTGTGTTAGTCTATTTTCATGCTGCTGATAAAGACATACCTGAGACTGGGAAGGAAAACAGTTTTAATTGGACTTACAGTCCCACATGGCTGGGGAGGCCTTAGAATCATGGTGGGAGGCAAAAAGCACTTCTCACAAGGTAGTGGCAAGAAAAAAGAAGGAAGATGCAAACACAGAAACCCCTGATAAACCCATCAGATCCCGTGAGACTTACTGACTTCATGAGAAGAGCGGGGGCAAAGACGGTATTCTTTCCCCATGATGCAATTACCTCCCCCTGGGTCCCTCCCACAACTCATGGGAATTCTGGGAGATGCAATTCAAGTTGAGATTTAGGTAGGGACACAGTCAAGCATTATCAGGGGCTGACACAGAAACCGTGACTTTGTTTCTGGACTCAGAGTCGCCTGCACTCCCTACAGAGTACATGGCAGCATGTGCCCCGCCCCACCACAGCCTAGAGGCTCCAGGCAACACAAAACACCGCAGTTCCCTGGAGCCTGGTGGTCTACAGCCTGTCTCCTCTGTGCAGTCTTCCAGCAGCATCACCCACGTGGCCGGCAATTCCCCATGGGTGAGTCACCCGGACGGGCATCGTTTTTGGTGGTGGGGCTGGGCTGGGGCACACTCTCCCTGCCCCGGTGCAGGTGAGATGGACCCTGGGGGCAGAGCAGAAGACTCCACTCTCAAAACACTCGATCCCCATCGGCGTGCAACATGAGCTCACACCTGCCTGGGTTGCAGGCTTCGTTTTCGTGATTGCTGTCATTTTCCAATTTAAGCAACTTAATGAAAGATTTCATTGTGCACTTGGATTGTGGTTTTCAACAAAAAGATGATGCATTCAGTCAGAGAAGGAGCCCAGAGACACGGAGTCCTGACGGACAGTTTCGTGCCGTGTACATCAGACGGCAGCCCCAACTCACACAGGCGTTTGCAGACAGCACAGCCACTGTGCTCCCTGACACTGTGGAGCATGATGGCGGGGACACACCGTGTCTGTGCTGCAATCGTGCCGCTTGTGCCTTTCACCATGTACCCAGGCCTGCAAAAGAGCTCAGGGGAGTCCATCCAGGAGGAACGCAGGGTGGGAAGGATGCTGACCAAAGACCCACGGACGTTCCACGGGCACCTTTCCACAGTCAGTGCTTCAGGACGGCTGGAGCGCGCCAGCTCATGCTGACTCCTGAGCAAGAGGAAGTCACCACCACCCAGGGCCTCTCCCTGGGAAGCAGCCGCAGGGCTACAGGGCTGGAGGCTGTGCTGGGAGCCTGTCTGCACCTGCCCCAGCCCAGCACTTCCCGGCCACATGGGCCCTCCACTTGCCTGTGCCCCCACGGCCTCAGCCACACAGGGACCAACTCGCAGGGCTGCTGCATGGTTTCCGAGACACGCCCCGGGGAGGGACAGGCTCTGAGTCAAGAAGTGCCCCGCTCTTCACTTACTGCTCAGCCCTGTCCAGCACTCAGGCCTCAAGCATCCTGGGCCCCATGGTCAGTTTCCTGTCGTCCACTCCTCTGGCCTCCGTGGCCCTGCAAAGCTAGGGGCGGCAGGCTGAGCCACCCACATCCTGCATTGACGCCACAGACTACACAAGGGTGGGATGTGTCAGTGCTTTGCCAAAGGGGTCCAGGGGCCATCAGTGCCCAGTACTCCCTGACTAAGCCAAGCTCAGAGCATCAAAGTGGGTTCACTTGGTGAGTGAGATGTAGGGCCATTTCCTCCGTCCTCCCACCTGAGGGTGAAGTGGCCCCAAGGACAGAGCCTGGGAGCCTGGGGCCGGGGGCCGGGGCCGACTGCTCAGTGCCTGGGTCTGAGGACAGAGCCTGGGAGTCCGGGACTGGGGGCCAGGTGCCGAGTGGCTGGTGTCCTAGGACAGAGCGTGGGAGCCCAGGGCCGGGGGCCAGGTGCTGAGTGGCTGGTGTCCGAGGACAGAGCCCAGAAGCCTGGGGCCAGGGCCAGGTGCTGAGTGGCTGGTGTCCGACGACGCAGCCCAGAAGCCTGGAGCCAGGGCCGGGTGCTGAGTGGCTGGTGTCTGAGGACAGAGCCCAGAAGCCTGGGGCCAGGGCCGGGTGCTGAGTGGCTGGTGTCTGAGGCTGTGCAGCCTCTCGACATCCCATCCCTGACCCACCACGGGAGCTGGGAACTCCCCCCGCAGCCCTGGCAGTCTGCACCCAATCAATTTCATACTGATAAGGTTCCAGCTCAAGACATAAATCCACGAGGGAGAAACGTAAAGGACGCAAGGTCTGCGGCAGGAGTCCTTCCGGAATGTTATGGTTAACTCAGCCAAACGCCACAGCGGGCCAAGCAGGCCAGCCCTTTCACTGAACGTCTGCAGAGGTCTGTGAGTAGACTCTGGAAAGCGGATGGCTGGATGGATGTACAGAGGGTGGGAGGAAAGGAGGAAACAGCTTCTTCTCTAATACTTGGGAGAACCCTGCTGTCCTGGGTTTCTGTTTTGCAACCAACTGGATTTGGCCCCAGAGCACAGCTGTGACTGAGTTTCAGCACACATGGCACCCAGCAGCCCCTCGCCAGGGTCCTCCCTGGGCCTGTGTCTCCAACTCTACCACCTTCTCACGGGTAAGCTCTGCTCAAGTTGGACTGAGACTATCTCCATGGGACCTCTCCCCCTCCTCTGCACACTCCCAGAAAAGAAAAAAAAGTGAAAAGATAAGTAAATGCATTCAGTTTCACAAGGGCTAGTATAAAACGGTGAGTCACGAGCCACTCACCGGAGACAGAATCAACCTGCCTGGGCCCAGACAGGTGTGCCCTTCTCTGTACCATGTGCCGAGGAGGGGGACAGCAGCCCCTGACCCACTGCCACAGTTTCCACTCACCGGCCAGAACCGCCAGCGCCACCAGAGTCCACCCTGATGGGCAAGGGTGGCATCCGACGGCTGCACGCTCCAGGCCTCTGCACGCACTGCTGGCAGCCCAGCCCGGTTCACCCTTCCCCAGGAGGGTGGGGGCTGCATGTGTTTGCCTGTGTCCCCTCCTCCAGTGTCCCCCAAGCAGGAGTGGTCAGTGGGGGCTCCCAGCCACCCCGACATGGCTCCCCCACCAATGCTGCGTGCCATACACTCGGGGAGGGGTCACTGTCACAGTGGAGGCTGAGGTGCACGGTGCCAGCTAAGACTCCCTCCCAAAGCAGCAGCACAGGGACCTGGGATGGGGGTCACCAACCAGGAGGACTTCCTAAAGAAGGGAGCGGGGCCGGGATCTGGCAGAAAGAGACTGCCTGCTGGAAAAGAGCCAGGAAGCAAGCCGGGCTGGGCATGAGGGCAGCGGTGGCCTGGGGGCTGCCCGGGGCCTGGTGTGGATCAGGGGCTGACGTGGGGCTGGAAAGAGGCCAGAGAGCATAGGGGGGCGTCCCAGGGGTGGGGGTCAGAGGCAGTAACAGGGCACCAAGGAGGAGCGACAGGCATCTGTGACAGCCATAGTCCAGGTGGCCGCAGAGGCAGTGCCTGAAGGCCCCGGGCTGTAGCCTGCCTCTGCCGGTGCCTCTGTCTCTGCTTCTGTCTGTCTCTGCCTCTGTCTGTCTTTGCCTCTGTCTCTCTATGCCTCTGTCTCTGTCTCTCTCTGTCTCTCTCTGCCTCTGTCTCTCTCTGTCAGTCTCTGCCTCTGTCTCTCTATGCCTCTGTCTCTGTCTCTCTCTGTCTCTCTCTGCCTCTGTCTCTCTCTGTCTCTGTCTCTGTCTCTCTATCTCTGTCTCTCTCTCTGTCTGTCTCTGTCTCTGTCTCTGTCTCTCTATGCCTCTGTCTCTCTATGCCTCTGTCTCTCTCTGTCTCTCTCTTTCTGTCTCTGTCTCTCTCTGCCTCTGTCTCTCTCTGTCTCTGCCTCTGTCTCTCTCTGTCTCTGCCTCTGTCTCTCTCTGTCTCTGTCTCTCTCTGTCTGTCTCTCCCTGCCTCTGTCTCTCTCTGTGTCTCTCTCTGCCTCTGTCTCTCTCTGCCTGTCTCTCTCTGTCTCTGCCTCTGTCTCTCTCTGTCTCCGTCTCTCTGCCTCTGTCTCTCTCTGCCTCTGTCTCTGCTTCTGTTTGTCTCTGCCTCTGCCTCTGTCCACAGCAAGGGCAGTCGCACATGACCCTTGACACAACCCTGGGGACAGTGCGCCCCTACGCTGTGACCCCTCTGGGCATTTACGGATGCTCTGCCCCTCAGAGCCCTTGGGAGACTCACCTGGAGCAGAGCGGTGACTCAACCGCAGCTGCCCCTCAGATGAGCACCAGCAGAGCACGGCCGAGGGACCCCCTAGTGGACTAAACCACCCTCAACCCATCGCCGCACCTCCAGCCCCACAGTCAGAAGGAAGCAGCTCATTCCACAGGCTCCTGTCCCCAAACCCGGTCCCCACCCAGCACACACACAGGCTCAGGCACCACCAGCTTGGTCCCCACCCTGCCCTTCTCCAGGCTTGCTAGCTCCCACAGGCAGCCCCTTGATGGGCACCCGTCCAACTCCACTCTGCCATGCACCATCCTCTAGGCCACTCCTGACCCAGGGCCACAGCCCCATGGTGGAGAAGGAGAAAAAGCTGGCTGTCGTTGATGTGAAAGTCAACACACTGAAAAATGACTCCATCAGGAGCACCTTGTGCAGGTGCCCAGGTGCAAGCAGTGCACGACCCGCCCAGCAGTACATGACCCACACCACAGGGCTCTGCAGTGAGTGTTGACACCACAATCACTACAGCACAGTCCACCTTTGCATCTCCACTGGATCACAGCTCGCTGTGCACACTCCCCTCCACAGTAGATACACTGTCCCTCCACGGATGTTACAATGTCCCTGCACGGACGTCACACATTGTCCCTCCACGGCCGTCACACATAGTCCCTCCGCGGCCGTCACGCACCATCCCTCCACAGATGTCACACTGTCCCTCCACGGATGTCACACACTGTCCCTCCACAGATGTCAGGCTGTCCTCCACGGATGTCAGACTGTCCCTCCACGGATGTCACACTGTCCCTCCACGGATGTCACACTGTTCCTGCATGGATGTCACGCACCGTCCCTCCACGGATGTCACACTGTCCCTCCATGGATGTCACGCGCCGTCCCTCCACGGATGTCACACTGTCCCTCCACAGATGTCACGCGCCATCCCTCCACGGATGTCATGCACTGTCCCTCCATGGGCCTCGCTGACCTTGCGTTCACCAGTCCCCTCTTGCCTTCCGCCCTCCAGCCCTGGCCGACCTGCTGTTCCCGGACATGCTGGGTGAACCACCTAAGGGCCACACAGATGCTCTTCCTACCCCTGGGAATGAGCTTCTGTAGATGCGGGCTCAGCTCATCTCTCAGCTCCATCAGCATTTCAGGCAATTACCCCATTCTGTAGGTACCCAGCCTGCCACGGTTCCTATTCGATTGCAAATCCCTCCTCCTGGCGCCTGGTGGCCCTGTTGATGCCTCATTTTTCCACAGCTTCCCATCATATTACTTCACTTTTTAAATCATCTTTCCTAAACACAAAGATGCCAGCCCCGCCAGGGCAAGCACATGGCCTCCACGTTCACGCTGTGTCGTGGGATGTGAGAGCACTTAGTATTCAGCACGTGGTAGGTCCCTTCACATGCTAAGGACAGGTGGTTCTCTCCATGTCGTGGGATGTGAGAGCATTTAGTACTCAGCATGTGGTGGGTCCCTCCAAGCACTAAGGACAGGTGGTTCTTGCCATGTCGTGGATGTGAGAGCGCTTAGTACTCAGCACGTGGCGGGTCCCTTCACGTGCTAAGGACAGGTGGTTCTCTCCATGTCGTGGGATGTGAGAGCGCTTAGTACTCAGCATGTGGCAGGTCCCTCCAAACGCTAAGAACAGGTGGTTCTTGCCATGTCGTGGATGTGAGAGCACTTAGTACTCAGCACATGGCGGGTCCCTCCAAGCACTAAGGACAGGCGGTTCTCTCCGTGTCGTGGAATGTGAGAGCACTTAGTACTCAGCATGTGGCGGGTCCCTCCACATGCTAAGGACAGGCGGTTCTCACCGCATCGTGGAATGTGAGAGCACTTAGCACTCAGCACATGGCAGGTCCCTCCAAGCACTAAGGACAGGCGGTTCTAGTCGTGTCATGGGATATGAGAGCGCTTAGTACCCAGCACGTGGCGAGTCCCTCCAAGCACTAAGGACAGGCGGTTCTAGCAGTGCCATGGGATGTGAGAGCACTTAGTACTCAGCACATGGCGGGTCCCTCCACATGCTAAAAACAGGCGGTTCTAGTCGTGTCATGGGATGTGAGAGCGTTTAGTACTCAGCATGTGGTGGGTGCCTCCAAGCACTAAGGACAGGTGGTTCTCACCATGTCATGGGATGTGAGAGCACTTAGCATTCAGCACATGGCGGGTCCCTCCACATGCTAAGGACAGGTGGTTCTCACCATATCACGGGATGTGAGAGCACTTAGCATTCAGCACGTGGCGGGTCCCTCCACATGCTAAGGACAGGTGGTTCTCTCCGTGTCATGGGATGTGAGAGCGCTTAGCACTCAGCACGTGGCGAGTCCCTCCAAGCACTAAGGACAGGAGGTTCTAGCGGTGTCATGGGATGTGAGAGCACTTAGTACTCAGCACGTGGCAGGCCCCTCCACATGCTAAGAACAGGTGGTTCCCTCTGTGTCATGGGATGTGAGAGCGCTTAGTACTCAGCACGTGGTGGGTCCCCTCCAAGCATTAAGGACAGGTGGTTCTCACCATGTCATGGGATGTGAGAGCACTTAGCACTCAGCACGTGGCGGGTCCCTCCACATGCTAAGGACAGGTAGTTCTCTCCGTGTCATGGGATGTGAGAGTACTTAGCACTCAGCACGTGGCGGGTCCCTCCACATGCTAAGGACAGGTGGTTCTCTCCGTGTCATGGGATGTGAGAGCACTTAGCACTCAGCACGTGGCGGGTCCCTCCACATGCTAAGGACAGGTGGTTCTCTCCGTGTCATGGGATGTGAGAGTACTTAGCACTCAGCACATGGCGGGTATGCACAAGACACTTGTCTCTTATTAGGTGGTTTCCAGATTTGCCGGTGCTTGTCATATGGCCATGGGTAGATTTTCCCCATGTGTAAATGGTTGTTTCTTTTAGAAGTTATGTTTTTAAGTATAAAAACTAGGTTTAAAAACACATAAGCACAAAAGGGCACTTAGTCTAAGCCAATAGGGAAAGGCCTCGAGGGACCGAGTAGGTGCCCACAGGTGTCTGCATGGCCCCAGAGTCTCCTGGCAGCCTGGGTGCTGGACGGACGCCATGTCCACCGAGGACGGCCAGCTGAGACCCACGGGAAATGAGCCACATGCCTGTGGACAGCACCGGAAATCTCCCGGGACTACAGGTACGTGCACACAGCCTCCCTCCCTTGCCTTGTCTGATACTCCCCCTTGTCACCAGGAGTCCTTGCCCTCCGGGGCCATCTGCTTCTGCAGACAGAACAGAGCAGGGAAGCGGCTCTATAGCAACCAGGAGCTGCCTCCAAACTCCAGCCCTCTGACTGTTGGCAGAGATCGCCTCGGAGACTGCACACTGGAAAACATTCTGTCTCCTTCCTGCTACCAGTACCTATGACTTGCTGCCCAAATATTTTCATCAGCTGGCAAAACGCTGCACCTTTCATTCCTTCCTATTAGATCATGGAGAAACGTGCATGTCTAAACACTGTTCAGGGGCGCAGTGCCTGCCGCCATCCCAGTAGCCTCCACCGGCCTCGCTGCACCTTCTTCCCCTGCAGACCCTGGATCCGGGACTGCGAATGAAGAGCTGCGCCCCTGGGCAGCCCCTGGCACCTCTGAGCACTAGTTTAGACTTTGGCTGCAGCTGAAAACGGGCCTTTTCTTTTTTTTTTTTTGAGATAGAGTCTCGCTCTGTCGCCAGGCTGGAGTGCAGTGGCGCAATCTCGGCTCACTGCAACCTCCGCCTCCCAGGTTCAAGCAATTCTCCTGCCTCAGCCTCCCGAGTAGCAGGGACTACAGGCGCACGCCACCATGCCCAGCTAATTTTTGTATTTTTTTTAGTAGAGATGGGATTTCACCATTTTGGCCAGGATGGTCTCGATCTCTTGACCTCGTGATCCACCCGTCTCGGCCTCCCAAAGTGCTGGGATTACAGGTGTGAGCCACCGCACCCGGCGAAAACGGGCCTTTTCTACAAGAGCTTCCAGAGAAAGGAATTCTCTTCAACCCTGCTCTGCAAGAAGTGCCTGTGCCAGCTGAATGCACAGAGCCCACACGAAGGACATTAAGCCGTTAAGCTACAGCTTCCGTGGAGGCACAGGCAGCCGCAGGACATGGATCAGGGTCCCTCGTGTGGGCGGCCTCCCACGGGCCTGCTGAGTCAAGGGCTTGAGAACAAGGCATAAGACGACGTTCTCATCACTCCTGCAGCAAGCGGACGGGCCAGGGTCAGGGGCGGGCTCCAGCCCTCAGCGGACCTCAAGCTGGCCTGGCCCACACAGGGCAACTGCCCACAAGCTGAGCCTCACAGCATGCCACTGCTTTAATGCCGCTGACCCAGCCAGGCTCAGATTTGCATGCACAATGAGGAAGACCCACCAGATTCCTTCCATCATAGCTCAGAGCCTCACACAAAACATACAGAGCTTCTAAGCCAGGAGTCATCCACTCTCGAGCTCTCTGGGTTGTGTCTACGCGGCCCATGCAGGTATCCTATCGGGATGACCCAGCTCAGGCCCAAAGTGAGCGCTACTGTGGAGGCTGGGAGCTCCCGGCCTGGCCGGGTTGGCCGGCCGCCCCGCAAGGTGTGCTGGAGGCCCTGCCGCCTGCTTCCTCCACAAAGCTCAAGGCCTTCCAGCCTGTTTCCAGTCGCATGTGCACTAAATACCACATTAATTTATGGAATGTTCTTTTGGCTCACTTGTTCTCATGTTCCTTACAGAAAATCAGAAACTGCACTGAAATCACTGCTTTATTTTCCTTTCAGAAAGTAAGCGAATAAAACCTAAGTGCGCGCGCCACAGTCTCGCAACGGAATAAAACCTAAGTGTGCGCGCCAGTCTCGCAATACAATAAAGCCTAAGTGTGCGCGCCAGTCTCATAATAGAATGAAACCTAAGTGTGCGCGCCACAGTCTCGCAATAGAATAAAACAGTAAGTGTGCGCGCCACAGTCTCACAACAGAATAAAACCTAAGTGTGCGCGCCAGTCTCGCAATAGAATAAAACAGTAAGTGTGCGCGCCACAGTCTCACAACAGAATAAAACCTAAGTGTGCGCGCCACAGTCTCGCAATACAATAAAACAGTAAGTGTGCACACCACAGTCTCACAACAGAATAAAACCTAAGTGTGCGCGCCACAGTCTCACAATAGAATAAAACAGTAAGTGTGCGCGCCACAGTCTCACAATAGAATAAAACAGTAAGTGCACCTGCCACAGTCTCACAATAGACTAAAACCTAAGTGTGCGCGCCACAGTCTCACAATAGAATAAAACCTAAGTGTGCATGCCACAGTTTCACCAAAATAGAATTCCCTGGCCTTTCCTGTGTAGTCCGCTCTTAATCACCCACATCAATAAGAAGACAAAAGTTCAAAATTCACTCTGAACATCCGTCAAAGTGGATTTCAAATTTTACTTTGAAGTTTTCCTTTTGGTATTTATATTCCAAAGTAAATGTCCACACTGGTTTCGTAGAACATAAGAATAATGAACACATACAAGTGTAAGTCAGCCTCCCAACAGCTGGACCACAAGCCATCGGACCACACAGGACAAAGAACGCGACCTCAGCACAGAAGCAAAGCCTATGACTTGCAGGAGCCTGACTCGCTGAAAAGCGGCTTGGCTGTCTGTAGTTACCAGTGGAGAGAGAGTGTTGGGGTTTCACAACCATTCCTTCGGTTTTCTTCATTAAATCCCCAGTTTGAGTCCCCAGGGACTCACTGTCATTAAGATACTGCAGCCCAGAATGACCAAGATGGTAACTGGCACCTCTGCCAACGCTGATCTAGCCAGGCCTGCTCTACGCAGACCACCAGGCATCTGTGCACAGGCCTGTAACCACCGACACACTTCCCCACTGCTCCCTCACAAGGGCCACCGCACCAGTCCCAGCTCTGGACACCATATTTCAGTTTACAAAGTTATTTCCCATATCAGAAGGTGAACCATGGGAAAGAAAAACTTTGAATCCAAAGCATTTTTGAAAAATATTTTACATCTTTATCACATAATTTAACAAAAATGTAAAATATCAGCAACTCCCAGATAGCACTTTCTATGGGCAGGCATACTTTAATGATATAACAAAAAGCAGGAAATGGCAATGATGGAAGGAAAGGAATAATACACGATTAAAACGATTATTCAGGGCTGGTCCGAAGGTAGTGAGTTATCTCAATTGACTGTTAACAGTCAGTCACAGACCCAACTCCTTGTCCTACTCTTTCCTCCCTTCTCACTACTGCACCTGACTAGTCTTAAAAAAATAAAAATTAAAAAAAAAAATGATTATTTTGACTGGGCACATGGTGGCTCACACCTGTAATTCCCAGCACTTTGGGAGGCCGAGGTGGGTGGATCCCTTGAGGTCCGGAGGTCACAACCAGCCTGGCCAACACATGAAACCCCATCTCTGCTAAGATACAAAAATTAGCCTGGCGTGGTGGTGCACACCTGTAATCCCAGGTACTCAGGAGAATCGCTGGAACACAGGAGGCAGAGGCTGCAGTGAGCCGAGATCCCACCACTGCACTCCAGCCTGGGTGACAGAGCCAGACTCCATCTCCAAAAAAAAAAAACACAAAAAGATCATTTTTACAATCAAAATTTTGAAAACTCACACAAAATAAACAAATAGAACCACGCCATGCCATGCCATGCCATGCCCAGGCCTGGCAACTAGGAAAAGGCTGAAGTGGAATAGAGTGGCAGAAGGTGTGTGTGTGTGTGTGTGTGTGTGTGTGTGTGTGTGTGTGTCAGGGTGGTACTGGTGGCAGGGCATTCTCCCAGGGCCCCTTACCACATCTATCCATCTTATAGGTAACCCTGTCCCTCTCCAGATGGACCTGGGGCAGTGGCCCCATCTGCAACCCAGGCAAGGCCCCCTTCTGGCCAGCATCGTCAAACAGGCGCTCCCCTGCGGTGGGCCCACCTGCCCCTCTGCTATCCCGGCCTCTCAGACCCTTGGCAGCCCCTGGGCTGGACCACCCCTTCCTACTGCAGAGCTCCCCAGAACTTTCCAACAGTACACTCCCAGGAGCCTGGTAGCCTGGTGAAGTGAGAGAGCTGAAATTCTCCCTCATGGATAACTAATAGCTCTGCTTCCCTTCTGCCTTTTTTTTTTTTTTTTTTAAGACAGAGTCTCACTCTGTTACCCAGGCTGGAGTGTAGTGGCAACATCTCTGCTCACTGCAACCCCCACCTCCCAGGTTGAAGCAATTCTCCTGCCTCAGCCTCCCAAGTAGCTGGGATTACAGGCACCCGTCACCACACCTGGCTAATTTTTGTATTTTTAGTAGAAATGGGTTTCACCATGTTGGCCAGGCTAGTCTTGAACCCCTGACCTCAGGTGATCTGCGTGCCTCGGCTTCCCAAAGTGCTGGGATTACAGGGGGTGAGCCACCACACCCGGCCGATGTCCTTCTGTCTTATTTCACACCACTTACGTTTCTACCGAGGCAAACTATAAAAAACACATGCATGAAACACTGAGATTCTCTGAGCATCTCCAGATCCAAGCTGTTCTTTGAATGCTTCCTGCCATGCACGCTGCAGTATGTCTCACTATGATGTTTTCACATCATTCACAGAATATGACCATCTTTAGTGCATTTTCATTTTGCTCTAATTTATGGCAAACATTTTTGGTTTAAGAAGCACTGCCACAGACGATGCCTTCTAGCAACTTCGTAAGTGAGCACCCTGAAGTCCCCTGAGACGCCTGGACTCACCAGGTGAGGGAAAAGCTTCCCCACCTCAACCCAGGTCTCTAACTTCACACCCTCCACACCACCCAATGCCTCCATCTACAAGTCACACACACACACACAGACACACACACCCAAACACAAATGCACACATAAACACACACAAATGCACACACATACATGCATACAGAAACACACACATGTACACAAACACATACAAACTGCAGAGGAAAGGCAGCATACCAAAGCACCCAGAAGACAAATTTGGTTAAATCTGGAAGTCAAGCATCAACTTTTAAGTGCAGAAAAAGCTATTTTGAATAACTTTTAACTTTCCTTCATCCCCAACTGTCTACAACTAATGAATTACAAATAGCACCTTATACAAATGACTTTTCTTACTGCTGAGAAATCATGGAAGTCTTATCTGACTATAAAAAGTTACAGCATCCATAACTGCCTGTGTTAGCCACTAAAGCCAATCAAATCAATGCTGTGAGAGACAGAGGGACAAAGCGTATTTTGAAAAATATACAAAGTGTAAACCTCAGTAATCATCTCTCTCCCAACAAAATTATTTTCTATAAAGCGGGTGTTCAAAACATATTATTAATAAGCAGCAGTGAATTGTTACTTCTTACAGGTTCTACCTATGTGGAAATTAAGTCACGCCTACACAGAATCTAGAAGTGACCAGTCCATACTCAGGTTATGGTCAACCAGAGAAAAGAATTAAAACCCACTGCATCTTGAATCAATGAGAATTTTTACTTGTAGCAAAAGTTAGTGACTGGAATCAGTATTGGACAGCAGCAAGTTCACCTCCAGCTGCCTGAGAATGTGATCTCCCGGCGACAGTCTGGAGGAGCACTCAGACTTCACCTTCAGTGCTCAGGGGCCCGTGGAGGAGGAGTGTGGCTGGGACAGGCGAGTATGGAGTCTGTGGACCGAGGGTAACTTTCCTCAGACTCTACCTTGGCTTCCTGGGCACCAGCGGGCTGTGGGGTACAGGGGGAGCAGGTGGGGTACAGGCGGGACAGCTGGGGTACAGGGTGAACACGTGGGGTGCAGGGAGAACAGCTGGGGTGAGGGGGACAGGTGGTGTATGGAATAACAGGTGAGATGCAAGGGGGAACCAGTGGGGTGCAGGGTAAACAGGTGGGGTGCAGGGGAACAGATGGGGTACAGGGGACAGGTGGAGTGCAAGGGAAACAGGTGGGGTACAGGATGAACAGGTGGGGGTGCAGGTGGACAGGCGGGGTACAGGAGGAACAGATGGGGTGCGGGGAGACAGGTGTGGTGCAGGGGGACAGGTGAGGTGCGGGGGGGGGTCACGGGTGGGGTGCGGGGGGACGGGTAGGGTTGGGGGACAGCAGAGGTCCGGGGGGGACACCTGGGTTCCGGGGGACTGGTGGGTGTTAGGGTAAACAGGAGGGTGTGGGGGGCAGGTGAGGTACACAGGGACAGCTGGAGTGCAAGGAACTGGTAGGATGGGGGGACAGGTGGGGTGCAGGGGGAACTGGCGGGGTGCAGGGGGACAGCTGGGATCCAGCGTACTGGTAGGGTGCAGGGTGAACAGGGAGACAGGCGGGGTGCAGGGGGAACTGGCGGGGTGCAGGGGGACAGCTGGGATCCAGGGCACTGGTAGGGTGCAGGGTGAACAGGGAGTTCAGGGGGACAGGTGTGGTACACAGGAACAGCTGGGGCAGGGAACTGGTGAGGTGGGGGGACAGGTGAGGTGCGGGGGAGAGGCCGGCTTTTCTTACACCTATCCTCCTCTCCATCCAGAGGTGGACCCGTTCCTCTTCTTTACCGAAAAATCTAAGTTACTGGACGACCCCTACACGATCCCCGCTCGCCCCTCGGGCTCCTTCAGCCGATCGGGGCTCCCTCCTGCCCTTGGAGCCCGGGGTCCCTACGGCCGGTCCCGACGCTCCCCGCCCAGGCCCGCGCCGTTATCCTGAGGTGCCAGGGGCGCCGCAAAAGGGGGAGCTGCTCGGGGGCCTTAGCCCCTTCCCTGCAACCTCTGTGCCGGGGGTCGGGGACGCCTCCACCTCGGGGTCGGACCCCGCGACTTCGGGGGAGCCGGACAGAAGTGCAACTCTCAAACCAGAAGCCCGCGGGGCTCGCACTCACCTCGGCGGCCAGGACGCGGCCCGCCGTCCCCTGCTGTCCCCGCCGTCCCCCGCCGTCTCTCGCCGTCCCCCGCCGTCCCCCACGTCCCCCACGACCCGTCAGTCCGGGATAGCGCGCTGGCTGGCGACAGGGATGCGGTCGCCCACCCCCCCCCGTCCCGGCTCCGGACGGCCGGCTCCACCCACCACGCTGTGATTGGCGGACCCAGGCCGTGCCGGGCGCCCATTGGTGGCAGCACCTGCCGGTTTCTCGGCCGCGCCCCGCCCACGCGCCCGCGCATTCCTTCGAGGCCACGTGGCCGCCCGCGCCCCCTCCCACTCCCCAACGCCCCGCCTGGGCTGCGCACGCGTGGGAGGGGGCGCGCGCGGAGGCTCCCGCCCCCGCATCACATCCTGCCCCGCGGCCCCCCGGGCCGAGCTCCCTTAGGGAGGACGTGCTGGGCAGACCCAGCGCCCTCCCCGCCCCCCGCATCTGTGCCCTCCCCGAGAGCCGCTCCCGGCCCGGAGCTGCGTCCGATGGGGAGGGGGCGCTGGGCAGACCCTAACCCTCTCCCAGAGCTTCGCCCCTTTCTGCGGACCCCCTCCAGCTGCGCTCACTTGTGGGAGGGGGCGCCGGGCAGACCCTTCTCCTCCCCACAGAGCATCGCTTTCCCCCTCCCCCCGCGGACCCCCCATGCCCCGAGCTGCGCCCACACTGGGAGGGGGCGTCGGGACCCCACCCGACCCGCCCCTAGAGACCCTATCCCTCGGTCCTCAGCTGGCCCTGCCCACAGGGCGTTCCGGGTCTTCAGCGCCAGCTGCCCTGGACCAGGCAAGGCTTGGGCGTTTGGAAACGCGATGACTTCAGCCACATTTCCGAGGCAGTTTCTGAAGCTCACTTCTTACCGGGAAGCACTCGTTTTTTTCCCGGGACCTTTCCGGTGAATTGGCCCTTCTGAGTTACTGGAATTGTTTACCTTGAGCATGTATTTATCTTATACTTTTAAAAAGGAAACAGATTATCCTTATAATTAGTATTACAGAAAAAGAAAAAAAAAAGAGAGAAACGAAGACATTTTTAACCAAGATAACTGAAGGATGTTATCACCTGCTCAATGCATTTAACACACGTGTTCCCATATGCTGGATTTATATCTATGCCTTCTCCTACCCAAATCTCTGAATCATAGAAGTAATTTAAAGTCAGCATTTTAGAACTGTCAGACTTCTTAGAGATTTCCAGTCCCTTTCACTTGTTTTATGGAAGAAATACAAAGCTATTTGGCATGCTAAGTATCACGAAATTAATTTAAACATTAAGTACCCTTACGGCTTGTGTGCTCTGGAATAACTTATTTCCCTGAAAATTGTAGACTGTGTAAAAATCATAGCCGACATGGAAAGACTACAATGGTTGGAAAAATAATCGTAGGTCAGGTGATATTTTTTCAATGTTTATTATTCACACTTGCCAATTTTATGGAATCAGACTGTTATTTTTATGAATTGAAAAAGGTGTTTCCTCTCAGCAACCTTGAGATTAGAAAACTTATTTTAGGTTTCTATTCCTAGAGTTCTCTGGGTACCTTATTCAAAGATCTGTTGCACAGACAATTAATGGTCTTGGTCAACAGAAGTTAAAAGGTCAACAGAATTAGTTCTTGTTTACCTAAATACAATGAGAAAATCCTGATACTTGCTATGTTTTCTCAAAAAGTAGACTACAGATAAGAGGAAATAGTACTGTGGATGGAATAAACAACTCATTTTCTCAATGGCTGGAATTGAGCCCCTAAACTCAGGGCAGCCAGGGACACAGCTGAGTAGGGCCACAGGGCAATGCCTTCCAGGCGGGTTGGGCAGAAAATCCTCTGATTCAGAGCTCCAACGGAACACGTCTGTATGCTTTATTCTGGCATTCCTCACAGATACATCCCTATTTTTGTAAGCCCTGATATGGAAAAGTTGGGATTTTCCATTCTGATTCCCTCTTTGACCCATGGGATGTTTAGGAAAGTTAGGTTTACCTTTGAAATATTTGGGGACTTTCTGGTTTTCTTTTAATTATAAGTAAAGTTGAATTCCACTGTGACGTTAAACCATAATCTATTTTATTTTCATCGTTTAAGATTTTCAAACACTTGCTTCACGGCCCTACATTGTCTATTTTGGTAAATGTTGTATGAGTGCTTGCTACGAATGTATTATGCTTTTATTGATATCATGTTCTGTATATGTCAATTAGGTCCTATTTGTTACTGTTTTTTTTTTTTTGAGACAGACTGTTGCTCTGTTGCCCAGGCTGGAGTGCAGTGGCACGATCTTGGCTCACCGCAACCTCCACCTCCTGGGTTCAAGCGATTGCCCTGCCTCAGCCTAGTGAGTACCCGGGACTACAGGTACCCGCCATGACGCCTGGCTAATTTTTTGTATTTTTAGTAGAGACAGCGTTTCACTGTGTTAGCCAGGATGGTCTCAATCTCCTGACCTCGTGATCCGCCCATCTCGGCCTCCCAAAGTGCTGGGATTATAGGCATGAGCCACCGCGCCCGGCCTGTTACTGATTTTTTTATCTGCTTGTTGTATCAGATGCTGTAAAGGTGTCTAAAATCTTTGACTATCCATAGTCTATTCAGCATTGTACTCCAGCGTCTAACAAGTGTTATAGGTTATATACTCCAGCATCTAACAAGTGTTATAGGTTATAAAAACAAAAAGTATAAGGATTGAGGAAGAAAAAAACTGATTATTTACAGACAACATATATATATGATTATATATGTTAAAACAAAATTACAAATTATTAGGATTAAAATATGATTTAGGAATTTCAAATGGATCATAGACTTCAGTGTAAAAATTATAAAGTTTCTGGGATAAACTATAGGCAAAAATCTTATTGATCTTAAGGTAAGACGCAAAATGGACCAACCATTTACAAAATGATTAAGTCGCTCATCAAAATTTAATATCTCTACTAATGTTATGACATCATTAAGAAAATGAAAAGGCAGGCCACAGACTGGAAGATCTCAGGGGCAATGCAGACATCTCACAAATGACTTACCTAAATCCATGTTGTGCTGCCATAACAGAATACCTGGGAATGAGTGATTGACAGTGAACAGAAATGTATTTATCACAGCTCTGGAGGCTGGGAAGCCCAAGATCAAGGAGCCACATCTGTCAGGAAGCTTCTGGCTGCATCGTCCCTGGTGCAAGGTGGGAGGTGGAGAGTGGGAGGGAGGGTGCAAAACGGGCCAACTCATTTTTTATAAGGAACCTGCTGCCTCAGTAATGACATTTATGCATTCGTAGAGGATCATACCCCCAGGATCCAGACACCCCTATTAGGCACCTTCCAACATTGCTGCATTGGGAATCAAGTTTCCACACATGAACTTTGGGGAAAACGCTTCAAACCATAGCACTGGTGAATAGAGAACGCCTGCAAATGAGCAGTAACAAGACAAGCCTGTTTCAAAATGGGCAAAACAATGTAACAGTAACAAGTTATTTCAAAATAAGCAAAAGACTTAAATACTTCACCAAAGATTTACTGATAGCCAATAAAAACAGGAAATTGTGCTCAGTGTTATCCAAAGTAAACCCAGGATGACAGGCCACCACCCTCATCCAAACACAGCTGACACTGAAGACCAACACGGCAAGCGTAAAATGTGGAGCTCCAGGAACTACTCCTATGCATGGCTGATGAGAGTGCAAATAGCACAACCACTCTGATTAATTGGCCGTTTCTCAGCAGTCCCACCTTTAGGTTTGCCCAAGGCAAGTGACAACATAAGTCCCTTGAAAGACTTTTACAGCCAGGCACCGTGGCTCAAACTTATAACCCCAGCACTTTAGAACGTCGAGGTGGAGGATTGCTTGAGCCCAGGAGTCTGGCAAGATAGTCTGCACCTGCAGTCCCGGCTACTCAGGAGGCTGAAGTGGGAGGATCGCTTGAGGCATGGAGGTCAAGGCTGCGCAAGGAGTCATGTTAATGCCACTGCTGCACCCCAGCCTGGGTGGATACTCTGTCACCCAGGCTGGAGTGCAATGGCGTGCTCTCAGCTCAGCACAACCTCCGCCTCCCGGGTTCAAGAAATTCTCCTGCCTCAGCCTCCCAACTAGCTGGGATTGCAGGTGTGCGCCACCACGCCTGGCTAATTTTTGTACTTTTAAGTAGAGACGGGGTTTCACCATGTTGGTCAGGCTGGTCTCAAACTCCTGACATCAGGTGATCCACCCGCCTCAGCCTCCCAAAGTGCTGGGACTACAGGCATGAGCCGCCATGCCCAGCAAATAAAAACGCTTTTACAAGAATTATTTATTCAAAACAGTTCAAATACTTCAAAACTGGAAACAAGCACAAATTCCATCAACAGGTGAACTCATAAAGTATGGTATCTTCATAGAATAACAGAATACTATTCAGTAATAAAAAGGAATAGACGGATATGCTAATACAGAGATGAATCTTCAAAACATGAAAAGGACAAAGGGAACATATAATTCAATTTTTATGAAATTCAAGAATGTGCCAGACCAACCTACAATAATAGGAATCAGAATAGTGGTTACTGCTGGGGGGTTGTCTGGGAAAAGACAAAGGAAATCTGGGGAGCAATGAAAATGGTGACTACATCTTGATTTGATTTGTAGACACACGGATGTGTTCACTTTGTAAAACAGAATCAAGCTGCACACAGAGTAAGGTACTCCATGGAATATATGCTGTGGTCTCAACGCATCCCTCCAAATTCATACGTTGAAACTTCATCATCAATGTGATAGCACAAGAGGTGGGGCTTCAGGAGGTGAGTAGATCACGAGGGGAAGGGATTCGTGCCCATACAGAAGTGCCAGGGAGCAGTTCACCCTCCTACCTGTGAGGACACAGTGCTAAGGGTGCTGCCTTCCAACCAGAGACCAGCCTCTCCCCAGACACCGAACCTGCCAGCACGTTGATGTTGGACTTCCCCAGCTCCAAAACTGTGAGAAATAAATTTCTGTTGTATAAGTGACCCAGTCTCTGGGGTTTTGTTACAGTAGCAGGAACAAATTATGTATCAATAAAAAGGGGTTTTAAAAGCTGGGTTCCTTTTAAAAAATGATTCCCTTTATTAACTGAATATAACATATCCCTTTATTAATTGCAAACTAAATAAAATGCAAGGCCTATGCTCAGTGTAGGTGTGATCTATACCCTATGCAGGACACTCGGAAAGGAAAAACATGGCAAAGACAGCCAGCCCGGTTCTAGGCCTCACCTTTACTCCAGAGACGTTCTTCAAGCCCCATGCAGAGTGGGTGCATGAGGTCCGCTCTAGCAGGGCCTAAAGGCCTGGGATCCGTCATCAAATTGGCCCGAGGGCTTCTGCCTCTTCTGCCACTACATGGAGGAACATGGGCTAGTCATTCGATGTCCCCAGCCTCAGTCTCCTCACTGAAAACAAGAGAAATGGAAGGCTCAACACTTTAGTATGCAGAGACCTGTGTCAGGGTGCCTGACCCCATGGACATCTGGGCAGAGCCTGAGGCACTGTCCGAAGATGAAACCTTGTATCCACTCCCAGGCACAGTTCCTGGGTTCGTATCCCAGGCACGTCCCTTGCCAGCTCTGCAATTTGCATTGCTGTGCCTCGGTTCCCTGTAAAGAATTGGAAGGACGTTGGTACCTACTGTGAGGGTCAGTTTTATATGTCATCTTGACCAGGTGAGAGTCCCCAGTAATTCATTCAATGCAAGTCCAGGTGTGGCTGTGGAGGTGTTTTGTTGGTGTGCAGAAGGTCCATCGCAGTGGACATTAAATGAGGGAGATGATTCTAGACAATCCGGGTGAATCTGATTCAGCACTTGAAAGGCTTTCCAGAGAAGAAATTCTGCTGTGTGCGGTAGCTTCAGCTCTGTCCCAGGTCCAGCCTGCACTTCCCACAGCCTGCCTGCCTGGACCTCGCCTCCAGGCACCCAACGCGGTGCAAGATCCAGGCCCTAAATGTCTCCAGGTCCTCTCACCTCGTACTGGCTGAACCGTTGCTGAGGATCACACCGTTGAAAGGGAGATCATATGCACGCATTTCAGAATAGCTCCACTCCGCAGGCCAGGAGCAAGACCCGGAGTTCGGACATGGCGAATGTCCCTGGATGTGAGACCTCAGACGAGTCCCTAACTGTCCTTAGCCTGCTATCTCGCGGATACAGGGTTACTCACCAGTCCCTGGCCCTGGAGAGGCCGTGAAGATGAAGGCAGCCTGGGTGTGCCTGGTGCTCCGCCTGGCCCACAGGTCACGTGGGGCGACCTCAGACTGAAGTCACAGGGCTGTGTAGGTGCTGTGAGGGGGAGAAGTGTTTCCACCCAGTGCCGCTCGGTCAAGGGACCCAGGTACAGCCTTGCAGGGGACAGACATCACTCCAGGGAGACCCCAGGGCAGTATGCGGGTGGAGTGGGGCTGTCACACGGCAGAAGCCCTGGGTAAGTGTGGCCATCACCCCTGTCTGGGTGGCTCAGAAGCTTCCTCAGAGCCTGGGGTGCGGGGGGTGGGGGACATGGAAATCAGAAGACCCCTTCAGGCCTCTCAAACTCCCAGCCTTGAGCCACGGGCTCTGTCTGGGCTTGCCCAACCCCAGACGTGGCTGGACAGGCTGAAGTGCCGTCGAGTGCAGGGAGGAAGCTGCCGTCCTCTGTTCCACGTCCTGCCTGCCTCCTGCCCACCCATCCCTTGTCACCCCGAGGCATCGCCCAACAGCCTCTCCTGGCAGGTGTCCCTGAGGCAGCACATCTGGGAGCCAGAGGATGGGCGTCCTGTCACCTGCCCCCATCAGGCCACACCACTCCCAGTGCTGTCCTAACAGGGGACTTGGGACTTACAGAGAACAACACGGTCTGGGGGCCATTGCAGATGCTTTTGGGAAAACAGGATGCTCTGCAGATAGGACTGCTGTGGCCACTTCCCCGGGAAGCTGCCTGAGCTCCAAGGGTTCCGGACACAGACCGTGCTACCAGCTTTGCAAACCACACACAGTCCATTTCCTGGTGTAAATTCGTTTCTACTCATCAGCTTGTGTCTTTATAAGAGTTCTAAAATAAAACAAAAGTAAACAAGGACAGTGACACAAACCCCACCCAGGGATGGGTGCGTTGGCCTCTGGTGGGTGGCTGGCGGCTGCCATGCGGAAGGCAGGTTCCCCTAGGAGCCGGGCAGGCTTGGGAGAGGCCAGGCTGGCTTTCCTGACGGTGGCGACAGTTTCACAAGCTATGTATTCCTCAAATCTCGCTGAACCATGCACAGTGATTACGTGAAGTTCATTGGATGCCAACAACGCCTCAATAAAGCTTTAAAATAATCGAAGGCCAGAGCAGCCCTGCCTGTGGGTTGGCAATGTTTTCGGGAGCCATGAAGAACCACCCTGGGCTGTTTCAACGGAACGCAGCCCTGTCTCCTCTTGCTTTCTATGGTGGTTGTGTTCCTGGGACATGCGGCCTGTGTGTCTGCAGGTAAACAGCGTCTAGGCTAGGATGGTTACAGAGAACGTTTCATGCAGGCAGCCTCCCATGGGCCCTATGTAAGCCACGCAGGCCGCCCTGGACTCTGCGGCGAGTGTGTGGGCTGCAGGACGGGCATCCCTGGCCCACCTGTGAAATGCCCCACAATGACCCCCTGAGCACACACCCAACCCCCAGCGAATTTTACAGCTTCCCTAGCAGGAAGTCTCTGCCTGGGAGCTTTGTCCGTCCCACCTCCCGGACTCCACGGCCTTGTCACCTTCCCAAAGGGACGCCGCGCCCCATCTCTTTAGAAGGCCGCCATGCCTGCATGTGACTCTGCTCCAAATCGCATGTCGAAATTGTATCCTGTGTTGGAGGTGCTGCCTAGTGCGAAGTGTCTGGGTCACGGGGCTGGGCCCCTGGTGAATACATTAATGGAGGGCGTTGTGACTGAGTTCTTACTCTATTGGTTCTGTGAGAGCTGGATGCTAAAGAGCCTGGCACCTCCCCCCTGCCACTTTCTCTCTCTGAACTCTGCTGTGCAGGCTCCTCTTCTCCTTTCACCGTGAGTGGAAGCAGCCTCAGCCTCTCCCCCAGATGCAGATGCTGCTGCCATGCTTCTCCTTCAGCAAGAGGCCAAAGCAACCTCTTTTCTTTATAAATTACCCAGCCTCAGGTGCTCCTTTACAGCAACACAAGCAGACGGAAAACACATTGGGGACATTTCAATGGGAGAAAACAATGGACAGATGTCCCAAGGAAAAGGGATTGCAGAAGAAGGGGAAGTGGAGGGGCAGACAGAACACACACGCTGGGCCTCCTCAGGTTAGCATGGTCTCCTCTCATCCCAGGCTAAGAGATAGTCCAGTCCACACAGCGATGGCTCCCAGCATAGATTCCAGCACCTACGTCTCACAGGGCACTTAGTGGCCTTGGGGTCTTGCCATCCTAGCTGGAGAGCCTAGAACAGATTCTCTGGCTCAAACAGACGTACATAAAGCATCATTAGAGTGTATCTCTAGGTGTTAGACTGGTCTGCTCTGCTGAATTAGAAATGCACCTTGAACCAGCCTAGGCATCATGGCAAGGCTCCGTCTCTACAAAAAAATAAATATGTAAATAAAATAGCTGATCCTGGTGGTGTGCACCTGTGGTCCCAGCTACTTGGGAGGGTGGGGCTGGAGGATAACTGGAGCCCAAGAGTGAAAGGCTGCGATGAGCTGTGATAACACCACTGCCCTCCAGCCTGGGTGGCAGAGTGAGACTTGGTCTCAAAAAAAAAACAAACAGAGAAATGCACCTTGGTAAGTAGAAGGTGCCCATTAAGGAAGCAGTGAGAAGAGGGAAATGATACGATGCCTATGTCTGAAGAGCAGTAAGCGCAGGCCACAGCCTTCTTGCGACAAGCCATGTAGATGGCCTGCCTGAAATATTTCTGCTTCCCATGCCCACCCCATGCATGCCCCCTTTGATGGAGGGCACGCCAAAGGCAAAGAGGGAGCAGAGGAGAGGAAGGTAAAAAAGAAAAGCAGAGAGGAGGCTGGAGGCACCCAGAAAAGATCCCGAGGCTTAACACTGTTGCAGTGTTTGAAAGGAATCCGCATGAATGCGGCTGGGGGGAAGGAAGCATTGTTTCAGGAGGAAAACAGTGATGTTTTTGTTTCCAGAGCTCTTGCAACAACTAAGCCTGTTTTCTTGCTTTGCTCAGATGGGAGGGAGAGGTGAAGAGGAGGGAACTGGAAGAAGGGAATGTCACTCTCTAAATGACCCAGCGCGGGAGGTGGTGGGGAGGATGGAGGAAATGCTTCCCCCTTTGCAGCCGCTCATGGAAGGCCCAGGGAGAGCTGTGGCTTTCATCTGGGGCTGGTCCGAAGGAACATCAATGCAGAAACCTGGGGTGGGGGGAGGGAGTGGGGCAGGGGCGAGTTGGAGGGGTGGCTCTGCGGGTGACATCCAGGGCTCCCTCCTGTACCGGGGGGCCTGGCGTTCAAAACATGCTGTAGCCCTCAGCCTGGGGGGGGGGGTTGGAGGAGGGGTCTGTGCTTAGCAGGGAGAGGTGGGCAGGGCAGGCCATGATTTGCAGCCGGCAGGGAGAGTGCCCCACACCCAACGCCCTGTGTAGGTAGGTCTCCGGTCCTTCCCTCACACTGGCCTGAAGTTCCCCGTTTCTCCTGGTTAAAGCACCGAAAGCCTGGGTTATAACATAAGGGTGTTTCCTGAAGTCTCTCATTTATAGTGCGCGCACCTGAACGCCAGCTCCACGCTGGTCATTTGAGGACCGTTTAGGAAGAGAAGGGAGGTCAGGCAGGTTTATGTGGGAAGCGAGGGCAAGGAAAGATGTGGGACACACAGCAGGGAGGGGAGCAGGAAATTCACATGGCATAAGGTTGCTGGGCACGGGAGGACAGTGAAGATGTGAAAACTGGCCAGAGAGGGGAAAGAAAATATGGCACTGGGTCTAACTGTATCCAGAAACACGGAGGCTGAACGGCCGCCATATCTGAAGAGAAACCAGCACACTGTGTCCCAGCTCCTCAGCTCTGTTCCGGGGACACGGAGTCCTCTTCCTGCTCAAGCCCACAGCAGCCCAGGGGTTTACCAGTGCAGGGTTTACCCCCAAGTCTGTCGCTATTTCAAACCATGCATAAAATTCATATGCCCAACAAACGCCATGAAAATGTTCAGAAACTCCTTTCTTTCTTATCTGTTTTTGTTTTTGAGACAGAGTCTCCCTCTGCCCCAGGCACCAGGCTGGAGTGCAGTGGCTCGATGGATCTCAGCTGACCGCAACATCCGCCTCCTACCTCCATCTCCCGACTAGCTGGGACTACAGGCACATGCCACCATGTCCAGCTAATTTCTTTATTTTAGTAGAGACAGGGTTTCACCATGTTGGCCAGGATGGTCTCAATCTCTTGACCTTGTGATCTGCCCACCTTGGCCTCCCAAAGAGCTGGGATTATAGACGTGAGCCACCACGCCTGGCCCAGAAACTCCTTTTAAAGACGGCTAGTCATGCTCCCCCTACCCTCGGATCCCCTCAGAGTCCTCTGTACCCATGATCCAGTGAGGGCTCCCCTCCATCCCAGGACCCCCCAGAGTTCCCTGTCCATCCTCCAGTGGGGGCTCCTCTCCATCCCAGGACCCCTTATAGCTCCCTGTTTATCGCTCCGTGGGGACTCCCCTCCAACCTGGGGACCCCTCAGAGTCCGCTGTTCACGACCCAGTGGTGGCTCCCCCCTCCATCCCAGGACCCCCTCAACCTGTCCAACCCCTAGTGGGGGCTCCCCTCTGTCCAAGGATCTTCTCCCGTGTCATCTTCCAACCTGCAGTTTCTTTTTTCTGTTTTCCTGAAAGCCGCCCCTCTCACCTTCGGTCTGGGGTCTGTCCTTGGGCTGTGGGGGACACTTTGCCCATTGCTAGAGCCGGGTCTCCCGTGTCCATGGCTGAGGGGCTCAGGTGTGGGGAGCCTGGTGGCTGACATGAGGGGCCTCGGCAGGTGGAGTTCATGCTGGGGGAGCCCTCCAAGGGTCTGACTGGGCCGGGGCTCACTGAAGATGCAGCCTTGCGGCCTCCTCCCCTTCCTCACCCTCTCTTCTCCCCCACTGGTAGCTGCTCGGGGACTGTTTCCTAGCATATGTCTGTGTGAATTCTGGACTCTGGGTCCAAGTTTGCAGAGCCTGAGCGAGGACACTGGCTGTCTCTGCTTCTCACCCCACTGTTTGCGCTCCATGTTCTCCGGCCTCGGGACCCTTCCCTCTGCAGAGGCCTCCCTGGGCCGAGTGAACCTGGGGTGGTTCTCAGGCTGCTCTGTCCCCGCTAGCCTTGCCCCCAGCCATCCCCTGCTGCAGGCTGCCTTCTGCCAGGAGAGTGGCCTCCTGGGCAAGTTCTCCCACACCCGCCCTGTCTCTGTCCCTGCTGTCTCCCGCCCTGCCTTGGTTTCGGGGATCCATGCTGGGATGATTCCTGTTTCTCCTCCAAGTCGCATTCTGTGCTAGGCCTCCTGACCAACTCTACAGAACGCAAACCTGGCAGAGCCGTTTGGAATCCTAGGCACCTGCAAGGCTTCCCCCTCCCGCCTCCAGGGACTCAGTGCAAGGCTCTCCTCTATGGAAAAGGGAGTTCCCGAAGCAGTGGATGGCGGGTCTGGTTGCTATTCATCTTGTAAGGCCGGTTGCCTCGCTGGGAGCTCGGACACGCCCATGCCTCCCCGCGCCTGGAAATTACGTCACCACTCTGCACTTGACACCCACCACTGCACTCGACGCCCACCTCTGCACTCAACACTAAACTCTGCACCTGGCACCTAGCCCGCCGTTGGAAAACCCCGCCAAAATTTAAAAGAAGCCCCTCCAAAACCTGCCCAATAGCATTTTGCTCCCTCCAGGTCCCACTCCCCCTGGGCGGCCCACTCACCGGAAATCCCGCCTACCTATCAATAGCAGCTTGCCAGTGCACATCCTGTTTCCCCCACAACCAATCAAAACGCCTTCACTCCCTGTAAAACCCCAGGCCCAAGAGGAGTGAAGTGCCACTTCTCTGGCCCTCCTTTCTCGGACTGCAGAACCTCGCCCGGGAGCTTAATAAATTGGCATTTAATTTTCCTAGGCTGGTCTCAGTTTCCTCATTTTAAACTCGGCAATAACTCTTACACATCTATCTCCCATTTTTTTCTGTGGTCTGCAGAGATTGAGGGAAGCCTGAATTATATATTAACTCTTGGTTTCCATCTTTCCCACTGGACCAGATCAGCAGATGGCACGACATTTTAAGAAATATTTCAAAAGTTTTACATAAAAGTA
Source organism: Ateles fusciceps (assembly GCA_036589455.1). Taxonomy (NCBI): domain Eukaryota; kingdom Metazoa; phylum Chordata; class Mammalia; order Primates; family Atelidae; genus Ateles; species Ateles fusciceps. The sequence continues at coordinate 1,169,302 of JAZHEH010001829.1, forward strand.
TTTATTCGCTTCAGGTTTCTAGGATGTATGTACTGCATGTAGAAAGGCCAAGGGTTGATTAAAATGGAATCACAGTGGTCCTAATGGGCGTGCAGTGCTTGAACCTCCAGGATGAACAAACGGTGGGCTCCACACCCCTCCTGAGTTAGCTCTCACGCTGCCCATTCCACATGCTTTTAGCTACCCTGGGCCAGTGCCTTTACCTATAGCATGCAGACGAATGTCGGACTGATTTCTGGTGATCACGTCTTTTCATCCCCCTAAGGGGCAATGTGGGTGCCATATCCTTCGTTTTTCTCCGTCATCTTTCTTATTTTCCTTAATTCCCGTAAAGACTCTGATCTTGTTTTCCTCTCTGTTTTGTTTGTGATCCTCCGAAAACGACCCTACCCTCAATTTATTTGAAATGAGTTGTTTTCCCACTAGAATGATGAAGTTAAAAAGTCGGACAATACAAAGTGTTGGCAAGGCTGTAGAATAACGAATTCTTAATGTTGCTTATGGGAGTATAAAGTAATACATTTTATTTGAAAACCACTCTACAGTCCCTTATAAATTCAGCACACACCTAGCATATGACCTAGAAACTCTGCTCCTAGGTGTTCACCCCAAGTAATATAATTTACATTTTAAGAACAGGAAAATTCTTAGCAGCTGTATTCAAAATAGCCCCACTGGTAGCAGCCATCAGTAGGTGGATAGATAAACAAATTGTGCTCTAGTCATACAATGGAATGGTACTCAGTAATAAAAAAGAACGGTATGGATAAATCTCAGAATATGATGCCGCGTGAAAGGAGTCAGGTACACAGGAGTTCATCCTGTACATCCTCATTTATGAAGTTTTCAAACAGGAAAAGTAACGTCTGAATGTAAAAGTTGCTCTGTCCACCCTGCCAGTCTCTTTCAGGTTCTGCTAAAGTCTTTCCTCTTCACTCTTCCTAATTGTACTTACTTTTTTTGAGCATCGAGATTTAATAGAAATGTTAAATGATTTCTCTTTTAATGGTTTTATTATGTATCACTTTTCTTTTTGGTTTACCTTTTGGTATAGAAACCTTGTTTTATATGACTTATCATTCCAAATGCATGGACATGTGGCTTTGGCAGGTTTTTTGTTTGTTTTTTTTTGAGACAGTTTTGCTCTTGTTGCCCAGGCTGATGGCTATCTCAGCTCACTGCAACCTTTGCCTCCCGTGTTTACGTGATTCTCCTACCTCAGCCTCCCAAAGTGCTGGGATTACAGGTGTGAGTCACCATGCCCGGTCCACTTACTTTTGTTAAACATCAATATTTAATAAAAATGTTAAATGATTTCTTATTCGATTACATAATTCTGTGTTACTTTTCTCTTTGGTTTACTTTTGGGTATAGACACTATTTTCTATTACTTACTCCAAATGCGTGGGCCTGTGGCTTTGGCAGGTTTTGTGGGAGTCAGAGCAACGCTGCCAGGGAGCCTCCTCACTCGCAGCCTCCACTGGAGGCCTGCAGGCAGCCACCTGGAGTCGGGGCCTCCACTCGAGGCCTGCAGGCAGCGGCCTGGAGTCGGGGCCTCCACTCGAGGCCTGCAGGCAGCCGCCTGGAGTCGGGGGCTCCCTGTGAGCTGCTCCCCCAAAGGTGCCCGTGCTGTTGGCTTTTCATATCGGTGCATTCCGTTCTTCTCTCACAGGCATATTTAAACATTTTAACAATTTTTTTCAATTTTCACCTAATTGTTCTCAAGTTTAATTCTGAAAATTTAACAAACAGGCCACCAAGAAACTACTATGAAAACCAAACAACCCCGCCCTTTCTACGTCTGCAGTGTTGGCCACTGGTGGGCTAGACCCAGCCAAGATTTGCAGGCATTTGTAGAAAGACTGACTCACTCCATATTCACAACAGTGTTGTTTTAATCCCTTTTCCTACTTCCTCCCCCATATAAAACTTACACAACACTGCCATGTTACGGAAGATGAACGATATTAGCAAACTTTTTTTGAGGGGGAAATGGTATAAATTCTAAATCCTCCTGAGCATTTCCTTTCTGAAAACAGATAAGGATATCTTAGTATTTATAAAAAGCAGCATCCCGCTATAATTAGATGTGCATCCGGGGCAGGGCTTGGTGGCTCACGCCTGTAATTCCAGCACTTTGGGAGGCCGGGGTGGGCAGATTGCCTGAGTCCAGGAGTTCAAGACCAACCTGGGCCACATAGTGAGTCTACATCTGTACAAAAAATACAAAAGCCAGCCAGGCATGAAGGTGCACACCTGTAGTCCCAGCTACTCTGGAGGCTGAGGCAGGAGACTCGCTTCCACCCATGAGTTCCAGGCTGCGGTGAGCCATCACTGTATCACTGCACTCCAGCCTGGGTGACACAGCAAGACCCTGTCTCAAAAAAAAGTGCATTTGGCTAAAATAAAAAGATATAAATATCTTAATCTTTATGCTTCAACCCCCTGGATAACTGTGGATAAAGTGTTTAGCTCTTAGGCCTATGAGTTGAGATACATGAACTGGAAGTGCCCAGCCAGCACACAGCTGTGTGGCAGCCGAAAGGGTCATGGCAGACAGTTCCCGCTATCTGGCTTCTTTGCCATTTGTTCCATAAAGCACCATATAATTGACTCAACCAAGCGCCTAATGTCCGTGTCTCACCTGAGATCATGTCAGCATATCATGAAAGTTCATGTCGTCTTCCACACATTCAGAATCATGCATGTAGCACACATGCAGATAGGAAGAGTAAGAGGACGAACACCGCTGTACCTACCTCTCAGTTTAACAGACTATTAATAAGATACTTGCACCCCTTCCTCCATCCCCAGTGGTACCTGGAGTATCTCAAATTGGGGGTTTATCATCCCTTGCTCTAATCCCGTGTCTCAACCTAGCCTGTGTCTGCCTGTTTTTCTCATATTTGTTTAGATTTGCATGTTCTTTTTGGTTTTTGTTCATTTGTTTTTGAGACAAGGAGGTCTCACTCTGTTGCCCAGGCTGGAGTGCAGCGGTGGGACCACAGCCCACTGCAGCCTTGACTTCCCCCAGCTCAGGTGACCCTCCCACCTCAGCCTTCCAAGTAACCGGGACTATAGGTGTGCACCAGCACGCCCAGCTAACCTCTGCAGAGACGGGGCTCCGCCCTGTTGCCCAGGTTGCTCTTGAATTCTTGTGCTGAAGCCATCTGCCCACTTCAGCCTCCCAATGTGCTGGGGCGATAGGCCTGAGCCCCCGCAACTGGCTGCTTTGCACGTTCTTGGTACCTTATACAACTGGCATCATACTGCCAGTTGTATTTCTCTGAGGCTTTCTCTGTTGCTCACAATAAGTTCCTTTCACTCCTCTGCAGTAATTAACTCATGAATATGCCATGCTGACGGACACTTCTGTCATTTCTGGTTTAGGGCTATCATAAGTAACACTGATGTGAACTTTCGCATAGATGTTTATCATGCACTTATGCATTGTGTAGGGCGTGTGTCTAAGAGCGGATTTGCTGCTGCTGGGGTCTCCGCATCTTCAGTTTCCCCACATGATACCAGCTATTTTCCAAAGAACTGAAACTGTTTAAACTTCTACCAACTGGGCTCAGTATTCTGAGTTAATTTTTGCCTATCTGATATGAGTGTAAATACCCTTTATCAGATTAAGGGAGTTTCTTTCCATTTCTAACATGCCAGGAGGTTTTATTTTTTGTTTAGTGATTTTTGAGACGGAGTTTCACTCTTGCTGCCCAGGCTGGGGTGCAATGGCACAATCTCAGCCCACTGCAACCTCCGCCTCCCCGATTCAAGTGATTCTCCTGCCTCAGCCTCCCGAGTAGCTGGGACTGCAGGCGCGCACCACCACACCCAGCTAAGTTTGTATTTTTCTTTTTCTTTTTTTTTTTAAATGAATGACAGGTTGTTATGTTGCCCAGGCTGGCCTCCAATGCATAGCCTCACCTCCTCAAGTGCCAGGACAACTGGCGTGCATCACTGCAGCTCCCAAGTTTGTATTTTTAATAGAGACGGAGTTTCTTCATGTTGGTCAGGCTGGTCTCAAACTCCGACATCAGGTGATCCGCCCGCCTCGGCCTCCCAAAGTGCTGTGATTACAGGGATGAGCCACCACGCCCGGTCCGGGAGGTTTTATCATTAATGGGGTTTGATTTTTATCAAATGCCTTTTCTCCAATTATTGAATAAAGATATACTTTAAAAAAAAATTTACTCTAGGTGGTAATGCGGAAATTCAAGGTAATGGGTTTTTGAAAGAATTGCTGTATGTGACTGGCTAACTTCCGGAAGTTAGTTTTTCCCATCTCTGTTCATGAGTGGGATTTTTGCGATTTCTGTCTCTCACACTGTTCTCACCAAGCTGAAACTGACCTCATCACATATGTGAATTCTCGCTACTCTCTGGAAGAGTCTGTTTAAATTTTATATTCTCTCTTCCTTAAATTTTTTACAGAACTAGCTCATAAAAGCACTTGTAACTTTTATTTTCTTGCTGAAAGAATTTTATTTACTCAAACAGTTATTGAGCGTTCAAGTCTTTGCAGCTTTCTTCAGCCAGTATTGGGGAGTTCTGTGTTTGCAGAAATGTGTGCATTGATTCTGAGATTTCAAACGTATTTCCATGGAGCTGCTTATGAGCTTGTCATATTATGTTTTACTCTCCGCTGCCCACATAGATATGGACTCCTTTTCATGCCTATGTTAGTTTGTTATTGCGCCCTTAACAATTACCACAAACTTTGGCTTTTTGTTTGTTTGAGATAGGGTCTTTCTCTGTCACCAAGGCTGGACGTGGCTCACTGCAGCCTCAACCTGCTGGGCTCAAGCAGTTCTCCCACCTCAGCCTTCCAAGTTGCTGGGACCACAGGTGTGCTCCACCACATCCGGCTAATTTATTTTTAGTAGAGATGAGGTCCCACTATGTTGCCCAGGCTGGTCTTGAAATCCTGGGCTCAAGAGATTCTCCCATCTGGTCCTTCCAAGTAGCTAGGACTACAGGTGCACACCCCCATGCCTGGTGATTTTTTTATTTTTATTTTCGTGGAGACAGGGTCTCACTACGTCGCCTAGGCTGGCCTTGAACTCCTGGGCTTGAGAGCTCCTCCAGCCGTGGCCTTCCAAAGTGCTGGGATTACAGATGTGAGCCAGTGCACCCAGCTACAAACTTAGTCTTAAAACAACACAAGTTTTCTGACTGGGACTTCTGTATCTGCAGGTCAGAATCCAGCAGGGCTCTCTCGGAGCTGGAGGCTCCAGGGAGAAGCCTTGTCTTCACCTTTCTCGCTCCTGGGATTGCAGCCCCTTCCTCCACTCCAAAGCAGCAATGGTGGGTTGAGTCCCTATTACAGGCATGAGTCACCACAGCCAGCCCCTTTTTGCATATACTTTTAATTTTTGTTTATACATTTTATGAATATATATATATATACAGATGAATTTTTATGAATGTATATTCATTTTTATATATTTGTATATAAAATGAATATATGTATTCATTTTTATGAATATATATAGTATATATTTTGTGTGGGGGAGAGAGAATTTCTAGTTGTGAAAGGTTCAGAAAATCCTCTGATACAAATATTACTGAGAATGCTTAGAGGGCAGTACATGAGGCGGCCTCCATTTCAAAACCTTCCTTTTGCTGGTGATTGAGAGACTAGGCGTTATAGGATTATCTGGGGTGCAGGGTGGGGAGGGGGTGCTGTCGAAATAAAAATCAGAACTCCCGAGTGTTCCTAGACCAAATTAACAGCTTCATGTGAAAATCAGCCCCAAGGAAAACCCCGGACACAGCTGGGTCCACAGCCGAGGAGAGTCAAGCCTGGAGAAGCAGGCTCACTTTTCCCCGCCCAGTGGTGGCCATGCCATGGCCCTCCTCCCATGTCTCCCAGCAGCATCTAAAACTAGTAAAGATGGGAATAAAATGTACCTTTGGCATGTGTGTAAGTTATGCAAGGTGTGAATAAAACAAAGAAAACGCTGCTAGTGCGTGGCCTTGAGCAGACACACAGGAGAACCGACTGGAAGGAAATTTACCAAGATACTAACACATGGTCTGTTTCCCTCTTTATTGTACTTTGTATTTCCCAAACTGACACTTACTACATTTATACACTGCTTAAAACAATGAATGGATTTCTCTAATAGATAAGAAGCATCAGTATGTACAAGTCCATTTTATTCAAGGCGGTACTTGCAAGAAATGCACATGAACCCACTAGGCACATTTCTACAAGCTCTGTCTTTTTAAATTAGCACTAACAGTAACCTATCAGCATAACTAAAATAAACATTTGCCCTTGTAAAACATCTTCCTCTTGTCAAGTGTTTAAAATGAGTATAAATGGGCCTGCTCTCTCTGGTTTTTCTGAGCAGTGATTTGCAAAACTTCAGGCCTGAAACCTTGAAGCCAGTACCAAACTGTCCAAAGAGGCACAGCTGATGAAGATGGACATCCCGCTATTTTCTCATGCAGTCCAGAATAGGTAGGATGTAATTACAAGAAAAGTCATGCCTGAGAGCAGGAACACTTTGCAAAGGAAGTTATCGACAGAAGGGAACATCCACCTGATTCTAAAAAACATTATAGTAAATGAGTGCAGGTTAGCTGCTGCAGAGGAAAACGTACGTAGACCACAAAATACACATCGTAGAAGAATAAATAATCAGTCCAAAAGATCCCACCTCCATAGGGAGGCTTGAAAATATGACATTATACCACAGCCCACGGATAAGAGTGTGAACTCAAAAGTATCTGAGATAGTCCGTCCATTTAGAAAGTTTATTTAGCTGTATTAATTCATTTTCACACTGCTATGTGCTATAGCTGGCCTAGAGTTAGAACCTGAACAACACCATCTTATAAAAGATAAAGCTATGTTTTAAAATAAGTTGCAACGGCTGCCCCACTCTCCTCACAATAACTGCTGGCCTTTGGCTTCTGTACATAAAACTGCTAGTTTGCTCTGCAAACTATCTACCTTTCTTATCAGTAACAGCCAGAATCGTCAGCCTTTGTGACTAGAATAGCAGCCCAAGCTAATTCCATCCTGGTCCCTGTGCCTTGTAATAAGTAACCAAAATCTGTCAGTTCCACTACAGCCCAGAAGATGTGCAAACTAACGCTTATCTTAACTTCTGTGAGCCACTTAGGTAACAATCGAGGGGGCAAGATGTCCTCAAGCCCTTGGAATGTCCAGAGCCCCGCTCCCTCCTCTCTGTCCCGGAGATGATTTACGAAAACCCCTAAATGTCTGTGTCCCTTCAGCCCCACCCCCGCCTCTCGCCCTGACTCCCAAAGTGATTCTTACGGGTATAAAAGGTCTTAACACCCTCCATTCGGGAGCACGGGTTGGAGAGACGTGAGTCCTCAGTGGTCGCCGGCTTAATAAACCCTGCTATTTGGCATACTTCTGTCTTGGTGCTGGTCCCTTAATCTCGCCTCGAATATAACACTATAAAGAAATACCTAACACTGGGTAATTTGTAAAGGAAAATGGTTTAATTGACTCACAGTTTCATATGGCAGGGGAACTTACAGTCATGGCAGAAGGCAAGAGGGAAGCAAGGACCTTCTTCATAAGGCAGCAGGGGAGCCAGTGTGAGGGAGCCCAGGGCAACCGCCCTTTATGGAACCATCAGATCTCAGAGCTCGTGAGACTTACTCACTATCGTGAGAACAGCATGGGGAAAACCACATGCCATGATCCACTCACCTCCTGCCAGGTCTGTCCCTCAACACCTGGGGACTGCAATTCAAGATGAGATTTGGGTGGGGACACGAAGCCAAACCACATCATTTGCCGAGGTTAACGATGTGCCCCTGACGCAGCCTCAGGAGGTCCTGATGACATGTGCCCAAGGTCGTCAGGGCACAGCTCAGTTTGATACATTTTAGGGAGACACGGGACATCAATCAGTACGTGTAAGATGCACACTGGTTTGGTCTGGAAAGGAGGGACAACTCCAAGTGGGAGCTTCCAGGTCACAGGCAGATAAGAGACAAACAGTTGCATTCTTCTGAGTCTCAGGCTAGCCTTTCTTTCACCAAATACACAATTGACATGTGAAAGGGGGTAGAGGAATAGTCACTTATGCCTTAGTCTGGTTTAGAGAATCCGCAATTTTTTTCTGATTTTTTAGAGACAGGGTCTTCTACATTGCCTAAGATGGTCTCATACTCCCAGACTCAAACGATCTTCCTGCCTCAGCCTCCTAAAGTGCTGGTATTACAGGTGTGAGCCACTGTGCCCCGCCTGAGTCCACAGTTTTAAATAAAATGGAAGGCAGGATTGCCTGAGGCAGTTCCCAGCTTGACTCTTCCCTTTGGTTTAGTGATTTGGGGTCCCAAGATTTATGTTCCTTTCACAAAAGCCTGTGGTTCCTCTGAAAGGATTCCAGTGGCTGATGCAGGGGTAGGAGGCGTTGGGTGTGGCTGCAGAGGCAGCTCCTGGCCAAGGCCAGCCACTGCATTACCCCTCCTCACTCTGACTCCAGTCTTTCTGGCCCATGAAACTTGAGCTTTGCCATTTCAGGGGTTTCTTGGGGCCCCTCCACCCAAGGTTATTTTGGCCCAAGCCCAGGAATGATAAAGGGCAGTTTGGAGGTCAAAGGCAAGATGGGGGTTGGTTAGATCAGGTCTCCTTCAATGTCATAATTTTCTTACTGTTGTAATTTCTGAAAGGCGGGTTCGTCACTTCCGAGAGGGTAGCAGACGTGTCCTGCTCTGGTGGCATTTCCTGTGCATGGCTGCAGGACTGACCTGCACAGAGCGGCTGTCAGAGGCCTGAGCATTCTCGACTCCTGTGTTCCTGTCACCCCAGCTCTCCTATAAGCCAGGCAACAAGAGACGGGAGAGAAACATCCACATGCAAAGCAGCCAGACCAGAATGAAGAAATGAAAAGATAAATTGTTAAGACCTGAAGTCAAGGTTTTAAAATACCCTTGACTTTGTGGTTTTAAACTCGCCTGTTTGAGACATGTAAATACTTGCTAACCTATCATAATACCAGTCATCAGGCATGCCAGTGAGCTTCCAGATAAAAAAGCAGAGCATGGCTCATCGGGAAGAACAAATGGCTGTCCTTATCTAGACACTTTCCCTTACTGCACGGCTCAGCACGAGGCATTTTTATCATATGCAGAAACCGTCTTCATACGAAGTAATTTTCCACTTGCCCAGTTAAATAACTGCCAAAGCATATTTCCAAGGAAATTACACTGCATTGTTCTCAACTTTGCTTAGTTGTTAAAAAAGTTGACATTTTATTGTGAAATAAAACATACATGCAGAATTCACGAACCACACATTCAGTTAATGGCTGTAAAGCAAACAGCTATGTAACCAGATCATAAGCAGAGCCCTGCGGCACCCCAGAACCCCCACGCATCCCATCCTAACCACAGCCCCATTCCCTCATTGGGAAATTGGTTTGATTTTATTTGCAAGCCAACCCATAACCTCACCTCATGTTCCAAGAAAGTCCCGCAGCGAGAGGAGACCAATCTGTTCAGCTGTTTTTATGGAGAATTCTTTACAGCCTAAACCCAAAATACTTCCCACTTCTGGGAGCCTGTTACTCACTCCCACGCTCTTGGCCTCATCCAAGCAGGAACTTTCTCAGAAGCCTGTTACTCCAGTTCCTAAGAAATCAGATTTTATTAAAAGATTGGGTTTAGGACAATTAAGCAATTGATAAGTCGATCACAGTTGTCTATGACAAGAACATAAAATCTTAGAGTTGAGACATCGATTTTATGACGAAAACCAAGCAGAAACCCTAACAAAGGCAAGATGGGGGTTGTTTAGATCATACACAAGGGCTTCTGGTCCAACAGGCAGACGGAGCACTGATGTCCATGCATTTCCTGCTGAAGTCTGGCTAAAGTGGAGAGAGAAGGCAGAAGGCAGGGTTGGGTGTGGTGCTCACGCCTGTCATCCCAGCACTTTGGGAAGCCGAGACAAAAGGACTGCTCAAGGCCAGGGATTCAAGGCCAGCCTGGGCAACAGAGTGATACCCTGTCTCTATTTACAAAGAAGAAGAAAAAAAAAAGAAAAGAAGAAGAAGAGGAAGAAAGGAGAAGGAGAAGACAAACAGAAGATACAATGTCCCAGGGCCAAGACAGTGAAAGGCAGAGGGCCACAGCAAAGTCTCGGCGGGGGAGGCAGCCGCACCGATGACGGACGGACGGATGCACGTGACAGCAGCCAGAGGAGGCTACTAGAGCTGCAGGGAGAGTCAGGGAAGCCTAAGCACCTTGAAAGGGGGACATCAGGCGAGGCTGAAAGCAGGAGGCACCAGGTCCCCAGGTTCTGCTCCACACCCCGGAGGGCAGGTGGGATCCCTGGCCGAGCGGGGGAGCGCCCAGGAGGAATTGCCCAGAAGACACTGTCATGGAGATCTGGAGGCAGGAGGGAAGGAGGAGGAGTCACGGAATAGTGACCTTTGCCTACTTGGATGCAAGAGTGTGGCAGCCGAATTACAGATCCTTCCATCCCACACCCCAGGGGACGGAATTACAGATCTTTGCACCCCACACCCCAGGGACCCCAGAATTCCTTTCAGGGAAACACACCTGTGAGAAAAACCTGCGTGATTCATGGGTTCCTGAATATGAGACTCACGAGGCCCCCTGGTCATCCCGCGTCCCACAGGCAAACCTCCTTATGCCACCCCCCACACACAGACCCCTGGGGTTCCACACCCCTTCTCAGTGCCTCACGCTGAGAAACAAAGACCACCGGACACAAGGAAGCCTTTGACATGGAGAAAGAGACAAAACCAAACTGTGTGGTCAGAGGAGATAGCGAATGGGGCAGAAGAAAACTTCAACAGAGAAAAGCGCCCATTCAAACGCTCGGAGATGCCTGTTCCCCACCCGTGGAACCGCTGTGACGCCCAGTGTATGTCCGCCTGTGCAGAGGACTCTCCTGTCTCTAGTGGAGACTCTGGGGATCAAATTAGTGATGGGTACATGAACGCTCAACAAACTTCCAGAGGAGAAGGGAGAGGGCACAGGGTTTTATTATGAACAGCCTAGGTCAACAGGATTGTCCCTGGATGGGATGTGGGTTTGAAGAGAAAGAAGAATCAAGAAAAATCCCAAGAGTTTTGACTTCAACAACTGGAAGCAGAGCAGCCCCCTGTACTGAGATGGAGGTAACAGGAGGAAGAGCACCTCGTGGGGTGAGTGGGGAGGAAAGCCCTGGAGTGGGTGGCCCAAGGCTGGAGAAAGCGTGTGATGCCTTGAATAAGATGTCAGCTGAGCTAGTATTCGGGTCTGGGCTGGAGATGAGATTTTGGGAGCTTCTGGGATATGGATGTGATTTACAGGTGACTTGGCCTGGGAATAGCCTATAGCTGGAGAAGAAAGACAGGAGGAGATTAGGATGGTGGGAGGGGGACTAGGATCGGGCTCCAGGAGCCCCCCAAAAAAAGCGCTCTGGAGGAGTGGTTGGTGGAGCTAATGCTGCCGGGGGCACCCTGGTACGGGTGACTATGGAGGCAGAGGGCACTGTGGTGAGCTGTGGGCCTGAGGAGAACAGGAAAGAGGAGGTGGGGAACAGTGTGTGTAGGAAGTCCTTCTCGGTGGTTTCTCAAGAAAGAGAAGAGGTAGCTGCTGGAGGGGGTGAGATCCAGGGGTCTTTTCATGCAGAAGCTCTCAGCATGGCGTAGGCGGACCAGTACCCCTGAGCGTAAAGGGGCGATGGGCCTGGGTGGAAGGGGCTGTGGACAGGCACGGGAGGGGAGACAGTGCAGAGCTTCAAGGCTGGGGGTGGGGTCGATGTGATGGTAAGCAGACCTGGACATTCTCTCTGGATTCCTCCATAAAACCTAGTGGACAGTGAGACAGAAAGAGAAAAGAGGTAGGAGAGAGGAGAGAGAGAGCAGTGAGAGCCCAGGCAGATGTGAGTTCCTGACCCCAGGAGGAAGCCTGGGAGGGCAGAAGGGGTCCGCTACCCCAGCTCTGGGGATCTGGGGCCCAGGAGTGTCTTGGGATCTGTAATGCCTGGGAGACACCTGGGCAGATTCCACAGCAGCCCCAGTGCGCCAACACCTGGTCCAGGAGGACAGAGAGATTTCAGATGTCCAGACTCCAAACAGAACTACACCAATGGGAAGGTGTGGAGGGTGACATGGGACCTGATTTGCAGACTGGAGCCTCCAGCCTGGGACTGAGGAAGTTGGGAAGGAAGAAGACAAGGAGAATTCAGGGACAGCTGGAGAAACGGCCTGGAGTTCCTACCAGTCAACGGGAAAAGCAGCAATCTTGTGAGTGGGAACACCAAAGGGGAGGCTCCAGGCTGGAGGGAGATGGCTCCACCCCCCTTCCTTACCCCTCTCCTGCACAGCAGACAGGTCTCCACCTGTCTGGTCCTCAGAGGACGCCTCACCTCACTGCATTTTCAGCTGTTTGTTTTTTAAGAGTTTGACTCCAACTCCCGGCCCCCAGATGCTGGAGGTAGGGCTGGAGCAAATGGAGTGGTTAGCCCAGATTCTTTCCCTTCCCAACTCCAGTTCTGGGGAAGACCTGACCTGGGCCTTCTCAGGCCAGTGTCTTATACCTTAGGGGGACACACTCACTCCAAGTAGCTAATACCTGAGGGCTGCAACCTCTGAAAAAGAAACAAGTTGAGCCGAGGATACTGTTCAAAGTTTTACTTATTTATTTATTTTTTGGAGATGGAATCTCGCTCTGCCACTCAGGCTGGAGTGTAGTGGTGCGATCTTGGCTCACTGCAACTTTTGCCTCCTGGGTTCAAATGATTCTCCTGCCTCAGCCTCCCGAGGAGCTGGGAACCTGTTCAAAGGTTTAAAACAGGTGCACAATAATTTATACAAATAAACATATTCAAAGAGATAAGGGCAGATAGCGGAGACATAAAGCAGAGAAGAAGGAATGTCTAGCACCCAACGAAAGAACTGAAATAAGAAACATGATGAGGCCAAATGTAGCCAAAGCAAGGTGAGCAGGCTGGAGGCAACTCACCCAAAAGGTAACAGCAAAAGAGAGACCCTGTGAAAGAACAGTTAAAGGTGATTAAGGTAATTAGAGAAGTGACAATGTACACAAAATGGAGTTCCAGGAACAAAGAGAAAAATAAAAATGGAGAAAAAAAAATATTCAAAGGTTAAATGAGGAAAATTAAACAAAGACAAAAGCTCTCAAATTGAAAGGGCTTAGAGAGCATCAAATAGGATGGATGGGAAACTTACACGTAATTGATAGTGAAATTCAAGAGTTTCAAAGAAAATTCTAGAAGTTTGTATGAAGAGCAGATCACCTACAAAAAAGTAAGAATAAGTTTGGTTTCAGAGTTTCCAACTGCCACTGGGTGCCAGAAGACCCTGGAGTAATATTTTTAAAGACCTGAAGGAAAAGAATTTGACACAGAATTTTATAGCCAGCTCAACTGTCACTGATGTATGGGCACATATCAAATTATTTTTTTAAGATAAAAGGCCTCAGAAGATCCACTTTGCCAAGACCCACTTTGAAAATGTTCTTCAAGGAAATTAGAAGATAAATAAACCCAGAAGGATGTTGTGTGAGATATAGGAACTATGGGTATAAAAACTTTAGATCAAATAGATTTTAGTAAAGTCTACTGTTGTCTAAAAATGCCAGGACCAAAATGAGGGGGAGAAGATGATGTACATTTACAACAATGCAAAAGTAAATATCTAAACAGAATCAACATGGAGTCCAAAGAAAATCAATAGGATTAGACATATATTGATGTGGTTCTCAAACTAAATGTAACCACCATGAAAAACTATAGAAGAAACTTGGGGAAAAAGAAAGGAATGTAAAAGCCAATTATGAATGAAGGAGGCAGAAATAAAGTCCTGATGCAACCACAGACACTTAATGAGCTAAAAACACTAATATAAAGCTTGGATTTATAAAAAAAGAATAAACAGTTTTCTAAGAGAAGCATACTTAAAAGTAAAGGATACTAAAATGTTTAAAATAGAAAAAGAAGTGCTAGGCAAATTTGAATCAACATAAAACTAGATAGTAGCCCTACTATCTGCAAAGTCCAAGGCAAAGAAATCACCAAGATCAGCATGATGTTATCTGCTTGTAAGAGGAAACAGTAAACAAGATGCAACCATCAAGAACTTATGTGTACTGAATAATGTTTCTTTAGAAAAGCAAAAACGGATACATCTAGACAGAGAAAAACATAAGTTGGCAATTATATTAGATATTTCTTAAAACATATAAAACAGCAGAGACATCAAAGGTTTGAAATATACAAATTCTAAATTACTATATTTATATAGAACTCTGCATCCAATGGAGACTATACTTTTAGAAATGCATAGAATGTTTATACAATTTGATCGTATATCATGAAAAATGTATTTGGCAAGAAAGAAACACAATAAACTCTAAAGCAACAAAGCGTGTCCTCTCTAACATAATACTACAATAAATTTTGAAATAAATAACAAAAGGATAGAATTTTTAAAATACCACATTTTTGGAAAGAAAATAACATTACTAAATAGCCCCTGGGTTTAAAAGCAAATCAGAAGAGGGTTACAAAATATTTAGAACCAAATGAAAATAAAAACAGAAATGTCAAACTCTGTGGGACAATGTTAAATTAGTACTTAAAAGAAATTTTATAATTTCAAATGTATTTACAGGAAGCAAGAAAACTTCAAAATTAAACAATGTATTCAATACAAAAATTCTGAAAAAAAAAACTGAATAAATTGAAAACAAGAAGAAAGGAAATAATAAATATAAGGACAGAAACAAACATCAAAAAAAAAAAGATTAACCAAAAAACCCCTTACTGCTTAGAAAGATTAATAAAATAAATAGAGCTTGAACAAGACCAATCAAACCAAAAAAACAAGTAAGGGTTGGGCATGGCGGCTCATGCCTGTCATCCCAGCACTTTGGGAGGCTGAGGCAGGTGGATGATGAGGTGAAGAGATCAAGACCATCTTGGCCAACATGGTGAAACCCCGTCTCTACTAAAATACAAAAATTAGCTGGGCATGATGGCAGTTGCCTATAATCCCAGCTACTCGGGAGGCTGAGATGGGAGAATTGCTTGAACCCAGGAGATGGTGGTTGCAATGAGCCAAGATCACACCACTGCACTCTAGCCTGGGTGCTTATGCAAGAATCTGTCTCAAAAAAAAAAAAAAAAGAATCCTGCACGACTCCATGTGTAAGACAGCCTAGAACTGGCTAACTAATCTAAGGTGAAAAATAAACTAGAAATGGATCAAAGACCTAACTATAAAAGGTAAGACTGTAAAAGTCTCGGAAAAAAATACGAGTGTCAATCTCTGCAGTCTCAGATTAGGGAAAGCCTTTTGTTACATGGTATGAAAAGCATAAAGAACAAAAGGAACATGGAAACTTCCAGAAACATCAAGAGAGTGAAAAGACAAGCCCAAGAGTGGGAAGAAGTCTGTGCCGACCAGTGTCTCATAAATGGTGTGCATGCAGAATAGATCCAGAAGTCTTCCAACTCTGCAGTGAAAGAATGACCCCACTGGGCCTAAAGGACAAAGGATCTGAAGAGGCGTTGCTCTGAGGAAGACATGGAAGGGGCAGGCACAAGTGAGGACAAGCAGCGTCATCAGCCATCAGGAAAACGGGGATCAAGCCACACTCAGACACCACCCCATACCTGCTAGCATGGCAATCAGGACGCAGACCGACTGCAACAAGGGCTGCCAAGGACGAGCAGAGCCCGGAACCCTCACGTACTAAAGGGAATATAAGGCAGCCAAGCGTGCAGGTGCTTCGGGCAATGGCCTGGCAGATCCTCAGCATCTAAACACAGAGCGAACGTGGAATACATAAGAGAGGGGGACACCGTATGTCCCCACAAAAATGTGCACATGACGCTCATCACAGCATTGTTCGTAATAGCCAAAAACTGGAAACAACTCACATGGCCATCAGCTGACGGACAGCGACATAAAATGTGGCCAATCCATACGATGGAGTATTATCCGGCAATAAAATGGGAGGAAGTACTGGTACGCACAACACCCATGAACCTTGTCAACATGACACCGTGCGAAAGAAGCCGGGTGCACAAGGCCATGTATTGTATGATTCCCTTATAGGAAACATCCAGAACTGGCAAATCTCTAGAGACAAAAAGATTAGCCGTTGCCTAAGGCCAGGGAGGACGACTGAGGCGGCAGGAGTGTGAGGGGAATGGGGAATAGCTACTAATGGGTACAGATTTTTTTTTTAGTTGATGAAAATGTTCTAAAATTGATTGTGGCAGTTTCACAATTCTATGAGTACTAAAAACCACTAAATACACTTTAAACAGGTGAATTTTATAGTTCAGGAAATCTGTTAAAATAAATGAACTGGTTCCTTTTGGAGAAAACAGGACAGAAGAAATAGAGAGGAGATGACAGTTCTCTGAGCACAGCTTTTTGAATAGTTTTAACTTTTGGAATCATGACATTTTACATATTCAAATAATAAAATTATCAAGAAGTGGGGGAAATGCTACAACAGAATTCCAAAAAAGGAACCCAACTGTCTTTCAAATTATTAGCCATCATCAGAAGGAGAGTTGGGAAAGAACAAATTTAAGTAATTTTTGAAGACAGCACTTTGACCACATACCCTCAGACTAAAGAAAAACGCTGCAAACAGGTCTGGAACTCTCAGTGGGTTTGTTTTCTGTGGTCCTGTGGGTGGAGCTGTTCCAAACCTGCTCTGTGCTGTGGTGTGTTTGAGTCACACGTGATGTTGCCTTGGCTGCTGTGAGCTGCAGTCATCACCATGCAATCCGGGATGTGCAGGAGTGGGGCCGGCAAGGAAGTGCCGTGGCGCTGGTTGCAGTGGAGGTAGAAGGCTCTGGAGGTTCTGATGCCCACGAACAACGAGCACATCTCACACACATCTTGACTTCTAAATCCCATTCCTCACTAAGAAGAACCAGAATCCTTGGAGCAAGGGCTGGATCCAGCGGCATGGCAGAGAAAGTGCATCCTGCTGCATAGAAAATAAGGACTCAAAACAAGGATTGGTTCAAAGAAGGATGCTGGAACCGCCTGGACAGACCCCCATGGCAAACCTGGAACAACGTGGGCAGCAACAACTATCAGAACAACAATCAACTGTAACCCACTATAAACAGAATAACGTTACCAAAGAATCCGTGAACCCACGGTGATAATCAACACTGGGAAGAAAGTGGCCCTTCTTTATAGAATGCCGTAAGAAGTGATGGAGTTGGAAAATTAGCGTATTGAACCATTGCCGAAAAGGTTGACCCAACTGAGTGCAAACGTGACTTGGTGCCAGTGAGGCCAGCCTGGGGCAGGTGGCAGCTTTGTGGACAGACAGGGCATGCTCAGCCTCAGCAGGTCACCCACAATACACCCAAGGACGTGGAAAATCAGTGACTATTCAGAGGAGGAACCACCTTATCAAGGACCAAAATTAACATTGCCAATAAGGACAAACTGACAGATGCCTCTGCGTTTGATGTCCCAAGGACATTGTTTAGAGAGCACTCCAGCCAGAAATACATAACTTGAATTCAATCCTGACAAAATATTAGACCAAACCCAATTGAGGGGCATTCTTTAATACAACTGGCTGGTATTATTCAAAAATATCACTGCCATTAAAGAGAAAGACAGGCTGAAGAACTGCAGCAGATTAAAGAATAAAGTGATGTGATTACTAAGTAGAGCATGTGATCTGGCACTCCGTCCTGGATGAAGAAAAAAAGGATAGAAAAGAAACCGTCAAAGTTAGAATGTAACTGCAGATGAGACAGAGAGTACTGACTCCACATTACATTCCTGAATTGATAGCATGTGCGGTTACATGAGAATATCCTTATTCTTAGGAAATAAACACTAAAGGTTCTTTTGTTTGTTTTTGTTTTCTGGTTTCCATTTGTATTTCTGTTTTTGTTTTTGTTTTTGAGACACAGTCTCACTCTGTTGCCCAAGCTGGAGTGCAGTTGCATGATCTCAGCTCACTGCAACTTCTGCCTTCAGGGTTCAAGTGATTCTCTTGCCTCAGCCTCCTAAGAAGCTGGGATTACAGGTGCGCGCCACCATGCCCGGCTAATTTTTGTATTTTTAGTAGAGACGGGATTTCACCATCTTGGCCAGGCTGGTCTCCAACTCCCGACCTCAAGTGATCCACCTGCCTCGGCCTCCCAAAGTGGTGGGATTACAGGCGTGAGCCACTGCGCCTGGCCAATAAACACTAACGTATTAAGGGGTAAGGGATATGAAGTGAAAAAGAAAGAGGCAAGGAGAGACCTAGGGAAAGGGAAAATAGACTGCTATGACGAATGCGGCGAAAAAGTTAACAAAGGATAAATATGGATAAAGAGTATATGGAAGGTTTGTTTTGTTCTTTTTTTCCCCTTAAATTTCTGTGAGTTTTAAATTAGTTCAAAACAAGAAGCTAAAAACAAAAATAAAATGGAACAGAGTAACTTCCTTTAAACAACGCAGCCTCCTTTTGAAGCTGCGGCATCTGAGACACAGGTGACGTCAGGGTCCCCCATTCTGTCTCCCTCCCAGCCAAGATGATTTTGAAAAAGTCGACAGTTGTAAACCCCTGGTGTGTTCTACAGGGGGTTTCTAATCATTCACGTGGTTAACATGGTTCGCAGGTTAACACTCTTCATTCTGTGTGTTTAGGAACCTCCACGAGACAAGGTGGGTTGTTTCCTTCACTGGTGCCGTCAGGCCGGTTTTCTCACATGATGGGACCCCAGGCTGGTGGCCCAGGGCTATGCCATCCATTCCTTCCCATGCTGGAGTGTGGATGTGGATCCTCATGGCTGCTCCTCGTGGTAGCAATGGCACGTGCCCCTCTAGGGACGGGACTGCATTTCACGCCAAAAGAGGTAGGAAGGCATGGGAAGGTGTCCTCGATCCGGGCTTGCCTTCACTTGCAAAGGAAAACACACTCAGCCGCTAGCCCTCCCCTTCTCGGTGGCCAGACTGTGCTGCGTGCACACCAAGGGCCAGAACACGGGCACCAGCTGGCAGAGGACGGGCTGGCGCGGGACCCACGCTGGCAGAACGCAATTCCAGTCCTGCAACCAGCTCCAAATTCAATGTTAAAAGCCATGTTTAGCAAATGAGATTTTCCCTGAGCTTTATTTTTTTAAGGGCTGCATGCTTTCTATTTGAGATAATCTGAAATTACAGAAAATGCACAATGGGAATATCGCATGGCGGGCTCGACCTTGCTAAACTTTGGCTGTCGGCAAAAAACTACTCTCTGGCTCGAACGCTCTGTGCTCTGCGATTGTTTTGTGTGGAAACAAAATCTCTGGGGTTGACTAGATAGGCTTGGAAATTCCTTGTAACGAATGAAACTGCGACTAAAATGCACTGTGTTCCAATTGGGACTTTGCATTTCACATATTATTTTTGAAAAACCACACAGAAAACGTTGCAAAAATTACCAGGACTATAAAAGTTTTGTATGTAGCCTGGGCATGGTGGCTCACGCCTGTAATCCCAGCACTTTGGGGGGCCGGTATGAGAGGACTGCAGAGGAGTTTGAGACCAGCCTGAGACAGACAGCAAGACCCCGTCTCTACACAAAAATTTCAAAATTAGCTAGGCATGGTGACACACACCTGTGATCCCAGCTACTTTGGAGGCTGAGGCAAGAGGATCATTTCTGCTCAAGAGTTTGAGGACAGTGAGCCATGATCACCCCAGTGCACTCCACGCCTGGCCAACAAGCAAGACCCTGTCTTGAACTTTTTAAAAGATGTTTTCTACGTAAAGAAACTTTTCAGATTGAGAACTGATATTTAATAACTTTCTGTAATAATAGAGGGTTTGAACTTCGGTTTAATTTCTGAAATCTTTCTATGGGTTTCAGGTTGCAGGTATGGAACCCTGCAGGGACGGGATCTACAGGGCTTCAGGCGGGCGGGAGTGCTAACTGAGGCTGCCTAGTGTGAAGCAGCGCAACGGTGGAAGGAAAATACCTGCAGTGAGAAAAGAAATGAATTCACACCATGGGCCTGCAGATGCGGAAAAGAGGTGTCACTGAGGCCAGGCGCCTGCGCTCTGGGGTTCCTGGCCGGGTTCCCAGAAGGAAGGGTGTGGTTTCTTTTTCCTCTTGATGGCTGGCTCCCCGACCCTGGATACCTCAGAGTCAATTCCAGACATTTGGGGTTGAGTCATCAGAGGAAAGAAAATAGAGATGTCTGAATTTTTCACATCACTGTATTTTAAACATGATTAGTAAGTATATTTCTGTTACTAAAATAGGAAATGAATTTTACTAATAGTACATTTTAGTTACTGAAAAGGGGAAAAGTTACTCAAAAATATAAATATTGAATTAATAAACTCTTGCATTAGAAGAAAATCGGAAGAAGTTAGCAAAGACAGAGGTGGACTGCAAGCGTTGACATGTGTTCATGAACGTCTAGGTGCGGTTTATTCTGATTTACTCTGCGGTGAGCTGAAATCAGGACGGCAGGGCCGGTGATGCCTCTGTGACCAGGCTGGATGGGCTCCCAGGTGCCCACCCTGCCGTCTCCTGCAGCCACTCCTCCAGGGCAGGCCTCCTGTTCTGGCAGCCCGGCTGTCAGCGTGTCACACAAAATCACGTGTGCTGCGTTCTGCAGAGAGCAAAGCCAGCTGTGAGCACAAGGCAGGCAGGCTGGCTCTCGCAGACCCCGTGATGGAGCCCCTGCGGCCTGGGCATGCTCTGATCACAGAGGTGGCAGCTTCTGGCAGTCCCCCGACCTGTCATTCCTGTCCCACGACTTCAGGGGAGGGGCAGCTCCTGGGAGCTCCCCCGCCAGGTGACACCTGGGACTCTGCCCTCTCCTTCCTGGGCTGCTGTGTGAGTTGGGCGGGGGTCTGGAGACCCGGAGCGCTGCCCCAACACCCCTGCCTGTGTTCCTGTTGTGACGTGGATGCATCTTTACTGCTGAAGCCGCAGCAGGGGTGTGGGGCACCTGTGCATCTGACCGGTATCCATCTAACCCCAACCTGCCTGGGCCACCGTGGGATAGAGCACGAAGCAGAGCCCCAGACGCACACCTGATGCACCTCGTGGCCGAGCCGCCAGCCCAGCGAGCGGGAGGCCTTTGCAGTTCAGCTGCGTGAGGGCAGAACGACGGGGCCCCTGCACTTCTGTCTGCGTGAGCACATGCGCTCAGAACAAGAAGGCTTCTGACCTGGTCAAACACTTCACACACACTTAATGGAGGAAGTTTTGGCGTGCTATCAAATGCTTTGTCACACGCACACATCTCCGTCCCAGCATGAAGAAAAGGCAGCTGACCCTGGTAGACCCCACCCAGGCTGGTCTCCACCGGAGGCCCGATCATTTCCCCTTCTGGCCATGCAGTTTCCAGTGTCCACAGTTCTCTACTGAGGACGTCACCTCCGGCTGCTGGGCTTGCCAGGCACCCTGTGCGAGGGTGAAACTGGCTGCCCGGCCTCTCGGCCCTGCCCTTATCATGGTAACTGTGCCCTTCAACAGACGTCCCTGCATCAGCCCTTGGGTCTGTCCCCTGTGGGGCCCTGCCTGGCAGCCCCCGGGTACTACTGGTTCATCCACTCCCCACTGCCCAGCCGCCATCCCGTGCCAGGCACTCGGGGCTTAGAAAAATCAGAAAACAAAACACACGGAAGCCTGGCCTCGTGGAGCTCACAGAATTCTGACGGGAGAATCACATTCAATGGGTGCTGTTGTGTGACTGTGTCCCCCTCCAGAATTCACATGACATTGTCATTGTCATTGCGGTGATATTAAGAGGCAGGGCCCCTACTCTTTCATGCCTCATAAAAAGGCAGCAGGGGAACTAGCTGAGGCCTCTTGACCTTGAGTCCCCTCCACCATGTGAGGACACAGTGTCCCCAGTGTCCCCAGCAGATACTAACCTGCCCACACCTCCACCTCCCAGGTTCAAGCAATTCTCCTGCCTTAGCCTCCCAAGTAGCTGGGACTACAGGCATGCGCCACCACTCCCGGCTAATTTTTTTTTTTTCTTTTAGTAGAGATGGGGGTTTCACCATGATGGCCAGGCTGATCTCAAACTCCTGACCTCATGATCCACCCACCTCGGCCTCCCAAAGTGCTCGGATTACAGGAGTGAGCCACCATGTCTGGCCTGAATGTCTGTTCTTTATAAACTACCCAGTCTTGGGTGTTTCGTTAGAGTGGCCCCACTGCCTGAAACACGACTTTCTGTGCTAAATGCCATGTTGAAGAGCCCAGCTCCGGCACTGGAGGCTGTGCCCGGAGGCAGGCATGGCCACTCACCAGCTGCATCACCTTGGACACATCCCCCACCTCTCTTGAGCCCTGACGCTCCTCTGCTGTGAAGTGGATTCAGCAGCGCCTATTTCAAGTTGTCAGTGCGAAGAAAACGGGAAATATGTCCCTTAAGCACAATACCTGGCAAAAAAACTCACACCGAACAGCCACCATGACAACTCCAGCATCACCCAAGGATCCTGGACACCGAGACAAGCAGCCGTGCGGCCCGGCCCCTGCGTCATGGCAAGGAGCCTGCACCAGTCCTTGGCTCTTCAGTCATCCACTAAGAAACAAAGAAAACATGGGTGTGCAGAGTATTTCACCCCCCGACAGAAAAAGCGCAGGATGAGTGATGACAGCGAAGCCACGCTGGAGAGCCACATCCCGGCTAAGGGCGGGGCCATTTCCATCTGGGTCACCTGCCATCAGGTAGAGTTAAGGCCAATATTGCCCAGTCTTCCCAGTTTTCAAGCAATTCTAGAATTCCTGACTGTTATGTGAACTCGCCCTGTGTAACACTTGCTGTAACTCGAGAGGCACACAGCACACACGTGTGGATGGATGCTGGCCAGTATGGGCCGCGGAGTGGGCCAGGCCAGGCTCATGCCAACCTGGCAGCTCATGAATGTTGCTTGCACCACACTCTACTATGGATACCTCCAGTCCCACTGCTGGTCGGGGGAGACTGAGGCCAGGAAGGCCATGGGAAAGTGCTGTGCGATCTGGAAGGGGTCCGGATGGTAACAATTCACGAAGCCTTTTCCACCCCCAAACCCTCAACCCCAGGCTCTGCACTGAGGGGTCCCTGGTACAATCTGTGTGTGACACTGGACAGAGCAGGTGAGCCTGTGCTTCTCTAAGGCGCCTCCATCTCTGCACCCGAACAACATGTGTATAACGATACAGGAGGCTGTAACGCGTGGACCTCTGCAAGATCAAAGTCCTAGTGAGGGTGAGATACAAATGAGGCTACACACGTCAAACTCCAAACTGAAATCTGAACACATGAAGGTTGGTCATTATATTTTGTATCTCCAGGATAAAACATTCACGGCAATATGAATAGGTTATTTTGACATCATTTGGGTTCTGTAAACATCAGTGACTTTATTATGCCTCTGCCTGGCTGAAAAACACTGGCTCCTGCTTACTGCACAAGGGCACGGATGCAGAGGGCACTGCCTGCCAAAGTGCTGGGATTCCAGTTAAAAGTCTCAGCAGGGACACCATTTGCTGGATGAGGTTAAGATTAAAATATCTTCATAAAATGTGATAAATAGGTTACCATACACCTGGATCGATAAAGCATCAGCAATCAAAAGACACTGCTCCAGGCCAGGCGCGGTGGCTCCCACCTGTAGCCCCAGCACTTTGGGAGGCCAAGGTGGGTGGATCACTTGAGGTCAGGAGTTGGACACCAGCCTGGCCAACATGGTGAAACCCCGTCTCTACTAAAAATACAAAAAATTAGCCAGGCATGGTGGCACATACCTATAATCTCAGCTACTCGGAAGGCTGAGGTGGCAGAATCACTGGAAATCAGGAGGTGGAGGTTGTAGTGAGCCGAAATCGCACCACTGCATGCCAGCCTGAGAGCCAGAGCGAGACTCCGTCTCAAAACAAACAAAAAACACCACAGTTCCGAGTTCCACAATACACGAGGAACGTAAGTCACACACAATTCTCATGAGCAGCCGATGTTTCTGTATATACATTTCAAAGGTGCTTTTGATAAATAATAAATTTTGAATTTTAATTGCACATTTAAAACAAAAACAAAGCCACACAATTCTGTATGTCTGTCAACAAAATTGCTCAACTGGTATATAAATTCTACCTGGGCATAAAACAGTCACGCACCTTGGGACTTGTGGTCAGGCGCTCATCACCAGGGGCTGCGGCAGGACCATTCAAGGGACCCCAGGGCCCTGCAGCTGAGCATCTAAGGGGTCCAGGTCCACCATGCAGCTCAGGGGGAAAATGACATCACTACTTTCCTTGAAAGCTAGCGAGAAACACCGATCACAAAACTAGGGTGTGGACTGGGTGCCTGCAGGTAACTCCGTCAATGAAAATAACTCTAAAACACAGACAACCTGATTATTAAATATCTATCTCATTTTGTCAAATGAGCAATATAGTATGAATAGTGAATTCTCATTTTAAAACAGGTTCCATGATTAAAAAAAAAAAACTTGCAAGATTTCATCTCAACCACTTCGCACGCTGGTTGGTGGCAGAGAAACTCCAAGGCGTCTCTGTTGCTACAGGAGTCACTACCCCCTCAAAGATGTCTTTGTACCATTTGCCACCAGATGGCACTGCCAGACAGCTAGGTTTAGAATTTTATTTTTATTTTTATTTTTTTTGTGAGAGAGTCTTGCTCTGTTGCCCAGGCTAACGTGCAATGGCTCGATCTCAGCTCACTGCAATCTCCGCCTCCTGGGTTCAAGCGATTCTCTTCCTCAGCCTCCTGAGTAGCTGGGATTATAGGCACGCACCACCACACCCAGCTAATTTTTAGTAGAGACAGGGTTTATTCATGTTGGTCAGGCTGGCCTCAAGTGATCCACCTGCCTCAGCCTCCCAAAGTGCTGGGATTACTTTGGGTGTGAGCCACTGTGCCCAGCCTAGAATTTCATACGATAGGACACTTTAACAAGGAACAAGTCATATTATTTTCTATTTTAGCCCAATTCTCTCCAGCTGAAAAGCATGTGACTTCTGAATAAGACACACAGCATGTGAGTGTGTAGCTGGAAAGAATCAACGCTGACCCACCCCCCAGCGGGAGGCACTTCATGAGGAAGCCATTTCCAGCATTCAGACAAGGCCACCCCCTCCTCAACAGGTGTGATGCCTGGATGCCACGGTCTCCTCTCCTAAATGCCTGACATGGTCCAGAGGCTCAACTTACAGAACCAGTCAGAACAGTCGCAAAATTATAATTTCTTAAAAAGACTTTGTAGCTACTTCAAAATTAATGCTAATGAGAAATAAAGTTAGTATTTCCCTTAGAACGAAACGAAAAACATTCACTGCCTCATTAATTCAAAAGCCACTATTCACGGAACTTCCCAGAATCCATGTGCCGACCCGCTGGGGCCTGGGAGCCCCGGCTAGAGCAGCTACGGCCTCTCTTCCGCAGCAGCTGCCCGTTGCCTTCCGGCCTGCTCTTGGCTTCTGGCTGTGCAAAGTTCCAGTCCACCGGCTTGAGAAGCTGCTGAGTCTTCTTATGGGTCCAGTATGGATTAATGATTAGTGTAAGCAGAGCCAGTCCAACAATGTAGACTGCCAAATGAGGCAGACACAGGCTGCTGACCAGGCCACCCCAGTGCCAGAACACACCCACCACATGTGGTAGGTCAGGACCATGCGGCAGTGAAACATGTGAATCATCAGCCACTGGTTGAGCTTCCAAAACAGAGAATCGGACCAGCCCGCCTGCACGGAGACAAAACAAATGCACAGATCAATACAAAACTGCCAAAATCCATTCTTCACATCACAAAAAGGTATTTGCTGCCTTACTTACCAAACAAAACAAATTCATTTCAAAGCAACAGAATTGCCTCCCCAGAGCTCTGCTCTCACTGGGGCTTCATCCTGTGAGACCACCGGCTCCACGCGAGCACAGGCCTGCAGGGCTGACCCTCACCTGCTCATGCTGTTCTCCTGTTCCGCTCGCTCTTCGACTTCTGCTCCGTAAAGCTATGATAAATTCAACCTTTCTTTCGGTCTCTCTTCAATCTTTGTTTTATCTTGAATTTGCATATATTAGGTAAATAAGCAGTACTTATTTATTAGCAAAACCAGACATAGGTACATCAAGCTCCTGTACCTAGACCCTGGGGAGAAAAATCTCTTAGAAGAGGTAGGTTTAGGATAAAGAATGTTTCCTGGTTTGTTTAGTCCTTTAACAAAGGCCAAAATGAGCTTGCCTTAAAATATGCTAAATTTGCAGTAAAACTAGTTTCCAGCAGTCCTAGCTAAAACAAAGAAGGGAACTTGAGGATGACATGCATCAGACCACGGATACCTAGGGGGGGACCTGGTGGGGAGGCCTCGTCAGCACCAGGACAGTCCAGAACATGCCCAGAAGGAAACTCATGCCCAGAAGACAGTCGTTAGGGACGAGGGGCAATGGAATGCAGGGACCACTCTGAGATCAGACCAGGAAAGAGGTGGGCTGCCACATCCAGGCAGAGACCACGTGGTGTTCTCAGGAAAGGGGCGGACTTTACTGGAGCCACATCTGTGACACTTTGAAGAGGACCTGGCATTACCAACTTCTAAGGGTCACTAAATCAAAAGAAAGGAAGTCTACTCACAAGTTACAAAAGTATGTTCACACAGTTCACACACACACACACACACACACACACACCCCAATAGAATCAATGACTTCAGAGGTCGCCTTACAAATGTATCGGAAAGAAAAACAAGGATTTTGTTGTTTGAAATACTGAATTTGTCTGAAAACAACTTCATAAAAAAATTTGAATTGTCTCCCACTGTTAGATCAGACACACCCATACCCTTTTCTTCCACCAGCAGTGATGACCTTATCTGTATGTAATA
Source organism: Ateles fusciceps (assembly GCA_036589455.1). Taxonomy (NCBI): domain Eukaryota; kingdom Metazoa; phylum Chordata; class Mammalia; order Primates; family Atelidae; genus Ateles; species Ateles fusciceps. The sequence continues at coordinate 1,196,155 of JAZHEH010001829.1, forward strand.
CTTGTTATTCGCTGGATGTGTGTCTCAAAATTCGTATGATGATACCCTAACTCCCAATGTCATGGTACCCAGAGGTGGGGTCTTTGGGAATTGATGAGGGTGGGATGAGGTCATGAGGGTAGGGCCCCAGGATGGGATCAGTGTCATAAGAAGAGGAAGAGACCAGAGCCTTCCTTCCCCTCCTCCATGTGAGGACTTGCAGTCTCCAGAACTGTGAGAAAGGAATTCCTGCTGTTCAAGCTGCCTGGGCTACGGCAGTTTGCTGTGGCAGCCTGAGCTAAGACAGTACAGCTCCTCCCCAGCAAAATATTCTAACTTGGGCCAGGTACGGTGGCTTATGTCTATAATCCCAGCAGTTTGGGAGACCGAAGCGGGTAGTTCACTTGAGGTCAGAAGTTTGAGACCAGCCTGGCCAACACAGCAAAACCCCATTTCTAATAAATATACAAAAAGAATTAGCCAGGTGTGGTGGCACACCATGTAATCCCAGCTACCTGGGAGGCTGAGTAATGAGAATCATTTGATCCCGGAAGGCAGAGTTTGCAGGGAGCTGAGATGGCACCACTGCACTCTAGGCTGGAGAAAAAGCGAGACTCTAGCTCAAAAAAAAAAAAAAAAAAAAGAAAAATTCTAACATGTTTTTCTGGTATTTTAAATATTTAAAGCTCCAGGTATATTAGCTCTTATAGACAGTCCCCTACTCACAACGGTTTGACTTACAATTGTTTGACTTTCTGACGGTGCAGAGGTGGTACACATTCAGTAGAAACCATACTTCAAGAACCACATAACCATTGTTTGGACTTTCAGTCTAGCACTCACAGAACTACATGAGATGTTCCACATTTTGTTGTAAAAACGGCTTGTGCTGTATGATTTTGCCCAGCCTTAGGCTGATGCAAGTCTTCTGGGCATGTTTACGGCAGGCCAGGCTTTACCATGATGTTCAGTAGGCTGCTTGTATTAAACACATTTCTGACATAGTATTTTTAACTCATGATGGGCTTATTGGGCTGTAATCCCATCCTCAGTCAAAGAGCATCGAAATCTGGACAGAAAAAAATCAACGTGAGGAAAATTAGACAAGAAAGGCCAGTGGAACAGAGAAGTGCAGCGTGGCTTACATAACTGTCACCGGAGCCTTTCCCAGGTCTCAGAGGGGACCTCAGGGCTCCCACGTGTGCATCACAGCACCCTCATGCACACACACGAATTCAGAGACCGCCAGCGCAGCTTTCCACAAACATGCCAAGCGCTCAGTTCACCCCAACTCCAGGTGCAAACGAAACACTCCCACCTGTGACTGGGGCCACCTCAAGGTGGGTCGGGACCACACACTTCCCCGCACGCTCGGCCTCGCCGAGGCACAATGACCACTCAGGAAGAAGAACAGAGGAAGCACGAGTCCCAAACAAGCCTGGAGCCTCCAAACTGAAAGGACAGGGGAGAAACTCACGCAGCCCAGAAGAACCCATGGTTGTCAGTTCTGGATGGTTAAGTGACATAGATTGAAATGAAATGTGAAGAGTTAATACTATTATTTCTTACTTGTGAAATTTATTTAGAGTTAGGCTACAAGTTCTTGAAGTTCTTGATGTATCTAAAGCAAAAGTCATGAATGCAGCTGGTTCTCAGCCTCTGGGGCGACTGCAGATCCTGGTTTGCCTGGGGCAGTCCCTGACATCCTTGTCTGGGTGGTAAACAGGGTAGTCACTCTGATAACTGGCCACACCCGCCAGTTCCAAAAGTGGTGAAGAACAATGCTGGACTTTGGCACAGGCAAGTTTTCAATCTCACAGCTCCTGCAGACCCACAGTGGCAGCACCAGGTGGGCCCACACCCAGGTGAGGCCGACAACTGCACCCACAGCAGTACCAGAGCTCAGCGCCTTTGTTTCGGCCAACGCACAGTGTATAGGTGGTGGTCCCACATGAGCTTATAACGGAGCTGAACAATTCCTATCATTTACTATACTATACTTTTTATCACTGTTTTAGAGTGTACTCCTTCTCTGATGAAAATAAAGTTCACTATAAACAGCCCCAGGCAGGTCTTTCAGGAGGGTCCAGAAGGCACAGTCATCGCAGGAGGTGGTAGCCCCCGTGTCTGTTACTGCCCCTGAAGTCTCTCCAGCGGGACAGGATGTGGACTGGAAGACAGTGATGCGGATGATCCTGCCCCCGTGCAGGGCTAGGCGAACGGGTATTTGAGTCTTAGAGTTCAACAATTTAAAAAATGTTCTAAAAATTAAGAAAAGCTTACGGAATAAAGGTATAAAGAAAATATATATACGATGTATTTGTGTTTCAAGCTGAGTGTTATTACAAGAGTGGAAAAGTTTAAAAAAATTAAAATTTATAAAATAAAAAAGTTACAGTAAGTTAAGGTTAATTTTTGATTAAAGAAAGAAATGTTTAAAATAAATTCACCTGTAATCCCAGCACTTTGGGAGGCCGAGGTGGGCGGATCACGAGGTGAAGAGATAGAGACCATCCTGGCCAACATGGTGAAACCCCACCTCTACTAAAAATACAAAAATTAGCTGGGCGTGGTCATGTGCGCCTGTGGTCCCAGCCTCTCGGGAGGCTGAGGCAGAAGAATCGCTTGAATCCAGGAGGCGGAGGTTGCAGTGAGCCGAGATTGTGCCACTGCACTCCAGCCTGGTTACAGAGCAAGACTCCTTCTCAAAAAAAAAATAAATAAATAAAAATTAATTAATTAATTAATTCAGCATAGCTTAAGTACACAGCGTTCATAAAGCATACAGGAGTGTACGGTGATGTTCTAGGCCCTCACACTCACCACTCCTTCTGACTGTCCCAGAGCAGCTTCCAGTCCTGCAAGCTCCATTCCCAGTTAATGGCCTGCACAGGTGCACCATTTTTCATCTTTAACACGGCATTTTTACTATACCTTCCTATGTTTAGATGTTTAGATACACAAATATTTACAGTTGTGTTACACTTGCCTACGGTATTGCGTTGAGCCATGTGCTGCGCATGCGTGCAGCCTGGGCGCAATGGGCTCTGGCGCATAGAGCCAAGGCATGGAGCAGCTTCGGCATGTGGAATGGCACTCCAGGATGGTTGCACCGTGACGAAATAGCCTAAGGACACTTTTCTCAGAACACACCCCGTTATTGAAGACTGTACACGGAACAGAATCACACGCCGCGTCCTCTTTTGGGTCTGGCTAATGTCTCTCACTATGGCCGTGTAAACCATGCCGATTGTTCCCCACCCCCTCTGCTGTGTGGACAAACCCAGCTCACGAGCCCTTTCCACTGATGATGGGACTTCAGCAGGATTCAGTATGAGGCCAAATGAACAGTGTGGCTAAGACAATCCCAGTACCTGTTTGAGTGCTGGGCACAGACCTATGCATGGAGCTGCAAGGACACCGGAAGTCTCCCACACTGTTCCCCTTGCTAGTTATCAAACTGAAGACACTCAAGCATTTACCAAGTGAACAAAAGGCTGAGAAAAACCAGAAGACAGACAATGCTCCTCTGCCACATAGTGGACCACAGCATGGCTACACAACGTGTGCCCCTCACAGAGTCCATATTCTAGAACCTTCTGTCATCACATGTATGTGTGTGCACTGGAATAGGACCACATATACATCTGCCCCTCACAGATTTCACCTTTCAGAACCTTCTGCCATCACATGTATGTATACTGGAGCAGGGCTACGTGCATATCCAACCCCCACAGATTTCACCTTCCAGAAACTTCTGTCATCACGTGTGTGTGTACTGGACCAGGGCTACATGCACATCAGCCCCTCAGAGTTTACCTTCCAGAACTTTCTGCTATCACGTGTGTGTGTACTGGGGCAGAGCCACACACATCTGCCCCTCATAGATTTCACCTTCCAGAACCTTCTGTCATCACATGTATATATACTGGAGCAGGGCCACATGCATATCCAACCTTCACAGATTTCACCTTCTAGAAACTTCTGTCATCACATGCGTGTACTTCTGTCATCACATGTGACCCTGGCAGGGTCACATCCACATCAGCTTCCCACAGAGTTCACCTTCTAGAACCTTCTGTCATTATGTATGTGTACTGGAGCCAGGCCACATGGATATCCAACCCTCACAAATTTTTACCTTCCAGAACCTCTGTCATCACGTGTGTACTGGAGCATGACCACACACACAGCTGCCCCTCACAGATTCCAGCTTCCAGAATCTTCTGTGTGTATGGAAGCAGCCACACGCAAATATGCCCCTCACAGATTCCAGCTTCCAAAATCTTTTGTCATCATGTGTGTGCTGGAGCACTACTACACAGGTGTGCCCCTCACAGATTCCAGCTTCAATCTTCTATAGTGTGCTGTAACACCACCATCTACATGTGTGCCCCCCCATAGATTCCAGGTTCCAGAATATTCTGTCATGTGTGTGTTGGAGCACCACCACCCAGGTGTGCCCCTCACAGATTCCAGCTTCCAGCTTCCAGAATCTTCTGTCAAGTGTGTGCTGGAGCACTGCCACACGCACATGTGCCTCCCCACAGATTCTCGCTTATAGAAGACTGCGAATCATCTTTGTTATGACCCGGTGCCTGGCACAGGGCCTGGCAGAGTGCTCATTACTACTCATGAGAGCATACAGTATCAACAGGAGTGAAAGAGAGTGTGTCTGAAGAAAAAACACTGAAGAGTCAGTGTTCTGAATGTCAGAATCCTCTGCACTAGCTAGAAGGCCCCACAGAGTGATAAACTACAGAGTACACCCTGCGCCCAGCCCTGGGCTCTTGTGAGCTCAGTCTCCATTTACTAGGCCATTCCCTCACAATTCACAAAAAGCTCTCCTCCACCATTTTCCTCGCTTACTGAAAGTAGTCATCTTGTTTTTGTTCGTTTTTTGAGACAACCGCCCTGCGCTCTGTTGCCCAGCCTGGAGTGCAGTGGTGTGATCTTAGCTCACTGCAACCTTCAACTCCCAGGTTCAAGCGATTCTCCTGCCTCGGCCTCCTGAGTAGCTGGGACTACAGGCATGTACCACCATACCTGGCTAATTTGTTTGTATATTTAGTAGAGACGGGGTTTCACTATGTTGGTCAAACTGGTCTCAACCTCCTGACCTCAAATGATCCGCCGCCTCGGCCTCCCAAAGTGCTGGGATTATAGCCATGAACCTCCACGCCCAGGCTGTTATCTTAAATTCTCAATAGTCACATCAGAATACTATCACTACCTTAAGTTTAGAAAACTCAAAGCCTGAGAACTGAGAGTTCTTTGGTTTTACTAGGGCACTAAAATTTTTGTAGTCAGTCACCAAAGGCTTTGAGAAAAGTAGCAAAATCTATAGGAATAAAATCTGTGACATAACACATGCAAAGCTCTGGAGCCTGGCAGAAACTATCAGCTGTAAAAGAATTTAAATCTATCAGCTTTAAAAGAATGTAAAAGAATTTCAATTAAATATACAGTTGCCCACAGTATCCTTTGGGGGGACTGGTTCCTGGGCTCCCTGCAGATACCCAAATCCATGGATGTTCAAGTCCTTTATATAAAATGGCTTTGTATGTGCATATGACCTAAGCACACTCTCCTTTATACCTTAAATCATCTGTAGATTACTTATAATGCCTAATATAATGTAAATGCTATATAAAGTTGTTACATTGTATTGGTATTTATTTGTGATATTTTTTATTGTATTGTCATTTTAAATTTTTCTCAAATATTTCTGATCCACAGTTGGTTGAATCCATGGACACAGAACTCATAGATACAGAAGGTCAACTGTATACAGATGTATATATATATACACTCACACGTGTATATACAAAATATATAAAAACTGACAGTGGTTTTTGCTTGTTTTTGTGTGTTTTTTTTTTTTTGCTGAGATATGGTCTCACTTGTAATCAGAGCTCACTGGAACCCTGACCTCCCAGGCTCAGGTGATCCTCCCACCTCAGCCTCCCAAGTGGCTGGTACTACAGAGGTGTGCCACTATGCCTAGTTAATTTTTGTAGTTTTTGTAGAGATGAAGTTTTGCCATGTTGCTGGTCTTGAGCTTCTGGGCTCAAGTGATGTGCCTGCCTTGGCCTCCTGAAGTGCTGGGATTACAGGTGTGAGCCACCGCACCTGGCCTGACAGTGTTTTTGTGTCACCTCATTTGTGTTATGGAATAGTGAGTCTGTGGATAAATTATATTTAGATGTTTGAGTCCTACGTAATTCATTTATTAATTCTAAACATTTCAGAACCAAATCCAAGATGGAAATACGAAGAACAAGCCACCGAGCTTGACTTAGACACCCAGTCTAAATTGATGGTGATACATTGTCTTTATATCCTTTAGTTCTGATCAAATTAGACCTTGATGGGGGAGAAATGCTGAATCCTTATGCCCTACTATGCAAGAATCTATCAGCTTTAAAAGAATTTCAATGTTTTAGACACAGAGCTTTCTTACAGCATTTAGCAGTATTTCAACTAGTACAAAATAGAACTATCTAGACGTACTGACCCTGAGCTATATTAATTTAGGTTACAATTTTCTGTTATTGGGGTCTGTTGGCTTTCTGCAGTCGACATGAGCAGGGTTAGGAGTAAATATTTAAATAACCCTTTATTCATTCTACACAAACGGCATCCTAAAACCTTTAGCGAATGTGCAAACTCCAAAATAAAGTCTTGCTCTCTGAGTCTATCCTCCTGGAGGCCAGGCTCCGCCACCACACCTGGGGGAGGAAGGACTGCTGGAGACACCTGTGTCGGCAAGTCCTGCAGGAGGCGCTGTCCCCACACCTGGCTCCAGGAGAAGTTGAGATAAAACCCTTGAGAAATCCAACACTGCTTTCCCCTGAGGACTGGAGGGACAGAAAGACTCATTTCTTTCCTTTTCTTTTATTTTTTTTCTAAAGAACTTGTAATAAAAAAATAAAAATACAAGGTAACTGTTAACCTATTTCTCAAAACACACTAATGATCCCAAGCACACGACCTGATAGGACGTATTAATAGTTTAGTCACTATTTACCACCTTTTTTAGGGCATCGATATGAGTGAGTGCTTGTGCTTTCCTTTTAAGAGCTGTGTTTTCTGCCACAGCCGAGTGAGTCCTGAAGCCCGGTGCTACCAGGTGAGAGGAGCAGGCAGTGCAAAGCGCAGGCCACAGCCTCTTCCTCCAGCACACACCTCGCCACTCCACACTGATCTCACGCCAGAGAAACCTGGGGAAGTCACAGCCCTGCCCTCATCCCCAGAAGCCTAAACTCTTATGGAAATAACATCCACAAAGATGCTGAGGGGGTCTCAGGTCACAGCATCTGTCCTAAAATGACCCCGCACTTGGACCAGCAGCTTCACATTCAGTCATTTGCTCAGCAAGGGAACTCAGTAGCCAGGTCACTGGAGGGGCTCTTTGAAACCATTCATGGTTCCAACCTTCTTCCATGGTAAGGTCTACCCAAATCACACCTGCCCCCAAATGCCTCCTGCCACCACCCAAACCACGCACTCCTGAGGAGGCCTCCAGTATCGCCCTCTGTGGCTCCATCTACTTCCATGGCCACCCTGTGAGGCTCTGCACTGCTGATGACTGTGCCTCACTCACCCTCCTTCACTTGGCCCAACACTGATGTGCCCACCTGCTCCCCCTGCACGGGGTCCCCATCCGGGGGATTTCCTGTCACCCTGCTCACACACCCCATGTGGCGCCAGATGGGGCCAACCTCAGGGGACAGCGGGAACACGAGTTCCTCCTTGAGTTCTCAGGCACCAGCACAGTATCTGCCACCCGGCTGGGGTCCACGGTGTTCACACTACCCAACACCTGGCTGGTGTCTACGGTGGTTACACACCAAAAGTCTGTACTGTTTACACTGCAGTGCACTTTTGATGGACTGATACCATCTACCCACCTAGGCCCAAAGGCAGGAGTGATTTGTTATGCTTATTTTTCCTCTCAAGGCTACCAGTGTCCTGTACACAAGAAATGTACAATAACGTGACCCATTCGTGTGAATGGCTGAACATTTGAAATTTTATATAAAGTATCTTATAAGCAGCGTGATGAGTCATAAAACATAGCAAGAATCTACGTAAAAACAATTTAAAAAAAGAGTTTAACATGAAGAACATTTTGACATTAAAATGACAATCAAGTGAAAAACATTTTTAAAACATGTTCTTCAAAAACAGAAAGAAAGTGCTAGGCAAATAACTATGCTAGGTCCCAGTATTTCTGATCACTAGTAAAACAACCTTATTTAAAAATAAAAAGCAAGCAAGATATGTGTGTACACACATATTACTTCAGTTTTTTAAAAGTATTAAAAGAGGCTGGGTGCGGTAGCTCACGCCTATAATCTCGGCACTTCGGGAGGCTGAGGAGGGCAGATCACAAGGTCAGGAGTTCGAGATCAGCCTGGCCAACACAGTCAAAACCTGTCTCTACTAAAAATACAAAAAAATTAGCCAGGCGTGGTGGTGCTCGCCTGTAGCGCTAGCCACTCGGGAGGCTGAGGCAGGAGAACTTGAACCCTGGAGGCGGAGGTTGCAGTGAGCCGAGACCACGCCATTGCACTCCAGCCAGGATGACAGAGTGAGACTATGTCTTAAAAATAAATAAATAAATAAAAATGTAAAAAAACAAGTACTAAAAAAAAAAGAAAAAAAGTAAGTGCTTGCGGACACTATCTACTGAGTCACAAGATCTATGGAGCTTTCTTTCCTTAAGAAGCAGAAAGCCTAAAAGATTTAAAATTAAGAAAATTGCATTCAACTAAAATGAGTTTATAACTGAATGTGTAGGCTGCAGTGCAGTCTGCTAATGGGTTTATAGCACTGTCCACGAATTCTAACCAGTGATTAAACGTGTGAGGTACGCCATCTTCTGCTGACGTGCGCAAAAGCAGCACACGCACCGCTTACCTTTAAGAGCATCCAGGAAACGCAGGTAAAGGGGGTACTCATCTCCAGGAGCAACGTGGCCATAGCCAGATAGTGGCCAGCCTGGAGATTCGACCGAGCAGCCAAGAAACCCGAGAAAGGCAAACAGATGGTGGACAACCAGAAACAGGTCAAACGTTCGGAAGGCCACATTGGACAGGTGGACTGCGACATTTTCAAAGAAAAGAAGCCCGTTGCCGTTGTGATGTGAAACCAGCACCAGTTCTGCTGCCCCGCGTGCCTTGTCGGCATGAAGCACAGGGTCCCCCAGCAGAGCCCACAGGCCCGCAGCCGTGCTCTGAACACCAAAGACTGCACGCGTGGCCGCCAGGTCCCAGAAGACCTTCTCTCTGGCCACCAAAGAACGGTACGTGGCATTCAGGGAGGACGACAGCTGGTGGCACACCACAAAGACGCCCAGGTAGAAGACAAAGCCAGCGACCACCAGCGTGGAGCGGATCCCCCAGGAGGCATAGTCCAGGTCAAAAATGCTCTCTGATGTGCCCCCGTTGCTTGCAGGATTCATCCTCCTCAGCTGTATTCTGAAGGAGTCCTGGGGCCAACACAGCCCGGGCCCTACACAGTCTGGTCCAAGAAAATGAAGTCAGTGCAGCAATCCCTGAGATTGTCAGGTATCCATCTTCAATCTAAAGAAAAAAAAGATCATTCACGTTATGTTGACTAAACAGAAGCAAGGACACATCACTCCCCCAGGCATGCAAACATTGTAATACAAAACATTTCTTTTAATTCTGTACCTTATTCTTAATGCATTTAAAGGATGCATAAACATGGCAAGGTAACATCCACTCACAGTATAGGAGGAAAGAAAATGAAACTGAAGCTAGAGCGGTCCAGCTGTGAACAGGAGGCAGGAGTGCTGCTGGCAGGAACAGAAGGTCCTATGCTCCTCCTGTGGGTACCCCACGAGCAAGACGCCCACTTTTACAGCAGTCCTGATCAGTCACACAATTCAGACATCACAGGCTAAAACTTACTTAAGTCATTCCACTGGGATACACTTTGTTACAGCACTGAACTTTCAGACCCCAATAAAAGAGCACCATCTTGGTGCTCCGAGGTCTGTGGCAAAGTTATTTATGGACAATACTGGGTTTCACGCAGTCCCCGGGTGTGCCTGGGTTCAAATCCCTGCTCTGCCGTACACTGATCACGGGACCCTCAGACTTTCCCGGGGCTCGGTTCCTCCTATAATAGCGCACGGTGAACGCTGCAGGGGTGATGGATGTCATGACCTGGAGCAGCACCTGGTGCACCACAGGCCTCGTAACGTGTACTCCAGTGTCATGATCACCACCACTCACTGCCACTCAGATGCTGTTATATAAAACGTCCTTAAAAAGAGTGGAGAAAAAAACACATGTCCTGGGGTTCGGTCTGTTAACTTGCAAATGGTCTGAACTGTTCTCAGTATCTCCTCTGAAATGAGTGCCCTGAAGCCGATCTGAGAAGGATGCTCCCAGGCACGCACACTGCTCGACCCACCTTCAGGTAGACCCCATGAACAGCTGAAGGGCTCTAGCCTGCTCAACCCACTGAGAGCCGCTCTGTCCACGTGGCTCCAAATGGTCTTCCCCAGGCTCTGAGAAGTACCTGCTGGATGAAGCCCAGGCCCCACACTGGACTAGAGCATCTTAATGGTCTTCTCCAGCTCTCAAAAAGTCAAGAGGGCAATTCTTCTCAACTCTGAAAAACATCGCCTCCAGGGCCAGTACACAATGATCATGTGACCTAAGGGCCACAGATAGAGTTTATCACAACCTTGTTTCAAAACCTCATTTTCTCCCAGTCACAGTGGCTGCCTCCAGGCAGGGAAAACACTGAACCATATGGGTGTATTTGCCTATTCAAAAACAAGTTCAACCAAAATAAATCAATAACTACCATCAGAGATTACTACAAACAGCTCTACTCACATAAACCAGTAAACCAGGAGGAAATGGATAAATTCCTAGACACCTGTACTCTACCAAGACTAAACCAGGAGGAAGTTGAAACCCTGAATAGACCAATAACAAGGGCTGAAATTGAGGCAGCAATGAGTTGCCTACCAACCAAAAAAAGTCCAGGCCCAGACGGGTTTACAGCCGAATTCTACCAGACGTACAAAGAGGAGCTGGTTCCATTCCTTCTGAAACTGTATCAAACAATATAAAAGGAGGGAATCCTCCCTAACTCATTTTATGAAACCAACATCATCCTGATACCAAAACCAGGCAGAGACTCAACTAAAAGGAAAACTTCAGGCCAATATCCGTGATGAACATTGATGCAAAAATCTTCAATAAAATACTGGCAAACAGATTGCAACAGCACATCAAGAAGCTTATCCATCACGACCAAGTAGGCTTCATCCTGGGGATGCAAGACTGGTTCAATATACGCAAATCCATAAATGTAATCCATCACATAAACGGAACCAAAAACAAAAACCATGATTATCTCAATAGATGCAGAGAAGGCCTTCAACAAAATTCAGCAGCCCTGCATGCTAAAAACTCTCAATAAACTAGGTATTGACGGAATGTATCATAAAATGGTAAAAGCTATATATGACAAACCTACAGCCAATATCATACTGAATAGGCAAAAGCTGGAAGAATTCCCTTTGAAATCAGGCACTAGACAAGGATGTCCTCTCTCGACACCCCTATTTAACATAGTATTGGAAGTTCTAGCCAGAGCAATCAGGCAAGAAAAACAAATAAAGGGTATTCAATTAGGAAAGGAGGGAAGTCAAATTGTCTCTATTTGCAGATGACATGATTGTATATCTAGAAGACCCCATCGTCTCAGCCCAAAATCTTCTCAAACTGATAAGCAACTTCAGCAAAGTCTCAGGATACAAAATCAATGTGCAAAAATCACAAGCATTCCTATACACCAATAACAGACAAACAGAGAGCCAAATCAAGAGCAAACTCCCATTCACAATTGCTACAAAGAGAATAAAATACCTAGGAATACAACTAACAAAGGATGTAAAGGAGCTCTTCAAGGTGAACTACCAACCACTGCTCAACGAAATAAGAGAGGACACAAACAGATGGAGAAACATTCCATGCTCATGTTTAGGAAGAATCAATATCGTGAAAATGGCCATACTGCCCAAAGTAATCTATAGATTCAATGCTATCCCAACAAGCTACCAATGACCTTCTTCACAGAACTAGAAAAAACCACTTTAAACTTCATATGGAATCACAAAAGACCCCGCAGAGCCAAGACAATCCTAAGCAAAAAGAACAAAGCCAGAGGCATCACACTGCTAGACTTCAAACTATACTATAAGGCTACAGTAATCAAAACAGCATGGGACTGGTACCAAAACAGAGACATAGACCAATGCAACAGAACAGAGACCCCAGAAGAAACACCACACATCTACAACCATCTGATCTTTGACAAACCCAGCAAAAACAAGCAATGGGGAAAGGACTCCATGTTTAATAAATGGTGTTGGGAAAACTGGCTAGCAATGTGCAGAAGGCAGAAACTGGACCCCTACCTGTCACCCTACACTAAAATTAACTCCAGATGGATCAAAGATTTAAACATAAAACCTAACACCATAAAAACCCTAGAAGAAAATCTAGGCAAAACCATTCAGGACATAGGCGTAGGCAAGGACTTCATGACCAAAACACCAAAAGCATTGGCAACAAAAGCCAAAATAGACAAATGGGACCTAATCAAACTCCACAGCTTCTACACGGCAAAAGAAACAGTCATTACAGTGAATCGGCAACCAACAGAATGGGAAAAAATTTTTGCAATCTACCCATCTGACAAAGGGCTAATATCCAGAATCTACAAAGAACTAAAACAGATATACAAGAAAAAAACAAACAACTCCATTCAAAAGTGGGCGAAGGATATGAACAGACACTTTTCAAAACAGGGCATATATAAGGCCAACAAACATATGAAAAAATGCTCATCATCACTGGTGATTAGAGAAATGCAAATCAAAACTACATTGAGATACCATCTCATGCCAGTTAGAATGGCGATCATTAAAAAATCTGGAGACAACAGATGCTGGAGAGCATGTGGAGAAATAGGAACACTCTTACACAGTTGGTGGGAGTGTAAATTAGTTCAACCATTGTGGAAGACAGTGTGGGGATTCCTGAAGGATCTAGAAACAGAAATTCCATTTGACCCAGCAATCCCATTACTGGGTATATACCCAAAGAACTATAAATCGTTCTACTGTAAAGACACATGCACATTTATGTTCATTGCAGCCCTGTGTACAATAGCAAAGACCAGGAACCAACCCAAATGCCCATCGATGATAGACTGGATAAAGAAAATGTGGTACATATACACCATGGAATACTCCACAGCCATAAAAAATGATGAGTTCATGTCCTTTGTAGGGACTTGGATGAATCTGGAAACCATCATTCTCAGCAAACTTATACAAGAACAGAAAGCCAAACATCATATGTTCTCACTCATAGGTGGGTGTTGAACTATGAGAACTAGTGGACTCAGGGAGAGGAGCATCACACACTGGGGGCAGTTGTCGGGGGGTAGGGGAGAGACAGCGGGGGGTGGGGAGGGGATAACATGGGGAGAAATGCCAGATATAGTATGCACCTAAAGTAAAATAAATAAATTAAAAAAAAAATCAATAACTTTTCTCTGCAACAATGTTAGAACAGTTCATTCTTTCCCTGTACTTTTATATTTCTGCTATCCACAACCAATCCATTTCCTGTTCTAACTTAAGTTTGAGAAAATTTGGAGATTACATAAAATAGGCTTCAAGTTTATCCCCAACGCACTTACGAGCTATCCTGCCTCCACAATGGGAAACAGTTCAGTTAACACCCCAAAGATGTCATGAGAACTTGTGGTCCTGTTTTTCATGCTATTCTTTGGTTAAGGCCGTGGAACGGCTCCTCAGCAGCAGCAGGGAAGGCCTGAACTCCTTACTGTGATCTACAGGACTCTGCAGAATGTGACCCATCTATTATGCCTTCTCTGGTTCCACTCTCCCCACTCCCTGCCTCTCACTCCATGCCACCACCTTCCAGTCCTGTGAAAACATTACACTCTCCTGCACCTCTGGGCCTGCAGCTGCTGGGCCCTCTACCTGGAAAGGTCTTTACCTCCCCGCAGCTGGCGCCATCTTACCTGTCAGGTCTTTGCATAAAGGCCATTTGCTCCAGATGCCCTCCCAGAGTAGGGGCAGTCCCACAGGCTGGGTTAAGAACCTTTGCTACAAGTTCCTGATGCATCCTCCACATACTCATTTTTGGTACTACAAGTGCTTACTGAATCCTCACCTCTACTGGACAGCAAGCTCTGTGAGGGCACAGACCACACCTGCTTTCCATCACTGCATCTCCTCTGCTGGACGCAGCATCGAGTCCACAGTGGGCCCTCAAGAAACATCATGCTCAAGGGGTCCAGTTTACCTAAGCCTGAAACTATCTGCAAAGCTGCAAACATCAGAGCCTCAAGTTCTCAAAACTGGAAGGGACCTGTAAGGGATTCCAGCCTTTCCTTTCACATGGCAGGAACCCCATGCACACAACGAGGACATAGGAACGGCTACCGACAAAGCCTCAGATCCCACGTCTACCTCCTCACCCAGTGTGCAGGGACCTGTCCGGACATGGCATTTCTGCAGGGAGTGGGGATTCCTGTCACTCACACCCAGCGAACAGATAGCAGAGCTGGGAGCACTGCACTCCCCACACAGCTGGCCCCTCCGCTCTCTGAAAGGGACCCCAGAACTGACTGAACTGTGAGGCAGCAGGACTAGAGCTGGAAGCGTAGGAGGAGGCCTTCATCTGTGGCCATTCAGCAACACTCACCAATTGTTATTCAGGCAAGACGGTCACTGTGACCACACCCCAAGGACACAGAAAGCACTAGCACACTCAAGCTCACACTGAGTGTGAGTCCTGGGACTTAATGCAAATCACAAGGGAGTGCCGTTAACTCCTAACCTGTTGGTTTCATAACAGTCGTACAATCAAAGGCAAAATCGAACCAGTGTTTTTCTGTTTCTCCATTAACACTCCAGCTTTAACACAGGCTGGCTCTGTGCAAATACAAATCTGACGGGGGAAAGACAGCAGTGGCATTCATGTTCCTCCCTAGAGAAACGGCTCCCGTGTCATGCTGCCCCTGGTGCGTGTGTTCAGGGCACACAGGTGTGCTCTCTGATAGATGCTATGATGACGACTTGAGAGGCTGCCATGCCCACGACCAACACCTCGTGGCCCACACCGCTGGTCATGTTATGTCAAGATTCCCATGTACTTACACATCTCCAAACACACCCATGTGAACTTCTACTCAAATCAGGTTTAACATGGTAGTAAGGGGCTGGCAAGAGCGCTCTGGTATTCAGTGTGCAGCAAGGCATCTTCTAACCCCGATGCACTTCACAGGAGCAGATCAGCGTCAAGTGCAGCCAGATGCCGGAGGGGAGACCGCTCACCAGCATTAAAGAAGACCAGGCTGGGCTGGGGGGAGACCGCTCACCAGCATTAAAGAAGACCAGGCTGGGCTGGGGGGAGACCGCTCGCCAGCATTAAAGAAGACCAGGCTGGGCTGGGGGGAGACCGCTCGCCAGCATTAAAGAAGACCAGGCTGGGCTGGGGGGAGACCGCTCGCCAGCATTAAAGAAGACCAGGCTGGGCTGGGGGGAGACCGCTCGCCAGCGTTAAAGAAGACCAGGCTGGGCTGGGGGGAGACCGCTCGCCAGCGTTAAAGAAGACCAGGCTGGGCTGGGGAGAGACCGCTCGCCAGCGTTAAAGAAGACCAGGCTGGGCTGGGGGGAGACCGCTCGCCAGCATTAAAGAAGACCAGGCTGGGCTGGGGAGAGACCGCTCACCAGCATTAAAGAAGACCAGGCTGGGCTGGGGGGAGACCGGTCACCAGCATTAAAGGAAATCAGGATGGGCTGAGGAGACCACTCTCCAGCATTAAAGAAGACCAGGCTGGGCTGGGGGAGACCGGTCACCAGCATTAAAGAAAATCAGGATGGGCTGAGAGGAGACCACTCTCCAGCATTCAAGAAGACCAGGCTGGGCTCGGGAGAGACCTCTCACCAGCATTAAAGAAAAAGCAGGCTGGGTGGAAAGAACGGGTATCAAGCACGGAACAGCAATTCATTAAAGAGTTATCCTGAAAAACACTGTTAAAGGTTAGAATATGGACCCCTCCTAAAACTTCTTGTACTTTTCCACGAGTCAGTCATGAGATCCGGGTTACAGGTCCCATTTTGTCACAGTTGCATCAATGTGCTCTTGGCCAAGACAGCTAACTTCTGTGGGACCTCTGCCTTGAAACGGGAGGGTCCCTCACTCCGGAAGGCTCTGCCTAGAGCAATGACTCAAATCTACCTCAGTGGAAGTGATGAGCCCAAGTGATGCTTCAGGAAGTCTTTGGTTTGGTCAAGGTGGGAGGGGCTCCAGGACATGATAACCAAGGGACCAAGAAGAACAGTTGGCTTAGTGGGTTCTGAACTCGGTTTCACTATTTAGAAGCTAAGAAAACAAGTTTCAGGCTGGGCGCGGTGGCTCATGCCTGTAATCCCAGCACTTTAGGAGGCTGAGGTGGGTGAAACACTTGAGGTCAGGAGTTCAAGAGCAGCCTGACCAACATGGTAAAACTCTATCTATACTAAAAAAACAAAAAGTAGCCGGGCATGGTGGCACACGCCTGTAATCTGAGCTACTCGGGAGGCCGAGGCAGGAGAATCGCTGGATCTCAGGAATCAGGGGGTGCAGTGAGCCGAGATTATGCCACTGCACTCCGGCCCGGGCAACAGAGTGAGATTCCACCTCAAAAACAAAGAAACAAAAAAAAAAGAGAACACGTTTCTTTCTTAACCACCCTGGATCCCAGAGCCTGACGATACGCAAAAGAAACACACAGAGCAGTGGGAAATGAACCACCTACTTCGTGAGCCAGACTTCAACTAGTTTGTGTGATCTTCACCTGAAGAGCGAACAGCTTCCAGCTCTTCAAGCTTTCTAGATGCCTTTTCGGAGAGATTACTGTATCTACAGAAAGAATGGCAGAAGCAGGCGAGCCAGAGCTGAGAGTGGGCAAACCCTCCTGGCAGTCACAGAACAGGTGCCAATCAGGGATGCAGAAACAACAGATCAGAAAGACCAGAACGCTTACCACCCCTTGTAATCCTGTCACAAACCCCCCATTCTGATTCTCTGCGCAAACCTCCTGATTATGTGTGGTCTACACAGCAGTGTGCACAGGAACTTTCTGGGCAAGTTGGTGCTGCTCTGGTCTACCTCGTTACTGCGGATCTCTGAGTTTGGTTAGTGCCAGTCAGCATCCTCCAGCCAGGAGTTCATGAAGGAGGTGAACTCCTCAGCTGTCTCAGTCATGAGGGAAGGCCAGTTCCAGAGCCAGGGTACCAGGATCCAACCCAAGCAGCCAGTCTTCCTGGAGTCCTGCAGAGCTCTGCTGTCCTCTTTTGTGGTGTCAGGGTTGTACTGAGAACAGCCGTGGTTCACCCCAAGTCACAAGGTGGGTACCCACAGAAGTGCGGCTAGGCCTTGTTCCGCCAGGCAGCACAGAAAGGGTATGGGAAGAGCTCAGGTTCTCCTTTTGCTTCTATTTCTGCTCCTTGACCCAACCACAACCCTCTCACTCTTGATGTGCAAAATGGGGCACTGGGGTTCCCACTGCTCCCTTGCTGTGTGCCTTCTTCATGTCACACCTGCCATGAGGCTCAGGCCAGAAGAAGGAATCTTCAAGTGTAATGTACAGCTGGAAGTCACTGTTCCTTCCTGGGGTAAAACTGGAGGCCAAACCTAATGGACCCATCCTGTTCTTTCACTCTGGAAGGCTTACAAGCCCCTCCACACCAGCTCCTTTCCTCTCTGCAGTAGAGGAAATGGAGCCAGAGAAGAAACAACTCCTGGAAGGCCACTATCTCCTGACTCTCTGCACAGCTTCATTTTCTTTGGGGAAAATGTAGATAAAAAGCTAGTTTTATAAGATTCTGTGGTTTCAGCTCTTCTTCTGCACTGGGCCACGCAGTTCTTAAAAATCTGAATGCAAACAAATCAGTAAGAGTGTTAGCGCTGCTGCTTTAGTGTGGCTGGGAGCTGGGCTCAGTGGCCACGGGGAACCCGTGGGCTCTGTCATGCATCTGTGCGCTCTTCTGGTTTACTGCGGGCTAAACTGCTATGATACCGGCATTTTTTTTGTTTGGTTGAGATAATTTATCCAAACTTGGAAGTGAACTCAAAAAGGAGAAAATGGTTGTATGCTTTTTTCTCTGCTAACACAAGTTCAGTGTTTTACAACCCTGACAATCACCTGACTTTCTAGGAGAAATAACAATTTACCACTGATTGTGGCCCACACATTTCACAATCTGCAAAGTTAATTCTCCTTTCCATTAAGAAGAAAAGACAATCCCAAAGTCTGTAGTTTCATTGCACGCAGGATATTTACATCTTATAGCTAATCCAGCAATATTTTCTCAGCATTCCTTTTACCTACTCACTAAGAAAATCCTAGTGGTGTGTATTTGCTTTTGAATTAGCATTCCTATCTTCCTGGATCCTGGATTAATGACTGAAATATAACGTGACAAGAGCTGTTTACATGAGAATTATACTTCTAACATTTTGAAAATTATACATTGATGATTTGTAAAAATATGTTTTCCAAAATCAAAAGAAATACATGTTTAATAACCAAAATTTGGAAGATATGAACAAGCATAAAAATACAACAATAAAAACTTACAGTCCTCTTACATAGCTCCAAGCACTATCACTATTTTTTGGTGCCTGCTGGGTCAACTGTTTATCTAGATATAAACTCTTCCCTTTTTCATAAGAGGGGATAAAAGTGTACAAGCTGCTCCCTGGCCTGCTTCTCTTCTTTTAGCAACAGCTAATCCTCTTCTGCCATATTGCTGCATTATGGCTACCCCGGTGTCCCTCCAGGCTTGCATCCAGTTCCTTGTTATCGTAAGACATTCTGTAGTGAACACCTCTGAGGCCACCTAGAGAACCTGTGCTCTTGTCGTGAAAGCTGGATGCTCACGAAGAACTTCCATAACTACAGCCTAGATGACGGCCAGTCTATTAATGCTGCTTCTGAAAGGCAGGCACAGAACTGCCCCAGCTCAGTAGGGAACTGCGGCCATCTCGTATTCCCTCAGTCACTCACACTTCCTTCACCATTGCTTTCTCCTCTCAAGACCCTCCTGAAAAGTTTTATGTAAATAAAAATCAAAATATGGGAGTGAGATCAGCAGGAACTGGATATTACAGATTTCACACAAAGGGTGAACTCAAACAGGAGTCAGACACAGCCGCCTCGCCCCAATCTTTCAGAAAACAGTCACTTAAAGCAGAACCTACACAAGCTGAGAAGTCCTTGGCTCCCCTTCCCACTGTCCACACCAACCCCAAACCAGAGCAACTGGCAATAGGGCCCAGAGCCCGGGCAGCTCCCATCCCCTGCTGAACTGACCCAGTGCCCGCCCTCATCCTCTACCCCCCCCACGCCTTGGTGACCTGACCCAGCGTCCCTCCCCCCCTCCTACAGGTGCTGACTGACCCAGCGTCCCTCCTCCCTCCTACAGGTGCTGACTGACCCTGCGTCCCTGGTGAGCAGCTCCGTGTCCCCTTCCGCCCCAGCTAATGCGGTGACCAGCGGAGGCCACAACCACGTGACACCTGCTGTCCTTGACAGCAGCTCCGACCGCACCTAAGTGACTCTGCAGGAGCCCTCTCCCAGCCTCAGGCGCACACAGGTGAGCTGACCGTACCTGCCCAGCCGGTATGCGGTGAGCGAGGTCCGGGTGACCACGCCACCTCCGCCTCCGCCTGTCCCCCTCCCTCCGTGCGGCATCCGCGACGCTCAAGGGCTCCAAAGTCAGAGTCGGTGTTAGGAGCCCCCCACGCCCACCGAGCACCCGCGAGGGCAGGGCCCTGGGCTGCGGGGGCTCGAACGCCTCTCACAGGCTGCTGTCCGGGAACGGCCCAGGCCAGGGTGCCGCACGCCCGCCAGAAGGCAGGGCTGGGACCGCAGACGCCAGGAGCCACCCTGGCCCCTCACCCTGACCCCTCACCCCGGGCTCCCCCTGACGTGGGCTACCGCGCGCTCACCTGGGCTGCCCCTCACGTGCTTTTCTGTCCTCTCACCTGGGCTCCCCATGCAGTCACCTGGGCTCCCGGCACTCTTCGGCCTCCTCACCGGGGCTCCCCCTCACCCGGGCTCCCCTTCACTCGGGATCCCCGCTCTCGGTGCCGCCCCGCCCCTGCAGGACTCCGGGTAGTCACTGATCACACTGCTGGCGGGTCTAGACTCTCGGGCCTCAAACAGGGCCTGCGCACGCGCGCACGCACGCGCTCTGCCCCCCCCCCCCCCGGAGGCGTGGCTATGAGAGGCCCCGCCTAGGCGCTGCCAAGGAGGGGCGGCGGGGGCGGGGCCACGGCCGGGCTGAACTCGTCAGGCGTGAGGGGTGGGGCCGGGCTAAATCGCGGCGTGAATGAGGCGAGAGGCGGGGCCGGGCTGAACCACGGCGGGCGCGAGGGGCGGGTCCACGACCGGCTGAACAAGGGCGGGCGCGAGAGGCGGGGCCGGGCTGAATGACGGCAGGCGCGAGGGGCGGGGCCGGGCTGAAGGACGGCGGGCGCGAGGGGCGGGGCCAGGCTGAACTACGGCGGGCGGGCGGGCGGGCGGGCGGGCTGGGGAACCACGCTGCACCCGGAGCGGGCGGAGGAGACCTGAAAGCTGCAGCTGCCAGCGTAGTTCCCTGGAGCGGCCCCCGCCTGGCTGCGGCTAAGTCGCCGTCCGCGTGTGCACGGACCCGGAACCGCCCCGAGCCCCAGAGGCGCGCGCTGGGGTCCCGTGGCCGGGCGTCTCCTCCCAGCCCCGGGTCTTCAAGTCTTGCCCACGCGCACCCCGGCCCGCCTGCGCGCACGCGCTGAGTGTTTGTGGGAGTTTCAGCCGTTCGCTAAGGTTGTTATTCGAGTTATTTATGTCTCCTCTTCTCTCTAATGTGTTTGGTTCCCTCTTTAGAACCCACACCCAGGGGGAGAATCTACAACTTAATTGGTGCTCAATACACGTTTGTTGAAAAACTGATAGCAGGCGATCGATACAGACCATCTGTGCTAGGGGTGTCCTCCCGGGCTGGCGGGGGAGGCCTCGGGGCTGAGGCATCTGAGGGTATGGTCGGCCTGGGACCCTGGCTTTTTTCCTTTCCTGTGCTGTGAAGATAACTGCCTTATCTCCCCCTCACGACTGTTTTGGGGATTAAATAGGACGTTTAAATTACCAACGCTACTTGAAATAAACGTTTCAAAATTATTATAGCTCTATAGTACGTGTGGGAAAACGTTGACATTCACGTTCAAGTTTATTTTTCTGCTGGTTCATTTAGGTTTGTTGAAACCCTGAGTCCCTACGATTGTCTAAGAACATGGGTAAATATGTGTGGAGGCCTCCCTGGGGGCCAGAAACAGCCAACAGTCTTCGTAGTGCTAGGGGAACAGGAGCATAGGAGAGCCAGGGAGACACCGTTTTAAAATCAACCCCATCTTGGCCGGCGCCCTGGCTCACACCTGTAATATCAGCATTTTGGGAAGCCGAGGCGGGTGGATCACCTGAGGTCAGGAGTTCGAGACCAACCTGGCCCACATGGTGAAACCTCGTTTCTACTAAAAATACAAAAAGAAATGAGCTGGGTGGTGGCACCTGTAGTCCCAGCTATTCAGAAGGCTGAGGCAGGAGAATCGCTTGAACCAGGAGTCGGAGGTTGCAGTGGGCCGAAATCACACCACTACATGCAAGCCTGGGTGGTAAGAGTGAAACTCTGTCTCAAAAAAATAAACTCCATCTTAAAACGAGTGAAACCACCATTGCAACATTATAACTGAGACAGTGATTGATCTGACCTAACCAACTCCATCCTGCTTCTAATGTCCAAGCGTCCTTGTTCATTCCTGAGTGTAGGCCTAACTTTGGGAGAAACTTAGCTTATAGTTTCTGGAAACAAATCACTTTCTTGCCTGGGGACTAGACTGCCTTTGTAGGACTAACAAATTAGTCAGGAGATTAGAAATTATGGTTTAGGATTCATGCAGCGGGGAGGTTACAAGATTCAGACCCTCCCTTAATTGCTCCTGGGGGATGATGTCACTGTTATAAAACGGAAGATGAGTGATTGAGATATTTTGCAGATCTGTATTTGCTGGTTGAGCTGGGATGACCCAGATGGATAAACTGGCTCATCTGATCTTGTGGCCCCACCCAGGAACTGACTCTGGCCAAGAGGACAGCTTTGATCCATATGATTTCCTCTCTGATCATCAGCACTCCTAGCGTGGTGACCCCCTATCTACCAAATTATCCTTAAAAACTCTGAACTCTGAGGCTGGGCGCGGGTAGCTCACACCTGTAATCCCAGCACTCTGGGAGGCTGAGGCAGGCAGATTGCTTCAGGTCAGGAGTTTGAAACCAGCCTGGTCAACATGGCAAAACCCCTTCTCCACTAAAATACAAAAATTAGCCAGGCGTGGTGGCGCGCGCCTGTAATACGAGCTGCTCGGGAGGCTGAGGCAGAAGAATTGCTTGAACTCAGGAGGCGGAGGTTGCAGTGAGCTGAGACTGCGCCGTTGAACTCCAGCCTGGGCAACAGGGCAAGACTCCATCTCAAAAACAAGAGAGCTGGGCATGGTGGCTCATGCCTGTAATCCCAGCATTTTAGGAGGCCGAGGGGAGCAGATCAGGTGGTTAGGAGTTTGAGACCAGCCTGGCCGAGGTGCAACTCCATCTCTACTAAAAATACAAAAACTATCCAGGCGTGGTGGTGGGCACCTGTAATCCCAGCTACTTGGGAGGCTGAGGCAGGAGAATCACTTGAACCTAGCAGGCGAAGTTTGCAGAGAGCTGAGTCTGCGCCATTGCACTCCAGCCTGGGTGACAGAGCAAGACTCCATCTCAAAAAAAAAAAACCAACAACAAAAACTCTGAACTCCGAATTCTTGGGAACATTGATTTGATTAATAATAAAAGTCTGGTCTCCCGCAAAGCCAGCTCTGTGTGAATTAGTCTTTCTCTTATGCAATTCACCTGTTTTGATAAATCAGTTCTGTCTAGGCAGAAGGTAACGTGAACCCGTTTGGCAATTACATTAGCCTGTAGTCCCAGCTACTTGGGAGGCCGAGGCAGGAGAATCGCTTGAACTCAGGAGGTGGAGGTTGCAGTGAGCTTCGTGCCACTGCGCTTCAGCTGCCATCTCAAAAAAAAAAAAAAAGGACCCAAAAATAAGATTTTTATAGTCATGCTTGGATGTAGGTACGCACTGAAATGCCAAGGATAACTTTCTTTACATCCACCAAATGCTAGATTTTGTCGCACTGTCAGCCCACTTGCACTTAACATGTGGCTCAGCTTTTACATAGATACAAGATGCCTTTGCAACGAAGACAGGGCGTTCCTCCATTTGCTTTCCGAGGGCGCCACACTCTGTATCGGAGAAGCTCCCTCTCACTGCCCTCTGCTCCACTTTCCTCCCTGCCCAAGATCCGAGAACCCTCTCTTGGGGTCTGGATCAGACCTTTCTCCGGCAACACTGGGTTCCTCAGATTCACCCTCACATTATGTTGAGGCCTGTCTTAGAAAGAAGGAACTGAGGCCTAGAAGAGATGGAACCATAATTTGCTTAGTCACGTGGCTAGTAAGTTCCTCAGCTTGAATTTAAACATTCTAGAATGGCATCTTTCCTCTTGGCCATCTTTAAAGCAGAATGATAAAATAGTTTTGTTTCCTAAAAAGCAGTCACAGGTGTAACTGATGACCAGTACCCATGGGGGATGTGGAAGACTGAATGAAACCCGGCCGGGCGGATTCCTAGCTTGCTCTGTCACAGCTTGAGCACTGCTGTTCACAGCCCGGGTTCTCCCCTCCCACCCTGCCCTGACCTGCCCTGCCCTGCCCTGACCTGCCCTGACCTGCCCTACCCTGCCCTGCCCTGCCCTGCCCTGCCCTGCCCCACCACCCATGGGTGTCTCACCTCCTTCCCCACAAATCCAATGACACAACAAACATTCATCTTCACACTGCCATGTGTGTACCTATGCAACAATCTTCCATGTTCTTCACATGTACCCCCAAACCTAAAATGCAATAAAAAAAATGCAATAATTGATGTATTAAAAAACAAAACAAAACAAAAAAAACAAACATTCATCTTGGGCGCACGGCTTGTCTGGCAGCAGGCTAAGCCCTTTTGTAAATCGGTTTTTTCAAACATCACAGGGCTCGGAGACAGGCACCGTTACTCACATGCTGATGTCCCCTCTTCGTAGTTTTCCATCTGCTGTCACCTGCTCTGTGGCTATACATTCTCCTTTTCCTTGTTATACTGAGTTGAGTCCAGTCCCACTGCAGCAGCCCCTGTACCTATCGCGATTCCCTTCAAACTGTAAACCAAAAATAAAATTCTAGCCCCCCCTCAACTGCCTCAGCCACAAGCTTTCCAAAGTAGACCGTGAAGAGTATTTCACTCGGTGATGGGAAGTGAGGGTTGGGCAGGCTCCTACCATCCCTGGGTTGAAATCCAAGCACAGCTGACCTCATTCACATTAAAGCAGAGCTGTTAACAGGGACAAAACAGATGGCAGCAACAAGATTCTAAAGTCCAGGCTGACTATAGGGTGGCACCACGTGACAGGCAGCAGGCCCTGGAAGAAAGCAAGGATTTTACCCCACATTAGCTTTCTTTCACTTATTTTGAAGTGGCCCCACACCGCTGTCTCTTGTAGGAGAAATCCATGTCCTGTCAGAATGCTCTCCCTTTCCAGGTCTTTTCCCTGTTCCAGGAGAGAATTACCTAAGAGTCTGGCACCTTTTTAGGTCATGTAAGAGCCCTGAGGATAAAACCCTTGATGTCCACAGCCTTATCTTAACCCAGATACTCCCTTCTATTCATTCCAGGTTTTTACCAAGTAACTTCTCTTTCAAGAAATTGCCCATCAGAAAATTGTTGATTCCACCTGTGACCTGGCCACCTCCCACCTCTATCCTTGGAGTTGTCCCACCTTTCTGGACCAAAGCATTGTACACCTTACACATATCCATAGGCAACGTGTGCGCCCCCCACACACTGCTAAATGACAAAGCCAGATGTTGAAATACGATGCCATGAGGTGCTTGAGAAGACAACTGAGATGACATAATGGAGGTGGCAGGGGACCTTCGTACCCTTTACTTATTTGCTGCCTGTAACTTCTGTCCCCCCTAAAATGTAACGCAAACACCTGATGCATTAATTCCTAGGACCTCCTGGGATCGTGTCACCCATCACTATCCTCATATTTGGCTCAGAATAAACCTCATCAAATACTTGAAAAATTTGACTCTTGTGCTTGACAAGTCTCTTACCATTCTCTAATAAGTGCCGTGTATAATGTTTTCTGTAACAACTGTGGCAAAATTAAACCTTAGAAAGACAGAAAGAACTTGTAATAGAAAATTATCTTTCCACAGTCTTTCCTGCTGACATGGGCATTCATTGTGTCCCATTGTGTCCATTTCTTTTTCCAAAAAGTGTGTCTTTCTGAAAACATGAAAAATATTGAGCCACAAAACACAGTTCCAGGCTTGCACGCGAGACACTCCGGATATAGTACTAAAGGGCTCTGACGCCGTCTTGATGATGTCTACCTTGGGTGTTACTTCTCCTGGCTGTGTGACCTCGGAGCGACTGCTTAACCTCTCTGAGCCACACGTGTCAAAGGCTGAGGTTGGTCCCTAAAGTCTCCTCCAGCATTAAAACTAGATGATCCTGAATCTTCTGCCTCTTGCGGATCAGACAAACAACAGTGGGCGGGGCTCTTCCTGTTGAAAATGATAACCTTGAGATAATGTCTGTAATTATCTTGGCACACAAAGAAGCCCTAAATCTTCATTGGACGAAGTCATTGCCATAATAACCAGCCTTTAAAATATGCCCTGGTAGCCGGGCATGGTGACTCACACCTATAATCCCAGCACTTCTGGAGGCTGAGGCGGTCAGATCACCTGAGGTCAGGAGTTCGTGACCAGCCTGGTGAAATTGCCTCTCTACTAAAAATATAAAAATTAGCCGGATGTGGCAGCACATGCCTCTAATTCCAGCTACTCAGGAGGCTGAGGCAGGAGAATTGCATGAACCTGGGAGGCGGAGGTTGCAGTGAGCTGAGATTGTGCCACTGCACTCTAGCCTGGATGACAGAGCAATGCTCTGTCTCAAAAAAAAAAAGCAAAGTGCCCCGACAAGATCTTGTCGATTCTAGGGGCTACAGTGCCCCCCGACAAGATGGTGATGATTCTAGGGGCTACGGTGCCCCCCGACAAGATGGTGATGATTCTAGGGGCTACAGTGCCGCCCGACAAGATGGTGATGATTCTAGGGGCTACGGTGCCCCCCGACAAGACGGTGATGATTCTAGGGGCTACGGTGCCCCCCGACAAGACGGTGATGATTCTAGGGGCTACGGTGCCCCCCGACAAGATGGTGATGATTCTAGGGGCTACGGTGCCGCCCGACAAGACGGTGATGATTCTAGGGGCTACGGTGCCCCCCGACAAGACGGTGATGATTCTAGGGGCTACGGTGCCCCCCCAACAAGACGGTGATGATTCTAGGGGCTACGGTGCCCCCCGACAAGACGGTGATGATTCTAGGGGCTACGGTGCCCCCCGACAAGACGGTGATGATTCTAGGGGCTACGGTGCCCCCCGACAAGATGGTGATGATTCTAGGGGCTACGGTGCCCGACAAGATGGTGATGATTCTAGGGGCTACGGTGCCCGACAATATGGTGATGATTCTAGGGGCCACAGTGCCCCCCGACAAGATGGTGATGATTCTAGGGGCTACAGTGCCCCCCGACAAGATGGTGATGATTCTAGGTGCCACATTGCCCCCCGACAAGATGGTGTTGATTCTAGGGGCCACAGTGCCCCCCGACAAGATGGTGATTCTAGGGGCTATGGTGCCCCCCGACAAGATGGTGTTGATTCTAGGGGCTACAGGGACAGCTCTTCTTGTGAGGTCACCATAGCACACCGTCCTCTAGGCTGCCCTCCCGTGGGGACGTTTGGCAGTGTCTGGGATGTTTTTGGTTGTCATGACCTGGGGTGAGAAGCAGGTTGCTGCTGCTGACCTTCAGAAGGGAGAGGCTGCCAGGCTTCCAGCAATGCCAGGGCACCCCCCACAGCAATGGCCCAGCCCCAGTGTCAGTGGAGCTGAGCTTGAGAAAAATCTGCATCTTGGCTGGGTGCGGTGGCTCACGCCTGTAATCCCAGGACTTTGGGAGCCCGAGTCGGGCAGATCACGAGGCCAGGAGATTGAGACCATTCTGGCCAACATGGTGAAACTCCATCTCTACTAAAAGTACAAAAAATTAGCCGGGTGTGGTGGTGTGCACCTGTAATCCCAGCTACTCGGGAGGCTGATGCAGGGGAATTGCTTGAACCCGGGAGGTGGAGGTTGCATTGAGCCGAGATCACACCACTGCACTCCAGCCTGGCGAAAGAGCAAGACTCCATCTCAAAAAAAAAAAAAAAAAAAAAAAAAAAAAAATCTACATCCAGGAAAAGGACACGCCTTCACTTAAAAACTAAAACTGCAGAGAGGGACGCTGGATTCAAAATGGACTTTCCACTGCCCCAAGCAGGTCTTGTCTCCATTCATCTCTTGGAATGATATCAAATGACACTTGGGTAACCTAAGGCATTTTACTGCAGCTTTGAGAAAGGCTTAATTCAGGCCATGTGCAGTGGCTCACCTGTAATTCCAGCACTTTGGGAGGCCAAGGCAGGCAGATTGCCTGAGCTCAGGAGTTTGAGACCAGCCTGGGAAACACAGTGAAACCCTGTCTCTACTAAAACAAGAAAAATTAGCCGGGCATGGCGGCATTTGCCTGTAGTCTCTTGGGAGGCTGAGGCAGGAGAATTGCTTGAACCCAGGAGGTGGAGGTTGCAGTGAATCAAGATCGATCCACTGTACTGCAGCTCAAGTGGCAGAGCGAAACTCTGTCTCAAAAAAACACACGAAAAAGCTTAATTAGGCTAGGGGCAGTGGCTCACGCCTGTAATCCCAGTACTTTGCGGGGCAGAGGGGTGGATCACTTGAGGTCAGGAGTTCCAGACCAGCCTGACCAACATGGTGAAAACCCGTCTCTACTGAAAATGCAAAATTTAGCCAGGTGTGGTGGCAGGCGCCTATAATCCCAGCTACTTGGGAGGCTGAGGCAGGAGAATCGCTTGAACCCGGGAGGCAGAGGTTGCAGTGAGCTGAGATCTTGTCATTGCACTTCAGCCTGGGCAACAACAGTGAAACTCCATCTCAAAAAAAAAAAAAAAGAAGAAATGCTTCATACCCATAGAGAGATATAATTGCTTTATTTTTCATCCCTGTTACTGTTTTAGGAGCAAATTTACAGACTCAAATCCAGCCTCCCCCTCTCCCCCAAACACAAAGCATAATACAGTATAAGTCAAATCTGTAGATGTATAAAAGAAATTGAAATTTAGTGAAATTTCATGTATTTAAAATGTCAGGTAGAAGGTTACAAAGTAGCCAGATCCAGAAAGCAAGCTCTGAAGTGGTATGGTTGTTAATCGCCACACAATGAAAACACACCTAAGAGTTTTCTTTCCAAATCTTCTTCCCACACAGCAGCACTGAGTTTAGCTTCACAGACAAGGATGTGAAACTTGGGATCAGCTGCTCAGAAATCAAGAACAGTACTTAGGAAATAAAATTCCAATTCACACCCCCACCCCATGAAATGACTAGATGACCCACACGGTCGTGATGGGACCAGACATGCAATGTCCTCCGTCTCGCAGGGAATCCAGGTTTCACACCCTCTCGAGAGTCTCCTGCATGGGACAAGGCGGAGCTGACTCAGTCGGATGATGACGCTGCAGGCATGGACTTCATTCCACAGAAAGTTAGAGTCACTCAGCATGAAGAGGTGTAACAGGACGTTGTGTCTGCTGAGGAAGTGGGGCTCCCATTCAATGGGCTGTCCATCATCACCTCAGGACAGGCTGGGCCGGGTTGTGGTGTGTGCAGCCCCAAGCCTGCTGGGCAGACCGGTTGTGGCCCAAGTCGTTTCAAGGTGAGGAGCAGGTGGTACATCAGGACCTGCGACACGGTGTTCAGAGAGCATCTAACACAAGCCAGCTGTCTTTGGAGGGGCGGAGCGGTGGGGAGGCACTGGTATCTTGTGGGCAGAGGCTCTTGGCAGACCATAAAGGTGGGCAGGGGTCTGTGTGGGGCCCTGAGGGGCTTGGAAGCTGAAGCCCATGTCAGTGAGAGAAATCAGGAGGGGGAAGAGCCAAGGAAATCGGGCGGGGATCTGCTCCTGAATCTCTGACTCCATGGAGGACTTTGTAAGGTTTGGACCCAGAGCAGAGGAACGTTTAATGCATAACATAGTACATCCTCCTGTTAGTCTGTATCAGGTTGAGTCCATGAAGACCCGCATCGTTACATCAATTTCTCACTTTCCCAGGAGGGTTGCTTCTCTTTCACTTGCTGGGAAAGGGAGAAGATGTTCATGGAATGGTGCAGGTCTCAATAGACTCAACCTGAAGCCGCCCTGAGGACCCCGCAGATCCGGCAGACCCAGCAGACCTCATGGGCTCGGTGGTCCGTAGGGCAGGAGGCTATCACAACACCTGCAGGGCAGTCACAGAAGGGGCTCTGGGGCTTTGCAGCAAGGCTCCTTCTCCTTCAGTGGCTGACTTCTTTCAAAGAAAGAACTCTGGCCTGCTTCTGGGCAGGCAGAGATGGCCGGGTTGACCCCAGGGTGCCAGGTGAGCAGGTGAGCCCAGATGTGCACTGTGAACTCACCATGGAGCCACCAAGCCTTCCCCCAGCTCCTCAGAGCAGGCATGGTGTCGAGTGTCTCCAGACGGCGTGCCCATAGTCCCTGCTTTCCACTTTCACCCAGCCTTCCACCAGGTTCCCTTGGGTGCTTTCCCATGAGTAGTTGTCTGAGGATGAAAAATATGTGTTTGGCAGCAGTGTTTTGGATAGGAAGTATAGCACTGTTATACCCAAGTATTTTGGATAGGAAGTATAGCACTGTTATACTCTCAGAAAGATCTCAAGTTCTGGAAATATCTGTTGTCTCCTGGAAATGCTTATTAAAGGTCCTCAAGGCAGGGCGCAGTGGCTCACGCCTGTAATCCCAGCACTTAGGGAGCCTGAGCCAGGAGGATCATGACGTCAGGAGATTGAGAACATCCTGGCCAACATGGTAAGATCCTGTCTCTACTAAAAACACAAAAATTAGCTGGGGGTGGTGGCACGTGCCTGTAATGCCAGCTACTCAGGAGGCTGAGGCAAGAGAATTGCTTGTACCAGGGAGTCGGAGGTTGCAATGGGCTGAGATCATGCCATTGCATTCCAGCATGGCGACAGAGCGAGACTCCGTCTCAAAAAAAGGAAAAAAGTACTCACTACAAAAGAGAAGCAGGCTGATAGGGATGTTGAGAGCAAATAAAGATATTCAAAACAAGTAAACATGGTTAATAACAAGTAAAGAGACTCAATTGAGGGGGAAAGCTCATTTTTACATATGACTGCAAAGTAAGTGTCGTGGGTACCTGGTCATTATCTAAGCCAGTAGTGTGGTGCAGGGGTTAAGAAGAATTTGCCAAGACAGTTGATGGTAAGGAAGGGCAGATTTTTTAGAAAAAGTATGAAAGTACATTGGAAGGGAGCAACGGGCAGGCCAGGAGGAGAGGAGCTGACTGCCAGGAGACAGAGGCTTGCAGGGGATTTTATAGGATGGTGCTCTTGCTATGAGCTGGGGGAGGGCTTTGTGCAATGCTGATAACGCCAAGGTTGCAGCCAGCTAACTTGCAATTTTTGTATCAGCGGAAGGTCTGGTGATAGGTGGGCCAGGGAGGACTGTGAGTCAGTGTGCAGGAGAGCCATGTGTCCTCGAGCATGAAGAAAGGCAGATTCACAGCTTCTCCACTTCCTTTTCGCTTTCCTTCTGTCTCACCAACCTGAATTCCCCTCCCTAACGAGGACTGTACAGTAATGAGAATGCAAGGGAATGACAGCATTTCTTTTCTTTTTTTTTTTTTTTTTTTTGAGACGGCTAGAGTGCAGCGGCACAATCTTGGCTCACTGCAACCTCCACCTCCTGAATTCAAGCAATTCTCCAGCCTCAGCCTCCCAAGTAGCTGGGATTACAGGTGGCTGGCACCACGCCCGGCTAATTTTTGTATTTTTAGTAGAGACGTGGTTTCGCCATATTAGTCAGGCTGGTCTCGCACTCCTGACCTCAGGTGATCTGCCCATCTCGGCCTTCCAAAGTGCTAGGATTACACGTGTGAACCACTGTGCCCAGCCAGGAATAACAGAATTTCAAAATCACCATCTGTCAACTCCTAATAAAAATAATGAGTTGGGTAAGAATGAGTAATAGATTCCCGGAACCATTAGACAGAAAGACAACGGGGAGCTGCACACCTTGCCACAGCACCTGCCACAACTTAGGTGCTTATCAGAAGGAGGAAAATGTACCTTGCTGATGAGGAGATGAGGCTGTCACCACCTAACTCAGAGGAAGATCTTTGCATCATAATAGTGGGATGTGAGCCACGTGCCTTCCGACTCTGTCCAGTAGGAAGCACACAGGACGGCCTGTGCAGAATGAAAATCCAGTAGAACTCTTGATCAGCCTGCCAGTCTGCAGGAATACAGGGGATGGGGAAACAAGTTAAATGACACCATGAGGAAACAGACAAATTCAGACTGTCACGTGTTGTCTTCTCAACAATTCAATGCCACGAAGAAGAAAAAAGTGAGAGGACTGTACTAGTAAATGATACTTAAGACAGAAAATGAAATGTGTGGTCCTGAATTCCATCCACATGTCAGCTAATCAGCTGGAATATATGTTTTTCAAATAATTGGGAAATTATGGCTATAGCCAGCACTAGATGATGTTAGATCACTAATTTTGTGGGATGGTTAGTGGCATTGTGGTTCTACAGGAAAATGTTCGTATTTTTTAGAGATGTGTACAGTTTCTTTTAGGGATGACATTGAAGACGGAGACCCAGGCTTCTCAGATCAACTTCCCCTTGGACTATCATGCTGCATTTGCAACAGGCAAAACCTGTTGTGCAGATCAAGGGCCACTATCCCATTCAACAACAACAACAAAAAAGACTCCCTGCAGCTAAAACTGCCTCCCTCGGGGGTTATCCAGGCTCTCATTGTCCCTTGGGAAGGAGGGTGGAGACTTCCTAGCCAGAAGCAGAAGACTGATATTGTCCCCCAGGCCCATGCAGGGCTTGTGTGACTTTGCACCCGGCTCATACACGCAGTTGGGATTATTGCCAGCAGAGGATAGTTGGTTCACTTAATTGGACTTAAAGAATACCTCCTTAGCATTGAATTGGCCTTGGAGGGTCAAAAACTATTTGCATTTCAATGGGAGAAACCCAGGAGCAGGTGTAACCACTCAATACACCTGAACCCAGCTTCCCAGGGGCTCAGAAACTCTCTCATCGTCGCTGGGGAGGCATCAGCCTGTGACTGCCCCCTAGAAGTTTCTTGCCTGCATGCTGCCCCCGTATGCTGATAACCTTCTATTGGGACACCCCACAGCAGTCGGGTGTGCAAACACATGCCTTGCTTCGGCCCCTGGAGGACTGTGGGTATAAAGTGTCTAAAAGGAAAGCCCGGGTTTGCCAAAAAGCAAATGCAATATCTGAGGCTCACCATCCGGAAGGGGGAACGTAGCCTAGAAGCAGAGAAGCAAGCCGCTTGCAAAGTAACGGAACCTGAGACTAAAAAGCAGGTGAGAGAGCTCCTGGGAGTGGTGGGTTTTGTAAATTGTGGATTTCCAAACTTCGCAATACTGGCCAAACCCTTACACAAAGTGACAAAGCGGGGAGGGGAGAAGACAAGACACCCTTCGAATGGGGCAGAAGCTAAAAGTGAGACTTCCGTCAGCCCTGGCTTTGGGGCTAGCCGATTTAACACAGCCTTTTCATGCTGTCAGAAAAAAAACAAAGAAAAAAATGGCAATCAAAGATTCTACCCTCAACTCTGGGAAGAATTTAAATATCAAAGCACCCCACACATCGCTGACTCTAATGAATATCAAAAGACCTCATTGGTAGGCCTGCCAAATACCAGGGCCTGCTGTGTGCAGCGGTTGTACAAGCCGTATGTGAGACTACTCATTTAGGTCAAGAGTCACTTGAAAAGATGCTGAGCTGGTACTTTTACATCTTACACTTATCAGCCTTGACTAAAACTGTGGCACAGCGGTGCATTCATTACATGTCGGCAACACAACGTGAGGCAGTGTCCCAAATATTCTTCCTGGCATTCAAGCTTCTGGAGCAGCTCTGTTTGAAGATCTCAGGTAGACTTTACTGAAATGCCCAAGTGTGGGGGACATAAGTATTTTTTGGTCCTGGTGTGTACATACTCTGGGTGGGTAGAGGCCTTCCTGCCTAGGACTGAAAGGGCCCATGAAGTAATCCGTGTGCTGCTTCGAGATATTATCCCTAGGTTTGGACTGCCACTGCGCATCGGATCAGACAACGGACCAGCATTTGTGGCGGATTTAGTCCAGAAAACAGCAACTGCCTTGGGTATCACCTGGAAACTGCACGCTGCCTACCGACCTCAGAGTTCCGGAAAAGTGGAAAGAATGAACCGGACCATCAAAAACAGCTTAGGGAAAGTGTGTCAGGAAACAAGATTAAAGTGGGTGCAGGCACTTCCCTTGGTATTATTCAAAATTAGATGCGCCCCCTCTAGGAAGACAGTATATTCCGCTTATGAAATCTTATATCATAGACCCGCTCCAATACTCCGGGCACTTCCGGGAACTCCTCGGGAGTGGGGGGGAGATTGAGTTAGAATGCTAGTTATCAGCTCTAGGGAGAATCGCTTAGAATACTTCAACCTGAGTAAATAACAAATGTCCTGTAAGCCTTTTTCTCCCCCAGTTCACCCTTTCTCACTAGATAATCATGTGTGGATAAAGGACAGGAGTACAGCCCCTCTAAGGCCACAATGGAAAGGACCTCAGACCTGATCCTGACCAATCCCACAGCTGTGAAGGTAGAGGGAATCCAAGCCTGAATCCACCACAGCCGTGTAAGAAACCAGCAGCAGCTGAGACTTAGACCAAGGCAAGGACTGCAGAATCACCTTAAAAAGGACAACAAGCCTTGCTCCAGCCACATCCTGGAAGCTGGCAGGTCCACGCACGGCCAAAACACGAGGAAATTCAGGGACTTGTTCTTCTTGATATTTGGACTTGTACAGTAGGAACATTAAGTTTAAAGAATGCCCTCATTATGTACACCAGGTAGGACGTAAAAGTTACTGCCATTCTTTTGTCCTACAGTTCTTTTAAATGTACAGTGACACAGAAGGGAACCTGTTTATATAATGGTACTCAACATAAGGTGTGTAATCAATCCATGAGATGGATAGGTAGCTGTGTCATAGGCATCATTAAGCCCTCTTTCTTCCTATTATCTGTTAAGACAGGTGGGCTGTTAATGTATTCAGCCTACTCCGCTAGGGAGAAAAGAAACCTAAAGATAGGAAAATGGACAGTTAATGAGTGGCCAGCGGAGAGAACTATTAAGTATTATGCGCTGGCCACATGGGCGGAGGACGGCTCATGGGGACACCAGACCCCGCTTTACATGCTCAGCCGGATCATCTGGTTGCAGGCTGTTTTGAAAATATTCACTAATGAAACAGGCAAAGCTCTGTCCCTCTTGGCCCAACAAGAAACTCAAATGAGAAACGCGATTTATCAGAACCGGCTGGCCCTAGATTATTTACTAGCAGCCGAAGGAGGAGTCTGTGGAAAATTCAGTCTAACCAACTGCTGTGTGCACATCGATGACCAGGGGCAGGCAGTGGAAGATACTGTGCGAGACATGACCAAACTGGCACACGTGCCCGTACAGGTGTGGCACGGATTGAACCCTGAGTCCTTATTTGGAGGTTGGTTCTCATCCTTGGGAGGATTCAAAACCCTCATCATAAGTGTTCTAATAATAACAGGTGTTTGTTTGTTGCTCCCTTGTCTACTCCCCCTGTTCCTTCAGATGATTAGGGGATTCATCACTGCTGTAGTTAGCCAAAAAATGACATCACAATTATATTATATGAAACATTATCAGTTGGTTTCTTCAGAAAGTCCGGAAAGTGAGAACGAAAGTGAGACCTCTCACTAATTATAAAGTGGTGAGGGTCTCAAAGTGGGGGTGAAGAGGGAGACCCAGGCTTCTCAGATCAACTTCCCCTTTGACTATCATGCTGCATTTCAGTAGCAGAAAAAGTTGGCTGACTGGCACCTCTGGTTTTTAGGTGACAGGCTAGGTCTTGGGGAAACTCTCCAGAAGGCATTGTTTTTAAAACAAGATCAAACCAGAAACCTTTTCACATGTGAGTCCTAAAACTGTAAACCGGAACTCTTTCATATGTGATTCCTGAAACTGTAAACCAAAACCTTTTCACATGTGAGTCCTAAAACTATGAACCTAAGATTCTTCCACGTGTAACATCTAAAGTATAAGCCTATATAAAGCCTGAACCTCCCTTTGTTAGACGAGCTTGGCTGTTAGGCAATTATGCCACCTTGCTCCCAGGTGAATAAGCCTTCCTCCTGTATTCGGTGTCCAAGAGATCCGTTTCCCGTGGCCGCTCCTGCTACAAAATATCATCACGTTCACAATTTACTTTAAAATACATCAGGAAGAAGAAACTAGATGAAGCAAAGAAGGTAAAACATTAGCAGTCGTCAAATCAACCATGAAGAATGTGTTTCTGTTCTTTAATTACTGTGATCTCAACATGTCCATAGGTTTGGAAATTTTCATAATCAAAAGCAAATAATAAGAAGAGAACGATATTTGGAAAGATTCTGTTAAAAGAGTGAAAAAGGTAACCAGGTAGGCCAATGACATCTTCTCACCTGCCGTCCCCCTCCTCCTCTGTTTTGTCCACAGGCTTTCTCAATGGACCAACAGCCAGAGGTTGGGGTGTCAAGAGGCTGGGGTGTCAAGGTTAAGCACAAAACATGGATTTTATCTGACAAGATGGACCGGCCACTGATGGTTAAATACTTTCCTGCAAAATGGACAAGCCCGGAGCCAGGTTACCAGCCCAAAACTCAAGACAGGCTCTTCTTTAAGAGGTAGTCAAAGCTCTGTGACCACAGCAAGCACTTTGGGGAATTTAAATTTGCTTTCCCTGACACGACTCCACTTTTGTCATTACCCCTGAACTTATGGGACATCCAAACTTCAGTCTCAGCAGGTTTGTGTTGTGTGTGTGAGCCTGTGTGTGTGTGTGTGTGTGAGCCTGTGTGTGTGTGTGTGTGAGCCTGAGTGTGTGTATGTGTGTTTTGTTTTGAAACAGGATCTTGCTCTGTCACCCAAGCTGGAGGACAGTGGTGCGATCACAGCTCACCGCAGCCTTGACCTCCTAGGCTCAAGCGATCCTCCCATCTCAGCCTCCTAAGTAGCTGGCACCACAGGTGTGAGCCACCACTTCTGTCTAATTCTTGTATTTTTTGTAGAGACGGGGTCTTTCTATCTTGCCCAGGATGGTCTCGAACTCCTGGGCTCAAGCAATCCTCCTGCCTCGGTCTCCCAAAGTGTTAGGATTACAAGTGTGAGCCATCATGCCTGGCCAGCATATTTATTAACATCAGCATTTTGTTTTTCTTTTGAGACGGAGTTTCACTCTTGTTGCCCAGGCTGGAGTGCAATGGGGTGATCTTGTTTCACTGCAACCTCCACTTCCTGGGCAAGCGATTCTCCTGCCTCAGCCTCCCGAGTAACTGGGATTATAGGCATGTGCCACCATACCTGGCTAATTTTGTATTTTTAGTAGAGACGGGGTTTCACCATGTTGGTCAGGCTGGTCTTGAACTCCTGACCACAGGTGATCCACCCGCCTTGGCCTCCCAAAGTGCTAGGATTACAAGTGCCCAGCCAGCATATTTATTAAAATCGGAAATTTTTACTAAATTATCTTGCTTTATACATCTTTGAATACCAATAAAATGCATGTAGTCGACCTCAGGGTACCTGCTTCTGGGAATGGTTCTGTGAGTTGCAGTATCCCATGTGAAGCTATCTGGCCGATCAAGGCTGAAATTCCATGTTGGCAGAAAATCGAGGCCATAGAGGAACCATTAAATGAAGCCATAGGCAACCAGATAAATCCAGAATGTGGACATTCTGCCAAACAATTGGCCAGGTCTCTGTACCAGGTCAGTGTGCTGGAAGGGGGTGGGGGAGTGTGTGTGTCAGGGGGTCAAGTCTAGATTAAAACAGCCAAGGAGACACCACAACTGCGTGCACCTCGGGAACCGTGATTGGAGGCTTTTCCGACAGGCAGCAAGCAGACAGACACATCCTCAGGGACAACAGGGGACATTTCAGCATGGACTGAGAGTTAGGTAATATTAGTGACTTACTGTAGACTTTCTCAAATAGGCTGGAAGGCACTACAATTAAGCAGATGATTTTGCATGCTTATAATATGCATTATCATAATACCTTCTAGCCCACTTAAGAAAGTCAGCAATAAGTCAGTGTTTTTAAGAGAAATGTTTTCGGGCCGGGCGCGGTGGCTCACCATCTATAATCCGAGCACTTTGGGAGGCCGAGGCGGGTGGATCACGAGGTCAAGAGATCGAGACCATCCTGGTCAATATGGTGAAATCCTGTCTCTACTAAAAACACTAAAATTAGCTGGGCATGGTGGCACATGCCTGTAGTCCCAGCTACTTGGGAGGCTGAGGCAGGAGAATTGCTTGAACCCAGGAGCTGGAGGTTGCACTGAGCCAAGATCAATCCACTGCACTGCAGCCTGGGTAATAAGAGCAAAACTCCGTCTCAAAAAAAAAAAAAAAAAGAGAGAAATGTTTTTCTACCCAACAAAAGTTATTTATTTATTTATTTATTTTTTATTTACCTGAGGAACAGCAGATGTTATTATTTTTTTTTCGAAATAAAGAAAAGAAAGAAAAGAAAAAAGAAAGAAGAAAAAAGAGAATGAAAGAAAGGGAAAAAGAAGAAAAAGAGGGAGAGATAACAGGAATCTTGCTCTATTGCCCAGGCTAGAATGCAGTCTAAAAATGGGTATTTAAATGCTCTTTTATACTAATAATTGTGTTATACAATGGAGACAGGAAGGAATAAGGGAGGAAAATTACAAACAACCAACCAATATTTCATTCAAACCTATGAAATGCTATGCAATTGCTGGGGAGTGATTTACTTCCAACCATGTGGTCACTTTTAGAATAGATGTGATGTGCTACTGAAAAAAAAATGTATATTTTGTGGATTTGGAGTAGAGAGTTCTGTAAATGTTTATTATGTTTACTTGTTCGAGGTCTGAGTTCAAGTCCCGGATATCCTTGTTAACCTTCTGTCTCATTGATCTGTCCAATATTGACAACGTAGAGTTAAAGTCTCCCACTATTATTGTGTGGGAGTCCAAGTGTCTTTGTAAGTCACCAAGAAGTTGCCCTATGTATCT
This sequence comes from Ateles fusciceps, assembly GCA_036589455.1. Taxonomy (NCBI): domain Eukaryota; kingdom Metazoa; phylum Chordata; class Mammalia; order Primates; family Atelidae; genus Ateles; species Ateles fusciceps. The sequence goes on from JAZHEH010001829.1 coordinate 1,234,691, forward strand.
GGGTGCTCCTGTATTGGGTACACATAGACTTGGGATCGTTAGCTCTTCCCATTACATTGATCCCTCTACCATTATACAATGTCCTTCTTATCTCTTTTGGTTTCTGTTACTTTAAAGTCTATTTTATCAGAGATGAGAATTGCAACTCCTGCTTTTTTTTTTTTTTTTTTGCTCTCCATTTGGTTGGCAAATCTTCCTCCACCCCTTTGTTTTGAGTCTCTGTATACCCTTGCATGTGAGATGGGTCTGGATGCAGCTTACTGATGGGTTTTTTGGAATGGCTGATACTGGTTGTCCCTTTCTGTATACAGTGCTTCTTTCAGAAGCTCTTGTAAAGCAGGCCTGGTGGTAATGAAATCTCTGAGTACTTGCTTGTTCGTAAAAAATTTTATTTTTCCTTCACTTATGAAACTTAGTTTGGCTGGATATGAAATTCTGGGTTGAAAGTTCTTTTCTTTAAGGATGTTGAATATTGGCCCCCACTCTCTTCTGGCTTGTAGAGTTTCTGCTGAGAGATCTGCTATGAGTCTGATACGCTTCCCCTTGTGGGTAACCTGACCTTTCTTTCTGGCTGCCCTTAGTATTTTCTCCTTCATTTCAACCCTGGTGAATCTAATTATTATGTGCCTTGGTATTGCTCTTTTTGAGGAATATCTTTGTGGTGTTCTCTGTATTACCTGGAGTTGAGTATTGTCCTGCCTTGCTAGGTTGGGAAAGTATTCCTGGATAATATCCTGAAGAATATCTTCCAGATTGGATTCATTCTCTTCGTCACATTCAGGTACGCCTATCAAACATAGATTAGGTCTTTTCACGTAGTCCCATAGTTCTTGGAGACTTTGCTCATTCCTTTTTACCTTTTTTTCTCTAACCTTGTCTTCTCACTTTATTTCGTTAAGTTGGTCTTCGACCTCTGAAATCCTTTCTTCTGCTTGATCAACTCGACTGTTGAAACTTGTGCATACTTCGCGAAGTTCTCGTATTGTGTTTTTCAGCTCCATTTGTTCACTTATATTCCTCTTTAAATTGCCTATTCTCGTTAGCATTTCGTCAAACCTTTTTTCAAGGTTCTTAGTTTCCTCGCATTGGGCTAGAACATGTTCTTTTAGCTCACAGAAGTTTCTCATTATCCACCTTCTGAAGCCTGATTCTGTTGATTCCTCACATTCATTCTCGATCAGGCCTTGTTCAATTGGTGATGAGGCACTGCAATCCTCTGTAGGAGGAGAGGCATTCTGATTTCGGGTTTTTTCAGCCTTTTTGCGCTGGTTTCTTCCCATCTTTGTGGATTTATCCACCTGTCGTCTGTGTAGTTGCTGACTTTCAGATTAGGTCTCTGAGTGGACGTCCAGCTTGTTGGTGGTAAAGTTTTTTCTGTTTCTTAGTTTTCCTTCGGCAGACACCCCTCCCCCCACAAAGCTGGACCTTCCCGGATTCAGCTGTACTTGCTGTGAAACTCTCAATCCTCAGCAGTTCCAATTGCTGTTTGTTTTTTTTTTGTGGGGTGGGGACCAGCCTTCCCCTGGGGTGACCCACTACGTGGGCTGAAACAGCGGCGTTAAGATTCATGGCGCTTTTCTGCCCGGGAATCTCCCAGTCTGGTTCCCCACTTCAGTCCGCTTTTCAATCAGCTGAATGGGAGACTCTGTCTTCCCAGAGCTCCAAATGCCAACCAAAGGGCACTCAGTCCCGTATACTCCGGACTGAGAACCGCCGCGCCGGGGCGCCTGCAAAACAGCCGCGCCCGCCAAAAGAGTCATGCTGGCGACCCGTGGGGCTCCTCCGCTGGGAATCTCTTGGTCCGTGGGCAATAAAAATTCGTCTGAAAGTGTGGCGTCCACTCACTCTGCACTTTCAGTGGGAGCCACAATCCTGAGCTGCTGCTAATTGGCCATCTTGGATCTCTCTGGTACCCAACAAAAGTTTTTAAGAGAAATGTGTTGAAGCACCGGGCTGGAGTGACTGTATGGTGGTTTACTCTGAAAGGGCTCAGTGGTATGTGCGAGAGTGTATGTGAGTGTGTGTGTATGTCGGTGTATGTGTCTATGTGTGTGAACATGAGTATGTGTCTGTGAGTGTATGTGTGTGAGTGCTGTGTACCTGTATGTGATAAAGTAAATATGTGTGTATGTGTCTGTCTGTGAGTGTATGTGTGTGAGTGCTGTGTACCTGTATGTGATAAACTAAATATTATGTGTGTATGTGTCTATGTGTGTGAACATGAGTATGTGTCTGAGTGTGAGTGCTGTGTACTTGTATGTGATAAAGTAAATATTACGTGTGTATGTGTCTATGTGTGTGAATATGAATATGTGTGTGAGTGTGTGTGAGTGCTGTATACCTGTATGTGATAAAGTAAATATTATGTGTGTATGTGTCTATGTGTGTGAACATGAGTATGTGTGTGAGTGTATGTGTGTGAGTGCTGTGTACCTGTATGTGATAAATATGTATGTGTACATGTGTGTGAACATGAGTATGTGTCTGTGTGAGTGTATGTGTGTGAGTGCTGTGTACCTGTATGTGATAAAGTAAATATGTATGTGTCTATGTGTGTGAACATGTGAGCATGTGTGTCTGTGTGAGTGTATGTGTGTGAGTGCTGTATACCTGTATGTGATAAAGTAAATACTATGTGTGTATGTGTCTATGTGTGTGAATATGTGAGTATGTGTCTGTGTGAGTGTCTGTGTATGTGTGTGAGAGTGCTGTGTATGTGTGTGTGATAAAGTAAATATGACCATATAGTAGGAATGGACGAGTCTGGTTGTTTGCTACATGAGTATTCATCTTATTTCTTTTTCCGTTTTTCTGTGCATTTGAAAACTTTCATAGCAAGTGAGAAAATGTATTTGGTTGTTAAAACAATATTGCAACCTATGCAGGCCGTCCACTTCCAATCCCAGAATTGAGGCAGTTAGTGCAGAGGCTGTGGGCTCAGCTGTGGAAGCCGGACTGTACGGTCTGTCTGCAGACACGCCCTCTGTGAGCCCTGGGAATCTCACTTGATGTCTCTGGATCTCTGTTTCCCTCTCTGTAAAGTGGGCTGATGCTGTTCCTGCCACGGAGGCTGGGATTCAGGCCACACACCCCGGCACAGCAGTATTCCGTTGTCACACGTTTGAATACTTCCAAGCCAGCTGGTAAAGAATGGACTCCCTGGGACCCCTTGCACATTGCCACGACTCAGTAGTCAAAGTGGAGCTGAACTGGCTGTGAGGCGCCTTGAGCACTGCTGGTGTTTGTCTCTGAGCCCTCGTGGGAATTCCAGTTAATACACTCAAGGACTGAAGCCCTGAAAACCCCGCCTGCCACCTAACAAGTGCTCTATAAGTGCTGGCCATTTAAAGTAAGTCCTTGTATTTTTATCCAATCTTTGTTTGTTTTATGTTAAAAGGATAGATGGAAGGTTAATGCTGAAGTAATTAACTTCTTCACGGAAGTGCATAATTACAAAGTAATTAAAAAGAAGAACAGATAAGGTCTGAGAGAGTTTCATGTCTTTCTGCCTCATGCTGAAATGTAAGTTCTTGTTATAAACGGAAGCCTGTGTGCAAATGGTCTGCAGGCTCATCAGTGAATCTGGCGCAGGGAGCAGCCCCCGAAGCTGTCACTATCGATTTCACATCCAGGGGTTTTATGCAGCTTCTTGAGGCCGATCTTGTTAAGAAACACTAAATTGCCACGGGCTTTATGCAGAAAATCCATAGATGATCTGTGGAGCACAAAAGCCTGACCTGGAATTGGGGCAGAGCTGGGGAAGGCAGCAGGATGACTCATCTGTACAGCATGAGGGGTGTGGGGGGCTCAGTCCAAGGCACCGCGGGGCTGCTGGAAATGAGATAGGGGCATGGATGTGATGGCAAAGCCCCCTTAGTTGTGGGCTAATCAGTGAGCCCAATTATGTAGGGCAATTATTAAAGAATTTAAACACTGAACCATATATTCCGTATGCAAAGCCATTTTTGGGGGGTCAGAGAACTTCCAGCCGTAGTGCCTGGTGGGGTACCATTCACGTGGGAGGTCAGAGGAGTGGGCAAGGATGTTACGCTGTGTCAGCCTTCCCGACAGGTACTCAGGAACGTCCTCTGTGTGCCGAGGTGCAGCTGTGGCATCCAGACGAATATAGGAGACAATGTGGGGTCTTTGCTGCCCATGAGCTCCCAGTCTAGGAGAAAGAGAGGAAGCATCTTTATCTGTGTTATCCCAGGTAGACATGCCAATCATATGTGTGTATCCTTACCCATGCCTACATCCGTACCTACATCTATAGCCATACCCATATCTACATCCATATCTACATATACCTATGTCAACATCGACACCAATATCTATATATCCATGTCTACATCTATATCCATATCAATATGTATATCCATACCCATATCTGTATATTCTTACATCTATATCCATACGCATATCTACATCCATATCTACATATACTTGTATCAATATCTATATCAATATCTATATATCCATGTCTACGTCTATATCCATATCAATACGTATATCCATACCCATATCTGTATATTCTTACATCTATATCCATACCCATATCTCTGTATATCTACATCTATACCCATGTCCATATGTATATCCTACACATATCTGTGTATATCTATATCTCTATATATGTCTGTATCTATAGCCTTCTCCATATCTACATACCGATGTCCACATCTATGGATAATAATAGCTATATCCATACCTGTATCTCTGTATATCTGCATTTATACTCATATCATAGCTGTGCCTATATCTGGTAAGCTATTCTTGCAATGTTATAACGAAATTCTTGAGACTGGGCAATTTATAAAGAAAAGAGGTATAATTAGCTGATGGTTCTGCAGACTGTACAAGCACAGTACCAGCATCTGCTCTGCTTCTGGGGAGGCCTCAGGGAGCTTTTGCTCATGGCAGAAGGCGAAGCAGGAGCAGGCGTGTCACATGGCCAGAGCTGAAGAAAGAGGGAGAGAGTAGGTTGGGGAGCTGCCCCACGCTGAAACAACCAGATCTCGTGAGAACTCACTCACCATTGTGAGGACGGCACCAAGCCGCGGGGGATCGGCCCCCATGACCTAAACCCCTCCCAAACAGGCCCCATCTCCAACACTGGAGAGTTCCATTCAACATGAGAGTTGGGTGGGGACCAACGTCTAAACTGTATTACTATAACGATCTACACTTATGTCCATAGCTACATCTATATCTGCATCTGAATCTGTAATGGGTATGTGCATATAGATAAATACTTTTTTTTTTTTTTTTTTTTTTAATAAATAAAACAAGGTCGGGTGCAGTGGATCACACCTGTAATCCCAGCACTTTGGGAGGCTGAGGTGGCTGGATCACCTGAGGTCAGGAGGTCAGGAGTTCAAGACCAGCCTGGCCAACATGGTGAACTCCTGTCTCTATTTTTTTTTTTTTTTTTTTTGAAACAAAGTCTTGCTCTGTTGCCCATGCTGGAGTGCAGTGGCGCAATCTCGACTCACTGCAACTTCTGCCTCCTGGGTTCCAGCGATTCTTCTGCCTTAGCCTCCTGAGTAGCTGGGACTATAGGCGTGCGCATTAGGCCCAGCTATTTTTGTATTTTTAGTACAGACGGGGTTTCACCATATTGGCCAGTCTGGTCTCCAATTCCTGACCTCGTGATCCACCCACCTCAGCCTCCCAAAGTGCTGGGATTACAGGTGTGAGCCACGATGCCCAGCCCCGTCTCTATTAAAAATACAAAAAAATTAGCTGGGTGTGGTGGCGGTTGCCTGTAATCCCAGCTACTCAGGAGGCTGAGGCAGGAGAATTGCTTGAATCCGGGAGGCAGAGGCTGCAGTGAGCTGAGATCATACCATTCCACTCCAGCCTGGGTGACAGAGTGAGACTCCCTCTCAAAAATAAACAAATGAAAAGAAAATAAGCTCAAAGAAATCAGGTGGTGCCACTGTTGAAAGCATCAGAACTGGAAGGCAAACGTGGGCTTTGTGCCTTCAAAGCCAGAACTGTGTCTGCCCCTCTCACTTTAGGATCTCTATCAGTTTGTTAGAGCTGCCATAAGGAAGAGCCACAAACAATAGGGCTGTCTTCTCTCCCAGGCCAGAAGTCTCAGATCCCAGTGTCCACAGGGCCCAGCTCCCCTAAAGGCTCCAGGGGAGGGTCTGTCCCAGCCAGGCCTGGGTCCAGCCTCCATGGCTCCTCGTTCGAGTCGGGTGGCAGAGCTCCAGCCCTCACGTGGTGTTGTTCTTCCTCTGCGTGTTGTGTCCCGGGTTTCTTACATGTGCCGTTGTTTATGGCAAACAGCTCTGGGAGGAAAGCAAGGCAGAAAGAAGCCTGTGCCTCTGTAGAGGGCCCGCCCACAGCAGCTGCGGGGCTCGGTGACTCATGGGTCACAAGACTGGGGTGGTGGGGGCCAGAGAGCCACAGTGCAGAGCTCCTGGAAAGCTGGCCCACACAGCCTGCTGACTCAGGGTTCACTGACCGTGGGCTTCTTGTTGGGGGGAGTCCAGAGACAGCCAGGAATCCCCCACACATTAAAGCAGAAAGCACTTTCTAACCGAGCCACGTTGGACGTGGGACCCATTCCTTGTCTTATTTTCAACATCTCATAACTTCGAGGAACATGGCTATTGCCATCTTGGTACTGTCTGCCTTTCCTCCATATGTACTCTGCTAGGGTTATTTTCTTGACGTTTCTCTTCCTTTGGGGTGGAAAAGAGGAAAAAGGTCACAGTGGGTGAGAACAGAAAGTACATGAGCAGAATTTCAGTGAGGATGTTGTCACTTCAGAAACCCACGCCTCCAACTTGTGGTCTGACGAGGTGATCAGACGGGCGTCCCTCGCCCCACCGCAGCTGATGTCAGTCATGTTACAGGGCAGTTAGTATGGAAAGGGCATGGCCTGTGCTGCGGTCTGGCTTAGATTCTAGTGGCGCCACTTTCATGTTCTGCTTGGTCACTCACTGGGCCTCTGATTCTGGGAGAAATCCAGTGGGCAGACGCTGAGAGAGAGAAGAGGTGACTGAGCCATGGCCGGGCTGCAGAGACAGCCCACGGTCTGGACATCGCCATGGCCGGGCTGCGGAGACAGCCCACGGTCTGGACATCGCCATGGCCGGGCTGAGGAGACAGCCCGCAGTCTGGAGATCGCAAGCCGCCGTTGCTGCAGTCAGTCTTACAAAATAATTTGGAATTACAGAAGTTGGGCAGAGCAGGTTTTGCTTGTTTGCTTTGTTTCTGGTTTGCAAAAAGCATTAGGGTGGATGTGGGAAGTAGGAAAGTTCCTTTTTAAAGTTTTCTTTCTTGTTAAAGAATAAATCATAAGTGTGCTAATAGCTTTGTTAAGCCCTATCCTATGTAGCTGTTAGACACGCAGTGCTCAGAGGCACGTAGTACATTCTATGTCCTTGTACTTTAACCAAGATATCTGTGCTGGACGTGCTCACAGGCATGTCCCAGTTCTCCATTGCTTTTACCTGTTTAGAAAAGTTTTAAGTTGTTAGCCAATCGGGTTTTAGTTTAGATTGTGAGGTCTCACTCCAGCCAACGAAGGAGATTCGATACAGCGGTAAGGACAACCCCAAATGCATAAGGGATAAATTTGTGTGTTTTCCTTTATTCATTGTACTCTCACGGCACAATGGCTAGTGAGGGTACCCTTCCTGCAGCCTGGGAAGCAAAAATTACGTTGCTGAAAGATCCTTTGTCTCAGTGCTGAGTTTTCTTTGTGGCACCGAGCATCTATTTCCAACATTGGAGGAATTTTTTTTTTCTTGTTCTTATATCACAAAATGTAAACCATTAGAGACTTAAAGCTTAAGCATTTTCTTGCATGCAAACAAACCACAATGAAACAAAACAGGCAGCCACAGCCTACACATTCGGGCCACGTTCTTGGTTCTCTCGTGGGACACTGCTCAGAAGTGAAAAGACACCAACATTTAGAATTCAGAAGGAGAACTTCAGACCCCATATGAAATTTTGTGGCTGAGTCTCTGCAATAAGCTGTCTCCCATTTAAGGACTAGAATCAAAGGCAGAGCTGTCTCCGTCGCTCCCTGCCCATTGAGAGCCTATGGCCATATGGGGAAACTACCTTTTCATCATGGGAAAGAAGAGCTGGTGAACTTCACTCGCTGACTCAGTAAGCCATTCATCCAGCGTTCACCGAGTGCTACCTGAGTGCCAGGCTCAGGGCCACATGGAGTTGTTTGGCTTTTCTTGTGATTTCTCTTTCTCTCTCTTTTCTTTTCTTTTCTTTTCTCTGAGATGGAGTTTTGCTTTTGTCGCCCAGGCTGGAGTGCAATGGCATGATCTCAGCTCACCGCAACCTCTGCCTCCTGAGCTGAAGCCATTCTCATGCCTCAGCCTCCTGAGTTGCTTGGGTTACAGGTATGCGCCACCAAGCGTGACTAATTTTTGTATTTTTAGTACAGACGGGGTTTCACCATGTTAGCCAGGCTGGCCTCGAACTCCTGACCTCAGGTGATCCACCCACCTTGGCCTCCCAAAGTGCTGGGATGGTAGGCGTGAGCCACCACGCCTGGTCGATTTTGTTTTCTCTTGACATCTTAGGAGAAGCTTTCTATCCTTGTGTACTTTGTGCATCACGAGCCAGGTCCCAAGTTGATGCCGAGGTCATAGCAAGCATCACGTGGCATGCCGTTGGGTGCTCCAGGTGTTTGGGTGCCTGCCCTCTCCTAGGACCCCGCCCCAATCAGGGGCCCCACTCCCATATCCTGCCCTGCACCTTCCTCCAGGAAGTCCTCCTCTCGGCCACACCAGCCCATTTCCAGACCTCACCCTTGACCTTCACGCCTTACCCATGCATGTGCTGCCATGTTTCCTGGTGTCACGTCTTGCCATCACATTCCCTGCCAGGAGAGTTCCTACATGTCACACAAGACCTGCCCAGGGAGCTGCCTTCCTGAGTTTTCATCTTCTCTCATCCTCAAGGAGCCTCCCCAGAATGTCCCGCTGGCCATGCGGCTCCTTCCCCCTGGCTCTCCCTCCCTCTCCTGTCACCAGAAGCGCCTTGGCCACACCAGTGATGAACCTTTGTCGTGATGACTCATTCCATTCGTCTTCTCTCTGAGTGGCTCTGTACTGCGTTCACTTAGCTAATCTGTGTTTCTCAAAGTTCCCTCCTCTGAATGGTTCCGACTTCCTGTTGGAGGAAAGAGAAATTTGCACAGAATGTGGAAGGTGGGAATGAAGAAGAAGCTATTTTCTGTAGGAAGGTCGTCTGTTTGTATTCACACTGTGGGGCTCAAAGTGGTTGCTTTCCTCCCACCAGTGGAAAAGTGGTGCTACACGGAGGAAATCTCAGGCAGTGATGCCTAAGGCTGTCTGATGCTGTAATGGTGGGTGCCTGTCATTGTACACGTGCCCAAACCATAGAATAGTATGTGCCATGAGTGGTCCGTGTGTTACAGCCGATGCACCTGCATTGGGTATGGTAGTCACCAGTGGGTGTGTGCACAAACACCCGCGGGAGCATGAAGCCCCACCTGTCCCCCTCCTAGTGCGGAGCCCTCCCTGCCTCATCAATGCCACAAGTGCCTTTATGGAAGAGTTTGAAAGGTGGTAACTTCAGGCTGCATACTGGTTCAGGGCAGAGAAAGAGAATGAGCTCTGAAAATAGAAAGGCAGGGCCGCACAAGCCCCCCTCGGTGGGAGGACTTTCCCGCTCTGGTGGGAGGATCTTCCTGCTCTGGTGGGACTATTTGCCTCACAGTGAGCAGTGGTTCTCCTGCCCACCTGGGTAGCCTGGCGCCTGCCATTGCAGATCTGCGGGTGCTCCTGTCCCTCAAGAGGACACTGAAGAGCAGGGGGAGATGCACAGTCTCCTTCCAGTTTACACGCGCCACCTGCCAGAAGGAAGAAGGAGAACCAGGGCGGCATCCAAGGGAAACACTTTCATTTGTCAAAGGAAAACACTGGGAAACTGGGGGAAGCTGTTCCCAGGCATGTCACTGACCCCGGGATCTTCCTCTAGAGCAGGGTTGGCAAGCCAAGGCTGTCGGGCCAAACCAGCTCCACCGTCCATGTTCTTGCATTCTCTATAGGGGGAACCATGTCGTTACTCACCATATGCTCAACTGCGTTATTCATCGGTGGTTGCTGGTTAAAACCACAAGGAGATATCAGTACACAGCCACCAGGACGGCAAAGTCAGGAAAGAGGGGCAGGAATCAGTGACAATGCAGCGAAACTGAACTCACCACTGTAGGGAACTGAACTCGCACACCACTGGGGTGGGGACTGAACTCACACACCGCCGTAGGGAAATGAACTCACACACCGTTATAGGGAGCTGAACTCACACACCGCTGGGGTGGGGACTGAACTCACACACCGCTAGGGTGAGGTCTGAACTCACACACTGCTGGGATGGGGACTGAACTCACACATCACTGGGGTGAGGACTGAACTCACACACCACTGGGGTGGGGACTGAACTCACTGCTGCCGGGGAACTGAATTTGCTCACACACCGCTGGAGGGACTGAAAAAACTTCTACTTGATTGCTTTATTACTATAATTTTCCTTTCTGGTGAAATTCTCGATCGGCTTACTTCAGTACTTGGATGTAGTAACCCCGTATGTTTTTAGAGGACACATCTCATAACTCCAGCGCCTGAAATTCCCACCATCTCTTCCTATTGCCTGTTTTTCTTGTCTTTTGGTAATTTCTTTGGACTCTTCTCTTTGCCAGGTAAGCGTTGATTGAATGTTGCTTTTGCCTATTAAAGGTTGTAGAGATGAGGTGAGGATCTGGATGTATTATCTTTAGGAAGGATTTTCTTTTACTCACTGCCGGTGTTTGGGTGGGGACAAAATCTCAATCGAATTAGGGTTTGTGCTGTTTGGGGGCTGACTTTCAGGGCTTTTTTTCCCCTAAACTTACTACTAAATCAGAAAGTGAGTATGTTTCATGTGTAGAATTGTAAACTGTAGGTTATTTCCTACTGCCTAGCTCAACCTGGGTAGAGAAATGTGAGCACAAAGGTAAACATTCCAGCTTTCTTATCCTCACATTCACAGACATGACTACGTTTGGCTGTCGGAGTCCTGGGTGAGAGGGGGCGAGCCAGGCAGGCTTGCTTTTGAAGTAAAGAGGGTTTTTATGGGGAGGAGGCATTGGGGGCAAAGGAGGGAGGCTGTGGGGGTAGCAGGAGCTCTGGGAGAGAGTGGGGCTCCCACATGGAGGGGTTATTGCGTTTCAGCCCAGCACAATTCCTTACAAGTGATTTTTTTTTTTTATTTCAAGAACAAACCAATTGATGTAGCTTGATGTGTGTCCCCTGCAAATCTCATGTGACCCCCCCCACCACCGTGTTGGTGGTGGGCCTGGTGGGAGGTGTCTGGGTCATGGGAGTGGAGCCCTTATGAATGGCTTGGTCCCTCCCTGTTGTATCGAGTGAGTTCACTGGAAATCTGGCTGTTTAAAGAGCCTGGCACCTCCTTTCTCCCTTGCTCCCTCGCTTGCCATCTGACACACCTGCTCCCCCTTCACCTTCCATCAGGAGAAAAGGCTTCCTGGGGTCTCCCAGAAGCAGATGTCAGAGCCATGCTTCCTGCACAACCCGCAAAACCAGAGGCCCAATACACCTGCTACTTCATGCATTACCCAGCCTCAGGTATTCCTTCACAGCAACGCCAAGCAGATGAATACACCAACCACATTGAGGTGGGGAATCATTCTTGCTAACCTATCTTGAGACCAGGCGTGTGTGTTGGGGATAAAATGGGAAAGAGGTGTTAAACTTTTCTGATGTTATGTGCAACACCTGATGCAATTGGCCTTCTTCCTCCCCATCTCCCCACCTTTCTCCCTTCCTTGTCTCTCTCTGTCTCTCTTGGTCTCTCTCTTCCCTTCCTCCCTTGGTTCCCTGGTGTGTCAAACGACTAAAAGGGGAAACATGCAAGTGCACTCAAAAATAATTTTTTTTTTGAGACAGGATCTCACTCTGTCGCCCAGGCTGCAGTGCAGTGGTGTGACTTTGGCTCACTGCAGCCTCCACCTCCCCAGCTCAAGCCATCCTCCCACCTCAGCCTCCCGAGTAGCTGGGACTACAGACACATGCCACCATGTCTGGATATTTTTTGTATGTTTTTGTAGAGATGGAGTTTTGCCATTGCGTAGTCTGGTCCTGAACTCAAGCCACCCGTCTGCCTTGGCCTCTCAGAGTGCTGGGATTACAGGCATGCGCCACCATGCCTGGCCTCAAGAGGATTAAAATGGTTAATGAGTTAAAACAAGAATTAGGTCTGTACATTATGTAGTGTAGAAGCTTCTGCGGAAAACTTCCCAGCCCTATTTGGATGACATCACATCTGATTTATCCTTGTTGTCTACACTGCTGGGTACTTAGCCTTCTCCCGGGAGATTCTGTGAAACTTCTCACCGCCTGGGACAGGAGAAGGGAGGCCATGTTGGGGCAGAGACCTCTGTTGCTAGTCCAGTGGCTGCGGATAAGTATTTTTCATGCAAAGAATAGCTGAGAAGAGGCAACGGTTACTGGCTGATTTTGACTAAGGATGAAAATGAAAATATTTCAGTCATTTCCTACTCAACGTACCCTATACATTTTCTCATGAATCTAACATGCAGTTTACTTTGTGGGTCATAGCCCATTAGTTCAGGGGAGAATGGCTAGTTATGGGAGATACTATTTCCTTCTGGGCAGGGCAACTGTGGCTCTGTGACAGCTTGTATCAGGCTGCTCATAGTTTGAAATACAATGTTGCTTTACTAATTCTTGTTTATTCAATATCCTTGAACACTGACTTTATGTGAGTTAAACTTAAAAATCAGGGTTTGATCATAGTATTCTTAGTTGTCAATTGCAGCTCAAGCCGTCGGGAAGAGGCGCTGCTGCCTCCGAATGCCAGCGAGCACACCGGCCTCCCGCGTGAATCCTGAACGCTGCAGGGCTTTTCATGTGGCGTCTAATCCAGTGAATCTAATTTCATTTGCCTGAAGCCAGAAATACCCTTAGGCGGCAAAGATAAAATACGTTTTACTTTACAAAGTCTGTTAGCCCTTCATAGCTCCTTCTTAATGCATACATCCGTAAAACATTTTCTCGGTGTCAATTACTTAATTCGAATAAAGAAATCCTGTACAATTTCTTCATGGTTATTATGGTGAAAGCTGCTCGGCACTCTAGAACTGAATAAGTGCGGAAAATTGTTAAACTCAAAAGTCCTATTTAACCTCCGGAAGCCTCAATTCGTCATGTTTCAAATGGAGTTGGCCTGAGGGCATTTCATAGGGAAATTGCTGTCGGGAGTGCAAATGCTGCTAGAATTTTGGTTTGTTTGGAATGTCTTATGAAATCACCTTCTTTGATACAGTTAAAATATGCTCTTATTAGAGCTAAATATTTGAAATATTTATCCTTTTCCCTTTAAAATTTTTTTAAAATTTTATATTTTTTGAGGCAGAGTCTTGCTCTGTCGTCTAGGCATGGTCTCATCTCACTGTAACCTCTGCCTCCTGGGTTCTAGGGATTCTCCTGCCTCAGCTTCCTGAGAATCTGGGATTATAGGCGCCTGCCACCACGCCTGGCTAATTTTTGTATTTTTAGTAGAGACAGGGTGTTCACCTTGTTGACCAGGCTGGTCTCAAACTCCTGACCTCAAGTGATCCACCCTCCTCAGCCTCCCAAAATGCTGGGATTACAGGCGTGAGCCATGGTGCCCAGCCCCCTTTCTTTTTTTTAAAAACCAAATAGCACGTCACATGTCCTTAGTGAGCACACACAATCACTTTGCAAGGCTAGACATGGAGAATTCAGGGAGCTAGAGAAGTTCCAAGATTCATTAGAAATTAGGTTGTAGATGTTAATTTAAAAAAAAAAATGACTTGTAAATCGCAGGTGCTGCGTATAGTCCTGGAGTAAGGCAATCATTCCCATCTAGATCGGCCGGCCCAGTGCACAAAGGCCCGGCCTTCCTGCTCCGGGGCTCAGATCATATAGCCCCAGTCTGGTGTGGCAGCAGGTGCCAGCCGGCCGCAACTGGAGGGAGGGAGGTTGACTTGGAGCCGTGGGTTGAACTGGAGTTCAAAACAGAAAAAGGCGATGTCAGGATGGGGGTAAGAAAATGCCACCTGGACTTCTCACTCACTACTGGCACCTTGTTATCTTTGTGGCTTCAGAATAGAATGTTACTGGATAGCGTTGTTCGGTTTCCTGGCGTGTTGAACCAAGAACTGAACAAAACGCACAAGGTAACAAAAGAATGAAGCAACAGAAGAAGGAAGTAATGAAGGCACCGATACACTGACGAAGCAAAAGCCCAGTTCACAAAGCGGGACGGGGCTGAGCAAGTGGCTCTGGAGCCTCTCCAATTAGGGTTCTGTGTGTGGGGGGGGTTTTCTTTTCTTTTCTTTCTTTCTTTTTTTTTTTTTTTTTTTGAGACAGGGGCTCACTCTGTTGCCCACGCTGGAGTGCAGTGGCACGATCTCAGCTCACTACAACCTCCGCCTCCTGGGTTAAGTGCTTCTCCTGCCTCAGCCTCCTGAGTAGCTGGGATTACAGGCACCTGCCACCACTCCAAGCTAATTTCTGTTTCTTTGTAGAGATGGGGTTTCACCACGTTGGCCACGCTGGTCCCAAACTCCTGGCCTCAAGTGATCCACCCACTTCGTGCTGGGATTACAGGTGTGAGCCACCCTGCACGGCCCAATTAGGGTTTTTATAAAGCCAAAGGAACTTGGACACACCCCTAGGTGCCCTTTAGAGGCCTCTAATTGGTTACTCCTTATGAAGGATGGCCCTGTGACCAATCAGAGGCTGAAGTGGAGTTGGCCGTGGTCAATCAGAGGCTAAGTGGAGATGGCTGTGGCAATCAGGCTGAAGAGGAGGCTTCTGTCTTATCACGAGAGCGAGGCTGTGGCCTGTGTACTGCCCTATCCTGCCTGGAACTGGCTGCACCTGCTGCTGCTTTGCTAACGCCCCAGACCGTGGCTGCCCTCAGTCCCTATTCTCCGCCTCACGAAGCGCATAGCTGTTGGGAAAGACAGTCCCAGGGTTCTTCCCACGTCTAAGTATCTTCCTCAGGCCTGTCCAGAGCACAGTGGCCGGACTGCTCTTCCTGGACCATCTCTCAGGGCTGTGTATGCAGGGAGCCATCTTCGAAGGATGGGGAAGTGAGCAAGGAGCAGGTATCGACCGTCTGTCCCAGCGTCCGTGTCCCTCCGCCAGGACACAGAGCCAGCGTGCACGGGGCATCCGGCCGCGCTATTCCACGCGGCCCCGTGGGCTGTGGGGCCAAGGGAACCACAGACTCCTGCCTGTGCGGTCTCCTGCGCAGTGAGGAGTAAAACCCCGGTCTCGGATCCATGCATCCCCCGACTTCTACCAGCGTCGGTGAAATAGCCACAGGTAAGTTTTTAATTTGTAAATAAAGTAAAAGAAAATCCGTGAACTAGTGGTTCAACCTAAGTTGAGGGCTTATTATTTAATTTTTATTTTTTTCCACGTGGAAATTGCTTTAATGACCTTTTACGTCCCCTGCTGATAAAACAATTAGAAAACTGAGAAGAGTTTTACAGTGGTAACAGATACAATTTGACATACGGAATCGGATGTTAGAAATGAAGTAGAGTCTCCCTATGTCCCTAGGGGCTGCAAAATTAACGTGTGCCTTGAAACAAACTCATTACCTCGAGAAACAAGTCTGTGGCTATACCACTTTGCAGTGTCCCCCTCCTCTACCATGATCTGTGCTTAAAATTCTGTAGTACTGTCTTTGGAATAAGGATAATGAGTCTGAAGTGCAAACATTTCTTGACATTGCCCTTGACAATTATCTTTTTTTTTTTTTTTTGAGACAGGGTCTTGTTCTGTCACCCAGGCTGGAGTGCAGTGGCGGAGTCTTGGCTCTGTGCAGCCTGAACTCCTGGGCTCAAGGCATCTCCTGCACAGCCTTTTGAGTGGCTAGGACTGCAGGTGTGAGCCACCTGGTTAATCTTTAAATTTTTTTGTAGACACGGGGTCTTGTTATGTTGTCCAGGCTGACAATTACTTTCATTTGTTAATGTTTTTCTATTTTTAAATTGCACCTTGTGGAGCAGAGCTAACTCCTAGGCAGGGCAGCTGAGCTGTCGACAACTGTGATACAGAGAACATAAGAATATGTAATTGGAGGAGGTAGGTCTTGTTGGTGCAGCAATATATTTAAAATTGGTAGCAGTCCTGAAGCTGATGGGACCAAAATTTAAAAAAAGAAAGAGAAAAATCGGGGAAGGGCATATGTTGAAACCTGAGATTGCTTTTCTGGGAGGGGCAAAAGCCAGTGTCCCCGCCTGTCCCAGAATGTGCACTAAGGCAGTGGGTAGAGAAGGACGTGAGTAGCAAAGCAATGGGGCTGCTCCCCCCGACAGAGACCCGGGTGTTCTCTGCATGCTTCCGGCTGCAGCTGTGCGGGACCGTGGGGGGCCGGCTGAGGGTTCTGTAGTTCTCTGGGGAGTGAGTTCTTCCTTGCAGGGATGTTCCTGAGGGAATGCAAGCTCTGCGTCTGTGCGGGGCGAGCCCCTGGTCTCCAGCCTCTTGAACAGTTGTCCTTATGTCCCAGTTGGAAGCAACAGCCACAGCCTTGGGGTCTTCCTTGGTAACCAGCTCCACACCCTGAGTAGATAACACCCACCTCTGGACGGCGTTTCCTGCAGTGCGGGAAGGGAATGGCTCCTCAGTGCAATTTCAGAGGAGGTCTTTTTTTCATCTTTTCTTTCTTTCTTTTTTTTTTTGAGACGGAGTCTTGCTCTTTACCCAGGCTGGAGTGCAGTGATGCAATCTCAGCTCACTGCAACTTCTGCCACCCAAGTCAAGCCATTCTCCTGCCTCAGCCTCCCAGGTAGCTGGGACTACAGGCGTGCGCCACCACACCGAGGTGATCGCTTTATATTTTTAGTAGAGATGGGGTTTCACCATGCTGGCCAGGCTGGTCTAGAACGCTTGACCTCAAGTGATCCGCCCACCTCGGTCTCCCAAACTACTGGGATTACAGATGTGAGCCACCGCGTCTGGCCCAGAGGAGGCCTTTCTGCTAAAAGCATGTGTTTAGTGCCCCCGCCTCCTCACCAAAGGCTGCTCGGGACTCCTCCTGCTTTGACAAGAGGCTGCCCTCTTTCTCCAAAGCCTGGAGATCCGGCTCCAGGAGCTGCCTGAAAGGTCCACTTCCTCTCTTGGCCAAGCACCTGGGGAGCGTGTTGTGCAGCCCTGGACGGTGGCACAGCCTTGACTTTGTTCCTGAGCCATGTTTGAGCACAGAACATGAATGAGCATGGGATGGCCCTCGGATAGGGGCATGGCAGGGGATGGAGCCTTTCTCAGCTGCCTGGCCACATCCTTCCACTTCAACCATGCTGCGCCGTGTTTCATCCACATCAAAGGATGCCTGGGAAACCTCAGCCACACCTCTGCTGGAATGGTCTTATGCCCTCTTCTCAGTATTGGTCAATGCCAAACACTTGGTATTGGAAAGCAGATACAGGAAGTAATCCTTATCATCCACACGGTGTCGGCCTCTGCAGGACTGGGGTGACCTGTGGCAGGGACTTGTTGATGGCCAGGATGTCACAGGCCTTGTTGCTCAGGTCCTCAAGGCAGGAGGTAGCCCCTGTGCTGTCCACTGCTGTCGTTGCAGTCCAGCTTTAGAGTCTGAATCTCGAAACGTTCTGGTGCCCTGGTGTCCCCAGTCACCTCTATCCTTGTCAAGGTGGGACCTGACTGCTTCCGGGAGGGTGCACCCATGTTTTTTTTTAAATACAGTATTTCCATCAGAGTGCACAGTGCATAAGTGTTGTTCAGTAATATTTATTGAATCAATGAATGATACACAGAGGAGTTTGGTCTATTCATCATCCAACCAATCACCCACAGTGTACTGAGAACCCTGAGAATGTATCCAGGGCCACACTTTCTTGGGAAACAGAGACATAAAGAGGAAGATATATATTTGCTCCTAAAAGGCTCACAATGTGATCACAAGTCAGTTAACAACAAATGGTTGCTGCTCATTGTGACGTATGATGACAGTTACCAGGTTGACCATCATTTTGGGAGAGGGAAGAGAAAGGTGAGCAGTTCACCCTGGGAAGGACCAGGGAGACCTTTGGGGGTGATGGTCCGGGCAGCATGGGGTGCCCGGCACTGAGGGCAGGTGGGGCTTGCATAGCCCCTGAGGGAGCTCGGATTTGGGAATAGCTAGGATATCCAGCACACAGTGGCTCCTGGAGGAGGCAGGGCTGGAGAGCAAGGCGGATTCAGATGTTGATGTGTTCTGTGAATGTGAGGAGGAGTCATGGAAATGGAGTGGCCATTTGGGGAATTTGAATTTTAGAAACAGCTTATTGGTGGCGATATGGATGCCCTCAGTATGAAACGGAGGTTTTGTGAGCACAAGTAGAGGAGGCTGCCGTGGGCGGGAGGGCTGACCATGACCAGGAAGACAAATGGGAGTGAGAGAGGCATGGACATCGGCTGCCCGCTTGGCCTCTGGTGCCACCCCCCAGGCAGAGTCTCAGCTCCCAGAAACTGGTGTTCCATGCTAGGGTCCTGTGTTGTGCAGAGAGCAGGGAAGGTTGGGCGAAGGCTGGAGACCTTGAGATGGGGCAGGGGGCCCAGAAGGGGAGGCTGATGGAGAGACCTTGCTCTTCCTCCTGTGGCCCGCATGTGGAGGGCTCCTACAGAGGAGGGAAACTGAGGACAAGGCTGTGAGTACCAGGCTGCCACAGTACCAGAGCCCCAGCAGCCTACGCATGGGTGGCGTGTACTGAATGTGATCTGCGTCTTCAGAGAATCTTGGCTATGCACAGTGTGGTGTTAGCATAAAATTGAATTTTTCACACTCTAGATTGTTCCAGACCATAGTGGTGTTGTGAGATCATTTGGAAATGGGTTTCCATCTGCACTGGACCCTAATTGTTCAGGAAAAATCCATTTGGCCCATTTTAAACTGCAGTAGAGGCTGCATGAAGAAGTGCCCGGAATTGGAGCCGATACCCTGTGGCTGGATGCCAGCGCTTGAAGCTGTGCTCTCGGGTTCTTTCCTTCGTTCTCCGCCCGGCATCTGTGCCCTGCTCTCCACCTTCACCAAGACGCGAGTAGCAATTCTTGGGACATATTAAGTGATGCTAACTTAAGAACTCACAAGATAAAAATATAAAAATAAGGAGCATAAGTCTTTCCAGTGTTCTAATTTTAAAAAGGCAACCTCATTTAAAAATTCAAATAATGGGAAACAAGTTGAAAACATTCAAATTGTTGTATCTGACGTTTTCTCATCATCGCCTCTTGTTGCTGATTTTAATTAATAGAATTTTTATTTTTATTTTTATTTTTTTTTTAGCAGTTTAGGTTCACAGAAAAATTGGGCAGAAAGTACAGGGAATTCTCGTATACCCCTCACCCGACCTCAGTTTCCCCTCTTGTTAACATCTTGCATTGGTGTGATACAGTTTATAAGTGATTTTACAATTACACATTATTAACTAAAGTCCATAGTTTACCTGTGGATTCACTCTTGCTGTTGTACATGCTGTGGGTTTGGAGAAGGGGTAGTAACTTGATCCACCATTGCAGTATCCACAGAAGAGTTTCCCTGCCCTGAAAATCCTCTGTGCTCCACTGACACCCCTCCCTCCTGAACTCTTACCAGCCACTGATGTTTTCACTGTCTCCATAGTTCTACCTTTTCTGGAAGGTCATGCAGCTGAGTCACAGTAGGTCACCTTTCCACATTGACTTCTTTGACTTAGTAATAAGCATTTAACTTCTCCCCACGTCTTTTATAACTTGGTAGCTCGTTTTTTAAAAGTGCTGAATAATATTCCATCGTTTGGATGCGCTGCAGTTTATGTTTATTTTACTTTAATTTCTGAGATACACGTGCAGAACGGGTGGTTTGCTGCACCTATCAACCCATCACGTAGGTTTTAAGCCCTGCGTGCATTAGGTATTTGTCCTAATGCTCTCCCTTCCCTCACCCCCACCAGCCAACAGGCCCCGGTGTGTGATGTTCCCCTCCCCGTGTCCACGTGTTCTCATTGTTCAGTTCCCACTTATCGGTGAGAACATGCAGTGTTTAGTTTTCTGTTCTTGTGTGAGATTGCTGAGGATGATGGTTTCCAGCTTCATGTCCCTGCAAAGGACATGAGCTCATTATTTTTATGGCTGCATAGTATTCCATGGTATATATGTGCCACATTTTCTTTATCCAGTCCATCATTGATGGGCATTTGGGTTGGTTCTTAGTCTTTGCAATTGTGACTAGTGCTGCAATAAACATACATGTGCATGTGTCTTTATAGTAGAATGATTTAGGTATATACCCAGCAATGAGATTGTTGGGTCAAATGGTATTTCTATTTCTAGATCATTGAGGGATCGCCACACGGTCTTCGACAACGGTTGAACTAATGTACACTCCCACCAACAGTGTAAAAGTGTTCCTATTTCTCCACATCCTCGCGAGCATCTGTTGTTTCCTGACTTATTAATAATCGTCACTCTAGCTGGCATGGGATGTTCTCACTGTGGTTTTGATTTGCATTTGTCTAATCACCGGTGATGATGAGCTTTTATTCATGTTTGTTGGTCACATAAATGTCTTCTTTTGAGAATTGTCTGTTCATATCCTTTGCTCACTTTTTGATGGGGTTGTTTGTATTTTTTCTTGTAAATTTGTTTAAGTTCCTTGTAGATTCTGGATATTAGCCCTTTGTCAGATGGGTAGCTTGCAAAAATTTTTTCCAATTCTGTAGGTTGCCTGTTCACTCTCATGATAGTTTCTTTTTCTGAGCAGAAGCGCTTTAGTTTAATTAGGTCCCATTTGTCAATTTTGGCTTTTGTTGCCATTGCTTTTGGTGTTTTACTCATGAAGTCTTGCCCATGCCTATGTCCTGAATGGTATTCAATAAAAACGTAAAACCTAACACAGTAAAAACCCTACAGTGGTTTTCTTGTAGGGTTTTTACTGTGTTAGGTTTTACATTTAAGTCTTTAATCCATCTTGAGTTAATTTTTGTATAAAGTATATGGAAGGGGTCCAGTTTCTGTTGGCTGCATATGGCCGGCCAGTTTTCCCAGCACCATTTATTCAATAGGGAATCCTTTTCTCCTTGATGGTTTTTGTCAAGTTTGTTGAAGATCAGATGGTTATAGATATGGCACCACAGTTTATTAATTCATTCACCCACAGAAAGACATCTTGGCTGCTTCCAAGTTTTGGCGGTTAAGAATGTAAACATTCCTGAGCAGGTTTTTGTGTGAACACAAGTTTTCTACTCCTTTGTGTAGATACCCAGGAGCCCGATTGCTGGATTGAATGGAAAGTTTGACCAGAAACGTCCAAGCACTGTCTGTGGTCCAGGCTTGCTCGTGCAGAGGTCAGCCTTGCTCTGTCTAAAAGTCCTGCGCTTCAGTCCATGTTCAAGCCTAGAGCTGGGGCAGCTCACGGGGTAGGACGTCTCCAGGTGAGACAGACAACGTGGATGCACATTTCTACAGGGAAGACGACCCAGTTACCAACTTCAAGGAGTGGTAGTTCTCCTGGTGTAAGGTCTGTTGTGGGAATTAGATAAGGATCAAAATTTAGGTTTTCATACTCTGCATATGAAGAGCTTCAGTATAATGTTTAGGTTTATAAGACAATGCCAAACCGTCTTCCAAAGTGGCTGCACCGTTCTGCGTTCCCGCCAGCAGCATGAGGGCACCTGTTACTCTGCACCCTCGTTGGTGTTCGGAGTTGTCAGTGTTTGCAGTTGCAGACGTGGTTTTAGGTGTGTGGTGCTGTCTCAATGTGGTTTTAATTTGCATTTTCCTGATGGCATGTGATATCCTTTTCATATGGTTTATTTGCTTTCTGGATATCTTCTTGGTAGGGGGTGTCTCTTCGGGTCTTTGTCAATTTTTTTTTTGAGATGGAGTGTTGCTTTGTCACCCAGGCTGGAGTGCAGTGGCATGATCTTGGCTCACTGCAAGCTCCCCCCTCCCGGGTTCAAGCGATTCTCCTGCCTCAGTCTCCCGAGTAGCTGAGATTACAGGCATGTGCCACCCCATCCGGCTAAGTTTTGTATATTTAGTAGAGACAGGGTTTCACCATGTTGGCCAGGCTCATCTCAAACTCCTGCCTTGACCTCCTGAAGTGCTGGGATTACAGGCATGAGCCACTGTGCCTCTTTGCCAATTTTTGAACTGGGTTATTTGTTTTCTTACTGTTGAGATTGAAGATCTCTTTATATATTTTGGATGCCAATCTTTTATTAGATAAATGTTTTGCAAGTATTTTCTCCCAGTCTGTGGCTTGTCAGTTCATTTCCTGAACACAGTCTTTCAAT
Organism: Ateles fusciceps; assembly: GCA_036589455.1. Lineage (NCBI taxonomy): Eukaryota > Metazoa > Chordata > Mammalia > Primates > Atelidae > Ateles > Ateles fusciceps. The sequence continues at coordinate 1,257,033 of JAZHEH010001829.1, forward strand.
GAGTAGACGGGTTTTAAAATTTTTAATGAAGTCAAGTTTGTCAGTTCTTTCTTTCATGGATCATGCCTTTGGCGAAAGATCATCACCAAACTTAAGGTCACCTAGATGTTCTCCTATGTTATCTTCTGGAAGTTTTATAGCTTAGCATTTTATATTTAGGTCTATGATCTATTTTTTATTTTTAAATTTTCTATATTTTTTGTTATTTAGTTATTATTTTTATTTTTATAAAATAAAGACGGGGTTTCACCATGTTGGTCAGGCTGGTCTTGAACCCTCAACCTGAGGTGATCCGCCCGCCTTGGCCTCTAAAGTGCTTGGGATTACAGGCATGAGCCACCACGCCTGGCCTGTTATTTATTTTTTGTTGAGACAGGGTCTTGCTCTGTCACCCATGCTGGAGTATAGTGGTGTGATCTTGGCTCACTGCAGTGTTGACCTCCTGGGCCAAGCTATCCTCCTGCTTCCGCCTCCCAGTAAGCTGGGACTACAGGCACCACCACCACACCTGGCTAATCTTATTTTTTGTGGAGTCATGGTGTCGCTATGTTGCCCGTACTGGACTCAAATTCCTCGGCTCAAGGGATTCTCTCACCTCAAACTCCCTAAGTGCTGGGATTACAGGAGTGAACCACTGTGCCAGGCAGCCCATGATCCATTTTTATTTTATTTTATTTCTATTTTTAAAAAATTTGTTATACTTTAAGTTTTGGGGTACATGTGCAGAATGTGCAGGTTTGTTACATAGATATACACGTGCCATGGTGGTTTGCTGCGTCCATCACCCCCGTCATCTATATATTAGATACTTCTCCTAATTCTATCCCTCCCCAATCCCCCCCAGTCCCTGCTATCCCTCCTCTAGCCCCCACAACCCCCGACAGGCCCTGGTGTGTGATGTCTCCATCCCTTTGTCCATGTGTTCTCATTGTTCAACACCCGCTTATGAGTGAGAATGTACGGTGGTTGGTTTTCTGTTCTTGTGTCAGTTTGCTGAGAATAATGGTTTCCAGTTCTATCCATGTCCCTGCAAAGGACATGAAGTCATTCTTTTTTATGGCTGCGTAGTATTCCATCATATATATGTGCCACATTTTCTTTATCCAGTCTATCATTGATGGGCATTTGGGTTGGTTCCAAGTCTTTGCTATTGTGAACAGTGCCACAGTAAACATGTGTGCATGTGTCTTTATAATACAATGATCTGTAATCCTTTGGGTATATACCCAGTAATGAGATTGCTGGGTCAAATGGTATTTCTATTTCTAGGTCCTTGAGGAATCGCCACACTGTCTTCCACAGAGGTTGAACTAATTTACACTCCCACCAATGGTGTAAAAGTGTTCCTATTTCTCCACATCCTCTCCAGCATCTGTTGTCTCCTGATTTTTTAATGATCACCATTCTAACTGGTGTGAGATGGTATCTCAATGTAGTATTGATTTGCATTTCTCTAATGACCAGTGATGATGAACATTTTTTCATATGTTTGTTGCCTGCATAATTGTCTTCTTTTGAAAAGTGTCTATTCATACCCTTTGCCCACTTTTTGATGGGGCTGTTTGTTTTTTTTCTTGTAAATTTGTTTAAGTTCCTTGTAGATCCTAGATATTAGACCTTTCTCAGATGGGTAGATTGGAAAAATTTTTTCCTATTCTGTAGGTTGTCGGTTCACTCTAATGATAGTTTCTTTTTCTGTGCAGAAGCTCTTCAGTTGAATTAGATCCCATTTGTCAATTTTGACTTCTGTTGCCATTGCTTTTGGTGTTTTAGTCATGAAGTCCTTGCCTATGCCTGTGTTCTGAATGGTTTTGCCTAGGTTTTCTTCTAGGGGTTTTATGGTGTTAGGTCTTATGTTTAAATCTTTAATCCATCTGGAGTTAATTTTTGTATAAGGTGTAAGGAAGGGATCCAGTTTCAGCTTTCTGCACATGGCTAGCCAGTTTTCCCAATACCATTTATTAAATAGGGAATCCTTTTCCCATTACTTGTTTTTGTCAGGTTTGTCAAAGATCAGATGGTTGTAGATGTGTGGCATTCTTTCTGAGGCCTCTGTTCTGTTCCATGGTCTATATCGCTGTTTTGGTACCAGTACCATGCTGTTTTGATTACCGTAGCCTCGTTGTGTAAAGTCAGATAGTGTTATGCCTCCAGCATTTTTTTTTTTGCTTAGGATTGTTTTGGCTATGCGGGCTCTTTTTTGATTCCATATGAAGTTTAGGGTGGTTTTTTTCCAATTCTGTGAAGACAGTCAATGGTAGCTTGATGGGGGATAACCTTGAATCTATAAATTACTTTGAGCAGTATGGCCATTTTCACGATATTGATTCTTCCTAACCATGAGTATGGAATGTTTTTCCATCTGTTTGTGTTCTTTCTTATTTCCTTCAGCAGTGGTTTGTAGTTCTTGAAGAGGTCCTTCACATGCTTTGTTAGTTGTATTCCTAGGTATTTTATTCTCTTTGTAGCAATTGTGAATGGGAGTTCACTCATGATTTGGCTCTCTGTTTGTCTCTTATTATTGGTGTATAAGAATGCTTGTGATTTTTGCAGATTGATTTTGTATCCTGACACTTTGCTGAAGTTGCTTATCCCCTTAAGGAGATTTTGGGCTGAGACAATGGGTCTTCTAAATATACAATCATGTCATCTGCAAATAGAGACAGTTTGACTTCCTCTTTTCCTAATTGAATATGCTTTATTTCTTTTTCTTGCCTGATTGCCCTGGCCAGGACTTCCAATACTATGTTGGAGGAGTGGTGAGAGAGGGCATCCTTCCCTTGTGCCAGTTTTTGAAGGGAATGCTTCCAGTTTTTGCCCATTCAGTATGATACTGGCTGTGGGTTTGTCATAAATAGCTCTTATTATTTTGAGATACATTCCATCGATACTAAGTTTATTGAGAGTTTTTAGCATAGAAGGCTGTTGAATTTTGGCAATGGCCTTCTCTGCATCTTTTGAGATAATCATGTGGTTTTTGTCTTTGGTTCTGTTTATGTGATGAATTATGTTTATAGATTTGCATATGTTGAGCCAGGCTTGCATCCAAGGGATGAAGCCGACTTGATTGTGATGGCTAAGCTTTTTGATGTGCTGTTGGATTCAGTTTGCCAGTGGTTTTTTGATGATTTTCGAATGGATGTTCATCATGGATATTGACCTGAAATTTTCTTTTTTAGTTGTGTCTCTGCTAGGTTTTGGTATCAGGATGATGTTGGTATCATAAAATGAGTTAGGGGAGGATTCCCTCTTTTTGTATTGTTTGGAATAGTTTCAGAAGGAATGGTACCAGCTATTCTTTGTACCTCTGGTAGAATTCGGCTGTGAACCCGTCTGGTCCTGGACTTTTTTTCGGTTGGTAAGCTCTTAATTACTGCCTCAATTTCAGGCCTTGTTATTGGTCTATCCAGGGATTCAGCTTCTTCCTGGTTTAGTCTTGGGAGGGTGTAAGTGTCCAGGAATGTATCCATTTCTTCTAGATTTACTGGCTTATTTGCATAGAGGTATTTGTAGTAATTTCTGATGATAGTTTGCATTTCTGTGGGATTGGTTGTGATAGCCCCTTTATTATTTTTTTGGTCCGTTTATTTGATTCTTCTCTGTTTTATTTTTTACTAGTCTGGCTGTTGGTGTATCTATTTTCTCAATCTTTTCAAAAAACTACCTCCTGGATTTATTGATATTTTTGAAGTTTTTTTTTTGTGTGTGTCTTTCTCTCCTTCAGTTCTGTTCTGATCTTAGTGATTTCTTGTCTTCTGCTAGCTTTTGAATTTGTTTGATCTTGCTCCTCTAGTTCTTTTAATTGTGACATTAGTGTGTCGATTTTAGGTCTTTTCTAGTTTCTCTTTTGGGCATTTAGTGCTATAAATTTCCCTCTAGACACTGGTTGAAATGTGTCCCATAGATTCTGGTGTGTTGTATGTTTGTTCTCGTTGGTTTCAAGAACATCTTTTCTTCCGCCTTGATTTCATTATCCAGTAGTCACTGAGGAGCAGGTGGTTCAGTTTCCCTGTAGTCATGCGGTTTTGAGTGACTTTCTTAATCCTGAGTTCTAATTTGATTGCACTGTGGTCTGAGAGGCTGTTTGTTATGATTTCTGTTATTTTGCATTTGCTGAGGAGTGATTTACTTCCAGTTATATGGTGAATTTTAGAAGTAAGTGCAATGGGGTGCTGAGAAGAATGTATATTCTGTGGATTTGTGGTGGAGAGTTCAGTAGATGTCATTAGGTCTGCTTGGTCCAAATCTAAGTTCAAGTCCTAGATATCCTTGTTAATGTGTCTAATATTGACAGTGGGGTGTTAAAGTCTCCCACTATTATTGTGTGCGACTCTAAGTCTCTTTGTAGGTCATTAAGAACTTGCTTTATGAATCTGGGTGCTCCTGTATTGGGTGCGTATATATTTAGGATCGTTAGCTCTTCTTGTTGCATTGATTCCTTTAACATTATGTAATGCCCTTCTTTGTCTCTTTTGATCTTTGTTGGTTTAAAGTCTGTTTCATCATAAGACTAGGATTGCAATCCTTTTTTTTTTTTTTTTTTTTTTTGCTTTCCATTTGCTTGGTAAATATGCCTCCATCACTTTGTTTTCAGCCTATGTGTGTTTTTGCATGTAAGATGGGTCTCCTGAATACAGCACACCTATGGGTTTTGACTCTTTATCCAGTTTGCCAGTCTGTGTCTTTTGATTGTGGCATTTAGCTCATTTACATTTAAGGTTAATATTGTTATGTGTGAATTTAACCCTGCTATTTTGATGCTAGCTGGCTGTTTTGCCTGTTAGTTGATGCAGTTTCTTCATTGTGTCAATAGTCATTACCAATTTGTATGTTTTTGCAGTGGCTGGTACTGGTTGTTCTTTCCATGTCTAGTGCTTCCTTCAGGAGCTCTTGTAAGGCAGGCCTGGTGGTGACGAAACCTCTCAGTAGTTGCTTGTTTGTAAAGGATTTTATTTCACCTTTGCTGATGAAGCTTACTTTGGCTGGATATGAAATTCTAGGTTGAAAGTTTTTTTCTTTAAGGATGTTGAATATTGGCCCCCATTCTTTTCTGGCTTGTAGAATTTCTGCTGAGAGATCTGCTGTGAGTTGAATGGGCTTCCCTTTGTGGGTAATGTGACCTTTCTCTCTGGCTGCCCTTAGCATTTTTCCCTTCATTTCAACCCTGGTGAATCTGACGATTATATGTCTTGGGGTTGCTGTTCTCAAGGAATATCTTTGTGGAGTTCTCTATTTCCTAAATTTGAATGTTAGCCTGCTTTGCTAGGTTGGGAAAGTTCTTCTGGATAGTATCCCAAAGAGTGTTTTCCAACTTGGTTTCATTCTTCCTGTCACTTTCAGGTACACCGATCAAATGTAGATTAGGTCTTTTCACATAATCCCATATTTCTTGGAGGCTTTGTTCATTTATTTTCACTCTTTTTTCTCTAATCTTGTCTTATTTCATTGAGTTTATCTTCGATCTCTGATATCCTTTCTTCCACTTGATATATTCAGCTGCTGAAACTTTTGTATGTGTCATGAAGTTCTGCTCCATCAAGTCGTTTATGTTCCTCTCTGTGCTGGTTATTCTAGTTAGCATTTCATCTAACCATTTGTCAAGGTTCTTAGTTTCCTTGCATTTGGTTAGAACACACTCCTTTAGCTCAGAGAAGTTTGTTATTACCCACCTTCTGAAGCCTGTGTCTGTCAATTCATTAAACTCATTCTCCATCCAGTTTTGTTCTGTTGCTGGTGAGGAGTTTTGATCCCTTGGAGGAGAGGTGTTAGGGTTTTTGGTGATTTCAGCCTTTTTGTGCTGGTTTTTTCCCACATTCTTGGATATATTTACTTTTGGTCTTTGAAGTTGGTGACTTTTGGATGGGATCTCTGAGTGGGCATTTTGATGTTGAAGCTATTTCTTTCCGTTTGTTAGTTTTCCTTCTAACAGTCAAGCTCCTCTGCTCCGGGTCTGCTGGAGTTTGCTGGAGGTCTACTCCAGAACATGCTTGTCTGGGAATCACCCATGGGGGCTGCAGAACAGCAAAGATTGCCGCCTGTTTTTCCTGTGGTAGCTTCGTCCCAGAAGAGTACATGCCAGATGCCAGCCGAGCTCTCCTGTATGAGGTGTCTCCCAGTTAGGATACGTGGCCGTCAGGGAGCCACTTGAGAAGGCAGTCTGTCCCTCATCAGAGCTCAAGTGCTGTGCTGGGAGATCCATTACTCCCTTCAGAGCTGCGGGTCAGGGACGTTTAAGTCTGCTGAAGCGGAACCCACAACCACCCCTTTCTTAGGTGCTCTGTCCTAGGATGGTGGGGGCTTTATAAGTCCCTGATAGGCTGCTGACATTTTTCAGGGATGCCCTGCCCAGTAAGAAGGGAGTCGAGTCACAGTCTGCCTGCATAGAACTTGCTGAGCTGCTGTGGGTTCTGCCTAGTTGCTGTGTAAACTTCCTGGTGACTTTATTTACACAGTTGAGGGCAAAACCACCCACTGGAGCCTCAGGAATGGTGGACACTCCTCCCGTGACGGAGCTTGAATGTCCCAGGTTGAGCTCAGACTGCTGTGCTGGCTGCAGAAATTTCCAGCCAGTGGATCTCAGCTTGCTGGTGTTCGTGGGGGTGGGACCCACCAAGCCACATCGCTTGGCTCCCTGATTTCAGCACCTGTTTTCAGGGGAATGAGCGGTGCTGTCTCACTGGTGTTCTGGGTGCTACTGGGGTATGAGAAAACAAACAAAAGAAAAACTGCTGCGGCTAAAACGGCTGCCCAGTTTAGTGCTGGAAACCTGGGGCGCTGGTGTTGCAGGCACTGGAGGGAATCTCCTGATCTGTGGGTTGTGAAGACCATGGGAAAAGTGCAGAATCTGAGCCAGAGTGTCCGGATCCATCCCTAATGTCTTCCCTTGGCTAGAAGAGGGAATTCTCCCGCCCCTTGTGCTTCCCGGGTGAGGCGATGCCTCATGATACCTCACTCTGCTTCTGCTTGCCCTGCTCAGGCTACACCCAGTGTCTAACTAGTCCTAATGAGATGAACCTGCTACTTCTGTTGCCAATGTGGAGATCACTCACCTTCTGGATTGTTCTTGCTGGGAACTGCAGACCAGACCTCTTCTATTTGGCAATCTTGGCAGAAGTCCTCCTTATTTTATTTTTTTGAGAGGGAGTTTCACTCTTGTTACCCGGGCTGGAGTGCATGATCTCGGCTCACTGCAACCTTTGCCTCCGGGGTTTAAGCAATTCTCCTGCCTCAGCCTCCCAAGTAGCTGGGATTACAGGCATGTACCACCACTCCTGGCTAATTTTGTATTTTCAGTAGAGATGAGGTTTTATCATGTTGATCAGGCTGGTCTCAAACTCCTGACCTCAGGTGATGCTCCCATCTCGGCCTCCCAAAGTACTGGGATTACAAGTGTGAGCCACTGCACCCGACCTATTTTTAATAAAAGTTTTTGTGAAAGGTCTAAAGTCTAAGTCTAGATTCTTCTTTTTTTTTTTTTTTTGCCTGTGACTGCAGCTGTTCTAGCACTGTTTGTTTAAAAAACTATATACATATATTTTTTGATCACTGTCTTGCCTTTGTTCTTTTGTCAGAGATCAGTTGACCACATTTATGTGGGTCTATTTTTGGGCTCTCGATATGTTTCATTTATCGGGTCTGCGGTGTTAGAGTCTGACTTGACATTGGGTCGTGTCAGTCCTCTGACTTTGTTTTTCTCCTTCCACATTTTGTTGGCTATTCTGGGTCTTCTGCCTCTCCATATATAAACTTTAGAATCTGTTTGTCAATAGCCACAAGATAACTTCCTGGGATTTTTAGTGATCGCATTGAAGATGTTTTGAAGTCTCAGATTCCAGTTGTTAATGGCTCCTGTGTAAGAAAGCAAGTGACTTTTGCGTATTAACGTTTTTTCCTGCACCCTAGCTGCAGTTACTTTTGGTTCCGTTAGTGTTTTTCTTTTCTTGTTGTTGTTCCTTTGGTATTTTCTACCCAGACAATTGTAATCTGCAAAGAACGATTTTTAATCTCTTCCCAGCGTGTGTGCCTGGTCTTTCCTTTCCTTGCTCTATTGTGTTAGCTGGGGTCTTCCGTGTGATGATGAACAGGAGTGGTGAGAAGGACATCCTTGCCCTGTTCCTGATCCTTCTGGGGAGCCTTCGGGTTTCTCATAATTAAATGTGGTGCTTGCTGTAGGCTTTTGCAGGTGTTCTTTATCAAGCTGAGACAGTTCCCTGTATTAGGAGTTTGCTGAGAGTCTTCATACTGAATGGGTGTTTAGTTGTGAAATGCTTTGTGTCTACTGATACCATCATTTAGGATTTTTTTTTTTTAGCCTGTGATGTGATGATTACATTAACTGATTTCCAAATGTTTATACCAGTCTCATATACTGGGGATAAACCCCTCTTGGTTGTGGTATACAATTCTTTTAACACGTTGTTGGACTTGATTTATTTGGAGTTTTTCTTTTTTTGAGGATTTTGTGTCTATGTTCCTGAGAGAGACTGATCTTAGAGTTCCTTTCTTTTCATGTCTTTGTTTGGCTTTGGTTTTAGGGGAATCTTGGCCTCAGAATGAGTTAGGAAGTAGTATTTCTCCTTCTGTTTTCTGAAAGACATTATAGACATTATGGAGAATTGGCGTGATTGTTTTTGTGGTTGTTGAGATGGAGTCTTGCTCTGTTGTCCAGGCTGGAGTGCAATGGCGCAGTCTCAGCTCACTGCAACCTCTGTCTCCTGGTTCAAGTGATTTTCCCTGCCTCCGCCTCCCTAATGCTGGGATTACAGGCACCTGCCACCATGCCCAGTTAATTTTTGGTATTTTTAGTAGAGATGGTTTCACCATGTTGGCCAGGGTGCTCTTGAACTCCTGACCTCAGGTGATCTGCCTGCCTTGGCCTCCCAAAGTGCTGGGATTACAGGCAGGAGGCACTGCACCCTGCAGTGTGATTCTTACGGTTATTGGTGAGTTTGGTGGAACTCACCAGTGATCTCGTCTGGTCCGGGTACTTTCTGTTTGAGAAGCTTATTAATTCAATTTATTTAATAAATATAGTCCTATTCAGAATATATGTTTATACTTATATGGGTTTTGTTGAATTGTATCTTCCTAGGAATTGGTCCATTTAATAGAATTTATCTAATTTATAGATATTGTTTATAAAATTTCCTTCCTTCCTTCCTTCCTTCTTTCCTTCCTTCCTTCCTTCCTTCTTTCCTTCCTTCCATCCATCCATCCATCACGCAGGCTGGAGTGAAATGAAGGCTCACTGCAGCCTTGACCCTCCAGACTCCAGTAATCCTCCTGCCTCAGTCTCCCTAGTAGCTGGGACTACAGGTGCATGCTACTATGCCAGGCTAAGTTTTTAAATTTTTAGTGGAGATGGAGTCTCACTGTGTTACACAAGCTGGTCTCAAACTCCTGGCCTCAAGCAATCCTCCCACTCTAGTCTTTGAAAGTGCTGGGATTGCAGGTGTGAGCCTCCACGTCTGGCCCTATGATATTCTTCTGTTATCTTTTTAATGTTCATGGATCTGTAGTATTTTTTTTCTTTCATTTCTTTTCTTTCTTTTTTTGAGATAGTCTCACTCTGTCACCCAGGCTGGAGTGCAGTGGCATGATGTCAGCTCACTGCAACCTCTGTCTCCCAGGTTCAAGCAGTTCTCCTGCCTCGGTCTCCCAAGTAGCTGGGATTACAGAGGCACGCCACCGCACCTGGCTAATTTTTGTATTTTTAGTAGAGGTGGGGTTTCACCATGTTGCTCAGGCTGGTCTTGAACTCCTGACCTTGTGATCTGCCCACCTTGGCCTCCCAAAGTGTTGGGATTATAGGCATGAGCCATGGCGCCTGGCCTTTCATTTTTAATGTTAGTAAATTGTGTCACTTCTCTCTCTCTTTTTTTTCTTAGCTGGGCTAGAGGTTTATCAATTTTATTGATCTTTACAAAGCGCTGGCTTTGATTACATTATTTTCCTCTGTTTCCTACTTTTAATCTTAGTGGTTTCTGCTCTGATTTTTATTATTTATATTCCTGTGCTTACTTTGGATTTAACTGCCTCCTAAAGTTGAAATCTAAATGGATTTAGATGATGATTCTTTTCTAATCCAGGCTTTGAATGCTATGAATTTCTCCCAGGCACTGCTTTTGCTGCAGGCCACAGATTTACATATATTGTGTTTTTATTTTCATTGAGTTTAAATATTTTTAAATTTCTCTTGAGGCTTCTTTGTAGATGCATGTGTTAATAAAAGTGCATTGTTTAATTTCCATGTTTTGGGATTTTCCAGCTATTTTTCGGTTACTGATTTCTTGTTTAACTGCATTGTGGAATTGAAAGTGCATGCATTGCATGACTGTATTCTTTTACATTTGTTAGGGCAGAGTGTGGGCTGTCTTCCCCTGAGCTTGGGAAGCACGTGTGTTCTGCTGTAGTTGGATGAAGTAGGGCATAGGTGTTCACTCTAGCTGGGTGCGTCCTGGTGCTGTTGAGGTCTGCTGTGTCCTTCCTGATTATCTGCCGGGTGGATCTGTCGGCAGAGACGTGCTGAGCTCTGTAACGCAACAGTGGATTGATCTTTCTTTGCAGTTTTGCCAGTTTTTGTGTCAGTCGACACTGTTTTTGGGCACAGGCATGTTGAACACTGTCGCGTCTTTGTGGAGAACTGGCTTCTTTATCATTACGCCACGCCCTTCTGTATCCCGGAGGAGACTCCGTGTCTGAAGGGTGCGGTGTTTGGTGTTTAATGGGCGACTGCGTCTTTCTTCGGGTTAGTGTTAGCGTAGTACACCCTGCTCCATGGCGGCACTCTTAATCCTCGTCTTTATATTTAAAGAGCTTGTTATGGTAGATAGCATGTTGTTGGGTCTCTTTTTAAAAAACCCTGTGCTCAAGTGATCCTCTCACCTTGGCCTCCCAAAGTGCCGGGATTACAGGTGTGAGCCACCATACCTGGCCTCCCCCTCCCACCCACCCCCCCGCATTTTTTTTTTTTTTATACAAAAGTGCTATTAATGGGATGGTGAGGTGTGTGGGGGAGGGGAAGGTTTCTCTTATCCTATAATTGGGTCTCAGTCTTTCAGTAAGCCTGTGCCCTGAGCTCTGATCTTTGTAAATCCTTCCCAGTCCCCGCTCCGCACCCCTGCCTTAGGATGGCTAAACGGGGCTGGCATTGGGTGTCTCCCTTCCCCTAGATATGCAAGGCTCTGGCGAACCCCAAGTCTGTCTGTTAGGCCTTGTCATTGAGGGCCTTTTTTAAGGTGAACAGATGCTCTGGACATATTTCAGAATGACTACTTTCCTTCTACCTGCTGGAAACACAATTTTCTCTGATCTACACCCTGAGAACTTGGGGGTGTTCCTGGAGGTGAAGCTCACAAACTGGGGGGGCATTCTAAGACAGGGCCCCCTGGAGTTTAATCCCTGGGTGTGTCCATGCTGAGCCTCTGGCCTTATTAACCACTGGTCAGGCTTCCCCAGCCCAGCACTGGTCCCTACAGAGGTTTCTGTCCTTGGGCATCTGCTCAGTGGGCTGTGAGTCTGTGTCCCTCTGTCTCTCTCATTATCGGGCGTGCTATTTGCTCTGTGACATTGTTCTCTGATGAGAATCTACAAAGAACGGCTGATTTTCAGCTTGCACTTTTTTCTGGTTAGGACAGAATGCTGTATGAGAAGCCAGAAATTCTCATGCACTGGTCCCTTGGTTTTTAATTAAAAGGTTCCATAAATTATCATGTTATAATTTAAAATGAATCCCATAATAATTTATTTGTACTTTTACTGACTTCTGAGAAATAATGTTTGACACGAGGACGAAAGTATAAAGTTTCAAATGAAAGGCCAAGTAAGTTAAAACATTTATTGAAGGACTATGGGATTAAAAAAGAAAAACATATAAGCTTTGCTTTTATTGGTTATAAGTCTGTCATAAAAAGAAATATGGTATAGGAAAGATGTATAAATGCTAATATGCTCTCAATTTGTTAGATACGTGTTCTCCATTGAATTTCTTAGCCGGAAACTTTTATAAATCATGATTGTAATTGAGCAAGTTAAACAGAACTTGCGAGTGGGTTCCATTTCCTGAATAGTCCTGTTACACCAGTGTTCACGTACTTCAGTAGCCATTCTCAACCACTTGTATATAACTCACTGGGGGGGGAATTAGAAAATGACCTTCCCAGTTCTGAAATTCATTGGAGACCCTTTTTTCACCAAACCTCCTTGATGATCTCACTGCAAAACATCATTGAGGACAGAGTAGGCTATGGAAAGAAAACAGCATGAAAAAAACACATGAAGCACAATCCTGATGTGCAGTGGGCGAAGTCGTCCTCCGAAGCTGCATAGTGCTGCTGGGGAGACTGGAGAGTGACACTCGGAGCATCCAGGCAAGGACTGTGTGGAGAGAAGGCACACAGACATAAGGCAGTAGGATTTCTCGGGGGGTGAGACTAGCTGGTCACAAGCAAGAGAAAGAAGTGCAGGTGCAACTGATCAAGGAGGTGGAAGGCAGGGAGCCATTGCTCCAACAGAGTGGTGATGTGTGGTCCACCTCCTGGACTGGTCCACCTCCCCGGACTGGTCCACCTCCCCGGACTGGTCCACCTCCCCGGACTGGTCCAACTCCCGGACTGGTCACTTCCCGGACTGGTCACTTCCCAGACTGGTCACCTCCTGGACTGGTCCACCTCCCGGACTGGTCACCTCCCTGGACTGGTCACCTCCCGGACTGGTCCACATCCTGGACTGTTCCACATCCCGGACTGGTCCACATCCCGGACTGGTCACCTCCCTGGACTGGTCACCTCCCTAGACTGGTCACCTCCCTAGACTGGTCACCTCTCTGGACTGGTCACCTCCCAGACTGGTCACCTTCTGGACTGGTCACCTCCCTGGACTGGTCCACTTCCTGGACTGGTCACCTCCCTGGACTGGTCCACGTCCTGGACTGGTCAGTTCCCAGACTGGTGCATCTCCTAGACTAGTCACCTCCCCAGACTGGTCACCTCCCCAGACTTGGTCACCTCCCCAGACTGGTCACCTCCCCGGACTGGTCCACCTCCTGAACTGGTCCACCTCCCGGACTGGTCACCTCCCCAGACTGGTCCACCTCCTGGATTGGTCACCTCCCAGACTGCTCACCTCCCCGAACTGGTTACCTCCCGGACTGGTTACCTCCTGGACTGGTCACCTCCTGGTCACCTCCCAGACTGGTGACCTCCCAGACTGGTCACCTCCCCGACTGGTCACCTCCCTGTCACCTCCCAGACTGGTCACCTCCCAGACTGGTGACCTCCCAGACTGGTCACCTCCCGGACTGGTGACCTCCCCGGACTGGTCACCTCCCCCGGATTGGTCACCTCCCGGACTGGTCACCTCCCAGACTGGTTACCTCCCAGACTGGTCACCTCCCAGACTGGTCCACCTCCCCAGACTGGTCACCTGCTGAACTGGTCCACCTCCCCAGATTGGGTCCCCTTCCCCCAGGCCCGTCCCACCTCCTTGGAGGGACGGGGCTCGCACTGCTTCTTGGCAGCTGCAGGTGCAATGGGGACTGGAACCCACTTGTCCTCCTGGAGTTTCATCACCAAGTCCACATCCCACCCTGTCTCACTGGAGCCTGGATCTGTGTGGTCCAGTGAGCTAATGTGCGTCTCTTTTCAATGTAACTCAAAGAGCGTAAAACAACCGTTAACTAAATACTGTAGGATTTATTAATTAAAAACTCATTTTATCTATACCATTTTTGCATACATATTAAATCTGTAGCCTTAATAAATGTCCATTACTTCTTAAAATATAGAGAAATTGAGGATATTTCAACAATGAAATATATAATGGAGGAAGAGTGTAATTTTTTTTGGATAAAACTCTTTGGTCTATATAATTTTTCTGAGTTTAAAATAACACGAGAATTCACTCCAATAAAAAAGTAAACATTACTTTTCTCAAAAAATTTAATTGCAGAACTATTTACAGGAGGTGAACATCAGCGGTACAGAAATCAGATGGAGCATTATCACAGGAGGTTATGGAGGAAACGGTGCACGTTTTCTTACAGTCGGCTGAGAGTGAAAAAAGTCACGGAAAAAAGAACACAAAGAAAGCAATCCTTAAATGCCTGAAAGGAATGACCAACATTCTGATAAGTTATTAAGAAGTAAGAAATCGTGGTGATGAATAGCAGATTGCACATTCAGATCAGGTATCCTGCATGCTACTAAATAAGAATTTATCAAAAGAACCATAAAAGCATGAGAAAGAGAATTACATAAAATAGTTTAATTCCAGTGAAGTGACTTTGTACAGATGCTGAGTATTGGGCACTCTGTGCATCCTCACGCTCGATATGATTTCATATTTTTATATATATATATTTATATACTTTTTTAAAACTTGAACTAAACAGCTAGTTTCCTGGTTCTAACATTCCTTGAATTTCTATAGGAGGCATTTAATGTAGTCCTTAGGCCACGCCTGGGTATTTTGGTCTGTAGTATGGAAGGTGGGGGGATGAGTGGGGGTGTCTCTGCAGGGAGGACCTGTCCTGTCTGAGAGCAGAGTGGCTTACCATTCGGAAGGAAGCGTTCAGAAGGAGCCTTCCCCCTTGCTGCTCTTAAGGGGAAGCTTTGTTGAGTTCAGCAAACCAGTTTGAGAGTGGAGTGAGGGGAGACATTCATGCTGAGCCCTTTGAAAGTGATATGATGGTATTATTCAAATGACTGGGGTGGGTCATGGTGGTGTTTGGGGGTAAATGCAGAATGGGTGAGTGGCTTCCATGAGGTACCATGGTCAAGCTGGGAGTGTCCTTTGTTGTACTGGCAGACACAAACCAACACACACTCTAGGGAGACCATGGTCTGTTTGAGAGAGAAATTTGTACTTGAATTTGTCCGAGAAACCTGCTGTCAATCTTGTCATTCATTATCACCTCTCCTCCGTTGAGTAGGTGAAAGCTTAGATGCCCAAGGCTTTCAGGTCCTGAATAAGCACCAATGAAAAGAATTACATAAAATCTAAGAAAGTAGGGAGGTGAACCTCTGTCACCTTAGTGTGTGTATATACAAAATCTGTTAAAAAGTAGTTTGATAGTAGGTAACGAACATTTCCTCTGCAAAGAAGTCATCTGTTAAGTGTTTACATTGAAACTTGAAATAATTTATTTTAACACTAGATTTAAAACGCCAGGGTTAGGACAGCAGTTAATAAAATTACGGACATTTTTCAACATGGCAAGGATGAAAGATGGTTATTTCCTGGAGCCTTCCCATGGGCCACCTCTCACATTCTCTGAAGTCAGGGATTGGTGGGGGATCCTGACTCTTTGTGGTTTGAGCCAGTGTGTCTGATTTTGTTTCTGTTGTTTCCCCACGCATGCAGTTATGTGCTTCCAAATTATTTTTTCCCTTCATCACTTAAATGCTTAGTTTATTTCCTCATTTCATCTAAGAGGCAACTGAGCTAAAGTAATGGTGAAAACGTGGCCTAATTCTGGCTGGTGCTGGGTTCTTGTTCTTGGAAGCATCGAGAAATGGTTAAAATCAAAGCCAGAAGCCTAAGCAGAATGCCCTTTGTAGTTATTTCTCCATTTCCAAACCTTTCTGAAGACAGTCTCATGGCCTCTGCCTCTGGTGGTCCTTGATTAGCTCTGAGATGTTTGCCACCCGCCTGGATTCTGGCAGCCTTCCCTGCAGAGCTGGAGGGCGGCATTCCAGAGAGGCCAGGGCCTAACCCTTAGCAATAACTCACATTTTCACCACCTGTTCCAGGAGCTCAAAGGACTTAGAGCCAATATGTCACTAATCCTCACAACGTGTCCTCGAGGGAGACAGGGGGCAGGAACTGTAATCCCTCATCTAGAGGAAACAGGTGAGACCTAGAGGAAAAAGTGAGATGAGCTGCTGGCTAAGGGTGAATCAGAGCCACGTTGCCTGATTAAACAGCCTAGAGATTCCTAGCAACATCTCCTTCATTTCCAGAATATTCTGCTGCCACTCTGTGCTGCGGGACATTCAGACGAATGCATAGAAGCAAGCCTTTCCTTCAGCACTTTATGACCAACAATGCATTGCAACTCCCAACTAATAGCAAGAAGACGGGCCTCCCGCAGGGAAGCCGTGGGATCCGATCTGACCTTGTGTGGTGTGTGTTACGGTCGACACAGGGCGCCGGATGGAGTGCGGTGCATCGCCCTAGCCCACAGAGTTACGGATACTGATGGGAAAGGGGTCATCTTTTTCATCTCTTAAGCTCGTGGTTTTCTATTTTATTTTCAAGTTTTGGAACCTTGTTTTCAACCCATGCCTACGAAGTGCAGACAGACATGCAGATGAAAACAAGGGAACCCTCCAACATTCTAGGGGGTGTGGTCTGAAACTGCTGTTTTAAACTAGCCTGTTAAATTTGCGGTTAGAAGAAACATGAAGTTGAGGCTTGAGAAGAAGAGGGCTGGGAAGTAAGCAGGCACAACCCATGTGGAATCCGGTTACTTAGGCCCGTGTTGGGGAGCTTGCTTCTGTGCTCGTAGGTCAGGCGAGTCCAGTTTGCAGACATGTCGGGGCCAAATGCAGCATCCAGGTGCCCTCCCTGAACCAATGCTGTTTTGGGCAACGCTTCTATGTCTGTACCACTGCACACTCTCTTACATGTTCTCTGCCGCCTCTCCCAGGTTCGTGGGGGCCCCTGTCATCAACAAGGATGGCCATACTGGTGACTGGGGTCCCCAGGCTGACTCAGTCATGGCACATGGGCTCCTGTCCACTGAAACACCTGGGGAACCTGTCAGAGTTCCGAGCAAGCCCAACTGATGAAGCACAGCTGAACACGAGCTGCGTCTCCCAGGAGGCCCCCTCGCCCCTTAACTCTCAGGACCACAGGATGGCTTGACTTGATGGAGGTCCTGCTCATAGAAAAGGCCTTCCTGAGGAAGACTCAGACCCGCCTCCCCCACTCCCTACTCTCACCCAAAAGGTTTGGCCCACACCGGAGAGCTGTCCCTAATAGAGCACATTCCGTGGTCACCGCAGGCACTTCAACTACAGGCCTGTAGCATCCCTTCACTTTCCTGTGAAATTCCATCCCGGATTGGAGTAGCAATGCCTACAAGGACCTAACAGAAACACAGATGAGCGAATTTACAAATGCAGGGCCTTCTAATGAAGGGGTGGGAAGAGTGGTGCTTAATATGGCATCGAAAAGGCAAAATGAAGACAGGGAAACAAGGGCATACACTCCAATGAAAGACTCAGAACCTGTGCACGTGTGCGCTCTGCCGCTGTGTCTTTGAATCACCAACCTGGCCACTTTCATAAGAGCCAGTAGGGAGAGATTCCCTCCACTTAGCCGGGCACTGATTTTGTAGTCTTTTTTTTTTTTTTTAAGGAAAAAAAAAAACCCAGATAACCTTCCATGTAATTTATATTTTTCTCTGATCATATGCCTTTCCATTAAGTGCCTGAAGTTTTTAGAATTGGAGTTGACAACGTCAATATTTCCTTTTAAACAAAACTATTTTTTTGGTATCATAAACAGTTCATTTTTTGATACACCATTTTAAGATGGTGATTAAGTTTGCTAAGAAAAATGTAAAAATTGCCATGGATAACAACTAGTTTTACTTCAAACACAATGATAACACATGAAGATGCGTGAGATGCGTTACAGGGAAAGCGTTCTGCTTAACAAGCGGCATTCTCCTTTCCTGGGTTAAATGCTAAGTCCTGTTTATCATACTTGTGTTTTATTAACTAAAGCCTTCGACACAGCAGGATCAACTTGTTGGCTATAAGGAAAGTGTCTGGGTTTGACCCGTTATCGGCCGTATCTGTAGGGAATGTGGGTGTGGGGTTAGAGTGAACATCACATTCTCTAGGATGATGTCCCTAGAACATCATGCACCATTATTTTCAGCCATGTTTTCCAAAGGATGTGCACTCCTTTATTAAAATTATATTTTAAATATGAAATGGTCACATGTGAGCTCTATGGCACGTATCTGGTAGAAGTGGCTGAAATAAATCAGCTAGCTTGAGTGACTAACACAAGTATCATAAACAGTTTTATTTTTCTTTACATGTACAATACATAAACATGGCTTATCTTCTGCGTTGCATGGTAGAATGTCACCTGCGTGAGAACTGAGTATATTGCACTTGGTTATGTAACGCGGACAGGTAACATTCCATCAGGTCTAGCAGCAGGTATCTGTTCTACCATTGAATCATCTTCTTTGGAACAGGACGGACCAAGCAGGGCATGTGAACATTCACCACGTCGAGTCACCAACCCCTGTGCCGATCTAGTGGTAGGTTAATCTGCTCACTTAGGGATGGTTTAGGCCAAGACTTTTGGGGATTGTAAAATAACAATGAATTTACAAAACATAAGAAATTAATCCACAGCCAGTGAATGTTTTCCTTTAAGCAGGGATCAATGAATCTGGGATCTAAGATAAATAATTATTGTCTAACAGTTTGTTTTTATATGTTTTGTATAAGTTCAAGGAAATGAGTTAAACATATCAGCTGCCAGTAGGTAGAACAATGTCAGGAGGTGGCGTGTCTGTAACAGATCCAGGATACACAGCCGTGTTACATTTCCTTTCACTGGGAGTGTACACTGACTTTGCTTTTCTGTGGTTATTTCTGAACAGCAGAGTTCATCTGAAATCAGACAGCATTTTAAAAGTCTACAGTGCCAATACTTGCAGATACGTTTGTTTCAACATAATAGGGTGGATATAGGAAGAGGCATCATTACTGTACACTACTCAAGATTTAGGTATTTCTTTAGGTAGAAAAATGCTTTGAACACTCTGGGGAAATAGGATTCATTTATAGAAGAATACTTCAGGGACTTTTTTTTTTTTTTGCATTTTTCAAGGAGATACATTCGTACTGATTTTTGCTTCCAAATATATTTTAAGGCTGTTTGGTAAAATATATACCAGATATGAGGCTTGATTTACAGGGTTTTGTTTTTACAGGGAAATCTTTACTCAGCTTTAAAAAAGTAAAACTTTGAAGCTAAACATGCTTTAGTATCAGCTCTGCTCCCAATGGTCCCATGCGCAGTGGGATGTGGGAAATGAGGCAGGGGAGAGGCTGCGACTCGGGAGGACGCTGTGGTGCAACGGCGCACCCGACGCCCTGCCAGACGCGGGGCTGCAGAGGGGCCGGGGACATTGTAAAGTGCAAATCAAGTGACGATACAAAGTGCTGCGGGTTGTGGAAAGCTGTTCTGCCTGTGGCCAAGGACACGGGACTCCTTGAAGCTGGGAAGGAAGACCTGGTATTTGGGTGGAAACATCTGTCTGGAATCGCAGTCCTGCCTTTACTCTGAGTAATAATGAAAACTGTGAAATTGTAACCCAGTGGAAAGATCGGATAGGCTTTTCCTTTGGAGACTGGTCTGAATCGTGAAATAGAAGTCATGTGGGAACAATGGTTGCGGCGGTTAAATTTAATTACACTCACGGAAAGCCTGTTAATTAGAGCCGTTCCTAGTTTCCTCTGGTGCCGACCAGAGAGTCATGAACACTAATTACTTTTTTGAATTCCACAGCTGGAAATCGCAACAGGTGACCTCTTTTTCCTTCATGTCTAACACAGGCAAGGAATCTATTCTTGACTTTAGCAATACTGCATAGGACAAAAGAATTCTGGAAAAATACAAATGTAAACTACATTTCTTCTTTACCATTTTAACTGAGATATACTTACCACTCACATTCATATTTCTTAAACTTTTTACAGCATCACAACTGTCATTTTAAACAAGCAAACTTTTTGTTTTTTGTGGTTTTTTTTTAAGGATACCCTGGAAAGTCAGCTGATAGAGCAATTTGAGAATATATATACATACGTTAAAAAAATCCCATGTAGCATAAATGGTGAAACTTAAGGAAAATACTGGGGGTTGTATTTTAAGTTACAAAGAAATAAAAAATACAATGACTATTTCATAGAAGTAAGGGCATTTTCTTCCCTTTATGCTCACAGCCCTCTCTAAGGCTCTCCTCTCTCTGTGCGTGAGTTCCTTGTGGGAACACTCAGAACACTCAGCTTCTCTTTTGAATGTGTAGATGCTGTGCTGGGTATTTTCAGTGGGTTCAGACTTGTCAACCCCTGGGTTTTGGAGAACCGTATGGTGGGGAGTTTGGTGATTGGAGAGATCACTTTCCATCACAGTAAGCTTCACGCAAGGAGCCTGATGTTTTCTACTTGTGACAAACAGCAGTAGGAGGGCGGAGCGGGCAGACGGCCCTGGACTCAGGGAGAAGGAACTCGGGTATGCGAGGGGAATGGGCCTTTCTTTCCTGCACTTCAGGTTGTAGCACCTTCCACTTGGGTGTCTAATGCCTCTAGGGAGTGGTGAGATGCACCCATTTATAGTTATTTGTTATTCTTACCTCTAATTATCACACAATTTATAAAAATAGAAATAACAAAATGTAAGCTGGGTTTTTCAGCTCCAGGGGCGTTTCTCGCTGTCCTCGGAGAACACGGAGGAGAAGTCAGGTCTCGCCACACCTGTCCCTCAGAGCCGAGTGTGAGCCAGGCCACCAGTGAAGAAAGCAAAAGTCGTCCTGTCCATGAGCTCCGTGGACTCTGAGGCCACCGACCACGTTCCACTGTGTTCACGGCACAAGGAGCAGAACAGCAAGGGCGTGTTCAGTGGAAGAAATGAGACAGAAACCACCAGGGAGGCAACAAACTGTACAAGCGTTTTGTGAAAAAGCAGAAACAACCAAGGGGAAGGTGGCCGCCCTCCGTCCTCAGAGCCGGGTCTGGGCCTCGGGGATGTAGATCTCGATGCTGTCCGCGCGCTCCGTGGCAGAATTCTGCCGGAGGACGCCGCGCGCTTGGCGGCCATGAGTCGTCTCCGGGCTTCCTGACGTTGTCTGTCGGGGCAGGTCCAGGGATTTTTCTCTCGTGATGGGAAATTTTCCTTTGAGGGGCTTCTTTGGTATTGGAGGTGGGACCTTTCTTTCTTCCTGAAAAGCATCACAAGCCAACATTGGCGGGTGGTCAGATGGGGGTCCTAAGGGCTTGTGAGCTCAGTGGCCCTGGGGTCTGGGCATGCCCTTCCTGACCGAAACCCTCCCGGTGGCATCCTTCATTCCCTTCCCACGTTTCCCCTGGACCCTGACTCCCAGGTCATAGGTCTGCCTTCTGCACAGTATATCATTTGCATAAGCTCCCTCAAACTCTTCAGAGGGGCCAGAGGCGTTTGCGGCAGTGTTCACAAATGAGGAAATACTTTCTGCACATTCACACCTTGCATCTCTGGAGTCACTGAGTTATTCTGACATTGTTGCCGAATTCCGGCACTTCAAAAGCCCTATGTCATCCTCTCCAAGCACTGGCCAATACCTGAGTGGCCAAGCTCGGAGCATCACAGGGATTTTGGACGCATCGCTGGACGTCCCTATTAAATACTGCAGGGTTTCCAGCAGACTGTAGAATTCCAATGTGTTCATGAAAACCATCTTACATGAGTGGGTGTGTTGGGAAACACTGGATGAATTCTCTTACTGGCCTAAAATCTCATTGACATGGACAATATTTATAAAACCACTATTCACTTGCTTGCTTTGTAAAAAGATGCAAGTATTTTTGACCCTTAGCTCAGATTCTCACGTAAGTCATGCTAAAATATGTTGTGTGCCTTTTTAAAAGATAAATCTCACAATTCTGCAACAAATGCAATGGGTAATGCAGCTGCTCCCGTGAGTGGTCTGTGTTCACAGCTGTGCAGTTCACATTGTTCCTAAAGACAGTGGGACCTGCCCTGTCCCCTTCTGGACGGAGCCATGTGGGAACTCTCCGTAGCCTGCTGTTTCCTTCCCAGGAAAGGGAGCATGACAGAAGACGTCAGAACTCCTTTCCTTTCCTAAGCAGACACCTAGATTTTGGGGAGAAAAACACAAAAATTCTGCTTGTGTCTGTCTTCAGCCTCTAAAAAAATTCCAAGGGGAGCCCAGAGATGCTTGGACAGCAGGCAGTTGTATGAGCTGGGAGGAGACCCTTGGCACGGCTGCATGAGAGTGTGTGGCAAGGAGGCTGCTTTGGCGTCTGGAACTTTGTTCCTTCGGCTTATTTTATGTGACCTAGGCCAGAAGCAATGACTCTTACCTGACTTTCTGGCATCCATCTAAAACAATGGGGGATGAGTTCATTGCAGCCTTCAGCTACTTTAACAAGTAATTCCTGTTTTCAGCACGTGGTAACTGTCCTCATAGTTCAGGGGGTGCCAAGAGAAGAGGAAACAAGAGGGTCTCTTTCGTCTTTTGGTGTCCCTGCACTATGGGCCTGTGAGGCATACACATCAGCACTACTGGTGGGGCTCCCCCCCTTTAGAGGAGCTCCCCCGGCCTGCAGGTGTGGCCCTGTAGGCGTGGCCAGCAGGTGCCGTGCAGGGGCCCACCCCACGGAAGTTGAAGATGCCGTGTTCGGGAGGGGCGGGCCTCCTCTTGAGGCATGGAGCCTCCGCTGTGCTAGAGACCTGCTCGCTTTCTGGTTTTGAGGAGCGTACTCTACATGCAGCTTGCGTAGATGGGCTCGTATTAGCTCTCAATGACCAAAGAATAGAACAGACGGACCCATCGTGTCACCTGGACTAAAGTACGTTCCGTTGGAACAGGCTTCTCGCTCAGGAACATCACCGATGCTCTCCTTCACCTCAGATCCCAACCGTGGCTTACCTGGACCTGCCGAGTCCCACGCACGGTGTACGTGGACCCTGCGCACTACCACCTGCTCCCCTGTCGCCTGGGATGAAGAGGGAACCCGTGGGTCGGTGGCATCTAGCCTGGAACTCCACTCGTGGCCAGGGGCACCCTCTGAGAGAAGCAGATGATGAGGGCGGCCAGCCCTGGCTCTTGTTCTAGTGACCCAGATGTGTCTCCTTGCTTCCCCAGCGTATGCTGACTTGATTTTCTTTATCATTTTAATTGATAACGTTTGTCTAGAAAAATGCAATTATGGTTCCTCAGGACATGCCTAAAACGGGTGAGGAAGTTGATGTCTTTGCTGCTAACTCAGAACTGTCTACTAGTTCTTCTGGTGACAGTATCATGGAAGAAGTGAAATGCTGGCGTTCAGATTTAATGGGAACTATCAGCCCATTTTAAGGGCTGAGGCTGATTGATCTATAGGAAGCTCAATTCATCAAACTGTTAAATAAGGTATAAAATGTCACCTTGCCTATAGCGGCCATATTAGAAGGTATATTGAATTGGAGATAGTCCCTAATCAGGCCTAAAACTTTCCCTGTGGGGAACCAGCTTAATATTTACACAATCAGAATAAGTTTGATGAAAATAATTCAGAGGCGAGACCCCTGTCAGGAATGAGGCTGCAGATTTGCTTGTGATCTTGGCTGGTGTCTCTTTGAAAGACCCTATTATTTACCACCTGTGCCCAAGGCTGCAATTCTGCCCCACTTGGGGCACGTGCACACACAAGCACATGCTCACACGTGTGTACACACGTACATGAAAATTTTCTCCAGTGTTGCCAGCAGAAGACTGAGAACCTCATCGTCATGCTGTATCTGCAGCAGGTGGTTACTGCGGTGGGAAAGGGTATTGCTGGGAGCCTGCTCTGCACGGGTGCCCTTACCTTTCTCTCTGCAGCAGGGGGGTTACTGCGGTGGGAAAGGGTATTCCTGGGAGCCTGCTCTGCACGGGCGCCCTTACCTTTCTCTCTGCAGCAGGGGGTTACTGCGGTGGGAAAGGGTATTGCTGGGAGCCTGCTCTGCACGGGCGCCCTTACCTTTCTCTCTGCAGCAGGGGGTTACTGTGGTGGGAAAGGGTATTGCTGGGAGCCTGCTCTGCACAGGCGCCCTTACCTTTCTTTCCGGAGACTCCATCATCTTCCAGTCATTGAGCCGCAGCCGCTGCAGCTCATCGAACTTCATGCTGACGTCCTCAACAGAGAGCTGCAGCATGTCCCAGTAGCCGGCCAGGTCCTGCGACGTTGGCCTCGGCATGGCGCTGGGGTCCTGGGAATACATACAGGGTGTTCAGAGCTGGGAGAGTCTCCTGCGGGCGAAGGGCTGGGGAGGCCTAATCCGCCTTTCAAGAGGTGGATTAGGGAGAAGCCTGGCTGATTCTGAGGCAAATATTTGGGATCCTGTGCCATGCCTCGATGACAGTTTACTTTAGCACAAGTATTTGCTGATGGCTTAAAAATAGGTAGCACAGCCGTTCATTGTTTCACGTTGAAAATGCCAGGAATGGGGCTGATGGGAGAGTTTGTAAATGCTTGACAGCTCATGAAAGCAGTAGGACCCTGTGTTTTTGGTCACCTGTGGGTGATTCAGAAGGGACAGGGCTCTGTGAGCCTGCCATGGTACTGGCCTGGTGGTGGCGGCGGGGAGCCAGCTCGGAGCCTGTTCTAGACCTGTGTGTTCTCTGACGGCTCTTGGCTCTCGTTCTAATGGCAAGGACATCTTACAAATGTAACGTGCCAAGGAACAGGATGTCTCTCACCAAGTGGCTCCCACTTGTAGAGGCACAGGTAAGGCTGTGGGCTGCAGCCCTGGGAAGCATGGGGCCCAGAGATGTGCTGGGTTTCTCTGCAGGGTGCCTAATACACGATTTCCACCAGCTGCCTACATCTACGTATTTATTTTTGAGATAGGGTCTTGCTCTGTTGCCCAGGCTGGAGTGCAGGTGTGATCGCGGCTCACGGCAGCCTTGACCTCCTGGGCTCAAGAGATCCTGCCTGCTCAGCCTCCCAGGTAGCTGGGACCACAGGCATAGGCTACCACACTCAGCTAATTTCTTTAATTTTGTAGCGATGGGCTCTGGCTATGTTGCCCAGGGTGGCGTCAAACTCCTGGGGTCAAGTGACCCTCTTACCTCAGCCTCCCAGAGTGCTGGGATTACAGGCGTGAGCCAGCATGCCCGGCTTGCTGCCTACGTTGAAATCCGAATAACTTTTCCAGGAGTGGTTCCCTTGATTCAGTGGGGGCTCAACAGAGAGGAGTTTCTGGTGGGTGGACGTTCAACGGGATTTGCTTATGGGTTCAGCAGTGCACAGTCAGCATGACCTGAACTTCTGTTTGGTTCGACATCCACATCAAAACGATCACGGTTCGGCTCCACCCCCTTCTCTGGCACCCACCTGAGGGCAGCCGCCCCCCCCGGGAAGAGTAGCGCTGGTGAAAGCTCAACGGACAGCTCTGTGACTGGGGTCCCTGGCTGCCCTCCTGTCGGCCGAGTCCGTTCTTCTCTGTGGCCACACGAGGGCAGCCTTGGCTGCTCAAAGCCCGGGCAGGCACTTGAGCTCCCCCAGGAACCCAGAGAGGGCGGCCCTGGCCACAGGTGGGAGCCTGAACTCAGCCTCTGTGGGAACCAGGCCATGTTCTGCACCGCAGTCAGTCGAGGGATGCCAGGAGCTGCAGCCGCAGGGCAGGGCAGGCTGGGTGAGAAGCGGTAGGGAAGCTGCTCAGACGCTGTGGGGGGTGGTGCCTGCCTGGCTTCCAGAAGTCTCTGCCAACCTAAGAACGTCCCCCTCTTTCTGTAGGGCTGGGCATGGCTGTGCCTGATGGCATGGGGGAGGCAGAGTGGCTTCTCCTCTGGCGCCCACAGCTGGGTGGTCCCAGTCACATGTCCACATGGCCGGCTTCTGTGGCGGAGGCTGCCCTGTCCTGAGAGCAGGAATTGCCTTCTCATGCCCCTCTCCTTGCCAGCCACACTCCCTTCCTTTGGGCTCATGCAGACCACATGCTGGGCTGGACGGGCACAGCCTGGCATGGGCCTGGCATGGTCAAGATACAGTTTTGTGTCTTTTTCTCTTTTCGTAGGGGAGGCGGTTGCATCTGTACGCCCTGAACATTCAGAGACGATAATGTGTTTATAAGAAAAAAAGGAAGTCAGTGGTTTATAATACAATAAAAGGCAATGGGAGGGCCTTGTTCCTTGTTAAATGGCTGGCTTAAATTCATCCAGCTCTGTGGCTCTGGCTTCCAGCATCCATTGTGTCCCGTGTTGCAGCTTGGGACAGCTCTATGTGTACTGGTGGGTTCTCGGGCACACACACCCCCGGGGTTGGATGAGTTAAAATTCAGAGGCAGGCTCAGTGGGTCCAAATGAGACTGAGGACGTCAAACTGCTGCTCCCACAAGCACAGCAATCAGACTGCACGCTTTGAAGGAATGTTCTTCCCAGTATTTTTTTTTTTTTTTTGAGACGGAGTCTCGCTCTGTCACCCAGACTGGAGTGCAGTGGTGCGGTCTCGGCTCACTGCAACCTCTGCCTTCCAGGTTCAAGCAATTCTCCTGCCTCAGCCTCCTGAGTAGATGGGAGTACAGGTGCCCACCACCACGCCAGGCTATCTTTCCAGTATTAGGTGCTTTCTGGTTGCGTCACAAGCCACCTGCACATCCCGATCCCGAGAGGCTCTGCTCCCTGTGGTCCATCCTCAATCTCAGAGTGGGGTTCTGACATTTTCTAGGGTCACTGTTTGACTTAAAGCTTAGTTACCTACCAACAGCCTCCAGCAGGCAGCGCTGCTGCTCTGAGCTGTGGACAATTCAGCTTTGTTGAGCAAAGCATCTCTTAATATGTTCAGCACTCCCCCTCCGCCAGGCCTGTCTCTGGCACCATCCCCTCCCCCACACCACTCTTTCCTGGAAACATTTCAGAGATTTTTGAACTAATCCTGAATAGAAGTCGAAAGACAATGATGTAGCCAAGCCCACGATTTCAAAACTCAAAAGGCATAACAATATTAGGATGAATAATTTTAAGCCCAATATTAGCTCTTTCTGGCAGAGCAGAAAGCAGCACTTAGCAGGCCTGAATGTGCACCTTGGGCTGTGTTTGGGAAGCTCTGAATGAGAGTTTCCTAAAGACAGCGCCTAGCTAGGCTCACTCGAGTCTGCAAAATATTACAGTTTGTCAGTGGCCAGAATCAATTCCTTTAAAGGGAATAAACAAATAGATACTGCGGAGAAGGCAAGAACGTTCACAGGTAACATGATAGCTCAGTGTTTACACAGCTACAAGTTTCTTTCAAGGTACTCAAAACCTTTCTGTTTCCCCCTTTTAAATGATGACTATGACTTTGTCAGAGTGACGTGTTGGTGACTCTTTAAATACGTGGTGAACGTCAATGGGGCTGATTGGAAAGTGTTAGAGAAGGCACACTTTTGAATGATCCTAATGAAAAGACATGAGATGCAACTCTGGCTTGCTTGTATGTCCTTTGAGGTGGAAGAACATTCTTATGTCTCCTTGTACATGAAAAAGCCAAAGAAAACATAATCAAAACACCTGGCACCATTGCTACCAACGAGAGGACTAGTGGAGACCTATTTGCATTTTACTGAAAATGTTTGGTCTGAAAAAAATCAATGTATGTATTGTAAAACAACCTATTAGGTAGCATAAATACTACTTAGCTATTTCTCAAAGTACAGTGAATACCTTAGCTAAGGAAAAGTATATTTGCATGTATGTGTGTAGGCAAATGTATATATAAAATATATTAACATGTATATGTAAACTTATATAGTATATATAAAATATATATGTACGTATGGGTAGGCAAATATATAACATAAAAATATATTAATATGTAAACTTACATATATTTTATACATACTATATATTTGCCCACATACTATATGTTTTATATATACTATACATTTGTATATATAAATAGTTAACATGTTATATATTTGTTATATGTTAATTGGCATGTATATGTAAGTATAAGTAAACTTGCATATACATGTTTATATTATGTTTATATATACACCTATACATGTTTATATAGATGTATATATAAACACATAGATGCATATGATTCTAATATATAATCATATATATGAGATGTCTATAGATCATATGAGATGTATACATGAGCTTTTCTGTTCTGCCAGAAATAGCAAATATACATTTATATATTAACATGCATATATATTTATAAGGATATATAAATGTATATTAACAAGTATATATGTCAGTGTATGTAAATATAAATATATGTGGGTTTTCTTTGCTTGTCAGGAATAACCAAGTTTAATGCCAGCTATATTCATGCATCTAGTTCATGGTATATTTGTTTCACTAGCGTCTATAAAATACAAAGGCTAAGTTATCTGCAAATCTCTTCTTCATTGTCATTGTTTATGTGTTTTTCCAGCCACCTCAGATCATTTTCTTCATTTGTGACATTAGGCATATAGAAATTTCCATTGTTTCTCCTCTTCTAAGATGCTCTGGTGGGACATCCAGTTGCAAAGACACAACCTCTTCCTGCGCTGCTATGGCCCCCATCTTCCTGCCCCCTGCTCCCTTGGCAGCCTCCCTGCCTCAGTGCCACGTTTAAACCAGGGCCATGCCGTCTCTGTCCCCCAGGTGGGAAGTATCTTCTATGATAAATGGGTGTGATACTCTGCATACGATAGGACCTCTTTGACAAGGAAAAAACAGTGAGGGCCTATGGAACGGTGCCCATTAGCTTGGTTACAGGGAACAGGGGTTCTCTGAGGATTCACTTACCATGTTCTGTTGGCAAAGCCAATAAAACTGCTGGAATTTTTGGGACATGAGAAGCTGGGCGCTCCCAACAGCACTCCTGATTTTACCGAGAACTGTTGGGAAAAAAAAAAGCTTCAAAACTGGGTCAATCAGACAAAAGCAGAAACACCACATGGAGGGAGCGGGTTCCACTGGATGAGAACTCTGGCTTGGTCGTGCTGAGCGTTCACTGCGGAGTTGTTCCTCAGTCGGCTCCATCCCCAACTCATGAAGGAAATCCAAAGACGACTGAATGTCATGGTGAGGACACTCTCCTTGGGTCTGGGGGAGAAATTTAGTTTAGAGAGGCGGCCTACACTTGAGGGAGTTTTCCTTATTTTGGCATGAAGGTGATTCCAGTGCTGCTGTTTGGATGAGCTGGAAGACACAAGACCACGTGTGAGTAACAGCGACATCAAATTCCTCCTATTTTTTATGGACTCCGTACTGTGTCAGTGAACTCTGTTAGATGTCAATTTCTCCATTTTTAGAAAAATGCATCCATCTGTGTTCTCTCATTGGGGTCAGTTAAGTAATTTTTCGTGAACTGTGGGCAGCTGTCCTGGCAGGGCTGTGAGGTACATGTTACGTAGGAAGAGGCTGCGTGGACACAGGCCGCCCCTGGAAGATGGTGGCAGCCAGGAAGACACAGCTCCCCTCCTGGAGATGGCGAGAGGGTCACGAGTTCCTGAATATGTTTACAGCTACTAAACTCACCAATGCATGTACCCAGTATATGTGTAATGCTAACGCTACACTTCTGAGTGTTCTGTAAGTCAGCATGCCACAGCTTACGGAGGTGGGAAGGATTAATCTACAAAGGTTCCTAATTGCGATGACTCTATTTGGTTAAATAGTAAAAATATTAAAAAGTAAAGAATAAACTGTGTGTGTATGTGTTTTTTTTTTTTTTTTTTTTTTTGAGATGGCGTCTCGCTCTGTCACCCAGGCTGGAGTGCAGTGGTGTGATCTTGGGTCACTGCAACCTCTGCCTCCTGAGTTCAAGTGATTCTCTTGCCTCAGCCTCCCAAGCAGCTGGGATTACAAATGCCTACCCCCATGCCCAGATAATTTTTGTATTTTTAGTAGAGATGGGGTTTTACCATGTTGGCCAGGCTGGTCTTGAACTCCTGACCTCAGGTGATCTGCCTGCCTCGGCCTCCTAAAGTGCTGGGGTTACAGGCGCAAGCCACCACACCCAGTTTGTGTGTATGTGTGTGTTTTAGAGACAGGCTCTTGCTCTGTCACCCAGGCTGGAGTGCAGTGGCATGATCCTACATCCTCCAATTCCTGAGCTCAAGTCATCCTCCTGCCGTGGCCGCTCAAAAGTGCTGGGATCACAGGTGTGAACTACCGTGACTGGCCATAGTATAGTTCTATCAGTGGAAAAAATTTAACGACTTAAAGAAAGATAGGGGCATTTTTTTTTTTTGCATTTAGACTAAAATAAAATACTCTGTTCAAGGGGCATAGGGGAAACCCCACACCTCCTGTCTCCAAGCCTTCGAGCTGTCTGGCTTTTCGTCTTCCCCCTGTGGGCACGCCCACTCTTGAGTCTGCAGTGAGCATGGCCGCTGCTTTGTAAATGATAGTGCTCGTAGATCCTAGCTCACCATGATCCTCGAAACCACACAGGAACCCATGTCTTACCACTACACACTGGGCCCACCGATTTCTGTTAGATTTTATTTGCTGGAGCAACAATTCAACATGATTCCATAGAGCGTGCCCAGTACAAGTATGTGGCTTTTCTGTGCCTGGGTCAGCACTTGGGGCCGGGGCTGCCCACCAGGCAGGGGCAGATGATCTTAAGCATCTCATAGCTTCTCCGTTTACACCGAGTCTCCCCCATCATTAGCTTTCAGCGTGGGTGTTCCCAGGTGGTGCTGTCTTTCAAGGAGCTCACTCATGGGGCATCTACTGCTGCTTCTGGCCAAACTGATGATTTCACCTGCTCCTTTTGCTCTCCCTGGAGATTCTCTGCAGAGCACAAATCACTAACCTACACGACACACCCTAAAACTCAAAGTGCTGCTGGTTTAACTGGTCCAGCCTTTTGCCTGCTTTCGCTGGAAGGAAGCCATGCGGAGCCAACTCACCAAGGCTGGTGGAAAATGCCATAGGAAAAGGGGGCATTTATCCTGGGATTTGCCCCCTCAAAGGCAGAGGCGAAAGATCCATTCCCACTTACACCTGCCGCTTTATGTACTTCACGAGGGAATACTGACGTCCTGGAGGTTTTGCCCACAGATGTGCAGGTGCCTGAAGCTCAAGGGACCTTGCAGACCCACCTGTGACTCACCTGGCCTGGCCTAACTCACTGGGTCTGGGTGGGGCCAGAGAGTTCCTTTCTTTCGAGCATTCAGGATATGCCCCTGCTGGCTCCCAGGGCACACCTGACTGTGGAAGCCTACAGAGCATTTCCAGACGTTGAAACCCAGGTCCAGGGATATAAACTCAATCCCCATAGGTTCTCCCCACAGTGGCTCTTTCTCCAAACATTCCTTAAGAGTCAGTCTGAGAGCCAGTTCCTTGTGAGATTAATTCCACAAGATCCAGAACCGGCATTACAGAACCCGGCATCCTGCTGCCCAAGCTAGGGCTGTCGCGGTGTCTCCTCCTCAGCCTGACTTCAGGGGAGAAGGAACCATAGGTGGTGGCCACAAAGGGCCTTACTCTTCATGTAATAGAATGCTATGAGCCAGTTGAACATGCTGTTGCGGAGAAAACCTGGATTGGAAAGGGCTTATGCCACGCTGTGACTTAGAAGCCAGTCACGCAGCACTGTGTTCGGTAAGCCATTCACTTTTTAGAACATGAAGGCCTGGCATTCTGTATCACATGTTCCTCACAGTGATTTTCTCCTGGGTGAGATAATGGACCTAAAAAAGCATTTTTCTGTTTTGTCTTACTTTTCTAAAACGAAGATAGTTTTGCTCCCCCAAAGTTTTATTATGAATCCTTTCACACATGCAGACAATTGGAAAGGATAGCCCACAGCTCCCTCCCCGTTTCGTGGAGACAGCAGTTAGTGTTGTCATGTGGTATCTTTTCCTGAGCCCTTTACCTGCAACTACCTTGTAGAACCAGGGTCACTGTCACCCCTGCGAAGGTGACCATAGTTCTTGAATTTTGTCTAATTCTCTTGCTTCTAGGATATGAAAAAGGTATAACTTTTAATAAAAGGAAATAACTCGGTTGACACTTTGGCATTGTCTGTCTTGAAGAGAAGGATGGAGGGTTGTCTACCGGGCATCTCGACACCAGGGCCTCGTGCCGTTCACAAATCTGCTGAAAGAAGGGCTGCTTTTCCTTGGATCTGATTTGCCAGCCAGTATGGGCATGGAGAAGGGAGGGGGAGGACTTGAGAAGGAAGCTGGGGAGCTGCTGGCCACGTGGCACAGGATGGAGCTGGCAGGGTTCTGAGTTGGGGTGAGTCTGGGGGTGTGGGCATAGGAGACTGGAGGGGCCGATGCCTTGGGTGGAGAAGCAGCTGGAGGTGGTGGGGCTTGAGCGGTTTCTTGAAGGGGTAATAGCGAAAGCGCCTCATTCTTCCTCCACGTGCTGATGCCCCCAGAATGAACATGTTTCTACAGCCCTGGTCTCATTGATGATGACGGAAGAAATCGTCTTTGCTTTTGAAATGCTGAATTTTAGCTGGGCACCGTGGCTCATGCCTGTAATCCCATCACTTTGGGAGGCTGAGGCGGGTGGATCTCTTGAGGTCAAGAGTTCGAGACCAGCCTGGCCAACATCGTGAAACCTCCTTTGTACTAAAAATACAAAAATTAGCCAGGCATGGTGGTGCACACCTATAATCCCAGCTACTTGGGAGGCTGAGGCAGGAGAATTGTTCGAACCAGGGAGGCAGAGGTTGCAGTGAGCCGAGATCGCGCCATTGCACTCCAACCTGGGTGACGAGCAAAACTCCAACTCAAAAACAAACAAAAAACAGAAAAAGAAATGTTGAATTTTGATTTCTTTTGTATTCTAAAACCTGCATAATTAAAGAAGATATTTAAAGGGATTATTTTAAGCAAGTTGTTGCTACTGAAATATATAGAAGTGGATGAATAAATGAGTTTGTTTTACCGACTGTATGCTTCCTAAAACTGTAACTACAAAGTCAGTTTTTTTTTTAAAATTTGAAGGTTAATCCCCAATTTTCACATTCCTCTTAAAGTGAAATTCAACTGAACTGTTAATACAACGTACTTCAATTTATACTCTTCAGCACAACATGAATACATGGGCAATATCTTGGTATCGACTTAGTGTAGTGAAGAGTTATTATAAAGGGTACAAATTGAATATTGCTAGGGAGGGATAATGAATGCCAAAGAATGTAGCTAATGACATGCCTGCTAATGGCAGGAGAATTTTGCTGTTCAGTGAATGAGAATGATTTTATCTGATGCCTATAATGTAAATAGCTTCCTATAATTGCCAAGAAGTTGAAGTGAAAATTCAATTTGTTCTCTTCCAGTATGTCTTCTAACTTTGAAATAGTTTAGACACTTTCAGGAGCTGCACTAAGGACTAATTCTCATCAGAATGCAAATTCACAGAGAACCTGCTAGAACCTGTGCCTTTGATGTACAAAGAAATTTGATTAACATACTTGGCTCTTTTATTTTTTCTAGAATTTCAATTCTGTCTAAATTTGCTATGAAGTAACATAATGTACAGTTTTCTGGTGTTCTAATATTTGAAGTGGAGTTTTATAAAATTTGCAGAGAGTCTGAAATGATCATTTGAGTATCTGTAACCTCTCTGATCCCCTGTGATTCCCTTGTGACTAATTTGGTGGTGGGGTCTGCCGAAGCTACGCCTCCCAGAAATCTCCTTTCAAGATCTCAGCCTCATCATCATCATGTTTTTGAGCACACGTTTCTTTTTGTGTTTTTAATGGCTTTGTCACAGTTGTACATATTCTTGGGGGCACATGTGCTATTTGGACACATGTCTACAATGTGCTATGATCAGGTGACTGGGACATGCGTCACCTCAAACATTTATCTTTGTGTGTTGGAAACATTACAGTTCTTCTAGCTATTTTGAAATATGCAATACACTATTAACTTTTTTCTGACTGTACTATTGTATACTAGAACTTCCTTCTTCCACATAACCACATTTTTGTACCCATTAATATTAATCAATTTCTCTTCCTCCTCTCTCTTGTTCCCTTCCCAGCCTCTGCTAACCACCAGTCAACTCTCCACCTCCATGAACTCTGCCTTTTTTTCTTTTTGGAGACGGTGGCCAGGCTGGGGTATATTGGCATGATCTTGACTCATTGCAATCTCTGCCTCCCAGGTTCAAGTGATTCTCCTGCCTCAGCGCCCTGAGTAGCTGGGATTAGGATTACAGGTGCCTGCCACTGCACCTGGCTAATTTTTGTATTTTTAGTAGAGACACAGTTTCACCATGTCGGCCAAGCTGGTCTTGAACTCCTGACCTCAGGTGGTCTGCCCGCCTTGCACTCCCAAAGTGCTGCGATTGCAGGCATGAGCTACCACATCTGGCTGAGCTCTGCTCTTTAAGCTTCCATATCTGAGTGAGATTATGCAGTGTTTGTCTTTCTGTGCTTGGCTTATTTCAGTTAACATAATAACCTCCAGTTCCATCCATGCTGCTGTAAATGACAAGACTTAATTCTTTTTTATGGCTGAATAATATTCCACTGTGAATATTATTCACACTTACTCCTTTCTTACCACATTTTCTTTATCCATTCATCTATTGATGGGAACCCAGATTGCTTCCATATTTAGGCTACTGTAAATAATGCTGCAATAAACATGTGGGTGCAGAAATCCCTTTGACATCCGAATTTCCTTTTGTTTGGGTCTATGCCCAGCAGTAGGCTGGCTGGATCATATGGTAGCTCTATTTTTGGTTTTCTGAGGAATCTCCATATTGCTTTCCATAGTGGCTGTTTACTTCCTATTCCAACCAACAGTGTACGAGCATTCCCCTTCCTCTGCGTCTGTACCAGCATTTATTTGTTTATTTGGTCTTTGTGACAACAGCCACTCTGGCTGGGATGAGGTGACATCTCATCGTGGTTTTGATTTGCACCTTCCTGATGGTCAGTGGTGCTGCATCTTCATCACGTACTTGTTGGCCCCTGCTATGTCGTCTTTTGAGAAATGCCTGTTCACGTCCTTTGCCCATTTTTGAATTGGGTTATTTGTTTCTTTGCTGTTGAGTTGTTTAAGCTCCTTGTATATTCTGATTCTTAGTCCCTTGTTGGAGGGGTAGTTTGCAGACATTTCCTCCCATTCTGTGAGTTGTCTTTTCACTTTGTTGACTGTTGCCTTTTCCTATGCTGACAAGCATCCATGTGTCTTTATGGTCCAATTTCCCCATGGCCATTTAGTTGGGTTGTGTGGTGATATCTTCGTAGGTGCTTAGCAAGAGGCTTGGTCAGTGGGTTGATTCTATCAGTTTGATCCACATAATGGACACAGTCCATGATCCACATCTCCCTGGAGGTCTGGAAGCAGTGGATGTTCTAAGCTGTTCAATACACGGACCCCTAAGGCTGGTAGCTGCCAACATGTGCACAGGCATCTGCTGTGCTCAGAACATCGTCAGTATTTCTGATTCCTCAATCTTCTCCGTTGGTCTGAGACTGCCTGGGCCAACTGTGGACACAGGCACAGTTTCTCTGTGGTCATGTCCTCCTTGTCCCCTGCATGGAGCATGTGTCCTGTTCATTCTTACAGTCATTCTGGGCTCTTTGTCATCTGCTGGTCCCTGAGCGGGTGCTGACTACTTTGATGCTTCTCCCCCAGCCACAGACCTCCGAGTCTCAGTATGGAAGATGGCCTGGGAGACCCAGCGCCACACATCTGACTCCAGCTCTTGTGTTAATATGACTTGTAGTCATCTGTCTGTAAAAGGAGGCCTTAGTGAGCACATCCTTAATGCTCCTCCCAGCATGAGTGTTTGCCTGGTCTGTGGCATCTGACCCGTTGAACATTTAGATGATTTGCTACTCCAGGAGGAATTGTTTGGGGCAAGGAGTTTTCCAATACCGTTGGAAAGACCCCATGTGTATATGTGCTCCCTTGTTGAGTCCTGTGAGACTCACATCTCAGTGGGCTTACTGAATAAAGTCTTAGCTTGGGAAGGATTCCTTTTGATTTAGGAAACACGTGAATTTTTCATTTTTTTCTTTAACACACATAATACAAAAATCTTAAAACATCAGTCTAGTAGTGATTTACAGTATCTCAAAAATACTTCTATGTATGTATTCACAACAGGAGGCTTGCATTAATAGGACTTCATGCAAACCAGCATTTCTTTGGGTTCATGATAGTTTTTATTAACCACGGAAGATTGAATGAATCTAGATTAATTAAATCAGTTCAGTGAACTGTTATGAAATTATATTTTGGGCAAAAATTCATATAATGGAAATTTCAATATTCAGAGATCAGAGTTTTAGTCTCGTAAGCCATTTAATTTAATCTTTATTTTAAAATGTGCCATGACCAATAACCCTGTGTCTGCTCCTAAAATTAGGACTGGAAATTAAGGTTATCGTCTTAGCTTTTAAATATTTAGGGAAATATCTGAACTTAATTAACATTGTGATAGTTTTATGGACAAAGCACACAGCTGAGACACATAACAAGTGTTTTGACATCTTTGTCCACAAAAAATGAAGGTATCTGGGCAATTTAAGAAAAGAACTTAAGAAAATAACAAAAAGTATGAAGTGCATCCATTCTTTGTTCTTTGTGTTCTAGGTTTATTGCAGTGCAGTTACATTTTGTGACTAAATCGTAGTGGAGCAAAGACTTGCAAAATCAGGGTTATTTCAGTGGACGACTATAGAATGGGAAGTGCATAAGCTACTCCCAGCCTCTGTAACTGAGGACAACCAGGTGATTCTTTGGGATCCTAGATATTCTGCATTTACGGCAGTGTGAGCAGGAGGGTGGTATCTCGTTTCCTAAGGCAGCCCATCCTCCTGCTTCCCTTTCTTCTTCTCCATTCCCGTTTGCATGGGATTCTATGCCAGGCGACGTGAGAGGCACTATCGGTGGATGATAAACGATGTTCAATGTGACCTCTGCATGGAAGGAGCCTAAAATCTGCAGTGGCAGCAGAAGACCAGAGCTTTAGGAAAGTTTCATCCTTTGAGAAACACCTGTCCCCCAGAGCATGGGGAATGGCCCAGCCACAGAGGGCTCTGTGAGGTCAGGTAGCCCAGACGGTCCCTGTAGGCAGGGTAAAGGGCAGTGCTGATGGAGGTCTTCCTCCAGAGGACAGAGACAAAGGGGCCCCTGCTCCCCAGTCCTCTGCCTCAGTGTGGGCTCTTGAATCTCCTTTTCTATCAGCCTCTACCTGCTTGAGCAAAATCCAACCGCACCTCAAAGCCCAGCACAGTGCTGCCTCCTCCTGGAAGCCTTCTCAGAATCTTCCCAGGGGAAAGCATTGTTCAGACCTCTGAGTTTTTAAGGTACTTTATCTACACTTCTCTTACACACTAAACAGTTTCCACTTCCTGTAAACAGTTTGCCCTGGTCTTACTTCTCCCGCTGTCAGGTAATCCGAGTTGGGTCCTTACCACATCTTACTCATTGCTGCATCACTGTTGCCTCTCAGAGTGTGGCTTGCTCCATTGCAAGTAATCAACAAGTACCTGTTGAATGCAGACATCACCGTGTCCACAAGAGGATCCCAAAGGCTCACAAAAGATAAAAAACAGAAAACAACCCCACAACAAACCCAGCTGGACATGTGCTTGGGGGCATATAATTTGGAGGCAGCAAAAATTCACTTTCCACCCTACCATACTGAAGAAAATAAGTTTTCAGATGCCTAATAATAATGTGAAATTTAAATATTGTGTATCCTGGTTGGGTGTGGTGGTTAATACCTGTAATCCCATCACTTTGCGAGGCTGAGGTGGGCAGATCACTTGAGGCCAGGAATTTAAGACCATCCTGGCCAACATGATGAAACCCCATTTCTACTAAAAATACAAAATGAGCCAGGTGTGGTGGCACATGCCTGTAATCCCAGCTACTTGGGATGCTGAGGCAAAAGAATAACTTGAACGAGGGAGGTGGAGGTTGCAGTGAGCTCAGATTATGCCACTGCTCTCCAGCCTGGGCGAAAGAGCACGACTCCCCCTTCAAAAACAACAACAAAAAAATACTATATATCCTAAGATTTTGGAATCTTGCTGTTGATTTGGGTCCCTATATGTCATCAAATTCAATTTTGTATGTAGTACTTTTAGGGCATAATTTATAGAACGTTCTGGAATGCCTCCAGGGACAGAAAAGCGGGATCTACTACGACAGGGCCTTAGCACTAATGCCCTTTAATTGTAAGGACTTTCATTCTTGGTTTGAGAAAGCATTTGCCTCCCTACAGCTCCTGCCACCTATTTTCCAATGGCTAACGCGGGATAACCTTGGGCTCTGCCTCCGCTTCTGAGGGACTCCCTGTGGACCACACGTGGGTCACAGCTGTGGAGGATGAGAATGAGATGAAGGGTCAGGGATGGGACACAAGCTTGTCTGAAACAGCAGGAGAAAGGAGGGCATGCGAATCCAGTGCAGAAGCAGGCAGTGGAGGGGGAGGGTTCCCGTCAGGGAACATTTTGACCTGACACCTTCAGACCACGGAGTGGAAAGGCACAGCATTCAGCGCCAGGTAGTTCTGACTCCCAGTCCTGAGCCATTGCTATTGTTCTGTGATTTGGGGAAAGATATTAATCTCTCAGAGCCCCAGTTTGTCTTTAGAATGCTTACAATACTGCCCACCTGGTCCACTGGCATGAGCATTAATGAGGACTGTCATGCATTCAGCATAGGACCTGACGTTTCATTAATGTTCAGTGAGAACTGCTCTAGATATTCTTTATTTTTTTGAGACAGGGTCTTGTTCTGGAATGATGGCGTGATCCGGGGCTCAGGTGATCCTCCTGAGTAGCTGAGACTACAGGTATGTGTCTACCACACCTGGCTACTTTTTTAAATTTTAATTATTATTATTATTTCATAGAGACACGTTTCACTGTATTGTCCAGGCTGGTGTAAAACTCCTGGGCTCAAGCAATCCTCCTGCCTCAGCCTCCCAAAGTGCTGGGATTATAGGTGTGAGCCACTGTACCCAGCTGAGAATTCTGTTTTTTTTTTTTTTTTAAAGATACCTTTTCAAAAATGATAATCCTTGAAAAAACTAAATTGAAAGTACACACTTAACATGAAAAATGGTGACAGGGGAAGTAGTCTCTGTGTTATAAACACAGCGTTGGCTGATGTCTCAATGTCTTACACCTTCCAAAGAAGACCACAATTTTCTGAATGTGTCCCGAATGGGATAAACTCAAATGATAATATAGTACAATTTTATAGGCATTTTATGGGCTAAGCCCTGACAAACATGACCTCTTTCTGAATTTTTTCCTCTCCCGCCTCCTCTTCAGAGGTGTTCTTTTCAGGAACCTCATGATGTAGAAAAAACACATCTTGATTGAGCAATGCTCCCCTCTCACCATCTGCTCTGATCCTGGAAGGAAGAACCCCCAGCCCTAGGCTGCCCCGGCAGCAGACACAAAACCAGAGCTAGCAATTTAACTCAAGTTTGGCATCAACTTAGGCAGTGTAGTTTTTCTGTTTTAGCTTTGTGCTAAAGATGATGAACCCCTTTTATAATGAAGACAGTTTTGCCAAGTTGAGGCATATACCAACAAGGGGGAGCATGAGTGATTTTTAAATATCAGCATTGTGAACACTCTCTGTTAAATGTAGCTTAACCATGAGAAATGCAAATGCTGTGTGAATGATCGGAACACGGCTATGCTGACATGCGCCGCCCCGTGCAGCCGTGGGGACTGCGGGCGCCGCGTGCCAGGCGGAAGGCTTTCCTGTGGCAACGTCTCCTCCCCAACACTCGGCATCCAACATCAACTCCTGTAAAGAATACATGCAGTTTGTTGATGAAGAGAGAAATGTGGAAGAACAGGGTTAGTCAATTAAAGGCAATATCTTTCTTCCTAGGTTCACACCTTAAGTTATAACAACCGAAAACCAGCACAGCAATGATTTTCTGACTGCTGAGGCTCCAAGGCCGTTGCTCTCTGTAAGTCACAGCGTAGTTCCATCATTGCACTTCTGCTTCTAGGATTAGTGAGTACACTATTACGAGTCATCTAGAGGTGGGGTGTCAGGGCCACATTCCCAGACATCTCAGCTATCCTTCTGAAGTTCGGAATTTAC
This sequence comes from Ateles fusciceps, assembly GCA_036589455.1. Classification (NCBI taxonomy): domain Eukaryota; kingdom Metazoa; phylum Chordata; class Mammalia; order Primates; family Atelidae; genus Ateles; species Ateles fusciceps. The sequence goes on from JAZHEH010001829.1 coordinate 1,296,804, forward strand.
TTAGATGCCTAAGTAAATGTACAAATAAACTCATAGAAAAATACTTTAGAAAGAGCATAATTTGTCAAGTCAAGACATTCAGAAATAGCTTTGTAAAATTGTACTGTCTTCAACATAAGCATTAGGTATTCTGCAACTATGTAATTGGTCTATAAACAGACAGGTGCTATTAGCTTAGAAATCACATACAGCAATTTATAATGGGTGCTGCTTCTGAACTGTCTGTTTCCATTTGATACAAAGTCTTACTCTGTTGCCCAGGCTGGAGTGCAGTGGCACGATCTCGGCTCACTGAAACCTCTGTCTCCCAGGTTCAAGTGATTCTCCTGCCTCAGCCTCCTAAGTAGCTGGGATTACAGACACGTGCCTCCATGCCCAGCTGGTCTCGAACTCCTGACCTCAGGTGATCCGCCTGCCTCGGCCTCTCAAAGTGCTGGGATTACAGGCGTGAGCTACTGTGCCTGGCCTGAACGGTCTCAATGGTAGGTTTCTCTAGACAAATGGGAGAAAGGTAGACAATGAGGGGCTATCCCCATCCGCAGGGAGAGGCCAGGGCTGGGGTGAGCCCCAAAGGGGCTGGGACAGATCTGCCTGGTGACACTTGGTAGAGGAATGACATTGCTTCGCATTCTGCTCAGGTGTGAGGCTTCAGGCCTCACATAGCTAACCAATTCCATCTTTTACTGAACTTCCATTTTTCTCTTTGGCATAATGCCAAGGCATTTTCTTGCAAAGCATGGGCTGATAACGATACTAGAAAATAATAAAAATTCTCTAAATTCAGCTTTTGCCAAAATTCAAGGGAAATGGTAAGTGGAATATGGGATTGACTATGCTCCCAGGAAAACTGTGAGCACAGTTGATCTCATATTCAACTTACCTCACAGAACAACACACACGCACTTTTCCTTCGATATCTTAGTGACTGCTTCTCTTTTCATGTAATTTGTATCTTGGAATTGAGGGGGATATACTAGACAGCACATTTGTTTTCATTCACTCCAATATCGAAGGAAGGAACTTTTCTCCGTGAATGCTGTGATGCGCTCATTTACATTACTGAGAAATTACGTCGAAAGGCCTGGGGAAGCCTGAGCTCTTACTTTCCTCCGAGAGATCGTTCTCCTCAGCCTCTCTCTCCATCTCTTTGCACCAGCCTTCCATCCTCTTCGTCTCCGAGTGCAGGAGTTTCAAGAACCACGAGCCATCCCTGCGGCAGGGAGACATCCTCCCAGTCTCTACCGTGTCGAGGGCGGGCTCCAGCCAGGGGTCCGGAGGGGGCAGGGTGGAGGTATCCACTTGGGTCCGATAGTCTTCTCGATAGCTGAAGAGCCCCTGTGTCCGTACAGTTCTTACCGCGCCATACTGGGTGGGGGTGCTGGGCTCGGAGTGCCGCTGGAAGGATGAGCCAAACTGGAGGCCTTTGTCCTCCATGGTGATATGGCCTGGGAACCCCTCCAGCTCCAGGTCCGCTTGGACGGCGGCCGTGACGCTGTTAGAACGTTTAAAACGTCCGTGTCTGCAAAAGGAGGGAAGGAAGACAGATGGTAGCCTTTCTGAGAGAACTTCGTGCAACAAAATCCCACATGTAGCTTATCGAGAACACTCCTGAAGGCAGCAGCCTAGCAGCTCAAGGACGGGTGAGTGCTCTGCCCATGAAATATGCTGGTGTTTGATCTAGGGAAGAACGTTTGTTTTTGCAAATACTTAACCTTTAACATCTACCTAAGTCTTAGGGCCTAAATAATGCCCACTTGGGATTTAAGTTTATTGAATGATACAATGAGAGTTAGTGTGTTTCATGAAACCACTATGAGCAAATGGCTACCTCCCTTTCAGAAAGAAATACGCTACGAGCTTATGCGACTGAGGCTGTGGGTTGCTGCTTTCGTGTGAATAACCTCCACATCATACTGTGTTTCAGTGGCTTCCAAATCGTGTTTCAGGGCCCGAGCCACTTCTCTCTGGATAAATTAATAGGTCCCCATTCATCCCTGTATACAAAATAATGACTCCAAATTCTGATTTTGGCGGGTGTTTGAAAAATACACAGTCAACATGTTTTTCAGTGTCACCCATTTCCACATAGCTGACCACTGAAATAATTGGTAGGAAGGAGCTTATAACTGGAGACCAGTATGCTGGGTGAGAATGCTGTGTGCATGTGTGCACTCTGTGTGGGGTGTGTATATATGTGTATGTTTGTAGTGTCTGTGTCTTGTCGTGTATGTCTCGTGTGGTCTGTGCGCCTGTGCGGGTGTCTCTCTGTGTGTCTGTGCATCTCCAGACACTGCACCGATCCCTGTGGCTCTGCAGGCTAAACCCCCAGGAGCACACAGCTGTGCGTGCAGCTGGGTAGTGACGTTGCCACATGCTCCCTTTGCTGGAGGCGTGGGGGAGGGACACTGAGCCACATATCAGGAGGAAGGTGGCTTGCCCGGCCCCCAGGTGCAGAGGACGGCCAGGGTGTAGGGAGGTCTACCTGGAAACTGGGGAAGCGGTTAGCTGGGGTCCGAATTTCTTTGCAATCAAAAACTTGACAGGGTGGGTGCTAAACGCTCCCCGATGAGGGAGGTCACCCAGCACTGTCCCTACCAGATGCTAGCTGAGCCCTCACCATGTAATGTTCTCATCAAAATTTGTTTTTATGAAATAGGCAATATATGCTATTTTAAATATAAACGGAAATGATCATCCTGTCTTGTCACAAAAATTACATGACTGTACTGGACATCACTTTGTATTTTATGTTTTGAGGTAATATTTTTAAAGTGAAACAATTTCACAGTATATTAAGGTCTTGAATGTGCTTTGGTGTCTCTCTGTCGTTTTATGTTTAACGTGACAAGGCGTGAGGCCTGCGTCGGCGTCACCCTCAGCCTGTCCTTCCTTCCTTTAGACCAAGGACTCTGACTTTCAGAGCTGTCAGCTGCTCTGCTTCCAGAGGTGGTAAATTACTTTGGAAAGAATTACTCCGTTGCCTGTTGCAAAAGCAAGACATAGGCGGACGTTAATTCATACTTGCAAGATATCAATGGAAAAGCATAAATGTGTGGCTCTGTCTCCACCGTGGCATGCATGACTGAGGGCCATAGGATCTAGGACCTTCCACTGGGCATCTGACAAAGAGCTCTGGCTTGGGGGGCCCTGCCTGTGAGGAGGGGCCGAGTTACCGCTTCTCGTCTTCCACTTGCACACCGACGGAGTGGTACTCCCGCAGGCCGCGGCTCTCCGTGTCGGAATCTGTGGCCGTTTCCACCTAATTCAACATAGAACATCTGATTTTAGAACTGAAACATGGGGCCTGGGCAAGGGACTATTTTGTTGTTGTTGATGATCTGCTGTAATTAATTATGCATTTGTTTAATTACTGCAGAGATGCACTTGACCCAGGAAAATCGCAGAGAGGGAAATGCATTCACATTGGTGTAATTACATCGCTACTGCGTTTCATCACATTTTACATAACTACCTGCATTCAAGGCTGCACTTTGGTCTTTTAAATGTATGCAAATAAAACTGCTTAGTTCAGCTCAGGCAAAAGATAGGTTTTGTTGAACTGCATTATTACAGGACTTAAAAGCTCTTACCACACCCTACAGTGAAGAAAGGAAGTACAGCATGAACCAAACGTAGCTAATGACGACAAATAAGCAGTTTAATAGGATTATACTGATGGCTGCATCCACATACAGAAAGACACAGAAAGGAATTTAAGCATTTATTGGAAACATCGAGGCAAACTCTCCACCTTCATCTCCACAGAGCTGTCTCACATCTGCCAGATCAGAACAGAAATCGTGTATTCCACAGAGAATTCTTATTGTGGCTGTATTTGCCAAAAAGTCCTCACAAACCCACGAAGCATTTTAATGATCAAGAGCTATGTAAAGTTATCCCACAAGGGAATTCTACTGCAGTGTGTTTTCTAAAGAAAAACAAAACAAAACCAAAAAAACCCCAAAGTCTCAGTAGGAAAATTCTGTGAAACCAAAGGTTAAGCCATTAATACTGTTCCAGGCACTGAGTCATTCCTCTTTCCAGAAAAATATTTCCTATTGTATTAAGAGGACTTTTGACCCCTCTCTGAAATGTCATGGCTAAGTTATATCGCTTTTCTTCAAAATTATTACTGATCACTACAAGGAAAAGGTGCATCGAACAAATAATGATGACCCTGTCCTCTGTGAGTCGGAGAGGGGCTGCACTTGAAAATTTGAGCGGCAGTTTGTGACTGTTCTGAGGGTAAGCCTGTGTCAGCAAGGACTGGCTCTGATTTGGGGCCAAGAGAAGTCATGGTGGAAACAGCCAATACTTCTTTGTTGCATCCCCTGCCCCAGGCACTATGCCGAGGTTAGCGCCTTACCACACGTAATCCACACAACAACCCTGCAGATGTTTCCAGCCCTAGGAGAGAGTTGGAGGATCAGAGGAGGGGTGACCTGCTCAGGGGTGCCCAGCTGGTTGGAGGCTGAGCCGGGGCTCTTGCCCGCATGTCTCTGACCGTGAAGCCTTGTGCAGCATGGAAGAAACAGCACGAGAAAACCCTGGAGCTCTTGGCTGGCCACAGAGCCAGGGGACTGGCCAGAAACCACACTTTCCCTGGTGTAATTCTGAAGACAGGCGCAGAAACTATCCCTAAACTGTGATGCACGTTCTGACAGGTGGGCGAGAAGGGCTCTGGGAGGAAGAACATCCTGGAGTGAAGACCCTGGCCTTCCTGTTAGGATTTACCATATTCCCGTCTCTGGTTTTAAGTTCACGACTTTATTAAACCTTACCTTGCATGACATGAAGATTATTAGTGTTATTTTACACAGAAGGATTGTAATACAATTAATAGATTTAAAATTCCCTGTCTGTACGTAAGGAGCAGCAGCCTCGTGTTTTAACTACAAAGGATTCCATTTTATGAATATAGCCTAGTGCATTTAATGAGCCTTCAGTAGAGGGGCAATGTGGTTGTTTCTAGTTTCTGCCATTATAAATGATGCTGCTATAAACACACATCTGTACTCGTGTGTATGTGAAAACTTGTGTGAACATATTCGCGTGATAGGAGGTCTGGGTCCGAGGCATCGCACTTTTTGGTAGATGTGGTCAAATCTGATATGAGTGAAATAAATTCAAAGGAATATTTTTAAAGAGATTTTACAAAAGAGCACTCGTTTTTATCATAAAAATGTGGAGAATATTTGGCTCACTTACTCCATTTCTAGGAATCCAGCCTAGACAAAGGATCGTAAATTCTGACCAGTGTGTGAGGTGTTCATTGCAGCATTATTTATAAGGTGAGGGTGAGACAGTAGGACAGGAATCTGCAGAAAGTCATGATTTACTTGTGACACAGTGGCTCATGCCTGTAATCCAGGCACTTTGGGAGGCTGTGGCAGGGGGATCACTTGAGTCCAGGAGTTTGAGACCAGCCTGGGCAACATGGCAAGACCTCATCTCTAAAAAAAATAGCTGAGTGGTGGTGCCTGTGGGACCAGCCACTTGGGAGGCTGAGGCAGGAGGATCGCTGGAGCCTAGGACATTGAGGCTGCAGTTAGCTGTGACTGCACCACTGCACTCCATCCTGGGCAATAGAGTGAGACCCTGTCTCTAAAAAATAAAAAGATGGTTATAAAGGCAATAACCCCAAAAATGCTTATAATACAGACTTTAAACCACAGATTGACAGATGCCGTGAACAACAGAATTACCAGGTGCATGCACACATGTAGCAACACACTCATACTAACAGGTATGTATGTGTACCATGGAAAGGATGAAAAACGCAAAAAAGTAACAAAAGGAGCTTTGCCTCCCTTTGTCTCCAAATTTCCTCTAATATATATTTTTATGGTGAATTAGAAAAATACAGCTTTTGGAGTGGGTCAGATTCTGCTACTTGCTAGCCATGCACCTCGTAAGACAGTCTCTTAAATTTTTTTGAATTTTTGCTTCCTTGTCTCAAAAGAGAGGGAAACACCCAATGCCTGAGTGAACTGCTGGAAAACTCTCAGCATGAGGCCTGATTCAGATAGGTTTGTTCACAGCAAATGCTAATTCCCTGTTCTCCCATCCCAGCGTTTAGGACCGTCAGGTGAATAGTGGTATGTGTATGACATGAAAGGCACTCGCATATGATGAACGCTGCAGATTTCATAATCGCTGTCTTGTGAACTCTTTCTAAGGTAAACTCTGTGGAGGACATGGTAAAATCACACTTGGCCAGCAGGAGCTAAGGATTTATCCATTTCAGAAATCCTGGGCATACGGAGGCTTCATGTGAGACAGAAAAGCAAATCTGGGACAAAGAAAATACTATTTTCTACAGTGGAAAGGAAATTCGAGTTTTTTCCAAAGGAAATTCTGGCTAGAAGTGTAAGTGGCTTTAAAAAGTTCTGAGGCCAGGCATGCTGGTTCGCACCTATAATCCCAGGTCTCTGGGAGGTGGAGGGGGAGGATCACGTGAGCCCAGGAGTCTGAGGCTGCAGTGAGCTATGACTGCACCACTGCACTCCAGTCTGGGCAACACAGCAAGACCTTATCTCTTATAAAAAGTCTGAAAAATATATGCATGCAAGGAACATATGAATGAGCACAATCACTGTCCCACTCCCATGTAGTCACAGGTTAGCCGTGGCATCAAGGCCAGCCAGCCGCCTCTGAGCCCGGCTTCTGTAGGGATGCTGAGAAATGAATGTGGGCGGGGCTAGCGGCAGGAGCTGTTCACCAGTAATACTGGGTGAGAGTGCCAATCTGTAATCTTTGCTCTCCCAACAAGCTCATTTTCTGCTCTTCCTTCAAAACCTCACATACAACATGGTGAGTGCCCTGGATTTGATACAAACTCCCTCTCCCTTGGAGACGTGCTCTGCCTCGGAGAGTCAGAGTTGAGTGGCCAGCTCTGCTGCCTGAGAGGCTCTGAGCTCCAGGGCAGCTGTGAGGAAGAGCAGCTGACTGTGCCTGGAGAATCAGGCAGGCACTTTTATCTCAGGCAGGACATTCAGAATGGACAGCCACAGAGGCTTTTCCAGGCTGCCCCTGCCTTCTCACAACCTGGTGAGAGAGATCACAGAGTAGAAACTCATCTCATTGGCTGGGCGTGGTGGCTCATGCCTGTAATTCCAGCACTTTGGGAGACCAAGGCAGGTGGATCACCAGAGATCAGGAGTTCGAGACCAGCCTGGCCAGCATGGTGAAACCCCATCTCTACTAAAAATATAAAAATCAGCCAGGTGTGGTGGCGGGCGCCTGTAATCCCAGCTACTCAGGAGGCTGAGGCAGGAGAATGGCTTGAACCTGGGAGGCGGACATTGCAATGAGCTGAGATCGTACCACTGCACTCCAGCCTGGCCAACAAGAGCAAAACTCCCTCTCAAAAAAAAAACCAAAAAACTGATCTCATTTATAAAGATGGAGCTCACAAGGCACCAGGGAGGAAGTGTCCTGAATGTCAGACTAGGCCTCTGTCCCACCTCACTGCAGTATCTGGGAGCTGTAAACATGTCCTACAGAGCTCCCCAAACACAAACATGCACACAAAAGAAAATGGAAACCTCAGCAGGAGAGACAAACTGCAAATGATACAAACGAGAGAACACACAAATGGTCCCATCGTAAGGAAGAAAAGCGAGGTCAGGCCAGACCGTCAATTCTGGGTCAGAGGACCTCTCTGAGGCAGCTCAGCTGTGCCCACAGCTCTCCTCCTTATCCTAGGACTGGCCTATGAGTGTCAAGGCTGGGCCCATTTTGTCCTACGGGCAACTGGCCTGCAAATCTGGAGCTCTGACAAGGCCTGTGTGTGTGTCCTCATGTGTGTACCTATGCAACAATCTTGCATGTTCTTCACATGTACCCCAAACCTAAAATGCAATAAAAAAAAATATATATATATGTTAAAAAAAAAGAAAAAGAGCCAGACTCGTGGCCGTGTCCAGCCACCTGTGGAACAGGGGACTTGCAGCTGGCTTCTGCTCTAAGCTGGGCAGGGAAGGAGGATGGGGCCCTAGCAGGTATGCGTTGAGGACCCTCACTCACTGGGGATCACGTTAGACACAGCCCAGTAATTATGAGAATCCTGAATTCAAACCCTGATTGTAAAAGGTCACGCGATGCCCAATGCACTGGGGGAGCTGCCTTGTGGGACGACACCACTGCCACCCCCCCACTGGAGCTGTCTCTCTGTGTGCTATCGAGTCACCGAGGGTGTGAGCTCCACATAAGGTGTGTTCAGTGGCATAGATGCTGTTCACTTGTAGGAATGACATTTGCAGAACACAGATTCTCTTGCTATCTGCACTCTGACGAAACTGCCCTCAAAGGTCCCTGGAGCTGTGGCTCTGGGAAGCCAGTCCGTTAAATGCTGCTTGAACACGTTAGCCAGCTTTGCCTGGGAGCTGTGGAGCGGCATGATGCCTGCCCCATATCCCAGAAGAGAAGAACCAGGGCAGGCTCCTGAGGGTATGGAATCATTTTGGGATTTTCTCCTCTGAGAAGCAGAGCAGAGGGGCAGAGTGGAGGCAGCCTCCAGATTCTCACCCGCTGGCTTCGCTCGTGGCCTCGGCTCTGTACCTTGAGGCAAGTCACTGACCCTCCCTGAGCCTCCGTTTTCCCATCCAAAGGCTGGGCACAGTAACAACCAGCATGCAGGGTTATTGTGAGGATTAAACGGCAGCTGTCCATGGCCTGCTCAAGCCTGTCTCAGGCTGTCATGGCCCTGACACGCTGGCGCTGCAGCTCCTCTCCTGAGGCCTCCCAGGCACCTACGGGAACCTGCCTTTCATCTACTTCATTCCCCTCTTCCTTACTCCTGGACTTGCTTCAATTCTTTCTTTGGCTGTTTTCCTTATCCTGACACTTGAGCTGCTCCAAGTACATTTTCCCTGTGGCTTTTCAATTCACTTCCTTTGGATAACTGTGAGTTCACCAGCTCACAGGATGCACAGAAAACACACAGGATTGTGCGTTTGTTTTTCTTACTGCCATGAAAGGTGACTTTGTCATCCACCTGCATTCCTGCCTTTGCATCCGTCCTAACCCAGCACGCACCCAGCGGCCCATCCGTCCACTCGCTTTCCCGACATTTACCGAGCACTCCCTATGTGCCAGGCACGGTGCTGGGTGCAGGGTGGCAACAGGCTGGGAGCAAGGTCCCCCCTCACAGGACACATGTGGGGTGCTGGGGTCCAGAGTCCCTCTCACAGGACATAGACACAGTGTGGGGCACGGGGGGTCCAGAGAGGCCTCTGGGAAGGGGTGAAGGCACAGGCTGAGGTTCGCAGGGGAAGCCCGGGGGATGAAAAGCCTGCACTCAGCAGAGGTGGCTGTGCGAGGAGTGGGAGCTGGGAGAGGAAGAGGGCTAACCACGGAGGGGTGTGGGGTTCTGGCTGTGGGTGGGGCAGGAGGCAGTGGCATCGTGCCCAGTGTGCTGACCTGAGATTCCAAAATTATGTCCCACTCCTTTCCAATAAAGTCGGTACTACAGGTGCACAGAAGTGGGCACTGACTCGGTCATGGCTGAGTGGATGTCCTGGAGGGCACCTGTGGGAGGTGGCCGGGGAGAAAGAGAGAGGGGGCGGGAGTGCCTGGCAATGAGAAGCTGCCTGGCTAATGTGGGGGACCTTTCCAGTCTCTACTGCAGACGTGATCATGGAGATGGAGATGGACGAGGGTACCCTGGCTTTCCCACATACGGGCGCCAGAGCCCAGCTAGGCCCAGGGCTGCGGGGCAGGTTACGGACTCTGGTGAGCCCCCTCGTCCTAATCTAAGGGGGGATGGGTGGGGGCACCCAGCATAGTGCCTGGCATATAGAATCAGGACAGAGAGAGGCGACAAGAGCGGTCGCATGAACATCCAAAAAAGGGAGAGAAAATAAAAGTCATGCGGACGCGGCTTTAGGGCACATTTTGGTACTTACATCTGACCTTGGGTATGGCTGATGCTCTGGGAATTCAGAATCCTAAACAAAACAATGAAGCCACAGTGTGGAGACCTGATTCAGAGGCCCTAGGCCAGCGGGCGGCTCCCCCGCATTCTCCGCCCGCATGCCTGGCTGCCAGCGCCGCACGGCCCGGCTCTCACACACACTCCACACACCCTCCTCCCTGGGCCGCCCCAGCGGCACCCAGAATCTGACTGTTAAAGCTCCGAGGAACGCACACTGAATGCAGGGGTAGGAGGAAGCAGGCAGTGGGCCGTGGTGGCAGCGGGCTTGGTGGCCAGTCCTGCTCAACCCCGTCTGCCAGATCCCGGAGGGATGCATCACTTGACCCAGACCACGGGACACTCTCCCCGGCCCCCCCAGGGTGCACAGCGCCGTACGGACACAGACCTGCAGAGGGAGGTGTGCGGGCGGGGGCTGGCCAGAGCCGGCCAGAGCTCTCCATTCACGGGGAAAAGAACCACCTGTGACATCTATATTATGGATAGATACATGACGGCCTGGATGGACAGTGGATCATCTGCCTGTGGTCTGAAACCACAGATGAGGCATCTGTGACAGCAGCTGAGCGGCCTGCCCGCGCCTGTGAGCACGTCCTGATTCTGTACCGAGGACAGCCTACTTTTCCTTTTACCTTTTCATTCCCAACACTTTCTGGTTCCCCCATTCAACTCTTTGGCCACAATACTGAAAGCTTTAGAAAAATCAGGCTTCAGCAGAAACCCTCCCCTTTTAAGCATCAAAATAATGTTATCTCTGTACTCTCTAGGCAGCCTCTGACCCTTGGAAAATGCGTGGCCAGGAGTGTGTTTCAGGGTGGCAGGGGACAGGGAGCAGGAGCCCCTGAGTTTCCTTCAGCCCCACGCTGGGGTCCGAGTCGCCTTGGGGGTCTCCCGCCTACTCGCTGCGCTGGTGGGTCCGGACGTGAACGCACAGCCTCGCTCTCAGGTTCTGTGGCCCTGCTGAGGGTTGCGGTCACTACTAAGGTCACTGCTAAGGAGGACCCAGGGCCGCTGGCTGGGTTTGGGCTTATTCTATGCCACCTGCAGCCCTGACTGGAGCCAGGCCCTGAGGAGCGGCCACGAGCGGCTACCTGAATCCCGATGGAGGAGCAGCGGCTCTCTGAGGAGCTCCTCTGCCTTGGACACCAGGATGGCTTTGTCGCTGGTCCGGGCAGAGCCGCTCTGGCCATCAGCCATGTGGCGCTGGGCCGCAGCCGTCTCCAGGGCGAGGTTCATGGCCTTGTTGCTGTCCAGGCTGTCCGTGGAGTTGTAGAGGCTGCGGCCATCCTGGGGCCATGGGGACATCCTCTGGGCGCGGCTGTCCTGGTAGGCATCCTGGGTGGATTCGGTGCTGCTCTGTGCCGTCACCGAGATCAGAGGCTTGGAGGTGGTCCGAGGGGGCACTGGCGGGGGGGGTTTCTTGTAATTTGTATATGAGACAGCTGTAAGAAAAGGAAGTCCCAAGTCAACAAGCGTGTTCTCCCCTCTCAGTACCTGGGCGACCGTTTCACCCCGCCCACCCCTGTTGAAGGAGCAAGTCTATTCCTGGACAGCTACCCGAGAAAATAGTGTGAAACGTGGGGGAAATGAGACAGCCTACAGGAATATTCTTTAAAGGTGCAGGATTATAAAAACACCAACGAACTCAGCAGCAGAGATGCAGCTAAGCAGAGCGTGTCCCCACAGGATAGCGTGCAGGCGTGGCGCCATTCCTACGCAGGTCACGTCATCGTGGAAGATGCTCGTGCTGTCATGCTAAGTTAAATGCAGGCAGGATGCCAGACTGTGTGTGGGTCAAGGTGGAATCTGTTGGTGCAGGAAGCCTGTGTGTGAGGGAAGATCACAGCACCTGAAGATGTTAACGGAGGCTGCTGAGCAACAGGATGGGCACTGTGTGCTCTCCGGCTTGTGTGTTTTTCTACAAATCATTATAATGAACAGCTACTGTTTTTTAATGGAGAAAATATATAATAGCAGAAACTTATTTGCTTCCCTGTAAGTACAGGTGCCATAGCTTTAAGTTGTAGGAAGCCCACTGAAAAGGGGCTGGGTCTATGAATCTGAGCTGGGCCAGGCCACACTCACCTGTGGCCGTCACCAGCCAGTCTCCTCCCGAGCTGTATTGCACGGGCATTCTGTACCACTGGCTGTGCAGCCGGACAGGCCACCTAAGCAAAATCAATGCATCTGGACATGAAGACTGTATTAAATATGCCTTAGAAGCTACCAGAAATGCATGTGATACCTTGCCCCGGACTCAGGGTATGACATATTTTTATAGAAAGGATGAAATCCCCAACATTCTCCCTCACCAGAACCAGTTTCCATTAGAGTCAATCATTTTCCTTTATTGTGTAGGAAGAGCTGATGAAAGTGCTTCTTGAAGGGAGGCCTGCCCCCTTCACCACCTCCCACCACACACACACACGGTGAGAGGCACTGCCAGATGTCTCCTGGAGGGGTCTGAGTGCCGTCTGAGGACAGACCGAGCAGCAGTTTTCCTCAAGGGCTTCCAGACACCGTGCCCGAGAGCGGAAACACATCCTTTCTGTGTCTGTTCCCGTGGGCTGTAGGGCACTTTGCATTCCTCACCCCCTCCAGTTAGTTTTAACCTGTGTGAGTGGAGTTTCTGCCTCCTCTCTAACCTCTCATCGTATCCCAAGAAAACACGGACAAACGACAAAACGAGCCTGCCATGCAGGATGACCTGCACTTTATGGCATAACGTTACATATTAAAATTTACAAAGCGGATACTTTTTTTTTCTAGAGACGGCGTTTTACTCTTGTTGCCCAGGCTGGAGTGCAGTGGAGGGATCTCGGCTCACTGTAGCCTCCATCTCCTGGGTTCAAGTGATTCTCGTGCCTTAGCCTCCTGTGTAGCTGGGATTACAGGCACCTGCCACCACACCTGGCTAACTTTTGTATTTTTAGTAGAGACGAGGTTTCACTATGTTGGCCAGGCTGGTCTTGAACTCCTGACCTCAGGTATCTACCTGCCTCAGCCTCCCGAAGTGCTGGGATTACAGGTGTGAGCCACTGAGCTGGCACAAAGTAGGCACATTTTTAAAAAGTATGCATTGGAAAGAGAATCTGAAGGCTGGAAAACTGAGGAAGGGTGATCAGATGTTATTAACCAATCCATTGCTGAGCTGCTCCTTCACCAGAGACACATCCAAAATCCTTTCTTCTTCTTTTTGTTCCTGACTTTTCCCCCTCATGTCAATCAATCCCTTAAGGAAAATTATTGAAAACGGACAATATTCAAGGCACTATTTTAGGGAATCAGAAAGTCCCCGAGACTGCTCCATCCAAAATGCCAACAGTGCCAGGAGAGACCAGAGTTAGGAAATCATTTTGTCTTTCTGGGTAGGGCGCATCTAGTTACCGTGCATTCATCTCCCCTTGGCAGGGGTGAGGTCCATTTAAACACTCGCTTCTCATGATGCCTTTCCTGACAGTGCTTCATAACACTGATATATCAAGGGCATTAAGTGCGACACAGGCACGTGAATAGAGAGACGCTGGGTGGAGGTGTGAAGCGGGCTCATCGATAAAGGGGTTTCCATGTGACAGTCCTGCAGAGTAGGTGGCTGTTTTCATGTTAACCCATTTGTCATGGTTCATTTACAGAAAACGGAGTGTTTCTCATTAATGACACATGTCCAGATTCTCTGGCTCTAGCAGAAGGCAGGCCCAGTGTCTGCTGCACGCCAGGGCGGAGACTGCGGACAGGGGTCTCGGTGACCTCTCCAGGGGCGAAGCTGGCTCTGCTTTGGTTCTCTTAGGCAGAAATATTGATTCCGAAGAGGTTTCGAGTCCCAGCAATAGGGGTAGTAACAATCAAAAGCAAGAGAGACGTGGGAGATACAGGTTAAAATGTGACATCTGCCTTAGGATCATTATATTTTTCTTTGCCAAGTTTGAGATGAATAGAAAGGTGATAATAAACACGCCTAAGTGGTTGGATTTTCCCAGCTAGGTTCACCTCAGCTGTGAACGATGACACGTATGCAAGCATCATAACTATGTCACCGCACGTCACAGGCCAACGCAACAGGAAGGAAAGTAGTTAGTGACCTTCCCGGAACATGTAAGCAAATGCATGCAAATTCATCCCCCCTTTGGCGCATTATGTGTTTAACAGTTACTCTCAAGCATCTCCCCGTCACCACTGTTCAAAATCATAGACCTCACCAAATATATTTTAATTTAAAGAGTCCGAAAAATTTCACAAAACAACTAAACCTTCCTTCTTTCAAAAACGTAGGGGGCAGGCTCTCACTCATCTCCATGATCACAGGAAAATCACATTTTCTCACTTTATCATATGTTTGCTACAGGCCGATGAAATGATTTTTTAAAACTTATCTCTTTGTAAAAAGGTAGTTGTATGCCACACTTTTAAAACAAATTAATTAAGAAGGAGCGGTTTACCTGCAGCTTATAAAAAGAAGAATTTACTATACTCCACCTGGGAGGGCAGAGAGTGCTTTTTCCTGGACGAAAAAGAAAGAGGTCATGCTGTTTCCAAATTCGTGTGCATGTGCCTGCCAGGCGGTTCTCAGAACCGCTAAAATGAAAACACAGTTTGAAGCAATTAGCTGTGCTGCAGTGGTGCAGAGATGACCGCTGACTGACTTTCATAAAACTTACAGTTAGAACTTTTCTAAAAGAGTCTTGTTTTTCACTGTGTCAGCAAGCCTCCAATGTCAAAGTCGTTATTTAGGCTACTGTATTCTCTGAATCAACACTTTAGGATGTAAATCCAAGTATTTTTTTTATTGCTTAAAACGACTGTTTACTGGCGTTGAATCTACAGCACATGATCAATTTCACTGTGATACACCACACTGATGTTTTATGAAGACGTGCAGGTCGACCTGAGCGTCAATATGGTTGCTGTTACCATACGGGTTTTCCAGAGACCACGAGTAAGGAGGGTGAAGAGCCCTCGGCTTTCTTCAACATTGGGCACTGACGTCAAGTGCCCGGCAAGCTTCACTGTGGATATCTATTGTGAGATTCACTGATTTCAGGAAGTATTTAGCTACAGCCTAAGAGCCTGGCCCCAGTGTGCTCCATAATCACACTGAAAAGGCGGGCCTGAGAACCAAGCGTGCAGCATCAGAGACTAGCGATGCCCAGAGAGAGACTCGGGTTGAAGGAAGCCTCCTGCGGCCGGGCCCAGCGTGGCTTGAGAGGTATGGAGCTGCTCCTGGGAAGCGGGAGTGGGAAGAACCAGTGGACGTGGTTTGTCCTAGACACATCAATGCCACCATGGGAAGGGCTGGCAGACACAGCCTGTGCCACAGATGCACCAATGCCACCATGGGAAGGGCCAGAGGACATGGCCTATGTCACAGATGCACTGATGCCACCACAGAAAGGGCCAATGGACATGGCCTGTGTCACAGACGCACCGATGCTACTACGGGAAGGGTCAGTGGACATGGCCTGTGTCACAGATGCACCGATGCCACCATGGGAACGGCCAGTGGACATGGCCTGTGTCACAGATGCACCAGTGCCGCCACGGGAAAGGCCAGAGGACACAGCCTGTGTCACAGATGCACTGATGCCACCACAGGAAGGGCCAGAGGACGTGGCCTGTGTCATAGACACACCAATGCGGCCATGGGAAGGGCCAGTGGACACGGCCTGTGTCATAGACGTACTGATGCCACCATGGGAAGGGCCAGAGGACATGGGCAAAATAACCAGCTAACATCATAATGACAGAATCAAATTCACACATAACAATATTAACCTTAAATGTAAATAGGCTAAATGCCCCAATAAAAAGACACAGACTGGCAAATTGGATAAAGAGTCAAGACCCATTGGTGTGCTGCATTCAGCAGACCCATCGGACGTGCAAAGACACACATAAGCTCAAAATAAAGTGATGGAGGACTATTCACCACGCAAATGGAAAGCCAAAAAAAAAAGCAGGGGTTGCAATCCTCGTCTCTGATAAAACAGACTTTAAACCAACAAAGATTAAAAAAGACAAAAAAGGGCACTGGATAATGGTAAAGGGATCACTGCAACAAGAAGAGCTAACTATCCTAAATATTATGCACCTAATACAGGGGCACCCAGATTCATAAAGCAAGTTCTTAGAGACCTACAAAGAGACTTAGACTCCCACATAATAATAGTGGGAGACTTCAACACCACTCTGTCAATATTAGGCAGATCAGTAAGACGGAAAATTAACAAGGATATTCAGGACCTGAACTTAGCTCTGGACCAGTGGACCTAATATCTACAGAACTCTCTACCCCAAATTAACAGAATATACATTCTTCTCAGCACCACATTACACTTACTCTAAAACTGACCATATAATTGGAAGTAAAACACTCTTCAGCAAATGCAAAAGAATGGAAATAATAACAGTCTCTCAGATCACAGTGCAATCAAATTAGAACTTCAGGACTGATTAAGAAACTCACTCAAAACCACACAACTACATGGAAACTGAACAATCTGCTCCTAAATGACTACTGGGTAAAAAAGGAAATTAAGGCAGAAATAAATAAGTTATTTGAAACTAATGAGAACAAAGATACAACATACCAGAATATCTGGGACACAGCCAAAGCAGTGTTTAGAGGGAAATTTATAGCACTGAATGCCCACAAGAGAAAGTGGGAAAGATCTAAAATCGACACCCTAACAATGCAATTAAAAGAACTAGAGAAGCAGGAGCAAACAAATTCAAAAGGTAGCAGAAGGCAAGAAATAACTAAGATCAGAGCAGAACTGAAGGAGATAGAGATATGAAAGATGCTTCAAAAAATCAATGATTCCAGGAGCTGCTTTTTTGAAAAGACCAACAAAATAGACCGCTAGCCAGAATAATAAAGAGAGAAGAATCAAATAGATACAATAAAAAATGATAAAGGGGATATTACTACTGATCACACAGAAAAACATCAGAAAATACTATAAACACCTCTGTGAAAATAAACTAGAAAATCAAGAAGAAATGAATAAATTCCTGGACACATACACCCTCCCAAGACTAAATCAGGAAGAAGTCATATCCCTGAATAAATCAATAACAGGTTCCGAAATTGAGGTAGTAATTAGTAGCCTACTAACCAAAAAAATCCCAGGACCAGTCGGATTCACAGTCAAATTCTCCTAGAGGTACAAAAAGGAGCTGGTACCATTCCTTCTGAAACTATTCCAGACAATAGAAAAGAGGGACTCCTCCCTAACTCATTTTATGAGGCCAGCACCAGCCTGATACCAAAACCTGGCAGAGACACAACAAAAGAGAGAATTTCAGTTGCATATCCCTGATGAACATCAATGTAAAAATCCTCAATAAAATACTAGCAAACCAAATCCAGCAGTACATTAAATAGCTTATCCACCGTGACCAAGTTGGCTTCATCCCTGGGATGCAAGGCTAGTTCAACATATGCAAATCAATAAATCTAATCCATCACATAAACAGAACCAATGATGAAAACCATGATTATCTCAATAGATGCAGAAAAGGCCTTCGATACGATTTAATATCCCACCCTTTCATGCTAAAAACACTCAACAAACTAGGTATTGATGCAACGTATCTCAAAATAATAAGAGCTATTTATGACAAACCCACAGCCAATATACTGAATGGGCAAAAACTAGAAGCATTCCCGTTGAAAGCAGGCACAAGACAAAAATGCCCTCTCTCACCACTTCTATTCAACATAGTATTGGCAGTTATGGCCAGGGCAATCAGGCAAGAGAAAGAAATAAAGTGTATTCAAATAGGAAGAGAGGAAGTAAAATTGTCTCTGTTTGCAGAAGACATGATTATATATTTAGAAGACCCATTGTCTCAGCCCAAAATCTCCTTAAGCTGATAAGCAACTTCAGCAAAGTCTTGGGATACAAAATCAATTTGCAAAAATCACAAGCATTCCTATACACCAATAATAATAGACAAACAGACAGCCAAATCATGAGTGAACTCCCATTCACAATTGCTACATAGAGAATAAAATATCTAGGAATACAACTAACAAGGGATGTGAAGGACCTCTTTAAGGAGAACTACAAACCACTGCTCAAGGAAATAAGAGAGGACACAAATGAAAAATCATTGCATGCTCATGGATATGAAGAATCAATATTGTGAAAATGGACATATTGCCTAAAGTAATTTATAGATTCAATGCTATCCCCATCAAGCTACCATTGACTTTCTTCAGAGAATTAGAATAAACTACTTTAAATTTCATATGGAACCAAAAAAGAGCCCGTGTATCCAACACAATCCTAAGCAAAAAGAACAATGCTGGAGGCATCATGCTACCTGAGTTCAAACTATAATAAAAGGCTACAGTAACCAAAACAGGATGGTACTGCTACCAAAACAGATATATAGACCAATGGAACAGAACGGAGGCCTCAGAAATAAAGCCATGCATCTAAAACCATCTGATCTTTGACAAACCTGACAAAAACAAGCAATGGGGGAAAGGATTCCTTATTTAATAAATGGTGTTGGGAAAACTGGCTAACCATATGCAGAAAACTGAAAATGGACTCCTTCCTTACACCTGTTACAAATATTACTCAAGATGGATTAAAGACTTAAACGTAAGACCTAAAACCATAAAAACCCTAGAAGAAAATCTAGGCAATACCATTCAGGACATAGGCATAGGCAAGGACTTCATGACTAAAACACCAAAAGCAATGGCAACAAAAGCCACAACTGACAAATGGGACCTAATTAAACTAAAGAGCTTCTGCACAGAAAAAGAAACTGTTATCAGAATGAACAGGCAACCTACAGAATGGAAGAAAATTTTTGCAATCTGTCCATCTGACAAAGGGCTAACATCCCGAATCTACAAAGAACTTCAACAAATTTACAAGAAAAAAAACAACCCCATCAAAAAGTTGGCGAGGGATATGAACAGACAGTTCTCAAAAGAAGACATTTATATGGCCAACAAACATATGAAAAGAAGCTCATCATCACTGGTCATTAGCAAAATGCCAATCAAAACCACAATGAGATATCATCTCACACCAGTTAGAATGGCAATCATTAAAAAGTCAAGAAACAACAGATGCTGGAGAGGATGTAGAGAAATAGGAATGATTTTACACTGTTGGTAGGAATGTAAATTAGTTCAACCATTGTGGAAGACAGTGAGGCAATTCGTCAAGGTTCGAGAATCAGAAATGCTATTTGACCCAGCAATCCCATTACTGGGTATATACCGAAAGAATTATAAATTATTCCACTATAAAGACATGTGCACATATATGTTTATTGCAGCACTGTTCACAATAGCAAAGACTTGGAACCAACCCAAATGCCCATCAATGATAGACTGGATAAAGAAAATGTGGCACATATATACCATGGAATACTATGAAGCCATAAAAATGGATGGGCCTCCCTTTGCAGGGACATGGATGAAACTGGAAACCATCATTCTCAGCAAACTGACACAAGAACAGAAAACCAAACACCGCATGTTCTCACTCACAAGTGGGAGTTGAACAAGGAGAACACATGGACACAGGGAGGGAAACATCACATACCGGGGCCTGTCAGGGGGTGGGGGGCGAGGGGGAGGGGATAGCATTAGGCGAAATATCTAATGTAGATGATGAGTCGATGGGTGCAGCAAACCACCATGGCACGTATATACCTATGTAACAAACCTGCATATTCTGCACATGTACCCCAGAACTTAAATTAAAAAAGGAGCCCCAAACCATTTCTTGTCTAAGGGAAAGCAGCCTGAGAAGTCAGGCATAGATATGCAGACTAGCAGCTTTCATACGTAAATAGCAGCGGCTGTACCTAGAAGCCAGGCACCTGCAACGTGGTGTCTCCCTCTCGCTTTTCCTATTCACCATGTGTCATGGCAGCCTCCAGGTAAAACCATGTGTACAGGCATCTTGGTGACCAGTCAGGGGCAGACCACATTTGCATAATAAAAGATGAGGGTGGGAGGGCCAGTCTTTTCTCGGGCCATGTAAATGACACACCTGGTCAGACCAATCCCCTGGGCCCTGTGTAAATCAGTCACCACCTCTTAAGCCTCTGTAAAAAATAGAATGTGTTCTGCCGCAAACCAGAGACCTCTTTTGGGTGACCCGCTTTCATAGCAGGAGGAAGCCTTTTCTCCCTCACTTCTTCTTTTTTCTATTAAACTTTCCACTCCTAAAACTGTGGTCCTCCTATGTGTCTGTGTTGTAAATTCTTTCTCGGCCGTGACAAAGGACCAGGGTATATACCCCAGACAACAAAGCTGTTTCACTTAACATTTTCCTTATATTGGCAATATTTGAATTTTGTAGTTTAAAAATTATCAGTTGTCAGTCCTGGTTAATTAAAAACCGCAGTACCTAAAATGCTTTAGATATAGAGATTAGCATTAAGAAATGATTTTTGAAACACGGAAGTCTATCATTGCCCCCATCCATTCATTAGTCCATTCTTTTGATGAACGTTTGTTGTGTCTGTACAGCCTGTGCAACAGAATTGTAAATTCCTACATGGCTCATTAAAGTTAAAATTGGAGGCTGGGAAACAATAGTAAAGAAAGAATTTAAAACGAGCATTGGATCACATTAATTTGCTGCCACAGATTAAAATCAACAATGAATGAAAGCATTTTACACATTTGAGAAAAACATTCAGCTATTCAGTTGGATGGTGTGGGTGATAATAGTTGTCTTAATTCTGTTTCTGTGAATGCACGCTTAGCATGCATTTATCAAAACTAATCCTTACGAGCTACAGGCCGTGTTATCTGTCACTTTCTATATGTCAGACAGACATTAAATGTATTCGAAAATTCAAAATTTAATTTAGCAATGTAATTCTATTCTACAGCCCCAAAAGAAGATGAATCGAGACAGAGACAGAGATTCCTAAATAACCACATGGGATTACGTAAATGACCAACTATGTAATTTGAAATTAGAAAAAGAAATGATTGTTTAATAACTGAAAGAATCTGAAGACCTGACCCGACGACTGTCTTTAAAAAAAATACCAATTCTATGCATGAGTATCTGGTTTTAAAAGCCTAGCACTGGTTTCTTTTACCATGTAAACAACACTATAAAATCCCTGATGATTTTTTCAAATGTCTTCAGATTACAGGGAAAGAGATGAACATGTTCCTGTGCTTTGTGATTCAATTACTGAATTGGTTTGGATGCTGTTTCACATAAGTTAGTGAGCCTCACCCCAAGAATAATGGGGTTGTGGTGTGAGGGGAACTCTCTAACATGCTTTGTCTCTTGAGTACTCTGAGCCAAGGTGATGACCTGGGGCATGAAGGAAAGGTTAATTACACTACTTACAATGGAGAGAACCATGCATATAGTAAGTTTTAGGAAGATTTCCATAAAAATTGCATGAAATAAAACGTGTGGATGCTTCAAGGAAGTGTATTCAGTTGGAGGGGTCCCTCCCTGATAGAGCTGAATAAACGAGGCAGGGAAGACGTGTGTAAAGACTGACCTTCCTCAGATGTGTTTGGAATTGAGCCCATCTCATTTGCTAACCCTCTCCGAAGAAATTGCTCAAATTTCTAGAGTCAAAAGGACTGTCAGAAGGGAGATGGCGGCACTGAATATGCAGTGGAGACTTCAGTGCTGACAGAGTGACGGGGTGGGGAGACTGCTACCCACTGAAAATGTCTGCATTATTAGGTTTACCTCAGTTGTGTCAAAAAGGCTTCTTTCTAGAATGCCTAGCCCAACAGCTTAGCCACTGGCCACATCAAATGGCCCAAACTTTATTTTTTTGAGACATAGTCTCCCTCTGTCACCCAGGCTGGAGTACAGTGGCACAATCCCGGCTCAATGCAATCTCCGCCTTCCGGGTTCAAGTGATTCTCCTGCCTCAGCCTCCCAAATACCTGGGATTATAGGCACCTGCCACCACGCCAGACTAATTTTGTATATTTAGTAGAGATGGGGTTTCACCACGTTGGTTAGGCTGGTCTCAAACTCCTGACCACAGGTGATCCACCTGCCTTGGCTTCCCAAAGTGCTGGGATTACAGGCGTGAGCCACTGCATCTGGCCTCCAAATGTCTAAAACGTCTAAAATTCCATGACACGTGGGTTCCGCCACAGCACACACTGCGTGTCCACTGCTCATGGTCAGGTGTAGCCAGCGGCTACCACACTGGCCTGCCCAAGCGTGGAACATCTTCCTCATCATAACAGCTGTGCTAGCAGTGGTGTCTAGGACATGTCCTGCATAAAAAGGCCATGTGTGACACAGCTCCCCTGAGTACTCTAACATAGCAAAAGAAGCAGGGGACTCTGATCATGAAAGGTCTCCTTCAGGTCTTCAAGGGGCTGGGTTAGCGAGCCTTGTAGCAGAGATTCTGGACCAATACATTTTACTAGAGAGAAGCTCATATGAATGAGGTGAAAGAAACTACTCCACGATCTCCACTTCACAGGGCTTTGAGGAATCTCAAATGTGAATCCACCATCGCTTTAAACACACGCTTAATTATCCTTCCATACCTGGAATTCTGGACACCACTTATGAATTCAGTCCTTGAAAGTCATTTGCAAGCCAAACGGGAATTTAAAAATTAGCATTCCATCGTATAAAGCACAAATACGTAATCAAGATAAAATACACTTTGAATGGGAAGCATTGCCATTCTATTTTAATGCAACAGCCACACTTGAATTCATTGTACTCTCTTAATTAGAACTTCAAGGATGAAAGCATAAAAGGAATTACAGTCATCAAGCCCATGGATGTCTAAATGAGAGAATGAATATTGGCCAAACTAAACTTTCAAGGCAAAAGATTCAACATAAAGGATTAAAGCCATTTGACACTTTAATTAATGTTAGTCACAAAACATAAGTATCAATCAGACAGGACACAGAAGTCACATCCCACAAGCAAACACACAGTGGTTTTTCTTAAAGTTACAAGAAATTATGTGGGCCCCATAAGTTCTGGGGCAACACTGATAGATTAGCAGCAAAGATGTCTGTTTTGAATGTGTTAATTAGCAAGAAATTACAGTCTAACCAGCATTTAACATCTTGTAGACAGTGAAATGAAGTGATGATAGCTGCTTTGCTGTTTGAGACACTTCCTGTTTCCATTTAAAAGATTTGAAAATCACATCACATGGTGAGAACTTGTATATTCTGAAGAATACCGAGAATGAATCAGCTTTCAGTGAAGAATCACGTTTCTAAGTACAGAATTTTGGATGATCAAAGGGCCAGGTAATAAAACTAAAGGATAACCCAAAGAGGAATTCATCATCAGTGATGGCACACACTGAATTTTAGGATAATATGACATCAAGATGAACAGACACTTCAAAAGAAGACATGTATACAGCCAACAAACATATGAAAAAAAGCTCATCATCACTGATCATTAGAGAAATGCAAATCAAAACCACAACGAGATACCATCTCATGCCAGTTAGAATGGCAATCACTTAAAAAATCAGGAGACAACAGATGCTGGAGAGGATGTGGAGAAATAGGAACACTTTTACACTGTTGGTGGGAGTGTAAATTAGTTCAACCTCTGTGGGAGTGTAAATTAGTTCAACCTCTGTGGAAGACAGTGTGGCAAGTCCTCAAGGATCTAGAAACAGAAATTCCATTTGACCCAGCAATCTCATTACTGGGTATATATCCAAAGAATTATACATCATTCTATTATAAAGACACATGCACACGTATGTTTACTGTGGCACTGTTGACAATAGCAAAGACTTGGAACCAACCCAAATGCCCATCAATGATACACTGGATAAAGAAAATGTGGCACATATATACCATGGAATACTATGCAGCCATAAAAAAGGATGAGTTCACGTCCTTTGCAGGGACATGGATGAAGCTGGAAACCATCATTCTCAGCAAACTAACACAGGAACAGAAAACCAAACACTGCATGTTCTCACTCGTAAGTAGGTGTTGAACAATGAGAACACACGGACACAGGGAGGGGAACATCATACACCGGGGCCTTTCAGGGTGTGGGGGTCTAGGGGAGGGATAGCAGGGGGTGGGAGGATTGGGGAGGGAAAGCATTAGGAGAAACATCTAATGTAGATGATGGGGCGATGGGTGCAGCAAACCACCATGGCACGTGTATACCTACGTAACAAACCTGCACGTTCTGCACATGTACCCCGGAACTTGAGGTATAATAAAAGAAATTAGCAAAACATGAAAAAAAATCTGCAACACAGCAATCCAATGGGTCAGTAGCATACAATTATGTTCCAATTCTTTATGAATGCAAAGCTTCTTAGATGAAAACTTAGATGAAAAACATGTGTAAAAGGAATAGTTTTTTCAGTGGAACAATGGAAAGACCAAGAACTGGAGGACTGGGGAGGCTGTTTTTTGAGATGCTGGGAATTGTACAGCAGGCAGCACTGTTACACGTCTTCACAGTCAGTGTGTCTCCGTGTGTGCACGTGTGTACTTGGGACACCTGTGAATGAAGTCTATACTGAAGTTCTACCAGAATGACATTTTTACACCAAGCTTTAGAGGGAGGGCTAATTCTACAGGTGGTATTTTGTTTGATGATGAAAGAGTTGATTTTTACCGTGCGCGTGACAAACGGAGTGCACAGACAGTGACCTATCAACTAATATATCTGACGTTACAAATGCCTTTTTTCTAAGGAAAAGAAAGTGACCTTCAATTAAAAAAATAGAACAATAGAGCAGAAGCAACTGGCAAGAGTTAAAACCGTGCTTACCTCTGACTTACATCTCAAAGTCAAATGAATATATCCTAAATAATGTCAACATCTCCTGTAAAGTTTGATCAGAAGGTTGGAAGGCCCCAAACCCACACTATAGATGACATAATCTCAATTTCAAGGTGACTCTAATGGAAAGGGAGTACAGGAATCCACCCTCACAATTCAACCAAGCATCTTGACCTGCTCTCAGCCCCTACCTCTGAGAGATGAACCCATCAGAGGGCTGCAGTCGGTCGTGCCAATAAATCAGGGCTCCTTGGTCTGGAGTCACTCTGTGAACCTCCAGAGCCTGTGTGGATCAATAAACATCAGATCTGAGCCAGTTGGGCGTGAACGACTCCTGTGGCCAGGAAGCTGACAGCCTCCAGAGAGCAGTGAGGGTATGGGGTGGCCGAAGGACACCCGGGCTCTGTTTTGTCCCCACCACAGGAAGTCCTATGACCCCAGGCACCCACAGCCTTTCGGTGAATGGAATGGGGACTGTCGGCCCCTACCCCCACCCAGAGGGCTAGCACTAAGAACCAACATGACATCACGGTATCTCCACGTGAGGAGCATCTGTGCATTCCCTCCTCATCCTAGTCACTGAAATAGATGTGTTTCAAATCCTCCATTTACAGTGGTACCCTGAAAACGAAGCGCTTCTGACAAAATAGAAAAAGGCTCAGGATAGTCCTCTGGGGTCGCTAGGAAACTGCACCTCTCATGGGCCCCAGGCACAGGGCACACGGACAGGAAAGGCTGGCATGACAAGGGCACAATGAATCTTGGTGGTGGATGCTGGAGGCAGACATGGGAAGCCGCAGCAATGGCAGCAATGTCTCTATTGTCCTCCCACCTCTGCTCCAGCGAGGGTGTGCCCAGCTTGTCTCTTCTCTCCCCACTTCTGCTCCAGCAATTGTCACCCAAGCTCCTGTTTCTACTTCCCTCATGACTCCACTCCAGAGATTGTCACCCAAACTTCCGTCTCTTCTCTCCTCTATCTCTACTCCAGAGATCGTCACCCAAGCTCCTGTCTCATGTCTCCCCACAACTCTACTCTAGAGATTGTCCTCTTGTCTCTACTCCAGATTGTCACCCAAGCTTCTGTCTTCTCTCCCCACAACTCTACTCGAGATTGTCCTCATGTCTCTACTCCAGAGATTGTCACCGAAGCTTCTGTCTCTTCTCTACCCACGTGTCTACTCCAGAGATTGTCACCCAAGCTTCTGTCTTTTCTCCCCACAACTCTAGAGATTGTCCCCATGTCTGTACTCCAGCGACTGTAACCCAAGCTTCTGTCTCTTCTCTCCCCACAACTCTAGAGATTGTCCCCCATGTCTCTCCTCCAGAGATTGTCACCCAAGCTTCTGTCTCTTCTCTCCCCAAGTCTCTACTCCAGAGATTGTCAACCAAGCTTCTGTCTCTTCTCTCCCCCATGTCTCTACTCCAGCAATAGTCACACAAGCTTCTGTCTCTTCTCTCCCCACAACTCTACTCTAGAGATTGTCCCCATGTCTCTACTCCAGAGACTGTCACCCAAGCTTCTGTCTCTTCTCTCCCCATGTCTCTACTCCAGAGACTGTCACCCAAGCTTCTGTCTCTTCTCTCCCCATATCTCTACTCCAAGACTGTCACCCAAGCTTCTGTCTCTTCTCTCCCCCATGTCTTTACTCCAGAGACTGTCACCCAAGCTTCTGTCTCTTCTCTCCCCCATGTCTCTACTCTAGAGATTGTCCCCATGTCTGTACTCCAGAGACTGTCACCCAAGCTTCTGTCTCCTCTCTCCCCACAACTCTAGAGATTGTCCCCATGTCTGTACTCCAGAGATTGTCACCCAAGCTTCTGTCTCTTCTCTCCCCACAACTCTACTCTAGAGATTGTCCCCATGTCTCTACTCCAGAGACTGTCACCCAAACTTCTGTCTCTTCTCTCCCCACAACTCTACTCTAGAGATGTCCCATGTCTCTACTCCAGAGATTGTCACCCAAACTTCTGTCTCTTCTCTCCCCATGTCTCTACTCCAGCAATAGTCACACAAACTTCTGTCTCTTCTCTCCCACAACTCTACTCTAGAGATTGTCCCCATGTCTCTACTCCAGAGACTGTCACCCAAGCTTCTGTCTCTTCTCTCCCCATGTCTCTACTCCAGAGACTGTCACCCAAGCTTCTGTCTCTTCTCTCCCCCACGTCTCTACTCTAGAGATTGTCCCCATGTCTGTACTCCAGAGACTGTCACCCAAGCTTCTGTCTCTTCTCCCCCACAACTCTACTCTAGAGATTGTCCCCAAGTCTGTACTCCAGAGATTGTCACCCAAGCTTCTGTCTCTTCTCTCCCCACAACTCTAGAGATTGTCCCTATGTCTTTACTCCAGCGACTGTAACCCAAGCTTCTGTCTCTTCTCTCCCCACAACTCTAGAGATTGTCCCCATGTCTCTCCTCCAGAGATTGTCACCCAAGCTTCTGTCTCTTCTCTCCCCCATGTCTCTAATCCAGCAATTGTCACGCAAGCTTCTGTCTCTTCTCTCCGCACAACACTACTCTAGAGATTGTCCCCATGTCTCTACTCCAGAGATTGTCACCCAAGCTCTGTCTTTTCTCTCCCCATGTCTCTACTCCAGAGATTGTCACCCAAGCTTGTCTCTTCTCTCCCCACAACTCTACTCTAGAGATTGTCCCCATGTCTCTACTCCAGAGATTGTCACCCAAGCTGTCTTTTCTCTCCCCATGTCTCTACTCCAGAGACTGTAGACCAAGCTTCTGTCTCTTCTCTCCCCCACAACCTCTACTCTGGAGATTGTCCCCATGTCTCTACTCCAGAGATTGTCAACCAAGCTTCTGTCTCTTCTCTCCCCACAGCTCTACTCTAGTGATTGTCCCCATGTCTGTACTCCAGAGACTGTCACCCAAGCTTCTGTCTCTTCTCTCTCCAGAACTCTACTCTAGAGATTCTCCCCATGTCTCTACTCCAGACACCGTCACCCAAACTTCCATCTCTCCTCTCCACACAACACTACTCTAGAGATTGTCCCATGTCTGTACTCCAGAGATTGTCACCCAAGTTTCTGTCTCTTCTCTCTGCACAACACTAGAGATTGTCCCCATGTCTCTACTCCAGAGATTGTCACCCAAGCTTCTGTCTCTTCTCTCCCCCACAACTCTATTCTAGAGGTTGTCCTCATGTCTCTACTCCAGAGATTGTCCCCATGTCTCTACTCCAGAGACTGTCACCCAAGTTTCTGTCTCTTCTCTCCCCACGTCTCTACTCCAGAGATTGTCCCCATGTCTCTACTCCAGAGACTGTCACCCAAGCTTCTGTCTCTTCTCTCCCCATGTCTCTACTCCAGAGATTGTCACCCAAGCTTGTCTCTCTCTCCCCACAACTCTACTCTAGAGATTGTCCTCATGTCTCTACTCCAGAGATTGTCACCCAAGCTTGTCTCTTCTCTCCCCCACAACTCTACTCTAGAGATTGTCCCCATGTCTCTACTCCAGAGATTGTCACCCAAGCTTATCTCTTCTCTCCCCCGTATCTTTACTGCAGCCATTGTCACCCAAGCTCCTGTCTGTGCTCTCCTTGCATCTCTGCTCCAGTGGTTGTGTGTCAAAGCTTCCGTCTTCTCTGTGAAGAAATACAGAAACAGATTCTGAGGATCTTTTGAAAAGCACTCAGTATCTTTCTCTGGAATAGCCAAACATGTCAAATAATTCATTTCTGTTAAGTGTCAATTGCCAGGTAACATGTGTGTTTTAGAAAAACCTCAGATAAAACCTCTGTCCACAGAATAAGCATGTGGGAGACCACTCCTGGGCCTTATAGTTAAATCAAGATCTAAGCTTATGCTGTCAACATTCAGAAGAGAAAGCAATTTTGACCATTTTATGAATCACGGGACAGTTTGTAACAATTCAGCATTGATTAGAAGTAACAAAAATTTTTGAACATGATTAACGTTTCATGTATATGGAGCTTCTAAGTCTATTTCCAATTGTCTTTCCTTTCCTTTTATAAAGCATCTCTCCATTATCTTATACATATTGGCACTAAATACATATTTGTGAGTTTGTTCAATTGATTGTATGATTGATTGAAACTGTTGTTAAGTAATGACCTGCTGTAAACCAACGAACGGATCCAAGAAATAATCTTTTTTATTACAGAAAGAGATTAGGAGCATATCCCACCACTGTAAAGAACTGGAAATGTAACGTGCCCCCATATTTAAAGTGTAGGACTTTCCTCCAGAAATTCAGTGAATCTGCAGTTGCCTGTATCAACCACAATCTTTTAGTTGACTTAACTAATGAATCTTTTTCTTTATCTTCCTTATATGCATGGTAATATTTGATACTATCAATCATTCCATTCTTGATCTCTTTCCTTCTTGGCTTCCAAAACTGAATAAATAAACAGAGATATAAATATTCCTCATGCTGAATCCACTGGGATTTTCAAAGCTCTACCATGACTTACGTTAAAAAGCACAGCATGATCCTATATCTTAATGGCTATGTAGTATGAAATAAATTGAATGTAATTATTTTAAAAAGGAGTATTCTTCCTACATTCAGACATACTTCCTTCCCATATAACTATTTCCTTACTACATTTTATTGCCACCTTCCGTGTCATTTGGAAATATCAGTAGTAAAACAAATCTGACCGCCCAAGTCCCTAAAACCGTAAACCAAACTTGCTATATAAGTTTCTAGCACTCTACATTTTTGGTATTTGAAAAGGCGTTCAAAGATTATTTCAGAGTAATCAATCACATTCAATCCCTTGCTTTAATTTTGGGAACATTAAAATGGCCTAAACAAATTCCATTTAGCCTAATACCACTGTTGAAAATATAAATAGCTAGCTATAACTAGATACTGGGTATTGAGTAGCTCTGGTAGCTTTGAAAAGCAGAAAGAATTTAGAGTTCGGTTTTTCATTCAGTTAAAAAAGATTTTTGAGATATAGCTGTGGCTTTTGGACATCTTAAGTTTTGGGTAAAGGCAATTATTCAGATTCAGTGTATATACCTGAATAATTTTTACTTTGAGAATAAAATTAAATTTTGAAGGATACAGGCAATGATTTTTAGGCCCCTCTGGACCTCTCCCCAGTTGTGTATTCAGACGCCTTCCAAGAATGGCCAATTGGTGGCTGCCGGTCCAGGAAACGCCTGAACTCCACTCACGTTGCAGGATAAACCTTTGTGATGGGATTTGTATGCTTTTTCCCACAATTCTTCCCATTTCAAGTGGCGTCAGGGCTGCTTCTTTTGGAGAGTTCCATGGGAGGAAGCTAATGCTAGGATATCCTCTCCATTGGCAAAGATCACTTTGACTGTCACAAAAGCCTGCACTCAGTAGAGAAATGACTGAGGGGGCCAGGGGCTCAGGGAGAGGAGAGAAGAGGCTGGAAGCCAAGAATGATGATGCCAGAAAAGGGGCCCTGAGGATCTCTGAGCAGCTGCAGAACACAGCACCTGTCCTGATCAGGCCCCAGAGAAAACAGCAGACCCCAGGGGCTCCTGCATGTAGAAGAGGTGCGGGGATCTGGGCACAGTCGGATAGACCAATGGTCTATGATCGGGGAGGCTTCCCAGATGCCTACAAACCTCCTGGGAGTCCCAGCGTTGGTACTGCCCTGGGTTTGACCTGAAATGACTGAGGCTGGGTTCCACAGTACACCAGGCAGGAGGGTGGGAATTTAGAATGGAAATTAAGTTGATTTAAAAAAATGATGTTATTTCTTGCACATGTCAGTTATAGAGGATTGAATCATGTCGATGTAGAACATCTGATAAGGGATGCATGGCTGCCCCTGAATAAGTACTGTCCTCAGAAAGGAACTCTGTACCTGAATAAGTTCTGTCCTCAGAGAAGAACTCTGCACCTGAATGAGTACTGTCCACAGAGAGGAACTCTGCACCTGAATGAGTACTGTCCTCAGAGAGGAACTCTGCAACTGAATCAGTACTGTCCTCAGAGAGGAACTCTGCACCTGAATCAGTACTGTCCTAAGAGAGGAACTCTGCACCTGAATCAGTACTGTCCTCAGACAGGAACTCTGCACCTGAATGAGTACTGTCGTCAAAGAGGAACTCTGCAACTGAATCAGTACTGTCCTCAGAGAGGAACTCTGCATCTGAACAAGTATTGTCCTGAGAGAGGAAATCTGCACCTGAATAAGTACTGTCCTCAGAGAGGAACTCTACATCTGAATAAGTACCGTCTTGAGAGAGGAGCTCTGCACCTGAGTAAATACGTCCTCTGAGAGGAAATCTGCACCTGAGTAAGTACTGCCCTCAGCGAGGAACTCTGTACCTGAATTAGTACTGTCTTCAGAAAGGAACTCTGCCCCTGAATAAATACTGTCCTCAGAGAGAAACTCTGCACCTGAATGAGTACTGTCTTCAGAGAGGAACTCTGCCCCTGAATAAATACTGTCCTCAGAGAGGAACTCTTCACTGAATGAATACTGTCCTCAGAGAAGAACTGAGCATCTGAATAAGCACTGTTCTCAGAGAGAAATGCTGCACCTGAATGATTACTATCCTCAGAGAGGAACTCTGCACCTGAACAACTACTTTCCTCAGAGAGGAACTCTGCACCTGAATAAGTACTGCCCTCAGAGAGGAACTCTGTCCCTCAGTAAGTACTGCCCTCAGAGAGGAATTCTGCACCTGAATGAGTACTGTCCTTAGAGAGGAACTCCGTACCTTAATGAGTACTGTCCTCAGAGAAGAACTCTGCACCTGAATAAATACTGTCCTCAGAGAAGAACTCTGCACCTGAATAAATACTGTCCTCAGAGAGGAACTCTGCACCTGAAAGAGTACTGTTCTCAGAGAGGAACTCTGCACCTGAATGAGTACTGTCCTCAGAGAGGAACTCCGCACCTGAATGAGTACTGTCCTCAGAGAGGAACTCTGTACCTGAATGAGTACTGTCCTCAGAGAGGAACTCTGCACCTGAAAGAGTACTGTTCTCAGACAGGAACTCTGCACCTGAATGAGTACTGTCCTCAGAGAGGAAGTCTGTACCTGAATAAGTACTGTCCTCAGAGAGGAACTCTGCAAAAAAAGCTCAAGTAGACACCAAGGCTAAGAGCCGAGCACAGTGGAGTTTAAATACTTAAACATGGAAGGCCTCTAAGTTAGGGCAAACTCTCCATACAAAGGGAATTAAAGATCTTATCAGGTGTACATTTTCAAATCACTCATTCACACATTCAGCCAGCATTTACTGAGCCCAGTATGGCATATACATGGCAGAGGTTAATTTAAGCTCATCTGGCTTATCTCCACAGGGGCCTTGGGCGTGGTTCTGATGTGAAATGTGTAAAAGATAAATGATGTCTGTGACTGTGGGTTTGTGGACGTTTGGGGACAGGATGAGGGATTCGTCCTTTATAAAGGGATTCCAGGGGAGCTTCCTCACCCTTCTTCCACCCTGTGAGGACGCAGGGAAAACCCACTGCCCATGAACACGCTGGGCACCCCTCATCTCAGACTTCCAGCCTCCATAACCGTGAGAGATAAATCTCTGGCATTCATAACCACCCAGGCTATGAAGCTTCCTTACAGCAGTCTGAGTGAGTGAGACAGAGACCTGGCAGGGGACGGCAGCACCCGCAGCCTCAAGCATGGTGAGGGCGGTGTTTCTGAACAGTTGCAAGAACCCTTCAGTGATGATAGGCTATCTTGATACTGCTGATATGAATCCAACATGAACGTGTTCTGTTGTCTGCATGCATCATGGAAGGAAACTGTAAATACAGGTTAGTTAAGTCAGTGAAGATGAAGATGCACTTTTTATCCCATCTCTCTGTGCACAGCCCTGCATTCATGAAAACCTTATGCTAGAGGTCCCTCGGGTCATGGACTCTGGCTGAGGACTTCCGTTCCAAAGCCAGCAACCAGCGGGGGAGAGTGTCTGCACTGGGCTTACCGCAGTGTCCTGCTGCACATTCATGGAGAACTCTGTCCGTGGAACCACCAGTCTGCAGGCCTTTGGCTGAGTGGCCTCCACGCCCCTGCACAGCTGTCAGATTGTCAGATGAGCCAAAGCCTGAGCCCTGTGTCTGCTGGTGTCCTGACCCTCCTCCACCAGCCACTCCCCTCTGCCTCCACCCCTGCACCCTGGCCTTTCCATTGCTTCTCTGTGGTGACAGATGCTGGCTTTCCAAGCTCTGGGTTCACCTTTCTAGACAGGGATTTTGATCCGTTTGCCCTCTGGCCACCTTCACTTCTGACACACCAGCCTGACTAGTGACTTGTTCAGCAGTGCTGGCCCCGGCCCCTCAGCAGGGACTGTGCTTCCAACACCTGACTTTTTACTAACAGCACTGACACTGAGACAGCGGCCTTTATTTTAATGAACCTTCTCCAACACAGCTACGAGGACTGAAGTTTCTGACCGAGCTTCAGGTAGGAGACAGAGCCAACTCCATCTCCACACACCTCCCTCCAGGTGCACCCCTGCTTCAGCTAGGAGACAGAGCCGACCCCATCCCCACACACGTCCCTCCAGCTGCACCCCCTGCTTCAGCTAGGAGACAGAGCCGACCCCATCTCCACACATGTCCCTCCAGCTGCACCCCTGCTTCAGGCAGGAGACAGAGCCGACCCCATCCCCCACACACGTCCCTCCAGCTGCACCCCTGCTTCAGCTAGGAGACAGAGCCAACTCCATCCCCCACCCACGTCCCTCCAGATGCACCCCCTGCTTCAGGTAGGAGACAGAGCCGACCCTATCTCCACATACCTCCCTCCAGCTGCACCCCTGCTTCAGGTAGGACAGAGCCGACCCCATCCCCCACACACGTCCCTCCAGCTGCACCCCTGCTTCAGGTAGGACAAAGCCAACCCCATCCCCATACACAGCCCTCCAGCTGCACCCCTGCTTCAGGCAGGAGACAGAGACGACCCCATCCCCCACACACGGCCCTCCAGCTGCACTCCTGCTTCAGCTAGGAGACAGAGCCGACCCCATCCCCCACACGTCCCTCCATCTGCACCCCTGCTTCAGCTAGGAGACAGAGCCGACCCCATCCCCCACACACGGCCCTCTAGCTGCACCCCTGCTTCAGGTAGGACAGAGCTGACTCCATCCCCCACACACGGCCCTCCAGCTGCACCCCTGCTTCAGGCAGGAGACAGAGCCAACCCCATCCCCCACACACGTCCCTCCAGCTGCACCCCTGCTTCAGCTAGGAGACATAGCTGACCCCAACCCCACACATGTCCCTCCAGCTGCACCCCTGCTTCAGCCAGGAGACAGAGCCGACCCCATCCCCCACACACGGCCCTCCAGCTGCACCCCTGCTTCAGGCAGGAGACAGAGCCGACCCCATCCCTACACACGTCCCTCCAGCTGCACCCCCTGCTTCAGCTAGGAGACAGAGCCGACTCCATCCCCCACACACGTCCCTCCAGCTGCACCCCCTGCTTCAGGCAGGAGACAGAGCCGACCCCATCCCTACACATGTCCCTCCAGCTGCACCCCTGCTTCAGGCAGTAGACAGAGCCGACCCATCCCTACACATGTCCCTCCAGTTGCACCCCCTGCTTCAGCTAGGAGACAGAGCCGACCCCATCTCCACACATGTCCCTCCAGCTGCACCCCTGCTTTAGGCAGTAGACAGAGCCGACCCCATCCCTACACATGTCCCTCCAGTTGCACCCCTGCTTCAGCTAGGAGACAGAGCCGACCCCATCCCCACACATGTCCCTCCAGCTGCACCCCTGCTTCAGCTAGAAGACAGAGCCGACCCCATCCCTACACACAGCCCTCCAGCTGCACCCCTGCTTCAGGTAGGAGACAGAGCCGACCCCATCCCTACACATGGCCCTCCAGCTGCACCCCTGCTTCAGCTAGGAGACAGAGCTGACCCCATCCCCACACACGGCCCTCCAGCTGCACCCCTGCTTCAGGCAGGAGACAGAGCCAACCCCATCCCCCACACACGTCCCTCCAGCTGCACCCCTGCTTCAGCTAGGAGACAGAGCTGACCCCATCCCCACACATGTCCCTCTAGCTGCACCCCTGCTTCAGCTAGGAGACAGAGCCGACCCCATCCCCCACACACGTCCCTCCAGCTGCACCCCTGCTTCAGGTAGGAGACAGAGCCGACCACATCCCCCACACATGGCCCTCCAGCTGCACCCCTGCTTCAGCTAGGAGACAGAGCTGACCCCATCCCCACACATGTCCCTCTAGCTGCACCCCTGCTTCAGGTAGGAGACAGAGCCGATCCCATCCCCACCCACGTCCCTCCAGCTGCACCCCTGCTTCAGCTAGGAGACAGAGCCGACTGCATCCCCACACATGGCCCTCCAGCTGCACCCCTGCTTCAGGCAGGAGACAGAGCCGATGCCATCCCCACACACGTCCCTCCAGCTGCACCCCTGCTTCAGGCAGGAGACAGAGACGACCCCATCTCCACACATGGCCCTCCAGCTGCACTCCTGCTTCAGGTAGGAGACAGAGCTGACTCCATCCCCACACATGTCCTTCCAGCTGCACTCCTGCTTCAGGTAGGAGACAGAGCCAACTCCATCCCCACACATGTCCCTCCAGCTGCACCCTTGCTTCAGGTAGTAGACAGTGCTGACTCTATTCCCATACACATGTCCCTCCCCATGCTTCAGGTAGGAGACAGAGCCGATCCCATCTCCACACACATCCCTCCAGCTGCACCCCTGCTTCAGGTAGGAGACAGAGCCGACCCCATCTCCACACACCCCTCCAGCTGCACCCCTGCTTCAGGTAGGAGACAGAGCGACAGGACAGATGCAGACCGTTGTCAACTATGAGAGTCCTGGACCATGAGTCAGGAACCCATGGCTCTAGTTTCATTCCTATTATGGCTAATTGGTCTAGACAAGTCCACTTGTTCAATGACAGCCTCATCTTGAAATCTCATTACCTAGGAGATCATTCCAGCATTCATGTTGTTATTCCAGTCTAAGTACGTAGACAGGAGGATTTTATAAGAGAAGGACATAAATTACTCGAAAACAATGGTTTTGAAGGAACAAGCAGGCTACATAGCTGGGGAAAATTTCTGTGAACACATTTGCTCTTACCCGAGCAGTTCTGGCTCACACATGCCATGCCTGACACGGAGATGCACCATTTATCTGTGTCACACTCGCCTTCTGCAAACCAGGGAGTGTGTGATTCATCTGCCATGTCTGTTCTAGAGAGAGGCATCCAGTATTTTACCTTCGGAAACCCTTACACAGAGCTGGCCCCACTCCTCCTTTACAGTGCAGACCAGGGGCTCCTGCTGTAGCTCCTACAC
This sequence comes from Ateles fusciceps, assembly GCA_036589455.1. Taxonomy (NCBI): domain Eukaryota; kingdom Metazoa; phylum Chordata; class Mammalia; order Primates; family Atelidae; genus Ateles; species Ateles fusciceps. The sequence continues at coordinate 1,332,797 of JAZHEH010001829.1, forward strand.
CCGACCCTTACCCGGGCCACCCAGGGCTTCTCCCTCCTTGCAGCCAGGAGAGCTTGGGTTTCCCTCGTCCATGCAGAGATTGCGCTCTGCCACGGCTTCTCCCACCGGTGTGCACAGCCGACCATCTTTCATCCACTCCTCCTGCAGGCTTAGCACACAGCAGATAAAGTCAGTAACTCTTTGGCTGTAGTTTAAAGAAATCAAGGACAATGAAAATCACAAAGATTAGTTTCACCCTTTAGGTATCTGGGCAGCGTTTCTTCATTTCCTGTGAAACACAAGTCTAGACACCGAGGAGAGGCCACGTGAGACTTCCACCTGTGCCTGTTTTTAGCATCTGAAGATCTCCGTGCAGTGCTCAGGCCCACAACAGGGTCACATGCCCCAGTCCCGAATACATGCCTCTGAACCGCAGACACAGGGATGGGGTCTTTGTGATGCACAACCTGCGCTTCCGTTTGGAACACAGAGCTTTGGTGAAGGCTTCTTGGGGCTTCATGGAAACCATCGTGGTTGGCAGTTTCTGAGAAGTTCTAATGGGCACCATGACAACCAGAGCCACCTCCTGGGCATCTGGGAAGATGTTCACATTCCCTAGGCACCTCGGACCCACTCCCCACAGTATGTCGTCATTGTTGGGTTTCCGGAATTTGACCTATGCCACGCTACAGGGCTGGAGACATGAATTGGGCAGCAGGGCTGACACTGAAGACCGTGGGGCGGCACACCTGGGCTTCCCAGGGTGGACTCTGACCCCGCACACAGCGTCCATCCGCCCAGCCAGGTCTGGCTCCTCATAATGAGGATCAACCCTGGTCTTACTACAAGGATTTCTGTCATATTCCTGGAAGAGAAATGGGTTCCCCATGCGTCAGTGTCTGAAGGATGTCACCATTTACACTGGGCCCGGTTTCAGAGAAGAGCTCATTCATTAATTCTTGAGTCATTCATTCATGCACTTCACCAGTATTTAGCAAAACCTCCTATGAATAGTGCCCTCCAAAAATGTCCACATCCTGGTCCCCAGGGCCTGTGACCATGGTACCTGATGTGGCAAAAGGGACTCTGCAGATGTGAGTAAATGTGGGATTTTGAGGTGGGGAGATGATCCAGGATCATCCAAGTGGTCCAACGTGATCCCCGGGGTCCTTACATGAGGAAGGCAGGGGCTTGGAGTCAGAGGAGGAGCTGTGGACAACGGAGGCCCAGGCGGGGAGCTATGCATCTGGAACTAGGCACAGCAGGGACTCCAGAAGCTTGAGCAGGTGAGGAGGCTACAGAAGGACACGACATTTGATTCTGCTCTACAGAACCCAGTTTAGACTTCTGACCCCTGCGAGTTTGAGGCGGCGCCTGAGACGGGTGAGACCAGCGGATTGTGTGTGTGTGTGTGTGTGTGTGTGTGAGCATGAGGCGGCGCCCGACACGGGTGAGGTCGGCGGGTTCTGTGTGTGTGTGTGAGGCGGTGCCCGACACGGGTGAGGTCGGCGGGTTGTGTGTGTGTGAGTGTGAGGCGGCGCCTGACACGGGTGAGGCCAGCAGGTTGTGTCTGTGTGTGTGTGAGTGTTTGACGCGGCGCCCAACACGCGTGAGGGCCAGCGGGTTCTCTGTGTGTGTGTGTGAGGCGGCACCAGTGGATTCTCTGTGTGTGAGTGTGAGGCGGTGCCCGACATGGATGAGGCCAGCGGGTTCTGTGTGTGAGTGTGAGGCGGTGCCCGACACGGGTGAGGCCAGCGGGTTCTGTGTGTGTGTGAGGCGGTGCCCGACACGGGTGAGGCCAGCGGGTTCTGTGTGTGTGTGTGTGTGAGGCGGTGCCCGACACGGGTGAGGTGAGCGGGTTGTGTGTGTGTGAGTGTGTGAGTGTTTGAGGCGGCGCCCGACATGGGTGAGGTCGGTGGGTTCTGTGTGTGTGTGAGTGTGAGGCGGCGCCCGACACGGGTGAGGCCAGCGGGTTCTGTGTGTGAGTGTGAGGCGGCGCCCGACACGGGTGAGGCCAGCGGGTTCTGTGTGTGTGTGTGTGTGAGGCGGTGCCCGACACGGGTGAGGTGAGCGGGTTGTGTGTGTGTGAGTGTGTGTGAGTGTTTGAGGCGGTGCCCGACATGGGTGAGGTCGGTGGGTTCTGTGTGTGAGTGTGAGGCGGCGCCCGACACGGGTGAGGTCGGCGGGTTCTGTGTGTGTGTGAGGCGGCACCAGTGGATTCTCCGTGTGTGAGTGTGAGGCGGCGCCCGACACGGGTGAGGCCAGCGGGTTCTGTGTGTGTGTGTGAGGCGGCGCCCGACACGGGTGAGGCCAGCGGGTTCTGTGTGTGTGAGGCGGTGCCCGACACGGGTGAGGTCAGCGGGTTGTGTGTGTGTGAGTGTGTGTGAGTGTTTGAGGCGGCGCCCGACATGGGTGAGGTCGGTGGGTTCTGTGTGTGAGTGTGAGGCGGCACCCGACACGGGTGAGGTCGGCGGGTTCTGTGTGTGTGTGAGGCGGCACCAGTGGATTCTCCGTGTGTGAGTGTGAGGCGGTGCCCGACACGGGTGAGGCCAGCGGGTTCTGTGTGTCTGTGTGTGTGTGAGTGTGAGGCGGCGCCCGACACGGGTGAGGCCAGCGGGTTCTGTGTGTCTGTGTGTGTGTGTTTGAGGGCGGCGCCCGACACCGGGTGAGGCCAGCGGGTTCTGTGTGTCTGTGTGTGAGTGTGAGGCGGCGCCCGACACGGGTGAGGCCAGTGGGTTGTGTGTGTCTGTGTGTGTGTGAGTGTGAGGCGGCGCCCGACACGGGTGAGGCCAGTGGGTTGTGTGTGTCTGTGTGTGTGTGAGTGTGAGGGCGGCGCCCGACGGGTGAGGCCAGCGGGTTGTGTGTGTGTGTGTGTGTGTGAGGCGGCGCCCGACACGGGTGAGGCCAGTGGGTTGTGTGTGTGTGTGTGTGAGTGTGAGGCGGCGCCCGACACGGGTGAGGCCAGCGGGTTGTGTGTGTCTGTGTGTGTGTGAGTGTGAGGCGGCACCCGACACGGGGTGAGGCCAGTGGGTTGTGTGTCTGTGTGTGTGTGAGTGTGAGGCGGCGCCCGACACGGGTGAGGCCAGCGGGTTGTGTGTGTGTGAGTGTGAGGCGGTGCCCGACACGGGTGAGGCCAGCGGGTTGTGTGTGTCTGTGTGTGTGTGAGTGTGAGGCGGCGCCCGACACGGGTGAGGCCAGCGGGTTGTGTGTGTGAGTGTGAGGCGGCGCCCGACACGGGTGAGGCCGGCGGGTTCTGTGTGTGTGTGTGAGGCGGCGCCCGACACGGGTGAGGCCGGCGGGTTCTGTGTGTGTGTGAGTGTTTGAGGTGGCGCCCGACACGGGTGAGGCCAGCGGGTTGTGTGTGTGTGTGTGTGTGTGAGTGTTTGAGGCGGTGCCCGACACGGGTGAGGCCAGCGGGTTCTTGTGTGTGTGTGTGAGTGTTTGAGGGCGGCGCCCGACACGGGGTGAGGCCAGCGGGTTGTGTGTGTCTGTGTGTGTGTGAGTGTTTGAGGCGGTGCCCGACGCTGGTGAGGTCGGCGGGTTCTGTGTGTGTGTGAGTGTGAGGCGGCGCCCGACACGGGTGAGGCCAGCGGGTTGTATCTTGTGTGTGTGTGAGTGTGAGGCGGTGCCCGACACAGGTGAGGCCAGCGGGTTGTGTGTGTCTGTGTGTGTGTGAGTGTGAGGCGGTGCCCGACACGGGTGAGGCCGGCGGGTTCTCTGTGCTGCTGCAGACCACAGGGTTTGTGACCATTTTACAGCCACAATTATGAGACAGACACACCTGCTTCCTGGGGTTCCTCAGTCCAGCCTCGTCTCTGGGGGGACCCACAGGGGCTTCTGCTGTGCTGAATTTGTGCAGGGCTCATGGATGCAGGAGCCTGGGCTTACTCTGGGTGGTGGTGGCACAGGACCCCTGCTGCTCCACAGAGAGTGGCTGCACAATTTGGGCCTCGCAGCGGCCTTCCAGGACTCTGTCCATGGTGCCAAAACCCAAGGGCAGCCCCCGTTCCCCCTGCGGTGAGCTGAGCACCCATGAACTCCCTCCCGTGCCCCTCCCCATCCCTCCTGGCTCCCACCTTTCCAGTGCTCCTTCCGGGAGCCTCTTCTCCCCCACAACGGTGATGCTGCAGGCTCAGGCTCTTCTTTCTATGTCCTCCTGTTTGGGGGGTGGCTCTGTGGTTCTGTGATCTGGACCGCACCTCCAGCCTAGACCTCCACGCTTCTTCCTGACAATTGGGTTGGTGAGTCCGTGGGACCTTCAGCTCAACACGTCTAAACTACTCTGCGCGTCAGAGCTGGGCCCTGTTGGTTTCAGCTGCTGAGAGGCTTCAGCGGCTGAGAGGCAGCAGCTGGAGAGGGCGGTCAGGCACTTCGTCCGGCTTCATTGGCTCCCTCTGAAAGCCGTGCCACACCTGGGCGCCTTGTCCCTTCTCACCTGTGCTATTGGAGAAGCTGTGTTCTCTGTGCTCTCTGCAGCACGGCAGGGTCACGGGTCTTCATTATGACATGACTCTGGCCCCCGTGTGAGTTCTCCTGCTCTGCCCTAACAGAGCAATGTTGATTCTCTCCCGTCGTGGAGGCCACGAGTTCCAGACCAAGGTGCCAGCAAAACTGGAGCCTCCTGAGGCCTCTCTTGGGCATGTGGACGCCATCTTCTCCCCCGTGTCCTCACGGGCTCATCCTGTGTGTGTGTCTGTGTCGTCCTCTCCGTTTCTTACAAGGACACCGGTCAGATTGGATTTGGGCCCCCGGTGACCTCATTCTGCCTCGGTCACCGCTTCGAAGGGTCTGTCTGCAAATGCAGGCACATTCTCAGGTCCTGGGATTAGGGTTCAGTACCAAGTCCAGGGAACACAATTCAGCCACAGCCCCTCTCCTGCAGAGTGTCCTCCAGTGACCTCCAAGTCCCTCAAGTGCAAGTACTGCAGGTGCAGCCTGGACGTCCCCCCTGACCTCATGTCCCCCATCTGTCCTGCCTTGCAGCCTCTCCCTCCGGGCTGGGTGCTTTGCCTGTGAATCCCGGGGGCTGAGATGACCGCTCAGGGCAGTCAGGCTGAGGGCTGAGGTTTTCAGAACGTTTGTTATGACTTCGGTATTTACCAAAACCTACTGAGAGCTGAGGGTTGAGGTTTACGGAAGATTTGCACCTCCCTCTATCCGGGTTTGTCCTGCTCAGTCCTGGAGTCTCAGCCCAGGTCTTCCTGCAGGTGGAAGGCGTCCGGACGCTGCACGCTACTGCTATGCTGGCTTTCCCCTGGGATTCCAGATCGGCCTGCACACATTTCACAGTACCCAGCGGGCATGCCACGGCTGACGAGCAGCTGTTTCCAGACTTTAGGCCACTGGGGCCAGACTTCAGTGCTTCTGTGTTCAGAGAGCACCTGGCGCAGCGGCCGGCACACAGCAAACACTTAATAAATGCTCACGACAGAAATGTAATTTGATCTCTTATTTAGAATCTTCAATTGGCCTGTAGGTGATTGTTCTTTATTCTAGTTCATTTCTTACATTTCTAAAACAGAAAGGGATCACGTGTGACTTTTTTCATTCATGTCCTCTGCTCCTTTGTTTACTGAAATGCGGCTTTTCATCACCTTGTGGGGATGTTCACGTGGTCCTGGCAGTGCAAGCTGTTGACTGGTGGAAAGCTATGACTTGAGGCTACAGGTCGGAGTGTCCCGCAGGTCAGAGTGCCCCGAGCGACGATGTCCCTGCCAGAGGTTGGCCTACCTGTGGAGCCCTACAGGCCACATGCCCCAAGCAAGCCTGTCCATGCCAGAGCCTGGCCTTCCTAGGGAGCCCCCACAGGTCAGAGTGCCCCGAGCAACCATGTCTGTGCTGGAGCCTGGCCTTCCTATGGAGCCCTACAGATCAGAGTGCCCCGAGCAACCATGTCTGTGCCAGAGCCTGGCCTTCCTATGGAGCCCTACAGGTCACATGCCCTGAGCAAGCCTGTCTGTGCTGGAGCCTGGCCTTCCTATGGAGTCCTACAGGTCACATGCCCCGAGCAAGCCTGTCTGTGCTGGAGCCTGGCCTACCTGTGGAGCCCTGGTGTTTGACTGACAGACCCATGGAAAAGGCATGCGTGGGGGAATCTTCTGGTTTTCAGATTTTGTGGCTTTTACAGAACATCCACCTGCTCATTCTTCCAGTAAAGAGCTAAACGTCCTTCCAAAAGCCTTTCCCCATATAGTGGATCTTATTTTAACTCCACAGGGAGGCTGGCTGCAGGCCTCCTTGCCAGCCATCTGGGAAGGGAGGAGAGGAGGGCGAGGGGCCTGTCAGAGGCAAGTGGGCCTGGAAAGGCTGCACTCCACACACCTGGTCCCCGAGCAGCACGTCTGCAGAGACATCCTGCCCGCTGAGCCAGCCGGTGGCCAGACGGGCTCTTCCACCCGGGGTGCTGCGAGCTCGGCAGCCATCGGCGGGGTCTAACAAGTGGTGTCTGTGTGGCCCGACACGCCTGCATATGCCCTGTGGTATTTTATGATTTCAAATAATCTTTATTGGCCAAAACATTTTGTGAATAGCCCAGCTGACATCCATTTTCAGTTTCTTTTCTTTTAAATTCTCTACTTTTTCAAATTAAAGTTTTAACATATGCTCATCATCTCTTCATGCAAACTTGCATCTCAGTTACACAGTGACTCGACCATACCACGCCCTGGACCAGAAGGTTGAGGCCACACGCTTAGTCCATGAGGAAACTTCCCCAGGCTCATACACCTGAAAATATGCTCTTTGTGAAAAGGTAAAATGAAGTAAAACACTGTCTTTTACTGTAGAAGGTTAAAATTGGAAGGATTAAACACATAGTCATATTTGTTCAAACTGAGGAAGGTCAGCAAAGAAGTAAAATTTTGAAACAGCAATAAAAAAACGTATTGAAAAATAGTTATCCTACCTCTAATATTCAAATAGTTATCCTACCTCTAATATCCAAATAGTTATCCTACCTCTAATATTCAAGGTACCGCAATAGAGATAATTTTTCTCCTATACGTTGGCAAGTATCTATCTTGGAAATGGAATTACTGTGCACCCTTGGGAGACAAGTTGCTATGGAAATATAAATAAAAAAATAGTCGTCTGTGGCCGTTTCCTCTGCCATGCTCTCTATAGATTTTCCCTTTGTTTTAATGACTTCTAGACTCAGTTGTATCATATGTCAAGAAAATTTCTGACCCAGAGAAAAATCATTATAATCTAATTTTATATCATTTTCCTTCACAATATCAATAATATTCCCTCCCTGGAAAAATTGGGTGAGAGGCATATTTGGACAAGTAAAGCAATCCGATAAATCATTTCACACATGAGAAAGAGGCCATGTGTGAAATGAAAGTTAGATGTTTTCAAAACCACTTCATTTAAGGAGAGGACGCTAATCAAAATGCAGCGTTTTCCTAAATGAGAGACACGGGGACGAGGGAACGTTGATGCGTCTGGGAATGTTTACCCTGTTCTTATTTGAGTTGGCCGGTGAGTGGATTAAAAGGCTCTATTCAGCTGAATCACCTGCGGCCTTTAAAGGTTGAGTGAAAAAGCAGGTGAACTCGGTATCCCCAAACCAACAAGCATTCTACGGGAACATCAACCTGTCCTTCTTTAAAACAGATGGTCTTTATCCAGTGTATCCTTGATGAGCATTTGTGCTGGTCAAGTCTTTGCAAAATACCTCAAGTAGGTGACGAGGGGATGAATGCAGCAGACCACCACGAAGGGCGTGTGTGCACTTATGTAACAGTCTTGCAAGATGTGCACATGTACCCCAGAACTTAAAATAAAAAAATGCAAATATTAAAACAGATGGTCTAATACGTGTTTTTAAATTCTCAATACATCTTTCATGCATATATTCAATATTTAATTTATTATGTGAATATTATACAATTGTATTTATACAAGGTGAAACAATCTAATAATAACACCAACTTTTATCTTTTGAGCTTGCATAAAGTAACATATTTAAATAAATCTTATTCTTCAAAGTACTCACTTTGGAATGTTTTCAAAAATAACTCTGGAATTATTTTCTGGAATTATTTTCAGGAGCTAGTTTTAGAAAGAAAATCAATCTGTCAAAATAACCTCTCTCCCTGTACACACAGGCACACATATACACACATACACATGTATCAGTGAAGGATAGCTATTGAACATGAGTGTTAGTGTATTAATTTCCAAGTATTTATATATAAAAGTAAGAAGTATTTAAGTAGAAAAATTTTGAAATCTACTTGACTTATTGACAGGAAGCTTTGGATCGAAGTTGAAATTTAGCTATCACAATTGTCTAGGCACTTACGTCCTGTACCTTTTGAGTTTCGTCCATAATTTTGTTTTCCCAGACAGGGATTTTTCATTTCTTTATAATCTTATTAAATAGACTATATTGTATGTCATCTAAGTTTTATTTAGTAAATGAAGATTTAAATATTTAATATACAATACTTAGGGTAAAGTGGGAAACAGAAGAGGTTAATGACTAACCTGAACTTGCATTTCCTCGTAGGGTACTTTGTAATCCTACAGTGCTACGTATCTCCCTTAGTGCTTTTCATTTCTTTATTCATTGGATTCTCAGACTCTCCCATAACTCGGACAGTCCCCTGCATCCCTTAGAGGAAATTCTGACTCAAAACTAGGCAAAGATCCAGTAGAAACTCTGAATAGAATCTTTTTGTGTGTGTGATTCATTTGGAATGTGCATTTTTTGAATACAAAATATACACGATAAAAATTGCATCCATATAAATTAAAATTTTAGTCTGAGCTCAGAACTGGTTTTTATCTCTGTGAAATCTGTTTTATTTTTATTCTCACTATAAAGACAGCCCTAAAACAATAAAGTGCTTTTCTACGAGGTAATCATTGTTTCAAAGCATTTCTGAAGACCATGCAAGTGCTTACTTGTTTACTTGCTCCTGAGAGACAGTAAACAAATCCCGGAGAAGACGTGAGTAATCATCTCTTGGAGTGTTGCTTTTCAAGGCAGTAATTGTAAATCTCATGACTTCCCTGATTCTAATTTTTTCTATGTTCACGTCAGGGCAGAGCATGTGAGAACTGGCCCACGCTTCACCGCGGGGCAGGGGGTGAGCAGTGCAGGCCACACCAGAGGACAACAGGAGGCTACACCCGTCACCCACAAGCCGCCCACAAGCCGCCCGGTGCCTGCGCCTCGTCAGGCCTGTGGGTTTCCTTCGGGCAGGTCCTGGGCACCGCCCTCCCTCACACACCAAGCCCTGCTAGAAGCTAGAGAGCCAGGAGCTGTCGTCTTTCTCCCCAAGCCCATGGCTCAGCGTCGAAGAGACCTCTGCCACATAAAAAGCACACTGAGAACCCACAGCTTTCTTTGAAAAGTAATCTTTAAGCTCATGTGGATAAATTATCCACGCTACAACTTCTTTTGAATACCGCAGAAGCCGAGAGTCAGCAAAGAGAATAGGCACCAGGGCTTACGGTGAGGACGGGATGGAAAGCGCTTTGAACACAGTTCCTCCTCTTCCATACGCCGACGCTCTACGAAATATTCTCCACAAAGCACAGTGATAGTACTGATTGTATACCGTGGTGTGATTCTGCAAAGTGCAATCTCCTGGAATTCTTGTTCACTTTAGCACTGAAACAAACCAAGACCTATTCATGGGTCTCACACACTCCTGCCTGAATTTCTCTTTGCTTCTCTCCTGTTGTGTCTGCTGTTGCTGATGTGATTTATCATGAACATAACTGTGTTCTGTTTCCCCGCAGAGCTGTCCTTTAAATTCCTAAGATACAGCTGCAATACTCCAGACCCTCTGGTATTCAGAACCCTCACTCCCTATCACTGTGTTATTTTATAGCTCCTCTCCTTAGCCTCTGTGTGCCCTGCTGCGAGCTTTTATTGCTTGCTGTGTTTTATGGCTTTCTCCAGGCCATGTATATTCATCATGTTATAGAAATAATAACATATCAGGCAGTGAAATATTAGGCAGTGATATTTAGGTTGGATGGTAAAGTTTCAAAGGGGTGGGTACGGTTTTCCATGAGAACTATAAGACATCGAGACACCGAGTCTTCAGAGGTCTAAGATAATCAGTGCATCTGTGTTAATGATGGACCTGCTCAGAGGCAGCGAGTCATGTTTGCAGATCTGCTTACTGAGCAAGAGACCCGCTGGACGTCGCTACGGGGAGCCTGGGAGTGACCGCCGCTCATCAGCCAAAATCTCAGTGCAACCCATTAAATTTTTCTATTTAAAACTTAATCACCTTCCAAATATTAGCACTTCTATTTTTTTTTTCTAATCTCTAAAACTTTCTAAAAGTTATACTTGATCATTTTCAGGAAGCTTGATAATTAGTACATTTCACTCTAAGAAAAAGAAAGGTTCTCTCTAAGAGACAAAGCACCCTTGCGAATGCAGCCGTGTGACAAATGCAATTAGGAAACGTTACTTATGTCAGGAGAGCACATTGTACCTGTGGTGCCCCATGCACCCGCTCCTTCTAGGATAAAGGGAGGTGCACCTGTAGAGTCCCTGCGGGAAGGCTGAAAGTGGCGTTCTCTTACCTGCTGTTGACCTGATGGTGGAGGTGATGTCGGAGGGTGTCATCATGGGAATACATTCGTCATCTTGGGAGTAGCCGGCTTGAATGGCTCGAAGGTAGCTGTGACTCCTTGTTCGGAAACATCCTGGGAGGTCGAGGGCGTCCATGGCCTGAGATTCAACTTCACTGAAGACGGACTCGCACACAGATTCGAACTGCCCATTGACCTCCGCCTCGCTCACCTGCAATCATCAACAGCACACGTGATGCCCTGGCCCTCCAGGGTCACCATCGCTGTGTTAGAGAGAGCGAGGAGGGGCGCACTAACTCCATGGCACCCCTTCACGGCCTCGTATTTCAGCAGAGCTAACTTGAAATCAGCGTGGACATTGGCTGAGCTAGGGAAATGGATCATTGGTTTATCCCTTACAAAACACTTAGGCAAACAGCCAATTCCAAGTGTTGATTAAGTTCTGGGGACCCACCAGGCGAATCTTCAAGGTATGGCTGACAGTTATTACAACATTTAAGAGAGACAGAACTTTTAAAAGATTAGCAAAGTACCTGGTACAAAATAAGTGTTCAGAATCGATTTCTTCCTTCTCTCTCCCCACATGACTGCCTCACCTTTCAAGCTACTTATGGCATGATGGCTCCGGGCGCTGAGGCCGTGTCAGGGAAAGCACATTAAGTGCATACACTCCTCAGTTCTTTTTCAGAATGGGGAGCCTGCTTCTACCCATTGCCACAGCAACAAATCACAAATTTGGCTTCTGAACCCATCTTCTTCTCTCCATTACTGCAGCACACATCTGAGTCCAGGCAAGAAAGAAACGGCTGTATTGGCGTATCTGTCCACATGAAATGAGTTCCTTTACCTAAATTCCAGGTGTTTTTTCTTTCTTCTTTAGGTTAGGATATTAGTATACTCACTTCATTGGATAGTTTAGCAGATAAAGCAATTACTATCCAGCCTGTTTAATTTCCAGGTATGGAGTCACCCTGGGGCCCTAAAATGTTTCAGCTGCATTTGAAGAAACTCATCTTGGCTTGAGTGGTGGGGATCTCAGTGGATGTGCCCATGCTGGAGTGGCTGCCGGGTGAGTCACCACTGTGGCTTAGGGTGGCTGACAGGAGGCAACGGGCTGCCCTTGGGGTCTCCTGGTGGCCGTTCTGGTGCGTTCCCATGAGCCAAATCTAGAGTTTTTGTTTTGTTTTGTTTTTTTGTTTGTTTTGAGATGGAGTCTTGCTTTGTTGCCCAGGCTGGAGTGCAGGGGCGTGATCTCAGCTCACTGCTACCTCCACCTCCCAGGTTCAAGCAATTATCCTGTCTCAGCCTCCTGAGTAGCTGGGATTACAGGAGCCTGTAATTAGCCATCATGCCTGGCTAATAACCATGCCTGGCTAATTTTTGTATTTTTGGTAGAGACAGGGTTTCGCCATATTGGCCAGGCTGGTCTTGAACCTGGACCTCAGGTGATTCACCCACCTCGGCCTCCCAAAGTGCTGGGATTTCAGGTGTGAGCCATTGTGCCCAGCCCAAATGGAGAGGTTTTAAATGGAAACCCAACAAAGTGGAATATAGGACTGAAACGGTGTTGCAGAGACCAGGTGGAAGGAATGAGGGTTTTCAGAATGGAAAGCTGAACACAGGCTGATTACACAGAACTCAGAGAGAGAGGCCGTGACACAGCATGGAGGGGAAACCAGGTGACTGGGACCCTGACCAGTGACCCCTCTCTTCCAGTTCTCATCATAGCCTGTGGGTCTCCCCAGGGGCACATCTCACACATGTCAACATGCATGTGCAATTGGGGATGCTTGTTCATGACATCTGTGAACGAGGGCCAGGCTCTCCTTCAGCACTGGGGGTTGGGGAAGGGGCAGGAGGCAGCCCCCGCAGGTGCAGACATAGCCTCCTTCCACCTGTGGGTCATCTCGTCCCACCCCCTCCTGCTGCAGAGACCTTGGCCTGAAACCCGAGAGTCCACCTGGACCTCCGGCAAGTCCCAGGCATCTGGATTCACCTTCCAAGCCCACCTGCTGCTCTCAGGCCTCAGTTTCTCCTTTGTGCTTTGGCCTTTTTCACACCCTGTCCTCCACCCTTCCACATCCTCAGAGCTGCCCATGACGGTGTATCTCTGTCTCAGTCTAGCACCATTCCACAGTTTGATGTTTTCACCAGCACAGCGTTCGAGCTGAGCACAGATTCCTCAACACGGCCCTGCGGGGGGCTGGCCACTGCTCCCCCACCAGACAGAGTCTCCACCCCTTTCCTGAATGGGAGCCACACACTCAAGCTGCAAAAAGTCACGCTGTCCCCCCAAACCACCCTCCGTCTCCTTTGCTTCTGAGGATGAACAAGCTGATCCCTCTCTCTGCTATAATCTCTCCCCATTTCCGTCTCCTTTGCTCTCCACAGCTGCAGACCTCAGCTGGGTGGTCACTTCTCCAGGGTGGTCCCCCATATGCGGCTGGGGGAGACGCTGGGGTCCTACCATGCTGGGCACATTCACATCAGGGACCTAGCTACAAGCTGTCACCAAACGCTCTCTTCTGTGTCTTTGCTCAGTTTTCCTTCAAAACCAGGTGCTATTTTCTTCCCCTCCCTCCCTCCTCTCTGTTTCTCTGTGTGCCTTTCCCTCCCTCCTTCCCTCCCTCCTTTCCTTCCTTTCCCCCTCTCTCCTTCTCCCCTCACCACTCCCATTCACATTATCTCTCTTCTTGGTTCTCCCAGGGATGTGTGAGGCCCAAAGCACCAACAACTTCCTGAAACCTCTGGATTACGCTGGCACATACATTTTAAAAATACACTGTTTTAACACCAGATCAGTCTTTTCCTCTAGTTGTCAGCAGAGTAAAAGGCAAGGTCAAAGAATCAGGTTCTCCATCTCGCAGGCACACCGTTGCCATCTCCAAGTTCAGACCCGTGGACCTCTCTGGTTTTGCCCTGAGGTTACCTATGTGCTGGAAGGATGGCCCCTGTCCTCAAAAAGTCTGAGTGAGCCTAACTCAGCACTGGCCCTGGAGAGACAGAGGGTAAGCAGAGGGCAGTGGAGCCTGAAGCCACCTGCAGGGAGACAGACCAACGCTGGGCTGGAGAAAAAGCTGGCACAATGCTGGCAGGATGGCCTTTTCCGGAAAGGTCTGAGGATTCCTGACACTGGACAGAGACAGACAAACTCAGGCAGGCACAACCAGGATACAGCTGGTGAGACGGCCTCAGGAACCCAGCAAAGTGCTTGGAAACACGCAGACTGGCTTGGAAATAGGATGTTTTTCTGGACCATGAATTTCTTCCAATCTAAGTTTTCACTTAAGTAGAATTTTACAGAAAAGCCTTAGATTGTGTCATTCATGTCAAAGATCTATTGTAGACAGTGTGAAGTCAGAATCTGTCTAAGGCCTGTGTACGCCTCAGTGGACACCCTTCTGCAAGCCTGGCCTGGCTGTCCTCGCTCCTGAAGAAGAGAACCCGTTAACCTGGTGCGCGCATTTCACAAACAGAAGCCGACATCTCAGCAGGACCCTCAGCTACGCTTCCAGCTACAAAGGCTTGTCAATGAGGTTCTAGACATGAAGGGGACTCCTCCTCCCCCGAAACAAAGAAAGAGTGAGGAGCATCTTAAGTTGGTCCAGCAGGGAATTAAAATGATTGTTCACTCAGACCTCCCAAAACTCTCGGGACACACAGACCTCCTGCCGAGACTCTCTGGAGGTGTGTGGCGGCGGGGGGGCGGGGGCGGACACCTGAACCTCCTGGCTGAGACACTCAGGACACCCAAACCTCCCGATGGGATTTTCATGACACCCGGACCTCCTGCTGAGACTCTCAGGACACCCAGACCTCCTGCCAAAACTCTTGGGACACCTGGACCTCCCATAGAGACTCTCTGGAGGTTGGAGGGACAGACACTCAGACTTCCTGGCTGAGACTCTCAGGACACCCAGACCTCCCGCCAAGACTCTCAGGACACCCCGGACCTCCCACCGAGACTCTGGGGGACACTCGGACCTCCTGCCGAGACTCTTGGGACACCCGGACCTCCTCTCATGAGTTCATGAGCTGCAGGAAGCCCAAGCAGAGCCCAGCTGCTGAGGTTGCAACCAGGAAATGGCATAGACATAAGCATCTCTCACAAGACTTCGGTTAGATTTTAAATTCCCTTTTTGTGCTTGAGAAAAAAATTGAGTATTAAAGATAAAGGGCAAACTTTTAACAGCAAACTTTGAACAAACTTTGGTTTGTCATCAAATGCACACCTCTCCCGAGTCCGAAGTTTTAGTGATTCCACACGTCCCACCCTGTCCACGGGAACTGCCCCCTCCTTCCTGAATTGTTGGGTTTCGTGGCCTAGGGCTGGACAATCCGTGGAAGTGTGTTTCCAGGCGTGATACAGTTCCACCTACCACCAGCATTCCACGATTATCTTAAATAACAGTATTTTTTTTTTGATAATTCAATACTGAGTTCAATTGAAAGTCATGCCTCAGAACTGTGCAATGGGAATGACTTAGAATTCTAAATTTCAAAGTCGTTAAATAAGCCCCCAACCCCCAACCTTTCTGCTTAACCATTGTTTCCAATGATGAATCCTTTCAGATAGAAAAAGATGCGAGAAAATGTTATTTTTACTGACTTATTTTTGTAGATGCCATCTTGGGTTCATCGAAAGCAGGATGACGGGAGAACTAGTATATTTAGCTTACATTTACCCCCAAAATGACGACGAGCCGCAGAGAGCCTCTTACAGTTTCATAAGAGCATTTAAAGAGGCGTGAAATCCACTTAATTGAAACTGGTTTGTGGAAAGCATTAGAGATGCATGTCCAATTCTCTGATGAGACAACTTTGTACTTCCGTTTAAACCTTTTGTTGGGTTATACCTGTTTAAAAGCTGTGTTTTGGCAAACTAGGTTATATCAACTGAAAGGGAAGGTGATAGCTTTAAAAGAAGGAAGGCTACTGTATCCTCATCCCTGTGCAGGGAGAAAGTCATTACAATGTATTATTGACTTTCAGTTACTCTGTTTAGCTAATTAGTGTCTCCCAAAATCCTCTTGGACTTTATGCTGAAATAGAATGTTTCCTCATTAAATAATTACAATTATCTGGTCGCTGAGGATCGGTTGTTATTGTTTGCAGGGCACTGGCTGGGAGCAAGGGCTGGATGATCCCCCCATTCCTGTTTGCACAGGACTTGAGTCCAGGGCCAGGGACGGTCTTTTCCCTGTCATTAGGAAAAAGTCAGTGCAGATCCTGCTGAAGATGAGAACTTAAGCCCATTTCTGGAAGAAAAGTCGTAACTGAGTAGATAAAAGAGGTGGTATCCTTCTTGAGGTGTGGAATAGGAAAAACCTTAACAGTTCAGTGGAAAAAGTTCAGAGTACAAATTTCTGATAAAAAAAAAAAACAAAAGCAAAATGAATAGACTCTATCTCATAAGGAATGTAAAGTCTGCGGCAGAAGAAAGACTTGTGCTTATGAATCCCCAGGCGTGCTACCCAGAGCTCATAGCATGGTCTGCGGCCAGGAGGGCCTGCCCAGAATCACCTACTAATACTTATTGTTATCATGGTAATAATAAGGGCTATCATTTTGGAGTGCTTAGTATATTCTGGACTCTTTACCTAATAACATCCAAAATTCACTGGGTACTTACTTTGTTACCCTCTAGCTGCATCGCAGGAGGGCACGGAAAGCCCAGGCTCTTAATCCCTACTCCATCCACACAAAGTCAGAGAAAACTCAGGTGTACAGACTCAAGGGTCAGTTCAAATACCGTTTTCAAAGGCATTTAAATTAGTAAGCAACGTGTTTAATTAAAATTATAAAATTTCCATTCTTCTTTGCAGTATAATATAGGATGATTAGGATGACACCTGCCCATGATGTCACTGTGCGTTCTCAGCCCTGTCCACCATGGGTGCGGGAGCAGGAGGGCCTCCCTTTCACAGCCCTCATGTCTCAGGGACCTGATTTTCACACCTCCCCTCCCGTGGTAACCTTCTCACGGCCGCTGTGCCTGTCCTGAAATAAGTCCTGTCCTAGAGTGGGCCCGACCAGCTGGTCTCTGTGACTGACACCAGGCAGTCCCCTCACAGGACCTTCTGAGGCGCAATTTGGGGGGACACAGCTGAAAGCCACACTGCCAGAGCCTTTCCCTGGCCCCTTTTGATTGTAAAAATATCCTGGGGAGAAGGAAGAAAGCCTGTGTTTTATGAAGGAGAGAGGCCGAGATGACCAGCCTTTCTGTCACTGCTTCCTCAGAAAAAATCAACAATGCAAAAATGATATTGAGTTATAAATGTCGAAAAGAATAAGTTCACAAATGTTTAATCAGCCAGAGCTGATTCCAGGTGGAACCCCCTGCACCGCGGTCTCGCACGAGCGCTGCTGACCGGGAGGGCAATGCCATCACCATCTGTGCAGCCAGGGCCTCTCAAGGCCAGCTGGCTCGGGAGAATGGACCCCAGGGAGAAAGAGCAAAGGGAACCCGACCTGGCTTACGCAGCTGGCCTGGCTCAGGGTGCTGACGGCCCTCATGTAGCTCTGGTTCCGGGAGCGGAATTTCGGGGAGTTGTAGTTTGCGGCAGGGTCCAGGCTGTGGCCAACAGGCACGTCGCTTGCAGCTTGCAGGTAGCTCTGGCTACAGGAAAGAAGAAAGGAGAAAAGGCATTCTGTGAGCACCCACGGCAGGCCAGACATGGGAACGACTGTTCACCCACACCGAGAGGCTATTGTCACACTTCCAGCTGAATGTCTGTGTCTTTTGATGGATAACTTTGCCTTATGTAAATATTCTGAGATTCCCATTTACGAATGTGAATTTCATCAAAAGTAATAGGGGAGGCTATTTACAAAATTGCCTTTGAAACCTGAGATTTTATGGCCAAGTAGTGAAATTAGGATCATTCCATATTAAAAAATTAAGTGCTGAAAGCTCTAGTAACTCAAACAGCACAAGAGCAAACTCAGCTCCTGAACCGAAGCCAAAAGACTGAGAGTCTCATAAAAATTATTAGCTCTCTGGCAACTTTACACATTTAAAAAAAATAACAGAAAAGATACAAGGCTCACTTTCAGTTTTAACTTATGCAAAGTTGTCCAGGTTATGCAATATCAGCAAAGGTAATAGGCGGAGGAAGCTGAGTGAAACCCATTTTATTATCACAATGGTCGTTTTCTTACAAACTCTCTTAAAAAATCAATGTTCTCTGGTCTTCCTTCTTGCCATTTTGTGAAATGTTAAAAGCATAGAAGAACCCTGCTGATGTTTGGCGACCAAAGATCCACCTTAGCTTCAGTTTCTGGCTAACTGGACCACTTTCAAGTTGTAGTGACAATCTTCCCACAATGCAGTAAAATTCATTTTATTGTATCAAACGCTGTAGAAAAGTGGACAGAAATGATTAATTATTCTTCTTCACTCTTTGGATCATAATAGGAACATAAAAATGTATATAAATGTTAGGTGGATGATTCAGTCTCCAGAATTGGGTGTTAAAGCACTCACTTTCTTTTCAAAGTAAACCCTTGGTGCAGTTTTTCTCCAGTTTACTTCAGTCTTTAAAAATGGAACATCAGAGAAAAAACTGGACTCTATGAATTCTTATTAAGTGATGCTTATTGATTATAGATTTAAAGTCATTCTTTCTGCTAAATATTTTTGCTTTAACAGAAAATGTACAACATATCCCAGTTCCTACCTTCCCCTCCCCGACTTAAAACAGACAAGAAAGAAAGAAAAAAGAGAAAGAAGAAGGAAGGAAAGAAAGAAAGGGAGAGAAAGAGAAAGGAGAGAGAGAGCAAAGGGAGGAAATTCGTTTTGAGCCAATTCTAATTTTACTGTGCATTAAGCAATCAGTCTTCACATTGATGCTGCTAATTCCCGCTGTGCCTGGGCACAGTGGGACGGGCATCTCTCTAGCAGGTGTGGGGACCACACCAGGGGCCCTGTCCCCTCCCCCTCCTCTGTGGACCCCCCAAGTCAACTGCCAGTGAACAGAAGGTGAACAAACACAGACCCCTGAGCTTGGCTGTGACCACCCTGAGTGTGCAGGTTCAACAGAGCGGCAAAACGCCAGCAGTGTCCTGAGACACGGTTGCAAGTTTGAGGCTGAGGCTGACGGATGTGTGGACTCATCCTGCAAGTGACCACTGCTGGCTTCCCGTGAATGTGTCCACGTGCCTGCGTGTGTTTCATACAGGAGGGTCCTGGGCAGGAGACAGAACCCCGAGGCATGGAGCCCCAGCGGAGTGCTCTCAGGTGGATGCCGTGAGCCCCGACTCAGGCTCTTAACTTGATTCACCTTTGTCTTTGCAGAAACATAAACTTTTCCTCTCTTTTTCCCTGTTTCCTTGAAATACTGGTTTCATATCCGCATTTCTACACTTTGGTACTTTCTACCAGTTATCAATTTTCTTCCAATGTAACAACTGTCCCTTCTGATTAATAGCACCGTTTTGCATTTTAACATTCTCAAATTGAGGTTGCCTTCTAGACAGAGGAAACCTAAACGAAGGATTCTCGTCCTCTGGATCTGGTGTTCACAGTTTCTAACCAGTGCCGAGTGCGCAAATGAGGTGATCATCTCAGAGCCAAGGCTCGTGACCCTGGCGGTGGTTGCCGGACAGCCCTCACAGATGGATCCATGTATTTTGCAAGTCTGTGTTTCAAATACGTATTCTATCAGTTATTCTCTTTGTTTCAAAATAGGGTGTGACACATAAATGTTGCCACTGAAGAAAGCTAATAATTTTTAAAAACACAGACTCACAATAGCTAACATTTTCTATGCATGATTACACCACAGATGCCAATAAGTGTTTTGCATTGTCCTCCATTTAATTTTTACATTAGTCCTAGAAACCAGGCCTCTTCCCAACCCTCCTCCTACGAACGTGGCATGAGACGTGCATTGGTGCCAGGTCACATGCTCAGGCTCAGGCGGGGCGGGGGCAGTGCTCCCTTCTGAGTCCATGCAGCCTGGCTCGGGTTTCATGCTTAAAATCCCAAGGTCACAGCTGCTGAGTCACAGGGACAGGAGCCCAAAAGATCCCATCCTTTGATACCACAGACGTTTTAATAGTTAAAAAACAACAAATAAAGCCCCAGCCTCACCTGGCTTAAAAGGCTTTTAAAAAATATTATAATGGCTTAGCATTTTATCATATGGAGTCCCAGAAGGCCAGCTGTCCTCCACAGTCACAGATCAAAACTCAAGAACTAGGACAGGGGTTGCAGGGGCCATCAAGACTGGGGGGATGCACCCTCTGGCCGCCCTGCCATGTGACACATGCTGAAGCCCCAGCACAGCTTGCCTCACAAAATCTGCCTGGCTCTTCCCCCTGAAAATCCTCCCTGGATGTCCATGGCCATTTTGAAGTTAACTTTCAGCCCCTTTTGATTATCCCTCCAAGTGGTAATTCCTACGGCATCCCAGTTGTCAGAAACGAAAGCAAATTTTGCTATATAGACTTAGTAGCTCAGAAAATTTAAAAAAAGTGAAAAGTTTTCCAGAATGACACAGAAACGGTTTTGTTCTAGTTTTGCCTTTAGGATGTTGCTCCCCCTCAGACTGTCACCCACACACGGTGAGAGGGAAAGCCAGGCAGGTGACTCTGCAACCCCAGGAGACAAAGAACGGCAGGATTCCTGGTGTTCAACCTTCTTCTTGCCATTGTGGATGGTTGCAGAGCTGCTTGCTGAATCCAGC
Organism: Ateles fusciceps; assembly: GCA_036589455.1. NCBI lineage: Eukaryota > Metazoa > Chordata > Mammalia > Primates > Atelidae > Ateles > Ateles fusciceps. The sequence continues at coordinate 1,353,031 of JAZHEH010001829.1, forward strand.
CTCAAAACCTCCTGTGTGAGTTACGTTGTTATGAGAACAAATGTACGTAGCAAAGGCAACTCCTGAACGGGCCTCTGGCCTCAGCTGTTTAGATCCATCTAAACATGCTTGAAAACACACAACGTAAACCGTCTCCTTTGTGACCTTGGAAAGCAGTAAGGATTCTATGCAGGTTGTGCTAAGCAGATATTTAAGAAAATTTTTTTCATACTAAATGTGCTCATTTGAAATATAGAGAGCATCTTTTCCTTTCTATAAATGGGATCTGACAGGAGAAGCTCCCAAATATAACAAGTGCTTCTTCCACTGCATTAAATGGAAAATGGAACACGCTAAACAGCACTAGTGAAGCACACGTCTGTGCACACACGTGTGTGTGTGCTGTGTGTGCACGTGTGTGTAGTATTCCACCTGCAAAACAGAAGTTCTTAGAACATCTCTAGTACACATTCCAAATAATATCACAATCAATGAATGGATTTCAGAAAATGGTTTCTTTCCAGATTATTTCCATATTCAGGGTAAAAGTGTCCTTCGGGCTTTCTGTGTCCTTGCAGGAGATAAAGGCATGTTTTTCCCTAATTGCATGTTTCGGGGGGGGACCACATTTGCATCTCCCTGTTGGCGCTCACATCTGCGCTGCCTCACGGTTTCCCCGACAACCCATCTCTGGGGTCCCAACTGCAACGGCTCAGAAACGCCATACCCTTGCTTGGCTGCCCTCCTGGTGCTGATGGTGCCGCCGAGGTGTGACCCCGCTCTAGCTGGTGAGTCCATGGAACACCTGCTCAGTGGCCTCTGAGCAAGGCCTGTCCTTCTCCCTGCTGGCGACGGCTCTTTCTTGAGCCTGTGGCAGGTGAGGTTGCAGTGGCTGACCCAAGGCCAGCTGAGAGTGAGAGCCAGTGTGCCCAGATGTATGAGGCTGGCCTGGGTCCTGACGGGGCTCACCCCAACCCTGTGTGGACAACCTCCTCCAGCTCTCCTCTGCCCTGGTCCCAGTGCAGCTGATCCCAACCCAGCCAGGACAACCTTCTGGCTCTCCTCTGCCCTGGTCCCAATGCAGCTGACCCCAACTGCCAGGACAACCTCCTGGCTCTCCTATGCCCTGGTCCCAATGCAGCTGACCCCGACCCAGCTGGGATAAACTTCTCTGGCTCTCCTCCACCTTAGTCCAAGTGCAGCTGACCCTGACCGCCAGGACAACCTCCTGCGGCTCTCCTCTTCCCTGGTCCCAGTGCGGCTGACCCCAACCCCCCAGGACAACCCCCTCCGGCTCTCCTCTGCCCTGGTCCCAATGCAGCTGACCCCGACCCCCAGGACAACCTCCTCTGGCTCTCTTCCACTTGACTCTACCCATCCTTTGCTATAACCAGGGCTGGGCAGGTTTGCAAGGATTGCCACTGAAGACTTCCCAAACAGAACACAAAGAAGGCATCTCAGTAAGGTGGACCTGCCGTGTAAGTCTGGATGTTTGGAAGTGCGAGGAAGGCCTTCTGCAAGATGGTAGGAGTAGCATTCATGTAGTCTACAGTGTGCTGGGGACAAAGGCTGGAACATAGATTTTTTTCATGCAAAATATTAAAAGGAAATCTAGAGCGTGCACCAGCTTGGAGGCAGGGAGCGAGCACTGTTTGTCTGGAGAGCAGAGGGTATCGAGGAAAAGCATTCTGGGAAAGAAGTTTGGGGAAACAGTGGGAAACTGTCAGGGACACTCCGAAGAGCTTCACGTTATGCTACAGGCAAAATAAAAGCGCTGCAAGTTCTTGATCAGGGATGCATGAGATGGAAGCTCTGAAGGGCCCCTGTGCGTGGGGCCTGGAGGATGAGGTGCGTGGATGCAGGGAGTGGCACCCTGAACACAGACCCGGCAGGCTCCGTGCAGACCTGAGCTGGGTGGTTTCACATGAGACACTAAATGGCTTGGACTGTAGGGATGCTGGGCCCACAGGCGTGAGGACTGGTTAGAGCTGAGATGATTCCACGGTTCCTAGACTTTTCCTAACAAAGGCAGGATCTATGCCAGGGAGAAAATCAGGTTTTGGAGGTTGAACATGAATTTGGTTTGGACCTGCTGATTACAAGGCACCTCCAAGAAGTTCATGTGAAATAACAGAGCAAGTGTGACAGTCAAGGCTGTGAACTTCTGAGTAGCTCAGATGTAAAAGTGTGAAGACATCGGGTTGTGAATGTCACACAGCAGAATGGTGGAGGAGGCCTCTGGGTGAGGCGGGGCCACGACGGGAGTCCAGGAGGGAAGGAAAGTGTGGGATGAATGGGGCGGGGGAGGCTCCTGGGTGCCCAAGGGGCAGGAGGAGCCCGGCTGTGGGCCAGATGTTGAGAAATCAAGTGGAATGAGATGGGGAAAGGCCATCAGATGGAGCGAACTGGGGTCATTTTCAAAAAAGACAGCTTCAGTGGATCTGGGTGCAGAAACGAGATTGCAGATGATAAGGTAAGAACATGGAAGCATGAGTGGAAATTATGAACAATTGGCCAGGAAAGAGCAGAGAGGACACGTGATTTGAGAAAGGCTGTGAGTTTTCTTGAGTGGGGGGGGGATGAGAAAACGTGAGCATTTATTTTTAGAAGGGGAAAATAAGACACATGGGGAAGACACTCAAAGAGGCGGGACCGGGATCATTTTTCTGTCCACAGGAAACGCTATGCTGAGGCCAACAGTGCGCTGGGCCGTGAAAGGTGCTTTACAGGTCGGAAGCAACATGCGTGCGGAAGGAGGTTGGTACCCGTAGTGGAGCATGTGTTTGGTGCCCGAAGCCCACGTTCAGATCCTGGCTCAGCCACTTGCCAACAGTGTCATTTCAACAAGTATTTTAAGCTGTCTAAGCAACGTACAATGAGGACACTAGTCACAGAACTTAACTCATGGAGTTCTGTGAATATTAAGTGAGAATGCTACACGTAATACAAGTATAATATACAGTAAGCACTTAATGTTAACAAATACTATGTTTAATTTGTCCTTGGGAGACCTGTATTGGGGGGAAAACCTGGCGTTGTGACTCCGGATTTTGGCATTTGGTAGAGAGGTCTCAGAAAGAACTGGTCTGAACAAAATACTTCAACTGTGTAATTTCTTTTTGAAAAGAACAAGATACACTCACCAAAAAGAAAATTATTTTTCTTTTTTTTTTCTTGTTTTTGAGATGGAATCTCACTCTGTCGCCAGGCTGGAATGCAGTGGCGTGATCTCAGCTCACTGCAACCTCGCCTCCCGGGTTCAAGTGATTCTCCTGACTCAGCCTCCTGAGTAGCTGGGATTACAGACACCCACCACCACACCCAGCTAAATTTTGTATTTTTAGTAGAGATGGGGTTTCACCATGTTGGCCAGGATGGTCCTGATCTCTTGACCTCATGATCCACCCACCTCGACCTCCCAAAATGCTGGGATTACAGGCGTGTGCCACTGTGCCTGGCCTATATTTCTTTCTTACATAGAAATCATGAAACAGAAAAATAAATACACATTACATTTTTATTAACTGAGACAAAATTGATAGACAGTGAAAGGCCTGGGTCTCACATGTGGGACTCAGTGGGCTTTGCAGAGGTTTACTTTCTGTGGCCTCCACCCCACACCCTCATGGCGTTTGTCTTGTCATTCTTCTTAATTTAGGCCACTCTACTGAAAATTGAAGTACTATCCCATCAGCTTTGACTTTCACCTCCTGGATGACTAACACTTATTGGACATTTGTGTATCTTCTTTTGCAAAGTAACCTTTTGACTTTTATGCCCACTTTTGGGAGGTCATTTATTTTTCTATTTGTGTTTTGTACGAGTTCTTTATATATTCTCCATTCAAGCCCTTCATCAGACAGATATTTCCCATATTCCATTGCCTGCCTTTCCATTTTCTTAATTGTGTCTTTTAATGAGTAGAATTTAAACATTTTGATGGTTAGAGTCTCTATTCTGTCACCCAGATCTACTTTGTCTATTGGAGTATTTCTTAATCTGGGGCATTTATGCCTCCAAGGGAAATCTGGTGATGTCTGGAGATATTCTGGGTTTGCCACAACTTAGAGGAGGGTGCTACTCAAGTCTATTGGACAGAGGCTAGAGATGCCGCCAAAAGACCCTACAGTGCACAGAGAGCCCCCAACAAGAGAGACTCGTCTGGCCCCAAATATCAAGAGTGCTAAGGCTGAGAGACCCTCTTCTATTCTTACGTAAATATCATACTGTTCCGATTAGATTTAACACAAGTCTTGAAATCAGATAGCCTGAGTCCTCCAACTGTGTTATTTTTTATCAAGATTGTTTCGGCACTTCTAGGTTCTTCGCATTTTCACACATTTTTGAACCTTGTGAGTTTCTCTAAAAACTGAAGTTGCTTTGAATCGCATTGATTCTACTGAGACTGCACCGTATCCACACCTCAGTCTGGGGAGATTTCACATCTTCACATTATTGAGGCTTCCAATGCATCACAGTATAGCTCTTGATTTATTTACATGGTCTATAATTACCTAGAGTACTGCGATTCTACAATGCTGTTGAGATGTTTAAAACTCATTGCATTTTCCAATTATTCATTATGGGTCTACAGAAACACAATTGATTTCTACCGATTTCATTTGCGTCCGGGCCTTGATGAATAGCATTATCTGTTCCAGTATTTGATTGGTAGTTTCCTTAGGTTTTCTATGTAAACAATCATGTGATCTAAGAATAAACCTGGAATGAAAACATGGAAGGAGCCTCTTCCTTTTAAACTTAGTGTCTTTTCTCCTCATTTGCCTCTGTGTCTGGCAAGGATGTCCATTAGAATGTTAAGTAGAGGAGCTGAGAGTCAGCATCCTTGTGTTTATCTCATCTTAGAGAGGGAGTTAAATGTTCCACCCTTAATGTTGACATTTTTCCCCCAGAGTTAGAATTGTAGCCTTTTCCTTACTCCATTTACTTCAATCACTTATTATTATGACTGGGTTGAAGCCTACCATTTTGTTGTTGTTTTTCTACATATCCTATTCATATATTTGTTCCTCTGGTTTCTTTTGCTTTCTTTTGGGTTAACCAAGTATTTTCAATATTGAGTTGTAGCCCGTATTGGCTGTATGGCATAGCATCAGTATTTGAGTGGTTGCTCTAGAGGTGCACTGTCCGTTATGGTAGATGATGGGATTTAGTTAAACTGCAGAGCTTCTGCCCAGCAAAAGAAACTATTGACAGAGTAAATGGAAAACCTACAAAATGGGAGAAAATATTTGCAAACTAGGCATCCAACAAAGGTCTAATATCCAGCATCTATAAGGAACTTAAACAAATTTGCAAGCAAAAAACAACTCCATTAAAATGTAGGCAATGGACATGAACAGGTACTTTTCAAAGGAAGACATACATGCGGCCAAGAAGCACATGAAAGAATGCTCAGCATCACTTATCATTAAATAGATGCCCATCAAAACCCCAGGAAGACAGCATCTCACACTCATCAGAATGGCTATTACTGAAACGTGGAAAAGCAGCAGATACTGTGAGGCTGTGAAGAAAAGGGAACACTCATACACTGCTAGTGCGAGCATAAATTAGTTCAACCATTGTGGAAAGCAGGGTGGCGAATCCTCAAAGAGCTGAAACAGAACTACCATTTTCCCCAGCAATCCCATTATTGTGTATACACCCAAAGGAATATAAATCATTCCACCATGAAGACATATGCACGTTCATTGTAGCACTAGTCACAACAGCAAAAACATGGAATCAAATAAAATGCCCATCAATGGTAGACTGGATAAGAAAATGTGGTCTGTGTATAGCATGAAATACTATGCAGCCATAAAAAAGAGTAGGATCATGGAGCTGGAAGTCATTATCCTTAGCAAACTGACACAGGAACAGAAAACCAAATACCACATGTTCTCCCTTATAAGTGGGAGCTAAATTATAAGAACACATGGACACAGAGAGGGGAACAATACACACTGGGGCCTCCTGGGAGGGTAGGGAGGAGGGAGAAGATCAGAAAAATTACCTATCAGGTACAATGCTTATTACCTGGATGATGAAATAATTGGTACACCAACCCCCCCATGACATGAATTTACCTAAATAACAAATCTGTGCATGTACCCCTGAAACTAAATGAAAGAAAAAAAGACAGTAGCCACATGTGGATACATGTATTTAAGTTAAAAATAGAGTCCTTAGCTCTTATTTATTTGATAAGTCTTTTTTTTACTCTCAGTTTTTGAAAGATATTTTTGCTGGGTATAGTATTCTGAATCAATAGACATTTTTGATCACTTTAAAGATATGATTCCATTTTTTTCTGTCTCCCATTGCTTCCGACAATAAGTCAGTCATAATTTTTTAATTATTCCTCTGTGTTTTCTGTAATACCCCTTCCTCGGTTGCTTTATAGACTTTTGTCTCTCTCTGGTTTTCCACAGCTTAACTATTTTGTGGCTAGGTGTGATTTCTTTTCTATTTATCTGCTTATAGTTCACTGAGCATTTTGGGCCTGTGGATTTTTTTAAACCAAATTTGTAAAATATTTGGCCATTTTTTCCTCAAAAACTTCACCAAATTCTCTCGTTTTTCTCCCCCAGTTTTCTAATTATATGTGTATCACTTCACTTCTTATTACACATATTACTGAGGCTCTTTTCTTTTAAAAATATCCTACCTCTATTTTCTTCATATTTGACAATATCTACCATTTTATTTTCAAATTACTAAGCTTTTGTCCCTGCTCTTTCAATTCACTCTTAAACTCATCCCATAAATTTTTCATTTCAGATATTGTGGTCTTCTGTTCTTAAAAGTTCATTTGGTTCTTGCTCATGGCTTTCATTTTTGCATCCATTCAAACATTAAGACTTTCTTTTCCCTGAAGATCTTTAACCTTGTAATAGCCATTTTTATATCATTTATAAGACCTTACAATGGCTGCTTTAAAGTTCTTCCCAGTGAATTCTAACATCAGGGTTGTCTCAGGCTTTGTTTTGAGCATATCGGTTTTTTCCCTGCATGTGAGTTTCACGTTGCTACAACTTCAGTCTCTTTTTGGCATAAAGGACACGATTGGTGGAGCCCATAGCACCGCCTCCCTCCTCCGTTGTGCGCTGGTTTTGGTCGTGGCCAGTCCTCCTGAGCTTTGGGTGTTTGGCTCGTGTGTTGTTGGGGTGGGCCTGGGGAGGCCCCTGCATTTAGTGGTCTTCAGCCTCCAGACTGATCTTTACTGTCAGTGGTCAGCAGCCAGAAGCTAAACTCTGAGGAGTTCCCAAGTGTTAACAGACTTGGGGTTTCCTTCTGTGGCTCCGTCTCTTCTATGCTGACACCACTTCTGTTTCTGGCAGCCCCAAATCCCATCCTGTAACAGACACATCGAAGGAGACTGTGGTCATCTGCTCCAGTTCCCACTGCCCTCCCCGGCGGGTGGCGAGGTGCTCGAGGGAACTCATTGGACTGTGGGCAGCCCCAAGTGAGCGCTGTGCCTTTCCTTTAAAATGGGAATATTCTCCACTTCTTGCCCGACTCTGCTTTCAAACGGGAGTGTGTGTGCGAATATGTGTATGCATGTGTGTGTGTGTATGTGCATGTGTGTGTACATGCGTGTGTGTGTTCCAGAGTTCACAGCTGTCTTCTGTATGAGCATTTGTTCAATCCAAGCTGCTATCTCAGAGTCAGAACCCCCCCCTTATTACATTAAAAAAGTCGTGTTGCTGTGAGGCTGTGAGGCTGTGAAGAAAGGGAACACTCATACACTGCTAATGCGAGCGTAACTCAGTTCAACCGTTGTGGAAAGCAGAGTGGCAAATGCTCAAAGAGCTAAAATAGAACTACTGTCCGTAGTTCTGTCTGTCCGTGAGCATCTGTCCGTGGTTCGGCCAACCTGCATCTCAGTTCTGCTGCTGCAGCTGTTGGCTGGTTTGGGGAACCCGGCACTGTGGAGGCAGAGGCTGTGCCATGGGGGGCTCTGCCTGTGAGGTCTCCTTTTCTAGACTCCCCGGAGTGCGCATGGGCACAGGGTCCTCCGGTAAGACGTGTTTTTCCACACTGGAGGTGACGCTGGCAACACAAAGGGGGGTCCAGGCTGTTGATGGCAGCTGCGGCTGCTTGTCTGGCTGCTATCTGTGGCCATATTCCAACCTCAGCACCACTCGTCCTGCCTCTCTGTGGTACCAGCAGCTCTGACTGTGAGGTCTCTGCCAATGTGGCTGGTGATTCTGTTTTCACTGAGGCAGTTCTGAGATGAGACTCACCCTCTGGCTGCAGAGGCCCCACACTTGGTCTCTTGCCCAACTGCAATTGCTCGGGGACCCCAGGTCTGTGCCATCCATTTCTTTCTGCCTATTAAGAGTTGGTTTCTCCATCTGCTGAAGGTACTGGTGGGGTTTATGAAGGATCCCATGAGAAGTATGTGATGATCCACCATGTCCCCTAGGCTACAAGACTCGTCACCGCTGAAGCCAGGGCATACATTCACAGTGAACCAGGCCTCCTCCACTGGCTCTGCCGCAGGCCTCCTGAGGCCCATTTTCACTGAAAACACTGCCGAGTATGAGAGCTGTCAGTTCACGCATCGCAAACCCTGGCCTTATCATTGGTATTTGTACTGGGAGTTGTTGATAGAACTAAAACGGAAGGTAACAATGTAATCCTTTGACATCCAACATTATTTGAGGCTTATTAAAAAAAAAATCAATTTACTAATCTTTCTCTATGATTTATTTTTCCAAAAAGACAGAATACGGAGGAGGCCCATGTCAGTTGAGATGAACTCAGAAGCATGGAGACCTCCATCCGTCAGAACCAGGGCAGAACACGTTCTCTAAAAAGGGCTTTTACTGCTGTGGTTAAAATACTCTCCCGATGTATGTTAATTTAGAAAATGAGTTACTCATCTATCAAATACTTCCCAGGCATCATTTATTATGGCATCACCCTTGTCCTCATGGAGCTGACTGCACAGTGCAGAAATTTCAGTCGAAGTGTAATTTTCTAAAGGATATATTTACAGAGACTCGATGTCTTTCTAAAAATCTTACTTTTCTCAAATTGCTTTATAGTTCAACTGTGAAATGTATTTCTAAGAAAAGATAGCAATATTGTGCTAAGAAGTAGAAATTAGATTCCCTTTGAGAGAGGAGAGAGACTTAAAAGTCAGGAAAGAAATTATGAGTACTAAGGTAAGCCTCCAATTGTCTGTCTTCCAGGATATGGGTGTCAATACATCCATATTGATGAACATACAAATTTTAAGATAGATGAAAAATCTGCTCTTGCTACAAAATTGTGTCCCTATAAATCTTCAGAGATTAAATAAAATAACATAAATCAGAATTTTAAAAATGAGAAATAATTTTTATATTAACATATATTAAAATATAATACAATAATATAATGTTAAATACACAACAAATTTATATTATTTAATATTATATGTAGTTCAGCCACTTTGAAAAATAGTCTGGGAGTTCTTCAAAAGGTTAAACATTGAGTTATCAAGGACTCAGCAACTCCACTCCTTGATATATGCCCAGGAGAAATGAAAAAACGTGTTCGCATGAAAACTCATACAAGAATGGTCATAGCAGGGTTGAGCATGGTGGCTCATGCCTGTAATCCCAGCACTTTGGGAGGCTGAGGCAGATGGATCTCTTGAGCTTAGGAGTTTGAGACCAGCCTGGGCAACATGGTGAAACCGCACCTCTACCAAAAATACAAAAATGTAGTTGGGTGTGGTGGTGGGCATCTGTGGTCCCAGCTACTTGGGGTGCTGAGGAGGGAGGATTGCTTGAGCTCGGGGGCAGAGGTTGTAGCGAGCGGAGACTGTGCCACTGCACTCCAGTCTGGGCAACAGGGTGAGACCTCATCTTAGAAAAAAACAATAATGGTCATAGCAGAATTATTCATAGTAGCCCCCCAAAGGAAACAACCTAAGTGTACATCCGTGACTAATGGGTAAATAAACCGTGGTCTATCTGTACAGTGGAATACGATTCCATCATACAAACACTTGCAGTTCTGGCCTACGCTGCACTGTAGATCCACCTTGAAAACATGATGCTCTGAAGCCAGATGCAGAGACACAATGCTGTGGGACTCCATGACTATGACAGGAGAACGTGCATGGCTGGAGGAGTTAGGGGAAGTGGGGGAGAGACGGCAGTGGCATGGGGTTGCTTTTTGGTGGGAAAGAAAATATTCTAAAATGGATTTCAGTGATGCTCGCACAACTCTGTAAATGCACTAAGAACCACTGAATTGTACTTCTCGTGGATGGATCATATGGCACTTAAATAGTATCTCAATAAAGGAGGAAAAGAAGATATGAAGAGCAGCCTAGTTAGCTTTATGTCACCTGTTAGCTGAAGTGAAACGTATGCTCAGAATGTAGACTTGAAACAAATGTTCAGAAACAAACCAAGGTCCCACTGGTACCTTCACTCTGTCTTCTCTCTCGGGCCCCGAAGGAGGACAGCAAGGCAGCTCTGGGGCAGCAGAGTTAATAGTAATTAACCTTCCATCAACACTTTCACTCCTCGGCTGTCACTTGGAGCCAGTTATGATTCTCTGAGGAAGGTATTATATAATTAACTTTGCTTTAACAAGAAGAGAAAGTCTTGATTCACAGGTGACAGGTTTCTTCTACAGCATGAGCTGGAGCTGAGATTTGAGCCTAAAGACCTTCCAATTCCACATGCGGCATGTGTTGCTTTCGTGGTGTGTTTTAAACATCTGCCACAGATTATTACGACGACGTGGTAAACTAATAATTCAGACAAACACAGAAACGAGTCAACAGTTTACTTCCAGAGTGGGGGAGCTGCAGGCTTTGGTTCTCAGCCCATCATGGGCGCTGTGGGCTTGGACAGTTGGCAAATGCTGTGTGTTCTGTTTTCTCCCTCAGAACAGAGAAGGCAATGTCAGCGGGGTCACGGGTTTGGTGGATGGGACGACCGTCAGAAGGAGCAGGGTAAAAGTCTTAGCTTGCTCACTAGAAAGATTTCATCCTAAAGAGGCTCTTAGGCCCACAAGTATGTATGAAGTTTCTGAAGCTGACGCACAAAGGGTCGGCTGCTCTCACTACACACCCAGATTCACGCGCTCACGAGGGAGTCTTGTGATCATCTGCTTCCTTCAAGTTACAAACAGAAAACCTCAGGGGTTTCTGCTGCCTGCTTTCATGTCACGTAGATTCCTGGATCACGGTCTCCTGTGTGCTTGCATGTCACGTAGATTCCTGGATCACGGTCTCCTGTGTGCTTGCATGTCACGTAGATTCCTGGATCATGGTCTCCTGTGTGCTTGCATGTCACGTAGATTCCTGGATCACGGTCTCCTGTGTGCTTGTATGTCACGTAGATTCCTAGATCGTGGTCTGTATGTCATGTAGATTCCTGGATCACGGTCTCCTGTGTGCTTGTATGTCACGTAGATTCCTGGATCATGGTCTGTATGTCACGCAGATTCCTGATCATGGTCTCCTGTGTGCTTGTATGTCATGTAGATTCCTGGATCACGGTCTGTATGTCACGTAGATTCCTGGATCATGGTCTCCTGTGTGCTTGTATGTCACGTAGATTCCTGGATCATGGTCTCCTGTGTGCTTGTATGTCACGTAGATTCCTGGATCACAGTCTCCTGTGTGCTTGTATGTCATGTAGATTCCTGGATCATGGTCTGTATGTCACGTAGATTCCTGGATCATGGTCTCCTGTGTGCTTGTATGTCACGTAGATTCCTGGATCACGGTCTGTATGTCACGTAGATTCCTGGATCATGGTCTCCTGTGTGCTTGTATGTCATGTTGATTCCTGGATCACATCCCCGGAGATGGAATTTAGAAAGGCGGGGTGAGCCCCAAATCCGCATTTTAAATAAATATTCCAGGTGATTCCATTCCTGGTGGTCTATGGGCCAAACCACACTTTGGGAAACATGGATCTATTTGGATGGAGGGATGGGGTGCCCCACTCAGGGACTGTTTAGAGAATCTGAATTTTTGTCTATTTCACCCGCAAATCATAATGAACACCCTAGTGAAACTTCTCTCCCCGGTGTTGGGAGATAGGATTCATATTTATATTTTAGCAAATGCCAGGGCATCTGTAGCCAGGTTACCTAGCACTGCTTCTTCCCGGAAAATGATGTCTGAATCCAGGTAGCTGCTGGCCGCATGTGCTCAGGGCCTGGAGTGCCCATGAAATCGAGATGGGTCACTCACCTTTGCGGCTGTTCACTTAAGAGTCTGTAAGTGCTTGCTCCATCCCAGCTGTGTCTGGGGCATCAGAATGGAAATGTATGGCCGCAGCCTGCCTGAACTGAGGAGAACTGCAGACGCTGTGGCTGGGGCATGTGGGGAGGTCGGGGAGGAGCTGCAGGACTCAGGAAACACCTCACTCGGAGGCAACTTGAGTTTAATGATTTTCATGGAATCTCATCATGTATTAAGTGGTCAAATATTGAGGAGCAGTTTCCTGCCGGGAGGAGGATACAGTTAGGCTTAGAAGCCTGCAGACCCCTCCTCAGGCCCAGGCCCTGAGGCAGAAATACTGACTGTTGTAGCTACTGCGAGCTGGATGCTGGGCCCATCACAGTGTGGAGGGGACACCAGGGGCAAAGTTTCTGCTCTTGTGCTAGTTGTGAAGAAGTGTGACGACACGCAAGCAATGCAATGCCTGAGAACCATGTCACTGGCTTGCCTGCACAATCTAACAGAAGGAAGACCCTGCGTCCCACCCTGACCAACGTGTGCAGAGCTGAGACCCCACCTCCCATCCTAACCAACTTCTGTGGACCGAAACCAACTTGCCCTCCCAACCAAGATCTGCAGAACTGAGACCCAGCCTCCACACTAACCAGCCTCTGCAGAACTGAGTCCCAGCCTCCATGCTAACCAGCCTCTGCAGAACTGAGACCCAGCCTCCACTCTAACTGGCCTCTGCAGAACTGAGACCCAGCCTCCACTCTAACGGGCCTCTGCAGAACTGAATCCCAGCCTCTGCTCTAACCGGCCTCTGCAGAACTGAGTCCCAGCCTCCGCTCTAACCGGCCTCTGCAGAACTGAGTCCCAGCCTCCGCTCTAACCGGCCTCTGCAGAACTGAGACCCAGCCTCCGCTCTAACTGGCCTCTGCAGAACTGAGATCCAGCCTCCACTTTAACCGGCCTCTGCAGAACTGAGACCCAGCCTCCATGCTAACTGGCCTCTGCAGAACTAAGACCCAGCCTCCACTCTAACCGGCCTCTGCAGAACTGACTCCCAGCCTCCGCTCTAACCGGCCTCTGCAGAACTGAGTCCCAGTCTCCACGCTAACCAGCCTCTGCGACCCAGCCTCCATGCTAACTGGCCTCTGCAGAACTGAGACCCAGCCTCCGCTCTAACCAGCCTCTGCAGAACTGAGACCCAGTCTCCATGCTAACCGGCCTCTGCAGAACTGAGACCCAGCCTCCGCTCTAACTGGCCTCTGCAGAACTGAGACCCAGGCTCTGCTCTAACCGGCCTCTGCAGAACTGAGTCCCAGCCTCCGCTCTAATCAGCCTCTGCAGAACTGAGACCCAGCCTCCGCTCTAACCGGCCTCTGCAGAGCTGACACCCAGCCTCCACGCTAACCAAGTTCTGTGGAGCTGAGACCCAGCCTCCCACCCTTACAGACTCCCTCACTCTGTTGAATTCTTCCTTGTGGCACTTGGCACCTTTAAGATGCTACTTGTTTGACTTTTTGTTACTGATCACCTATCGTGTTTACTGCTTATCATCTGTCGTCCTCTGCGAGGGTATGGGAAGCACAAGGGCTGAGGTCGCTGCCTGCCGTGTTCACGACATTGTAGAGCATCCAGAGCAAGGCAAGAGACACTTGGGGGAATGAATGAATGAAGGAATGAACAGCTGTCACTCCTGTGGGGGGCTCCTCCTGCCCTGGTGGTCTCTGGGCTGGTAGAAGGTCAGCCTGGAGTAGCTGATGCCTCATCAGCTGATACCTCATCACTGCTTAGGGGGGTCTGAATGAGGCCAACAGTCGGGCAGGCCTCAGACCTGATGCTGCGGTGGCCTGGCCGGGCCTCCGTGGACTCGGGCCTTCAGCCCTGGCCAGCTCTGGGCATCGTGGCTGCAGGAGGCAGAATATTCCCTGTGTGGCATGAACCTGTCACTGTTAAAGCAGAGAGTCTTAATAACACCCGACCTTGAGGCAGCAGGCTGTAAAGCATGCCTGCATTTTTAAAGAAAGACCCCGTTTCAGTGACATCTATTAGAGTATACCATTAATGAGAAATAGCAACATTGTGTTACACTTTCTTCGAGAATACCATTAATTAGAAGTCTCAACATTATCTTACACTTTCTAGAGGGACACAGTGTTACTCCTCTTGTCATATTGGGCCATTCAACAAACATTAATATCGAACATGCATTGTGAATGACGCTGGGTGTTAAAAACACATCCGTTCACGCACTCCCTCACCCATGCATTCCACACGTGCCGAAGAGGGCTTCTGTGCAGCCGGTGTAGCCCAGGTCTAGGATGCAGCAGGCAGCGTGGCTGACAGCTCGTGCGGCAGAGGCCCCGCCAGCAAGGAGGTAGCATGGGCTGATCACACACACACCATACCACACATGCACCACACACACACACCCCACACGCACACCACACACACACCACACCACACACACACCACACACACCACACACACACACCACACACACACTACACACACCACACACACACCACACCACTCACACCACACACACACACCACACACGCACCACACACATATCACACACCCACCACACCACACACACACCACACACACACACCACACACACCACACACACACCACACACACACACCACACACACCACACACACACCACACCACACACACACACCACACAACCACACCACACACACACATCACACACACACCACACACACACACACCACACACACACACACACACACACCACACACACCACACACACACACCCCACACCACACACACACACCACACACACACCACACACACACACCACACACCCCACCACCCCCCCCCCCCCACACACATACCACACGCACACCATACACACACACACCCTATCAAATTAAGGTTTCAGGATCACAAGTGACTATGTAGCTACCTCAGATTGGGTGGTGAGGAAAAGCCTCACTGAACAGGTGCTGTTTAGGCTGATATCTCAATGACTAATTTTGCAAGGATTGAGAGGAAACATTTAGGCAGAGGAAACATCAACTCTGAGACCTAAGCTACGAGAGAGCTCTGAGCGTTTAAGGAAACGAAAGACCAGAGTGTGCAGCCAGCAGACCGGGCTTGGTGACGGAGACACTTGTGGCCAAGGTGGAGAGGCTCTGAGCATGACGAACTTCTGTCACAGGGCTTTCAAGGGACATGGTATGATCTGTGTTTAAAAAGACTGTAAAACCTGGGGAACATGGTGGTGTGCCTGTAATCCCAGCTACTCGGGAGGCTGAGGTGGGAGAATTGCTTAAACCTGGGAGATAGAGGCTGCAGTGAGCCAAGATCGCACTACCACACTCCAGCTGGGCAACAGAGCAAGACCCCATCTCAAAAAAAAAAAAAAAAAAAAAAGCGTGACCTTTATATGTCTACTTTTTGGAAATTTTTGAGTTCAATAATCAATTTTAACTTTTAAATTATTGAATTTTGTAATAATTGTAGACCTACAAGAAACGGGCAAAGACCATGCAGAGCTGCCAGCTACACTTCACCACCTCTCCTTCATGTTAGCTTCTTATGTAACCACAGTGGGTTAGAAAGACCAGGAAACTGCAACGAGGACAGCACTCCCAGCTGATGACAGAGCTCATCCAATTTTTCCCATTTCCCTACTGAGGATCCCTCCTTGGTGCCGGGTCCAGGTCAGGACCCCACGCTGTGCTCACTCTCTCGCCTCCCTTTACCTCCTCCAGGTGGTGACAGCGTCCAGGGTTCCCCTTGTCTTTTGTGGCCTGGAAGCTTCCAAGGAGCATTTGTCACTTACTCTGCAAAACGCCCCTTCCTTTGGGCTGCATGATGTCTGCCGAGGACTAGAAGGGGAAACATGTTCCTGGCAAGTACCCCACAAGTGTGATGTCAGGGTTTCTTGGTGCTTGGGGTCAAGGGCCACTTGGCCTCACGGTGTCTGGCAAGGCTGACTTTCACCTGGGGGGTTAAGGCGGCGAGGGGCAAGAGCGGGGGGCTGGCTCCCTCCACTGGGAAGTCTCTCCAGCTCCCGCTCCTTTGAAATGGCAGTAAGCAGGCATGTTTGTCACTCAGTCCTGCAGGGCTGCCCCTGTGGAAGGATTTACTTTTCCCCATTCCTTCTATGTTAATTCTGCTGTAGTGAAGAACCAACCCTACGCCCCCAATAACGTATCTCTTCCACATTTATGAATATCAGCGTGGACCCTGGCTAGGGTTAAAGATTACCATCCAGTGTTGTGATGCGTTTCCTCGTTCCCACTGCTCCGGCTGTGGCCACTGGGGCTGCTTCAGGCTGGTGTCTGCACCTTTTCTGCCTGCTCCCCTCACGCTTCCAGTCCTTCCGTATTTTCTGAAGCCACACGAGGTTCCTTCCTGGGACGACGATCAAACATTTCCCCCAAGAGCCCACTTTCCATTATGAGTTCACTGATGATATAATATCCTTTCTTCTGTTTGATCTGGTCTGCTGTTGAATCCTTCTAGTAAATTTTTCAGGTCAATTAGGTTCTTCAGCTCCACAATTTCTGTTCGGCACATTTAAAAAATATGTCCTATCACTCTGTAGAAATTCTCACTTTGTTCCTTCATTGTTGTCTTGACCTTGGGGGGCATCTTAATATCACTTGTTTTGAATTCTCTGTCAAATAAATCATGTAACTTCATTTCACTAGGGTCGGTTTCTGGAGATTGGTTTTATTTCTTTGGAACATCTTTGCCTAAGTTTTCATTTTCCTTGGCTCTCTGTATTGGTGCCTGTGTATTAGACAAAGTAGATATCTCTGTCAGTCTTCATGACCTTGTCTTATACATGAGAAGATCCCCACCAATCATTCAGAGATTCTGAGGGCCTCAGCCAGTTCTTTCCCTTCCCACGGACAAGGTGGCGGTGGTTTTTGCCTGCTTGCTCTGGCTGAGTCTGGGATGAACACCACAGCATCTACCAGTCCAAGCTGTCGTGTCTGTCCTCCCTACATGGCTGGACTGCTGGACCCATCAGAGCTCCAAGACTGGAAGGTTGGAAGATAGATACCAGTTCTCCATGCACCCCTGAAGAAGCTGAGGTGTGGGATGCATGGAGCCGCTCCTTCCTTCTCAGTGGAAGCTGAGACAGAGTTCTTGTTTGCTTCTTCTGTGCTCAGGAGGGGAGAAGATCTATGGTGTCTACCAGCCACGCCACTGCATTCATTCTCCCCCAGGCAGCCAGAATGGGCCACACTCCAGCAGGCCCAATGCCTGCAGGTCAGAGGCCAGACCTCTGGGAGTCCTCTTGGAAAAGCTGGGGTGATGGATGTGCTAACTGCTCCTTCCCTCCCCTGGGAGAGGGTGGGAGCCAGGGCTCTCTTTCTGATTGTAGGGTGCTGTTCAAGGGTAGGAATTCTTGAGGTAATCCCCTGAGCATCTTTGGCGAGTCTGGTTTTATTTTTTCCCAGGGTGCAGGAGAGTTTCAATTAGTGTGTAAATTTTTTTAAAGGGAATTTGTCCACAGATTATTGTGGAACTGCTGTGTTTGTTGAGGGGAGGGAGGGCCTAGACCTTCCTACTCCATTATCTTGTTGAAATCACTCCCCCAAAAGATTTTTACTATTGTAATGTTTAATAGTAAATGCCTAATTAATAAAGAGAGTACTTTATAATATAATGTAAGGATCAGTAGATGGTAAAATCTATGATCCTGCTATGGTTTCAGGTAATCAAAGTGTTTGCTGAATGTGCACCCATTTGAAACTAAAATCCTAGTGTAACTGTACCACCTACCATCCTAGCCAGCGGCACCCCAGTCTGTCAGTGACGTTCACAGAGCAGTCAGAGCCTCACAGTGACTGTGGGATAATAAAAAGAAATGAGTTTATATTGCCCTTCCATTTGAGGAGGTGATCATTTAATCACGAAGCAGAGAAAACGCAGAAGATAAAAAATAACCATACTACATTAAATGCAACTAAAGAAAAATGACACATGGGGAATTCTTGCAATGGGAAATTTCCAATAGTTAGATGTCATCCCATAATGCAATGGGAGCCCTGGGGAGGAAATCCGTGGTGGGGAAGTCCCTCAGCTGGACTAGGAGGATGTGGGAAGCTCCTTGCAGTTACATCTGGATGGGATTTGGGGACCGCTTCCAGATCCTCAGGGGGCAAAGGCGCAACAGGACCGCATTTGCCCTTGAGGGAGGCCTCTCCAAGCGGAAACACAGGGGCGAAGTCAAAGGCTACGTGATCTGGAAGAGGGGCCAGAGGCACACGTCAGGCCAATCGTCAATACATAAAGATTTTAAAAAGTGGTAAAAAAAAATAGTATGTGAAGATTTTCAGAGTTTTCGTAAAGATTTTTACTGAACATAACCTTAGGGCAGTAAGAAACAGCCAATGGAAGTGTATTTTGTGAAAGCTCTTGATAAATGTGAACTGGACTAAACCGGCAAGGGGAACCATGGAGAGCTACGACCAGGAGACGGCGCCATTAGGTGAGGCTGGGTGGGCGTGTGCTGGGGAGACTTGCTCTGCTGCCCTTAGGTGAGGCTGGGCAGTGTGCCAGGGCATGGGTGAGGCTGGGCTGGCGTGTGCTGGGGAGCCTGGCTCTGCTGCCCTTAGGTGAGGCTGGGCAGGTGTGTGCCAGGGCATAGGTGAGGCCAGGCTGGTGTGTGCTGGAGAGCCTGGCTCTGTTGCCCTTAGGTGAGGCTGGGCAGGTGTGTGCCGGGGCATGGGTCAGGCTGGGCTGGCGTGTGCTGGGGAGCCTTGCTCTGCAGCCATGGCAGCTGTTTGTGTGTCTTGGCCCATCAAGGGCCATGGTGGACAGGGAATAAATGAGAGTGGACACGTGGTGCCCCAGCTCCCAGCAGAACTGTGCAGCAGGAGGTATGAAGCCAGATCCTGGAAAACGTGTTCGGATTTCCAAGGCCATCTGCACGCCACCTCCTCCCTCTGCTCCCCCTCCATCCACTGCTCCAGGTAGGAGAGACCTCCCTGGGAGTCTGTGGGTCTCGGCTGTTCTCCTTCTCTGGGCATCTCCAGCTGAGCTTTCTAGTTTGTGTTAGAATTACTGACGTTGAGGCCAAGTGTGCGCTCCAGAGTCAACACATGTGAAGGGAGCCGGGGTTTCCCTCTGCGGGGGATGGGTGAGGACCTCTTGCTGGAGATGCAGCAAGCAGTTGGGTGTGATCCGGGGTCGGGGGAGACGCAGGTGTGTGGGGTGTAAACTGGGCTGCACACCACCTTTGGGTAGAGCAATCACATGCATATTTCCTGGGGGCCAAGGAGACGCGTGCAAAGTACTGGGTATGGGTCATCTGAGCAACAATGAGTCCCAAAGAAAGGTGGCCCACAGTGCAGGATCCAAATAGGCTGGAGGGCGGATCGTGGAGGTAGAAGTGGGAGGAGGGAGTTGGGTAGGAAAGGGGAGGTTGAACCATCTCTCTGTGTTAGAAAAGAAAGATGGGGGAAAGCCACCTCAGGATGCTCGAAAGAACTGAAAAATGCCCAGTTCAATGTCCAGGCTTAGGGAGGCAGTGACCAGAGATGAGGAGGGCCTTCTTCTTGCTCAGCCAAGAGCCTTCTTTCTCCTCCGTTCTCCTTCCCACCCGGCTATGATGGAGCCAGCATCAGGAAGAGGGAGGGCAGGGGTGTGAGTGACCACCCCCACCATGCTCTGCCCTCCCTTCCCTGTAAGACCCTAGAAATTCATGTTTGGCATTTGCGGAGGGAATGGAAGAACAGAACTTTGAATAAGAAAACAGACTGAAGGTTAAACGAAATGAGGCCCTCTGGGACAGGGCTAAGGGCTGGCGTTTCCATGGGCTGCACCTGAGATTCAGGGTGCCCAGTTCTGCAGCCGTCAGCATGGGGATCAGTCCCAAGCACAGAAGGGCAAGAACGTGTAAGACGTTTTTCTGCCTACAGCCTCATGCTTTCAGCTTCCTTACTTATCCCAAGACTAGACACACTTGTTTTTCGCTGGTCCTCCAATGCCAGTTAAGAGCGCTTCTTTAAGGTGGCTTAAAGCATAATTAAGGGATAGAGATCCACCAGTCCCTGGCAGTGACAATGATGGTGAGACAGTGAAGGCTTCCACAGGGTGGGGCTCAGGGATGCAAGGGGCTGTCTGCTCTGAACCAAGGGAGCCTCCGAACGGGATCGACAGGAAGGAATGTCTCTCAGCAGGGCCCAGGTGCACAGAGGTGGGATTCCAATTTTCAAGCAAACGGAACAGAACAAGATTCTGAGCGACCAGTTTCTTAGAACTACAAATTCACTTACTCATGAAATTAAAGTGGAACTTCAGCGTGTGGAACACACATTTCTCTTTGTTTTAGTCAGCTAAAGTTACCGCTCTTCACGAAGACTCACAACCAATCGCTAACTCATTTGAAGAGAAATAACTGAGGACAGGAAACCAGGGTTCAGCCGAGTAACCTGTGGCTCCAGTGGTCAGTAGCAAAGTCACCAAGCTGGAGAAATGATATCCTACATTTGATCACAGATTCCAGAAGAGAAAAGCCAACATAGAGACGGAAATAAGTTTTAGAAACAGTGTCTGGTAACTACCAAGACAGATGGGGTGCCATTTTACGCAAACTTCATTACCCTGGCTATGTGACTGCTTCTGTTATGGCTTGAATGGTGTCTCCCGTTAGAAAAGGCTAATGGAAATCCCAACCCCCAGTGCCTCAGAACACGACCTCACTGGAAACAGGGTCAATGCAGATGAAACGAGCTGAGATGAGGTCAGTGGAGTGGGCTTCTAGGTGCACTTAGGAGAAGAGGAGACAGGATGAAGACCGGGAAGGTGTTGGGAGACAGAGGTCGAGGAGGTAAGATGCAGCCACAGCCAGGGACGCTGAAGGGGCAGGAGAGACCCTCTCCTAGAGCCGTGCAGGGAGCGAGGCCTTGCCCAAGCCTTCATTCCGGGCTTCTGTCCTCGAGAACAGGGAGAGGGTAAATTTCTAGGGGTTTGAGCCACCCCATGTGTGGTGCTTTCTTACGTCACCCCCAGAAACTAGCACAGTCCACCCCACAAATGGAAATGGTGCTTGTGGAGCTGGAAGGGACCTCAGAGAGCTTCTAGCCCAGCGACGCTCACATGTGTATTCCTCACACTCCGTCAAGGCGGGGGTTCTCTGGAGCTAACCGCAAACCCCAACCACACCCCAAGAGGGGTTCTGTCTCTAACTATTCCCTTACTGTACATCTTCTTTAAAAACAGCCTTGGACGGGTGGGTTGCTCGAGTCCAGGAGTTTGAGACCAGCCTGGGCAACATAGTGAAACACCACCTCTATAAAAAAATACAAAAATTAGTTGGGCATGGTGGCACAAGCCTGTAGTCCCAGACTCTGGGGAGGCTCAGGTGAGAGGATCGTTTGAGCCCAGGAGGTTGAGGCTGCAGGGAGCTGTGACTATGCCATTGAGCTCCAGCCTGGGCAACCGAGCAAGACCATGTCTCAAAAAAAAAAAAAAAAAAAAGAAAAAAAAATGACGTTGGAGACACAAAATGTGGCAATATACTAGTAATTACTTTCATGTCTGAGGCTTTGAAACACACATAAAATTATCGTTCCACTCATATAACTGAAAAGTATAATAGAGTTGTTGATCATAAATTTATTACTGTGGTAACTGCAATGCAAGGATAATTTGTTTTTAAATGCAGTGTTTTTACTGGAAAACCTGTACTTACAAGTTGCTGGGGGCTCAGAAGACAATGAAACTATTTTTTTTCAATATCTTTTCTTATTTTAATGCTACACGTTTTTGCAGAAAATTTAGAAAATATTTAAAAGAAAAACAGAATTCAACCACAAACCCAGAGATAACCACTGTTAGGATAATTGTGCCTTCCTGTATTATTAGTTTTTATGGCTGTGTGTGGTAGTTTGTGTGTGTGTCAACTAGGATATGGTACCACAGCATTTGGCCAACACCCGAATGAATGTTGATGTGAAGGTGTGTTTTAGAAGAGACTAATGATCACACTGGCAGACTTTGAGTAAGGCAGATTTCCTTCCAAAATTGAGATAAAGTCACACTCTGTTGCCCAGGCTGGAGTGCAGTGGTGTAATCTTGGCTCACTGCAACCTTCACCTCCCGGGTTCGAGCAATTCTCCTGCTTCAGCCTTCTGAGTAGCTGGGATTGCAGGCATGTGCCATCGCACTCAGCTAATTTTTTGTTTGTTTGTTTTAGTAGAGATGGGGTTTCACTCTGTTGGCCAGACCAGTCTCGAACTGCCAATCTCAAGTGATCCATGCACCTCAGCCTTCCCAACTGCTGGGACTACAGGCTTGAGCCACGGCACCCTGTTAAACACTGTTAACGTTTTAACAGTCTGTACACATATTGATTTACTTGACAATTATTTTATCTATTCAACTCTTAATACATATTTACTTACTGAAATAAAAATATTCTAAGAGTATTCTATAAAAATATCCTAAGAAATAAATAAATGAATAAATTCATGTATTAGGTATCATATGCCAAAGAAGACAATGAGCTCACAGAATACATTGTCTTTGCTGTTGGGAGAATCACATATATGATGACTTGTCTGTAAAACTCGCTGCTGCTCTGAGTTTCACACTAGGTTCTGCTAATGGTGTGATTTTACTTAACTGTGTCTTCAGATCTTACAGATTGGCCATTTCTTTACTCTGTTCTCTTCATTCAGTACATTCTCTGGAATCTTGAAGGTCAGACCTTCAACAGCCATTAGATTAAGATACGTTAACAGAAAGACTTGCATGAGTTTTCTAAGAAGTATTTCGCTGACATATCTGTACTGCTGCTGTTAGACTTTCTGAAGCCTATGAAAGTAAAGAGAGTGACTCATATTCAAGGAGTGATTGTTCTGAACACTCTTCACTGTGTGAATGTGAAAACTTCTTTTTCTATTGTGCCACCAGAACTCCGTCAGGAGTCGTGCGATGAACTTTCATGTGGCCCTTGGTTATGGGGCAGAAATGGGCATATCTTGGTTAGAGGAAAATGCCGAAAAGCAGCTCACTGGTAAACTAAAGGGTTAGTAAATGCATTTTGTAACTTTGAGTGTTATCATGAATGACTTAACTGTTTGGAAAGTTAAGACTTCATATAATTAGAAATGGAAAAAATTAATGGTATTTTATCTATGTCTCCAAACCTAACCCCCTACCAAAAGCAGGGGCCGAAAAGAAAAAGTGAGCAGTATTAAATAATTTTACACATTATAAACATTTGAAAAAGTAATTTAAAGGAAGAAAACTAATTAATACTGGCTATATTCTTACGAGTAACCCTATCTCTCCTTCATTTCATTCATCCGTCCCTTGAGTCAAAGCGGAAATCAAAGCCAAAATTGCTGAGTGTTTAGAAAATAGTGAGTACAAAAGCATTATCTAGCAATATATGTGTCATGTAGCTAAGCTATTCTTAGGAACATTCATAGCCTTATATACTTTTATTACTAAATATACTTTCAGATGAAGAAAAAAACAACAAATAGGTCTAAGGAAAAGAAGAAGAAATAACAACAAAAACAGAAGTTGATGAATCAGAAAACAATTGAAAATGCATAAATCCACCAACAGCCGGTTCCACAATCTGATCCCTCTAAGGCTCTCCGGGCTCGCCCCAGATCACCATTTTCCTTTTTCAAGACAGTCCCCCTGAAGCTGGCAGACCACTAGAGGCAAAGTTATTTACCTTGAGAAGCAAATCTATAAAAATATTCCAAGAAAGTTATTTCCTGAAATTAAATAGTTTTTACAGGTGAACAGGCAATGGATTTCTGCAAAGAGACCACTAATTGGGATAAGGCTATGCTGCTGAAAATCAGGAGATTCTCAAGCTGTTCTTCAGAAGTAGGATCTTTTAAAGAGGGCATCCTGGGCTGGACCCCGTGGCTTATGCCTGTAATCACAGCACTTTGGGAGGCCGAGGCGGGTGGATCACCAGGTCAGGAGTTCAAGACCAGCCTGGTCAACGTTGTGAACCCTGTCTCTACTAAAGATACAAAAAATTAGCTGGGTGTGGTGGCAGGTGCCTATCATCTCAGCTACTCGGGTAGCTGAGGCGGGAGAATTGTTTAAACCTGGGAGGCGGAGGTTGCAGTGAGACCATATCGCACATTGCCACTGCACTCAGGGCAAGACTCTGTCTTAAAAAAAAAAAAAAAGCATCATGTTATTTTTTAGGGAAACAGGCAACGTGCCAGCATCTGTGGGGTCCTGTTCCTCCTGCTGACTTTTCAAAGGTAGGGGTTAAAGCACGCACAGATTATGGGTATAATGAGCCCATTAAAAAAAAAGCAATTTGGAAAAACCTCCATTCTAGTCAGAATATCCTTAGTGGCACTGATGAAGATAACAGCTTCAGAGGCAGTCACACCCCCAGAAAATTCCCCTCTGATGCTACCAGAAGAAGAGATACCCTGGCAACGAGAAGACTGGTGGCTGCGCTTTCACGAATAAACATTTTCTTTGTAACTCTCTCTGCAGTAATAAACATGTAGAGGCAGTTCCCCGACAGTAACATGAAAGTTACGCTGCAGCGTGTCTGTCCAGAGACATGTGGGCTAGGTGTGCTGGGTCTAGTGTCCGTCACAGAAGGATGCATGTGGCAGCTGTGCAGGTGGGCCTCTGAGCCCCAGGACCTTCCACGCTGGTGCCACATCTGCGAACAGGTTACATTATGTGGCAAGCGGGCATGAAGGCTGCAGGTGGAGCTGAAGTTGCTAACCAGCAGACCCTGGGGAGGTGAGAATCTCCCAGGCAGGCCCCCTCTCATCACAGGAGCCTTGAAAGCAGCACAGAGGAAGGCAGAGCGAGTCGGAGATCGATGTGCATGAGACGGGAGGAGTCTGCAGAGTGACAGAGACCCCACACCAGCGTGTAGCTGGCTCTGAAGAGGCAGGTGGGGGCCAGAGCTAACACATGCCTGTGGGCGACCTCTGGAAATGGGGGGCTGACCTCAGCTGGACAGTAAGAACATGGGGCTTCGGTCCCACAACTGTAACACCCTGATGTGCAAGGAATCCACTCCCCACGCAGAGCCCCGGGAAGAAGCGCAGGCTGCTGACACCTCAGCCTTAGCCCAGAGAGACCCGTGTTGGGCTCATGACCTGCAGGACTTGGCTGAGAAGAAACATCTTGTTTTAAGCCGCTACGTTTGTGGCAGTTCTTAAGACAGCAACAGAAAACCAACAAAATAATTGGGAGAAAAAGGAAATGGTACAGTGATACGCACACCTCATCTTTATGTGGAACATGTCCAAAAGTATACATTTTTATAAACACGCGAAAATGCCTGGAGAGTGAACTCATGGGCAGTGGACACAGACATGTCAGAAACAGCGTGACTGTCCACTTTATGCAATTATGTATTGTGTTAGCGCTTCACAGTGAGTCCTAATGTTACAATTTAAGCATCAGTTTCATAACTCATTTAATGAATGGGCTGAGAGCGTGCTGAGCCACTGGCTACAGTGGTGCCCAGGTACTGCCCACGGCTGGGTGGTGAGGGCGCAGGGCCGCCAGGCTTCCCGCAGACACATCTCTAGGATTTCTCCCGGGGGTGAGCTTGCTAAGCCTCTTTCCTTGTTTGCACCTGCAATGGCATAGTTGGCTTAAAAACGCTTACATGTTCCGTGGATCATGTGTTTTTAAGTTGCGGTTCTCCATAAAAGGGCTGGGCAGTGGGTGCAATCTCGGCTCACTGCAACTTCCACCTCCCAGGTTCAGGCAATTCTCCTGCCTCAGCCTCCTGAGTAGCTGGGATTATAGGCACGTGCCACCACGCCTGGCTAATTTTTTGTACTTTTAGTAGAGATGCGGTTTCTCCATGTTGGCCAGCCTGGTCTTGAACTCCTGACCTCAAGTGATCCGCCCTCCTCAGCCTCCCAAAGTGCTGGGATTACAGGTGTGAGCCCTCCTGCCCGGCGAGGAGTATTAATAAATGAACGCAGGTTCTTAGGAACCTCCCTCTTAACCAAGGTTTTTTCGAAAATAATACCAGGTGTAGCAGGCTAAAAACTAGATATTGAAGTAAAATATGAGAAATATAGGAAGAACAGAAAATAAGGAAAGCATGAAATTTAAAAAATGGAAGTTTTAATTTTTCTTTTCTTTTACTTAAGTTTTTGATTTAAATTTAAGAAGGACATTTTTTTCTAACAGGAATAAACTAGAGTAAGACTAGAGTTAGTAGGCACATGAAAAAGACATCAGGTCAAAAGCTAAGAATTTACTAGAAAAACAATAAAATCCATGAAGAGCTGTAAGAGTGAGACATTGGTACCATCACGAAGCAGGTGGACAGATAATGTCCAGCCGCCCTTCCTCGCGGGGTGCCTCTTGGGTCTGCTGGGTCCACGGTGGGTTCTGCTTTCCTGATGGGCAGAGACCCCAGGGGCAAGGGCCAAGCGCCATTCTGAGCCCCAGGTCCTTACCTCAAATCCGGAGGCCCATGCCTCTGACGAGAGACATTGTCAGGGACCTGGGAACCCAGAGCTGGACCGATTAGAGTGCAAATGCTCACCCTGCATGTACTGGCAAGGCTGCAACACAGGCTGGCAGCGGAACTTCCCCCTCCACTTCCCTCCAGCTGCAATACAGAATGTGGAGCCATCAGCTCGCGGGTGGTGGAGGAAACTGAAAGCCGATGCCTCCTCCCAGGAGCATATGGCTTCTTATTAATTGAAGAACTGCAAGGCGCAGGTGTGTGGCACTCGAGAGCAGCCTGGCATCCGCTACTTTTTTGACTAATATAACCTAAAGGAGTTTAAGAAATCGGGTGAATGTGAATCAGCTTTACACACGTCTTTTAAATTGATTATGTTTAGGCTCTAAACAGGATTACTTTACTGGCGTTGCTAACAGCAGTTCATTTATTAAGTTGATTATCAATAATCCCTGACAAGTGAGTCATAAGATGTTGGTTTTATCCATTCATTCAGCGTGTGCAGAGCACACATAAGATGCCTGGCAGTGAGGTGCAAAGGCAATGATAAATGAGACGGCTCTTCTTTCAAAGGCTGTAGGGACTCCTGGGAAAAGCAAACAGGCGTGTGTAGAGACAAGCACGAGCCGTGAAGAAATACGCGGCAGGGGACCTAACTCCAGGGAGGCGATCAGGAGCTGGGCGTGGAAGGATGACCGGCGGCGGGGAGGAGGTGGTGAACAGCCAACTTCAAGTGAAGGAGCGATGAGGAAGAAACTGTCAGGGCACATGGCTTTCCGGTGCGTGGAGGGTCTTAGACAGAAAGTGGAGACGTGAGATCAGCCTGTGATGTGACAGGCAGGACTTGGAGCCGGTGGCTGAGAGGTGCTAGGAGCTGAGTGGCCTGAAGGAGGCTTTGAAAGCCCAAATGCAAAACGGAGTTTCAACATCAGGAAGCACAAAACCGTGAGGACTGTTGGGCTTAGAAACACAGGAAGCAGCTCTGAAGGGTCTTTACTCTTTCTAGATGGATTCTGCAAAGACTGATTTCTTTAAAAGGCTTCTTACTCAGATGTCGGCCTGACTCTGCAAGGTCTCAAAAGCAGCCCTGAGGCTCCCTGGCTATGGAGGCACAGCCACTGCCATGGGCCAGTGGACGCTGGGAGATCTGTGCCAGCACCGTGGCGTTACGCTGTCTGGAGCAAAAGTTGTTTCCAAGGCAGGCTGATGGGCCAGAGGAGTAACTGAGTCCGCCTTCAGAGCTCTCAGATGGGTCCACTGACAGTTGGTGCTCTCTTCGTTACTCATTTGATCACCTCACCCAACCAATGGCAAATAGGAGGGAGAAGAGGCTTGGAGTCATCTCCTCACTTAAATCGCCTACTCATAAATATATCCCAAAATGGAAGTGCCAGGAGGCTGAGGTATGCCCCTTCTCTTCTGGTTCCAGAATAGTTTATTTCTCACCTTGGAGAAACCACTTCTCAGGATTCTGTTTTATGCTCCACTATCCATCGTTTCATAAGATTCACTTTGGGCAGTTCTGGTTCAGATGCTGAACCTGTCAGTGCGTCTCAGTTTCTGCGTGGCTGTAAGAGTTCGCAGATGCACAGTCATGCAGCCACCACCACAACCAAGACGCGCAGGCTTCCTCTCGATGCACAGTCTGAGTCCTGCTACACTCTCCTCTCACAGCCGTGCTTAAAGAACTTCCTTTCTTGGGAGGCTGAGGCGAGCGAGTCATTTGAGGTCAGGAGTTCGAGACTACTCTGGCCAATATGGTGAAACCCTGTCTCTACTAAAAATATAAAATACAAAAATTAGCCGGGCGTGCTGGTGCACACCTGTAATCCCAGCTACTCAAGAGGCTGAGGCAGAAGAATCACTTGAATCCAGGAGGTGGAGGTTGCAGTGAGCCCAGATTGCACCACCATACTCCAGCCTGGGCAACAGAGCAGGATTCCATCTCGGAAAAACAAAAAACAAAACAAAACAGAACTTCCTTTCATATTTCTTGCAGCACTGGTCTGCTAGCAATGAATTTCCCCAGCATTTTTTTTTTTTTCCTAGGGAAGTCTTTATTTCACTTTGATTTATGAAAGATATTTTCTCTCAGTCTAGAATTCTGGGCTAACATCTTTGTCTTTTCCTATTTTAAAGATGCCACTTGATTGTGTTCTGGCCAGAATAGTTTATGATGGAAAATTTGCTGTAATTCTTTATTCTTCTGTATATAATGCTCTTTTCTGGGAGTTTTGAAAAGGATTGTATCTTCATCCTTTGCTTCTGGGAGTTTGACCATAGTGTGTATATATGTGGGGGATTTTCTTTCCACTATTGATCTGTCTTGAGATTTTCTCAGATTCTTCAGTCTCTGAGGTGATGTACCTCGTTAATGTTAGAAGTTCTCTGGCGTTAGTGCTCCCACGTGTCTTCTGTTCTGTTCTCCTTTCGTTGTTCTGGCTGGGGTTCGGGTTCTGTGTGTGTGAGCACGTGTGATAGCGCTCCAGAGCTCTCCGAGGCTCTCTTCTGCCGTTCGGTTCCCACGCTCTGTCTCTGAGCCTCGGCTGGGTAACTTCCATGGAGCTCTCTTCAAGGTCACCGATTCCTTCCTTATGTGGAGCCTACTGATGAGTCATCAGCAAAATTCTTCTTTATTTCTGAAACCATGAATCCCATCTGTGGTCTTTCCTCTGCCTCTTCCTCAGAATTCTCCTCTCTCCGCTGCTTCCCACATAGTCAGGCCCACTGTGCCGCGGATGGATCGTATAACCCCAGTTACTTCAGTGTTTTCTCTGAGAGCCTGTGGGAACATCCGTGCCATTTCTCAATCTTGTCTTGATGGCCCTGTGTCTTGAGAAGAAGCTTTAATTTGATTGTGTATCCCAGGTTTTGATGAAATCTTCCTCATCATGTACAGAACAGTGGGAATAGGGGGTGAACTATATTAGGGCTGGGAACTGGACAGGCCTCTTACTCTATCGGGCTTTCGGTGGAGGGCGGTGAGACCATCAAGCCAGGCGCAGAGGAGGGCGGTGAGACCGCCGGGTCAGGCGCGGAGGAGGGCGGTGAGACCGCCGGGTCAGGCGCGGAGGAGGGCGGTGAGACCGCCGGGTCAGGCGCGGAGGAGGGCGGTGAGACCGCCGGGTCAGGCGCGGAGGAGGGCGGTGAGGTCGGGTCAGGTGCGGAGGAGGGCGGAGAGACCGTCGGGTCAGGCGCGGAGGAGGGCGGTGAGACCGTCGGGTCAGGCGCGGAGGAGGGCGGTGAGGTCGGGTCAGGCGCGGAGGAGGGCGGTGAGACCGTCGGGTCAGGCGCAGAGCTGGCCGAATCCTGCTGCTCTGGGGCTTCTTGCATGGCAGCACAGACTTTACCTCCTCCGGAGCTGCCTTTTGCTTAGGGTGGTAGTGGGGTGCTGGGGGGGTTTCCTCAGTGCCCCCCACTTCACCTGGTTTTTATTATTAATTTACTTTGGTGATAGCACCTTTAGTTTGTTGGCTTTTATCATAAATAAGTGTTTAAATTTACTAATTTAAAGTGGTATCTTTATAATTCCACCCCCATGGAATCATGCCCAGATACCTCTTTCCACCCCAAGAGTATAGAATACTCATATACATATGTGTCTGTACATATACACACATACATTTGTGTGTGTATATATATATGACTTTTACGCTTATTTAATCCATCAGAATTTATCTTTATATATATGAAGTATCTTTGAAATAAGCTCTTCTTCTTTATAAAGTGCTACCTTCCTTCACTAGAGAATAACTCAGAGATATTTAAAATTATTAGAGCCTTGACTTTTTAATTGAACTAAGCAGAAAAAAAAAGCAAAGACCCCCAAATGAAATAATTTGGTCTACCTTTCATCACACTCAGAATTGAATTGGTTATTCAAGTATTTCAAATGTTAATATATAAGCAAGTCCAGTATCTCAAAACCGAATACATAAGCTAATTTAGAAATGCAGTAAATTGGATTCAGTAGGACATGGAATTTGCATTTCAATTAGTTGATAATAATTCTAAATAGTGCTCTGTGTGTGGGCAGGGTCTGGTCCACGGATGATGGGGCCATCAGGCCCAGGATATGACCTTTCTGACTGGGGACACAAGGCCGAGAACCCGTACACCAGGGCGCGAGACAGGTGGGAGGGGATTTCTGCTTGTTTGTGTTTTTGAGAGGGAACGACTTTCTATTATCATGCAGTTTTAGAGAATACAGTAGGGTAGAAGGGAAAGTACTTCCATGTATGGTTAGAACGTGCATACTAAGTGATGAATGAGAAAACTGATTTGTTTTCAGTTTTATAGCAGGAAGATAAGGTGGTTTATAACAGAATCATCTGGCATTGCTCCAAGAGGGGGGCACATTCTGAAGTAGAGGTCCTGCAGTCTTTGCAGAAGGAGGGCTCTGTTCTGTGGTTCAGAAGGAAGGCGGAAAACAGCCAATTAAAGACCCAACCTTCTTCCAGTCCTGTATCAGGCAGAGTCAAAAAAGCACTGTGGACACAGTCCATCTCATGGGACAATAGAGTAAACGGAGGGACCCACTGTCCATCTCATGGGACAACAGAGTAAACGGAGGGACCCACTGTCCATCTCACAGGACAGCAGAGTGAATGGAGGGACCCACTGTCCATCTCACGGGATGGCAGAGTAAACGGAGGGTCCTGCTGTCCATCTCACAGGACGGCAGAGTGAATGGAGGGACCCATAGTCCATCTCACAGGATGGCGGAGTAAATGGAGGGTCCCACTGTCCATCTCACAGGACGGCAGAGTAAACAGAGGGACCCACTGTCCATCTCACGGGACGGCGGAGTAAACGGAGGGACCCAGTGTCCATCTCACGGGACGGCGGAGTGAACGGAGGGGACCCACTGTCCATCTCACGGGACGGCGGAGTGAACGGAGGGGCCCACTGTCCATCTCACGGGACGGCGGAGTGAACGGAGGGGCCCACTGTCCATCTCACGGGACGGCGGAGTGAACGGAGGGGCCCACTGTCCATCTCACGGGACGGCGGAGTGAACGGAGGGACCCACTGTCCATCTCACGGGACGGCGGAGTGAACGGAGGGGCCCACTGTCCATCTCACGGGACGGCGGAGTGAACGGAGGGACCCACTGTCCATCTCACGGGACGGCGGAGTGAACGGAGGGGCCCACTGTCCATCTCACGGGACGGCGGAGTGAACGGAGGGGCCCACTGTCCATCTCACGGGACGGCAGAGTAAACTGAGGGACCCACTGTGCATCTCACAGGACGGCAGAGTGAATGGACGGACCCACTGTCCATCTCACAGGACGGCAGAGTGAACGGAGGGACCCACTGTCCATCTCACAGGACGGCAGAGTGAACGGAGGGGCCCAGAACTTCCCAGGGCCTTTGTGTGCCTGATCATTTCAGGTAAGAACCTGAACCCACACCCAGCAAATTAAAACCCAGTACAATGAGTAAGACCATCTTCCCATCATATTTACATTGTTAAATACTGCTCAGGTGAATAGAAGTTGCTCCTGCACACCAAGAGGAGAATAAAAGCCTCACGGACACAAGTGAGCATTCGTTCTCATTTTTATCATTCGAATCGCTCAGCTACTTAAAAGATTTTGTCAATCAGCTCCTGCTGGGAAGTTCTTTGGTGCAAAAGAGAAAAACACTCAGTGCACTGTATCCAATTACTTTGAATTCTGTTTAAAATACAATTATAGAATCACCGATTTTGTTTAAAGCAGCCTTTGGCTATAAAATAAACGCAGTATAAGGGTGGTCTGTTTATGTAATTTACCGGCAAAACATTGTCAGATTAAGTTAATGCAGACTTCTGCACCTTGCCGCCAGCAGCTGTGAGCATCTGCAGTAGTGCCAATGGCACCTCAGAGGCACTGGGTGGCGTCTCAAGACCCGCGGGGCCAAGGGCAGGTTGAGGAGAAGGTCAGTGCTGTCCGTGCTGAGTGCCACCCACTGCCCATCACGCCGTGTGCCCCCATGGGAATCCCCAGGCTGCTGCCTTCCGTGGTCCTGCAGCCTCCTCTCACCTGTTCCTGCTGCAGAAACTCCTCAGTCCTGCAGGCTCCTCTCACCCCCCCTGGCCTAGGCTGCTCCCGACACCTGTCCCTGCTCCCAGGACCCCTGGCCTAGGCTGCTTCGGACACCTGTCCCTGCTGCAGGGACACCAGGCTGCAGCCTCCAGCAGGGTTGCCTTTCCGCTTCCATTTCTCCTGATAAACTTCTCATTGGATGTCCAGCGGAATTTACTTGCTTTAATTTTTTTTTTTTTTTTTTTTTTGAGATGGAGTCTTGCTCTGTCATCCAGGCTGGAGTGCAATGGCACCACAACCTCCACCTCCTGGATTCAAGTGATTTTCCTGCCGCAGCCTCCTGAATCACTGGGATTACAGGTGCGTGCCACCACGCCAAGCTTATGTTTGTATTTTTAGTAGAGATCGGGTTTCACCATGTTGGTCAGGCTGGTCTTGAACTCCTGACCTCAGGTGATCCATCCACCTCGGCCTCCCAGAGGGCTGGGATTACAGGTGTAAGCCATTGCACCTGGCCCTTTAAAAATTTTTTATCATATATTGACAAATTATGTGTACTTAATGGGGTTAAAAAGTGTGTCGTGATTTTAAATACAATGTAGAATAATTAAGTGAATTGACATAGCTATCAGCTCAAATATTTAACATTTTTTTTGTGACGAGACCATTAGAAATGTACTCTTAGTGATACTGAAATGTGCAGTGCTCAGTTATTCACAGTATTCAGCATGCTTTGCTGTTGATCTGAAAACATCAAGAATATCCTCCCATCTCACTGAGGCTTCAAACTTTGACCCTCGTCTCTCCATTCTTCCCAGCCCCAGCTTCTGTGACCACCACTCCACTCTCTGTGCCTGTGAGTTCCGTTAAGATCCCGCATGTCGCTGGGGGATCTGCAGTGTTTTTCTGTATTTCGGCTTTTTTCACGTAACCTAATGCCCTCTGCTTCCATTCTCGTCTGCGCTACCACGGTTACCACAGCACTGCTCACAATCGCCAAGTCAGAGTCAATCTCTGCCACCCCGGGGGTGCATGGATGGAAGCGCATGGATATGCCACGGAATGCTGGTCACTTCTAAAGAGGAATCAGCTCTGCTGTCTGTGAGGAGTTTTTGTGCTGTTCATCATCTCTTGTGTGTTATGATGACCTAACGCTGCGTTTCTCCCTTGCTTCCCTGTCTCTGTCCCTGTGTGGGGTGTGTGTGTGTGTGTGTGTGTGTGTGTGTGTAGGACACTCAGTCACTAGCAGGAAGCACAGCAGTGGATTCCAAATCAAATCTTAGACAAATAAACATCTGCAAAAGAGGCGCAGTAGGTATTTCTCAATGCTTGCAGAATCCCATATGACTCGCATGTGAATGAAGAGTGAGATTCCTTCACCATGTATGTTCGTGGCATTCCTTTCTTGGGGCTGGCATGATCAGGTTGAACTATATACACTTTCTGCTTTGGAATATTGGCTGAATATTGGCAGTTTAATGTGGGTCAACCAATTTTATCAACTCATCACAGTAAAAGTGGTTAGCTCAGCCTATGTGGAAGCTTTTATCTGCAGTAACACATGATTTAGGTCATAATAAAATGGAAATGCCAACTAACTGTTGAATAAACGCGCTTGCTGGATGGATATTGAGGCTCTGGTGGGAAGGCCACACCTGACTCATCACCGAGGGAAGATTCTGCTGCCTCTGGGGACAGAGGGCAGTGTGGTTTAGCTGCATCAAGCCGAGAGACCTAGAGTTGACTTCTGGTAGCTTTGTGACTCGCTGCGGCATGGAGCTTCATGTTTAAGGCTTGGGTCATGGCATCTGCTTCAGCACAGTTACGCTGACAGCTGCATTTACAGACAGCAGCACAGAGCGGCCAGGAGCTGGGACGGTTACTGCTCCTGGTATACCAGAAGTCTTGGGATTATTGCCAGCGCTATGCCTAGTTCATCACTCTCCTGTCTCACGTTACCCCCTCGTACGCTAGAATCTGGTGACGCAGAAACTTTCCACTTTCTGATCGCACCTGAGTGATTCAGCAGAGGTGGCGTTCAACATGAAGTAGTGTTATCATAAAATAGGATTTCCCCTCTTTGGGAACCTGTTCCTGCTCTGTGCAGGGCTGAGGCTCTCCTATGCACCGCTTACCCTAATGTCCTAGGGCAGACCCCTCAATGCACACGCAAGTCCGAAGGGAGACAAGCCTGGAGCTCCCAGAATGGGTTAGAGAACACATTTAGAGAACACTTCACTTGACACTTGTTAGTGAAACCTGTGCCATCTATGACTACTCACTAACGTGCACTCTCTCTGATAGATTCTGAGGGGTCGGCTTACGCTTTTGGTAAAGGGCCAGATGTGAGCGTTCCAGAGTGTGCTGGCTGTCAGGGTGCTGCACACCTGCTCAGCCCCGCCTGACTCTGGGAGGCAGCCACAGCAACATGGCAACCAGAGAGCGGGGCCGCATTCCAATAAAACTTTATTCACAAAACAGGCCCTTGGCCGGCCCTTGCTTGCCAGCATCTGGACTGAAAGCTCCATTCTCTGGTGTTATCCCGTGGATAGGGATGATAGAGGGATGGTGCCGCGGCCCGGGGCTCCCTGTCTGACTTGTGGGTCATAATTAATAATGCTCACGCGGTACTGGCCAAGACTGAGAAGCCGTTCCGCCCTGGCCATCCACATACACAGGACCTCACAGCCAGCCGTGGACGGCAGGGAGCTTCCACGTGGTTCTTGACATTTCCACCCAGAAAACCCGTGGGACTCAGGATACACAGCAGCGTGGCTGTTGTGAGTAATAGTCATATTTTCACAATTCGTAGGAATGGCTGACTTCCCAAGAGTTTTGTCTATATTTTGGAAATTATTAAATTTATCAATAATACATTTTGGACAAATATGTAAAGTGTAGAGTATTCTATTTATAAAGCTAGTCCACTTCCTCACTCCTCTACAAAAACATGTGTTGCCTAGAAATGCAGTTATAAAGTTATAGTCAACAACAAAATTCCCGTTAAGGATTTTTACTCACAAAGACCTTCCAACACACAGCCACGTGCACACATTCACGCAGATGGAGACACAGGCTTGTCCTGGGGGTAATTTGAATGATCAGAAAGGTAAGATGGCTCAGGTTGGCTTTAAAATTTGAAGTGGAAGTCGCCCAGCCAGACTTCACTAATTACCATGTAATTAATAAGTGACCAAAGCTCTGGTTGTTCTAAAAAAAAAAAAAAAACTTGAAAACTGATGGCCATGGGGTCTACTATTTTCAGCTAGGGAATGTAGTTTGCATGGGCGGCACTAGCTCACAGTGAAGTGGTTTTGGAGAGGGAGCTAGGAGATGGGGCAGTGCTTGGAGCGGGAAGGCGCTGGTCTCACTTACCTCTGGTGCTCTCCGAGCGGTCTCTGCCCGATGGACTTCAGCAGCGGCTCTGGTCGGATCGCTGACTTCGGTGACGTCTTGGGGCTGGAGTCTGACTCTCCGCTCTCCTCATCCCCCCATGGCTTTAATGTAGCTCCCGCTTCTCATTCTCCTGCAGGGAATCTCCTCATCTTTGCCACCGGTGGGGTACCTCCCCACTCATCCTGAGGCACCTAGGAGCAGACAGACATGGACACGCGTCAAGCTTCTCACGGAGAACAGTGGCACCAGCTTCCTTTCGGAAACAAATCCTCTACAATTCCATAAAGACATAGATCTCTACAATCATTTATCATTGAAAGTCAGATGCATGACAGTGCACACTCTGAAAGGATGTGAAGATGACATTGTTGGTGTTTCTTCATTATAAAAGTGGCAGGGAAACATCCTGGATGAAGTGAGAACATGTGAGAAAAGTGAGAGAAGAAAGGACACCTGCAATCGCAGCAGCTGGGACAAGCCACTGGCTACAATTTAGTTTTATTTCCCCTCTGGACTAAGAGGAAACTGAAGCTTGAGAAACTGAACAGAGAAGAACAAAAGGAAGAAAAATAGGAAAACAAGGGAGAAAATGCCTATCTTAGTGTCCATTTATACCTTAAATGCAAGGAAATAAAGCAGTGTGCTTTTAACTCTAGAAGCCGAGTTATGCCATACATGCAAGTTCTCAGTGCTCATAGTTGGAAAAGGATCTGCGCAGCCATGTCACATGCCACCTGACATACAGCTGAGCACCCGTGAATAGTACAGATCTGCCTGGTGCAGAACTCAACACCCATGCATGTTATATATCTGCCTGGTGCAGAACTCAGCACCCGTGCATGTTATATATCTGTGTGGTGCAGAACCCAGCACTTGTGCACGGTATATATCTGCCTGGTGCAGAACCCAGCACCCGTGCATGTTATATATATGCCTGGTGCAGAACTCAACACCTGTGCATGTTATATATCTGCCTGGTGCAGAACCCAGCACCTGTGCATGTTATATATCTGCCTGGTGCACAACTCAGCACCCGTGCATGTTATATATCTGCCTGGTGCAAAACTCAGCACCCGTGCATGTTATATATCTGCCTGGTGCAGAACTCAGCACCCGTGCATGGTATATATCTGCCTGGTGCAGAACTTAGCACCCGTGCATGGTATATATCTGCCTGGTGCAGAACTCAGCACCCGTGCATGTTGTATGTCTGTGCTGTACAGAGCTGAGCACACATGCATGTTATATATCTGCCTGGTGTATAACTCAGTACTTATACATGCTATATATTTGTATGGTACAGAGCTGAGCACCCATGCATGGCATATATCTGCCTGGTGCAGAATTGAGCACTTGAGCATGTTATATGTCTGTGTGGTACAGAGGTGAGCACCCATGCATGTCATATGTCTGCCTGGTGCAGACCTGAGCAACTGTGCATGTTATATATCTGTGTGGTAGCAAACTGAGCAACTGTCCATGTTATGTAGCTGCCTGGCACAGAACTGGGCCAATGCACATGCTATATATCTGCCTTGTACAGAGCTGAGAACCCATACACACAATATGCCCATGTGGTTTGGAGCTGAGCATGCACACATGTCACACACCTGCCTGGTACACAGTCAGGCACCGGTGCATATACATGTCTGCCATGTTCAGAGCGTATTTTATACCCGCCTGGTGTGGGGCTGAGCACCCTCTGTGCTGTGTATCTGACTGGTCCAAAACTGAACACATGTGCATTTTATGTGTCACCCACAACGGCCCCACAGGCTGCCTGCTGTGTGTGTGTGTTAAGTGTCTCTCTGAGGGGAGGGTAAACCACGAAGACGACAATGCGGGCCAAGATTCTGCTTCCATCACCATCTGTAAAACTGGAAACCCAGCTCTGCAATGAACAAAGAGTCACGGAACCTGAACACAATGGTTGTGCCCGCGGGGAGCTGCTCCGTGCAGCTCAGGACATGGGTTCTTCTCCCCCATGGTTCATTAGCTTTGAACAGCTCCCCAGAGGCTCTGGATAAAGTTGACACCATAGGAAAAATTCACGTTTACAAAGGCAAAAGAACACAGCATGCAGTCGCTGAGTGTAGAGAACGCCAAAGTATTCCATAGCAACTGTATCATTACCCACTGTCTGTAGTCAAGGAAGGAACTAATGCAGAATGTTCTTCACGCTGGAGAGGAGAATCTCCCCAAATGCTGTTTACAGAGAAAGAAAATAAAAAATTTCCATATTTAAAAAGTCTTCAGATGGGGTATTTTTTCTCCCACTGTAAAATATTTAGATACTGAAGTATATTCTTTATATCATCATAAAAGGAACCTGCTCTTTCCAGTGTCCCTATTGGCTGGGAGCCAATTGACAGCGCTAGCAGCAGGGACTATGTGGCTGCTGGTAAAGGCACGCCTTTTGGCCGAAGGTCCCTGCATTCATTCCTAAATGGCATGCCACTCCAGCGCTCTGGCAGATCCACCATCTTCCACACTGCAGCCCAGGACAGAAGCCAAGGGAGAGGGAAAGCCGTCCTCGTTTCTGTCACGCATACATCCTGCACTTCCAGCCTGATGAGCAGGAGCTCCGCTCACCATGGACAGCATGTGGCAAAAGGGGTCCCAATACCACCCAGCTCCACAGCAGCAAGGCTCAGACAGTCCTTCAACAGAGAGGCTCAGACACCCCAACACCACACAGTCCCACGGCAGAGAGGCGCAGACACCCCAACACCACACAGTCCCACGGCAGAGAGGCACAGACACCCCAACACCACACAGTCCCGTGGCAGAGAGGGGGCAGACAACCCAACACCACACAGTCCTGCAGCAGAGAGGCACAGACACCCCAACACCACACAGTCCCACAGCAGAGACACTCAGACACCCCAACACCACACAGTCCCACAGCAGAGAGGTGCAGACACCCCAACACCACACAGTCCCGTGGCAGAGAGGGGCAGACAACCCAACACCACACAGTCCTGCAGCAGAGAGGCACAGACACCCCAACACCACACAGTCCCACAGCAGAGACACTCAGACACCCCAACACCACACAGTCCCACAGCAGAGAGGTGCAGACACCCCAACACCACACAGTCCCATGGCAGAGAGGCTCAGACACCCCAACACCACGCAGTCCCGCAGCAGAGAGGCTCAGACACCCCAAGACCACACAGTCCCATGGCAGAGAGGCTCAGACACCCCAACACCATGCAGTCCCACAGCAGAGAGGTGCAGACACCCCAACACCACACAGTCCCACAGCACAGAGGTGCAGAGAGCCGAACACCACCGAGCTGTGCAGCAGCAAGGCACAGACATCTGAACACCACCCAGCCCTGCAGGCCCTTGTGGGTAAGGGTGCAGGTGGATCACAGCTGTAGCACCCCCAAGGCAGCCCAGACACAAGGCATCTCACAGTGACACCCCAGCAGCATGCACAGTGTAAGGAAGAGAGGGTTGGACAGGATAGGAAGTTCCAGGTTCTCCTTCCATCCTGACTCCAAAAGGCCAAGAGGCTCAGGAAGGATCCCAGCCTGCAACGGTGAGCTGAACAGGTGGTATCTGCAGTCCTCTCCAGCTGGGTTCTTCTAAAGTCTTCATGATCTGGTGCCTTGTGCCCAGGTGTGCACGGGTTCACAGAGGCATACAGACCATGTTGAGAGGGCACTGGGGGTACTGTATTCACCTGTTCTCATGCTGCTAATAAAGGCATACCTGAGACTGGGTAATTTATAAAGGAAAGAGGTTTAATGGACCCACAGTTTCACATGGCTGGGAGGCCTCATAATCATGGCAGAAGGTGAATAAGGAGCAAAGTCATGTCTTCCATGGTGGCAGGCAAGACAGTGTGTGCAGGGGGAACCACCCTTTATAAAACCACCAGCTCTCATGAGACTTCTTCACTATCGTGAAAACAGCATGGGAAAGACCCACCTCCATGATTCAGTCACCGCCCACTGGATCTCTCTCATGACATGTGGGGATTATGGGAGCTGCAATTCAAGATGAAATTTCGGTGGGGACATAAACTGTATCAGGTATTAATGACTTGGTCAAGGTGAAAGTCCCACAGATGACACTGCAGAAGCTGTGGGTGGGGTAATAGAGAGGCCTGCGGCCTCAGCCATAGCAGATTCTCTCAGAAAGAAATCCGCAATTGACAAAATAGGCGTAAATTTGCCCATGTTTTGTCAAATTTTGTCCATGTGAATTTTGGTTTCACATTTTCTGGCACTGAGGAATTTGAGCACTGAAGAAAGTGACTAACAAAGAATCAAGAACTCCCATCTTTGGGCATTTGACAATGCTTATCTTCGCGTCTGCAGGCCAGGTGGTGGGCCGAGAAGCTTCCAGTCTTTCTGTAGGTTCCTGAGGTCTTCGGAATGCTCATGTCCTGAGACTGGGGCAACTTTCTTTCTGTGAAGGTTCCCCAAGACGGTGCAACCCAGGGCCAGGGACTGGGGAGTTCTTCGTTAGGAGAAACGATGACAACGCCCTATCACAGGGGATGGCTTACCACACCTATTACAACCACAGGATGGATCCCACCCCCGGTACCCAAAATCCCATTGCAGAGTACGTATTTAGCTGTGGAAAGACGTTCATGACGGGGAAAAGCAACTTTTACAGCACCATGTCCACTCGATGTTTTTACGCTTTTAGAGATGTAACTGTGTTACATGCACAAACGGCCAGAAGATGTGAAACAGGGGCTGTCACCAGGAGATGAGGGCTATGGGCTTTTCAACCATTTTTCTTTATACTTTCCAAATTGTCTGCATGGACCCTATATGACTTTTGTAATAAACACCCTTATTTTTAATTTAAGACAAGCCACAGTCCTCCGCGAGGTTACAATTCAGTAGAGGAGATGGACATGAAATGAAATGAGGGACACCATCATCAGGGCAGAGAAGCCAGGGTGAAGGGAACACGGGCGGAAGGTCGCTGTCTGCCGACAGGAGGGGCCAGGATCAGGGAAGGTCCTGGGGTGAGGTCTGGTTCCCGTTCCTCTGAGTTGGACCAGCAGAAGGTACAGGCAGAGGCAATGGGGCAGAGGAAGGCCTGGCCACCCAGCTCTTGGGCACAGGGACACTCGCACCGTCACTCTCCCGGGAGCGCATGAAGAGCTGGGTTCGGCAAGGGAGGCTGAGGCTGGCCGGTGGCAGATGGAAAAGCAGCCTGTCTTCCATCAAAGAAGAGATTCACTTTGGCAGGTTTACGAGATTTTTTTGTGAATTAAAAACATGTTTCCATAAAAAACAAAGTAAAGATTTTTCAGCAGCCTGAAAATTAACTAACAAATGAGCCCAGCTTGTATGTTACCAGCTTGTATGTTTCTGTTTCTGATTTAAGAAGCCAATTTCGCAGTCTTTGACAGAAGAAATTTCAATACAGAAAGAATGTCAACCAGAGTCAATTTCAAAGCATGAATTCAAGTACCAAATCCCCATTCTCAAGCATATGTCTGGAGACTATCATCAAAAGAACAGAAGAGCAATACTAACATGCCAGCATGCCTCAGCAAACAAATCTCCCTCCATTATGTTACAGTGATTGAACCCTGTGGCCCGCAGCGCAGAGTGGCCAAGTACACGCTCGGAAATGCAAGTGGCTTTACAACCTTCAGTGAACCAAGGAATAAATGTCTTTTGAAGACAGCTACCAGCCTCTGCAAATCCAATTTTCAGTTTAACAGCAATCGATTACCCTAATTACCTCCTTGCACTTAGTGATGGGCAATGTTCATAATTTCTCACAAAAAGGCGTTTTCATAAGGGTGACATCAGCATACATTTTGACGTCTCTTGTTACTTGCTTTAGGGGTAGTTCAACACTGCACAAACTGAAATACCTTTTCTTTCTTCCAAGCTGCAAAGCCCAGGTGAAAGGGG
The DNA here is from genome assembly GCA_036589455.1 of Ateles fusciceps. Taxonomy (NCBI): domain Eukaryota; kingdom Metazoa; phylum Chordata; class Mammalia; order Primates; family Atelidae; genus Ateles; species Ateles fusciceps. Next base: position 1,394,978 of record JAZHEH010001829.1, read on the forward strand.
CCAAGATTCTATAATCACATTCTCTTTCAGGCGTTGGAACTGAGGAAGAACATTATCCCTTGCTGTGTGTTCCTGCAGAAAAATGCCTCTGCATTCTTTCAAGCCTTGTGTGTGTGCGTTTGTATGTGTGTATGGGTAATATGCATATATGTGTATATATGTGTGCATGTGTATGGGTATGCATGCATGCCTCTGTGCATATGTGGGTGCATGTATGTATTCCCATGTATGTGTGTATGTGTGCGTATATGCATGCATGTATATGCACATGTGCATATGTATGAGTAATGTGTGTGCATGTACATGTGTGTTGTGCATATATGTGTGTGCAGGTAGGCATTTGTGTGTGTATATGTGTATGTGTGTGCACATGTGTGTGCATGTGTGCACTTGTATGTGTGTTAAATGCACACCAAGCATGCCAGCCCTGGGGTTAGAAATGGCAGTGAGTCAGCTGGGCTCTCCTGTCTCAGGTTTTCACAGTAAATGATGGATCTAAAAGCAGTGCCCTCTGGAGCCACCCTGGGAATCCATCTGGGGCAGCTTTCACACTCACATAGTCAGGGGAGCATTACCAGCATCCAGGGGGCCCAGCAATGCTAGTTCTTAGGAAACCACAGAGCAGTCCCACCTGAGGATGACCCAGCTCATACCCCGCGTGCTTCCCAAAGCCTGTCTTCCTCTCCACTCCATAGTCACCTGGCCTTGAACTTAACAAAGGTTTGTATGTGAAACCAAGCCTTCTTTTTAAATGAAAGATGAGTTTATTCAGGAAAGATTTCCCGGTAAATCCAGGGGAAGATGGAACTCTTCTGTTTGGCACTTCTCCAATAACTTTTTGCCATTTCCAAAAATGCCATCAGGGTTGGCAGCGTGTTGGTGGCCCTGGCAAAGTCACCGCGATGCCCGTGGGTCTGATATGAAGCTTTCCCGCCACGGTCACGGTCCCCTAGAAGCAGGCACTGAACACTTTATTCTGTGCACGTCTGTTGCTGTGGCCCAGTACAGTTACATAAACATACTTTTCATTGAAAGTTGCTTTATACGTGTTGTTTCAAAACAGTGCATATGTAGGGAGCTTATAAACAAGTTTCATGTCAGGACAGTCAGGGAGACATCATGAAGTGTTTGTTACGAATGGGACTCTCAGTGTGATGAGTTCGAGAGCCACGGTATGGACAGGAATTGCATGACTTTGTCATAAACACTGGGAGCCTGGAGAGCACACGGTGAGATTCTGAGGCAAATCTCCTGGGATCTGAGGCTTCCTATACAAAGGTCTCCTCAGCTGGGTCAGGGTGCCCACAAGGTGGGCGGTGAGGGGTGCGGGCAGGCAGTGAGGAGCGCCGGCAGGTGGCGAAGGCAGAGTGTCTGTGGGCTCAGCTGTCCCATGCAGGGAGGGGTGCCTTCCCCGGTGCCGTAGGATGGGTGGGGTGGGTGGGGGCCGGGAGTGTTTGGGAAAGGAGATGGCGGGGTCCTTGACCATCCCAAGGGTTCCTTCGTATACTTCAGGGAACAGCAGCAGTGTTGAAGAGCCCGACAGGAGGGCCAGCCTCGGAGCCCTGTCAGTGCTGTGCTCTGAGCTGCAGCCCAGAAGCCTGGTTCTAATTTCCACAGTTGCATGGGATCCCAAGACAGGCAGGAGGGTGACTGGTCTCTGTGTCTGGCTGAGCACCCATGATGGGTTTACTCAATTTCAGTCCAGGTTTTCTTGTCTAAAACTTCTTTCTCTTTCTCTTCTGTCTCTCCCTGACCCCATCTCTCTCTCTATGTCTATCTCTTTCTCTATCAGCCTCTTTGTTTCTCTCTTTCTTCCTTTCTCCTTTTATAAAAGTCTGTGAACTGGAAAGAGTGACTGCAGCTCACCCCAGGGCAGTGGCTGCTGGAGATGGAGGGCTGTCACCTGCAGGCCAGGTCCACGCCACCCAACCACGTTCCCAGGAGAGCCTCAGCGTTGGTGCTGGAGCAGGAGGGCTGTCACCTGCAGGCCAGGTCCACGCCGCCTGACCACGTTCCCGGCAGAGCCTTAGTAGTGGTGCTGGAACAGGAGTGGGGCCACCTGCAGGCCAGGTCCACGCTGCCAGATCATGTTCCCGGCACAGCCTCAGCATTGGTGCTGGAGCAGGAGGGCTGTCACCTGCAGGCCAGGTCCACGCCGCCCGACCACACTCCCAGCAGAGCTTCAGCGTTGGCACTGGAGCAGAAGGGGCAGCCCAGGTCCACGCCACCCGACCACGTTCCCGGCAAAACCTCAGCAGTGGCTGCAGGTGCTGAGGGGCCTGGAAGTGGCCAGGGGGTCAAAGCCGGCGAGCAAGGCAGCTGTGAAGGCCCCATGCACCCCACGTGAGTGTGCCGAGGTCACACAGCTTCTCCTTCATGGGGGCCTAGAGGACGCGCTGATGGGGAAGGGAGTGCAGAGCCCACACCCGATGTGAGCTCAGACGCCTCCTCTCAAGCTGAGCTGCTCGCCACCTGAGCTCCGGTTCTTCCTCCCACTCAGCATGCTGTGCCTCAGTGTCTCCTTGTGAGCTGCCCTTTCTCCTCCACATGGACACCCCAGCGCTTCTTGGGCATAAACCTGCCCTTAGTGCCGTGTTCCAAGGTTCTGATGTCTGGGCCTGGCTGGCCCCGAATGGGGGAGTGGCCGTGCCCAGGGCTGGTCAGTCCTGTGATTATGCCTTTCACATGCAAACCAACCCCCAGAGCCCACCCCAGCCCCTGTGTGCTCCCCCACCTCTCCACCTCACCCCAAACTGACTTTGGAATGACAGTGCTCTGCCCGGAGCCACTGAACTGACCTTACCTGGTGGGTCCTGAGCCTGCCTGCCCTGTCTCAACCCTCCTTCTGGGATACCATGCTTCCCTTTGCCCCTGCCTCCCGACCCACAGGTGTGCCCCCCGGGGTCTGGGGTGTGGCCTGACCCTCCTCTGGGACTGTGAGTTTGAACTGTCTTTCCTATGGCTGTTTCCAAACCTGTGGGCCGCACCACAGCTGAGTCTACAAAACCCTCAACAAACCTGCCCTGCGACTTCACACATGTACTGGGCCCCTCAGCCCTGCCCAGCCCCTCTCAGCCTAATGCTGATACTAGGGACGGAAGCCACGAGCTCACAGATACCAGGAGGCCAGCAATGGAGGCGCTGCATACCCAGCATGACCCACTCACTTGGGAGCCCCCAGGATGCATGGAAGCCACACTTGCCCATCCTGGACCAAGGACGCGTGGACGCCACACTAGCCCCTCCTGGACCAAGGACGCGTGGACGCCACACTCGCCCCTCCGGGGCCAAGGATGCATGGACGCCACACGTACGCTGTGTCATTCTAGCCTGGTAAACTTGGATAAAACAGTGCACATACCCACGCAGTGTTCCATGTCCACAGGAGTTATGACTTCCAACGTGCTTTTTGGAACACTATCTTGAATCTCGCCACAGACTGAAGCATGCGGGATCAATGAGGCAGAAGAGGTACCGGACACAAGGCCGGCCAATGAGCGAAACCAGACATCCTTCAGCAACATCTATTAGCGCTTCCACACATACTGCTAGCAAGTCTGTCACAGGGACGAGCGTGGCGGGTCCTGAGATGACGTCACTGAAACGTGACACAGCACGGCGATCTCCCTGCCCGCCTGGCACCAAGCTGCTCCCAGCGATGACAGGCCGAGTCCCAGGACAATGGGGGGCAGGGCTGCGGAAGGAGTGCAGCCGGGGGAGACGGTGAGTGGCCTCAGGTCATCCCAGAGGCTTGAAGGCACAGGCATAGCTCCCGTACTCCTGCAGATGGTCCCTGATGACAGGAAGAGGCTTGGCGAGTGCCAGCAAGATCCAGCCAAGCCCTGTGTGACATTTCTCAAGGCCCATTGTGCGGCAGTAGAGACCAGTGGAGGGAGGGAGGGCCCAGAGGGAGGGCAGCCGTGGAGGAGCCCCTCACAACACGGACTTGCAGTCAGCAAACGAGGCAGCCTGGCCCACAGGACGCAGAACACAGAGCGTGGGAGGTAGGCACACAGTGGCTCCCGGTGCTGGAAGCGGGAGACTGCCGCTTGGTCTAAAGGAGACGTTTTAGGACTCACAGCGGAAAGATGGGGCAGCTGGTGGGCAGGTATCAGTGCAGGACAGATGCAGACCAGGAGCTCAAGGGGCTGGGGCAGGAATGCAGGGCTGTGCGTCTGTGTCCAGAGAGGCCTAAAGGGGATGAGAAGCTCTTCCTGGCCCTGCTGTTCCACTATGGGGTAGGAAGTGAGGCGTGACCACACCCTAACCTTCCTATCCATTCATGGCCCAAGATCTATTCCAGGAGCCACTTAAAACAAAAGCCCACCTTCAAATCGCAAACGTGCATTAAGCGGAGCAAGGCCAGCTGGTCCGGTTCTTCCATTCCACGGAGCACTCACATCACTAAGGACAGAAGCCAACCATCTCCTTTCTCACTCCTTTGCCCCAAAACTACAAATGCAGAGAAGTTTTCTGAGAAGCTTGTCAGAACCATTGGTTTTCTGGAGTTGAAAGCACCCCATAAGCCACAACTCCAGCCTTCCTGAGGGGGGTGGGGATACTGTGAGGGTGGCAGGGCTGGGGTGCGTGGGTCCTTCCTGCTCGCCATGTGCTGGACCATAAGACACGTCGATGCCCAGAAAGACCCTTCTGGTGGAGCCTGCGTCCTCTGAATGCTGCGGGGACACAGGTGCCCCCTCGCTGGTTGTTACTGAGTGTGTTGGACCCTCCTAGATACAGAGGCAGAGAGGGACAAAGACAGGCCCTGGGCCTGGGAGACAGATGGTGAGCAGAGGGGCCCTCAATAAAGGCCAAGGTGGAGGCCGAGCTGAGGGTGTGAAGAAAGTAGCAGGGAGGGTTCACGTGGCACGTGGAGGTGGCCCTGTGGCAAGAGGGACACAGGTGGCCCAGGCTGTCCCAGGCCACCACACCCGAACTCCGATGGGACTCAGGTTCTACTCCAGACCAGGTGGAAGGAAGCAAATGGCTGGCAAAAAATGGCAAATGTTCCGTGACAAGCCATTTATTTATTTATATTTATTTTTTTTTGAGACGGAGTCTTGCTCTGTTGCCCAGGCTGGAGTGCAGTGGTGCGATCTTGGCTCACTGCAACCTCCGCCTCCCGGGTTCAAGCAATTCTCAGGCCTCCGCCTCCAGAGTAGCTGGGACTACAGGCACCTGTCACCACACTCGGCTAATTTTTGTATTTTTAGTAGAGATGGGTTTCACCATTTCGGTCTGGTTGGTCTTAAACTCTTGACCTCAGGTGACCTGCCAAAGTGCTGGGATTACAGGCGTGAGCCACCGCACCTGGCCCTGTGACCAGCCTTTTGAATGCTTATTGTAGAGACAAGAAATGGGAGTCTGGCTCCGTTTTGTAAAAGATGGATGATTTTTCTAAACTACACCACAAGGATGACCTGTTGACCTGACAGATGTGTTTTTAAGGCATGTTTTTGTACCTCATTGGAAACTTCACAAATGTAGTAGCTGAACCTGAAAGCCAGGAATCTGCACAACCTACAAAACAGAGCCACGTCCTTTAGAGGAACGGCTGCACGGAAAGGGTCAGCGATCGGCCCTGGGACCCGCTGCAGAGGGCGCAGCAGGGAGAGGGTCTCAAACACTTCACACGCTGGCGGGGAATGTTCACGGCTCCACGTGTTCATTCCACCACTCCCCTCTGTGTTCTTTTCTGCTGTTTGCTTCTGAGACGTGAATATGTAAAAAGCCTGACATGTCAAAGCCGAGGCCTAACTAGCTGCTGTGAACACAGCCGGACACACCAAATAAAATGGAGGATCCAAGCCTCCTCCCAGGAGGGCCAGGGCTGCAGCTAGGCCATGCCAGGCGGGAGGACACCGGAAGGGGAGAAAACCAGGAGCGCAGGAGGAGGCGGAGGCTGGGACGCCACTTAGCGGAGGCCTAGACCACAGGAGGGGAAGGAGGCGGGGACAGAGGCTGAGGACTGGAGGGGCTGACTGGGTCTTCTGTGGGAGGCAGCAGGGACACCCTCTCCCTACTTAAAAACAAGAAAAAAATCTTCCTCTAATGTTAAGCACATACTCTGTACAAACCAAGAGGGAAAATACAAAGTACTCCTGACTGTCAGCAGCAAGTCTTCCTAGCTTGCAGGAATACAATTGATAAACATTTATTTCTTTCTTCTTATTCTTTCAAATCTTATCCACACCAGGACCCGACAAATTCCTTTAATATCCCTGTTTCCTGACTGTGAAATGGAATGTGGGTTTGTGAGGACCCAGAAACCTGCAGTTTTCCACCAGAAAGTTTACTGCAGTCAACAGGAAGGGATGGCCCCAGGCAGGCATCTTTGAAAACGCCAGACGTCTATCCAGCCGAGTCCTAGAACAAAAGCAGCCTGAGGAGGTGTGCAGGCAGCTCTGATATTCACCTTCATAGATCTTTCCTTGAGAGGTCCCGCGGTGACGACTCGGGACAGTGAGGATGGGGGAGAAGTCACAGAGCAGCGTCCCCAAAAGGTGGTTTCACTGGGAGGTGGATGTGGCAATGTGGGGGAGTTTGCTATTGCAGGAAAGCACCCTTGTGAACAAGAGCACCCGTGAAAGCCGAGGCTGTTCCCGGGGGGACACCCTCCCATCCTCTAGGCAGTACTTCTCAGCGTTGGCGCGATGACACTCTGGGTTAAGTGTCCGAGGATGCGTCATCTGAGCAGACACGAGAAGGAGGCCGGTGGCCACAGTAGGCGTTGTGCTCAAGGAGAACCACACAGGGCCAGCGTCCCCCCACAGAGAAGCAGACGGAGCCGTTTTCAGGCAGGAAGTCCCAATGGGTGTGGGGCCTGATGGCCCCTTTCTCCTCTCTTCCCGCCTCCTGGTGGGCGTGAAGTCTGCTGGCCCCTTTCTCCTCTCTTTCCCGCCTCCTGGTGGGCGTGAGGTCTGGTGGCCCCTTTCTCCTCTCTTTCCCATCTCCTGGTGGGTGTGAGGTCTGGTGGCCGCTTTCTCCTCTCTTCCCGCCTCCGTTTTGTGGCCACATCATTGAATCCCAGGAGGATTTCGCCTCCATGTTGTGTCCCACGGAATCACACCTTTTCCCAGGGTCACATCACAGCCTGTCATTGTTTACATGTTACTCTAAAAAGACATCATGTTTTGAAGTCTGGAAAATGTGTTTTGCTGGGACAACAGCTCGGCCTGACCCACAGTGCTCCCCACCCTGCTGGTTCTCCAACGCTTGGCAGAGTTGTGAGGGGACCCTGGAAAAGGGAAAAGGGGGAGGTCTGACCTGGCCTCTGCCCTCAAGGCTTCTAGATACTTGCCAGGAAACACGACTGAGGAATGTCTCACACACGTATGGGGGAGAGGCCTCGGGGCAGGGAAGTCCAGGAGTGGGTGGCCAGCTGTGGACCTGCAGAACAACAGGGCCAGAGGGTCTGAAATGACACCGTGACACAGAACTCTGACAGAGGCAATCGGACCAACCAGCTGGTTCCAAATAAACAAAAAAACAAGCGAAAAACATCCAGGGGGAGGAAGAGAGGAAAGAGAGGAGAAACCTACAGACTGCAGGAGATGAAGAGGCTAATCACTCAGCTGCCGCATGGCCCCTTCTCTGGATCCTGATTTAAATAAAAGCCAAAAGAGACAGTGACCCTCAGGGAAATGTCACCCTGACCAGGCTGATACTTGGAAATATTGAAGAGCTATTGTTTTCAATGTCTGATAACGCAGCTGGTTATGTTTCCAAAGAAAGCGTCCTCATCGTCCAGTGTGGATCTTTGGGAGATCAGCACGGGCATATTGACAGTTGTATCTGTATGTCGTACGGGATTTGTTCCGGTGGAGTCTGGAGGGGGAAGGCGGCGTGAGTGCAGATGATGAGATGAGTCTTGGAGTGATGGCTTTTGAAAGGGCTGGTGGTGTGCAGGTTCATTCTGTCTCAGTTCGCCTTTGTGGATGACTGATGCTCCCCACACCTAGACCATGGAGTTGTTGTTGGAGGCGGAGAGTAGCGTATTCCAGGGAGGAGGTGGGTGGGAGAAGCTCCTGGGAGAAGGCAGGTTTGAGGGGCACAGGGCCTGTGGAGAAGGCGAAGTTGGAGGGGTGGGGGAAAGTGGAGCGGTTGGAGGCAGGGGACCCTGGGGCAAAACCTGGAGGCTGTGACAGCGTCCTGAAGGTCCTGACGTGCTCGCTCAGGAAATACTGGCTATCCACCCCAGGCACAGACAAAAACAGGAGAGCCGTGCATCTGTGACAATGAGGAGACAGGGCAGAGTGAACCCTGATTCTAAATATGTTGCTTCTCTAAACAAGCAGACACAACTGTTAGATTGGGATATGATTAGGGTTTGCCAATGGCAAACAAAATATAAGCCTCTTCCATTGCTATAAAATAACATCTTATGCAACTACCAATTTGTCTCTGAATAAATCTGCCTGCAAAGGCAATTTGGTTAGCATTTCCTTTCAAATCAGAGCTGCTGAGACGTGGATGCTGGAGCCGACGGCGATGGTGCCACTGGAAGCATTTGCCACTACGGCTCCCAGAAAGACTCACGGCGCCTGTTTGCCCTGCCCCATTAGTTGACTCGCTGTCAGCTCAGCCACCAATGGCACATTACTCCAGGAGGACGTCTCTAACCTGATGCGTGGCCCACAGTTGCTGCACTAGGAAAGCAGGAGTGATTTGGGATTTGGGACATGCGTGTCATGTACGTACACATACGTTTTGTTAACAGTGCTATCGGCTCACAGAAGTTACTTAGCGGCATCCTCAGCAGCAGCGTGTGCCTCCCAGAGGGCTTCCCCCGGTAAACTCAGGGATGGCTCCATTCAAAGACAGAGAAGGAAATCCACATAAAATAGAGAATTCTGCAATATGTTAGCTCTAGGAATCTACCTTCTTTTATTTGTCTTTGCCTTTGGTAAATTCACTAAATCCACACCTCAGAGACACAGAGGCCTTTTCCAGCTTAAAGAGGCTGTGGTCAGGTGCAGGGCGTGAACTCCCGAATTGTCACAGGCCCATTTCCATGAGGCCTGACAGTCAGCTTTCACATGGAAAACGTGCACACCGGCTAGTCTATGTTTGTTGTGGTTGTTAAACCCTCCAGCCTTAGAGGCATCGTAAAAAATGGCCCACTGTGCTTAGAGGGGTGGTTCCAGAGGAGGAATCAGGATCTCCAGAGGCTCCCAGAGTGAACCAGAGTCATGTGTGACAGCTGTCCACAGACATCTCATCATCCCTGCAGGCCTGCGCACAAGGGCATGGCGTGCGGTCAACCCTCAAGTCTACCTGCAAATGATGGATAAGAGATGCGGTACACACACATGGGATGCTACTCAGCCTGTGAAAGAAGGAAACCTGCCATTCTCCACAACACGGATGAGCCAGGAGACACTGTGGAAAGCAAGCCGGATGAGCCTGGCGCACAGACAGAGGCCACATGGTCGCTCTCATGCGTGGTATCTGAAACAGCTGAACTCACAGAAGCAGAGAGTAGAACTGTGGTCACCGGAGGGACTGGGGATGGGGAGGAATTGGGAGATGTTGGTGAAAGAACAAAATTCCAGCAAGGAGGGGGCCAGCTCAAAAGACCTACTGGCCAGCACGACAGCTACAGTTAACCCTGTACTGCATACTTGGAAATCACCCAGAGTGGGCTTTACATGTTCCCACCACAACAGATGGTGTACCTAAGGCAGTGGGTATGTGAGCAGCTCAGTGGAGCTGTCCCAGAGTGTGTAGGTAGCTCAGAGCATCCCGTGGCACTCTCCACACTTACCCGGTTGTTACCTGTCAATTAGAAATGGAATAATGACCACACCACCAGCTGTTCCCGGAGTCTGCTTACCTGGAGGTAGTGGCACGGCCTCAGGGCGGGCTTGGCGTCCTGGTGCAGCAGCGGCTTGTCCAGGTTCAGCGAGCTCTTGCGGTAGGCCTCCTTGGCCTGGCTGACCGTCAGCGTGGACCAGGAGCTGCGCTTCAGGTACCTGGCGTCGGGCGTCAGCGCCAGCCCCTCGCAGGCCGAGCACTTGACGTCGTTGTTGCTCTTGGAGGTCTTGAGTGAGAGGTCCCCGAAGGGGCTCTGCAGTGCGTCGGGGTAGCCGTGGGCCGCGGGGCCCAGGTGGTGCCGGTTGAGCACGCTGGGCGGCCGGTAGGTGCTGTCGCTGTCCAGGTTGTCATCCGAGCTCCACCAGCTGCTCATGCCGGGCCGCGGCTTGCCCTCCGGCTTGCGCTCCTTGCTCTTGCTCCTCTTGCCGTGCTTCGCGTGGTGGCCGTGGTGGGGGTCGTCGGCGCGGCCGTCCGCCTTGGCCCCGTTGGCGTTGCCCTTGGAGGAGCCCTCCAGCGAGTGAGACTTGGTGAAGAGCTTCTGCACCGAGTGCACCAGGTGGCGAATGCGCCCCGGGCTCTCGCTGCGCTGCTCGGCCGCCGCGGACGCGCGCTGGTATTGCAGCGTGTGGAAGCCGTCCCGGTGCAGCGGGAGCTGCTTCTCGAACTGGTCCAGCAGGTTGGCGGGGATGCGGTTGATCTTGGCGCCCGCGTGCGCCGCGGCGCAGTCGTCGCGCGCGTCGTAGTGAGAGCTGTAGTGCATGCGCGGGAAGGTGCTGCTGGACACGTGGTCGCCCAGCGCCACAGGCATCAGGACGCACTCCGAGTGCACCGAGCTGCGCGGCGAGCAGCGGTGGCGCCCCCCCGGGGCAGCTGTCCGCGGCGCTCAGCAGGTAGGCGGTCGCGCCTCAGGCGCGTGGTGCAGGTGCTCGCAGTCCTCGGGGGGCGCCAGGCCGCACGTGTGCCCGGAACACAGCGGCGGCTGCGTCCGGCTTCCGGAGAGGCCCTTCATGCTCCTGGGCGCCGGGGAGTAGCGCTCCTCATTGAAGTGCTGCGTGGGCGACCATGAGTACTGCGGGTCTGCGGGAAAACACAGAAACGTCACTCAGCACCCGGGAGCGGGGGTGTGGGCGGGGACCCTCGGGTGCGAGCAGGTGGAATATGTGACCCCCCACCGTGGACTGGGTTTTCAGTATAGTCAGTGTCCATTTCTGGCCTGGGCACTCGACAGGGGCAGTTTTGCTTGTTTTTCTGAGACCCAGTCTCGCTGCTCCCCCAGGCTCGCTGTTCCCCAGGCTGGAGTGCAGTGGCACGATCTCAGCTCACTGCAACCGCTGCCTTCCGGGTTCAAGCGATTCGCTTGCCTCAGGCTCCCGAGAGTTGAGATTACAGGTATGTGCCACCACACCTGGCTAATTTTGTATTTTTAGTAGAGATGGGGTTTTGCCATGTTGGTCAGGATGGTTTCAAACTCCTGACCTCAGATGACCCGCCCACCTCATCCTCCCAAAATGCTCGTATTACAGGCACCCGCCACCATGCCCAACTAAGTTTGTTTCTTCGTTTGTTTTTGTGAGACAGAGTCTCACCTTGTCTCCCAGGCTGGAGTGCAGTGACATAATCTTGGCTCACTGCAACCTCCGCCTCCTGGGTTCAAGCAATTCTCCTGCCTCAGCCTCCCGAGTACCTGGGATTACAGGCACACGCCACCATGCCCAGCTAATTTTGTATTTTTAATAGAGACGAAGTTTTGCCATGTTGGTCAGGCTGGTTTCTAACTCCTGACCTCAGGTTATCCACCGCCTCAGCCTCCCAAATTGCTGGGATTACAGGCGTCAGCCACTGTGCCTGGCCGGGCAGTTGTTTTTATATCACAAAGTGTGAGGAGCGGAGAGGAAACTCTGATGTTCTCAAATGGTTAATGACCAAGAGTTAGCATCTAGTAGATCCAACAGGTCTCTTGACAGCCGGATTTTGTGGTATTAAAGGAAATTAACAATTTGAGTGGAAGGCGTAGTTGTATTTCACTTAGATTTCTGTTTTGTGGTGCAGCTTAAGAAGTTTTAAAAACAGCATCTGGTGCTTGATGGGTGATATTGTCTAGTGAGCTCACACACACACACACACACACACACACACATATTGTGAAATTTTTTGTTCAATCCACATCCTCACAGGCCAGTGAGGATGGGAGGGGCTTTCTCAAGGCCCCATCTTCGTGGGGGCAGCTGTGTCTCCTTCCCCAGAGGCCAGGCTGTGTCCCTTCCCGCCCGACTCCTCCCTGTGCCCTTCTGTAGCCTGCGATGAGCTTTCCCTGAAAGCCTGCAGGACGGAGCTATGGCTACAACACAGCATGGCCTGTCTTACGGCCAGTGAGCCGCTGAGGAGCAGGTACCTTGCTCTCTCCTCTCCCTGGGAAAACAGCTAGGTGCCAGGGTGACCTGCAGAGAAGGAGGATCTGCCAGCTCCCGGCCTGTTGCTCCCCTGGTCTCTGCACCCACACCTTCTTCCTCCTGGCGGGTGCCCCTCAACCCCACACCTGCCTCCATCTCAGTCCCCTCCTGCCCCAGACCCTCCTGCTTGACACCAGGACCATCATGATGGCCTCCTCCTCTGTCCCCTCTCTCCCCTACCTCCACCCAGACACAGCTGCATCCATCAAATGCACCCCCGCCCACCCACCAACTTTCAGGTGAGCCCTGTCTCTTCGGCCTGTTACTCAAAGCCATGTCTAGGACAGCGAGCTCCCTGCGGGCACAGCTACCTGGCTTGTGACAGCCATGGGCCACCCCCGAAGCAGTGCCAGGCCCAGACCAGACACCCGAGCTCTGTGATAACCAGAGGAGCCGATGAGTCTCCCTCTGCCCCATGGTCTCTGCGTCCCTCTGAGTCTGCCCGGCCTTAATCGCACCCAGCTGCTGTCATTTCTAGATGTCACTGCCCGGCTTCTGCCGGCCTCTGCTCCCAGGCCTGGACGCAGTCCCTGTATTGATTCCAAGACCCAGCTCCACACCACTGGACTTTGCTATGTGCTGTCCTCGAGGCCAAAGATCAGACAGGAGTTAGAAGTGGCCTCCTTGAGGGGCTGAGCATGGCCATCTCCTCAGGAAAGAAACGATCCGCACACGTTTGTCTAACACCCCCCTGCCCTGGGCCACCTCCAAGCCTCGGATCCCACAACGAATTCCTGCCTGCCCGCTCCCTCATCACCATGAGCGTCTCTCCCCCTTCTTTCTCTCTCACCGCCACCCTGCGCGGCCTGAGATGCACCCTGCGCGGCCTGAGATGCACCCCTACCTGCAGTCCTGTGGTGAGTCCGACATGCCCTGCACTTGGAGAGCCGCCCACTCTGACTCCCAGAGCAACATGGACACCAGGGAAAGCAAGCAGAGAGATGGGGAGTGAGGCTTTTCCCATCGTGTCCAACACCAACCCTCCAGGTAACCAAGGCAAGAAAAAAACATACCCGGCTGAGAACGTTTACCAAGTGACTAGTCCTAGGTATGGCCTCACAACGTCCCCAGTTTCAATTTCAGGATCCAGGGCTGCCAGCCATCCAGGCCAGCATGGCTATGAGAACATGGGATAAGGAAAGGAAGTGATTTCATGGGTCCCTGGGAAATCAGGGACCAGCTTCTGACACCCAGGAGTGAATGCAGAGGAAGGTAATGGAAAGATTTCCCAAGGGGTCCCCAGAGACTGACAGCAAGGTATGGTGCTGTTTCTCCCACGGAGGGCAGCAGAGGGATCTCTCCTGCGTCTTCTCACAGTAAACAGCCTCCAATTCAAGCATAAACAGATCCTTTAACTTCAAAGCGAGGCTCACTGTGTTATATTTCAGGTGCCTACGCCGTCTCACAGGAGCCTACGTGGTAACAGCCAGCGGCGTCTTCCTTTCTCAAATAGTTAAATTATAACGACAGCACTTTAATATATTGGGGGAATATTTAGATATTATTTTAATATAATTAAAAGCAAGTTTTCAAATGAAATTCAATATTCAACTGCTAAATAGCAAAACGACGTGCTGTAATCCAGACTTTACGGCAGCATAAAGCTGTCATCCTATTATCTTCTGCTTTGTTTTTCCATTAACGTGTAATTTAATACAATTGTAATCTCCCTTCATATTAAAAGCGAGCCCATTAATGCCCCACTCACGTATCCTATCTCTGTCCAATGTTTAGCCTAGAAGCTATGTTATGAATGTGGCTCCTTAAAAGAACAGCATAATAGATAAAATTTAACCGAAATGAATTAAATTTGATTATGCCACATGTTGATAGCACATTCTCATTTCCACTGTACAGAACTGAATTTCCTGATGAATGCATGGAAACATACATTAAAATATTAATGACAATAGCAACGTGCTGTAAACCATGGCAATACTAGAAAGTGTAATGAGCACCGCACTAGGTTTTTGGTTTTTTTAGGTCTGCACAATGTATAATAAATACTTAGGGGCTGGTAAATTCTTTTTGTGAAAATGAGGAAGCAAACACAAAATGCAGAAAGCATCTTAGTTTCCTAACTTCCAGCTCTTCGCAACAGCATTTTTGTCATTAAGCAACAGAAAACAGCCATTATTCATGAACGTATAACTGTCTCCCCAAATTCGGAATAGAATGTAAATGCACGTCTTGCCGTTGCATTTATGGGACTTCTGGCCTATCCCTTCTAAAAAGCATAATGTTAGTGTAGGAATAAAAATGTGAAGAATACAGCTAATATTTACAAGGTGCACACTGTGCTTGTGAGGTTCTTCCCGGGAGGTTCCCTCCAACCCTCCAGCAGCCTTCACGGAAGAGCGCTTACCCTGTTGCAGGCCAAGGAAACTGAGGGTGGATGGGCAACATTCCCACATCTCACACTTGGTCACTGATGGATGGGAAGGCAGTGTTTGGAGCCCTACCTTCCTGGGCAAACCCAGCGAGTAGCTCCAAACTGGGCAGTGACCTGAGCCAGCCAGCTGCCTGAACACCTCAGTGATGATCCCAGCCCAGGGCTTTGGGGAAAGCATGTGGCTCACCCAGGGCAACCACTGGTGTGAGAGCAGAGAGGAGGAGGCCATGCACAGGGGTCCTCCCCAGCCCTCCCCTGACTGCAGGCAGTGGGGGGGCCCTTCCCCACCAGGAACACCAGTTCCTCCTCCCTGCCTGAAGCTCCTCAGATCCAGCCTTATCTGCCTGCATTTTCTTCAGCTTAGGAAAGGGAGGCGGAACCCTCAGCATGTGTCTCTCCTGCCCTCCACTCTAGAAAGAATTGCCCTGCTGGAAGTGGAAGCCTGATGAACTTAAAGCCAAAACCAAACAAACCAAGAAAAAAACAGAACAATAAACGCTTTATAAAGTAGACCATGGAGTGAGTTACTAGATAAAAACTGACATACTCTATCATAGCGTATTTTCCCAAAGTAGTTAAATGTAAGCAACATTTCCTCAGAAACTGTAATTGGACTTGTTGAAAACGGTGAGACAGCCCTGGTGGTGCTGGAATCATGCCGACTTTCTTGGCCATCCTGGTCTTTCCCTGTGCTCTGCCGTCCCTTCCTCAGTCCCCCATGTGACACCTGGTCATCCTGATTCTCTTAAAGACCCCCAGACCCTGGCACCCACCCTGCCATTGGTCAAAACATTGCTCAACACAAGCGCAAACATAGGCCAGGGATCATAGCAAAAAACAGACACTGAACCTGTTCCTGTATTTACCGTATGATGGTATGAAAGGCATGGTCCATCATACGTCATAAGGAACCTATCTGAAGCCCCATTTAAAAAAATTCCTTTAAAATTTTAACAAAAAATGTAAGATTTGAATGCTGACACCTGTAAAGCATTGTTGACCAGAAATTGTAACAATCTAGATAAATGGAAAGACATCCCATATTCATGTATTGGAAGGCTTAATATACTTAAGATAGAAAAAAAAATCCCCAATTAATCTACAGATTGTATACAATCCCTATCAAATCCCAGTTGATTACTGTTTAGAAATTCAAAAGCTGATCTTAAAATTCATACAAACAGAAAAGCAAAACTATACCCGAAGCTAGCAGATGGAAAGAAATAAGATCAGCACAGAGATAAATAAAATAAAGAAAAGAAACAACAGAGAATCAATGAAGCCAAAATTTTGTTTTTAAAAAATATCAACAAAACTGACAAACCTTTACCTAGACTGAAACTCAAAATGTGAGAAAACTCAAATTACTAAAATAAGAAATAAAGTGAAGGTTTACTACTGACTTTTCATAAATAAAAGGAGTATAAGAGAATATTACAAAAATTACATGATAAAAAATTAGATAACCTAGATGAAATGAATAAATTCATAAAAACACAAATTACTTCAAGAAGAAACAGAAAATCCCAACAGACCAACAGCAAACAAAGAGATTGAATCAATAATCAAAAAATGCCTGACAAAAGTCCAGGACCAGATGGTGTCACAGGTGAATTCTATCAGTATTTAAACAAGAATTAACACCAATCCCTCTCAAAATCTCCAAGGACTAGAATAGGCAGGAATGGTTCCAAGCCCATCCTATGGTAATTCTATCAGGGCCAGAATTATCCTGCTAGCAAAGCCAGATAAAAACATTACAAGAAAAGAAGACTATAGATAAATATCCCTTATAAATAGAGATATAAAAATCCTCAAAAATACTAGCAAATATAGGAGCATATGAGGAGACTTATACACCATGACTACATAGAATTTATCGCACGAATGCAAGGAAGGTTCAACGCAGGAACGTCAATCAATGTAATAAATCACAGTAATAGAACAAAGGGGAAAACACCATATGCTCAACGCAGTTGATACAGAAAAGGTATTCGATAAAGTACAAGATCTTTTCATGATAAAAACACTCAGAGAACTAGGACTAGAGGGGACTTCCCCCAACATACTAATGGGCATTTACGGGAAATCTACAGCTAACATCATACTCAATGATGAAGGGCTGAAAGCTCTCCCTGTGAGAAGAGAATAAAACAAAGATGCCCCGTTTCACTGCTGCTCAGCAAAGGAGCAGTTTACAAGAGCAAAATAAAAAATCAGTTGTATTTCCATATATTAGTAATGAGAAATCCAAAAAGGAAGTTAAAAAAAAGCAATTCCACTTAAAATAACATCTAAAACAATAAAAATGCCTGGGACCATATAACCAAGGAGATAAAGAGGGCTAGGCACAGTCACTTATGCCTGGAATCCCAGTACTTCGGGATAATGAGGTGGGAGGATCACTTGAGCCGAGGAGGAATTTGAGACCAGCCTGGACAACATGGCAAAACCACATCTTTACAAAAAATAAAAAATTATCCAGGCACAGTGGTGGGCACATGTAGTCCCAGTTAGTTACTTGGGAGGCTAAGGTGGGAGGATTGCTTGAGTCTGGGAGTTCAAGGCTGCAGTGAGCTGAGCTTGCATCAATGCACACCAGCCTGGAGTGACAGAGTGAAGCTTTGTCTCTAAGAAAGAAAGAAAGAAAAAAGGTGAAAGATTCATACACTGAAAACTAGTAAACATCACTACTGAAAGAAATTAAGTGAGACTTACATTAATGAAAAGACATCCTATGTTCATGGATTGGCAGACTTAATATTGTTAAGATGACAGTACTACCCAAAGTGACCTACAGATTCCCTGAAAGTGCTGTCAAAAACCACATAGGGCTTTTTTTTTTTTTCCGGAGTGAAAAAGCCTAATCCTCAAATTCATATAGAAGTACAACAGGTCCTGAGAAGTGAAAACAATCTTGAGAAAGAAGAACAAGGTTGGAAGACTCACACTTATGGATCCCAAGAGTCACTACAAAGTCATAGCAATCAAAAGGGTGGGGCCCCACACAAGGATGCACACACGGACCCATGGAACTGAACTGGGAGTCCAGACATGCATCTGCACATTTGATGCTTTTGATAAGGGAGACAAGGTCACCGCCATGGCATGTGTATGTAACAAACCTGCACGTTCTGCACATGTACCCCAGAACTTAAAGTATAATAAATAAATTTTTAAAGAGAGAGAGACAAGGTCACCCAGGGGGGAAAGAATAGTGTCTTCTACAAATAACGCTAGGACAACCCAGTTTCTATACACCAAAGAATGAATTTAATCCCCCATCTTACACAATCTGCAAAAATGAACTCAAAGTGTATTAAAGACAGAAAAGGGCTAAAACTATAAAGCTATTTGGAGAAAACAGAGATGCATTTCTTTGTGACTGTGAAGCAGGCAATGGTTTCTTAGACATGTCACCAAAGCACAGGATATAGATAAAATGAACTTGCTAAAATTAAAAACTTTTGTGCTTTAGAAAATGCCATCAAGAAAATGCAAAGGCCAACCACAGAATGGGAAACATTTTTGAAAATCACATATTTGAGAAGGAACTTGAATCTAAAATATATAAATCTTACAACTCCATTATAATAAAACATATCATCCTACATGCAGAAAAAATCTGAGGCCACTAAAAAAAAATGAAATAAAACAAATAATCCAAATAAAAATGGGCATAGGAGCTGAGTATTTCTCCAAAGAAGACGTCCTAATGGCCAAAGAGCCCACGGAAAGGCGTTCTGCATCATTTGCCAGTAGGGAAATGCAATCAAAACCAAAGTGTGGTACAATTCAAGCCCCCGGGATGGCCAGAGGTAAGAGGACACAGTTCCAGAGCTTGATGAAGATGCAGAGAAACTGGACTCACACGCTGCTGGGGAAGGGAGAATCGGCTGGCGGGTCCTCAACAGGTTGAACACAGAGTCACCAAATGCCCCAGTGATTCCACTCTGAGCTGCACATCCAAGAGAAATGAAAACACATCCAGGCAAAAGCCTGTGTGAGAATGCTCACAGCAACGTCACTTATAGTCACCAAAAACTGGAGACAACCTGAATGCTGACCAACAGACGAATGGACAAACGCAAGGGCCTGCACCCGCACGATGGGAAATTTTTTCAGGAATTAAAACCAGTTAAGTCCAGAAACGTGCTGCACCATGGAAGGGCCTTCAAAACCTTACACCATGGGGGAAGAAGGCAGTCACAAAGGACCAGCAATGTACGATTTCATTCGAATGAGGTGTCCAGAACAGGCAGATCTCAAAACAGAAAATAGACTGTTGATTGCCAGCGTCAGGGTGGGCAAGAGGGTGGCTGATAAGGCACAGGATTGCTTTCTGCGTTGGTGAAGATATTTTAAAATGATCAGAGTGATGGTTGCACATACCTATAAATTTACTGAATGCCACCAAAATGTATATCCTAAAGGGTGACTTGCATGGTGTGTGACTTATATCCCCATAAAACTCGAATAAAGTAAATGCATGCATGTGCATGTATAAAGAAGACACACAGAAACTCAAAATCAAGTAAGTATACACTTCACTTAAAATTCTTCTTCATTTGCTTTAGAGCTCAGTAAAAGATCTGTTTAATAAAATTTAAGAAAGCAATTATACTCATTTTTTTGCTTCTAAATCTCCTCTTCTCCACAGAACAGAGAATGTGGCTGAAGTTGCTTTCTGTGTTGCTCTGATCACCATATGGCTCAGAGAAACATCTGAGGCTCTTGAATTAATAGTCGAAGGGCCTGTGAGCGTCACATGTGTCCTTTTCCTTTGCCCTTCATTCTCACTTACAGTTTCTTGACCCTGATTGTGGATTCAATGGACACGCCCTCATTCCGTTTTACATGTTTCCGTCACTTGCTTCAGTTCCTCATGAAATTAAGTAAGGTATAAATTAGTAAATCAGTTAACCAACCTGATAATGTGATTCGAGTTATACAGGAATGGCTGATGGCAATTTAGTCCCCTACCCAGATGACTGCTGAGGAAAGCTGAAGGGAAACCCTTGGATCCCGTGTGGGTGAGCTGAGCTGGCAGAGGGTCCGGAACCCAGGGGTGCTGCTGTTTCCGACTCATGGGATCCAGGATTCGGCCCTGGGACAGCTCGCCAAGATCCTGGATTTCCTTATCTGTTTGGGGTTTGCCTTTATTTTCCCATAGTTCAGAGGGCTTTAAACTGAGGCTATTCCTCAGCACCATCCAGGAAGTGCATAAAGGACAAATTTCTGGACATCATCTGAAGCACAGTAAGACCCCACCTCTGGGGTGTAGCTCAGGACCCTGTGATATCAGTAAATATCAGCAGCTACCAGGTCTATGCTCTGCACTGTCTTACATTAATTTCCATATTTGATATTGTGTCTCCCAACTGGCCTCTTTAATCTATGAGTCATGCTCTGTAGTTACTAGAATTTCTTGAACTACCATCAGTGGTCTCAGTGAATGTTTGTTAATGGAATAAATGCATAAAGGAATTAAACTGAAAGAGGAAGTGTGCATTAGGAGCTCCGTGGAAGTAAGAGTTTGGGTGAAGCTCTCCTCTAGGGTAGTTGGAAAAGTTTACATCCTCCACAAAATTCCAAGGCTGGAATAATACATGGTTAATATTTCAAGCACTCTGACACTCTTGAGAGGAAGTGCCCTGTGGAAAATCCTGTGCCGGTCACCAAACTGTGGATCCCTGGGCCGAACTCTGTGGAAACAATTCTGCCACTGTGCTCGCAGGCACTTCTTTGTACTTTTTTAATTTAAATGTTTTTGTAAGAAAAATTCTGCTGTTTCTAAAATCTTAGCCCCAAATAGATGAGACCCTCGATGTTTGCGTAGTTTCAAACCACTTTCAAAGTTAGAACTGTATTATCCAGAAATAGTTCCACAGTTGCCGTATTGCATATTTCCAGAAGGTACAGGCAGCCTCTGAGAGGAAGCATGCCAGTTACTGCGCCCCCGCTGGGCTCTGGCTGCAGCGATGCCCCTTCCGTGGTGGATGAGACACCAGCTTGAGTCCAGCTCCCGGCGGCTCCCTGGAGCCGTCTGCAAAGGCAGCAGAGCTGCACGCTGCACCCAACTCTAGCGCCCAGCCTGGGAGGAAGAAGTACGTCACATTATGGTCACTAGGTGGGTGTTTTACATTTTTTTTTCTTATGAGGTCATAGAATTACAGAACTGGAGAGGTTTTAGATAGATCTTCTGTGGTATTAGTTTTAAAAGGGTTTTCCTGCCTGCCTTTCTCTCTCTTCGTTAATGACTCACTACAGCCATTCAAACAAAATTTACAAAGCACCTGCTGCAAACAAGGCCCCGTGGTGGACAGTAAGAGAAACAGCCCCTGCTCCTCAGCCTTCAGTTGGGAGGTAGTACTTGCAATAAACAGATAAAAAGGCGAATGTCAGACAGTGACAAATTCTCTAAAAAGCGCAGGGCAAGGGGCTGATGACCACACGTTTCAGGGCATTACCTGCTGGGACAGGTGTGGCGGGGAAGGCTTGACTGGGGCAGAGACAAGAAGTAAGTAGGATGGATCTCTGAGGGTCCTGGGTAGAGGGTTCTGGGCATGGTGCATCCATGGCTGAGTTGGTGCCTGGGGTAGCACTGCCAGGGAGGGGGACCACAGGGAGAGCAGATGAGAGGAGGCTATGCCTGGGTCCCAGAGGGTGGTGCTGGCAATCACAACTTTGCTGAGCTTCTGAGTCTGGAGGTCACAGGAACAGAGAAGAGAAAGGAAGGCACTGATGCTTGAAGGGGTCCCTCTGGCTACTGAGGATGGGCTGGGAAGACAAGTCCTGCAAGGCGGTGGGCCATGGGTGCTGATGGCGTGGCTGTGTTCTGCCTGGCAGCTCTGAGGCATGTCCACACATCCACACTAAAGGTTTTCTACATCAAGCACAGCTGGACATGCAAAGCGGTGCAATGGGGCAGGTCCCACCATGGGCATCCTCCAAAGAGGAGAAAGTGGCCCCGTTACAGCTCCCAGTGAGGGCGGGCATCCTCTATCGAAAGAGGATAGTGGGGTCTAGAGAGGGGGAAGGTGGTCCCATCACAGCTCCCGGTGAGGGCAGGCATCCTCCATCCAGACAGGGAAGTGGAGTCTGGAGAGGGGGAGGTGGTCCCGTCACAGCTCCCAGTGAGGGCGGGCATCTCTATCCAGACAAGATAGTGGAGTCTGGAGAGAGAGAAGGTGGCCCCATCACAGCTCCCGGTGAGGGCAGGCATGCTCCATCCAAAGAGGATAGTGGCGTCTGGAGAGGGGAAGGTGGCCCTGTTACAGCTCCCAGTGAGGGCGAGGGACCCTGGCATGACTCAGCAGACCCCATCCACTCTGCGTCATGCTTCTGGCTCCATGCGCAAGTTGAATTCTCACTCAGCTGGTGGGGATGGGCTTGTTATTTCCAAGTGCACCGAGATTAGGGCTGTCCATCATAGGAACAGTTGCCAGTGTTTTAATGGTGTGGCTAATTGCGTCATGTGGTAACCTGTTTTACTCTCCAGAGTCCTCGCCCAGATGGACTTGACAACTTGTCTGTGGGTTGAATCTCAATGTGGAAGGCGTCTGGCCAACAGCAGCAATCACTCCCAGAGAATATGTGCAGCCTGAACTTTCTCAGTCTGTTGGTGGACATGCTGTTAGTTATGAAAACAAATGAAAAAAGATGAGTGACAGGCTGGGCGCTGTGGCTCATGTCTGTAATCCCAGCGCTGTGGGAGCCCAAGGTGGGTGGATCATTTGAGGTCGGGAGTTCAAGACCAGCCCTGGCCAACATGGTAGAACCCCATTTCTACTAAAAATACAAAAATTAGCCAGGCGTGGTGGTATGCACCTATAATCCCAGCTACTCAGGAGGCTGAGGCACAAGAATCACTTAAGCCTGGGAGGTGGAAGTTGCAGGGAGTAGAGATTGCTCCACTGCACTCCAGCCTGGGTGACAGCAAGACTTTAACTCCAAAAAAAAAAAAAAAAAAGAAAAGAAAAGAAAGAAAGAAAAAGAAAAGGATGAGTGAGATGAGTGACAGCTGTCATGACATGAGGGGCTGTGCCACAGGCTGGGGATCTGAGGGCACCGTGCTGATGGATTTGCACACAGGTCCACCTGGGCTTGAGGCTCTGTGGAGTTCTGAGTGGCTGTGGCCACACTACTGTGGGGGCTGCACCGGTAAGAGAGGCTGGAATGACAATGGTAAAATCCAATTTCTAGACAAGGGGGTCACGGCATTCTAGATCCCCTCAACAGAAAATGAGCTGTGAGCACAGGAGCCGGGGATGAGGGAGGGAGACAGAGCACATCCCTGTCTGTACTGTACCTGCAGAAAATGCGGGCCTGCACGGAGCAGCTTTCGTCTTTTACAAAACGGTTATCTTATCATGCAGCCTGTGCAGTGAGCCTTAAAGAAATCAGCCAGGGGATCTAAGAGGAATTTAATATGCTTTTCATTTCCTCTCCATTCAATTCTGCTTAGGTGTTCCGGGAATTCTGTGCTTGTGGAGAGAACATGTTTTAAAACATGCGCAGCCTTTTGTGGGGATAATGAAATGTGGGGAATGGAGAGCCTGTAGGTCCAGGGAGTACTGCAGGTGAGAAATAACTTCTGAACTCACTGTAGAGATTTTTGTTAGTTAAGAAGCATATTTGGGCAGATGTAGATAGTGATAAAAAGAAGAGAGAACTGAGAATGAATGAGAGAGAAGGCAGGAAGGAAAAGGCAGAAAAGTGGGGGAGGACCGAGGCCACGGTGCATGGGACAGAAGAGCACCGGAGGCCCTGACAGCATTAGCTGCCTCGAGCCCTGCAGATGCCCCAGGCCGGCTTCTTATCCTCAACTGCAGGCACTCTGCAGGACGCTACAGCTGCCCTCACCACGGACAGCAGCGCTCTGCTCCCTCACCACTGTCTTCCTCTGATTCACCTCCTTACTTATGGCCACTCCATCCATCTTTAAGACCCATCGTGAGAGCTTTCTTCTCCTATGAGCCTCTACCTAAACTCTCCCACCTAAATTTAGTCTCTCCTTTCTCCAAACATTAGAATTTTACCTGGACTTTTCTTAAGACATTTACTCCATCCATCCATCCACTTATCCTTCCTTCCCTCCCTCCCTGCTTTCCTTCCTTCCTTCCTTCCTTCCATCTCTCCTTTTTCTATCCTTCCACCCTTGCATCCACGAAGTCACAGGCATCATGAGTGCCAGGTTCCACAGCAGATATTGGGGATAGAGAGATGAGCAGGAAAGTCCCTGCCCTAAAAAAGCAAGGTCTGGTGTTCAAAGTCCAGTAGGAGAAATGCGTGAGTAAGGCAATCATTGCAATAGCGTGTTTCCTGCAGACAAAGAGAGGTGCATGGGGTACAGGTGAGAGTGGGGCAGGCTAGCGGGGGCAGGCATGGGAGAATCAGGGAACGCTTTGGCAGACATCCTTTGGACCTCAAGGATAGGCAATTATTTTAATGACATAAAAAATGTCATGGCCTTCCTCTTTTCCTGCCTTGTTCGCTTCCACCCCAATGCACACTCACACACACATATGTACACACAACTATGTGCACATGTGTAACCACACATGCATGATTATGCAGACCCACACCCAAACACACAAGCAGATACACATGGTTTTGTACACAGATATGCATGCACGCACACCATTAGGTTGTAAGTTCCAGGAGAACCCAGAGGCTGGACAGCCAGACCGCGGAGGTACAGCAGCCCACAACACACCAGCAGTGCCACCATGGGAGACTTCCTGACTCCTCCTTCCAGGTGTGAAGGGCCAGTAACCACTGTCCCTGCCATGGAGGGTCGTGGAGAGCATTAAATGAGTCAATACAGGTAAACATTCTAGACCATGCCAGGCCTGCAGTCAGCAGGTCATGTTAGCCACTGTTAGTATTGACTGCGTCCATGTCTCCTCCTGAGCCTGGCCGGTGCCTCCTACAGGAAGAAATTAGTTCAATGGTGTCAAACTGAAATATATGAATGGAAATAAAAATAAAGAGGTGGGAAAACTTGGGAGAGAAGTGGCAGAAAAGGAATGGGATGTTTTGGGCAAAAGGGAGAGAAAATGTGTGTTGATTCAGACTGCTGACTGCATCTAAGGATATGGCTGCTCTTCACATCTTTCTCTAGAGTCCTCAGGGACGGCCAGGAAGCAGGGCTGGCCCCGTGGGAATTTACGCCACACTTCAGCAGAAGCTCGAAGTCCATTATGCCAGGCTCAAAATGCTTCCAGATCAAAGCGATGCTCCCGTTTACAGAACGGAAAAGGAAGATCCCTCAATTCACTTGAAAATTCAGAATTTTAATGGATCTGCCTCTGTGTGGTTAATCTGACTTGACAGATGTTAGATAATCTCTTTTGAGAAATGAGTAAGATGTTGGTTCCAAGTTATGAAATGAGAGGCAGTTTTCATGGTCGTGGCTTGGTGCTGATTTCATCTGATTCTATAACAATCCCAGGAAGTGATCAGTTACTACCCACAACTGTCAGATGGCAACATTCTGCTCCAAGAAGGTGACTTTCCCAAGTTCAAATGGCTTGTAGGTGCCCAAGCTTCAGCCAGAACTATGGTGCCCTGGCTTCTGTCTATTCCTCTCCATGAACCAACAGTTCTCTTGAATACTCAGGGTGCCCCCACCTGCCCAGGTGCGGAGGTCCCCAGGCACTTGTCCTGCTACACTGAGTTGACTCTCACAAAAGGTTTAATTCCTTTAAAGGAGAAACTGGGGCTAACGCACCCATGTGTCCTGTCCATTCTAGCAGACACAACAGACTCTCAGGCTGAGTCTCGGAGAGGATGGCAACGTGTCCGCCACACAAGGGATGTAAGAGCAGCACTCATGCTTACTGACCACCAGCGCTGCCCGCCCACAGCGCCGTCCCTCTACAGTGCTGCCTGTCCACAGCGCTGTCCCTCCACAGCACCGCCCGTTCATGGCACTGCCCATGCCCCAGTCATCCAGGCTTGGCCCTGACAGCCGGCCCGGGGGCAGCCCAGTGTCTGTCACCAGCGTCCTGCAAGCCTCTGGCACACACCGATGCTCAACAGTGTGTCCTGAGCAGAGACTCGTGAGAATTCTGCTCAGACTCACCACATCCTGCAACACCATGGCCATCATGCCAAGGTGGACCAAAACAACGCTGCCTGAGAAAACCACATGAAGTATGCCTTAAAAATAACTCCACATTTGCCATTTTGGGGAAAACCAAATCCATCACATATCTTACCAACAATGCAAGAGTTCACAACAATGTTTGTGCCAGGCACGCCCATCCAACCACGTGAATGACACGTGTGCACCAGGCACGCCCATCCAACCACGTGAATGACACGTGTGCACCAGGCACACCCATCCAACCACGTGAATGACACGTGTGCACCAGGCACGCCCATCCAACCACGTGAATGACACGTGTGCACCAGGCACGCCCATCCAACCACGTGAACGACACGTGCGAGCCAGGCATGCCCATCCGACCGCAGGAACGGCACGTGCGTGCCAGGCACACCCATCTGACTGTGTAAACGACACATGTATGCCAGGCACACCCATCTGACCGCATGGTAAATGTGTGTGCCAGTTATGCCCACCTGCCTGAGTGTACAGTAACATGTTTGCCAGGCATGCCCATCCGACCGCATGGTGAACACATGTTGCCACACTCAGCCCCGTAAGTAACATCCTGCCCTTCTGGCCATCATTCCTGACCCTTCGTGTTTGTGGGTGATTGAAAGGATAAATCATACCTTTCTCAAGGAGTTTGAAATCCAGACACTCAGGGCAAGAGTTTGTCAGTGGGGTGACAGTGACATGGAGAACAATTCAGCTGCTGGGCTCAGTTCAGCTGTCCAGGGCTGAGGCCAGTGCTGCAGCCCAGTCCTTTGCCTGAGTGTCCTCACGGAGGCGGGCACTACCCTGGGAGGACTTCTGGGCATCTGTCAGGGAGCAGCCAGCACTAGCTGAGACAGAGCCTGCCTCCCTGGATTCCTCCTGTGGCTCCACAGGACCTTGCCCTACAGAAGGGGGCTCCGGGTTCCTGTCCTTTGCAATCAGAAAGAGCATAATCAAACACACACTTGGGACACAAAAACTGCACTCTGGCAAATGGAATCAAAAGGCCTCCTTGGAAATGGAGTTGACCAAGAAGATTTCATCTGTTCAACCCAATCTCAGCTAATCTTCAGGATTTCATTAGCTCTCCTAGTGTGTCCCATAGTGGATCATACAAAATCTGATTTCACACACACACACACACACACACACACACACACACACTCAGACACACACACACCCTTGTGATTCATCTCTGACCAGCAGGTTCTTGGACCAGCAGGTTCAACGGCGAGATGGATCATGTGTAAAACATATTAGTAGCTTTAAATCCTCACTGATTCCATGTATATCAATGTTCTAATTTAAAAGAAAAACTGCTCATAGATGTCTTTTGATTGGTACAAGGTGAACATGAGGCGTTTTGTGATTCTAAACTCAGGTGTCCAACTCTTCAACTCTTTTGCAGAATTTCATTACATTTTCAATTAAGCATAATGGTGAGCACATTTGCAAATTAATTGCACTTAATTACCAAATGACAGTCACATCTTATTTATAGGCTAAATAAGTGGCTTTTAAACAGATCTTTATTGTAACATTTGAAAACAACGACTTCCAAAGCACAAAAGAAAACTGCTATCAGTTGTAAACCTAATCTCATTATTCTTGAAGCCAAAAGGTCATACCTTACTTTCTGAGTTAGAAAATTTGCTCTGTGAAATACACTTTTCACTTCACAAAAGTAATTATAATTCTTTCCAAAATATATTTCTCCCTGAGTTTCATCTGAAACAAAATCCAGGGCTCCTTAATTTACAGCAACCAATCAATCTTTCTCTTTTACCTTTTACATGGTTTTGGGTGATTATATTTTTGCTTTGACAAAAATTTATAACCTGCTAACAATTTCCAAATGTATATACCAGAATACAGCAAAAGAAGAATGCTTGTTTTAAAACATTTGACTTCTAAGAATTATTTTGTAAGCAAATGTAATTTTAAAATATGTATTCCTAGTTTTTTTCAGATAGGGTCTTGCTCTGCTGCCCAGTCTGGAGTGCAGTGGTGTGATCATAGCTCACTGGAGCCTCAAACTGCTGCTCAAGCAGTCCTCCTACCTCAGCCTCCTGTGTAGCTGCGAGGACAGGCTCATGCTGCTGTGCCAGGCTATTTTCTAATTTTTTGTAGAAATGGTCTCTCATCGTTGCCTAGGTTGATTCACAGTATTTTTAAGGTACTGTTGATGCCTCAGTTTATCAACTTGAAGTTTTATGAACATCAAATTAATTTTAAGATGACAGAAACTCATAATCCTTCGTATAAACATTGCAATTTAAAATCCATGCTGTCCCCTGAAAGTGATCAGACAGTATCTGTTTACTGCCATCAGTGAAGAGAACATTTTTAGGAAAAACATATTCTTTTACTAAATCAAACGATAAGTAGGCAACATCAATATGGATTTACGCTTTTCATCTTTTATTTTTTCCCTAGAATCAGTGACTAACAACTGTGAAGTTTTTAACACGACAAATTTCTTTGCAGGAGAATATCTCATTTGGGAATCTGTAGATAAGGCCTACGAATTTGAATGAATCATCTGGAAATGATTTTATATGCAAGAACAGTAGGCAAAAGATACATGACTGCATCTCAGCTTAACAAAGGTGTGATTTCACCACAGGGTGTGTGCGGTGCTGGACAGGTGGACAGGCAGCTGCGCTCACAAGGACTTTAAAAAGTTACGTGCCGTATTTTCAGCGTGGCTTGTATTCCTCTCCTAGGAATGAGCCTTTCTGTGAGTTCAATTCCTTAAAATTGTTTCAAAACATTTGAATGTAACTGAACCTCCTAACTCACGTTAGTAGAAAGCAGAGAAAGGATGTTTTCACGAACCCAATCTTTCCTTTCTACCTATTTAAAAAATAACTCTATTGTACATTAAAGTAAAAATGTCTTAGCACATTTCTTTGAATCAAACAGATACATTAAAAATTAAAATGTACTGTTATGATTAGGACGCAGTAAAGCAAGAATCGATTATCCGAGGGTATTTATCAGTGTGACCTTCTGAGAAATAAGGTGAGCCAAATCTCAAGAGCCACAAAAATGTACTGACCCTTTGGCTAGGTTTCTATAGTATTCCACATGAAAATACTCTTTTTTATAATTGCATTTTAGGTTTTGGGGTACATGTGAAGAACATGCAAGATTGTTGCATAGGTACACACATGGCAGTGTGACTTGCTGCCTTCCTCCCCATCACCTATATCGGGCATTTCTCCCCATGTTATCCCTTCCCACCTCCCCACCCCCCCACTGTTCCTCCCCTGTTTCCCCTGACAGACCCCAGTGTGTGATGCTCCCCCTCCCCTGTGTCCATGTGTTCTCATTGTTCAACACCCACCTATGAGTGAGAACACGCGGTGTTTGATTTTCTGTTCTTGTGTCAGTTTGCTGAGAATGATGGTTTCCAGGTTCATCCATGTCCTTACAAAGGACACGAACTCATCGTTTTTGATGGCTGGATAATATTCCATGGTGTATATGTGCCACATTTTCCCTGTCCAGTCTATCATCGATGGGCATTTGGGTTGGTTCCAGGTCTTTGCTATTGTAAACAGTGCTGCAATGAACATTCGTGTGCATGTGTCCTTATAGTAGAACGATTTATAATCCTTTGGATATATACCCAGTAATGGGATTGCTGGATCAAATGGAATTTCTATTTCTAGGTCCTTGAGGAATTGCCACACTGTCTTCCACAATGGAAGACAATGTTCAACCACAATGGTTGAACTAATTTACACTCCCACCAACAGTGTAAAAGTGTTCCTATTTCTCCACATCCTCTCCAACATCTGTTGTCTCCAGATTTTTTAATGATCGCCATTCTAACTGGCATGAGATGGTATCTCAATGTAGTTTTGATTTGCATTTCTCTAATAACCAGTGATGATGAGTATTTTTTCATGTTTGTTGGCCTCATGTATGTCTTCGTTTGTAAAGTGTCTGTTCATATCCTTCACCCACTTTTGAATGGGCTTGTTTGTGAACATAGATGCAAAAATCTTCAATAAAATACTGGCAAACCGATTGCAACAGCACATCAAAAAGCTTATCCACCATGATCAAGTAGGCTTCAACCCCGGGGATGCAAGGCTGGTTCAACATACGCAAGTCTATAAACGTAATTCACCACACAAACAGAACGAAAGACAAAAACCACATGATTAACTTAAAAGATGCAGAGAAGGCCTTTGACAAAATTCAACAGCCCTTTATGCTAAAAACTCTCAATAAACTAGGTATTGACAGAACATATCTCGAGATAATAAAAGCTATTTATGACAAACCAACAGCCAATATCATACTGAATGGGCAAAAACTGGAAGCATTCCCTTTGAAATCTGGCACTAGACAAGGATGTCCTCTGTCACCACTCCTGTTCAATATAGTACTGAAAGTTCTAGCCAGAGCAATCAGGCAAGAAAAAGAAATAAAGGGTATTCAATTAGGAAAGGAGGAAGTCAAATTGTCTCTATTTGCAGACGACATGATTGTATATCTAGAAAATACTCTTAAATGAAGGTATTGCCCAGCAGAAGCATGTTTCTGTGGTATTAGAGGGCCAATCTCGTATTGCTTATTTATTTACTCCCTGTCACATTCTAAAAAGGATTTATTTTGATTTCGCAAATACAAAAGCATTTAAATATGAAGCAAGAGAGAGAAGTGTCAGAATGGTAGAGGCACTGGAGGAGGCTTCCACACAGGGTGTGTTCCAGGACCTCTGGCATATTATGTGAAAGGAAATCCTGGGGCCCCAGAATCACTGAGCTTAAGGGAAAAGTCAAGCTGGGAACTGCTCAGGGAAAACCTGCCTCCCTTTCTATTCCAAGTCATCCCTCTGCTCACTGAGATAGATGCATGTTCTGATTGCCTCATTTAGAAAGGCTTATCAGAAACTCAAAAGAATGCGACCTTTTGTCTCTCACCTTCCTGTGACCTGGAAGCCCCCGCTGGATGGAACCAATGTACTTCTTACATATATTGATTAATGTCTCATGTCTTCCTAAAATGTATAAAACCCAGCTGTGCCCCCACCATCTTGGATACATGTTGTCAGGACATCCTGAGGCTGTGTCATGGGCACATGTCCTCCCGCTTGGCGAAATACACTTTCTAAATTAACTAGACCTGTCTCAAATTTTCAGGGTTCACAGTTAGTTATGGGCATGATTTACATGTGGCTGTTTCAGTCAATGCGAGGAGAGAAACAAAATTTAGTCATGTACACACAAAGACCACATGAGTTGGTCAGAAAAATATATTTCAAAATCAAAAGATAATTTTCTTCTTAGAGAAAATTGCAATATAAAAAAGGAAATATACATTCTAAACACTAACATACTTAACTTTTTATTTTTTGAGACTGAGTTCTGTTCTTGTTGCCCAGGCTGGAGTGCAATAACTTACTTAATATTTAAAGAATTCCTGTAATAAAAAAGCTTTTCCTTCAAAAAAATTATCAAGTAGTATAATTTCACAGACACGAAAATACAAATTATTAACAAATAGCTGAAAACAACTGTAAATTCACTAACAGTCAAATCACTGAACTAAGTGAGGAAAATGGCTTTGGAAATACAGGTCCATTTAGCAAGTAATTTCACTTGGAAACTTATTGTAGGAAAACTTAGAGAATACAGAAAGAAGGTTGTCTTTATCTCATTATTATCTTTTGTGAAATTTGTCCCAGGTTAAGAACGTGAACACACACACACTCTCTAATAATCTCTTACTATTTAATAAATACACCATACTTAACCAGTTGTCTGCTTTTTAGGGAGAAGGGAGGACTTAAGTTGCTTCAAAAATAAACTTAAAAAAAACAAAACAAAGTTCCAGCACATTGAAGGGAATGTGGAATAAATTTGGAAACTTCATAGTTTCTCAATATTTATTAAACACAAAACATTGGAATGAACTTTCAAAGTGCTGCATGTCAGAAAACAATTTTGTACCTAACCATTATATTTGGAATCCAAAAATATTCTTTACAGTTGGAATTTCAGCCTACTGAATTCCTGATAGACCAGATCGCACCACTTGCTGATATTCATCCCCAGGAAACGGTCTCTTCCGACCCCAAGTCTTCACCTACTTCTGCTGCAAGCAGGGAAGGTGTGCACGTGGAATTGTTACAGTCATCACAACAATTTCCACACTGGAAAGGCAGTTACTGGAAATGCTGAGTGTCTGTTCAAAGAGCAATTATTTGCCATTTTTTTCACATTGTTCAAGCTTAACTTCTGTAATTTTTTAATGTTCGCCATATCAGCAGTTGTCTGGAATTTTTAGCAACTTGAGTCCCTGCCTTGGGTTTGACAACACTTGGTGTATCACTCTCTTTGGGTAATAAATATCTTTGGATTTAGTGCTTCCTATAAACCTGAATTTTTCTCAGCATTGGATGAATACTTCAACCTCTCAGCTCTCCTACTGCTTCTGAAATCTTTGGTCCATCTCGTCAGCCACCACTGAGAGAACCGGTGGTGTGAAAGACATAATGAGAAGGTGACATGGCTAGACTTTGTGTCCCCACCCAAATCTCATCTTGAATTATAGTCCCCGTAATCCCCATGTGTCAAGGGAGAGACCAGGTGGAGATCACGGAATGCTGGAGGCCTTATCTCTCATGCTGTTCTCTTGATAGTGAATTAGTTATCAGAAGATCTGATGGTTTTATAAAGGGCTCCTTCCCTTCTTCCTGCCGACTTGTGAAGAAGGTGCCTTGCTTCCCCTTCACCTTCTGCTATGGTTGTAAGTTTCCTGAGGCCTCCCCAGTCACACTGAATTATGAATCAGTTAAACCTCTTTTCTTTATAAATTATCCAGTCTCAGGCAGTTCTTTATATAAAGCAGTATGAAAATGGACTAATACATTAGGATTTTTAGCCACTATAGTTTTATAAATATCGTAAGGTTAAATATCACATGAACATTTTAGGAAATGCTAAGAATCAATAAGTGAAGAAAGAATAATTTTTTTTTTAAATGTGAAAAGGCTTTTACTGTTTTCTGAGCATCATTATTTTTTGCCTGGAAGTCACCTAGGAAATCAAGCATTCATTTACTTTCTGTAAATGGGGAACTCTGAGCCCTTCCTTAAGATGGCAGGACATTCCTTTCCTGTGTTTTCTGTCCCATTCCTGTCTCCTCCTTGGCTCATTCTCCTGTTTTCAAATAGGAAGGTCAGGCTCTTCACTGCCAGGGCCTCTGTTTCACCTCGGCCATCTGGTCACTCACTCACCTGTCCCTACAGCTGGAATTGCAGAGCTATGCTGACTGAGGACAAAAGGCTCCAGGCTGAAGGAGGTGATAGGAGATAGAGCCAGCACAACATTTGTTCTCAGCATCAGAATCACCTGTGGGGTCACAAGCCAGCCACCTGGGATGGCCCTGAGAATCTACATTTCTGTCAAGTTCCTAGCTGCTGCTGCTCCTGGTGGGGGCACCACTCTTTGGGAAGTTTTAAAGGATGTGAGATCTTCCAGTGCTCTGGGCTTGGGAGTTTATGACATCTTCTGTTCTGCTTTACTTTCTTCCTCTGCCCTAATCCCTGGCATAGGGGTGGGAACAATGCCCTGTTCACTCCAGGCCTGGGCAGTGAGCCAGGAGTGTTCCTGGGCTCCAGGCCTCCTGGGGTACTTGTCCTCCTGTCTGGGGTGGGCTCCTGCTTCGGCCTAGGCCCAGCCAGCAACCTGAGGAAGAAAGCTAGAAAGCCTTGGGGTTGGCGTTCCAGCTGCAGAACCCAGCAACCCAGGAGGAGGTGTTCTTTTCAGTAGGTATTGCAACATCTGGTGGGGTGGAGGCCTGGATCCTACAGCAGTCACTGCTGTGCTGTGGCTGGAAGCCACATTATTGCTGCTCCCTCCAGGAGAGGCAATGCTTTCTGTATTTTAAGGCTCTTTCAGGAAGGACTTTTTTTCTTTTAGCTGAAATGCCATAACTCTACAAAAAATGTCTATGAAAATTGTATGCATGACAAGCAGTTGAAGGAACTTTTTTATTTTTGCAAATACTTAAAAGCATAGTTGAACATAAAGATGAGCTGTGTATTTTTTTTCAAGCAGAAAATACTAAAAATGGTTGGCGTGTCCCTTGGGCTCCAGGTAGCACATGTCCTAGGAGATGCTAAGCACATACACGCGGGCCCCCTTGAGTGGGCAGCAGCTGACAGCAAGGAGGTAACTGCTGCCTGCAATACGCGTGTGCCATGGGAAGAGCTTTTTGAGGAAGTAAATTTGGATTTTGTTGCCAAAGAAGACACACTTATATCATTTAAAATAACACTATTATATCTGCACAAAAATGATAGACATAATTTCCTAAATCTGTTTGAAAGTTTTCCATGTGAAGAGTTCCAGCAAATGAAGAATATCAACATGAAAAACCTACAGATTTGATTTTAAGAACAACCAATGAATATTAGGGAAAAAGGAAATTACGAATCAGATTACAAGAATATCCTTCTGTATAGATTCAAAAAGTATGAATTATGTTTTAGGATTACGCACGCTTGTATTTGAATCACTTAACTGTGTGACACATCTCTTTATGCCACCTATTAAATAAACAATCTAAATAAGCTGAACTTGGAACAAGAGCTTGGACTTGTCATATCATAAAGAGTTAAAGTTGAGATTTTCAAACATAATTAGTGTCTGTAATTCCATGTTCTCAGGTAGTCAGATTTTACAGCAAAAGCAAATATCTTTGTATTATTGACAAATAAAAATTAAAAATTATCATATATTATTCATTCATTTATCTTCAATTCATCTTTTAAAATATTCTATTGGGATGTTTATCATATACGCAGTATCAGTACAGTTGGAGATACATGTGGATTGTAAATGAAACAATCTAAATATCAATGCCGCATGTGCAGACATTTTTCTAGTGAGAAGTGTGAGGGCACAGCAACACAGATGCCCCTGAACCAAGACGGCTGCATGCGTTCTGCCCAGAGTTCACCTGGCTCCTCCCTCATCGTCCTTCTTGGTCTGTGCCCAGGACAGATGGTGGCAGTAGCTCAGTGGGGAGAGCTCTCTGCCTCCTCGCCAGGTGACCGGGGCCTCACCCTCACACTTGTGGCACACCCCTGAGAAACTCTCACGGGCCATCTCCTGCAAGGACTCAGCCGTTGGTGCAGACTCTCAGATTAGTATAAGGAGCTAAAATGTTAAATACAGTGGTTACTTTACCTATGGTTTGAAATGGTAATGCAAGTACCCAGAACGAAATCATAAGCATACAAAATACATACACCCAGTGCTTAAACACATAAATCATATTTGACTGCTGGATTCCAAGCCAGACGCTCGATAGCAGGGGAGAGTCCTGCCTTTCCTTGACCCTTCGTCCCAGCACCACTCACGCCGTGCGTGCTGCAGAGACACAGGCAGGAGTGTTTCACATTCTGAGAATTTCCGTTCCATTCCCACATACATAGGTTATAATAGGAAGCATATTTCAGTTCTCTTCTTAGGAAAAATAGAAACTTTTCTCACTCTCAGAAATGCACTGAAGTTTATCCATTTTACTTCCCTCTCCCTGGCAATGAATCTGTGCTGATCCCAATTAAAGTCTGACAAAGACCAGAGCTGCTGTGAGACACTAATGTCATGTTTGAACTTATTATGGCTTTCCTCTGACATCCTCTTCCTGGCGCCATCTGTCCTGCACGTGAGCTTCGGGGGAGAAGTGGGAGCTTGCCTGTGATGGTGACTTGACTCAGAGGTATACCAGGCGGCCCCATCGGAGCAGAGCGGTGGTGGGGGGGCCCCTCTGGCTGGAGCACGAGTGGATGGAGTGTCACTCAGGCACGGGTAGCAAAGGCTCTGGTGACAAGACTCAGGAAAGCTGGGGTGGGACACGTTGTTTGTGAGAAGCCTGGACAAGAGGACGAGGGGCCTACCACGTCAATCACGGATTTATGAACTCCCAGGGTAGGGCTAGATAGGACCTGTGAATGTGAGTCCAGGGTGTAGACCATGCTGAAGTCCTGGGAACAGGTGGGCTTGTGATGGCACCCAACACTCCCGGCCTAACTCAAGGCCATGCCACTTTTCCCTTCCTCTTGCCATGTTCTCTCCTCTCCAAGGTGGCAAAGCCAGTGCCCTCTTTCCAGGCTCTGCTGCAGGAGGGCAGCCCTGGGAGAACACTGGGCCTGGGAGGTAAATGAAAGTCATGAAGGGAGTCCCTGAAGCTCTGGGTTTCCAATAACAGGCACAGACGTAGCTCACCCTACTGTGGCTCCCTCCTTCCTCTTTTGATGTGGAATTGATGGCTGGATAGCTGGCAACCTCCTTGCAACCAAGAGGATTTAAAGTCAACCCAATAAGGACGGCAGAGTGAAAAGACGAAGAAAGCCTTCACCCTTGGTGGCAGGATTGAGCTGTCAGCCAGGACTCACAGCTGTCCTCCTCCGGAAGCCTTGATATAAGAACAAACCAGCCTTGCTTGTTCAAACGATTGTAATTCAGGTGTTTCATTATCCGCTTCTAAAATAAAGAGGCGGCACTGCCTGTGGTAATGATCCTGGGCTCTGGAGTCCACGATGAACAACTCCACCAGTTACTGCCCTCAGGCCCCACATGCATTCCCACCCTCCGAGCCCCAGATTCCTCCTCCATGAGGTGGGGGAGGCCCTCAGCCCCGCCCAGCAGGCGTGCGGTAAGGGGTAGGAAGGTTAATGCAGGTGAGGCGGCGTGAAGGAGCAGGGCTGTGGACCCGCTAGTGTAAAAATGCAATCACCCCCGCAACGTCCACCTGGGGAGTCCACACAGGAGGCTCCAGCAGAGGAAAGAGCAGCGTTCAGGAACCGCCGCCTGAACACCATGGGAACCGGGAGGCACTCACAGCATCGCCAACACGTCATTACGCCCAGATCTGAAACTTACTGGCTGCCGCGGTGATGCGCAAAGGAAAAGCTCCCGGGAGCGCTTCGGAGTTTAGCTCTTTGGGTTAGGGATGTTCACTTGATAAGTATGTAATGCAGATGTCCTCCATTCCAAAAAATCCCAAATGTGAAACATGTCTCATGCCAAGTATTTCAGAAGAGGGAGACTCAGCCTGCAGCAAAGATCCACTGTACGGACGAAGCCGAGACACAGCGAGCCTCCATCACCGCCAACAACACAGGGCAGACGAGGCCGACACGTGCCAAGGCTCCATCACTGCCCAGTGCCACACGGGTGACTTGGGGCATTTTGCTATGAGGTTGGGAGTCAGGCTACGCTGCATAAGTAGAGGCGACATCAGGAAGAACCTCCCAGCGCTAGCATCTCAAGGTGACTTTTAAAATCTACTGTTCTTTCTGGGATAGGCAGATGGCTGGATCTGGTAATTCACAAAATCTTTAGTAATGTGGTGCGTCCGCTGTGTGAGTGCTGAGTTACTCCATTTTCTGAGGACCACAGCGTTAGGGTCCGTCCACCTCCCCTGTTCTCCCATCTCCAGGACTGAGCACTGGGACTCCTGTGGTCACCATCAAGAACTGTGCAGCTCAGAAAGAATGGATGGAAAATGCTCCTGTAATTCTACCAGTGAATAGCAGTCACTTCCAACCATTCACAAAAATCCAACTAAAATAAAAAGCAATTGACCCAAAACTAAACATTAGACAATACATCGCGGTCATAAATTATCAGAACACTGGTTTGAATTTTGAACTTATGACTTTAAGGTAAGTTCACTCCCCCAGAAGTTTCAAAAACATCATGTATTAATAATGAAAGGAAGACATCTGAGTCCTAGAGACACACAGGTGAACTGCTCTACAGTCATTGCCCCAGGAGGCCTAACAACAGCTGAAAATCCAGAAGCTGTACAAAAAGGACTGAGGAATTTGATCACATTCAATACTTCTGAACAGAAAGAAAATAAGGGAAGAAAAGTATCTTTATAGTAGAACGAGTTATATTTCTTTGGGTATATAACCAATAGTGGGATTGCTGCGTCAAATGGAATTTCTATTTCTAGATCCTTGAGAAATCGCCACACTGTCTTCCACAATGGTTGAACTAATTTAACCTCCCACCAACTGTGTAAGAGTCATGCACACGTATGTTCATTGTAGCCCTGTGTACAATAGCAAAGACCCAGAACCAACCCAAATGCCCATCAATGATAGACTGGACAAAGAAAATGTGGTACATATACACCATGGAATACTACACAACCATGAAAAACAATGAGTTCACGTCCCTTGTAGGGACTTGGATGAATCTGGAAACCATCATTCTCAGCAAACTGACCCAAGAACAGAAAGCCAAGCACCGTATGTTCTCACTCATAGGTGGGTGTTGAACAATGAGAACACGTGGGCTCAGGGGAGAGGAGCATGACACACAGGGCACAGTTTGGGGGGGGTAGGGGAGAGACAACAAGGGGTGGGGAGGGAGGGGAGGGTGGGGAGGGGAGGGGAGGGTGGGGAGGGGATAACATGGGGAGAAATGCCAGATATAATAGTAGGCACCAAAAGCAAAATAAATTAAAAAAAAAAAAGGAAATAAAAAGAAAAGTAAAGGCAAATGAAAGCCAGGGAAAGGATCAGCTTCTCTGCCACAGATAAAATGCCAATCTCCCCCAAAGCCACTGATAAGTCAAAAAGAAAAATACCAACCAATGACCGAGACAAATGACCGGGACAAATGGCAGACGGTGCACAGGAGGACCCACAGGAAACAGTGCTAACATGTCCCAGGAACCCGTGGGAAGATGTGGAACCCCACGGGTGATGTGAGAAACACAGGCGAAAGGGGCTGAGATTTCCACAGAAGCCCCCTTCCTGCCCTTCCTGATGGCAGGAAGACTGTCAGCTGGTCTGAGGACTATGTCCATTTCACCCTGTGACATCACTTGTATACCCTTGGAAAGGCAACGAGACAGTTCTGTATGTGATTATGTGGAAAGAGCTCCAGGAGAAAACCAAGATGAGGACAGAAGAACACACAGAGGGAAGACCCTGAGAGGATATGGGGAGAGGCGCCTCAGCAGGGACCAACCCTGCCCTGCCTTAGTCTTGAACTTCAGGCTGCAGGACACGAGGGGATCAATGTCTGCTGTTTAAGCCGCCCAGTCTGGGCTACTTAGAGCTGCCCAAGCTGACTCTACAGGGAGCATTTCACTTCTGCAAATGATGCTCAATGCGACTCACACGCTTGGAAGTACCTCTGGGGGAGCCCTGCCCTGCAGATCAGATGCCCCCAGACGTGGGGAGCAGCTGTCCTCCAAACAGGACTCAGTTCTCTACCTGGGACCACGCGGTGCCTGCCTGGGGTAGGGAGTCCTTCCTGTCATCTAAGCCACAGCTCCACAGCCCCATCTGGCCCTGAGACCCGGACTGTCTTGGGGTTCCGTGTATCCGTGTGGGGCATGGCTGGGCCTGGTGAGGTCTGCAGTGGCTCGGCTGGCATGGGTCCGCAAAATCCCCCGACTGTGCTGTGAGGCGCGGGATGAGAAGTGGGATCCTGACCCCGCGATGCTGTTCTCTGGCGGGAGCCTTGGTCCTTCCATCCCCACACCACACCCTGCTCTCCCTGGCAGAGGCCAAAGAAGTGAATCAACTTAAACTTGTGTGTGAGGGTGCTTCGTCTTCATGCTGTGGGTCCCTGGCGGGGCCACGGGCCCAGACCACCAGAGGAGGGCCCTTCCCTCACTCCAGCCCCCCAAAACTTACTGTACATGTGGCATGAAAGCTCCCAGGTCTCAGGGGAGGCTGCATGGGCCGTGCCATCTGCAGGTTCCCAGCCTGGCTGGGACCCCAGTGCTGCTGCTTCTGATCAGTGAGCCTCCAGCTCCCAAGGGTACTTAGTTTACATGGCTGTTGTGAAGAGCAAGGGGTAACACATTTAAATTACCTTAAAACATGTCCATCTGTCACCTAGGTAAAAAGCTGCATCCCTTTTAGCATGGAGAGCTACTCCCTAATTTTCATTACAAAATACGTGACAACATATTTTTTCCCATGAGGCTATTAAAGAGAAGAAATGGCTGTTGTTTGCTAATTAACCTGATTGATTTGTTTAGAAACGCTTGGTACCTATAATTCGAAAGTTTACACAGCAGGTCACTGCCGTTTCCTGATCCTGAAAACTCATTCTCCCTCTTTCTGCTGAAATAGAAGCTCCTCTCCTCCACTCTCACGTTCTGCCCGTGACCTTACAGGCGTCCCCTTAAATCCTTGCGATGGCCCACGAGGAGGTCTCTGCATCCTGCTTCACTGATGAGAAGACTGGGTGCAAGGGAGTAAGGGATCCTCTGACAGCCACGAGTCCAGCTTCCCAGACATGGTGTCCTACCCAGCACCTGTGCGAGAGGCTCCAATGGGCTTGGCCCCAGCACGAGCTCTGTAGATGCCATACTCTGAGCAAAGGAAGGTCCCCAGGCCACAGTGGGTGTGACGCACCAGGCCCCACCTGCTCCACGCCTGCCAGCTTCCCCATGCTCTCAGCTGCTGGAGGGAAGATGAGTCCTTCCCCTAGGAGGGCAACCTCCATGTCTGCATCTGTCTCCACGACAGGAAAGGCAGAAGTGCTGCATCGGAGCGCAGCCTGTGGTCCCGGCCGGCCAGGACTCCCGCTCCCTCAAGACGCGCCCTCTGTCTGTGTTTCTGGGGCCACCTGCGCTGTCATCATGGGGCCAAGGCCAGTTAGAGCCAGGTCCTCCCATCTGACCTGCCCCGTTGCTGCTGTATCCAATTCCCACAACCTAGTGGCTTAAAACAACCCGTCAGACCTACAGTTCCTGTGGGACATGTGTGGAGATTGGCAGGCCTCACTCCATCCTGACAGCAAGAAAGACCCCAAGCACACTGAAAATCGATAACTCTTCTTCTTCACTCTTCAGGGAACTGAGTCACTGGGCAACGCACTGCCCCAAAACTGGAGACACAGCCAGTGGGGTTCCAAGAACCTCAGCTCACGAGGGCAGAAGCTCTGCAGGGCCAGCAAGGAGGACCTGAGCTGCCCCTGATGAATTTCTGAATAAGGGAGAGAGAAAAACTCCAGGGGACCCAGTCATGGGGCAGGGCTGAACTTGGTGATTTTTACCTCTGAGAGCTTGACCAGGTTCCCACAGTAAATATTGAGAAAAATTCTCTAGCCAGCAAAGGGGAAGGGAACTATGTTAGAAAACACCAGGGCATTTGGTCTTTCTAAGGAGGTCTGCACTCAGGGGAAACTGGCTAACCAGACCCCACCCTGCTGGGCTTATCAGAGTCTGTCTTCTTGCAGCAGGAAAACACCCCCTCCAGCCCCCCCACAGCTACTGTGTCCCCCTTACGTTGGGGAAAGGGGCACCTGAGGAGCTCTGGGGAAGGCAGGACCTGGGCGCAGGCTCGCTGACAGAGGGGCCTGGTCACTGGACCCTGGAACACCTCCCCACCCCACATCTTGACTCATCAACAGGGCGCCTACATCCCAGGGGAGACAGAGCAAAGGAGGCCAGAGCAGGTGCTGGTCTCACCTACCCACAGGCACAGTGAACACGGGCTAACGCCTGGCAGGTAAGCACAAAACCTCACTCAGAAGGCCCCTCTCCCTCCCTCGGTTCCTTCCACCCAGAGCCAAGTGTTTCAGCTTTCAGCAAAAACACTACAAGGCATATTTCAAGACAGACACACAGGTGGAAGAAACAGAGCAAGCATCAGAACCAGACTTATATGGCGGGATGCTGGAGCATCAAATCCAATTGGGAAAAATGGGCAAAAGGTCTGAGCGGACCTCACCGAAGAAGACACTGAGATGGCAAGTGTACATACCAGAGATGCTCCATGTCCCCTGCCACGCGAGAATTCCAAATTAAAACAGCGACAAGACACCACCACACCCCGTGACAATGGCCAGAATCCAAATCCCAACAGCAACAGGGGCCATGGCCTGCTGAGCACAAAACCCACCGTGACTCCAAGTGCTGGCGAGGATGTGGAGCAACGGGAACTCTCATTTACGGCCCGTGTGAGTGCAAACTGGCGCAGCCACTTTGGGGAGACGGTTTGGCCATTTCTTACAAATCTAAACAAACCCTCTCACCACGCAATCCAGCGAAAGGCTCCTAGGTATTCACCCAGATAAGCTCAAAACTTACATCCACACATAAACCTGCACATAGGTGTTTATAGCAGCCTTATTCATAATTGCCCAGACTTGGAAGATGTCCTTCCGTGGCTGAATAAACTGTGTCACATCAGACGGTGGAATATCATTCAGGGCTAAAATGAAATGAGCTCCCAAGCCATGAGAAAGGCTAGACACTGTGTGAATCCACCTGACGTTCTGGAAAAGCCAGGAGGATAAAGGCAGTGAAAGAGCCAGTGTTTGCCAGGGGTCGGGGGCAGGGAGGGAGGAACGGGGGAGCACGCAGGATTTTCAGGGCAAGGAAGCTGCTCCTTGTGACGTGGCAGTGTCAGGTCCAGACCATTACACACTTGTCCAAACCCATGAACGGATAAGACCAGGTGTGGGCCCTGATGCGAACCACAGACTTTAGTCACTAACCCCGCAATACCAGCTCATCAATCCTAACAGATGCACTGCGCCAGCGCGAGGGGTTAACAGAAGGGGGAAACTGCTCGGGGTGCACTCCCTCCTCCTGTCCCCCAAACACTTCCTGGCTTCGAGGTGCTCCTCTCTGTGTGCCTGGTGTTTCCCATCTTCTTCCCTCTCTAGGCCACAAGCTCCGAGGTTGGGGCCTGCAGCTGTTCTCCTTCTCAGCCATTGTGGACACCCCATCAATAGTTGAT
This sequence comes from Ateles fusciceps, assembly GCA_036589455.1. Classification (NCBI taxonomy): domain Eukaryota; kingdom Metazoa; phylum Chordata; class Mammalia; order Primates; family Atelidae; genus Ateles; species Ateles fusciceps. The sequence continues at coordinate 1,437,502 of JAZHEH010001829.1, forward strand.
GAATCATTGATCTGGTTATATAATCACTAACAAGTTCATCAGGTGTGTGGCCAGGCCCACGGGGTGTCGGGACGGCGAGCCCAGTGCTCCAGGAGCAGAGTGAGCTCTCGGTGGAGAAGCCCCTCCTTCACGTGCAGCCCACAGCGATGGCCGACACCTCCTGCCCCTGGGAGGCAGCTGGGAGCTCCTTCTCTTCCACAGACTGGAAACAGAGGCTACCTGGACAGGTGTGGGAGGATGGACCCAAACCCAGCCATGCCTGTCGGGTTTAAGATCCCACCCTGCCCATGCTCCCCTGCTCTGTGCCCCCAAAGAAAGCTGTGGGCTGCTCTGCCGGGGCCATCACCTGCTGAGCACAAAACCCACTGTGACAGGCAGCTGAGAGCCAGGTCCCCTGGATGCTGGCATCCGAGCTGGGCCGGGCCTGTAGGCTGGCTTCTTGCAGGCAGGCAAGTGCATATGGATCCCCAGGTCCACAATGAATTCTGGACTTTTCTTTTGGGGTCTGGAACACTGAATCTATTTTGGGCAAGAGGTGGAGTCCATGGGGAAGGTGTGTGAGGAGAGCCATGCTCAGGGTCATCGGAACCAGTAAGCAAGGGGGTGAGGGGGTGAGGGTTTTCTCACTTCGACCTCAGAGAATGCAGCTTGTGCCTCTCTAATGAAAGTCTCTTACTGGAGAGGAAATAAAGTATTGAGCTGAAGAGAGAGCTTTATCAATTCCATATTTTATTTTCTGACGGGTCCAACCTTGAATTTCAAAGGCTCTTTCAGCAGCAGGTTAATAAGCTTATCATGCAAAACACCGAATTTCAGGCAGTAAGTCAATCTGGAGCTACTGTTTGGCACACAAAGCATATGTTTAGATTTTTTTTAAAAGAGATTTCCAAGTAGACAGGAGTTCTATGCTTTCTGGTTTTCAGGCGTAGGATGGGACGTGCCGCTGCATAAAGCCGAGCGAACTTTTGTGTTCTTCACTTCCCAGAGTGGTGTTGCTACTTTTCCAGAAGCCCCTTCCTCCCAACCACAGCTGAAATATTCTTCCCTCTGACACCTTAGCATGACAGATGTGAAACCCAAGCCTTCGGGTGGGCCTGGGACTGAAGGAACCCTCTAAGCACAGCTGGTCTTACCTTAGCCATGCAGAGGGAGGAGCAGGGGCAACGGCGTGAGGATGTGTCTCACTAAACATGCGGATGCCTCTCAGTATTCACTGAACGCTCATGTGCACACACATGCCATTGTTTTCCAGTAGCCAAAGATGGTGACTAGAATGCAAATATCCAACATCGGCTTAATATGATTTACAGAATCACCGTACAATTTGTACATTATCGTAATGTCTGGAACCTGAGAAAAACAAGTCCCAAAGACTCCATGATTTACTCAAGAACCACAGTCCACAGCAGGGAGAATCAGATTTATATGACTTGAGCTCAAATCCACGAGGAACATCAGGCTGCTCGGCATCTGGGCCCAAATCACCAGGCAGTCATTTAGGAGCTGATCAAGCCTGGATGAGACTCAATTTCTTTATCTAAAAATAGGGTAATCACCACAACCACGTTCTTGTGAAACTCAAACATTGTATAAGTGTCAGCTTTGTTCTGTGTGCCTTGTAACACACAAGCATCTATGAGGTGACTTGCTTTTTCCCTGCATAATTTGTATTTAAAAGTCCATTTTAAACCTATACTTGGTTTGCCACAGCCACAGAATCAACAGTTTGAAGACAAAAGCAAACAACAGAACCCGTAAGAGCTAATGTGCTGTGTACTGGCAGATGAGGATGAAGCAGACAAATTTCATTAAGGTCTGAATGCAATTTGGGAGCAGTCGCCCCTGCAGTTAGGGCTGGACATTAGCAAACTCGATTTTGTGTCCAGTTGGAAGGCTAAGTGATATGCACAAGTCACATAACACAGGAGCGTAACACTCAATAACCTAGACATGCCCACAGACGGTACCAAATAGGGCTGTCTGAAATGCGCCAGACTCCATTATCTGGTGACGGCCAGCCGTTTTAATCACTTTTAAATTTTTCTACAGATGTCATTTCAACAAAATAGTCCACAAGTGAAATTCAGTTGGTGTGTATTACTGACAATGGGCATTTGCTCCGGAAAGTTCCCAGGTACAAACAACACACCGTGGAATGGTCACTTCATGCAAGGCTCCCCAATCCCTGTCTTATTCCATAACCAGCTCCCCAGAGTCACGCTACCAGGCCAGGGTCTTGTTTTTGCAAAATAAATACATATTTGTGATCCCTCATCCAACAAGCAGCTGGACATGGACTTCTTGCCTATTTCCATGACACCAGAACTCCAAGTATAACCGTGGACGGTCTTGCAAATGCTGCCTCCTGCCACAGGCACGGCTCTCCTACCCAGAAATGGGAGGCCCTTCTGGTACGTGGTGGATTTTAGCAGGTACATGCCTGCATTTGGATGGTGGGGCCCCTTGCTGGTGGATGGGAAGAACACTGACTGAGAGGAGAGCTTCTCAGAAGTTTTCCAAAGAAGAGCGGCCCTTCTACTCTCTCTCCCTGAGAATGCAAAGCTCAGTGGAGGAAGGAAGGCTGGGGTGGGAGCGTCTCGGTGGAGCAGAGGGTGGGGAAATGCCCTGAGACATAAGTTGGTGCAGGACCTAGCACTGGGCACCCAGAGTTGCCACTCGCCACGGCCCCTCCCTCATGGCTTGCATTCTGCTCCTCCCAGGCTCCACACCTGTTCTTCCATCCCGCCTAGGTCTGGTCACTCCAAACCCTTCCTGGTCCTTTTTCCAAGCTCCAGACCCCAGAGATTCTGTGATTTCTCCCTCCCCCATGGCTGCCACAACTCACCTTCTAACATCACCCCTTCCAAAAGACAGAATGAAGCACTACATAGAGGACTCACCCGCTGCCCACAGCCACGTGGTCCCCAGCTCATGTCCTCAACCTGGGGAATGAAGACTGAACCATGAGACTATGGCCTTCAAGATGGGGTGATTCTACTGAACCTCGCTTCCTGGTGACCCCAGTGCTGACAAAGCCTTCCTCACCTCTGCACCCTGGGGCTGGTGGGGACTGGCAGGCCCTCGCTGCCTGAGACAGTGGATGAGGGGCTTCATCTTTTATGTATTTCGTTGTTTCAAGCAAACAAAACAAAACATATCTAGTCCTCTTGATGCTGTAGGGAGTTTCGTTGCTTAAAAAGAATTTTAGCATCAAAAGGCACAAGCCTGATTGTGCCTTTCACTGAGTGATGCACTCACTCATTCATGCATGAGCTCATTCACTCACTCACTCATTCATTCACTCACTCACCCACTCATTCAGTTACTCACCCACATACCCGGTCACTCATTCACTCTCTCACTCACTCACTCATTTATATACTCATTCACTCACTCACCCACTCATTCAGTTACTCATCCACATACCCAGTCACTCATTCACTCACTCACTCATTCGTTCGTGTACTCTCACTCACTCATTTACACACTCATTCAGTCACTCACTCACCCAGTCATTTAGTTACCCACACACCCGGTCACTCATTCACTCACTCACTCACTCATGACCTCACTCACTCACCCACTCACTCACTCACCACTCACACATTGTCACTCACTACTCAGTAACTCACTCTGTAATTCATTTATTCATTCAGTCACTGACTCACTCACTCAGGTACTCTTTTACCCACCCACCCACTTAGTCACTCATTCACTCACTTATTCACTCACTGATTTACTCATTCACTCATTTATTCACTCGCTGAGTTACTCATTCACTCACTCACTACTCACTCACTCATTCGTGTACTCTTTCACTCACCCACCTCATTTATTCACTCACTCATTTACTCAATCACTCATTAATGAACTCACTCACTCACGTACTCTTTCACTCACTCACCCACTCACTCACTCATTCACTCTCCCACTCATTCACTCACCCACTCATTCATTTTCCCACTCATTCACTCTCCCACTCATTCACTCACCCACTCACTCACTCACTCACCCACTCACTCACTCATTCACTCACTCACCCACTCACTCACTCATTCACTCTCCCACTCATTCACTCACTCACTCACTCACTCATGCACTCATTCACTCACTCACTCATGTATTTTCTTTCACTCCCTCACCCACTCACTCACTCACTCACTCATCCATTCAGTGAACTGAACATTTTAATGAGCCAGACTCTCTGTGAGATGTGGAGGACACAGAAAAGGAATTAAAGAGTCCATAGCACAGTACGAAGGGAATGGGAGCAGGGAACAGACTGGAGGGGCAGACAGGCCAGGCATTTTGTATGTGTCTGCGTGTTTGTGCATTTGTGTGCATGCACGTGTGTGAATGTGCCTTTCTGTATGTGCATGTGTTTCTGTGTATTTGTGCATGCCTGTGTCTGTGTCAGCATGCACTTGTCTGTATTTGTGTTTTCATGTCTGCATGTGTGTGTGCATCTGTATGTATCTGTGTGTGCATGGTGTGTCTGCATATTTGTGCATGTCTGCAGTTGTGTTTTCATGTCTGCACATGTGTATGTGTGCATGTCTGCATGTGCATGCACCTGTATGTGTGTGTGCATGTGTTTGTGTCTGCATATTTTTGCATGTCTGCAATTTTTTCTTGCCTGCATGTGTGTGTGCTTGTGTCTCCATGTGTGTGTGCGTGTGTGCACACCTGTGTGTTTATGCACTTGTACGTGTGTTCACACACGTGCTGACTGCCCTGTCTGTCTTACGGGAAGGGAGAGGACTCCTTTTCTCTGTGCCCCCTCCCCCTCCCAAGATGCCTCCATGGTGGTTTCTCTGGCCCAGGTCCTTTTCCCCCTCAAATGAAAGGAGGACGCCTCAGCTCTGAGACTCCAGTGCAGGGTGGGCGTGCTCATCGGTTGCAAATCAATGAACGCACAACAACTCTCCATCAGTTCCGAGGCTGCCTTCCATGTCTCCTCTGTCCTTGTTTTCTCTTGGTTGGATGCATCCATCACATTCCAGGCCACGCACGTCGGTTTCCCTGCACGCTCCCACCTGCTCGCTGTGCTGTCACAGGGGCTCCTCCCCCTCATGGAACCGGCTTTCATTTTCCCTGGGCCCTGCCACGTGGCTCCCTCAAACTCTGGGTGGCATCATGCTTAGCACACCCTCTGGACTCAGGCCGGCCTCCTTTCCTGTCCTGCTGGGAGCTGTGGCTCTTACTTACCTGACCACACCTGTAGCTCTTACTTAATGCTATTCATATTATTTCCTTTTATATTCTCCAACACAGAGTATTTCTCCCTGTTCCTTGATATAGTCACTGAGTTTTATACAATCTCATCAAGTTTTAAAAATGGAACTTAACACGTGCTCTCGGGTTCTGTGTTATGTGAAATGGAAAGCAGGAACCATGTGTGACGTGTAAAACACCTGGGCTGTTCTGGGTTACCCTTCGCTTTGCAGGATGTGGGATGCCTTCTGGGAATATTGGTATAAGAAAAAATGAGAGTTGCCTTTAAACTCAGACAATGTGAGGACATTTGCACTGGGGAAACATATCTGGCTAATTCTGTGCAGTTCCTCTTTCCCGTCACTGTGAATTCCTCCACGTCTAATTGGGTGCAGGCTTCACCTCACCTGGGCTGTTCACGTGGCAGTGAGACACCATGCAACGCCTGCCTAGATCTTCTCCAGAGTGGAGGGTGCTCAGAACTAAATTAGTTAAAGCAAATCTGTGCCCTACCTCACCTAAGAGACCCCAGGAGCAGGACAGGACGTGTGGGCTACTGGTAACTTTCAGTTCAACATCTTAATTGCGTTGTGTATGTAGCAGGGCTTCAGTAAATGCTCAAATGAATGGATGAAAGAAGGAGGGAACGAATGCTGTTTGGAGGAAGGACGTTTTGTGTTGAACCTTGGAGTATACCAATGTGGCCACGGGTGCAGCCCATGGGTGAAACGGGGGAGAGATGCCCAGGATTTCTTGGTATTATTTTTGCAAGTTCCTACACATCTATAATTGTTTATTAAAAAGTGCTCCTTTTGGTTCGAGGGGGATTGAGTATGATTAGGAAGCTTTTACTGAGAAAAGCTGCAGTTCCCACAGGGCATACATGACCAGGTGGGCTTAGCAAGGTCTCACTTCAACTTTTAGCTTCAGACATTCAATGCTGTGATTTTGCAGGCAGCATTTATCTCCAGTAGCCAGGCAGGTACTGTGCGGCAGGGGCAAACCGCTTGCCAGTGGTGGGGGCGGCGGCCCCTCTGAGCTGGGCTATGCTTGCACCTCTCCCACCAGCTGTCTCCAGTGCACAGGAGAGGCAGATGCTTATCCCACCGAGCCTCCCTGGGGCTGGCCTGTGGCCTCTCCTGTCCTCCTCTGCACTGGGAAAGGCTGGTGCTTATCCCACCGAGCCTCCCTGGGGCTGGCCTGTGGCCTCTCCTGTCCTCCTCTGCACTGGGAAAGGCTGGTGCTTATCCCACCAAGCCTCCTTGGGGCTGGCCTGTGGCCTCCCTGGCCCACTGCACTGGGAAAGGCAGATATACTTCATGTCACAGAGCCTCCCTGGGGCTGGCCTGTGGCCTCTCCCGTCCTCCTCCACTGTGCCCTGGGACACCAACGTGCACACACAGAGGGCACAGGATGGTGGTGTGACCAGGACCCAGGCCCTCACTTTCCAGGATCAGGGTCATTGGGAAGACAAATTAGAAACCTAGAGTGTGACCTTTCGTTAGAAAATGTTGGTAGTAGTCACCCAAGTTTTTCTAATTAATCTTTAGATGGATAAGTGAAAGTTGCGAAGGCTGGGATCTCCGCTCCATGCACACAGCGAGCCAGGATACTCATGCATTTGCCGTCAGCTGGACCTCCTGGAATTCTCAGCAAGAAGCATGCTTGGCTAGAGCAGCTGCCGCGGTGTTTGCTGTTAATGCATAGCCTCAGTGCAGGCGTTTCATGGCCACGTCAGGCCGCTGTGAGGTGTTGGCCTCTCTCGAGGGAGTGCGTGAGTCACACGTGCAACCGGAGGGTCTTGTGGGCTGTGATTTTCCGATGCTGGACTCCAGAGCACTGAGGTCAGGGCGGAGCCGCCACACCCACGGCTGACACCCACGCTGGGCCCCATCCTTATGCTGCTGATGACTTCCACAGTTTGCCTGAACTGTGATAACTAGCTGGTGATTTCTGCTTATGAAATTGTGCAAAATAAACAACTGTGATCATGTTGTCATGGTAAGTATAGTAACATTCACAGGTTATTTTTAAGTTTATGGGACATTTTTTCCTTTGAAATTTATGTGGAGGAGTGCCCATTATTCTCCTAACATGGACGTCTGTTTGCTTCTGTAGCATGAATGCGTCCAACCCAGTGGTTCCCAGCAGTGCTTCTCCCACTTAACTGTGGACCAGACACCTCAGGGAGTCCCTCAGCCCTCAGCCCTCAGCCCTAACTACCTGGGCTGACGCTTCACAGGGCTGAGGAGCACAGTTCTCAGGGAGACTTCTGCAGATGGTTAGCTAACTGTCTAATTAGTGCTAACTGCAGCTAGCGGTGACCCAGTATCAAACCCTCGAGGTGGCAGAAAGTGCACATAAAACACGCATGCTTTTTGTCACACTCTGCTGAGACTTGGAGCCTAATGTTTCTCTTTTCAATTCCTAGACAGGTTTTGGGATTCACCTTTGCTCTTATGACCTGTTGATTGCCCCACACTAGAAAGCCCTTACGTCCACAGAGGATGGCCAGTCACTAGGGAAATTTATTTTCAGCTCCACATTGCAGGGAAAATGAGGATGCTCGTATTATAAGAAAGGTTTTAAGCTGAATTAACGGATGCTCTGGGGAGAACTAATAGTGTTTGAGAAGATGGAACATTCTGACAGATTTACCCGGAGAAGCCTCACTCATCAGCACATGGAGATGTGCCAGACAGATTAAGCAAATGATCTCATGCGTATATGCAAGTTCCTTCTATGTTTACTCCAAACATACTTCCTTATGAATTGTATAACACTCATTTCGATTTCAGGTGTGAAATGCAAGGTTTGCCTTTTCTTTATATAGTGGATATCCTGGGCTTGGATTGATGACATTTCTGTTTCCCTGGGGAAGCAGTGTGGATAGTCAGAACGTCTCACAGGGTTTGGCTTAGTTCAGACCTACAGCAGTCGCTCATTCACTCACGACCTTGGGGAAGTCACTCACTCTGTTTGTGCCTCAATTCCCTCACCTGCAGAATGAGAATGGGAGTCCCGTGTCCTTTGTGTTTGCTGTGGGATTAAGCGTATTGACCCAAGGCATCCAGAATGCAGGGAGCCCACACGGAATGACGGTGGGAGGCGGCTCCTTTCCTTACTCTTCCTTCATCGTGTTTGGCCCTTGGACCTGCCAAGCAAGTGGACCTTCTCATCCCTGACACCACTTTCATGGAGTGGCACAGGCATCACACATTGGGGAAGTTTCTCAGATCTTCAGCGGATGCAGCAATACATTTCTTGCCCACTGCAGAGTTCCTCTGGAAGCTTGACATCTGCAGTGATGATGCTGGCATAGTGTCCTGACAGCCGACCTTCACTTCCGATGAGCCTGGAAGTCACACCTCACAGCCACAGGCTCATATCCAAACATATCAGCAAATTCTGTCGTGGTCCAGGGAAAGTCAGCCTGTTTCTACTTAATCCTCCATCCAAATCACAAATACTTCCCAGAAACAAACTCCGATTCCTTTTTGAATGCTGTCCATTTGCATGGGAGTGTGCTTGTGATTTACATGCAGTTAAAGAGGCAAACCCTTACAAAAATCTTCGGAATCTAAAATTAATCTCAGAAGTCTATGTTTTCAGCTACTACCGTCTGCAAATGAATTAGAGTCATGGAAATCACGTGTGGGAGACATGTGACGTTAAGGTGGACTCTGTTGGGATGTTACACTGTCCCCTCTCCATGACTGCATTCTCTACAGCTGCACCCGGAAGCCTCCTAGATGCCCCTTTACACCTGGACAGGAGATGCTGGGTTACCCGGTCACAGCGTAAGAGTTGCGATGACGAGGATACTAATGATGGTAAAAACTAGCATTTACTGAAGACCTATTGTGAGCCACACCTTGTTCCGATGTCTTATGTTACTGTATTTAATTATCTTAAAAATCCAACAAGGTAGGAAGGTTATGATCCCTTCCCCTTTTGTTAACAAAGAACGACAAGCACAGAGGAGGTGTGTGGATTGCTCAAGTTCCCACAGAGGCTCGGGAGGCTTTGCCTGCAGAACCCGCCCCTGAGAACCCGAGACACGCACCACTTCCTCCTCCCAAACACCCAGACAGCACAAAAGCGATTTCCTTCCCCCTCCACCACCCTGACTCCTGCAAAGCATGGCTCCTGCCAATGGCTTTCAGACTTTTTGGACTATATTCACAGTAAGACATACATCTTACATCAGAACCTAACACACACACATACACACATAACAAAAAATGTTTCATTAAACAGGCGCCCTTATTATCCGGAATGTACTTTGGTATTTTCTATTCTATACTTTTCTGTTCTATTTTTGTTTCTATTTTAAAATTTGCTGGTAGTGACCAGTAACTTGAATTCATGGCCCATTAATGAGTTGCAGCCCATGGTTTAAAAATGACGGTACTAAAAGAACTGCAAAACAGACACCCATTGACAACGTGGTGACAGTAAGTCCTTTACTACAAATAATCACCTTGGAGACCATGGAGATCCTATGAGTCCTCAGAGTCCGAGCCAGTGCCCATCTTCCCTGGCTGTGTGTTTCAGAAACACCGTCAGCGCCTCTCTGCAGGCCCTGAGTTCATTTCCCTCCTGTGCACAGCAGTTGTGGATTCTTTTTTAATTTCTAACTCCTCCACCACGTGGAGTCTGCTACGTCTAGGAGCTTCCAGGTCATTCTTTATTTTTTGATTTTTTTACTTTTTGAGATAGAGTCTCGCTCTGTTGCCCAGGCTGGAGTGCAGTGGAGTGATCTTGGCTCATTGAAACCTCCGCCTCCTGGGTTCGAGCAATTCTCTTGCCTCAGCCTCCCGAGTAGCTGGGATTACAGGCATGAGCCACCATGCCCAGCTAATTTTTTGTATTTTAGTAGAGACAGGGTTTCACTATTTTGGCCAGGATGGTTTCGATCTCTTGACCTTGTAATCTACCTGCCTCAGCCTCCCAAAGTGCTGGGATTTCAGGCATGAGCCATCGCTCTGGCCGCTTCCAGGTCACTGGTATTGGCACATCCCACAGAGGAGAAAACACCAGCAGTTGCCATCTGAACAGATGCCAGCATGCGTGGAAGCAGGAATGATCAACGGAGAAGTGTGGTGATGCTGGGGGCAGCCTGGGAGCAGGCACCATCATTCGGGAGGCAGGGTCAGGCTGGAACTTGGGATGTTTCAGAGAAAAGCGATAGCATGCACCCCAGAAATTCAGATGGAAAACCCTAGCACCCTAAGTTTCACAAATATGACATGTGCGTAACTTTAAAACTGTTTGATGTGTATGTGTGGAAATAAAATTTAAAAACAGAGTTGTTAAAATGTAGTGCGTACTGGTGAGCCTTCCTGTGATTAACTGACCCTGACCTCCCCTGGTGCAGGTCAGGGCCCCCTTTCCTGTGGCACGGACCAGGCGTGTCACGTGAGCACGTGTTTGATGTCACAGTGGAGAAGAAGCCGTCCCCCACGTGTGGTCGCAGCGTTCCCCCTGGGCTGCAGGAGGACAAGAGAAAGTCCAACCCGCCCAGGAAATGAGGCGGTGGAGGCTACAGGATGCCTGGGAGGGAGGGAGGGTGGTCAGCGGAGGAGAAGGACTTGCTGGCTGAGGAGCTGGCTGAATGATGCCTGGGAGACAGGAGGGTGGATAGCTACCTTCTTCCTAGACAGAAGTTGAGCACATCACTGCTTCCGCTATTTCTAGAAATTTCCCTCAAGGAAATAAGTATGGATGGCTATAAAGTTACAAAGTGACAAGTATAGGTAGAGCCAGGTTTTTTGTTTTTTGTTTTATAAAAGAACATACAAAAATGAACAAATGTCCCAAGGGGAGTTCCCGTGAGACAAGACAGGCATCATCATTACAGTGAGACATGAGCGCATGTAAATGCCATGTAGGTGACGGAAGCTATGCCAGCTGACATCCTGTTACATAAAAACATGTTCACAGTCTATGCGCCTGCCCCCTGGAAGGCTCTAAGTATTATTTCAATATCCAGGTATTTCAAAATTACATAGTATGTACATTTTCTCAGTGCTGTGTTGCATATGAAATATGTGCCTAATATTATTTTATGATTTAATCTGCTAATTTTGTTTCGTTTCATTTTGCATTCATTCATCAATGACAAAATTTGGGTCAATATAACAATCTTCACAGATGCTAGTAAATCACAAACTCTTTACAGTTGATTTAGATATAACATTTGGGAAAATGAAAACATGCTATTCTTAGAAGTAACATCTATAATGAACCAACGTTACAAAAGTTACTAAGAGAGCAATTTAATTTTAGTGTGTCTCAAGGTCTTCCCTAGAAACATTTCTTCTGGAAAAAGTGTGTTTTTCTCTTTCACTGTACTCATTTTGAATGTGCTACATTAATCTATTTTATCAGTGACTTTGATAGAAAACTTCCTTTTCCTCCTATATTTTGCAGCCATTTTCCCTATTATAAAATCACTTTTCATACATTCCACTCTATGAGCGTCAGAGAACGCACATGCTCTAAGAGGTAGCAGCTAGCTAATAACACAGGTGTGGGCGGCTTCACTAATTCATCTGCCACTAATGATATCTCAGGCTCCTCAGTCAATGCCACTCAAGTTTCCTTGGATCTTTTGATGACTGAGGGCAGTTGGGGAAAAAAAAAAAGATGAATGCTTTGAAATAGGACCAGAGGCAAATGTCACTTCATTGCCTTATGACTTTAACTCATACTGTGCTGTAAAATATCCCACAGCATTTTGGAAATGATAGTTACTCATTCACTCTAATAGCAGTAAGATCATTATGAAGTGTTTTTAATTTTAATTTGACCCAGTGGAATTATAGATCCATAAATTTGTGACTTGGAAGATCCTTCAAAAATCATCATTTAAGTCTCTCAATTTAAAGATGAGGACATTGAAAAACAAATGTCTAAAATGATGCTATTTGCTCCCGTGTTATTATGATAGTGTTAGGTACATGACTCAGATAACCTTCCCTCCCCTCTCTCCCTTCCTCCCTTCCCTCCTTCCCTCCTTCCTCTTTCTCTTCCTCCCTCCCTCCCTTTTTTTTTTGTGTGTGTGTGTGTGTGTGTTTTTTTTTTTTGCTTTTTCTCTTAATTATCCTTTCATGTTTTATATCAGGACTCTCAATCCTAGGGGTACATTGGAATGATAAAGGAATAACCCAGGAATCCCACTTCTGGGTATTTATCTAAGGAAATAAAATCGACGTGAGGAAGGGTATCTGCACTCCTGTGTTTGCTGAGGTGCTGACCCCCATGGCCAACATGCAGAACCAACCTCACGCCCATCAGCAGAGCCCCAGATCAGGAAAATTTGGTCTACATGCAGTGCAATCCCTACTCAGTCTTAAAAAGTGAGAAATCCTGGTACGTGCAATGAGACGGATGAGCCTGGAGGACGTCACGCCGCGGGAATAAGCCGGACAAAGACAGATGCTGCGTGACCTCACTTACACGTGGAAGCTAAAAGCAGAGAACTCACAAGCAGAGGGTAGAATGGTGATCACCAGAGGCAGGGTTAGGGGGCCTGGGAAGTTGGTGGCTGAAGGGTGCAGCATTTCAGCTAGAGAAGAGGAGGAAGTTAGGAGGTCTCACGTTCCACATGGCGGCCACAGTAATGGTTTGTGTACTTGAAAATTGCTAAGCGATGAGATCTTAAAACATCTCACAAGCACAGGAAGATGATAAGGATGGGAGCGGCAGAGGTGTCTATAAGCTTTGTTCACTCATCTTACAACGTACGCCTGTATCAAAACATGTTGCACACCAGAAACATATACAATTTTGATCTCTGAATATAACTTAATAAACCTAGAAAAAACATTTTTAAAGTGAAAAAAGAAGTGTTTCTTCCATTTAAAAAAAGTATCAGGTAGAGAACTTTTAAAGATGACAACAGTCAAGTCAGTCCTCAGACAAACACATCAGATGGGGAGTGGGCATTGGTATTTTTTTTAAACGTTCCCCAGGTGATCTTGATTGACAGAGAACCGGGGTGAGATCTACTATTTCCACGAATGGGCTAACAGGACTCGATGGAACCAGCACGTCCACGTCCCTCACGAGCTGTGCTTCTGCGTGAACCCTGTGGGTCACCCCTGTCTGCACCTGGCTGTTTCATGCTCCTTTGGCTCACTAGACGGCTACAGCGGCTCCTCCCTCTCCTCCTGAGTCCTCCACCCACGCACTGCCCCTCGAGGGGGAAAGCCACGCGTGTGTTGAGCCAGGCAGCCTCTCAGCCAACTGTCAACAAATCCTCTCATTTCCTTCCTTCCAAAGCTTCTAACATCTGACCCTTCTCATTCTTAAACCGCCAACCCCTGCCCCATGGCAAGACTGTCGAGATGGCTCAGGAAGCACCCCCGTCCCTAAGCAGTGTGGAGGCTCCTCATAATGAGGACGCATCGGTTTACCACAGGAGCCACCAATTCCGCCTCTGGACATTTGCCCAAACGAGCCAAAAGCAGCAACGTGGAGAGAGCTGCGTGCCGTGTTCACGGCAGCGCCATTCACCACGGCCCAGGAGAAGCAACCCGGGGGTCCATCCACGGATGCCCGGAAGCCAGTGCAGTCCATCCACACAGTGCAGTGTGACTCAGCCTTCAACAGGAATGGCCATGTGGAAGACATTCTGCCATGTGAGACGAGCCAGCCACACAGGGACAAATCCTGTGTGGTTCCACTGCTGGGAAGTCTCTAGAGGAGTCAGATTCACAGAAGTGGAAGCAGAAGGTGGGTGCCAGGGTCTGGGGAACGGAAGGGGAGTGAGTATTTAATGGGACAGGATTTTACTTGCAGAAGAGGAAAAAGTTCTAGAGACGGAGGTGCTGGCGTCTGTACAGCAACGTGAATGCATTTAATGCTGTCGAACCGTACACTTACAAAGACTAAGCTGACAAAACGCTTTCTGTCCCTACAATCCAGCCTGCGCCAAGCCACCCATGTGACATTCTGCCTCCTCCGCCCCCGGCCTCACCCCATGAAGTTCACTCCGTGTGGCTGAGGAAAACTTGAACTCCCAACCTGGGAGTCCGGGGTCAGAACCCAGGCAAAGCGGCCTCCTCAGAGTGACTCCTGTACTCTCATTTCAGTTCTGTGCCCACTGCTCTGGCCTCCAGGTTCTTCCCACTGTGCCTGTGACCAAGCAGAGCCACCCCAGGAACCTCCCGCTTCCCCAGCGACATCCCCCTGGGCATGGCCACTACCATGGAGAAGAACTGGCACAGGCACAACTGTGACATTGACGTCGTCCAGACACAGGGCAGCATGCGGCCGAGCCACCTCCAAAGCCTCAAGCAAACAGGTGCCACATGAGTCATGTGCATGTGGAGGCCTCCTAGGCAGGCCGAGCGCTGAAGAGTAACCGTGATGGAGAACGGCCAGAGGGAGGTTTAGAAAAACAGATGCACCATTACTCACACCCCATCGCCATTGCTCCTCCCCATAAGTCACAACACTTTCACTCGCCTATTTCCGGGTGAAGAAAGGCTTGTGTAGAACGTCAGTTAGCAATGAATTTAGGCCTCAATCGCAATGCATGGTGCTGTCATCCTTTAGAACTCTACCCATTTTTATAATCTTCAGTTGAAAAGCAAACATTCTGTGGCTGTAGTTTTCTTTAACAGAAATCATAACTTTCTACAGTGAACTCCTTCCATTTTCAATACTATTCTTAGGCCAATCAAACCGGCAACAGATGCATTGGCTAAAACGCTGAAGAATGTTTTTAAAAATGCAAATTTAAATTTAAATTGAACTTATGATCCATGACTCAGCCCTGAGTGCCATCACTGCAGACGCCTTCAGTGGCTTGAAAAGAGGCTGATAATGTTTAAGGTTAGAGAATAACCACAGAGATGAAAGTGTCAGAGCCACTGACGGGACCTCCGCCTTCAGCTGTGGTTTCACGTTGATTCTATTCAACCATTTGATGTTGAATTTATTCAACACTTCATGACTCTAACAGAAGCATTTGGCCTTCTTGCAAGCATAGCTCCAAGTCAAAAGACTGATGGCAAATACGGCACCAGCTTTCCTGTGTCGGTGGCAGCTCAGAAATGAAATTTCCACGTGACTTTAACCAACACTGGGGAAACTACACCCCACCAGCCTGTCCCAGGGCCCTTGGAGGAAGCGCAGCTCATACTCAGCGCCCAGCCCACGGTGTGTGTAGCCTGCTGCTTCCTGCCAAGTAAGGGCTACGTGAGACGCACAGATGCGGGAGCTCCCTGCTTCCTGAGGCTGCTTCGAATACGTAGCCACAGAGGCACAAGGGAAGGAGGGTCCTTCCCTCTGGAGACGTGTATCGATTATGCGAATGGCGGCCTCCGTTCCCGAGGGCCAGGAACAGCCCTTCCTCACCTAGCGCTTCACAGTGTTTAAAAACTATTATTTTTGGAAAAGGTGCCCCATTTTACTTAGTTCTTAGCTCACTTTCTAAAGGCAAACATGCTAACGTGTGATGGTGGGAAGGCCCCATGATGGGAGGTGCCTGGGGTGTGCGGGGTTCTGTCAGTCCCCACAGCAGGGCTGACGCCTGTACTCTACCGAGATCCTCCTCTGCCGGCCCCGGAAAGCTGATGCCAGGCTGGACCAGGTCTCCGCCTTCTTCCTCTGCAAAGACAGAAACAAAGTCACTCATTAATGTGTGTCTGGTGTAGACTGCAGTCACTCCAGCACATCTTCAAAACCTGCCACATTCAACACAGTTCAAACATGACAGACACCTTCATATTTCTTCACATGTCACTGCTCACAGCCTGGCATTTTGTGCCAATAACCTCATGAACCACCATCATTTTCTGTAAAACAGCATTGTGATCACAAATGCACGCATTTCTCCCACAGACACGAACACAGGCAGTGGATCCCAACAATTCTCAGCTTCACCTCTGGCCTAACCTCAAATTTATTAGGCCTTATTTGTATCAGAACAGACTTCAGTAAAATCAGCCCACTCTTATTTTCCCCTGGTTCCTTCCAGCTGGGTGAGTCCCACGAACGCCCTGGTTTGCCCATGATAAAGACTTCCCTACTGTCTAGAAAGCTTTATGCTATTCAAAGCCTCATTTTGCAAAGTTCAAAGCCTGCAGTTATGGTCTTAGTACTTAATATTAGTTCACATTAGGTCCACTTCGACCAGAACACAGATTTCATTTCCCTCTGTTGGGAGATCTTTCAGGTCACTGGCATTGATTTTCCACTGTTCACTCTGTGCTGACACAAAAGCAGACATCACTTTCTTAGAATGACATCACCATGTGGCTGCCAAAGGTCTAGGGGTCATCAAGCTCTGTCCTCCATGTGTGGGGCCACAGGACTGTGGAGACAAACACACTTGTGATTTTATCTAACTGGTTCCTGGGGAGCTGGATGGAGGATCATTCAGTGCCTCTCCTCCTATGGGCTCTGCCCAGGAAACCAGGTGCCAATTCTTCAGGCTGCCTTGCTTTCTACCTGGCTGCAGAGGCAGTGTAGACACAGCACCATCCCAGGGAGGCTCTGCTCACGCCAGCCACAGTGAGAGGCGTGGGAGTGGCCTGAGGAGGGGGGGGGGGGCAGGGAGTGTCAGTTAAGGGAGCATTTGGCACCAGGTTCCACGTCCATGTGAACATGTTATTCATGGGAGATGTATCAGAAGGATGACATATGCATGTACACACATGGGCACACATCTTTGTCACCATTTGGCATATATCCCAAAAATATAATTATATGATTGTATATTCAGACTCCAGGCATATATTTGCACACACATGTGGGTTTCCAATGTTCATGGACAGGCTTTGAGGTGCATCTCACATGTGCCCCCACCCCCTACCCAAGTGTTAGAGGAAGTTAGCCAGGCTGTAGCCTGCAAAAGGGCTGACTCCAGAACATGATGCTGGAGCCACCAACACTGGAATCACCACCTCTGATTCAGCAAATCAGCATCTGCCATTTTCTACACGTTGGTAGGAGGTTGGGAAAGGAAGATGAAGATTTGGCAATGTGAGATGCTGAGGAAGAGAGTATAATGGCCTCTCAGGTAAATGTGAAGTAAGATCAGTAACTGGAGGTAATCTCCCAGTTACTGCTTTTAAAAATATGTATCTGTATGAGAAGTAGCTATCTGAACTAGGTGAAGTATTTTACAAGACAGTTCATTCAAATGATTTAACATAACTCAGCTCCATTTCTTCAAGGCTAACAGCACTTTTTGCATACTTTAACTTGCATTTTCAGCTAATGAGATACATCTGCCAAATGACCACATTATGTATAATATAAAACCAAAGGCTGGAATGGCCTCATTCATGTAGAAAGATGATGGACAGTTCTAATTAAGCACAGTTTCCATGGAGATCATCATCACATGTGTGATTAATGTGAGAACAGAGCAGCCAGCTGGGTGAGAATGGAATTTGGGGATAATGCAAAACAATGAACACGCAACTTCAGCCCTCCTTATGCCGGGGTTTCTGACACACACACACACACACACACACACACACACACACACATACACAGGTAAGGCAGGCGCTCTCACAGGCGGACTGGAAGGATAAGGCAGCATCACACAGTTGCAGTGACAAGTATGAGTGTTCCTCTAACAATGCCAGCAGCAGCAGATGGAGTTTAGCAAAGCCACGTGCTCACGCACAGCACAAGCTTGCTATCGGAAGCCTGCACTTTCCTCAAGGAACACACCTAATAATCTCCAGAACAGCCCTCTAAGGATGAGGAGTGGGGGACGTTTGAAGGTCAGCCTTGAACTTTAGGAGTACAAATGCTTCACTGACTAATCTCCTCCGCTCCTGCTGTTTATCAGCTGAGAGAATGGGAGGTGTGGAAGCCGTGTGGCTCAGGCAACACCGTTCAAAGCTAAAAATCCAGCCTGGGCTGACAGTACACGCACGAAGGTTTCTGAGTGTGGTGTGGCCTTCTAGCTGGAAGAGCTTAATTTAGCATGTGTGTCAGTATAACTGTGGTTCCCATCCTTCCTGATTTCAGATTTTCAGCCTCAATCTTATATGGGACAACACCCCCACATCTCAGGGGTTCCCTTCCTGTGGCTTCAGTCACCTGAGGTGTGGAGTAAGCGATTTTGAGAGAGAAACAGAGGCCACATTCATGTTCCTCCCATTACAGTACATGGTTATAAGTGCCCATTTCATTATAGTTACTCGGGTTACTCTCTGCGCGTAATGTGCAAACTGAGCTTCATCATGGGTGCGTGGACACAGGGAACACTGCACTCGGGCTTTCTTCTTCTCTTGCCCAAATTGCCATCTAACAGTCATGCCCTACAAACTGTGGCATCTCATTAGAGGGGTTTTCTTTGCCCTACAGCACGTGGCTCACTTTCCAAACTGACTCTGGCACCACATCACGTGGCAGATAAAGAAGGAAATCAAAACATTTTAATCCCAAATGTCTGGGTTTTATTTATTTATTTTTTGGCTGTATCTTGAAATAGTTCAGCAAAGCTAACTCTTGCAGGGAACATCTACATTCTGAAGAGAATTCCCTTTCTTCTTCCTTTTCCAGATCCAGGAGAGAATTGACTCTGATAAGAAGCACTTGCCATGCATTCTCTCGCCTGCTGCCTGGAGGCCTCCTCTGCACAGTGGGAACCGGGCCTCCATGACCCGTATCTTCACCCAGACATTGCTGTCTATGGATTCTAGGTCTTTAGAGAATAATTTAACTCTTTCAACCAATGTCCAATAGGAAAATGTCTGACTCCATCCATGACTCCGACGACAATAGGAAAAATCTACATACAAGTGTTGGTTCTGGCTGAGGTTTCAGGCATTGCCGGGGCTCTCAGAACACATTCCCTGTGGACAGAGGAGACTACCATACCTCTGCCACGTTCCTACCCACAGTCTGGTACCCTCACGAGGCAAGCACCCTGTTTGCCTGGACAGGCCGTGGGTAGAGCATGTTCTTGTCTTCCTCACATCTTCAGCATCTGGGGCAGCATGGAAGAAACGTGTAGGAGGAATAAGCCTCTCAAATTAAATGACCATCTCAGTGACCTCAGAAATGCCCTTATCTGTGCTTAAAGAGACACAGCAACACTCATGCTTTCCGTCCATCTCGCTCTCCCAGCTGCCTCGTATGAGGCAGGAGAACCGTTTGCTCTGCCAGCTGTCAGAAGAATGGGCAGCATGGCCTAGGAAGCCAGCTTTGGCTGCGATCATAAAGCTACAGCTCTGTCTGCACCCTGAGATGTTCTGAAATCATGTGACTGTAAGCGTCCTCCATCTAGTATCTTTATTTCCCGTGGTCCAAACTGAATAGCTCCCCCAGGGAGAGGCTGGAGGCCGTCCCATCCCAGGTGTGCAGCTGATAGTGCCCACCTCTGATGTCACGTTCACACTTCCATCGCCAAAACAGAGCCTGACTTTCGACTGAGGAATGCTGGAAATCATCCATTCACACGCGGGAATGCACTTCTGTAGTCTCTGGAGAAACACCGTCTTTAACCAAGGCAACTCAGGGGCTGGGGGGGGGGGGCTTCCACACTTCAGCCTGTCACTTAGGTACCTTCTGGCAGGACGTGCTTTACGAGTCATCTTTTACCTGCTGGAGCTCGATGATGGCAGTGCTCCCTCACCTGTGACCCGGAGGCCCCGTAAACCTTCCTTGGGGAGCTGCAATGAGGTGGTCTTGCGATTCTGTGCCCTGGCACTTCCTCCGAGTCAAATCCAGCTCTCCTCTGGCCGCGCAGACCTCCGGGCACAGCAGTGGGCATGTGGATGGCGCGTGCAGTGCCCTGGGTGCTGCCTGGAGAGCGCAGACTGCCTGACTAAACACCCAACACAGGCGCCCCTTTCTAACGCCTCTGAAATCACCTCAAGCTTCAGAGAAATGGCCACCCTGCTCCTCTGTGGCCCAGAGGGTTCCGGATGGATCTGAGAGGGTCTGTAACAGCCCTCAATAAAACACAGGGCACCGCGATCACCGTGAGGCGTGTGTCACACTTGCCTTCCCTTGCTTAGCGAAGAGTCAATGTCACAAGCTGCTCACGCTTCCTGGAAGGCAGACTCAGGCAACGCACCGTGAGAAAGGAAGGAAGTACAATGCTTCCCAGAACCTGTCCTCAGAGCCCAGCCAAGGTGGCTGCATCATTGACACTTCTCAGTGAGGAAATCAGATCAGAGAGGTGAAGCACATCCTCTGAGGACAGAGGCAGAGACAGAACTGCGGGTTCCGGCCCCCACATGCTCCTGTGTCCCCCACGATCCTCTGAGGTGAGAGGCACAGACAGAACTGCGGGTTCCGGCCCCCACATGCTCCTGTGTCCCCCACGATCCTCTGAGGTGAGAGGCACAGACAGAACTGCGGGTTCCGGCCCCCACATGCTCCTGTGTCCCCACGATCCTCTGAGGTGAGAGGCACAGACAGAACTGCGGGTCCGGCCCCCACATGCTCCTGTGTCCCCCACGATCCTCTGAGGTCAGAAGCACAGATAGAACTGCGGGTTCCGGCCCCCACATGCTCCTGTGTCCCCCACGATCCTCTGAGGTCAGAGGCACAGACAGAACTGCGGGTTCCGGCCCCCCACATGCTCCTGTGTCCCCCACGATCCTCTGAGGTGAGAGGCACAGACAGAACTGCGGGTTCCGGCCCCTACATGCTCCTGTGTCCCCCACAATCCTCTGAGGTCAGACGCACAGGCTGATCTGTGGGTTCCAGCCCTTACGTGCTCCTGTGTCCCCACGATCCTCTGAGGTCAGAGACACAGGCTGATCTGTGGGTTCCGGTCTCCACATTCTCCTCTCAGTGTCCCATGAGGCTCTCTGATGCTTCTACCAACACCACAATGTCTCATGTAGAGATTCCACACTGATCTTCTACATCAGAGTTGTCCTGAGTGATGACGAAGGGGAAGCAGAACATGCCCCCAGATAAAGAGGCAAAAGAGATGAAAGAAAGATTTTGGGCAGGTGAATGACCAATGGGCCATATAGCCCCAGGACAGAATTACTTGCAAGAAGAAACCAGACTTTCAGGGAAGTCAGTGGGCATTTTACATTCTCTATGTATCAGGCGGGCTCATGTTTCTGGTACTTGAAGAAGGACCGTGCTGGGTCCCCAAGTCACTGTCTGTGAATGTTCATGGTCTCGTTTTGTCCATCAGCCACACACGGGCCAATCCTTTGCCATCAGATGCTCTTGGGACAGGCCTGGGTGCCAACACCCAGTGGCCACAAGGACCGTCATGTGCTTTGCAGATGGACATGCTGTATTTAGCATCAGAGACGCACTGAATTCGGGTGAGTAGTGAATCACTCATTCATCTGCAGACACTAGAAACAGACAGCATGCCGGGGAAGGCTGCGGGAACACACCCAGTACTGCCTCCACATAAACTGGAGCTGCCTGCAAGACGACGAGCGTTTGTGAGCCGCTTCCTGAGAGGCAAAGATGCTTGTGTCAGCACAGCCACAGACCAAAGCCAGGGTCCTCCAGGAAGAGGCGTCCCAAAGAGCAGAGCCAAACGTTTCAATCAGCATGGTGACCCGAGCACGCCATGGTCTCAGCATACCCACCTGGCAGGGCCAGCACAGTTCCGGCTCCTGGACCACATTCTGACCCCTCATCATGGCGGCCCCTCAGCAGCACCACCGATGGCCCTGGCTGCCATGGCTGGCTCAGTCCCCGGCTCAGAGCAGCACAGCAGCAGGGGGAAGCGAAGGGGCCCTGAGGCGTGCGGTCAGGTAGCACGGGAGCGTGAACGTCTTCGACTCCTTCTTCTTGTCCTGGAAGTGGAGACAACGCTTTCTCCACAGCTGCTGGGCATCTGACCAGCCCCTGGCATGTGACACTGGCTCTCTAGCATCCTTTCTGCTGCACCAAGAAGGCCATATGCTCAGACCCAGCACGGCCACCATGCGAACAGGCAGCCCACCTGGAAAACAACATGATGGACCCACAGGACTCGACTGACCTGGAAGCTAGGCCCCTGTCTGATCTTGGCAGGTAAGGGTGGGCACCAAGATCACCAGGAGCTCAGCTGCCACCTGCTGTGGTTCCTGGCAATGCCTCACTGTGGAAAATCGATGAAGAAAAATGGCATGTATGATAATTTACATGCACATTTGCAAATATGCGTGCCTCGGGACCTCATTCTATCACCCAACCACTCTGTCATTACGCCAGGAGTGATCATCTCTAGTTCCACGGATGCAGAAATCGAGGCCTGGGGAAGTCATGTGACTTCTCTGCTGCCACAGAAGACTCAGATTTCTGCAAAGCTGAGCCTCAGCCCCATGTCCGGGGCTCCTTGTGCTCTGTTGTGTGGTGGTGTCTGTTTGGAGGAGGCTGTGCTCAGTGGCACCTCACTTCTTTTTATTTTTTTTAAGATGGAGTCTTACTCTGTTGCCCAGGCTGGAGTGCAGTGGCGTGATGTTAGCTCACTGCAACCTGCACCTCACAGGATTAAGCCATTCTCCTGTCTCAGCCTCCCGAGTAGCTGGCATCGCAAGTGCATGCCGCCACAAGAGGCTAATTTTTATATTTTTAGTAGAGACAGGGTTTCATCATGTTACCCAGGATGGTCTCGAACTCCTAACCTCAGGTGATATGCCCGCCTTGGCCTCTCAAAGTGCTGGGATTACAGGTGGGAGCTACTGTGCCCAGGCAAGTGGCCCGTCATTTGTTAAAGAACTGCCCCGTGAACGCCGACTGCCAGGTTTGGGGAGGAAGCGGAGGAAACGGCACACTTTAAATTGACGGGTCTTAAACTCAAAGCACAAACTGCATCTTCTCAGGGGGAAGGTTGTCTCCAAGTCATGCCAACGTGGAAGCAAAAGGAAGCAGTTAAGCCTTCAAAGTATCACAAGGGAAAACCAGGTTCACACACGAAAAGGAAAACGGCTCATAACAAAACACTGGACGTCTTGGTGAAAAAGGAAACAGTATATTATCACCCCATAAACACCGGGAGAAGGAGATGATCCCCTTCGTCCACTGTGCGTGGGCCCTGCAGCCCTTCTGGCCCTGAAGAGTGTTTGTTATGTGTTTATGGGTCCATCCACTGCCCCCCGATGCAGAATGGGAGGGCTGGGCCCTGCGTCCCCCAGCATAGAAGGCCAGCCCCACTCCGGTCAGGAGATTCAACACGTTCCCACCAGTGTCGTGAGTCCATGCAGCACTTCTTATAGTACAGGCCTTCTTTTTTTTAAATGAAATGACACAGAACCCCAAACCATAAAGCAGATGGTGTCAGCACTGCCCTGAAGAACAGGGATAAAAAGCAAGGGAGGGAGGCTGGGTGTGTCCACCTCTGCCACACCCACTGCCCACCCCAGCTTCTCTGCAGGACCCAGCCACTGCCCAGGGACATGGCTGGAGGCAGTGGGCTTGCTTCCCTTCAATTTCTGAAACTCACCTCGTTTCCTTTCATTGCTGGCAGGACACCTTCTGAGCTGATGGATGCCTTTGCTCACAAGAGGATTAGAATATGAACCCTTTACCATTAAACCAGGTTCAGAATCTGGGCAACTTTGCCAGGACCCTCGTGGCTCCCCACACACATTCAGATGTGTCTCTGGGTCTTCCCTGGGGTCCGTCCCTCTAACTGTCCCATTCCATGGCTTCATCCTCATCTAGGGGTGTGCTGGGCTCATCTGAAAGCCGTGGAGATGCAGGCGGCCATCTATGTGCTGAGTCCACAGAGGCACATCTCAAAACCATGGAGATGGAGGCAGCCGGCTGAGCTCCTGGGGCACTGCCTCTTACCCCCAGTTTTTGCTACACAGATCCACCTGGCTCTACCTGCACAGCTCAAGCTCACTCTTGCCTCACGCTCTGCCTCGATCCTCCTGGACTTTCCTTGAGACCAAATCTCCGTCCAGCCTGCCCCTGCGACCCTGGTATTTTCTCTCGCCTGGGTGAGAATTCGTTTTCCATCTTTCCCAAGGAATGCTACCTGTTCCCTATGCGTGGGGTGGGACGGCAGTGGAGGGTGGAGGCCAAGTTGACATTTATCCGTGGAGGTGTCTGGGAAGGTGTGTAATGTGCCCGTCTCTGAGTCTTCCTATTTTACTCTGGCTGAAGGCCCCACAGCTCTCCGTGGTCTCACACAGACCCTCTTCTTATTGGCCTCCCCTGGGTAGCACGCGGGTCTTCACACAGAATTGGCTGTGGAAGACCTATTCGTCATGTGGGTGGGGCTGGGCGAAGGTGCCTGGTTGGAAGTCAGAGAGGTGTGGGGTCCATCCTGGCCCCTCTGCCCCCAGCTGTGAGAAGAAGGTCAGGACACGTGCTCCACGGCACCTCCTCATGGGAGGAAGGGACAGGTGTGGACCTTGGCTTGTGGAGTCACTGCACGGGTGCGGTTGCAGTGGCAACATCTGTGGAGCAAAGTGTGGTCCCCCATTAGGTGTCATCCACAGTAGCTGCTTCTGGGACATGCAGAGGGACCCTCAGCAGAGGCCGTCCTCTGAGAGTCGGCGCAGAGTTCAGCCATCTGAGCTCACCCCATTTCTAGACTCTTCTCACTCTTGAAAAGTTTACTTTTACAGAAAGCTCACTGGAGCCCTTCCCTAATGACAGGATTTGAAGGCTGTTTAAATTGAGGATTCATTTCTGCTCCGTTAGGACAATGACAGTGATTGGTTTTAATGCTGGCTTCCTCCTCCGTTTCACTCGCAGCTGTGCACTCTTCGTGCTCAGCCACTGCCGTAATGATTACTAATGGCTTTTCTTTGAAAACCGTAGAAATGATCATAATTTTACTTTGGACTGATGATCGAGTCTCAACAGAAGCAGCCAGTATAGTCTGCAGAATTTTTACCAGTGGTTAAATGTCACTTAATTCAGGCCAAGAAAGTCTCAAAGTCACTAATGAGGCGACCCCACTCCACCAAGAATGAAAATTAGTCGCTCTGTCGGAACAGACGGCTGTGAAGGCTCACGAGGTGCAGCCCACACTCCAGTCACCACGTGGTGAGTCACTCCCATGCCTGCTGCTCACACGCTCTGCAGGCCTGACCAGCTGAGACACCACCACGCCTTCCGAGAGATCACAACATCATCTCCCGGAGGAACTCAGTTATGGCTAAGGGCAACAGACACTTAATTCTGCATTTTTCCAGACTCAGAAAAAAAAATTAAACAGTGGGTGCTGAAGTAGAAAGGTGCACTCCTTCTTATTTGAATAACTGAAAACTTCAAGATGAAACTGCCTCTGCCTGCGGTTGAACCTGAACATTGTTCCCATGAAAAGTGACATGACTTGTATGCTATATAACCTGTTTCAGATCTAAATTCAAAACGTGGGGCAGCGTGAGGTCCTAGCACTACAACCTCTACTTAATGAAGTTTCATACCAAAGACACCTTAAAGATATGCTCACCATGTATACCCAGAAAACACTACATTAAAGACAGAGTAAAGGGCATTTTACAAATTTAGAAAAATGTGGCCTTCAAAACTCAGGTTATTGCAGCTCATGCCCACTTTCTGAAACAGCTTCTCAGATCAGGGTCTGAGGTGAGGGATGGCACCCTAAGCCTCTAATGTGAGGGGGAGCATCCTAAGCCTCTGAGATGAGGGGGAGCATCCTAAGCCTCTGAGGTGAGGGACGGCATCCTAAGCCTCTAATGTGAGGGGGAGCATCCTAAGCCTCTGAGATGAGGGGGAGCATCCTAAGCCTCTGAGGTGAGGGACGGCATCCTAAGCCTCTAATGTGAGGGGAGCATCCTAAGCCTCTGAGGTGAGGGGGAGCATCCTAAGCCTCTGAGGTGAGGGGGAGCATCCTAATCCTCTGAGGTGAGGGACGGCATCCTAAGCCTCTGAGGTGAGGGGACGGCATCCTAATCCTCTGAGGTGAGGGACGGCATCCTAAGCCTCTGAGGTGAGGGGGAGCATCCTAAGCCTCTGAGGTGAGGGGGGCATCCTAATCCTCTGAGGTGAGGGATGGCATCCTAAGCCTCTGAGGTGAGGGGGAGCATCCTAAGCCTCTGAGGTGAGGGGATGGCATCCTAAGCCTCTGAGATGAGGGGAGCATCCTAAGCCTCTGAGGTGAGGGACGGCATCCTAAGCCTCTGAGGTGAGGGGGAGCATCCTAAGCCTCTGAGGTGAGGGACGGCATCCTAAGCCTCTGAGGTGAGGGGGAGCATCCTAAGCCTCCAAGGTGAGGGACAGCATGCTGAAGTCAGCCTTAGTGTTTCTCGGGTGCACTCATTGGCAGTGTTTTGGCAGGGCTGCCAGGCAACACGGGACGGCAGTTACATCTGAATTCAGCGAAACTGAGCATTTTTGTCATATATTTCATGCAACATCAACTGTTTTCCTGAAATGCAAACCTAACTCGGTGCCCTGTATTTTTATTGGCTAGATGTTTTCTCCCTAACCCTGGGGAGGTTTTAGGAGGACACAGGTTCTCATATCCCAGCTCAGAGATTCTGCTCATTTCTTTTTGCTTGGGGCCTGGGCCAGTTCATTGACAGTGCCACAGGGGGAATCTATCCACAGCTGTGGCCGAGGTCCCCAGTACTGGGGGGATGAACAAAAGGAATCAATCTCCCAGGGGCCCATTTCACCTGTGGAGATGCTGAGGACCGGCCTTCGCAAACATAAAGTGGAGATGAAGCGTGGGCCAGGCCCCAGTGTAACTTGCCTTTCCATGTCTTTTTTTGGATGCTCACCTGCCCCCTTCCCATTTCTCTTTCTCTTTCAGCCACTCCTTTTCTGGCATCAAATTCTGAGCTTGGAAAAGCTCTCCAATACTCAGCGCAGGTGGCTTCCAGTGGCCTCCATGGAATACCAGCCCTGTGGCGTCCTCCTGCCACGGCGAACCCCAACGCAGGCATCTGTGTCCCGGAGATGAGGCCTCTCCGTAAACTGCAGGTGGGAGTTTGCAGGGGTGCGGAGGACCGTGTGGAGGAAGGACTCTCAGCCTCCCTGCTGGCTCCTTAATGGAGGCTCCCTGCCCAGGGCAGGCTTGTCAAGAAATCCTGAAGAAAACACCACAGCTTGAAACTGCCGAGGAACTAAGCACCTCTGCCCTCCTCATGGAAGACTAACGATGATGGAAATTCCTTTCCAAAGTGATCATTTCAACAATGATTTCCACACTTACGATCTCACCTAACGCAGCGTGTCCTGGGAATGAAGCTTAGAGGGATGATCTGAGGACCAAGCGGCAGAGCAGCAACCGTGGTGACCACTGTCCTCCCAGTCACGGGAAAGGGGCCGTCACGCAGCTGCTGGCAGGCAGGACGTGAAGCTCCACCGGCTACTCGTATCCGACCGACCCTTGAGGACGAGAGGACCTGAGAATCGGCGCTGTGTGAGGCACGCTTGGGGCGTAGCAGTGCACAGGCAGGACCCGGCCTGCAGGCTTGCAGCTGGGCAGGAGAATCAAGTGTGAGCAGACGATTCCTACGCCATGAAATCGGTTCAGTCATAACTCGTGTTATCTGGGTTAGACGGACGACCTCACAGGGCAAGCGCTAAAGAGCTTGTCCTTAACCTCAGTCACACTATTTTAAACCTGCATTCAGTCGTACTACAGAATCGAATAAACTCAACCAACTGTAGATAGAATTGTATGTAAATCTACATGCCAGAATATTTCATAGCCAGAATAGTAATTTTATTCTCATTTTCTAAATGAAAGCAACTTCAAAAATTTGACTTGGGTTGGTTGTTTTCTTCCCTGAGTCTCTGTGAACACTACTTAGCCATAAAACTGAATTCTGACCTATATCCCCAGGCCTAGCCATTATTCATTTCTTCCACTTTGGATATTAATAACGCTGAATGGCATCTGTTAAAACATGACAGATGAAAGCGGTTTCCTATTATTTCACAGACCAATCATGCCCAAGGCATCATTCTTTTTTTCAAACACATCAGATGTCAAGTTTACTCACAGAAAATCAAGTAAGTACAAGGTTTTCGTGTGGCAATTTTAGGTTGTAATTCATTTTAAAGCCTTGCTTTCTAGATCGATTGTGCTTTAACAGATTATGGAGCTCCTGACCTCAAACTTAACCAAGAAATGACTGTGCCAAGCTGTGGCAGCTGGGCAGGCCCCAAAATCACTTCAGCCTCCCCCAAAAGGCTGGTCTCCGTGGGTTACCAGCAGTGTCGGGAAGGTGGGGATAAACGTTCCAAGCAGAGGCTGCTCCAGTTTCCCCATCTTTGGCGCTTCTTGAGACGAGCAGCTGCATAAATGCATGCGTTTTACTGCGTGTTTGTGACTCGAATGCATGACTCTCACGTCACCAGCTCCGCTGGCAGTGTATTTGCCTTCAGCAATGTTTTCTGTAATGAAAACCTCTGGCAATTTCATCCCATTTGGCATGAAATGCTCAGATATGATTCAGATTTAAAAAGAGCAGGCAGAGAGAATGGGGTTCTGTTGGTGGCGTTGCTTCTGCCTGGCTCAGGAGCTGCTGCCACGTCTCAGCAGATGCCGAACTGTTCCTAAGGAAAGCAAGTACTCCCCCCATTTCTAGGAATGTGCTGAGCACACAGCCTTCCATGGGGGTCTTCCCCCTCTCCAAAGCAAACCACTTCTGGAGCCTGTGGAACACGACAGGCTTCACACGTGCCACGGCGTGGCAGTCCTTTCTAAACCACACAGATCCAGAGAGGACGCGGCCCTGACAGCCTCCGGGAGCTGGGATTTCACATTCCTCATGAGCAGACTTCCGGCCCCACCTGTCTTAGCTGCCTTTTGCAAATGCTCTTTGAACACACAGACCGCACAGCTCTCCATCTGTCACAATACTCAGGCTTGACTTGCTCAAATCCAGCTCTGGCTCTTACGATTTGGGGGCAAGTAACGTAAGCCTTGGTTTCCTTATCTGCAGGATGGGCATGGTGCATGCATGCCCAGGGTGGTTTTGAAGACAAGGTGAGGAAAACCTCCGTGAAGTGTCTTGCACCTGGCCCCCAGCGCGCACCTGGCGTTGCTGTCCTCCGCTCTCCCCCGCTTCTCCATCCACACTCACGAGGCGCTGTGGCCTTGTCGCCTTCCATCCAGTGCAAAAGCAACGTGAGCGAGGGAGGCCTTGAGCAGAGCACACAGGACAGCCAGCAGGGGATGGCTGCTAGAAGCCCAGGGACGTGGGCAGAGATCTGGAAGGGCACACTGATGACTGATCTTTCTTTTTAAAATTATTATGATTTTTTGAGACCAAGTCTTTCTCTGTCACCCTGGCTGGAGTGCAGTGTGATCTTGGCTCACTGCAGCCTCCGCCTCCTGGGTTCAAGTGATTCTCCTGCCTCAGCCTCCTGAGTAGCTGGGACCACAGGTACCAACCATCACACCCAGCTAATTTCTGTATTTTACTAGAGATGGGGTTTCACCATTTTGTCCAGGCTGGTCTTGAACTCCTGACCTCAAATGATCTACCCGCCTCGGTCTCCCAAAGTGCTGGGACTCCAGGCATGAGCCACTGTGCCTGGCCTGATGACTGACCTTCTATGACCTCCCTGGACCCTTTCAACACTCGCCTCCTCCCCCATGTGTCAAGTTGGTCAGTGCTTCAGACCACACCTGTCTTCCCACAGTGGAACCTTCAGAGAACCAGGAAAGAAGATAAACCAGCGTCGCCATCTTCACATGGACACAACGTAGGACACGTGGCCTCTTCCAATTTCCTTCACTGCGTCTACTATAAAAATATACATCCAGCAAACCCATGACTTAGATATACGCTTTCCCTACTTCCTAAACCTTCATGGCATTTGTGCCTCTAACCAGGTTTTCCTTGAATTCTGAATATGCTTGAATGGTCTTAAAAACATTTTCTGTGTTTGAATAATAGATAAGTCCTGCCTATGCCCTAAGGTGGAAAAATGATATGAAAAAATCTGCAATTCATTATCTGCATTTTATATCATAGAATGGGTCTGGCTAATCAACCTAATCTAAATTATACGAAAAAGCTTATCATAATTATCTGGCAAGATGAGAGGAAAGGAAGATAAAAATAATTTTACAGAAAAATAACAGGGCAGCTGCATTAAAATGGTCCCAATTTCCAAGCTCATTTCTGAAACTTCCTGTCAAGGCCTATTTTCAAGTGCCCACATAACTCTCCACAGCTCTTTAAGAGAGACTGTGGCAATGCCTGATGTTAGTGTATAATTTTCATCCTCAATGCAGTTATTCTTATCAGGATTTAAGATAACCCTTCTTGTTGACACTGCAGCCATGTGGCAAACCAAGGTCCAAGGGGGCAGACGGCAAAGGAGACAGCAGAGCGGGGGAGGGGGAGGAGGTCGAGCCCCCAAGACACCAGGTCTGCTCTCTGCTGCCAGGAAATACTGTGATACAGCCGATGACTGAGAGAGGAAATGAAGCCATCTCAGAAGTCACAGAAGGCTCTGCTGCCACCCTGCCCCTCAAATGT
This sequence comes from Ateles fusciceps, assembly GCA_036589455.1. Taxonomy (NCBI): domain Eukaryota; kingdom Metazoa; phylum Chordata; class Mammalia; order Primates; family Atelidae; genus Ateles; species Ateles fusciceps. The sequence continues at coordinate 1,468,095 of JAZHEH010001829.1, forward strand.
GACAGCTGACGATGGCTGGTTTAATTTTTCACAGATCCCCCATAAGAGTTTACAAACCGACAGCATGAATATCTTTTTATCAAATGCCTCAGCCATTTTCACCAGAAATTCCCATCCAGCTCATAAGTTGGATGTGAATTGGTTTTACCCTGACGATTCTGAATGAGCGTGAACCTCCTTTGAGTTTCTGGATGGCTATTCTGGGCTCTCACCAAAGGCCTTGGCCCTCATTACCAAACATTGGGAAGCCACCGAGGACTCGGGCCAGCGGGCGTCGCTCCAGGGCAGAGCTAACCCGTCGCATGCCTAGGCCAGCAGGTCTCCACTTGCCCTCTTCTTTTGAAGTGTCCCTGGGCAATGAGGATCTAAGGAACTCATGTTTGTGTCTTCAAATAATCACGGATGTTTTCTGTTTTAAATCAGAAATGAATTCTGGAAATCGAGGGCATGGACTCTGCTGGAGCAGGCAGTGATAAGAGCCTGACTGCTGACAACAAGCCCTGCAAAACCTGCAGCCTCGGCTGAGCCAGCTCAATGTTTACTCAGCCGCTTGCGCAGCTCAGAGCCAGGGGGCCGCGGCCTCGGCAGCTGGGGGCCTGTCCGCCTGCTCTCTGCCACCTCACCAGCTCCCCAGCCCGCACTGGCTTCCAGGAAGGAAGCCGGCTTTGTCTTCCTTCCTTCCAGCTGCCTCCACGCACACCGACCGCTGGGGGCCTCTTCCCAGGACAGTGTTTGAAACAGGGCAAAACACCCCAGTTTCCACATCACGCTAAACCCATGGGCGAGAACGCTGAGGCCCACCTTTTTAAAAGGATTTTCTTTCTCATTACTATACAATGTCGCTTTATTTGAAACTAACAAGCTCTAACTGATGAACAATTGTGAGCAAACCACAGCTCCCAGACTCTTACAAAAGCCCGGTGGTCTGTGGCTGTTCCCAGCGGCCCTGCTCACCTTCCCTGTCCCCGTGTCCCATGCCCACCTTCCCCCGCCCCCTGTCCCGTGCCCACCTTCCCCCGTCCCCCGTGTCCCGTGCCTATCTTCCCCCGTCCCCATGTCCCGTGCCCGCCTTCCCCTGTCCCGTGTCCCGTGCCCGCCTTCCCCTGTCCTGTGTCCCGTGCCTGCCTTCCCCCGTCCTCATGTCCCGTGCCAGCCTTCCTCTGTCCCGTGTCCTGTGCCCACCTTCCCCATCTCTACCTCCTGTGCCTGCCCCCCCTGCCCTATGGAGGCGCCCTCAGGTCCTCCTCCCTGAGCCTTTTTCACAGCAGCTCAGCTTCCAGGCCAGTCAAAGTGGACACAGGTGTGCTCATCTCCATGTGGCAACTGGAAACTCTGGACACACAATGGCCTCACGTGCGCCCGGCCGAGTCTCTGCCACTACAGTCATTTCCTCACAGCAGTACAGCAGATTCTAGAGGGACACATTTTAAAGCTTGGGCTGGGTCACTTCCTAATGAAAGCCTTCTGAGATTCCCCACAGAGTACGGACTTCCCGAAACCCTCAGAGCTTCCCATCTACCACATATCACTCCCTGCAAATGCCCAGCAGCAGCTCCAAGCACAGCCGCCCTTCCTGCTGGCACAGATAAGCATGGCTCATCCCCCCCACCGGCGGCATCACGGCTCCCTTCTGGTTCTCTGGCCGCAAGTGCCGGAGGCCCACTCAAGCCCGCTCTGGGGAGGAGTCAGTGTCAGAGGAAAGGACAGGTGCGCCAGGGCCCAAGCATGGGATGTGACGATGGCCCGGCTACGGGAGGGCTGACTGCGCCAAGGCTCTCCACCTCGTCTCCTGGGTCCCTCTCCTCACTCGTGTCTTTGCTTCTTTCTCTCTGTCATATCTTCCTGCGTCTCTCTCCTTCTCTGGTCCAGCCTGATGCCCTGAACAACGGTCCCACGCCCATCACCGCATCCACCCAGGGCCGCCTGCATCTCCTACTTCTGTGTTTGGGGCAGGGAGATGCCCAAGGCTGCCGCTGAGGAAGGGAGGGCTTCCCGGGTCAGGTGAGGGTGGCCGGGGTGGCTGTGGGAACCACCTCGAGGGGGACTCTCAGGAGCGGTGGGGAGCGGGTGGGAGAAGCTGGGCAGAGCAAGCAGCCCACGCTGTGACTGGCCAGAAAGCAAGCCAGGCCGGTGAGCTGGGCTTGTTGAATCCTTTTTGATAACTACAAGATTCAGATTCTCTGCATGACGACTGTGTGAATAATTAAAAATGCATACACATTGCTTAGCAGAGCCATCCCATACATTCTGTCATTATTTTTAATAAATTCTTTAAAAAGAAATGCAATGATTTTCAGCAAATGCTAGGCTATATTTCTAGTATGAAGACACATGAACCAACCACAAAGACAGAGGGTAGAGAATAGAACTCAGCGTCAGGCAGGCCTCGTACAGCGTTCGTCACTGTGCTGTCCGGCCAGCTATCAAGAAGCAGATCAAACGGCTTTCCACGTTTCTTTTTAAAAGGAGAACAACGACTTGAAAAAGCAAGCGTTCTGAATTTCAGACTATCTTTAAAACCCACATGTTCTCAAGCACATACCATTTGATAGAACTGTGACTGCTCTGAGTCTGTCCAGTGAGTGTGACACGGGGTGACCCCACACAGCCACCAATGTTTCCGTTTCTTGTGAGCATGGTGATTTTCCAGCCCTGCCATGAAGACAAGACCAACTTTCACCGGAGGAAGACAGACCTGGTTCCCCAGGAGGGCTGAGGGCAGTCGCTGGGGCCCCTGCCACCTGGCCCTTCTCCTAGGGGTGGTGGGGGGAACCCTGGCATCAGAAGGATCATCGGGGAGGGCTGGAAGCTTAAGCCTGAGGCACAATCAACCCCCCGGGTGCCCTGATGTGAGTTTAGTTTTCTGGGCCAGCCAAGGAGTCAGAGAGTTTTCTATTCTTCTTCTGAGAGTCTCGTGTCTTAGAAAATAAAATCCAATAAAATATTATCTAACTGACCTTTCCTCCTAAGAGTTCTCTGGAAAAGGCTTTGCCATTGGAAAGAAAAGTGTACGTCTTCCTGTCTCCACCTCAAGACTGGTCTCTGAGTGGTTATGCTCATCAGCTATCTCACTTGTTTTGTCTATTTTAACGGCGTGTACACGGATCATATACGAAGAGTGTAAAACTAGGCTCCGGGACGTTTTAACAACGCCTCCTTCAGCTTTCTTTTGTTGTTGCTGTTCTGGTATCTTGTTAACGTGAACTCTCTTTATTTGACAAATCATCACCGAGTGACGCGTGGGCAGGCCAGGCTGAGCGGCCCTGCATCTGCTTCAGTGCTGTCTTTCTGGGTATAAGCAAAATGTGTGTGTGGGAACGCGCCATACCACGGGTGCACAGAGCTTCCGCCAGTAAAACACGACCCTGAGTGTTAGGAAGAAAGATGGGTCTGTGCTGAGATGCCCCCATCACCCATCCTCTTTCTTTTAGAAGAAAATGTGGAGGCAAATCCATTTAAATCATGGGTGGACTCTGAAGAGACATATGAACAAGACCCAACTTTTGGAGACTGAAAACCTGCATCTAGCCCCATGTTTCCTGTGCTCTGAAAAGCTCAGCAGTAGGACCGGGTGTTCGGCACAGTGGTGGTTAAATGCTCCGCGCCTGCAGCCAGACAGCTGGGGTTCGGCTCCACACTGCATGGGGCGTCCCTGGGCCTCGCGGCCTGCCCTTGGCATCCATGCCTCTCTCTGCAAGCGAAACACTAGTTGCACCTGTCTTACAGGAGCTGGTGAGGACTAATCTATGTGAAACATTTAGCACAGGGACTGGAGCTCTTATGAAAAACAAAAGTCATGCCAGCACTACCCAGTTTAGATACGCAGCTGAGATACTTTCACAATAAATCCCACTGGGGTAAATAATCATAGCAGTCACATTTTCTATCCCAGCAAAGTCTTCTGGGCCAAAATTCTGTTCTCTATTCATATTACTTTATCGCAAAGCATAGACACCAAAAATTAACAGCCAGCTTGGACCGCAGGGGGCTTCTGATGAAGCACAAGGAAGAGACTACCTTGAAATCAACTGTTTTCTCCATCTTCGGGTTGGCCAACGCCTTTGCATAACAGGAAGGATAGAGGAGACAGAAATGAATGACTCACCAAAATGAGACAGCAAACCATACTGTTTCCTGCTTTCAAGAATCAATAAGCAGGGGAAATGAAAGGCAGGACCTTCCCCCTTTTCGTATGAATTAGGTCCTCTGTCAAGTAAACACCACTGTTCCTGCCCCCTTTAAGGAAGGATCCAATTTTCAGATGCCCATTTGCAATTAATTAGTAGCTAAACACGCTGCCGTGTTTTTGCACCTTGGCGGTAAATCCTGCCAGCTTCCCAGGAAAATGCTCCCTGTGCAGAAGCAAACAGAGGTCACTTTCATCCCCAGAATGCCCAGGGGATGAGAGCTGGAAAGGTGGCTAATCATCCCTGCACCCAGCCTCTTACTCTGTCCCCCACTGCCCCCAAGCCCCGTCTGACTCGGAGTAAAGGTCAGGAAGTCCCTGCAGGTTTTGACAAGGAGTATCATTTTAAACCTGACTGACTCCAAGACCCACAGCCTCTTTTCCCTTTAAAGGTCACTGGAGAAACACTGGCCTGCTGGCTGCTGTCCTGGGGTGTGCCCAGGCTCTACCTTCAGAGGCCTGTGTGCTCTCAGCTGGTATTACGGGACTGGAAGCAGTTGCTCCTTTTAATGGTTTCAGCATCATTTGAGGAATGTTAATACGTTAACACATTCCCAGAGGTGATTTTCTGTAAGTTGCATGTGGCTAAAGCTGCGGCCTGACCTTCAGTTTCTGAGATTCGATATCCCTGCCTCAACCTCCAGCTTTGTGACTCCTTCCAAGCTACTTTCTTCTTCCTTTGTACCTGGCAAATACTGGTCTTTATGAGGAGTGGGCTGGAATCATGACCCTCCACTCAGAAGGCTTCCTGGATTCCCGAAACACACAGCTGTCATAATGAGGCGCCAGTGGGTGAGCAGGGGTGGCTCCATCCCAAGGTGCGTCCTGGAGCAGGTCTATTCTGTTAGTTTGGCCGTTGTCTAGGCATCTCTGGCGTCGGAGGAGTGAGGAATGGAGATAAGAGGGCCTTGTGGAGCACGAGTGGCCGGAATCACGGACGCTGTGGGCAACCTCAGGAAAGCCAGGACTGAAAGCCATGCTCTTCATACATCGAGGAGCTTCTGAAAATCTCATGGAAACTCTGTGAAAATACGCTATGTCTATATGCACCGCTTCCCCCATGCGCCGAGGGGTTCTCATGTTCCCCTCATGCCTGTATATGTCCCCCCTGGTTCCAAATTCCAGAAAGAAAGGGAAGGAAAGCTGGCCGCACACTCCAGACAGTTCGGAGGAAGCCACCAGCATCCCAGCGTTAAGGAGAAGTAAATGATGACGGCCAAAGTGCTCATGGGCAAGATGAACGCAAGAGAGTGAACAGAGACGGGACTCAAAAACAGAGTTATGGTCCCATGAGCAAGCGCTGAGACTGTTTTCAAAAATTGTTTCTTGAAACGTTTGTGCTGGATCATTCAGGCAGTAACTGTCTGTCTGGTCACATTGAAGAAAAACACAAACAGATTTCAGCTAGAGACTGGATTTGAACTGCCAGCCCAGCCCTACAGGCCTCTCAGCAGCTGCCAGATGGCAACGGTCTTGTTACTATCCAGACGGGCCACATTCAGAAGGCCACTGTGATTTTCACTGACGGGTAAAAGCCTGATGCTTGCAGTAAAAGCCAGCAACTAGGGAAAAGAAACACAGTGACTTCCGAAGGTCGCATTTACCCCTTATGAAGGGAGAATGAAAATAAGTTAAACCCTATGTACAGACGGCAACAGGCATCACCAAACCAGGCAGGTAACCCCCTGCCTCCCACCACTGGAAATGTGGTCTCCACTGGACTGACAGGCACACTGTCTGGGGCAGCACAGCTCAGAGTCACTCTGCCATCCTGACACGAGCATCTGGAATCAGGTCTATTCATTCTGTGGTTGGGACTATCCTTTCATTTGGCATCATTTTTATTTTTCACCTTTCAAATTATTCTGGGCCACATACTCTGATTTCTAGTGCACTCTGAGTCTGTGAACCCATAATAATCCACATGTTTAAACATGAGGAAATAAATGTCAGGGGAGTAAATGAGCGAGCTGCTTTGGATGCACGTTCCTGGTGCAGACAGGCAGAAGGAGGCTGTTGAGCACGGCCACGGACAGGTGAGCTGTGAGGAATTAGAAACCACATCAGACAGGCGCTCTGAAGATGACCGTAAGGCTGGCAGCTCCCAGGCTGTGCCGCTGGGTTTCTGAGCCAGAATTTCAATAGAAGAGCAAGGTTGCTCACTGTGAACACCGAATGCAGAAAGTGAACTTGAATCAGGCCAGCAGGGACAGGCAACACAGAGACTCACAGGGGTTGGGAGAGAGGGTGCTGGAGCGTGGGGGAGACAGCTTGGCCAGATGGGCCTTCCACAGCTCTGCCACCAACATGGCCTGGGGGAGACCCCACAGCATCTGTCCAGTACCTTGTGTTATGGGACACCCCATGGCATCTGTCTGGTACCCTGTATTACAGGACACCCCATGGCATCTGTCCGGTACCCTGCATTACAGGACACCCCACCGCATCTGCCCAGTACCTTGTGTTATGGGACATCCCACGGCATCTGTCTGGTACTCCATATTACAGGACACCCCACGGCATCTATCCAGTACCTTGCATTACAGGACACCCCATGGCATCTGTATGGTACCCCGCATTACAGGACACCCCATGGCATCTGTCCAGTACGCCACATTATAGGACACCCCACGGAATCTGTCTGGTACCCCGCATTACAGGACATCCCATGGCATCTGTCCGATACCCCTGCATTACAGGACACCCCACGGCATCTGTCCGGTACCCTGCATTACAGGACACCCCACGGCATCTGTCCGTTACCCCCGTGTTACAGTTGGTACCTTCCAGCCATCATCTGAGACCTGACCTATGCAAAGAGGGTGGGGTCTCATCCTGGACAGGTACAAGCCCAATCCCGCACCTCCCCACCTCCCACTCCCACCTGACATCCAGCCCCTGACATTCCCAGCAGGGTGGGTTGAACCCTCTTGAGATGAAGGCTATGTGTGCAGTGCCTGTGGCAGTGAAATGATCTATGGTGCCTGCAGTGGAGGCTCTGCTCTGCAGGAATGGCCTAAGAATAAACCTGTCTTTATAGGTGTTTAGATTCCTGGAGGGTCGCATGAAGCCGGCACGTCACAATCCCCCGACTGGCAGAACAGGCTGGTGGGTCAGCTGACAGCGCTTAGCCATCACGGGTGGGTCTGGCTCCAGGAAGCTCACGGAGAGGGGAGAGACTGGCTTCTGAGGAGCGTCACTGGTGGGGACAGCACGAAAATTTGCCCTGGGGGGAACTGTGAGGAGGTGTGTGATGAAAATACCCAAGCTAGTCTCAGCGGAAATTGGCTTGACTCAGCTCAAAATACCCTCGCTGCGCTCAGCTGAACTATAAAAAACGAGAAGGAACAGGTGATGCCCTCGGAGCGTAGAGGAGAGAAAGGAAGCCACGGGTACAATGAGAGTAGACTGACTGCAACGTAGCCGAGAATGTGTTGCAGGAATATTATTAGGATTGTATTGTTTTTCTCACGTAGATGTACATGTAAATAAGACTTCAGAGGAATGAAAAAAAATCATTCAGATGATGCTTCAAAAACGTACAGAAATGGAAGGAAAAGCTAAGAGATGTACCAAGAGGAGCCACGTGTCCATGACAGCACCTCTGCTCATGACGTCGGCGGGAGTTTCACAGAATGAACGGGGTGACTGTCTTGTTCTGCAGACACTGGTTACTGTACCCCTTCAACCCCAACAGAACAGTGACACCCCCCTCTTGAAGGATGCCGTGGGTCCCTCCTATTTCCTTATTCAAAAGGAGTGTTGGCCAGCTCTGTCTCCTGCAGGATTAAATTTGAGAAGAGAAACTACAAAAATGATTTTTCTTTTTAATGAAGAAGACATTTTAATAAAAATCTTAGAAGAGCTACTTCTAAGATTTCCTAGGGGAGACAAAAAACAAGAAATGGGACCTGAAAATTCAACATTCCAATTTGGTTACGGAGAGTAATGATCTCCTACAATTGCACTCTAGAAGCATCATTGAATAGTTGGTGAAAAGCAATTCTTTCTGACAAGCCTTTTCTTGACCTCCCCAAGCTGGCAGGTGCCACTCGTGTTCTGCTGTGAGCCACATGAGGGTTCTGGCTTCCTCTCTGCTGTGGCCTTGTGGTGGGTCCCGGGACGACAAGTGATATTCCTGAATTACAGGATCAGTGACTTTGTAGGGCTGGGGGGTGGTGAGCTGAGCCAGGATGGAAGATGGTTACTCCTAGCCTTTCACGGATCCTCATGAAACACCCAGCAACTATCAGGGGCTCCTCCAAAGCAAAACACTGGGATGAGGTGTGTTCTCATTTTGACGACTGGTCACCATTATGGGGTCTATTTTCCATACCCAGGGAAAACACTTCCGGGGGGGATCAAAAGGTATTAGGCTGCTCTATGATTTCTTAGTAGATGCTGCTAGAATTACAGCTGAAACCTGCTTCCCTTTTTGTTTTTCTTTCTCAAAATTTATTTTAGAATCAGGGGTACACATGCAGGTGAGTTATGTGGGTTTATTGTGTGATGCTGAGGTTTGGGGTGCAATGGATCCCGTCACCCAGGTAGTGAGCACAGTAGTTCCCAGCGTCTTGTTCCCACCTTTGTGTCCACATGTGTCCAACGCTTAGCTTCCACTTGGGAGTGAGAACATGCAGTATTTGGTTCCTGTGTTAATTCACTTGGGATCATGACTCCAGTGACACCTGTGTCTCTGCAGGACATGAGCTCATTCTTTTTTATGGCTGCGTAGTATTCCATGGCGTGTCTGCACTATATGTTCTTTATTCAGTCCACCACTGATGGGCATGTGTGTTGAGTCCACAGCTCTGCTATTGTGAATAGTGCTGTGACGTCTGTATAGGTGCATGTGTCCTCTGGCAGAATGATTTATTTTCCTTTTGCTATATACCTAGTAATGTCATTGTGGGGTCAAATGGTAGTTCAACTCTCAGTTCTTTGAGAACTGCTTTCCAAGGTGGCTGAACCAACTTACATTCCCACTGACAGTGTATAAGCATTCCTTTCCTCCGTAGCCTTGCCAACATCTGTTGTGTTTGGTTTTTTATTTTTTACGAAAAGCCATTTTTGACTGATGTGAGATGGTATCTTATTGTGGTTTTGATTTGCATTTCTGATTTGCATTTCTCTGATGACGACTGATGATGAGCATTTTATCATATTTGTCGGCCTCCTGTATATCTTCCTTCTTTTGAGAAGTGCCTATTCATTGGCCATAATCAAATAATCAAAAAATAATAGATGTCAGTGTGAATGTGGTGAAAGGAAACACTTTTACGCTGTTGGTGGGAAAGTAAATTGGTGCAACCACTATGGAAATCAGTGTGGAGATTCCTTAAAGAACTAAAAGTAGAACTACCATTTGGCCCAGCAATCCCACTCCTGGGTATCCACCCAGAGGAAAAGAAGTCATATGAAAAAGATTCTTGCACATGCATGTTTACAGCAGCACAATTCACAACTGCAAAAATATGGAACCAGTCCAAATGCCCATCAATCAATGACTGGATACACCATGGAATACTAATCAGCCAAAAAAGGAAGAAGATAATGGCATTTGCAGCAACCTGGATGGAGATGGAGACCATTATTCTAAGTGAAGTAACTCAGGAATGGAAAACCAAATACGGAATGTTCTTGCTTATAAGTGGGAGCTGAGCTATGAGGATGCAAAAGCATAAGAATGATATGATGGGCTTTGGAGACTCAGGGGAAGGGGGGTGAAGGATAAAAGACTAAAGTGTACCCTGCTCATGTATGAGTCCCTTTTCATGCTGCTGATTAAGACATATCCGAGACTGGGTAATTTACACAGAAAAAGAGGTTTAGTGCACTCACAGTTCCACATGACTGGGAGGCCTCACGATCATGGTAGAAGGTGAAAGGCACATCTTACATGGTGGCAGACAAGAGAGAATGAGAGCTAAGGAAAAGAGGAAACCCAGTATAAAATTGTTTGATCTCGTGAGATGTGTTTGCCACCATGAGAACAGAATGGGGGAGCCAACCCATGATTCCATTATCTCCCACTGGGTCCCTCCCACAACATGTGGGAATTATGGGAGCTATAATTCACAATGAGATTTGGGTGAAGACACAGCCAAACCATACAGTAACCAACACCCCAAAGCTCCCTTGAGCCCCCCCTGTAGCTAAACTCCTCCCCCAGTCTCCAGCCCCTGGAAACCACAGTGGCTTTCTCCCTTCAGTTCTGCCTGTTTGAGAATGTAATATATGTAGAATCAAACAGTAGCAGCCGTTTTCTGAATTCTTTTACCATGTTGACCACTTGAACACCTTTGCCTCCACCCCTGCAGTGCCTCTGAGGTTCTCCCCCCACTGCAGGCTCAGCCGTCAGTTCCTCTCATCCTGAGCAGGGCTCCGCTGCGGGGGGGAACCTCCTTCTGTTCATCCACTCAGACCCTGAAGGGCACTGGGTGGTTATGGGTTTTTGGCGATTATGATTAAAGCTGCTATAAACATTTGCAGGTTGGGAGTGGCGGCTCACACCTGTAATCCCAGCTTTTTGGGAGGCCAAGGTGGGTGGATGGCCTGAGGTCTGGAGTTTGAGACCAGCCTGGCCAACATGGTGAAATCCTGTCTCTGCCAAACATACAAAAATTAGCTGGCCATGGTGGCGGGTGCCTATAAATCCAGCTACCTGGGAGGCTGAGGCAGGAGAATCACTTGAACCTGGGAGGCGAAGGTTGCAGCGAGCTAAGATCATGCCACTGTACTCCAGCCTGGGTGATAGAACAAGTCTCTGTCTCAAATATCCATCTATCTATCTATCTATCTATCTCTCTATCTGTCTGTCTGTCTGTCTGTCTGTCTGTCTGTCTGTCTGTCTGTCTAGAGAGAAGGATTTTGTGAGGACCTAAGTTTTCTTCATTTTAGGGAACTATTTAGGGATGGATTTGCTGGGCCTTGTGAAAAGTATATGCCTAACTTTTTAAAAACCACCGACTAAACCAGTTTCTAACCCTCAAGCTGACCACCTCTCAGCGTCTCCACTGCTGGCACTCGGGGGAAAGACCCTGACATTCACTGCCTGGTCTCCTCACTTCTCCCCTTGTCCTTATTTAGTGATTTCAGAAGAAACAAAGTGGAAGCGATTCTGGAAATATGTACATCAGACCATGTCATCCTCACTAAAGAAAAAAACAAAAATTCCCAACACAACAAAACCAACTCCAAGAGCTACACTTGCTTTGGAAATTACTGGAAGGGCCTGAAGGGATGATAGCATCTGTGCCCTTGGCCTCCCTCCTAGTTGCATTGTCTCTGGCTCGGGCCCTGCCTCCAGTACGTGGCCACTCTGCTGCGTGGCTTCAACACCCTCCCCTGTAACACAGCGTCCCTCCTCCTGTGGCAAGGGCTTCCTCCAGCATCACCTCCTGCGTCCAAGCTCCGTGTATCCTGCTCCGTGTTCTCAGGGCAGAGGGGCACCTGTTCATGCCTCAGGACCTCTGTCTCACTCCCACGCTCCATCGTGGCTGCTGTGAGACCCGGGTTGTCCATGCTCTGGCTTTATCCCTAACGTAGTGCCTGGCACAGAGACCATTGCTAAATACATGTTTATTTAATGAAGGATTAAGAAAAAATTGAATGATGTCATACTGGGCGCAACAGCGGTTGCCATCGTACTCATTTACTGCAGGCCTCCGTAGAACCCGACTCAACGGTCACTGCACTCGTGAGGTCGAGGAAGGAAAGAAGACTTGGAGAGTTTGATTTAATTTCACCAGCTTTAGCCACAAAAGTGGGATTTGAACCCCAGGATGGGAGCAGCAAGGTGAATCCCAGACACTGCTGCCCATCACAGGCTGCTGACAGACACGAACTCCTCCTTGGTCTTGAACAAGAGGCATTTCCCAAGGTCATAAAGGAGGTGTGTGGGGTGGGGTGCTTGTTTGAGGCTGCCTTAATTTGGGGTGAGTGGGCTGTGAACAGGAGGTGAGAGGAGTCTAGGAGGGGAGGCTGGGGAGGGGAGGGCGTTGCAGCGGCTGGGTTGGCCATTGTGCCACAGGCCTCTGACAGAGGCAAGGAGGCTGGGGATGTCCTGGGTCAGAGGCAGATGGAAGCCTTGGTTGGGAGCTGTGCTGGGGACAGAGTGCCAAGGTCAGCGGCTGGCAGGAAGGGCTGGAGGAGTCGGGGGAAGGCTGGAGGATTCGGGGAAGGCTGGAGGAGTGGGGGGAATGCGGGAGGGGTTGGGGAAGGCTGGAGGAGTCGGGGGAAGGCTGGAGGAGTCGGGGAAGGCTGTTCCTCACAGAACATCCATCCACATGGAGCTGTGGGCTGGTACAATAGCAGGGTTGTGCTGAGAGATTAGTCCCTTTCGCTTCTGTTCTGCTAAACTATTTATTCAGCAGCTTGGGATTTAGTCAAACATCAAATATTTAAGAGAGAACGGAATAACATTCCAGTATGTGGTTCTGCGTGTGACCAGAACGTGGATTTAGTTGTATCTAAACTATTCTGTGAAAGTATTCAGAATAGGATGGATGGCGAAAGGCTGCATTTCAGCAGGATGTTATTAAATGTATCTACCAACTGCCATGTCACCGCATCGACTGCTCAGAATGAATTCCAGCTCCCACCATGGCGGACTCGGGTTGTAAGGAGCCCGCAGGGCCAACTTGGTGGCACCAGCTGAGTGATGGTGTTGGGTCCCAGAAGCATTGGATGGAGTACCTGGCCGTCAGGACTCAACAGAGAGACAGCATAGAGGCCCGTGAGACAGCGCAGTGAAGGATCCATCATGCCGGCGGGACCCTGCCTTTGAGCAACTGGCCACAACCGAGGCTTCTCTCTGGAGACAGCATCTTGCTCTATCACCCAGGCTGGAGTGCGGTGACATGATCACAGGTCATTGAGGCCTTGACCTCCTGAGCTCAACAGATCCTCCTGCCTCAGCCTCCTGAGTAGCTGGGATCGAAGGCATATGTCACCATGCCTGGGTAATTAATTTTTTGGGGGGATGTGGTCTCCCTGTGTCTCCCAGGCTGGTCTTGAACTTCTGGGCTCGAGCAATGCTCCTGTCTCAGCCTCTGACCCTCCCGGTCCCGGGGCTGGGCGTCCGTCCTCTTTGCCACCTGGCTGAACTCCCATCTACCCACATTTCCCCAAGTTCCTTGAAGCTTCAAAGTGTTCAGCCTTTCAGCCATTTAAAAAATAAAAATAAAAATCACTTCCATAATTAGTTCTCCTTTAAACTAATTTCTAAAATGAGTATTTAGACTGTAGTTAACTGGGGTGGCGGGGGGGGTATGGAACCTAGGTTCTCCCTGCCCTGGTAGCTCCTAGACTCTGGCCACTTCCTAGAAAATAGTAATTACTACACATGTCCCACTGATCACTTTACACTACTTTCCGTGAGATTCTGAGGATTTCCCTCCTCTCACTGAGAGCTGTAGGCCACACAGAGCCTCTACATCTAACAGAGGAATGCCACTGAGTAGAAATAATAGCAGCTCATTAATCTGAAATGCTACTACTCTGAGTTTAGGTAAGTTCTGGGCACGTGAAGGTTCTGGAAAGAGCTGAAATCAAGGTTTTTAAAATCATGTACGGGCGAGACACACACACGCAAATTGAGAGGTTTGGAAAAGTTATACTCTGGTTTCTGATACATGGTGCCAAGAAAAAAATTCCCTTTTGAGACACTGTGCCATCACACTGTCACGGCACATGTAGTTCCAGCAGGCAGATTTCCAGCCCAAAAGAAGGAAAAGGAGAGGAACGTCCCCAGGGTAGTCATGGCCGTGGCCACCAAGGATGAGGGTCAGCCAGGCCTCGTCACTGCTCGGCTCAGCTCAGGCTGCCTGGCACCGAATTGTCGGTTAAACCATTCAAGTCCAAATGATAAAATCTGTTTCTTCTGGGAAGCAAAGGCCATTCTATGAATCAGTAAAGAGTCTAATATTTTATCTTACTGTCTGGTTTGGCTTCTCTATTTCTCCATGTGCGTCGAGAGCACGCCTGACTTCTACTAAACCCTCCAACATGAATGTGGTTAATTTATCACTCGAAATGCAATGTACGTCAGACAGCACAAGCAGACAGTGCTGTTACCACCGATGTGACTGGCTGTCGCCTGCAGTGCCCGCCTGACTACCACAGTGCCCGCTCAAGACCCTCACGGTGCCCACCTCATGACACTCATGGTGCCCGCCTCATGACTCCCATGGTGCCCGCCTCATGATCCCCCCAGTGCCCACCTCATGATTCCCACAGTGCCTGCTCATGACTCCCACGGTGCCTGCCTCATGATTCCCACAGTGCCCACTCAGGACCCCCACGGTACCTGCCTCATGACCCCCACGGTGCCCACCTCATGATTCCCACAGTGCCTGCTCATGACTCCCACGGTGCCTGCCTCATGATTCCCACAGTGCCCACTCATGACCCCCACGGTACCTGCCTTATGACCCCCACGGTGCCTGCCTCATGACCCTACGGTGCCTGCTCATGACTCCCACGGTGCCCACCTCATGACCCCCATGGTGCCTGCCTCATGACTCCCACGGTGCCCACCTCATGATTCCCACAGTGCCCGCTCATGACCCCACAGTACCTGCCTCATGACCCCCACGGTGCCTGCCTCATGACCCCACGGTGCCTGCTCATGACTCCCACGGTACCTGCCTCATGACTCCCATGGTGCCTGCCTCATGACCCCACGGTGCCTGCTCATGACTCCCACGGTGCCCACCTCATGACTCCCACGGTGCCCGCCTCATGAGTCCCACAGTGCCCGCCTCATGATCCCCACGGTGCCTGCCTCATGACCCCCACGGTGCCCACCTCATGACTCCCACGGTGCCTGCCTCATGACTCCCATGGTGCCCGCCTCCTGATGCCCATGGCCTCTGCTGTAATGCTGGGAATCTCTCTGACCTCCTCCCACTCTGTTCACTGCTCCTTTCTCTCCCCCAAGGCAGGGAACTTTCCCAGCCTTTCTGCCATGGCGTTGGCCATAAAGACATTCTCCGAGCCACCTTTCTCTTTGTGAGTCCCAAGACCCTCACCCCACACCCAGGAGGAAGGAATGTCGCACAGTGGGGCCGGGAAGCTCTGGCCACTCAGGCCTTGCTGGTTTCCACCTTTGGTCTGTTAGCACAGAGCACAGAGCGACTTCATCTAGTCCCATTTCACATGGCGGTCTGTGCCTCAGTCATGCAGCGAAGCCTCCACGAAAACCCCTAGGACTTGGATCAGGTTTTTGTGGAGTTTCCAGATGCCTGAACTGTGGAGGTTCCTGGAGGGTGTTGCCCTGGGAGAGCACAGAAACTCCATATCCTTCCCTCTGCTCATCTTGTCATCTGCACCCTTCATAATAAACCACCAAACATGAGCGATCCCAGAGTCCTGTGAGCCACTCCAGCAAATTCATGGAACCTGCGTGAGTGTGCCTGTGGGACCCTGGATTTACCGCTGGTTAGTTAGAAGCACCTGGAGCTTGTGATCAGCATCCAAAGTGGCGGGTGGTCTTGGGGGACCCAGAGCTCACCCTGTGGGATCTGAGGCACCCGCCAGGTGAATGTGCTGAGTTAGGGGACACCCAGCTGGTGTCCACTGTGGGGTCTGAGGTTCCTGCCAGGTGAATGTGCTGAGTTAGAGGACACCCAGCCGGTGTCTCCTATGGGATCTGAGGTTCCTGCCAGGTGAATGTGCTGAGTTAGGGGACACCCAGCCAGTGTCCACCATGGGATCTGAGGCACTCGCCAGGTGAATGTGCTGAGTTAGGGGACACCTGGCCAGTGTCCACTGTGGGGTCTGAGGTTCCCGCCAGGTGAATGTGCTGAGTTAGGGGACACCCGGCCAGTGTCCACTGTGGGGTCTGAGGCACTCACCAGGTGAATGTGCTGAGTTAGGGGACACCTGGCCAGTGTCCACTGTGGGGTCTGAGGCACTCGCCAGGTGAATGTGCTGAGTTAAGGGACACCTGGCCACTGTCCACTGTGGGGTCTGAGGCACTCACCAGGTGAATGTGCTGAGTTAGGGGGACACCTGGCCAGTGTCCACTGTGGGGTCTGAGGCACTCGCCAGGTGAATGTGCTGAGTTAGGGGACACCCGGCCAGTGTCCACTGTGGGGTCTGAGGCACTCACCAGGTGAATGTGCTGAGTTAGGGGACACCTGGCCAGTGTCCACTGTGGGGTCTGAGGCACTCGCCAGGTGAATGTGCTGAGTTAAGGGACACCTGGCCACTGTCCACTGTGGGGTCTGAGGTACTCACCAGGTGAATGTGCTGAGTTAGGGGACACCTGGCCAGTGTCCACTGTGGGGTCTGAGGCACTCGCCAGGTGAATGTGCTGAGTTAGGGGATACCTGTCCACTGTTCACTGTGGGATCTGAGGCACTCACCAGGTGAATGTGCTGAGTTAGGGGACACCCAGCCGGTGTCCACTGTGGGGTCTGAGGTTCCTACTAGGTGAATGTGCTGAGCTACGGGACACCCGGCCAGTGTCCCCTTGAGGTCTGAGGTTCCTGCTAGGTGAATGTGCTTTGTTAGGGGACACCCGGCCAGTGTCCCCTTGAGGTCTGAGGTTCCCACCAGGTGAATGTGCTGAGTTAGGGAACGCCCGGCCAGTGTCCCTGCAGAGCTGACCGCCTGCTGGGTGCTGGGGGAGAAGCCCCCAACATTTGGCGATGCAGGCCTTCTCTGTTGGTTGCCATTGAGTGAGAAAATGGAGAACGCACATGGTTTGTTTTTCCTCACATAGTTTGTTCTTTCCTCTACTTGGATACTACTTCTTTTTTAAAGAGTGATTCTCCGTCCTTCCCTGAAATTCGATAATGCAGTATTCACCCATAAAGTATCCTCTCTGATTTAGTAAAAATCATTCTTTACTCTTGATTCCAACTCAAAGTCTCCAAGGAGACAGTACCACAAAACAAAGTATGAGCTTTTATCTCCTTAAAGCTGAGAAAATGTTACCCTACTCTAATGTACAAAAACGCACAAGAAATTATCTATCTTCCTGAAAAAGAATCAAATTGGGCAATCCTATCAATCAAGAAGCTGTCATAAAAACCATTAATGAGATGGCCGTCGGGTCACCACGGCTCTGCTATGATCCACTGTGGCTCTGGGAAGGCGGCCAGGACAGAAGGGAAGGGTGAGCATGTCCCCTGCCTGAGCTCCAGCTGTGCAGCCTGAGGGAGTCACCTGACTGTTCTGGGCTCTGTTGCCTTCATCAATAAAGCGACATGGTAATCTACAAGGTGCTGTAGTGAGGACGACGGGAAATAAGCTGATAAAAGTCCTAGCCAGCCTCTGACATGTTAAATTTACTCCACAGATACATGTTCACAAAATCAGAACCAAGGGTTTAGTTTCTTCACAGTAAATTAAAGAAAAAATAGCCATAAGTCACAAGTTAATTCATAAGCCACTAGCACACAGAGAACATGACTATGGCGTATTTGAGCAAGTGGTCTTCAATAGCGATTATTTCACAATGACGGGCTCAATTCTTAAGCCATGTAGTTCCCTGTTTCAAAGGCAGCATGGGTGGGGCAGAGCCCAGGGCCGGGGAATGGAATCTGGTCACACACCATCATTCTTGGTCACGCTGCCCGTGTTCCTGACATCAGGTGGTTACTCTCAGGGTTCCTCTGTCAATTCCAGGAAGTGAAAATGTTTACTGACTTTGTTCCATTGAATGAAAACACCAAGGTCCAGAACCTCTTGGAACCTCTGTGAGAACTTTTTGCCCCATGGGAGGCCGAGGTGGGCAGATGACCTGAGGTCAGGAGTTCGAGACCACCTGGCCAACATGGTGAAACCCTGTCTCTACTAAAAGTACAAAAATTAGCCAGTGTGGTGGTGTGCACCTGTAATCCCAGATACTTGGGAGGCTGACGCAGGAGAATTGCTTGAACCTGGGAGGCAGAAATTGCAGTGAGCTGAGATCTTACCACTGCACTCCAGCTTGGGAGGCACAGCAAGACTCCAACTCAAAAGAAAAAAAGGAAAAAAGAAAAAGAAAAAAAGCAACCGAATTAAAAATGCCAGAGGGGGGTGCTGGATGAATCTGACGGCTCTTTGAGTGCTCTAAGCCTGCTCCCAGTTCCTACATATGTGCAATTAATCAATTTTATAGACAATACACGCTTGGTATTGCAGTTAATTTGAAGAAGAAATGAGCCCAAGCCCGTTTAAAGTTTTCCTGACACTGATAAACAAGTGTGCACAGAACAGAACATTTTTCAAGCATTCCTCAGTTGCAATATTAATTACGGATAATGAATATCATGACAAGTGACAATCTCTGAACATGGTGCTTAAAATATCGGCATGCTCAGCAGAATAGGGTGACGCCTCGGGTAGGTGCATGTAAACCACCTGGCTGTCACTCCTGTCTGGGATGCAGGCTGGTCGTGCCCACTGCTGGGAAAGATGCTGAGGGGCTAGAAGCCCAGGCAGAGCCTATGGAGCCCTGTATCATGGGGGCACCCCCACTCTGGTCTCTGCCCTGGCAGAGCATATGGAGCCCCATATCATGTGGGTGCCCGGCCCTACTTTCTGTCCTGGGACGCCCTGTATGCCTGTCTTTTCCCACTCCTGTTTTCATGTCTGGATGCAGAGAAAACTCCCTATGCTCTGTGGAAGCCGACACGTCCTAGTGGGGTCCTAAGGGCTGCCTGCAAACCCTGCCTTCCCCAGGGAATGCTGCTCTGAGCCCTGTCCTGCACCCCGAAGCCCCATGCAGGTCTGTGCTGCTGGAGGCTCAGAGACTGTTTTGAAGTTGATAAGAAGGCACAGACACATTGACACACCACTTTGCAGAAATTTTTATGGTTTCATGAACTCCCTGAAGCCTCAACCATTATTCACGATGCCAAGTAACAATGCCTGTCTAAATATGTTAGGTTGAACCATAGGAAGCTGACGTTTTTGAAGGTCAGAAACAGTGAAATATCAGTCAACTTATCCGATTCAACAGAAGAAAAGGCTAGGCATGATAGATGTCAGAACAGCTTCTACCCGAAAGCATAGAACGCAGTAAAAGGTTTCATCCTTACTGTGGGGAAGGTGCTCAGTTATTCAGAATACTACACTAACCTCAATCACATTACCAAAAACTCAAAAACTGTGTGCCTTTCCAAACATACTGCAGAAAGGCAACATAGAAAGGTCTTATTAAGATCAGAAAACAATTTACAGGAGTTTAGCTTTTATAATTTCCCTGCATCATAGTATAAAGCAATTTCATGAGCTGTGGAAATGTGGACACCCTTGAAAATAGAATTAAGAAAGAAAACGACAAGTAGTGAGTTCCATGACTCTGCAGACATCAGCTCTCTGTTGCCATCACTGAGGCACACCGGAGGGAGGAGGTGCAATCTTCCAGAGGAGGGGGTGGGTCAGGGGAGGTCGCTGGGGCCACAGTATTTGGTTTTCATGAAGGAAGTTATGCTTTGCATTAGAAGGAGGAGAAATATGGCAGATAACATACAGTGAGGGAAAATGGCCTGTAAATAAGATACCATTTTTAGTAAATACCAGATACCGGTTTATTTCAAAAGAAGCTGGTTTGCGAAGAACCATCTGTCTTATCAGAATTAAAGTTTCGATTTGCTGCCATTGGCTTGTCCTATTAGTATTCACAATACATTTCTTGGCTACTAATTAAGGATACAAACCTATGTTTCTAGGAGACCAGGCACAGACAAATATGCTGGAATACATTTCTCAGTAAATCTCTTCCAAGGAATACACAGCCTCTGTGAAAACTCAGAGCTCCATTTTAGAGCAGGATCAATGAAGGAATCTAGTGGAAACCTTGGTTTCTTCTCTGCAACTGTTTCTACGGTTGCTAACCAGCGAACGTGTCTTAGAATTAGGACTATAACTTGAGAACAACCCCTTGGACTTAGATCTTGTAAAAAATGTACAGAAGCAAAACAAATAAAATGGGATGAAAGAGAATACACAAAAAGACCAATCTAACACATTTCATCTGCTTGACTGTAGGATACCTTTAAAAACCTTGCAACTGCAATAAAACAGGAGTCTTTTATCAAATCACAAGGGGCACAGAGGGAGCAAAGATGACCACATTGAAATGAAGCCCTGTGATCTGCAGGCCCAGAGCCTGGCAGCCCTCTGAACTCAGGAAGGGCTAACTGCAGGCCCAGGTGCCGTGCTCATTAATGTGCTGGGACGAGGTGTCACTGAGAGGTGGTCAGGGCTGGAGTGCAGGCACCCGGGCTTGTCAGCATCACAGAGTCCCTCACAAAACTGATTTCACCAGTGCACAAGCCGCTGAGGTTCAATGACCCGGGCCTTCTGTGTTCGGTGATTACCAGTCACATAAAGACGATTCATCAACAGTCGATCTCAGTTTTATTTTTCTAATGCTGCAATTCGTGTTTCTTTGGTGACACTTTTCATCAATTAAATTGCTTGGTTTGCTGCAAAAAGGTGATGCTTCTGATAATAATATTTTAAACCAGTTTTTCCTACGAAACGGTGGTTTCTGGGACCACACCGTCACAATCCCCAGAATCTGCTGTTTGCAAGCAGCAAAGTAGACACCAAAGTCAATTTTGAACCATCACGCGATTGCCTTGAAAACGCTCTGATGTAAGACTCACACGGTGCCATCCACTGGGAAGATCACGGAATTTCGGTCATATTTAAAGGGCCCGATGAATGTGTACAGTGCAGCAGCCTGGGAGAAGCGTGTGGGTGGAAGTGTCCACAACGCTGCTGATGACAGGAAGGCACGTCCATCGAGGAAGGCAGCGAGCAGTGAGACAAGAGCGTCCCATTTGCAAAATGCTGCAGAACCCACAGCTTTCTTGGGAAAGAAGTGGCTCCAAAGACCAGCATGAAGGTCACTTCTGAGGTGAATGCAGCATGGGATTGGAGCTTTGATCCATGGAAACTTGCTGGGAGAGACCAGGACTCAGCCAACAGTAGATCCCTCAGAATCCAACCCGCGAGCAGCCATCAGGCCAGTGTGCCCCACTGGGAGTTGGGGTTTTTTAAGACAGGTTGGTGTGTAATGGGTCTGACCATGCGCTGTGGCCGATTGAGCCTCTCAGTCATGTGCGTTGATTTCATCCCGGGTGAGGCCAAGGCCGTGAACAAGACAGCCCCACCGTCTGCCTTCCTGGAGCCCGTGGTCTGCCAGCCACGCGCAGCCTTGCTGATGGGGAAAGTGGTGCCTTCCGTGGTGCGGCTCCTGGGAGGGTCAGGAAATGCCTCCAGAGGAAGCGACTTTTAATTACTGAATAAATGGGTGACATGTCCCTGGCAGTGGGACCAGCCCTGGGCGGACACAGCCGGACAAGCTCGATGAAGAGGTAAGCTCTGCCCGCACAGAGGCCGCGAGGAAAAGCGACAGGCCCCAGCAGCATCTGTGTGTGTCAGGCAGCCTGACTTCCTCCTCTCACCCCTCCTCAGGCGTGAAGGACGAAGACAAAGCTGTCTGAGCTCACACCCGAATGTTGACATCTTCCCCTCAGCTCTCCCCGACCGCTGAGTCAGACCGGGGTCCACCCGGGGCCCCGAGGGGCATGGGGACTCATTTTGACTCCCATCTGCAGCGGCCAGGGCCCCACCGTTGGGAAATCTCATCTGTGACCAGGAAGCTCCACAGGGGTCCTGCCCTAGCCCACACGAGTCAGTGCCTTGATGGGACCTGCCTGCACCTGACCGGGCGCCCATGTGGAGCCCGGTGACCCTGACCGGGTGCCCATGTGGGACGCCATGGCCCTGACCGGGCACCAGTGTGGAGCACCGTGGCCCTGACTGGGTGCCCATGTGGAGCGCAGTGACCCTGACCGGGCTTGTGTGGAGCGTGTGACCCTGAGCACTCACAGAGTTGGTGCCAGCATCTCCCTCCAGGCTCTGGACGGGTTCTCAGGCCAGCTGCTCACAGGGTTGCTGTGAGCCCATCGAATGTGCTCAAACCATCCCTCATGGCCAAGGATCTGATTATCTGTCTAGAATCTTCCTTGCATCCGCCTCCCACCCTCCCAAGACCCCCAGGTGTAGCTGACAGTGCTCACAGGTGGCTGTGCTCTACCACGGGGTGAATGTGTGGAAACTGGGGTCCTGATATGATTGGCAGGGAAGCTAGGAGGCAGCTGCTCTTCCTGTCCTGGCCACTGGGTCATTCACTCTGCCTGATGGGAGGGAAGGCCCAGGACCATGAAGGCCCCAACCTTCCATCACCTGACGGGGTATCAAAGGCCTGGAGCTCAACGGGAGTCTCTGGGTCGCTGACTTTACTCTTTTCCTATCCTGCCTGTTCTCTGACCAGGATGCTTCCCATGACCTTGCACCACAGCACAGGTGTGTCAACCCTCAAGCGGAATGCCCTTAGAGAAAGGGAAACAAAGATGAACTTCGAGTTCACTTTTTGGAAATGTCCAGTCCCCAGAATAGAGCTTGGATATGGACAGGCATTTTATTTGAGAGAAATCTTTGCTTCCCTTGCAATAAACACTGGTTAATCTCAACCCACCCAGGAGGAAGCAGTGCTGTCTGCTCCTCCCCTCCGGGGGTGGGTTTCTGGCTCAAGTCACCACTACAGTTGCTGTACTAGAAAGACCTGCCCTCCCCCTCTGTGAAGTCGCCGCGGAAACATCCTTGCCTTCAAACTCATGCAGGGACAATAGGTTCAGTATAGACAAAGAGAAAAAAATCAAAGCGTTACAGAGGAAGAAAAACCTCACTGGTGCTCAGATCTGTTGAGCAACTGGGAAAGCTGGCAGGTGAACGCGACCACCTCCCAAGTGGGGAGACCTCAGATGAAACCTTAACGGGACATCCTGCCGGGTGGCTGTGGGTGTGCTTGTCATAGCACGCGTACACATACGCGGCCCCACGGAGTTTGTGAAGATCCTAACCCCAACCCCAGCCCAGAAAACACTCCCAAATCTCTTTGCATGTGGTTTCCATGGCTTTGTTGTTGCCTTGATTTCAAGTCTGGAATCTGTCATTCAACTGTGGCAGCTTTCCACTCTGCCTTTCGGCAGATCCCACTGCCTGGCAGAAGGCCGCGCCTGCCGACATCTCCCGCACCACGCACCGTGGCTGGCCTTGTGTCTCTACACATGTCCACACTCCAAGACATGCAAAACTCCAGAGACAAAAATATCTCAGCACCGAAGCAGAATACATTCTATAAAAAAGAAACAAAAAGAAGAAGAAGAAAAACTCTCAGCATGTCTGAATATCCAGTTTCCATGGAGACTGACATCAAAGTGAGCTGTCTAATGAGGGGTGTTTTTCTTCATCGTTCTTATGTGATGCCTTATGGGTTTGGAGGGTGTTGAAACTCCTGCTGGTTACTATTCCAAACACATTTTCTGTTTTGCAAGTGCATATTCTAATGAGAAGAGCTGATGGCGGCTAGTTCTCCCTGCCATGTCCTCCGAGACCCTCACAAGAGCCCTGAGTAACCGGCCTCACTTTCTGAGCGCTCAGAGCTCAAGAGGCCTTCTTCTGTGTCTCAGACCCTGGCAGAGGGTTCGGCTAGGTGGATGGTGGGATTGCAGCACAGGCTGAATTATGCTTCTTACAAGGGACCCCAAGAGATGGTCTGTAAGATGTCACCAAATTCAGTTCACAAGTGACGGCACTCAAGAATAATCCACTTAATTTCTGGGTGTTTCACTCAGAATACATGATGATTTTCAGTGCAGCCACACAAACACTCCAGCAGACACTCCATGCTCTCTCCTATGTATGGAACAATTAGACCAACCCTAACAATAACCTAGTTCAGAGGTAAATTTCACTCTGGGCTGTGTTGCTTACCCAGATACTTGTGGGAAACACTCGAAAAGATAAATATGATGAAGGAAAAACACTTTCTCCCATTTGGTGACAGTCACGCACCTTGCCAGGCTCCTCCTGCTTCTCGCTGGCCTGGTTGCCCAGCACAGCCCATTCCTGTCACCATCATAGCTCCCAGCTCTGCGTGCCTGGACCTTCCAACCTGGGGTCAGTGCCTAGCCCTCTGCCCAGCGCTCTCCAATACCCGAGAACGTTACCCTTCCTGGCATCTCAGCTCCCAAGCTGTCTCCTCCACAGGGATTTTCTCCTGGTCATTTGTGTACATTGGCACCCTAGAGAAACATCTAACCCTTCCCAGATGGCACACAGAGTCTGTTGCTTTGAATTGTGGACTTCTCACGCCTCCTTCCCATTAATAACAGATGCCGATCACTGTGCCCAACAGATATCAAGCCACTGTGATCCACTGCATGGGGTGGGGGGCACATGGCCCTTCATAAAAGACCTGCCACCTTCCTTTAACAAAACAGGCTCTTTAATGGGCACTGTCCGAGAGAATATGGTTCCTTTGGCTGAGGTCCACGGGACTTTGTTTCTAAGAAGCTTGGGTCCCCCAGAGATGCTGGTCCAGGAAACACCTGGAGAACAACTGACCCAGCCTGAACCAGGCCGTTGTGGAGGCGTTGGCTTAGCTGCTGGCCTCAGCTGCCTCCTTCTCCAGTGATGGAGTTGGTGTCGCCGAGTTTTCTGGTGTGGTTACACTGAATGCTAGTTATGCTGCCTGAGGCCTGTTCTTCTTCAGGTGAACAAGTCCTGATGACTCTCTAGTCAGGGAGGCCTGGGCCACGCCGTGGAAGGTCCCGAAGAGAGACACTGAGTCCTGGGCCATGCCGTGGAAGGTCCCGAAGACAGACACTGAGTCCTGATGACTCTCTAGTCAGGGAGGCCTGGTCCACGCCATGGATGGTCCCGAAGACAGACACTGAGTCCTGGGCCACGCCGTGGAAGGTCCCGAAGACAGACACTGAGTCCTGATGACTCTCTAGTCAGGGAGGCCTGGGCCATGCCACAGAGGGTCCGGAAGACAGACACTGAGTCCTGATGACTCTCTAGTCAGGGAGGCCTGGGCCACGCCGTGGATGGTCCCGAAGAGACACTGAGTCCTGATGACTCTCTAGTCAGGGAGGCCTGGACCACGCCGTGGACGGTCCCGAAGACAGACACTGAGTCCTGATGACTCTCTAGTCAGGGAGGCCTGGGCCACGCCGTGGACAGTCCCGAAGACAGACACTGAGTCCTGATGACTCTCTAGTCAGGGAGGCCTGGGCCACGCCGTGGACGGTCCCGAAGACAGACACTGAGTCCTGATGACTCTCTAGTCAGGGGGGCCTGGGCCACACCATGGAGGGTTCTGAAGACAGACACTGAATCCTGATGACTCTCTAGTCAGGGAGGCCTGTGCCACGCTGTGGATGGTCCCGAAGACAGACACTGAGTCCTGGGCCACGCCGTGGATGGTCCCGAAGACAGACACTGAGTCCTGATGACTCTCTAGTCAGGGAGGCCTGGTCCACGCCATGGACGGTCCCGAAGACAGACACTGAGTCCTGATGACTCTAGTCAGGGGTCTCCAGATGTCGGTCCTGGCTTAGGACATACTAGTGTCTTTTATAAACATGCATAGACTTACTGACTTTATCACAGACAGTATAAAACATTTGTACTACATAAAACGATAGAGAAGGAGACTTAGCAAAATGTTCATGGCAGTTTCCTTGGGTGATGGGGTTCTGTGTGATGTTCTTTTTCTGTCTCTCTTTTTTTTTTTTTTTTTACTAAATAGGACATGTGTTATTCATGTAACTTTAAAAACCACCATGGGGACCCACAGGACCTCTGTCAAGCCAGCCAGTGACGCCCTGGAATTTGGCAATGCTGGGGGTCCCTCTTCACTGGCACCCTTAGGAGGTCTGATGCATTTCCAAAAAGAGAAATTCTACAAAGATAAGCAATATAAAAAGGTGTTTTCCTAAGCAATTCATACAAGACTATTTATTACAGTGTCTCTTTTAAAATAAGTATTATTATTTTGCTATTTACTGGAACAAATACCTTCTAAATATTTGCCCAAATAGCACTTTTCTGTCTCCCATGCTTTGGAACATTGAGCACAGAGATGCAGGCATCCCGCATGGAGGATGCTGCTGTCACTCAGCCCCTCCTCCCCCCAATGGCCCTGGGCATGTTGGTCATTTAGAACCACAGTGTCACATAATTGCAGAGTGGGAATGATGTGAGGAAGACGAAGTTTGGAAAGGAACAGAGGCAGGCAGAAGGAAGCAGCCTGGGGCCTTGGTTCACAGAAAGGCGAGTCCTGATAGCCCTACAGCACCCTAATCCTGGGTGTGTCCTCACAGCTCCCCCACAGTCACCAAAGCCACCACCTAATCCTCATGGCAGAGATACAGCTCCACCACAGCCACTGAGGTGACCACCTCATCTCCATGGCAGTGCCACAGCTCAGCCATAGCTGCCAAGGTCACCACTTCATCCTTACAGCAGAGACACAGCCCTTCCACCACCACTGCCAAGGTTACCACCTCATCTCCAGGGCAGTGCCACAGCTCAGCCACAGCAACCGAGGCCACCACCTCATCCTCACAGCAGAGGCACAGCCCTTCCACCACCACTGCCAAGGTTACCACCTCATCTCCAGGGCAGTGCCACAGCTCAGCCACAGATGCCAAGGGCCACCACCTCATCTTTGTGGCAGCGTCCCGCATCAGGGCTCCTTCTCTGTGGTCCTGGTGCCTTTCTCATTTGCGTCCTTCATCCTCACAGCAAGGCCTGTTCTGGTGTCACCTGCACAGCCCCCGCTACCACCTTCTGCTGAAGCCTCGGCCTTTCCAACTGTGGCCCAGGGACCGGTAGCCTCAGCATCGCCGTTAAGAATGCAGAGTGCCAGGCCCACCCTGGAGCTCAGGAACAGGTTGTGGGCGCTGGTGGGGCTCAGCGGCTGTGGCTCCTGGAAACAGCAGCTTGGCCATGAGCTCCTCTGACATCCCAGGTCCACGGATGGATGTGCCGCCCCACTGCTCTTCCCAAAACATGAAGCTCTACCCCCCGGCTCTGTCAACCCTGAGTCTCCCTGGACACTCGGGCCCCCAAGTCCACTCAGGAATCTCCTGCGGCTGCTTGGGCTGGACCGAGCACACCTGCCCATACCCCAGTAATCCTTTACTCTTTAGCCCATCACGCCCCGACCCTGACTCAGAACCATTACCCTGGAATCACTGGGGTGAGGACTTAACTCCTAACTTACCCTCCCTGGGTAACTCTGAGGCTCAGCTGGGCTGAGAACTGTGCTGTGTGGTCAGTGTCATCATACAAGTTACTTTCCCCATCAGGGGGAAGATGACAGGAAAAGAGAACAGGAGTCAATAATCATTAGGCCCAATGACAGGCACCAGGTACTCCCAGAGCTGCCCTGGGAGGGCTGGGATGTGCCGTCCCTGACCTGGGCTGAGCCTCACCATCGCCGCTTACAGCTCTCGAAACACGTGTCAGCTTTTAAACCAGACTGTGCGTGACCTAAGGACACGGACTTTGTGTCTTTGAAGGCCCAGCAGTGCTGAATGTCTGACCCACTGTGGAGACATCTGAAAAGTGAAATGCGCTCATGGGTCAGGATCAACATTAGAATCCAGGCTCTCTCCAAATCTTCCTGGGACAGATCAGGGCCACGACTATGTCATGCATTGATTTTGGCAAGCAGTGAGGAGAACAGGAATGCTGAACGAAAATGTTGGGTCTCCAGGTGAAAAGTACATTTAAAAAGAACAGCAAACAACTATCAAAGTTCTCAAGACAGTTGCTTAGAAGTATTAAATTTATCTAGACATATTCTTTGTGAATGATAGCATTTGTTCAAGTACATAAGAATGACCTGGCTTGAGGCGCGATCATGAAATGCCTATGGTAGTAAGCACGGGAGAAGGAGACTGCAGATGGTGAACAGAGTCAAAATCATGGGAGCATCAGCCTGGAAAATGGGGGAAGAAGGCCCTGAAAGAGGACCACAGAAGTCAGCATGGTGGCTCACGCCTGTAATCCCAGCACTTTGGGAGGCTGAGGCGGGAGATCCCTGAGGTCAGGAGTTCAAGACCAGCCTGACTAACATGGTGAAACCCCATCTCTACTAAAAATACAAAATTAGCCAGGTGTGGTGGTGCATGTTTATAATCTGAGCTACTTGGGAGGCTGAGGCGGTTGCTTGAACTCAGGAGGCAGACGTTGCAGTGAGCCAAGATCACGCCATTGCACTCCAGCTTGGGCAACAAGAGCGAAACTCCATCTGGGATTAAAAAAAAAGAAAAAAAGAAAAAAGGGCTGTCAGAGACGGAGGCGGAGGGAGGGTTGCAGGGTCATGGAGCATTCCCAACGTGCTCTCTGAAGGATTGTGCATGCTCTCTCTTTCCCTCTTAAAAAACTTCCATAAGCAATGCAAACACCCACCATGCAAATGATGAAAGACGTCAAACAAAACAAGGTTAGGGAAGTCCTTCTCCAGAAAGGAAGAAAGCCACAGTGCCCCTTTTCAGTAACAACTTGAGTATTTGGTAGTGTTGTTAATACTGGAAGACTTCAATACCATGTAAGTGTCCACTAATATGGGCTTGGTTAAGTAAATTATATGTCAGTCATATTATTGAAGATGATGACATTGAGATGGCTGCAATGACTCATGCCTATAATCCCAGAGCTTTGGGAGGCCGAGGCAAGAGGATTGCTTGAGGCCAGAAGTTGAAGGCTGTAGCAGGTTATGATCACACCACTCCTCTCCAACTTGGGTAACAGAGAGAGACAGAAAGACACTGGAGCTTAAGCTGGAGGGAGGTACAGGGAGATCACAATTTTTCTCTTCCATCCACATATTCAACCTGGGTAGAATGATCACAAACATTGGAAAACTCATAACTGGCATACTTCTGACAGTCCTACAAAGCTTAAGTCACAGCTCTGTCTTGTTATAGAGCTAAAGTTATTGTTTTTGATCAACAAAGGCTTTTGTTATCAGTACCACTTCCAAGTCACTCACCCTGAACATTTTAGCCATGAGATATGGTTCGCCCTAGTCAACCCTCACCCTGAACTGTAATATCCCCATATGTCAAGCGTGGGGCCAGGCGTGGGTAACTGAATCATGAAGGCGGTTTTCCCTCATACTGTTCTCGTGGTAGTAAGTCCCATGAGATCGATGGATTTATAAAGGGCAGTTCCCCCTGAACACGCCCTCTTGCCTGCTGCCATGGAAGATGGGCCTTTGCTCCTCATTCACCTTCTGCCATGATAGTGAGGCCTTCCAGCCGTGTGGAACGTGAGTCCATTAAACCCCTTTCCTTTATGAATTACCCAGTCTTGGGTATGTTTTTATTAGTAGTGTGAGAACAGACAAATATACCATGCTACCCCTCTGTTGCAGAAAAAGATTGAGTGATGAGAAAGATATTCATGAAGCATCAGGTGAAACTGGTAGAAATAAAAATGATGTTGGAGGTGACTGTGAAACCTACGTGCAGCAGAAAGCAGGAAGGCTGGATGCATTAACATCCAAATGGTACCCCTGATTATCTCTGGGCAGCAGGATCATATTTCAATGCTTTGCATGTTGATCTATCTTTTCTAAGTTTTTCTATAATGATTAAGACTTTCACAACATAAAACTTTTCAATATTTTAACTATATACTTTCCATAGTATTAAAATGATAATATAATTCTGGGGTTGTCTAGCAAAGAGAAATGCACTAAATATTAAATGAATGATAAATAAAGTTAACTTTAAAATCATAACTAGAAGAGCTTCCATAAATACGTAAGCAACTAAGTTTTGCTGGTTTTCGGAACTCATATTTGTGGAGAAAGATGCAGGCACGTTTGTGTAATACAAATAGCTAGACTCAGGATCCTGTCGTTTACGGGACAGTCCCAGTGGCTGAACCCATCAGCAGCCTGGTGGGTCTGTGCCTGGATCGGTCTTCTCCTGGTGACGTCAGAGGAGCCACACGGACACTCTGTCGCTCCTGAGTTTAGGAAGGTGCCCTCGGGGCCTGTGTGGATAGTTCCCCTTAAAAACTGGTCAAACTCTTCCCGTGTTAGCTTGCTCAGGATAATGTTTTCCAGCTCCATCCAGGTCCCTGCAAAGGCCATGATCTTGTTCCTTTCGATGACTGCATAGTGTTCCACCATGTACATGTACCACACTGATGGGTGCAGCAATCACAGCAGCATGCTTACCAATGTAACAAACCTACACATCCCGTGCATCCCAGAAGTTAAAATTAAATTTTAAAGAAAGAAACTGGTCAAACTGGTGAATGCCCATTCTCACCATATGTTACAAGCTGAGAGGACAAATTTCAGGTTGAACAGTGACCCTAAATATGAGTTTTACTTTAAATGGGGCCATAGGTTAATGACTGTCAGAAACAGTGAACCGTTAACGAAGGAGGGGCGGGAAGATATTTCTATTATTTAACAAGCACAGACACAAGTAATGTAATTTTATGCAATTTTAAAATACAATGATAAACAGAATATACACAATTAAATCTGCTAGAATTTATGAAAACTCAGGATGCACTTTAATGAAAAGATTAACAGTGAATAAATATTGCACATGAATTATATTAATACATCTTGTTGTTCAGACAATACTTCCTCAAAACTGCATTTCTTGGAGCTTTTTATTCTCAGATTATGTTTCGAATACAGACTTTTTCCTTCAGCAACTTTTCTGCCTTTAAAATCCAACCTCAAACATTTTGTTTTTATATGTAGGCCTGTACCATTTGGCTGAAAAATCCGGGCTGGGAGAGTTTCGTGTAGACTTGTGTGCTTTTGCATTACGTTTGCTTTTATAAAAGATACCTCAGAAGACAGTCCTGCAAACTTGGCACTAAAGTAGCAGTTTAACGATGAGTTC
This sequence comes from Ateles fusciceps, assembly GCA_036589455.1. Lineage (NCBI taxonomy): Eukaryota > Metazoa > Chordata > Mammalia > Primates > Atelidae > Ateles > Ateles fusciceps. The sequence goes on from JAZHEH010001829.1 coordinate 1,499,031, forward strand.
GTGTCCTTTGTAGGGACAAGGATGAACCTGGAAACCATCATTCTCAGCAAACTGACACAAGAACAGAAAATCAAACACCACATATTCTCACTCATAGGCGGGTGTTGAACAATGAGAACACATGGACACAGGGAGGGGGAGCATCACACACTGGGGTCTGTCGGGGGAAAAAGGGGAGGGACAGCGGGAGGTGGGGAATTGGGGAGGGATAGCATGGGGAGAAATGCCAGATATAGGTGATGGGGAGGAAGGCAGCAAATCACACTGCTATGTGTGTACCTATGCAACAATCTTGCATGTTCTTCACATGTACCCCCAAACCTAAAATGCAATAAAAAATATATTAAAAAAAAAAAAAAAGATGTCCTAAAGCAGCCCTGAGCACTCCAGAGAGTTCCGTGGTTGCTGGAAAATAAACAGAGCCATTCGTCCCTATACCCGGGATGTGCCCAGCCTCGTCTGCCGGTTCATCCGCCTCCACCGAGACTGGTGCTGCTTCTCCGTGAAGAGACGCCAAGGGTCCTTCAGAACTCAGAGGTCTGCTCACTCCACAATTCACGCTCAGCTGGTACCACGTTGAGCAGGAGTTTCATTCAGGAGAGCCCATGAGTCTTTTAAAATTTCTGCCATTTTCCCCTTTTGGTCTTAATTACAGCAAATATGCACTGTGTAACATGTGCATGGCTCACAGATCTCTCTCAGACTCTCTTGGTTTCCATTCCACTGGTTGAAGAGCTTCTAGTGATTCTCCGCCTTCAGGCAGGGTGGGCAGTCCATTCACATCGGAGCGCCTGTGTGCCAGATGCTGGGAATACACACCTGTATATTTACACTCAGTTTTGAAATGTAACGTAAAATTCAATGTGTAAAATATGGAGTCCATTTCTTATGTGAGTCCATTATAATGTTAAATCAACAAACTGTAACACCCCCAATTTAAAACTATGCTAAAGTAGAACTTGAACTCAACATAGATACCTGATTTATATCATAATTTAGGACTATGTCTGTTTTCTACTTGGTGGGAGTTGATATCAGGGTCTTTTCTCCCCTTAATTTAACAGGCTTTTTTCTTCTTAAAGAGGAGTAAAATCTCACACTTCTGCTTTCTAAAATAACAGGACCTGAGAGGCAGTTTGGCTCAGAGGTTGAGAACAGTCTTTTTTTTAAATCTGGAAAAATATTTTTATTTTTTTTTATTATACTTTACGTTCTGGGGTACATGCGCAGAACGTGCAGGTTTGTTACGTAGGTAAACACGTGGCACGCTGGTTTGCGGCATCCGTCCTCCCATCATCAACATTAGGTATTTCTCCTAACCTTATTCCTCCCCAATTCCCCCAGCCTCATAAGTGGGTGTTGAACGATGAGAACAGTCTTTAAACCACATTTGTATCTTCACGTACACGCTCTGTCACTTACTAGAGAGTGGCTCTGGTGACTTGCATATCATAGGCGCTCAAATATCAAAATATGTCATTGCCTTAATACAAACTCAGTTCACAGTCATTGCGTAGGGACGAGGACATTCAACCCGTCCACGGCCTCACGTCTCTTCACACAAGAGGCCTCCAAAGCAAGTCCTCCACTATGCAGCATCTCTGCACTCAAATGCCAGGCCCTGTGTGAACACATGGCTCATCCGAAGAAGCCTGGGGGGATGGCAGGGAAAGGGTGGGCAGGAGAACCACCACTCAGGCTGCTGTTTCAGTTTCAAGACCCTGTCTCTTTGCACACTGTTCTTCTGTGTGCAATGTTCTATTTCTCTAGAAAAAGGTAGTAAAGTACCTGGAGATCATGTCACTGTGGACTCAGCAACGCCTGTGTTAGGATCTCAGCTCAGCAACGTAGCCACTGTGGGCCTCTGAGGATGGGGCTGAGCCCCAGAGCCCTGGTCAGCAAGGCTGGGCAGCAGGGCCTCCTGCCTGGGTTCCCATGAAGAACCAGAGATGACACGCGAGAGGCTCCAGAGGGCACATGGCACAGGGCAGGCCCGCAGCAACGGCAATGCTGTCAGTGTCTACCTCCTGCTTCCACGGACAGTAGGAAGCTCTCTCCCGAAACGCCTGCAGCATCCGGCCCTCGTTCCCTTCCCTCTTCCATAAGAACCCGGCTGCCATGTGCTGTTCCGTCCTGGCACCCGTGACCGCGCTCGCGCCTCTGGAGAGCAAGGTCTGAATGCATTTCATTCATTTTCTTAAATCCTCAGCACTTAACCCTCACGTGGCTCCGTAAATCATTAGGGAGGATGAAGTCACGCTTTCCCAGCCCAGCATGTGTGTTATTCTCTCCTCTCCCATTTACCCTCACCTGGGTCTACATTGAAGCTTTGTCTCTTCATAAGCAGACGCTATAATAAAGTGGCCAGCCTGGTTTTAAGAACACATTCCTATTTTCATGCCTCACAATTGTGAACATGTTTTTTTCTAATAAAAAATCAGAAAGAAGGAATATTACCATATTGGTATTAGCGCCCATTCCACCTCCAACCAGATTCTGCTCATGAAACATTTGTGGACTACAGTTTCCATAGCAACCAGCCACGGCCGCTGCCTCCGTTCTAAGAATGTCATTGTTATCACAGTCTGTGCATGTGGAAGTGATTTTCTGATGCAGTGCGTATTGTGGTAGATCAAACACCACCGTCATGGGGGAGAAACTCTGCAGAGTATCACCTTGCTTTTGCTCCATGTACAAAATACTTCTCATTTCTTTCCTCACTGTTGATTTCATGAAAATATTTTTGATATTACTCATTCTTTTGAAAAGAAAAAAATTACTTAGTGAAAAGCTAGTGGTGAGTCACCACTTACCTGTGAACATATGGTGGGTTTTCTGAACAAGCCACACAGCTCTTTGGGCCTTGTGACTGTTAAGTTAAATTAGTAATGCTATTCTTTGGAAAAACTCCCATAGCAGCCCGCTAAAATGGCCTCCTAAGGAGGAATCTGATGAGATAAGAAAAAAATGCAAATTGTTAACTGGTCTCATGGTTTTAATTCTCAATAAAGGAAAGACCCTTACCCTTCCTCATGTCCATGACAGGAACAGGTGGAGGGAGGAGACTGGGTGGGGGAAGACTGCAAGGTCTGAAACACATGTGATTTAAAATGCGTTTCAAAAGAACCGGGTGGCCAGTGCTGGTTCCGCGTGGTAACCACACCGGAACAATGACAGCCTTTAGTCCAGCACCTCCTGGGACACGAGTGCTGACCTCTGGGGGAGGGGCCGGTATTTCTGAAGTGACAATACTCAGCTCACAACTCGAGAAATCCTCTGCATAAAATTTTTAGGACTCTTCCTGCTTTGGTTTTTATTTTTTTTTATTTTTTCGAGATGGAGTTTTGCTTGTTGCCCAGGCTGGAGTGCAGTGGCACAATCACGGCTCACTGCAACCTCTGTCTCCCAGGTTCAGGTGATTCTCCCACCTCTGCCTCTTGAGTAGCTGGGATTACAGGTGCCTGCCACCACGCCTGGCTATTTTTAAAATATTTTTAGTAGAGACGGGGTTTCACCATGTTGGCCAGCCTGGTCTCAAACTTCTGACCTCAAATGATTCACCTGCCTCGGCCTCTCAAAGTGCTGGGATTACAGGAGTGAGCCACCGGCTAATAATATTTACTTTTAATATATAAACTAGATGCATATTTACAGAAAAAAAAAGCTGATGAAGGGGAAACAACTTTTCCTCACACAATCAGGAATCATGAAAGGAATTAATTCACCAGTCAGATGGGGTTCTGTGTGCTGCAACACATCAGTCCACGTGAACTAAGGCATTGCAGGAAGTTAGGTCGATGTCAGAACCCGCTCAGAAATTTGGCAAAACGGTGCTTCACTGAAAACACGGTCTTATGCTATAAATCTACTTGCCATCATTAGAAGAAATAAGCACAGTCCTGTGCCGCTTCATGAGGGGGACACCCTCAGAGAAACGCAAGGTGGCCTCGTGGTTGTGTGAGCATCGTGGATTGCACTGACACCACCCCGGATGGCGTGGCCCCTGCACCTGCTCCAGGCTACACACCTGTACAGCGTGGGACCGCACTGAAGACCGTAGGGAGCTGCGTCACAGCAGAAAGAAGCTGTGCGTCTAAACATGCCTCAACACAGAAGAGCTACAGTAAAAATGTGGTAGGAAAGGTTATCAATGGTGTGTCTGCAGAGGGCACTCGCCATGAATGCAGCTTGCAGGACGGGAAGCTGCTCTGTGTGACTGAGTGAGGAGAGAGAGAGGGGCCCTGGAAATCACTGTACACGACTGTACACTCTGCACACACTGCAAACTTAGGCCACACTCAGTTTTTAAAGAACATTTTTCATTCTTCAATAATAAATTAACCTTAGCATACTGTGATGGTGAATACTGAGTGTCAACTTGATTGGACTGAAGGATGCAAAGTATTGATCCCGGGTGTGTCTGTGAGGGTGCTGCCAAAGGAGACTCACATTTGAGTCAGTGGGCTGGGAGAGGGAGACCCGCCCTCCATCTGGGTGGGCACCAGCTAATCAGCTGCCAGTGTGCCCAGGATAAAGGCAGGGAGAGGAGCGTGGAAGGACTGGACTGGCAGGGTCTCCCAGCCTCCGTCTTCCCCCCCGCTGGATGCTTCCTGCGCTCAGACATCGCACTCCACGTTCTTCAGCTCTTGTGCTCTTGGCCCCACACCAGTGCTTTCCCAGGGACTCTCGGGCCTTGGCCACAGACTGAAGGCTGCACTGCCGGTCATGATTAATCCTCCAACACCAAACACTCCGTCCTGTGGGACTCAGACTGGCTTCGTGGCTCCTCAGCTTGCAGACGGCCTATTGTGGACCTCACCTTGTGATCCTGAGTCAATTCTGCTTAATAAACTCCCTTGATATACACCTATCCTATGAGGCCTGCCTCTCTAGAGGACTCTGAATCACACACATACTGTACCTCTTTGGCTTTATAAGTCTTATTTCTAAAACTTTTCAATTCTCTCGTAATGCTGAGCTTAAAACACAAACATATTGTACAGCTGTACAAATATTTTTCTTTATATTCTTATTCTATAAGCCTTTTGCTATTTTTAATCTTTAGTTTTTAAATTGTTTTACTTTTTAACTCTCTTGTTAAGGACTAAGACACGAAAACACGTCAGCCTCGACCTGCACAGGAGTGTCAATATCACCGTCTTCTGGCCTCATGTCCTGTCCCACTGTTAGGACTTACGGGGCGGCCACAGACGAGGAGCCGCCATCGCCCATGACCACAGTGCCTTCCTCTGGATACCTCCTGAAAGACCTGCCTGGCGCTGTTCACAGATAACGGTTTTCCACAGGAGAAGGAGCGCACTCTAAAATAATGATGAAACGGATGGTACCCTAGATGCATAAACCAGCACACGGTTGCCGGTCAGCATTATGGCAAGATACGCCGTGCATCATTGGCTGGCTACGCTTCCGTACGATGGCTGCACAGGGGTTCTTTACCCCGGGTCACCACACACGTGTGAGTCACGCACTGTGCTGTGACATCGTGGCGGCTACGAGGTCAGTGGACCGTAAGAGTCTTGCAGCTCCATTATAACCTGACGGGGCCACCGCGGCACGTGCAGTCTGTCTTTGATGGAAACATCCTTGCACGGTGCCTGATGTTCACAATGCCCCCGGGGGAAGTGCTAAAGCCCTTGCCTGCCTCCGATGGCATGTAACTCCCACTCATTCTTACAAAAAGGCATGGTTGCCCTCATTCCGCTACCAGCCAAAAATCTCTAAAACTTGCTCAAGTCACACAGCTAATATGGAAAATCTGGAGCTTAAATTCAAATATCCTAACCCCAAATTGTGCTTGTTCATGAAATACAAGCGGGCAGAAGCCCAAACAGATTGGCAGGGCACCGGATCCCTAAGCTGCCAGGAACAGTCAGGATGGGGGTCAATGTGACCGCTGAAATGTTGGCACAGCTGAGGTTCTAGAAAGAATAACAGAGTACCGAGTATTGTATGTGTAGATCCACAAGATGAAGAGTCCAGGGCCAGAGGCACATGACATGTAGACCGGGCACAGCCCCCTCCGTCAGAACCCGGTGATGATGAAGAGGATGATGATGGCATGGGGGGAGGAGGAGGAGGACTGGAGGCGATAATGCATGTTACTCATGTTCACGGAGCATTTTGTTTCTCAAAATGATATTGACTGCAGGGAACAGCGGCTCATTCCTGTAATCCCAGCACTATGGAAGGCAAAGGCTGGCAGATTGCCTGAATCTGGAGTTGGAGACCAGCCAGGGCAACATAGTGAGACCCCACGTTTACTAAAACACAAAAATTAGCCAGGCCTGGTGGTGCATGCCTGTAGTCCCAGCTACTCAGGAGGCTGAGGTAGGAGGATCTCTTGAGCCCAGGAAGTTGAGGATGCAGTGAGTCAAGATTGCATCACTGTCCTCCAGTGTGGGCAACAGAGCGAGACCCTGTCTCAGAAAAACCCCTCACAGCTCCAGTGCAACATTCTCCCAGGCAGTATCTCAGAGCCCCTGTGGTGGGTGTGGGAGGATGCTATGGGCTCTCTCTGACAGAGGAGACGGGCCCAGGCAGACGGAGCACTTGATGTCTGTGTGTGAAGCTACTTCCCGTGTGGCTCTTCTGCCTGGTGTCTCCTGACAGCCTCCTGGTAACTCAAGGACCCCATCTCTGCAGACTTGGATAATCTGCAGGCAAACAGAATGAGATTTCCCCAGGGCCAGTCTGAGAATCCACATTTACCGAGATGAAACCCACCCAGAAACAGAGGGTGGCTGAGCTGCTGACGGTCATGATTAATCCTCCAACACCAAACATTAGTCCTGCAGCCGCCTCTCTATGCTCCACCTGCAGACCAGCCATTCCCACAGCACACAGCCTCATTCGGGGTTGTCTCCAGGACTGTGCAAAAATTCTTACCTCCAAGGCATGGAGAGGCTAGTGAGATACCCACGTCCCTTCTTTCTCTCCAATAATATTTACGTAAAGAATCTTGGCTTGTGGTTTCCAATGAGGTGTTATTCTCCATTTCTGAGAGTGCAAGTTCCCCCAGGAAATACAGACAGCACTGGATTCCATATGCATTGTGCAGAAATTTAGAACAGATAAGCAGAGGTTTGTACCATTTAATAAATTCTGGATTACTACAAATATGACCAGCTCAGCTGACAACACAATATTGAACTCTCCTAGCAAAAAAGCCAGGTTTGCCTCATCTGTTTATTTACCTTCAGAGTCTAGCAAAACTCCAGGCACCTAATCAGGGTTCAGTGGTTTGCTGAATGTGTATTTGTGGGTACAGAAAAAATTTCCAGTCAGCCGGCCGGCTGAGGTTGCTGCCCAGTGTCCGACTGTGCACCTTACTGATTAGGACTGTGCTCTGAATGTGTCATCCAGCTAGAGGACCTACTTGGGTGGGCTCCTCAGACAGTACATCTACACACTCATACATCAGAGCAGCCCACCCACAGCTGCCTCACGGGCTCAGCAGCAAGCACCTTTGCAAAGGACCTTTCTAAACCACGTGGTACGGGTACTCGGCCCTGGCCGCTGTGCAGTGGGTGCCTGGCAGGACCAGCCCCTCCTGTTTGTGCTCCACGTGGGCCATGCACTGCCCAGGACCGGATGCCCCTGACAGTCACAGCTGGACCAGTACAGGGGTCGCTGCAGAATGTGTAGAGCAGACGTCCGGATGGGTGCTATTGCCAGAGCCACAGCAAGCGTCTCCAGTGACTTACTTTCACGGTGAGCTCCTTCAAGATTCATGGAGCCCAAGTTCAGCACCCTCCTGGAGGGGCCCTGGGCTCATGATGGGGCTTCCTCCACTGCTGGATTCCTACCCAGACACTTGGAAATGCGTGGCTCAGCCGGGGGAGTCCCAAAGCCCATGTTACGTGTCCTGGAACTGAAGACTTGGCAATCATGAGGACAGCGGGCTGTGGGGGTCACCTCCGTGGAGGTCCAGCTGCTGTAGGCCCTGGAGCAGTAAGTGGCACCATGGGCCCTGGGTCTTCCATGCAACTCCGCACCTCGGTGCTGGCCATTCCAAGGGCACCTGGGTCTCTGGGGATGCCCCCAGCTCCGCCAGTCTGTGTCAGGTCCCAAGTCACCCGGGGTGCAGCGTGGGACTGGACCAGGTGACTCCCACTGAACTTGGTTTAACCCAAACTTGCATCCATGGGAATCACATGTACCCTGGAGGCTGGCAGGCCGTGGGAGTGCCTGGAGGCCCTGGCATCTCACTGGCCAAATTCACAGCATGCCGACATGACAGGCACAGAAGAGAACAGCTCGGGCCGGAGCTTTCAATATGAAAATTTCAAATGTGTTTTTACAATTAACGTAAAAGGCCTTGAATTTCTGGAACTACAAATACGAAAGATGTAAAGTTTCATTGATTCCACACCCCTGACTCCCTCTTCCATCTCTTTTATCTCCTCTCCCCCAGTCAACAATTTCAGTGGCAATTTCAAGAGAATATGCCCATGAATCTTTATGGGGAAACAACAAACAAGCGTTTAGACAGGACTGTGGCTTCCTTCAGTGGGCTAATCCCCCGGCTCCAACTCCCTTCAATTAAGTGGATGCTTCATTCCCTTTACCATTACTTTTTAAAGATGCATTGCATTTCTTGAATATAAAAGCAGTTTCTCAGATTAAATTTGGCAGCTGCTTTTGTAGAGGAAGCAAAACAAATCAATGAAGAATTTTTAAATGCTGCAATCTTCATCTTGGCCACTGGCCTTTACAGCAATGAAATATGGGGCCAAAAAGCAGAAAGAGAAATGCCTGTTTCCATTATGAGTGTGTGAGGCGGAACCAGACCTGAATGATCAAACGACTGAATCCAGCCCCGATGGACGGCAGCTGTGGCAGAGCCGGCTGGCATGGGTGCTGGGTCCTGGGTGCGTGGGGGGCTTCTCAGGGGCTTCTCAGGGCTTGGTCATCATCAGCACTTAGGCATCAGAAGAGTCCACGCAATGCACGTGTCAGTGTCTTCATTTCACAAATGAAAGCACCAAAGCAAAAAAAGGAAGGCTGAGTAAGCTGCCCAGTAGCCAAAGAGAGTCATCCTGGGAGCCAGTGCCTTCCCTCGGCCGTCAGAGTGAAGGCTGCACTGGAAGGACCAAGCCTGGTCTCCTCACCACGACAGTGAGCCTGTGATGGGTCGGCCGATGCCTCCCATGGGTGGACATGGCCAGCGCTGCCTTCGGCCTGGGAACGTGTGCAGGAACGGCTGCTGAGTGCCAGACAGCTGGTCGCGTCTTCCTTTCCTTTCTCTTCTTGCTGCTCCTGATTCTATGCATTGTCCTTTGTCCAGGACTGAGCTTGGCACAGTGCTGACGCCCAGTAGGTTGTCAGCATGGACCAGACATGTACTCAATGAGTACAATGAATAAATAGATGAATAAAGCTCCTACTCTATTACTAAAAATTAAATTTAGTGAGTTTTAGTCTTCAGAAACATCCAAACACATTGAATTGGTACTTACACATGACAATTCTAATGACGATGCAAGACTGAACCTTTACCAATGGCCTGTAACACGCATGAAAGACGTTTCAGCTCAGCGACCTGTGCTTCAATACCAAGTATTTCTCTTCTCTGTAAACTGGACTGCAACAATGGAAGTAACAGTAGCAACCTCTGCTTCCCATTTTACATTTACAGGCACATTTTTGTTTCTGGGTCCAAATATTTCCTTTGCTCCTCCCTGTGAGAGCGGCATGAGTGCCAGCCTCATCTTGCAAATAAGAGACTTGAAGTAAAAGAGAAGATGGTGATGTGCCCAGAACCGCAGAGAGAGTAAACAGCTGAGTGAGAACTGGAAACCAGAGCTTTTCATTATTCATTCATTATCCCTACGCCTGATATCGAAGAAGCCGCCGTGTCATTCCTGATTTAACATGACAGATGTGTCAGGGTCGTCTTTTGAAGACTAACAATGGATGTTTTAATAACCGTTCATCTCATTTTTGGATCTGCAGTTCGAGGCTATTTCTGAGTGGAAGAAAACTGTGATAGAGAATACTTAAAATGATAAATTTTTCTTGCAGAAAGTATGAAAGGCAGGTCACAGACTCCTCTCAATCTCATAGAACAGCAGCCATTGGCAATTGTGATAGTGAGATCCAAGGTCTGATCTTCATTTTAAATACAAAACTTCTGAGGCCCAGAGGCAATAGGGTTTGTCTGACTCACCCTACCTACAAGGCCTAGAGACCCAGGCTCTGCGAACATCAGTGTTCCCAGGCTTCTTCCGCTGGGGGGACTAGCTTACCAGTCCTTTGCCCAGTGTGATTTGACCAAAACTGACCTTGAAGAAATGTCAGCATGATTTCCTTGTATTTGAGAAAACACCCACACATTCACAATGCAACATAAGTGTGGCTAAGTTCCTCCATAAAGCAATGAAGCCGCGAAGCCGCTTAAGATTTAATCTGTACCATTATTTTCTCATTTTTAGCAAGGACGATTTCTAATGCTTATTTAGAATCTAAATTAAAATCTAACCAAAGGAATCACAGATCACCGGTGACCTGTAGGGATTAAAATCCTTTTGCAGAGAATGTCATCTTTAAAGTGAGTACGGAAACCTACTAATGAGCCGTAAAATTATCCTAAAGGCAAAATGCTGTGGCAGCGGGTTTATTTTACCACACTGTAACGTAATTATTCTCACTAAAAATGAATTCTGTGTTCATATGTATATATGTCTGTATCTATATCTATATGTCTACATGCGTCTCTCCCCCTTCTGTCTGTTTTCACTCTGCGGGACGATATCAGGTGCATATCTGAAAATTATAGAGGAGGCCGCGTACGATGAAGGTAAGACGGGTTTTGAGCATGGGCTTGACTCTTCCATCAATGGCCAGATACCTTGGACAAATCAAATGAATACTGCTTATTTTTTTTTATCGATAAAAAAATGCTGCTTTTCTGCCTCAGAGTGAAGCATGTAGGGGTTTCCTCTATGTATAAGTGAAAAGCACTGGGATCTAAGCTGGGGAGGGGAGGTGAGCTTGGAGGATTGTGCCAAGTGCCTGCCACAGGCTCATCCACGCTGGTTTTAACCGTGTTGACGTGGGCAGTGGCGTGTGTTTCTCCCCCTCCTCTCCGCAGCTGTGGATGACTGTCTCTAGCATTATTTCTTGTAAGTTGTTATTGTAAGAATGTTTCACAAAAGGGCAGTGTTCCATGTCCTTGAGTCATCTTCAGCTTACACATTGTCAGCACGTTAACCCAGCCTCTGGTATCTCTTATGTCTCCTGTAGTTAGTTTAGCACGGAAGCCAAAGCAATGAAAAGGACACAATCTTGGATCCCAAGAGCTCACAGTGAGTGACAGGAGCCACCACAATGTTAACAGAAGTTTAACTGGAAGGCAACTGGGCTGGGATGGCCCCGGTACTTTCCGTTCCTATGTAAGCAAACCAAAGACCTATGTAAACGGTAAAATGAAACCAGAGGCCTTACCCATCAGAAACCACCAGCTGACCTCTAAGTAGGAATTCTACCAATCAGAAACTGCCAACTGACCTCTAAGTAGGGACTCCACCAATCAGAAACAATCAATTATCTAGCGATTTTTCTCTCTAACCAATCCAACATGTTTTCTTTGTTTTCCTTCCAGGAACAACTTATGAAAGTTTCTGTGTCACTTCTCAAGCCCCAGAGGAGTGCTACACTGCTTGCAGTCTGGTGCTGCCCTATTCATGAATTGCTGTTTGGTCAAATAAACACCACAGAATTTTAATGCACCTAAATTGACCTTTAACAACAGAAATGCCCAAATATCAGGAAAACAAGGATGGGTCACTCTAGATAGCTGAGCAGGGCACGGGAGGATGTCTTGTGCATGAGAGTCACTGAGCAGGTAAGTGAGCAGCTGGGTGATGGAGTGTGTGCGCCAGATTTTGTTGAAAGCTCTCCCATGCAGGTGTGCAGCACATACACTGGTAAGAGCCACATGGCCTCTTCCTGCCTGCAAAACTTCCACCTGGCACATCTGCTGGCATTGAGCCGTCCTTACATTCCTGATATAAACCTGTCATGATTGAGAGCCATCACTGTGTTGAAAGTATGGGCACATGCATACTTATTAGGTATGCATATTTCTGTACCTGTAATTGTCTAATGTCTTATTTCATATCTTCCATCTGTTGCCAGCAGTAAATCTGACCTATAATTTTCTTTTCTTACACTGTCCTTAGCCTATTTTGTTATGAAGAATATAACATTCTCATGTTAGCCGAGTAAGTTTCCCCTCTTTTGTATTCTCTGGTACATACTCACTCTCTCTTTCTCTCTCTCTCAAGCAAAGAGAGATTCAGTTATTTAAAATTATGGATTTATTTACTGGTAATTAGTTTATTTGCATTTTCACTGAATTGTTCAATTTCATTTTTTAGACAAATTGTCTTTTTTATCTAGCTTTTTAAATTTTGTGTCATAAAATAGTTCATTTATGCTCATATAATCAAAAAATTGTATTTCTAATAGGCTTCAAATTTTTTCTTCTGATATAGTCACTTTGACAGAGATTGTCTATTTTTAAGGAACTAGCATTTTGTTTTCTATTTTAAGTATTTTTTCTTCTATATCATTTTCTTTCTCTTATTTTATTTGGTATACTCTGTTCTTTTTCTAGCTCATTTTGCTATGTAAGTCATTTATTTTTATTTTCCTTGTCATTTTCCAATAAATACATTTATTATGAACTTTTAAGTTTGCAATATAAGTTGCATCTTAGCTGTCTTCCTAGAAATATTACTATACGTTCATTGTATAGCAATGCCAAGCATTTTGCAATATTCACTGTGGCATTGTTAAGTCATGAATTACGGAGAAGAGTACTGTATTAGTCCATTTTCACGCTGCTGATAAAGATATACCTGAGACTGGGAGATTTACAAAAGAAAGAGGTTTATTGAGCTTACAGTTCCACATGGCTGGGGGCCTCACAATCATGGCAGAAGGTGAAAGGTGTATCTCACATGGGAGCAGACAGGAGAAGAGAGCTTGTGCAGGGAAACTGCCATTTTCAAAACCATCGGATCTCATGAGACTCATTCACTATCAGGAGAACATGCAGGAAAGACCCGCCCCCATAATTGAATCACGTCCCACCAGGCTCCTTCCACAACATGTGTGGATTGTGGGAGTTTTCAAGATTAGATTTGGGTGGGCACACAGCCATCCCATATCAAGTAATTTCTGTTGACATTTGATTATTTTCAAATATATGAGTATGTTTGTTTATATTATTTCTAACTCAATTGCATTACATTACGAGGGAGTAGCTGCATCGTATTTATTAAAATGTTTGTGATTGATTTTGTTACTCTTTGAGGTGGGCTTAAAAAGAATGTTTATTCTGTATTTGGTAATATACATTTATCATATTACATGTGTCATTGTGCTGTTCAAATCATCTATACCCTTACTAAAGTTTTGTCTGCTAGAGCAGTTCGTTTTCTGAGGAAATACATTGAAATGTGTAATTGTAGGTTTGTCAATTTCTCCTTTTTATGAAATTTAATGCTAGTTGTAAAAGGCTTATTCATTCATGCTTATTATGCTCCTGATTAACTGGATTTTTAACCCTCTGTAGTGTTTCTTATCCTTTCATTTTGTATTTTGCCTTTACTAAAGCTCACTATTAAAATAAAGATCTTAACACCTTTTACCTATTGTAGTCACTTCCTTAAACTATTCAAATAAACATTCATAGTTATTTTTGTCAATAATGAATAAGACACAATATTTTTATTGATCGCTCTACTTATTGCTGTGTTCTGTATCCCATATCTTCTGTCATTATTTTTCCTCTTTCACACGCATTGGAGTAATCTTTCAAGTAAAATAGAAGGTTGAGTTTTTGTAGATCTGACATTAAATGTTTTTACAACTAATTTTTTACTTAGACATGAGATTTTAGGTGGGAATTTTATTTTTCTTCAATATGTGGAAGCCATAATTTGACCATCTTCTTGCATATGCTTTTGCTAATGAAGAATCTATTGTGGGTCTAATCCTTGCTCCTTTGTAGATTCCTGTCTTTCTGAGTGAGGTTAATAAGAGTTTCTCTTAGCCATGTGTGGTTCTGAGTTTCACATCATCTGCCCAGGATGGGGATTTTTTCCTTCCAGGCAACAGCTGAGCACTTTCAGTCTGGATGGGTGATGTTACTCTGGTCCCTTCCCAGCCACTATGCCTTGGATACGGCTTCTCTGTCACCTCTGGGATCCTTTCTTCTGGAATTCTAGAATTCTTCTTGGAGTCTCGACATTGTTCCTCCCTAGCTCTGGGCCTCCACTTCCTGCTGTTCATTTCTTTGTACTCCTCGGCCATGTTCTCGAGGCAACTGAGCATTTCCCTCCAGCTGGACTTGGAGCAGATCCAGCCTGGAGTCTGTCCTTCCCAGTGTTAGGGCTCCAAATTCCTTGGTCTCCTGGTTTTTCACAGCCGTCTGTTCTTGACTCACATCTGCCTCTCTTCTGAGCATTTTGAATTTGCTGATGTGGGTATTGGGTGGATAAAGTCAGTTCACGATTGTCCCGCTGCATGCATAGCCTTGTGGTGAGTTTCTCCAGCAGCAAAGCTGGTTTCTTCCTCCTCTTGCCCCAGCCTGATGCTTTCTCCCCAGCCTTGGGGGAAGCTCTCCCAGCGGCTCAAAGCTTGGCCTTGCTCTCATACTGAGAACCCCACACTCAGGCATTCATGATGGAGGCATGGCCCGTTCTCCCCAAGGCTCAGAGCTTGGCCTTTCTCTCACACCTGAGAACCCCAGGCATGACTTCCGCGAGCCCTAGCTCAGGTCCCCCAGGTGCCTGACTTCCGCGAGCCCTACCGCATGTCCTGGCTGTTTTTGCTTTTCCCCAGCCTCCTTTTCTTCCCTCGTTTCAGACACTGAGCTCCAGTCCGCATTCCCCCTCGGCACTGAACTGCACATCTGGCTGTCTCTGTTTCTGGGTCTAGGGCTCTGACATCCCATGGCCTCACCCTGCAGCGGCTGCACTGTGGGTTTTTTTCACGGTGCACTGACATTTTTGTCTTGGTTCATGAGCCCACAGGGGCCACTTCCCCTGCAGGACAGGAGTCTTGTCTCACTGTTGGGGAAGCCTCAGTGTTCAGGTGACAGCTCTAGGCTTATGGATGACCATGTGGGGCCTGTGCTAAGGCTGTCTGGGGATCTGGAGAGGTCCACGTCTGCTCCAAGGGATCTGGAGAGGTCCACGTCTGCTCCAGGGGATCTGGAGAGGTCCATATCTGCTCCAAAGGATCTGGAGAGGTCCATGTCTGCTCCAGGGGATGTGGAGAGGTCCACGTATGCTCCAAGGGTTCTGGAGAGGTTCACATCTGCTCCAGGGGGATCTGGAGAGGTTCACTTATGCTTCAAGGGATCTGGAGAGGTTCATGTCTGCTCCAAGGGATCTGGAGAGGTTCACGTCTGCTCCACGGGATCTGGAGAGGTCCACTTATGCTTCAAGGGATCTGAAGAGGTTCATGTCTGCTCCAACGGATCTGGAGAGGTTCACATCTGCTCCAGGGGATCTGGGGAAGTCCACTTATGCTTCAAGGGATCTGGAGAGATTCATGTCTGCTCCAAGGGATCTGGAGATGTCCACATCTGCTCCAGGGGATCTGGAGAGGTCCATGTTTGCTCCAGAGGATCTGGAGAGGTCCACACGTACTCCAGGGGATCTGGAGAGGTCCACGCGTGCTCCAGGGGGATCTGGAGAGGTCCATGTCTGCTCCAAGGGATCTCTAGGAACACCTTCTGGTGCCCCTGCAGGGGTGCACCCACCTTTCTGTGTCTGTTCTCAGGGAAGACCCAAGAGACACTTCTTTCTCTCTTAGTCCCAACTAAGTTTCCTGATGTGTCCCCTGGTACCACAGGGGATGCTGTCTAGTAGCAAAGCTAATGTCATACCTGGCCCGGCCTCCCAGGGAAGACAGTGGGACGTTAACATAAGGTCCCTTTCTGACAGATCGAGGACAGGCTTTTACTAACCCCCCCATTTACCATGGGCATGGCTAAGTCTTTTACATTCTTTAAAATACAGACCTATATTTTCACTATCAGTGCAGCATGCTAGAAGAGTGAATTCATAATGTTATTGTGACTGAGGCATAATTTATAAATTTAAAAATCCTTCTATCACCCAGTGCTGAAATAGAAAGTTAAGAAAGTACCTTAGTTGGCAAAGTACTGTACAAGTTTACTATAAAATAAGTGTTTAAATTTTTTTAAACGTTTAAATCGAGGTCAGCTACACATAAGATTTACCATCGTGGCCATTTTGTCTATTTCAGTGGAGTTACGTGCATTCACACTGCTGTACAGCCATCACTGCCACAAACTCCAGAGCTTTCCAAACTGAAGCTCTGCCCTGTTAAATGCCCCCCCTCGTTCCCCCTCCCCAGATGCTGGGAGCCTCCATCTGACCTTCTGTCTGTACCCCTGACTCCTCCAGGTGCCGCGTGTGAGGGGGATCACACTGTCCTTGTCCCTTTTTTGACTAGCTTATTTCACTCAGCATAGTGTCCTCAGGGTTCACCCAAATCATAGGTGTAGAATTTCCTTCCGTTCTATGACAGGATAACATTCCATTGGGCAGCTATGCAGAACTGAACATTTTCATTTTATTATTTCCTTTGGAAATCACAACCACCCCATATGCCAAGTATCAATATGCTCTAGCCAAGAAAAATGAGAAAAATGTGTAACAAGGGGTTTGGCTTATAGTGGACCCTTGATACGCATGTCTTAGTAAGACTCTGTTGCCTTTAAATTGAAGAGTCAGAGGCAGACGACAGGACAAGCCTCCTTTAGCTGTGACTTTCTCACCTGTGCCAAGCCACCAGCTTAAGACTAGCTGAATTTCTAGAAGTCTCTTGACTTGGGTACAAGAGAAAAAAGCTGCAGGCTCACTCTGTGTTCCTTCACCCATGAGGAGCCCACTTTAGTTCACAAGGACATTCACGCTGGCATCCTCTGAGTGCCACTGGAGAGGGCCAGGGACAGGGCTGGCCTAGGGGGAGGTCAGGACGGAGGGAGAGCTTCCTCAGGCCTCACAGGTTTGATTCTGGAACAGCACAGCACCCAACTCTGCCCTGAGCGGCTCTCACCTTTGAAGGTTGTTTGTGGACAAAACACTCCCATGCCCTTAGCCTTTTGCCTGCTAATGAACAGACACATCCCCCCCCACGTCCAACTGTGGCTGGTCTCAGCATGTCTGAGTTCCCTGAGTACTTAATAAATAGCTGCTGTGTAACACCCCACGCTGGGCAGGGAATCTACACAGCCATGCCCTCCAGCCTCTGCCAATGACGGAGAGTTGGCTTCCCAAGAAGCATCCACCCTGTCTGTTCCACCCACACTTTCTTCTTTCATGTCAAAGAAACACGCTCCTGCCTTCATGGGATCAACATGCAGATGCACATTAAGTCTGTAAAGACAGGAGAGGTTTCCCTGGCATTACTAGCTCCTAGCGAATGTGCTAGTCACAGACATCTTCGCTTTCCTTCCTACATAGACACAACGCGTGTCATTGAGACTTGAGTTGTGTAATTTCGCCTGCAATGGACGGAAATTTCACAGGTACATAACTGATAGCTGGAATGCACTTCTTCCCCTGTTTTGAAAACTAGAATGACATTTTTCTATCCCTGGTCTTCCCTCTCTTTTCCATATTCCATAACTCCTAAAGAATTACCCTCCTGCAGGGGCAGTCTTTCCCGTCTAGCGGCTGTGAGACATTAAGAAACGCCCTTGAGACTTAGCCATGCTGTCCATGAAACAGGGTAGCTGTCTGCGCACCCTGTGCGGGTGCTCTGAAATTCCATGAAGAAATGAATGCAGTCTCGCCCTTGGCGCCTCGCACACGTTAGATGCTCAGTAAATATCAGCTATTATGATTGCTAACATTTTTACCCGCCATTTTTTTTTTTGAGATGGAATCTCACTCTTGTCCCCCAGGCTGGAGTGTAGTGGCATGATCTAACCTCACAGCAACCTCCGCCTCCTGGGTTCAAACGATTCTCCTGCCTCAGAGCCTCCAGAGTAGCTGGGATTACAGGCACGCGCCACCATGCCTGGCTAATTTTTATATTTATAGTAGAGAGGGGTGTCACTATGTTGACCAGGCTGGTCTCAAACTCCTGACCTCCTAATCTGCCTGCCTCGGCCTCCTAAAGTGCTAGGATTACAGGCGTGAGCCACTATGCCCGGCCCCACCACTTTTACTATAGACAGACATATGAGTTTGCTTTTTGAACATCACTAATCTCCGTTCTCATCTTTTGCAATCATTACCCTCTTCAATATACGAAAATGTAACTTTCATAATATTCCTAACTTTAATGAAAGAACTAAATTCCCCTCACCCCACAGAATATTGTGGTATTAGAGAAAGACTGAGCATGTAGCATGAAAGTGATTCTACATATTTTCAGGTTGTGGTGGCCTATATATTAATTCTGTGTGTGTCATTCGTGTTATTATTCTGGGAGTCTCAGAATGGCATGTTGATGGATGAACTGCAGTCACAACTTCATTCAAATGCAGCTGGAAGATTCTAATGCATGCACGGCCTATACACAAGCTTTTCAGTTTAAAAAGCAATGGACAGAAAAATCAAAGAGAAGCAAATGGCAGGCTGTGTTCACAGATTACAGCAGCTCTCACACACGTGACATAAGACACTCGGATGTTAGAATTCTCAGGAAAAATGTGCCCGTTTCCTGTTTATGAATCACAGAATTCAAATGCCTGAAAAACATACTCTGGATAAGTTATTTTACCATTTTCTACTAGTGACTTGTTGGAGACACTGAAATTTTCTCCAGTGTCTTATTCCAAGTTGAAAAGTCTATAAAATGCCTTGCATCCTCCTCAGGGGAATTACAATCCAGGAGCAAGGACCCTGCTCTTTGGGAAGCCTCAGAACAGCTGATTTAACAGCATGATTAAAATGCAAGAAAGGAAGACCCTTGCCACACCTGCAGCCCTGGCAGCAAAGAGACCAAACAGGGTTGAGCAGACTGGGAAGCTCCTCTGAAATGGCACCCCACAGGTCTAAACCTGGATGATGATGGGATTTTAATCAAGGCAGCTGTGGGAAACTCAGCTTAACAAGATTACCAGGGGAGCCAGGCAGCAGAGTGTGGGATCTATGTGGAAAAAACAGTGGTTTTACTTGGTTGGAGCGCACGGTATTTTGGTGAGAGGGAATGCAGTTGGAAGCACAAACCGGGTCCTGAGAGCCTGAGACCTTGACCCCAGGCTTCGGCATCTATGCTCAACACAGAATATCATATTTTCAATATATTCAGGCTACACTGTGAATATCTTAAACAGGTTTTAGGAGGATAGTGACGTGCATAGAGTTTTAGTTTGGACATTTTCTATGGGATGAATTGGAATTAGAAAAACTCAAAGTGCTGAGATGACCTGGGACAGCAGCGTAGAGTGGAAGATGTAGTGAGGTGGCCAGAAAGACGCTTCCTTTATGTGCATTTATTTAAACACTGTTGGGCAAGAGTGGCTTCATACTCAGAGCTCCTAAACCCCCATGGTTTACCAAGTGACAAGAGCAATAAAGGCTGAAAGCTAGCCCTTCCCCCACACCTGAGTTTACACTGATGCACCTATTCAAGGTGGACGCTGGAGAGCGTCAGGAAGGGGCGGTTGCCTGGGAACCAGCCTTGGGATTGGAGGACTGCAACTTCCAACCCCTCCCCACCCCAGAACTTCAGGGAGGGAAAGGGACTGAAGGTTACCGGAATCAGGGGGTGGCCAGTGATTTAATCCACCACGCTTACGTAATGAAGTCGAAGTCTCCATGCAAAATCCTAGAAGGATTTCGTTCTTTGCACAGCTGAACTGTATTCCACTATGTCTACACACCCCAATTCTCCCGTTCTTTCTCCATTCTTCTGTTCATAGACACTCAGGTTGATTCTATCTCTTGGCTATTGTGAATGAGTGCAGTGCTGAGACCATTTTCTTTCCGGCGTTCACCCAGCAGTGGGATTGCTGGGTTGTGAGGTAGATTCATTTTTTAGCTTTTTTAGGAGCCTCCATGCTGTTTTCCATAGCGGATGGGCTAATTCATACTCTTGCTAACACTGTGTAAGAACCCCCTTCTCCACATCCTCGCTAGAACTGATATTTTTGGTCTTTCTGGTAATAGCCGTTCTAATTGGAGTGAGACAGGGTCTCACTGAGGTTTTGATTCCCACTTCCCTGGGTATTGGTGACGCTGAGCATGTGTTCATATACCTCATCTTTACACACTACATACGTGTAACACAGGACCCACAAGTAGGTACGATTACTATCAGTCAACCAAAAATAACCATTTAAAACAGGAAAAACAAAACCTATATACACGTATATCAGAGGGTAACTCAGTACCCCACAAATACGTACAATTACTAAGAGTCAACTAAAAATAACAACTTAAAAAAGGAAAAACAAAACCTATGCAAGGGTTTTGGGGAGCTGGCAGATGGCTGAACACAGGGAGGTGGCCCCAGAGAGGTCACCAGTCTCCACGTGGCCCTGGCCTCCACCTCGCCCCACGCACCCCTTCCGTCCGCTGTTCCTGAGTGGCAGCATTTATACCATGTGGGTAAACCTAAGTAAAGTGTTTCCCTGAGTTCCGTGAGCTGTTCAAGAAAATCACTGACCCTGAGGTGGGGCCATGGGAACCCCGATCTCTAGCCAGTGGGTCAGAGCCAGACTTGGGATTGTCCCTGGTCTTGTGAGGCTGTCCTTAACCTGTGGGGTTTAGGCCAGGTGCAAGTGGTCAGGGTCAGGACTGAAATGAATAGACGATGCCCATTTGGTGTCCCGGTAGTGGAGGAAACTGCATGGGAAAGAACCCACACATTTGGTGGCCAGAAATATTGGTGTGATTGTGGCAAGGAAAAAATGGCATTTTTCTTGTATTTGGTGTTGAGAAGGAAACACTTGTTTTCTTTCTTCTCTGGCATCAGAGGGGAGTGTTGTGTGATTGTAGAGAGAGTACTGGAAACCAGCTAGAGGCTTCCATTTTAACTGAGAATGTCGACGTACATTGTGGGTTTGGGGTTAAGAGACAGAAGGAAGTTAACAATGGCTACGATTTCAGGCTAAGAGACTAGAGAAATAATCCTTTTTTTCCCACCATGCCAGAATCAAATCCATTCAATAGCTATATTTTCAATGACTAGAGGATATTGAATCTAAATATCTGAAATGGAATATTTTTCACATTTGAGGGCATCTAAAGTGAAGCTGTTTAACTTTTAGACCACACTATTTAATGAACGACTTAGTTACAACACACAGACATCCATTTCTTAAACATTTGGCAGTGGGGACAGTGACATAATCATTCTCGGGCCAGCCAAGACCAAGGTCTTTGGAAATGAATGGGAGGGAGAAAGCACTGCATGTGGCCACACTCATGGCTGGAGAGCCTTTATCTAGTGGATGGGCAGGAGTTAGATTTTTTTTTTTTGTCTTTTTTTGAGACGGAGTTTCACTCCTGTCGCCCAGGCTGGAGTGCAATGGTGCAATCTCAGCTCACAGCAACCTCCGCCTCCCGGGTTCAAGCGATTCTCCTGCCTCAGCCTCCTGAGTTGCTGGGATTACAGGCATGCACCACCGCGCCTGACTAATTTTGTATTTTTTTAGTAGAGATGGGGTTTCTCCATGTTGGTCAGGATGGTCTTGAACTCCTGACCTCAAGTGATCTGCCTGCCTCAGCCTGCCAAAGTGCTGGGATTATAGGTGTAAGCCACTGTGCCTGGCCAGGAGTTAGACGTTTTTTTGGCTAATGAGATGAAAATATTCTTGAGGGCATCTCATCCTCTACTTCTCCTGTATAGAACGTGACGAAAGACCACATTTTCTAAAACATGTTGATTTCAGATATTTAATTCCTTTTTGTTTTATGACAGACGAGTGTCAGCAGTAGCTCTGTTTTGAAAATAGAGTATTTCATCAGAGTGAAAGCCTCCTGGGGCTGCACTGTGTGTTGTGAACCCTGAATTCCGGCCAATAAAGACAAGGTAGTAACTGAATTCTTCAAATGCATTAGCTGCATCTGTGGAGACATGGATCACTTTCTCTGAAGTCATTCCAGGACCCTCTGGTCCATTCATAGGCCTCTGTGGACTTCTCCACCTGCAGCCTCACCGTGAGGCAGGAGTGAGGCCTGCTGGTCCCCACAGAGGTGGCCACACAGTGAAGTCCTTCCCAGCCTCCTGTTTATCTGTCCGCATTTTCTCTCCTTCCCCGTTCTCGGCATCGGATCGCCTGTGCATGCCCACCTGTGCTATGTCCTACACCCGCCCTGGCGAGGGAACCACATGTCAGCCCAGCCAAAACCACTGTTACCACATTAACCTTCACAGTCAGAGAACATGCAGAGCTGAAGTCAGAGAAAAACAAGGTTTGCTTAAACGATCCGGGGTTCGGTGTCCTGATCGGGATGAAGGCAGTGACAATGCCGCTTGCTCTGGGGATTTTCTGAGCATGCCGTGAAATGCCATGAACCCGCACACCCTGCGGACACTCAGTGAATGTGGGTCTTCCCCCATGCCTCCCAGCTTTCTCCTGCTGAGCACGCCGGGAGAGTGCGGGACGGGACCACCGATGGCTGTGTGGAGGAGTGACTGGGACCCCCAGCCCTGGGCTCTGAGTCCATAGCCACAGCCTCACTGAGTTGGGGCTTCCTCACGAAGCAAACATGTTTCCTGGAACAAAAGCACCTTCTTTGCAGGTTTGATCAGCATTCACACTAACAGGTTTCAGGCAGAGAACAGATCACGCTCACGTCTGAAACATGTCTGAGAGACAGAAAGGCAGGCAGCCCCCGGGTGTTGGTGAGACACATTCCACTGCCAGACTCTCCTCCTATGGAGGCATCCAACGTGTTTGATTCTGTTTGTTACACCTGGTTTTTGATTCATTTTTTTACTTATTAAAAAGAGAGTTTCCGTGTTGACATTTCTATATTGAGGTGACAAGAAGTTGTTTGTTTTAATGTTGATGTTTTCAAAGGAGGGCATCTGAGGAGGCAGACGAACTCTGGTTCCAGACCTCGGGGTGGCTCCTTGAGCGGGGCCAGAACTCCGCATCCTCACTCATGAAACAGAAGCAAGAAAATCGGAAAATCGGATCCTCCCACCTGACGATTGTTCTGAGCATCAGACATGTTTATGGAAAAGTTTAATTCGCCTTAGGAACTATGCTATCGCTGCACTGCAGAGGTTTGACCCTCCCTGAAGTGAAAAGACACGTCTGAAATATGAATGTGGACAGCTGCACTGACCAGACTGGTCTTGACGGCGGTCGTGACGGGAACCTAGTGATCCCAGTCTCCACGGCGGTCATGACGAGAACCTAGTGATCCCCTGCCAGGCCATGCTGGTCGCCACTCTGTATTGACGCTGGTATCCAGGAATCACCTGGGGACAGAACGGCTTTGACGTCCAAAGTGAGCATTGAAAATACTTTGCAAAGTCTCTTGAGCAGCTCAAGCTGATACTACACAGGGTCCTCTATGTTTCTGTCGTCTACAAACGTCTCAAAGTCTGTCAAATATGTTTGCATTTTCCACCTGCTTCCCATCGGCAGGGGCAGCCCGTTTGGTCACTCATCACCCTCCCCCAACTTATATGTTAAAACTATACTTTTAGTCATGAAATTACCCCTTTAGGACTTTATCCTCTGCTTGTGGGATTGTAAACTACTTCAGCCACTGTGGAAAGCAGCTTGAAGATTTCTCAAAGAACTTAAAACAGAACTGCCATTTGACCCAGAAATCCCATGACTGGGTATCTACCCAAAGGAAAACAAATCATGCTACCAAAAAGACACCTGAACACGGATGCTCACTGCAGCACTATTCACAACAGAAAAGGCGTGGGGAGCCACCCAGGCGCCTGTCAGCGGCGGACGAGACAAAGAGACTGTGCTACCTATACACAGCGAAATTCCACGCAGCTGTAAGAGAGAGAACGGAATCACGTCCTCCGCAGCAACACCGATACAGCTGGAGGCCTTAGTCCCAAGAGAATTACTGCAGGAACAGAAGGCCAGACACTTCACGTTCTCACTTATAAGCAGAGGCCAGACACGTGGACACGAAGGTGGGAACAGCAAGACAGCGGGGCTAGGAGATGGGGAGGGGGTAAGGGGCCAGGGGATAACGCTGCCCACTGGTGCTCTGCTCAGGGCCTGGGTGACGGGATCATGTGCACCCCAAACCTCAGTGTCATGAAACAAACCCATGTAACAAACTCACCCGTGTACCCCAACTCTAAAATGAAAGTATATATAAAAAAATTAGCCCTTAAATCAGAAAGATGCACTAGAGAAAGTCATAAGAAGATTAAAAGTTTTGTATCCTAAAACCAGTTCAGGGCTGCCTGGATTCAAGTTACGCTCACAGATGAAAGATGCAGACAGCCGACAGGTTGGCAGAGTAGAGTTGCCTGTGTGCGTGCATGTGTGTGCATATGTGTACCTGTGTGCGTGCATGTGTGTGCATGTGTACCTGTGTGTACGCATGTGTGTGGATATGTGTGCCTGTGTGTACGCATGTGTGTGCATATGTGTACCTGTGTGTTTGCATGTGTGTGGATATGTGTGCCTGTGTGTACGCATGTGTGTGCATATGTGTACCTGTGTGTTTGCATGTGTACCACAGCCAAAGGCTGGACAAATGTAATACAGGGATTGAGACACCTGATTATTCTCTCTCTCTTTTTTTTTTTTTAAGAGGGAGTCTCACTCTGTTGCCTAGGCTGGAGTGCAGTGGCGCCATCTCGGCTCACCGCAACCTCCACTACCCGGGTTCAAGTGATTTTCCTGCCTCTGCCTTCCAAGTAGCTGGGATTACAGGTGCATGCTGCCACCATGCCTGGTTAATTTTTGTACTATTACTAGACCTGGGGTTTCGCCGTGTTGGCCAGGCTGGGCTCAAACTCCCGACCTCACATGATCTGCCTGCCTTGGTCTCCCAAAGTGCTGGGATTACAGGTGTGGGCCACCAAGCCCAGACAGACGCCTGATTATTTAGCATGAGGTTCCATGCCTATAAGACAAGACACGCTGAGGGCAGAGGCCACCTGGACGTGCATGGACAGTGGGGTCCTCAGAGACAGCTGCTCTGCAGCTGCGCTCAGTCCCTTCCTGTCGCTCAGTCCCTTCCCGCTGCCCAGTCCCTCCCAGCACCTTCTCCTCTTGCGTGGACTCTGTGCTGGGATGCCCAGCCTAGTCAGTCCCTCCCTGCCACCTTCTCCTCTTGTGTGGACTCTGTGCTGGGACCCCTAGCCTGGTCAGTCCCTCCCTGCCACCTTCTCCTCTTGTGTGGACTCTGTGCTGGGACCCCCAGCCTGGTCAGTCCCTCCCTGCCACCTTCTACTCTTGCGTGGACTCTGTGCTGGGACCCCCAGCCTGGTCAGTCCTTCCCTGCCACCTTCTACTCTTGCGTGGACTCTGTGCTGGGACCCCCAGCCTGGTGAGTCCCTCGTGCCCTGGTGCCTCCTGCCTCCCACACTCGACTGCCTCCCACACTCGACTGCCTCTGTGGGTCCTCACCTGACTCACACCCTGGACCTTGCATTTCTGGCTTGCCCTTGGCAGGTCCTCACTGCCTCTCCCTGGCTGCAGCCTTCAGCCTTGTTGGCCTCACTTCACCCATCATGCTGACAACTGTAAAACACCCCCTCCAATCGCACGCTTGGGGTGCCATGCCAACCCCATGAGAGTCCACAGAACACCCTGCCATGCCCATTTCTGGCTATAGCACTTTCTCGGATTCCACCTTTACGAATATAAGTCAGTTTCTCTGAACAGACAACTCCTCCAATCCTGAATATTTAACTTTCTCAATAGCCTGACTTTACAGACCTACTAAGAGCAGGGGAAAGGCGGCATTCCTAGACATGTCAGCAAGCGTCCACACAGTGCCCTGAGCTGCACTTTCTGACTATTCGACTTAAATCACATCATCCTATTGACTGTGTCTTCAGGGAACAGCTCACAATGATAAATAAGAATTCACCATAATAAGGACACCGTTGGCACTGCACATCTGAAAGTGCCTCTTCTCGGGTTGGGCCCCGCCAAGGCCCACCTGGCATGTGTGTGTGAGCTCACGGAGCTTTGTGAGAGCCACACAACCAACCCTATCATCCTGTCATTGCATCTCCAGAAGAGCTACATGTTGGGAGACTGGGTGGTGCCCACTGGGTTCAGGATCATTTATAAAAGATAAGTGACTCCAGGCACTGATTACTGAGAATTTCATTCCCTTTTATATTATTTCTCCATCCAGAGAATGGCCTTCAAACACTTCATGTTTCCTGACTTTAAGGCAATACTTTTTCTGTGACAAAACACTTTTCCATTTCCATTATAACTCTATACTTGCCGGATTCAGAGCAAAGTAATCTATAACTTTCTGAGAATCTAAGTAAAATATGCATAGTGACTTTTACTTGCCCTTAAATTTATTTGACTTACCTTGAAAGTCTTCTTTATGCTTCTTGAGCATTTAAACTATGTTTTCCTTTCTTTAAAAGATTGTTCACTTATATTATACTAGTAATTCATTTTTTTCCTCTGTTCTCATATATATCCATCCATTTATTTATTTTGCTTACCATCCTTCTATCCTTATGTTTCTTCCTTTATTTCCTTTAAAAGTACTATAAATAAATAGCTAATAATAAAGGCGTTGAAACATACAAATGGGCTACAGAGAGGAGGGGAGACAAGCCATGACTTGGAGGAAGCCACTGTCCAGTAAATAACACAGAAGGGCAAATAGAACACAAGGCTGTAGGCCAGGCGTGGTGGCTCACGCCTGTAGTCCCAGCACTTTGGGAGGCCAAGGCAGGCAGATCACGAGGTCAGGAGTTCGAGATCAGCCTGGACAACATAGTGAAACCCTGTCTCTACTAAAAATAAAAAATTAGCCAGGTGTGGTGGTGGGCACCTATAATCCCAGCTACTGGGAAGGCTGAGGAGAATCACTCGAACCCAGGAAGTGAAGGTTGCAGTGAGCCAAGATCGTGCCACTGCATTGCAGCCTGGGCAAGAAGAATGAAACTCTGTCTCAAAACAAAACGAAACAACCAAGCCTGTGAGTTCCAGAACAGGGATTTTCCAGGGAGACACTGGGAGCACTGAGGAGGGAATGGCACTGTGGTCAGGAAGGGCAAGTCCCCTTCACAGAGGAGGGGAACACTTGAGCTAGGTATGGAAGGATTTTTCCTGCACCATGGTTAGGAAGGGCAAGCCCCTTACAAAGAGGAGAGGACACTTGAGCTGGATATTGAAGGATTTTTCCCAGTTGAAGGGAGGGAAGTCAGAGACAAGGAACAGCAAGTGAAAGGCACTGTAATCTCAGGAAATGGCAGGGCAATGGAAACACAGGGCATCTGTCAGGGAAGGCTGTGAAGAAGGACGGTATGTTACAGCCAGAATGGCCGTGGTAGCTGACAATTGTCGTGTGCCTGTAGAAATCTTGCTAAGTGCCCAAGAACAGCATGAAAGACTCAATAATTACATGCACTGACTCTGACCTTCACAAAAAGCCTGTGATCTTCACAGTGGGTTCCATTGCTATTACCATTTCTCAGACAAGGACACTGAGGCAGACAGGGGTGAAGGAACTTATCTGAGGGCTCACAGCTGGAAAGGCCGAGGCTTACTGAGGACACACGAGACCAGCCTGAGAAACCACACCTTTATTCTGCAGGTGAAGAAGCAGTACTGGGATCTTACAGCACTGAATTCGCGAGATCAGATGCATGCATTTAGCAATGTAACAAATCACGTGGAAGTGGGTGAGACTCCCAGAACTTTCCAGAGCCTTCACATCTGTAAGACAGATGGAGGAGAAAGAGCCCAGGAGATAGGGAGGCTGAGGGAGACAATGGAGTCTCAGAAGGCCAGGGAGGAGGAGGCCTAAAGAACAAGCAGGCTGCAGAGTCCAGGGCTGAGTGGGGAGGCTAGCAGTGGACCTCCCCCCTCAGCACAAGAGTCCCAGTGCAGGGGCTCTGCAGAGTGCAGTGGGAGCTGTAGCAACGAAGCTATAAAGGGAGCACAGGTGAAGAAAGGAGAGATGCAGCAAGCCCAGCCCACACTTGAAAGGCCTGGAGGCAGGAATGGAGAAGGGCAGTGACTCAGGGGGAGATGAGGGCTCGTGGTAGGACAGCCCTAGCAGGAGGTAGGAGACGACCTGCCTACAGCCTCTGTAGGAGGACATCTGCCCATGGCCTCTGCAGGAGGACAGCTCTACCACGAGGTCATCTCTCCACAGCTTCTGCAGGAAGACAGTTCTGGAAGGAGGTCATCTGCCCATGGCCACTGCAGCTTCCAGAGCCCTTGTTGTTGCTTTTAGGTTTTCAGAGCATGTGGCTGCCCGTGACGGATACTGGCATGGCAGCACCCATGCCCGCACTCTGGTGTCCCACTTGCATGGGCCTGGAGGGGTGTGCTGCAACACTAGGGCCCACATGACGGCTCATGACGGCAGAGCTAATGAGGGAAAATTCGCCCTTAGTGAGAGAGACTTCATGCGTAGGTTTCCATAAATTCACGTTCTGGAAAGTTCATGGAAATAATTTTAGAAGCCCTTAAATGAAGTAGACATGCAGCTTAGTGAGCCTTTGAAATGTGTATTCTTGGCATTGTTTGAAGTTTAGCAGATGGTTCAGAGCAGGAGGGAAATGAATGGATAAACTGGGCCAGGAGGAGCACGCGACCCTCAAGTCTACCACCTGCAGGTGTTCTGCATTTCCGTTACCTTGTTTAATCTGCTCAAGACTCCACTGGCACTGTTTATGACTCTGTCTTCCCCCCGAAGTTGCCAGGCTTGGCGGGGAGGGCAGAGGCAAGCAGGCTGGAGTTACCGTGTCAGCGCACATGGGGCCAAGGGCCAGCCAGGACCACCTGGTGCAGGGGTGAGTCCTTGTGCTTTTATGGTATTTTACATGGGAAACACATATGTATCAACATTACAATTCCCTGCCTTCAAAACCATAGAACATTTTTGGTGTTTTGATTACTCTTAACTTTGTTTTGAGTTATAATAATTTAATTTGTTACACATTGTTAAAAGACGTAAGTTCAAACAAATATAAGCACTCGTTTTTCAGACCAAATTATTGCAATGAACAACTTCTCTGCAGTTGAGCAGATCACTTAGCATACAATGACCGTAATTAGGAGGTGTTGGGTTTCCGGGTCACCAGACCGTGACTGAACACCTGCAGGGAAGTATTGGCCTGTGCACATAGCCTTCATGGTGACACTGTGGTCACCTGCTATGCACTAAAACTCAATAAACAAAGCCAGAGAAATGTTAGTTTAGCTGGCGGGTTAAACTAACGTATAGCACTATACAATTATAACAAAAAAACAATTAAAGTCTCCTAAACAGAGATGTAAAGATCTTCACTAGAACTCACCCTTCCTTCCTGGAAAAGACAACTCCAGACAAGGAAGTTTAAATAAAAATGGCTCTAGAGTGAGGCCAGGAGGTTCCCACAGGGAGAGGGGGACCATAATCTGGGAAGATCCCTGAACAGGAACACCAGATTCCAAATCAGCGTCTCTGGATACGTTGACCTGGATGTGGGGTGTGATGCAGGCCAGGGGTGGCCCTGATGCCGTGTGTGAAACACACTTGTATGCTGTTGCCTCTTCAGGTTTACAAGCTCTCCCAGGAGTTTTAAGCCATAATTTCACTGCATTTCATTCGAGAAGGGATCTGACTTGCTGCCTGAGAAGTGCTTGCTTTAACCTGACGTGTGCGGAAATGCAGCAGCCTGCAGACGGACCGTGTGGGGAAGCCTTCCTCTAGTGACCCAGGAAACTGTGGGACAGGACAACGAGTTATCGCTAAAGAAATATGTGAAGCAGGGAGAGAGTAAAAAGCAGGCCCTCAGCGGGTATTTCAGAGGGTCAGAGCAGCGTCTACTCTGCTGTGAGCTCCTCCCCATGCGGCCGCCTGGGCCACAGTGCCGCATGCCTGAGGCCATGTTCGAGAGTGTCATCTTCCGTGTCACTATCACTGGCATCCTCATTGCCAGTGTCCTCACAGTGCAAAGATTCTGCTCTGATGCCAGTGAGATTCCGACAACCCCCAGATGGTCTGGGCACAGATTGAACCTTGTGGTCTCAGCAGATCGAAGCTTGCGGTCTCCTCAGCAGATGCAGGGCATGCTCTGAAACCTCCCCTGCCCCTTGGGCTCTTGGTGCCAGAGTCTGACATTGCTGGGAAAGACACCGTTTCTTAGTTAGCTGAGGGTCTACACACCTGGGGCACGTATTAGTCAGGGTTCTCTGGAGGAACAGAACCAACAGGACACAAGGATACATAACACAGGGGTTTATTTTGGGAACTGGATCATGTGATTATGGAGGCTGCGAAGCCCCACAGCTGGAAACCCAGGGGGTCGGGTGTGAGTCACTCCAAGCCTTAAGGCCCCAGCACTCAGGGGCTGCCGGTGAAAGTGTCAGAGCCCAAAGGCCCCGGGGTTCTGGTGGAGGGCAGGAGAAGATGGAGATCCCAGCTCAAGGAGAGAGGACGTCCTCCCTTCCTCTACCTTTCTGTTCTATTCAAGCCCTCGTGGACTGGGGGAAGCCTGCTTCACTCAGTTCCCAATTCAAATGCTGGTCCCTTCTGGAAACACCATCCCAGACGCATCTGGATATTGTCTTCCCAGCCCTCCGGGCATCCCCCTGTCCCAGGCTAGGTGACACAGAAGAGTCACCATCACAGTGGCAGGCCAGGAAGCAGGGGGAGGGTTCTGAGCACGGTCATCATGCCCAGCTCTGTTCTTGAACTTGTGTCTGGAGAATTTCCAAAATCAGTCTTTACTGAGCCCATTTCTTCCAGCGGGTTCTCAGCTGGTCTAGACAATTCTGTGCTCAGGACCAGGACTGCCAAGAGGAGCCGGGCACCCGCTACAGCGAGGAGGGGGTTGGGCAGAGGTTCACATGTGGAACTGAGGCAACGCTGCTGTCTTTTTCACAGGTGTACCATCTTTCAGATGCTTCCCCAACAGACGTCGATTAAATGTCCACTGTCTTCAACACAAGGGATCCTGCGGGCCCGGGCTGATGGGCAGGCGGGCACCATGGACCACCGCTGCTGGCTTCCTCTCTGTGCTCGCGAACCATATGTTAAAATGACAGTCAAGTCTTCTCATTAACACAGTGAAAGTGACAGACGAAGGGTCTCTCAGTGATACAGCTGCTACGAGTTCCCAAAACCTGGCTTTCCCTGGTTCTGCTTTCATCAGAAAACCCTTTGCACTGTCCTGTGAAAGCCTGATGCAAACTTGCTAGAAGGCCTTAAAACATCCAGGATGCGTTTTCAGAGAAGTTGTGTTGAAATCCATGTCTCCTCCTCCAGACAACAGGCTTAGAACTCCAGTTGCCGAACAGGCAACACTGTGTCTGTGCCTGACAGTGCTGGAATCCCAACGGAGAGGTGCATTCTCATCACCCCGAAGCCTGGAGAAGGGCCGTCTGCAGGGCCCTGGGGGCTTCCGGGTTTGAAGATGCCCGTGGAGATTACAGGAGGCCCCAGGTGAACTAAGAGGCTGCGGGGGAGACAGGCACTCGGAACAGCTAAGCTGGGCCTGGAACTGACTGCTCTTGCCATGAGAACATGGATGCTAAACCTTTGGATGCTCCAGAGAGTGAGAAGCCAGACCCCTATCATCAGGAGGAAGAGGGAACTGAAAGGGCATCGAGGAACACGGAAAATGAGTCAGACGCTGAGGCAGAGTCCGAAGAGCACCAGGATTCCTGTGTTTTCGACTCCAGGGATGAAACTTGAGCTGCAGATGCTGGAAAGAAAGCATCAGCTGGAGATCAGAGATGGGACTTGCCTTGATCACAGCACAGACCAGCTGCTCTCGGGGGACGATTCACTGCCTGGGGGCACTCAGCAATATCTGCAGGCTTTTCTGGTTGTCCTGACTGGCACCCGGTGCTGAGTCTGGGATGCTGGTAGGCATGCCATGTTCCTCAGGACAACCCCACCAGCCCCCAACACAGAGCTGCTGGGAAGTCCTGAGGGGGACCCTCTGGCACTCAGTAAGCACTCAGTGCATGACTCCGGAGGACAAGGAGGTTCTGAGAATCTCAAATGCCTTCCTGAGGCCTCAGATTCACATTTATAGCAAAACTGATCTGTCTGCATTTGGGGGGGAATAGTCATAAAAAAAGAGTCACATTTATCAAAGATGCGCGCCCCATTCCAACACACATACGTTCACTGTGGCAAAGTCAAATCACAGACGCCCCCCCAGTTCTAAGCTGCAATTATCCAGAAGGACACAGCCACGAGCATTGCTGCCATGCAGTCACCCGCCACAGGCCTGGCTCCTCGCTGACACGCGGAAGTGCTGACCAAGGCCTTGCCGAGTCCCCAGCAATGCATGAGGCCCAGCCGCCCACTGCAGGCCTGTGTGACTCCCCATGGGTTTCCACACCATGGAGTTGTGGGGTCACAATTAAAATTGAAAGTGAATATGAAAATAAGACATCTATTTTAGGCCTTTTTGTACAAGGTCTATTTGCTTTCACTCAGTTGCACGCTCAGGCTCGGCAATGAGGCACGGCAGGACAAGGGCGCTGAGCAGGACCACGCGGCACCTGAGTCAGTGGACTGGGTTCGCCTCCCCAGGCTGGCCGGGTGCAGTGGCTCACGCCTGTAATCCCAGCACTTTGGGAGGCTGAGGTAGTCAGATCACCTGAGGTCGGGAGTTAGAGACCAGATTGACCAACATGGAGAAACCCCATCTCTATTAAAGATATAAAAAATTAGCTGGGTGTGGTGGCACATGCCTGTAATCCCAGCTACTGAGGAGGCTGAGGCAGAAGAATTGCTTGAACTTGGGAGGCGGTGGAGGTTGTGGTGAGCCTAGATCTAGCCATTGCACTCCAGCCTGGGTGACAGTGAGACTCCATCAAAAACAAAAAAGAAAGGGGGGAGAGACAGAGAGGAAGAAGAAGAAAGAAGAAAGAGAAAGAGAGGAGAGAAAAAGAAAGAAAGAGGAAGAAAGAAAAGAGAAAGAAGGAAGGAAGGAGGGAGGGAGGGAGGGAGGGAAGGAAGGAGGGGGAGGGAGGGAGGGAGGGAGGGAGGGAAGGAAGGAAGGAAGGAAGGAAGGAAGGAAGAAAGGAAGGAATCCTTTTCCTGGGAGAGCAGGTAATAGCCAACCGTGCACCTCGACCCAGAATCTGGACTCATGAAGGAATGACTCATCCTCTCACCCACTTCAAGGCCGTCCTGTCCATGATCTGGGTGTTCCCATGGCACCTGAGCCTGGAACCCAGGGGTCTCACTTTCTAGTCCCTCCCTGGTCTCCAAAAAATTAGAGCTGTAGATGACTCGACTCAAACAGCTCTTCCTCCTCTCAATCCTACGACCCAGTTTTTTGAAAGATCCTACAGCATTGCAACAATGGGTTATTTTCTCAGACACCCATGGTCCAAGGTGGACGCACAGGTGTGTAAGAGGGGAGGACAGACACTCAGGTCTTGGAGACACAGCAGGCATTTGCTGTTTCCACTTAATGAAATGACCACTTCTAAGGATAAACTGGCTTGAGAAGGGTGTTTCCTTCAATCTAGAAAAAATAAACTATTTGCACCAAAGTGAGCTTCTTAAATACTGGAGTAAAATCAAGAACAGAAAGGTATCGCCAGACCTACTTCCCCCCAAACTTTTTATGACCCCGTCTCCTCCTTAAACATTTTACGACCCTGTCTCCTATTCTGTAGCAGCCCCTGCCAGCCCCTTCCTGGACGCTGGATGGGGCCAGCTCTGCGAGGCATTCAAAGTGGACCACATGCTGGTGGTGCTCCACCCGATAAAAACACCAATCTTACTCTCATTGCGCTGGGCCAGACCCCCGCGAGTGTCATTTGTCATCGTCCCTCACTTGCCTGGCACTAGGGTCCCCCTTCCTAACGGCCCCATTTACATCCACAGCCTTGTGTTCCTCGGATGAGCTATGTCTCTGCACGGATCCAATCTGGGCTCTGAATGGGGCATCCAGACACACGGGAACCACCAGGGCATTCTGCAGGGTACCATGCCCCAAATTCCCTACCTCTGGCAGTTCTCTTTCTCGCTCCAAACCCTCAAATGCCCGTTGCCTGGGTCGGAAGCGCATGATGTCGAGACTTGGATTCAACATCCTGGACGGTGTTCCCAGGGACACTTCCGGGTTAATCTTTCCTGCTCCTATCCAGCCAGCTGGGCGTCTCCTTATCCAACACTTCTGCCTGCAAAGCTTCTTCCTACTCTTGGGACATCTTCTCTCTGCTGACTGAGTCTAACTGACCTCAAGGTCCCGCCGTATTCATCCACGGCACTGTCTCCAGATGGCCCCATGTGGCGGAGGGGTACTGCCGCCCCCTTCGTCCCGCCCGCACTGCCCCGGGGCCCTTCTGATTTCAGTGCTGCCATGCTGGCTGCGTTTCGCTTAGCTCCCTAGGTTCTCCTGCCTTGTCCTTTCACAAGCATGGTGATGCTGCCCTATATTCTTTCTCTCTCTTGCACATAGCATCGTGTGTTTGCATTTGCTGTGTGCTCTCTCTGTGGCTAACAGACTTGAACAATGGCTTTCTAACAGAGGTTTGAGCTGAAGTCCAGCAGCACTATTCTCAGGCAGAGCCCTCCGCTGAATGGAAATATCCTTGTCATCACTGCCACCCAAGGAGACATTCAGTTGCAGAGCCTGGTGGCTAACGGAGGTGAGAGGTGGATGGGACTGCGGTTAGAGGGCAGACGTCCAAGTCCCACGCGGGCAAGGGACGCGGCAAGTGAAGCCCAGATGCTGGCACACATGCAGGAGCACACAGCTCTGACAGGTCACAATTCTGTGATTGCAGTGCAGGACTCAGAGGTCCCGGGGGAGGAGGAAGGGTTTCTAGGGTGACCTGGAAGAAATCCTGATGTTTACAGTTCACGGCCATCTGTTTCATTTTATGCATCCAAAAAGCTTACTCCAGCAAAAAGGAAAATAAGGGAAAAGAGTATTATTTTAATAAATGGAGTTTTAAAAGGTCATACATAAGAGTTCCTAAAGAAACAAGCACACCACAGCATGTGTAGGTGACAGCTGTTTCCATGCCTTCTGGAGAAGCTCAGGTGAAGGGTTTGATCTGGTTTTCCCCAGCATTATCATCATGGCAGAGATCATTCCAGAGTCAGTTGGTTTGCACCTCGACAGCTCATGCAGTGCCTGGATTCAGTTACTGATTTTTGGAAGAGCTTCTCCTTTAAGTGCGGTACTCCATAAGGGCACAGTGATCTCCATCAATGGGTGAAATGTCGGCCTGTGAAGTTTCTCATGCCTGGAAGCATCTCTGGGGAACACAGACGCGCTCCATGGTGCAGACCAGAGCCTGCGACTGCTCCTGTTCACGTGTGAGGAAGAGCCATCCGTGCAGGATCTGGGGGCTCTGTGGTCCCTCTACATAGGACACCTGCTGGCTGTTCTTCAGCAATCACCCTTGTCTTCCGATTTTCACGAAAACACGTATCTGGGTGTGTGAGGGATCTAGGTCTGCCTTGGGTCCCTGCGGGGAAGGCTCACTCTCACTCTGGTCTGCGTTGGTCCCTGTGGGGAAGGCTTGCTCTGGGTGTCCACCGGAGATGTACCTGCAGATCGCCCTGCTGCTCACGGCCGCCTGAGGGGAGCCAGGTGGGCTCTGGGAAATAGGTGTCCTTGAAGAACGTTCTCATGGACGGGTAGTGCTTGCCTCTCTGCTGCATCCATTCTGCAAAATCTGAAGTCTGGAAACATTTCATCATCGGCTTTTCCTATCCAGGCTGCTGAGCCTGGCGGGGTAAAAATCAAAGACCTGTGTAGACTGCTTCTCCCAGAAACCCGTGGTCTGCACCGAGCAGCCTCGTCCACACCTCTTGCAGCTCTGAGTGCCCTTAGCGGGGCCCCTTGCCCACTCCCGATTACCATTCCCAGCCTCCGCCGTTTTCTCCGACCTCTCCTCTGCGGACCCTCCTGCTTCCCTGGGGTGCTGCAGCCGCCCTCCCCACTGACTGGGAGGAAGCCACAACCCCTTCCCATTGTCCTCCTCCTGGTCCCGCTCCTCCCATGACCGTGTTTCCCAGAAAGAGGTCCACGTGCCTCCTACCATGAAGAGGCCATGCACTTCCACTCCCTTAGTTCTGTGTGGCCAGAGCCTCTCCACCCACGGCCTCTGCCTCTCACAGCCCCGATGCCTGAACCAGAGCCTCCCCACCCACGGCCTCTGCCTCTCACAGCCCCGATGCCTGAACCAGAGCCTCCCCACCCACGGCCTCTGCCTCTCACAGCCCTGATGCCTTGAAACGCTGACACCAGCCCCAGCTCGCATGCACTGGCTTCACCCACCTCTGGTTGGTGAGTCTCCAGCAGCCCTGCACCTGCTGTGTTTGCTCACGCGCTGGAGACCTCCATACATTGATCCCTAACCCACCTGTAAGCCTAACTGTGGGCTCCAGGTCCCCAAGTGAACCCACTCACAGGACATCTCAGCCTCCAGCGCCACCAAATCCACAGGCTCTTAAACTGAAATCTCTGGCCTCCTAGACAATTTTACGCCTTTTCCTGGTTCTGACTGCAGCAGACGTGAGGCCCCGCCTCCTGGTTTCTGAGAAAAACCTGGCCGCCATTCCTACCTGAACCCTCCTCTCACCCTTCATTCTACCAGTCTCCAACCACATCAAGACAAAACCCAGGACCCACAAAGCCCCTTTCTTCCTCAGGCCCCTGATCGTTTTGTGTGGGTAAGACACACATAAAACTGACTGTCTAGTCATGTCTAGTGGTGCAGTCCAGTGGTGTCAGGTACA
Organism: Ateles fusciceps; assembly: GCA_036589455.1. Lineage (NCBI taxonomy): Eukaryota > Metazoa > Chordata > Mammalia > Primates > Atelidae > Ateles > Ateles fusciceps. The sequence goes on from JAZHEH010001829.1 coordinate 1,535,918, forward strand.
CTCGCAGCTGCACGACCGTGACCACATCCAGCTCCAGAACGTCCTCACTTCTGCAAACTGCACCTCAGCCCCCACGCACCAGACCACCCATCTTAAAGTCGAGACGTGTGTCTCCAGATGGTGCAAACCCATCCTCCCGGCAGCCCCGTTGCCGCCACCCAATTCAGGTGTTACTGCTCTCCATGAACTTATTCCATTCTTTTATTTTAAATGCAAAATTTCAACTTTATGCTAATTTTGCATGTATATGGTTTTACAAAACTCCAGTGATACAAGCCTCATGAAGAAAATGAGCAAAGCTGCCTCTCCGCCTCTCCCCCCTCAGCATGAAGACCTCTCCCCCACGGGCGAGCCCTCACCTCCTCCAGCTGTTTCCTTCAGTGCCATCCTCTTTACGGTAATGACGGCGACTGCCCTGCTCTTTGCTATACGATGCTTGAGCGTTTCAGCCACACCTGTGGGGCATGCCTGTCGCTAGTTCCCTGCTTCTCTGGCTTAACAACATGATGTTCAAATTAACATTTAGTATTAACATGATTTTAGGTAAATATTGTTCAATGCGAATCTTCATAATGAGCTATTAGTATCCATCCTTTCTCATACAACATTTTGCCTTCCATGGAGTTATTACTTTAGTTTTTAATGTTCATAATTCATATCGTTAATACAGTTCAAAATTCTCAGCAGAGTCAAAGCATTTTTTTCCCCCATCACTATGGTGAAACCCATTCAAAAATCAATCTTCTTTTCTTCGGATCCCACCCTCTTGCCACATTCTGTGTCTGTGTGGCCTGGGCTTTCTTTCCCATCCCGGGCGTCCCCCTCTGCCGCTTACCTGGCTGAATTCCTGGTTCCTGGGTCCCCCACATCTTCCTCTGTCCAGGTTTCTTCTCTGATTTTTGGATCAGCACATCCTCTGAATCTTCCTGAGAGAGTTGGGGAAGGGAAACCTCGAGGACTCTGTGTGGCTGGTCTCTCACTCCACCCTCCCGCCTGGCCAGTGGTGTGCCTGTGTCTGGAGCTCTGAAGTGGCCGCCACTTCCCCGGGAGTCTGGAGGGAATTCTGCCGCTTCTCCCAGCTGTCCTTGTCACTCTGGAGAAGACGGAAGCCTTCTTGTTTCTCGATCCGTCTTTCTCACTAAAAGCTCGCAGCCTCCACTGACTCTGCTGGTATCCAGGAGCTTTACAGCGGTGCCGGCCTGCAATGTGCTCATTGCTCTGGGCAGTTTATGCACCCTGCAGTCAATAATCTCACTGACTTTGGGCCTGGTGACTTTTCTAGAATTTCATTTTTCTGGATAATTTCCCCACTCTGCTTTCTCTATGCTCTTTCGAGAACTTTGTCATCGTATGTTGGAGTTTCTGCAAAGTCACCATGAGCATTTCATCTTTTTACTCTTATTTTCCATTATTTTGTCATCTTCCTGTCTTCTGGGAGATGGTTTTTTCAATTTTATTTTCAAAATCCTACCTAGATTAAACCATATTTTTGTAACATAGATTTAATTCCTAGGAACTCTTGCCTGGGAATTGCTTGAAACTTCAGATCTCACTGATTCCTGTGTTAGGACTGTGGGTGCTGCTGGCTAGCTTCCTGTGGCTCCAGGAGAGGGGGTAACTGTGCACCCAAGTTCTCGGGGGCCAAAATGGGCCGGGGTGGAGGAGGGTGCAGAGACGGTGCAGTCACAAGTATAGGTGTGAGCCACTGCGCCTGACCAATGGTGCATCTGTCTGTACATACATTCTGCAGTCACAATTTCAGTCACAATTAGACTCTGACATCCAAGGCCACTTCATCCCTTAACTTTTATGAATCCTTCAGTCATAGAAACATTCAGTTTTAAAAATACAGACCTGGCACAGTAACTTGATGAATTCTGACCTAGGTCTTTGACTGGTACCTAAATAAGCCTATATTCTTTCCCAATGTCTGAATAAGCTGGTGAGTAATGAAACAGCCTTTATTCTTGTGGTCACATATTTCACCACCAAGTATAAACACCAAAACCCCAGATATGCACATGTGAGTGTTCCTTCATGAATATATCATCACATCAGAGGAGAAGAGAACGGGGGTAAGATGACCTTCCTGTCAGAGTCCACCGCCAAAGACATCTGCCACTCTGTCACCCATGAAGAGTAAAGAGATTCATTAGTTTACTCAGTCGGAAAGTGCTTGTTGGGAGCTACTGGTGGTCATCTGACCGGGAATTTAATTCATGCTTCCTGTCACTGTCAAGTTGATGTGGGCCCTGACGTGACCATTCAAATACTGCAAAGTTTCGCTGACCTTACAGAGAGAGAGTCTTAGCCCCGGGCCAGGAGGACAGCACCTGCCCCAGCCCCAGCCAGTAAGAAGAGCCACAGAGTTGGATCTGGTTGTTAATCAAGCAGTCCTTGAGATTCCCCCCAAATAAGACCCTGGCAGGAAGGTGAAGGTCTCCTCAGCCTGGTAACGCCGCCAACTCTGTGTGTACCTAAACCATTGGCTTCCTTAAGCAACGGCCAGCCAGCCTCCAGCACTGTGTGCTCGTGTGCATGAGGCAGGATTAGTGCATCCCGTACCGTTTCACAGAATCTCTGCAGGGAAGTCTGAGATTTTCAGTGCATTTACCCTTCAGGGTTGCTGCTCTTTATGTTATTAGCACCCAGCACAAAGTGGCAGCGGCAGCGATTTTCCCAACACCTTTTCCATCTCCGAGAATTTGAAATACTGTAATATATTCTCCAAACCTTAGAATGTGATGATTTCTCAGAAAGCATGTCATTATTTCTTTCAAAATAAAAATTGCTTATTTTTCTGGTTACAAAATTAATGACTATACCTGACAAACTTAATTATACATATGTCAAAATAGATAAAGGAGCTGATCCCTGCAGTCACACAACACTGTGCCCGTGGTGATGAATACCCACCTGAGAATATGTATGTACAAAGGTCCTTCGATTTGTGTTCCACAGAAATAAGATGGCACGGCATAAGCTAATTTTATCAGCCTGATTAACATAATATTATAATTTCACATTGGGGTCTCTCTAAACACACAGACACACGACACACACACACACACACACACACACACACACACACACACTTTGTACAAAGGCATCCCTTCCATAATTCTAACTGCTTATAGAGCTTTTTTGGAGGGGATATACTAAAGTTTACTTAACCAGTCCCCTTTGATGAAACATTCAATATAGCTTCAAATTTCTTGCTATAATAAACTATACATATGTCTTTTGTGTTTTTTTCTTTGAGACAGGGTCTTGCTGTGCTACCCAGGCTGGAGTGCAGTGGCACGATCATGGCTCCCTACAGCTTCAGTCTCCCAGGCTTACACAATCTTCCCACCTCAGCCTCTAAAGTAGCTGAGACTATAGGCACACACCACTGCACCTGCTTAATTCTCTAAAAGTGTATTTATTGTAGAGATGGGGTCTCACTATTTTGCCCAGGTTGGTCTTGAACTCCTGGGCTCAAGCAATTCTCCTACCACTGCCTCCCAAAGTGCTGGCATTACAGGTGTGAGCCACCATGCCTGAACAACGATACATGTTTCTGCACATACATTCATAGACCCTTGAGCCTTGAGCAGCATTGGTGTGGACTGCTGGAGTCCACTCATATGTGGATCTCTTCCTCCTCTGCCACCCCCGAGGCTGCAAGAACAATCCTCTTCTTCTCCTGAGCCCACACAGTGTGAAGACGGGGAGGAAGACCTCTGCAGTGATCCATTTCCACTTATTTCATAGTAAATGTATTTTATGTTCTTTATGATTTTCATAAGGTTTTCTTTCTCTAGCATACTTTACGGTCTGAATACAGTATGTAAGACATGTCACAGACACAGTGTGTGCCAGCTGACTGTATTATCACTTAGGCATCTAGTTAACGGGAGTCTATCACTAGTGACACTTGGGGAAGTCAAAAGTTATATGAGGATTTTTACCTGCATGAGAGGGTTGGTACCACTAACCCCTGCTTTTTTACAAGGGTCAACTGTGTACTTGTTTGATTTTTTTCACAATCGCATACGTGAATCTAAAAAACATTGCGTAGACTTTACTGTTCTTGGTGCTAGGGTTCAGGGGTAGACAAGAAATGCACATTTTATATTTCCTTAATGTACATGTGTAGACATGGAATTCCTCTCTGAACGGCTATGCTCAGTTTGAAAATGTGACACACACACACACACACACACACACACACACACACACACACACAAATAGAATAACCCTCAGATTTACTAAGGAAGAGAATCCCAGCATTCTCAGCAATCCAATGGAGCTGGAGGACATGCTGCTGAGTGAAGTATGCCAGGCACAGAAAGGCAAACACTGTGGGACCTCAGACACACACACACACACACACACACACACACACACACACACATGCACTTATACGTGTGACTAAAAAAATCCAGGTTCCTAGAAGCAGAGAGTGGAATTGTGGGCACCAGGGCCTAGGAAAAGTGGCAGGGGGAGACACGGATCAGGGGATATAAATTTATGTCACAGGCTGTGCAAGTTCTGCGGCTGTAACACCAGCCTGGATGGGGGGATGGGAGTGTTAATTTACCCAGCTGTGGTCATCACCGCACAAATATACAGACATCAAATCACGTCGTACTCCATTAATATAAAAGAGTTGTGCTCAGTTCAAATTCCCAAACTGGTCCATGGAAATGTTTAATATATCAGCAGGAAGCATAATGGCCCATTTTTTCATATCTTGGCTGACATTTGCCATTATTCATCTTTGCCAGTCTGACAGCCAGCAGTGGAATCTAATGTTAACGGCACACACGGATGAGCTGCTGAGGCTGAATGTCTTTCTGAACGCCTTTCACCATCTCTGCTTGTTTCTGGGTGTCCTGGGGAAGCACCTGTTCTCTTCACACATTGGTCCACCTTCACATCACGAAGACTTTCCACCCGTCACGAAGAGCAGGGCCTCACCACGTGCTGGTGAACCCTGGATTTTTAATTTGCCTCTTAGGTCTAATTTTGATTTAGAAAGTAACTCCTTAGTATTATTTAAGTAAAATATAAATATAAAATGTAAAGAATAGCCTTTTTGCCTTTTTGGCCTTTTGGGTGCCATTTTTTTATTTTTTTGAGTCACGTTCAAAACATCCTAACCAGTTCCGAGATGATACAGATAGTCACCAAAACCATCTTTTGTCCATGTTTATGGCTTTATTTTCTTAACTTTAAACTTTTAGTCTCCCTGGAATTTAATAAGGTAAGGTATTGTAAATTTAATGTCAGTTTTTCCCAAATAGCTATCCCTGTGTCCCAGTTAATACTAATGCCATTACTTTAGCAGGAGAATAACTAAAGAATTTTTCAAAGTAGCTCAGTGTTACAGAGTCCCCCACTGAATATGACACCTGGGTGAACTTTTAATTTCAGAAGCGATTTGGAGTAACACGTGCTTTGGTGTTCATGCTGATCCTTCATACGGACTTTAGTTCAGGTTACTTTGTGACCAGGTGAGACGCAAAAGGCCTGACGCTATCTCAGAAGAAAGCGTTGCTTACCACAAGTCTTTGTGCAATTGATCATCTTTGGCAACCAGAGACATGAGTTTTGTGCGCTAATTTCTGCTTTTCCAAAGACGCCTTAGCTCAACTCAATGGTAATTGAAATGCTTCTCAAGTAACTTGCGATTCCATCTCATAATTTCTGAAGAGACGGCTGCTACCATTAACCAGGTGCAGGTAATTTGCGATGCAGGGAGCAACAAAGCCTGAGCTCCCCTCGGTGCCAGCAGCCCCGCCCGCACAGCAAACACGCGTGTTCACGTCTCTGCAAAGCGCTTTGATGTCTGAAGTGCCAAGAGACACCCTTTTCCACATTCCGGAACTCTTTTAGGATGTCTGTGCACATTCAGTTAAAAGTGTTTACTGAATGACTACTACCAACCAGCTGCTTGGCTGGGACATAAAGAGAAATGAGACCCAGAAGAGGCAGCCCCTGTCCCTAGCACTCAGCCGCAGGCAGGTCAGGTAGCTCCTGACTAGGGTACAGACACTGGAATGGAGCCGGGCTGAGAATAGACTTGGAGAAGAGAGTACCCCCAAAATGGCAGGCTCACACCGAGCAGGAGGCAAGGGAAGGGATGGCACCCTGAAACCAGCAGGCCCCCACCAAGCAGGAGGCAAGGGAAAGGATGGCACCCCGAAATCAGCAGGCCGCCGCCAAGCAAGAGGCAAGGGAAGAGATGGCACCCGAAACCAGCAGGCCGCCACCAAGCAGGAGGCAAGGCAAATGAGGGTGTTGGCTGCTCCCTGTCAGCTCCCGCACAATGCCCCTTCTCCCAGGCACAGCTGCCATGCATGCATCTGTCACTCATGGCACTGGGGGCTCCTGATGGTAGGTGCTGTGCCCGTCAGTTAGAAAATAAGCCCTTTCAGGGCCTGGACTGAATTTTCCCATCTCTGTGTGACAAAGGCTTCCAGGGACCTCGTTACAAATGAAGACGGGGGTTACTGCTCTTAGGAGAAGAGATGACTTAGCAGCGTGCACAGTGGCTCAGTGACTGAGTGAAGGAAGCGTGAAGAGGGGAACTCCCCCACAGGGAGGGCCTCTGCAGACAGAGGCTGCCTGGGTCTGAATCCCAGCCTGGTCCTTAGTCTCCCTGCCCGTCTCTCCACCTCTCAGATAAGGGATGCTGGGTGTAGGTGCCATGTGGGGTGGCTGTGCCAGTGACAGGACTTAGCAAGGGCATGTTTGTTAGGCTTGTGCCTGGCACAGAGCTGATGACTAAGCAAAGACGCTGCTCTCAGGCCCATGCCTGGCATGGAGCCGGCACTGCACAGACGTGAGCTAAAACGAATGAAGGCAGGATGGCTCAGGATGATGGCGGCAGGTGACCCTGCGAGGCTGACGTGCTGCAGTCCAGGCGGGGCTCAGGGAGGAACCAGCCTTGTCTCCTCACTTAGCTGTGCATTTCATGGTCTTGTAGCCATAGAAACTAACTAAACCTTCTTGGGAAAGAAATTGAATTTTTTCATTTTAATTCAAAAAGAAGCTTTATCCATAGTCCAATGTCAGCCCAAGGGAACACATGCTTCCGTGGATCCTACAGGACAACATGATCTACCCTGAACTAGAAGTGACTGGATTTTCTAACAACATGGAGGCTGAAAGACAGGGAAGCGTGTGTGTTGAACCGGCCAACACACCACCCTGAAGAGGACGGCGCAGACTCCCCGGAGAAGAGAATCAGGATTTGAAAGGACGTGGGGAAATCAAGGAAATGCCAGAAACTACAGACAGAAAGAGTGAAAAAGTGACAGAAAGAATGCAAATTAGAATGAAACCAAAACATGTGACTTTCTAAAAATGAAGGTGACAAAAGCACAGAGGAAGGTGGAGCCTCTCCCCGCCCAACTCATGTGGGTGCAGGACGGACACGTGAGGCTAAGTGTGCGTGGGACTCACAGGAGAGGCCAGGTGTGCGGGACACACAGGTGAGGTCAGGTGTATGCAGGACGGACAGGTGAGATCAGGTGTGTGCAGGACAGACAGGTGAGGCCGGATACACACAGGACAGACAGGTGAGGTCAGGTGTGGGCAGGACGGACAGCTGAGGTCAGGTGTCTGCGGATAGACAGGTGATGTCAGGTGTGTGCGGATGGACAGGTGAGGCCAGGTGTACGCAGGACAGACACGTGAGGTCAGGTGTATGCAGGACAGCCAGGTGAGGTCAGGTGTGTGCAGACAGCCAGGTGAGGTCAGGTGTGTGCGGGACGGACGGGTGAGGTCAGTTGTGTACAGGACAGACAGGTGAGGCCAGATACACGCAGGACAGACAGGTGAGGTCAGGTGTGTGTGGATAGACAGGTGAAGTCAGGTGTGTGCAGGACAGACAGGTGAGGTCAGGTGTGTGCAGACAGACAGGTGAGACCAGGTGTACACAGGACAGACAGGTGAGGTCAGGTGTGTGCGGACAGACAGGTGAGGCCAGGTGTATGCAGCACAGATAAGTAAGCTCAGGTGTGTGCAGAACAGACAGGTGAAGTCAGGTGTGTGCAGGACAGCCAGGTGAGGTCAGGTGAGTGTGGATAGACAGGTGAGGCCAGGTGTACACAGGACAGACAGGTGAGGTCAGGTGTGTGCAGACAGACAGGTGAGGCCAGGTGTACACAGGACAGACAGGTGAGGTCAGGTGTGTGCAAAACAGACAGGCAAAGTCAGGTGTGTGCAGGATGGTCAGGTGAAGTCAGGGATATGCGGGACAATCAGGTGAAGTCAGGTGTGAGCAGGACAGACAGGCAAAGTCAGGTGTGCACAGGACGGACAGGTGAGGCCAGGTGGGCACCTACGTCCAGGTGTCTTGAGACTGGTTGCTTAAGCAGGAGCACAGTGAGTCCTCTCAGAAGAAATGTGCAGGTTAGATCTTGGGGCAACTGTCTGACTCAGTGGCTGCTAAGAGAGACCAAGCCTGAGGGTTTTCGGCAGCCAGGGGCCCCGGGGGAGGCCGGATCTGCACAGGGACGCCTGAACTCCATCCGCAGATGTGGGGCTGCCTGCGCCAGACAGACCAGGCCGGCGTAGCTTGGCTGTGGGGACGCAGGCTCCAGGCCTCCCCCTCGGGCACACTTCCATGCCTATGCTAGGGTTGTGCAGGGAGTCTGAGTCTTACATCACAAAGATGAGAAGGATTAAGAAGCTGTGCTGGACCAAGACTACCAGAACCTGCAATATTATGTTGTCTTGGAAGGAGGCAGGAGGGAGCTGGGCTCGGATCCGCTGATCCCCACGCTGGCAGGGCCCTCCCCGCAGGTCCTTGGTGGGACACATGGCTTCTGACAGGCTGGAGCAAGGCCTCTGCTCCCAGCTTCACCTTCCCTGGGATATGATGACCTGTGCCATCACCAGCCCCCTCATGGCCGGCCCCAAACGCCTCTGCTGCCCTAACACTACAGCTGCACACCACTGACCTGGAGGGGCCGGGCAAGGACAGGTGCGGTGGGGCTGAGCCCGAGGACTTCCTCTCGCTGGGATGCACACGCCTGCCTGGAAGCTCTGTGCAGAAGCGGCAGTGGCCTCGCCCTATTCTAATTTATGCAGCCAGGGACCAGGCACAGCAGCTGACATTGCCGTCGCTGGAAGAGGTGGCCCCTGGGTGCACTATGTTAATTACATGGTGTCATTAGAAATCAGTTCCTATTCCTTCAGAACCGCGTCGGCAGAGGGGCCACGACCAGCCCTTCGATTTGGGCCTCGCTCTGAGGCCATTTCCTACTCTTGTGCATTTCGCTTTCACGGCCAAATACGCCTGCAGCAGCAAGAACACCATCCACCAGCCACAGGTCCCACTGGGCTCCCTCTGAGTGACGGGTCTCGGCAGCCTTGGGAGCAGTGTGTCCCTGCTGCCGGGCTCCCCACTCCTCAGCGGGAGGAGAGCAGCTGCTGGAAAGGAGTGTCTTCCTGTGAAAGTGCCTCATTGTACCAGCAAGGCTTCCAGCGCTGTGGGAGCTCTGAGTTCCAAAGCACAGGTTGGCAGCTTCCAGGCTGATTCACTCGCACCAGCAGGCAGGTACAGAGGCTGCATGGTGGGGTGTTTTTCAAGGAAGCTCCTCTCTCTGCAGGCCACCGTGGCCAGTGCCCTTTAGAGGGACTGCGGTGCACAAGAGCTGGCTGAGGGAGTGAGAGGAAAAGGTACAGAGACCTGGTCTGTCTCCCAGGAGGTGGCTCAAGGCTACAAGACAGCACCGTCTGGGACCTGCCTCATTCAGATTCCTTTCGTGGCTGATGTCTGTCTTATCTGAAAAACATTGAGCCCAAATGTAGGAGGTCAGGGCTCAGTTCTGATAATGTGTAGACGTGATGTTAGGAATCTAATTTCCTAGAGACGAAAGGGGTCTCAGCGGCAGTCTCCCCCAGTGACCACCTGCTGTCAGTGAGGACAGCGCCCCACTGTCATAGTGGGCTTGAGATCACTCATGAAATAGGCAAATCATCGAAGACAGAGTGCCAGGCTGTGTGGCACCGGCATCCCATGCATGGTTGGTTTCCTAAGTGGTCGCTGCTTGGACAGATTCAAACTCAGCTGTGACGTTAGGTACCTGGGTGCCCTGCTGGGATTCCCACCTTCAGACTTCACTTCCACTTTATGCATTTTGATAAAGTAAAACTAACAAAGTCAAAAAGGATGAATAATTACAGAATCAAAATGACTCACGATGAACTTGGAGCTCAAATCTTTAGCTCCTAGATCGATACAAATACTCTGTGCCATGCAGTTACATCACGGGAAGAATTTTTAATTTTCAGAGAATCATAAAGCACAGCCCAAACAGATCCACCTGAATGTCCTTTGTTAAGTAAATTGGAGCACATAGAAGCCTCAGAATTCCTGCTGCTTTCAGAATGAGTCTGGTATCTGGTAACCTTTCCTGCAATTATCCTACAGAGAAGGCAAAACAGGCTTTGTTTCAAGAACAAAAGTTGATCTTGTAATAAGGTCGACCTTGCTGCCTCCCTGCTGAGGTCACTGGACCCCCACCAAATTTGTGTGTTTGGGGGGCTGCGTGGGACCACCCTGGGCAGGGAGGAGGCCCCACCTCTACCACACAGCCTCCTGCAAACCAAGCTCACCTCCACCACACAGCCCTCTGCAAACCTAACCTAACCACCACACAGCCTTCTGCAAACCAAGCTAACCTCCTGCAAATGCTCCACTCCTCATCTTAACCCTAACCTAACCTCCATCACACCCACACAGCCTCCTGCAAACCTAACCTAACCTCCACTGCACAGCCTCGTGCAAACGCTCCAAACCTAACCTCTACTGCACAGCCTTCTGGCAAATGCCCCACCCCCTCAGCTTACACCTCGGGTTGCATTTTGTGATCTACTGGGTTATAATAAAGAGAAATTACCGACTATTATATTGGGATGACTTTTCTGAAGCAGAACGCCCGTTATTCCATGTGAACTGTGCTTCACGTGCTGTGGAAAGCATTCTCTGCGTGTCTGAGACACACAGCAGAGTACATTCCATGCATTGAACCTGACCTTCCTTGCAGGCTGTGTTTGTGTGTGAGTAGGAGACACGGGAAAGGCATGTTCCTGAACTGGAGAGGTCACAAAGTTGTATTCATTAAGTTCCCAGTTGGTGGACACCCAATGGATGTGGAAGGACTTACCTGACTATTGAGACTGGAGCCCCTTCTACAAGAGGAAGTGAGGTTTGGGTAGAGAAAGCACCACTCTGACCTTCTCTCTGGTAAAATGATCTCACTAAATGCTGACAAAAACCACATCTTGGTGAAGGGAACAATCTCCCACTGTCCTCCGTGGGCAGACATGTCCATAGAAACACAAACCTGACCCCAGATTTGGGTGTCCACAGATGCATCTCTGGGTCCAGCCCTCGATGGTGGGTGCCCACCCTTGTCAGACAGAAAGCCTAGGAGACACAAGGGCACAGGACTCTGCATCCAGCACTGGTCAACCTGCGGCCACAGTCCAGGTACAGTGCCTTCAGGCGGGCCGGCCCACCAGCTGTTGCCCACTGCCCACAGCTCCCTGCATGCACACACCTCCCCAGGCACAGAGAGCTCCCTAAAGACACTCCCCACCCCACGAGCAGACACCTCCCCAGGAACAGAGAGCTTGTGGTAATTTACTCTCACGAATGAAGTCTCAGTGCTCCAGAAGGGACAACAGGAAGAACGTGGGATTTGTTCTTAAAGGACAGCTAAACTATGAATGAAACTATCATCTTGCCTACGCTGCCATGCAGGTGAGCACACAGTCCCAAAGCCCTTTGGTGATATGTTTAATAACACACTCAAGAGTATCCCATACAGATCTTTAAACTGAACTTGTATGATTTCACATGGGAGAATAAAACACAGTTTAAGGAATTCTGGCATTGAAATGAATTTTGATTTGATTGTGTCTAACTCCATGTTCACATGGGAAAATATCCTTCCCCTATTGCAGTACAATAAATAAGAATTTCAGGATAAAACATCAGAAATATATCACAGCTTTCTCTCTCTCTGATCTTCCTCTAACCCACATGATCCATGTCCAACTTACTGAAAAGTGTTGTGATAACGGGCTTTGAATTACCAGCCAGGTCACTCTGGAGAGCAGCTTAAAGTCTCTGCACCTCCTTCATGGAGCAGTTGCTCCTGGCATCTAGTGGGCAGCAGCCAGGGATGCTCCTAAAATCCTGCAATGCACAGGTCAGTGCCTACATGGAGGATTATGTAGCCTGTATGTCAAGAGAGCCGAGGCTAGAAGTCCTGCCATGGAGGGGGACCCAGTGACATCCGCCTTCCCCACACAAGGAGGGGAGGAGCAAAGGCAGGATGGTGTCAGCTTGGTTTGCCTGCAGAGCTGGCCCTCAGTAAGTGTTTGCAGCACATTAACCAGAGTTCTAGTGTTGGCACCATGGTGACTGGTGTCCTAGTACTGACAGCATGATGACCAGTGTCCTAGTGTTGACAGCACAGTGACCAGTGTCTTAGTGTTGGTACCATGGGGACCAGCATTCCAACACTGGTGCCGTGGTGACCAGTGTCCTAGTGTTGGCGCCATGGTGACCAGTGTCTTAGTGTTGGTACCATGGGGACCAGCATTCCAACACTGGTGCCGTGGTGACCAGTGTCCTAGTGTTGGCAGCATGGTGACCAGTGTCTTAGTGTTGGTACCATGGGGACCAGCATTCCAACACTGGTGCCGTGGTGACCAGTGTCCTAGTGTTGGCGCCATGGTGACCAGCGTCCCAGCCAGTTCCACTGCCTAGACTTTCTCCCTGGAAAACCCATCTACAGCATGAAAGCCTGTTCCTGTCACAAATCCTTAATGCCCTGTGCTGCCTGCCTACTTCTTAGAGCACTGGTTTTCAAAGAGTAGCCCTGGGACCAGCAGCACAGTTTCCCCTGGAAACTCTTGGTTGTGCCACCTCCAGCCCTGCCCAAGAACCCCTTAATCAAAAGGTCTGGGCTAGGGTGGGCCCAGAAGTCTGCTTCCACAAGCTCTGCAGGTGACTAAGCCTCACGGAAGCTGAGCACCACTGGTCACTAGAAAGCTCAAGCGTCAGGAAACCAGCTTCTTCTCTGCTGCCCTTATTCTAAAGTGAAGGCATAAAGAAAAGTTACAGCATCAAACTTACTTGTGTAAATCCTCTGTTCTGATACTCGACACATAGTATCTCAATAGAATTCAGATAGATGAACAGAGATACAGCCCAGACCGAGGTGTACATGTGACACAGGCACCACACGGACCCTGTTCCTCCAGAGCCTTGCTCTCTGGGAAGGAAGGAGGGTGGGAGAGAGAAGAGGATTTTAACAAATGCCAACTGCAATTAAGTGGCTTTTCCTGATTGGAAATTTATTTTTATTCATGATACAGTTTGAATAAAAATTGTAAAAATGCCACCACCCTGAAGGTTTTAGGAAATGAGCAGCCATGAGCCTGTCAGAGAGCTGGTATGACAGTTTCCAGGTACAGAAATGACGGGTGACAGCAGCACATGACTGGGAGGGGAGGCGGACGCCGGCAGGTGAGGCCCAGGCCCCAGAGCTTCCCCCAGCCGCCCACCCCATCACCTGAGCAGGCGCCTGCAGGTCAGAGTCCAGGTCCCAGAGCTTCCCCTCAGCCGCCCACCCCATCCCCTGGGCAGGCGCCTGCAGGTCAGAGTCCAGGTCCCAGAGCTTCCCCCAGCCTCCCACCCCATCCCCTGGGCAGGTACCTGCAGGTCAGAGTCCAGGTCCCAGAGCTTCCCCCAGCCGCCCACCCCATCCCCCTGGGCAGGTGCCTGCAGGTGAGAGTCCAGGTCCCAGAGCTTTCCCCAGCCGCCCACCTCATCACCTAAGCAGGTGCCTGCAAGTGAGAGTCCGGGTCCCAGAGCTTCCCCCAACCGCCCACCCCATCACCTAGGCAGATGCCTGCAGGTGAGAGTCCAAGTCTCAGAGCTGCCACCGGCCACCCACCCCATCACCTGGCAGGTGCCAAAGCAGTGTGGGCAGCAGTCTCTGCACCTGTGCAGACAGCAGGCTGCACCACTAAGGTGACCTATAGCACTGAAATGCCAAGTCATTGTTCGCAAGACACTTTTCTGCTCTCCCTGGCTCCCTTTTTAGAGAAATGTGGCATACTGAAAAGAACCTTGCTCTCTGCTGCTGAGCTGTGTGATGCTAGACTCACTGGGGCTCAGCTTCCTCATCCTGAAATGCAGAACAGTCAAGCCCCCTTCCGAGGTTAGCGGACAATTCCATGATACCCTTAGAATATAGGGGAAATACACAAATATTCGCTTTCCCTCTTAAGCGGTGATGGCATATGAGCTAAATGCCCTGACCACAATTGTATTCTTTCAGCCCACCCCCTGAGATGTCCTGTTAGCAATGATTTATGTACCTCAAATTTCAACATCCCGTTTCATTACCATCAAATTTAAGAAAACATAAAAGATCTTTAAATTCCTTCTTTTCCAATCAAGTCACGGGAACTGAGAGGATAATAGAGTTCTGCAGAAGAGATTTCCAATTACAGAAGTCACAAACCACCACTGAATATTAATCCTGCAGTGACCAGGCAGCGGACGCGCTGGACAGAGCACCAGCCTGAGTCGCCCTGCCTTCCTGTCCATCTCCCATGCCTTGAGTCTAGAAACCACAGCTGACTTCCACCAAGCGGGCAACTACTCTGAGCCTCTGCCCTGGCAAGAATGCCACCTACATGGATAGAGCACCAGCCAGGTCCAACTCAGGAAATGAGTGAGTAACTACAGACAGAGCCCAAATGAAAGGGTTACGGCTCAGGACAGCCTCGGTTCAGTGCACTCAATGCCTGTCTGAAGACTGCTGACCAGGTGCTGGCGCCGTTACCGCGTACAGGATGGAGGCAAAAGAAAGACGTGCCTTACTCCCTTCTCCGAGGAGCTTATACATGCATCTGGGAGGCAAAAAACCCCACACAGGATGGTTTATAAAAGCAAAGACTGTATCAGCCAAGCCTGCTTCCAATGACAATTACTGCAATCCTATGACACGAATGTATTAGAAGCAGCTGACACAGAAAACACTTACTTTCCATGGTGTGAAGCACTGTTCTAGGCACTTAATGTGCAGATTAACTTATTCAATCCTTACAACAGTCCTGTGTGGGTCTTACTTATCTTATGCTCATTTTAATGATGAGGAAATGGAGGAATGGAAGATTTCAGGCACTACCCCACGGCCAGGCAGTGCTAACGGTCAGAGCCTGGGTGTTGAGTCCGGCTCCTACACACACCAGCAAAGCAGAGAAAGAGACAGCCGGAGTGGGGTGCTCGCCTGCAGTGGCCCCGGGAGCAAATGCCTTCAGGCGTCTTCTAACCCTCGTCGGGCGTGACCATTTATACTTATTATTTATATATAAGTATAAAACCATTTATACGTATTATTTAGGTATAGATGGTTTAAAGTTAATAGAAGATAAAGGAGCATGGAATTCCCCAACCTCTTTTATGTTCATGTTCCACCTCACTATTTTGAAAGCATGAATGGTAAGTCACATAGTGAGAAGTCCTGAAGGGTAGAAAGAGGGCAGGAGATGGGTGCGACCCCACCTGCCTCAACAGGGCAAGCGTTTGGCTGGGATGAATCGTACCGCGTGATCTGGCTGCTGACCTTCGGGGAACCGCCGAGGTCACGTTGGAGCCTGACGTGTGACCTTCAGGGAAAAACTGAGAACCCATCAAAGCCTGGCACTGCTGGACTTCTGACCTTTGGGGAACTGCCGGGAACGCATCAGAGCCTGGCACCACTGGATGTCTGACCTTCGGGAACCACTGAGAACCCAACAGAGCCTGGCACCACTGGATGTCTGACCTTCGGGAACCACTGAGAACCCATCAGAGCCTGGCACTGCTGTACTTCTGACCTTCAGGGAACCACTGAGAACACATAGGAGTCTGGCACTGCTGTACTTCTGACCTTCGGGGAACTACTGAGAACACATCAGAGCCTGGTACTGCTGTACTTCTGACCTTCAGGGAACTGCTGAGAACACACTGGAGCCTGGCACTGCTGGATGTCTGACCTTCAGGGAACCACTGAGAACCCATCAGAGCCTGGCACCATTGGAGGTCTGACCTTCGGGGAACCACTGAGAACCCATTGGAGCCTGGCACTGCTGGATGTCTGACCTTTGGGGAACCACTGAGAACACATTAGAGGCTGGCACTGCTAGATGTCTAACCTTTGGGGGACTACTGAGAACGCATCAGAGCCTGGCACTGCTGGATGTCTGACCTTCGGGGGAACCACTGAGAACCCATCGGAGCCTGGCACCACTGGACGTACGCTGTCCACCTGCATCCCACGCCAGACACTGGGCATCACGTGCACAGAGCTCAGGTGACACCTAGCATGTGCAGAGGACTGGCATTTGGCACAGGAATGGATCATCAGCTGTGGATGCTGTGTTACAGGAAGAGGTCATTGGAGCCATCGGAGTCAATTTGACCTTTGTACTGGGAAAGCATCAGGAATGGATGAATCCAGGCTAAGTAAACGTTTACCTCCATGCTGCAAAGATGCCTTGGATTTCAAACCAGCATGGGCTGCTGTGGCTGTATTTCTAGAGTCGCCAGAGGATGAATTATCAGATCACCAGCTAATGAGATAACTCTGTAGAATACCACGTGGTTTATGCCAAAAATAAAAATTAAAAAATTGATATATGGCACCAAAAGGACAAAAAGACTCATAAACATCTTAGTCATCTTGAAAAATTTGCCTTTATCCATTTTTAATTATTAATCCAACCAAAATAGGCCCACACTTGATAAACAGAGGTGAGGCTTGATGGTATATTCTCTAAATACTTACTGTGATCATCCTCTCTGTATTTCTACATTTCTCACAGAGTACAGCATAGGGGGAGAGCTTTGCCCACAGTTCCCTGTGTGGCCGCAAAATTTACACACATACACACATGCACACACACATATACATATACACACATGCACATATGTACATATGCACACACACACATAATGCACATGCACATATACACACATGCACGCACACACACGCACACACACATGCGTACACATGCACACACACATGCACACATGCATAGACACCTACACATGCACACACGCACATATGCACACACATACACAAATGTGCACACATTCATGCACACATGCACACACACATGTGTACACATGTGCATACACATGTTCTCACACACATGTGCACACAGAGGCACACACACATATAATACAATCAGCACTCAGTGAAACAGTAACACAGGAGGCCACTGTGATAGGTATGCACATTAAAATGTGAACCCAGAGTCAATACCCGAAATAAAACCCAACAGTGCCCATCTGGGGACTGAAGATGGAGGTGAATTCTGAAGGCGGGGCCTGTGCTGCCTCTGTGTGAGGCACTAAAGATCATCCAAAACAACTCAGCTTCTCTGGGTATCTGACTTCTCTGCCCTCTCTTCCCTCTCTTACCAGTTTATATATGATTTACGTCTAGACATAGGCCAGATAACTTGCTATTTCTGATAAAATCTTGATAGTTAATCCAAATACACTATAAATTCACAACAGAGTGATTTTCTGAACTGCAGTGAAGAACGTACCACAATAGCAAATCATTTTTAATCAGACTCGCATTAAACACTCTTTGTTACAAGGCTAAGAGGTAGCACAGTTTCCAAGCATAGCAACCACAATTATCCTTCCAAAATGCTTTTTCTTAACAACGTGTGAGCCATGCCTTTCCTGACATTTTAGAATGGCAGGAGCAGCTCTGGAAGGGAGTGACAATGATCCCGCCATCCTCCACAGTGCCCTGAAGGGCGTGCCTGGACTTTTGGGATTCCGGCTGCTCCACAGGCACACACTGGGATCAGGAGTTATGAATGAGACCCAGAAGTGTGTGCTGAGTTTTGTGCGCTTGTGGATCTGTGGACTTTCCCAGAGACACAGGAACGAGTGTTCACCAGATTCTTAAAGGATTTGGGATAAAGGGAGAATCTAAAAGAATCATCTTTAGGCATCAATCCTAGAGAAAGCTTTTGAGTTTCTGTGACCTGTTACATCACCTATGGAGTCTCCCACACAGTCACCAGGCAATGGTTGAAATCCTTGCATTTCAATTAAATAGTCATCCCCCCCATTCCTGAGAGAAACTATTTCTCAAAACATGACCTGCAGTTCATAGATCACACTGTTCCCTGGGGTCTGAGGCCACGTGCGTGTGTGCTGGAGGGTTGCCATGGAAACGTTAACACTGTTATTTACTCAGCATTTCTCGCATCTCTCAGTAATTCAGACCCACAGACCCCCTTACTATGTTTTTCTTATTCTGAGCAAACATGCTGCACGGACCCGAGACAGAATGTCCAGCCTCCGGGACGACGCCTGTTCTTCACCCTCGCAGGCGCAGCCTCCTCCTGTCGCTCCCCAGCTCACCTCCTGTCCTGCCCGCTTCTTTGTTGCAACCTGCATCTGCACCAAGCGAACTCCGCCCCCGCTCTACGCTGCTAGGCCTCCTGCTCTGTTCCCGTGGTGCCCCGCACTCTGCTCTGCCCAGGTGTCTCTGCCCCGTCCCTCCCCTCACACCTCTGCCTTGTGCCAGGTCAGCCCCCGTTCATCCCTAAAGCTTCAGCTTAGGACCACTGACTCTAGGAAGGCCTCCCAGGCTGCCCCTCCTTCATATGGGGAGCTGCGTCTGTTCTCGCTGCCCTGAGGATGCAGTGGCTTGGCTCTCTCACAATGTGCCCTTGCAGAACTGCCATTCCCTGTCCCTGGGTGTGCAGCCCCTCCAGCCTGGGAATTCCATAACAACAGGAGACATGTCTCATGCACCTGTATCGCCAGTCGTTGGCACTGGATGTGGTACAAATGGGTGATAAATGTTTATTTTATGAAGGAATAAACAAATGCATGAATACTGACAGTACAGAAAGAGGCACATTAGCATTCATGTTTTAAATGCGGGGTGGGGGGAGGAGAGAAACAAAGAAGAAAATAGGAAACTTTTCAACTTGTAAATTCTCAATGACTCCCCAGCACTGTGTCTGGCTTTCGGATGCACAGTGGCACGAGGCAGACCCACCCCTGCCCGGCTGTGTCTCGAGGGACAGCACCTCTGCGGCAGGAGCCAGGCTGGATGGGGCAGCGAGGGGGAGCTTTCACCAGGATGATGGACAGCTGAGCAATTTCTCCATGAAGAGACGGGAAGCCACGGGCGTGTGGCTTCTGCCACCACCTGTTCTTCCTCCTGGGCAGACATTTATTCTGGGCAGTGAGAGAGGCGATGCTGTGCATTTATGTCTGCGCTCCGGCCCCCAGGCCCCGGCACGCAGCACGGCACAGCGCTCATTCCCACACACCTTCCCACAGGCTTCCCTCCTCGTGGCCTCAGAGCTCCCAGGAAATTCAGTGGTATTGGCTGCAGTGGCTCCGTCTGCTGGAACCTGAGATTGATTTTGCTTGGCTCGGCATGTTGGGATGCTTGGTTTTGGAGACTGGTCAACACCATTAATAGCTAGAGGACATCCGGGTAGCAGCTGTAGTGTAGCAAGAACCATTTTATCCGGGCAAGCAAACTCCCTGGAGCCATCCCCATATTCTGCAGCACCCGCCATCCCGGGCCCTGGGAGGGCACCTGCTCAGTAACTGCACTTTCTTCTTCATCAGGAGTGAGCCCTTCAGGCTCCAGTGACCTCCATCTGCCCCTTCCAGCTCCATGTTCAGAGAGGAAGCTCCCTCTGCCCCTTCCAGCTCCACGTTCAGAGAGGAAGCTCCCTCTGCCCCTTCCTGCTCCACGTTCAGAGAGGAAGCTCCGTCTGCCCCTTCCAGCTCCACGTTCAGAGAGGAAGCTCCGTCTGCCCCTTCCTGCTCCACGTTCAGAGAGGAAGCTCCGTCTGCCCCTTCCAGCTCCACGTTCAGAGAGGAAGCTCCCTCTGCCCCTTCCAGCTCCACGTTCTGAGAGGAAGCTCCCTCTGCCCCTTCCCGCTCCACGTTCAGAGAGGAAGCTCCGTCTGCCCCTTCCAGCTCCACATTCATTCAGAGAGGAAGCTCCCTCTGCCCCTTCCAGCTCCACGTTCAGAGAGGAAGCTCTGTCTGCCCCTTCCAGCTACACACTCATTCAGAGAGGAAGCTCCCTCTGCCCCTTCTTGCTCCACATTCAGAGAGGAAGCTCCGCTCGGCCCCTTCCAGCTCCACATTCATTCAGAGAGGAAGCTCCCTCTGCCCCTTCCTGCTCCACGTTCACAGAGGAAGCTCTGTCTGCCCCTTCCAGCTCCACGTTCGGAGAGGAAGCTCTGTCTGCCCCTTCCAGCTCCACTGTCGAAGAGGAGAGCCCTTGGAAAGGCAGGCATCCAGATGTCTGCCTACTCCCCTGTGCCTGTTTCCCAGCATCTGGGGACCCTGGGCATCTGCAGCCTCCATGCGGAGACCCCTGGCTCAGCACCTGAGCCGCACATCCCTAGAATCAAGGCTGTGGGAGAGTGAGGGGTCCCTAAGGAGTGTCTGCCGGA
Source organism: Ateles fusciceps (assembly GCA_036589455.1). Lineage (NCBI taxonomy): Eukaryota > Metazoa > Chordata > Mammalia > Primates > Atelidae > Ateles > Ateles fusciceps. The sequence goes on from JAZHEH010001829.1 coordinate 1,556,450, forward strand.
CACAGGTGTGGACCAGGTAAAAGTGACCACACAGGTCCTAACACACCCCTCAACCTCCCCAAACTGCAGACGGCTTTGTTCTGATTGTAGGCCCCTGACCTCCCACTTCATAGAGCATTTACTTCAGAAAAATGTGTCCTTGCAGGATTTTTCTCTGGTCATCTCAGATGTAAATCTTCTGCTAGGCTCTAGCCAGCTGTACCTGTCTCTGAGGGCCCAGGAGCCGTCCCTGTGAGCACAGACCATGGTGGAAGCAGGTGGGGCCCTGTGCCCAGTCTCTGGGGAGGGTGGGACCCTCAATCCTGTTCCAAGTTGTAAAACTACCTCCTGCCATGAAGATAAGAGAGTTTGGTTTTCCTCTGGGAAAGGCCGATCTGCAAACGCAAACACAAACACCCCGGAGCCTCCTCCAGCTCTGAGAAGCCCCCTGTCCTTCGTTCAAGGGGATCTCAGCACTGGCTGAGTTCAGGGCTGTCTCCCCCAGCTGCAAGTCTTCAGCAGAGTCCTCTGTGCTGGTCGAGCTTTGCCCAGAGCAATTTTCACTTTGACACAATGCATTTGTGTAACTGACAGAACCACGGCAGAGGTGGCAGGCTGGCCCCTGCTGCCCAGGTGAGGGAATGAAGTTGAGAAACACTGCCCGTCTGGCCCCCGTGCTGGGGGGGGATGTGTCTCCTTCGCCCTCGTGCCCTTCCCATGACTGGTGCCGACCTCTCACAGCAGCATCCTTTCACCAGAATCTGGGGTTCCTGAAGGTCAGGGTGGAGGAGGCCCCCAGGCCTGTGAGGCCACTGTACCCAATGGCAGGACACACCCTCATCCCACGCTCCACAGCCCTTGGAGTTCAGGAGAACAATCCCATTCTAAGTCTGGGTTTCTCCCCCAGCTCTGCTCCCACCCGGATCACAGGGCATCCCTCCCCTGGGGGCAGGTGGCTTCAAGGTCACCTGAAGCAAAACCTGCAGCTGGGATCCAGCCCCGGGCACCACCCGCCCCTCCCCCTCTGTGCAGGCCTCCTGGATGTAACATGTCATCCAATGGGAGGAAGCAGCGGAGACACAGGCTCAGGAGGGAAGGTGGGTGGGGCCGAGAACTGTGTTATCCCAGAGACGGCGTCTGCACCTGAAGGAGGCAGAGGTGAGGAAGAGTCTCACGATCTTCCATGAGGATCCAGTGAGGTGTGTCACCTGGGTGCATTTGACAAAGGGTGAGGGGTCAGGGGAGGCACCTCGACTCCTACCTTGCCCACAGACAAGAGCCTGGCCGTCTCTTCAGGGAGGGACCCTAGCCTGCACAACCTCACGGGCAGCAGGTGGTCAGAGGGGCCTCCCAGAGACTCGCAGGCCAAGGGCCAGGCCTGGCCACAGGCAGCTGGGCTCTGTCAAACCCGCAGCCTCTGAGGCCTGGCTGAGCACCCCTGGTCTCCCCCACAGCCATTACAGAGGAGCTGCTGAAGCTGCAGCTCCTTTTTCCTTCTCTCCAGCGTCTTCCATGTACTGACCACTGTCCCCACCCAGCAGCACAGTTAAGAGGGCCAGAAATCAGATGAGATTTGCATGTCCACATCGTGACATGGGCAGCCCCGACGGGGCTGTGAGAAGACAGCCAGTTCTGAGTTCCCCTGGAAATGCTGAGGACCCCACAGCCCCTGCGGGGAACCGTGCCCCCGAGCTCCTGCCAGAATGGCTTTCTGCAGACAAGGCCAAGGCCAGGCAGTGGAGGAGAAGCGTGTGATGGACGGAGCGCTAGTGTGTGCCTTTGTGTCCTCCTGACCTGCGGCGTGCAGCCAGCAGAGGCCGCAGCAGGTGTGCAGTGGGCATAGGGGAGCTTTGGGCTGCTGCCTGTGCCGTCTGTACCTTCATGTGAATCTCATCTTTCCCAGAAAGGAAGGCGACACCCGCAGCCTGGCAGCTCCACCTGCAGATGGGTTTTGTGTGGCCCACGTGGTATTTTCTTTTTATGAATTACTTGCCAACTTCAAAAAATGAGATTTCAGACAGAAACCCAATTTTTGGCTTATCTCTAAAGCTTAGAGGATCTGGTGGTGTGGACCTGTGTCTGGTGGCCCCGGTCGTGGGGCTGAGCTGTGGCTGCCTCCCTGGCTGCCTCAGGCCCTCAGACCCCTGAGGCTGCCACCCCTAAATGAGGAACGCCAACATGACAGACAGACAGATGGAAAAGATGAGAAGAGAAGGGAAAAGACAAGAGACACTAGCCATTGACTTTGAAATGTGCAACAAAATTAACCAGGAGAAGCCCAGAAATCCAGGCGGTCGTGCCTCTTAATCTGAAATGCAGAGTATGAAACAAGCGAAGAAATGGGCGCTGTCGCTCGAAACTAAGGCCTTAGCTCTCGAATTAAAAACCAAATGGGCAGAAAATAGATTTAGGTTATTCTGGGGCTCGGCACCGCCCTCTGCTATAAAATGCTTTCAGAGAAAGCAAGGGACAGCGCTTGCATTAAGGAGAGAGACCGCCCCGAGTCAGAGTTTTCTGTGGTGACTGTGGGCGTGAGAGAGATGCGGGACAGCCACGGTTCGTGTGGAAGCTGCTGCTCACGGGGATCTCACAGTGAAGGGGGAAGTGAGGACACTGACGGGGTATCCTCGTCTGAGGCTTCACACCCGTCGCGTGGTCCTTACCCATCCTCACAAGGTTGCAGTGACAGCGGGGCTGCTGTCTGCGTGGACATGGGCAGATAAAGCTCAGGAAGCGGCCGCCTGCTTGGGGTCCTGAGCTGTGAGTGGCAGGACCTGGATCCAAACCCAGGTCACGTCCCTAAGACCAAATATTCGACCCGTTTACCTGCCTGGCCCTGTGCATTTACGTCTGAGCTCTGGCCCCCCCAGGGCCCTGGCATGCAATGTGGTGACAATCTCATCCCCCCACAACCTTCCCACAGGCTCCCCCTCCTTGTGGGCCTCAAGACGCAGTGCGCACGCTTTCTCTTAGAACTTTACTCAGGGAGGTGGATCCGGGGAGGTATCTTCTCCTCCACCGGATTTTTTGTACAAGTTGCCGACTAACTCTCAGCCTGCTTCCTCAGAGCTCAGCTACCGTGTGAGGTCATGCATGACACGCTTGACATCAATTTATTAAAAGGAGAAAGCTAATTATCAGACCCAGGTGGGCTTCCAGGCTCTGTTTAAACTACGCAGTGAGTTAAGAATATACCAAGCTCAATAACATATTTAACATCATTTACCTAAAACAATTATGACCAAGAAGAAGTTGAAGAAATGTTTAAACAATTCTCCACACCAGACAGCTACCTACAGAGCCATGTGTTCCATTAATTTTGAAGATGACAAGGGGAAAAACCTACAGATAAGAGTATTTTTTAAAGCCGACACACAGATTTCCGTTTGTTTTTATTTTCATAAAGCACTAAAAAAGATAAATCTGGGCTGGGCGCGGTGGCTCACCCCTGTAATCCCAGCATTTTGGGAGGCTGAGCCAGGTGGATCACCAGAGGTCAGCGGTTCACAACCATCCTGACCAACATGGTGAAACCCCATCCCTAATAAAAAACACGAAAATTAGTAGGGCGTTGTGGTGGGTGCCTGTAATCCCAGTTATTCGGGAGGCAGATGCAAGGGAGTCGCTAGAACCTGGGAGGCGGAGGACGCAGTGAGCCGAGATTGTACCACTGCACTCCAGCCTGCGCAACAGAGCAAGGCTCTGTTGTCACACACACACACACAAAAAAAAACGAAAGAAAAAAGAAAGATAAATTTATGTCCTATAAACAGAAACTGAACTAGAGACTTTGGATGGATAAAAGCCTACTCCAAAGTTGTGTGTTGGGGAGAACTGGATCCATGAAATATTGACTGGAAGAGCAGGGTCTCCGCTGTCCTTGGGGAGTCATGCTGTGCAGGGAGCATGGTCGGGGCTACACATTTGCAGTTGGTGGTTCCACCCCTGCAGACACGCCTGCGTATCCTGCGTGGTGAAGCCCCAGGCGTGGCCACCAAGGACCATCTCAGCTTGTCTGCGTCACCCCTGTGAAAGGCCTGGATCTGGCCCCAGGACACAGGCCACACAGAGCTTAAAGAAAAGGATCACAGGAAAGTTTCCTTTCCCTTCCCAGGATGAAATTTTAAGCCTGGCTATTTTTTTGTAATCACCCACTTCCCTTTTAGATACTTGGCACTGTGCTTCTCAAACACACGTGAGCGATGAGAGCTGTGAAAACGTGTTCACGTGTTTGGTGTGACCAGAGAGTTCCTGGGTCTCTGTTTGGACCTCGCCCTTGAGCGGTGGATGGCCCACGCCCCACCTCAGGGCTCTGCTTCCTTGTGCCTCTGCACAACTGTGTCAGGCTAAACAAGAGTCAGGCCATTGTGACCAAACACGAGTTTGGAAGCTACCGGAAGAACGAGGCTGCAGATCTCCACACGGGGGGCGGTGTGGTGTGTATTTCTCGGCCTCTGAGAGCTGCAGTTGCCTTCAGGGTGCGGGAGGTTTGCTCACACACCTGGCTGAAGCCGGATTCCCTGTGTGCTTTTTAGGGTGCTGGAATCGGCCTGCCAGCCCAGCTCACCAGGACGGGTAGCCGCGGTGTCATGCTGCCTCTCCAGGGGAAACAGTCAACCCCGAGCCATGTCCACAGGCAGTGGGGCAGGGTGGGTCCCTCCAACTTTCTTCCTGGAGCGGGCAAAACACTCTGGCCACCTGGAGGGTGCCCATGCCCTCTATTTCCAACACAGGCTTGGACATACGCAGAAAGAAGCCTGTGGCTGCACATGGGGCTGGTGGGCAATCTGTGGAAAGCACCGTTGCGGAGCCCATCCGGAAAGCAGCAGGAGTCGTTGATCCTCCTGAGTGTCTGCATGAAGGTCATGTCCACAAAGGCAAACCCTGCGATCCACTCTCCTCTGGACGCCACATGGGGGGCTTTGGTGGATTTCCTCTGTATACTCGGATGGAGACATGAAGAGTGGCTTGTGTGGGCCTGTTCTCCTTTGGATTCTTTAATGAAACCCAGCAATGCTGACGTGTGCTGGCGGCCCACACGCCAAGTCTGCATCACGGAGGACCCGTGGGATGTGTCCACAAACTCAGGATGGCCCAAATGTTCAAGTCACTCTCCAGGCACATTAGCAACATTCAAAGAGATTTTCCTTAAATTTAGAGACAGAAAAGCACTCTATCTTCATCTAGCAAGGCTTATAGATGGACAGAAACCCTAAGGAGAAGTGCACGCAGCCCATTTAGTTTCTAAATCATAACAAGGGAATACACAGGTCCTCCCACCAACATCCACAATCCCATGCTACACAGGCGACACGCGGGTTTTATAAGCGCTCTGAGACCAGCACCTGCTGTGCAGGTTTTATAAGCATTCTGGGGCCAGCATCTGCCGTGGGGGGCTCTCCGCTGGTGCCACTGCATCACCACAGGGACGGGGGTGACGGCACCCGAGGGATAGCTGCCAACGGCATCAGCCTCTGCACCAGAGACTCTGCAGCATGCAACTCCCGCTCAGCGGCTGGGCCTTAGCCCAAATCCCACCAGGACGTCAGGTGGTCCCCCACGGGCCAGCTTCCTCTTCACCAGGAGGCTAGGCCAGCAGCAGCTCTGAGTTACCCGTGTCCCCATGCCCACATTCCTGGGCTCCAACCTGTCCCTACTTCCTGTTTTTAAAAAGGAAACTGTCCTCCTCTGAAGCCGAGGGCAGCACGGGGCTCAATTTCCCTTCTCCTAGGCTGCGCCCGGGTGCCCTGCCTCTCTTTGGGTGAAGGCATCTAACCAGGGCACGTGGAGCACCTGAGGACAGGGTCTTCCCAGGAGGGAGGGCAGGGGGCAGAAGGGGCTGCATCCTGGGAGGTGTATTTTCCTGCTGTGTCCTCACGTGTGTGTGTCTTCCAGGGTGCCCTGGGCCCTCCTTTCTGTGGTGGAGGGATACATGGCCTTGAGGGGTGATTCTCCAAGTGCAGTCTCCGGACTGGTGACCTCAGCATCCCCTGGGAATTTGCTAGAAATGCAGAATCTTGGGCCCCACCCAGACCTGTTGAGTCCGAAACTCTGGGGGCGGGCCTGCAATCTGTGTTTCAGCAGCTTCTGACGGACAGGGAAGTTTCAGAGCCGTGGCCCAGAGGTTCTGCTGCTGACCTGCAGGACTCTCTCCCTCTGGGGCTTGCAGGAATTTCTGAGTCTGCTTGGACCTCACCCTCATGTGGCAGAAAGCCCACACCCTGCCTGGTTCCTCAGGCCTCTGAGGATAAACGTGGCCTGATCAGGCAGTTCTGTTCCAAGCCGCCCAACGCAGCCTAACCCAAGTCAGAGAACAGGCCAGGGTTGGCCCTGGCTCCACACCATGGCTCAGATCACACCGTGGGGATAACACATTTTCCCTGTGGACACACTGCCCATCAGAAGCCTGATTCACATGGCTGGCCTTCAACACCAAAACCAAGGAGGTGGCCAAATGGTACTTTCAATTCATGTGTCTTTCTTTTCTGCAATAAGTTTATTGTATATATTTGAGGTCTGCAGGATGCTGCTACGGGATGCAGAGAGTGAAATGGTGGTGACGGCGAAGCTAACGAGCACATCCCTCGCCGCACGTGGTCACCTCGGTGAGCGTGGAAATGCAACGAAAATCCACCTATGTCACAGAAGCCCCTGAGCCATACAATTTCAACCCCAGGCCTGGGTCCCACATCACATCTGTTGAGTTGTCCTTCTTATCTTTCCCCTGTCATCTATGACTGCACCTGACACACTTGCAACAAAAGCTGTGACTGGAAATGAAGACATTAAGAAAATACATCAGTGAAATCGTTTCGATTCTTACCTAATTCCACTTGCCAAACCTTCAGTGGCCCCTCTTCTTTGTTTGTCCACATCCTTTTGAATAACTTTTCACCTGCAAAGCTAGTTCGGAAAAGGATGCATCTGGGTGTTCTCTTTTATTTTACCATCTCCGCTTCTACCCACACTTCCTCCAGGGAGGGGCTGCGTTCCGACATTGCCTGTGCCCCAACTCCTGGAGCATCTGCTGGCCGTTCCCCTCCTTCCTCCACGTGGTTGGTCAAGGGGTCCTGAGATGGTTCTCTAAGCTGACTGGCTCTGTCCTAAATGTCACCAACAAAGGAGCCAGAACACCCGGGCGCTCATGCATGGGGAGCCAGCACCCATGTCACGCACCTGCAGGTGTGCAGGGCAGGCGCTGCCACCCATGGGGCCAGGTCCCATGCCGTGCTCCTGAGGCCCACAGCCCTGAGTCCCAGTGTATGTCTGAAGAGCACTGCATGGGAGCACGCGGCTGCTCAAAACCGCAGCAGAGTACGGCGCTCACGGGAGGCTTCTGCTGTGGTGCTGGGTGGTGTTGGGTAGTGCAGCGAGGCGGATGTCTCACGTTATGAGAGTTAAAATCCGTCAGAGGCACCAGGGTTTTTTTTTTTTTTGCTTTTTAAACAATTTTTATTTTGAAAATGTATAAGAGTTTATAAAGTGTGCTCTCTGGGGACATGTGAAAATATTTTCTGCACTAAAATGCCAGGGCACCTGTGAGGCAGGGAACATTTGCTGTCCCGCTACTGTAGATAGTATTAATATCAATACTCACCAGCAACAGGAATAGCAGTCACTGTGCATTAGAGGACTCCTGATAATTGCAGTGACTGTTTTAATAATAATAAGCTACAAAAAAAAAAAAGTTTGCCACCAATGGATGCATCAGGAAGGGGTTGTGTCTGGGTTGTGTGTGGTTGAGGTAAGTGGGGGGTGTCACTGTGATGGGTCTGACTGTCCTCTAGTCAGGCTGTGGCATCAGCCAGAGAACTGCTGCCCTGACGGACCCCTATCCCCAGGACTGGCACATTCCACAGTCCGGAGAACTGGGAGTGTCTGCGGCAAGACCACCCGAGCCCACCCTTGAGACCGGGACCCCTGGCGGCTCGCCTCCTAGGTCACAGGGGGCGCCCAGCACATTTCTCCTGTGGTAGAGCACTGTATGTTTATTTTGGGTTGCTCATCTGCTTTAATGTCGTGGGATCAAAGTCTGCAAACAGACAGACGTTAACAGGGAGGACGATTTCTCCCGCCGGATCCTGAGCTGGGAGTCCTACCCCGCTGTGTCTTCCCAGTTGTGAGCACAGCCTCAGCCCTCGCGGCTACTCACGTTTTTGCGGAATGAACACATGCTGTAGACACCAGTGCTGTAGACAAAAGTGCATTATAGACATGAGCGCCATAGATATAAGCGCACACCCTGAAAACGAGGTGTTTCCTCACTGTGCACCTCGGCTGTTATTCTTACTACAGTGTTACATTGAGGCAAATGACCCGTTGCTTATACCCATCTCACTCACTCACTGCCACGGATTCACCAGATCCCACTGTCCATCTTTCCCTCGTACTATGCCATCCCTGCACAACTCCGCCATGTTCCACAGCGGGGTCACAGGATGCCTCTTGCAGTGTGGACCCCAAGGGAGGAGCACTTCCTGGCATCCCGTCCCAGGCTGCCGGCACAGACAGAACCAGGACCCAGAGTCTGGAGCCATGGAGAGGCCCATGCCATCTGCCCTGAAAGCGCTTGTGGTTTCACGTGGCTTTATTTTTCTGGTTGGTATCCTGAATTTAATGGCTTTCAAAATCTGGAAAATGAGGATTTGTTTTACTGCCTGTAAACATTCAAATCGTAAAGGTGAGAGGATCAATACATCAGCATCCCTACAAAACCAGAAGACAGCTGACAGCGGGTGAGCTTTCAGTACAATGCCTCCCCATGTCCCATCTCCCAGGGCAAAAGCTTTCAAACGGAGCCTCTCCGGGATCCACAGAACAGCATCAAGGATGGGGCAAGAGCCATGGAGGGACTGTGAGGTCCACATGAACCATCCATCAACTCCTAGTGGGGCCCACCTTGTCCAGGGACCCTTGCTGGTTGGCACAGCCTGAGGGCTGCCCCACAGAGACTGGCAGTGCCGTGGCACCAGCCATCCAGGTCAGGGAGACAGGGAAATACACACACACACACCCCCAAATAAGGAGCCCTGGGTGAGGGCCACGTGTGTTCCTGTGCGGGTATTTTGCTTAATTTGAACAGGTGATTATAATGCAGACAGTGACCCTAGGGTAGAGGTGAAGGGGGGGGTGTTGTGAAGAGGTAAAGGCGGAGTCAGGGAGCCACAGGGCTGTCGGCACTTGTCTACAGCGGCCCATCTTGTTCAGAGCTCTGTGGCTACTAGTCAATCAAGCATTTATTTTATTTTTTCATTAAAAGACACTCATACTTGCTTAGGTAAAATAACAAAAAGAATCTCCTGCAATCTTACTGCCCAGAGACAACCCCTGTTAGCGCCTGTTAGCATACAGGTGCTCTCTGCCTGTGCGTGCACACTGGCACACAGGTCTCGCCCCATCATGGCGCTTTCTGCTGTGCGTCACCTCTTAACACATACAACGCACATTTCTGCAGCTTTCCACCTTCATCCACAACATCATCTCAACAGCCCCATAAGTTTCTCATTCCGTAAGTTTTTTATTTTTTCTGGCAGCATCTCGCTCTGCTGCTCAGGCTGGAGTGCAGTGGCTTAGTATCAGCTCACCCCAACTGAGTTTAGGTGATTCTGCTGCCTCAACCTCCTAAATAGCAGGGACTACAGGCGTGTGCCACCACACCCAGCTAATTTTTGTTTTAGTAGGGATGGGGTTCTGTCATGATGTCCAGGCTGATCTCGAAATCCTGGCCTCAAACGATCCATCCGCCTTGACCTCCCAAAGTGCTGGGGTTACAGGTGTGAGCCACTGCACCCAGCCACCATAAGTATCTTTTTAAAAATGACATCGCAGTGTTCAACAGCTTGTTTTTAACGATTCACACTGACAAAATATCCTTTAAGGTAAAACTCTAGAATTACAATTTTTGAGTCAAATAAATGAATATTTTCAAGACTTCTGATACAAAATTGCCCCCCTGAAGACGGCATCTATTCTTCCTTCCATAAACAGCGATGATCAATGACATTCCATGTAACTAGAAGAAGCACTAAGGTTTTTAACTTTTAAAAAATGTCCACTTACTTCATTCCTAGTCATGTTGGAATTTCTTCCTAGGCTAATTAACAATTTTCACTGTGAAAAATAACTGCTATCTTTTTCCCCTTTGCTGATTTTTTTTCCCTCTAGGATATTAACTTGCATTTTTCATATTAATTTGATATTTTTCTATACTAAAAATTTTGTGTCAATGTGTTGCAAATATTTTTCCTGTCGTGTTTCTGCTTTTTAATTTTGTTTACGACGTTTTTTTGACCTATAGAAATTTGAATCTTAGGTTAAGTAAATTATTTTTGTTACTGTTCCTAATTCAATTTCATGCTTCTAAAGGCTTGCTAATCCAAGATTTGTCTCTATTTTTATCATAGTACAAATATTCTTCACCTTATGGTGGGGTTATGTCCTGATAAACCCATCAGAAACTGAAAACATCATAAGTAAAAAATGCATTTAATAAAGCTAACCTCCCAAACATTATAGCTTAGCCTGGCCAGTCTCAAACATGCTCAGAACACCTGAGCCTACCATGCAGCAAAATCATCTGGCACGAAGCCTGTTTCACCATAAAGTGAGCAGCTTATATAATTCATTGACTATGACACTGAAAGCAAAAATCAGAAGGGTCGTGCAGGACTGGAGTACAGGTTCTCATGAATGTGTGTTATTTCTGCAGCATCATAAAGTAAAGCAACCTCATGGAACTGCTGTGAGCCGAGGAACATCCGTCCCTTTGTTCACAGGCGTCTAGAGAGCCTCCCGTGCACACGCAGCTGTGCACTGGGTGCTGAGCATGGGAGGAAGCGGATGCGGGGATGTCCTTGCCTGACTCTGAAAATCAACCACACAAGCGGTGTGGGAAGCAAATGGACACATTTAGGGGTTGGCAAACTCCATCTCGATCATCGGCCTCAGGTGGACCTTTGTAGCTTCTTGCTGTTAACGAAGTCATATAAAGAGGGAACGTGGACAAGACCAGCTGGGCCCCAGGCAGGGTTCAAGTCTTCACTCAAAGCTTATTCTGAGAAATGGGCCAACTGAAGCTTGCTTGTTCCAGGGACTGACATGCTTAGTAATTATTACAAATTACAATGAATTAAAATGAGATCATAATAAACATTCTAAGAATATTAATGTAATGGTGGCACTTAAACCATTCGTCTGGGGTGGGAAGAGTTTTTAGGAGGTGATAAGAGCTGAGGCCCAGCAGTAACCTCGGAAGGAAAGGGAAGGGAAGGGAAGGGAAGGGAAGGGACCTGGGGGAGTTGCTGGGGAGAGGAGGAGATGGCCCAGTGAGGGAGGAGGAGACGGCCCAGTGAGGGAGGAGGAGACGGCCCAGTGAGGGAGGAGGAGACGGCCCAGTGAGGGAGGAGGAGAAGGCCCAGTGAGGGAGGAGGAGACGGCCCAGTGACGGAGGAGGAGACGGCCCAGTGACGGAGGAGGAGACGGTCCAGTGAGGGAGGAGGAGAAGGCCCAGTGAGGGAGGAGGAGAAGGTCCAGTGAGGGAGGAGGAGACGGCCCAGTGAGGGAGGAGGAGAAGGCCCAGTGAGGGAGGAGGAGACGGCCCAGTGAGGGAGGAGGAGACGGCCCAGTGAGGGAGGAGGAGACGGCCCAGTGACGGAGGAGGAGATGGCCCAGTGAGAGAGGAGGAGAAGGCCCAGTGAGAGAGGAGGAGAAGGCCCAGTGAGGGAGGAGGAGATGGCCCAGTGAGAGAGGAGGAGACGGCCCAGTGAGGAGAAGGCCCAGTGAAGGAGGAGGAGACGGGCCAGTGAGGGAGAAGGAGAAGGCCCAGTGAGGGAGGAGGAGATGGCCCAGTGAGGGAGGAAGAGATGGCCCAGTGAGGGAGGAGGAGAAGGCCCAGTGAGGGAGGAGGAGACGGCCCAGTGAGGGAGGAGGAGACGGCCCAGTGAGGGAGGAGGAGACGGCCCAGTGAGGGAGGAGGAGACAGCCGAGTGAGGAGAAGGCCCAGTGAAGGAGGAGGAGAAGGCCCGGTGAGGGAGGAGGAGACAGCCCAGTGAGGGAGGAGGAGACAGCACAGTGAGGAGACGGCCCAGTAGGGAGGAGGAGACGGCCCAGTGAGGGAGGAGGAGAAGGCCCAGTCAGGGAGGAGGAGAAGGCCCAGTGAGGAAGCCGACACTTCCAAGCTCCTAGGCTGCAAGGTGGTTTTTGCCAGGCATGATAGAAACCATGAGTGTTGTGGTGTTTACTGGCTATTTGCATTTCTTTTGGTGAATTTCATGTTCATTTCTTCACCCACAGTTCTGTTGGAGAGTGTATGGCATGGAGAAGGTACTTTTCAGTGGATATTGGAAAACACAGAAGCTCTGAAGGAAGAGGAGTGCCCAAAACACTGACCACATGCACACATGTGGGAGACATTCCAAAAGCCAGGAGGAGAGAGAGGGGATAGGAAGGGAAGAGGGAAATGGCTCTTCTCCTTCGTTCCTACTCAACCTGCCTTTCAGGTGTGAAAGAACAGGCATTTATTAGACACCAGCAAAGAGCCATCGAAGAACTGACATTTCCGATGAGAACCTAAATTGAGCCCTGTGGCCACCTGGGGCTGAGCTGGGAAAGACCAGGGGTTTGTCAAACTGCAGCAGTGAGGACCACATCAGGCGCTCCTCCATGATGAGACGTCGCAGCCTGAGGAGCAGCCACCAGGATGGACAGGCCTCTGCCCAGCAGCTACCACGATGGACGGGGCTCTGCGCGGCAGCTGCCAGGATAGACAGGGCCTCTAACCAGCAGCTTCCTCTGCAATCAGGGTCTGCATGGCCTTTCCACGCCACAAGAGCACGAAGCAGTCAGGAGGTTTTTATTTCTTCCTGCCTTTTAATAACCAGCTGATTTTACAAATATGAATAAATTATTGGCATCCTTTAAAGGAAACAGTTCCAATATTAAAGCCATCATTTTGTTTCCTTTTATATTAGTTATAAGGTCATATGAGTTTGCTGTGGTTGCTAAAAAAAATAGAGCCTCTAGAAAGTGCAGCGTATTTGTAAGAATCTGCCTAGAGATACAGGCAAATGTGTTTGTCATGAATATTAAACAAAGATATACAGTCTACACAATTTAACTGAGGTACAGAAGTTATTATATAGCAACCAAAGTTGTTAAAGCAATTCAAGGTGTGTGAGGAGTTCTCGCTTCTCTATGGAGTCCCCAGTGGTCTGATGCGAAGACACCATCCTCCTCCTGCCCGTGTGTGGACATAACGGATGATCACGACAGTCCCCCTCAAACACATAGTTTACATTTCTCAACTACTTTAACACCATATTTTAATATTTCAGGTGAGTGTACACCCTAATTGTGTTTTATAAAGCTCTGTCTGTTTAGGTTAAGGGGAAGGGAAAGAGCCTGATGGGCTTGCTGGCCCCTTAAAAATGGCAATGCTCTTTGAGCAGCTCACCCCTGAGGTGACATCACAGGAGCAAGTGGCCACATCTCCACTCTCCAGCTAACTTATCCCACTATGAGTTCTGGAAAGATAAATGAACACTGAGGATATTTAAAATACCTCTAAGCAAGGTGACAGACCATGGTGACCTTTCTCCATTACAATTCAGGTCACATCCAGAACTCTACACTGAGATGATGCCACGAGATTCCAAAGGCACAAGCAGGACATGGATGGGGAAGCAGCCAACATGTGGAGGGGACTGACACTGGCTGGTGCTGAACCCATTAACATGCTCCGTCACATTCAGAAGGGGTTTGGTCCTTGGCAGAGCTGCCATGAGTGCAGTGTAGATGTGCATGGGAACTCAGCCTCCACACAGCTGCCAGATTGCAACACAGCTCTACGTGGGAACACAAGCTCCACACAGCCGCCATGACTGCAATGCAGCTCTGCATGGGAACTCCATCTCCACACAGCTGCCATGATGCAATGCAGCTGTGCATAAAACTCAACCTCCACACAGCCACCATGAATGCAGTGCAGCTCTGCATGGGAACTCAACCTCCACACAGCCGGCATGAGTGCAATGCAGCTGTGCATGGGAACTCAACTTCCACACAGCCGCCATGAGTGCAATGCAGCTGTGCATGGGAACTCAACCTCCACGCAGCCAGCATGAGTGCAATGCAGCTGTGCATGGGATCTGGACCTCCACACAGCCGCCATGAGTGCAATGCAGCTGTGCATGGGATCTGAACCTCCACACAGCCGCCATGAGTGCAACACAGCTGTGCATGGGAACTCAACCTCCACACAGCTTCAATGAGTGTGATGCAGCTCTGTACGGAACTCAACCTCCACACAGCCACCATGGGTACAATGCCCATGGCATGGGCATTGAACTTGTCCCAACACTGGACACAGGAGCCACTGTCAGAGTCTGGACCCCATTTCCACGGGCAGCTCAAGGGTTTAGAAGTCAAGCGCTGCCTTGTGTCTTTCCTGCCCAGAGTCACTTCACGTCTGAGTTTGCTTCCTTCCTGCAGGGCAACCACTAGCGATAATGTCAAGGAGTGCACTCTAAGCACGCTCATTTAATTTTACATCAGCACTGAGGTAGGCATTACAAGCATCATTACACCAATCAAAGACAAAAAGCTTAGGGAAGTTCAATAACTTGCATTTGAAACAACAGCTGTCTGATTCCTAAGCATGAGCCCTTCACCACCACCTGCCTTTTCAGAGGCCTTTTCACGAGGTGGAAGTCACTGCCTGTCTTGCCACTCCTCAGAGCTGCTGTGCTCTGATCGGATTCAGGACTACGACAACCAAATAATTTCTTAAAATAATTAGGATGGCTTATTTTAGTAATGCATAGAACAGAAAAACTCATGCATACTAATATCAAAAACTATTTTCAAGAAAGGGAGAGAGAGTGAAATCATCTGTATATTTTGTAGCAGATGCAGTTTCTTTAGATTTTGGCAACTGGACAAAATGGGGGAAGCTGTATGCAATGTACTTTTTCTCAACAGCAGAGGAAAGGAATCTAACTCGTTTGTTTAGAGAAGAGAAAGAAAACAACCTCACTCTGCTCTCGAAGGAACTAAACCTGCATTTTTAAGCACAGGATACAGTGGTGTTCTTTAGAACTCCACGTTACATAAAACGTACTGGCCCCTAATGGGTTTTTGTGGTCACTGCACCAGAACTGAATTCCGTCATGTGTAGAAGCAGCTGAGCTAATTGTTCCAGAGTCATGATCTCTGCAAAAGGCCAGATTACTGAGCTTTCAAATGATTCCTCGGAAAGATCAATGGCCCCAATATCAAATTTGGAAGGAACTCTATTGAAAGTGATTAATTGCTGGTCCAGCCCTCTTGTAGTACCTGGTGACGTTGAGTTGTCTTCACAAGACCCTGTCCTTTGGCTGGAAGTGGAATATTCTAGCCCAGGAGAGAGGCCAGCCTTCATACTCCAGTCTCACATTCATTGGTTCAATAAGCATGTGTTCCATACCTGCTGTTGAGACAGATGCACGCCCAGCCCTGCACAGATGCCCCAGATACCCGTGATCCCTGAGGAGGGGCACCGGAAATGGAGTGGAGCCCAGCATGATGATGTAGCAGAGACCAGCGCCAGGGTCTGCTACAGGTACAGGTACTCTTAGTCCAGCGTATGAATTACTCCACGGAATCTCTGACACCTTTATGCAGAACACGTGAATATTTCCATTTTACAGATGGGGAAACTGAGGCACAAAGTGTATCAGTAACTTAATGCCCAACAGGTGGCGGCCCCTTGAGTCTGAGTCCAGACTTTTATCCACATAGCCACTGAGTATGGAGAACACCTTCTCAGAGAAAGCAACACTAGACCTCTCTGGAGGATGCACGGCTATGCCCTGGCCATGTGTGAGGTTTGAGGGGAATGCAGGTGGCACCATGAAGGCTTCTGTCTGCACAGACTCGCCAGCCACCCGGAATGCCAGGTGCACGTAGCTTGGGGGGTAGGCTGGGTGAAGAGTGCGGCTACAGATTCTACATGGCACTGGGCCCACAACAGGCCCCGAGTACACGGACCCAAAACAGTGCCCCAAATACACTGACCCACCACCGTGCCCCCAATACACAGACCCATATCAGTGCCCCGAGTACATAAACCCAAGACAGTGCCCCAAATACACTGACCCACCACCGTGCCCCCCAATACACAGACCCACATCAGTGCCCCGAGTACATAAACCCAAGACAGTGCCCCAAATACACTGACCCACCACCGTGCCCCCAATACACAGACCCACATCAGTGCCCCGAGTACATAAACCCAAGACAGTGCCCCCAATACACTGACCCACCACAGTGCCCCCAATACACAGACTCACATCAGTGCCCCGAGTACATAAACCCAAGACAGTGCCCCAAATACACAGACCCACAACAGTGCCCTGAATACATGGGGCCCATGTGAGATTCCCAACAAGTCTTCTTCAACAAATGAGAAAGTAAAAACAAAAATGCCATTCATTTTCTTCCTGATATAAAATAACCTATAATTCTAGAAAGGGTATAATATAAGGAAAAAAAAACCCAGCTTTTTAACTGGAATACATTGGTTTAGTTTTTTTTTTCTTAATCTCACCACATGGCCTTCAACCCCCCTTTTCTTACTTTGCTGCAGGACAGTGAAAATTTTACCACACTTGGTTACATTCTTGAGCCAGAGTTTAGAACCCAATGTTGGAAGCAATGAGCTTCACAGGGCATTAACGGATTTCTTAAAAATGGATTTATTGTCACAGGGTGAACTGTGCTGTCCCAAAATTCATATGTTGAAGCCCTGACCCCAATACGATTGTACTTGAAGAAGGAAGTTTACAGAGGTAATTCAGGTAACATGAGTTCACCAGGGTAGGCCCTGACGCAATCTGACTGCTGTCCCTCTAAGAAGAGACTAAGACACAGACGGCCCAGAGTGACGAGCCTGTGACGGAGAAGACGACATCTGCACGCCCAGGAGGGAGGCCTTGGGGAAACCAGCCCTGCCACTGCCTCAGTCTTGGACCTCCAGCCTCCAGGAGTGAGGAAATGTGCTTCTGGTCTTTAAGCCACCCCGCTCTGTGGTGCTTTGCTCAGGCAGCCTAAGTGGACTCACCTAGTTATCTTATGCAAAATAAAAAAATGTGTAGCCTTGAGCAAGGGCAGTGGGTGAAATCTGAGTTCATAACCTGGTAAGCTCTCTTGTTCTCTCCATCCTGCAGCTATCAGCGCCACATGAGCACCGAAGGCCCGAGTGCCAACACCTCCCGTTCACGTGACATTTGCAGGCATTATTCCGTCAGTGTAAGACGGGACCTGTTTCATCTGTGAATGAACCTGACACATCTGTGAATGGGACGTCAGTGAATGCGGGTCTCCTCTGCCCCCCGTGTTTCTCTGTATGCCTGTCCTCAGACAGGAGGGAGCATCCGGCATGCGTCACCCGGCAGGGAGCTGACAACGGTGACAGGCGCAGGAGGGCTGAGCTCTCCTCATCACTGGAATTGGAGCATCACCCCCTTTGTCACAGGTGGGCATGCGGGGAAGAGCTCATGCCACAGCTGGCATGAAGCCCACAGCACGGGCCCACCCTCCCGGAGAGGCTGCCGTTCCACTGTGGTGCACATCAGTCTCTAACAGCTCTCCCCATATGCAAACTGCTCTGAAAGTCAACTGCAGGGATCATCTCCATCATCTCCCTGTTTTTATCAAGGAAAAACAGGACATACATTTACTTTATGTGCAGTGAAAGGTTAATATCGCCAAGAAACATCTGGTCCTGGCCAGCACCAGGGAGGGTGACCTATGAGCCTTTGGGGCATCCTGCCTAAGAGAGTCTCTGCTCACTGGGCCCTGGGCCATGTGGCACTAGCTTTCCCTCTCAGGGGGCTGCAGACTGGGCATCTAGGTTCAGTCACTTGGGCACCCCAAGCCTACATAACGGACTCCAAGAAAAGCCCAGGACACAGGCTTGTGGGCAACCCCGGTTGGCTGTATATATGAGTCTTGTCACGTGTCACTGCTGGAGAGTAAGCACTGCCTGTGTGACTGCACAATGGAGGCACCTGGAGGCTGAGGGGGCCTCTCCTGAGCCCTGCCTGGCACACTTCTCCATGGCTGATGTAATCAGTGCCCTTTTGCTGTGCTAGACCATGACTATGCACACTGCTTTTCTGCATCCTTCTGGCATATCCTGAGCCTCCAGGGGGTCTTCTGCCCACCTGGTGAATAACTCAGCATCATCCACTAAGGACTGGGCAAGGTATGTGTCTCAGTTCATGAATATATGAACAAAAAGTAGAGAAATTAATGTGGCAAGAATAAATTTCTCAATAATCTCTGCGGTCCCAGTACCCAGCCCCCAGGCATGAGCATATGCGAGAGCCTCACATTTACAGAGAAAGAGAAACAGCTGATGCCTGGCATCTGGTCTCATGACAAAGACGGCAGAAAGCAGCTTAGGAGGAAAGCAAAAGGTAAAGGAAAGAATGGTGACTTGGAACCTAGAAATATGACACTGACCTAATCATGGGAAGAAATGACAGGCACCACGTGACTCTTTCTGGCACTTCGACAAGCACACCATATTTTACAAGCTTGTTAATTGTCATTTTGAAGTTCTGTTTACTCACTTCCAATTAGTGTTAAGAGAGGAATACAAAGTTAGGGATGAGAAATAGCTGACAATTCAGCATTCGCAAGTGATAAAGCACTTGCTGAAATGCCAGCGCGGTGCACAGCCGGGCTTTTGCAATTCTAGACGTCAGGAATCACAACTTACCATGGAAACCTCCAAATGCTCCAGGCCCATCTGACAACCGAACCAAACCCAAACCGAAAACCAACCCTGCACATTGAATTTCCTAGGAATCTATGAATTTTACTCAGTAATGCTCAGAAAATCGTGTACCAGATAGCATGACCACTGGTCACAACCCCAGCTTTCAGGGCGGATAATTCTTCAGCTGTACAGCAACTTTCATTCTGTATTTATTCATCCACAACTTTATTGAGCAACCACAGAACATGCTGAATGGTTAGGCAACATGGATCCAGGCAGGAATGACACAGGCTCCACCTGCAGCTGCTCTCGGTCCCCAGGGGTAGACAAAGGCATCCACAGCAATGAGGAGGAAGAGAAAGGGGCAGTCACCTGCAGTGGACTGGGCTCAGGAGATGACCCCTGTGTGGGATCCTGCAGGACAAGGAGTGGAGGACACTGAGTGCTCCCCCTCTCACGTGGCCCTCCCACCTGGCCCTCACCTGCCCTCTCACCTGGCCCTCCCCACCTGCCCGAGCCTGTCCTCTCACCTGCCCCCTCACCTGCCCTCTCACCTGGCCCTCCCACCTGCCCCTCACTTGCCCTCTCACCTGGCCCTCCCCACCTGTCCCTCACCTTCCCTCTCACCTGGCCCTCCCCACCTGCCCCTCACCTGCCCTCTCACCTGGTCCTCCCACCTGACCCTCACCTGCCCTCTCACCTGGCCCTCCCCAACTGCCCCTCACCTGCCCTCTTAGCTGGCCCTCCCCATCTGCCCTTCATCTGCCACCTCATCTGACTCTCCCACCTGCCCCTCACCTGCCCTCTCAGCTGACCCTCCCCACCTGTCCCCTCTCACCTGGCACTTCCCACCCGCCCCTCACCTGCCCCCTCATATAACTCTCCCCCACCTGTCCTCTCTCACCTAATCCTCCCCACTTGCCCCATCACCTGGCCCTCTCACCTGCCCCCTTGCCTGCCCCTTCCCACCTGTCTCCTCGCCTGCTCCCCCATCACCTGCCCCTCACCTGCCCCTCCCCCCAGCTCTCTCTCACCTGTCCTTTACCTGCCCCCTCTCACCTGCCCCTCCTCTGTCCTCTCACCTGCCCCTCCCCCACCTGCCCCCCTCTCCCTGGCAGGGCCCCACCTGGATGTGCAGATGTGCACAGCTGCTGGGTAGAGATGCAGCAGCCGAGTGAGTATTTGCCCCATCCCACGTCCTCACAGGTGTGGGCACCTCGTTTCTCCCCACATTATTCTCCACTTCTCCGTGCTGAGGCTGTTGTGACCTAGAGGCATACTCTACCACTGTGTGCCAAACCCACGACTGCCTGTGGACAGGTCATGTGTTTACAGAAATCAGATGGGCAAGTGGGCACTTACAGTAGAGAGAGTTTAAATGTATTTCATAACAACTTGAGGGGGAAGGTAAAGAAGTGCTTCATTAATGTGATTATTACTAACTACTATAATGGATTACCACTAGTTTATTACAAAACACACACTTGAGCTTAAACTAAAATTCTCCTTGTGGTTTGTCCAACTAACTGCATTAAAACTAAAACTTGAAGCTACCTATGGAAGGATATTTTCCTGTCTACAGATGATTCTGTTGCACAGCAAGTATTTAAACAAATGTTACATATATAGTCCTTACCATATAACACATCACAATTTATTTATAGCGTAACAATAAGGAAGCACTCTATGCCACTAAGTCCCAATACCACAGGTGGCAAACCATGACATTTTTTGTGCTAAACCTGGCCCCCTACCTGATTTTTTAAAATAAAGTTTTATTGGTACACATTGGGCACATTCATTTGCATATTGTCTATGGTTGTTTTCCTATGAGGACAGTACAGTAGTTGTGACCAAGACCACATGGCCCACAAAACCAAACTATTAACTACTTGGCCCTTCACAGAAAAGGTTAGCTGGACTGTGCTCTGTACCATTTTACAACAACAAAGTGGGTCAACATTATGTACACTATGTATATTATATATATTGTGTACACTATATATATTATGTATAACTTAAAATAGGAAGACCTCTCATACATCACAAATTAAACGCATTGTTTGTGAGATCCAGCAATTCACTAAATTGCTGGAAATACTACGTGAGGTTGGGAGGTTTGCAATCCAGTCTCTGATCCTCCTGAAGTAAGTCACTTAAAACTTCACAACCTGGCCAGGGGCGGTGGCTTATGACTGTAATCCCACCACTTTGGTAGGCTGAGGTGGGTGGATTGCTTGAGCCCAGGAATTTGAGAGAAGCCTCAGCAAGCAACATGGTAAAACCCCATCTTCACAAAAAATAAGCTGGGCGTTGTGGCACCCCCTATTGCCCCAGCTACCTGGGGAGCTGAGGTGAGATCATCACCTGAGCCCAGGAAGTCGAGGCTGCAGTAAGCTGAGATCACGTCACTGTACTCCAGCCTGCGTGACAGAGAGAGACACTGTCTCAAAAAACAAAACAAATCAGAACAAACACAACAAAACAAAACCTCAGGACCTCAACTACTTCACCTGCAGGCTAGGATCCCACAACGCTCGCACTGATTTCGGCTCCGATGAATGATACACCCAAGTTCTGTAGGCTACAACCTTGGCAGTGTGCCAGGACCTGTGGACAGAGGGACCCTGTGGACAGCATTCCTACTGCAGCCAGGAAACGACACCTGCCAGCACACCACACCGTGTTAATGTGCCCGGGAGGGTGGTGACGGGAGATACCAGAGGGTCGGGTGCTCATCTCTGTTTCCCTGGGAGCCCCTCTGGCCAAGATAGTCCACAAGTTCATATTTACTTGCAAGGATTCTGGGAAAAAACAAAACTAACTTTTGTACTGGGTCAGCAATAGTCATCTCCTTCCCATCTCTGATATTTTTGAGACATGGCTTCAACTAACTCATCCAGCCCATACTGTAGGCAGAACTGCTGATGTGAGTATTCCGTTAAATGTACCTATATGCATTTCAGAGAGGAGTGATTTATGAAGCTAATGCTCAATAACAATTTGGCTATGAAGAATTTCTGGATAAGAACTAATAAAATTAAATGCAGCGCAAAAAGAAAGCATGCCAAAAGAACTGTGCGCAACTCTGTTGAAAAATGCCGGGGGGATACAAAATACACTTATTATTCAAACCAAATGAGAATATTGGAAAACTCATTTGATATGAGTCTCATTCTTTTAAACTTTGATTTTACATTCAGGGGTACATGTGTATGTTTGTTACACAGGTAAGTTTTGTCATGGGGGTTTGCTGTAGATATTATTTCATCATCCAAGAATTAAGCCCAGTAGTCATTACTTTCTAGCTCCCCTCCCTCCTCCCACCTCCACCTCCCAGAGGCCCCAGTGTATGTTGCTCCCCCTCTATGTGTCCATAAGTTCTGATCATTTAGCTCCTATTTATAAGTGAGAACATGTGGTATTTTGTTATCTGTTCCTGCATTAGTTTGCTAAGGATAGTGGCCTCCAGCTCCATCCATATCCTTGCAAAAGACATGATTTCATTCTTCTTGATGGCTGTATAGTATTCCATAGTGTATATGTACCACATTTTCTTTGTCCAATCTACCACTGATATGCATTTAGGGGGATTCCAGGTCTTTGCTACTGTGAATATGGTTGCACTGAACACACACGTACATGTATGGATTTCTATTCCTTTGGGCATATATCCAGTAATGGGATTACTAGGTCGAATGGTATTTGTCTTTAGGTCTTCGAGAAATCACCACACTGTATTCCACAATGGCTGAACTACTACCAGAACAACAGTGTATAAGTGTTCCTTCTCTCTCCACAACCTCACCAGTATTTTGACTTTTAAATAATCACCATTCTGTTATATTTTGACTTTGATAATCGCCATTCCGACTAGTGTGAGATGGTATCTCATGGTGCTTTTGATTTGCATTTCTCTAATGATCAGTGATGTTGAATTTTTCTTCATACAATTGTTGGATGGATGGATGTCTTCTTTTGAAAAGTATCTGTTCCTGTCCTTTGTCCACTTTTTAATGTTTTTCTTTTTTTTTGTAAATTTGTTTAAGTTCCTCATAGGTGCCAGATATTAGATCTTTGTTGAATATATAGTTTGCAAATTTTTTTTCCCATTCTGTAGGTTGCCTGTTTGCTCTGATGACAGTTTCTTTTGTTGTGCAGAAGCTCTGTAGTTTAATTAGATCCCATTTGTCAACTTTTGCTTTTGTTGCAATTGCTTTTGGTGTCTTTATCATGAAATCTTTGCCAGTTCCTATGTCTTCCTATTGTCTAGGTTGTCTTCTGGGATTTTTATAGTTTTGGGTTTTACATTTAAGTCTTTAATCCATCTTGAATTAATTTCTACATATGGTGGAAGAAATGGGTCCAGTTTCAATCTGCTGCATAAGGCCAGCCAATTCTCCCAGCACCACTGATTGAACAGGGAATCCTTTCTATAAAACATAAACTTCTCTTACGTTAAGCAAGATCACATGATACTAGTTGTTTGTACAGCTTCCTGTCAATAGGCATATATTCTGTCTTTGAATCACGGGATTCCAGAGATAAAAAAAAATAAGATCCAACTTTATTTGTTATCAGAGCTTACCCTATGGAATTCCTTCCAATGGTGCTGAGTGATCACCCTCCATGCTTTTTAGAGTATCTTGACCAAGGAGCACACAGTGCAGGGCAGGTGGCTCCTCCACCCTGATGTGCCAGAATGAGACTTTGCCTGTGAGACTCTGGATCCCCCCATGAAACGAAGGTCACGATGGCTAACAGCATACACAGGATTAAAAGAGATAATGCATGTGGAGCTCTCATTACAGATTCTACATCAGAAAACATGGAAAAAAATAATCCATACTGAGAAATAATGAGGACTACCTAGGTGACACTGAAGCTTGTTCCTGCTGAGGGCACCAGGGGACAGCGCTATGGTTTCAGAATGGAGCTCACCAAGGGAGAGTCCCTGTATGCCTCCGTCACACCTCCAGGCTCCCCAGGCTGTCCTAGGCATCACCTTCTCGCTGATGCCTCACTGAGGTCTCTGCCTTCCCCTCCCGGGTCCTGACACAGCCGCAATCCCTGTGCAGTGTCCACAGGGCGTGTGTCCCATTCCATAACGTGTCCTGGCTTACTCTCTCCCCCATTACGGGACTGTATGCTCCTGACACTGTACAGAACATACTATAGTTTTTGGTTTGTTTGTTTTTAGATTTTTTATATCTAATTCACTCTTTCAAGGTTTACAATTTGGTGGTGTTATATATTCACAAAGGTGCACAAGAATCACTACTATGTAATTTCAAAACATTTGCATCACCCCAAAATAAACTCATATCAATCAGCAGTTACTCATTCCTTCCTGCTCCCAGACCCAGGCAATTCAGTTTCAGTCTCTATAGACTTGCCTGTCCTGGACATTTCATATAAATAGAATCATGCTGTAGGTGGACCTGAGTCTGGCTTCTCTCATTTCACATAATATTTGTATCTGAGTGTGGCATGTGCTCCATTGGATGCACAGACTGCGTTTTGTTTATCTGCTAGCCAGTGGATGGGCTAATGGGGAGACTTCCTGCCATTTCCATTTTCTAGCTGAGCAATCCTGCTGCGGACACTTGTGGGTGAGTTTCCATGTAGACATATGACTTCATTTCTCTGGGATGAATGCTTAGAAATGCATACACTGGTTCATAAGGTAACTCTCTAACTTTTTGTGGAATTGCCAAACTAAACCATGTGGCGGCACCATTTTACATTCTCCTGGGCTGTGTCTGAAGGGCCCAGTTCCTGCAGTCCTCACCAGCGCTTGCCGTTGTCCACTTTTCAATTACGGCCATCCTGGTGGGGAATGCAATTGTATCCTGCTTTGGTTTTGATTTGAAGTTTTGTAATGACTCATGATGCTGAGCTTCCCCTGTACTTAGCAGGACATTTGTAGGCCTTCTTTGGAGAACCATTTATTCAAGTCTTCTGCCCATTTTTAATTTGAGTGGTCTTTTTCATTGAGTTGTAAGAATCTTTATATGTTCCAGACACGAGAGTCTTCTCAGACATCTAATTTGCATACATTTTCTACCATACTGTGGGTTGTATTTGTACTTTCTAGATTGTGTCTTTGGAAGCACAAATGTCAATTTTGATAAAGTTTCATTTGTCTGGTTTTATCCTTGTGCTGCTTATGCTTTTGGTGTCACATCTAAGAAACCACTGCCTAACCATTTTGTGGGGGGATGAATTAATGCATTAATCAATGGGGAACCCAAACATACCATCTTCCTCCTCCTCTTCATCACCACCACCACTACGATCATCAACAGTTTTTCTTTTTCCTCCCCCCATTCTTTTTCTCCTCATTCTCCTCCTCTTCTTCTCTTCCATCATTACTGTCATCACCATCATCATCACTATCATCATCACTGTGACATCCTCACCACCATCATCCTTATCACCATCATTCTCACCATCACCCTCACCATCACCATCATCCTCACCATCACCATCATCCTCACCATCATCATCCTCACTACCGTCATGTTCACCATCACCATCATCCTCACCATCACCTTCATCACTGTCATCATCCTCACCACCATCATCCTCACCATCTTCATCCTTACCATCACCATCATCACCACCATCATCATCACTGTCATCAGCATCACCATCACCCTCACCCCCATCATTCTCACCATCACCATCATTACCACCATCATCATCACCACTGTCATCCTCACCATCACTGTCACCATCATCATTCTCACCATCACCATTATTCTCACCATCATCATCCTCACCACCATCATCCTCACTACCATCATCTTCACCACCATCATCCTTACCATCACCATCACCATCATTCTCACCATCATCATCACCACTGTTATCTTCATCATCATCACCACCATCATCCTCATCATCATCGCCATCACCACCATCAATCATCACCATCACCACTATCATCATCCTCACCATCACCATCATCACCATCACTATCATCCTCACCATCACCATCATCACCATTACTCTACCATCATCATCACCACCACCATCATCATCCTCACCATCACTACCACCATCATCCTCATCATCACCATCATCACCACCATTATCATCCTCACCACCACCATCACCATCCTCACCATCATCCTTATCATCACCATCACCATCATTATCTATTTCTTCTTCCACCTCCTCCTCCTCTCTCTATTCTCCTCCCCTTCCTTCTTATTATATCACATACTGTCATTACTGTTCACCAATGACTATTCTAGGAACTCGTCACCTCCACTCATCAGTCCCATATGGTCAACAATACCTTCATTTTAGGATGGGATAACTTGTGTTTAGAAAATTTCACTGAACTGCTCAATGTCATTTTGCTAGTAAAAAGCATGTTTTTCCAATTCCAGAATCAACACCTTTTAACTACTCCTTAAATTCCTTTGCAGTTAACATAAGGAAAAATGCGTATATTATTAAATGAACAACAGCTCTTAAGTAGTTTATTTAAAAAGGGTGAGGAGAGTCCACTGCTTTCACTGGTAAACTGAGAGGTCACTGCATGCATCCATCTTAATTAAGGGCGAGAAAAGAGTGGTTCAACAGAAGCAAGACATGGGCCTCCAAGGTCCCCAGCCCCTTCCAGATGCACTGGAGGTGCAGGAGCCACAGGCCAGGCCCCTGTAAATAGTCACTGGGTGACTGAACAAGCCGTGCCAAGCCCAGTCCCCAGCCCAGGGCCTTCCTGTGCTGAGAAAGGCTTCCAGCACAGAGTCGCATGCATTTCAGTGGCACACAGGAACACTTCCTCACAACAGATGTCTGTAAAGATGAGGGAAAGAGCCTGGACTTCTGCCTGCCTGTCCCTGGCAGCCTCTGGATGCACCATGTCTTTCCTCCGCCTCCTCACCACTTTCCCTTTGGCTCTTTCCTTCCTTTCTCTCACCACCCTTCTCCCTTCTTCACTTCCACCCTTTCTTCCCAGAACCAAGGTGCTCAGATCTCAGTTGCCTGACTGTTTCCATGCTAGCATTGAATCAGCATCTTCAAAATACATCTGGGGTAATAAAAATAATCACATTCAAAACCATTCATTGAATACATTATTTAATGCTCAGAACAAATCTGCAGAAGGGAGGGACCCAGGGGGTCACCAAGGCGGGGAGGACCAGTGTGCTCTTGGATGCAGCGGCCAAGACTGCAGGTGTGGAGGACCAGGCTCCAGACTCGAGATAGCTGAGCACCCAGCACCGCTCAGAGTTTCTTCCTATTGTGATGCTGTCCCTTCTAGGTGCTCGTTACCTTGACTTTGAAGACAATCCCGGGGCAGGGGAGGGCTGCTGCACTACCACTTTGTGTGTGCCATTTTGCACAGATAACTTTTCACCCAGGGTCTGGGGCCAGCGCTGCAGATGTGAATGCTGGGAGTCACACACAGCCCCTTCCTTTCCAGGAGGATCCAGCAACTTTCCCCCACGGGGAAACTGAGTGAGATTTCTGTCCATCTTGGTGAATTATCAGGAATGCCTGGTTTTCTTTTTCTTTTTTTCCCTGGTTTACCGTTCTCTGTTTTTGTCACTTCAGTAATCTCAATCTTGTAATAAGCGGTGCTGCCTTCTCCGGGACATGCCGTCTCACCACAGCAAGGGTAGAGGGCTTACTTTGTCCTATGAATATGTGTGTGCACTGGTTGTATATGAATGTGTGTGTGCACTGGTTCTGTACAAATGTGTGTGTGCACTGGTTCTGTATAAATGATGTGTGTGTGCACCGGTTCTGTATAAATGTGTGTGCACTGGTTGTGTACGAATGTGTGTGTGCACTGGTTCTGCATAAGTGATGTGTGTGTGCACTGGTTCTGTATGACTGTGTGTGTGCACTGGTGCTGTATAAATGTGTGTGTGCACTGCTTCTGTATAAATGATGTGTGTGTGTACTGGTTGTATACGAATGTGTGTGTGCACCGGTTCTCTATAAATGTGTGTGTGTGCACTGGTTCTGTATAAATGTGTGTGTGCACTGGTTGTTTCAGGCTGTCTTTGGGGGCCCAGGATCAAGCTGGAGAAAAAGCACAAAGCTCTGGCTCTAGAGGTGCCCGATGCCTCCTGCATCACCATGCGCAGCCCCAGCTCTGCCACACTTTACTCCCCTTGGTTTCCTTTTAGCTGCTTTTTCTTATTTATCTGAAACTTGTTTTATTGCACACAATAAATCCATCCCAGCACAAGGAAGGACATAAATAAACATGGCGATGAAACATATAAATCATACTCAGGGGTCCCTGGGCGTCCTGTGTCCTTCAGACAATATGTGTTCTTCCTGGATTGCTGGTGGCTTTCTCCATCCATCAAACTCCTACCCATCCATCACGATCAATCCAAAACGTCCCTGCTTCCTGAAGCTTCCACCCAGCACCTCCACCCTGCCCTGCCTACGATCGTCCTCCTGCTCTGATTTCATTCAATAGTTAGCACTTCTTTCTGGGGAATCACGTCTGATGTTGCACTATAATTATGACCCATTCCTGCAGAGGAGGCTCCCTGTCCCGTTCGGTTCTCGGTCTCTGGACAGAGCATAACGCCAGTCCATAACACACACTCGTATGCATTGCTCATTGTGAACAGCACTGTCTTAGAGTAAAAATGCAACACCAAACTTGATTTTCTAACCTCTTGTCCATGGTGGCCAGTGGAAGGTTGTATCTCTAGCAGCATCCTCATTCAGGCCACCCTAGAGTCCAGCCTTCCAGTCACGGCTGGTTTGGAGCTCAACACCACCTGACAGTTTAGGTGTAGACTGAAGGAGAAGGACCATGCCACCCCTGCCTTGTCACGCCCAAGAAACCCAGAAATTACCTGGGCAGTGACTCACCAACCACATCCTGGATGAGTTCCCTTCTGCAGAAACGTTAGACCATGGTTCCTAGAACTAAGTGTTCCTCCAGGTTTGCCCTTAATTTCCAGATAATCCAGCACAAGCTACAATTTACTTAGATGCTTATGAGATTTCTGTTTCCAGAACTAATGGAAAGCCCTGCGAGGGCTGGGTCCTGGGTGCTGCCTGACAGGAAATGGTGAACTGGTCCCCCCCCGAAGTGAGGGCAAAGGCAGGAGGAACAGACGAACACTCAGAGGAAAGTGGGGGACAGAGGCAAGACAGGGTGTCCTTGAGGCAATTTCTTGTCTCTACACCACGTCAACACGTGTGTCATGTATTTACCATGTTACATTACGGCTTCTGGTTGGTACGAGAAATAACTGCCATGTGGTACCACAGAAGGCACATGACCTGGCTGCTGTGGGGGTCTTTACCCCAGAGGGCCAGGAATGGTGACTATGACCTGGCTGCTGTGGGTCTTTACCCCGGAGGACCAGGAATGGTGACTATGGCCTGGCTGCTGTGGGCCTTTACCCCAGAGGGCCAGGAATGGTGACTATGACCTGGCTGCTGTGGGTCTTTACCCCGGAGGACCAGGAATGGTGACTATGACCTGGCTGCTGTGGGTTTTTACCCCAGAGGGCCAGGAATGGTGACTATGACCTGGCTGCTGTGGGTCTTTACCCCGGAGGACCAGGAATGGTGACTATGGCCTGGCTGCTGTGGGTCTTTACCCCGGAGGACCAGGAATGGTGACTATGGCCTGGCTGCTGTGGGTCTTTACCCCGGAGGGCCAGGAATGGTGACTATGGCCTGGCTGCTGTGGGGGTCTTTACCCCGGAGGGCCAGGAATGGTGACTATGGCCTGGCTGCTGTGGGTCTTTACCCCGGAGGTCCAGGAATGCCGACAAGGATACCACATGGGTTGTTCCCCTGGAGTCCACACACAGCCCACGTGGATGCATCTCTGCACTGGAGTTGAAGGCAGGTGGGGAAGGGCCAGCCTCTCACACTCACATCCATGTGACTTCCTGGAAGCTGATTTGTGAATTGCACTGGTGGCTTTCACAGAAGATTTAGTGGAACAAAAAGTAGACACGAGAAATCCACAGCACGTTCCCATAGCCCGTATTTACAGAAAATTCACGGAACCCTTGAAGTATCCAGTTTCGATGTGGGTGGTTTTGTTGATGTCATTTTGAGTCAGTGACAGGTGGATGAGGGCTGATGTCCTCATCACAGTGTTGGCTCTCAGGGAGCTGCCAGGGCTGTGTGGGGCAGCAGCTGCTGACCACCATGGCTTCTCAGCATGACCAGCTCAGGTGTACTGCTAAAAGCTGTGGTTTCCATCACAGAAAACATTTCCTTTGCTTTAAGGCAGTCCATCAGAACTTCCAGAACAGCACCGTGGAGCTCTGAGGCTCACTGACATCACTGCGCCTCTGTTTCCAGCCCAGGCACGGGCTGCTGTTTGGGGCTCACAGGGGCACAGGTGTCTCTGGGTGAAGTCTGAACTCCATGGGCCCTCCTCATGCAAGGAAGCCACTCCCCCGCCCATGGTGCTCTCAGTTGCAGAGCACGTGGCTTTCGCCTTGTTGGCTCCTGTGCCGCCACATCTGTGCCTTCAGCAGCCCAGGGCCAAGCCTTGGAGTGGGAGGCAGGAATACACCTGGGATCTGAGTCTCCATTCCACCTACACTGCTAGAGAAGTTTGGGTGGAGATGGACCGTCACGCGTCTTACCTCCTCTGAAAGAAAGTCCTCATTAAAATCGGGTGTGAGAATAGGTGGGAATCATATGAAACTGAATTTGAGACAAGTCTCACCTGTGCAAGTCCAGACCTGCCTGGAGAGCCTGTGGTTTCATCAGCACAGGTTACAACGGCCCGTGCCTTTCTCACTCCACAGTTGCTGCTTTTATGAGGACCGGATATGGACTCTGCAAACGCTCAGGCAATGGGGCGTCTGCATGAATCAACCCTGCACGAAGGATATGGACTTCGTGGACACTCAGGCAATGGGGGTGTCTGGATGAATAAACCCCACATGCAGGACTCATGCGAGGAGAAACGGGGTGTGAACCCCTGTCCGTGGAAGGGCTCACAAAAAAACATTGCAACTTAGACAATCTGACAACGGGATGGGAAAGTGTCAGGAATGACGAGATCACAGCTGGATAAATGAAGACCTGAACTGACATCAGAGGATGACAGCAAAGCCACTTCAACCTCTGCTTCCCCCCTCCCCAGGAAGGGAGACTCCTGCACCCCAGGCCTGCCTGTCCCCGTGTCCTGAGAGGGTAACAGCAGAGCCTCTGCTCCCTCTTCCCCAGGGAAGGGAGATGCCGCACCCCAGCCCTGCCTGTCCCCGTGTCCTGAGAGGGTAACAGCAAAGCCTCTGCTCCTCTCTTCCCCCAGGGAAGGGAGATGCCGCACCCCAGCCCTGCCTGTCCCCGTGTCCTGAGAGGGTAACAGCAAAGCCTCTGCTCCCTCTTCCCCCAGGGAAGGGAGATGCCGCACCCCAGCCCTGCCTGTCCCAGTGTCCTGAGAGGGTAACAGCAAAGCCTCTGCTCCCTCTTCC
Source organism: Ateles fusciceps (assembly GCA_036589455.1). Lineage (NCBI taxonomy): Eukaryota > Metazoa > Chordata > Mammalia > Primates > Atelidae > Ateles > Ateles fusciceps. The sequence continues at coordinate 1,587,635 of JAZHEH010001829.1, forward strand.
CCCAGGGAAGGGAGATGCTGCACCCTAGCCCTGCCTGTCCCCGTGTCCTGAGAGGATAACAGCAAAGCCTCAACCTCTGCTTCCTCCTCCCTGGGAAGGGACAGGCTGCACCCCAGCCCTACCCATCCCATGTCCTGAGACTCGAGGTGCCATGCTCTCCACAGCCCACCATGGGCTCTGGTCCTCCTGACCAGGTTAATGGCGGGTCTCTCCTCCCTCCATCTCTGCAGTGTGGAGGAGGCAGTCGCAGAAGCTCTGGATGGTTCCTGATCTCTCTCCTTGTGATCACACCTGCAGCCGGGGCTCTGTCTGCTTAGGAGAAGCAGCCTCCAGGAGGCATGAAGAGCCTGACCTTCTCCAGACACCGTCTCTTCACCACTCCAGAGGCGTCACACAGCTGCCTCAGCCCTGGTGCTCCACACCATGGGAGGAATGTGGCTGGCTGTAAGGGGTCCACATGCCCTGGGAAGTGGGCTTGCTGCTGGGGGGCTCTCTGAGGAAAAATGGGCAAGGTGGTCCCACTCCTAGACTCATCCAGCACTTTCAACACGTGAGTCTGCTGCACCCAGCAGGAAGCCAATGTGTTTTCACACATTCCAGCCATGCTGATTTTATGCTCGGCTACAAATGGTCCAGGACCCTACAGAGCTACCTGCTGCCTGGATGGCTTTGCCTTGCTTGGGGCGTGAGAGGTGAGGCTGAGCTCACCAATGACTCAGAGGTGAATTCCAAGTGCTCCTTGAGAATGCAGACCAAGACTGTAGGGGCAAAGGCCAGTCATGTGGACTTGGGGCCTGGAGGAGATGACTGTGCTTCTCAGAGCATGTGTGACAGCCAGGGGCAGAGAAGCCCGTGAAGCCTGTGTGTGTGCATCTGTAGGGGTATGTACACACTGACACACACGTGCAGATATGTGCACATAGATGCTCACACACATACACACACATGCATATACTCACACACACACACCCCCCCATCACAAGCTCACAACACACATAAATGCAAATACACTCACATTCACACATACACATGCACACCCAACTTCTACACCAAGACACTTTGGCTGGGGCAAGGGGAGGGCGGCTGTCAGGGGAAGGGCTGCGCCAGGCCACAGAGACCCTCACAGAGGCCTGCACCTCACACTTGTTCACCAGCAGAAGGAAGAAGGCGCCACCACCTGCTTTCAGCCCTGGCCCACACTGGGGCTGTTTGGCGGGTTGGCAGAAGGTAGGTGTCCCCTCCCTGGTGGCCCCCTAGGGATTGTTTGCTGACATGTGATCCCCCCACTACCCCAGCATTGGTCTAGCGGGAAGGTTGCAGGCCTGAAAGGAAGGACCCACAGCTGCTCTCCCTCTGCCTCTGCCTGTTCACAGATCTGGGAAAGGTGCACAGATTCACATGTATCAGATGTGAGACAAGGTGTGCCCAGGCCATGAGTAAACAAGACACGTTCCTTGTATAAGTGTGTCGTCTTTCACGTCTGGGACATTTTTACCACGTGCGTCACAGACCCAAGAGGTTACCCCCAAACTGATATTAACATAAAACAAACATCCAAGAAAAACAGAAGACAGATGATATCATCAAATGCTGAGATGGCTGAACAGCAAAGACTCGAAATGCAAAAAGAGTTTACCAACGGTGCCCAGGTCTCCTGCAACCCCCAAATCATCAGAAGAGACTTCCCGGGGCAGGAGGAGTCTGGTGTTTGCCCAGCACGCTGTCTGGAAGGAGGGCAGGTTTGTGAAGGGGGAGGGAGGGACACATTTCAGGCTCAGGGCTGTAGGAAAGGCTTGCAACCTTCCCGCTGGTCCACCCTGGGCTGTGAATGGGTGTGCAAGGACAGCATGCAGCCAACCGACCGACCGGTGTAACCTCAGACACGGTGACTTTTTGGACCTCTGAGGGGAACTCACGGCCTTACTACGGCACACAGTATGGCTTCGATGCGCACATCAGTGCCACATGGCTGGATTTCTCCCTTTCGAAGAAGAACCCACTTTCACCAGTGCACTGTGATAGCCATTTGATTGTTAACACAGATGAAAGGAAACATTTGTGAGTGTCCAGCATGTGGCTAAGCCAGCCAGGAACAGATCATCTTCTCTGGTGTTGCAGTCTCTTCAGCTTCTATGAGGCTGAGCCCCCACCCAGAACTCAGTCTCTGGGCGTCAGCACCATGACCAGCACCTGCTGCCCCCACCTCTTCACTCCCACAGCCACACCTCTTGCAGGGCAATAACAAAGAATGGCAGATGCCTGCATCCCAGGCCTGCCCTTCCTCCTGTCCTGAGAGGACAACAGCAAAACCTCTACAACCTCTGCTTCCTCCTCCCCGGGGAAGGGAGACACCTGCACCCCAGCCCTGCCTGTCCCCATGTCCTGAAACTTGAGGCACCATGCTCTGTCCAAAATGAGGGACCGTGACCCACCACAACCGTGGGACATGGAGCAAAGCGACTTTAATGGACACCCATTCTGTCCATGGGGTCTGCAGCTCACTCAGTCCCAGCCCCAGTCAGACACCCCAACGGAACCAGACGCAGAGAAGCAGCTCTGGTGTTCTACTGCATGGCAGGAAACTACAGCTCACACCCATGAGTTGTGCATTTCAGGAGAGCTAGAAGGCAAGGTTCTGAAACATCCTAGGCCTGTTTGGCATGAGACACATGGTAGAAAATCCAGCCCGAGCTTGACAGGGCTCAGAGTGGTACTCACATGGGCTCAGGCAGGTGCAGCCCAGGCTAATGCACCCCCAGCCCCAGGGCTCTGCTGTTACATGGTGGCTTCAGGCACAGTTCATGTTCACTCACCTCGGCTACTCCAGGACCCGGCACAGAACCGGAATGGAGGAGAGAGTCAGTAAGTGTTTACTGAATTGAATTTCTCTAAACAGAATTTACTTTTTCTTTGAACATGCACACATGTGCACACAGATGCACGCACACACTCTCTAATGAAACAGGAAGAAAGGATAGAGCTGCAAAATTTCGGAAATCATAAAAACACTATTTTGGTCTAAAATGACCTTCAAAAATGGATCTGGCTGAACTAATTAATTAATAAAACATTGAAAGTGGGTATGGATTCTAAATTAAATGCCACTTAATCTAAATCAGCCAGAAATTTGCAGAATCCAGCACTCACTGGTGTACTTCCGCGATTACTGAGAGTCAACTTCATTCCATGAAACAATTTCAGAAATGAAAGATACTTTTCAAGATTGACCAAAAGATGTTGTTTTTAATCCACAGAGGTTTCTCCGAATCTCTTGAGAACTCAAGGCTGGCCTGGGCCCCGTCTGGTCCATACATCTGAATCTGTCACCTTCTGACGACTTTGCTTCCCACACGCTTGTGGTGGTACAGCCACGTCATCGCAACGTGGCACACACGTGCCCAGCACGCAGCTCTGCCTCCCGTGCTCTCTAAGGCTGAGAAGCGCCTTCCACGCACAGCCCACCACACAGCCCTCTCAGAGTGTCAATGCTGCAGAGAATCAGACACCCTGTTCTTTATTTCCTGCAATTTCCTGAAAGCTTCTACCATGCTTCCCAGCAAATGGCCAAATCACTGCAGTGTGCACATAAGCATCTGCGCTCCACCTTTCTTAGAAACACAGCTCTACGTAACGCCCAAATACACAAGCAGCACCCTGACATTTCCACTGCCTCCCAATATTAGGAGAAGCTCAGGTCATTCTGTTGTGGTGGTTGTTCTGTCTTTACTAAGAGTTTTTAAGAAGAATGAATAATGACAATCACTAAATTTAAGAATATTAATTGCAACGCTGGGTGCAGTGGCTCAGCCAGTAATCCAAGCACTTTGGGAGACCGAGGTGGGCGGATCACCTGAGGTCAGGAGTTCAAGACCAGCCTGGCCAACATGGGGAAACCCTGTCTCTACTGAAAAAAAAAAACAAAACACAAATTAGCCAGGCTTGGTGGTGCACACCTGTAATCCCAGCTACTTGGGAGGCTGAGGCAGGAGAATTGCTTGAACCCTGGAAGCAGAGATTGCAGTGAGCCAAGACTGTGTCACTGCACTCCAGCCTGGATGACAGAGTGAGACTCCATTTCAAAAAAAATTAACTGTAAAAAGGCCCTTGTTACAGGAACACAGTCTCAGCCTCACCCATGAACCTGAAGGGCTCTGCTCTGTCTCCAGGGCTCAAAGACACAAACCAGCAATCCCTGTGGTCTTGTACGGTCTGAGAGAGATCCATCAGAATTAATGAAAAAATGGAGAATAGATTCATTGCCAAGTGTGTAATTTTAATTATTGAACACTACTTGCATGAATATAAGACATATTCCCCTAAAAAAAACCCTGTAAACAATTACCCTGCACTGCACCTTTGTCATAGGACTGGGCATAAATCTCAGGGGTCAGTGAAAAGTGAAAGTGCAGACCCCTGTGTCACTGAAAAATTATTAAGAATGCCAGGACGTCAGCAGCAGAGCATTCAACCCATCACAGGGTCCTCCTGTGTGGCTTGCAGGCAGGGAAGTCGTCTGCTCGTCACTGCCAGGAGGCTGCGCGCCTCGGGCCAGTGCCACTGGGCACCAGGGAGGTGCCGCCCAGAGCACAGGAGCTTTCTGTATGTCACAGCAGAAGATTCGTGATTCACCTCCATCCTGCGGGCAGTGTGCCTTTGAAACTGAGAAGCCAGAGGATTCACCTCCATCTGCGGGCAGTGTGCCTTTGAAACTGAGAAGCCAGAGGCCTTTCAGCTGCTCAGACACACAGTTCGAGTCATTCCACAAACTAAAATGATACACATTTATTATTGGTTCTAACCCACTTGAAACAATGGCTTTCGAATAAGGTTCAAGCTAATTTCTAGCAGAATGTCACGATGTTTCTGTTGCTGACTCTGTTTCACTGGCCGGGTGATATCTGCTTCCACATCAAGCAAGATAACAGTGATCCCTCTAAGGGCCAACGTGTCACCCCTGCGTGCCCAGCACAAGCAGGTCACATGGCAGGTCTTCATCTACACGGCGTGTCCACCTACACATACACTCATTCTTTGTATCTTTTCTTATTTCCATTTTTTGCCTGAAACTGTCACACAGGAATCATTCAACTTTATTGTATATTTGGCTTGCATTCTAGTTTCCAGAATTTACTGAAGCACGTATTTCTTCCCAGCCTGGAGATTTTGTGTTTCTTCCCGGAGTTGATAGAAAATGAGTGCACACCTGAAGTCTGGGTTATCCTCTCAGACTTCCAAATACCTCTTACAATACTCAAATGAAGGAACCTGGCCGACCCACAAGGCCACGTGACCCTCAGTGTGTGTGGCAGAGACGGTCCACCAGGCAATAGGTCCCACAAGGTACACACAAACCACTGGCTCCCAAACGTGGGCGCCTGGATACCCTCCTGGGATAAAGGGCGGCTCGAACCCCACGCCACCGGCCTCACCTGGCAGGCTCATACTCACCGTGTCTGTACCGTGCACACCTGAGGCACACAGGCTCTTCCTGTTGAAAATTCTCCCTGAGTCTTCTTCCCCCACGTTTCTTTATAGTTGTGAGAGATTTAAACTTTTTGAAAACATCAAGTTCAACTTCTCTGGATCTATTTTCCACAAACTATACCAAGTAATAACCAAATGATCAGAGGTCTCTAAACCAATAAGTAAGACAAAGGAAGAGATGGAATGGTGACTCAGGTATGTATCGTTCTGATAAGCCCAAGATACCTGCAGAGACTGACGGCCTAGAGATAAAACTTGCCGTAGTCCCCGGGAACTGCAGGTGTGGAGCCGTGAGGCTGTGAGCGAGGAGGGGACCCATCACGTCCTCCTTGGCCGAGGGACCCTGGTTGCTCACTTAGCTCAGCCTTATCTGTAAAATTGCAGAGAACTACACGGCAGTGTTAATGTCCTAAATGATGAAATGGTTATCCCACCCAGCACTGGCAGTCGGAGGGAGGGCAGGCTCTGCTCTCAGGAGAGGGTTGGGCCGTGTGGACCAGTGCCCTGGCTGAGGGGCCTGCCCCATTTTCACTATGGAGACTTTTGCTTCAGAATCATTGCCCAGGCCCCAGTTCACCCTCACAGCCAAGGCCTGTGTCATTGCTCAAGACAGTGTATGTTTGGCTAAAGAGTGTGGCTGATTGCGTATAACAGAGTTTTCCACCCTCTTGGTCACTTTATTTAGACATTTCCACAACAACATATACTAAAACGGCAAAACGAGGACAGAACTGTGAAAACAGGGAATAAATAGAGTCATGTGAATAAATGAGGCACAGAAAGAGCCCTGAAGTTAGTCTCACCAGCTGAAAAAGCAAGAAAACAAAACTAAGGTTCAGGCATTGTTCTGACAGGTTTTAATTTCCTGAATGGAAAGCTCCTGTTCACTTGACAAGCGTGGACCAAGCGCTCGCTGTGTCTGAGTGCCAGAAGTGGCCAGGCTGACCTTGTGCGCCCACAAGCACCTCCCTGGCTGGGGGGCTCTGTGCAGGGGGCTCGGAACCCCACCCATGGCGCCTCCCTGTCCCGCTCCCACGGGGCGCCCCCCACAACTGTGCTCTGGCTTCTGCACATACACGCCTTGGACTCATGAAGGCATCCTGCTCGATTCACACCTCTGCTGTCACCACCCCAAAATTCTTAAGAACTTTGTCTTTGCCTCTTGTGTTTTGTGAATGAGGTCTCATGAAATGGTGGAGCGTACCCAGGCAGAGAGGACATGGCGCACTAAAATGCCTGCTGTTCCCGACCTCCATCTGCCCAGCTTCGCAATGTCCTTTGAGCACAGAAGCCCAGGAGGTCCACAATCACGGACCTTCGGCAAGGCTCACAGCGAGTAGAAGGTGGTGCACAGGACGAGTTAGTCTGATACAACAGCCATGAGAAGCCAGGCTTTGCCTTCTAACCAGACCGAGCTTCCAAAGCTCAAAGGTGGTGATGGCACCTGAGAAATACGGGCAGCCAGCGAACCCTATCACGCCCTTACCTGGTCAGCTTACTTCCCTGCAATGGCCGACCACCTATGCTGAAGACGATGACTTAGAAAGAGAAGGAGAGACACAGTGGCCCAGAGTTCCTCTCCTTTCATTCCTCCCTTACTCATTGGTGAGTAAATGGGAGAAAGTTTTGTTAGAACGTGGCACACGGAGAAGCAGAATTAAGGTACTTGCGTTATTTAGTTCAGTATTTCCATTGTTCTGGGAAGAACAAAATATATGTTCAACAGTGAAATACAAATTGCCTAATTTCAGTGATTCTGCATACAAGTTAAATGCTCTTTTATTTTTATTTAAAACTGCTGTCACACAGTACAAAGTCAAATGGTAAAATCATGCTAATAGTTTAGACTTTTAATCTTTCGTTACTTTAAATATCATTAAGGAGCAAATAGTACCATGGCAAGTCAAGAAACCCTGGAAGAAGAAAACATCTTAATAGTTCAGTCCATTTTATGGCATTTTTCCTGCTTATCGAACAATGCCCGTATTTTCATTCTACCCTGGGTCCTGAAAACTAGTTGGCTGACCCGGAGGCAGAAACTCACATTCCCATGGGCCTTATAGCTCAGTGGGGAAGACAGTGATCATACCTGTAGTTACAACTACAATAAAGATTACAGAGTAGGAGGAGGAGATGAAAACAGGAGGCTGTGTCTGCACAGCTATCTCCATGGAGGGTCCTTGCACAAAACCACCCAAAAGGAGATCAGGATGCCCTTGACACAGTAATTTAACATTTCATCCATCTCAGAAAAGCAAATGTGAGTTTGTCATCTTCTCTTAGCAAGCTGTACCAAAGCTGCTTTAAACTCTCTGGGCAATACATGCACAGAGGAATAATGAAAATCTCAAGTGAGCGCTGCTGGCGGCTGCTCTGTGCAGGCTCCGTAGGATACGAAGATGCCTCCTTCATCCCTTTTGCCTCCCAAATAAGATCCCTTTTGCATCCCAAATGAAGTAAGAGAAAATGTTAATTAGACGTGATTTGGTTTGAGTTAGCAACTTACGCGGACAAAGTTTATTAAAGATAAATTCACCGAGCACCCCAAATCTTGAAACCATGGGAAACAGTGAAAGCTCACATGACTAGCAGGCAGCTCAAAAATGGGTGACGGCAGCTGGGCTGCAGGGTCGTGGGGCCACACTCAGGCCAGAGGATACCCCACTGTGGGCAGATGGCTGGACACACAGGCAGCTCTAACTCTAAGACTCGAAGTTGTTTGGGAACTGCCTTGGTCCAGGGAAGAACCATCGGGCCTCTCACTCGGGGTCCTGGAATGACCGTCTCATTGCAACGCTGACCATCTCAGGACAGCCTTGCTGAGATGACCATCCCCTTCACTGGCTCTGGGGTACTGGGGGGAAAGTGCCCCTGCAGAGCTGAGTTTTAAACTTACACTGGAAAGACAGGCAGGTGAGTGTTAGGTGAGGTGGAGGCCAAGAGTGCCAGGTAGAGCATCCATCAGTTCAGGTCAAGAGGTCTAAACTGAGAGAAGGATCTGGGGTGGGGAAGTACAAGCCTGGCTTAGGATATCCGTGAATACCTAATTCTCATCCTGAGTCCGCCTCCAGGGCAAGGCTGAGCCAAGCTGGTCTGTGCAATCTGGAAGACGAGGCTTGTGGATTGTTCCTTCATTCTCCTGCTCTCTGGAGCAAGAAAACAAGTCAGCTCCAAATCTTACAGGACTGCCAAGATGAGTTTTGGTTTAGATGCTGTAATTCCTGCTCCTCTGATATTTTCAGAAGAAAGACAGGAACACGGAAGTCGTACCTGTCCGAGTGTCTTGTATACATTAAGTCTTCAATAGTGAAGGGATTGCTGCGTGGCTAAAAGACTTGGCTCCAGGACACAGGAGTTAATCCCGGTCACATGGAGCTTTTGAGAGGATAACACTTTGCGTCCTTAAATTACAAACCATGCAGCTTAAGAAAGCCTTTATGGAGAATAGATGAAACACTGTGTCTCGGACAGTTTTACATCTTGAGCGATGTGTTAAAGGATAAGGTGATCTCGGGAGAACATGCCTGCTCTGCGTGTGGAAACATGCCACATGAACACCAGGGAAGAATTTCAGACAGTAACACACACGAAATCACGTGCAATTTTAAAAGGGCAGCTGAGACGTCAATCCAATATTCCGACAGTGCTGTAAAGCCAACTCAGGACACAGCTGAGTCAGGACAGAAGAGGCAGGATGGGAATGTGCTCTCTGAGACACAATGATTAACGCTGCTGTTAGTGAATTACCATCATCGCTCTGTCTTATGGGGCATGGACCATGGTTTGTCCTAATTCAGGAAAGGTTGAATCGTGTTCAAAGCAGCTTAACAGCAAACAGTCCATATTCAAAATACAGACTTTGGGGTTGTCTTCCACCCCCCTCAATGGACACTTCTTATTTCACTGAGCCAGGGCCCGAGGGCAGGACTTCAGCCTTTCCTGTTGGTTGCACACTTTAGTGGACAGATGAATCCGGTGTAAAGAAACAGCAGCTTCTTTCCTGCATCAAAACTCCCCACATTAATCCCATTAAATAACAAATGGGCTGCTTGAAAGAGACAGAGCATAAATAATCAACAAATAATTAGGAAATGTGACCCATGAAATGCCCTCGTTCCGGCTACGAGTACAGCCCAGCCCTCAGCTCATCGGCTCCCAGTGCAGCCCAGCACCCACTCCACCAGCTCCCAGTGCAGTCCAGCACCCACTCATCAGCTCCCAGTTCGGCCCAGCACCCACTCCACCGGCTCCCGGTGCGGCCCAGCACCCACTCCACCGGCTCCCGGTGCGGCCCAGCCCTCTGCTCATCAGCTTCTAGTGCGGCCCAGCCCTCCACTCCAGACACCATGCTTAGAGAAGGAAACACGACGTGAAACTCTTCCTTCAAAGAGCCAAATAAAAAGGCGTCCTGGGTGGCAGAGACGGCGACTCAGTCATCAGAGCAGAGGCAGTGCATGGGTCTCACCAGCAAGTCTGGGGTTGTTCCAGGAGGATAATGACGGCCCCAACGAGGCCACAGAGCATGGGGGCATTGTGCCCGCTCGGCATCCGCATCCTAGCACAGCAGGAACTGCTGCTGCCTGCCCTGTGTTCCAATCCCGGTTCAGCAGGAGTCGCCGCTCCCTGCACTGCATCCACACACTGTCCCCACATTCGAATCTGGGTATAGCAGGAGCTGTGGCTCCCCCGCATTGCATTCAAATCCTAGTTCAGCAGGAGCCGTCGCTGCCCTCACTACGTTCACACGCTGGCACCGCATCTACACCCTGGCACAGCAGGAGCAGCCTCAGGGGGTGGGATAAAGACCTGCCTTGTCAGGTCTGTCATGTAAACTTACTACCAGGGCCACCAGGCTCCAAGTTAGCCCCCATTTAACCACCTTCCCTCCGGAAGATGTGCATCACATTTGTTTAAAAAGCCTTAAAAATTGAGTTTAACACTATCAATATTTATTAAGTGCCTATTCTGTTGGGCATGGAAAGACAAAGATGAATTTTAAAAATAAGATGATGACCTACAAGAGGTTCATAATCTACAGAGTGAGGCAGATGATCCAATAATAATACACAACAATGACCGTAATAACTGTGCACTGTGACAAATGGCACATCATAGAAACCTATACGTACAGGAACGTGGAAGAGGAAAAGACGAGCTCTCGGCTCATCAAGAGAAGACCCTGATGCAGCGGGAAGAGGAAAAGACGAGCTCTCGGCTCATCAGAGAAGACCCTGATGCAGCGGAAAGAGGAAAAGACCAGCTCTCGGCTCATCAGAGAAGACCCTGATGCAGCAGGGAGGATCCGATCTGATCCACGTTTACCAGGGCAGGGAACGCAGGGAATCATCTTAGGCTGAAGGAACGACACGTGTGAAGTTACAGAGGTGGTACACAGCACGCCAGGTGGGTGCACGGATTTCCAAAGATCAACACATGTGAAGTCACAGAGGCGGGCACAGCACACCAGGTGGTAAATGAATTTCCATGGATCAACACATGTGAAGTCACACAGGCGGGACACAGCACACATTTCCACAGAACAACACGTGTGAAGTCACACAGGTGGGACACAGCATGCCAGGTAGGTGCATGGATTTCCATGGATCAACATGTGTGGTCACACAGGTGGGACACAGCACACATTTCCACAGAACAACACGTGTGAGGTCACAGAGGCGGGACACAGCATGCCAGGTGGGTGCATGGATTTCCACGGATCAACATGTGTGAAGTCACACAGGTGGGATACAGAATGCTGGTGGGTATAAAGATTTCCATGGATCAACACGTGTGAAGTCACATAGGCGGGACACAGCACACATTTCCACAGAACAACACATGTGAAGTCACAGAGGTGGGACACAGCATGCCAGGTGTGTGCATGGATTTCCACGGATCAACATGTGTGAAGTCACTCAGGCGGGATACAGAATGCTGGTGGGTATAAAGATTTCCATGGATCAACACGTGTGAAGTCACACAGGCGGGACACAGCACGCCTGGCAGGGGGTGCACTCATTTCCACAGACATTTCTCTATTATTACATGTCCTGATTTGCCATCATTGTATTTATTGTGGTAAAGAACGAATATTTTAAATTTGGGATCTCAAAGTTTTTTCAGTATGCTTGGCTTTTAACTAAAATTATATTTTTGGAAAATATTAAATAGTCTAATTTCTACTAAATGTTATATATCTGAAATATTTAGTGGCCAATTAATTCAAAATTAAAGAATCCACATAAGATGAAGGGATAGTTTGCTAGAAATAAAAAATGTATTCACCTAATAAGAAGTCAGGGCTTTTTATCGGTAGTTCACTGTTATCTCGGGTCTCTGCTAACCTGTAGGCTCACTTACAAAACAAAACCTATTGGAGATTAGAAAAGATATAAATTATAATCTCTAGAATATAAGCATGCTTCAGGGCTTAAGCTAGATTTTAAACCGCAACATAAAGTTAAGTGTGTGTATTTATTGAATGATTTGCTTAGTTGCTCTGGAAGCTGTGGTTCTGAGAAATATTAATTCCACTAACTGAAAGTAAAGGAAGAAACTTCTGTTTATCCATAAGCCAAATAATCACCAAACACATTCTTTCCCTTAGAATTCTCATTACACATTTTCCCGCTTAGAATTCTAAAGTCACAGAATCACTAAATTTGGATATTATACATGAGGAAGCGGAGTTCTACAGAAATCCATTAACTCTACACATGTGATTTTAAACATCCTGATAACAGCTTCAATTCCTTTCTGATACTAAAGGTGAATATGCAAAACAGTATCCTGATATAAAACCAATTATCTGCTGAGTTCCTGTGAGCTGTGGAGGAAAGTTAGCACAAGACTTAGAAGGCAGAGGCCATGAGCAAGTCTTCCCATGAGAGCCAAGCAGCATGGTGGTGAGAGACCATGCACACGCACATGGTCATGGATGCACACATACAGAGATACATGTGTACACATGGACACATGCACACACATGCATGACACAGACACAAAGACATGTACACACACAGATACATGCACTTGCATGCACTACATACAGACACCTGTGCACACAGACACATGCACACGCATGCACACAGAGACAAACACACACAGACACATGTAAACACACAGATACATGCATGCACTACACACACACCTGTACACACAGACACATGCACACACGCAGATGCATGCAGACAGACACAGACACGTACACACACAACTGTGCACACAGACATGCACACACAGACACACACACACACAGATGCATACACATAGAGATACGCACACACACAGACACAGGTGGTGGCACCTCCAGCCTTGGCTGTTGCCACACTGCTCTTGCGGGACTATGGCTTGGGAGAAGATGACAGGAGGAGCTGGAGAGGTCCAGCCACATGTGGGGGTGGGTGTGCACATGGTGCCGGGAAGTGGCAGCTGGTTTAAAGCAGAGAGAAGCGAGGAAGTCATGCATGGGGACACCTGTGATTGGTCCCAAATGACCAGAGCTTGGAACACGTTTGAGAAGTCGACAGCGCTGAGCAAGAAGCACCAGGCTGAGCTCAAGCACAGGCATGGTTATCGCATCAATGCAGGACCTATGGCTCTGCGCCTGTACATTGCCCCGTTCACCCATCTGCCTGGATCCTGGTGCCTTCCAGCCTCAGCAAACCCCCGGGTCTACCCCCGCCTGACCTTCTTCACCATGTCCCTTCCTCCCTCTCTCTCGTCTGGCTCCAGAGTTCAGTGTCGTTTGTAGGTTGAGATGTTACCATTCCCTTGGGTCCTGGCCTCCTTCCTGGACTCCAGGCATCTCCAGGTAGTCGCCACCTTGACGCATGTGCTTGGATCTTTACTACACTCACTAGGGCTCAGGGAGAACCCATGACTTTGCCCTGCAAATCATTTCATCCTCACCCTTCCCCATTTCTGGAAACAATGCCACCATGACCGACAACTGGATGCTCAGATGGAACACGGGCAGTCACCTTCAGTGCTCCGCTTCCTCCTCACCTCACTCTCAAGAGCTCTGCACATCCACACCCAACCACTCTCGAGTTTCTTAACTCCCTGGGCCCATGACAAAACACCTTCCTCTTCACGTGCACCCATCTTTCGTCTCCTGCCCTGTTCTCCCCCACCCCCAGTTACTCCACCAGCATTTGGCACCTTCAGTAACTGGACAGCCCACTCTGGGTAAGAAGTGCAGTCCCGGTACATTCTCAAAGGCCCTGGCTCACCCATCGTCCTATGTCTTCCCTCCAGCTTCGTCTTCCGTGGTTTTCCACACTGACCACAGCACTCCAGCAGCCTGACCTTGTCGTTGTCGGCATGTGACCTACATTTCTCTTCAATCTCTGTCCCTTAGTGTGACACCGACTTTCAATCTCTTCAATCCCTTAGTGTGACACCGACCTGACTGGAAACTGTCCCCAAAGCTGCTGAAGTCCAGCCTCTTCCCATTATTCTGACATTTCCTCCAAAGTGCACTCCTCCCCTGAACCGAGAGGAGCCCCCCCCCACCCACTCTCCAGGGCCTGTTCTCATCTCATCACAGCAGATGCTGATTGCTGGTGGACATCCTACAAGCCTACCTTCCCTGGGAGAAGACCAGCTCCTTGAAATCAGTGATTGAGACTCTAACTCATGCTGTATTCCCATAAGGAATGCTCTGTTGGCTCCGTGTTGGCTGCCTCCACACCCACTCCAATCTCCCCTAGGGTGCAGAGCAGGAAAGACAGAGGATGGGTGGGTGGGTGGATGGGCGGACAGGCACACCCATTTCCTAGATTCCTGCCAGGAGGTTTCCACACGTGGCTTCTGTCGTACCACCTGCATGAGCCTCTGATCTGGGATTTGTGTCAGAGGAGGTCAGTCTCAGGTTTCAGGGAATTCATTTTACCAGCACACGCTGTGGCAGAGGCAGTGGTAACAATTCCAGAGAGCTTAACTCAGAACTCAGCAGTTCACTGGGGTGGCAGCAGATACCACGACCAGGGAGGAGGTTGGGGAGTGGCCATCGGCAGCTGCAGCCTGGGGCACTGCAGGAAGACAGTGAGTACAAGATCCCAGCTGAGCTCGACCCTCCAGCCCTCAGCCTCAGAGGCTGCTAATCCCTCCAAGTCTCCATTCTGCTTCAACGAGCAACAGGGGAGCTCATTGTTCACCACTGAACTTGCACTGATCCATCACCTAAATCTCCTAAAAACCCCATAAAGCAGATGCTATATCGATTCCCATCTTACAGGTGAGAAAAAAACCATGTTGAGAGTTTTGACTTAATCCTGAAATCTATGGGGACCCACTGAACCCTCCTAAGTGGTGAGAGGACATCATTAACTCTGCCTCTCAGGAAGACCATGCTGGCAGCTGTTGGTGGAACATACTGGAGGCCCCAAGAAGGGAGAGAAGTGGAGCTGATTGCTGACAACGGATTAGTTAGAAAGACATCCGAGCAGGCTCTTCTGCCTGACAAGCACAGTTTCACATGCACACACAAAATCAATAACGCTTCTATTTGGTTACCCTAGTAATGAGCCATTTCACAAGAAAAGAAAACCATAATTAATGCCAATAAAAAGCTATTGCCACTTGATGCAGGTAACCCCACAGCATCAACGGAGCTTTGAAGCAAAATGCACTCATAGATGTGGGGGCTCACAAAGCCAACCCTCATATTAAATCTGCCAGTGTGGACGAGGCTGCAGCCACCACCGTGCGTTATGGCTTAATTTCGGCTTTGTGTGAATGCCCTAAATCTCTGATGCATATTACAGCAATTCAGGCATGGGATACTGAAAGAAGATGAGGGTCCTGGGATGACACATTGCTGTGTTTTAATCAAGGTGAATACAGTATTTAGTCACCCTGACGAAGCAAAAGACATCCCTGTGTGAATTATTAAAACTAGAGACTCTAAAACATTTTTGTGCTTACCCAAGTGTGTCCCACAATCAGGAGTTTAGATGTTGAGGAAGGTCACCTGTTCCCTGAGACCCATGTTCATCTGGGAATGGAGTGAGCAGCTGCTGGGTCTCCAAGCCGCCCTCCAGGCTCCATGCATCCCAGCTGCTGTCTGGGTTGGCAGGTCCCTTGCTCACCTGCCTGATTCAAGTGTTTGCTCATTCATTAACTCACGCAAAGGTAAAGTTAATTTCACTGGCATAAGGTGAAGGACATGATTAGGGAAATCTTGTTCAGGGAAAAGAAAAATCTACAAGTTAAAAACATTACATTGATAAAAACTTAAGCAGTGCAGAGTAATTCTGGAAAATGATTTTTAACTGTGCTTAAAGTACCTGCATTTGCTTCCTCCAGTTGCCCTAATGAACCACCATAAACTGGGTGTGTCAATGAGAGGAACTACTCACTACTGCGGGCAGTAGGCCTAGATCAAGGTGTGGGCTGGGCTGGATATTCCCAGGCTTAGAGGGAGACTCTGCCCCAGGCCTACCCAGCTTCTGCTGGCCGCTGGCAGCATTCAGCGTTCCTCAGCCTCACCCCAATCTCTGCTGGCATCCCTGCACAGAATCCTGTGTGCATATCTGCGTCCAAACCCCCCCTCTTGAGAAGGGGACAGTCCTGCTGAGCTGAGCCCAACCCTCTTCAGCGCAGCCTCTTCCTAACCAGCTGCCTCTGCATCAGCTCTGTTTTCAAACCCAGCCACATTCTGAGGCACCTGCAGACAAGATGCCAGCAGGGAATGCAGGGCACAGCCCCACCCAGGCCATCTGCAGGGAATGCAGGACATAGTCCCACCCAGGACATCAGCAGGGAATGCAGGGCACAGTCCCACCCAGAACATCCGCAAGGAACGCAGGGCACAGTCCCACCCAGGACGTCAGCAAGGAACGCAGGGCACAGTCCCACCCAGGATGTCAGCAGGGAACGCAGGGCACAGTCCCATCCAGGACGTCAGCAGGGAACACAGGGGCACATGCCAACCCAGAACGTCAGCAGGGAACGCAGGGGCACAGCCTCACTCAGGACATCAGCAGGGAACACAGGGGCACATCCCAACCCAGGCCATCAGCAGGGAACACAGGGGAACAGGCCCACCCAGGACATCTTGAGGAAATGCAGGGCACAGCCCCACCCAGGACGTCAGCAGGGAACGCAGGGGCACAGCCCCACCCAGGACATCTTAAGGAAATGCAGGGCACGTCCCCACCCAGGATGGTGCTCGCCAATGACAAAATGTAATTGCAGAGACCCTCCTTCCAGTCTCCTTCCTTCCTCACACAGTAGAAAACCTTACACAGCCCCCACCGAGGATGTCAGCAGGGAACACAGGGGCACAGCCCCACCCAGGACATCTTAAGGAAATGCAGGGCACGGCCCCATCCAGGATGGTGCTCGCCAATGACAAAACGTAATTGCAGAGACCCTCCTTCCAGTCTCCTTCCTTCCTCACACAGTAGAAAACCTTATGATCTCATCATACAAGGCACTTGGACCTAGAGCACCAGGGCAGCTTCACCCCATGGCTTGAAGCCAGCATCCGCCAGGTGACTTCCATCTTCCTCTTCACCGTCGTCCTGGAGCCTCACGGCTGCATGGAGACTGCAGAGACCCGCAGTGGAGCTCAGCACTCCCTCTTGGGCTCCTTCTTTCACATATGGAGAAAGCTGTGTTTTCACAGTGACACTGGGGACAGTGTAAGCCTAGCAAAGTCTGGCGGCCCTCACCAAACCCTAGAACCACCTAAACATGACTCACAGACCATAAAATTTACATTCTAAAGTGTACAAGTCAGCGGGTTTTAGTATAGTAACAAAATCGTGCAGCCTTCACAGCTATGAAATCCCAGAACATTCTCATCACCCCAGAAGAAACCCTGACCCCATCAGCCCCATTTCTCTGCCCAGGTCCCGACAGCTCCGGAAGTCCTAGTGGTCCTGCAGCCCTGCCTGTTGTAGATGCTCCCCAGTCATGGAATCACATGCTCAGTGCCCTTCGGCGCTCCTTCCTCCACATGGTGCATTCCAGGGGCACCCTCCCTGCAGGCTGTCCTGTGCCTCCTTCCTCCTCGTGGCTGGGAGTGGGCGTTCCACTGCCTGCATGGACCACATTCTTCCTCACTGCTTGCCTTCCTGGCTCCCTTTCCTCCCTCTCTTTTTCTGAACTTCATTCACTTCTGCTCTGTCTTCAGATTACATACTTTTTAGGAATGTTTTTACTCTTGCTGCACCTCCCCCAATCCTAGCCCTAGGTTGGGCATAGGGAAGGCCCTTCATACACATTGGCCACACGGGTGGCAGGGGCAGGAAGACACGCACACATCGGCCCCGCTGTCAGGAGAGCTTTGTGTGGGCACAGGGTGCCAGGCAGCCCTCACCCTCTCTGCAGGGTGCGGCTCCACCTTTCTGGGCACCCACAACTTCCAGTGAAGCACAAGACATGCAGCTTCGGTTTGGGCACAGCAAGTTTTTCTGCCCCAAGCAGCCTCCTCCTCCCTCCGTGACTCTGTGGCTGCGGCAGGTGTCAATGGAGACAAAACTCCACGGAGCCGAAGGTCACGATGCTTGGAAGGTTTAACCTGACATGTCTAAGCCACAGAAACGCACGATTCAGTGTCACTAGCTTTCCCATTGCTGTGCTTCTTGTCCTTGAGTCCACACAATCAAAACAGTAAAATTATATTAAATATTAATATGAGCCACTCAATCTTCATTTTGAAAGTGGCAAGTTAATATATTGCATGGCAGTGTTTAATTTACAGCCACAGTTCCCATTTCGTAATATGAGAGAGCTACCTTTCCACTTTGGCAGGGGACCCGTTCACCATGTGAGATGATAAAGCAGCCCTGATCATGGGCCTCCTGTGAGGCCAGAACTTCAAAGCCGGGAACAGCCTTTCACAGAATGAAAGGCTCGAAGAGGGCTGCCATTTTGCTAAGTGGCATATGCTGGATACAAAGAAACGAAGGTCACTGACAACTTGGCTGCACTAGATACGGACAGTGGGGAGCTCTGCTGGAGAAGTAAAATGTGAGCGTGGTTTTGAAAATAAAGCCAGGGAAGTAAAACTGAACTGATGAAGCCACGCGTTATTTGACAACTTAAACACCAACCATTTCGTTTCGTGTTGTTGCCTCGATTTGGAGAAGTCAAAGTTTCAAGCAGGATCCTTCAGGAGTTGCAAGGAAATGAAAAGCAGCAAAGCCATTTGCAGGCCACTGTTGAAGAGCTACTATACTTACACAGGTTCTATTTTTAAAAGCCACCGAGTTTCTCGAGGGTTCGGAGATTATCTCAAGTTATTTCTTGACTTTCCTCAGGGAGCTTTGCTCCTCTCAAAATCTTACTTACTAAATACGGTTCTGTGGTGTCACTTTCCAAAAAACCTCTCTTGTAAAAAAGTATGACTTAGGAAACCATCACCGTGAAGTGGAGTTCTAGAAGTCCTACTGATAATTCAAAAACACGTAATGGCTGCTTAGAGCTGCCAGGGCAGGGCAACCTTTCCGCGGGCGGCTCGCACCTTCGTAGGTAGAGCCCACGGGAGCTGTAAGAGGAAATATGTAGTATTTTTCTTCAAAAGGTTTAGGAAAGGTTTACCCAAGGAAATTCAGAGAACACTTAGGTTGTTAACAGTTTCAGCCCTGTGTGTATCCATCATAAGGAGCAAATAAAACTTCCACAAAAATTCAGAAAAAGAGAGAGAAGTGGTCCTCGACCTCAGGGGCAGGAGGCGGACTCAGAAGAGGGGAGAGGGGCCCCACAGTAGCCCAGCCCCTGGCGGATGAGCCCACCTTACACCAGACCATGAGCTGCCCAAATTCTCCACTGAGACCCTCGATCTAACACACATGTGAGAGGTGGTAACGAAAGAGTGATGCCAGGAAAAGTCAGAGGATGGCCAGAGGGAAACACGGCCAAGTCTCCCCTGACATGTTAAAATGGTGTTTCTTGGATGGAGAAATCCCAAAATGCTTTTGTTACAGCAGAGACAGCTCTAGAGTGTAATTGCTTTAATGGAGTTTAAAAAAGTATTGTGTGCCCTTTCATTTCATTACTGCTGCAGAATCTGCACTTCCACGGTGAAGAGGGCAACAGCGAAATCACTTCAATGGGCTGCCATGTGAAGCCGGCCTTCCAGGTGCAAAGAAAACCTCTACTTTATAAGGGTCAGTTACCAAAAGTATTTCACGTATCTAATGAAGTCAACAGTAACTCAATTAAAATGGATAACTGAAAGGCATGTGTTGCCATGAATTCAAACCCAAATAAACGTGGGTTTCTTACATACAGTTTCATGGAATTTTAAGAAATATTCTAATTTTAAAAATCTGATAACCAGTAGTGAAGTGTGATCATTTTATGTGGAAAGGCACCCTATGCTGGTTTTTGACAGTGAGGTGGATCTGAGCCCTTGGTCTTTGATGTCACTGATGTCACTGTTGAGAGGGGGGATGGTCAGTCACCAACGCTCAGTTTCAGTGCCAGCTGAACTAGGTCCTGGCTTCCTTCTCCCATTCCAAGACATAATTCAGCCTTCCTACATCTGATATATAAAAATCTGACCTTTTCTAGTCTCTGACTGAAACCCTCTTTTGTCTTTTAGTGACTGTCGGGTTCAAGTGGGATTTCAGGTATCCCGGGATAGAGCCTGCCACTGTGATGCGTGAATCCACCCCTTGACTTTCCGGGCTATTATCAGATGGCCTGAGGAAGCATCATGGTTGTTGGTAGGAAAAATGTTTATGAGAAGTCCATCATCACTACTGTTTATTCCTTCTTGATTTTTATTCAAAGATGTATCAAAATTCTGGACTTTACAATTCTCCACAATCAAGGCTGAGTGTACAGGTGAATGGCAGGCACTCACATCTGCGGATGCCTGGAGGATGATCTTTAAAGACTCATGGATTCTTCCAGAATCCAGTGGTGAAGAACACCAATTTGTTTTTATTCTAAGTGTCAAGTTTTACATTTTAACTGTTAAATCAACACTGAATCTATACAACACACACACATGCTGAATAACAGCACAATTCCAGGTCCTCATGACTGAGAAACGGTGCACCTGTCTGTGCAGACACCTTTGCTACCGGGTTTCTGCCCCGTTTTCCTTTTCAGAGTTGGTCTATGTCTACATAAACAGACATAGGCAAACATCCCCCTGCAAGGGGCAACACCAAATACCTGGCCGGGTCCAGGGGCTCAGGCCCCACCAGTCAGCACAGAGAGTGGCAGGCAGGGACATCAGGGTGACATCTCAGTCACGACCTGGCCCTGTGCTGACCTCACAACGCACAAGACGGCTGGGGCCCTGCATCTTGCTCTTTAAAAATGAGACACACTGTCTCTGAGATCAGTCCATGCTGCACGCAGGGCTTGGCCTCACTCATGTTACAGGTCTCACGGTGCTCCCTGTACAGATGCACAGAAAAGTGGTCATTTTCTTACAGATGGACACTGACGTTCACTTCCCATCTTTCATTCCTGCAAACCCTGCTGCAGGAGCGGCTCTCCTACAATTGTGAGCATACGGGCGCTTCTATGGGATGAATTCCAAGGTAATTAACTGATTCAAAAGGTACATGCATTTAATTTCATTTTTTGTGAATATTTTTTATTCTGGTAAAATACAGATGACATGAAATTTACCATTTCACTCATTTGAAGTGTGTAATTATGTGTCATTAAATACGTTCTCAATGCTGCACGACCACATTTCCAAATAGAACCTCTATAATCATTCCTTCACTCCCATTCCCTCTTCCCAAGCCCCTAGAAACCTCGAATCTATTCTTGTCTCCATGTGTTTTCTTCCTGTTGCTTCTTAAGAGTTCTTTGTACATTTTGGATACCAGTCCGTTACTGGCTATGTGCTTCGCAAAGATGTTGTCAAATCTGCAGTTTGTCATTTCATTCTGTTAACTCTTTCAGAGAGCAGAAGCTTTGAATTGTAATGAAGTCCAGTCAGACATTCTTTTTCTTTCCTAGGCTGCCTTTGGTGTTGTCTCTAAAAAGTCATCACCAGGCTCAAGGTCACTTGCATTCTCTCTGATGTTAAATTCTAGAGTTCTGGGTTTTCCATTTAGGTCTGTGATGTATATTGAGGTAACTTTTATGAAAGGGGGGACATCTGTGTCTAGATTTTTGGCCCAGAATGTGGCCTATCTTGGCGAATGTTCTCTGTGAGCTTGGGAAGAATCTGTGTTCTGCTGCTGTTGCATGAAGCACCCTAGAGACGTCAGTTATGTTCAGGTGACTGATGGTCTCACTCAGTTCAGCCCTGTCCTTGCTGAATTTCTGCTGGCTGGACCTGTCAGTTACTGAGAGTGGATGCTGGAAATCTCCAACATTAATGGTGGGCTCATCCCCTCCTCCTGGCAGCTGTAGCAGTCTTTGCCTTATGCATTTTGACACGCTGTTGTCAGGTGCGTATACACTAAAGATTGCTGTGTCTTCTTGGAGATTTAATCCCTCTATTATTGCACAAAATTGGATGAGAAACTAAAGGTCTTGGCTGTGGCTTTTCATAAATATCCTTTATCATATTGAGAAATTTTCCTTCTATTCCTAATTTTATGAGAGTTTTTATCATGAACAGTTATGAGATTTTGTCAGATGCCTTTTGCGTGTCAATCAAGACGTGCAGGTAGTGTTAACTGATTAATTTTCTTAAACTGAACCACTTTTACATTCCTGGAATAAGTCCCACTTGATCACTTGTCTAAACCTTTTAATACATGGTTGGATTAGGTTTGCTGGTTTTCTATGGAGAATTTTAGCATCTACATTTATAAGCGATCTGGTTTTCGATTTTCTTTTCTATGATCTTTTTTATCTGGCTCAGCTATCAGGGTAATGCTGGCTTCAAGGAATGCGTTAGGAATTGTTCCCTCTGATTCTATTTCTTGGAAGGGTTTGTGGATTTGTGTTAATTCATCTGTACGTGTTTGGTGGAATTTACCAGTGAAGGTATCTTGTTCTGGATATTTCTTCCTGAGGATTTTTTTTTTTATCATTATAGATTAAATCTCTTCACTTAATAGATCTGTTTACATTTTCCATCTCATCTTCAGTCAGTTTAGATTATTTTCATTGTTACATAAATTTGTCCATTTCATCTGGGTGAGCCAGTTTAGTGGTGTACAATTGTTCACAGTTTTGTCTTACAGTCCTTTCTATTTGTGTGGTCTGTAGTGATGACCCCACTTTCCTTTCCAATGTCAGTTGTTCACGTCTTCTTTTTCTTTGGGTCATTAAAGGTTTGTCAACATTTTGATCTTTTCAACCGACTTATGTTTTGTTGATACTCTATTTTTAAAATTATTATTATTATTATTATTTTACTCTGTATTACTTCTGTCTGCTAGCTTTCTTCTTGTACTTTGTGGTATAAAGTTAGGTTATTTATCTGTGCTCTTTCTTCCTTTCAAATGTAGGCTACTAACTGTCCTCAAAGGACAGCCTTTGTAACCATCTATAAGTTTTGGCATGTTGCGTTTTCATTTTCATTTATCTCTAAGTAAGTCTTTTTAATTTATCTTGTGATTTCTTCTTTGACCCACTGGCAAATTTCCAGTTTTCCTCCTGTTGTTTATTAATGCCATTGTGGCTAAAGAGTTACTCTGAAAAAAATTCTCCAGTTGTGGTGGTGGGTGCCTGTAATCCCAGCTACTCAGGAGGCTGAGGTAGGAGAATCGCTAAACCCAGAAGGCAGAGATCGCAGTGAGCCGAGATCAGACCACTGCCCTCCAGATGTGTGACAGAGTGAGACTCCATCTCAACAACAACAATAACAAAAAAACTTTGTATGATTTTAATCTTTTACAATTTATTGAGACATGCCTTTTGGCATAATATGTAGCCTATTGTGGAAACTGTTTCATGTACACTTGAGCAGAATGTGTATTTCCATTGCTGTCAGATGGATGATTCTGTACATGTCTGTGCAAGCCTCATATTTATTAGTCTTCTGTCTAGATGTCCTGCCTACTATTGAAAGTGGTTCATTCAAGCCTTCAACAATTACTGTAGAGCTATCTCTTACTTTCCTCAATTCTATCAACGGTTGGTTCACATATTTTGGGACTATGCTTTTGATTTTGGTACATATATATTTAAAATAATTATCTCCTTGGCAAATTGACCCTTCTGTCAATATATAAATATCCTTTGTCCTTCATTTTCTTGATTATTGTCTTTTGTGTTGATTTTGTTTTTGGAGTGAACTGTTTTGATTTCCCTTTCATTTCCTGTTTTGTATTTATTTTAAAACATTTTCTTTGGAGATGAATTTAGAATGTTAGGATTAAACTTAGAACCCTAAATTTGTAACAATCTAGTTCATATGTATCAAAACTTAATTCAATAGCATTCATACATCCTGCCGCAACACAGCTCCATTCCTTACTTCTGTCATAGGTTTCAGTTTTTTATTTTTTATTTTTTGAGACGGAGTCTCCCTCTCTTCCCTAGGCTGGAGTGCAATGGCATGATCTCGGCTCACTGCAACCTCTGCCTCTGGGTTTAAACAATTCTCCTGCCTCAGCATCCTCAGTAGCTGGGATTACAGGTGCCCAACACCACCCCTAGCTAATTTTTGTATTTTTAGTAGAGACGGGGTTTCACCATGTAAGCCAGGCTGGTCTCAAACTCCTGACCCTGTGATCTGCCCACCTCAGTCTCTGAAAGTGGTGGGATTACAGATGTAAGCCACCATGCCCAGCCTTTTTTTTGAGACGGAGTCTTACTCTGTACCCCAGGCTGGTGTGCGGTAGTTCAAGCAATTCTCCTGCCTTAGCCTCCTGAGTCACTGGGATTACAGGAGTGTACTACCACGCCTGGGTAATTTTTGATTTTTTAGTAAAGATGGGATTTCACCATGTTGCCCAGGCTGGTCTTGAACTCCTCATCTCAAGTGGTCTGCCGCCTTGGCCTCCCAAAGTGCTGGGATTACAGGTGTGAGCCACCACGCTCAGCCTGTCATAGGTTTAACCTTTACACATTGAGTGCGCAATAACATAGATGTATGCTTATCTTTTATGCACTCATGGTTTAATTTCTGTAGCAACAAAGGGTAGAGTTACAAATCAAATACATGATATTGTTGGCTTTCCTCTTTGCCCACATAATCACCATTACTGAAGGCCTTTTACTTCATACAGCTGTCAGCTACTGTCAGCTGTCCTTCTGTGTCAACCTGAAAGATTCCCTTTAGCATTCTTGTACAGCAGGTCTCATTCTTTGTTTTTCGGGGGAATGTCTTACTTCCTCCTTCATTTTGAAGGACAATTTTAAACTTCTGTTTTTTTTTTTCTTTAAAACTTTATCATCCCATTCACTTTTGTCTTCCACAGTTTCTAGAGAAATCAAGAGATAAGCTTTTTCTTAAAAGTAAATGATCATCCCTTCTGTGTGATGAGTCACTTCTCTTCTGCTGCTTTTGGGACTTTCTCTTTGGCTCCCCACTGGTTTGATAATAATGTGTCTTTTGCAAATCTCCTCATGTTTATCTGACTTGAAGTTCATTATGCTGCTTAGATTTGTATATTCATATCTTTTCTCAAATTTTGAATGCTTTTTGGCTTTTATTTCTCCAAATATTACTTACTTTCAATTCTTTCTCTCTTCCCTTCTCTGAGACTCTTGTAAGTGCAGGCTGATCAGCCCGATGATGTCCCACAGACCCTTGAGTTTCAGCTCCTGTTCTTCCTTCTTTTTCTTTCTGCTCCTCAGGCTCTGTGATTTCATTTGTCCCATATTTAATCTGTGGAATCTTTCTTGTACCTGCTGAAATCTGCTGCTGAACCTCTATAGTAAATTTTTCTCCAGAATGTCTGCTGCCTGTGTTTTTTTAAATAATTTTTATCTCTTTAATTCTGATTTTCTTCGTATACTGTTTCCCAATGTCCTTTAGTTTTTGAGCATATTTAAGAAAACTTTAAAAAATATTATCTAGTAAGTTTGATGTCTGAACTTCTTAGGAATTATTTCTCTCCATTTCTTTTGTTGCTCTGAATGGGCCATACTTTCCTGTTTCTTTACATGTCTCTAATCTTTTTGTTGAAAACTGGACACTTGGATATTAGAAGGTGCTGACTCTAAAGACCCTTCCTCTGGTCTGGCTGGTTTTGATTGTAGAGGCTGTCATAGACTGTTTAGTGACTTTCCAAACTTTTTTTTTTTGACAACACTGTATTATTTGCTCTGTGCAGTCACTGAAGTCTTTCTTGTTTCAAGCTAGTATGTTAACAGTAATTTCATTAAACGCCAAGAGCTAAAAACCAAAGAGACAAAAGCACCTTTCCCAGTCTATGCAGACGTTCTTGTCCTGAGGTACTTCTTCCATACTTCGCCTGGCTTGCAACTAGTCCAGGGACTAGCTTGGGGTGAAAGCTGCGATCCTCTTAGGCCTTTTCTGAAGACGCACATGGACCTGGGTGTGACATAACAGGGCTGCTTTTTTGAAAAACGGTGGTAAAACATTCATCTTAACCATTTCATACATATAGTTCTGTGGTATGTGAGGAACATTCATGCCATTGTGCCGCCATCATCCCCAAAATGTGTCCTCTTCCTCATCTGAAACTCTGCACCCATTTCTAACTCCCAGTTTCTCCTGTCCTCCAGCCTCTTTTCTCCTTTCTGTCTTCATGAAGTTGACTACTTTAGTACCTC
The DNA here is from genome assembly GCA_036589455.1 of Ateles fusciceps. Taxonomy (NCBI): domain Eukaryota; kingdom Metazoa; phylum Chordata; class Mammalia; order Primates; family Atelidae; genus Ateles; species Ateles fusciceps. The sequence continues at coordinate 1,613,750 of JAZHEH010001829.1, forward strand.
ATGTGAGTGGAGTCAAGGCACTCTCCTTTTGTGACTGGCTAATTTCATTTGGTATAATGTCTTCAGGGTTCATCTGCCTTGTAGCATGTGTCAGAATCGCCTTCCTTTTTAAGGCTAAATGCTCTTCGTGTGCCCGTCCTAGACCCCATTTTGCTTATCTATCCATTTTAATGTGTCCATTGTACCCATGGGCTGCTTCCACCTTGCTGCTGGAAGTAATACTGCTTGAACGGGAGTAAACAATTATCCGAGTCCTGCTTTCACTTCTTTTGGGTATAGTCCAGAAGTGAAATTGCTTGAGCAAAGGAAAATTCCATGTATATGTTTTGAGGACTTACCATATCATTTTCCATGATGGAAACACCTTTTTATATCCTCACCGGAAACACACAAGGGTTCTAATTTCCCCACATCCTGCCAACACCTGTTCTTTTCATTACTGTTGTTGTTATTATTATGTTTTACAATGACCACTCTAATGTGCATGGACATTTCCTTGTCGTTAGGTTTGTGCTGCCTTAATAATTCATGATGTTGATGTACTTTTTGGCCATTTGTAAATCGTTGGAGAAATATTTATTCAAGTTCTTTGCCCATTTTTGAATCAGATTATTTTGTTGTTGAGTTGCAGTTCTTTAAATAGTGTAGATATCAGTCCATTTTCAGATTGACATATGATTTGAAAATATGTACTCCAATTCCATCCCTTTCATTCGGTTGAAAGTACCCTCTGATGCACACAAGCTTTAATTCTGATGAAGTCTAAGTTACAGATCTATTCTTTTGTTGCTCATACTTTTGGCATCAGATCCAAGATCACCATCAAATCCAACATCATAAAGCTTGTCCTCTGTGTTTTCTTCTGAGAGTTTCACAGTTTTAGCTCATATGTTTAGGTCTTTCATCTGTTGAGTATTGTTTATATGTGGTACAAGGTATAGGTTCAACTTTATTATTTTATATGTGGACATCCAGTTTCTCCAACATAATTTATTGAAGACTGTTCTTTCTCCATTAAATGGTCTTGGCACCTTTGTCAGAAATCATTTGACAATATATGCCAGGGTTTGTTTCCGGACTCTTTATTCTGTTGTGTTGGGCTACATGTCTGAGTTTATGTCGGCACTTACCACACGGTTTTCCTTATCATAGCTCCGTAGTGAGTTTTGCAATCAGGAAGTGGAAGGCTCCAACCTTGTTCTTATTTTTCAAGATTGTTTTGAGTATTGGGAATCCCTTGTAATTCCATATAAATTTTAGGGTGGATTTTTCTATTTCTCAAAACACTCACCACTAGTAGTACTGACATCTCAACAATAGTTCGCCTTTCAATCCATGAGCACAGGCGTCGTTCCACTGATTGATGCCTTCAATGTCTTACAGCAAGTGTTGAGTTTCCAGTGTACAGTCTTTCTCCTCCTTAGCTTATTTCTAAGAATTTTATTCTTTGACGCTATTATAAATGCAATTATTTTATTAACTTCCTTTTTAAACTGTTCATTCTGACAGTATATGGAAGCACTACTAATTTCTGTGTGTTAATTTTGTATCCACACACTTTGCTGAATGCTTTTTTTATAACAGGCTTTTTGTGTGTGTGTGTGTGTGTGTGTGTGTGTGTGGCTCTTTACAGTTTTCTACATATAAGATTATGTCACCTGCAAATAAATACTTTTACTTCTTCCTTTCCCATTTGGATGATTTTCTATTTTTCTCTCTCTCTCTTTTTTTGTCTAATTTCTTTGCCTAGGACTTCTACTACTATGATGAATAGAAGTGGCATTTCCTGTCCTAAAAGAGGAATTCAGCAAAGTGTCTGGATACAAAATCACACACAAAAATTAGTAGTCTTCCCCATACTATCAGAGTAAACAGTATAAAAGGAAATTAAGAAAATAATCCCATTTACAAAAGCACATAAGTAGAGGGTGGGGGAGGGCACACTAGCCTTGTGCCTGACCTTACGGGAAGGACGTCATTCATTCAATGGTGAGTGGGTGGTAGTTCCGGTTACACAGGTGCTCTCAAATGTCCTGATTTACTGAAGAAACTCTCCCAGCTTCTGCTCCCATGCTTTAGGTGGTAGACAATATGTTTTGAGTATAATTTTGTTCCGGTTCTGCAGGCTGCCAGAGGCCTGCAGTCTTTCAAGCAATGCACTTAGTTTCTGTGGTCCGAGTTTTAAGTTGGGTGAAGCATAAATGAGCACCCTGCATTCGTCCTTCAAGCCACCCCCAGACAGAACAGAAAGACACAAAAATGTATAAATAAAGTCCTTACAGACACCCAGGGACGAATGTAAGGGGTGTACATCTCATGAAAACTGCAAGGACTAATTTCTTTTAAGCCAAATATAAAATAAACACATGAATTATCTAAACCAAACAAAATAATTCTGAAGATCATAGCTTCCGTAGCACCACAAAAATCCCAGAAACAACAGCCACTGAAGGTCACGGCCTGCAGAAGGCCAGACACCTCACAGGTGCAGTCTCTCATTTTCACAACTCCCTAACATGGAGAGATTCTACTTTCACTTTTTAAAAGAGGAAGCTGGCCAGGCACGGTGGCTCATGCCTGTAATCCCAGCACTTTGGGAGGCTCGGGTGGGCAGATCACAATGTCAGGAGTTCAAGACCCGCATGGCCAATATGACAAAACCCCGTCTATACTGAAAATACAAAACTTAGCCAGGCGTGGTGGCAGATACCCGTAATCCCAGCTACTTGGGAAGCCGAGGCATGAGAATTGCTTGAACCCTGGAGGCAGAGGTTGCAGTGAGCCGAGATTGTGTCATTGCACTCCAGCCTGGGTGACAAGCGCAAGCCTCCGTCTCAAAAAATAAAAAATAAATAAAAAACATAAAGAAGGAAGCTAAACTCAGAGTCAAGAAGTTATCTGCTTAGGTCACTGATGGGAAGCGGCAGAGCAAGCTTTTTATACAGGCTGCTCACTGCAAAGCCCAGGCCACTCTGGGGCTTCCAAAGAGATTCCTGGGCTCACCTGGAGAGGTGGGGTCACCCGCCAGCCACTGCAATGGTGGAAACTACTGACAATGCCTCCTGTACAATTATTGGACAATTACTTGTCCAACTCGTACCTGTCTTATTTCAGCTGGGTATATACATGATTATTACCTTACGCACTATCTATGTGAATGACAGACGATTATGTCAAATCTGATTTCAGAGAACATGGACTGTGCCTTTTCAGCTTATCCTGTGCAGTGCTGAAGGGTGTCCAGCATTTATTATAATTGATGATGATCCACAAAATACGGATTTGCAAGTTCAGGACCCCAAAATGTTCATTCAGCAAGGGGTACTTAGCGTTTGATAAATTGCCCTCCCTGCTTTTATCAGTCATCTTCCTTCCTTCTCTCTCCTGCCACTCCATTGGACGTACTTCCACACTGTATTTATCTTTAAGGTATAGCCGTATAAATTTAATTATTTATTGGATTAAGAACAATTGCGCTCATCTTTTTTCTCTTCCTACTTTCTTCTTTTAAAACAAAGGTGGATTAAGACTCTCTGTTGTTAGCCATAAATCATCACTGAAGCTGTTTTCCTCAGAGCTCCGCCTTTGCTGGAAGTGTTTAATGTTTGGTTTTGCTACAGGCAGGTTGTCATTCTTTTAAAAATATCATGTACTACTTTCTCTGTAAGTGAAACCTGGGTACCTGAAACAACTCCTCATTCGGTCAGGTGCAAAGGCTCCAGAGTGAGAGATGGTGCCGTCTTCATCGTCAGGTCCCGCTGCACCTGCCACCCTGGGTTGGGGTCGCCATGGCTGGTGCCCTGTGTCTCTGTAGCCATGTGCAGGGCTCCTCCAGAAGAGTTCAGCTTGGACACAAAAGCTGTCAACTCTTAGTTCCTTTGAAGGACATGCTTGCCTGCTCTCAGGGAACCTTCGGGGTGCCTTCAGTTGCAATTTCATGAATATTAAAATGACCTCTGCACTGAAGAATGCAATAAAACCCCTCTTCCCCAATTCTGCTGACCTTTGCAGTCTGAGAAATGACATGTCTGGAAGAGGCTGAGCGGCTAAGCCATCTTCCAGGGTCCGCATTCTCCTCTTCCCTTCGAGAGTGCATCGGCGGCTCCATTTATGGGGGAAGTGAATGGCCTCAAAACCCCATCTCCCTCCACCTCCTGGGCTCCGGCCAGGGGCAGGCAGGCTACAGGATGCCTCCTGGGAGTCCTCTCCTGCCTTCTCCTCAGCGCATGGCTGGGCGAGCACTGGACACAGGACTAATTTAGCCTGTGTGAGAAGAAAAATCCCAGAGCCCACAGACCAGGGGGAGGAAATGCCCAGGGGGAGCTGACCACCACCTCCCAAGGAGACCCTGAGCCCTGAGGGCTTCCTGCTGGCTCCTGAGTGTTGGGGAGGTAGGAGGGTGTTCAGAGGCACGGACAGAGGATGTTCTACTGATTCTCCATTAAAAGAGGGTTACACGTAAAAAGAAAACAAATAATCCATTAAATAGGTCATGGATAAGACCAGGGCAGGCGCCACCCAGCAGGGTCTGCAAAGCCCAGATCATTTTTCCAGGTCGGAGCTCTTTCCCTTCCATGGGAAATCCTGGAGTAAAATGCTCCTCTTCTCCTTCTGTCTTCTTATTCGTTGACTTTTTCCTCTTCCAAGGACGCTGGCTCCCCTGCAAGGTGGGGTCCGGGAGCCTCCAGCCATCTGTTTCCTGACGAAGGTCCATCCTCACAGTCTGCAGCGGACAGCTAAGAAATGGCTCCCACAAGAGTGGATTCTCCAAGGATGAGGATGTGTTTCTGAACCTACTGAAAGCGCAGTGGAAGCAGGCGAGTTACAGCCTGAGGTTTTGGAATGCACATAAGAGCGAGCTGTGAACAGCGGGGCAGAATTGACTCCAGCACGCTGTGGGGTGTGGGCTGCCTGGGGCCGGGGGGAAGAGCCAGGCTCCAGGCCAGGTTGCTCCCATGATCCCCCGGGTGGGGCAGGAGCCCTTCCCTCCCACCTCAGTGCCTGTTACACACCACAGGGGTCATATCACGATTCTCACAGGATGATCGGATGACCACACTGCAGGGCCCACATAAAATGCTGAGTCTGGTCCCAGGTATGGAGCAGAGCTCGGAAACCTACAGAAAATGCTGAGTCTGGTCCCAGGTACAGAGCAGAGCTCGGAAACCTACAGAAAATGCTGAGTCTGGTCCCAGGTACGGAGCAGAGCTTGGAAACCTACAGAAAATGCTGAGTCCAGTCCCCAAAAAACCCATCTGCTGAACCCTAATGCCCAGTGTGGCTGTGTTTGGAGTGAGGAAGTAATAAAGGAGAGCCAAAGTAGTCAGAAGGGAACCCTGCTCTAAATGGATCTGGGTCTTTTAGGAGGAGACACCGGTCTGTCTGCCTGAGGATGCAGTGAGCAGGTGGTGGGGAAGAGGCTCTCCCTGGGAGCCAGGTCTGCCACACCTTGACCTTAGACTTCTCAGCCCTGGGACGGTGAGAAGATTAATTTCTGTTGCTTAAGCCACCCAGTCTATGGTGTTTTGTTCTGGGAGTTCCAGCAGATTAAGACAAAGTCATTCGGGTTGATTTTCAAATTTTACTTACATAAGAAAGTTGCTTCAGATCCATTCTTGTTCTCCTTTAAAAGTACAGTCCAGTGGGAATTGTAGATGGTAATTATGATATCATTTTGGTTTTATACAGCACTTTTACTCTGAGGAGCTCACAGTACTTTAAAAAAATAATTAAAAATATTAGATAGGGAATAGCATTATTGCTTCTAATTTGCAGCCAACATCACAAGACAGGCTTTTAAAATGAATATCTCCGCAGGAACGAATCTGCTAGTTACTGAGCCAAAGGTGCGATCGAATTCTGAAAACTGTGTTTCTGTTGGCATGGAAAGTTCCTCCATATGCATTTGTGCTAACCTCCTGCAATCTGGCATTCCTAAGATTCCTAAGATGACCACAGGAAGAGTGTTATTACACATCACCACAGTTTTACAGAAAACTGTTCGATGAGATCAGATCCACATGTGGAAGGAAGGCCAGGAGGATCTGTTTCCGGATTTCACACTTGTTTATTCATGTATGCGGTGGAGACACCAGTGGAAAATCCCGGGAGGCCAGAAAGACTGTCCGTGTGGCACGTGGGGTGGCCTCGGGCAGGGGCCTCTGCGGATGGTCAGGACAGGAGCTCTGCTTTCCATGTCACCCACCACGGAGCCCAGAGCTAAGCGCCCTGTGTGGTACCCACCAACATGCTGAGCTCCTGAAATGCCATCTGGTATTTGGTCAAAACCAAATTTAATTTTACCTATTTCTTTGTACTGTTTCTGAATGTGGCTACACATTCAAATTTCAGTAAATCAAAGGTTCCCCGCGGGGTTTGCTCTCTGCTGGCGGCCCTGGTCCAGACGGACGGCAGTAGCGGCCTTTGCCATCCTCTGCTCTTCCTGGGCTCCTGTGGGGCATTGAGCACGAGGCACTGAGACAGGCGTGGGCGCCACAGCTCAACCCCAGCCCTGGGAAGAGGCTCTCCCCCGCGATCCCGCCTCAGGCCTCCAGCAGCCTGTGTTTTTGCCTGTGGGAGCTCACTAGGCTATTCGAATCACCGCCACTTTTCCATGAGCCAGCCACAGCCAGCATTATACTGCCTCTCGAGATTATCTTTGCAAATGAAAGCCTTTATTTTAAATTTTTTTATAAGGGGATCGTCTTGCCCTTTTGACAATTGGAGTTACCTCCTCCCCTTATTTCAGCATCTTTATAAATGATCAAGTAAAAGTCATATAATCTAAGTTATCGAAACCCCCATACCAAACGCATCCACTTGCTGGTCCTTTTGCCCACGTTTCTCGCCAAGTGAAATATACAATTTAAAGTTCTTGCCAAGTGTGTGAATGCTTGTACTGGGGCCCCAGGCATCTGTGGTCCTGAAGAGAGTGACAGGCAGCAGGACTGTGGCCGAGGTGTCCCCCGTGCTCAGTGCCTGCCACGCTTCTGCAGGGTACGCCGCCTCTCACTGCTGTCCAGGGCCACAAGAGCACATTCGGTTCCCTCCTGTGTGTCCCCATAAAACTGTGTTTACACCTCACGTGCAGAATGTATCACACTCTGATCCAGGGGTTCCTGAGTGTCTCCACTGATGGATGGTGGCAGTGCCAGGCATGGGGTGATCCTGTGGCAGGACACCACCTCTGTGGCTGCAGGACGGACGGACCAGGCATGGGTCATCCTGTGGCAGGACACCACCTCTGTGGCTGCAGGACGGACAGACCAGGCATGGGTCATCCTGTGGCAGGACACCACCTCTGTGGCTGCAGGACGGACGGACCAGGCATGGGTCATCCTGTGGAAGGACTCCACCTCTGTGGCTGCAGGACGGACGGACCAGGCATGGGTCATCCTGTAGCAGGACACCACCTCTGTAGCCTGCAGGATGGACGGACCAGGTGCGGGACCGTCCTGTGGAAGGACTCCACCTCTGTAGGCTGCAGGACAGATGGACCAGGTGTGGGGCCATCCCATGGAAGGAGGCCACCTCTGTAGGCTGCAGGATGGATGGACCAGGTATGGGTCATCCCATGGAAGGATGCCACCTCTGTAGGCTGCAGGACGGATGGACCAGGTGTGGGACCCTCCTGAAGGACACCACCTCTGTGGCTGCAGGATGGACAGACCAGGTGCGGGACCATCCTGTGGAAGGACTCCACCTCTGTAGGCTGCAGGACAGATGAACCAGGCACGGGACCCTCCTATGGAAGGACACCATCTCTGTAGGGTGCAGGACAGACAGATCAGGTGCAGGACCATCCTGTGGAAGGACTCCACCTCTGTAGGGTGCAGGACAGACAGATCAGATGCAGGATCGTCCTGTGGAAGGACACCACCTCTATAGGCTGCAGGACAGACCGACCAAGCGTGGGGCCGTCCCGTGGAAGGACTCCACCTCTGTAGGCTGCAGGATGGATGGACCAGGCGTGGGGTCGTCCCGTGGAAGGACTCTACCTCTGTAGGCTACAGGACAAATGGACCAGGCGTGGGGCCGTCCCATGGAAGGATGCCACCTCTGTAGGCTGCAGGATGGATGGACCAGGAAGTGGATGCGTTTGGTGTATGAGGATTTAGATAACTTAGATTATATGACTTTTACTTGATCATTTATAAAGATGCCAAAATAAGATGGCATCCCAGATCCTTGTTGTCATGCATGGTGTCTGTTCACGCATGCCACATTTCTCACCACGTGAAACACACAATTTAAAGTTCTCACCAAAGCTCCAGTTCTTAGAGAGATGGCCAACAACCTCTAGATGCACAAACATCCTCATTCTAAACTCCAGGGCAGACATGTTTTTCTGACATACATTTACATAGAAGTGTTAAGATGTATTTGTGGATACAATGCATGTCTTTGATTTATTTGCAGATGGAAATGCATGCCTTTCACAGAAGGCTGGTGATAAACTCACTGCCTGGACATCCACATCACTCTCACCACCCTGGTTCCTTGCTTGTCTCATTCCCGTGAAGACATCTTCCTCTCCTTGAGTTCATGACAACACACAGCAAAGAGAAGAGGAGTGACATTTGCTGAGAACCTGCTCTGTACCAGGCATGATACAAGGCTTCTCCAACTCTCCCTGAGTTCCATCCTTACACAGCCACTAGGGTCTGCAGTTCCCACTATCTGGGATGCTCAACTCTGCCTTGGTATTGAATGACCTCCACCCACCCCAATGTCACGCAGTCTACACAGAGTCAGGATTCCAGGTCTGCCCTCTCTCAGCCCCTCATGAAACACCCCCTCTGCAGCACTGTCCTGCATGGTTCGGGGCCACTCCAGTGTGGCCGTGGCCTCTCTGAGCCCCGCACGAAATATCCCCTGTGCAACACTGTCTTGCATGCCCCAGGGCCACTCTGGTGTGGCCATGCACCCACCATGCCATCCACACATCAGCGTCAGGCTCGTGGACTCACGTGCCACGTTTCCCGCAAAGGAATCCACAGGGCCTTTGATGCTTCAAGTGTTTCCTTTATAAATTGGGGGAGGAAAAGGCTGTGTTCTATGTTCACAGGATTTGTCAAAATTCCACATTCAGTAAGACTTTGCATAGATTATGAAATCAGCTTTTATGCTACCCCAGAAAAATGTTTATTCATGTAGAATCCGAAAAAGAACGTAATAAAATGCACGCTCTGCAAGACAGGCCGAGACAAAGATCAGCACCCACTCCATGGCAGCTCTGCTTCCTGGAGACATACGTATAATTTGAGGGCTAAGAAATATCCAATGATAACACCTCCCTTAGATCTGGATACTTGTTATAAATTTTGTTTTTGGAAGTTACAAAGCACATGCAGCCAGCATGGTATGGGAGATTAAAGGAACGCTGAAAATCACTTTAAGGCACTCGCTGGAATTTATTTATAAAGTTCCAGAAAAGAACCCAAGATAGAGCAAGGATCATATCTATTCAGGAAGAGTGCTGAATTTATGTACATTGATTTCTAAGCTCTCACTCATCAAAGGTCCTAGCCTACCTGCAGCACGAAAAGGAAGTCAGAAACCCAGGAGCCCGCATTTCACCTACCATGACTCCACCCTGCAAAGTGCCCTTCCGAGAATCAACACTCAGGGGAAAGATTTAAAGGCACTGGGGAGAACAGCACGTAAAGCCAAAATAGAAGGGCTGTCGGCAGACATACTTCCAGGGATTTCATTAACGCGCCTGGCGACCTTCAAAGGTGAGCCACACTCCTCCACATCCAGCTGTCTCCTGGCAAAACCGGGATAATAACTCTTATGTAGCCTGCAGGCACGTTGCGATGCTTCATTAATTAAGGCTCCTGAAATCGTTTCAGAATCCCAGGCAGGTGCCAGGAGGTGTGTAAATGATGGCTTCTGCTGTGAGCAAAGTGGAACGTCTCTTCCTGCATCCCTGTTACAGAGGGACAACAGCAGGATGTGCCCACAGCTCCCTGACCCACGTCACAGCTCCCCTGCCCAGCATCGCAGCTCCCTTGCCTGACATGCCCACGGCTGCCTGCCTGGTATCACAGCTCCCCTGCCCGACATCACCCACCCTGGACATCTCCTCCTGCATCCCTGTGATGGAGAGATGATGCTACTGACGAGCCCATAGCTCCCCTGCCCTTCCCCTCCCTTCCTGCTTCTCTGTCATGGAGAGATGATGGCCAACATGCCCACAGTTACCCTGCCTGGTGTGCCCACAGCTCCCCTTCCCTGTGCCACCCACTCTGAACATATCTTCCTGCTTTGCTGTCATGGAGGGGATGATGGCTGGACACACTCACAGCTCCCCTGCCTGGGGTCACCTGCCCTGGGGCCCACAGAGAGATGGAGCCTGGTTTTTAAAGGACTGAAATTCGCTTTCACTGAAACATTTCACAGCCCTTTAGGATTCATAGGCATAGTCCTGCATTGACCCATGTCCCACTGCCTTTGTGGAGAGCCCCTTCTGCTGGAGCTCCAGGCCCACGGTCACCAGAAAGCTCGGGTTTTGAAGCTCCGTCATCTTCAATATGCAAATGTGCTGGGTGTGAGAATCTCTCCCGTGGACAGACAGAGATGGCGTGGAGGACTTTGAGGTCTGAGGTTCCCACCTTTGGTCTGGCTGGCACTCACTCTCACCGCGTGTCTGCGGCAAGGGAGGCGGGGGATGTGCAGGTACCTGAGGAGATGGGTTTGCCAACAGCCTGCAGGCCGGCAATCCAGCGGTAGTGGATTTCCTGCTTGTCTTTTAAAATTATTTCCTTTCCTTCTGCTCACCAATATCACCCTTTTCTTCTCAAGTGAAGCTTAAATATCTGGTAAAAAGTTAACTTATATTATATCCAGTATACAAGTCATCTATTGCTACATAACAAAACCTACTGACTTAAAATAAAAACAAGCTTTATTTATTTATTTTTTTTCTGAGGTAAGTTCCTGCTCTGTCATCCAGGCTGGAGTGCAGTAGCACGATAGCTCACAGCAACCTCCACCTCCCAGGCTCAAGCAATCCTCCTGGCTCAGCCCCACAACGTGCCAGGATTACCGGCGTATACCACCATCCCCCAGCCAAAATAAGCTTTTCTAATCAAACTGTAGCACACATACAATGTTCTTTCAATGAGATGGTTCTGTATTTTAAACATTTGGTAAAAAATATTAAAAAGCCTGCTTACTCTTTCTTTTTTTTTTTTTAGACAGAGTCTCTCTGTGTCGCCGGGCACCCAGGTTGGAGTGCAGAGGCGTGATCTCAGCTCACTGCAACCTCTGCCTCCCGGGTTCAAGCGATTGTCCTGCCTCAGCCTCCTGAGTAGCTGGGACAACAGGCATGTGCCACCACGCCCGGCTAATTTTTGTATTTTTTAGTAGAGACAGGGTTTCACCATGTTGGCCAGGATGGTCTCGATCTCTTGACCTCGTGATCTGCTGATCTGCCCATCTCAGCCTCCCACACTGCTGGGATTACAGGCGTGAGCCACCGTGCCCAGCACTTACTCTTAATTTTAAAAATCCAATTCGAGATTGACCCAGTAGTGCCGGGACGCAGGCAGGACGCAACACTGTCCTCGCTATAAGGAGCTCACAGTCGCAAGAGGGAAAGACACATGCCACCATCACCAGTCACACTTGGAGTTAGAATGTGATGGCGAGAATGTGTTTTAACACCCCGGTCCAGTTACTCATCAGAAAAATGGGGAAAATGGCGCCTCAAGGAGGAGACTGCATGACAGCTCACCAGTCACCCGGGGACGATGATGGAAAGGCCAGTCACAATCCGGCTTCTCCGAGATTCTAACATGAACGTGACATTTTTTGCTTTAATAAGACAATGTTTACCAGCCCAAGTATGATGTAATCAAGAAAATTACATTCTTATGAAAGGCCTGTGACCTGAATCACAGGCAAGGGGGAGGCGGGAGGCGACACGTGGGCCCGGTGGGATGACCAGCTCCTCCAGACAGTTTGGTCTGGATTTCAGGAAGCTAGGGCGAGCCCATTCTCCTCTGCCCGGGCGACAGCCCTGCGAGCAGCTAGCCGCATTCCCGCAAGGGCTCTAAAACCCTGGAAAGGCTGCAACCTTCCTTTCCAATAGGGTGCAAGTCACCTGCAACCTAATGTTTGTTTTGCCTCAAATTCAGTCAGATTTAGGACCTCGGCACACCGGTTTCTGAAGACAATAAACTATGTTTTAAATATATTGCTCATTAAGAATACCAGATAGAAATACTAACAATATCCAATAAAAAGAAAAACTTTAGTAAGTGAAGACGACGACTCTGGGATTCACTTCGCCCAGCTCCTAAATGTTAATTATCATTTATTTGGTTGTACTGTCAAGGATGGGGGATGGGCTGGGGCTGGGCACCGTTTCTCTAATTTCTGACAAACTCTAGAGACAGCAGGCATGAGAACTTTTTTTCCTGTTCAAATTGGAGATTAAGGGCTGAATATGTGACAAATAAATTTTAGCACAGAAGGAAATGAAGAAATAGGTAGCTTATTTCAGGAAAAATTCCAGGCCCAAAGGAAGATAATGGGAAAATCTCCTGTGCCATTAATCTCACCGAGATAAACTGTACAGGAGCCCAGAGAAAGGAGACATAGGGAAGGAGCCTCGGACACAGCTGTCCTGGGGGGAGCTCCCCGCCACTGCCCGGCTGGGGACCGTGCTCCACTTCCGAGACCCCCACTCCACGCCGGAGACCCCCCGCTTCACACCCGAGTCCCCCCGCTCCACGCCCGAGATCCCCCGCTCCACGCCCGAGATCCCCCTGCACTGCACCAAGGAGAGGGAGAGGGCGTGCGGGCACATGTGCACATGCGTGTGCATGTGAAGGGTGACACAGAGACACAAAGAGATAAAGAAACAGAAAGGAGGAGACAGAGACAGAGGGGGGGGGGGAACAGGGAGGGATTTAGAGACACACATGGATAGAAAATGGGGACCCTGGTCATGAGTTCCCCCTTTCTACCCCAGTTGGGGGTAAAGTTGAGTTACTCAACTTCTACTCCAGCTGCTTTGGACGCAAAAACCTGGATGAGTACCTGTCCTAAGCAAGTGGAAAAAGAGAGATGAGGATGAGGAACAGCTGCCATGTCCTGGGGGTGATGGACACACCCAGGATCCTAAGGCAGGGAAAAGCCTCACTTGGGGACACTCGAAGGGGACACCGACCCGCACACACGGTGGGGATTATTGCTGGAAGATGCAGCATAGGATGGGATGTGAGGATGAGCAGGAGTGAAATGAAAGAGCTTGGGAAGGTTTCCCAAGAAGAGGGGTGACGTGAGGGGGAGAGGGGGAGGCTCGAGACAGTAACGCCAGTGTGACCAACCCCAAATAATTCCTGGGTCAGAAGAAAAGTGGAGCCCCATCCATGAGGCCTTTCTCAGGCCACGAGGTGTCCACGCAAGGGAGGCCGTTACATTTGGTTACAGAACATTTGTTGTCTTTTTGCTCAACCTACTTTCAAAAATCATTCAGGGGGAATTTAAAATAAAATTATACCACATATTTACGGAAGTTATTAACAAAAGTATAAAAGAAACAGATGGAAACTGTGTAGAGAAAGGCAAGAAATGAGCTGTTTCTTCACCTAAGAAGTCAAGTTGATCAGGCACACTTCTGAGCTGCCCAAACACAGCCAGCACCGTCCCATCTTCCGATAGGAGGCAGCTCTCCCTGATGGGCGGGACAAGCCGTCTCCAAGTGGCTGACAGTCCGTAAGATGTGGGACTGCATGCTATGATCACCTCTCCTCTTGTCCCTCCACATTCCGTGGCCAGAGCGAGCCAGGCAGAGGAAACTGAACACATTTGTTGTCTGTGAGTAGAGGTGACAGAGCTCACATTCCAGCCAGCAGAGCAGAGTGTGCAAGGGCGAAGCATGCACCCCCCCAAAGCCAGTGGTCCTGGAGAGTGTTTTTAGTGACACAGGCTCAGCTGGCACGCCACAACTCATCTGCCTTCAGAGTCGGAACGTTCTACGGAATTTTCCTTATTGATGTCACATCTCTTAACGTTTCAACCACAAGCATTTGTTTTCCACATCTTCACTGAAAACCTCTCATGTCCCTAGATCTGTCAGGCCCCTGGATTGTGTGATTCAGAGTCTTTGGAGAGTGGACATTTTGCCACAGCCAAAAGTTAGTCCAGGGCAAGACTGGAGAGAAGGTCAGGTGACGAGACTAAGCCACAGGACCTGGAGAGCAGTATGTGGGGGCCTGGAGGGCAGTGAGATGATACATTCGCTTGTACGATGACACAAGCCCCAGGGGTCTTAATGTTTGGAGTGGTGCTGGGTCTAAAGCACATTGGAATACCCAACCTTGAGGAGGATGAGCTCTGCTTGGACATCCACCTACAGAACCTTGGATTCTAAACAGGAAGGTATTTGGGGATCTCTAGCCTGATCCCCTAATTTTAAAGATAAGGAACATGCTAAGAGTAGGCAGGACTTCCCCAGAATCACTCCTGGATTAGGAGCAGCAGGGCTTCAGATATGCACAAAAGCCCCTCTGTGTCAAGCTGGCTTCCCTACACCACAGAAAATACGACACCGAAGGGAGCCGTATGTGTGTGCCTTTCATTCTTGCCCTCACGCAAAATTTCCCCCTTTGACCAATCATTCACTCGCACATGTAGAAATCATGACGGAGTTTCCTGAAGACAGCAGATACCTGATGTGTGATTTTCCACCCATTCTGTGAATCTGTAACTTTTAACTGGAGTACTTACACCATTTACATTCAACGTTATCACTGAGACGTGGGGTCCATTTCCAATCATCGTGTTGACTGTTACCCAGATACTAAGTTTTCTTCATGGGGTCATTGTTTTCTAGGCTCTGTGAATGTTCTGCTTTCCAGGGGTTCTATTCTGTGCATGCAGATCTTTTGTTTCAAGCTTTAGAACTCCCTTTAGTATTGCTTGTAGGGCTGGTCTGGTAGAGAAAGTTCTGTGGATGGATGGATGTGGGAGGTGGTTGTAAAATATTGCGAATGTCCTTAACACCACAGAACAGTGCACTAAAAATAGTTTAGGTCATAAATGTTATGTTGTCTATTTGTTCATAATAGAACAAAGTAATGTCATTTCTTCAAAATGCCACCTTACACAGTAATGTATAGCAGACAGCTCCAAGCCATCAGGCTGAGCATAAGCTTTGTACACACAGCATTTCAGTGTTTAAACTGCATATTGTCTGGAATGTAAAATGTATACATAGTTTAAACAATCTCCAGGAAAACATGGGAGAGTGCATGGGAAGAAATTAAAGGTCAACCACCGCCCTGCCACAGAGGCCTCTGCTTTGGTCCTTCTGCTGTGACCACTGCCTCCCCAGGGGAGCACCTGTTTCCAAAGGCCTCTGCTGGCGACTTGTCGCTTTTACAATAACTAACCTTTGATCCATTACAAAGGGTTGAGAGACTTATATGACTTTATCTTCTGATGAGAATTAAAAGCTATTAAAACAAATATCTGCTCAACAATCTTGTGAAATGGCAGGAGCACAGCGGTGCTGGTCAGACAGCCCGAAGTTCAAACCCTGCTGTGACTACACAGGCACCATCCATAAATCAGGACCATCATATGCAAACTGCAGGTGTGTTGTAAAGGAGAGCTCGATGGAACTGGATGCCCTGTGTGGCACATCAGGAGTGCAACAGATGTGATTCTTTCCCTACGTTCTTAGCTTTGCTAACTTCCTGTCTTCATTTTGCTCGGGTCTGGCTGACTAGATCTGCTTAGGGAGACCTGTGATGACTCATGTCACACATTATATAACAGAGTCAGAGCCTCCTCTCTGCTCAGCACCTGCAGCTCAGGTAGGAAAAAATTCCCAACACCGACCACGTCACCGAGATAATATGACCGGGTCCCTGACAGTGGTTAGTTTTCTACTTGGTGCATAGAACCTTTTTCAGCAGCTACCCCTTCCTTTCTGGCTACATCTTAG
Organism: Ateles fusciceps; assembly: GCA_036589455.1. NCBI lineage: Eukaryota > Metazoa > Chordata > Mammalia > Primates > Atelidae > Ateles > Ateles fusciceps. Next base: position 1,629,714 of record JAZHEH010001829.1, read on the forward strand.
CCCCAGAACCTACCATTTGATCTTTCTTGAGTATCAATAGATGGTCAAGAATACACTGAATTGAATAAAACCACTGAAAAATCATCTTAAATATCTTAAGAGATATTCTTTAAATTCCCGTCACTGCTGAAATTCAGTGTTCAGAGGGCATGAGCAGGTGGAGCTGGTTCTCCTCCTCCTCATCTGTGGCCCACAGCAGAGCGATGCCTGCATTTGCGGAGGAGGCCAGGCTCTCCTGGGGTTGCACAATCTTGCAACACTTAGCCCAGGAGGGAACTTCTGTGAGAACACTGCATGGCGGATGCTTCACGGTCCGTCTCAAGGGCAGCAGGGACTACGTAGGAGCGCAAGCCAGGTTGGCCCCCAGGGACAGGTATTCCCAGGGCTGCACTGAACACTGTGACGTGGCAAAGCTGCCGGCACCCGCAAGAAACAGAAGGAGTAAGGTATGAGTTTTACAGCTATACCCACACACACAGTTATTATTACCACAGTCTGGCGTGCAGACAGGCTTACAAAAACAGAAGACAGGAACCCTGCAGAACAGACAGGGCGCAAGTGTAGCCACCATGCTGTGAACTAACAGTGGAATAGAAGAAATGGCAATCCTGTATCTCAAACTAAAAACCACTACTTGTTAACTGTGTCTTCCACATGCAATAATTTTCATTTCCTCCAATTTGGTCAAATAAGTACATGTCTCTATGTATTATCCATCCTTTATCAAACTTACTGAGCCACGAACCTCATCCAATCCTCAAATGCTTTCTGATGAATCCTTCACTCCCAATACTGGTTACTAGGACGTAACCACAGCTAAATCCAGACGTTAGCTTTCTCTAGGCCACAAACGGCCTGGGGTCTCAATCCAGGAGCCTCCGTGGAGTGCGTCAGCATTGCCAGTTCCCAGACAGAAGCAATAACAGCTCTATATGCCAACGTCAAAAGACAGAACAGATTCGAAGGGACTTTTGTTTTCCTTAGAAGTTTTCTTATATTCAGTAACTCTAACGTATAAATGACTTGTATTTTCTAAGGCCTAACTTCATGTGAAAAATCTTACATAGTTTTCTACAAAGGAAGCCAAGCAACTTAATTCATCTGAAGCCAAAGGAGCAGTGAACACTGTGCAGTAGTTCCCCCTTCCTAACAGAATCCCCAACACGCTGAATGGAAACCGGTCCCCCTTCCTGAAAGAACCGCCCCCCACACACACACACACATGCTGCACAAAAACTAGTTCCGCTTCCTAATAGAACCATGCACACACACCCACACACCCGCACACACACGCGCACACCCGTGCACACACACACACACACACACATATGCTGCATGAAAACTAGTTCCGCTTCCTAATAGAACCATGCACACACACACACACTGAACAGAAACTAGTTCACCTTCCTAACAGAACCATGCGCGCGTGCACACACACCCATCTACTTTATTCTCATTCCACGATGGCAAACACTGGGAGATATGAGCAACACAACTGAACATCTGTTCAGAAAAATACGACACAAGCGTGAAGGTTCTTCATTCCAGCTATGTGGAATTCAGGTACACATAAAATCTGGTAGAACTTATACTACACATAACCTGTTAAATGGCATGGGCATGATAGTGCTAAAATTTGGAAAACACCAAAAAGCAAGGGAAAGAAATCAGAATGCAGGTGGAGCCAAGGACCTGGCATTTGCTGGCTTTGAGCCCTAAGAATCTAGTGTGAAGAGATGGGCAGGCAAAAAGGTGTAAAGGAACACAGAAGGTCAAGAAGGAGGAGATAAGGCCAGGTGCATGGCTCATGCCTGTCATCCTAGCACTTTGAGAGGCCAAGGTGGGAAGCCAGAAGTTCCACACCAGCCTGGGCAATGCAGTGAGACCTCGTTTCTCAATAAATACATAAATTAGCTGAGTGTGGTGGCACCTGCCTGTGGTCCCGGCTACTCAGGAGGCTGAGGCGGGATGGTCAGGCAGTTGAGGTTGAACTGAGCTGAGATGGTGCCACTGAACTCCAGCCTGGATGACAGAGCAAAACAAAAAACAAGGAATATAGGAAAAATGCTTTGGGAGGAACAGAATAGCGATAAAAAGAATAGAGAGAAACGGGCAGCCGCTCAAAGGGGTGAGCTGACAGCTCGTGGTTTGCATGGGGACCACGGTTTTGTCTTGGAACAAATCCTCTCGGCTTTGTGTTAGCGTCAGAACCCACACAACAGTCTGCACACCTGCACACTCTCACTGTCTCCTCTTCATGCTGCACCTCAATTACTGATGGGATCATTTTAATGGGTTCCTTTGAAGCAATTTAGAAAATCTCTCCTGGAAACGTAAGCCTGCAGCGGACGCCTTAAATGACCACTGGCAACCACAAAGCCCTGTATCCTACAAATTGCTGCACTTAGCCGCTGGAGGAGATGGCAGTGCATTCACGATGCTCAGAGCTGTCTCACTTTCCTACTACTCTAAGGACCGGACAAGAGTAATTCTGAAACCACTTTTCCTATTATCAAGAAAGCCACATACTTGTCATAGAAAATGTGGACTCTATAAAAGAGAAACAGGAAGATAACAGGAATCCAGAGCTCCATCGTGAAAGATAATCACTTGCAACATCACTGTACTTTAGCTACACATAGTTCTAGATGCCACTTAAAAACAGACGGACACCGCAACACTTTCCACGTTTTCAGAAACATAAAACATCACATGGATGGGCTATGTCTGATTTTATCACATGAGCCATGTTGTAGTTTATTCTCATACTTTAAGTGTGGTAGCGCTTAAATTGTCTGCTTTTAAAAATGTAATGGCAATAAATATGCTGAACCTGAAGCTTTTTCTGAGTATTTACTTATTTTCATGGATTGTGTCTCAGAATTAGAAGGACAAGGCCAAAGGACATGAACATTTTCACAATGCTTGTTAGGTGGCAGAAGAATGTTTACAAAAGGAAAGCTGAATATTCAATGAAAATTGTATCAGCATCATGGCTGTTCCTTTCTGCAGCTTAAGCAAAGGCAAATAGAAAACTGGAAATTATAACGAAGCAAACCCGAGCGCCAGGCTGAAATGAGCTGTCTTCTGCAGCTACTGAAGTGATTCATCTTTTCGGTGGAGCAAAGGATGATACATTTGTATTTTATTTTAAAATAACTCATATTCAATAAATTAAAACAAACATGAGATACCCAAATAAAAGTGACTTTTCTTTTATGAATGTGAAAGGTGTGGGCGCCGTTGAGGGAACAGAAGAGTGACAAATCCAGGGCACTGAGTTCAGGTCACATCCACTTCTGGATGGTTCAAGCCCTGGTGCATGCTCACTGATCAGCAGTAATCGACACAACCACAGGACCTCTGGCTGAAGTGGTTCCAACGTCTCTCCCAGGGCAGACCAAAGCCCTGTGGGCGGAGCCGTGCCGCAGACCGAGGCCCAGTGGGCGGAGCCGCGCCGCAGACCGAGGCCCAGTGGGCGGAGCCGCGCCGCAGACCGAGGCCCAGTGGGCGGAGCCGCGCCGCAGACCGAGGCCCAGTGGGCGGAGCCGCGCAACAGACCGAGGCCCAGTGGGCGGAGCCGCGCCGCAGACCGAGGCCCAGTGGGCGGAGCCGCGCAACAGACCAAGGCCCAGTGGGCAGAGCCGCGTCGCAGACCAAGGCCCAGTGGGCGGAGCCGCGTCCCAGACCAAGGCCCAGTGGGCGGAGCCGCGCCGCGGACCAAGGCCCAGTGGGCGGAGCCGCGCCGCAGACCAAAGCCCAGTGGGCGGAGCCGCGCCGCAGACCAAGGCCCAGTGGGCGGAGACGCGTCGCAGACCAAGGCCCAGTGGGCGGAGCCGCGTCGCAGACCAAGGCCCAGTGGGCGGAGCCGCGTCGCAGACCAAGGCCCAGTGGGTGGAGCTGCTTTCCTCCATACCTCTGTTCCCATCTCATAGACTCCCGGGGAAGCCTTCCAAGGAGCTGGGGCATCCACCTCTGCTGGTCAGCTCCTCCTTATAGTGTGGGGAGCTGAATTTCATGAGAAACACCTGGCACTGTACGCTTGTTTGTGTGTGGATTTCGTTAATAACAGCTCCCCACTGCGAATGAGGATGAGCTCAGAACTGGTCAACCCTGGGGCTCGCTCCCGGCTTTGACACCGGCCGAGCACTGCAGGGGACCTCAGGGAGCCCAGGGCTGTGTGCTGAGCCTGTGCCCAGAGGACAGAAGGGCTGGGGAGGTGCAGGAACTTGGAGATTTTACTGAGCACTAAGCCGTAAACCACGGGGGAGCCTCAGGGACTAGGATAAAAACAAGGTCATGATGAGAGGAAAAGCCACCCCCAGGCTGCCTTCCTGGGAGCCAGGGAGCTGAGGCACCTGCGCCACCACCCTCGTTTCTCACAGAACACGACGCGGCACAAGGCTCAAACCCTACATCTACAATTTTGGAGGCATCTGCATTCTGAGGTTGTTAAATCAGCACTGCTTAGACACTGATAGGATACAGACTAAATCTCGTAGTATGCACTCACACACACATTTTAAAAAATTAAACAATTACTTTGTGTTAGGCACTATGATAAGAACCTGAAACACATAATCTCATTGAACCCTACAGCATTCTCTAAGCTGGGCACTATTCTCATCTCAGTTTTACAGAGAAGGCTCAGGAAGGTCATTACCTGCCCAAGGTAGTGGAGCTATCATTATCATTCCCTGTCCACATCCAGCTGACTCCAAATCCACATTCCCCATACAGCTTCTAATACAAACACGATGGACTTGTTCCCAGAAAACTGCACGCAATACTTGAATGTGATTTCAGGGATAGTCCTGGAGATACCCTAAGCCTAAGGATGCCCTACGGGTCCCATTTAAGAATCTTCCCATTACAGGTGATGTCTGCAAACACAAAGCTTGCACAGCAACCTGACCCCAAGCTCCGCTTCCAGCCTCTGATTCTTACACCCCTCTGCTCAGCTGATGGCGCACCAAGCCCTCCTACCTCCTCTCCATGTCCATTGCCCATGTACCTGCTTACAGGGCCCTCGTGGCAGGGTTCTGCCCATTCTTCACTGAACGAAATTCTCCTTACTCCTCAAAACACACATCAAATGTCACTTCTCCCATGAAGTCCTCTTTTTTAACTGTGAGCTACAAGAAATCCCTCCTCCTTTATATATCGCCAAAATATTATCTTTTCTTAATTCCTATTAAATACTTTCCTGTTTAAACACCTAGTGGCATGTATTTTTCTAATACGGGGAAAATCAATAGATGTTTACTAAATAGAGATAAGTAAGTTTTATGACACAAGTAGGTTTTTAGAGAATTTTCCTCAATTAAATATTCATGGATCACTTTTAATCTCAAGGAAATAGATGGGAAGGGGTGAGTAGTACAGCCAGGCTATAAACTAAGTGAAGAGATGGTTGAAATCCTTAGTAGCAGGACTCATGATATTTGATCAATAAAATTGGCTCATGAAGAGGAAACCCCAGAGGCATCTAAACCAGCTAGTGAGCAACCATCAGGAATGAATGAAAGGAATCATGCAACCTCTGAAGCCACATTTGGGTATCAGTTAAGGTCACAGGAACATTCACATACCAGAAAGCTCAGAACTTCCATATCCTATGTGAGTGCATGTCGGTAAGTTACTAAATTCTACGCTCCTTAAAGTCTGGAACTTGTGTTCATGTTACTTCTTCACCCTGGTGCAGTGGACAGAATGTAGGCGCCTCCTGGTGCTCAAGCCTGTGTGTGAACCCCTTTGCCGGGGTGTAGGCAGGGCCTGAGTCTTCTAAGCAACAGAGGGTGGCCAAGGTCACGGTGTCCCTGCTGTGAGTAGGTGATGTGGTAGCGAAAGGCTCCATCCTGTCTGCCCCTTCCTTTCCTCTGTTACTGGCTTTGAAGCAGCTGCCATGAATCCTACAGCCACAAGGAAATAAATCTTACCAGCTGCTTGGGCGAGCTTGGAAGCCAACACAAACTCAGCCAAGCCTCCCAATGGCTGACGCCTGCATGGCAGCCTTGCTGAAGATCCAGCTACGCCATTCCCAGACCCCGGACTCACAGACACCGAGATGACAAATGTGTGTTGTTTTCCATGGCTAAGCTCATGGTAGTCTGTTGTGCAGCCACAGAAGTCTAAAACACCTAAAACTGCAATTTCCCTCTGCAGTACCTTCTTGGCATATTGATTAGGATACGTATTTCTGCCTTGAAGCTTGGTTTTGAACACACCTAACTTTGATACTTCTTGATAAAATCAATTAGGACAGACATCATATTTATGTTCACATATTTACATAAAGTGCCAAACAGACCTTCATTCATGGTAGGCAGTTATAAAATTTCATTGGATTGAAATTGAGTTGAAGAAGATTCTAGAACATAGAATGAAGGAGCTGATAAATCCGAATAACAAAACAATCCAAGGACTTTACCGCTGTTCTTACCAAGGACTTTTGAGGTTAAGAATGTCCTAACTTAAAATTATCCCAGTAAGATTGTCAAAAGCACACTACTCTACTGACACCTCTATTTGCAATGTTGCCCAAGTCTCAGTTAGAAAAATACCATTTTGTTCTTGTTTTGTACATTTTTGCAGTTAAAGTACATCCACTGGGGTGAGTATAGTTCATTTCTTCCCTGTGACTGTTAATTTTCTGTATGTCCTTCCTCCTCATCTGAACTAGAAGAAATCGTGATTTTCCTCATGTAAAATAATCATGGATTTATCAGTGTGAAGGACATTTCTGCATCAATATCTCCTAAATATTAAATTGTCCAAAAAGTCTTATCTATAGTCTTCCTCTACTCTGGAAAGACCAAAAAGTATTCATGTTTAATCAAATGGAACACAGAAAGTATTTTTATGGCTTAAAGCTTTTCATTGTCAAAGGGATCTTCATTATGTAATTCATTTATCAAATGAAAGGCACTTATAATTGCCTATGCATAAAACATGTAAGATCGGAGGGCTACCCCACTGATTACGTAGAGAAGAAGGCACCATCAGCTACATAGGGATCTCTTTTCTGCAATAAATCCTCAGTTTGACTGAAGAAATACATCATTTTTAAAAACATGAATTTCATTCTACCTGAATTTTAAAGATTCATCAAGTTACTGACAGTATCCTAAGTAACAGAATGATATGCAGTTTTTTTAAAAAGTAGCATTAGGATGTAATTGTACTGGAATTCATTTATACTTCTTGGCATTTATCCCTCAACCAACAACAAGGAAAGTAACATTCAAGATTTCACCGATGATGTGGTGAGCAGAGTCCCTAAAGAGCTGAGGCTCTTTCAAGTCAAGGACCATGCTGTCTCATTCTGTTCTTTTAATCACTGAACTTTTACAACTGGAAGCGACCTTAGAAGGAATATAGATTTTCTTTTCCACTTTTATAGGTAAATTAATTGAGAGCCCAAGGGAGTAAGCAGCTTGCCTGATGTTATCTGGCTCTTTGGTGGCAGAGAAGAGACTAGAACACGGCTCGTCTGACTTCTGTGAGTATGCACACCACTCATTCCCCTGACCTGGCGCGAGGCATTATCTGAATAAATGAGAAACAGAAAGGTCACGTCTCCTGAATGTTGAAATTGCAAGAGACTACTCAGAAGCTGTTACTGACCAAGATGATTAAAAATAATAACTTGTTTTTTAAGACATTTAATGAGCTCCCATCCCTACCAACTCCCTCCTAATACCCAATCTAGAATCCTGTTAAATTAACTGAGATTCAAGTCAACTTTTCTGCTGTAAGCACTGTCACTGACAGGACACATCTGCCTAACGGTCCTCGTGCATTCACTGCCCCAGAAAATGCTGGGGGACTCGGCTCTATAGAAACATGGGTGAGGTTTCAGAGCAAGCTGGCCCTGTCAGGGCTCGGGGTGCTCCCTGATGCTGGCGTGCTGATTCCTGCCCGGAGCCCAGTGCAGCTGCCCCCCCATCTGGAAGCATACCCACACTCATCTGCCGGGTTAATACTTGGATACTGAGATACTCATCTGCCTGGCTGACACTTAGATACTCATCTGCCTGGCAAATGCTTGGATACCAATACAGCTCAAGAACTGTCTGTTTCATAATCATGCTTTTCTAATTCACCTGCCTCCTGGTAAAATTGGCCATTCCCACTAGAACTCACACCCCATCATGGGTCAGACGTTTGTCTGATATGCTCCTTGCTATATGTATTTCTCCATGCTCTCTTAATTTCTGCATCATTAGTCTAGAGCCTACCAGAAACAGGCTGTCTGAATATATTTGAAATAAAAAAAAATTTAATACAGTTTCCAAACATTTGGGGGAGGGCTACATAGGCAAAGATATATGTCTGCCACTTCAGAATGGGGAAGAAATATGTATTATAAGTCCCTCCTGCGTTCCAAAAATTGATTAATAAAATAACCACACTTTGAATGAACTACTATATTTCTGAGATGTCAAGATTCTGCCCTAAGGAAATACTCATCAATGAGCATACAGATAAAGCTATAACATATTCCCAAACGTACAACCTATCTCAGTAAAATGAGTAGAAACACCTTAAATTTCCATTAAAAGGGGACCGATTCAGTAAATCACAATGGACCAACAAAATGGAATAACATGCAACCACTAAAAATGATACTTAGGAACATATTTCACATTGTATGATTACATTAGAAGAAAACCCTGTTCCTTGTTCATGACATTCCTAAAAACTCTGCCATGACATGAAAACTTAATTTTATTAATTTTATAGAGAAAATAATAATGTCTTCTGATCCAAGGAACCAAGTTCTTTTTACCAGAATAAAATATCAATTAACAATGAAAATAACTTTACATTTTAAATAAGCCTACATTGAAAGAAATTTGGCCAACAAAATGTGAGCAAGAGTGGCTTGATGTACTCATCCAAGTAGACTATCTAGAGGGATCTGGGGAGAGGCAGTGAAAAGTGAAAGAATGGACAGCAGACGCACAACCTTTGGGCTTTTTAAAATGAAAACTACGGCAAGAAAAACACCTTCAGGGTAATGTAAAGGCTGAATACATGAAGATACATATACAAGCAAGGGAAGATGCTGCCTCAGCAGCCTCCCTCCCCTGGCACCGACCCAGCAAAGCTGGGCGGTTTACTGAGGTACAGCCAGGATCCCAGTTGGTTCCATTTGATAGTGCCCAATGGGAATCTGCCTTCCATTGCTGTGTCAGTCCAAGACCCTAATGCTGAAATACCACTTTTCATAGTGTTTTGAGTGAATAAGCAGCTATAGTGAGTTTTTAGGTTGCTATAAAAGAAATCTAACATTGAGAGCTAGGATGGAGAGTGGTGATGACTGGCGTTGGGAGAGAGGGCCAGTCTGTGACCAGCACCTGTGTCTCTCCCTGGCAGGATAATGGAATGATGGGGTTTCTGTTTTCATTTTTCTTAGTTATATATTATGGTTGTTCTCTTTTGTAAAAAAGTAAAAGTAAAAAGATTAGAAAAATAAAAGATAGCATGTATACATGGCAAATATACATTAATGAATGTTCCCCAAAAGGGCAATACTGAGTTTTACAAAAAGCATACTTCATTTTTGTACTTGTAGATCTCTCTCAAAATCCTTATTTTGTATGGAATTTCATGTTATTTTGCTTTTTTCGGATTGGGGACTGTGGTGGTTAATACTGAGTGTCAACTTGATAGGACTGAAGGATGCAAAGTACTGATCTTTGTGCCTGTGAGGGTGTGGCCACAGGAGATTAACATCTGAGTCAGTGGCTGGGAAAGGCAGACCCACCCCAGAATCCGGGTGGGCACCATGTAATCAGCTGCCAGCACAGCTAGAATACAAGCAGGCAGAAAAATGTGAAATGAGAGACTGGCTTCACCTCCCAGCCCACATCTTCCTCCCGTGCTGGATGCTTCCTGCCTTTGAACATTAGACTCCAAGCTCTTCAGTTTTGGGACTCGGACTGTCTCTGCATGGTCCTGAGCTTGCAGTCAGTGTATTGTGGGACCTTGTGATTGTGTGAGTTAATCAACTCCCCTTTTTATATCTATCTATCTATCTATCTATCTATCTATCTATCTATCTACCTACCTACCTACCTACCTACCTACCTATCCATCCTATTAGTTCTGTCCCTCTCAAGAACACTGACCGATACAGTGACAACGTTCCAGAAGCCGAAGAGTGACAACTACTTGAACCCTTTCCCTATAAACTTCTTACAGGTTTTGCACTGTCTTTTTGTCTTTGTGTCTACGTAAAGACCTGGGAATGAAAAGAAATTCAGTTTTCATGAAAATGCTGCTATTATGAGTTCTGCCTGCATGTGGGATTGAACACCGATGAGGGATTGGAGAAGGGTCATCTCCGGACAGCCCCAGGACCAGTGTCCGAGGCCTCATGTCAATGTGATGCATGTGAGCACTCCGTCAGCGTCTGGGGTGCAAATCTACTGTTGTGTTTTGTTTTTTTCATTCCAAATTCTCTGCCCAAGCTAGAGTCTGTACCTGATTCTATCTGCTCTATGACCGTCTGGTTAGCGACTCTGCCTGTCTGAGCCCCCAGTTACTTAATTGCAGACTGAGGGTTCTGGACCATGTGATCACAAGAAATTATTTTTCCCTTCCCTTAATATTGGGATAAAGTTTTACACATAATAACTCGAAAGCTGCTCTGTGTAACTCAGGGAGGCACTAGGACCATGGCATTGAGCCAGTGCTCAAACTAAAAGCCAGGTCCTCAGGGGTCCTCTCAGCCTGGGCTAGAGACTCCACCACTGTGGGCTCTGTCCATCTGCAGTACAGCAAGCAAAAAACAGGGGGAGTAAATCACGGAGCTGAGACCACGGACATAGCAGCAGGCAGTGAACACTCACTTATGGCTGCAGCAATTCCTACTGCTGTGTTAGGTGGGGTCTACGAGGAATATACATAAAGTAATTGCTAATGAAGGAAATGAAGCAATAGAGAGCATTTCAAGTCAGTAACTTAAGAGAAAGAGGGTTTCTTGCCTCCTTTTGTTTGGAGTTATATACCAAACATCTAGCCTGAATATTTGGTATGTAATTCTTAGCTTTAGTTCCACTTGATCACAATTACAGCAAAAAAAACACATAAAAACAACGATCTCAGAAAACAAATCCAAAGTCACTCATTTTATGGTTCATGTTCTTATATTTGTTGGCTTTTCATGTTCATATGAGTGCATGTGTGGATGCATGTGTGTGTGGATGTGTGGGTTGTGTGTTCATGCGTGTTTTTCACGTTCATGTTAGTGTATGTGTGGGCTCACATGTGTGGTTGTGTGTTCACACCTGTGTCATTCCAGTACACTTACGGTGGGCAGGGAAGAGTTCACGATTTTAAATAATTTTATTCGTTAAATAAATTTAACATTTATTTGAAATATAAATACCTAAAGTATTTATTTTAAAATATTAATTTAAAAATTTAAAATATAATTATAAAATATAGTATCTATCAAAAAAATCTGACTCTTGCAAATTCAGGCAAGCTAAACAGAGCTGTTAAGCTGTTAGAATTCTAATGATTTTATCTCAAAGCTATTACTTAAATTAACAAGACTCATATATGAAAAATGGTTACTGCTCGACTCAGGTTTGCAACTGATTTCAAAATCAGAAAGAGCATCAGCGAGCACACACCTTGTTGTCCAGAGTCAGTGTAGATTCCCGGCTATCTATGAAGATATTAAACTCCATATATTTCATTTAAAGTCTCCCATTTGGAATTCCACACCAATGTCATTCCAGCCTCTCACTCTTTGAACAGAATCCGACTTCCCTCCCTGGGAATTCTACAACAAGTTTATCTTAATTTAACATGCAGCATATATCCTGATTCATTAGAAACAGCTTTGAGCAGAGGTACCACGTGGGCTGGAGAATTTGGACTAAACTTCAATTCAGGCCAACATTTGCAGCAGTAAACTCCAACGGCCTGTGCAGAGCCAGGGGCTTCTGGGGAGGACAGAGTTGCTGCTGCACATGATAAAGCCATCACCACGTGTCTGAACCAGTAGAGCAGGGGCGCTCCTGCAGCCGGCCCCACTCGAGCCCGTGAAGTGCTGCAGCTCCAGACTCCTGGTCACCCATCTTGAGCATAAACTTCGTCAAGTTAAGGTGGGACATGAAGGCACCTTGACCACCTGGGTCTCTACTCCACAGCCAGCTGCACTACCTGGGGTGATTTAGGGATATGAGTTTTGCCTGATGCTCCCAAGAAAATGCTCAGCTGGCAGCAGGGACTCAAGTCATCAGCAGGGCTCTCTCAGAGGACTCCAGGTGGCTCCCAGGCTTCCTACAGCTCCCACCTCTTTCCACACCCAAGTACTGGATATTGGGGTGCATGTGAGTTTGTGGCTTCAGGGAGGGCTCACCTGTAGACTAACCCAGCCAGGTCCACTCAGACACACACCTTCCAGAGACAGCTCTCCATAGATATCCACAGCTATTATGTACTCATTTTTATCATAAGAACGGGCCTTAGGTAAAAATTCAGGAACCAGCCCAGGACCAACCCCAGTGGTCAAATGGACTTTGCTGGAGATACCCAAGGCAGAGGTGGACCTGGATAGCTTTGGAAACATGCTGTGCACATTCCTTCCCAGGTTCCATAGCCCACAGCACAAAAGCGGCTCCTTTTACATTTTACGTGGTCGTGAATCTCCATGAAAATCTGATGAAAACTACACATCCTTCTGCCACCAAAGCCTCTACAGATGCTTGTAACAGTGAGAGGGACTTCCAGGCCTGCAGCTCATGGACCTTCTAGACAGCTCCACAGAGACACCTGGAGCATGATGGGAAGATTCACCCCTGGCCCGAGTCCTGCAGACCCTCAACCTCAACACCACGCTCCCGAGGCCTGGCCTGTCTACAGGGTCCTGCGCACTGCTTATCAAACGCCTCTCCCATGCCCAGCACTTTACCCTTGGTTGTTCCTTTCCACAGCTGGAATCATTTGTGCTGCTCTGGCCCTATCATAAAACAAAGTTTAAAATGTTAGAGAATTTATATGAAACATAGATAGATATGAAATATACATTATATGTAAAGCTTTTATATATAATATACATGTTTTATACATATAACTTTTATAATATTTAACATATATATATATATAAACTTTCCCTTCCCTGTAGATCTGTTTTTGGGAACTCCTCAGCACCTGTCTCAATACCCTTGCACACTGTGCACCTGCTACATGCATTGCATACATTCACTCACATAGACTCAGTTAGTGTTTCCATCTCTCACTGCAGAAATACCAACTCAAATTCAATTTGTTTTACATTTTGCCTAAAATAAGAATATTCTAATCGCTTTCAAAATGCGATTCCATTAACTTTATTATGTTTTATTTGAGAACATGGAGAATAATGAAATCATTCTAGGCCAGGCACAGTCACTCAAGCCTGTAATCTCAGCACTTTGGAAGGCTGAGGAAGGTGGATCACCTGAGGTCACGAGTTCGAGACCAACATGTAATAAAATCCCATGTCTACTGAAAAAATACAAAAATTAGCTGGGTATGTTGGCACACACCTGTAGTCCTAGCTACTTGGGAAGCTGAGGCTGGAGAATCTCTCGAATACGATAGGTGGAGGTTGCAGTGAGCCCAGGTCGCACCACTGCACTCCAGCCTGAGTGACAGAGCAAGACTCCATCTCTTAAAAAAATACATAGATAAAAATTAAAAAAGGATAAATCTTTCTAATTGGATCTCCAGAATTTATTCATCTTAAACTACAAGTTTGCACCCTTCAACCAGCATGGTCCCATTCCCCTCCCCTGAGCCCTGGCAGACACCCTTCATTCTACTCTGTTTCTATGAGTTCACCATTTGTGGGAACCATCTTTATAAAACAGCAGATCAATATTCATCATCATTACAGTACAACTATTGCTGTATTTACAACTCTTTATTGCAACTATTGATTGACTTTTTAGACGTTTTCTGGATGCATAACTATCTTGTTCATGCCTGTGTTTCCTTGGCACTCAGGATAATGCCTGATAAATGGGGCTGGGGCAAGACAAGTGAACTGAAAAATCCACATATGAACAAGGAGGTTCACAAAGTCAAGTCTCCAGAATAAAAATAAACACGGAAGTCACTACGTCCCCACTGTGTGCCATGCATTGTGCTTAAAGAGCGTAATTTTCAAAATCACACTGAAATGGGCTCCTGTTCCTCTCTCCTCGCTGAGGACTCCAGATGCAGTGAAGTCACACTGGCTCCAGGTCTCTCAGTGCTGGGTGGAGGAAGCTGGATTTTTACCAAACCTGTTTGGCTCTAATCTTGACTCCTAATTTATGTTATTTTCCCCCTTTTCACACATTTTCTTTTTTTGTGGGTTTATGATTTAATTAATTATTTGAAACATTTAATTTGGTAATGGTTAATCTGCCAAAATTAACTACCACTGATTTCATGAAATCATGGGGAAAGAACTTGAGAACTTGAATTAGGAAATGGGTCATTGTCATTACAATTCTGAAATTTTAAAAATTACTTCCCATCTGCCTTTTTGCAACACGTCTAACAGTAAGAAACAGAGTTTCACTAAGTAACAGGTCAATGGTGTATGCAGTTGTGGAAACCAAATTTATACAGAATATCTAGAAAATAAAAAACAGACCCCAGTAGCAGAGGCTTCACTCTGTGGACACACAGAGAGACAGACACAATTTTAAGGTGCAGGAAATTTTACAATGAGAATGTCAGGGTGGGAGAAGTTATATCCTTAAGAAGCCCCCACTTCTAATTAATGGCACAGAGGTGAGGACATTGGTGCCTTGGCCTGACTCTGTCCACTAGGCTTGGAGCCTGCATTTCTCCTAAGAAAAGTTGACCTTGGACATAAGGCAGGAGTGGAAATGGAGGACACATACAATGTAAATGATTTTTAAAGTCAACCAAACGCTTTTGCATCCTGTAAGTGAATGAAGCTGTGGTGACTGACAATCACACCCATTCTCCCCATTGCCCATGTCATAGATTCTACTTTCCCTTCTATTTCCGGACATTTTCCAGAGCTGTTGTTCCGGCATGTCCACAGACGTTGCTTCTCTGTTGATCCGAGTCCCTTCTGTGCATACGGTTCATGCTCTCACATTCTCAATCCCGTGCTATTGATAGAACACAGTGCCCTGCACGTGGCTTCCCATCTTGGTGAGACAAGACCTACCTGGTTTTTAGAAATCAAAGCAACCCATGGCCAACAGGAGAGAGCTTTGTGGCATGGTCAGTCAAGCAAGACGTGGGCTCTCAGTGGAATACAGATGTCCACAGGGAGAAGGGGACAGGGTGTTCTTCACCAGGAGAGACCAAGGACCCCAAGGGGAAATGGGGGAAAGGCCACTGGCTGCTGCATGTTGAGAAGGGCATTGTGAAAACACTCCCCACCCCCAGGAAAACATAGGCTGCAAGATGTACAATTTCTTCCACACACAGGATTCTGCATGTGCCTCTCCACAGTCCATGAAGAGGAAATGAAGATTTAGTTCAATTTTTTTTAGAAAATGAGTCACCCAGCGAGTTTGCCTTTTTGGTTCCAGGGCTTCTGGTGTGCCCATTACACCATGGTGATTCTCTAGCTTTAAAAATACAACATCAGTATCTAAAAATCCTTGCCAGCCTTTTTTGCTTATTTCTAGGTTCACAGCTTGAGTTCTGGGTCATTTGATCACAAGATTGGCTAGGGGAGGTGGAGGATGCATAGTCATTCTATTCTGGGGTGTCTTCCTTCCAAGGTCATTTTACAAAGGAGGGTGCTGCAAAAATTTCAATCCTTCATAATTGGTAACATTGTTGCTAGGGGTACCAATCAGACAGGAAGGCACAACTAGAGATTCATATCCACAATGATAGGGGGTTTCAGGGTGAAGGGTTTCTCTCTTCTCCCACTCACATAAATTGACAAAAAATATCAAAAACTCAGCTCAAATGTATAAACATAAGCCCTGGAGCAGGTGTTACAGGAAGGTGGGTGGCTGTGACCTGGGCTTGCCTGCACCTGCTCTGTGAGGTACAGAGCCATGAGCAGGTGTTTCAGGAAGGTGGGTGGCTGTGACCTGGGCTTGCCTGCACCTGCTCTGTGAGGTCACAGAGTCATGAGCAGGTGTTACAGGAAGGTGGGTGGCTGTGACCTGGGCTCCCACACCTGCTCTGTGAAGCTACAGGGCCATGCAGTTCTACAAGAGGTGGTCTTTCCAGCAAGTTCTCCCTGTCCCAAGAGCCTCTGTAGGCTGGGAGCTCAAGGCTGGAACACCCTCTGGCTCTCCCTCCAGCACCCAGCACAGTGTTCTGGGACTCCTTTACTGCTGTGAAAGGCAGGCAGGGAAACAAAGAAAATCCAGGAGAAGGGCAAAGAAGGAAGCAGCCATGAACATGTCCTGGAGAAGAGGGGGCAGACAGGCCTACCCACGGAGAAGAGGGGCAGACGGGCCCACCCACGCAAGGGGTGAGCCAGCACACAGGTGCTTAGGAGTCCAAAATATTTAGACTTGATGACATTCACATCTGTATGCCCCACTAGTTCGTCAGGGAATTCTGTTCCTTGTCTCTGGTCTCCCTGCAAGGTTCATTTCAGACCAAGGACCACAGCTGAGCTGTCTGCACAGTCAGCTGTAGACAGAGCTGAGGCCCCGCTGCTGTTGGCTCTGGCCACGTCATTCTGCCACGAAGCCAGCTTAGTCTGAAGGTCTAAATCGTACAGAAGCTTATTCGTCTTTGAAAATGTCTTGGCACCTGCCACGTCAGAGTGAGACCCTCAGAGCAATGCTCACATTCCCCAGTGTGCAACATGAGGTGCATAATGAGGAAATTTAAAAAATTTTTTAAAGAAACAAGCAGTAAGTTGAGATAATGTGACTTCTGCAGAGACATGTAACTCTCAGGAAATCTAATAACGACTCAACATCTTTATATTCCTGGAGCTCAGGAAGATCCTAAGAATTCTCTTAAGGATACTTGACTCACAGCAGATCAACAGAAACACGTTTAATTAGGGGAATTTTATGTCTATTGTGAAAATGGCATGAATGACGTTCTAATTTTAAAAGTTCTTGCTTTTGCGATGGCGACACTCTAACACAGAAGACAGCTGTCAGACTCGAATCCCACATTAAATTTCTCTCTTTAGCCAATTTTTCTATATTGCAAATGAGCTTATGAATTACTAAGAATAATCCTAATATTTATTTTCCTCAAAATTCAATTGCATATATTCTACATGTATTTCATTCTCCCAAACATGCTTCAAAATTCAACAATTAGGTATGTTTAGCAACAAGAAAACAGACAGTATTTTATCTAATCACACTAAACCCATGGCCTGCTATTTAAATTACCCAGTGACCAAAAATATAAAATATTTATGTATTCCTGAGCCTATCAGTGAGGTAAAATTGTTTCAATGCCAGAATGCCTGAACCTTTGATATTGGATATTATTTCTTAAAAAGAACAAAATTTGCAAATTAGGGTTTCTTTGTGAATTTTATATCATTCTGCATAAACGCGTAATTGTCGTGGTCTCAGACTCCAGATGGTATGCGCAATTCATCCCCGTTTCACTCTCTCTTATCATATTTAATAGCTGTGGCTTCACCTCTGATTCTAAATGCAGTATTTATATTGGTAATAAGACCAGACATCCATTAAGCTAGCTTTATGCATTTGATTCAAAACAACACAGCTTTGAAATGCAGAGGACCACGGTGGGTGTGGTGGAGGCGTAGCGACAGAAAAAACAAATTGGTCCCATGCTCTGAGTGCCCATAGAACCAGCACTGAGCTCAGTGTGGGACTCACATTATGCCCCAACAGACACCTGCAGAGGAGGGAAAGGGAAGGAATGTCAAAGGAAGCCCAACAGCCTGCTACGGAGGGGGGCCAGCAACAGGGAGGGCATGGATGTCTCATCAGAGCTGACTCTGGAGGTCCTTTCCTAGACCTATTTATTTATTTATTTAGAGCCAGAATTTCACTCTGTCTCCCAGGCTGGAGTGCAATGGTGTGATCTTGGCTCACTGCAACCTCTGCCTCCCGGGTTCAAGCGATTCTTCTGTCTGAGCCTCCCGAGTAGCTGGGATGACAGGCACCCGCCACCACACCTGGCTAATTTTCTGTATTTTTGGTAGAGATGGGTTTCCACCATGTTGGTCAGGCTGGTTTCAAGCTCCTGACCTCAAGTGATCCACCTGCTTTGGCCTTCCAAAGTGCTGGGATTACAGGTGTGAGTCACCATGCCTGGCTGACCTTTCTATTTTTAATACAAACTCTTCCATATCTCCTCTCCCCACTGTGTGTGCAACTTGTGCTGGGGTAAGGAATTAATGAGGAAACCACTAATTATCCTGGCAGAAGCTGCACACACAGTGGGGAGGAGGGTGTATTCCAAAGTATTCCTCAACAGCTTTCTCTCTGTTCATAAAATACACACACAAACACCTACACACACACGCGGATGGCACTCAATACCCCTCCTCCCCTTCATTGTATCCCGCTTTTACCATCAAGCCTTCAAAGTCCCGGGTGGACCCACGGAGCCGTACGTCAGTGTGTGGTGACTGGAACGGAGGGTGCATATTTCATATGTGGTCAAATACCAACGGACAGACCAGTAGGGCAAGATTATGAATTTGGAATTTATCCAACAGATGAGAATTGACAACATTTGAGGAAGGAAATGATATGATCTGACTTATGCTTTGGTAATAGTTATTTATGGCTGGCCATAAAGATCAGGGTGATGGGGAAAGAGATTCTTGGAGCTTCTGAAGACCCCAGGAAGAGAGAGCAGAGATGCTGCTTCCTGCTCCACATCTTGACCCACAAAGAGAATATCACCCGGGTGAATCTGTGCTCATCTGGAGACCAGAAGGGTCCTGCAAATATTTCCAGTAAAAGCATGGCTGTTTGGATTAGTACTTGCTAAAATGCCACTTAAGTCAAAAGTATAAAAGGACTGAAGTCAAGCAAAAAATTAAACTTTGCAAACTTGGCAAGAACCCTTTTGGCAGACAGCAGACAGCGCCCCTGTTGGGAATGCTGGGGGCCAGGAAAACCCCTTTCAGTGTTACTCTGCTTTTGCTGAGTGGGACCTGCTCCTTTCAGTGAGGTTTTGTGTCCTTACACAAGGGTGTTTGCTGTCATAATTTTTCATTTGTCGGTTTCTCCTTGTAATTATTTTTTCTTTGCATATTTTGAATCTATTCTAAAGTAGATGGTTCTTATAGCTTCTTGAAGCAGGTTCCCTTTATCATTAAACAATGATTCTATCTATAGAAATACCTGAGTCACCCTACCACATGCTTTGTGTTGTCTCAGTCTTCTTCTCTCCCCTCCCATCTCCTCTTCTGTTCACCTTTACATTAAATATTTGGCACTTTCTTCACTCTCTTTATTGTCTCAGAAATTCTTAGACATTATTCCAATGTCATCTGGCATCAACACTGACGACAGAAAGTCTCCTGAAAATCAAGCCTGTATTCTCTCTGGCTTTATTGAAAATTCTTTGTCTCCTACTCTGTGGTTTCACTTTAGAAGGCATTTAGAGTGTCTGTATTTGTCTGGCTTCAGTCTTAGGAGTCTTTAGATCAGAAGCTCAACACATGTCTTCAGTTCTAGGAAAATCCTGGCCTTTATTTCTTTGACTAATGCTGCTCTTCCTTTCTCCCACTCTTTTTCATTTCTCATTTAATTCCAGACATGTGTTTGTGTTTCTCAAGCCATCTTCCATGCAACTTAATTCTTCATTTACATTTCCCCTTGTACTTTTTATGCAAAGTTCTAGGTAATATCCTAATATCTAGTTTCCAGTTTGGCAATTCTCTTTTCAGCTCTGTCTAATCTACTTTTATAATACTGTATCCACATAGTGGTCAATTCTTGTTTCCATATATTCTGTTTGTTTTTAAATCTTTCTTTCCTCATAATAGATACTTCTTACATTATGGTTCCTGTTTCTTTTGAAAATCTATTTAATAATTGTAAATGTATCCAATACTGAAGCAAGTCCATTATTTCTAGGGCTTTGACTATTCATTCTCCTATTGTATCCTCTTACTCCCTGTATTAGTCCATTTTTATACTGCTATGAAGAAATACTCAAGACTGGGTAATTTATTTACGAAAGAGGTTTAGCAGACTCAGAGTACCACTTGGCTGGGGGAGGCCTCACAATCATGGCAGAAGGCAAAGCAGGAACAAAGGCATGTCTTACATGGTGGCAGGCAAGAGAGTGTGTACAGAGGAACTGCCTTTTATAAAACCACCAGATCTCACGAGACTTACTCATTATCATGAGAACAGCACAGGGAAGACTCACCCCCATGATTCAATTACTTCCCACTGGGTCTCTCTGATGGCACATGGGGATTATGGGAGTGACAATTCAAGATGAGATTTGGATGGGGACACAGCCAAACCATATCACTTCCTTAAACTTTCTTTATACAAGTTATAATCTTTTCTGTATATTTATCTAAAGTGGGTACTATTTTATAGTGGAGAAGTTCTTTGACCCCTATGTTGTCAAGAATTCTGTGTAGATTCTGTGTAGTTTCAATTCTGTTGTGGTTTCAATTCTGCCAGAGCCCTTAGGTTCTGACAGAATCATAACTGATATTGGAATGATTTTCATATGAATTTCAGCATGTGGTCCTTCTGCAACACACAGGTAGTAGAAATTCAGATCTCAGATCCATACCTGGAGTGTGTGTTTCTCATTAGTAACTTTATATCCTACCCATGGCCCTGGACATGTGATGAGCTTCCTCCACACTTTCCCAGGCATGTTTTTCCAGTTATTTTCTCACAAATGGGGAAGCTGGGTGGGTGTCCGGGTTTGATTTGAGAGGCTCAGTCCCAGTGTTTCTACCATCCCTGCCTCACAGGGCACAGACCACAACCCCAGCTGGATGTCAGGCCTCTTTCTGGGACTGCATCTCAGGAGCCACTGCTGGAAATCGTGCTGATCCCCTGGTTGGAATTCCTTTTTAGTTCTTGGGGCTCAGGGGATCCCTTTCTTTTGTTTTCATCCAAGCTCAACTATGCACTGAAAAACATTTTGTTACATATTGTACAGCGTTTTATTTATTCTTAGTGGGCATGGGACAGGGCTCACCTCAGTCTTCCATCTAGGGCAAATGAGAAGCAGTATTCTCCCTCTTACCCTAGAGACTTTTTCTGATTTCCACTAAAACCCTAACCATGTTAAGGTCTTAGAAGACAGAACTGGCTGGAACTGAGTCTGTTTTCCTTCAAATATTAGTTGAA
Organism: Ateles fusciceps; assembly: GCA_036589455.1. Taxonomy (NCBI): domain Eukaryota; kingdom Metazoa; phylum Chordata; class Mammalia; order Primates; family Atelidae; genus Ateles; species Ateles fusciceps. The sequence continues at coordinate 1,651,004 of JAZHEH010001829.1, forward strand.
CTTTTTAGTTCTTAGGCAACAATAATCACTAAAAAACACAAAGAGCAATCAGAAAAGACCATTTTTATACAAAGCATTCAACTAAAAAGGTATGGTCTCAGAGAAACAGGGTGGCAGCTCTCTTTGAAAAGATGGTGTTCTTCCTCTCCACAGAGAGCAGGGAACAGGGCTGGGGGTGCTTTCTAAGCCTTTCAATGTTCAGTTTTCAAGAAGCAGCACTATCGTTTTTTATCCCCAGAATTGTTAGGAGGTCTTAAAATGTCAAAAAGACACATATTCAATTAAGGTTAACAACAAAAAACCACTAAGGAGACTGCAATGTTTTGAGTCACTTATGGGGAAAATATTACTTCATGCTACTAATTGCAGGAAAACTTCCCCACTATTTTGACTGTGAGTGATGAAGGGAGAAGAGGTGGTCTGGGTCCCTCCTGGTTGTGATAAAATATGAGATTCTATGTGTCTTCCCAGAATTCCAAGGGCAGCATGCAGACTGTGCTTTCCAATAAACAAAGTAAAAACAAAAATGAAAACAGATTTAGAAAGAAAATCTCTTACCTTAAACACTTAGATATGTTTTAAGACTTGAATTTTGCTTTTCGACTGGAATTTCTACATTACTCAAACAATCTACTATATATTTCTGCCATCACAAATCATCTACTGCTTTTTAAAGCTCCCATCTTAAGGCCTCTATTGCTAAAGCATCTTCCATGTCAATGTATCCCAACATTTTTGTAGCGTTTTCTCATGCCACGTTTGTACAATAATATTAATAGCTTATTTTACTTCTTAGTTTTAATGGGGGCAAACATTACAGATCTGAGACATTGTTATTACATTGCAGTGGATTTCAAGTATGTTCTCCCAGCCCTGCCGGGCATCATTACCTGTCTTCCCACATCGGATAATCTATTTGCTATGGTGCCACATCAAGCCATAAAAACGTAAACCAACAGACAAATCCATGAACTGACATCTGTGGACCCGCCCAATGTCCATAATTTTTCCTGCATTCTTGTTGAAAAGCAAGTGGTATCATGCATCTGTCAATAAAGTTTAAAAAGAATCATGTACTCTTAAATTACTGTCCTATATTAAATTGACAGATTATATCATACACGGATTTTTGCTATGTCAAGATAAACCAGCATGCCCTCTTATTGTTACATAGTATCTGGTTACTGCCTGTATCTAAAAGGTAACAGGAATCACTAAGAAAATTATACAAATTGAGGCTGGGGTGGTAGTTCACACCTGTAATTCCAGCACTTTGGGAGGCCGAGGCAGGTGCATCAACCTGAGGTCAGGAGTTGGAGACAGTTTGACCAACACGCAGACACCACATCTCTGCTAAAAATACAAAATTAGATGGGCATGGTGGTACATGTCTGTAATCCCAGCTACTCAGGAGGCTGAGGCAGGAGAATTGCTTGAACCCAGGAGGCGGAAGTTGCAGTGAGCAGAGACTGCGGCATTGCACTATAGCCTGGGCAACAAGAGTAAAACTCAATCTCAAAAAAAAAAAAAAGAAAAGAAAAGATAATTATACAAATTGAGACAGTCTTAGTATTAAACTGGCAAATTATTATCACAACTGAGATTATTCTTAGTAAATTTATTATTATTATTATTATTATTAGAGGTCTCCCTGCAGAACCTACATTCCTGTGAATGGCATGGAGACCCTTGTTAACTAAAACGCGTCTCCATGTTCACACCATGATGCATTTCAAGGGTTTAGAGTTGGGCTGTCTGTATATTGTTGGTCGGAAGAAAGGTATCAATGAATAACAATCAATCTAGTAAATATTTTTCTCTCATGAAAACATAGTCCTACAAGTTTCAAAACCTTGCAATACAGAACATGTAAGTAATTTGCATACTGACATCATGATCTACACTTTATATACAATTAAAATTTTAATTTCTCTGAAAAACAGGGCACCATTATAGAGATTCCCCAACTGTAGAATTCTGAGGTCTCCAGCATCCTGTAAACTTTGTCCCTGGTCGCGTGTGTTTGACAGATATTATCATCTGCCACCAGGCTAATTATTCAATCTGTATCCAAAGAACTAGTTCTCACCAAAAGAACTCATCATTAAAATGCAAATAGGGGTTTCCCAGTTCACTGGCTTAGCCATGGCAGGCTGTTAACAGCTTTCTGACGAGAGAGAAGCTAAATGAGGTGGTGCCTTAGCCTTCTATATGTACTGAGTGCTGCACACCTACCTCCAAGCCACATGCGCTGCCGCCAGCCTATGGCTGGTCATTTCTGTGCCATGACATTTATGAGTTAACTCACAGAAGCTGCTGAAGAAATCACCGAACAAAAAGGCTGATTTCAGATTCACTCTTTGCGCCCAGCCAGCTCTCGCTTAGACTAATTACTTAAATGATTTTAAAAATGTATGAATATTCATATGTCAGCGCTTTGCGAAACTAAAGCACAGCTGAGACCTCTCCAGGAGCACTTCCTCCTCCCTGATCTGGAGCAACCTCACTTGCACATCTGAAAGCCCTGGGCAGCTTCAGAGAACCGCGTCCCAATGGGAAGGGGCAGGCCAGAGCAGCAAGCCCCCACCCCCTCTGCCCAGCCTGCCTCCACCGCCACGCTTGGCCGGATGGGGGATCGTTCTTATTGGAGCGAGTCTGTCTGGTTTTAAACATCTGGAAGCTGACCCACCCTGGAAAGCAGCAGCCCGCACATTTCTTCCCTTCTCATGCTACTGGCACACATTCACTGTGAGCGGACAGGATTTGTGATGTGGAGGCCCAGCAAATGCAGGTGACGGGGGGAGGTGCCCCGGGATTGATTGTCCCGGACCACGTGGTAACCAGGGGAGGTGCCCCTGGGATTGTCTGGGACCCTGTGGTGACCAGGGGAAGGGCCCCTGGGATTGTCTGGGACCCCGTGGTGACCAGGGGAGGTGCCCTTGGGATTGTCCGGACCCCATGGTGACTGGAGAAGGTGCCCCCTGGGATTGTCCGGACCCCATGGTGACTGGAGAAGGTGCCCCTGGGATTGTCCAGGACCACATGGTGACCAGGGGAGGTGCCCTGGGATTGATTGTCCAGGACCATGTGGTAACCAGGAGATATGCCCCTGGGATTCTCGAGGACCCCGCGGTGACCAGGGGAGGTGCCCTGGGATTGTCCAGGACCCTGTGGTGACCAGGGGGAGGTGCCCTGGGATTGTCCGGGACCCTGTGGTGACCAGGGGAGGTGCCCCAGGATTGTCCAGGACCCTGTGGTGACCAGGGGGAGGTGCCCTGGGATTGTCTGGGACCTCATGGTGACCAAGGGAGGTGCCCTGGGATTATCTGGCTAAGTACTCTGATCTGACGTCCATCCAGTGGTGCTAGGCCTGAGAAGCCGCAGACCCGGGGTGCAGTGCCCCGAGGGAGCAGCCCACTTCCCCACGTCCCAGACAACTATGGTAGTCTAAGGTCAGACTGGGAGAGCCAGGGTCCCTTCTAGAGTCAATCCCATGACCTCGGATGTTCCCAGAAATCACCCAGTATCCATCCCTGAGCCAGGACTCCGGGGTGATTTACCAGCCTTCCTTCAGTCCAAACCCTCGCCTCAAACATGATTGAGTGTGATGTACTGGGACCAAGCTCTTCTTTCCATGGCAGCACTAAGTGGCGCGTGACCACAAAACACACCCCACGTGGGCCACTGTCCTTGGCAGAGGCAGACATGTGTTGTTAGAAACAAGGAGACGAAAGCGTGATACATGTGTTTAAATCACTGTGTACAAGGTTTTATATTTCACAATTTCTCTCACACGCTGAAAACTCTGGATAGGGGCCTGGGGTAAAGAGAATGAAAAATGAAGGCAAAGCATGACACACAGTTCCCTGGTGGGAATGGCAACGGAAGTTACAAGGATAAGAAATAATGGAACTCAAACGCCCACAGACAGGCTGGAGAATTTCATCAACCTCTGCAGCAGCCTGGGTGTCTGCAGAAGGACCCATGGCTTCCCCATCTCAGGCGGCCTCTGTCACACCCAGACCAGCATCCCAGTAACAGCTCCCACCCGCCTGATTCTAAACCGTCACATTACTTTTGACTCTGGAAATGCCAGGGGTCCAAAGTCTGGTGTTTTCGATAAAACCGAAGCTTAAGATTTTAAAATGTATAGTAACTGACTTTCCCATGGACACATCTACGCATTGTATGCCTAATGAATGACATAGGAAAAGGTTTTAACACTTTGTCATACCTCCATTAACCACCAAATGACGGAAATTGAGTCTTTGATAGAAGTTCCAAGTTAACCCTGTATTCACTTTGTATTTTTTAATTTGTGAGTAAGAGCCTTTCCAGGGGACGTGATTGAGCTTCTGAGGCCCTGAGTATACAGAAGCCTTTACCTTTCGGCTCTTAGAGTCATGGGGTGGCATCATCTCACCAGGTGGGAGCAGAGCTGGGCTGGGCCCTGACCCAAAGGCATGCTCCTGAGGTTGGCTGCGTCCTGAGTTCCTGAGGCTGACTCGTTTTCTAGCCAGTTTGCCTCTGTCTACAGAAAGCAGTCCTCAAAATCAAAGCTCTGGTTAATTCAGAGTCCCCATTAACAGGGTCAGGTGTTTATACATTCTCCTTATTCTCTCTAATTAGACCATTGGAAAATACCACATAAATGCTGCTTTCCTTAATTCCCAACACAGTCAACAAATGACAGGCTCAGGAGCCCCACTTTGCCGCGTGCTCTAAACATGAGACTTGGGCTGAAAGTTAAATAATCACACACTGGCGACCATCACTCGCCGCAGCAAAGGCCCCACACACTCTCAGGCTGAGCCACCCCCTGCCGGGAAGGGCTCCCCAGCCTCACTCAGCCCGTGGCTAATTGGCATCCTGGGCGAAGGCTCTCAGAGCCAGTAAGCCTGTGTCGGCATCTGTTACCTCGCAGGAACTGACAAAAACGTATCAACCCAGAACAAGACAATAATGAAGAAAATATCTCAGTTTGACGGTAATGCCAATTCTTCTTCAGAGATGAGCTGCTCATTCCTAATGCCCACCCTGTGCCCTCCTTCAATTATGTTATTCACGTTCACATCAAACAGGACACAGAACGCGTCCTCCACATTCGAGGTTCTCTCCAACACGCTTCACGCAAGATTGTCGCCAGCCACACATCTGTGAGCCGCGCGGCCCAGCCCACCCCAGGTAGCACATCAGGTACTCACCTTCCGGCTCTCCGCAGAGCGTGCACTGCGACTCTGAAAACAGAGACAGAGAGAAGCTGTTACACCAGGGGTCTCAACCATGCAGTTAACAAGTTTCAACAGCAGCAGCAGCAATGACAAAACTACAACTCTGAGACGATGTGGCCGGGCCACGCCAGTGGCTCCTCCATAAAGAGCCGGCTCTGACCCTGCACGCCAGCAACCTCTATTTCAACAACTACCCTTGGCACATGTTTTACAGTTTTATTTTTATTTTTGAGAATTTAAAAAAAATTTTTTTAAATTTTAAGTTCTGGGATACATGTGCAGGACGTGCAGGTTTGTTACATGGGTATACGTGTGCCATGGTGGTTTGCTGCCCCTGCCAACCCGTCATCTGGGTTTTAACCCCTGCATGCATTAGGTATTTGTCGTAATGCTCTTCCTCCCCCTTGCCCCCCCCACCCCCCAACAGGCCCTGGTGTGTGATATTCCCCTCCCTGTGTCCATGTGTTCTCACTGTTCAACTCCCACTTAGGAGTGAGAGTTTGGTAATAACGACCTCTCTGTAATATGCACACAGCAAACATACTTTCTTAATTGTATATGGCTAAACACAATTACTTAGATGAAACCAGGATGGCATATTTTATCACAATTTCAATATTGAAACCTCGGCTTCGGCTACAGCTGTTACGTCTTCTTTCAGGCACAAATTTATGAGCAAAAGTGCATTACTTGATTTCAGGAAAACTCTAGAATCCATGGGTACTGACTGAGTCCTCTTTAAGTAGGTCCACGAGTGACTGTGAATTTGGCGCTGTCTGTAGGGATAGACGCAGATGCTTTGGGAGCACGGCATTTACAATTTATCCTCACACAGGAAAACTGTAGCAAGTACATCATCAAAACAGGCACAAGGGCTTTGTGGGAAATAATTCAGACTCAGAGGCCAGGTAGGCCTGGGTTCAAAGCCAGCTACCATCCACTCTCCTGAGAACGTGTGGGCAGGTGAACTAGTGTCGAGGCTCCTGAGGCCACAGGGGGTGGGGAGGGGGTGAAGGAGTACATGTGTCAGCTATCAAGGCCATGGGGACAGTGCTGCCTGCACGGGCCCCCTGCAAGACACCGACCCCTCCATGCCAGTCACAGAGGCACACACTCTGCCATCCAGGTGACAGCTGGGCCCACAGAGGAGATGCCATGTGATGCCATCTGGGCTGAACCCTGAAGGATAAGCAGGATTTTAAATGGGAATCTGGGGAGGGAGCACACACGTCCCAAGAAGGGCACCAACGAGGCGAGCAGGCAGGGGACGGCAGAAGCATCTGCCAGGAGGGACGGCATGGGGGGAGGCGGGAGGCAGGGAGGTGAGTGGAGGGTGTTCAGGAGGGAATGGAATGTCGCAAAAGGGGTTGAGGTTTTCAGAATAAAAGTTAGGAAGCAAAAGCGGTTTTTGGGGCAGAGCCTCACAGGGTCTCACGGTTCCTTTGGAACGTCACCTTGTTGGCTGGGCTGGGTGGGTGGGGACAGAGCCCACACAGGGCCCATGTGTTTGCGGCAGGTCTGGCTCTGTGGGAGAGTTGGGGACGGTTCTGGTGGAAAGAAAAGAATATGAACCGTCATTTAAAACTGTGACTGACTGAGCTCTCCTGACTTCAGGGAGACAGAGCCACACGCCTCAGGCAGACACTTCTGACTGCACCTGCCTTCAGGGGCACTGGTGGAGCGCAGGGGAGAGAAGACGTTGGGGGCTGCAGGGAGGACCTAAAGGAGCAGCCCTCGGACACAGGAGCCCTGGGCCCAGGGCCACACAGCTCTGCATGAGAAGAATGGGCCAGGTACTGGTCCACACACAGGGCCACCTCCATCCCAGCCACCACCACCAACAAAGCCTGAGGAGGATGCAGGGGCTCCTGTCACCGAGGGCACACGGGCAGCCAGCGCAGGTTGGGGCCGTCCCATCACTGCCATCACTGAAGCAGACCTCAGGTTTAGTTAACCCAGAAACGCAGGCCCCACCCCTTCACACATTCTGCAGAAAGTGGGAAGGGGAGGGCCTCTTGCATGGGAACGGAGGGCCTGGTGATTCAGTTTCCCTTCAAGTTCTAGGGCGACACTACCCGTACTTGCATCCGGCCGCAGGGGGCAAGGGCACGACTGGGCCCCTATGCATACACACAGTGCCAGGGAGGAGAGGCTGGATGAGATGGCCGGGGAGTGAGGCCATGGAGGAAAGGCTAGGAGCAGCTTTGCAGGTGTGCAGTGAGCTGCCGGGACCGGGCTTTGCCAGAGTAAACTGCATGGACCAGGGAAGCTGGAAACCAAAAGTAAACAACTCTGCACACTAGGCCTCAGGAAACCCGAAAGGGGTTTCTCGTCTCTTCCTGAGAAGAACTAAGGCAGGAGTCTCCCGGGAAAGAAGCCACTGAGTCATATGAACAAAAAACTGCTTTAATTAAGAGCAAGAGGTCCTGAAAGCCTGTTTTAGAATCAAGATGCAAGAAGCTGTCTTAGGCCACAGACAACTTTATTTTCCGCAAACCAAAAGGAAATGTGCCGACGATTACCCTCCATGGTAACTTCATGAGAATCACTCCCAAACCAGAGGGAGTGATTCTGGGGAGTTCCATGACATAGGAACCCACTTCACCTTATTTAATCGAGAAGTTTCTAAATGTGACCCCTGAGACCTTGGCAGGACACCCAGGAACACGGAGTGAACACACGTGTCAGGAACTGTGGGTTCCGCTCTGGCCTTCCACATGGAGGATACCACGAGGCTTTGGTGGACCCATCAGAGGCCACACGTCAGGGACAGAGTGGAGTCCTGGATGAGCCCGGGGTCCCCCCCCAGGGCAGGGCAGACACTGACTTCACTATGGTGCTCGTGGAGGCACTGATTTCAGGGAAGGGAGAGGCCAACCAAGACCCACGAGGCTGGATCTGTGACCTGCACTCAGCGCCATGCCCACAGGCACACTGGGTCCAACCCGGGCCCCCGGCCATGACTGCCTCTCACTCCGGGCCCCCAGGCAGGACTGGAAGCCTCACGGGGTGGCTCACTCAGATGTGGATCAGGGACTTCGGTTCTGCAACTCTCATTCAATGTGAACCAAAATGTGCATCGAAAACGACCAAGAGGTAAAGCTTTCCCCACAGAGTTCATCTTCATCACAGGTCACACGTGCTTGAAATCACCCAGCAAGCTGAAAACACAGCAGGCTCACTAACAGCATCAAGGACCCTTTCCAAGAATTCTTCCCCCAAGTAATACCCATTAAGAAAATAGTCACAATACAGAGGAGAATTAAACTCCATACACTGTGGATTCATCATCATTAGCACTGTCTCATTTAAATTAGGAAAAGACCATGCTGATCTATGCTGATGGACACAGATGGAGAAATCCGCCTGACAATGCTGTGTATGTTAAGCTGTCCCTGCAGCACACACAGCCCCCATGAAGACCGGCTCCTTCCCCCAAGCTCCAGATGCGGACAGCACAAGCCTGGCCGGTATCTTCTGGCACAAGGTGTGCACCTTATTTTAATCTCCCAGAAAAGAGGAACCTGCAGCATCTCCTGTGTAAATTGCATAAAGCATTTTATCTATGGAGGCTACTCTAAAATTATGCACATATTTTTAGAGAAGCAGCTTTGAGCTCTGTGAACCGAGCGCACACTCTCTCTGGCTTCTGCGTGGTGGCGACCTCCACAGCACCTGTCCTCCCTCCTGCCACCAACCCAGGGAGGGGTGCTCAGTAGCAGCGGAAGGACCGGGAGATGAAGGAGCACTGCGCTCTCCTGGAGCCCCAGGAAGAAACGGCACACATGGGACCCCCCAGCTGCTGCAGCCACGAGCGGTGGACACAGCCTGGGGCCTTGGCCAGAGCTCCTCAGGGCAAGGCCGAGCTCAGCATTGCTGGGGACGGGCACCGCTTTCCCGAAGCTGGTTCCAACCCAGCCGTGAATGCAAAGAGCATCCCTGCTCCTTCTACAGGAAGCCAAGTGGGGACAGGCCTGGGTGTGGGCGGCATTTGCTGTGGGCCGTGCAGGCAGTGAAGGGGCAGCGGGAGGAGGGCTGGTTCTGGGAGAGCCATGGGGGTGCCTAGACACGAGGCCCAGCATCTGGCTGCTGTGACAATTGCACTAATTTGCTGCCTCCCCCATCCTGTGTCCTCCTCTGCCCTCCCCTCCAGCTGCGACAGTGACTAAGAGAGTGGGATAGAAAACTACCGACGTCTTTCCTCTTCCAAGTCTCAGAGCACACGGCAGGATGCTCTGCTGTGCTCATCAAGAAAGGCTCCGTGTCAGCAGCCACCTAGAGGCACCGTGTCCAGCTTCAACAGGAGCTCTAAATAACAGCAGACCTGGCAGGGTGCCACAGATATTGCCCAGCCATGGTACCCGGCGGCCTCACCAGCACTTTTCACACAGCACTGAGAGCAAAACTAGGACCCTTTGTCAAGACTGTGTGAACAGGCACTCACTTGTGCAAGCACTTGATATAACAGAACCGTGTAATCCCATGACCCAGGACACCATGACTGTGAGAACACAACAGGCCCATGTGACAGCATGACAGTGTGAGGACATGACGATGACACCATGACCCAGGACACCATGACTGTGAGAACACAACAGGCCCATGTGACAACATGACAGTGTGAGGACATGACTATGACACCATGACCCAGGACACCATGACTGTGAGAACACAACAGGTTCATGTGACATGACAGCATGACAGTGTGAGGACATGACTATGACACCATGACCCAGGACACCATGACTGTGAGAACACAACAGACCCAAGTGACAACATGACAGCATGACAGTGTGAGAACATGACTATGACACCATGACCCAGGACACCATGACTGTGAGAACACAACAGGCCCAAGTGACAACATGACAGCATGACAGTGTGAGAACATGACTATGACACTATGACCCAGGACACCATGACTGTGAGAACACACAGGCCCATGTGACAACATGACAGCATGACAGTGTGAGGACATGACTATGACACCATGACCCAGGACACCATGACTGTGAGAACACAACAGGCCCATGTGACAACATGACAGCATGACAGTGTGAGAACATGACTATGACACCATGACCCAGGACACCATGACTGTGAGAACACAACAGGCTCATGTGACATGACAGCATGACAGTGTGAGCACATGACTATGACACCATGACCCAGGACAACATGACTGTGAGAACACAACAGGCCCATGTGACAACATGACAGCATGACAGTGTGAGAACATGACTATGACACCATGACCCAGGACAACATGACTGTGAGAACACAACAGGCCCATGTGACAACATGACAGCATGACAGTGTGAGAACATGACTATGACACCATGACCCAGGACAACATGACTGTGAGAACACAACAGGCCCATGTGACAACATGACAGCATGACAGTGTGAGGACATGACTATGACACCATGACCCAGGACACCATGACTGTGAGAACACAACAGGCTCATGTGACAACATGACAGCATGACAGTGTGAGCACATGACTATGACACCATGACCCAGGACACCATGACTGTGAGAACACAACAGGCCCATGTGACAACATGACAGCATGACAGTGTGAGAACATGACTATGACACCATGACCCAGGACACCATGACTGTGAAAACACAACAGGCCCGTGTGACAACACAACGGCATGACCACATAACAATATGACGTGGATACAGGACACATGACCCTGAGACAACATGATGCAAGAATATGCAGCATGCCTGCCTGGCCATGCAACAGTGTGACAAAGTGACGTGACTATGGGAAATCATGGCCCTAGGATGAGATGACAACATGACTGTATGACAACAAGGCCACAGGGCTGTATGACGGGATTCCATGTCTCCATGGCCACAGGGCTGTATGAAGGATTCTATGTCTCCATGGCCACAGGGCCGTATGATGGGATTCCATGTCTCCATGGCCACAGGGCCGTATGACAACATGGCCACGTGGTTGTATGACAGGATTCCACATCTCCATGATCACATGGCTGTACGACAACACGGCCACGTAGCTGTATGACAGCATTCCATGTCTCCATGGCCACATGGCTGTATGGCAACATGGCCACGTGGCTGTATAACAGGATTACATGTCTCCATGATCACATGGCTGTATGACAACATGGCCACGTGGCTGCATAACAGGATTACATGTCTCCAGGATCACATGGCTGTATGACAACATGGCCACATGGCTGTATGACAGGATTCCATGTCTCCATTGACCACATGACTATATGACAACATGGCCACAGGGCTGTATGACAGGATTCCATGTCTCCATGACCACATGGCTGTATGACAACATGGCCACATGACTGTATGACAACATGGCCACATGACTGTATGACAGGATTCCACATCTCCATGATCATGTGGCTGTATGACAACATGATCACGTGGCTGTAACAGGATTACACGTCTCCATGATCATGTGGCTGTATGACAACATGGTCACTTGCCTGTATGACAGGATTACACATCTCCGTGACCACAGGGCTGTGTAACAATATGGCCACGTGGCTGTATGACAGGATTACACGTCTCCATGATCACATGGCCATAAGAAAACATAGCCACGTGGCTGCATGACAGGATTCCACATCTCTGTGATCACCACTGTATGACAACATGACCACGTGGCTGTATGACAGGATTCCACATCTCCAGGATCACATGACTGTATGACAACATGGCTGTATGACAGGATTCCACATCTCCAGGATGACATGGCTGTATGACAACATGGCCATGTGGCTATATGACAGGATTCCATGTCTCCATGACCACATGGCTGTATGACAACATGGCCACATGGCTGTATGACAACATGGCCACATGGCTGTATGACAGGATTCTACATCTCCAGGATGACATGGCTGTATGACAACATGGCCACATGGCTGTATGAAAGGATTCCACATTTCCATGATCATGTGGCTGTATGACAACATGGCCATGTGGCTGTATGACAGGATTATACATCTCCATGACCACAGGGCTGTATGACAACATGGCCACGTGGCTGTATGACAGGATTACATGTCTCCATGATCACATGGCTGCATGACAACATAGCCACGTGGCTGTATGACAGGATTCCACGTCTCCAGGATCACATGACTGTATGACAATATGGCCACATGGCTGTAAGACAGGATTCCACATCTCCAGGATGACATGGCTGTATGACAACACGGCCATGTGGCTATATGACAGGATCCCACGTCTCCATGATCACAACATGACTAATAGCAACGTGACATGACAAATGTGACAACATGAACATACGATCACACACTCTCATGACAACACGACTGCAGGAAAATATGACTGTGAGGTACTGGACTCAGGCAGCACGACTGTGTAACAATAACACGATTATATCACATGACTGCGTGGCAATAGGACCACATGGCGATGACCCCGTGACAATGTGCCTCTATTCCAACCTGACTGCATTCCAACCTGACGGCGTTCCACCATGACGGTGTTCCAACGTGACTTGACAGAGGCCAAAAACTCCAGCAATCATCAACTGAGTGATGCTTAAATAAACTGCAATTCAGCCAGACACAGCGGTTTGTGCCTGTAATCCCAGCACTTGGGGAGGTCGAGGTGGGATCACCTACGCCCAAGAATTTGAGACTGCAGTGAGCCACAGTACACCAGTGCACTCCAGCCTGGGGGACAGAGAGAGACCCTGTCTCAAAAATAGATAAATAAGTAATATTTGTGGATGCTATGGAATCCTATCTGCTAAAATGGAAAATTGTCAAACATTAAAAAACACAAAGGGCAAAAGGTAAAACACTACCTCGTTTTCATTTTTGGATGTGTATTCTTTAATGCTGACTTAATAAATATTTATAGAAAACCTACCTTGTGTCAGGTACCATGCTAGGAGATAGTCATTGATAATATTCTAATACACGAGTCATGTATATTTATAAATGCAAAGTAAAAGCCCAGAATGACAGTGAATTCTTAGAAATTATTTCTCAGGGAGAAACTGTGGTAACAGTAGTGCTGGTTGCATGGGTTAAGGAAGGGAGAGATGAATATAAAGTGAAATTCTCGGCAAACGTGTTAATTTCTAATTTGAAAACCAATGTTTAAACTGCAAATAGTTAATGTATAAAGAAAAGTTACCTGTAGCACAAAGTAAGCCCGTAAAGATTTACCCAGACTTCTTCACCACTGTGCAACGAAGCCATGTCACACACTGTACTTATATCCCTTAAATTTGTGCAAATGAAGTCAGCACCACAAAGCCGCCTAATGGCACATTTCTCAGACCGTAGCCCCTCGTCCCCGACGCCTGACTGTAATCAGGAAACGCACCGACAGTAAACGTGCTCCACTGTTAATTAATAAATCACATGTAGGATACTTCCTTCAATTACATAATTACATTCAATTTCAATTCTCATTCAATTTTTTTTAATAAAGTGAAAAATATGTGAAGGCAGACCCAGGAGTGAGTGGCTTCACCACAGCAAGGAAGCGTAGGGAACAAATGTGGAAGTCAGAAGCTCAGACAGGGAGGCAAGGCGTCCTCTCTTCACCTGCAGCCATTGTTTCTGGTCCTGGATAACTATCTGCTCCGGATCCTCGTGTGAATGCCACCAAGTTCTCACGGCCAGATGGACACGAGGATGCTCAGCTATCCTCAGAGAAGACATTCATTCACTGCCTTCTTCCTTCAACGAACGTGACTGAACATCCTTGGTGGTCCTAGCATTGCTCCTAATGCTGGGGCCGGCTGCCATCAACACAGGATGTCTCTGGCTCCCAGAGCTTTTATTCTGGAGCCCCTGATCCCACCGCTGTAGCAGGAGGAAGTGCGCGGTGTGCAGACCTGGCGCTCAAGCTGCTCTGGAGACAAACTGTGAGCTCATGGCTCAGCCTCTCTGCTCACCATTGAAATGGCATAACTGACTTCGGGGGTGTTTCTGGGGGAGCAGATTTACCTTCAGAGTAAGCTTAGTCTAAGAAAGCTAAATAACTGGTGGGCACGGTGGCTCATGCCTGTAATCCCAGCCCTTTGGGAGGCCAAGGTGGACAGATCATAAGGTCAGGAGTTTGAGGCCAGCCTAGCCAACATGGTGAAACCCTGCTGTCTCTACTAAAAATACAAAAATTAGCCGGGCATGGTGGCGCACACCTGTAGTCCCAGCTACTGAGGAGGCTGAGGCAGAAGAATCGCTTGAACCCAGGAGGTGAAGGATGCAGTGAGCCAAGATTGCACCACTGCACTCCAGCCTGGGTGACAGAGCGAGACTCTGGCTCAAAACGTAAAGAAAAAACAAAAAGGAAGAAAGTTAAATAACTTATTAAAATCTTTAAGGAAAAACAAGGTCTCAGTATTATTCAACCCACACGAGAGCTCACTGCCTGGCAGATGTGCAGCCAGGGTTAAAAACTAGCCAAAAAGCAGACGGCCCACCCCAGGACAATCAATAGTTCACTTTTCCGTCCTGTTAATCTATGAAACTCAGTGCTGCTCATGACTCCAATCTTCCCAACTCCACAACAGCTGTGTGTAAATAATCAGCTTGTTTATGTCCTTCATTCAGTTCAGGAAAAAAATGCCTGCAGAAATGAAATGATTTGCCTGTGGTCAGCCATTCAGTCATATAAGCAATTATACAAGTTTTGTTTTTAAAAATTTTCAAAATGTTTCATCAAGCAGAAGATTGTGCTGTGCAACCTCTTTCCCAGCTTTTTATTGCACATGAGAAATACACCAGGGCAGAGACAGAAGAAAGTTGTATTTAGGCCTCAGCAGTTAAATGGCTGAAGAGATCAACACATCAGGAACCAGGTGGGAAGATGTGGACGGTGAGCTCCACCCATGGGCAAACGACGGGCACAGGGACCCTCGCTCACACAGGCCCGAGACCATCATGTGGGACCCTCGCTCATGCAGGCCTGAGATGGTCACACGGGGCCCACAGGCAGGCCCAGGGGCCCATTTCTGAGTCTGCCATTCTGCTCCTGAAATGTGCTCCCAATGCTGAGATCTGAGCCTGTGGAGTTCTTGCCATTCTCTTCTCTCCAGCAGCAAAGCAGGCAAGGGCAGAGCGGTGCTTTCTCCTTCATCCAGCCGCCCTCCCCAGAGCGGCGTGCAGGACGCACGTGTGTCCAGCTCCATGTCTGGTGTTCTCAGCCTCTGTCCCAGTTCGGTCTCTTCAATGTCACAGCAGCATAAAGGGCCTCTCTGGTAAAAGCGGGATGTCCACCAGGCCCTGCTCTTGCACCGTGGCTGAGCTCAGCCTGCACAGCCTCTCTGGGAAATCCATCCAATGTCAAGGTTTTCACCTCCACTCATTTATGTCAAAGATGGCCTCAAGCGTCAGAGGCATGGAGCCTGATGCCCGCTGACGGTGTAGAGGCCCCATCTCCATCATTCCAGTGGAGACATCACTTCCCAGAGTCCAGACCCAGAAGCCTCCTCCATTCACCTTTCTCCCCACATTCAACCTCACCATCTGCTTCCCCCCATGGAGCACCTGCCACCCCTCTCTGCTATGCCCAGCCCTCTTCCCAGGCACCCTGAGTTCAGTCAGTACCCAGGCCGGCACCACCTCCCCAGTGGCTCCCAACCTCACCATCGGCTTCCCCCGCAGGCAGATGGTGCTTCTTCCTCATCCTGGGCACCCTGAGCTGTCAGTACCCAGGCCAGCACCACCTCCTCAGTGGCTCCCACCACTGATCTCAAAGGTTTTCCAGGCCACGGACTTAAGCCCTCAGACTCACACAGGCGTCGGCATGGATGTCAGGTCACATCCCCTGCGTGGCAATGCCACACACATCCCCAGTGGTTCATGCTCAACCTCAAGGAGTCCTTCAAGTACAAACTCTTCCAATTCTGTCTTCATCGTGTGAAAGCAGGTGCAACGGGCTTCACTAAACTTGGCTGGGAGGTTTGGGATCTCCAAGAGTCAGTGTCTCAAGCAACACCTAAGATAAAAACAGCACTATCCACAGGGTTAGAATATTTAACACACTGGGGCAACGTTTGCCTTCTCTCTCACTCATGCCTGCAGCCAATACGTAATCAGGAAGTCCCCTCAAACTCCATAATTTAGGTTGAATCCCCTCCATGCCCTCCATCCTGTAGCACCTAGACAAGCGGCCCGCACCAACTGCACTGCCGTACGAGCCACCGGGCGGCCACATGTTTCCACAGAAGCAACCACTGAGTTGACTCTGGGGTCCACACTGCACTGCGCCGTCTGTGCCCCTTCTTAACCCATGAATGGTTCACCACCACCTCAAGGACATCTCACGATGCCCGCCAAGCCCCGCACCCTTGTCCCTGCCCTCCTGGGCCTTGCATACTAGGTGGGGGAGCACCTGTGTCTGTTCCCAAATGCTCTTTTCCCAAACCTAACATGGGCATCTTTCTCTCCCACGGAAATGTCCTGCATGAAGGCCTCACCAGCTTCCTGCTGCACCCCACACCTGAGTCACTTCTTTACACATTTGGTTAAGTGCTGCTTGTTCCTGTCCTTGTCCGTGGGGAACACGGGGCTACCCAGAGCCTAGGTGTGTCTGACACGCTCTCCTCTCTCCCCAGACTTCCTGGCATGTAAGAGAGATGCTCTGTGGTAAAATAAACAAGAGGTTTATATCCTGCACAAGAGACCCACCTCCATGAGAAGCTACGTCACCAAAATGTACAAACCACTGCCATCTTGAACCCCAGAATCCACCAGCAATGGTAGCTGTGCATGCTCAAGGCCCTCAGCCAGGCAGAACACGTGCGCTACTCCATCCTGTGTTAGAGGACATTGGCAGACCTGGAGTGAGGCGCACGGAGGGCAGGAGACCTGACCCTGGAACCCCTGCCAGCTGTAGTCAGACACAGGACGGAGCAGGCAACGTCCACTGAGAGACGACTCCAGGACTGCATATGGCCTGCGCAGGGAAGGCCCAGGGGCCCAGGTGCACCTGCTGGCCATGCAGTACCCACCCATGCTGGCCATGGAGCCTGGGTGGACCTCTCCTGACCCGTCCCTGCGTGTCCTCACGGGCGTTGCCAGTGACGCTACAGGCCGAGCCCGCCATGGCCTCCCCCGTTGGGTCAGGAGATTCTCTACATTCTGGTCTGTGGTTTATCTTCTCCCCACGGGACTGGGTGTCCTGAAGCAGAGGCTGGGCCGTTGACTGAAGATTCTGTTCTCCTCTAAAGAGGAAATCCTGCAGTCCTGCGTCTTACTATGGGTGACTGATTCTTCTTCCCCAGTCTAACGTTGGAAAGCCGACCAACTACATTCCCACGGGTATTTATCATTCACCTGACTAAAGTTTCCATGGGCACCTCATTGTAGAAATATATAAATATATATAGGTCCACACACATTTATATATGTATATACACAAGTATTGTGAATAAATGCAAAACCAATCTGATGTATGACACATATGTGTATATATACATGCACATGAACATATACAGTTACACATATTATCCTACTACACACACGTCTTACATATGCAGCTCAGCACAAACACAGAGCTGGACGGACACAGGTACAAACACGTGTGTGCACAGGCCGTGTTCAAGGCAGAATGCACACGCACTAGTTGCTTACATAATACATGTTCACTTAGGCTTTCTAAAGCTGATGTTTAGTCACACTGCACATCTATTTCTGATAATTGCACATGGAAAATAAATATTGCCCTCAGGAGACTTGGCCTAATTCTCTTAGTATTGTCAAAATAAAGGAAGCACATTTGAAAGGAGGAAGTTACCCAACAGTCTGCAGTAAGGCGGTGAGTTAGGTGCAGTCTCTACTGATAGCCCGAGAGGTGACAGCAAGTCTGTGATTGCTACAGGGTTATTTTAGTTCCCTGAGCCACAAATATTTCCACTGGAACTTTCTGCATCAAACATCATCTCCCTGACATCAGTGTGCCCTTAGCTTATTCCAAAAGTGTCAGCAAAACATAGCTTGTGTTTGAGGGCATTTTTTTGCACCAGGCAGAGTGTTGGTTTGTTAGAGTGGGATGCGTGGAGCTGATAACCAGGCGTCACTTGGTGCCATGCGCCCAGCTGTTATTCCCCTGCCAGGCCCAGGTTCCTCCCTCCCACCACCGTAAGGAAGAACTCTGCTGCAGAGGCTAAAACAACAGTCATGCATGGAGGCTGCCACACTTTCATTCTACTTGGGTTTCTATTTTCTATTTTTGGACCCATCACAACCCATTTTTTTCCCCATCTGTCACTAGTGGGCAATGCATAAAGTCAAAAGGCAGTTAAACCTATCTGGAAAGGTATAGGGTCTGTAAGGATATTTTTGAATTTCTAGTGAATTTATTTTTCAGAAAATAAATCTTTGCAATGGCTTGAGACTATATGAAATATTACCCTAAATGGGAGCCAGAAACATGGCTCCAGTAGAAGGCTTGTCTCTAATTCCCGGAAGCTGGCAGTCGTTTAAAATACAGGTTCCTAATTCAATATTTAATTTTGCAAGCTGATGCAGATGAGCACGATTAATTCCCGAATCCACGGGCTCTGTGCCACTCCCCCGAGTGAGAGGAGGCTCAGGAGACTCACTTAGGAGAAGGTCCTGGGCTCTCAGCAGGCGTGGACAGACAGCAGGGCCCATGGCATGGGGAAGGAAGCCCAGGGGGGAGGTGGCAAAGCAGTCAGTGCCTCCAAAAGTGCCAATGCTTTAAATTCAAACTCACGAACAGAACTGTGAATAGTGGGAAACTCATTTACAGACGTCCAGACGGACTGCAAGGTTCTAGAACTCTACAACGTTTTGGTTATATTCTCGTCTTCATTTATTACTTTTGTCTGGGCAAATGACCCACATCCTGAATATTAAATTGTCCAAGTGCTATGGAGTAATTACAAAGTATTCAGAAGACACCTATGGGAATCCTATTCATGACACGTTTAAGATATTTAGAAACCAAATGGCTTCATTTGAATTAAAAGGTAGACACTGATAGTACATAAACTGAAGGGACAAATGGCAACATGGAATTTGAGTGTGGAAGTGGAAAGAGTTTCTCCTCAACAGACGCATTTCCTAAATGCGAGGCCTTTCCTGCTCCGCAGGCTCAGGAGCCACCTCTGCGCTGCCCGCGGTGGTCACACCAGGACCAACCACCCACAGTGCTCACCACACCAGGGTGCCGTGCACCTCGGGCTCTCCATGTGTGCCACTGTGCACAAAGTATGTCAGCCTCTGCCCTTTTTTCCTGGAAAACTATGATTCATTGCTTTTTTAAAAGTGATTTATTCATAACAGCTTTATTCAGATATCATTCACACACCATATGATTCGCCTACTGAAAGTGCACAGCTCAATCACACACTCACAGAGCCGCACAGCCATCCCCCACAATCAATCACAGAACATGTCACCGCTCCAAAAATAAACCCATACCCGTCAGCAGCCAGCCCTCATTCCCTTACCCCCGCCCCCAGGCAACCACTAATCTACTTTCTATATAGATTCGCCTGTTCTGAGCACTGCATATAAATGGAATCCTATCTGTGGTTTCCATGACTGGCTCCTTTCACTTAGAAAATCTTTCTGAGGTTAATCTGTGTTGTACCATGCCTCAGTGCTTCATTCCTTTATTGCCAGAGAATATTCCACTTCACGGATGGACACAGTGTATTTATCCCCCTCCTCCATTTCTGGATACTTGACCTGGGTTGTTTCTCTCTCAGAGTATCACGAATAATGCCCCTGTAAGCATTCAGGCATGAGTTTTTTCAGTGGACGTATGTTTCATTTCTCCTGGGTATGTACCAAGAAATGGGATTTATGGTCATACGGTAACTCTATGTTTAAACTTCTGAGGAAATACCAGATGGTTTTCCAAAGTGGCTGCACTGCTGTCTCCTCCCAACAGTCATATATGAAGGTTCGGTTTCTCCACGATCTTGCCAGCACTTGCGATTGTCCGTCTCTGCCATTACGGCCATCCTAATGGGTGTGCACGGCATCTCACTGCGTGTCGATGTGTGTTTCCTGGCTGGCCAGTGATGCCCACTGTCTTTTCACATCTTCTGTGGAGGAACTGCCTATTCGCGCCCCCTGCCCATCCTTTCTTGGCTTAGTTGTCTTTTTATGTGTTGTAGGCATTCTTCTAAATATAAGCCTTTCTTTAGTATACACTTTGCAAACATTTTACCTCATTATGTGAGTTTTCTTTTTACCTTATTGACGAACCTCTCACACACACACACACAAATGCATTTTGTTAAAGCTCAGTTGGTTTATTTTTTATTTTGTTGCTTCTGCTTTGTGCTTTGGGTGTCATGTCTAAGAAACCACTCCTCAATCTACAACCACAGAGATGCATGTCCATGCTGCTTTCCAGTTTCACCTCTTGCCTTTAGGTCTTTGACTCATTTTGAGTTGTTCTGTGCATGGAGTGGGCATGGCTGGACTTGCATGTCTGCCTGTGGGTGTCTAGTTGCCCCAGAACTATCTGGAGAAATCCTACTTGTTCTTTAGATTTGTTGTAAATATTGACCCTTTGGGGAGGCAGTCTCAACCCCTCCATCACGAACTAATTGCCTCTTCCTCTGTTTCTATAGCACCTTTTTACAAGACTTTAATCTCATTATACATATATATATTTGCCTTTCTTCCTCAGGAGCTTGCATCTCTATATTCCTACAGTGTTCAATGCATGTGCTCAGCCAATAGTGGATATTTTTGAGTAAAAATGGCCCGTGATGTGTCATTCGTTCAACAGTTATTTATTAAGCCCCTTCACAGTGTGACGGAGACTTTGCTGGGCACTAGGGTGAAAATGAAGTTGTCTAGAAGGGAGACAGGTACATGTACCCACAACGCGCCTTACCGCATCGCACCCTCAGAGGCACTGAAGAACCTCCAGCACGCACAAAAGCTGCACCTGGGGGCATATGGGCACATATGGGAGCATCTGGCTGTCACCATCCCTGCGGTGGAGTGTGGAGGCTGTGAGCTGGAAGGCAGACCAGGTCACACAGCAGCGCTTGATCAGGTGGTTTAATAGAACAGATGTGAGGCACTGGACTTAACCACATGGATAGTGAGGTGACTTAGGGGCTGGAAGAAAGGGAGTTACATAAGTAAATGTGGACTCAGGGAAGTTTATCTAGTGGCAGGGTGGGTGGCCCACCTGAGTGAGGAGACAGCAGAGGCGAGATGCTCTGCTGCTCAGGACTCAAGGAGGATCGGGGTGTGGCTGAGGTGGCAGCCTGGGCATCAACAGGCTCCAGCTGCAATGAGCATGAGACATAGGAGTCATGCCAGGGCTGGTTTTCTAAATCCTCTTTAGAAAAGCACAGGGGGCCAAACAAGATAATTCGAGGAAAACAGGATACAAATGATCTTGTGATTTATCATGAGTGAGAAGAAAAAGTAAGAGGAAATGAGAATGAGTAACATGAAATAACAACAGACCATAATGCGATGGCCACGTCCAGAGCATCACCTCTCCTAGGGCCACGTCCAGATCAGCACCTCTCCCAGGGACCACGTCCAGAGCATCACCTCTCCCAGGGGCCACGTCCGGAGCATCACCTCTCCCAGGGGCCACGTCCGGAGCATCACCTCTCCCAGGGGCCACGTCCGGAGCATCACCTCTCCCAGGGGCCACGTCCGGAGCATCACCTCTCCCAGGGGCCACGTCCGGAGCATCACCTCTCCCAGGGGCCACGTCCGGAGCATCACCTCTCCCAGGGGCCACGTCCGGAGCATCACCTCTCCCAGGGGCCACGTCCGGAGCATCACCTCTCCCAGGGGCCACGTCCGGAGCATCACCTCTCCCAGGGACCACGTCTGGAGCATCACCTCTCCAACGGGCCACATCCGGAGCATCACCTCTCCCAGGGGCCACGTCCGGAGCATCACCTCTCCCAGGGGCCACGTCCGGAGCATCATGTCTCAGGGGCCATGTCCGGAGCATCACCTCTCCCAGGGGCCACGTCCAGAGCATCACCTCTCCCAGGGACCACGTCCAGAGCATCACCTCTGCCAGGGACCACGTCCAGAGCATCACCTCTCCCAGGGGCCATGTCCAGAGCATCACCTCTCCCAAGGGTCATGTCCAGAGCATCACCTCTCCCAGGGGCCACATTCAGAGCATCATCTCTGCCAGGGGCCACATCTGGAACATCTGGCTTCAGCTGAGAGAGGGTGCAGTCCAGGCAGCTAAGCAGGAGGAATGACTGTGGCTCACAAGTGTCTGGGTTTGGGGCTTGTGCACGTGTACCTTGCAGCTTTACTGAGGTGCTGAGACCTTACAGAGCAGAGCTCACCAGCTCCCACCTCAGCTCTGCAAGGCACCAGCCCCTTACCTTGAAGAGCCAAGCAAACCCCAGGCACATGCCTGCAGGTGCTCTGAAGGCCAGGCAGGTCCTCACTCACCTCGTGTGTTCACTTAATGTGAGCTCCATGAGCACGCCCTACCTTGCCCATGTAGTGCTCAGGGTGACCTCTCACAGGGAACATGGGGACATGAAAACAGAGGAGAGAGCTCCAAAGTCTGCCTGAGGAAGGGAATCAGGAATGGCTCCCCAAAGAAGACGATGCTTGGGATGATATTTGAGGCATAAAAGAAAGTTCCATCCATCCATCCCCCATCTATCCACCCATCTGTCCGTCTGTCTGTCCATCCATCTGTCCATCTGTCCATCTGCACACTCACTGTAGACCCCTTACCATTAGGGAGGAGAGGGCATGTTAATCAGGGAATCCCAGGAAAAAGCATACAAGGTCAATGGCCACAAGTGCCACAGAGGGCTTCTGCAAGGGTGGCCTTATTCTGCACAGGGGGAGCTTCCTTGAGGGAATGTGCCTGAGCAGGATTCAAGAGGAAGTGGGGTGGATCAGGGCAGCATTTCAGAGATGCAGCATTTCATAAGAAAAAAGTGAACAAGTTTCGCTGCTAGGAAAGGACAGATGGGCCAAGCCCCTGGCTGCTGACCCTGGGCCATGCCCATTCCCTGGCCTTTCCAGCCATGAGCAGGTAATGTGCACACTCCCCAAACTCTCCAGAACCTTGCCCCTGCCCTGTGACCTGCATCGTCTTGTGTCTCTGACAACCAACCCCTCTCCCCACAACCTCCCCATAGCCTCCCATGGCCTCCCCCTTCCACACCACATCAGGTCTCTCTCAGGCCCTCAGTTCCCAGAGCTCTGCCAGCAAACTGGATAAACTAATTAGTGTCTTCATGTTAATTAGTATTCTGTTGTTTATATAAGCTATGGGATTTCTGTTCCTGCCATGGTCCCTTTAGGTAGGTTTATCTACAAACAAATTAAATCCCATTATACCAGATTATACTGGAATATACGGCAATCATCAAAGCACCTCTACCTGCATGCCATTCCCTGTGGTTCCCTCAGAGAGCAGCTCATGCCATGAAGGAATGTTTAAGGAGAGGTAGTGCTCATCGTTCATGTACCTTGTCATATTAAAACTTCGAGAAGATTTATTAGAAAAGTCATTTTAACAGTGTGACAATAACATTTTTCTTAACATTACCAAGTTATGAAAATTAACTCATCAGATTTAAGAATGTCAGTGCCTCTGAACTTTAAATTAAACAAGACCAACCTGAAGGTTTCCAGAATTACTTTTTCTTCTTTTTACCACTTATATATGTTTTGCTGGCTTAAATCTACACCACACTCTTGCTCTGAAAAACTAAAATTATAGCACTAACTCAAGGCATTTCCTCTAGTTACAATGAAGTATTTTTTTTATTACATTTTAGGTTTTGGGGTATATGTGAAGAACATGCAAGACTGTTGTATAGGTACACACATGGCAGTGTGGTTTGCTGCCTTCCTCCCCAACACCTGTATTTGGCATTTCTCCCCATGCTAGCTCTCCCCAACTCCCTATCCCCCAGCTGTCCCTCCCTATTTCCCCAACAGACCCCAGTGTGTGATGCTCCCCTCCCTGTGTCCATGTTCATTCTTCAACACCCGCCTATGAGTGAGAACATGCAGTGTTTGATTTTCTGTTCTTGTGTCAGTTTGCTGAGAATGATGGTTTCCAGGTTATATCCATGTCCCTACAAAGGACACGAACTCATCGGTTTTGATGGCTGCATAATATTCCATGCTGAATATATGCCACATTTTCCCTGTCTAGTCTATCATCGATGGACATTTGGGGTTGCTTCCAGGTCTTTGCTATTGTAAACTGTGCTGCAATGAACATTCGTGTGCATGTGTCCTTATAATAGAACGATTTATAATCCTTTGGAAATATACCCAGTAATGGGGTTGCTGGGTCAAATGGAATTTCTATTTCTAGGTCCCTGAGGAATCGTCACACTGTCTTCCACAACGGTCGAACTAATTTACACTCCCACCAACAGTGTAAAAGCGTTCCTATTTCTCCACATCCTCTCCAGCATCTGTTGTCTCCAGATTTTTTAATGATTGCTATTCTAACTGGTGTGAGATGGTATCTCAATGTAGTTTTGATTTGCATTTCTCTAATGACCGGTGATGATGAGCATTATTTCATATGTTTGTTGGCCTCACGTATGTCTTCTTCGTAAAGTGTCTGTTCATATCCTTCGCCCACTTTTGAATGGGCTTGTTTGTTTTTTCTTGTAAATCTGTTTCAGTTCTTTGTAGATTCTGGATATCAGCCCTTTGTCAGATGGGTAGACTGCAAAAATTTTTTCCATTCTGTTGGTTGCCAATTCATTCTAATAACTGTTTCTTTTGCTGTGCAGAAGCTGTGGAGTTTGATTAGGTCCCATTTGTCTATTTTGGCTTTTGTTGCCAATGCTTTTGGTGTTTTGGTCATGAAGTCCTTGCCTACGCCTATGTCCTGAATGGTTTTGCCTAGATTTTCTTCTAGGGTTTTTATGGTGTTAAGCGTTATGTTTAAGTCTTTAATCCATCTGGAGTTAATTTTAGTGTAAGGTGTCAGGAAGGGGTCCAGTTTCTGCTTTTTGCACATGGCTAGCCAGTTTTCCCAACACCATTTATTAAACAGGGAATCCTTTCCCCATTGTTTATTTTTGTCCGGTTTGTCAAAGATCAGATGGTTGTAGATATGTTGTGTTGCCTCTGAGGCCTCTGTTCTGTTCCATTGGTCTATATCTCTGTTTTGGTACCAGTACCGTGCTGTTTTGATTACTGTAGCCTTGTAGTATAGTTTGAAGTCTGGTAGTGTGATGCCTCCCACTTTGTTCTTTTTGCTTAGAATTGACTTGGCTATGCGGGCTCTCTTTTGGTTCCATATGAAGTTTAAGGTGGTTTTTCCCAGTTCTGTGAAGAAGGTCATTGGTAGCTTGACGGGGATAGCATTGAATCTGTAAATTACTTTGGGCAGTATGGCCATTTTCATGATATTGATTCTTCCTAACCATGAACATGGAATGTTTCTCCATCTGTTTGTGTCCTCTCTTATTTCGTTGAGCAGTGGTTTGTAGTTCTCCTTGAAGAAGTCCTTTACATCCTTTGTTAGTTGTATTCCTAGGTATTTTATTCTCTTTGTAGCAATCGTGAATGGCAGTTCGTTCTTGATTTGGCTCTCTTTAAGTCTGTTATTGGTATATAGGAATGCTTGTGATTTTTGCACATTAATTTTGTATCCTGAGACTTTGCTGAAGTTGCTTATCAGTTTCAGGAGATTTTGGGCTCAGATGATGGGGTCTTCTAGATATACAATCATGTAGTCTGCAAATAGACACAATATGACTTCCTTCTTTCCTATTTGAATACCCTTTATTTCTTTTTCTTGCCTGATTGCTCTGGCTAGAACTTTCAGTACTATATTGAATAGGAGTGTTGAGAAAGGGCATCTTTGTCCAGTGCCAGATTTCAAAGGGAATGCTTCCAGTTTTTGCCCATTCAGTATGATACTGGCTGGGGGTTTGTCATAAATAGCTTTCATTATTTTGAGATACATTCCATCAATACCTAGTTTATTGAGGGTTTTTAGCATAAACCACTGTTGAATTTTGCCAAAGGCCTTCTCTGTATCAGTTGAGATAATCATGTGCTTTTTGTCTTTGGTTCTGTTTATGTGGTGAATTACATTTATAGACTTGCATATGTTGAAACAGCCTTGCATCCCCAGGATGAATCCTACTTGATCATGTTGGATAAGCTTTTCATGTGCTGTTGCAATCGGTGTGGCAGTATTTCATTGCAGATTTTTGCATCTATAGACTTAAACGTAGCTGCCCAGCAGCTCTGAATGAACAATGGAGCTCAGAGCTCAGCACTTGAGCTCGTATAAAGGACAGACTATCTCCTCAAGCAGCTCCCTGACCCCCATATATTCAGAGTCACCTCATAAAGGAGAGCTCAGACTGACATCTGGCAGGTATCCTTCTGGGACAAATATAGCATAAGAAGAAACTGGCAGCAACCCTTACTGTTCTGCATCCACTGCAGGTGATTCCCAGGCAAGCAGGGCCTGGACTGGACCCCAGCAGTCCTACAGCAGAGGGGCCAGACTGTTAGAAAGAAAACTAAGAAACAGAAAGAAATAACTTCATCATCAACAAACTGGACGTCCACTCAGAGAGCCAATCTGAAAGTCAACAACTACAAAGACGACAGTTGGATAAATCCACAAAGATGGGAAGAAACCAGCGCAAAAAGGATGAAAACACCCGAAACCAGAACGCCTCTCCTCCTACAAGGGATCACAACTCCTCACCAGCAAGGGAACAAGGCTGGATGGAGAATGAGTGTGATGAATTGACAGAATCAGGCTTCAGAAGGTGGGTAACAAGAAACTTCTCAGAGTTAAAGAACATGTTCTAACCCAATACAAAGAAACTAAGAACCTTGAAAAAAAAATGTGATGAAATGTTAATGAGAATAAACAACTTAGAGAGGAATATAAGCGAACTGATGCAGCTGAAAAACACAACACAAGAACTTCACGAAGCATACACAAGTTTAAACAGCCAAATTGACCAAGCAGAAGAAAGGATATCAGAGGTCAAAGATCAACACAATGAAATAAAGCAAGAAGGCAAGATTAGAGAAAAAGGGGTAAAAAGGAATCAACAAAGTCTCCAAGAAATATGGGACTATGTGAAAAGACGTAATCTACATTTGATAGGTGTACCTGAATGTGACGGAGAGAATGAATCCAAGCTGGAAAATACTCTTCAGGATATTATCCAGGAGAACTTCCCCAACCTAGCAAGGCAGGCCAATATTCAATTCCAGGAAATACAGAGAACACCACAAAGATAATCCTCAAGAAGAACAAGCCCAAGGCACATAATCGTGAGATTCACCAGGGTTGAAATGCAAAAGAAAATGCTAAGGGCAGCCAGAGAGAAAGGTCAGGTTACCCACAAAGGGAAGCCCGTCACGCTCACAGCAGATCTCTCAGCAGAAACCCTACAAGTCAGAAGAGAGTGGGGGCCAATATTCAACATCCTTAAAGAAAAGAACTTTCAACCCAGAATTTCATATCCAGCCAAACTAAGCTTCATAAGTGAAGGAGAAACAAAATCCTTTGCGAAGAAGCAAGTACTCGAGATTTCATCACCACCAGGCCTGCTTTACAAGAGCTCCTGAAAGAGGCACTAAACATAGAAAGGAACAATCAGTACCAGCCACTCCAAAAATGTACCAAATGGTAAAGAGCATCAACACAATGAAGAAACTGCATCAACTAAGGGGCAAAAACAGCCAGCTAGCATCAAAATGGCAGGATCAAATTCACACATAACAATATTAACCCTAAATGTAAATGGGCTAAATGCCCCAATCAAAAGACACAAACTGGCAAACTGGATAAAAAGTCAAAACCCATTGGTGTGCTGTATCCAGGAAACCCATCTCACATGCGAGGATACACACAGGCTCAAAATAAAGGGATGGAGGAAGATTTACCAAGCAAATGGAGAGCAAAAAAAAGCAGGAGTTACAATTCTCATCTCTGATAAAACAGACTTTAAAGCAACAAAGATCAAAAGAGACAAAGAAGGACGTTACATAATGGTAAAATGATCAATGCAACAAGAAGAGCTAATGATCCTAAATGTATACGCACCCAATACAGGAGCACCCAGATACATAAAGCAAGTGCTTAAAGACTTACAAAGAGACTTAGACTCCCACACAATAATAGTGGGAGACTTTAACACCCCATTGTCAATATTAGACAGATCAACGAGATGGAAAATTAACAAGGATATCCAGGACTTGAACTCAGACCTGGACCAAGCAAACCTAATAGATATTTACAGAACTCTCCACCCCAAATCCACAGAATATACATTCTTCTCAGCACCACATCACACCTACTCTAAAACTGACCAC
This sequence comes from Ateles fusciceps, assembly GCA_036589455.1. Lineage (NCBI taxonomy): Eukaryota > Metazoa > Chordata > Mammalia > Primates > Atelidae > Ateles > Ateles fusciceps. The sequence goes on from JAZHEH010001829.1 coordinate 1,679,560, forward strand.
ATAATTGGAAATAAATCACTCCTCAGCAAATGCAGAAGAACGGAAATCATAACAAATAGTCTCTCACACCACAGTGCAATCAAGTTAGAACTCAGAATTCAGAAACTAACTCAGAATCGCACAGCTTCATGGAAACTGAACAACTGGCTCTTGAATGTTGACTGGATAAACAATGAGATGAAGGCGGAAATAAAGATGTTCTTCGAAACCAACGAGAATGAAGACACAACATACCACAATCTCTGCGACACCTTTAAAGCAGTCTCTAGAGGATAATATATAGCAAAAAATGCCCACATGAGAAGCAAGGAGAGATCTAAAATTGACACCCTATCGTCAAAATTGAAAGAGCTAGAGAAGCAAGATAAAAAAAACTCAAAACCTAGCAGAAGACAAGAAATAACTAAGATCAGAGCAGAGCTGAAGGAGATAGAGACGCAAAAAACCCTTCAAAAAATCAATAAATCCAGGAGCTGGTTTTTCAAAAAGATCAACAAAATAGACCACTAGCCAGATTAATAAAAAATAAAAGAGAGAATAATCAAATAGGTGCAATAAAAAACGATAAAGGCGATATCACCACAGATTCTATGGAAATTCAAACCGTCATCAGAGATTATTACAAACAACTCTATGCACATAAACTAGTAAACCTGGAATAAATGGATAAATTCCTGGACACTTGCATCCTCACAAGCCTAAACCAGGAAGAAGTCGAAACCCTGAATAGACCAATAACAAGGTCTGAAGTTGAGGCAGCAATTAAGAGCCTACCACTCAAACAAAGCCCTGCTCCAGATGGGTTCACAGCCGAATTTATCAGACATACAAAGAGGAGCTTTTACCATTCCTTCTGAAACTATTCTAAACAATCCAAAAGAGGGAATCCTTCCCAAATCATTTTATGAGACCAACATCATCCTGATACCAAAACCCAGCAGAGACTCAGCAAGAAAAGAAAACTGCAGGACAATATCCATGATGAACATACATGCAAAAATAATGGAATATTTTTAAAATGCCTATGCCTGCTGTGGAGTGAGAAGTCTCTAAAAACTGACTGTCTCCACCCAGAAGAGAAGCATATCAAAGGGCCCCCATATGAAACATGTTCTACTTCTTCTAAAACCCATACAGGCCTCCTACAGTAACTGCAGTAACTTCATGGAAGAAATAAATCATGCCTCAGGGTATGACATAACTAGTCACGGTGCTCTGTAGAGAGAACTGGACATGGTTCTACGTGAGAGAACTAGACATGGTGCTACGTGAAAGAACTAGACACGGCGCTACGTGAGAGAACTAGACACGGCGCTACCTGAGAGAACTAGACACGGCACTATGTGAGAGAACTAGACACGGCGCTACGTGAGAGAACTAGACATGGCGCTACGTGAGAGAACTAGACACAGCACTACATGAGAACTAGACACAGCACTATGTGAGAGAGAACTAGACACGGCACTATAGAGAACTAGACATGGCGCTACGTGAGAGAGAACTAGACACGGTGCTATGTGAGAACTAGACACGGCACTACCTGAGAGAACTAGACACGGCGCTACGTGAGAGAGAACTAGACACGGCGCTATGTGAGAACTAGACACGGCACTACGTGAGAGAACTAGACACGGCGCTACGTGAGAGAACTAGACATGGCACTATGTGAGAGAACTAGACATGGCACTACATGAGAACTAGACACAGCACTATGTGAGAGAGAACTAGACATGGCGCTATGTGAGAGAACTAGACACGGCGCTACATGAGAGAGAACTAGACACGGCGCTACGTGAGAGAACTAGACATGGCACTATGTGAGAGAACTAGACACGGCACTACATGAGAACTAGACACAGCACTATGTGAGAGAGAACTAGACACGGCACTATGTGAGAGAACTAGACACGGCGCTACGTGAGAGAAACTAGATACGGCGCTATGTGAGAGAACTAGACACGGCACTACGTGAGAGAACTAGACACGGCGCTACGTGAGAGAACTAGACATGGCACTATGTGAGAGAACTAGACACGGCACTACATGAGAACTAGACACAGCACTATGTGAGAGGGAACTAGACACGGCGCTATGTGAGAGAACTAGACACGGCGCTACGTGAGAGAACTAGATATGGCGCTATGTGAGAGAACTAGACACGGCGCTACGTGAGAGAGAACTAGACACGGTGCTACGTGAGAGAACTAGACACGGCGCTACGTGAGAGAACTAGATACGGCGCTATGTGAGAGAACTAGACACGGCGCTACATGAGAGAGAACTAGACACGGCGCTACGTGAGAGAACTAGACACGGCGCTACGTGAGAGAACTAGACACGGCACTACATGAGAACTAGACACAGCACTATGTGAGAGAGAACTAGACACGGCGCTACGTGAGAGAACTAGACACGGCGCTACGTGAGAGAACTAGACACGGCGCTACGTGAGAGAGAACTAGACACGGCGCTACGTGAGAGAACTAGACACGGCGCTACGTGAGAGAACTAGACACGGCGCTACGTGAGAGAACTAGACACGGCGCTACGTGAGAGAGAACTAGACACGGCGCTACGTGAGAGAACTAGACACGGCGCTACGTGAGAGAGAACTAGACACGGCGCTACGTGAGAGAACTAGACACGGCGCTACGTGAGAGAACTAGACACGGCGCTACGTGAGAGAACTAGACACGGCGCTACGTGAGAGAACTAGACACGGCGCTACGTGAGAGAACTAGACACGGCGCTATGTGAGAGAACTAGACACGGCACTACATGAGAACTAGACACAGCACTATGTGAGAGAGAACTAGACATGGCGCTATGTGAGAGAACTAGACACGGCGCTACGTGAGAGAACTAGACACGGCGCTACATGAGAGAGAACTAGACACGGCGCTATGTGAGAGAACTAGACACAGTGCTACGTGAGAGAGAACTAGACACGGGGCTATGTGAGAGAGAGAACTAGACACGGCACTGTGAGAGAACTAGACCTGGTGCTATGAGAGAACTAGACCTGGCGCTATGTGTGAGAGAACTAGACACGGTGCTATGTGAGAGAGAACTAGACCTGGCGCTATGTGAGAGAGAACTAGACACAGCGCTATGTGAGAGACAGAAGTAGAAATGGCACTGTTTGTAAGAGAACTAGACCTGGCGCTATATATGAGAGAACTCCTAGACACAGCACTGTGGCAGTTAAGTGTTGATCCGTCCACGTATCAGTCCTGATGTGATGCCACACACTCACTCATTTACTTGGAGCACACGCAAGGGCACAGTTGGGTGATGCAGAGGCAGCTTGATCCTAAGTACCTCTGAGTTCCCAGAAAGGATGTGACATGCAACAGAATCACTGTCAGTCCAAAGTCAAGCTAATGGGACATAATTTTAAGCCTTATTTTCCGTTTCCAGAGATGGGATTATTTTAGAGCTGAAACCATCTATAACAGGCTGTGTCCCCACAAAATTCAAATGTGAAGTCATAACCCCCAGGACCTCCTATTATGACCCTTTTCTACAAATAGCATCAGTGTCATCATAACTGGTTAAGAGGAGGTCACCTCATCCTGGGAGGATTGGCCCCTGACCCGGTGTTACTAGTGTCCTTAATTAAAGTTGACATTTGGAATCAGAACCATAGGGAAAGCATCAATGTGAGGATTGGGGTGTTGCCACCACAGGCAAGGAATGGCCAGGAATTAGGAGAGACCCCTGGAACACGTGCTTCCCTCACAGGCTCAGAAGGAAGCAGCCTGCAGACACCCTCGTTTCAGACCTACGGCCTCCAGGGCAGGGGGACCAGCATTCCTGTGCTTGGTCCACTTGGGGTTGTGTCACAGGTTACAGAAGTCCCAGCAGATGAGTGCCTCACCTATGACAACAGTCACACATGACATTTCCCACACAGTGAACAATAGATGTCTTGCACTTATTCCTTCAGTCTAACTGAAACATTCTGCCCTTTGACCAAGAGCTCCCCAGTACTTCTTCTTGAGGTTTCTTTTTTTTTTTTTCGGTCATATGTGCTTACTAGAAATCTGTTCATTTCATATAAGTTACCAAATTTGTTGGCTTAAAATTGTTCATCATACTTGCATATGATTTTTAAAAAAATGTTAAAGTTGAGGTATAATTTAAAAACAGAAAATTAAGCATTTTGAAGTGATCCATGTAGTGCCATTCAATACATTCGCATGTTGTTCAACAACCTCTGTTTAGTTTCAAGATGTTTTTCATCAGGCCAAAGGAAATCCACCCTAGTAAAGTGACTGTTTCCCATTCTCCTCACTGCTCTGCTACTGGCAATTACCTCTGTGTTCTGTATCTGTGGATTTACCAATTATGGATATTTCATTTACGTGAAATCACATGTGACGTTTTGTGTCTGGCTTCTCTCACTGAGGTTCTTCCTCCACGGTAACATCTACCATTCCTGCACTCATTTTCATACCTAAGAAATGTTCCATTGTCTGAATATATGGCATGTGCTTATCCATCCACTCAGTGGACATCCAGGTGGTTCCCCCTTCAGCTATCACGCAAGCACTGCTCTGAGCAGGGATGTTCCTGCACTGGTTTGGGCACCAAGGTATTTCCAGTTCTTTTGGGCACATAGGCAGGATGGCATTCTTTTCCGTGTTTAAGTTTTTGTGGATAGTGACAACAAAATTTTTTCTACAATGGCTAAATAACTTTACATTTCCAACAGCAACATGTGGGAATTTCAATTTGTCCATATCCTTGCTAACTCTTGTGACTTTGCTTCCTATTAATTTCGTTACTAACAGCCATCCTAGCACATGTGGAGGAGCACTTCACTGTGGTTTACCTCGCATCTCCCTAATGACTGAGAATTTTAAGCATCTTATCAAGTGCTTATTGAACATCTGTGTATCTTCCTTGGAGAAATGTCCACCCAGTCCCTTGCTCATTTTAAAATTAGGCTTTTTTTTTATTGTAAGAGTTCTTCAAATATTATAGGCACTATAATACATTTTATTCTTGTAAGGTTAGCAGTAATCTGTCTTCTTTTACTCTGGATTTTAAGTAACTTGAGGCAACTCTTCTTCATAAGTTAACTAAAAGGCTTAACAATTTTGTTGATCTTTTCAAATAATAAAGTTACAGTTTCACTGATTTTTTTCTATCATTTATTTATATTCTATGTTTTATTAGTTTCTGGTCTACTGTTACACACAATAATTGTAAGATGAAATAAGCATAAGAATGTGAAAGCACCTTTAACAATGAACTTGTGTAAAAATATGTATTAATTCAATGATTATTTAAGATGCTTTCTATCTGCCAAGCAGGCTCTGTTGTTGGTGCTTGGGATATGACAGTGAAAATTTGTTCTACATGATGGTACTGACAAATATGTATACCAATTATGTCTCTTATATGAAAGAACTGCACCTTACTCATTTTTATATTCCCCTCTTCCTGACCCATATCAAATGTTCCATAAATGTCAGGTAAATGCTAAAGTAAATTTTTTTTAATCTGTCATTTTCTTGCAATTCCTCTTAGACAATGGCTCTTTGAGAGGAGAAAACCTATCTTAATCATCCTTGTGGTTTAAATTCCTTCTGTCATGATGCCATAAATATACTGTATGCTCAAAGATGATCATTTTGATTAATTGTTTAACTTGAATCTGCTTCATATTGATCAACATCAAAGGGAAGCAAAAAAGGAGAAATCAAAATTAATAAATAAAGAAATTGAGGTTGGAAAAATATCCTTACTGTTTTTAACAACAAGGATTATGTCTTCTGTTTTTTTCCATCTCACATATTGCTTGCTATAGAGCATATACATGCTTAGTAAATAAACACATACAGAGCATACTGGTGCTCAATAAATCTCTGCCTAGTATTCAATTGATTTTGTCCTTGGGATTCCAACAGGTTAACTATCCCAGTTCACTCAGGGAAAACTAAATAGTCATCACACAACCCTCCATAATCACTGCAGGGGTCCACAGGGCCAGACAAGTCTTACTCTTCCCTTTCAGGAATTTTACTGTGGAAACAAATCTGTGCATGTGTCTCTAATGTTCAAGGCACATACTAATTTTAACATCATATTTTTTAAAAAGAGAACATGAAGATCAACAACGCTGATCAAACTATTCTTTCAAGCAACCCTTCTTACACAGTGATTTTTTTCTTTAATATTTTAAACTGTAGTCATCTTGTGAAAGGAAGAGAAATGTCATCCACCCACTAACCGTTTTAAAGTACTTCTTCTTCTCCCCACCCTGAGCAGTAGACACTGTAGAAATTGCAACACCAGGGATAAGAGCCAAGATGGCTGGCTTGGTGCAGGCAGGAAGTGCTTCTCACACAGAGAGACCAGCCCATGGTGTAGCCCAGCACACTGCAAACAGATCCTTGGAAAAAAGGCTTTGAGAGTGGACAGTGAGGACACAGACCCCCAGCTGAAAGGGGAGGAAGCTGGGAACCCTGCACAGGGTTGCTGGGCACCAGTACTTGTTCTTGGCCTCAAGCAGCTCCTAGGGAAGGACTGAGAGACACAGGCATGGAGTGGCCCACTCTTGGCCTGGATCTGCGGGATCCCAGCTATGGGAGACTCAGTGACCCCCAATGACATCTGAGCTGGCAGGGAGTTAGCAGACAGAACTCCAGAAGATTTGGTGCAGGAATGACTGCAGTGGAGCTCAGCCATGGGCACCCATCCTCCAAGGTGTACTACACACCTCTAGGTGGCTTTAGGCTTTGTTAGCTGTGGGACCAGGAGAGAGCAGGGCTGTTCTGCCCCTGGGATGTGGCCAGAATGATCTGAATGCCTCTCTGACTTCTGGCCTCTTCTGGGCTCCCTGCCTGGATGCACCCACTTGCAGAACAGCACCAACTGCCTAGTCAAGGCACTCAACAGTGGCCACAGCCATAGCTTTCACTAGCAGAGCCCGCCTGCCCATCAGAGCACTTCTGCAGATAAACTGCCACCAGTGTACACCCACCTACAGCCTTTCCCTGCCAGCATACACCCACCTGCAGCTTTCTCCCATCAGTATGCACCCACCCACAGCTTTCCCCCCACCAGCATGCACCTAACTGCAGCCTCTCCCTGCTGTCTTGCCAGCACATACATGTGTGTGCACTTATCATCACTCTGCAAGAGTACTTTGGCTAGCAGTCCCCATGGGGGTGTTGTTACCAGCGAACAGGTAACAGGTGCTTAAGCTTAAAAGGCCAGAGAACAAAGCCATGGGACTGGTCCTAGGCCCCCAGGATTAGAGCATGCAGCTCAGAAGTGCTAAACTGAGCCTTTATCCCTTGAAATCTTCCAGAAATAATGTGAACTGACTAAACCCAACTTATACCACAGTCAAACTTGCAAGGGCATCAAAGAACATAAAATCAAAAAGCCTCATCCAAAAAATAGCAATGTCAAAGATTAAAGGAACATCAGACCACACAGATAAGAAAGAACCAGCATGAGAACTCTGGTAACTCTAAAAGCCAGTGTCCTCCTACAACCAAATGACTGCACTAGCTCCACAGCAATGGTTCTTAACCAGATAGAAATGGCTGAAATGACAGACATAGAATTCAGAATCTGGTTGACACAGAAGCTCTTCAAGATTAAGAATAAGGTTGCGCCAGGGACAGAGGCTCATGCTTGTAATCCTGGCACTTTGAGAGGCCAAGGGAGGTAGATCACGAGGTCAGGAGTTCGAGACCAGCCTGGCCAACATGGTAAAACTCCATTTTTACTAAAAATACAAAAAATTAGCTGGGCGTAGTGGCAGGTGCCTGTAATCCCAGCTACTTGGGAGGCTGAGGCAGGAGAATCACTTGAACTCAGAAGGAGGATGTTGTAGTAAGCTGAGATCATGCCAGCCCAGGTTACAGAGGCTCTGTCTCAAAAAAAAAAAAAAAAAAGAATAAGGTTGAAACCTAATCCAAGGAAAACAGTATAATGGTCTAACAGTTGAAAGACGACAGTAATTTTCAGATAGAACCAAACTGAACTTCTGGAAATAATAATAAAAAAAAAATTGGCCAGGCATGGTGGTTCATGCCTGTAATCCCAGCACTTTGGGAGTCTGAGGTGGGTGGATCACTTTAGGTCAGGAGTTCAAGACTAGCCTGACCAACATGGCGAAACCCTGTATCCGCTAAAAAAGATAAAAATAAAACAGCTGGGCATGGAGGCAGGTGCCTGTAATCCCAGGTATTCAAGAGGCTGAGGTAGGAGAATTACTTGAACCTGGGGGGCAGAGGTTGCAGTGAGCCAAGATTGTGCCATTGTACTCCAGCCCAGGAGACAAGAGTGAGACTTTGTCTTTAAAAAAAAAATCACCACAGGAATTTCAGAATGCAATTAGAAGTATTAATCATAGAATAGAACAAGCTCAGGAAAGAATCTCTGAGCTCAAAGACCACTCCTTCAAATCAATACCTGACATCCTGAAAGAGATGGAGTAAGAGCAAGCAACTTGGAAAAGATATTCAAGAATGCTGTCCATGAAAACTTCCTCAACATTGCCGGAGAGGTTGACATGAAAATTCAGGAAATTCAGAGAAACCCTGAGAAATACTATACAAGATGACAATCCCCAGGACACATAGTCATCAGGTTCTCCAAAGTCAGCATGAAAAACATGCTAAATGCAGCTAGAGAGAAGAGGCAGACCATAAGGGAATCCCATCAGGCTAATAGTGGACCTTTCAGCACACATCTTACAAGCCAGAAGAGATTGAGAAACTGTGTTCAGCATCCATAAAGAAAAGAAATTCCAACCAATAATTTTATGCAGCCAAAATAAGTTTCACAAGTAAAAAAGAAAAATAAATCCTTTTCAGACAAGCAAATGCTAACATAATTCATTAGCACCAGACCTGCCTCAGAAAAGGTCCGAAGGGAGTGGTAAACACGGACATGAGAGACCCTTATCTGCCACCACAAAACACACGTAAGTACACAGCCCACTAACACTAAAAAACAACAACCAAGTATACATAACTATCAGCTAAGAACATAATGACAGAATTGAATCCTCACATATCAATATTGATATAAGCTGGCAGGAAAAAGTGCCCACAGAGTTGGCAGACAAAACTCCAGAAGATTTGGTGTGGGAATGGCTGCACTTAAAAGACACAGAGTGGAAACACCGTAATTAAAAAGACACAGAGTGGAAAGTAGAAAAAAAGAAGCAAAACTCAAGAGTATGCTGTCTTCAAGAGACTCGTCTCACATGTGAAGACAGCCATAGGCTCCAAGTAAATGTATGGAGAAAGATCTATCAAGCAAATGGAAAACCACCAAGAGGAAGAGTTGCTATTCTTATTTCAGAAAACAAAACAAAACAAAACAAAAACAAAAACAGAAACAGAAACAGAAGATGACCGAATAGGAACAGCTCTAGAGTGCAGTTCCCAGTGAGAACAACACAGAGGGTGAGTGAACATTGCATTTCCAAATGAGTTATTACTGCCCACAGACCAGGAGATTACCGGACTGAAATGTGCCACAAGTTTCCAGCATGGCTGTTTCAGCTGGCACAGCAGGTCTCCACACAAAAACTCACACAAATCTGGGCAGCCGTTTCAACTAGCACCCATTCAACTGAAAAAAAGGGGGCTGAAACAGGGAGCCAGGTGATCTGGCTTGGTGGGTCCCACCCCCCACACAGACCAGCAATCTGAAACGTTCTGGATTGACAGTTTCACAGCAAGCATAGCTGGACCCAGACAGTCCAGCTCTGTTGGGGGAAGGGTGTCCGCAATTAATGAGGCAGTCCGCCACTACTGACGCAGTCCACCATTACTGAGGCAATCCACCATTACCAAGGCAGTCCACCATTACCAAGGCAGTCTGCCATTACAGAGGCAGTCCACCATTACCGAGGCAGACTGCCATCACTGAGGCAGTTCTAACTATACCTCTATAAACAAAACTGCAAGAAAGTTCACATAGCAGCAGGGCAAAGCCCACGGCAGCTCAGCAATGCCTTTGCTGGGAGACTGTGACTAGGCTGCCACCTTGCTGGGCAGGGCAGCTCTGAAAAAAGGCAGCAGCATGTAAGGAACTTATAAATAAAGCCCCAACTTCCCAGGACACAGCATCTGGGAGGTGGTTAAGAGTTCCACTGCAGCAGACTTAAATGCAAGCTCACAGCTTAGCACTTGAGCTCTGATAAGGGACAGACTGTCTCCTCAAGCAGCTCCCTGACCCCCGCAGATCCAGAGTCACCTCATAAAGGAGAGTTCAGGCTCACATCTGGCAGGTATCCTTCTGGGATGAAGACAACACAAGAAGAAACTGGCAGCAACCCTTACTGTTCTGCAGCCGCTGCAGGTGACCCCCAGGTAAGCAGGGTCTGGAGTGGACCTCCAGTAGTCCTACAGCAGAGGGGCCTGTTAGAAGGAAAACTAAAACAACAGAAAGAAATAACTTCATCATGAACAAAGGACATCCACTCAGGGACCCCCATCCAAAAGTAACCAACTACAAAGACCACAGGTAGATAAATCCACAAAGATGGGAAGAAACCAGCACAAAAAGGATGAAAACACCAAAACCCAGAAAGCCTCTCCTCCTCCAAGGGATCACAACTCATCACCAGCAAAGGAACAAAGCTGGATGGAGAATGAGTCTGATGAATTAACAGAAACGGGTTTCAAAAGGTGGGTAATAACAAATTTTTCTAAGCTAAAAGAACATGTTCTAACCCAATGCAAAGAAACTAGGAACCTTGAAAAAAGGTTTGATGAAATGCTAATGAGAATAAACAGCTTAGAGAAGAATAGAAATGATTTCATGGAGCTGAAAAGCACAACACAAGAACTTCGTGAAGCATACACAAGTTTCAATAGCCGAATTGACCAAGCAGAAGAAAGGATATCAGAGATTGAAGATCAACTTAATGAAATAAAATGAGAAGATAAGATTAGAGAAAAAAGAGTGAAAAGAAATGAACAAAGCCTCCAAGAAATATGGGATTATGTGAAAAGACCTAATCTGCATTTGATCAGTTTACCTGAATGTGATGGGGAGAATGAATCCAAGTTGGAAAACACTCTTCAGGATATTATCCCGGAGAACTTCCCAAACCTAGCAAGACAGGCCAATACTCAAGTCCAAGAAATACAGAGAACACCACAAAGATATTCCTCAAGAAGAGCAACCCTAAGGCACATAATTGTCAGATTCATCAGAATTGAAATGAAGGAAAAAATGCTGAGGGCAGCCAGAGAGAAAGGTCGGATTACCCACAAAGGGAAGCCCATCAGACTCACAGCAGATGTCTCAGCAGAAGCCCTACAAGCCAGAAGAGAGTGGGGGCCAATATTCAACACCCTTAAAGAAAAGAGCATTCAACCTAGAATTTCATATCCAGTCAAACTAAGCTTCATAAGCGAAGGAGAAATAAAAATCCTTTACGAACAAGCAATTGCTGAGAGATTTCGTCACCAGGCCTGCCTTACAAGAGCTCCTGAAAGAAGCAGTAAACAAAGAAAGGAACAACCAGTCCTAGCCACTCCAAAAATGAACCAAATGGTAAAAAGCACTGACACAATGGAGAAACTGCATCAACCAATGGGCAAAAAAACCAGCTAGCATCAATATGGCAGGATCAAATTCACACATAACAATATTAACCTTAAATGTAAATGGGCTGAATGCCCCAATCAAAAGACACAAACTGGCAAATTGGATAAAAAGTCAAAAACCATTGGTGTGCTGTATCCAGGAAACCCGTCTCACTTGCAAGGACACACACAGGTTCAAAATAAAGGGATGGAGGAAGATTTACCAAGCAAATAGAGAGCTAAAAAAAAAAAAAAGCAGGAGTTGCAATCCTAGTCTCTGATAAAGTAGACTTTAAACCAACAAAGATCAAAAAAGTCATAGAAGGGCATTACATAATGGTAAAATGATCAATGCACAAGAAGAGCTAATGATCCTAAATATATATGCACCCAATACAGGAGCACCCAGATACATAAAGTAAGTTCTTAATGACATACAAAAAGACTTAGACTCTCACACAGTAATAGTGGGAGACTTTAACAGTCCACTATCAATATTAGACAGATCAACAAGCCAGAAAATTAATAAGGATATCCAGGACTTGAATTCAGACCTGGACCAAGCAAACCTAACAGACGTTTATAGAATTCTCCACCCCAAATCCATAGAATACACATTCTTCTCAGCACCTACTCTAAAACTGACCACATAATTGGAAGTAAATCACTCCTCAGAAAATGCAAAAGAATGGAAATCATAACAAACAGTCTCTCAGACCACAGTGCAATCAAGTTAGAACTCAGAATTCAGAAACTAACTCAGAACCGCACAGCTTCATGGACACTGAACAACTGGCTTTTGAATGTTGACTGGATAAACAATGAAATGAAGGCAGAAATAAAGATGTTCTTCAAAACCAGCGAGAATGAAGACACAACATACCAGAATCTATGGGACACATTTAAAGCAGGGTCTAGAGGGAAATTTACAGCAATAAATGTCCACATGAGAAGCAAGGAAAGATCTAAAATTGACACCCTATCATCAAAATTGAAAGAGCTAGAGAAGCAAGATCAAAAAAACTCAAAAATTAGCAGAAGACAAGAAATAACTAAGATCAGAGCAGAACTGAAGGAGATGGAGACACAAAAAATCCTTCAAAAAATCAATAAATCCAACAGCTGGTTTTTTTTTTAAAGATCAACAAAATAGACCACTAGCCAGATGAATAAAAAAGAAAAGAGAGAATAATCAAATAGATGCAATAAAACACAATAAAGGGGATATCACCACAGATTCCACAGGGATACAAACTACCATCAGAGATTACTACAAACAACTCTATCGCACAAACCAGTAAACCTGGAAGAAATGGATAAATTCCTGGGCACTTGCACCCTCCCAAGCGCAAACCAGGAAGAAGTCAAAACCCTGAATAGACCAACAACAAGGGCTGAAGTTGAGGTTGCAATTAATAGTCTACAAACCAAAAAAAGCACAGCTCTAGATGAGTTCACAGCTGAATTCTACCAGACATACAGAGGAGTTGGTACCACTTCTTCTGAAACTATTGCAAACAATCCAAAAAGAGGGAATCCTTTCCAAATCATTTTATGAGAACAACACAATTCTGATACCAAAACCCACCAGAGATGCAACAAAAAAAGAAAACTTCAGGCCAATATCCATGATGAAATGTAGATGCAAAAATCTTCAATATAATACTGGCAAACCGAATGCAACAGCACATCAAAAAGCTTATCCATCACGATCAAGTAGGTTTCATCCTCGGGATGCAAAGCTGGTTCAACATATGCAAGCCATAAACGTAATCCACCACATAAACAGAACCAAAGACAAAAACCACATGATTATCTCAATTGATGCAGAGAAGGCCTCTGACAAAATTCAACAGCACTTTATGCTAAAAATTCTCAATAAAGTAGGTATTGATGGAACGTATCTCAAAATAATAAAAACTATTTATGACAAACCCACAGCCAATATCATACGAAATGGGCAAAAACTGGAAGCACACCCTTTGAAATCTGGCACTAGACAAGGATGCCCTCTCTCACCACTCCTACTCAATATAGTACTGGAAGTTGTAGTCAGAGCAATAAGGCAAGAGAAAGCAATAAAGGATATTAAATTAGGAAAGGAAGAAGTCAAATTGTCTCTATTTGCAGACGACATGATGTTATATTTAGAAGACTCCATTGTCTCAGCCCAAAAGCTTCTTAAACTGATACTCAACTTCAGCAAAGTCTCAGGATACAAAATCAATGTGGATAAATCACAAGCATTCCTATACACCAATAACAGACTTAAAGAGAGCCAAATCAAGAACCAACTGCCATTCACAACTGCTACAAAGAGTATTAAATGCCCAGGAATACAACTAACGACGGATGTAAAGGACCTCTTCAAGGAGAACCACAAACCACTGCTCAATGAAATAAGAGAGGACACAAACAGATGGAGAAACATTCCATGCTCCTGGTTAGGAAGAATCAATATTGTGAAAATGGCCATATTGCCCAAAGTAATTAATAGAATCAATGCCATCCCTATAAAGCTACCTATGACCCTCTTCACAGAACTGGAAAAAACCACCTTAAACTTCCTATGGAACCAAAAGAGAGCCCGCATAGCCAAGACAATTCTAAGCAAAAAGAACAAAGCTGGAGGCATCATGCTGCCTGACTTCACACTATACTACAAGGTTACGGTAATCAAAACAGCATGGTACTGGTACCAAAACACAGATATAGACCAATGGAACAGAACAGAGGCCTCAGAGGCAATACCCCACATCTACAATCATCTGATCTTTGACAAACCTGAAAAAAACAAGCAATGGGGAAAGAATTCCCTGTTTAATAAATGGTCTAGGGAAAACTGGCTAGCCATATGCAGAAAGCAGAAACTGGACCCCTTTCTGACACCTTACACTAAAATTAACTTCAGATGGATTAAAGACTGAAACATAAGGCCTAACACCATAAAAACCCTAAAAGAAAATCTAGGCAAAACCATTCAGGACACAGGCATAGGGAAGGACTTCATAACTAAAACACCAAAAGCATTGGCAACAGAAGCCAAAATAGACAAATGGGATCTAATTAAACTCCAGAGCGTCTGTACGGCAAAAGAAACAATCATTAGAGTGAACTGTTAACCAACAGAATGGGAAAAAAAATTTTGCAATCTACCAATCTGACAATGGGCTAATATCCAGAATCTACAAAGAACTAAAACAGATTTACAAGAAAGAAAACAAACCCATTCAAAAGTGGGCAAAGGACATAAACAAACACTTTTCAAAAGAAGACATTTATGAGGCCAAAAAACATATGAAAAATGCTCATCATCACTGGTCATTAGAGAAATGCAAATCAAAACCACATCGAGATACCATACCATGCCAGTTAGAATGGCAATCATTTAAAAATCTGAAGACGACAGATGCTGGAGAGGATGTGGAGAAACAGGAATGCTTTTACACTGTTGGTGGGAGTGTAAATCAGTTCCACCATTGTGGAAGACAGTGTCGCAATTCCTCAAGGATCTAGAAATAGAAATTCCATTTGACCCAACAATCCCATTACTGGGTATATATCCAAAGGGTTATAAATCGCTCTGTTATAAAGACACATGCACACGTATGTTCATTGCAGCACTGTTTACAATAGCAAAGACCTGGAACCAACCCAAATGCCCATCGATGATAGACTGGACAAGGAAAATGTGGCACATATACACCATGGAATACTATGTAGCCATAAAAAACGATGAGTTCATGTCCTTTGTAGGGACATGGATGCATTTGGAAACCATCATTCTCAGCAAACTGACACAAGAACAGAAAAACAAACACTGCATGTTCTCACTCACAGGTGGGTGTTGAACAATGAGAACTCATGGACAGAGGGAGGGGAGCATCACACACCGGGGTCTATTGGAAGGGAACGGGAGGGACAGCAGTGGGGGAGGGAGGTTGGGGAGGGATACCAGGGAGAAATGCCAGATATCGGTGACCGGGGGATAGAGGCAACAAACCATATTGCCATGTATGTACCTATGCCACAATCCTGCATGTTTTGCACATGCACCCCAGAACCTAAAGTGCCATAAAATATAAAAATAAATAAAAATTTTAAAAAACAGTCTTTAAACATGCAATGTTCAAAAAGGAGAAAAAAAGGCATTACATAATGATAAAAGGTTCAATTCAACAAAATGGCTTAACAATATTATGCATATACGTACCCAGATTCATAAAAGCACCCCAGATTCATAAAAGAAGTTCTTAGAGGCCTACGAAATACTTTGATAACCACACATAATAGCGGGAGATTTCAACATCTCACTGATAGTGTCACGAAGATAATTGAGGTAGAAAACTAACAAAGATATTTGGGACCTAAACTTCACACTTGACCAAATGGACCTAACAGATATCTATAGAACACTCTCCCCAAACAACAATAGAATATACAGTTTCCTTATCTACACATGGCACATACTCTAAGATTGATCACATGTTTGGCCATAAAGCAATTCTCAACAACAAATTCAAATAAACCCAAATCATACCAGCCAGCACAATAAAAACATAAATTAACACCAAGAACCTTGCTCAAAATCATACAGTGCCATGGAAATTAAACAACCTCCTCCTGAACGACTTTTGGGTAAAGAATGAAATTAAGACAGAAATCCAAAAATCATTTGAAACTAATGAAAAGAAATATACAACATACCAGAATCTTTGGGACACAGGTAAAGCAGTGTTAAGAGGAAAGTTTATAGCACTAAATGATCACATCAAGAAGTTAGAAAGATCTCAAATTAACAAGCTAATATCACACCTAGAGAAAGTAGAAAAGTAAGAGAAAATCAATCCCAAAGCTAGCAGAAGAAAAGAAATTGCCTGAATCAGAACTGAACTGAACAAAATTGAGACACAAAAATGCATTTAAAAGATCAACAAAATCATAAGTTGGTTTTTTGAAAGAATAAATAATATTGATAAACCACCAGCTACATTAAGTTTAAACAGAGAGAAGATCCAAATAAACACAATCAGAAACGAAAAAGGGGCTGTTGCTACTGACTCCACAGAAATACAAACGTCCTCAGAGACTATTACTAACACCACTATGCACACAGACTAAAAAAGTTAGGAAAAAAATGGATAAATTCCTGGAAGTGTACCATCTCCCAAGAATGAAACAGGACGAAACTGAAATCCTGAACAGACCAATAATGAGCTCTAAAATTGATTCTGTAATAAGCTACCAACTAGAAAAAGCTCTGTATCATATGGATTCCCAGCCAAATTCTACCAGACATACAAGGAAGAACTGGTACCAAACCAATAAAACTATTCCAAAAAATCAAGGAGGAGGGATTCCTCCCTAACTCAAGAATGAGGTCAGCATCATTCTGATATCAAAACCTGGCAGAGATACAAAGAAAAAAGAAAACTTGTGGTCGGTATCCCTGATGAACATAGACACAAAAACTCTCAACAAAATACTGATTCAAATCCAGCAGCACATTAAAATGTTAATCCACCATGGTCAAGCAGGCAATATTTATTCCTGAATGTGAGTTTGGTTTAACACACACAAATTAATGAATGTGATTCATCAAATAAACATAAGCAAAAACAAAAACCACACAATCATCTTAATAGATGCAGAAAAGGCTTTTGATAAAATTCAACATCCTTTTATGTTAACCCTCAGAAACTTGTCATCAAAGGAAGTTACCTCAAAATAAGAGCTGTCTATCAGAAAACCACAGCCGACATTATATCTAATGGGTAAAAGCTAGAGGCATTTCCCTTGAGAACCAGAACAAAATCAGGATGCTCTCTCACACTACTCTTATTGAACATAGTACTGGAAGTCCTTGCCAGAGCAGTCAGGTGAGAGAAACAAATAAGCATTGAAATAAAAAGAGAAGAAGTCAAACTACCTCTCTTCAGATTGTATGATTCTATACCTGGAAAACCCCATAGTTTCTTCCCAAAGGCTCCTAAAACTGATAAACTGCAGTAAAGTCTCAGAATACAAACTCAAAGTACAAAAGTTAATAGCATTTCTATACACCAATAAAACCCAAGCTGAGAACCCAATCTAGAACACAATCTCATTCACAATAATCACATAATGAATATAATTCCTAGGAATACAGCTAACCAGGGAAGTGAAATATCTCTACAATGAGAATTACAAAACTCTGAAGGAAATTAGAGATTAATCAAGTGAATGGAGAAACATTCCAAGTTCATGGATATAAATAATCAATATTGGGAAAATGGCCATACTAATCAAAGTAATTTACAGATTCGATGCTAATCCTATCGAACTACCAATATAATTTTTCATATAATTAGAATATATATTCTAAAATACATTTTGAACCAAAAAAGAGCCTGAATAGCCACAAAAGTCCAAAGCCAAAAGAACAAAGATACAGGCATCTCATTACTCAATTTTAAACTTTACTACAAAGCTATAGTAACCAAAACAACATGGTACTGGTATAAAAAAAAAAAAAAAAAAAAGCAAACAAAAAAACTCAGACACACAGACCAATGGAACAGGATAGAGAACCCCAAAATAAAGCTGCACACCTACAACCAACTGATCTTTGACAAAGTTGACAATAACAAACAACTAGAGAATGGACTTCATATTTAATAAATGGTGTTGGCTGCATGTTGTCACTCATAAGTGGGTGTTGAACAATGAGAACACATGGACACAGGGAGGGGAACGTCACACAACAGGGCCTGGGGGGTGGGGAGGCTAAGGGAGGATAGCAGGGGGTGGGGGGATTGAGGAGGGATAGCATTAGGAGAAATACCTAACATAGATGATGGGGCAGTGGATGCAGCAAACCACCACCATGGCACATGTATAGCTATGTAACAAACCTGCGTGATCAGCACATGTGCCCCAGAAATGAAAGTATAATAAAAACTAAATAAACAGTGTTGGAATAGCTGGCTGGCCATATGCGGAAGATTACAACTGGGCCCCTTCCTTTTACCATATACAATAATTAACTCAAGATGGATCAAAGGCTTACACGTAAATCCTAAAACTATGAAAAACCTGGAAGAGAACCCAGAAAATACCATTCTGAACACAGTGTTGCCAAGATGTTCTGGTGATGCCTCCAAAAGCAATTTCTACAAAAACAAAAATTGACAAGTGGGACCTAATTAAAGAGCTTCTGCACAGCAAAACAAACAGAAAAAAACCTAACAGAGCACATAGGCAGCCTACAGAAGCGGAGAAAACACCTGCAATCTACCCATCTGACAAAGGTCTCACATCCAGCATCTACAAGGAACTTAAACAAATCAGCAAGCAAAAAACAACTCCATTAAAAATGGGCAAAAGACATGGGCACTTCTCAAAAGGACACATACATGCAGGCAACAAGTATATTTTAAAAATGCTCATCATCACTACTCATTATAGAAACGCATATCAATACCACAATGAGATACCCTTTCACACTGTTCAGAAGGGCTATTATTAAAAAGTCAAAAAAAATAGCTGATGTTGTCAAGGTTGCAGAGAAAGAGAACGCTTAATTTATATTCCCACTACTGGAGGGAATATAAATTAATTCAGCCACTCTGAGCTAATTTAAAATTCCTAGGAATATAGCTAACCAGGGAGGTGAAAGATCTCTACTATGAGAATTACAAAACTGCTGAAGGAAATCAGAGATGAAACAAGCAAATGCAAAAACAGTCCAAGCAGTTTAGAGATTTCTCAAAGAAATAATAATACAACTACATTTGATCCAGCAATGCAATTTGGTGGAATATAAATCATTCCACCAAAAAGACACATGTACTCCTATGTTCATCCCAGAACTATTCACAACAGCAAAGACATGGAATCAACATAGTGCCCAGCAATGGTGGACTAGGTACAGAAAATGTGGTGCATATGCACAGTGGAATATTATGCAGCCATAAAAAAGAACAAGATCATGACCTCTGCAGAAACATGGAGGCAGCTACAGGCCATTATCCTAAGCAAAGTAACACAGGAACAGAAAACCAAATACTACATGTTCTCCCTGATAAGTGAGAGCTAAACACTGAGAATTCATGAACATAAAGAGGGGAATATTTGCTCTGGGGCCTGCTTGAGGGTGAAGAGTGGGAGGAAGGAGGGTGTTGAAAAACTCACTATCAGGTACTATGTTCACTACCCAGGTGATGAAATTTTCTGTACACCAAACCCCAGCTATGCAATTTACTCATGTAGCAAACCTGCCATACACCACAAACCTAAGGTAAAAGTTGAAGAAAAAGAAAGCAGCACCATCATCCTTGCCAGGAGTCATGGTAAATGAGAAACAGTACTTGTGTGTGGAATAAACACCTCATATTTACCTTGATTTGTAAATTACTTTCCAACAACTAAGACAGAAGAGAACTCATTCCCTAATTAGGTTACTACTATTTACTTCATATCAGATTCCAAAAAATCTGAGCTTTTTGGTGGAGGAAGAGAGGATGATGACTTGTGAACAGTTATGAGAGGGAACATGAGGGCTGAGTAATATGAGATCATATGGTGCAGTTTAAGGCAAAAACTACATAAAAACTTACTGGTGGTTAAAAATCAAGTGAGGGCAGGATGTGATGGCTCATGCCTGTAATCTGAGCACTCTGAGGGGCCGAGGTGGGAGGACTGCTTGGGCCCAGAAGGTTCAAGGCCAGCCTGGGCAACATAGTGAGACCATTCATAATTTTTTTTTTTTAATTAGCTAGGCATGGTGGCACATACCTGTAGTCCCAGCTATCAGGGAGGGGTTGAGAGCAAGTATCTCCTTAGCCCAGGAGTTCAAGCCTGTAGTGAGCCAAGATTGAGCCACTGCACTCCAGCCTGGGCAACAGAGTGAGACCCTGTCTCTTAAAAAAAATCAATTAGGACAGAGCCTGAGTCTCTGAAGTATGGACAAAGCCCCCTGTTTGAAGTTGACCTGGCTGTCTGCAGTTACTACTCAATGGCTAGGGTAATTAAGACCTCGGTTCACACGAGACCTGAAGATTCCAGTCTGACATGGTTAGGCACACTATTAGTCCCCTGCAGATGTGCGCAAACATGCAAATGCACCCGCCTTGTCCAGACACACCCTTCAAAACCGATAAGGTAGAACCTCCTTTCACAAATTAGAAGTAATTCAAACGTGGAACCAACCAACACGCATAGACATGCCAGAAAGCTCCTCCCAGGCACTGCACGAGCTGAGACGTCTCCAGGTGATGTGCCTAATGACCCATCAAGGTACCTGGGCATCTCCAGGTAATGTACCAAATGAACCCATCAAGGTACCTGGGCATCTCCAGGTAATGTACCAAATGAACCCATCAAGGTACCTGGGCATCTCCAGGTAATGCACCAAATGAACCCATCAAGGTTCCTGGGCATCTCCAGGTAATGCACCAAATGAACCCATCAAGGTACCTGAACGTCTCCAGGTAATGTACCAAATGAACCCATCAAGGTACCTGGACACCTCCAGATAATGCACCAAATGAACCCATCAAGGTACCTGGGCATCTCCAGGTAATGCACCAAATGAACCCATCAGAGCACCTGGACATCTGCAGGTAATGCACCAAATGAACCCATCAAGGTTCCGGGACATCTCCAGGCACTGCACCCAAATGAACCCAGCAAGGTACCTGGACGTCTCCAGGTAATGCTCCAAATGAACCCATCAGAGTACCAACGAACCATCAAGGAACCCATCATGCTATCAACCTGTATGATCAGCTTTTGTCCTCAGCGCTCAACTAGCCTCAGCTATCAGCCTCCCAGGATCATGATGAGAAGACTGACATGTCAAGAAAATTAGTAACACATTATTTTAGTTTTACTTTCTCTTCTCATACTCACGAATTCATTCTCTTAATTCCCAATTTGACTTTTGAGATTTTGTTTACCTTTGTAAAAATGAGACACTCCATTACTGACTTTCTTCAGTTCTCCCTGTCTTGTACCATATGTTTGTTAGTGCCCCAAAGCTTCTCACTTGACATTTACTGTTTCCTGCATGGACGAAGCTGACTTTACCCTTTGCATTCTTATACTATTTCCATGAGACTTAGAGAGAGAAGTGGGCACTGAGACACAACAGCACAGACTGCCATCCTGAAACAAGCTTGCACTGCATTTTTAAACGCATGTTCTAGCGTGTTTGAGCTGGAGGAGGGATGCACCTCTCTCAGTTATGTTCAGGTTATGGCCACATACGTGGAAAACACAACAGCAGCAACAGATGGCCTTTAATTCATTAGAGCATGCTATGTGTAAGTCAAGGCTAATTAGAAAATCTTGATAGTAGTAACAATAGCAAATATTTATACATTCGTTCACTCTACATAGATTTAAGGCATGCCTGCTGTGTCTGTGCTGAGAACTAGGTGCAGTGCAGGGAATAAGACACCGGCCTTGTTAACAAGGACCTCAGAACCTAATTGAAAACACAGACACTAGGGAAGAAGCAGAAAAATGACCAATTAATTGAAAGAGGCTACAGGATAAATGAGGAGGAGGCCATGTGAAAAGATAACTGGGCTCCTGGGATCTGACTTTCTGGGTAAGGGTCTTTCCGTGGCCACTGCCCTGTGACTCAGTGTCTCCTGAGTAAAGTGGGGGTAATAAGCATAGCTAATATTTAAAGCCACCAAACAGCTCGCTGTCTGCAGTCCCAATCTACGAGTTGCTCTTCTGTGATCAGCAACGGCACCAGGACTGGTCATAGAAAACCTTATTGCCTGAGTGGCGGGCCGCAGGTACTGAGCTTTTGTCCTGGAGCTGTGGTTTTGACAGCAATTCCTGGGTTGGTCAGGAGAGGTGCTGCTGAGGAGGGTCATTTAAAATGAGACTCGAAGAATAAAAGGATCCTGCCGGATGGCAGTTCTGGGAAGCCTGGCAGGGAATGAGGCGGGGTGGGAAGGGGGTTGGGAGAAAGTGCAGGAAGAACCAAGGCCCCCTGGGGGGCTCCACCCTGGGAGGAGTCTCTGAAGGCTGGAGATGGGGAAATTGCATGGTCACCCTGAGCTCACTGTGGAAAAGGAACTGGTGCAGCAACAGGAGTGAGGACACCAGTGATGGGGTGGAGTCTGCTCTGTGATCATCTTCAAGGCAATCAGGGACAGCAAGACTGGCTGAGGAGGCAGTGTGCAGCCAGTACGACAGCCATGGGAGCCGCCGGAAAGATGGATGCTGGTGTCCAGAAAGCTCCTCACGGAAAGCTCTGGGTCCCCGGCATCCTGATGGGAGAGGGCCCTCGAATATTAGAGGAGATGTAATTCCTGCACCATTTAACCTGGATTGGAGCCCGAAGAAAGAAGGGAAGCTCCCTAATTAGTGCATGAACCCCGCTTGCCCCTGCTGTCAACATCTGAGAAAGATGCCACAGAAAATCTACCCAGCAATCTTATGAAGACAGGTGGAAATTCCTAAGACACAGGTGATATAAATTCAGCAATAGTTAACATTATCATGTGACCAGTATGGTGAGTACAGTGAGGACTTACTCTGGGACATTCAGGATGATGTAATATTAGGAAATCAATATTTATTCCCATAAATTAATAGAGACATACTTATCACTGCAATACACAGTGAAAAGGTATTTGAAGAAATTTAATTTCAAAACTTGATCAAAATTTTAGTAAAATCAAACAAATGCGGGCCTCCTGAGTTTCTTAAACAATGAACATCATGGAGCCTGTGGTTGACTTTGCAGATCCAATCCCAGGAAAGCCAGAGACAAGACCGTGAGTGTGACACTGGAAAAACAGCGGATAACCTCCCACCAACGGCAAGAAGCAGGGTCACAACTGGCGGACGATGTGATCCTCTTTCTAGGAAAGCCAGGAGACTCTGAGACAGTGAACAGTGTGCTACGGTGCTGGCTGCTCACCATTCCGTAGTCGCCGAAATTCTCATCATAAGACAAACTACAGCTTTAACTAGAAAATCTTCACCATAGGAGGAACAATGGCATATAATAAATAGAATAAGCCTCATAAGAGATGTCTGCGATAGCACTAAATTTTTTCAATGTTTATAAATGAAGAGTTGTATACACTAAGAGATAGGTGATGTTTCTGAGAAGAAGAGTAAATATTATACATGCCATCTTATTAAGAAACATGAATGTAAGAGCATTAATCCAATTAAAGTTCTAATCATGAGAAAGAGGGAGAGATGTCTTGGCAAAAAGGTACTGGAAAAATAAAGATATAAGAAGTTTTCTTAATCACACCAGGAGTGATGTCATTTCCCTGCAACAGTCCCTCACAACCCAGATCTAAGTCACTTCCTCCAGGCAGCCTTTCTTGATGACCACGTCTGCCTCCTCATTCTAGACTGCAGCTTGTTAATACGTCTCTCTCTCCACCACAATGAGAAGCATGTGAGCACAGAGATATCATGGATCGCATCTCTTTATGGACAGTGCTCCGTGGCTCAAAAATGTCTGGTTCATACTAACTAGACACCAAATAGATCTCGACCCAATGAACAATCTTTAAAAACTGGAAGGATGGCACCATCTGAGCCATAACCTGGAGTCTGTCTCTTCATGCTCCGTGAGTCTCAGCAGGAGAGGAAGGAGACCCTCTTGTCTACCTTCAGAGACTGAGCAAAAGTTTCTAGTGTTATCTTCCCTTAGAACTGAAAGTCCAATCCCTTCTTTCCCTGGTGAGATTCCAGGTACCCAAAGGGCAAGACAACAGATCATAAACATGAGGCCCTTGGGAATGTGGGGATTTTGCTCTTTTCTTGTTATTTCATTTCTGTTATCTATGTATTCTCTGAGTCACTGCACATCCCCAGGTGTAAATGTTTTCATTTATTCAGAAAATAATTGTGCACCTACTCTGCTCTGTGTTTTTGGGCTGTCAATCAGGTGCAGAACGCGGAACCAAGTGCTACCGCCCAGTCAGAGTTGCATCCTGACAACGGTGGCCTGGAGCACGATGAGCACTGAAAGCAATGCAGGCAAATGAGGACGATGATGATGATGATGACTGAGATGCACTCTCCCTCTGTCGCCCAGGTTGGACTGCAGGGGCACAATCTCAGTGAACCGCAACCTCCGCCTCCCAGGTTCAAGCAATTCTCCTGCCTCAGCCTCCTGAGTAGCTGGGATTACAGGCGTGCATCACCATGCCCGGGGAATTTTGTATTTTTAGTAGAGATGGGGTTTCAGCATGTTGGCCAGGATGGTCTCAAATTCCTGAACTCAGGCGATCCACCTGCCTCAGCCTCCCAAAGTGCTGGGACTACATGCATGAGCCATCTACCAGCTGCAAATGATTACTGATTAACAGATATGATGACAGGGTGGCAACACCTCACATAAGCTGTTTATGTATTTTACAAACAGAAACTTTGGATATAATTCGAGTACTTTATATCATCGTTGGGGGACTTTTAAATGAATTCTGGATTTAATTAAAAATACAACAACTCCAGGTTAAAAAGCAAAACCTTTTTTGCTGCACGCAAAGAGCCCCTCCATGTTGTTTTTCTGTGTGACTATCTTACGGAAAAACTGTATCGCTGGCTGGTCGTGTTCACCCCCCTGCAAAAGCCCTCACAGGCTCCAGTGGGTAAGACCCACTTTCAACAACGTCCTCGTGGCCACCATGTCTTTCCCATAAAGGAAGGTGGATTTCACTCGGGCAGCGACAGCAGTGATGAGTGATGGGAGGACCTGCGGGTCCGCTGCTCCTGAGAACGTTGTGCTGAACACAGGCTGTTCACACGAGGTTATGGTGCAAAATCATGGAACGTTGTTCAAAATAAGCTTGGAAATGTGCTCAAACCACAGCTTCGTCCTCACTTGATCTGCACATGCCCAAGGCTGGCGGAAGAGCTGATCCCCCCCCAGGTCTGCCCTGGTGTCGGCTGCCTGTCCTTTAAAGACAGCCGCAGCCTCACTGGACGTGGGGGGAGGATCTGTCCTTGAACCTAATGGAAAATGGCATTGATTGCTGGGCGGAAGGGCAGGGTGCTGGGAGGGACTGGCAGCGGTTCTGGAAGGGAGGGGTAGCCACTGGGCAGCGACCTTACCAAGTGTCCCAGATGGGAAAACCATCCACACTGCGCCCAGGCGAGCTGCAGGAAGGGGCCCAGGACTCACCTGCTCTGCAGAGGTGCCACCATCAGAATCAGGATGTGAGGGTGGGGGTGTCAGTTTCACCAGTTTCCCTTCTTTAGCCTCAAGTGGCCCCAGACTCACTTCTGAAATATTCTCAAGGCAGCAGCCATTTCAAGAGGGAAACATGTCCCAGAGGGAGCTCCATGCCACACCCCACCTGCCAGAGAATCATCTCCACACACTCCCCACACATGGAGCCTGTGCTGTGCTTGCTGTGGGCATTCTAGGTTTCAGCAGAGCTGCCTGCCCTGGCTCAGGGCTTGAGCCACCACCCCCCCCGACTCCCCCCACACACTCCTGCTGCTCTTGAAGCAACACAGAAACTCTTTAACGTGCTTGGCCTGCATGACTTCTTAAGCTCCCCTGCGGCAGGCTACATCCAGTTTCTTAGACACTGTGCTGGTTTCATCTGGCCCCGCACACATGCCCTTCTAGCCAAACTGAAACTCCTCCTGCCCTGTCATCAGCTGAATCCCTCCCACACTTCCAACATCACCCTGCCCCAAGCCGTCCACTCCATGAAGGCCACCTGAGCCCTGGAAGGATAGACCTTCGTCACATGCCCAGCAGAACCCACTCCACACAGCCTGGCCTGGACCCTGGTGGATGGTGACATGTAAATCTGGCCATGACTCAACACCAAGCAAAGCCCGGTACCCAGCCTCCCTGGGATCAAGTCCATCACAGGCTCCTAAGCTCAGGGGCTAGAAGACTCAGGGCCAAATGGATCACTAAGCACCATGACAGACACCGAATCCGGGAGATTATGAAAGTGACATGTTATTTGAGTTGCCAAAAATATAAAATTTCTCTGGTTGAAAGCAGTCAAGCACTGTTGATGACACACTGTTTCTCATGGGGTAGGTGGGATTACAAGGGGGTAGGGCCTGCTTGGGGGGGTTCTGAGCAGCTTCTGCAGGAACAGTCCTAATATTTCCATGAGCTATGACAACTCAGGATACAGACAAATCAGACACTCAGAGCTGTGCAAAATAAGCTCACTTATGACCAATTTATTATAAAAATGACTCACTAATAACATGTTCAGACATTCCAAGAGTGCTTGGAATAGGTGGTTACTCTCATGACATCACCTAAGCCCAATTACCTCCCCAAATACCATCACATTGGGAGTTAGGGCTTCAACATAGGAATTCATTCGAGTAGTACATAAATTGATTAATTAATTGAACTTGTGAAAATGATTCACTCCAAGAAACATTGACTAAACAGCTAAAGTCCACCATGGGGCCAGCGCAAATTTAGGGCTATATATGCAATGATATATCATAAATATGATTGTTTTTTTAAAATTTAAGATATAGGGAAGTAAAAAGCCAATAAATAAATAAACAAGCATATAAGGAAAAATTGCACTTTATTTCTGGGTCCTCTAGTCTGTTCTGTTGGTCTATGTGCCTATTTTTAAGTAAGTACCATGCTGTTTTGGTGACTATAGCCTTCTAGTATAGTTAGAAGTTGGGTAATGTGATACCTCCAGATTCATTCTTTCTGCTTAGTCTTGCTTTGGCTATGCAGGCTCTTTGTTGGTTTCAAATGAATTTTAGGATTGCTTTTTCTAGATGATGGTATTTTGATAGGAATTGCATTGAATTTGTACATTGCTTTTGGTGG
This sequence comes from Ateles fusciceps, assembly GCA_036589455.1. Taxonomy (NCBI): domain Eukaryota; kingdom Metazoa; phylum Chordata; class Mammalia; order Primates; family Atelidae; genus Ateles; species Ateles fusciceps. Next base: position 1,706,944 of record JAZHEH010001829.1, read on the forward strand.
TATGGTCATTTTTACAATATTGATTCTACCCAACCATGAGCATGGGATGTGTTTCCATTTGTTTGTGTCATTTATGATTTCTTTCAGCAGTGTTTTGTTGTTTTCCTTGTAGAAGTCTTTCACATCCTTGGTTAAGTATATTCCTAAGCATATTTTATTTTATTACAGCTATTGTAAAGGGGTTGAGTCTTTGATTTGATTCTCAGCTTCATCACTCTTGGTGTATAGCAGCAGTGCTACTGACTCGTATTTTGTGTCCTGAAACTTTACTGAATTCATTTATCAGATCTAAGATCTTTTGGATGAGTTGTTAGGGTTTTCTAGGTATACAATCATATCATCAGTGAACAGTGACAGTTTGACTTCCCTTTTACCAATTTGGATGCCCCTAATTTCTTTTTCTTGTCTGATTGCTCTGGCTCTGAATTCTAGTACTATGTTGAATAGAAGTGGTGAAAGTGGGCATCCTTGTCTTGTTCCAGTTCTCAGGGAAAATGCTTTCTACTTTTCCCCATTCAGTATAATATTGGCTGTGAGTCACAGATGGCTTTTATAACCTTAAGGTATGTCCCATTTATGCCAATTTTGCTGAAGGAATGCTGGATTTCGCCAAATGCTTTCTCTGCATCTATTGAGATGATCATGTAATCTTAGAGCCAACTGATCATTAATGAAGCAAACAAAAACATATAGTGGGGAAAGGACACCCTATTCAACAAATGGTGCTGAGATAATTGGCAAACCACATGTAGAACATGAAACTGGATCCTCATCTCTCACCTTGTACAAAAATCAACTCAAGATGGTTCAAAAACTTAAAGCTAAGATGTGAAATCCTAAAAATTCTGCAAGATAACATTGGAAAAACCCTTCTAGATATTGGCTTAGGCAAACACTTCATGACCAAGAACCCAAAAGTAAATGCAACAAAAGCAAAGATAAATAGAAGAGACTGAAACTAAAAATCTTCTGCACAGCAAAAGAAATAATCAGCAGAGTAAAAATACAACCCACAGAGTAGGAGAAAATCTTCACAAACTATGCATCTGACAAAAGACTCATATCCAGAATCTTCAAGAAACTCAGACAAATCAGCAAGGAAAAACAAACCTATCAAAAAGTGGGCTAAGGACATGAATAGGCAAATTTAAAAGAAGATACGCAAATGGCCAAGAAACATATGGAAAAATTGCTCAACATCACTAATTATCAGGAACATCCAAATCATAAAACTGCAAAGTGATACCACCTCACTCCCGCAAGAATGGCCATAATTAAAAAATCAAAAAATAATAGATGTTGGTGTGAATGTGGTGAACAGGGAATACTTCTACACTGCTGGTGGGAACGTAAACTAGTACAACCACTATGGAAAACTGTGGAGCTTCCTAAAAGAACTAAAAGTAGATTTACTGTTTGACCCAGCAATACCACTCCTGGGTATCTACCCAGAGGAAAAGAAGTCATTATACGAAAAAGATACTTGCACACACATTTACAGCAGCACAATTTACAATTGCAAAAATACAGAACCAGCTCCAATGCCTATCAGCCAATGAGTGAAAAAAGAAAATGTGGTATATATATACACCATGGAATATTACTCAGCCATAAAACAGAACAAAATAATGGCATTTGCAGCAGCCTGGATGGAGTTGGAGACCATTATTCTATGTGAAATAACTCAGGAATGGAAAACCAAATATCGCATATTCTCACTTACAAGTGGCAGCTAAGCTATGAGGATGCAAATGCATAAGAATGACACAGTGGACTTTGGGGACATGAGGGGAAGGATGGGAGGGGGTTAGGGATAAAAGACTACACACTGGGTACAGTGTACATGGCTTGGGTGCACCAATATCTCAGAAATCACCACTAAAGAACTTACAACATAACCAAACACCACCTGTTCCTCAAAAACCTATTGAAATAAAATAAAGGAAGAATTTTAAGTTTAGGTAGCACTGTGAAGTACACATCACAGAATGGAGTGGGTGAACCCAGGGTGAGCTGTGTGTGTGGTGAGGACAGGAGGAGCCTCTCTGGGAGGGTGGGCAGGAAAGGTTTCACCAAGGTGGTGCCCACTCAGCACTGAGATGGATAAAAAGGAGCTGACAAATCAGCAAGAAAAAAAAATCTTTCTTGTAGATTCTGGATATGAGTCCTGTGTCAGATGCATGGACAGAGATGGGGAAAGACTCAGGACAGTGCCAGATCATGAGAAGGCTGAGGTAGAAAGCACTTGCTGTGTCAGGGATAGAAGAGGGGTCCATGGAGACTTAGCCTGCAGGTACAGACAAAGAATGGTAGCAGTGACAGCAGAGAGCTAAGCAGGGCCCAGCAGACCAGTTCTCTAGCAGGTACCTGGTTCCTATGCGAGGTACTCAGGAGACCAGGAGGGTGGGGGAGATTAATCACACACAGTCTTCCCCAGCCCACGGATGGCTGGAGATTAACCATTCACAGTCTACACAGCCCACAGATGGCTGGAGGTCAACCACTCATAGTCCGTCCCAGCCCACGGATGGCTGGAGATTAACCACTCACTGTCTACCCAGCCCACAGATGGCTAAAGATTAATCACTCACAGTGTACCCAGCCCATGGATGGCTGGAGATTAATCACACACAGTCTACCCCAGCCCACAGATGGCTGGAGGTCAACCACTCACAGTCCGTCCCAGCCCACGGATGGCTGGAGATTAACCACTCACTGTCTACCCAGCCCACAGATGGCTAAAGATTAATCACTCACAGTGTACCCAGCCCATGGATGGCTGGAGATTAATCACACACAGTCTACCCCAGCCCACAGATGGCTGGAGGTTAACCACTCACGTTCCATCCCAGCCCACAGATGGCTGGAGATTAACCACTCACAGTCTACCCAGCCCACGGATGGCTGGATATTAACCACTCGCAGTCCGCCCCAGCCCACAGATGGCTGGAGATTAACCACTCACAGTCCGCCCCAGCCCACAGATCGCTGGAGATTAACCACTGACAGTCTACCCCAGCCCACAGATGGCTGGAGATTAATTACTCACAGTCGGCCCCAGCCCATGGATGGCTGGAGATTAACCACTCACAGTCCACCCCAGCCCATGAATGGCTGGAGATTAACCACTCACAGTCTGCCCCAGCCCATGGATGGCTGGAGATGTAACCACTCACAGCTCCGCCCAGCCCATGGATGGCTGGAGATTAACCACTCACAGTCTATCCCAGCCCATGGATGGCTGGAGATTGATCACTCACAGTCGGTCCCAGCCCACAGATGGCTGGAGATTAACCACTCACAGTCCACCCCAGTCCACAGATGGCTGGAGACTGACCACTCACAGTCTACCCCAGCCCACAGATGGCTGGAGCTGTAGGAGTGCCCAGTGGTGTGTGGCCAAGAGACTCTGGTGCTCAAACACCCAAACGTCCACCAGCACACACTTGTACATACCATTCCCACAGCATCTTCCATTCCAACTCCTTTGTGACCAATGAAGAAGCTCACAGTAACATCATCTTGTGTGCAGAGGGGTGAACAGGATTCTAAACACTCAGGGATACCCTGACTGAGATGGCTGACTCAACTTCCAGCTTGATTTACTGATGAAATCCCCAAGGTCACCCTTCACTGCTGTTTCCCTGAGATGTGGTCTTACTACATTGCCCAGGCTATACCCAAACTCCAGGGCTGAAGCAATCCTCCTGCCTCAGCCTCCCAAGTGGCTGCAATCACAGACACATGTCATTGCACTCGCTGCCCTTTATTGTTGAAGAGAAAAAGATCTACGTGGGATTTTATGTATTCTCATTCATGTTGAGTGACGTCTCCCTAGGACTCCATGAATTTCGAGTCACAGCACAGCATTCTCCCTTCCCCATCACAAGGACTCCATTCAGAAATGGAGAGGCTGAAAACCTCTGAATTTCATGCTCCGGTCACCGGCTACCTGCACGGGTCCCCACTACCCACCCCCAGGAGAGGCTTGTTCATGCACCTTGGGTCCCAGTGGCAGCTCCTGGCTTCTTGTTGTTGCAGAAACAGCTCCCAGGGTTCCTCCAAACAGGAGACCCTGCCAGCCATCTGGGAATTAATCGGTGGCTACAGAGGTCCTCCTGTCAACTGCCTGGACTCTCACCCAAGCCCTTTGAGGCTGTGACATTGTGTGTTTCTAGAGCCTTTTCAGGAAGAGTCTGCACTTCTGGTCTCATCCTTTTCTCAAACAGTGGAGACCCCGAGGAACAGGCTGCCTGTTGCCTCAGGGGCTACCCCCTCACACCTCATGGTTGGACACACCTCTGTAACATCAGCTATCCCTTTACTGAGGCAGATTGACTTCTTAACCCATAGTTAAAAACATAAAAATAAAACGGTTTTCTCTTAGGAGACGGAAAAACGCAATGGACCTTTCTAGCATAAGGGACATCAGACGCAGAAATTCCCATCCGTGCCTTCCCTGATGGACAGGGAACACATGAAATCCAACAGTCAGATTCCCTGTGATGCAGACTGGCCCTAATGACTGCAATTACAGTTCCGTTTAACAAACAAATGACTGGACGTTACAATGGAGCTGTCAGCCCCACTGAATCAATCCTGCTGGAGACCATGTTCATCTGTTGCTCCCGTTCCAGGCAAACAGACTTGTGGGCTCTGGGACCAAGTCCAAGCTCCAGAGAGGGCCGGTGTTCAAGGCCATTTGTAATTTAGTTCAGCCTCATAAATCTAAACTTCTCTCTCTTTCCACTCTACTGCCCATAAGAACCTCTTACTCACATTTTTGTTCCCTCTACCCTGCTTTCTCCTCTCCCAACGCCTCATCCATCTCCATTCCTCCCATATTTCCAGGCAGATGTCAAGGATCTCACCCTAAGGATGGGAAAATGGGTGTCGAAGGAGCTTTGAATCAGCCAACGTAAGGTTCCCGCCTGTCTCTCCTGTCCTTCAGGCCTCAAAATTATCTGTAGAAACTATCACATGTGTATACAGACATCATATAGACAAATACACACATATGTGTGTTCTTTGTTCAGTTTCATCAGATGTGAAAACTAAGATCAAACATACAAAGCTATGAAGTAACTTGTTCAGGGACGAACACAGTCATTAATCAGTCAGCCAGGCTTCAGCCATGTATACCTGCACTCACACCCACGCATGAAGCCCTCACCCTGGCTTCTAGCCACATCCATCTCCACTCACACCCACACATGAAGTGGTCAGCCTGGCTTCAGCCACCTCCACCTGCACTCACACTCACGCATGAAGCCGTCAGCCTGGCTTCAGCCACCTCCACCTGCACTCACACTCACACATGAAGCCGTCAGCCTGACTTCAGCCACAGTCCACCTGCACTCACACCCACACATGAAGCTGTCAGCCTGTCTTCAGCCACAGTCCAACCCCACTCACACCAATGGGTCAGCCTGGCTTCAGCCATGTCCACCTGCACTCACACTCACGCATGAAGCCGTCAGCATGTCTCCAGCCACAGTCCAACCCCACTCACACCCACACATGAAGCTCTCAGCCTGGCTTCCAGCCACTGTCCACCTGCATGCAGACTCACACACGAAGTGGTCAGCCTGGCTTCAGCCATGTCCACCTACACTCACACCCATGAATGAAGTAGTCATCCTGGCTTCAGCCACGGTCCACCTGCACTCACACTCACACTCCAGTCTCACAGATTCTAACACTGAGGTGTGGACACTCCAGCCTCATGGATTCTAACACTGAGATGTACACGGCTCCATCACTGAAGGACACTCCGCCTCACGGACTCTAATACTGAGGTGTAGACGGCCGTGTCACTGAAGGACACTCCAGCCTCACGGATTCTAACACTGAGGTGTGGACACTCCAGGCTCAGGGATTCTAACACTGAGGTGTGGACACTCCAGACTCATAGATTCTAACACTGAGGTGTGGACGACTGTGTTGCTAAGGGACATTCTCCAGCCTCATGGGTTCTAACACTGAGGTGTGAACACTCCACGCTCAGGGATTCTAACACTGAGGTGTACACAGCTGCATCACTCAAGGACACTCCAGTCTCACAGATTCTAACACTGAGGTGTGGACACTCCAGGCTCACGGATTCTAACACTGAGGTGTGGACACTCCAGGCTCAGGGATTCTAACACTGAGGTGTAGACAGCTGCTTTGTTGAAGGACATGCCAGGCTCATGGGTTCTAACACTGAGGTGTGGACGGCTATGTCGCTGAAGGACACACGTCTGTAATTCCGAAGTTCCAGCTAAACATGTGCTGCTGTGGTTGGTGACCGTCTACCATCACCCAGCACTCTTCCTGGCCACATCCCTGATGCAGAGTCAGGCAGTGAACGGGTACTGCAGTGTCTCCAGGAGGCCGTGGAATCTCCGTGCCATGTCCATCACCCAAGTGTCTCAGACACTGGAGTGCATCGCTCATCACCAGCCTGATCATCCAGGACAATCTGCTGTGGGGTCCTCAGTGATGGCATCTCCACCTGCCGCTGTAAACACCTGTGCCTCCTGGGTCTCCCCAGCCCCTGTGGGCTGTGGTGACGGAGCAGGAACCGAGAAGTATGAGGGCACAGAGACCAGAACGAATGCTCTGCAGGAGGGCACCACCTCCCGCGTAGGGCTCCTGGGATGGATGCACCACGCCCATAAGAAGATCCCAAGTCCAAAACGCCCAGCACTGATCTTCTATGATTCCTCACCTTCTTTTCCAGGCACAGTGGGATGTGACCTCTGATGCCTGGCTGTATGGCATTACACTCATGTGAACAGAATTCCCGTATTTGCCTGAAATCCACCCAGAGTGAATACCTTCAAGCTAAGTTCTACTGACAGAACAGAAAGGCCATTTCACCAAAAAGGCCACACGTGAACAGGACCAGGACTCCTGACTTTCCCACTCACCAAAGAGGCCACCCATGAACAGGACCAGGACTCCTCACTTTCCATCTCACCAAAGAGTCCACCCCATGAACAAGGCCAGGGCTCCTGACTTTCCATCTCACCAAAGAGTCCACCCGTGAACAGGACCGGGGCTCCTGACTTTCCCACTCACCAAAGAGTCCACCCATTAACAGGACCAGGACTCCTGACTTTCCCATTCACCAAAGAGTCCACCTGTGAACAGGACCGGGACTCCTGACTTTCCCTCTCACCAGAGAGGCCACCCCGTGAACAGGACCGGGACTCCTGACTTTCCCTCTCACCAGAGAGGCCACCCGTGAACAGGACTGGGGCTCCTGACTTTCCCTCTCACCAGAGAGTCCACCCCGTGAACAGGACTGGGACTCCTGACTTTCCAACTCACCAAAGAGGCCACCCGGTGAACAGGACCGGGACTCCTGACTTTTCATCTCCCAAAGAGGCCATCCGTGAACAGAACTGGGACTCCTGTCTTTCCCTCTCACCAAAGAGGCCACCTTGTGAACAGGACCGGGGCTGCTGACCTTTCCCTCTCACCAAAGAGTCCACCCGTGAACAGGACCGGAACTCCTGACTTTCCCTCTCACCAAAGAGGCCACTCGTGAACAGACCAGGACTCCTGACTTTCCATCTCACCAAAGAGGCCACCCGTGAACATGACTGGGGCTCCTGACTTACCCCTCCAGCCTCCTACAGACCTGAGGTGCTTAGGTTGGGAGGGGCCATCTTCTTGCCCCAGGACCAAGGGCACCCTGTCCTACCAAAAAAGGGATTGCACTGCCCCTGCCAGAATCTACTGAGGGGCACCCAGACCAGGAATGAACGACATTTACTTCTTTGTGGATAATGTATGTTAATAATAACAGACCTCAAACAATCAAACAAACCCCTAACACGAACAGCGACACAGCCCACTCGAGAAATCCTGAGAGTGGCTTCCAGGACCACGTGGATATGTATGTGGAAGCCCGCTGGACGGATGGGGTGGGGTGAGATCTGGAATCTCCGGAGTAAACTGAAACTGCAACATCGTACAGCTTCCTGGGAGCACCCATGCTCACCCCATCCGTGAAAAATGTGTGCGTCTTGAGGAAGCATTAACGGGGGGTGGGCAGTGGCTGATTAAAGGCTCAGACAAGGCATGGCTGTTTTCCCTTGGAGCTGCATCTGATCAGACGTGTTCAGGGGCTTGAGCGATGATCATTTGGGTGGATTCGACGTGAATGCTGAGTCCTCTGGATCTCATAGGTGCAAAGGAGACCGAGGAGGAAGCGTCAGGGTGGGAAAGGGGTTCTGGTCCCCACTTGCAGCCTTGACTGTGACAGCTGAAGGGGTCATGGCCCAGACCCTCGATTGAGAGAGCTGGTAGGAGTCTTACCTGGACCCTCAACTGTGAAAGTTGAGGGGGGCACAGCCTGGCCCCCATCCCCCAGAACCTCTGCCTGTGACTGTCCTCTGCTATGGCCTCTGTGACATCCCCCACACCTCCCATGTCCTGGGGAATTCCTAAGCATTTGATAATGAACTTAATACATTTCTTAAAGCATGCTTTTGTATGTCTGACATCTCCTTCCTACAGAAAAGTTAATGATTCCCCATTATAAGAAACCCAAATTCAGATTCAGACTACATGTCCTCAGCCACTGCCCTGAGGGCTCACGTGTGCCCCACAACAGCACGCACGTCCACTGCACAGCACAACAGCTGCCAAGAGGAGTAGTCTCTGTCCCTGGCTCAGGCCTCACTCCCATTGCATACACACAGAGACATACACATACACAGATACACTATGCAAACATATATATAAAGAACAAATGCATACACACACACTGACATAGATATGTCACACATGTGTGCACACACGCACACACACTGCACACATGTGTACACATCCACATATGTACACACATGTGTACCCATACACATATGCACACAGATATACATATATGCCATACACATGTGCACACATACACACATGTATAGATACACATATATTGTACACATGTGCACACATGCATGCATGTACATACACACCAGATGCAGACACACACACACATACACGCACACACACACATACACAGGCACCCCTGTGTGTCTGCAGCTGCTGCCTGGTGCTGAGGGGGGCACAACATGCAAACTTCCCCCAGGGAAACACACTCTGGGTCAATCAAGCTCCATTCACTGGATCCCACGGCCCGGGCCACATCACACGCATCTAAGAAACAGGCGCTGAGCCAGGAGCTCCACGTATCGTATGTAAATCCCTGTGCCAGCTGCCCTTGTGTCCACCCCTGCCACGCCAATGACCACACACTGGGTGTCTAAAGCAATTTACACTGGCCTGGAGATGCGATGCCCAAAGGGGCCTCCCTGGGCTGAAGCACACAGACCCCAGGACTGGGCTTCCTTTTGGAGGTGTTGGGAGAATCTTCCTCCCCTTCCAGCTCCACTCGGTGTCTTCATCCAAGCCCTGAAGCCCTGAAGGGAACAAAAGGCCAGCGCTTCCCGAGGAAGGGGGAGTCCCCCTGTCCCACGGCCTCTGAGCAGGAGGAGCAGTTCCTGCTGGTTCAGCAGCCACTGTCGGCCTCACACCTGGGTGGTGACATCGGCTCTGTGGTTGGGACTTGCAAGCCTCCATAATCACACACATGCATGCACTCCTGGTTCTGCTTCTCTCAAGAACCCTGATGGACACGGGGTTCCCCTCCTCAGTGGCTGCAGCCTCACAGGGCTCTGTGGCATCCTCCTCTAACTCCCACGGCTCCAGGCCTCAGGAATGGGGAGCAGCCTCCCCCGGTGCTGGTCTCTGGGGATCTCAGCACCTGCCTGGCCCCTTGCACGACACACAACTTTAGGTGTGGGTTCCTAATGTGGGGTCCATTTTCCAACAGGGTCCAGGGAGATGACCGTGCCTTCTCTCCCTAAGGCTTAGCTCAGTGCCTTGCATGCAAGACTTGCTACTTGAGCTGAGTCTCTCACAGGCTGCATGGAGAAACCGTGCAGAGGAGCCAGAAGTGGGTGTGTCGTCTGATACCAAACCAACATGTGTGAACAGGAAACAGAGTCAAAGCCACAGGTCTCTATTATCTGAGTCTTTCCCAAGCTTCCATCCAGCAAGCCAGTTACCTGTGTTATCAACGTAAAGCTCTAGAAATCCAGATCCAGGCTCCCTGATTTCAATGTGTCTCTAAACAAGATCCAAGCTTTGAAGGTCAAGGGCTCTGCCCCCTCCCTGAGGCTTTGTCAAACCAACATTTGCAATTTGCCATCCAACGAAAGTGACGCTTTGGTGGCGCTAAGGGACATGGGAGTTGGGAAGTGCAGGCGGGCGGCTCTTTCCGGAGGTCTGAGGGGTCAGCGGCTGAGGAGCCAGCGAGGAGCCAGCGAGTCAGACCAGAGAACAATCAGCGTCCAGGCCCTCCGGCCTCCGGGGGACAAAAGGCCAGATGGACGGTTTATGATGAATAAGCATCGCAGTGTGAATGGAAACACCATGAATCATTTCAGAACAACCGCTAGTGACTGTCCTTGAGGAAATAAATCAGAAAACACAGTTTTAACAAGCGCTGAAGATGAATTAGGAGCCAGGGCTGTGGGGCTGAACTCAATGAGAAAAGAACACGCAGACGCCTGGGGCGAGAGGCTGGAGAGGGCGAAGGAGGCCTTGCTGGGAGAGAGGCAGGCGAGGGAAGGACACTAAGCTGTCCTGGGAGGAGGCTAACACCCAGCACTGTGTCATCGGGAGAAGGCAGGGAAGCCAGCCTCCCCTACAGGCCCAAACAGGGGTCTACTCCTGGCCCCCACACCCTAATCCCTCTAGTCCGCATCTACCCACCGCCTCTGTGTAGTCATCCTTGTCCTCCTGTTCTCGGGACACTCCTAGCCTCCCTACACTTTTCCATGGGATGGGACCCCCAGCGATACACAGGGTAACCCCTGCTGAGACCCAGCCTCCGGGGGGTCCTCCCACCTCACGGCTGTGTCTTCCTGAGGGGGCCAGGGGCTGGTGCGGAGATCACGCTGCCCACCAAGCGACAGAGCAGAGGACTCCAGGTTTTCTAAGTCTTATTTTCCCCCTCTTCACTGATCTGAAAATAATCATTCTTTAAGTGTCTTCCTACACCTTTCATCACGTGAGAGTTCTCATACTAAAGTGCCCTAGATACAAACGTTCAGCTGAGTGAGGGCCGTCGAGTACAAACACTGCTGAGACTCTCCACCAGAAAGTGGGATTTTGCACTAAAAGGACAGAATCCACTTTCTAGCACTCATCTGCCTGGCACGAGTGTGGGTCAGGAAGATCGTGTTTCCCGACATCACTACTTTTCTGAAGCCAACTGCTGAGTCTTCTGAACTACAGGCCTGGAGGCAGCCGTCTGCAATCCAGACACACACACAAGCTTAACTGGGTTGCCATGTGTGTGCCTTCACTGTGTCCTCTTGCCCTACTTTTAGCCAGTATTTTAACATGTCCCCTAATTTGTGATGAACGCTCACTTCTCTTCCCTAGTCCTGGAATCTATTTTTCTACCAAGTATGAAAAAAAGAAACTGCTACATATATTAATAGCCAAAATATATCACAAGGGAGAAGCTTAACCTGCTCAAATATTGCAAAAGATACTTGCTCAGTGAAGCAGAGTGTTAAACCATACCTACTCAGCCATACTTCCAATTATTCCCACTGAGAGCGAAGATTTTAAAATTTCATTTCTGCACAATTACTCAATATCCCAGATTTCTCTTGAGTAATTCAGATGATTGTTGCTGTTATTGGTGGTATGTGTGTGTGTAAATATTCTTTAATTATTTCAGATGACTTAGAACCTTTCTAAACTGAGCAGTGTGGAAGTCTGGAACTTCGTCTTTATTCTGCCATGTGACCTGTGCTATGTTTTAAGGAGCAGCTGAAACTCAACTCTGAGGACTCATCAAAACAGGTGCAGCCTTTGCCACGTATGGTCTGCATGTACCCCAGTCCTGGGCACACACGTCCACTGTCACCCTTCCCCGTGCACCTGTGCAGGCAGGCATGAGGGCACAGCTCCTAATCCCCAGCCAAGAACAAGGCCCAGCTGCAAGGGAGGTGGCCATCCCCCTCCTGTAGGGCTCACTCCAACGGGAAGGGGAAGCTTCCTTCAGGTGCTGTCTTGCCAGAGGACACCTTCCCACTCACCCAGACACGTGCAACATGAGGGGCCTGCCTGATCCGTGGGCATGTGGTGGAGCTGGGCTTCAGCTGCTCGGCCTCTCTCTCCTTCCCTTTTGGGGTCTGCCTGTCTGCGGAGCACACACTCTCACCTGCAACCCATACCTGCAGCCCGAACTCCCTCCTGAGTTGTGAGTGGTTGCAGCCCCTTCCCCAGAGCTCTGGGGGGACACTCACCCTTCCAGAGCACAGGCCCCGGCTACATCTGCACTTACAGAGGTACGTGGGAGGCAGCTGGCACCTGTGCTCCCTTCTGCACACCCAGGGCGCAGGTCTGGGCGGCTCTCTGATGGTGCAACGTGTGTGACACCCCACAGCGAAGCTGCAGTTGTCATTTCAAAACTATAGGGAGGTTTTTCTAGGCTGCTTTCTGGTCACAAACTTGAAGCTGACAAAAGGCCTTTTCCTTGTCTGAGTGATGTGGGGCTCGTTAATGGGGTGAGGAGCTGGCATCCTCAAGGAAATTGCTCCTTCCAGCTGCAGCATGGCCCAGCACCACACCGGAGGGCCCGTGTGAGAGTACTGTCTTCCTCCAGCTCAGGCTTGAAAGGTGAAAACACTTGAACATTTCCTTTCGGGGGCATGGGAAGCTCTCTGTTCTCATCACTGCCCCGTTCACTCACTCGGCACTAACCTCACACACCGATCCGGCTTCTCCTCGTTAGCTCCTGTGCTGATGCCTGGGGGAGGGGGGAAATAGAGGCACACTCCAAAGAGGAGAATTGTATGGTGCTTGGGAAACAGTTGTCAGGGCAGTGTGTGCACACAAAGGCTTTTCTCTATGCAGATGCATTTACACACACATAGTGAAACGTGGCCTACTTATAAAAGAATTGGAGGATAGGCCGGGCACAGTGGTTGGTGCCAGTAATCCCAGCACTTTGGGAGGCTGAGGGGGTGGTGGATCAAGAGGTCAAGAGATTGAGACCAGCCTGGCCAACATGGTGAAACCCTGTCTCTATTAAAAATACAAAAATTAGCCGGACGTGGTGGAGCGTGCCTATAATCCCAGCTACTCAGGAGGCTGAGGCAGAAGAATTGCTTGAACCTGGGAGGCGAAGGTTGCAGTGAGCCTAGATCATGCCACTGCACTCCAGCCTGGGTGACACAGCGAGACCCTGTCTCAAAAAAAAAGTAAAAGAAAGAATTGAAGAATAATTTACCCAAAACAAAACATAACATGGGAGTAGGGCCTTTCACAGGCGACCATCAGTGCAACAAGCGGTTAAGTGGATCAAGAAAAGCGTGACAGGCCCTAGACACTGGCAGTGCCTAAGTTTCGACCCAGGTCTCCCGGCTGTAGCCTCAATTGCATTTCTCTACATCACAGCTATTTGCAGAGGGGCTGAACTCTGCTCACGAACTTAAGCATCCCCCATAGCTGCCCAGTGCGAAATCCAGATGTGGAAGTCTGGAAGTCTTAATACTAATTAAGCTGGAAGAAAACATTCTTGTACTTTATGGGAGAATCAGAAATGCTACAAACTTCGGTTAAGACAGATGACCCTGATTTGGAAGCTTTTTCACAGAAAGAATCTTCAAAGCCTCAGGGCAGGTCACACATTCCAGGGACCACATCACACAGTCAGCTCCTGGGGTAAGTGACGAAGTTAATGGGGCGATTTGCGTAACTAAGATTAAACAAACATTCTGACGCACAACACACGCCCCTCACACCCGGTAAGATGTCCATAAATAAAAAGAAGAGAATCCTCTAGAAGATAATTTTAAAACAATTCTCCAGAAATTTATACATAAGAATTATATGTTTTATGAGTGAATCACTGTTAAGAATTTTATGTTTTTAAAGACTGTTTTTAGGAAGGTGCCGAATAACTGGATATGTAGCAAGCATTTTTCCAAATAGAGAAACAATCACTTTCTCAGTAGAGTTTTTTGAAAACACTTTTCTGTCCTGGTTCACTGTGTGGCCTGTGTTTCCCTTTTAAAAACACTTCACCACATTTTCATCAATTACGTAGACATCTCTGTCTCCAGCTCTATACTGACCTGTCAGTGGCTGTGTGCACCTGACCAGGCCTCCGTGCCTGGCAGACAGCCCTGACCTCAGGCTCTCCTTGTGAGGGTGCAGCAAAGCTGGTTCTAACCGGGTGCTTGGCTGGCAGGCGGCAGAGCGAGGAGGCCCGTCCTGGATAACTGCAGCCCCAGTCCCGGCGGCGATGACCGTGGGGTGCCTTCCTGACACTCTCATCGGGTGTTTACCTTTCTTACACCTTTGCCACCACAGGCACTCTCATCACCACCCGTTATAGCAATGAGGACACCAGGGGCCTGGACAGAGCTTGAGCACTCCTGCTGAGGTGGACGCCTCTGAAATGAACAAAGTGTGTTCGAGCTTCTCAGGAAAGCAGGCCATGAGGAAGGCTGGGAGAGTAGAGGCGGTGCAGCCCTGTGCACCCAGGTGGGGGCAGCCCTTACCGTCAGCATTGGTGGGTGACAACCAAACACCCAGTGGTCTCAACAGTAAAGTGTGAGCACCAAGTGCAGAAGCAGCCCCCAAGAACCAAGACACACACATCTCACAGCGGTGACCTGAAGCCAGAGATAATGATAAGAGACTTGTGTAGGAAGCAGAGGGCTTCAAACTTCAGGCCTCATGAAGCTCATTGGGCCATGTGACTCTCCATGACCTCCCAGGAAACCCAAGGTAGTTTGGGGAACAGCCAGTGGTCAGGTGTGGTTTCCCAAAGCAGCAGCACCAACATGTTCCTGTAGCAAGGACTCAGCTTCCAGAACCTTCCCTGCAGTACAAGCAGATGTGGGTGCTTGAGGGCTTCCTAGACCCTCCATGTGATGGAGAATTTCTTCACACCACAAGAAGTGACCCAGAGGGAGCCCTGCATGACCCGGGAAGGGGGCTGAGTTCCTCCCCACCTGGAGCCTGGTTAACCCGGAAAGGGTCTGAGGAAGCTCTGCTGTCCTCCCTAGCTGGGGCATGGATGATCCAGAAAGGGAGACTCAGGAAGCTCTGGAAAGGTGGGGCTGAGGAAGCTCTGCCATCCTCCCCACCTGCAGGCCACCCGGGGCAGGAGCCTCCAGCTCTGCCTGGACACGGTAGGCACGGAGCCCTCACGGAGGCTGGCTGCCAACCGAGCACTGAGGTTGCCAGGCATTCAGGCTCCCTCCACACAGCGGCACTCTGCACTGCCAACGTCTGCTCGTCTCTTGCAGGTTCTCTCTCAAAATCACCAGAGCCTCCACGTGGAACTCCACTGCCAGCAGCCGAGCAACTCCTGGGCCTGGCTGAGAACAAGGCATGGCCCCCCCCTCGTTTTCCTTTTTAAAACCCCCCTGCCCCTCAACGGTAGGGACTGTGTCTCACTCAAGTTACCTAATTTCCCACAGCTTCAAAACTGCCCTCGATACACCGCGGCGTCTCAGCACACATTTGTCGCGCTGACTTGAATGTCACACCATGTGGATTGGCTCCCACAATTCCAGGAGAAATTTCACGAGAGGCTTTGGATACCATGACTTCCCCTCCCATCAGGCTCTCAGCAAAGAGCTTAAATTACTGAGAACAGAAACGTCCCTACAGCAGCTCCTCTGGCAGGGCAGGCTGGGGGATGCTCAGTGCAGAGGCTCTGGAGGCCAAGGTGCTGGGGTCTGCCCCACAGGACCCCCCCACCCAAATGCTTTCCAGGGGTCTCAGGTGCAGAGAGCTCCAGCCATGGGGGACCAGGTGGCATGAGGCATCCATGAGATCCTTCACAGGAAAGATGTGCCAGGGAATCAGCCTAAGCGTCCCCCGGCAGACACACTGATAAAGGGGTGATTTCTGGGCACAGTGGTGTATGTTCAGCTTTAAACAAGACTCAAACCCTGCTGTCTGCAGCAGCATGGATGAACCCTGAACACATGGCACTAAGTGGCATCAGCCAGATACATAAAGCCAAGCAACCCGAGGTGTCACCGACATCAAGTATCCAAGACACTCAAACTCATGGGAGTGCAGAGCCAAAGGGCAGCTGCCGAGGGCGGGGCTGGGAACAGACAGGAGGGGCTGGACGAAGTTGTGAGATTTCAGGCAGGCAGGAGGAGCACGTGGAATAGCTCTATTGTGCATCATGGTGACTGCAGTTCACAGAAACGCATCAGATTCTTGAAAATCACTAGGAGTACATTTCATTGTTCTCACCCCAAAAAGGTGAGGTCACGCATATGTTAATTAGCTTCATTTAGCTATTCCACAAGGTATTCATATTTCAAAGCATCATATTCTATACCACAAATAATATATTTTTGTCAATTAAAATTGAAAACTTAAACAAATACTTGAAAAGAAGGGCTGAACCCATTGCCTAGGTCGACCGGCAGCTGCTTCATGCCCCTGGCGATGACTGATCACAGTAGCAGGAGCGTCTCCACAGCCCCACTCCCAGTCAGTTTCACTGCGTAGGAGAGGAGAAGGCTGTTAAGAAAGTGCAGGGGGCCAGGTGCACCTCAAATCCATCTCACAGAGCCCTGGGAGAGACTGGGAGCAGCTATGGCTCTCTAGCCATACGAGGTAACCAGAATTCACAGCCCATGCATCGATCTTGAGACATTAAGTTTTAAAGTCATCGTGCGACAAATACACATGAGCAAACAGTGGCCACAGCCGAAGTCAGCAGTGAGCTTCATGTTCACAGGGGCTGGCTCTGCCAGGAACGAAGGGCTTCCCTTATTGTAATGTGAACACGTAGTATCAACTTAAAGGCATATCTTATGTAAGATAATACAGCTTATTTCTTATACCATTTAATTTCAAGGTAAAGGCCCCCTGGAAGAAGGAAAATACATAAAAATAGGAGGATAAATTGCAGTAAGAAGTGGAAATTAAGGAGTCAATTGCAATGAGCTTAAGTTCTTTCTTGATGTCTATTGTTTTGAAGTTTTGTCTGCTCACTGGAACACAGAGAAGGGGCCCTGATCTTACACACGCTGTCATTAAACGTTATTATATCAACACCTACGGCGCATTGTGGCAGCCTGTCTTGTTCTGTGTTAAGAAGGGTGGAAGGTGGATTTTCAGAATTAAAAATTTCAAGAGAAAAGCTTTTTACTTCTTGTTTTACTTAGTATGTTAGAAAGGATTGTAGAATTTTCTTACAGATAAAATGTATCTACTTACATTCAAAGACTTAGTTACAAAGAAATTTATTCACAAAATGTATTGCAAGACATCCCACATAAGTAAATCAAACACCCTCCAAGCTTCAGAACCCAGCATCTCCCCCATGTAAATAAATCCAATACCCTCCAAGCTTCAGACCCAGCCTCTCCCCGTGGGATGTGGCAGGTCATCCTTAACCTGCTGGACTCAGGTCCCTTAGCTCCCCTGACTGCAAGGAACTGGCCCGGGCCTCACCCACCCTCGCTGGGCTACTGTGGACGTCGTGTGGTGGGATGTCCTCCGTAGGAGAAGTGTGGAGCATAGACACACCCCAGGCGCTGAGCTACCACAGGCCCCACACCTTGCTACAGCGTGCATCTGCAGCCTGGGCTCCGGTCATGGGTCTGCCCCTGGCATAAGGAACTTCATCGAGGCAGGCAACCTCTGGCCCTGGCTTTCCTTTCCTCTACATGAGACATGGGGTCAGAAGATGAGGAGAAGCCTCCCGGCCGACCACACCCTCACAACCTGATACAGGCACCAAACAGCTGCGTCTGCTCTCAGCGCTAATGGTGACAGGCAGCCCATAATGGCAGGTAAGACGAGAATTGAGGACAGTGTGGCCAGAGGCATCGAGTGGGACAGGTGCCTCCTGCATGAGACATAGCCGGGAAAGACCACCCAGCCAGGAAAGATCGTCCAGCCGGGGAAGATCATCCAGCCGGGAAAGATCGTCCAGCCGGGAAAGACCGTCCAGATGGGAAAGATCATCTAGCTGGGAAATATCACCCAGCCAGGAAAGATCATCCAGCCAGGAAAGATCACCCAGCCAGAAAGATCGCCCAGCCAGAAAGATCACCCAGCGGCAAATGTCAGAGTCACAGGGAGCTACTCCCATAGCAGGTCCCTGGGACCCTGACTCTCACCACGCCAAGCACATAAACGTCCACTAACACAGGTCTCAGCCTCACATGTCTCTTTTACCCAGCCACATGAAAGGAAACAGAGTGGATGGAGAGCACGTTGGTGCCATAAACCACAGCAACCAGGGAGTGCCGTTGACTCGTAGGGGCCTCTGGGGGAGGCCAGAATCTGAAAGAGTCTGTATCTGAGAATTAGGGCAACATGGAATCCATTTCTCTTAAGCACAAACCATAACTCAACTCAGGCCCTACAAAGTGGAGTTGTTTATTATTAGCACTGAAACCAGACGGCACTTACCTCAAGGAGCAGAAAACCAGAGCCCATAATTGCCCCGCCAACCCTCAGTGAATAAACAAGAGCTTTTAAACTCCAGAGAATGCGGAATTCTCCTTTTCCTGGTGTTAAGAATTTGCTGCACTCTCATTCACCCTGCTTCGATTTTCCTAAGATTTCACCTCCTTTCCTGTTTTCCGAATTTCACCTCCTTTCCTGGCTCCCAAAACCGTGCCTTGTCTTCCCCCATCACCTCTGCAATGTTTCTTAATCTCCACCTCCTGCCTGCCAGAGCAGCCCCTTCTTCCCCCTCAGGAGGACCCTCACGAGGTCCTCCCGCATATGGAAATGCCCCAGGCAGGCGGCTGCATTTGCTGTGACCTGAACACAAACTCCTATTGGATAACTCCATACTGGGAACTGTAAACTTCTTCAGGGGAAAAACCAGCCCTAACATTCATCCATCCCACTTTCCAGTCATGGGGACTGCCCATCAACAGCTAAACATGTTTGAATGATGAAAAATACTGTTTCTACATCACGAAAGGTAGGGTTTAAGCTGGTCTTTCCCTAACTAACTGCCATAAAACCATAATCAATAGAGAGTAAACTTGAGTCACTGCACACTCTGCTTGAGTGGGTAAAGAAAGGTCTGGTTCAAACGTCTCCTGGTGGCGACACGGTGCCCACACTCTATTTAGACAGTTCAATGTCGTAGACGTTATTTAGGGAGCATGTGGACTCCCACCGAGGACTCCCAGGTCTCCCG
The DNA here is from genome assembly GCA_036589455.1 of Ateles fusciceps. NCBI lineage: Eukaryota > Metazoa > Chordata > Mammalia > Primates > Atelidae > Ateles > Ateles fusciceps. The sequence goes on from JAZHEH010001829.1 coordinate 1,726,166, forward strand.
CCCTCACAGCTACACATGTGATCTGTGGCACCGACACTGAGTGAGAAGACTCCCACTCACCTGAGCCCTGTGTACTGTCAACCCCACAGCAGAGAGGTCCGGGAGCGACGCCACAGGCACCTCCACATGCGTGAGGAGGAGAAGGTATGGTGGCATGTATATCTGGAGGTGCTTTTCTTTTTAACGTTTTGGAATGACAAGTCAGCGTTTCCTAAAAAAAGTCATCCCGGGGACGCAGCAGGCGGCCACCCTGAAGCTTCTCTTCAACGTGTAACGGGAAACATCTTTCCAGATGCTGACATCTCAGACTCTGCACTCACGTTACTGTTTGACTGCTTGCAGAAGAGGAAGCAGCATCTAGTGAATGCCCCCCCCGGTGCAGGGTAGGTGAACAGCTGTTCCATCAAGAGGTGCTGAGAAATTTCCTGGGGGGGGAACATCACAGAGGTCCCAGGCGTTGTGATGACTGCCCCTATTTTTATATCACAGTCAGTATATAGCCAATGCTCTTTTGGCAACTCATACTCATCTTTAAGGTACTGAAGAGCTGTCTGCATCTCCAGGAAGCTGCTCAGAATGACCCTTTCACAGGATCCGGGGGCCTGCGGAAGGTCCATGTCTGCCGCCTGCACTGAGGCCGGGCTTAGATTGTTTGATTAACAGGTGTGATGGAAATAGGAGAAAAATAAGGCTCCTGGATTTTTCTTCTGCCCCACATGATTTTCCACCTGCCTGATTAAGGGATATGGGGTGGATGAGGTAGGGCAGATGTGGGGGGTATTGGAGGGCAAGTGAGAAACAGAAGTAAGAAGAGAAAAAGGCAAAGCCAAGCCAGGCACTCCTGCAGGTGGCTTCCAGAACCTCCAGACAAGACTAGCCTCCTCAGAACCAGGAAGGTGATGACTTAAAATTATCCCACAGATACTCACAACAGAATACCAGTTCTGAAGACCCTCCTCCCTCTATCTTCATCACCTAAAAGGAATGGTCACAATAACATTTCTCAAGGTTATCAGGAAGTTTGGAGAGGATAAGGCATGTGGAGTCTCTGCAGCACAGGGACAGTCTCGTTGATGGGTATTTGCTGGCTTAGGGCGCAAAGTGAGTAGACTCCAGGCACAGTGATGCTGAGGAGAGGCTGGGAACAGCTCCTACCCATCTCTCTGCCTGGTCAGTTTTGCTGCTGGCAGATTCTATCTTGGTTAGAAGGAGGAGGAATTTTTTTTTTTTTTTGAGACAAAGTTTCACTCTTATTGACCAGGCCAGAGGACAACAGTGTGATCTCGGCTCACGGCAACCTCCACCTCCCGGGTGCAAGCGATTCTCCTGCGTCAGCCTCCCAATTAGCCATGATTATAGGTGTGAGCCACTGCGCCTGGCCAGGAGGAAATAATTTCAGGACCTGCCTTAATGGTGGGTATGCTGGCTATGCTCCCAGGATTCCCAGACTCTGGGCCCCGGCAATCCTGGCACAGCTGCTGCTGGAGCACCTGCCGCACGGTGCAGCCCCACCCTCAGTGCCACTGACCCATCGTAATCCTGACACCAACACTGACACACCTTCCACCTGCAGGCAAGGATGCAGAGCGGGGGAGCACCTTGGTGAGGCCACCGAGCTGGGAGGTGGCCCAGGAAGGATTCGACCCAGGGCTGTCTCCAGAGTCCTGCATGGCCACACTCTCAGCCTGACTCACTCATGCAACAGGATAGGGAGACAAAGCCGGCTCTGGTGAACACTCCCTGGAGGAGGTGGCAGGCGGCCCTGAGATGATGGAACTCAGAGGTGAGAGGTCCTCGGCGGAAGGAAACTGCTTCTCAGTTCCGGGGCATTCTCTGTGGGGCAAGCTTGGTGTCACTGCTGATTGCATCTCCTGAGTGTGTTTTTTAAAGCTAGTTTATGATGTTCTTAAACCAGTCTTGGTTCATACTGCATTTGGAATTGTCTGGTCCTTTCTAAATTTTCTTTTTTACCATTTTGCATGATTAGGGAGTTAATAAATGACCTAGGGGGATGTTAGGATGTTTTCTGGAATGATGATTCCCAGAAGCTTCATCAAACAACCCACATCCCAAAATTCCTCCTTTTAGTCCATTTCAGCATCCTATCTGTATCTTAAACCATTCAGTCTCATCCCTAAGGCACACCTGACCGGCCTTGGGAGTGACCCCGTGGCTGCAGACAGCTGGGTGCTGACAGAAACTGCAGGGTGCTGCTGACAGTGCCCCGGAGTCAACATCTGATTCCAGGATGATGTCAGCAGATGATGGTGTCCCTCAGCCTGGTTTATGTTCATCACACCACAGCCCTGACGTTTGACAGAAACTGTCAGAACCCCCAGCGTATCGGGCTAGAAAATACAGGAAAACCACCTCTCTGTGGAGTGATGTAGAGGAACAAATGGAATAAAAATAGACAGAATTTGCACAGCACATGTTCAACACTTCTGACATCACCTCCAGTGCCAGGATTCTCCCCCTCTCCAGACACCCCAGCAGGGGCCAGAGGAGGCAGAATCCTGGCCCGACCCTTCCTGGAAATGAGTCATATCAATATCCTCAGTCTGCCAGGTCAGACCCTTCAACAGCTCCCCAACTCCTGCTCTAAAGTCTCAGCTCCCCACGAAACCTGGGTCTGAAATCTGCCTCTTGTGCACCAGGTTACATGATTTGGGGTAAGTGAGTCGTCTTTGCAACTCACTGAGCTCCCCTCCAATGGAGATCCTTAACTTGGTGGAGGCTGTAACGCTAAAGCACACCATGTGCACGCATCACCTAGCTCACTCATGCAATGGGCCAGAGTCACCAACATGTCCATGTCACCAGCACCCCTGCCTCCCACTCGCCTCACCTTCCACCCCAGGATACAGCTGCCCTGAGCCTCCTCCTGCTTCCTAACCATACCGCACTGTCTCCCGCAAACTCAGAGGGTGCTGCCTGCTTAAAACGACCTCACGCTCCAGCCCTAGGCTCGGTCTCTGCCTGGGAAATCCCCCACTAGTTTACTTTTAAGATGCAGGTCGATCGTCCATTCTGTGGTCACTGCAATTTCCAGTGATGATTCCCACCAACTGCCCTGAAAACAGTGCATGCACCCCGCATCCCCACTGGCTCTTCAGCCTGCCTCCTTCACTTGGGATGTTTCTAGCACAAAACTGTTACCATGAAAGGAAGGAAGAAGTGAGCTTGCAGACAGCGCGCTCCCCCACAAGTGCTCATGCTCCAGGCCACATTTCAGACCCATCTCCCCACGGCTGTGCACCTATGTACACTTTCACCAAGTTCCATGTCTTGAAATAATAAATCACAAATGCTGCATACTTTAGTATATGTTATCTTTAGTGCAACTTAAATTTTACACTTTTTGTTTGTTTGTTTTTTGGAAACGGAGTCTCACTCTGTGCCCAGGCTGGAGTGCAAAGCACAATCCTGGCTCACTGCAACCTCTGCCTCCTGGGTTCAAGCAATTCTCCCACCTCAGCTTCCCGAGGAGCTGGGATTACAGGCATCTGCTACCACGCCCAGATAATTTTTTGTATTTTAGTAGAGATGTGGTTTCACCATGTTGCCCAGGCTGGTCTTGAACTCCTGACCTCGGGATCTACACACCTCGGCCTCCCAAAGTGCTGGGATTACAGGCATGAGCCACCATGCCCAGGTACATTTTAACCTGTTAAATGGCATGCTCTGGATGGTTTTAGAACAAGAGTGTTCTAGAATGGAAACCACTGTGCAACTCAGAGACATCAAGTAGCTTTAAACACAACACAAGCACATTGTTTCCCCAAAGCCTTTCAGCCATCTGTGTTCCATGAGCATCATATAACATAAACGTTAAAAACGGTGAAAATCTACAGAAATCTTTTTATTGGCCAAACATCATTTTCATGTATATTATTTCATGTAATGATCACACAATGATTAAATACTATTATTCCTATTTGATAAAGGCTCAGAGACATGAAATAATGTACCATAGTGCACACCTGCTAAATGGAGGCAGAGTGTTCTTCCCTGCCTGAAGGCTTGCAAAGCGTGCTCCGTATTCTGCAGCTTGGTTTAGAATCATAATTCAGAAAGTGCAGACACCCATTAACAAGGACTCGGGGCAGGAGGCAGTAATAACATGAATGAGGACTGGGATGGAAGCAGCCTTTTCTGCCCTGTCTCCTGACTCTGCCGCCTGCCCTGTGGACCTACTTGAGCCAGGAGATGACTCCCTCACAAGCATCTGCCGCCATGGCCAGGACAGTCACCTCCCTCACAAGCATCCATCTCCGTGGCCAGGACAGCCAGCTCCCTCACAAACATGCATCTCCACGGCCAGGACAGTCACCTCCCTCACAAGCATCCACCTCCGTGGCCAGGACAGCCAGCTCCCTCACAAACATGCACCTCCATGGCCAGGACAGCCGCCTCCCTCACAAGCATCTGCCTTCGTTGCCAGGACAGCAGATGCAATGTGGGGATAGTAACAGCATCGACTTCATAGTCTGCTCTGATTAACAAACCGCTAAGGATATTTCCGTGCTTGGAAGCCTTCCTGAGAAGTAAACATTTGCAATTACTCTTAGCAGTGCGCTCTATAGATCAGGAATGTCAACAGACTAGATCAAATATCAATATCAGAAAACACACTTGCATACACACCAAGCACTGGCAAATCTATAATCTAAAAATAAATAATTGCTAGGCTAATCACAAACTGGCCATTTTCCCTTGTAGTTACTTTAGTCATTGTGTGAACTGAAATTATTCTGAGGTCTCCCCTTCCATGGACCTCCATGTCTGTCATGTTCACCACTCCTCCACGCCAGGACCCCGCTCTGAGACGCCCTCCCAGCTCCCTCCCAGATTCCGGCACCCTCTCCTCAAGCAGCTCCCTGTGTCCCTGCCCCACCCACAAGGCATCTTGAGGGAACGGAACTTGAATGCATTTCTGTCATCCCAGCTCTTACCAAAAGCTCTCCAGTACATCCCACTGCTGGGTGAGTAAATCTCACGCTCTCCACACTGGCAGCGACACACTTCCAGGAACTGGCCCCAGCTCGCGCGAACGTCAGCTTCCACCGGCTCCACGGCGCGCGCCTCCCGCCCATGCCACGCGGGCTGTGCACTCACCACATCCTGAGTGCCCCTGAGCCTGCTCTGCCTCACTGGATGCAGCTGATCCAACAGGCTGCAGAGCCCGTCCCCTACAAGCTGCTGCCCAGAGTCGCCAACCCATGAACTGGACCCTCCCTTCCTGCCTCTCACACGTGCGCCAGACGTGGGAGAGTGCACCCTGCAGAATGTGCTGGAACTCCTGTCTCAGAGCACTGCAGACCTAATGGCAGAGCTGACTCAGTGACCTACGGGAGCTCAATGCCCAATTCACCATGCGGAGGTCACAGAAGGACAGGCAAGGGTGATACTGAATGCCTGCTCAGTTCCTATTGACACCATTCTGTTAGCGTCACAAGCACCAACCCTAAATCCAGCAACGCGGCGTCACACAGACCTCACGTGTGTGAGCATTAAATGCACTCTCAGTTCCTACTGACACCATTCTGTTAGGGCATGAGCACCAACTGTGAGTCCAGCAACGTGGGTCACAGACCTCACGTGTGTGAGCATTAAATGCACTCTCAGTTCCTACTGACACCATTCTGTTAGGGCATGAGCACCAACTGTGAGTCCAGCAACGTGGGTCACAGACCTCACGTGTGTGAGCATTAAATGCACTCTCAGTTCCTACTGACACCATTCTGTTAGGGTCACAAGCGCCAACTGTGAATGCAGCAACACGGCGTCACACAGACCTCACGTGTGTGAGCATTAAATGCACTCTCAGTTCCTACTGACACAATTCTGTTAGGGCATGAGCACCAACTCTGAATCCAGCCACACGGCGTCACACAGATGTCATGCATGTGAGCACTGCTACAGTCCAGGGACCTCGGAACACACCTGTGCCCTTCTCTGCATTTGTCCTTTTTAAAATAAGAACATGGCAGCGAGCCCTAAGCCCTGCTGGGAACTCACCGTGGTCTCTGCCCTGCTTAGGGCACTGTAAGTGAGATGCCCCGTGCGAATGAAGCGATAACCACACACAGTTCACCACCTCAGGGACAGAATGCTGGGGGAGAAACTCTTGTGACCTGCAGATCAGCTCCATAGAAACACCTGACTATCTGGCACAGGGCTCTTTTCCACCACAGTCCAGAGGCTGCAGCTTCCCATGTGGGCATCTGGAAACCACAGCTCCACCTCACCCTTTACCTCAACTCTCTGCCATATCTATGTTCACCTAAAATCTTATCATCTGTCAACAGTTCACAGACAAGGACCACGAGAAATGCATCCTGGGACTGCAGGGATGATGGCAAAGTCCTCTCCAGGGAGTGCTGTGGAGGCAGGGGGTGGTTCCTGTCACTCATGGCCTCCTGCGTGGCCACCGTCACCCGGAAGCATCCACGGTGCCTCCTCCGTGGCTCTCCATCCATCACTCCCTGGCCCAGCGCAGGGCACACAGGGCTGCTTTTGCTTCAGTATTGCAAATCTACATCCTTCCCTTCATTTGTTCATTTCTTATTAAGTTCAGAGGTAAATGTGCAGGTTTGTTTTATAGGTAATCTTGTGTCATGGGGGCTTATTGTATAGATGATTTCACCAACCGGGTGCCAAGATTATAATCTTATAGATTATTTCACCACCTGGGTATCAAGCGTAGTGCCTATTAGTTACTTCTGCTCCGCTCCCTCCTCCCGCCATCTACCCTCCAACAGGCCCCGCTGTGTGTCGCCCTCCAGGTATCCATGCATTCCCCTCATTTAGTTCCACTTATAGGTGACAAACTATGCAGCCATTAAAAAGAATGAGACCACGTCAGCTGCAGGGACCTGAAACTTTATTTTTCTAGAGACCACAAAAACATGGTAAGTGTCCTGCCTTGCACATGATGTGTGCTACAAACACTCATTCTCGTGTGAAATTACAACTGATAATCTGTGGTGACACAAGGCAGAAGACGAAGAGCTGGGCATGGTGGCTCCCACCTGAGATTTCAGGCATGCAGGCCGAGGTGGAGGGCTGCCTGAGTTCAAGACCAGGCTCAGCAACATTGTGAGGCCCCATCTCAAAAATAATGATAGGTAAATAACTCAGGCTGGGTACGGTCGCTTACGCCTGTGATCCTAGCACTTTGGGAAGCCAAGGAGGTTGTATCACGAGGTCAGGGGATACAAACCATCCTGGCTAACACAGTGAAACACAGTCTCTACTAAAAATACAAAATATTAGCTGGGTGTGGTGGGTAGTTCCACCTACTCAGCAGGAGAATCATTTAAACCCCCGGAGGTGGAAGTTGCAGTGAGCTGAGCTCATGAGCTGCCGTCCAGCCTGGGCAAAAGAACAAGACACTGTCTCAAATAATAATAAAAAAAACCAACCAATCAATCAGTCAATCAAAGAAATGAGAAGCATGCTTCTGGTGGCCAGGGTGCAGCGGATTTGGCAGGAGGGGAATGTTCTGGACTGTGGAAGAGCCCCATGTCTGACTGGCACGTGGGTTACATGGACATACACGAAGCTGTAATCTGGCACTTCACCATGCACACCTTGTAAGTCAATTAAAAACCAAATCTGGCTTCATCAGAAAAGAAGTGTAATTTACGTCCTTGGTTTGGAAAAGGAGGAAGTTCTTGTGACTGTGAAGGGACATCCGTTTTTCTTAATGGTTTGATGTTATGGAATTGATACAATCTCAACAGTCAACAATTCTTTGCAAGTGCTTCTCCATTCAAATAAAAAATTGTGTGCTCACTTTAACTGCACAGTGTAAAACACCAAGTATTTTAATAGCATTTACTCAAACAAGCATCCAGTCTTTATTTCTAAAGGCATGCTTTAATTTTCCTTCCCTAACAGTTATTTTGTTTTCACATAATTATTTGTACACTTCAGCTACTGTTACATATTGAATATCTTTCCATCTATTCTTAGCAATCACTGGGTATAAATTTAAGGGTATGCCATGAACCCTAAAATATTTTTATTCTTTAGTTCAAAATTTTATACTCCCACTTACATTTCATAAAAATATTATAACTCTGTAACTGTATATTAAGGTAGTGTCTGATATTCCAGTGTCACTTACTATATGTTTAAAACATAAATTATGATGGCAATACACATAGAACACCAGCTTCATTTAAAACTGCAACGCAAAGGCAACTTGGAGAATTAATCTAATTACACAGTACCATGTTAATTCCACCGTCATGAGTAAAAGGAGACTTGGAGAGAGGTGGAAGGCTCATCCCAGCAGCCACAGTGCCTGTGGGGCAGCTGCGCCTCTTGCAGAGCCTATTGGGGACGCTACTGACAGTGTGGAGAGCAGAGAGCTGAGCCTGCCCGGAAAGCTTGTAGCACAGGTGTCCATGTCTATCAACTGAATGGTCAGAGTCCCCCAGCGAAGCGCTTCCTCTACCCAAAGCCCCGGCTGTGCCCAGCCAGGCCACCTCTGCACAGATGAAAACGGGGAGGGGGGCAAGGAGCTGAGTGCTCACCCACCCCCACTCTGCATCTAAAGTGTCTGAAATGCTAAGCCATCGCATCTCCCAAATCCCAAAGTGGGAACAACAACAGGCTTCGTGTTTGCCATTGACTTTCTATGGGCACTTGAGGGATTAAAGAAATTAAGTCCCTGAAACACTCCAGGCACTTTGGCATCGTAACCAGGTGTAGAAAAGTCACTTGATGTTTCTTTTAAAGCCTGTTTAAGTGTGCACATGCTTTTAAAACTCAACTCCATATAGAAGCTGGGCGTTTTACAGCAGGGTCACAAAATAAATCTGCAGGGACCTAAAGCTGGTGGACTGGAGACAAGATCAGGGAGGTATCATATCCCGGTGTAGAGGCTGGTGAGCCAGGCTGAAAGGGCAGTGGTGTGGGGCGGCGGGTGGGGGTTCCTCCTAATTGAAGAGGCCAGTGAGTTAGGCTGAAAGGGCAGCGGTGTGGGGTGAGGGTGTCCTAATTGAAAGAGCAGTTGGAATCGAACCACACCCACACCCTCTTGTGAGAAGCCAGGGTGGACAGACCCTTCGGTGGGCACAGGTGACCTGGTCTCCCCTGGAATTGGCAGAGAGTCATTGCAGATGAGATGGTCTCTGTGCCAAAATGGAAGAGGACTGCTGCCCGGAGGCTGCTAAAACTTCTACCTTTTGTGTATTTCCCAAAATCCATTCAAGGTGGGTCTGAGACTGGAGCTGCATTTAAACTTTAGAATCTGAGTAAAATTAAGTAGGAGCTAAGCTAATCTTAAAGAGAGAGAAAGATGCCTGACTTTGCCTAAAAAAGTGCACTTTGTTAAATCCCAGACGAAACCAAAAGCTGTGTTCATCAACATCACCTGATACTTGTGTTCAGCCATTTTAATAAGGCTGTCTATGATTACAGCAGAAGCAGGACAGAAATCCGGAGAGAGTGGGGGCAGCAAGTCCAGAATCCGTCAAGTGGAACCTTAGGAAATACACCTCTGCCCGGCAGACACTTCCTGGAAGGGCAGGTTTCATCTGAATTAGGAAAGAATGATGTGCACCCTTCTAACCTCACCAGCCAAATACCATCCCGCGGTTAACTCTGTAGGTCATCTCTGAGACATTACCGGCATACACACACTTAACTACTGTCTTCCTGAATTTAACCTTTACTGCCTTCAGGCAGTCCTCCGGGGCCCCTAGCTCTCTCCGAGCCCTTGGATTCCCTGGGGTAACGGTTCCAGATACTACCAGCTCAGGTCCCAGAGCACCATGTCCCGCGAGCCGAGAGGTGCCAATCACCACCGGCCACACCCACAGTCCTTCATGGGGAGATGCTGTGCTCGAGATGTCAATCGCTTGAGATGTCAACTGCTGAGGCCTCAGCTGGTGCTTCCTGCAGCTTTGCTGGTTGGAACACATCTCCCTGAAACTCATATGTGGAAATACAACCCCCACAGTGGTGGTATTATGAGGTGGTGCCTTTGGGAGGCAGAGCTCTCATGATGGGGTTCATGCCCTCGTTTATACCAGAGAACTCCCTCACCCCTTGTACCCTGTGAGGGCACAGCAGGTGCCATCTACAAACCAGGAAGCAGCCCTCACCGGACATGGAACCTGCTGGCATCCCAACCTCAGACTAGAGCCTCTACAACTGTGAGAAATAAATTTCTATTATTTATAAATGATCTGGTCTGGGGTATTTTGTGACAGCAGCCCAAAGGACTAAGATAGGCTTTGCCTATTTTCTGTTTGAGAGTGAAATGGAATGAAATAAATGTCACCTAAGAGTAAAGACACAAACAAATGAAGCAACACAATTACAAAAAAAGCAACGCCGCTCACATCCGACACTGACGCTGAGCGTTGAGAATCGGGTCTCATGCTAATACCTGACATCGACGCCGAGCATTCAGAATCGGGTCTCGTGCTAATATTCAACATCAGCGCCAGGTGTTCAGAGTCAGGTCTCACGCGAATATCCCACATCACCAAAGCTGAACATTCAGAATCGGGTCTCGTGCTAATATCTGACATCACTGATGCCAGGCTCTCAGAACTGGGTCTCGTGCTAACATCCAACATCAACGCCAGGTGTTCAGAATCGGGTCTCATGCTAATATCCCACATCGGCGACGAGCATTCAGAACTGGGTCTTGGCATCTGCTCAGTGTGCCCAGAAGATGGTGGGAAACTCAGGAGGCCTCCTGACAACAGATGGCGGAACTCGGGCCAGGAGACCGCATGTTTTTCGATCTGGTAAACTTGATAAAACAGCCAGTCTTATTATATAATGCCTCTCCTGAGCAAAAATTACTCCAAGAACATAAGGAGAAAAGATAAATAAATATGGGCACTGGCAGGGATCTAAAATAAAGTTCAATTGTGGGACACAAGACAAACCGTGTAGCTGAGCTACGAGAAAGATGTGCAGGCCCAGCACAGTTCTTCACTCACGGGACGCTGGGCGTGCACACGCGCTTGGAAGCTGGGGCTTTTAGATCACATGTAACAGGTTAGACCATGTTGACTACCTTGGTACAATATGCCAAGGCAAGTATAAATTTTTAAGTGTTAATGCAACACCAACAATGATCTCAAGGACTGAGAGGCTTTTCCCAGCTTCTAGAGCCAGGCCACTGCTTGTGTGGACCTGACCTGCTTTCTGAGTTCCTGGAATTCTCTCGGTGTGCTGCTTTGCTGGAATGGCATGAAGCGCTGGGTTCTGCGTGATTCAGTGACATATCTGGTTCTTGCTTCTCTCTCTGCTACTCCATGAGAGTGTGGAAAGAAGCTGGAGGGTGTACTGAGAGGACGTGACCAGCAGGCCTGCCTCCACCCGAGAGCTCCTTCCACAGACCCAGTGACTGTTCTGGACCAGCAGACGGGGCTGCCTAGGAGTGTACAGCAGGCAGCGTGGAAGATGGAGCCCTGGCGACCTTCGCCTTCCCACCCTTTCACCCAGCCCCCAACTTCCTTCCTAATATCCCCACAGGGAAACACCAGAGGGGTGCTGGATTGAGATGGTGGGACCTAAGCATTAACGCCATCAATAGACCAGTTATGTTCATTCACAGGGCAGCTGAGGGCAGACCTCAAGGACGGTCCCCGCCCCCAGCTGTAATGCTCACGGCTTAATTCATCATTCTACCTATGGTTTAAATACTCAGAACAGATCGCAAAGCACAGATCTAACAGAGCTCACAGAAACTCCAGTGATATGTTTGGTTCTGTGTTCCTACCTCATCTCCAATTGTAATCCCCACGTATCAATCAAGGAACCTGGGGAAGGTGACTGCATCATGGGGGCAGCTCCCTCCACGCTATTCTTATAATAGAGAGGGAATTCTCAGGAGGTCTGACGGTTTAAAGTGGCAGCATTTCCTGCAGTCTCTCACCTGCCGTCATGTAACATGAGCCTGCTTCCCCTTCACCTTCCACCATGATTGTAAGTTTCCTGAGGCGTCCCCAGTCACACGGAACTGTGAGTCAATTAAACCCCTTTTGTTTATAAATTACCCAGTGGGTAGTATTTTTATGTTGTATGAGAACGGACTCATACATCTGGGAAGATGGACTAGTCAATATTTATTGGGTGGCAGGTGTGAGACAGGCCCCGTGTCAGTACACACATCTACTCATCGCTTTGTCCTCACTTTGCAGACAGCAAAGCCGAGAAAGGGGAATGCAACCTCCCCAGGGCCACGTGGATAAGAAACAGCAGGCACAGGGTTTTAATCTAGGTTTGTGTCAATCCAGTGTCGGGTGCCTACGTAACTATAAAGATTTCCTTTTCCGATGAGGTATAGAGTGAATAACAAAGATCCAGTTATTCATTCACACAGAGCAGGTCTAGAATCTAGTTCTTAAAGGTGCCGATAACCAACTCCACACACTCTCTTCAAGTTTGACAAAACCAAGCCACGGCAGAACACAAGGGATGTATTTATTGCAACACCCTTCAAATTTCTCAAGACAGCCTTGCATTTAGTCATGTTCCTACGGTCCTAATGGACTCACAGATAGAGCTGGAACACAATGTTCTCCCTTTCACTGAGAGCCCCAATGACACATGATAAACAACTTTATTAGCCCAAGTATGTATATTAGGTGATCAAATTATGCTCTCATAATAGTTTCCTTTTTATAAATGAAGCCTATTTTAGTCACAAATATGATGGTAATGTAATTTTTACAGCTAATGATATTCATCTACACTCTTTAGATGTGCTACAGAGATTCACGGAAAACAGCCTACACATTCATGTATTGATCTTCCCCATGAAATGCACTATTGGGCTAAATTTAACACTACTTCTTGGGATTTCTTTTTTTTTTTTTTTTTTAAATATCAAGCATGTGAAGACATTCCTGTGCTCACTGTGTGTTACTGGTTAGTAATTTTATGGCCATAACATAAATGCCCTTTGATACATCTTAAAATTTGACAAAACAGATTCTCCCAGATCTGAAGACAGGAGATAGCAAACAAGTGTGGGGAGGGGAATCCTAGATTAACTTTATTGGGAAACTAAATTTATTTTTGAGTTCAAGTTCAAATTCTCTACCGTTATCTGATTACTTCTGTAGGAAAATATCTAATTTTCATTCTTGGGGGAAACTAGAGAGGGGAATTTTCTTATCATCATAACAAGCAGGGTGATGAGCAACATAAGCTCTCTCAGAGCTGCCTCCTACTTGTTTCACCTTCTTTTCCTCACTCACTTAGGATTTTGTTAACAGAGATAAACAGAACCTGGCTGCTATAGTCTAGATGACGGTAATGATGAAGGTGGTGATACCGATGGTGGTGATGGTAACGATGGTGATGATGATGATGGCGATGACAATAATGATAGTGATTATGGTGGTGATGACAATGACGGTAGTGATGGTAATAATGATAATTTTGATGATGGTAATGATGGTGGTGATGGTAGTGGTGATGACAATGGCGATAGTGATGGTGATAGTGGTGGTGATGGTGATGATAGTGGTGATGGTGACAATGACATGGTAATGATGGTGGTGGTGATAATGACTGTGATGATTCTGGTGATGGTAACAATGATGATGACGATGGTGATGGTGCTGGTGGTGACGATGACAACAATGGTGGTAATGGTGATGATGATCATTTTGGTGATAAAAATGATGGAAATAATGATGATAGTGGTGGTGACGACAATGATGGTGCTAATGATGATGATTTTGGTGATGGTAATGCTGGTGATGGTGATGATGGTGGTGATGATGGTGATGATGATGATTTTGGTGATGGTAATGCTGGTGATGGTGATGATGGTGGTTATGGTGGTGATGATGATGATTTTGGTGATGGTAATGCTGGTGATGGTGATGATGGTGGTGATGGTGGTGATGATGATTTTGGTGATGACAGTGATGGTGGTGATGGTGACAATGATGGTGGTGATGGTGATGATGATGATGATGGTGGTGATGCTGATGATGATGGAATGATGGTGGTGACGGTGATGATGATGGAATGATGGTGGTGACGGTGATGATGATGGAATGATGGTGGTGACGGTGATGATGATGGAATGATGGTGGTGACGGTGATGATGATGGAATGATGGTGGTGATGGTGATGTTGACGGTGATGATGGTGATGATGGTGGTGATGACAACGATAGTGGTGATGGTGATGATGATGGTGGTGATAGTGATGATGGGTATGTGTGTTGACTTATCACATTTTCTACAGCACTTCTTCTGTTTTTTTCTTCTTAGAATTCTGGAAGATGTATCTAATTCCTAACTCACTCTTCAAAACACAGTTCTAGCCCACTCAGATCTCCCAGAAGCCCTGAGCTCTCTGTCACTGTTTAACATGGCTCCCATGACCCCGACGACAACCCAGGCATAGCTGTGTCATAAGCAACTGCTTCAGGCTAAGTACTTGCTAGCTTGTCTGTTTATATCCCTCTACTAAACATTGGCTGAGGACCTCGACCATGTGCTTTATACTTGACCTTGTGCCTCAATGTCAGGCACTGTAGACATTCAACAAATGTTTGCCACAGTATCCTGTGAATAAGAAGTTCCAGATTTCCCTAGGCCAATAATATTCAATTTCATGCCTCCTAACCTAAAGAAATTAACTTTCACAATCATTTAAACAAAGTTAAACTATGTTCAATATAATTTTAAGTATTAACTCAATGCGGGCCACTCCTGATCATCTGATTAAAGGAAACTAGGGTGCAGCTCATGACTAAGATCCCTTGGGGCCGTATAGTGCAATTCCAGTCACTCATGCAGAAACACCATGGGTTTGACACGCATAAAACCCCGAAACTCTGCTTTCCTACCAGCCAGGGGCACTGCCTCAGCCCCTGCCAGCCTCACACCTCTCTTTTCTTCCTGCTTAGCAACTCCCTGTGAGGTGTGCCGGTCTGCCCTGAAGGGTGTACTGGATTTAAGAAAGCCAGTTACTTCTCTCCTGCTCTTGAAATTGCTGTGGTTGAGTGTTTGTGATAAATTTCATGGAGTCAGAACCTTTGCGGGCTTATTCTTGTCAACTTTATGCATGTGCTTTTTCTTCTAAATTTTTCAGTCACATAAGACAGGAGTCTTTGATAAATTTTTTCTCTTTTCTTTCTCTTCTTTTAGAGACAGAACCTGGTCTGTCTCCAAGGCTGGAGTGCAGTGGTGCAATCACAGCTCACTGTAGCCTCAACCTCCCAAGCTCAAGCCATCCTCCCGCCTCAGCCTACAGATTAGCTGGGACTACAGGTATATGCCACCATGTCTGGATAACATTTGTAACATTTTTTGCAGAGATAGGGGTCTGTGTTGCCCAGGCTGATCCTGAACTCCTGGCCTCAGGCGATCCCCCCACCTTGGCCTCCCAAAACACTAGGAGTGTTTATGTTTTTCTTTCAAAATTCATAAGCTACTTTAATATACTATTGCCATTATCCATATGTAGAAAACCATGAAACAACATGTAAGCTAGAGATCATTTTTTATTGTATGTAAATTTTATTTATTTTAATTGACACATAATAATTGTATAATTTATTGGGAGGTGAAATGTGATGTTTTGATAAAAGCTCACAATGTGGGATGATTAACTCAGGCATGTTTGGAAACTGAGAAATGCTGTGACTATGAGGTGTTGACAGGAGATTCCGTATTCTCAGAAAGGATGAAATAATTGGAGAAATAAACACCCTTAACTTGAAGGGACACTTCTCATGAACGTTCTGCCCTTTTACAAAAATGTCAGCAAAATGGAGCAATTCATATGGTGAAAAGGAGAAAAATCAAACAGAATATTCTAATGTGAAGGCTCTGCCCACTCCTTCCTGGAGACGAACAGAGGATAAAAGCTTGAACTATCAGAAGTCAAATCAGATGGCTCATTAAATAATCAACCTGGTTACATCTTCAAGGAGATGTCAGTACTGAATGAAGAGAATAATTACCTGCCGGGGCCTCAGGAATAAGGAAACACAGGTGTCCCATCTCCCATGGGGACTGGGCCGTTAGCTGTGACTCAGGAAGGAAGCAGGAGGGTAGAAGGGTGTGGTGCAGGAATTTGTTTAAAATATATGAATAAATTCATATGCTATAAGATGGACAAGACCTCACAGAGGTCCGGGGGAAGGACAGGCCTGGCAGCGTGGCATGGAGCCACTACGGTGCCGTGACCTGAGAAAGAGTAGGAGCCTCCTCTTCAGATAACCATGGGCAACAGATCACCCGTGGGTTACCCATGGGAGATTATTCAGTCTCTTAATAATTAACCACGGTTTTCCCAAATATCACTGGAAGAAAAAGTCAACAGCAACTACAAGAAACTCGATAATGGTTAAAATAGCAAGCAATCAAATCTGTTATTATCTAAAAAGTGGCACATCTATTAAACCTTCTTGAATTCTTTTCCGTTAAATTTAATATGGGAAAATTATGCTTTTAAGAAAAGATAGCCAAAGAAGAGAATATAAAGTAACAGGAGGAGATAAAAGTAGTAACATTTTAGAGTTCCTAAAAAAAAACTGAAAAAGCAAATCTTCATCATACCATCGGTAAAATCTACACAACAATCTGAGCTAAAACTGTAATTTCAACAAATAAAATTAAAAATTAAAAAGATGAAAATCATTGAAGAGTCAGGCACGGCGACTTCTCAATTCCATAAGGCCAGGGGCCATGGCCTACCTTGCTGGCTGATGGATTCCGGTATTCTAGAACAAGGCTTGGCAACATGTGGCCATGCAAATCGCCGTGTGATGAGCAAATATACACATTAATTTAATTAGTGCAATGCCGTTTACACAAAAAACAAATGCACAACAGACGCACATGTGCACTTTGCAAAAACTCAGCCTCCAGTCACACTGCCTGTCACCTAAGACCAGAGCCCGGATGTACCAGAGCTTGGTAGCCAGGGGCTGACAGTCCTGGGGCCCTGACAGCTGCTTCTGCTCTCTCTCTTTCTCTGTCTCTCTCTCTGTTGGGCGGCGGAAGTGCACGGTCTGGGAGGAAAGGACACATATCATCTGGAGCAGCCCAGAGGGAGAAGAATCCTCAGCCAGGACCGGACTCGCAATGCCCAACCCCACCCCCTGAACTCAGACAGTCTCCAACTCCCAGGCTTTCTAATGGGAAGATCCTTTGAGTTTCTACAGCCTGAGAACTTCATCATTTTCCACCATGGTGTCTTGCATGTGTTTTCACAGGAGACAAGGCCAGCACTGAGACCACAGAGAGACCGGAGCTGTCTCAGCGGCGCTGACAAAGGGGCCTGGTGGCTTCGCACTCACGCACCCACTTTCCACATGCAGCAGTAGGCAGCTCCCCTGAAAGAAGGACTTTTCACGCAGACCTCATACATTTGTGTTAGGCCTGAAGAAGTCAGGAGGACGAACTTCACAAAATTCACGACGGAGACCCAGAGAATGCAGCTCGATTTCAGGCAGGGGCCTGGGAGTTGGACCCTGGCAGTTCTGAGTGCCACCTGTCCCTCTGACTTGGGCTCTGTGGCATCTGGGCTTAGACTATGACCCACAAGGACTCAGGCAGCATCTGCAGGACCACTGGGAAGGGAGGAAAGGTCCCCCATGTCCAGCCCGGTTAACTCCCCATGATAGGATGCCAGCTGGTGAGAGCCAGGTCATCACCTCTAGACCTTCACATGGGACTGAATCGTAGCTCCACACAAACCAAAATGAGAAGCCCTGGGGGGGGCTCACGAAAAAATCTGACCCCACCACCGGGAAGAGAAGACAGACCTAGGGTCGGCCTTACGAGCGGAGTCTCATTGGAGGAGAAGAAGGAAAGCATCTCATCAGAGAAAAAAACCTTAACAACATCTGAGTCTTAGAGGGCTCTCGTCTAGGAGACCTGGGAGGCGGCCAGCACGACCTCACCAGGAGGAAGCCAGTGCTCACGGACACTGGACTTTCTCTCTGAAGGAGCCCAACAGGAAGAGGGCAGCTTCGGTGCTGAGCAGAGCTCCTCAGCCTCCACATCCAAAGCACATCCCAAGGCAGCTGCTTCCTCACCACTGTCACTCAGAAAACAGAAGGCAGGAGAGTTCTGCACCCAAGGCAGCCCTGTTACTTCCACCAATTACCACCAAATGTGCCCAGTCATTGTAAGCAGCTCCTGAAGCACTTTCCCTATCCCAGCCCTCACCAGGCAGCCGCCCGCAGCCTCTCCAGGGCCCTGTGCTTATAAGTGAGTTACATAACTGCACTCCTGGCTCACACGGCACTCTGCCCCAAAAGCAGTTTGTTCACACTCGCAAATTAATCCCAAATCCTACAGCTCCTGAGTCTTTGGAGTCTCGGTGAATAAATACTTGTCACTGGCATCCACAGAGTTTGCTTCCTGCTGGGAAGGGTCCCAGGGCATCGGACACAAGCCTCTCTCCTCATCCACCGTGGAGCCACCTGGGTCGACCTAGGACCTCAGAACTGCTCAGCAGAGTCGAAGGGAACGAGACACCCCAGGAAAGCTGGCAGCAGGCGGGTGGGCGGGGAGGTGCAGCACAGCCGGGTCACCCCCCTCTGAGAGTTCAGTATCCCACAGGAGACTCCCAAGAGGCGAGGTGATGGGTAGGGGGCCTGTCTGCCATCAATTTTTCTCTGGCATAGACGTATCAGTGGCCTTCCGTGCTAGCAGTGGATTCAGTGCCCATGTGTCCTGGCCACAGAGGACAGAAGGAGGGGGACAACACACACAATCACCCCCATGCACCACAGCCCCGAGCCTCTTACCAGCCGAGGACTCTGCGTTCATACTCCAGGTCCTCTCCTCGGAGTCCCAATGGAACACCAAGGCTCCCAGATGGATGGGGCTCCTGGGAAGTCTCACAGGTGCCTTCTGCCAAGCTCTGACATTCCTCCCCAGATGGGAGCCCCCTCAGCTGAGCAAACAGAGGGCAAGCCATCATGGACCCCTGCCTAGCACCCTCTTCTGGTGCCCAAGGGGCCCGAATGCAGCATCAGCGACCTCCGGAGATCGGGGGCTGGACCATTCGACGGCCATGGCGCAGTACAGACAATGCAGGGACGCAGCCTCAGGCACTGAATCTCCCAGTCACTCCCTGGGGCCGTCTTAGTACTCAGCTATATTGTGGAATTAATACCATGAAATGAAAATGTATCCACAGAACACTCAGCCTTCTAAGCCCTAAGCTGGAACTTAAATGTGTGCACACTGACACTTCACATCATTTATACCGAACCCCATTGATTATTACAAGATTACTGGACAGCTTGTATTTTGATAATTTTAAAACCTGCTTCATTTTCTCTGTATTTACGGCCTCTTTTCCTAGGGATGCTAGCAGTGAGTTGCGGACTTCTCCTGCTCAGGTAGAAATAGACTGTTGTAACGGATGCATTTTCCTACTGAAAACAATATTGTTTTCTGCCGCACCGAAGACGTCTCCACCATTGGTGTGCTGTTTCAGCCGCTGCTCAGTTCAGGTCGGCTGGAAACAAACATCTAGTGGAGTCAGAGGCAACCGTGCAGACACGGTGCACGGTAAACACTGGCAAATATTTGCTACATGAATAAATGAATAACGACACTCTTCATTCAAAATGGATGAACTGCGCCTCCCTCGCCTCCGAGTTCTGCAGCACGGCCTCCGCTCCTCCCAGGAGGGCTCCCTCCCTCTGTAGACTCCAGTGCAGTCTACCCCATGGGGGCTCAGGAGCATTCATGAGATGAGAATCAGCTGGAACTTCTGCAGCAAATGAAGATTCCTGGCTCCCCTGCTGGCCAAGCCAGTGCATCTTGGGAACGCCCAGGCACCTGCATTCTAGCAAGCAGGCCTTTGGTGACTGATGCACACCCACTGCTTGTCTACATCCTAAGCCCCAAGGGTGAGAATCGCGTCTCATTCGAGCTTGTGTTCCAGAGGGCACCTGCAGGCCGTGAACACAGAAAGCCACTGAGAGGCACCAGCGTGGCCTCTGTCCATCCCCAGTAGGCCTCTAGGAGCACAGTGGGTGTGCCATGGCCCCCGAGGGTGGCTTCACCTGCACAGGGCGGCTCCACGAGGCTGGACCATAGCGCCCTGACGTAGAGACACAGGTGCCTGGTGTGAGCCCCAGATGGGTCCAAACCCCACCATGTGTGCGACTCCAGGGTTTAGTCGTGTTGGCTCATTATGTGGAGCAAAGTTTGGGAAGGTGCCTGTTTTCTAACCTGAAATTTGAGTGTGTGTCTGCTGGGAGGTCTTCTCCCTGTGCCAGCCCCGCAACACCCCAACAGAATTTGTCCCTCACTCTTAGGCCAATTTGCAAGATTGCTGAGCATTCTGCCAGCATTTAACCCTTTTGATCTCTGTTACAGACAGAATCTTCGATCAGTAAGTTGAGAAGCTCAGTGAAATCTCCCACTTGCCTGTAAAACTTTAAGCCCGCCTTTCCACTTACCATTTCCTTTCCTACTCCTACAACACCCAGTTCATGCCTGTTCCCTGCCAGGCCCTGGGCCGGCAGCAGTCAGCTTTCATATTTATGATCAGCTGATAATTCCATCCATGCCATCCACAGAAACATCTCTGCACAGTGGGAGGTGGCTATGTGTTTACAAGTTCACGTCATGCAAACTGTTAATAAACGCAAGACCTTTTTCTATTCGTGACTACTGTGATGATTTAGTAATAACTGCCATAAAAGTAAACCTGCTGGAATAGGCAAAGTATCTTATAAATTTTTAAAATACTTTCAGGAACAAATTGGATATAAACACATGCATTAGAATATCATCCAATTATGAAATACATTCACCAACATCTTGGTGGCTATTTTTGCCACTAATATGGGGAAAAATAATTCCTTAGGTGAAAACGCGGGGTGATTGCCAGTCTTTAGTTACTTACCTGATTGCTACACTTGGATTTAAACAACAAAAAACAGTCAAACTGGGGGCAGAATCGTGTGCCAGTCTTCGAGGTGGTGAAAAAAAAAACCCTCCGTACCAGGCTTTGCATGGAAGAGTCATGTCCCCGGAGTGGCTTTGTGCTTCGTGGCCTGCACCATGCTGACATTAGGGTCCACATCGTCCTGGAGTCAGCCTCGTTACAAACACATTTAAGTAAAAATGAATAGAGCTGGTGGAGAGCAACCATCTC
Source organism: Ateles fusciceps (assembly GCA_036589455.1). Classification (NCBI taxonomy): domain Eukaryota; kingdom Metazoa; phylum Chordata; class Mammalia; order Primates; family Atelidae; genus Ateles; species Ateles fusciceps. Next base: position 1,747,307 of record JAZHEH010001829.1, read on the forward strand.
TTCTAAGGTCTATATACAGAACTAAGTTGCTGCCCTCAAACTGGCAAAATAACGAGCATGAGATAAAGGCATCCAGCGCAAGAACACATGGCCCATGTCCTTCTCTACCACAGTCAAAAAACTCACCACAAAAGATTCCCCTCAATGAATGAAAAACATCTCCAAGGCTGGAGAAAATTATGCACACATGCGCACATGCACCCATGCCCACATAGCAGAAAGCCTTAAGGCCAAGACCAGCCCTTCCTTGTCCCAATTTTGGGGTGGGGCTTCCCTCATACTCTTGAGGAGGAGGAGGAGAACCCAGAGAAGCAGGTGCAAGACCTGTCAATCACTGACTGCTGAGGGCACTTCAAAGCCAGGGCTCCATGCTTAGGTCCCCAGCAAGGTGAAACACTGTGCTCTTTATGTGGGTGTTTTCTACTGTGAACTGCCCACTTCTAAGTAGTCGCCTATGTTTCACGCGGACAAGTAGTGCACAGCGATTCGGAGCAATTCAGAACCCACTGAGCTGGCGGCGGCGGCTTCTGGGCTGTGGAAGCTGGAAGTCGGCCTGTGACGCACAGTGGAGCTGGTTTAGGATGACGGTCATCACAGACAGTGTGGGTGACGCTGCGTCCTCACACTTACGGGCAGCTCCACAACGCCAAGCACTTTCAGGCAATGCGTATTTTAAATTTTGTTCTAATCTCACAGGGAGGTGAGAGCAGCATTCTAAGGCTGGGGGCCCACACCTGCTTCAGGGGCTGGGGGCCTTGAGACAGACACCCATGCGGGGCGGTGTTCAACCTTGTTCCAGGTAATCAATCAATAAACACAGAGCAAGTTTTCCTTTGTTCCTTGAATATTTCACTAGTAGTTTTCAATGTATGATTGAAATCATATAGCCTCTAATTCCATATAACTAAGTTCACCAGCTGTGTGCAGAATGAATATGTATATAAAATAACAAAAGTATCCCAATATTTCCATTCTGAAATACTTTTGGTAAACACAGGTATTCTCTCACTGTCACACAAATCTAGATAGAAAAATTAAATATGCATAAGAGCGCATTGGTTCATGGGTTAATTAGTACACATCTTAGTAAAAACTCCAACAACTAAAAATCCAGCGTCTCCATAAACCAAGTGCAATCTTCTGTACATAACAAACTTTGATAACTGCATATTAATTGACAACCTGTGATACATCTCAGTAACCTGGGCTCTGAGGTGCAGGTTTGATCTCACAGAATAAGCCAGTCCTGAAAGTAAATGATTTCTTGAAAATCAAAATCATCATTCCTGGTATCTCTTCTTACACTATTTAATCACAAGTTTCCTTAAAGGATTAAACAACAGGAGATCTTGAGACAGATAAAGTAGTAATTTGATTTCATAGACGGAACAAGAACCAAAACAACAATTGCTCACATTTATAACAGCTTTGACTAAATGCAGGGACCTCAACCTTTTCTCTCTTTTATATCAGACATCTTTCCAAGAATCACACAAATCCTCTAAAGGTGTCACACGGCCAGGTCTACTGTCTTCCCTCATCAAGGGTAACAGAACAGCGTGGCTCCCAGGGAAAACTCACCGACATCAAGGTTAACATGAAAGTGTTTTCATCTCTGTAGAAGTTAGGGAGAGGAAGAGAATACGTATGCAAAGTTCTGTACCTTTAAACAGGGTCAGTCCGTGCAACTTTCCTTTGATTTTAGTCATTTTCAGTTCCACTGGCCAGACTCGACCCTCTAAGCATGTCCTTTGGAAAATGAGAAGATTCCCACTAATGAGATCCCACAAGAAAATAAACTGTGCAGTTGTCAACGTGGACAGAAGCGTGGACGAGACTTCAAGGGGTCTGTATGACTTGGAGCCACCAGGACCTGTGTGGCTCTGGGTGCACAGCCCACATAAGGGCAAAGCTGCTGTGGGTGGCGTCACGCAGTAAACACCAAGCATAACAGTCGTCTGCGGGTTCAAACACCCTGGCACGATGGAGGACTTCCACATAAACCAATCATTTCACGGGCATTGTCCAAAGCCATGAAAGGAAAGCAATTTCTATATATGAAAATATTATCTTTAGAAAGCTACTCACACACATCACTGGAAAGGTATAATTATATTAATAACCCCCTATGATCCAAGGTATCATAACACTAATTATACATCAAGTATATAGTAAAAGTTGGCATTCTCAAATAAAAGAAAACCTCTCTATACACACTACATTCTGAGGGAAATAGATTACATATGTATATACAAATACACATACGCACATATACACAGATACACAAGCACACATGCACATATACACACACAGATACATGTACACACACATGCACATATACATAGATACACGTACACACATACAGGCACATATATACATACAGATACACATACACACACATGCACATATACAGTTACACATACACACATACAGATTTGTGTACATACACACACATACACAGATACACGTATACACATGCACATACACACAGATACATGTACATGCATATCCACATACACAGATAAGCATACATGCACATACACACACAGATACGCATATATACACACACACACATATACACAGATATGTGTACACATACACACATACACACAGATACACATACACAATGCACATACACAAAGATACATGTACACACACATGCACATACAGACATACATGTACACACACATACACAGATACGTGGACACACACATACACACATGTACACACATGCACATATACACACAGATATGCATACACACATACAGAGAAACACGTACACATACGTGCATACACACAGATATGTATACACACAGATACACATACGCACACACACACAGAGATACGCATACACACATGCACATATACAGATATGTGTACACACACACACACATATACACACAAATACGCATACACACATATACAGATATGCGTACACACACACACATACACACAGATATGCGTACACACACGTGCACATACACACAGGATGAATGCTGTCTGCTACTTCCTCAGTGCAGTGCAGCACCATAATACCCATTTTCTACGTTGCCTCTTTTTGGTTCAAAAAGTTATATTGTCCACAAAATCATTATGTAGCTTATTCAAACTGGCAAATTTAGACTGACCAAATATGCTTGACTTACATGAGCTTTATATAAACAGCTATAAAGACGCAGCAGCATGGCCTATGAGAAAAACTAACCCGTGAGGTGCAGCTCCTGTCCACACAGCACCGTGAGCTTCGGTGAGCCATGATTTAATCTCTCTGGTGCCCAGGATCCTCCTCTGTGAAACTGGAATCTGTCTCCTGTGTCACTCCTGATGCTCTTGAAGCCATGGTGAACAGTGTGGGTGGTAACTGTTGATTTACACGAGGTGCCCAGAAGACTACACAAGATGGAACGCAGGAAGCGCCTGGGACAGTGCCTGGGACATGTGTTGTGTTCAGTGAATGGGAGCACCCTCTCTGCCACCCTTCAATCCCAAGATGACATTGTGTTGAAAACGTTTTTCAAATTACGAAGCTCCACGCATAGAAGGGTGGCTGATATTCTCCTATCAGGTCGCTATGTGTTATTTTCATTAAGAGCCTGTTATTCCTTTCATTAGAGTTTTAGACTTGTCTTTCTATTGTGCATTTGCAAAGAGGACATGAAACTGAGAACAGCCTCAAGACAAACACAGCGCTGTCTGCTGGTCTTGCTCTGGGAAGCTGGATAGAGCACAGCCTGAGCGGCTCTGAGACATCCATGTAAATTAGTCTAAAACTAACATGGGTCTCCTGGGGTTGGGAGATGGGATTGAAAACTTTAGACTAAAAGGGAATTAAATAAATTGCGAAATTTTATTTCTAATTATGATTCTACCATTCCTAGCATGTACCCTTAAAAAGGACAAGTTCTCAAAAAGATGAACTCCCCCGAGGGTAGAGTCCTTGACCCTCGGGTCTGGAGGTGTGCTGTTGTCACTGGAACAGCATCCATGGGAAATGGCTGTGCAGGCCATCTCCAAACGCCACAGCCCTCGTCTGTGGCCCGAGAGGACATCCTCCACGGTATCTGGGGAATCGTGTGACCACTCAGTGAACTGCCTACCACACGGGGCCCTGAACCCACAGGCCATTCACAGTTAAAAAGAGAACTTTTTCCTGTGGTCACCAGTAAATCCACAAACCTAGGAAATACCAAAGGATAAACCAACTTTGGTCTATCAAAACTTCTGTAATTAACTGACAGCACTGAGTCCCTCAGAGGCTCCCTCCGAAGGCCCCACCGAGAGCCTGGGGCACTGGGAGGCCTGAAACTTGGACAGGACTCAGGGAGGAGATGGAAAAGTGGAGAGTTACACACGGTGTAGATGAGGAACTCAAGGATGGACCGACTGAACCCTGAGTGAATGGCAGGACCTTCCTGAGTCAGCCTCCTCATCTTCACAAGGAAGTCAGGATCCTTCTACCAATCTCATACTGTGTGAATGAAGGTGGATGAGAAACACCACCTGGGAACAAGGCAAAAAGGAGACCTCAGCAATGGCCAGAGGCCCTGAGCTGTGGTGCTGAGCTGGGTGCTGAGCTGGGGTGCTCAGCTGGGCTCTGAACTGGGTGAGCTGGGGTGCTGAGCTGGGCCGCTGGGCTGTGGTGTTGAGCTGGGGTGCTGAACTGGGTGCTGAGCTGGGTACAGAGGTGGGCACTAAGCTGGGGCACTGAGCTGGGGACTGAACTGGGTACTGAGCTGGTGGACTGAACTGTGTGCTCAGCTGGGGTACTGAGCTGGGCACTGAACTGGCGTGTTGAGCTATAACTGGCCAGGACCTCGGGGAGTTGGGTCCACTCCTAATGATGTCTGACTCCCGGCGTGATGGGCTGTGCCACCTGGGCAGGTGAGGTGGAGATGTGACGTGCAGCCGGGCACTGTGTGAGGTCTGGCAGGGGCACCTATGTGTGCCACCACACACAGCCAAACCCAGGGGCACCCAGAGTGAGGCCACCACCACTTCCCCCTCCTCTCCTCGGGGGTCCTGGGCTCCTGCAGCTCTGCTCATCTCCTCAGGAGAAGCTTTGGCTCTCCTTGGGTAAGCAGCACCAAACTAAGAAGGAGAAGGAGACCTCCCCAGGTCCTGGGTTTCAGGTTAATTGAAGGGACTGCTCCCATGGCACAGGACAGACTGGGCTGGGGTCAGCGGGGGTCAGTGGGGGTGAGCGGGGGTCAGCAGGGGTCACTGCAGGCGTTTCCTGAAGCCTGAGGTCAGGGCTCTCACAGCCACCAGGGCATTCACAGGGGTCAGAGTCCCCATGGAGCACGTTGACAGTGGGGGAACTTGCAGGATACTAGCAGAGATTCCTGAATTTAAAAACAGCTCCAGCACAGAATCTTCACAGCACAGAAGGTACAGGTAAGCGGGGTCATCGCTGTCCACATGCTAACCCTCACAGCTGGGCCTGTGTGGCAAGGGCCCCCCAGTCACTGCTTCTGGCAGCGCTGAGGTCGGGGCTCCTGTAGCCACATTCACCGCAAAGCAAAACTGCAGCCATATAAGATGGGAGCTAGGGCTGCCTTCCCATTCTAGAAGATTTCTAGAATGAATTTTCTAAAGTTGCTAAAAGATACCCAGGGAAGCCGGTGGGCTGGTGAAGATCCCAGCCAGCAGCCCCCTGGCAAGAGCTTCACTGAGAGACCTCCCGGGAGACCCCCAACCCGAGTGCCCCTCATAGGAAGCCGTGGGACGTTCCAGGGAGCCAAGGAAAGCCTGTGGAAACCACTCCCTCCATGAAGACGGGGTGTGGCCAAAACCAGAAGCGACAAGTCTGGGAGTGACGATTTATTCATGTGTCTGTTCACTCATCCAGCAAGTGTTCCAAGAAACTGGTGTGTGCTGGGCAGAGGAGAGACACAGGGGATGCAGGGACTCAGCCAGTCCCTGCCCCAAGAACACTCAGGAATGGGACCCAGGCAGGGCTTGGGACAGCCCCTCTGAAGAAGGCAGTGGCCAGGTTGAGGGGTGCTGGAGGGTACTGGGGCCCAGGCAGAGGCCTGAGAGGGATGAGTGGGAAGGAGCAGGAACGGAGTGGGTGAGGGGACAAGGTCAGGGAAGGAGGAGCCATTGACTTTATGGTGAGGGGCTGCAGTGAGGAGAAACAGTAGGAAGAGAGACATGATTCCTGTTGGCTGAGGACACTTTGGGTCCAGGTAGTGAACTCTAGAGGGTGATGAGCAGAGCAACAGCTGAAACCCTAACTCCCAAGGCATCCCTGGGCTCTGTCAGGCCCACAGTCCTGCTTTAGGGTGGGATGGGCGGGACCACTGCAGAGGGTGCCCCGCCACAGTGACGACAGGAAATCCTGACCAGCTCCCAGAGAAAAGGCGGCTCGATCCTCAGCTGCGGAGGGGACTAGAAAGCTGGGCCAGCCTCCTCCGTGGTAGAGTAACTGGCAACCGGGGTTTTCCTGGATGGTGAATCGATTTCTGTCTTTTCTTGTGATTGTGATGAGAGAAGACAAGAAAGCAAGCAGAAAAGAAATAAAAAACAAATTGCTTAATTTAGTCTCTCAGTTTTGTTCTGATCAAATTTCTCTGCCTTGTCTTTTAATAAGGGAAATAATTAATCTGCACGAATTTACGTTAGAAGTGAGTGACACCTACTACCCTGATCACCTGGAAGAGAGCTGGTGTCGTGTCTCGGTGTATTCGCCTGGGGGCAAATCCTGGCACATCTCCACGCCTGGCCTCGGCTGTGCTGCTGGGAGGGGGGAGCTCAATAACTCAGCTCATGCCAATAAATCACCTCTTCGAACCCGAAATCAGGGTCGTTTGGTTTGTGACGCATCTTCCCTCTTGCTTGGATGACATAGTAGTCATTTAAAATTACCTCTTACATTATCTTCATGCATTCAGTCTTTACAACATCCACATGAAGCCATCTGGTTTGATACTGGTGCATAACTATCATATGTACATTTTTTATTTTTTATTTCTCTTTTCTGCTTGCTAGTTTCTTTTCTTCCCCATTTCCCTTGTTTATGCTTGCTTTCTTTCAATAAAGTTATTTTTGAGAGGAAAACACACAAAAAAGAAAATTACTAGAAAATAAGATCACTGCACACATGAAACTCCCTATGAAGCATGACCCGGAGCTTATGTGGAGTCCAGTGCACTTGAAGTCATTTTCATGTCACTCATATTTTTGCCAAGGGAAGTCCTAGATGCATTTATCAAGACCTCAGGTGGTGACATTTTACCAGTGAAATGGGATCTGCAAAACATTACGCTGTGTTTCCTGAGAGTTATGACTGCGAATGCCAGCCACTGAGCACAGCTAATGACATTAAAATAATGTTAATGGTATGGCAATGCAGGAAAAGCCTAATTTTGATGAATTAGATCTCATTATATCCACATTCTGATACGCCTGTGAAACATTTACAAAATATTGGTTTTGACTTTCACTTAATGTTGGTTGATAATTTTACTCTAATGAAAAAAAGAGGATAAAAACAGGTTAATTAACTCAGTAGGCACCATATATATCCAAGTTGGTTGGCAGAATGTCTTCCTGGATTCACTGGCAGGGAAAGAGTTTTGTATAATAATCCACGTGACTGGTGGGCTAAGAGAAAGAGTGAGCCGTACAATGTTCTACAGTAATGAGATCACTGACTAGAAAGAGGCATGCAACATGTGTAGAAGCCTGACCAAGCCACGTTTATAGCTCTTGAGGTAGGCAGGTTATGATCTAGGCATAGTCAGTGCCAAAAGCCAATTTTTTATCCTTGTGAAGAACATGACCCCAATTATCTGGGCATGTTCAGATCGAGTCTGATGACCCTCCGCCCAGACCACGAGGAAGCAACCACGCTGCCTGCCACACGGCTCCGAGTCTGGAACCTGAGGAGTCAGGTCCTTAGCAGGAAGGAACGTGGACGTGTGCTACGCCAGGGTGGGTCAGAGTACGAGGAGAAGCCATCTCAAAGGCAGTGCTCTGGAGAAAAAATCAGTTCCTGTCTTTCACAAGAATCTTAAGCATGAATAAAGGAGGTTAAGTTTCATTTTAAATTTCTACAGAACACCTTGAATTAATAGTGCCAAATACATCAGAGAGGGAAAACGTTTGAGTGGGCATGCTTCCATACGTTGCAAAAAGATGCTGATTTGCCCAAGTTCCAGTTTCCAAAGCAAATGGTGTGGAAGATAAATGGCTGTTCTGTGGAAGAACACAGCAAAATTTTTGCACGGAGCCACTAAGAGACAAAATGTGATGCAGGTTTGGCCCGCCTGGTTTTAGACATACCCATTAGCTTCGACATCTGGGAGGAAGCCAATTCTCAGCAAGCATGTTTAAGACAGTGAAGATACCAACAGATGGAAGACTCACTACTCCCCAACCCCAACTTTGCGTCCCAGGAGGCACTGCAGGTCCCCCCCAGAGTTCCCTTCCTGACCACAAAACTTCCCCTTCTGGACCCTCCACAAAGTGATTTGACCAACCACCAGCCTACTCACTCCTTTGTATTTTTAAGTCATCCAAAAAGAGCATTTGGGAGAGGCATGAACATGTATTTTCCTATTTCACTACGACCAGATAATAGAAGGAAGGAAAAGTCTTCCAGTCATTCATGGCTCCGGAGACTCTCTTTCATCCCATTTAAATACTTACTGTCATTGCACTGAGGCAAGACATTCCATCAAACTCTGCATTCTAGTGATGGTATGTTCTAGTAGAAAATTTAAGACTACATCACAATTTATGTATGTTAAAAATGGCATTTGTGAAATAAAAAGACAAAAGTCTGACTGCAAATATATTTCTATAAGTCACAAAGTAGTAGTATCAACAATATATATTCAAAAAAATAAGAAAATCACTAACACTCTCATAGCAAAATAGATAAATGTCTACAAATAAAATTTACAAAAGAAACATAGTAAATCTTTGAACGTATATTGTGCCTCTCAAGGAAACAGAAAAATACAAATTAAAATGAAATATAATTGTCATCTTCTAATTTGGAAAACATTAAAAATGAACTATAACTTAATGCTAGTGAGGCTGAAGTGAGAAAACTACTATAAGTGTCTCATGGGAACAGACATTTATTTTGACAGCCAGACAAACAATTAGCTTTTACGTATGAGGACCCTTAAATGTTTACAGTGTTTGAATCTATAATTTTACTTCCAAAAGTTTGTTCCAATGGAATAACCAGAAATGAAGCCAATGATTTGCGTAAAAATAAGTTTACTGCAACAGTACAAATAGTAGTTTGTAAAAACAGAAAAACCTAAGTGTCCAGTCACAGGGATGGAGAATATGGGCGAACACCACATGACTACTTGCCTCTTTGGCCTAAGGACTGCTTTGAGCTGAAGGTGAGAGAGAAACCACAGATACAGGAAGAGCTCTCTGCTCTCCTCCTTTCTACCCCAAAGTGGCACACACATTTCCCCTCACGAAGGTGCCCCTTACCTCCCACACCAGGCAAAGAACAACCAGAATCGCCAGAGATGGAAAGCCTGCACTGAGGGGACCTGCAAACAAGCCTTACTAATATAACCCTCATCTCCTGTTCATGTCTCCACGTGTCCACTGTCCCAAAGCTCCCACCACGAAGGCCAAATCTCCACTTCTTCTCTCCAGTTACTTCTCTGCATGGTGTCACCCTTTATCAAAGTGCCCTATGAGCCCGTAAGGCTCACTGCTTCTCTGAGCTTTTCACTTTTTACTGTGGAGCTTTTTATTTTTACTATACATGTAAAAACGTTAACATCAAGTAAAATGTATACAACTTATATCCTATTAATCTGTCTTTCATCAGTTAATTGGCAGACTCCAGCTAAAAAACAAAAGAGGGTAGAGGAAAAGTTTTCTTCCCTACAGACATATGGTTAAATGCACAAAAATGCCTCCATGAGATATGAGCCAGTCACTACCTGGGATCATCTGAAAAACAGTTGATGAAATATAAAAATGTTCACATCAGCCGGGCGCGGCGGCTCACGCCTGTAATCCCAGCACTTTGGGAGGCCGAGGCAGGTGGATCACGAGGTCAAGAGATCGAGACCATCTTGGTCAACATGGTGAAACCCCATCTCTACTAAAAATACAAAAAAATTAGCTGGGCGTGGTGGTGCGCGCCTGTAGTCCCAGCTACTCAGGAGGTTGAGGCAGGAGAATTGCTTGAACCCGGGCAGCGGAGGTTGCAGTGAGCCGAGGTCATGACACTGCACTCCAGCCTGGCGCCTGGTGACTGAGCGAGACTCTGTCTCAAAAAAAAAAAAAAAAAAAAATGTTCACATCGTTTTTAATGGGAAGAAAAAAGGGGAATACTGAATCAAAAACACAGCATATTGATTACACATGTGTGTGTATGTTTCATACATGTGCCTGTAAACATAAACAGAAATAATTATATCAAAATAATGATCATCTGAGAAAGTAATACTATATATATTTTTCATGTCTGTCTTATTTTTAAAGTCAGAAAAACTTATTTGACAAGTGATGTTAAACTAATATTTCAAATGATGATATTTACTTTGTCAAACTCTCATATAACCTTTTTTTTTCATTTTTAAGAACTCATCTATGTTTTCGAGTCTGAGAAGTACGATCTCACTTCTATGTCCATTATTACAATGAAGAAATCATTATGTTCATCAATTTTGTTTTCCTGTCTCCCAAGCCGAGCTGTGTCCAATCCTGGAAACAGGGCATGGACACCACCCTTCTCTTCTCGGATTTTCAAGAAGCCACAGTAGACTAATTGGAATAAGGAACGATTACCAATCCCTGTCTCTGTCCCACAGGAAACTTTAATTATAAAAGACAAATCTGGCACAGTCCTGCATTCTCAGATAGAAGATTCTTCAGCCTTCAGCTCTACACACAACACGACACAAAACCATGCCTAGGATAGCAGGGTAAAACTTTTAAAAAACCAAAGAGAAAATACCACAAGAAGCCAAAGAAATGAAAGATTTAAGCAATGACACCATGCCCTGGCTTCCTAATAAAAGTAGGGAAGGCAGAAGACAGCGTAATGACAGCTTTAAAAGGCTGAAATAGGTAACAGCCATCTTACAGTCTGGAGCTGAGAAAACATCTTTTTGATCGAAAGCCAAAATGCAGACATTTCTAGGCAACAAAAATTGAGAGAATTTTCCTCCAAGAGATCCACACTAAAGCAAAAATTAGGGGAGTTCTTCAGGGAGAAGCAAAAGAATCCCAGACAAAAACAAGGAAATAAGTGAAGAAATGAAGAGCAAAGAAAGGTGCTATGTGGGTCACTAAATCTAAAAACCAACCACACAAAACAGTAACACTGATGTCTCACTGACACTAAACATCTGTACAGAATTAGTATTTATAGCTAAACACAGAGCAGGACGATATCAGAGGGGGTTACAAGGTTTCAAGGTCTTGGCATTTTCTGGAAGGGGATAATAATACCCATTTATCTGAGCTTCTAAGAGCCTAAAGATGACTGTGGTAATCCTCAGGGAACTACTGAAAGTGAAAGTGACAAGTCAAGAGAGGAAAATGTGGAATAACAAAAGATAAATCTAGGTCAATAGAACTGGATGCAAGAAAGGGAGAACACAGCATATAAAATAGATGTAAAGTAGAACATGAATAGTAAGATGGTGGATGAAATTCCTGGGTGTCAGGAATTACATTTAATACACATGGTCTGAGGTCCGGTTGCCGTGGTTCACACCCGTAATCCCAGCACTTCGGTAGGCTGAGGCAGGCAGATCACGAGGTTAAGTTTGAGACCACTCTGACTAACATGGTGAAACCCCATCTCTACTAAGAATACAAAAATTTAGCCAGGCATAGTAGTGCGTGCCTGTAGTCCCAGTTACTCGGGAGGCTGAGGCAGGAAACTGCTTGAACCTAGGAGGCGGAGGTTGCAGTAAGTCAAGATTGCACAACTGCACTCCAGCCTGGGCAACAGAGCAAGACTCTGTCTCGGGGGAAAAAAATGCATATATATGCGTGTGTGTGTGTGTGTGTGTGTGTGTGTGTGTGTGTATTGTATATATGTGTGTGTATGTTATGTATGTGTGTATATGTGTGTGTGTGTGTATATATGTACAATATATATACACACATATATAATATATAAACTGACCAGATTAAAATAAAAACAACCATATGCTTAAAGAATAAAGCTTATATATGAGACTATAGAAACTGTGAAAGAAAAATGATGAAAGAAGACATAACATGCAAATATTAACTGAAAAAAAACTGATCTATACTAAAATCAGGTAAGTAGATTTTAAGACTGAAAGCACTGAAAGAGATAAAGAGGGTATTTCACAATATTAAAAGAGTGAATTTTTCAAGAATATATAACAATGTGAATTTGTACGTCCCAATATATGACTTCAAAATATCAGGTGCCAAAATTCGCAAAACCAAAAGCAAAAATAAACAAATCTAGATAACTCTGATCAATTTAGCACATAGATTAATCTGAAAATGCTAGTAATGATTTAAAACATCTGAACATAAGGATTAAATACTGAATTATTGATAAGTATAGAACACTCAAGAATGAAATAATTTCATTTTTTAAGTGTGCACAAAACATTTGCCAAAATTGAGCATATGCAGGAACCAGAAAAAGACCCAGAAAATTTCAAATAATTGAAATCCTTAAAACATATTCAGAATTTATTATCTGACTACAGTTGAATTAAATTTCAACTCAATAATGAAAAGCTAAATAGTAAACGGCTGATTATTTTTAAATTAATCTACTTCTAAAATATTTTTGTCAAGAGATCAAATGAAAATTAGAAAATATTTTGAACTGAAATTCATGAAATTATTACATATTAATGCTCATGAGATGCAACTAAAGCTGAATATAAAAATATGTGCAGTCTTAAGTGCTTATATCACTAGATATAAGTCTAAACATCAATCACAGTAAGTTAGAATAGGAATAGAAAATTAAAACCAAATGAAGAAATATTAAGATTAAAGCAGAAATTAATTTAAAAGCATAGTGTAGGGGAAAAAATCAACAAAATCAAAGAATTGTTATTCTTTGAAAGACTAGTAATACTGATAAATTCATATTAAAACTCATAGAGAAAGCAAAAGAAGCTTAAAGCAACATCAGAATTGAAAAGGGAAAATAATTACAGATCCTACAGATATGAATAGATTTAAAGAGAATGGTGTAAATAATTTCATATCACAAATTTGTAAAAGCAACTGAATGGAAAAGTTCCTTGGAAAACACAACCTATAAAAGCTGACACAAGAAGAAATAAAAAAAATCTCAACAGTCCTATGTCTAGAAAAGATATCAAATATGTAATTATACCTTCACATAAAAGAAGCACTAGAAGTAGATGGCTTCTCCAGAAATATTTTCAATGTTTAAAGAATAAATAATATAAAGCGTATCAATTCCTCAAAGTACAGAAAAACAAACACTTGTCAAACTTGTCTTGGGGCCAGATTAACCTTAATTCCAAACCAAAGGAATTAAAAAAATACAGGCAATCTGTTGTAAAAGTAAATACAAAAACACTAAATAAAACATTAGCAAATATTACATAATATGTTAAAACAATTAAATTATTGTATTTATTTCAGGAATTAAAATATCATTTATCATTCAGAAATCAATTACTATACCACTAATATTGGGAAGTCGAGGTGGGAGGATCACTCAAGGTCTGGAGTTCAAGTTCAGCCTGGGAGACAAAGCAAGACCCTGTCTCTAAAACAATTAGCTGAGCTTGGTGGAAATTGCCTGTAGTCTCAGCAACTAGAGAGACTGAGGCAGGAGGAGAGCCTGAGCCAGGAGTTCAAAACTGTAATGAGCTCTGATCTCACCATAGGACTCCAGCCTGGGTGACAGGGTGAGACCCAGTCTTAAAAAAAAAAAAAAAGTATAAAAATTACATAATCATCTTGATGAGAAAAACGTTAAATGAAATTCAATGTATGGATTTCAAAAGAAACATAATAAAACTAGCATTTGCAGCCAACTTAAATGTAGAAAGTCTAAAATGTCTACATAAAAAATAAGTTAGAAATAATACATATAGTAAGATCACTAGAATCAAAGTTAATAAAAATGTTATTTCCATACAATAGCAATAAAAAGTCTGTAAATTATTTTACAATTTAGAGTTTCATTTCTAAACATCACTTTTTGACTTACATAAAATTTATAGTAGCATGAGGAAATATCAAGTACCTATGACAAATCTAAGGAAGATGTACAAATACACAGAAAACTATAAAATGTTAGGAGAAACTTCACAGGGCCTAAAGAAACAGAAGAAACTACTACGTAAATGTATTTGAAAGACTGAATATAAGGATATCAAATGTCCAAAGTTTAATTTACATATTCTGTAAATCCCTAATCAAAGCCCAATTTGTTGTTCTTTAAAATCTGAGAAGCAGATTTTAAAATTCATCTGGAAATGCAAGGTTGGAACATAAATCTAATTCTGAAGAAGAAGAATTTATCGGAGGAAAAGAAGAGCAAGATACAGTGATAACACTAATTGCCGCAGTGTGGAATTGGCTCAGTGCTTGACAAAGAGATCAGCAGCCCTGAGGCAGGCCCATCCTTGTACAGGGGCTTGAGCAATAAAAGGCTGCATTGCAGGATGAGGGGACATCTTGTCCCTTCAGTCGCTGGTGCTGGACCAACTGGATACCCCTTGGGAAAAGGAATGAAGGTAGCTCTTCCATCTCTCTACACACACGCATGCACATACACACACAGTGCCAGAGATATTACAGGTCTAAATATACACAGTAACACTTCTAGAACCTAATGGAAGTTCTAACTACAAAGGATGATATGGATGAACGGGACTGAGTTACAATTTAAGAACCTCTGATCATCAAAGATTCCATTTAAGAGAATGAAAAGACGTCCCACAGAGCAGGAGGTATTTGAAACCTGTGTTTGTAAAGAGTCTCATATATGGAATATGTGAAGACAGCACACTAGGAAAATGGGCAAAGCACTCGATTCAGCCCTTCTTAAAAGCAGCTTCCTACCCTCGTGGCTCTGCAGGTCAGGGCAGGTGCTTTCCTGGCCTGGCAGTGGTATATGGGTAGGTGGAGTGAACTGTCTGCCCAGATGTGTTAGAGGGGACACAGGCACGCTCTGCAACCAGGCACTCTGGGGCTACCCACACACAACAGAAAACATCCACAGATTCACCAAAAATATGCGGATGATGTTCACAGTTGCATTACTGGTAAGAGTTTCAAACCAGAGAAGAGGAGAGAAAAGTGGGAGAGGGATGAAGTGGGCACAGCCACAGGATAGGAGACCACAGTGCAGTTGATGCATGAGACACCCCACACCGGCTCAGCCAGGTCTCCAGGCCCCACACTGGGTGGGCTGAACTGCAGCCAGCAAGCCCACGCTCTAGGGTCCACTATGCCAGACACAATTAATAACCCACTGGAGGGGGAATCAAAACAGTGGCTCCCTGGAGGGATAGTGGCAGGGAGGAAGCTGTGTTTCCGGACGGCGGCTGGGGGGGAAGCTGTGTTTCCGGACGGCGGCTGGGGGAAGCTGTGTTTCCGGACGTTGGCTGGGGGGAAGCTGTGTTTCTGGTTGCTTTGTCTGTCCTCATCCTCCTGGCCACCTCCAGAAGCTACAGGAAATAAACCCTCTTTCCATCCTGGTCCCTTTGCCACCCACAAATACAGAGAAGTTGCATCTAGGTAAATATTAATTTCTGCTTTTGTTTCTCCTTCCTTTATGCTGTGAACACAGGCCATCTGCAGTTTTCCTATGGGCTGGATGTTTCCTGGATGGACCCTAGAGCGTGGGCTACTTCAGCCGACAGTAAAACCGCAGACAGGGAAGGACAGCAGAAGCAGAATTTAACATTTACCTAGATGCAACTTCTTGTATTTGTGGGTGGCAAAGGGATGAGGATGGAAAGAGGGTTTATTTCCTGTAGCTTCTGTAGGTGGCCAGGAGGATGGGGACAGACAAAGCAGGAATCCTTTATTTACAACATTGAGTCAAAGCAGGACACAGCCTGGGGAGGAGCGTTCAGGAGCCTCAGAGATAAAAGAAGGCTCAGTATGACTGTCATTGTCTTCACTGTCTTCACAGTTCTAGGTTTCTCACAGCATTCTTTCTAAAACACAATTCCACTAAACTTTACTACATGGCCCCCCAGCCCAGAAACAGTAATTTACCTCCTGATTTGTTTTTCTCTTTAATCATCCACTCGAATGCTCTGCCGCATTCTCCATCTGTGTCCAGATAGTGTGAGTTTATATTCATTATCTTCCTAAGTGCCTTTCCAGCGCAGGGCGGTGAAAATGCACCCGCTGGAAGCCATCACCCTCCTTTCTTTTGCCTCATCTTTCTTCTTCCGTGACTCCCCCTCATTAATTTACTCGATATCATTCCTCACATTCTGAATGCAGGGGAAAGGTACGTGGTGCAGGGAACAAGCGGTGCTGGTGGTAATAACAGGACCAAGACGCGCTTTGTGTGGAATATTGTCCCAGCTCCAGGTATTCCAAATTTCCACCTAATTATCTTGCCTTCCTTTATCTGTTATGCCATTCAAATAACAAACATGCATGTAGTTCTGTGTGTTGTAGGTAGCTGAGCTAGCAACAGAGACAGAAAGCTGCATCTGCACAGACCCTCAGCAAGGAGCACAGGTGTCTGGGGTCAGGAGGGCCCAGCACTGCACAGACCCTCAGTGAGGAGCACAGGCACACAGGTCATGAGAGCCCAGCACTGCACAGACCCTCAGTGAGGAGCACAGGTGCATGGGGTCAAGAGGGCCCAGCACCGCACAGACCCTCAATGAGGACCACAGGTGTACAGGTCAGGAGGGCCCAGTACTGCACAGACCTTCAGCAAGGAGCACAGGTGCCTGGGGTCAGGAGGGCCCAGCACTGCACAGACCCTCAGTGAGGAGGAAGGGTGCACAGGTCATGAGGGCCCAGCACTGCACGGACCCTCAGTGAGGAGCACAGGTGCACAGGTCAGGAAAGCCCAGCACTGCACAGACCCTCAGCAAGGAGCACAGGCGCACAGGTCATGAGGGCCCAGCACTGCACAGACCCTCAGTGAGGAGCACAGGTGCATGGGGTCAGGAGGGCCCAGCACTGCACAGACCCTCAGTGAGGAGCACAGGTGCATGGGGTCAGGAGGGCCCAGCAGTGGACAGACCCTCAGTGAGGAGCACCGGTGCACAGGTCAGGAGGGCCCAGCAGTGGACAGACCCTCAGTGAGGAGCACAGGTGCATGGGGTCAGGAGGGCCCAGCACTGCACAGACCCTCAGTGAGGAGCACAGGTGCACAGGTCAGGAGGGCCCAGCACCGCACAGGCTGGAACGCAGCAATGCCTATGCACAGGGGTGCTGGTAACTGTAGGGGGAGGCTGGGTTTAAAAGAACAGAGAACAAGATGAAGACACCCAATGGCTCAGAGTGATGTGTGTAGCATCTGGGGGACAAAACGGTGGGGGGCATAGGTGGAAGCAGCAGAGGCCGGTTCTGAAGCCTATCAGATGCTGCCTGTACAAATATACCTCCCTTCCAGGCAGCCTGGAGAGCCCAGGGCTCAGAGTCCTGAGTGCCAACGAGATATAACTTGAAGCGCCTTGCTAAAATCCACCACACACCTGGGTTCCTTTTCCAGTTCCTTAATCCTAGTGCTATCACGTCTGTAGCTTTTTGGAAAGAAATTGTGGAACCAAAAACAGGGACTTTGATAAAGATATTAAGGGGAGAGAGACTCAGAGTGGTGAAAAAGTAAATTAAAAATCGGAATGCAGAGATTTTAGAGAAATTCTCCTATTGCCCATTTCAGACAGAAGCCCTGGTGAGGATGGCCACGTGTCCACGCACGACTCACGTCTGTTTATGGAACGTTTCTGTCCTTTCCAGAACATCATATGTGTTTTCATTTCACCCTTGTCACATAACAACTTTTTACAGAGAACAGCAACAGAGAATGGGAGAGACTGTTTTTCCCAGTGTGTAAAGGAGATAACTGTGGCTGGAGAGTGGCGACGGCACTAACCCAAGCAGCTCGCGGCCCCGGCATGGCCGGCAGTCCCCACACCCTGGAGGCCCCAGCACAGGGGATGCCGTCCTGCGAGCATGAATCCAACCTCAGGAAAAACGGTCTTTATCCTGTGTAGTTCTGCTTCTCCCAGGTAAAGTCTCTATGAGAATACGAAGAGCAATCTGGAAAGGAAGGAGATGTGACCCCCTCGGCTTTTCAGAAACCTGGGTGTGCCCGGCCCGCCTGCAGCCCCCACGCCACGTTCCTAGTGTCTCCTCCTCCAGCCGGGTCTCTCATGAAGGGCCGGCCTGCCTTGCTTTTCAGTTCTCTGCCTAACCTCCCTTCCCTCATCCTCCCCATGCCTAGAACTGTCCTGACTCCAGGAACATAGGCATGACAGTGGAAGCCCCCCTCCTGCCCTGGCAAAGCCACTGCAATATCCCAGGGAACAGCCATTACCACTTCCCTGAGGCCGCTGCACTGAGGCCAAAACCCTGTGAAAGCAAGGCTTACAGAACAAACAGGTGCGAGATTTGCCCTTTTCAGCTCTTCAAGGAAGACATGCCACATTTTATCTTCGTATGGCACTTTTACAAAAGACGTTCTACACTAGAACCAAATAATTAACAAATATCTATCAAAGCCACAGGGGAACACCAGCTTCCCTTCTGATCTCTGTGCAGGAACACTCCATCCAATTTCTTTCTTGAATATCTCCATGTTTAACGGACATGCTGACTAAGCCTACCAATTTACCTTCTATTACGTTTAAAGTTACAAGTCATGTGATGCTCAGAACTCATGGCTTACATATTGTACTTTTTGTCTTCAGAAAAATGTTAGCTGTATAACACTTCAGTTTATTGGTGAACCACCTTATGATGCATAATTTTATTATCCAGTTAATATACACCAACAACTGTATGGCAACCTGTCAGAACCTTAAAGATCTTTAAATCCTTAAAGAAAATGTAAATTCATTTTCCAAAGAGTTCTTGTGAAAAACGATTGTCTAAAATTCCAATTTAATGGAAAAAATTATATATGTAGGCAGAATACGGACATTCCTAAATAACCTAAAAAACAGCAAAATACTCTGAGATATATTTTTCCAAGTCATTCTTAAACAAAATTAAGCTTGTGTTTTTTTCCACAATGTTTACAGTATGCTTACAAATTATACACTTAACATGAATTTGTTTCAAAAATTTTAGAAAATATCCAAAATATAAAGAAACAAGAAATCATCTACAATCTAAACGTAAGCATCAAGCTTTTGTATAAATGTCATTAGTATCTGGCCTTGAGTCATAGTTTTCAGTAATTTTTATATATTAAGCACTTTACTCATGTTATTAAATATTCTTCAAAACTATGAGTTTTGTTGCCAAATTCTGGTACATAGCTCATTTTCTCATTCTTCTTTGTTAGAGCGTGAAGGTTGTTTCCAAATTTTTGCTAATATTTACCCATGTCTTTGAGTATGGCCACAGGAAAAATATTCTAGAATTGGTGTAATCTCTTATAAAGCTTATGGCTGTCCGAATTCCCATTAATCATATAAGAAAGATCCCTTCTGACCACAGCAGCAGTGTTTTGGATTACATTTTTCTTTTTTTTTTCTTTTAATAATATAGGCTTTCCTCTAAACGTCAGACGTGTTGAATCCCAGAGTCCTGATCCGTGTGCCCATGCAGTCATCTTTATCAAGCATAAAATAAATCAGGTCCAAATGGGTTTCTTCAGCCCAAATTCAATTTTGTTGGGAAATCCAGTTACGGATTTTAAAAATGAGTTCACTTTAAAAGTATTCAACTTCCAACACTGAATTAAAACGAACACCTTTCTCTAATCATAGTTGAGCCCTCCCTGTCACTCCCACATCCGTTTTAGAAATCATGACTCAGCCCCCAAGTAAAAGCTCCTCAGTCCCTCCCCCAGTAGAAAGCTGCCTTCTCCAGGTGGCACACAGCAGAGCCCTGAACTCAACAAACACAGATCCAAGGAAACCAAACCACATTCCTGCCACATCTTCAATGAAGAGGACACAGAACTTATCATTTATTTAATTTTGGGACAGAGTCTCCCTCTGTTGCACAGGTTGGAGTGCGATGGTGCGATCTCTGCTAACTGCAACTTCTGCCCTGGGTTCAGGTGATTTTCCTGCCTCAGCCTCTGAGTAGCTGGGATTACAGGTGTGTGCCACCATGCCTAGCTAATTTTTGTATTTTTAGCAGAGACGGGTTTGTTGGCCCTACTGTTGGCCGGGCTGGTCTCGAACGCCTGACCTCAAATCAGCTGCCCACCTCAGCCTCCCAAAGTGCTGGAATTACAGCCATGAGTCACCACGCCTGGCCAAGGCAGGGAATTTAAAAAGAACAAAGTGGCCAGAACTACAGGAGGACAACCTGGGAGTCAGCTCCCAGCCTGGCTGAATGAGGGAAGGGAGGGGAGTCAGCTTCTGGCCGGGCTGAGTGACGGAAGGAAGGGTCCTGGGGCACAAGGGGCGGGAAGAGCCTGTGAAGAGGACGGAGTGGGTGCATGTGCCCTTTTCTGCCTTCCAGCTGGAAGGGAGACCAGAGGGACGGTGCCAGGGCCTCCCCCAGGAGCAGAGGCGCTGTCACCCACCCCGCAATGCCGGGTCCAGGAACGCTTGCAGCAGAGCGACAAGTACTGAGGCCCAGAGTTTCCTGTCGCCCTGTTAGCCGCTCCCCCACTACAACTCGGGGCTAAGTGCTGTGTCAGCTCCGAATCTGGGTTTCCTCATAATGGAAATGGGAGATGGTTCTTCTCATGGGGTTGAAGGCCACACTGTTATGTGCTTACATAGCAAAAAAACACCATTTAAAATGCAAAATGTTATGAAAATGTGCCATGTTCCTCCATGGCAGAGAGGACAGCAAGGCCGGCTCAGGACCCAGAATACCCAAGTTCAAGCCTCACTCCGCCAAATACCAGCCCTGAGACCACAGGGAAATCCCCTGGCTCCCCCCCTCATCCCCTCATGGAAAACTGGAGCTGGTAATAAAACCCTACACCACAGACCCCTTCTGAGAATAATACACTTACAGTGCTGACAGAGCCCCTGGGACCTGTGAGACCCCAAAACCAGCACCAGGCCCCACCCTCACTCCCTCTCCACGAAGGCCCTAAAATGAAAATATGGGCGTGTGGGGTGTCACGCTTCTAGGTGGCGTTACTCTCCCCTTGATGAAGCGTCTCCCGCTTCCCTGGGCTTCACGCTGACTAGTGATCTGTGGGTTTCCTACGTGCCATGGGCTGATCGTTTGTGTCCCCAAGATTCACACGGTGAAACCTTAACCCCCAAGGTGACGGCTTTGGGAGGTTACTAGGTAGAGAGGGTGGGGCTCCTGCAAATGGAATTAGTGCCCTGGATAACGGGGCCCAGGGAGGCCCCTCACCTTTTCCCCATGTGAGGACACAGGAGAGGGCGTCGTCTGTGACCTGGGACACTGTCCTCCGCAGATTACACACCTGCTGCACCTTGATCACGGACATGCCGCCGTCAGAACTGAGAGAAGCAATGTCTGCTGCCATGGCTGCCTGGCTGACGGTATTTCCTCCCGGCAGCCTCAGCTGAGACAGTGCTTACTGACCTGCTTTCATAAGGTAAGCACAACTGTTGGCATAGAACACAGGGGCAGTGAGGGGCAGCCACTGGTGGCTGGGAGCACCCCCAGTCCTGTGCACAACCCAGCCTCACAGGCAGCCCAGCAGGCCACCCGCGTTCACGTCCCCCAGCCAGGCCAAGCAGCAGAGGCCAGCAGCAGGCACCCAGGAAATGCATGGTCATCCCCTGAGGAAACACCTGAAAGACCAGGACTTCCAAAGCAATTTCAGAAGTTCCTTCAGTCACAAGGACGCATAACCAGCCAGGTGGCCAGGCGGAGTGAATGCTTCCCACCAGGACTAGTAAATAAACAGGAAGAGAAGGCCCTGCTGCAGACTGAAACTTGGCTTCAGAAAAGGTTTTTCCAGACCTCCGCGGTGCCCAGCAACATTCCACTTAAGACAGAATTCGTCGGGAATGTCACTCAGCTCTTTATTCACAGTTGAACTTCTCTGTTTTTCTGGGTTTCTGATGGGCTACCCATGTCCCTCACTGCTTGCCAGCTGCCCCAGCCTGCTCTATTAAGAGCATTTTCGGGGCCCTGTGGACCTGAGGGCCAATGGCCGTGAGTGAGACAAGCTTCCCAAGTTGTCCTGGCCACATGGAGTGGAAAGCACAGGTTCCATGGGGAGAAGCCAGATCCACGGAAAAATCTCTGGCAGCAGGGGAAGCACGTGGGGCAGGCAGGGCCTCAAGAGCTTCCAGCCTCCATGGGATCTTCACTGGGGTCCAGAGAGGACACCCAGGTCCCCCCAAGCAGCACCTGGGGCAACCCAGGCTCTTGCAATGTTTAGAAAACCAACAGGGGACTTGGAGCATTCAGGAAAGCCTCCTAGGAGCTGTGCTTTCCAAAGCTGAGCAGCAGCGCGCCGGGAGACACCCCATCTCCCTCAAATCTGTTCTCAGGCTCAGTCTGCTGGATTCATGCCACAAAGGGATTGAGAGCTGCCTGTCCTGGTGTCAGCAGCACAGCGTGAGTGTGATGAGGTGATGCCCTCTAAAATGTTACACTGAGAGAGAGGGCCACATGCTGCATCTCACGCCTGTAATCTTGGCATGTTGAGAGTCTAAGACAGGTGAATTGCTTCAGACCAGGAGTTTGTGACCGGCATGGCAGCACATGCCAGCAATCTCAGCTACTCAGGAGGCGAAGCGAGACAACCGCTTGAACCCGGGAGGCAGAGACTGCACTGAGCCAGGATCGTGCCACTGCACTCCAGCCTGGGCAAGAGTGAGATTCTGTCTTAAAAGAAAAAAATAAAAAGAGAGAGCTGGGAACGAGGTCATAACTTTTCATTTCCAAAAACACATGTTTTTATGAAAAAGAATTTGATTAGGGGAGTTTACACGTAGAAAGAGCAAGGTTGTAGGCTGCAGCCAGGGTTCTTATTCCAGAAATTAATCATTTTAGAAAGACAGTGACCTAGGCTCTGAATGCTGGAAACATTCAAACAGTGAGTTTTACTAATGCATTTTTTCTGAGTCAAATATACCTTTAGGAATCACCCATTATAGTCAATTAAACGTTTTTGCTGCAGTGCATATAATAAGAAAATGGTGTGGGCCAGCCTGAGGTGACTGCTCAGTGAGAGGGTCCCTGCAGCAATGGGACAGTGTTCTGTGGCCTCAGCGACAGCATGCCATCAGCTCTGGGCAGCTTCTGTGGTTTGGTGGGTGCTATAAACCGAAATACGCACACATCAAATCCACACATTGGTGCCCTAGCCCAAAGTGACTCTAGCTTGGAGATAGCCTAGAAAGAAATAATCCAGGTTAAATGAGGTCTTGAGTGAACCCTAATCCAACAGGACTGGCATCTTTATAACAAGGGGAAGAGATGCCAGGGTTCTGCCCACACATGCACAGTGGGGAGGCCCCAGTGTGCAGGGAAGAGGGTACGCCATAAGCCAGAAAGAGGGGCTTCAGGAGAAAACAACCAGGCTGTGGGCCCCTTGTCCCCAAACTTCCAGCCCCCAGAACTGCAAGAACATGAGTTCCTGTTGTTTGAGCCATTCTGGGATTGCGGCCTGAGCTAACTCACTGGCTGGGCACCATCTTGAGAGGCGGAATTACACTGCTTCAGACATGCTACACACAAGCTGAAGCAGCCGCAGAGAGAATACCTCCGGCACATGATAGCTGCTATCAAATGTCTTGGTTTGTTTTGAGCATTTACTCTTCATCATTTAAGATCACTACAATTAAAAACTGCCATTCTGGAGAGCAGCCAGGCCTGGGTCTCAGGCGCATCTGCACCAGCGGTGTGCCCCATGTCCTCCCGCTCCCTGGCCTCCACGTTTGGCGCATCAAGAGCTGGCTTTGCGTGGTTCTTTGCTCTCTTCAGGCACAGGGCTGCAGGAATCCACATTCAATGTGCAAATATGGAGAAACACATCTTGACTGAGCGTAGTCACATGTTCAGAGTCACGGTCTGCGGTGCACCAGGCACGAGATGTTAGCGCCCTATGCTGTCCACCATCAAGCCCTGTATATGGTGCTAGCCACGTTGTCTTCCATGACCCTCACTAAAAAAGCTTTGATTATGCAAAGCCAGCCTGATGATGATGAGGGTGTCCACCCCCGGCCCGTTTGGGGCCAGAGTGCTGTCCAGGGCTGCCGCCACAGGGAGGCTGCAGTTCTGCTCCCTTCACTTCCACGAGCATCTGCTGTGGACAAGCCTTGGGACACCTGATTTACAAGCCCCACCTCATGGTTGATGGAAGGTGAAATTTTCTAAGAGGTTTGAAGTCTATTAGCTGGTAAATGAGAAGGCGGGAAATTGAGGCAAGACCTGGGGTCAACCCAACACATGTGCCTAAGAGGGGCAGAACTCAGGGGTCTTCAAAGGTGAGCATCTCACCGCTCGGTACAGTGCAATCCAGATTCCTCACTGTTTTTCCCTGGCAGCTTCCCCCTGAAAGCAAGAGGAAAGCAAGGGGAATCTCAAATCACTTCCGTGGATTTTTTTTGTGACCAGGCTGGGAAAAATATCTTAAGCACAGGAAGAGGATGAGCTTCTTGACTTGAATAAGGTTTGATTTTTGGAGGATCTGGCTCATTGATTCTATGGTCTGTGGCAAGAGGCAAACTGCAAAGCAGTTTAAATCTCGTTTCTTAACTTTGAAAAATGATTGCTTGTGATTAAAATGACTGGCAACCTTCCATGCAATGATTCCCGCCAATCCCCCGTGCTCAACAGAGATTTGTTCTTTCATCATCATGAACATCTTTCTGTTTTTCCACCAGAAATATCACCAGCTCATGCTGCCCACAAAAGTGGCCACTGCCTGCGTTACTAAGCTTAGGGATCTATGGAGAGGTCTGGCTTTTTTAAAACAAAGGCTTAGTACCCATCCTAGAGTTCCTGGAAAGGATGCTTCCTGGCACGCTGCAAGGCAGTGAGGAAGAATAACCCTGGGAATGCGGTTCCCCTCAGATGTGCCATGCTCCATTTCTTGAAACACCTCATGCTCCCTTTCAGAGTCTGGTGCTTCTTAAGAAATGGGCAAAAAACCCAAAAAAACAAAAAACTCCTTTCCAGGATCTAAGGTGAGAAATTTGTAAGTAACTATCTCTGCATGGTTCATAAAAACCATTTCCACTTCTCCACTGGTGCACCTTAAAAGGCTCTTTCCTCTAAGAAAAAAATGGACTCAGGCTGGGCCCAGTGGCT
Source organism: Ateles fusciceps (assembly GCA_036589455.1). Classification (NCBI taxonomy): domain Eukaryota; kingdom Metazoa; phylum Chordata; class Mammalia; order Primates; family Atelidae; genus Ateles; species Ateles fusciceps. The sequence continues at coordinate 1,772,654 of JAZHEH010001829.1, forward strand.
TGTGCCTGTAGTCCCAGCACCTTGGTAGGCCGAGGTGGGCAGATCAAAAGGTCAGGAAATTGAGACCGTCCTGGCCAACATGGTGAAACTCCATCTCTACTAAAAATACAAAAATTAGCCAGGCGTGGTGGTTTGCGCCTGTAGTCCCAGCTACTCAGGAGGCTCAAGCAGGAGAATCACTTGAACCTGGGGAGGTTGCAGTGAGCTGAGATCACGTCACTGAACTCCAGCACGAGTGGCAGAGCAAGATTCCACTGAAAAAAACAAACAAAAAAAATGGACTCAGACAGCTGCCTGGGTTCTTAGCTTTGCTTTGCTTTTTATAAAACTATGTCTTGAAGCTGCTTTTTAATTTTTGAAACAGGATTTGGGGCCAAAGGCGTTGCTTAGGCAGCTTGGAAAATACTGACATATGTTTGTTAAAAAGCAAAATAAAAATAAAAAACCCCACAAAGTTACATAGGGTAAGTGTCTAGACTTGTAATTTTATGTAACCAGTAACAGTAACAAAAAAAAAAAAACAAAAACAAAAACAAAAAACTATCAAATCTCAGAAAGCTTTATAGGTTAAGGTGTTAAAATCCTTGGGGAAAGACATTTTTCAGTGACAAGAATGGAGGAAAAAGAAAATAACAGCATCATCTTATCAAAGCCCTCTTTGATACTAAAAATCATATTCAAAGTTCAATCAATAGAGTTTGATATTGATTCTATAGCCATCCCCACCCAAATCTCATCTTGCATTGTAAGCCCCAGATGCTGAAGGAGAGACCTGGGGGGAGGGGACTGGATCATGGGGGCGGTTTTCCCCACGTTGTTCTCATGACAGTGAGTGAATTCTCACGAGATCTGATGGTTTATATTGTAAACGGTAGATTTTTTTGTGCCCTCATATGCTCTAAGACACCTGCTTCCCCTTCTGGCATGACTGTAAGTTTCCTGAGGCCTCCCCAGCCCTGCTGAACTATGAGTCAGTTAAACCTCTTTCCTTTATAAATTACCCACTCTCAGGCAGTTCTTCATAGCAGTGTCAAAACAAACTCATACAAGTTTATTCAATTTGAGGTCATGTTTTAGATTACATTGTTTACAGCATCAACATGATTACTATTAATATACATTCTGACTATCATTAATACAAATTCCTGGCTATTCTTAAAAACTCAAAAATAACACATGTTGACAAGGTGGCAGAAAAAAAGGAATCCTTATACACTGTTGGTGGAAGTGTAAATTATTTCAACCACTGTGGAAGACAGGGTGGTGATTCCTCCAAGACCTAAAAACAGAACTACCCTTTGACCCAGCAATCCCATTACTGGGTATTATTCATTGCAGCACTATTCACAATTGCAAAAACATGGAATCAACTTAAATGCCTATCAATGACAGACTGGTTAGAGAAAATGTGGTACATATACAGCATGGAATACTATGTGGCCATAAAAAAGAACAAGATCATGTCCTTGGCAGGAACATGGATGGAACAGGAGGCCATTATCCTTAGCAAACTAATACAGAGAAAACAAATACCACATGTTCTCTCTTATAAGTAGGAGCTAAATGATGAGAACTCATGGATTCATAAAGGGGAACAACATACACTGAGCCTGTGGGAGATGGAGGGTGGGCGGAGGGGAAGAGGGAGAAGAGCAGGAAAAGTAACTAATGGGTACTGGCCTTAATATCTGGATAAGGAAATAATCTGTATAATAAATCCCCATGATACACATTTATCTATAAAACAAAACTGCACTTATACCCCTGAACTTAAAATAAAAAAAAAAGTTAATCAATTCCCAATATGGATTTTGTAATTTTATAAAACAATTGTGTAATGTTCATTACAAATACTATATTGTTTGAAATCCAAAAAAATCCTGTTTTAGATTACTCTTAATTATATAGCTTACATTCATATGATTAATATAAATTCCTGACATTTGTGATGCTGGCTAAGCTAGAATTTAATACTGTAATGAAATCTGAGTAATATTTATTATGACTTGGTGATCAAAGTGTTTATGTCCAGGCCCTCCTTAATTCCAAACCAGCTTTATAATTTGGGCAAAAGTCACAGTTCCAGAAATCTATTTCTGATAAAATTGGACTTAATTTTTTTCCCAGAAAATGAATCTATTAGGTATCATCCTAAGTCTCTTCTAAAAGCAAAAAATATATTTTTTTATTCATATATATTTCTCACAATGACTTCTCCTATTAACAATCAATATAATTTTACGATAACTTAGCTTCCTAGTTTTACAGAAAGATGAATTTATTTTTCCTAATTTTCTAATCATGATCTTCTACAGAGAAGTTGAAATGAAGCAGAAATTCCCCCCACTTTTAGGACCCTGCAAATCCCCAGGCATGAAAGTAAAGGAAAATTCCAAAGTTCTTTTAAGAAAAACTCCCGATATCTAGCCAGCCCCAGGGTAGTCAAGTAGCTTGTTAAGAAGGTAATCCACCTGAAACATAGCCAAGGAACGTAAGGCCAGATGTCTGCTTTCTCATGGAAACTAAAGATAACTTCTGGACATTGCCCTTGAACTGTCCTTCACAGGCTCAGATCCTGACTAAGGACCCCAGCACACACACGCACACACCCCAGATTAGAGGGAAGTGAAGACAGAACTTCAAGGAATGCCCTTTGTTCTAACTTTCTTCCTGAGGGCCTTGGAGAAAGTCAGTCTTCCTAGCAAGTTAACATTTTTCTGCTAACCCCAAAAATTTTAAACAGATCTTTTCTTCATTAACCAATTGAAAATCAGAAGATCTGTGAAACCATCTATGACCCGTGAGCCCTGGCGACAGGACGTCCTGCTCTTTTAAGCTTAAACTAACGTGTGGCCTCCATAGGTGGATTTATGAGGTTGTCTGTAGCTCTGCACCCCTGCCTTTAAAAATCCTTGCCTTCAGCCATCGGGGAGGCCAGGATTAGAGCAGCAGCTGCCTGGTCCCCTTGCTTAGTACTGTGAAATAAACACCTTCCTTTACTTCACTGTCAAAACTTCCGTGTGAGCATCTGGCTTTCCTGTGTTGGGCAAGCGGACACCAGCTCAGTTCTCTATCAAGGTACACACATTTATGTTACAGTAAATAAGTGTGTGCCAAGAAAAAACATCAAACAGTACTGTGTGTAGTGCTGCAGCCCAGTCTTTCAATTATTTGGTTGATTCTTAACCTCGCACTCCTCTTTCAACCACTCAGGAAAGACAAGTCACTTAACTGTAATATCACAGAACTTTGCATCTAGCAGTTAATTTTGCTGGTCCCTCACTCACCCATCTCCAGCCCATGCTTCAGGTAGTCTAGATTTTATCCCAGGCTTTAATATAAATTGATTAATAGAACAGATTTTGCCATAACATCACCAAAAAGAAAATAAAGACTCTCTATGGAAATTAAAAGTCACCAAAAACTTGCTTTCTCTTCCTACAAATGTATGTCTTTTAAATACGACAGTAGCTTTCCGCTCTCAGACAAATAAGATTTACTTGTTGATTTCACAATTAACACATATAATGAACAACTGTCATTCATCAGAAGATCACGGCACTAACCTCTGTGCATTATCTGGGAACACGCACACCATCTTCTTCTACTCTGTGCTGATTAACCTGTATTCTTTCATAGCTGGTCAAGCTTACGACACCATCAATCCTCTCTAATTCATAACAACAACACTTATGAAGATACAAACATTCTAATTAAGGTATTTGTCAATCAAATCCAGTAGAATGGAAGAATGACTCAGCATTGGAAAATGGGACTGTCTCACTGATAAATCAAGGGAGGAAAAAGTAACTCAGATGTCCCCAAAAGCATAAAATTCAAAACATACTCTGGATAAAAAACCTTCACAAGCTAGAAATATTGGAAATGTCTGTAACACAAGCATATCTTACCAGAACCCCAAAGCAAACATCGTACCTAATGTGGAATAGTGCCCGTGTGCAGCAAACATCGCACCTAATGTGGAACACACCCCGTGTCCAGCAAACATCACACTTAATATGGAACATGCCTTGTGTCCAGTAAATACCCCACCTAATGTGGAACAGTGCCAGTGTCCAGCAAACATCCCACCTAATGTGGAATGGCCCCTGTGTCCAGCAAACATCCCACCTAATGTGGAACACACCCTGTGTCCAGCAAACATCCCACCTAATGTGGAAAGGTGCCTGTGTCCAGCAAACATCCCACTTAATGTGGAATGACCTCCATGTCCAGCAAACATCCCACCTAATGTGGAATGACCCCCGTGTCCAGCAAACATCTCACCTAATGTGGAAAGGTGCCCATGTCCAGCAAACATCCCACCTAATGTGGAAAAGTGCCCATGTCCAGCAAACATCCCACCTAATGTGGAACGGCCCCTTTGTGCAGCAAACATCCCACCTAATGTAGAACAATCCTCATGTCCAGCAAACATCCCACCTAATTTGGGACAGCACCTGTGTCCAGCAAACATCACACCTAATGTGGAACAAACCCTGTGTTTAGCAAATATCCCACCTAATGTGGGATGGCACCTGGGTCTAGCAAACATCACACCTAATGTGGAATGGTGCTCATGTCCAGCAAACATCCCACTTAATGTGAAACGACGCTTGTGTCCAGCAAACATCACACCTAATACGTAACAGCCCTCATGTCCAGCAAATATCACACCTATTGTGGAACAGCCTCCGTGTCCAGCAAACATCCCACCTAATGTGGAATGGTCCCTGTTTCCAGCAAACATCCCACCTAATGTGAAATGACCCCTGTGTCCAGCAAACATCTTACCTAATGTGGAATAGTGCTCTCATGTCCAGCAAACATCACACCTAATGTGAAACAGCTCCCATGCCTAGCAAACATCACACCGAATGTGGAACGGTTCCTGTGTCCAGCAAACATCACACCTAATGTGGAACAGCCCCTGTGTCCAGCGAACATCTCACCTACCTAGTGTCCAGCAAAAATCCCACCTAATGTGGGAACGGTCCCTGTGTCCAGCGAACATCCCACCTAATGTGGAATGGCTCCCGTGTTCATTCTCAGAAAGTCACTGTATGGAGCAGGTGTTCCTGTTCCCCCTAAATTCACATGATGAAGCCCTAACCCTCAGTAGGATGGCATGAGGAGGTGTGGCCTTTGAGAAGTGATTCAGGTGGGATGAGGTCATGTGGGTGGAGGACATACGGCAGGATGAGCACCCCCGTAAAACCAGAAGAGCTCAGAGCTCCCCTCTCTCCCCCATCAGACAAGCAAGAGCCCAGAGCTCCTCTCCCCACCATAGGGCAAGAAGAGCCCAGAGCTCCTCTCTCCTCCCTGATAAGATGAGAAGAGCCCAGAGCTCCTTCTCTTCCCCATGTGAGCACAGAGAAAGCGTCTCCTGCAAGCCAGGGAAGAGGTTCCCATCAGACACCTGCCAGCCCCTGGATCTGGAACTCGTGGCCTGCAGCACTGTGAGAAGTGAAGGTGATGTTTGCAGCCATCCATCTATGGCAGTGTGTTACAGCATCCCAGGAACTAAGTCAGTCACTCATTTTTCCTAAACACAGGACACACCCAGCACCCATGATCCAAGGGGCTGGAGACCCAGGAAAAGCAGCTGAAAGATTCCAGCAAACCCCATGAAGGTTGTATTACTGCTTTTATCCTGCTATAAAATGAGTGCATTTTATATTTCCTAAAAAATTCAAAAATAAACATTTTTTTTCTCAAAATTAAAGAAAATACTGCTCATCCTTCTAAGGAAAGCTGAGTGGCATGGGGAAACGTGTGGGGCATAAGCTGTGCTCTGGGGAATAGCAGGGACACAGCCAGAGCCCAGCCCTGAGAGCCTTCATGGCAGTGCTGTGAAGGGAGCACTACTCCCACACTCCCATTCCCCCTAAAGATGACTGCACCAAATGTCAGGCCTCTGGTGCGGCCTGTTTCGGGACACCCTGCCTGGGAGGAAGATGCTGGTTGCCATGGTTACAGAGAGGCTGGTGTGCAGCCTCTGGTCCCTGCCTGCTTTACAGCCTCCTGGTAAACACCCACAGGGGGTCTCCTTGTCGCCTGGGATTAGGCACAGTTGTGCTTCAGAAACTACAGCGTCTGCTTTTATCTAATGGGCACCTGAGTCACCTAATTGATCCTCTGTCCCCATGTTTTTTTCAGACTGCCCAGAAACAAGTCTAAATTCCTGGCTTATCTCAAGCACACTGCAGATCAGGCTGACAGGTCCCTTCTCCTTCTGGTTTATCTTGTAGATACTGTTTTACTTTGAATGTCTGTTGTCATATCTGTGAGTTGCCTTTTATTACTTTTTTGAATAATGAGAAAAAATAAATATATCTATACAATCATATCTATATCAATAAAACAGAACATTAAATTACCCATCAGTCCAAACATCTGCTTCTCCAAATAACACCTTTTAAATCTAGGGATGCTGCAGTGTATTTATCAATAACACACATCACTCACAGCTGATTACTGAAGGTCCACCCTGCATCAACACCACTCCTGGGGTGAACTCATTTAACTGAGTGCAGTGCCCCACACGAACTACACGACATGGAATTGTGAGTTCCTGTTGATCTGTTGTTCCTGAAAACACATTACTATGAGTGGGCAAAGAATTCTAAGTTCCCGTGGGAAGTGTCAACTTGCCAGTGGCCTCAGACACACATGCAGGCCACGTGCCCCACGCGCTTCTGATGCTTCCATCCAGGTTAACTCACGCTGTGCCTTCAGGGCTTATTTCCAGTACACACTGGCCAAAAACTAGTAAAGACCAGACATCCAACACTTTACAAACAATCAGCTTTCAGTCTCTTATCAGAGACTGATTTGGCACATTGGGTATTTTGGAACCTTGAGAAAAAGTCATTAAATTCTAGAATTTTAATATTTCTGACACATGCTCCTAGGTATATAAAATATCAAGTACCTAAATCAATCTCATGTCTCTCAATCCCAGGCATAGGTTCTGAGAAACATGCTGTCGGCCAACCTGGTCATGGTACGAACATCAGAGTGTGTTACACAAACCCGTCAGCGCAGCCTCCCGCTCACCCAGGCTGTGTGGTGCGCCTTGCTGCTCCCGGCTACACATGTGCACAGCACGTGACCTGCTGAATCCTGCCGGCAGGTGGAACACAGTGGGGGAGTGTGTGTGCATCTGAGCCCAGCTAAACTTAGAAAAGGAGCAGCAAGAACACGGCATTATCATCCCATGAGAACATTGTCCCCGTGTGGGTCCTCACTAAACAAAACGCTGTGATAACGCACACGACCATACCCAAATATGGGGCTACTCTTTTATAAAAAGGCAAACATAAACATAAAAAGCCCGGTTTATTTTGTTTTACTTTTAAATTGGGAGAATGAGAATCTATTTTAGAACATTTTGCGTGGTTGAATCATTATGTGAAAGATCCAGAATAGGAAAGCACATCTTTAGACTCTTAGTTCAGAGTCTAAACCAAGCCCTGAATGACTAATCCACTTAACCATGACGAGGCCACAGCAAAACGACATCCAGCCCTCCTTCTACTTCACAGCCAGTTAGGGCAGGACGGCACGGTTAACCGTTCTCCGGTGGGCCCTTCTACTTCACAGCCAGTTAGGGCAGGATGGCACGGTTAACCCTTCTCCTGTGGGCCGTCGCACTTTTCTGAAAGCTGCGGTTTCTGAGGTTTTTCGTGAAAGCCAGAACAATCTCCTCTCTTCCCTCAGAGGTTCTGCATGGGGACAGGGATAGGAGGGGCCTGGGGCTGCCTCCAGGTTGTCCCCTCCCCTCACTGCTGCGAGGCTGAGGGATGAGGCCACTTCAGGCATGTCCATCAGATGTGAGAGGGTCAGCTGAGGGGCCTGAAGGCCACTGCCCCAAATGATTAGCTTGGGAGCCACGGCACCCTCCAGGGAAAAGCAGCACGAAGCTCTAACGTGGTCAGAAGGGGCCTCCACACCCACACGAAGGGCCACCAAACCCAGGGCCCCTGGCTTTGAGCCCACCCCTTTCCTCATCCCTCACAGTGGCCAGAGCACTCAGGAAAAAATGGGATCCACCTGGCCTGGGGTCACCCTGCTGAGCCCAACCACAAGGCATCTTCCTCAAAGTGTGGCTACAGCGACTCTGTAAGAGGAGGCTCCAGGAACATGAGCAGAAGGTCTGTTTAAGAGCCAGGCTGGGGACAGGGCTGGGGATTACCCATGAGGCAAGCACATGTGTGGTCCCTGTCTCAGGAGGGGGCTGCCTAGAAGACAGGCCCGTTCCCCTGGGGACCCTCCAGTGAGGCTCCTCACCTGCACCACGATGGGCAGTGCCGTCTAGAGCCCGTGGGAGCCTCCAGAGCCACATTCTGTCTCCTGGACCCCTCGAAAGTCTCTGCATATCTTTCCTTCCAGAGACAACAGATGTTCTTTCCAAAAGACATTCTGACTAACGTGACCCAGAGACCCTCACAGAAAGCCCTCTGCAGCACAGCACTGACTGTGGCGGAAGGCAAGGCCTCTGAACCTGCCACTGGACCTCCCAGGCTGACCTCTGCCATGCACAGCATGAAGAAAGACCCCTGTCCCTCACCTTCCCTGCAACCCTCCTCATCTGTCTGTGAGTCTCTTTTCCTCTCTGTCCTGCTTCTGGCTACATGAAAATATAGTTTTACACATGGAGGAAGCCTTCAGAGACCTATTTTAAAAAATCAACCTATTTTTGAGAAAAAAAGGGCAGAGGGCTGTGAAAATCCACGGCCCTGCCAGGCCTCGCAGGTGGAGCAGGCCACCTATCTGCATAAATGGAGAATCCATGGCACCAGCAGTTCATGTATTCACCAACAGTGTCCATCAGGCACTGGCATTTCAGTCACTGATTTCCTTCTTGTTTGAAGACATGTGGAATAAGACCATGGCAGGGGATACATGAACGGTTTTACAAATTATTGACTTCCAGAGCCAGAAGCGTCCACAGCAATGAGCACATTATTTACAGAGAAGGGGGTATCAGGCACCAGGGATTCTCAATGCCAATGCCAAGCCCAAGCCCACTGGGTCCTATTTCAACCCCCGCAGCCCTCCCCAAGTTTCTGCCTCCCCCGCACCTCTGCCTCCCCCGCTGCCTACCACCTCAGCCCCACTAACTCCAGGCTTAAGAGCCTAACTGTAGGACAGCCTTCCCGCCTCTGCAGTGTTTTGCTTTCAAATTCCCAAACACCAGTTTCAGTAAGTCATATACAAGACAATGTGAAAATCTGCACATCTGAAATGTACAAATATCAGTGTTAGTGAGAACACATCCACTTGTGATGGGTATTTTTATGCTATTTATCTAATAAAACATAAAAACATACATTACCTGGCTTTCATAATGTTAGATTTGAATCTGATTAGACAGCAAGAAGAAATAGCCCCTATTTTTAAGAATTGAGTTGGTTTCATTTGCATGATATAATCTGAAATAAGTGGTTATATGGAATTCGAACACAATCTAGAAACATTTTTTATAAATATAGTACCTACAATTGGTTGAAAAACAAGTGTCCTGCTATCATAGAAAATTCCATTTCAGTTAATGAAAGAAACTCATTGTTTCCATAAAAACATCCGATCGAGAGCTGAGTATTTGTCTGGGATGCAGTAGAATTTTAATTGCAAAGCTCTAACCATAACCTTCTGGAGGCTCCAAGTTCCATCTGAGAATGATGATTAAATACTTTTCAGGAAGATTTTCACAGCCCTGATGGTGTAATAGACGGTGCATGGAGAAAGCTGTAAGCATCTCGGTCTGTCACTGCAAGGCCATACACAGTAGCAGGGAAATATTTAAAGTCAATCTTGGTAAAATGGTCTGAGGATGCCAGAGAAGGAAGAAGTTTTATGGAACGCAAAGACATGGAGGGATTTGAAAAACTAGAATACAGGCCCCAAATGAGGAGGTGCTGGATAGTCAGCAAGGAGGCGAAATGATGCGTCCTCCATGTTGGGGCAGAGCCTCAAAGGGCCATGCCAGCAGCCAGAATGGGAATCACACCTGAAACCCGGAGCCTGGGGTTCCACGCTTCACTTAGCCGTCCTGCAGATTGGCTTCTACCCCACTAAAATGAGATCATTTGACGGAGAAAAGGAAAACGCCACATGGGGGCTGTGTGTGGCATTTCAGATGATACCAATGACACCCGTGGTTATTATCTGTATTTCAAAAAGATCATGAAAATCACACGTTTGCTTAAGATCAATAACACAGATGAGCTAAAATGCAGGTTTCCTGTTTTCAGCTGCTCAGCTTTCTTAAGCAGCTTAGTGCGGGAACACAGCTAGATTATAGCATGGTGAGAATATTCAATTCACAAGTATATATCATGAATGGTAGGAAACAAACAGAAAAGCATATATGATGAGTAATAAAAACAGAAATATAGGAAAACATTAGCACAGCCACAGTGGCATAAATATAGCTTACTTCAGTGGCCCAGCTTTCCACGCACACAGTCTGAGGAGGAATCCTGGTTGACAATGTGCTTGGCTGTGGACTGAGCTCTGAGGTCCCTAAGGGAGGAGTCTGGGCAGCAGGAGACCCTTCTGGAAACAGAAGCCCTGGAGCCACTTCCTGGCTCTTCTCTTTGGCAAGTTCCTTGGCCCATAGTCCTCTCCCTGCTTACTCAGTTTCTGTCTTCACAATGAAGACAACAGAGGACCTACGTTCTACATGTGTTATGAGGATTAACACATGTAGATAAGTTACTATACATGTTACTACACTATCAGTTACTACACTGATAACACGTCCTATCAGCTACTACACAGACAGCGTTTAGGACGGTACCTGACATTTTTATTGGTGTTAAACATTGGGAAAATGATGAGGATGAGAACTTTCACAGTGCCAGGACAGTGCTGTTGGGGAAAATGAAGGACTAAATTTTTTTAAGAGTACCATGCTCTCCCTTCCTCCAAAAACAGGCAAGAAAAAGATGGTGACTGCCTGCTCCAAGGAGCAACCTGAACGCTTGCTGTCAATCAGGATATGTTCTTTGTTTCAGAAGAAAGAGATTCTTCTGAAAAATAAAATAACTTTTACGCAAACAGGAAAGAATACTGAGGAAAAGGTGAGGTTGATCCTTGACATTATTAATGAATATTAATAAATTTACAAAGTTCTGAAGAAAAAATATCATTTTAGATTTTATTCCTAAAGGGAGTGGGAAGGGTGGTGAGAGAAAAGGAGGGAGGGAGAGATATCTAGGAGCTGGAGGAGGAGAAAAGAGGCTGTTTACAGAACTATTCCTTTTTATCCTTATGAATAAAGAAAAGATAAATTATAAATTATTTGAATGGCCATCTCAGGTTTATAACGTATCATTTTTCCAGGTTTTAGACCAAACGTCTGACACTGTAATGGTTTTTCCTTTTAGAATCTCCAAAGGTAACAGGCATCTTCCATGACACGTGTGCTTAGAAAATAGTATGAGGAACCTCCTTGTTTACTGGAAAACACTGGGCTTGGACTCATTAGGTCCTGCTATCTCATTCTGACCAGGAGGAGGCTTTACCTACTAAGTCTCAGGTGTTACTGAAGTAAATTTAAACATTATCACCCACCTCATGGGGACTGATAAGTGAAACACAAAGAACAACCACGTGAGCTTATAGTAATAAAAAGCATTACTCATGATTCTTTGCTTTACATTTTAGAAGGCAAAAGCCATTAGTAACTAAAATTTCTATAAAAGCTGATTAATGGAGATATCTTTTGGTTCATAATTCACAAAATAGTCAAAGGTAATCATTCAAAACTTCTGAGCTGAAACTTATTCTCTGACCTGTGAGATAGTTTAGACAGAAAGGTTTATACAGGTTAATTCAAATACATCTGAATATTTAGTGCCCCCAACCGAGTTTGTATAAAAGATTTGAAGGCACAGAATTATGCTGGGTTTAACTGGATCTCCTAATCAGCCTCCACCTGGCGGACCAGTTTATTTAAGAGATTTGAAGGCACAGCATTACACTGGATTTAACTGTATCTCCTGATCAGCCTCCATCTGGCAGACCTAAACCAAAGCTCCCAGTTTTGCAATGTTCTTAAGAGCTGGTATCACACTCTTCCCAGAGCTCCCACGGTTCCATTTAGAGTCTCACAAATCTTCATCATCAAATACAAGGGGAACTACTGCTGGTCAGGGGAAATGAGAGAAATGCTATTTTCAGGACTGAATCAAACTTAAAAAGACAGCACCCAGAAAAAAATTAAAAAGAGGAAGGGAGGGAGGAAATGAGAGAGAAGGATGGAGAAAAAGGGAAGGAGGGAGGAAGAAAGGGAGTACAGCTTCTACTTTATCAACTAAAAAAATTCTTCAAAGAGCAATATTGATAAAAACCAACATGTATTTTTGAGAGATATACACATAGTAAGCAGGAAAAACACACATAAATATATTCACCAAAGGGAAACAAGTTTACTATGACAAAACCATTTAGGATAAAAAAAGGATTTTCTTAATTGCAATTCGACATATACGGGATCCAAATGTGATTCTTCTACATGTTCCTCTCAGGTCTGGGTGGCAGTAACAGAGAGCCCCCAGTAATGCTCCTCAGCTGCACATGTAAACAGCCCATTGTTAAAGACCAGACCATCCAGGGGAAAGCCATTTAGAATCTCATGTCTCACCAATGACTCAGAGGTTCTTTCAGCCCTGACCAGAGAATCTAACTTGCAGAACTTGTGCGTTTCAGGAAAACTCTATCTTCACAGACAGAAAGGGACAAACGGGGTTGCCCAATGATGTCCTATTTTATTATTCTATGAAATGAGAGTCTGCTGTGGAACTGAATGATCCCTTAAGTCATAAACAAGGCCAGAACCTGACGCTAATGGTGGTAACACCACCCCACATCTGGCTCAAAGCTCACCTAAGGGAGCGGTCTCTGGCTGAGTGGGTTGGCGCAATACCATGAGAAAGAAGCACTCAAACCTTAGGAGGGTCTGCCTCCCATTAAACAAAATTCTGAGCAAATGGCCAAAATAGGATAGATGTTCATGGATTCTAAAGGAACAAGGATGGAAGGTTGTAAGTTCTGAAGGGACAAGGATATGTTGTCATGAATTCTGAAAGAATGAGAATGAGAGGTCATGGGTTCTGAAGGAATGAGGATGAGAGGTCATTGGTTCTGAAGGAATCAAGATGAGGGGTCATGGGTTCTGAAGGAATGAGGATGAGAGGTCATGGGTTCTGAAGGAATGAGGATGAGAGGTCATGGGTTCTGAAGGAATCAAGATGAGAGGTCATGGGTTCTGAAGGAATGAGGATGAGAGGTCATGGGTTCTGAAGGAATCAAGATGAGAGGTCATGGGTTCTGAAGGAATGAGGATGAGAGATCACGGGTTCTGAAGGATGAGGATGAGAGGTCATGGGTTCTGAAGGAATGAGGATGAGAGATCACGGGTTCTGAAAGAATGAGGATGAGAGGTCATGGGTTCTGAAGGAATGAGGATGAGAGATCACGGGTTCTGAAGGAATGAGGATGAGAGGTCATGGGTTCTGAAGGAATGAGGATGAGAGATCACGGGTTCTGAAAGAATGAGGATGAGAGGTCATGGGTTCTGAAGGAATCAAGATGAGAGGTCATGGGTTCTGAAGGAATGAGGATGGGTGGTCACAGGTTCTGAAAGAATGAGGATGAGAGGTCATGGGTTCTGAAGGAATCAAGATGAGAGGTCATGGGTTCTGAAGGAATGAGGATGGGTGGTCACAGGTTCTGAAAGAATGAGGATGAGAGGTCATGGGTTCTGAAGGAATGAGGATGAGAGGTCATGGGTTCTGAAGGAATGAGGATGGGTGGTCACAGGTTCTGAAAGAATGAGGATGAGAGGTCATGGGTTCTGAAGGAATCAAGATGAGAGGTCCTGGGTTCTGAAGGAATGAGGATGAGAGGTCATAGTTTCTGAAGGAATCAAGATTAGAGGTCATGGGTTCTAAGGAGACAAGAGTAGGTTGTCATGGGTTCTAAAAGGACAAGGATGGGTGGTCATGTATTCTGAAGGGTCTAGGATTGGTGACTATGGGCTCAGAAAACATGAGGAGGAGTGGCTGTGGGTTCTGAAGGGACAGTGATGGGTGATCAGGAGTTCTGAAGACATGAGATGGGTAGTCATGGATTCTGAAGAAATGGGGGATGGGTTCTCAGGGCTTCTGAAGGAATTAGGATGGGTGGTCATGGTAGTGAAGGGAAGAGGATGGGTGCTCAAGGATTCTAAAGGGCCAAGGATGGGGGGGTCATGGGTTCTGATGGGATGAGGATAGGTGGTCATGGGTACTGAAGGGATGGGGATGGGTGTTCAGAGATTCTAAAGAGAAAAGGATGGGAAGTCCTGGGTTCTAATGGGATGCGGATGGGTGGTCATGGGTATTGAAGGGATGAGAATGGGTGTTAAGGGATTCTAAAGGGATAAGGATGGGAGGTCATGGCTTCTAACGGGCTGAGGATAGGTGCTCAGGGATTCTAAAGGGATAAGGATGGGAGGTCATGGCTTCTAATGGGATGAGGATAGGTGTTCAGGGATTCTAAAGGGATAAGGATGGGAGGTCCTGGGTTCTAATCGGATGAGGATGTGTGGTCATGGGTACTGAAGGGATGGGGATGGGTGCTCAGGGATTCTAAAGGGATAAGGATGGGAGATCCTGGGTTCTAATGGGATGAGGATGTGTGGTCATGGGTATTGAAGGGATGAGAATGGGTGTTCAGGGATTCTAAAGGGATAACGATGGGAGGTCATGGCTTCTAATGGGCTGAGGATGGGTGCTCAGGGATTCTAAAGGGATAAGGATGGGAGGTCATGGCTTCTAATGGGATGAGGATAGGTGTTCACGGATTCTAAAGGGATAAGGATGGGAGGTCCTGGGTCCTAATCGGATGAGGATGTGTGGTCATGGGTACTGATGGGATGGGGATGGGTGCTCAGGGATTCTAAAAGGATAAGGATGGGAGATCCTGGGTTCTAATGGGATAAGGATGTGTGGTCATGGGTACTGAAGGGATGAGAATGGGTGTTCAGGGATGCTTAAGGGATAAGGATGGGAGGTCATGGCTTCTAATGGGATGGGGATGGGTGCTCAGGAATTCTAAAGGGATAAGGATGGGAGGTCCTGGATTGTAATCGCATGAGGATGTGTGGTCATGGGTATTGAAGGGATGGGGATGGGTGTTCAGGGATTCTAAAGGGATAAGGATGGGAGGTCATGGGTTCTAATGGGATGAGGATGGGTGGTCATGGGTATTGAAGGGATGGGGATGGGTGTTCAGAGATTCTAAAGGGATAAGGATGGGAGGTCATGGCTTCTCATGGGATGAGGATGGGTGCTCAGGGATTTTAAAGGGATAAGGACAGGAGGTCCTGGGTTCTAATGGGATGAGGATGTGTGGTCATGCGTATTGAAGGGCTATGTGGATGGGTGCTCAGGGATTCTAAAGGGATAAGGATGGAAGGTCATGGGTTCTAATGGGATGAGGATGTGTGGTCATGGGTTCTAATGAGATGAGGATGGGTGGTCATGGGTTCTGAGGGAACAAGGATGGGTGGCTGTGGGTTCTGAAGGTAGCAGAAATGTGGTTATTATTTGGAAGGGTCTAGAATGTGCAGTCATGGGTTCTTAAGATACTAGCATAGGTGTCATGCATCTGAAGGACTAGGGTTGGTGTGCATACATTCTGAAGGGGTGTCCCCTCATGCTGTTCTCATTCAGAAGCATGTTGGCTGGAATGAAGATGCCTAATGAGTGTGGTCTGAGCTTCTCAGGCCTTGACCCTGACCTCTCCTTGACCCCTCATGTCTAGGTGTAAGCCACAGAGGCAGCTGCATGGCGGGTGGCCCTCTTACTTGTGGAGGGTGGCTAAGCTCATGCCCTGCTCCCATAAAGGAAGGGGCTGGGCCCCTAGCCTAACTCTCAGCAGGGTATGTACACAGACCCAGCTGTGGTGAAGTGTGACTTGCAGAGACTGTTGAATGTCCAACCTAGCTAAGATGTAGTAGGGATTTTCCTGCTTTTGTTAAAAGTTGGCACCTGACACAGGGTTTTGCCAGCAGATTCATTTTTCAGCCCCACCCTAAAAGTGCTGAGCCTCGCCTTTCATCTTAGCCATTCCCACAGCAGCCTTCCAGGAAGGGTCTACCCAACTACAAGGAAACCTTCATAGTGAACAGTCCCTAACATAGAATAAGCTGGGTGCTGGACCCCATTCACTGTATTTTATTTAAAATCATGGTGCCAACCACCCTCCTAAGTCAAGGTAGGGTCCACTGTGACTCTTCCAGCTTGTACCAACTCAAGAGGCAGCTGTGGTCCGACTTCAAGGTGAAATTCCCCATTGGTTATAAAAAGCTTGACAGTGCCTGGAGAGACAGAAGGTTGAGTGGCAAAGCCTCTCACACATGCTACCACCTAAAGCTCAGCTGGTCACGAGAGGAAACAGCCTGTGTGTGCTGTGGTGAGACCAGCTCCGGGCACGGCACCCAGGAGCCTCAGGCTGCTCGGCATGTCTCAGCGACTGCCTCTGCTACCCCAACTGCTGAACTGCGAGAAACAATGGACTTTCTGCCGATTTATGAACTGATGGGTACAGAAGTTAAGCAATGTTCTTGATGTCATGGAATAAAACCGGCACTCATTTGACACACCTCAGTAGGGGCACAGCCAGCCTCCCTTCTAAGAGCATGGGGAGGCAGGTGGAGCTCCTTTCTAGTTAAACACCCTGGATACTAAAATATTTTGCAGATGAATTAACAAGCTTACATTATATCGGAGGCTGTGGTATGAAATAAAAGTAGTCCTACAAAAGATTCAAAACCTACTTAAAATATACATCCTGTTCTGCAAATTGAATGCCTCAAGTGCTGGAAGAACGTGGCATTTATGCCATCTCAGTACAAAACAATGTGGGCCAAACTGATTCCTATTTTTCAAATCAGTACTCAACTGGAAAAAAATCACTTATCTTTTGAAAACAGAATCAGTTACAAAGTGGTAGGAAAACAATAGTAAACTTGTCTATTAAGTACTTATATGAAGTAATTATACAGTCACTTGAATGGTTCTCCACAGTTATGCTTAAATAAAATGATTACTGAATGTCACCCGATAAACTATTCTATATAAGTGTAACTCTATGCCTCACAAAATAACACTTGCCTATACCCATAAATTTAAATTTAACTGTAGGTGTTGGTGTCATTTCAAGGAAACAAATTATTTTGAAAAATTTTATCATTCCAGGAAGTACAGGCATGATGAACTCACCCAAGGATGTTTTCCATCATCTAATTTAGTTCAGATTCAAAGAGGGTCCCACTACATGGTAGATGTATATTTATCTCCGAGTTCTTTCGGTCCTCAGAGCAGAGTCTCGAGATCTTGAAGGTTGCTCTAAACACTGATAAAGTGCCGTCAGTACAGGGGCCGTGCTGCAGTTCCTCGTCAACTTCTGTCTGGGAGGCAGAATTTCATTTCGACTGAATAAAAACCAAGGAGCGGCAGCAGCAGTCGCACTGGTTTCCATTTGCACAGTTTAGCTTCTTTTCCTGATGCTGCTTTTGGATTATAATGAAGACATTTGTCCCAGTGCAGAAGTTTTGCCTTGAAAATAAATTAGGCATTTCTTGGCAGCCAAAATGAACACTTTCCTCCAGGAGGGCTGTTTTCACTGTCCTCAGACAGTCACGTAAGGAACTGAACAGACGACAATGTTAATGCAGCTTCGAAAGCCTCTACCCCATTCTCAGTCTCTGCTTGCACACGAAGGGGTCAAGGGCTGCAGATGCTGGAATCAGCACCAAGTGAAGCTGAAGAAGTTCCCCCAAGCTCATAGCCTACTTACGTAAGGGACTTCAGAGTCTCCAGACATGGCCTATTTAAAGTGTAATGAATGCATTTTAGAAAAAGCCTTTAAAGCACTTTCGGAACTGCGGTGAATTTCCCCCACTCTGCCCCACTCCTCTGTCAACTGACATGCAATGCTTTTGGGAGTAGAGGTACAGCATTCAGGTCAAAACCACTTAAGACCAAATGAATCCACACAACTTTGGAAAGTTTATCAAGATAACAAATTTGCTTCACAATTTCACTGCAGCTATTCCATCTGGAAAAGGGCATGCACTCATTAACTTTTATTTTAAAATGTTTTCCATGTCTGAATTGTTGATACTTGTGTCTGCTTTTCTTAAAAAGAAGAAAAACAACAACCTTTCAAAAGTCTAACTGTGGAAAAGTGCTGCCTGCTGTGAAAGGGGGAGGCTCTGAGCCCAAGTGAGTGTCAAGAATGCGCAGGTGACCATGTGGGCCCGCCCTCTGCGCGGGGATCCCGTGTGCCAACCCTCTTGGGGGGATTTCCTGTGAGCGTAAAGAATATGCAGGTGACCCCGTGGGCCCGCCCTCTGCACAGGTGACCCCATGGGCCTGCCCTCTGCACAGGGGACCCCGTGGGCCCGCCCTCTGCACAGAGGACCCCGTGGGCCCGCCCTCTGCACAGGTGACCCTGTGGGCCCGCCCTCTGCACAGGGGACCCCGTGGGGCTGCCCTCTGCACGGGTGACCCCATGGGCCTGCCCTCTGCACAGGGGACCCTGTGGGCCGCCCTCTTGGAAGAATCCCCCTGGGGGGTCTTACAAAGAGGCTGCACCTGAAGAACACCCGCCTCCCCTCCTCTCTACTGCCTCCCCCTCACTCCAGCAAACACAGGGCAGGAAGGACAAGGCCGCCTTGGTTCAGGCGTGACCTATGTAGCCTCCACCCCACCCCCAGTCCTGGTTCCTATGTATCTTCCCAACTTTCTCTCTGAATCTTAAACTTGTAACACATAATCCGCTGAACATTTCCAACCTTTGACTTCAAACTCTTGGCTTAAAGAAGACCACGTGTCGTCACCACACCACCAGTGTGGCACCCCCAGCATGGCACCCCAAGCATGGCATCCCCAGTGTGGCACCTCTGAGTGGTGGGATGTGTCTGCACACCCGCTGAGGGCTATGCTGTCAGCCTAAGAGAGGGAATAGCCCTGCAGCACCCACTCACCTCAAGAAGACAGGTCAAAGAGATGGGTTGGGTTTTCCAAAACCTCTTCTTGATGCTGGCTCCCAAGGAGGCAAAATGGCTGTAGCAAATTTTAAAAACCCATAAAGCTTGAGGATCCTGCAGAGAAGCCCAGGGTTCATCTGAGGACTGCACATCGGGTTTATTTTTCAGCTTTCTTTTGGCAGAAGCGATCCGGGGGATCTCCCTTCTGCAGAGGAAGACCAGTAGCTGTTGGCTGCTGATGAGGTTTTGCTTTGGTTTCTGTCTTCCCATCAACTGTGTTCAAACTCAGAGTCAACTAATTTTATTCAGTTCTTCATGTTCCAGATACAGTACTGGATATTTTCTTTTCTTTTCTGTTTCTTTTTTTGAGGCAGGGTTTTGCCCTGTCACCTAGGCTGGAGTGCAGTGGTACAATCAAACCTCACTGCAGCCTTGACCTCCTGAACTCAGGCAGTCCTTCCACCTCAGCCTCCCGACTTAGCTGGGACTACAGGCATCCCACCACACGTGGCTAATTGTTGTTATTTTTTGTAGAGATGGGGTTTCATCATGTTTTCCAGCCTAGTCTCAAACGCCTGGGTTTAAGCAGTTCACTCACATTGACCTCCCTAAGTGCAGAGATTATAAGTACTGGATATTTTCAAATATATCATCTGCCCCATTCTCAATGTCAGGTGAATATTGTCACCCCCCACTTTACAGATAAAGAAATTGAAGAAATAAGAAAATCCTTAATGCTGTCTATGAGGTTACTTAGCACTGAATTGGAGAATTTAAACCCAAACCCACGTTTTCTGACCCCAAGTCTTCTAGGCACAAACCCCTCACTCTTTATCGAGGCTACTCCTGAGACATGGCTGGTGCTTTGGGGGGCATCATGGTCAGTCACACTTAGTCATTTGCAATGCAGAAAACCCAAAAGCATGTAGGGGCCCAGATGGATCGGGACAGTCGGCTCCGTTCTCACATGGGGAGGCCGGTGTGGGTGTCCTAGCTGGCACTTGTACACCCCATGGAAGTGGGAGACCCCATCAAGGCCGAGCTCTCCAAAACCACAGAGCCCCACCAAGCCCACACCTCCAGCTTTCCAAGAACCCCTGGGAAGTCCTCCCATGTGACTGTAATTGGGCACAACTGACGGAGTGAATGGCTCCCACTGTGCTGTCCGCTGCGATTGTTCCTGTACACTGATGCCTGTGAGTGATGCTCTCATGTCTTCTAGAAGATTCCAGACCCATTATGTCTCATCACTGAGCAAAGGAAAACAACATTCCACATACCTAGCACAGTCCCCTGTGTGTGGCAGGCATAAATGACACACTAGAAGAAAAGCCCAAGTGAGATCATCTCAGCAAATTTAAAAATTGTCATTTCGTATCTTAAAATGAGTGTGGCTGACCACTAATATGAATTCTCATGCCAAAAGCACCAGCTGTAATTCTACACAGCAGTGGTCTCAGTTCTGGGGATTCTTGGCAGCACAGACACTTCACAGCTGCACCCCCATCCTTTTGTTTGGATTTTATCATTGCCTGCAAGAAGGATCCCTAAAAATGCCACTGTATTTAGATCATTTAAATTTCTACAGCATCTATGGTGTGGCAGGCACTGTCTCAAGCACTTTACATACACAAGCTTAGAATCTTGATAACATTTTTACAAAGTAGTTATTACTACTTCAATTTTCAGATGAAAAAATTATTCCCCGTGGTTAAGAAACCATTGAATTAAAGGGTTCAATTCAACAAGAATGTCTAACTACTCTACATATATATGCACCCAGCACAAGAGCACCTGAATTCATAAAGCAGATCTTAGAGACCTTCAAGGAGACATAGCCTCCCACACAATAATAGTAGGAGATTTCAACATTCCACTGACAGTGTTAGATCATTGAGACAAAAAACTAGCAAAGATTTTCAGGACCTGAACTCAACATTGGACCACATGGATATGATAGACCTCTATAGAACTCTCCAGACCAAAACAACAGAACATATATTCTTCTTATCGCCACATGATACACACTCTAAAATTGCCCACATAATTAGACACAGTCTTCAGCGAAAGCAACAGAACCAAAATCATACCAAACACAATCTTGGACCATAGCACAATAAAAATAGAAGTCCAGACTCAGAAAATCACTGAAAACCATGCAATTACATGGAAATTACACAACATCTTCCTGAATGACTCTAGATAAATAATGAAATTAAGGCAGAAATCAAGAAGTTCTTTGAAATTAACGAGAACAAAAATACAACATACCAGAATCCCTGGGTCACAGCTAAGGCAGTGTTAAGAGGAAAATTCATAGCACCAAATGCCACATTGAAAAGTCAGAAAGATCTCAAATTAACAACCTAACATCACAATTAAAAGAATTGGAGAAGCGAGAACAAATCAGCCCCAAAGCTAGCCGAAAGCAAGAAATAACCAAAATCAGAGCTGAAGAAAATACAGACATGAAAAACCATTCAAAAGATCAATGAACATAGTTGTTGTTGTTGTTGCTTTTTTTAAAAAGAAGATAGGCTGCTAGCTAGACTAATAAAGAAGAAAAAAGAGGAGGCTCAAATAAATAAAATCAGAAATGACAAAGAGAATGTTAAGACTGCCCCCACAGAAATAAAAATAACTATCAAAAACTACTGTGAACACCTCTATACACACAACATAGAAAACCCAGAAGAGATGGATAAATTCCTGGACACATATACCCTCCCAAGACTGAACCAGGAATAAACTGATTCCCTGAACAGACCAGTAACAAGCTCTGAAACTGAATCAGTAATGAGTAGCTTACCAACAAAGAAAGCCCAGAACAGATGTATTCACAGCTGAATCCTACCAAATGTACAAAGAAGAGCTGCTACTATTTATACTGAAACTATTCAAAAAAAATTGAAAAGGAGAGGCTCCTCTCCAACTCATTCTATGAGACCAGCATTTCATTCTATGAGGCCAGCATTATCCTGATACCAAAACCTGGCAGACACAACAACAACAACAACAAAGAAAACTTCAGGCCAATATCCTTGATGAACATTGATGAAAAAATCCTTGGCAAAATTCTTGCAAACCAAATCCAGCAGCGCATCAAAAAGCTAATCTACCACAATCAAGTAGGCTTCATCTCCTGGATGCAAGGTTGGGTCGACATACACAAATCAGTAAATTTGATTCATCACATAAACAGAACTAAAGACAAGAATCACATGATTGTCTCAATAAGATGCAGAAAAGGTTTTCAATAAAATTCAACACCTCTTCATGTCAAAAAACTCTCAATATACTAGGTACTGTAGGAACATATCTCAAAATAATAAGAGCCATCTATGGCACACCCATAGCCAGCATCATACTGAATGAGTAAAAGCTGAAAGCATTCCCCTTGAAAACTAGCACAAGACCAGGATGCCGTCTCTCACTAGTTCTAGTCAACATAGTATTGGAAGTTCTGGCCAGGGCAATCAGGCAACGGAAAATAAAGGGCATCCAAGTAGTAAGAGAGGAAGTCAAAGTACCCCTGTTTGTAGATGATATGCTAGAAAACCCCAGTCTTGGCCCAAAAGCTCCCAAAATCTCCCTCAGCTGATTAACAACTTCGTCAGAGTTACAGGATACAAAATCAATGTAAAAAATCACTAGCATTCCTACATACCAACAACAGCCAAGCTGAGAGCTAAATCAGGAAGGTAATTCCATTCACAACTGCCAGAAAAAGAATAAAACACCTAGGAATACAGCTAACAAGGGAGGTAAAAGATCTCTACAATTAGAATTAGAAAATGCTCCTCAAAGAAATCTGAGAGCACACAAACAAATAGAAAAATATCCCATGGTCATGGATAGGAAGAATCAATATCATTAAAATGGCCATACTACCCAAAGTAATTTATAGATTCAATGCTATTCCTACAATGACATTCTTTACGGAACTAGAAAAAACTATTGTAAAATTCATATAGAACCAAACGAGAGCCCAAATATCCAAGGCCATCATAAGCAAAAAGAACAAAGCTGGAGGCATCATATTACCCAACTCTGAACTATACTGCAGGGCTACAGTAACTGAAACAGCATGACATTGGTACAAAAACAGACATAGACCTATGGAACAGAATATACAGCCCAGAAATAAGGTTGCACACCTTCAACTACCTGATCTTAGACAAAGCTGACAAAAATAAGCAGTGGGGGAAATGACTCCTTAGTCAATAAATGGTGCTGTGATAACTGCCTAGTCATATTTGAAGACTAAAGCTGGACCCCTTCCTTATACCATGTACAAAAATCAACACCCAATGGATAAAAGACTTAATTGTAAAACCCAAAGTTATAAATATCCTGGAAGACAACCTAGGCAATATCATCCTGGACATAGAAATGAGCAAAAATTTCATGATTCATGCAATTTCTGCAACAAAAGGACAAACTGACAAATGGGATCCAATTAAACTTAAGAGCTTCTGCACAGCAAAAGAAACTATCATCAGAGTGAACAGACAACCTACAGAATGGGAGAAGGTACCTGCACCATACATCTGACAAAGGTCTCATACCCAGCATCTATAAGGAACTTAAATTTACAAGAGAAAAACAACCCCATTAAAAAGTGGGCAAAGGACAGACACTCTACAAAAGACATACATGTGGCCAACAAGCATATGAGAAAAGCTAAATATCACTTACCATTAAAGAAATGCGAAGCAAAATCACAATGAGACACCGTCTGACACCAGTCAGAGTGGCTATCACTAAAAAGTCAAAAGATAACAGCTGCTGGTGAGTTTATGGTGAAAAGGAACACTTATACACTGTTGGTAGGAGTGTAAAGTAGTTCAATCCCTGTGGAAAACAGCATGGTGATTCCTCAAAGCATTAGAACTACCATTTTAACCAGGAATTCCATTACTAGGTATATATCCAGAGGAGCACAAATCATTCTACCATAAAGACACATGCACGTGAATGTTCACTGCCTCACTATTCACAAAAGCAATGACATGGAATCAACCTAAATGCTGATCGATGGCACACGGGAGCATGTGGTAGATCTACACCATGGAATGTTATACAGCCATAAAAGCATAAGACCCACGTCCTGTGCAGGAACATGGAAGGGGCTGAACATTATCTTTAGCAAACTAATGCAGGAAGAGAAAAACAAATACTGTATGTTCCCACAAGTGAGAGCTAAATGATGAGAACTCTTGAACACACAGAGGGGAACAACACACACTGGGGCCTATCGGAGGGTGGAGTGTGGGGGGAGGAGAGAGAGTATCCGGAAACATAACTACTGAGAACTGGGCTTAACTAAACCTGGGTGATGAAATAACTGGTACAACAAATCCCCATGACATGAGTTAACCTATGTAAGAAACCTACACATGTACCCCTGGAACCAAAAATAAAAGTTAGAAAAAAAAAGAAACACGCCCAAGGTCATACAGAAAATGGGGACTGGAATCTGAACTGAGGGAGTTGAGCCCCCCACATCCACACCCTTCACCACACACTGTACAGGGTCTTCGGAGAGCCGAGAAAAGATGATTGCTGTCATGGCTCTGGGAGAGCCAATGGGATGCTGGGCAAGTTGGATACGAAGCCACAACTCTCTATGTTTTCTTTGTGTTTAAGTTATTTGAATAGCTTGGCCATCTCTGCATTTCCAGCCCTGCCACAAGTGATGGTCTGGGCTCGGTGAGGCAGAGGAAGGACTGAGCAGAGCGTGGCCGGGGGTCGGACACTGATGCGTGCAGATGGCATCTGTATGTGGAGCATGTTTCCAGCAAGCACGGGGGAGAGGCTGCTCAAACCCATGTCTGACCCTCGGCAGACAGATGCATCTGACTTAGCCAACCAGGGAACAAACCCTCATACTCCCTGACCCCAAACCTCCGAAAGCACCATCCACAGGGGAGGGCCCTATGGACAGGTAGTGTAAAGACAGATAGTGCAGAAACTCACAGCACTATCTGTCTTTTCATTCCCCCCTAGATTGGGGAAAAGTTTTAACACTTTAAAACTTTTCTAACACCTTAAAACTTAAAACTTAGGGAAACCTTCACCACATACTGAGTTTGGAAACCATTGTCCAGAAAGTCTCCAAATGCAGCCGGACAGGACTGACAGTTACAGCCAATTCATTTCCTACCAATTTTCCAATCTCTTCTTCCAACCTAAGATCTCCACTTCTGCAAAGTGTCCATTCCATCCTTTCAGATGGCTGGAAAAAAAAACCTGAAATTAGGACCATTTCTTTAAAAAAAAAAAAAAAAAAGTAAAAGAAAACACACAACTTGGTTTTCCGCCCCTCTGGAAACTCAGGCTCAGCCATGACTTTGCTTTAGGGACTTTAGGTAGGAGAGCTGAGTCCACGACCCATGGTTACGTTCTGTACACACCCTTCATCTATCTGCCTCTCATGTCCCCCCAACCCAGCTACAGACATTTGACAGCTTAGGGTGGTTCGGGGTCAGAAAGGCCTCTGCCAAACACAACATGTGGGTGGAAACACGGCATGGAGGTGCCGTCACTCACAGAAGGGGGCGGAGAATGGTGTCCCTGGCACAATTAAAATGAAGAATGGCAAATGCTATGTGTGCTTTATAAAAACAGCTCTGCTGGGACAGAGAAGGGAAGAACAGAGGAACTGAAGCCTCAGGAAACCCTTCCAGATGCACGTTACATGGAGAGCACCTTCTCCTATGATTCTCCATAGTCAGCTGCCTCCACATTTCCACCCTGGAATTCCACTGGAAAATAACAGCATGTGAGCTTCCCATCAGGGGGCACTGTCTTTCCCTCTGAAGAACTGCAGCCTTTGCTCAGGCTAAGTGTGACCCACACAGGACAAAGATCGGCCTGGTACACAGAAGCTTCCTTTGGATGACTCTGGAAGCCTTCACTGACCTCCATGTGAGTGGATCTGAGGCCCAGGCAGGCCCAGGTGTGGGGGGCTCAGCAACATCAAGGGTTCTGTGCCAGCCCAGCCTCCTGCCCCAGGACAGTGATGAGTACCTAGAAAGCACTCAGTCGCACTCAGTCACCCTCGTTCCAGCCTCTGTGAGCTATTGTCTCTGTTTTACATTTGAGAAAACCAAGTCTCGGAGCAGAGTCCCAGAACCCCTATGCAGCAAAGCCCCTGCTGTCTCCACTTCCCCGCTGTTTTAAACGCCCCCCACTTGTTTTTATTTTGATGCATGTGTGACACTGCCCACAGCTGAGCAACTGACAAAAAAGGCACATTTTGTTGGAACGGGGAAATCCATTTCCAGTGCACTTGGTCTGCCTTCTAGATGAACTACCCAGCTGCAGTTTAATAGATTCTCTCACTCTGCTCTTTTGGTAACTCTTCCCAGAAGAAAGTATGTTTGAGAACCCTTAGTCTTACCTGCTACGGAGTCCAAATGGCTCTATTCTCATTTAATAATTTCACTTGGAACACAATTCATCACAGGTATCACCCACAAGTAAGTGGCAAGCACCTACAACCTCCGAGCACGGCTCCCTTCAATAGGAAATGCACCTGCACAAAGCTCTCACCTTGTCACTCAGACAGGCATCCCCCGGCACAGACCCCGCTCAGCATGGAAACCCCCTCCCTGCATCTCAGACCGTCGGAAAAATGCACACCAAATCCACTTCAGCATGACTGTTCTCATCAAAGGACAAGTCACAGGTGCTGCTGAGAATGTGGGGGGTACCAGTGAGAATGTGGGGGAGCCAATGAGAATGTGGAGAGCCGGTGAGAATGTAGGGTGCTGGTGAGAATGTGGGGAGCTGGTGAAAATGTGGGGGAGATGTGGGGGCCAGTGAGAATGTGGGGGTGCCAGTGAGAATGTGGGGGTGCTGGTGAGAATGTGGGGAGCCAGTCAAAGTGTGGGGTGCCAGTGAGAAGGTGGGGGGCAAGTGAGAATGTGGGGAGCCGGTGAGAATGTAGGGTGCCAGTGAGAATGTGGGGAGCCAGTGAAAATGTGGGGTGCTGGCGAGAATGTGGGGAGCTGGTGAAAAAGTGGGGTACCAGTAAGAATGTGGGGGGCAAGTGAGAATGTGGGGGTGCCAGTGAGAATGTGGGGGTGCCACTGAGAATGTGGGGGTGCCAGTGAGAATGTGGGAAGCTGGTGAGAATGTGGGGGTACCAGTGACAATGTGGGGGAGCCGATGAGAATGTGGGGGTGCCAGGGAGAATGTGGGTGCAAGTGGCAATGTGGGGGCAAGTGAGAATGTGGGGTGCCAGTGAGAACGTGGGGGTGCTGGTGAGATGTGGGGAGCTGGTGAAAATGTGGGGTGCTGGTGAGAATTTGGGGAGCAGGTGAGAATGTTGGGGTGCCAGTGAGAATGTGGGGAGCCTGTGAGAATGTGGTGTGCTGGAGAGAATGTGCGGAGCTGGCGAGAATGTGGGGTGCTGATGAGAATGTGAGGTGCTGGTGGGAATGTGGGGAGCTGGTGAGAATATGAGGTGCTGGTGAGAATGTGGGGGAGCCCGTTCCCAGCACTATCCTCCTCCTTCAGACAGAGCAAGGCTAACCCCGCACATGAAACCCCTACAGTTCCACAGCCCTAAATAATAGCAATTGTGGTAGAGTCTTCACTTTCAGAACACTTCATTTTCAGGCACCATGGTTGTCATTTTTAAGGGGATAAAACTTTTTCTATGTAGAATGGATCACATATGAAAAGGTGGAGCTAAGAAGGTAAATCAATCTCAGGGTGAAGTATGAGCTTGGAGATGGGCTCAGGTACCCGTGGGCCTTCTTCACTGGACACCGGGACTCGGGGCACCCGTGGGCCTTCTTCACTGGACACCGGGGCTCGGGCACCCGTGGGCCTTCTTCACTGGACACTGGGGCTCAGGGCACCCGTGGGCCTTCTTCACTGGACACCGCGGCTCGGGCACCCCTGGGCCTTCTTCACTGGACACCAGGGCTCGGGCACCCGTGGGCCTTCTTCGCTGGACACCGGGGCTCGGGGCACACGTGGGCCTTCTTCACTGGACACCGGGGCTCGGGCACCCGTGGGCCTTCTTCACAGGACACCAGGGCTCGGGGCACCCATGGGCCTTCTTCACTGGACACCAGGGCTCGGGCACCCGTGGGCCTTCTTCACTGGACACCGGGGCTCGGGGCACTCGTGGGCCTTCTTCACTGGACACCGGGGCTCGGGCACCCGTGGGCCTTCTTCACTGGACACCAGGGCTCGGGCACCCGTGGGCCTTCTTCGCTGGACCACCGGGGCTCGGGGCACACGTGGGCCTTCTTCGCTGGACACCGGGGCTCGGGGCACACGTCGGCCTTCTTCACTGGACACTGGGGGCACACGTGGGCCTTCTTCACTGGACACTGGGTCTTGGGCACAAATGGCCCTTCTTCAATGTACTCCTCATGTTGTGAGACTGCACCTCTCCAGCTTTTGCCCTGGTTCTCTCAGGTGGACCACCAGGTGTGGCATCTGCACGGCCACTGCCCATGACTGCTCCTCCTCTGCTCCTGGGCATCTAGCGAGCTGAGGCAGGTGAGGATGAGATGGCAGAGATTTTCTGCTCTGCTAAGGAGGAGGTTGGGGTACTCTTTGGAGGCCGTGCAGATGGAGGAAGCATACTCCACTTCCCACTCTCTGCTGAGGGACACAACCTAATTAAGGGTAATTAACCTAACAGCAGGTGTGAGCTGTACCCGGGGCTGTCTCGCTGACACGCCTCTGGCACAGGAGCAAACTGGGGAAGCAGGTAGAGGTGCTGGGACCCATGACCCAGGACCCAGGACCCCAGCCCCTCACTGTCACTCCCAGGACCCCGAACTCTGGGAGTGACAGCCCTGACTCTGACTGAGACAGAGGCAGCAAACGCTTCAGCCAGGTGAGAAATCATTCGGGTCTCCATTATTGGTCTTGCTCAGGATCAACTACGTCATGAGTTCAAGTCCCTCTGAAGATGTCAGTGGTTTTACACACGCACTCCTAAGGCATCTGCTCAGGTGCACATATGCCCTGACTCCCCGTCACCAAAGGTTTTTCATAACATAGCTGTGTTGGTTGTGTGGCTGAAACCCTCTCCCTCTGTTTACGTGGCTGGTGTCAACCCCTCCTCCACTATTCAATGCCATAACGTGGCTGTGCTGCTCCTGTGGCTAGAACCCTCTCCCGGGTTCTCTTTACATGGCTCGTGTCAACTCTCTTTCCAATATTCAGTGCATGCCCCTCTCCAGCCACTTGTGTGAGGATCCACCGTGGCCAGGGCTGGATGCCATTCCTGCTCCCGAATTGTCCATCACCAGCAACCCTTATCTTAACACGTGGTACCCCCATGGCTCCCTCAGCTGTGCCATGAAGGAAACGTGTGCATGTCTCATGGTGGTGATTCTTCCATGAGGATGAGCTGGCTGGCTGAGCAAGCCCGGGCACCACACGTGGTACCCCCATGGCTCCCTTGGCCATGGCATGAAGGAAATGTGCACACATCTCGTGGTGGTCATTCATGCATGACGATGAGCCAGTCGGCTGAGTAAGCCTGGATCGCACAAGCGAGTACCTTGTGTTCCTGGGATGCCACTTGATGTCGGGGCACAGAAAGGGAGAAGATTCACACAGCCAAGTCCATCACCGGATCCTGACCAAAGGCCAACTCAGTCCAACTCAGCAGTGGTGACTGCAGCCCCAACGTGGGTGCTGGGACCTCCCCCGCCACTGAAACAATTTCCAATAAACAGTCAACCACTTGCACACTCCGGATACAGCAGACATCTGCCAGTCATAACCGTTAACCAAGCCTGTACGACTCTGAACATCAATCCAGAAGCCCTGAAAGTTTTCACCATTGTGGGTCCTAATAAACCCAACAAGAGTCCTGCTCCTGGAAGTCTCCAAACACCGCCAGATGACGCTTAGGGCAGCCAGGAGGTAAGAAGCACACAGGGCAGGCAGGCCGCCGGGGCTCATGGCCACCTCCATTCCCTTCTTACCTCCACCAGAGTCAGACTCCAGAGACTCACAGAGACCCAGAAAACCACACAGACCCCCCTAGAAACTCACGAAGACCCTGGAAAACCAGAGACCCCAGAGACTCACAAAGACCCCAGAAACTCATGAAGATCCCAGAAAACCAGAGACCCCAGACACTCACAAAGACCCTGGAGAATCACGAAGACCCCAGAGACTCACAAGGCCCCATGCACATTTCCTGCCTCATCCCCTCCCCCAGGGCTGTGTTTTCTCCCTTTTTCTCCTCCCCCACATCACTACTTGTCAACTGTGAAGACACCAGGCTCCTCGTGGCAGATGCACAGGTGTCTACAACCCCCATGGGAGGACACCAGGCTCCTTGGAGCACATGTGCAGGTATCTAACCCTCCATGAGAGAATACCAGGCTCCTCAGGGCAGACACACAGGTGTCTACACTCCCCCCACGAGAGGACACCAGGCTCCTCAGGACAGACACACAGGTGTCTATTCCCCCCCCACGTGAGGACACCAGGCTCCTTGGGGCAAACGCACAGGTATCTAAACCCAGGAGTCCAGGCTCCTCAGGGCCGACGCACAGGTGTCTAAACCCCACACACATGAAGCCACAGCTTCACGGGCTCCCTGGCTGCAGAGGAGGGTCCACACGTAACAGGCCCAGCAGGCAGATAACATTTCCTAAAATCTTATCAGAATTGCATAGACTTGTGCATACTCTTCAGGAGAACACATCTACAAATGTATGGTATAAATATATAATACAAAAAAGAAATGATTTACTCTCTAATCACATGAATGGCTTGTATTTCTTATTTAAGAAACTTCGTCTCTGCCATGGATTTGTGTATGGTATGCCAATCACTGAGTAACTCAACACAGGTGTGTGCGTTTGTGTGTGCTATTTTATGTATACAGAAATTATATATAAATATATAACATATAATTACATAGATATAATTACACATAATATATAATTATATATGTAATTTATATATAATTATAATGTAATTATATATGTAATTTGTCATTACACATGTATGTAATTATATATTAGTAAAAGCTTGAATATATATATAACTATATTCAACTGAATATATTAAAATATTCAAATGAATATAACTGAATATTCAAGCTTTTACTAATTTACATTATTGAATAAAACGTGTCATATCACAAGTATTGTTTTAGAATATGATCTCTTTATCTGAACATTTCCTGTATTGAATGTTCCTCTATCATATATGCTGACTACTTATTTTAGTTCATAAATCTTTTTTCCTCTTCTTTGTGCTGAAATATATATAACGTGAAATCTACCATCTTGCAGTCTTAGGTGTCGGCTTGGTGGTGATGAGAAGATCCTCATCATCATGTCACCATCTCTAGAACTCTTCCATCTTCCCAGACTGAGCCTCTGTCCCTGTGAGATCCCCCCTTTTCCCCCAGCCCCAGAACAACCTGTCTGCTTTCCGCCTTTGTAAACCTGCTAACTCTGGGTTCTCCTGTGAGTGGGTCACACTGCAGGTGTCCTTCTGTGGCCAGCCTGTTCACTGAGCTTAATGTCCTCAAGGTTTGTCCATGTTGTAGCCTGTAGTGGAATTCCCTTCCTTTTTAAGGCCGAATCATATTCCACTGTGTGTTCAGACTCTTCTGCAAGACACAGTTAGGTTACCTGCTTTCTTTCCAATCATGGAGAAGCTACTTTCAAATGCCATTCACAAGAATTCTCCAAGAAAAATACTCTAAAAGCTTTAGGAGGGGCACAGGCAAAACACATTCACCTCCAGGGCTGTTCTTTTTTTTTTTTTTTTTTAATAGACTTTATTTTTAGAGCAGTTTTAGATGTACAGAAAAATCATGCAAATAATTCCCATATGTCCATTCTCCCCTTTCCTTCCTATAGTTTTTTTTTTATTGCATTTTAGGTTTTGGGGTACATGTGAAGAACATCCAAGACTGTTGCATAGGTACACACATGGCAGTGTGATTTGCTGCCTTCCTCCCCCGTCACCTATATCTGGCATTTCTCCCCATGCTATCTGTCCCCCAACTCCCCACTCCCAGCCCCAGCTGGCCCTCCCCATTTCCCCCCGACAGAGAATGTTCAATGCAGCACAGTTTACAATAGCAAAGACCTGGAACCAACCCAAATGCCCATCAATGATAGACTGGACAGGGAAAATGTGGCACATATACACCATGGAATATTATGCAGCCATCAAAAAACAATGAATTCGTGTCCTTTGTAGGGACATGGATGAACCTGGAAACCATTATTCTCAGCAAACTGACACAAGAATAGAAAATCAAACACCGCATGTTCTCACTCATAGGTGGGTGTTGAACAATGAGAACACATGGACACAGGCAGGGCTGTTCTTAATAACAAAGGGCATGCACACTTACTTACTCTACAAGCAGAACATGCTTTGGGCAATAAAGGGCCCCTCCTCTGCTCCTGGTCCTGGCCCCTACCCTGTGCTGGGCCCTTGTTGGATTTTAAGGAACTGTTTTCCCAGTTCTATCCCAAAATGCTCCCAGAACCCCCAGGCTGCACACTCACAGACAGATTTTATTTCACTTAACATTTGCATCTGCCATGCCCTTCCGGGCAGCTTCAAATAGCTAATAACACAGTGAAGATGCCGTTCAGGCCCTTCCAGCCCTTGAGGAGTAGACGTGGGCTTGCAAACACCAGGAACCCTGGAAGAAGCCCCACATGGGACCAGCGCAGGGAGCTCAGCACATCTTCCCAATCACCAGAGGTGATGTGGGTAAAATAAATATAACTGCCATTGCTTATCTTTCAAGTTTCACTGGGAAAGCTATAAAGCAATTGAAATGCTATGGTTAAAATGAGTGGCTTTAAGAAATTGATTTTTAAATGCTATCATCTGTAAGAAATTGAATCCATTTTCAAGGTTAGTCTATTTCTATAGAGCACACGATTTCTCAGCAGCACCTCCTTCCTACGAAACTCTGTCCTACCAAGCAGATCAAGCATGGAGAGAGAATGAAGTCAAAGGGGCTGAAATGCCACATGCACGCCAAGTTCACACACTCGTCAGTCATGATTCTGACAGCTATCCTCTGAAATATGCCTGCTAAGTGTGTGACCCACCTTCATTTTCTTACAGAGTAATTCCCCTGTATCAGAGATGACACATTCTGAGACACAGGGGGTGCCTGAAACTCTGGGTAGACACACACACACACACACACACAAGCACACACCCCCCACGAGCCCTAAAACACGTTTTTCCCTGCACATACTATAACCTGTGGATATGCTGGACAAAGGTACGATTCATGTCCTAGGCAGGGCAGAGCAGGGCAGCACGAGATTTGATCACAGTACTAAGAACAGTGTGCAATTCAAAACTTATGACTTGTTCATTTCTAGAATTTTCCATTTTATATTTTCAGAACTCAGTTGACCTTCGGTAACTAAAACCTTGGGAAGCAAAACCCTGGGTGGTGGGGGGGGGGGGGGGGGCTACTGTATGAGCTTTATGGCATAACAGATGGAACATGTTTTCATTGGAATAAGGATTTTGAATGCATGTCTATGGGTATTAAGAAGGAATTACCACATTTAAGTGAATTATCTTCAGAATCCTAAGAACTGGGTAAATAGAAAAGACCTGCGGTATTTCTAAATACTGTACAACTAATTACCAATGTCTAAATGTCAGGCTACTTTTAGTAAGTAAACCAATTGATTTCAAACAAGCTGCCCACTTAATTAACATAGAAATCTCAGGGCAGAAGACGTTCTCCATCTCTGAGGCTTGCTTCAAACCTTCATGTAGAAACATGTCCATAACACTCTTCCTCATCCTCCTGGTAGCTTCTGAAAGGGACAGAGTCCCTCCTCTAACAAAGAGAGGCCACTGCGAACAAGTGGTAGCACAGGCCATAAGCTTCCTGTGGGCTGAGGTTGGTGCCAAGTTTACATATCAGCATATCAGCGTAGACCTGATACAACCCTGGCACATCTCAGGCACTTGGTGATTTGTTGAATGAAACTTGTGAGCAAAGATCAATGGCTGCAGGAATGATCAAAGTCTCTGCTCCACACACCATGAGACACACATCTCCACACGGCACCAGGTGGCTCCTGATTTTCTTTTTCATTGCTATGAAGGTTAAGAAGCTGATGACAGAAATATTAACTCCCGGAAGCCCTCTGCAGGAATTCATCATGGTTACTACTCGTTTGGAGAGATCTGAGAGCACAGCTGGGAAAACCACTAGACATGTGGGCACTTTCGAAAGCAGGAAGCCAGGAGCATGGAGAGGCTGAAAACTGAGGTTATTTTAGTATTTTCTGCCTTCAAAAAATCTCTTTGAAATGCTGTAAGAACAGTATTTTCTAAAACGCACATGAGCCCCAGCAGAGTGAGCCATTCAATGTGCCCTTTTCCAAATGAACAGACTGCTGGGGTGAGCACCTATCCCACTTACGAGGCACGCTTTAGCAACACATTTGGTAAACAGCAACAGCAGAGTCATTCTGAGATTTGTGTGATGTTTAAAGCAGGTGAGGACGAAGGGCCCCGTCGGGAGCCTGGTGTAGCCGTCGCAGGGTGGAGCCAGCCCCCTGCACCTGTCCTCCCTGAAGGCCAGCAAACACCAGGTGCATTCTTATTTGCTCCATGCCTTGGAAAATATTCTCATATTTGGCCACAAAGTTGTAAAAGATCATCACTTTTTGTAAAAGACCCAGGAAGCCCTTGTGAGGAGGAGCCAGTCACATGTCAGGTGTCCCCAAAAGTTCCAGAAGCACGTTCCAGCACTGAAGGTGAACACTCACTGTTTGGGCATCTTATTTGCTATTT
Source organism: Ateles fusciceps (assembly GCA_036589455.1). Lineage (NCBI taxonomy): Eukaryota > Metazoa > Chordata > Mammalia > Primates > Atelidae > Ateles > Ateles fusciceps. The sequence goes on from JAZHEH010001829.1 coordinate 1,807,515, forward strand.
CACATCGAAAGCAATTCACTTCCAATTTAGTTTCCAAATTGAAAGCATATTTTTTGGTAAGAAACTGGTATGTGGAGGGGATTCTGCAATGTCCACGAAGAGGACACCAGGATTCAGTGCAGCTCCACGGCCAGAATGTCCCGCGTGTGCTCCTGGGGGATAGATGGGTGTCCCACGGTGCTGTCGAGGTTTGCTGAGAGCAAAGCTGTGTTACAAAGTGAGTATGACTCACTGCAGTCTTCTCTTCAGATCAAAACCATTCAAAATAGTAAGACAAGAGGCAGAAACATAGAAGGCCATGCAGCTGGGCTTAATACAAACCACTAAGCACACTCAGTCAAGAGAGAATGAACACAATGCAAAGGTCTGCCCCAGGCTCCCAGCTGGACTCTCCTGAGCACAGGGCGTGGGCCTCACAATGGAGAGTCTTCTCCCTGCTACAGAGGGCGAGTGCTGCTGCTGCTTCTTCTGTCTAACGTGCTGTTCCCTAAAGTTCTTGACGATGAATATGGCCCGGAATGCATTTAAATGCTGGTGCCCTGAGCCCTCACACAAACCTCCTACAGGCATGTTTCCATAGAAAAGGTTTGAGTGAGGGCTTGGCAAGCCTAGCTTTTATAAGCGGCCCAGATGCTTCTTAGAGCTTGGGAAATAATCAATAGTCCTGGTCTGGCAGCAACCAAGGAAAGTCAGCCACAATGAACAGCATGAAAACAGGTCCAGTTAACCCCAAACATGCCTAGAACACTGTTTACACACCTGTGTGATACAACTGGGAAAACCATCCAGGGCAACTTCATTTCTAAGCAAACCAACGTTCTGAAATACATTTACACTGAAGATTTTCTTCATTTAACAATTAGATCTTGATTCCTTAAAAAATCATTACTTTTTCAAAAAAATATGCAGTTCTCTAAAATTGCTAGGTAGTTTCAATGTCAAATTTGGCCAGAGCCTACTCTCTGGGGAAGAGCGTGCATTCACTCGGCAAATACTTCTTAGCCATCTCATGCTTGGCCCACACTGAAAAATAAATAAGCTCTTACTAATGCATGCAATTGCTTTATTGCCTATTCACTCTGTATTCTAGAATTACAAGCTTTTTATATTACAAGAAGAAAAAGACAGGTAAGAGTACAGCCTCTGTAGAGCTTTCTTCTCTAGCACCGCACTGTTCTGCCATGGGACCTGATAAAGTTGACAATCACACAGTAATCACAGCCGCCCCTCAGTGTGTGCCCCGGATGCGAACCCTGAGCTCGGAAATTGGTTTACCTGCAAGACCCCCAAGCCTCACAACAGCGTTGACAGTGGCACTGCTCACCTGTTACTAAAATTAAAGCAAGGGGGCTCAGAAAGGTCACCAGGAAGAAGACTCTGAATCATTTTACCCAACAACCCCTGTGCTCAGTGCCGGGAAGACAAGGTAACCAGAAGCAGCCTGGACAGAGGATCCTAGCAAAGACGCCCCATGGGAGGGACACCTCAGGCAAGGGTGAGCTTGGGGTCTGCTGGTGACAGGGGTGGGACCAGTCTCACATCCAGAGTCTGCAGAGAGCAGATGGTGGGGAGAGAGCAGTTCTGCAGATTTTGGTTCTAAACCCGTCTCTCTGTTCTTTGCCAAATGTGGCCCTAATGCAGTGATGAGGGCCTCCATTCCTGTGCTTCTATGACCAATTTAAAAACAGCAAGCAAAGGATGACCATGGCGTCTTCGTCTCCTTCCTAAAGGAGCACCAAGCTGTCTCCTCTCCACCATGGGAAGGGGGTCCACCCCTGTGAACACTGCTGCACCAGGCTGTGTCCTCTCCATCATGGAAGCGGTCCACGCCATTGCAGGCTGATGCACCAGGCTGCTCCCTCCACTGGGGGAAGGGGCCCACGCAGCTCAACGCTGCTGCTCCAGGCTGTTCCATCTCCACCGTGGGAAAGCAGCCCACCTGGGGCAGACTGTTGAGCCCCTGTAGCGCTATGCCTGAAAAGCAGAGCTGTCCTTCTGTTTCTCCCTGTGCCAACTCAAACTAAACCCCCAGGAAAACCACCAAACCCAGTACAAAGGGAACACTTGTCCAAGGGGTCAGAACATTTGGTTGGAAATCCCTGTACACTCTCAGTACGTTCTAACATCCTAAAATAAGCCTGCTGTGTTCAAGGCCACACCCATTCTAAGAGAAGAAACCTGCCAGCTGCATCTGAGAATGAGGGGGGAGGCTCGGAGCACGTCCGGCCACCCTTGTGTCCACCGCACAGTCCATAAACACATACGACAGACCACATTTTGCAGGCTTTGGGCAAATCCCTAAAGGAGCCTGATACTGCGACGAGCTGAAGATTCCAGCTTCAGCTCACTGGTGTCACCATAGAAACAAGACACACTGGAAGGTGCAAGGCACAGTGAAAGCACTGAAAAATTTAAGCCTCAGCAGAAACAGAGAAAAGCACTTGAAGGTGGTTTTTTCTTTGTTTGTTTTAACTCAGAAAAACAGTTAATTATTCATTCTCTATACTGACAGGAAGCCCCCAGTTTTACCGTAAATACTGGATTCTCCATTCCTGCAGCTCACCGTGGGCCCACCTTGCAACTTTCTAACTCCGTTAGTGGAGTGGAAAGAAATCATTTTTTAGAACACAATTAAAGTTCAAATGCCTTAAAATAGTCCACCTGCAGTTGCTAAAAGCTGTACTCACATTGGAAATGCTCACTCGCCCAGCTCTACTGCCCGGGAGTCTCAGCCAGCCCCAGTTCTCCGTCCCTCCCAGGGCTCTGTTGCTGAGTGGGCCACATCAACGAGCACAAATTGCTACCCGCCCACTCCACAGAGCTGCCATCCATCCATCCCATCCATCCACGAGCACTGGCGGACAGACGGGCGTGGACTTCAGCCCTGCTTCTCGCTTCTCGGATGTGGACGGCTGGCACCCATAGAAGAATAAACTCAGAAGTTATTGCCTTTGAGACCCCTGGGCCAAACCCTCATTCCAGACCTGAATATTAGGAGAGCCGGAAGCAGCAGGTGCCTGCCTGGAATGGCTGATGTCATGTATTCACCTGGAGGATTGTGGTGCCCAGAGAGCTGGTCAAATGCCCCTCTGGCTGTTGATGTGAAGGTGTTTCTGTCTGGCTGTAGATGTGAAGGTGTTTTTTAGAGAGGATTAAAGGTTAGACTGGTGGACTGTGAGTGAAGCAGACTGCCCTCATACTATGTATGGGCGTTCCCCAGTCTGCTGGTGACTATAAGAGAAGAAGCCTGCAGTCCCCAAGGAGGAAGGAGATCTGCCTCATTTTTCAGCCTCAGCTGCAGCACTGACTCTTCCCAGGGCACCTGCCCACAGCCCACTCTGCAGATTTCAGACTTACCGCCCCACATCCTGTGAGCTGATTCCTTACAATCAATCTCTCTCTTTACCCACAAACACCCCCACAGGGTCTGTTCACTGCCCCACAAAACACAATGTAAGTGGCTGATCTGAGCTGAACCTGGTTATGAGGCCCCAGTTCACACTCCTGCCCTCCAGGAATCCGTCCCTGCGGCTGTATTCTGCCCTCCATGGGTGGGGCCCCCACACCATCCATGCTGCCAGGAGAGCCACATTTGGGCTTCCAGGCCACGTCAGGACCTTGGGTTCCTCTTTGTCTTCACACTTCGGAAGATGAACCCTGAAACCTCAGTGCAAGCCAGTGTGACTGTAATTGCAAGATTCCATCAATGTCTCCAGCCTTCCAGGTTCTGTCTCTGAAGAGGCATGTGGCTCCTCTGAAGTCGGTCCACCTGAGGATGCCACAGAGCTGGCCACAGGCCCCTGTTACCACTGGGACACCCCAGACCCAGGGCTCTCATGCTCCCCGCACACCCACACTGAAATCCTCTGCAGGAACCATGGGGCAAAGAAGAAGGGGAAAGCCCAAAGTCCAGCCACAGGCAGGCCAGCCCCAGGATCGCTGACTGCAAAGGCTCTGACAGGCCTCAAGGAGCTGAGCGGTCCCTACGAAACCACATAGTCACCAAGCACACACATTGCACATCAGCAGAGGCCTGTGCTGGGCATGAAGGGGGCAGACAGCAGCTGCTCCCCATGAGAGTCCCCAGAACATGGAGAGGAGCCACCCAGGAGAGGCTGCACAGCTGGAGTGCAGTTCAAACACAATGCTCTCTGACACCATCTTTTGTTCCATTGTCAATGTTAAACAATCAGAAAATAAAACATGGGGCAGAAACAGTAGATGACACGGAACTCCCCAGAGGCTGGGTCACTACGCCCCAGCCTGGGATGCAGGCAGCTGTGTGTTGGAGAAGAGGAAAAGTGGAACAAGCAGAAAAGTCGGGGGGAAGGCCGATGTGGGGGACAGTGAGGGCAGGAATTACAGGGGCTGGGGGAGGGGCAGGAGTGGGGAGAGAGTCAAGGGCTGTGGAGGAGACTCAGGGCCAGAGCTACAGCTCCCACGGGAGACACGCACCATCAACAACCCAGACGTCCACCCACGAGAACCGCTTCACCAACACAATCTTTCCATAGCCGCCAACACGCACCGTCAACAACCCGGACATCACCCAGAGAACCACTTCACCAACTCATGACTTCTCCATAGCCCCCAACATGCACCATCAACAACCCGGACGTCCAGCCACGAGAACCGCTTCACCAACACAATCTCTCCACAGTTTCCAACACGCACCATCAACAACTTAGACGTCCACCCATGAAAACCGTTTCACCAACTCACAACCTCTCCACAGCCCCCAGCACACGTCAACAACCCAGACGTCCAGGCCGCAAGAACCGCTTCACCAACTCACAACCTCTTCACTGCCCCCAGCACACAACGTCAACAACCCGGATGTCCAGCCACGAGAACCGCCTCACCAACTCACAACCTCTCCACAGCCGCCAGCACGTACCGTCAACAACCCGGATGTCCACCCATGAGAACCGCTTCACCAACCCACAACCTCTCCACTGCCCCCAGCACACAACGTCAACAACCCGGACATCCAGCCACGAGAACCGCCTCACCAACTCACAACCTCTCCAAAGCCCCCAGCACACAACGTCAACAACCCGGACATCCAGCCACAAGAACCGCTTCACCAACTCACAACCTCTCCACAGCCCCCAGCACACAACGTCAACAACCCGGACATCCAGCCACGAGAACCGCCTCACCAACTCACAACCTCTCCAAAGCCCCCAGCACACAATGTCAACAACCCAGACATCCAGCCACGAGAACCGCTTCAACAACTCATAACCTCTCCACTGCCCCCAGCACACAACGTCAACAACCCGGACATCCAGCCACAACAACTGCTTCACCAACTCACAATTTCTCTGTAGCTTCTAGTGTCATGATGCAGATCTCCATTTAATACAAAGAGATGATAATGACAGCCAGAGGGCCCTACTGAGTGGTACAGCACCACCACAGGCTTTTGGCTGAAAAGCACTCCAGGTGTGTGCACACACAGGTATGTGGGCACAGGAAGGCAACACAGCAGAATACCAGCCATCTGGATGGGGGAATGACAGGAGATTTTTCATTCATCTTTGTGACTTGCAAGTAGGTGTTAATAGTTAGTGTCTTACTAGACCGAGAAAAGGAATCAGCTGCTGCCATGAAACACTGGCCTTTCCCACGTCCTTCACCAACCCTATGCTCAGCAGACACTTCTGAACTTTTCTGTACAGTTGTTACAGGCAAGGCGTTAGCAATTTAATCCTCGTGGACCTCACCTTCAAGTATCCACTCTGGAATTTCAGTGGCCCAGGGGATTGAACAGGTGCTTCCAGTATTTCAGAAAGTGTTATCTACATGACCGGCAACAGACACACAGGCTCCCATGAGAGCCGAGGTAGCGCACTTCTGGTTCTCCACTGCTGGAGATGGGTCTGGGCTCTGCAGGCTGCCTGGAGTCCTGCCAATGGACAGGGCGAAGGTGCCTTTCAGACCCGGGACAAAGATTGAAAAACACCATGTCCTTCGATGCGAAGTTAACATTCTGATGAACAGAGCTTAGAATTCTAAAGAATGGAAGATGTTCTTCTAAAGAAACCAGTTTATCTAAGTACTCCAAGCCACTGGAATACTAAGTTTAAACTGAAATTATAGAAAATGATTTTCATATGACACTAAACAAACTTTGGACAAAATCTCCATCAATAAAAGTCCTCAATGAAAAGATAACTATTTTCCCTACATTCAGCTTTTGTACCAAATTAATAATAGTGATAACCACCACCACCTATGCCAGGATAAAAAACTGGTAACAGAAAACAGCTCCCAGGGTGCCCTGGAGTCAGCAAACCTTCAAACAGTATCCTACCTTCTGCCTGCACAGCAGCCTCTGGAAGCCACACAGGGCTCAGTCAGCAAGAGGTGAGTCCCTCAACCTCCCAGGCTGGGGGGCTGTCCACTCTCCCCATAGGACCAACTCCCCATGGATTCTAAAACTTCCCACTCTGGCCCTCAATTTCTGAACTGCCTCGGGCATGTGTGCACACCCCCCTGTGCTGGCAGCTGGCACAGGTGAACCCTGTCCTGGTCAAAAGCTAAGGAGCCCAAGAGCCCACCCTGCCTGGCCGGGAGGACCCCAGAGGGCAGGGAGGCAGCAGGTGCTTGAGGGTGTGAGTTTCCACTGCCTCCCAAATCACTTCCTTCCACTGACGTCACTGACTTCATTCAAGCAGTGGATCCACACAGCTCAGAGTTGCAGCTCTTTGGTAAGAAACTAAGTCACATGTTTCTCCAGACCCCAAGGGTCTCCCAAACACGCAAGGTCCCATCACAATGTGGAATCCACACAGCAGTGAAAGAATGGACGGTTATGTTGCAGGAATGTCCTCTAACGTCCTCCAGAGGAAAACATCCTTCCTTTCAAAAATATCCTTTAAACTGCCCTAATAAATAATAAAATCATGAACACAGTATTTATAAGAACAGCATTTCTTGGCCTGAAAATCAATATGAACCTAACATTTTTCAGCACATTTGCAAAATACTTCCAACCCAAATCTGAGCAGTGGCTCTCGGTGCTCTTGGGCTAAATGGCAAGGAGGGTGGGTGCTGGAGGCCTCAGGCAGCAGGAGAGACCCTGGGGTATGGATGAAGCCGACTCTGGGCCCACTCAGGCCCCTGATGCTGGAGGAAGCCAATGATGTCTCACCGGCCCATGGCTAGGAGGGAGACAAAGGGCTGGCTGGTGTCAAAAAAAAGATGAGACATTTGTTTTCATAACGAGGTGCTACTCAGGCTGATAATCATATACAGACCAACAGACCACATCCAGAGAGAGCCAGCGCCAGCCTAGGGGATTTGTTACTTTCGTTTTTACTTCCACAGTGGCTACGACGGCCAGAGCAATTGCATAGCCTGCTGGATGAGGGGGTGGACGGGAGGAGCGAGTAATGTTCTGCCTTTTGCCTTTTGGAGACTGTTGAAGAAGCCACAACTAAATTTCCTACAACCTGTGGTAACACACCACATGTCAGAGATTTTACCACTTTATCCCATTTCAAGGGCATGAAAAACTGAAACAGAAAGACTAACATTCAGCTGCTATCTGAATTTCTGGCAGTGTTACTGGTCAACTACCATAGAAGATGGAAATCAGCCAACAGCACACAGATAGGGAGGAGAAAAGCTTTTTCACCTGGCTTAGAAAGTCTTGTATGACACAGTCCCCACCAGGCCTTCTGCCCTGTACCACACCTTCCCCCAACCGATGGACAGACAGATAGATGGATACAGAAGAACTCTTCACGGCAGGTCTAAAGTCTATTAACTAAGCACCGAAGAGGTCCAAGGAAAAGGCAATGAATATTGGCTACCAGAACTGGTACAGAAATTTCAGGGCCCATTTAAGGAGTGGGAAGTCATCTGGAAGGTAGACCAGCAGCCTCCTTGGTGACGTGGAAGCAAAGGTCTCAAAGCAGGCCCTGTATGGCCAAGTCCACCAGCAGAAATTGATTTTGGCAGCAGTGTGAAGGCAGAACCAGATGGAAGGGGACCCAGAGCTGTGAGCAGTGACGTACAGCTCTATCCAGGATGGATAGGAGGCCACACAACCCAGGAACCAGCTCTGAGATTGTGCTCTGAGGGTGGACCATGTGAGAGTGGGGGACCTGGTGACATGGACATGGAGATAGAGAGGAGGTAGAAGGACCCAGAGCTTTGCACTTGAGCATCTGCTAATGGCGAGCCCATGAAGAGAAATGACAGAGGGAGCATGCATCAAGATTAGCATTTAGCTCAGAGGAATCAAAGATGTGATGGGACAGTAGAAGAAATAAGATCAGATGAAAGAGCCAAAGGAGAGAGCCTAGAAGATGAAGACTGCACAGACAGAACATGGAAAAAAAAAAAAGAGAGAGAGAGAAAGACGAGCCACAGGTTTGGTTAACTAACAACTAAATGAAACGTCTGAAATTACAAATAAATCTGCCAAATACTGCAGGAGTCACACACCATTTGATGCTACTCACAGCCTTAAGAAAGGAGCTGGAATGAGGAACACAGCCACACCCAGACAACACTCCTGAGGTGCACAAAAGAATGAAAAGACTGCAAGCGAGTTGGAGAACACAGTGGATGAGGGGGAAAGAGTCAGTGATCTCATGTACTTGGGGGCAGAAGGGTTCATTAGCACATTTGTACACTGTGGTAAGAAATGAGTGAGGAAGTAGTGGTTGAAGATGCAAAGATGGAATGATTTATGAAGATCACACATGACAACAGGATGACTACAAGAAAATGAGGAACTGACATGTTATCTGGAAAGAACGCATTCATACCTTCAAATGTATTAGATTCATAATAGGAACAGTAGGACCTACATATAAAATGCCAAAACTATCCATTTTTAATAGTTTTTTAAGTTCCTATTGATTCCACTAAGACTTTCATGGGATAGAAGTGTTGCTTTATTTTACAACCAAATAAGGTATTTTCACCATGTACTAAAGATAGAGAGGAAAGACCTCAAAATGTTATGATATTGCTATAAACCTTCCTCTTAAAATTGTTTTTGCTGCATCTCATAAGTTTCGGTATATATGACAGTTCCATTTTTATCTTAAGATACTCATTAATTTCCCTTTAATTTCTTTATTGATCCATTGGTTGTTCAAAAGGATGTTATTTAATTTTATTATCATTTGTGAATTTTCTGAAATTCCTCATATGAATTTCTAGTTTCATACCATTGTGATCCAAAAAGATACTTGATATGATTCCAGTCTCTTAAATTTGCTTAGGCTTGTCTTGTGGCTTAACAAATGATCTATCCTGGGGATGTTCCACATATGCTTGAAAAGACCTGTGTATTCTTTTGTTATTTTTGGCAATGTTCTGTATTTATTAGGTTCATTTGGTATAAAGTGTTGTTCAAGTCCAATATTTTCTTAACAATTTTATGTTTGTATGATCTTTCCATTATTGAAAGTGATATACTGAAGTCCCCTACGATTGCTGCATTACAGTTTATCTTTCCTTTTAGATGCCCCTCACATTTGCTTTATTTATTAGGTGCTCCATTGTTGGGTGCATATATATTTATCACTGTTATAGATTCTTGATAAATTAACCCCTTTATCATTATATAATGTCCTTCTTAATTTCTTTTTACAGCTTTTAACTTTAAGTCTATTTTGTCTTATGTAACTACTCTTCCTCTCTTTTGACTTCCATTTGCATGGAATATCTTTTCCATCACTCTTAGGCTATGTGTCCCTAAAAATGAAGTAAACCTCTTGTGGGCAGCATACAGTTGGGTCTTATTTTTTTAAAACATATATTCACTCTACATATTTTGATTAGAAAATTTAATCCATTTATATTTAATGTAATTGTTGATATGTAAGGACATATTATGGCCATTTTGTTTTCTGGTTTTATTATAGATACTTTATTTCCTCCTCCTTTGCTGTATTCCTTTGTGGTTTGATGGTTTTCCATAGTGCTATGTTTTGAATATTTTTAAAATTTTTATTTCTGCATCTTCTTTTTTTGTGGACTTACAACAATACGGGAAGTTTTCCTTTTCTGTGTATCTCTTTATTATTATTATTATTATACTTTAAGTTCTGGAGTACATGCGCAGAATGTGTAGGTTTGTTACATATGTATACACATACCATGGTGGTTTGCTGCATCCATCACCCCATAATCTACATTATGTATTTCTCCCAATGCTATCCCCCCTCTTATTCCCCCACTACCACTATGTTTCCCCTAGCCACCCAACCCCTGACTGGCCCAGGTGTGTGATGTTAGAAGAAGAAAAGAAATAAAGATCAGAGCAGAAATAGAGACTAGAAAATAATACAAAAGATCAATGAAACTAAGTGCTATTTTTTGAAAAGATAAACAAACCTGTAGGTAGACTCACCAAGATAAAAAGAAAAAAGACTGAAGTAAATAAAATCCAAAATGAAAGTGGAGACATTACATCTGACACCACAGGAATACAGAAGATAATTAGAGGCAATTAGGATCAATTACATGCCAAAAAACTGGATAACCTAGAAGAAATGTATGGATTCCTAGACACATGCAATTTACCAAGACTGAATCATGAAGAAATAGAATATCTGAACAGACAAAACATTAGAGCGCAGATTGAAGCAGTAATAAACAGCTTCCTATCAAAAAAAAAAAAAAAAACCCACGACCTGATGGCTTCACTACTGCATTCTGCCAAATATTTAAATAACTATGTAGTTTATGGTGAATTGGTACCATAAACTACTCCAGTTCATGATAAACTACTCCAAAAAAAAAATTAAAGAGAAGAAAATTATTCCAAACTCTTTTTATGGGCTAGCATTACCCTATTGCCAAAGCTAGACAAGGGCATCATAAGAAAACAAAATTATTGGCCAAAATCCTTGATGAATATACATGTAAAAATACTCAACCAAATACTAATGAACCAAATTCAACAACACATTAAAAGGGCCATTCACCTTGACCAAGTAGGATTTATCTTTGAGATGCAAGGATGGTTCAACATATGCAAAGCAATAAACGCAATATACAACATTAACAGAATGAAGGACAAAAATCATATGATCATCTCAATAGATGCAGAAAAGACATCTGAGAAAATTCAACATCTTTTCATGATGTTGAATACAAAAAAGGCCATATATGACAAACCAACAGCAAACATCATATTCAATGGAGAAAAATTGAAAGTTTTTTATCTGACACCCAAAACAAGACAAAAATGCCCACTCTTACCACTTCTATTTTATATAGTACTGGAAGTCCCATGCTGAGCAATTGGACACTACAGAAAAATGAAAAACATACAAATTGTAAAGAAGTTAAATTCTTCCTGTTTGTAGATGACATGATATAATATATAGAAAACCCTACAGACTCCACCAAAAGCATTTAAAACCAAAAAATAAATGTGGTAAAATTTCAGGATATAAAATCAACATGCCAAAGTCATTAGTGTCTCTCTACACTAATAATAAACTTTCTGAAAAAGAAATCAAAAGAAAAATCCCTTTAACAATGGCCACAAAAATAAAATAAAATAAAATACTTATGCATAAACTTAACCAAGGAGATAAAAAATCTGTACACTAAAAACTAGAAAACTTTAATGAAAGACATTGAAGACATAAATAAATAGAAAGATGTCCTGTGCTTATGGATTGAAATAATTAATATTGTTAACTGTGCATAATACCCAAGGGGATCTACAGATTCAATGCAAGCTACAATGTCATTCCTCGTAGATGTAGAAAAAACAATTCTAAAAGTCATGTGGAACCAAAAAAAAACTTCAAATAGATTAAGACGCTCATGAGAAAAAGTAGCAAAGCTAGAGGAATCACACTGTCCTATTTCAATCTATACTACAAGGTGACAGTAATTGCAAAAGCATCACACATGCATGAAGATATGCACATTGATGGGTGGAACACAAGAGAGAGCCCAGAAATGAACCCATGCACCCATGGTCCACTGATCTTCAACAAAGGATCTGAGAATGCACATGGGAAAAGCACAGTCTCTTCAGTAATCATCAAAGATTTACACATCAGAATTGAAACTGCAAAACTACTAGGGGAAAACTTAGTGTGGAAAACTACGTAACATTGATCTAGGTGATCCTGGTTAATTCAAAAGCACAGGTAACAAAAGCATAGACAGAAAATGAGACTGTATCCAAATAGAAAGCTTCTGCCCATCAAAGAATCCACTGAGTGAAGAAACAACCTACAAGTAAGAAGAAAATATTTGCAAGCCATATATCTGGTAAGTGATTAATATCCAAAATATGTAAGAGTTCAAACAACTCTACAGAAAGAAAACAGAAGGCAAGAAATAACTAAGATCAGACCAGAACTGAAGGAGATAGAGACACAAAAAACCCTTCAAAAAATCAATAAATCCAGGAGCTGGTTTTCCAAAAAGATCAACATAAAAGACAGACCACCAGCCAGATTAATAAAAAAGAAAAAAGAGAATAATCAAATAGATGCAATAAAAAAATGATAAAGGCGATATCACCACAGATTCCACAGAAATACAAACCATCATCAGAGATTATTACAAACAACTCTATGCACACACACTAGTAAACCTGGAAGAAATGGATAAATTCCTGGACACATGCATCCTCCCAAGCCTAAACCAGGAAGAAGTCGAAACCCTGAATAGACCAATAACAAGGTCTGAAGTTGAGGCAGCAATTAAGAGCGTACCACCCAAAAAAAAGCCCTGGTCCAGATGGGTTCACAGCCAAATTCTACCAGACATACAAAGAGGAGCTGGTACCATTCCTTATGAAACTATTCCAAACAATCCAAAAGAGGGAACCCTTCCCAAATCATTTTATGAGACCAACATCATCCTGATACCAAAACCCGGCAGAGACTCAGCAAGAAAAGAAAACTTCAGGCCAATATCCATGATGAACATAGATGCAAAAATCTTCAATAAAATACTGGCAAACCCATTGCAAAAGCACATCAAAAAGCGTATCCACCATGATCAAGTAGGCTTCATCCCGGGGATGCAAGGCTGGTTCAACATACACAAATCTATAAACATAATTCACCACATAAACAGAACCAAAGACAAAAACCACATGATTATCTCAATTGATGCAGAGAAGGCCTTTGACAAAATTCAACAGTGCTTTATGCTAAAAACCCTCAATCAACTAGGTATTGATGGAACGTATCTCAAAATAATAAAAGCTATTTACAACAAACCAACAGCCAAATCTCAGGATACAAAATGAATGTGCAAAAATCACAAGCATTCATATATACCAATATACCAATAAAAGAATTAAAGAGAGCCACATCAAGAACGAACTGCCATTCACAATTGCTACAAAGAGAATAAAATACCTAGGAATACAACTAACAAAGAATGTAAAGGACCTCTTCAAGGAGAACTACAAACCACTGCTCAACGAAATAAGAGAGGACACAAACAGATGGAGAAACATTCCATGCTGATGGTTAGGAAGAATCAATATCGTGAAAATGGCCATATTGCCCAAAGTAATTTACAGATTCAACGCTATCCCCGTCAAGCTACCAATGACCTTCTTCACAGAACTGGGAAAAACCACCTTAAACTTCATATGGAACCAAAAGAGAGCCCACATAGCCAACTCAATTCAAGCAAAAAGAACAAAGCTGGAGGCATCACACTACCGGACTTCAAATTATACTGCAAGGCTACAGTAATCAAAACAGCATGGTACTGGTACCAAAACAGAGATATGGACCAATGGAACAGAACAGAGGCCTCGGAGGCAACACAACACATCTACAACCATGTGATCTTTGACAAACCTGACAAAAACAAGCAATGGGGGAAAGGATTCCCTGTTTAATAAATGGTGTTGGGAAAACTGGCTAGCCAGGTGCAGATAGCAGAAACTGGACCCCTTCCTGACACCTTACACTAAAATTAACTCCAGATGGATTAAAGACTTAAACATGACACCTAACACTATAAAAACCCTAGAAGAAAATCTAGGCAAAACCATTCAGGACATAGGCGTAGACAAGGACTTCATGACCAAAATACCAAAAGCATTGGCAACAAAAGCCAAAATAGACAAATGGGACCTAATCAAACTCCACAGATTCTGCATGGCAAAAGAAACAGTCATTAGAGTGAATCGGCAACCAACAGAATGGGAAAAAATTTTTGCAGTCTACTCATCTGACAAAGGGCTGATATCCAGAATCTACAAAGAACTAAAACAGATTTACAAGAAAAAAACAAACAAGCCCATTCAAAAGTGGGCAAAGGATATGAACAGACACTTTACAAAAGAAGACATACATGAGGCCAACAAACATATGAAATAATGCTCATCATCACTGGTCATTAGAGAAATGCAAATCAAAACTACATTGAGATACCATCTCATGCCAGTTAGAACGGCGATCATTAAAAAATCTGGAGACAACAGATGCTGGAGAGGATGTGGAGAAATATGAACACTTTTACACTGTTGGTGGGAGTGTAAATTAGTTCAACAGTTGTGGAAGACTGTGACGATTCCTCAGGGACCTGGAAATAGAAATCCCATTTGACCCAGCAATCCCATTACTGGGTATACAACCAAAGGATTATAAATCGTTCTACTATAAGGACACACGCACATGAACGTTCATTGCAGCATAGCTTACAATAGCAAAGACCTGGAAGCAACCCCAAATGCCCATCAATGATAGACTGGACAGGGAAAATGTGGCACATATACACCATGGAATATTATGCAGCCATCAAAAACGATGAGTTCGTGTCCTTTGTAGGGACATCGATGAACCTGGAAACCATCATTCTCAGCAAACTGACACAAGAACAGAAAATCAAACACCACATGTTCTCACTCATAGGCAGGTGTTGAACAATGAGAACACATGGACACAGGGAGGAGAGCATCACACACTGGGGTGTGTTGGGTGGTGGAGAGTTGGGGGAGAGATAGCATGGGGAGAAATGCCAGATATAGGTGATGAGGAGGAAGGCAGCAAATCACACTGCCATGTGTGTACCTATGCAACAATCTTGCATGTTCTTCACATGTACCCCTGAAACCTAAAATGCAATAAAAAAAAATTATCCAATTACAAAATGGGCAAGGAAACCGAACAGACATTTCTCAAAAGAAGACACTGGAATGGCCAACAGGTACATGTAGGAAAACTCGGCATCACTAATAACAAGGAGATGCCAATCAATACCAGATCAGATATCAGCTCACACTTGTTCAAATGGCTGTTATCCAACAGACAAAAGATGCCAAGAGTTTCTGATGCAGAGAAATGTGAACCTTGTATGCTGTTGGTGGGATTGTAAATTAGCACAGTCTCTATGGAGAACAGCACGAAGGTGTCTCAGAAATTAAAAAAAAGAATAGCCATATGATCCAGCAGTTCCACTTGTGGGTACTTACTCAGAAACAGATCTGAAATCAATACGCTGAGATGTCTGCACTTCCATGGTCACTGCAGCTCTATTCACAATGTCTCAGATATGGAACCAATCTGTGTCCATCAAGGGGACAATGAATAAAGGAAGCATGGTGTATGCACACAGTGGAACACTATTCAGCCTTAAAAAAAGTAAGGCTGTCATTTCTGACAACATGCATGGAATGGGAGGACATTATGCTAAGTGAAAGAAGCCAGGCACAGAAACACAAATACTGAATGTTCTCACTTAAACGTGGAGTCTAAAACAACTCACAGAAGCTGTGAGTAGTCACCAGAGACTGTGGGATGTCGGGAGGGAGAGATGGAGGTCAGAGAGTACAAAGCTTCAGACAGGAGGGCAGGTCTGACTGTGTCCAGATCAATAGCACAGCATGCTGAGTACAGCTAATTACTGACTATTTTACATTTAAATATTGCTAAGAGTAAATTTCTAATGTTCTCCTCACAAGAAAATGTTAAATATGTAAGGTAATGGATATGTTAATGAGCTTAATTGTTCTGCACTGTATTCATAAATCACAGCACCAGTTTGTGCCCTATATGTCTGCAACCATAATTTGTCAATAGGACACAATAAATAAATAATGAATACATGTTAAAAAGGCAGAAGAACTGAGCATCGCTTCCTGGCAGTTTGACAGACTAGAGCTTTTGAAGACACTTGTAACTATAGAAGACTTACTGATATTAAACAAAATACATTTAAATGCTTTAAAATATATAACTAAGAGTAAATAAAAATAATAAAATGTGATCAAACAATGAGATAAAGGAAAAGTTCGTGCGTGAATCATACAAGGACATATGCCTATCAGAAGCTTACGATCATACAGTCCTACATCATTTTGAGGCATAATTTAGAGACAATAAAATGCACCAATATTTTTAAAACCTATGATTTTGCATTTTGCCAGGAACACGAGCACAGTCCTTTATTAGCCACGGAGACACATGACTCACTTTCTATATTAAGCAAATATTCATTGTGGTACAAAATAAGACTTTCTTTTTTTCATTAAGGTACATTCATGGTTTTGATATCTAACTTTTATAACTCAATGTAATTGCTAAATCGTGTACTGGCGCTTGCACATGAAATTAATGCTTTTAAATTATCTTTTAAATGATCTACTTTGAACTGTGTGCCATAACAAAAGACTAATAAATGCCATGTAATTGCCCCAGCTCAGCCAACCATTAACATCTCATTCTTAACATTTCACTACGTCAGTATAATTATGAGGAAAAAAGTCGTTACTAAATTCATACTTAAATATTTATAAATGTATACTTTGTGGAATGAATGAGTTCAGCTCAAAATATTCACAGCATAAATTTGGGCACTAAAAGGTGAATGAAAACTTGAACGTCATTAAAATCAAAATGACCTCAACTCCCCCATAATATCTGGTTACTTCCTAAAATCAAGAAAGGAAGAACTCAAATTAGAGAATGGCTACTGCTCTCCCCTGCCTCTCCAAAGGACTGGGGCTCTGCGTCCCATGAAGAGTTTGAAAAAAAAGCCCACGTCCCATGCTGGGCCTTGAACAGCAGAAACCATGGCTGTGAGAAAATGTTTCTGCCTTTGCTGGAGAGCGGACAATTCTGTCACCCAATGGCCCTGTATAGGATCCTATGTGAAAAATTCCTTTCAACATTTAGGATACTCATCTCCAAAAGTGGTCTCTTTTGAAGAAAAAATACCTCTTTCACACACAGAGATAACTGCATAATTGACCACATTTCTTGTTGGCTTGACTGACAGTAAACTCAGCATGGAATCTTATAACTAAGTAATTAAGTGTGGTCAATATATGTTTCCTTCCTTTTTAATTAAGTTTGACATGTATTTTAACATTTCAACATACGTCCATAACAGATCCCTTCTAAAAAGCAGTTTTGCAAAACATTCCCCCCAAAAGTGAATAAAACTAAGAAATAATGCCTTAATTTTCCCTATCCTGATTTTAAATGGTTTCAGAAATAGCCTGTCTTGAATTCTACTTTCCCAAATCAAATTACTCACCACTGATTCTCTCCACAAAGTAGCGTTTTGTTCCTACCTGGTTCTTCCATCTAGATAAAATGTTTCACAAAGAAAAGAGAGAACACACCCTCTTCCTGTGTGATGGATACCTCTGGTCTCCCAGCAGTCCTCAAATAAGCCATTTTCATCTTTCTCCAGAAGGAGTCCTGGATGGAGGCAGACTGACACAGCTTGGAGCCACGACCGTGCCTAGCCCTGCACGCGCCAAACGTGGGTTGTTTGGCACGCGTGTTCCAAGGTGTGTACCTCTCCTTCTGAGTTTCATTGGGCATGACTTTGCTGTCAATTTCCTCTGAGAGCCACGGCACCATCCCCCCACAACATGGACAGATTTTCCCCACTGGAATCCCATGTTGACTGCCCCCACCCTTAGCTAGATCCAGACAATATTTTGAAAAGCTGAGTTTCTTAAATAAATAAAATATGGAAGTAGGAAGACTCAAAGGGGTAAAACAAAGAGAGGGAAATAAATTAATGTGTGAAAGATTTTTCCTGTTTTTGCAAAAACTTCTTGGAAACTTTTCAAATTACAAACACAACACACTTGAGTATGGTTTTCCACCTGCCACTGGAGTTCTAGCTCCACAAGAGATGGAGCAAGACAGACAGAGACTTTCTTTGGGTAATAGGAAGGTGTCTGTGTAAGATGCACACAGCATCAGTGCAGAGGAAGATATTACATGTGGGGCAGACATCACGTGACTCAACCATGCCAGGTGCATTTCCTCCTGCACAGAGAGAGGGCCCTGCCATTTTTAAAAGAGGGAAAGGGCAGTTTTATTGTCTTGTCTTCGAGACCTCCCCTTCTGATTTAATCTAAAACTTAGACCTCCCCTTCTGATTTAATCTAGAACTTAGTGGACATTTTCCTGGCATCCTGACTGGGGAGTCCGTGACAGGGGTAGGAGCAGCAGCAGCCTTGGTGTTCACTTGCAGGTGGAGATGGAATACTCTAACTTGACATTCTTTTCCTCTTTGATGCTGTGGATTAAATTCAGTTCAGAACATGTGAAAGTGTTTTAAATTTTCAAAGTTCCTAGTATCCTGGGTGACCTCTGGTGCCCCGCCTATTGGAAAGACTCAATACAACATGGAAGAACAGAATGGAATCAATAAGAAAAGGAACACAGTATTGACAATTTTCTCTTATAACTAGCTGAGAGTGGGGGCTCATGCCTGTAATCCCAGCACTTTGGGAGGCTGAGGGAGCTGGATCACTTGAGGACAGGAGTTTGAGACCAGCCTGACCAATATGGTGAAACCCATCTCTACTAAAAGTGCAAAAATTAGCTGCTCGTGGTGGTGGGGGCCTGTAATCCCAGCTACTCGGAAGGCTGAGGCAGGAGAATTGCTTGAACCTGGAAGGTGGAGGTTGCAGTGAGCTGAGATTGTGCCACTGCCTTCCAGCCTGGGCAACAGAGCAAGACTCCATCTCAAAAGAAAAATACTTCTTAAAACATTTCTTATGTATCTTATTATTAGTCAGAAATTTAGTAACACAAATAGTAATGGTAAGAATGAATTTTTATTGAGCTTTTACTATGTGCAGGAACTTGTAAGTCGTTCCTATAGATTAATGCTTTTAATAATGCCTATAACAATGTGGGATATGTGTTGTTATTATGAATATCATTATTATTTCAGAAATGACCAAACAGTAAGAAAGATGGCATGGTCAGCATTATTTCAGTTGTAAAAAAATGATGCAACAAATTAATACAAATTTAATTAGGTTTTATAATCATCACCTGAATAAAATCTTATGTTAAATGTTAATATACCAAACACAATATCTGTGTATGCTGATGAAGTAATATGTATATAATTGTATACTGTAAAACTATCAAGATACTGACTTCTCCATTTTCAAAAATATTTTGGTACTAGATATGTAGAATTCCAGGCAATATTATTCCTTTAAACCAATATTTAATGCAGTGAATTTCCAGCACAAGAAAGTGGACTGGATGACTCCTCGGAGTGCTGAGTGAGTGGATGTGAGCGAGTATAAATTCACCACTTAAGTATTAAGGGTTTAAATACATGAGCGCGCCGGACTCACCACTGGAACAAAGAAGGCCACTAGGACCCAGCTGCACGGGCTGAAGGAGCACCTGCTCAACAGTGCTTTACTGAGCAGCTATTGTGTTCAGCACCAAGGACAGAGCGCAGGGCCCCGGTCTCATTCGCCTGCTGACTCCGTGACACAAAACCAGCAGCTCTGCGTCCTGCAGCTTCCCGCTCCCTTCAGACGTGCGAACAGAGAGTGCACGGGCTGATGGCGATTTTCTAAGCACGAGGAGCGTCCCTGCGTAAAGCCCACCTCTGTGAGGGCCCCACAGGGACGGCAGGTGCACGAGCGTTAACAGGGCCCTGAGGAAAGAGCCAGCCCCCAGGAGGAGAGCACAGGCGCACGGGGAGTGCTCACCTCACAACCTTCAGAACCTCGAGACTTTACCAAGTGCCCGCTGTATGCCTGACAGCAAGCTCAGTGTTTTGTGGAAAATAAAAATGCAAGCGGTTCTAAGTGGAGCTCCACGCCTGCTCAGTGTCCACCCCAAACCCCCAGGGAACCTGAAGCACTGGTCATGTGGCTGGGAGGCTGCCGAAACAGGCCCGTGCCCGGCTCCCAATCACAGGCTTGAGGACAAAATTCGTGCCCCTCACCCTCTCCTCTTTCAGAAGCCTCCACTTCCTCGGTTGTAGAATCACAATAACAACAGCAACTACCACCCACATTAGAGAGGAGTCCATTCTGGCATGGCCACGCTGCCACTTCACCAGCCCCTGCCCACAGAGGGCCAACGGCCCCAGCTGCCTGCCAAAGTCCAACCAAAAGCTGCTCTCCCGTGAAATCCTCACTGATTCTCAGATCCTCTCCTCTGGCCCACTGCTGTGTGCTCATCTTTCGGACACTTCTCATTTGCCTTGGATTGCTGCTATGTATGTCCATGCCTGTCCTACCAACTGGATTATAACCACATAATAACCCTGCCTGTCCAATCTATGAATCATATTTTAATTGTCTCTGTGTCTCCAGCACCTCGGAGTGTTCCTATTCATAGTTCACAGTCCATAAACGTTCCTAAGATAAATTCATGACCGTTAGATGGGAGCCTAGCTGTATGAATAAACCACAAAACACAGAATAAGGGTGCTTCTAGGTCCAAATGATCTATCAACATGCCATCTGCTTCTCAGCAAGCAACCAGTAAAGGCTGCTAATCTGACCTTAATTTTTATTTTGAAAAATAGTTTAAACAAAATAATCCAGAAGAAATTAAGGCACTAATAGGTTCAAAAAGAGCACACACACTCATATTAAAATAGAATGAGACAGGACACAGACAGAGAAAATATTTGCAAGACACAAATCTTATAAAAGATGGATATCCAAAATATATGAATAACTCCTAAAACTCAACAGTAAGAAAAACAACCCAATTTAAAAATACACAAAGATCTGAAGAGACACCTCACCAAGGAACACACAAACATCTGAAAAGATGCTCCATACCACTTATCACCAAAAAGACGCAAAATAAAACAAGGAGACACCACCACGCACCTCCTCAGAGGGCCACAGTCTAGACCCTGACAGCACCAAATGCTGGCAAGGACGTGGAGCAATAGGAATCACTGCTGGTGGGAGTGCAAAATGGTGCAGCCAATTTGGAAGACCATTTGGCAGTTTCTTATAAAACTAAACATACTCTTAGTATACAACCCAGCAATTGTACTTCTTGCTATTTACCTGGATGAGTTGAAAACATCTCCATACAAAAACCTGCACAGAAGTGTTTACAGTAGCTTTATTTACAGCTGCCAATACTTGGAATCAACTGAAATGTCCTTCAGTAGGCGAATGAATAAACTATGGTGCATCCAGACAATGGAATGATATTCAGGGCTAAAAGGAAATGAGTTATAAAGCCATAAAAAGACACGGGAAGAAAATTAAATGCATATTACTAAGTGAAAAGAGCCCATCTGCAAAGGTTACATACTGTCTATTTCCAACCCTATGACATTCTGGAAAAGACAAAATGTGAAGACAGTAAAAGATCAGTGTTTGCCAGGGGTTAGCGGGAGGGGGATGGAGGGAGGAACATTCAGAGAACAGAGGATTTTAAAACAGATCTCCTGTGTGTGACAAGGCAAGGGTGGATATACATCATTGCACATTTGTCAAAATCCACAGAATGGGCAACACTAAGACTGAATGCTGACAGAAGCTGTGGGCTTTAGTTAATAATCATGTATCAGTACTGGTTCCTCAGTGGTAACCAGTGTGCCACCTAATTCGAGATGCTAGCAGCAGGAGAAGCTGAACACAGGCATAAAGGGCACATGGGAACTCTGCAATTTCTGCTCAATCTTTCTATAAACCTAAAACTGCTCTTAAACATAAATTCTATTGACTTAAAAAATAGTGCAAGCCACTGTTCTTCTCATTGTTAAAAATGTTCCAGATGAATAAATACTCTTAACCAGGAGAATGTCTCTGGAGGGCCAGGGTGCTGAGGGAGCTGGAGGGACCCACCATCCCTCCCATCTTGAAGTTTAAGAAATCCAGGGACAGAAGGTAATCCCGCCAGGTCCCAGTGGAATTTAGCTCCTCCGTGCTTGACCTCAAAGCACGTACTTATCCTGTAGAGCTGGTAACAGAATCAGAGGATGAAGCATGGACAAGGTCTCTGGAGTTGCACATAAGACAGTCATGTGGGGGAGAACCAGGGCTGTGCGGCAGCAGCTCGGGGGAGAACCCATGCACACAGGAGGGCTTGTGCTGAGGCAGCTGTGAGCTCTGCCATGTCCCGGAAGAGCCATGAAAGAGGAGGCAGGAAGTGAGGGCCTGTGCTGAGGCAGCCATGAGCTCCGCCATGTTGCCCGGAAGAGCTATGAGAGAGGATGCCGGAAGCTTGCATCTTTTTTGTGGAAAAGGGTGGTTTGATAAATTATGCCAAGATTTTTCAGTAACCACTGTGTGGAGCTAATCTCTCTGCAGCAGCAACGGAGCAAAATTCACAGCTCAAGGGCTTCGTAGGAACATTGATAGTATAAAGCGTAGAGGTTGAATTTTGCCAGGTTTCCCAGCAATGTTGTGTGGCCATTGGTAGTTTAAATGAAACTTAGTGCACACCATCTCAATCTTCTTGTAAGCACACCAGTCAATACTACGATAACTCTGTACCTCTGGTAGACAGTGGAGCCCAGAACGGAATTTGGGTCCAGTGATGTTCACCTCAAGTCCAATATCTCACAGGCAGCAAGAATCAGGAAAGTGACTCGGTTTAAAAGCAGAGACCCTGAGACCACCATCACCCCTCTGCTCCTGAGAACCATGGATATGATGGAACTGCTGCATGCAGAGTCAAGTTTTTACTAACAGCTGTTAGAACTGTGCCCTGCAGGGCATGTGCTAAAGCCCTAGGCCAGGAACTCAGAATGTGGCTGTGTCTGGAAATAGGGTGGCTACAGATGTGATGAGGTGAAGAGAGGCAACACTAGAGGGGATGGCCCTGCCCCCACGTGCCTGGTGTCCTTATCAGAAGGAGAAACTTGAGGACGGACAGACACACACAGACAAAGACCTCAACCAGCACGAAGTCCGTCTAACCTGCCCTCAGATTTCACTTGTGTGCAGAGCTTTCGGTACTTAAGCAAACTTCTGTCCTATCCCACATAGGAGATGAAAATATCACCTCAGAGGAGGACAGTGGAGGAGAAAGTGTGACTGGAACGCAGGCACCCCAGAGACCCACAGGAACAAGTCCATTGGAGAAAACAGAGGGGTGCTGGGAGCCTGACCAGCCACTTCCAGCACATCCAGCTACAGTTCAGCTCCCGCGGAATCCCAGCGCACCACAACGCCTCAATCCGTGTCACCTGCTCTCCTACGGACCCTTCAGCTCAACTCTTCTCTCCCTCACGCTCCTCAGTAAGAGGGTTCCAACTCGAAACGGCAGCAGGAGTGGTCAGCTGGGCCCAGCCTCCCCCAAAGCTCTGCAGCACTCCCACTCATCTGAGAGGGGGGCTGTCTGTCTCGCCCTCAAGGCGGGTACTCCATTGAGTCTGAGGACGTTGTCAGAGGGCTGACATGGCACAGCAGGTGTGTGCAGTCGGCACTGTGGTCGACACTCCCACTGCGCTGTTGAGAGACGCGGCCGCCACCCCTGCTGCACTGTTTCTTGGTGATATGAGCTGCACTCCTGCCAACTGCAAGGTGACCAAGGAGAGTATCACTGGGTTGGCCCCATGCAGGACCCTGCTGGTGATGACCCAGTGACCTCTTGGAGGCTGCGGGTCTCTTTCCTGGATGGTATTGAATTTTCTTGGATCTGCACCAAGTCTATATAATTAGACCAGATGACTTGCTGAAAATCACCCCACGCCTTGACCACCTGGTCACTGGAAAGACGAGCAGTGCGAAACGCTCTCTTCCTTTCCCCAAAAGGAAGAGAGGTCCACTTTCCACTTGATTCACAAGTGGATCAAATGCTTCATCTCCGCCTTGCAGCTCTGTTACTGATCCAGGCTTGCTCTTGGTGAGAAGCAAGAAGAAGGCAATGGAGAGGCCCCTCAGGCAGGCCAGGCTCGGCTGTGACGGCGGGAGCTCTCTGTCCCCGGTATTGACTCACTTCCCTCTGTCCGCACATGAAAGGACTTCTGCATTCTGATGTTCAGCCGGACGTACTGTAGGCAAAGGCTGAGTATGGTGTGAACTGAAAGGCTGCAGAGGAACGCTGAGCTGCGAACTCTTCAGCTACAGTGAAGCCTGAATAGGCACCTGGGTGAGGTCAGCCTCGGTCTGAAGGTAAATGAACAAAAAAAATCAGAACTGACTCCCCTGGAGGCTGCCACAGATGAGCAGAAGGTAAAAATATCCACGTGTGAGGAGATAAAGGGTTTGGGCAGCAGCAGTTCTCAAGATCACTAACTTTCTGCATGGGAGCCATGTGTGGGTAAAGTGTATGGAAACCACTCAGCCAAATACAAGCTCCAGGTAATCTACAAAGGCACGTGGCTCCTCTATGTGGGGCTGGACAGCCCCTTCCTTCCTCACACATCTGTGCCATGTTCCTCCGCTTCATTCAGGGAACCAAGACACAGTGCTGCTGGGAAAACAGAGCCATCTTTTGAAAAGCAAGAGAATACATGCTACTTATTCTGAATCAACTGTTTTGTTCTTTTAAATTCTGTGCTCAGGAATGAGTATGTATTTTTTTTCTGAGTTATACATCCATGTCTGTATTTCTAAGGCTAACATAAAAATGGTTTTAACATAGAAATAACTATACACAAAGGTTGCAGAGCCTCTTTGATCGTTAAAAAAATGGAGTGGATATTTCTTAATATATTCACAAGAAAACTTTACAGCTTCATTTAATTTAGTAAAACAAATGATTTGACTATTTGTGTTATACCCAGGGTTTTTAAAAAAATAATTTTAGTCTTCAGAGTTATTTTTAGAAGAAAATATAAATTAATACATTCCAAAGGCAGAAAAGGAAGATGATCTAAAATGTTTTGTGGCATCATTTTTATTGAATAAACGGTTTTGGAAGGTGGAAGACGCACCTTGAAGCTGGATTCTCCCTCAACTCTAAGTAACAGCTGAGACCGACTTCAACTGTGGGCTTTTCCCCCTCAGGTAAAGTGCCAAGCTATAATGATTGCGACAACCTAAGATCAGAGGTACAAATGTGAGGTACAAATGGGGAGTGCTAATTAGTGGGATAAAGCTAAAAATCCTAATGTGTCACATAAGAACCCCCTAATTAAATGAATATAGCAACAGTGGCTTCCCTTTGAAATCATCTCCATCTCAGCCAGCAGGGAGAAATCCCAATGGTGCAGGGTCCCCGGGCACATGCAGCCTCCAGAACCTTCCTGGCAGTGGGAAGGTCCTGCACCACAACACTCACCTCCCGCCGCAGGTACGTGCGGACAAACGCTGGCTAAACAGAAAATGCCATTCCCCGTCCTAACTGCACCTGCCAGTGCGAGCACTGTGAGCGGCTGATGTATTTTTAATAAGAAGCACATCTTCTCCAGGAGAGCACAATGGTGAACAGACTTGCTTGATGTGTTTTGAAGGGAGAGCAAGGTCAAAGTCACTGGCACCTTCACGGAACACACACCGATTACCCGCAGGAGCAGCCACCATCCAGGCTGTGCCCCCTGCCAAGTGCCTTCTCGACTGCGGGAGAAGCGCTGTGGTGAAATCAAACACGCGGCAAATTCTCCAGGATAACATGAATGAGGACGCTGTGGTTCAAGGCTCCAAGAACACTGTCACGTTGGAGGACATCCAGTGAAGATTTCCACAAACCAAACTCACCAAACTTTCACTGGGTGATCACGTGAGAACAAAGATTTATGAACTAGATGTATGAAGAATTAATGAATAGGAAGCTTTTTTCTTTCCAAAATGTCATTACAACCTCCACCATCGCCAATGGAAGTAGAAAGCTGGTGAGTGCACTGCATCCAAATACCATCAATCAGGAGGCTCCTGTCCCTGCACAGTCCCTGGGGGGATGTTTCTCGACATCACCATCTTCTCTGTAACTGCAACGAAGCTGCACCTCCTCCACTGTGTGCCCTGATGGCACTGGGTGGCATGACTAACTCTGAGCATGACTTCACCGTAGGTGGGGAGTCAAGGAACATCCACTCCCTGATCCGTGTGGCGTCTGCAGTCAATTCCACCTCCCAGGCCCAGGCAGCACTGGCCGGCCACTGTCCAGCATACTGACGGGAAACCACATACAGCCAGCATTGCACCCAAACCACCCGCTCAACCAGACTGACACCAGTTCCCCTCAACTCACAGGACAGGGAGCGTCCTGTGGCTTTCAGGAACAGGTCAGAAGGACATGTCACTTTTTAAATGTTTGACTAAATAAATGGGTGATTAAGGATACTTTTTTTTTTTTTTTTAGAGACAAGAGTCTCGCTCTCTCACCCAGACTAGAGTACAGTGGCATGATGTTGGCTCACTGAAACCTCCACCTCCTGGGTTCAAGCGATTCTCCTGTCTCAGCCTCCCGAATAGCTGGGATTATAGGCATCCACCTGTGTGACCAGCTAATTTTTGTATTTTTAGTAGAGACGGGGTTTCGCCATCTTAGCCAGGGGGTCTCGAAATCCTGACCTTGGGATCCACCCACCTCAGCCTCTCAAAGTGCTGGGATTACAGGCGTGAACCACGGCGCCTGGCCGATTAAGGATATTTCTTTCACTGACACACACATATATTCATTTCATTGATATTTATCTATACACACATCAGGAAAATAAATGTAAATTGCACATATTCTTGGAGCCAGGATTCACCACTATCCTAGTAAACTGTACAACATTCACAAATGCTTAAAGAAAAATAAGACTCAGAATCTGGGATCACTGGATAAGTGGAAAATGGAAATGGAAAAAAATTAGACACAGGAAACACAAAATGGAAAGAATAAGGCTAGCTCTGTTTTGTGAAAGGCACATGATGATAAGGGGGGATCTGGATGGTGTGTGACAGTGGACTTCCAGGAGGTGGCGTTGTGCTGAGCAGTAGCTGAGGAAAGCGGCCCCGGCCTAGGACAGTGCACCCGGCCCAGGAGAGGCTGTACCTCACCCAGGGTGGCAACAGAGGAGGAAAGGGTGTCACCCAAGAAGCCACCCTTGAAAGTCAAGAACTGTGGAGGCAGACAAAGTGGTTATTTCAGGCATCATGGAAAATAGTGGTTATTCCTCTCACCCACGAGAAAAAGGTGACAAGTGGATTCTAGCTTAATGCTGGGTTACTCTAGAAGTACAGTTTTTACCATCACACAAAAGCTAAAACTGGAAAGCACCACTCACCATCCTCTCCTTCCCGGCTTCCGCTCAGCGGCTGGGCTGCAGTCAGCTGCAGATCCGTGGGAGGAGCAGCTAGCGGGGAGGAGACCAGGAAAGGGAGGCCCAGGTCACCCCCTAAAACACAGGACCAGAGAGGCCTGGGTCACCCACCCCCAAGACAAAGGACCACAGAGGCCTGGGACACCCCCAAAACACAGGACCAGAGAGACCCAGGTCACCCCCAAAACACAGGACCAGAGAGGCCCGGGTCACCCCCAAAACACAGGACCAGAGAGACCCGGGTCACCCCCCAAAACACAGGACCAGAGAGGCCCGGGTCACCCCCAAAACAAAGGACCGGAGAGACCCAGGTCACCCCCAAAACACAGGACCAGAGGCCTGGGTCACCCCCCAAAACACAGGACCAGAGATACCTGGGTCACCCCCCGAAACACAGGACCAGTGGGGCTCAGGTTACCCCCTAAAACACTGGACCAGAAAGGCCTGGTTTGCCTCCCAAAACACAGGACCAGAGAGACCCTCGTCACCCCCCAAAACACAGGACCAGAGAGGCCCAGATCACCTCCCAAATTACAGGACCAAAGAGGCCAGGGTCACCTCTGAAACGCAGGACCAGAGAGACATGGGTTGCCCCCCAAAACATAGGACCCTTGTGTCCCTCCGTGAGGTGCTGGTGCTGAATCTCATCCATGGCATGCTGCTTGCTAGCACGCCCTTCTGAACTGGAAAGGCAGCATTGGAACATGGGCCGGGTCTTCCAGGGGCTTCCCCTCTGCTTCCTGACCCTGGAGCCCATGCTACTCAGTGCTCACAGGCAACTGTGGGGTCTGGAGAGTGACGGCGAGGGGGAACAATCACAGCCCTGCTCAGAGTCCGCAGACGGCCTCTCTACACAGAAAAGCCAATGCGGTCTGTCCTCACGTGCACATTTGTTCATTCATTATCCCAAATCTTAGCTGAGGGAAAAAGTTTCAAAGGCTAACTTTGCCCACTGTCTTTTCTGTTAGGAGGGAGACTGTGTGTATAAACAAATACACACACAGTTTTTACATGTGTAGCTATGTGAAAGCTGCACCTTTCCCATATGTGTTCAAACTGTCTTTCTGTTTGGAACATGAGCAAACACTGGACAGTGCAGAAATCCCCCCCTTACTCGTGAGAAATTTCACAGCATGTCCAAGGGCACATATTTGACTTTCATGTGTTTTCACAATACATTTCTGGGTTGCATGTTGATATTACAAGTGACAGAGGCAGGAACATTTCTAAAACTGTATGTGAAATCCACACACCTCCCTCAGGAACCTCAAGATCCAGTGGGCCCTGGTGGGGTGAGCCCAAGCCAGCCACTGCTCCCAAGGACCTGGGACACAGGGCCCCTTCTCTGCCGAAGGCCTCGCTGTTCCCTCTCCCAGCTGCCCTGAACCCACTCCATGAAACAAGACCTCCTTTTCCAATTCAGGATAACACAGAACTCAGGAAAGGAGGTAGGAAAGGACTTGCTGGGTCTACATATCAGCTTAAGTCAAAGAGCAGAGAGCAAAGAGGTGAAAGAAAAGCCCAAACCTTCTCGGATGTTCCAAAAGCAGAGGTTTTCAGGAAGTAGCATCATGATTTGGGGAAGACAATGTTTGCATATGCAGTGCCAGAAAGGCACACTTCTAAGTTCAAGAACAAAACATTTCCAAAGCTAAATGTGTTTAATGTACTTTGATCTAAATCCCTTCCCTCTGTCCACTGACTGCAGCTTTGGGAAGGGAGTTCAGTCTATCAGAAACACAGGAGGGGAAACTGAGGCCTAGGGCTCTAGCTTGGCTTCTGGCCTCTATGCAGCCCCCGAGGGAGCCACAGGCCCTCGTGGCATCCTCCTCCACAAGACACGCATTGTGGCTCTACCTCATCTTGCTGTGAAAACCAAACATGACGCTCAATTCCAACCCCTCAGGCCAGCACTAAGCACTTAGCAAGCACCAATAATTTTTATCACACATACAGCATTATAACATCACATTAAGTATCATGCTTATAGGATTATTATTATAAATTAATGGTGCTATTTTTAAGCAAAAGACAAGACAACTGAGGTGGGAGCAATGATAATTTCCACGGTGAAAGGACAGCATGATTCCGACTCTCAGATACGCACGTCCCACCCTTCTCCCTAGAAACCACTGTGTAAAAAAAAAGCAAAAGTTCAAGTCCAGGGTTTGCTGAGCCAAGGGCTGAGAAGACAGATTGTGTGCAGAGGGCAGGGGCAAGGGAGAAGCCG
The DNA here is from genome assembly GCA_036589455.1 of Ateles fusciceps. NCBI lineage: Eukaryota > Metazoa > Chordata > Mammalia > Primates > Atelidae > Ateles > Ateles fusciceps. The sequence continues at coordinate 1,837,171 of JAZHEH010001829.1, forward strand.
GCCTGTCCTCCTTCCTGTGTGGCCCAGCATCCCCCCAACCTGCCCATGGGCACCAGCTCTGTCCGGCCCAGCCGGCAGAGCCACCGCCTCTCCCATTCCCTGTCCCCCAGCCCCTTCTTTCCAGTTTAAATAAAACTGCCTTAGGAACCACAATTTGGGGCCCAACGCCTCCTCCACAAATATTTCCCCCAGCCCGCGTTGCTCTTCCAGCCACAGACAATGCTGCTGCCCCTTCGACTGCAACAAACATGCATGTCCCCAGTGCAAGGTGGCACCGTCCATCAAACCTCAGCAGAGACTTGCTAATGCTTGCTCTGTTACCTGGACTTGATTTCCATCAGGCACATTCCTGTGAGTCTTTCTTATTTTTATTTTTATTTTCAAGATGAGGAGAAGTTAGTTTTCATTTTCATCTTTTTTTATAATTAGCCGTCACCAGATAAAGTAGTTTCATTCCAATTTAGCTGTCAAAGACAAGTTATTGCTATTTTGAAAAAGATGTGTCTTGGCTTTCTTTGAGGTCTTTGTAGTTACTTTAGAAAAGCATGTAGCCCTTGCTTTGTACAGTTCCAAAGTGCACAGATTGTATGGTTTCAATAACACCAGACCCCCAACAACATGTTTCAAATTGCAGTTACATCAGTATGTTAACTGTGAGTAAATGCGTAAGGCATAATCTCTGCAGCTGGCTCTTCAGTCCACAAATCACTATGTAAATAACAAACGTATAGCATCATCAGTAACCAATCACTTTTTTTTGGTAACTTTTTAATTTTTATTTTTTTATTATACTTTAAGTTCTGAGGTACATGAGCAGACCCTGCAGCACTGTTGCATAGGTATACACATGCCATGGTGGTTTGCTGCCTCCATCTCCCGGTCATCTACATTAGGTACTTCTCCCAATGTTATCCCTCCCCAACCTCCCTATCCCCTGCTATCCCTCCCCCTAGCCCCCCACAGGGAGAATGAATCCAAGCTGGAAAACACTCTCCTGTGAGTCTTTCAAAGACTAGGTCCCACAGAGGTCAAATAGCAGCTCCAGAACCTGCCCGGAGCCCAGCCCCAGGGGCTGCCCAGGTCTGACACATTCCCATTGTTTTGCAAAACCCCTCATTCTTGAAGCATCTTCTTGACAGACAAGCTTTGGGAGAGGATTGGCTAGAGAAAGCCCCAACAGGTTTCCCTGGGAGGACTCACAGGAAAGCACTTTGGGAGGAAGACCGAGACCTGCCACCTGCCCTGAGCCTTGCTATGCATCTCTTCCCCTCCCTCTGTCCTGGTTCCCTCGTCTTCTGCTCCTGCGCATCCCTCCTTTTCCTCCTTCTACTCAAGTAGCAGCAAAAAAACAGCATGGAATGCACGGATAGAGCCACTGCTGGCCACCGGGGAAGCCCTAGACCCCACCGGGAAATCCTTAGACCCCACAGGGAAGCCCTAGACCCAGTAGGGAAGCCTTAGACCCACAGGGGAAGCCTTAGACCAACAGGGGGAAGCCTTAGAAACCACCGGGGAAGTCCTAGACCCACAGGGGAAGCCTTAGATCCCAGTGGGGGAAGCCTTAGACTCACTTGGAAAGCCCTAGACCCCACGAGGGAAGCCTTAGACTCACTGGGAAAACCTTAGACCCCACAGGGAAGCCCTAGACCCACCAGGGAAGCCTTAGATCCCACAGGGGAAGACTTAGACCCACTGGGAAAGCCTTAGACCCCATGGGGAAGACCTAGACCAACCAGGGAAGCCTTAGACGCACCAGGAAAGCCCTAAATCAACCAGGGAAGCCTTAGACCGCACCGGGAAAGCCTTAGACTCACCAGGAAAGCCTTAGACTGCACGAGGAAGCCTGAGACCCTACCACGGAAGCCTCAGACCCATGGCGGAAACTTTAGCCTCCCTGCACACCAGTGAGCAAGGCCAAACTCAGCACAGACAGCACCAAGCACTGCTGAGGATGTGGAGGAACAGGAACTCTCATCCACTGTGGTGGGAATGAAAAATGCAGCCAATATGGAATATAGTTTGGTGGTTTCTTAGAAAACTAAACACACGCTTGTCATATAATCCAGCAATTGCATGCCTTCACATTTATCCAGATGAGGTGGAAACTTACATTCACATGACAACCTGCACACAGATGTTTACAGCAGCTTTATTAATCTTTCTCTAAACTCAGAAGCAACGGAGATACCTTCAGTGAGTGAACAAGCATCAGACAATGGAGCATCACTCAGTGCTACAAAGAAACGAGCGACTAACCCATGAAAAGACATGAAGGAACCTTAAATGCATGTTGGAAAGTGAGGGAAGCCCGTGTGAAAAGGCCGTGTGCTGTGTGGCTCCCCATCAAATGACCTTCCAGAAAAGGCCAAATTATTTGCCAAGGGTTTGTGAAGAGGCAGGGAGGAGAGGGTGATCAGAGGGGTTTTTAGAACAGAGAAACTCCTGTTTGTTCTGGGGTGGCTGTGTCATCATATACCTGCCCAAATCTATGGAATTACAACACCAAGAGTGAGCCCTTGGTGAACCCACTGGGACTCCGGGTGAGGGTGAGGCGTCATGGTGGCTTACCAGCTGTAGTAAATGCATGCTCTGGGGGGCACTGGAGCATGAGGCCATGAGTGGGGCAGGGGACATGTGGGAACTGTCTGCACTTTCCACCTAATTTTGATGGGTACCTAAAACCATGCTAAAAATATTAAGTCTCAAAACACACACACACACACACACACACCCACACACACACATACACACGTCACTCAACCACCTGAGTCTCGGTTTTCTCATCTGCAAAATGGGCATGGAAATAGTCACACAGGCATGTGTGGGCCGGGCATGGCCTGTGTGGACAAAGGGCACAGCTGAGACACGCTTCCCACGCGGGCTTCTCAGCACAGCCACCTCCTGCGAAGCCTCTCACCTCCAAGTCTACTCAGGAGCCTGCAGCTTCCCAGGCACCAGGTGACGGTCCTACAGGCAGGGCCCTGGCTGGGTGGGCACCAGGGCAGAAACACCAGCAGATCAGAAAATCCAAGACAAAAGTGCCAGGAAGCTAGAACCTCCTGACCAGAACACACCCAGCAGCAACCTTCAGCCTTCTCAGTCTGTTTTTGAAGAACGGGGAGGAAGCCCAGGAAACAGGAGTCGGACAGGGCTCGGATCAGGGCCAGCAGCATGAGGCATGGGGCGCGTGGACAACGTGGCCATAGCCTGGGTCCCAGAAAGATGGGAAGACCACAGAGGGTGTTGTGGGGGAGAGGCTGGGTTGGAGCCACCCATCCATCTTTGATCAGACGGAACCTGAAGGAGGGAAGGAGACCAATCCCTCTCGGCAACAAACCAGACACCACTAGGCAGAGCCGGGTGTCAGGACAGCCCCCGGGTAGCTTGCGCTGGGGATGTGGCCAGGAAGCCCCTGAGGTCTGAGGTGAGGGAGTGTCTTGGGCTCTGATGGGTACTTGAGAAGAAAATGGGCCTGAGACTGCGCTGGGTTGCAGCTCTCTGGCTTCCCATCGGGGTCCTTTCCACCACGAAATACCTGTGCTTGACAAGCAGTGCCTGGCCGTCCAGAGAGCAGGGACAGAAGTACCTCATTTGGTGGCCAAGGACGAAGACAGGGCAGTGGTGGGGGAGCTGCTCTCCTCGCCCAGACCTGCCCATGGTGGGAACTGTCCTCACCCAGACCTGTCCATGGTGGGACAAGTGCCCTCCTTGCCCAGATCTGCCCATGGTGGGAGAAGTGCCCTCCCTGCCCAGATCTGCCCATGGTGGGAGAAGTGCCCTCCTTGCCCAGATCTGCCCATGGTGGGAGAAGTGCCCTCCTTGCCCAGATCTGCCCATGGTGGGAGAAGTGCCCTCCTTACCCAGACCTGCCCATGGTGGGGACTGTCCTCTCCCAGGCCTGTCAATGATGGGAACTGCCCTCTCCTAGACCTGCTCATGGCAGGAGAAGTGCCCCCCCTCACCCAGACCTGCCCATGGTGGGGACTGTCGTCTCCAGACCTGCCCTGCAATCCAGCGAGTGAACCTAGCACAAGCGACTGCACAGAATGACACCACCATGGTGCAGCCAGGCTCAGGCTGGACAGGGCCCGGCTCAGCAGCCTCCCCCCACCAGGGGCTCCAGAGACCCAGGTCACGCAGGCCCAGAGCATTTTCCCCACAGACCACAAAGGAAAGTGACAACTCGAATAGCAAACAGCTCCGAAACATTTCCAGGAATTCCTGGAATCCAGGCTACCCCTACACACAGACCATCCTATGTAACTATGTGGGGGCTTTAATGATCAGGATTCTGCCTCTGAACTGCTCCCACAAGGAACAGCTGATGTGCTTAGATGGGATCACCAGAAGTGGGGACACTTGGTATAGATCAATCTCAGCAGAGTGCCAAATTGGAAGGAAGACAAGCATAAAAGTCTTTGATGATCCCGTAAGAAAGGAAGCACATGGGCATCCTTTAAATCCTTCATAATTAACAATGTCATTCTTAAGGTACACAGCTGCATTTTCCAGAGGCCAATGGTTTAAAGTATGGTTACTCCCATCCACAGATTTAGAAGCAAAACGTTCCGCTTTGTGTGATAAGAGACAGAAACTTATAGATTCCGGCAAAAATGTGTTGCTTTCAATCACTGAATACAGTGTTGTTTTAACAAAGATGTGTGTCAGGAAAGTAATTTCACAATAACTGTTCTCTAAATGGAAATGTTGTGGCTTTTTTCTTGATGCCAGTCATATGAAAAATACTAATTTTACTACCAATTGTTATCTTGAAATCATCATGAATAAAATAATGACCCATAGTCAAATTTCTGACAATGGCTGTATCTTTGGAAAGAACTTAGTGAGTCCAAGGTTCAGACACAGCTTCAGTCAACACTGGGTTGTGTGCACAGACGCTCTGGTATGAGTAATTCTGTATTTTAAATGGACAGAGTGAATAAAGGAAGGCGTACTGGTATGTGGAGACGTATTTTTTTTTCAGAAATCCCCTGGCATGCTGTTTGGTGGGTGGGAAGCACCCGCTGTGAGGAGGTGTCTGGCTGTTTCATCAACAAACTGTAAATGCACAGCATGCATTTAAAACTACCTTCCTACCGCTCACGTGGCACGACACAGCTCTCCCATGCACGTACTGTTCACTGTTCCTTAAGTGGATTCTCTACACTAGGTGTATGACGGGCCAGCCGTGTTCATGACAGGTGGAGGGGGTATAAGGAATCATACTTGTCTTCCTCATAAGCATCTGTCCCTCTGCTGCATACAGTAGAACAACAGGAGATAGGAAACACTTGCTTAAAATTTTATATGTAGAATTGTCAGAGCTTAATTTTTGTGTGTATATTATGTGGAGAGGTCACATACAGCCCGTGTTGACAGTGAATCTTTTAGAGGATGTCAAATTTACTAAAGACTTCCTTGCTGAAGAAAAAGCAAGCCATCACGTGAAATAAAAACTGCAGGTGGTTTTGAAGTTACTAACGCTGGTTAAATAACATTTGAGCGGACGTTATTGATGCTGGTTTGAAGTGATTAGTGCATTTGGTTTGAGGTTATTAATGCTTGTTAAATAACATTTGCTGTATATCCATCAAATATACAATATCCTCAAACAGTACCCTGATTTGGTTGTGAAAAACGGGCTGTCTGACATATCTGAGGAATTGTATGTACATCTTGCAGCTATATTTTTCCAATTTGAACACTGTATATACACACCACTTACTTTCTGGTGATCCAGTTCTGTTTTAACCATAAATAAATCGACTTGGTTTAAAAAAGCAATATTCATTACTTGCAAATACGTACTGTTGAGCAATTGTTGCAAATTGGGAGGAAGGATTAAACTTGATAAAATCATCCCTCACCCCCAGCCAGGCACCATCCCATGACCTAAAGCCTTCCCACAGCTGCAGTTACTCCAACAGAAACTCTCTGCCCTGGGCCACAAACCCCGCTGGAGGCTGACGCTTCCTAACTGCTCTCCTGGAGAACCACGTCATCCTGGCGTGAAGGACACGCGTGACAGACCATCCTGGCTGAGGAAGCCAGCACTTGTTGCTAAACAGCAAGTGTGATTCACCAAGCTGGAGAGAGTCCCATTGACTTGCTCTCTTTCATGAGCAAATTAAAGGCCACAACAGACACCATTTTAACACTAGACCTCCGTGTGGAGAGGCACCGAGCTCTGGGAAAAAAATTATGAATGAAATAGTCGACACCCACCTAAATATGGACAAACCAATAATAGCTTCCTATTGGCCACACTCAGTCCTGTACAGAGTATAATATTTCAATGTAAGATATTTGATCGTTTATAACAGGAACTTTTAAAGCTAGCAATTACCTAGATGCCTAAGCTAATAAATCCTTTTACTGACATTCTATTTAAACAGAAACATGCTAGGCAGTACCATTTAAAGAGGTGCAGATTTTTGCACGAGGTAAAAAGCAAAAGCAAAAAAAACACACAAAAAAAATGCCAGCATGGTTAGGCAAGACAAGAAGCACAAACAGAAAATCCCTCCCAAACACACTTGACCACCACCCTGCAGCTCATGTAGGTGCTGGTCTCTTGTTATAAAGTTCCCCACTGCTAAAGCCCTTCATGGATGGTGTAAGCTCGAGACCTCAGGATGGCAGGGACCCTGGTCAAGATGTGAGCACTCGGAAGCATGCTTCCTCTAAAACCTCAGCAATCCCTATCACACTGAAAACACTGTCTTCTCCGATAGAACAGAGGACAGTCCACTTGGTGAGCTAAAATCCTGTAATCTCCTGCTTCTGAAGAGATTGTTGGTCTTAAAGACAAATATATGGCAGCACTTTGTGACATCTCAGTCAAACATCTTCCCCCTTTTATCCTATTTAATGCAGCTGATAAAAGGCACCCAATCTTTCACTGCACTGGGAGTACAAAGGAAGCTGTCTCCACAGGCTTCTCTCTCCATTGCTTGCATAGAAAAACACAGGTCTGAAAAGCTGCAGGTCCCTGGATTTACTCATTCCCAAAGCTATACGGAAGCCAGCAGCTCAGCTGCTGCATCTTTGCTGTAGCAAACGGAGAATAAGCCAGAAGAGTTCCTGCATTACACACTGCTCCGGCATTCAGTGATTATTGGAATCATCGTTCATTGAAGACTGAACTTGTCTCCTTAGAATTACAGCACTGTAGTTCTGGGCTACTGTGCACGAGCTTTTCCCCCAGAGCCTCCTGGCAATTAGGATGCTCCCTGGATTGCAGGCATACTCGTCGCCCCCCCCACCGCCAGCTGCTATCACAACGTCTATCAGGAGACAAGTGATACTTATAAGAAAGGCACGAGCTATGGCCAGGAGGGGAAGGCGGGCGAGGAAAAGGCGTACTGCAAAGTATGGAGGAAAGCAGCTTCACGATTAACTAGTCAGTGCTGCCAGTCAACTGCTGTCTACCTGATGCCACCGCACAGGGGAAGTGGACGTTCTGGTAAAGAAAGTCAGAAATGAGTCATCCTTGACTTACCGAGGAGAGACTCCTGCCGCTCCGTCTGCAGCATCCAAACGGCGAGCACAGGAGGTGTCTGGGTGGATGGGGGAGACCTGTACTCAGGGGAGCCTCCACATCCTTGCTTAGAAGCAGGCCAGGACGCGAGTGTGCACCAAGGCGCCGTCAGCCACAGCCCGGACCAGGCTGCCACGGAGCTCTGCCAGCCAGGCACTGCAGCAGCGTGGCAGGCACAGGACTGCGATGCATGGCCCACATAGTCAAGCGTGAGAGAAAACATGGATCTGGAGTCAGCTCCATGTGGATATGGGGGCCACCTGGTGCAGAGCAGGAGAGGCGCGCTCCTTCCCCGTAACACAGTTAGCCATGGGCGTAATTACCGCGCACTGCTCTCCCCAAGGATATCAATTACAGAGAGCAGGTGCCTCCATCTCCTGTTTTTTTCAGATAAACGTCTATAATCTCATTTCACAAATGATCCCTAATTAAACAGGAGCCACCTATTGTGATGATATCATTTGCTCTAGTAGCCATAAATGGGCAACTTCCTAGGGAGCGTTACAGGGCTGACGACACGGGTCTTTATAAGAGTGAGTGGGCAGGGCACTCAGAGGGGCCCGTCCACACAGAGAGGCTCCTGCCAGCAACATCGCGTGCTCCTGGGTGTCTAAAAGTTACAGAGGAGGAAAGCCCTCCACGGAAATGCTCAGTGCAACCTCCAAGAAAGTCCTCATGGGGGAGGGACAGGGAAGGAAGCGTTTGGGAATTCGCTGAATCTGTAGCATAACCCAGTGCCCACCAGGGCCACCGCTCCCTGGAAAACACCACAGGGACGCTCTATGACAGCGACAGTTTGGGGCCTTTTTGCCACTGCTGTTCCTGGAAGTATGGAGACTCCAGCTCCGCCTGAGTCCACACGTGTCTTACTCCATAAAATTCATGGCTGGAGGGGGAGGGATGAGAATTAGGAGGGGGTGACAGGATCTTTCCATGACTTGTGGATGGTAGAGTTGTAACTGAGTTGTTGTGATTGTAAACTCTACCTTCCAGCAGCAGTTTTCCCTCGATGAACATGTGGAAGAGCCAATGAGCTGCGATTCATTCATACACACTTCAGCTTCAGCACCACCCATGCCTACAAGGAAAGCTGGTGGTAGAGATCACGGTTGGGCCCACATTGGAGAGAGTAAAGCAGGTGTTCAGGCAAATTTTCATCATAAAATCTTCCAAAACTTCCCCTCAACTATTCCAGTGATCCAAAGAGTTCATGTGAAATGGGTGGTGGCTCCACAGGATGGCTCACCGTTAGCAAGACTGGCTGGTGAATGACAGAGCCAGGTCTACAGACCAAGTCAGATGAGAATCTTCCTGGAAAACAGTCCTGTGGATGGGTCATGCATGCTGGAAAGGTTAGGGTGTTCCTCTGCCCGCATGGGGAAGTGCTATGGTTTCCCAGCAGAGAGACGCATCCTCGTTTCACCAAAGCCAGTGTTTATTACACAACGTCAATATGCCAACACACATATCGATGGCTGGGAGACACACTCAGATCCCTCCACAGTGAGGGAGCACAGCCCACCTCCTCTTCCCCCACCAGCGCGCCAGGCTGCCCCAGCCGTGACCTCCTGCCTCATCCCAGGCACACAGGAAGGCTGAGACATGGAACCCAGACCCGCCTCTGAGGAAAAGGCTGCCCAAAGGACGTCCTGAACTGTGGCAATGATATTCAGTGAGGACATCACCGTTACCAGGAGAGGGTAGAACAGCATCCCCCCTAAATTTATGGCCACTCGGATCCTCAGAAGGTGATCTTATTTGGAAATGAGGTCTTTACAGATGTGATTAAGCATCTTGAAGTGAGATCATCCTGGATTTAGAGCAGGCCCTAAATCTGATGACACGCAGTGTTTTAAGAAGAGACACTTAGGACACAAAGACCCACAGAGAGAGGCGGCCGTGGGAAGCAGGGGGCAGGTGCTGGTGCTACAGTTCTGTGGGCCTGGAACAGGAAGGGCACAGCAGCTGGGGGGGTGGGACCGATGCCCTCAGGGCCTCTGAGGGAGCCCACCCTGCCGGCACCAAGGTTTTGGGCTCCCGGACTCCAGAACCATGAGAGGGTAAATTACTATTGCCTCCAGCCACACGGTCTGTGGTCATATGACAGTGGCCATGGGAAATGGATGCCGCCATGCAAGCCCTGAGGCTTTTCCACTGGGAACAGATCAAGTCTGACCCTGTGGAGACACTCAAAGCCCCAGACTCACGTCCCGAGATTCCGCTTCTGCTTCAACAAGCCCTCCCGGCGACCGCTTGCTTGCTGTCAACATGTCCTTGCTTCCATTTTGCTGGCCTTCTAGAGCCCAATCATACCACAAAACCACCAGCTGTTAACACCACGATTGACGCTCCCTGCACCACACAGAATGGCAGTGTGCATCACGGCTGCCCCGACTCTCCATGCTGCCTGCGTGGTCCACAGCCTGACTCTCTATGCTGCCCACATGGTCCACAGCCTGACTCTCCATGCTGCCCACGTGGTCCATAGCCTGACTCTTCATGCTGCCCATGCAGTCCCACAGCCTGACTCTCCATGTCGCCCAAGCGGTTCCACAGCCTGACTCCTTCCCATGGTGGGTAACTGTCCCACAGCCTGACTCCCTTCCCACAGGGGTGACACTGTCCACATCCTGACTTCCTTCCCATGGAGATGACTGTCCCATAGCCTGATTCCCTTCCCACAGGGGGTGACACTGTCACCACAGCCTAACTTCCCATGGGGGATGTGTCTCCATTCTGTTCTGGTGTTTTCTGTGGTCACCACTGCACCCACACAGACATGGAATTCCCTCACCCACCTCAGCCTTCCCACAGGAAAGAGGGGGCCTTGGTCCAAGGACGCTGACCACAGTGTGCCCCCCCACAAGCATTTTCCACACATTTATTAGGTGGTGGGGACACAGGAGGGAGCAAACCAGACCAAACCCATGAACACACCCCTGGCTGCAGGATGCTCACAGCCTGATACAGGGGAGGCGACGGGCTGACTCAGAGCAGCCTACACTCACCACACACCACTTGCCCTGCTCATGCAATCCTCCCACGGCTCCTGAGGCTGGCACTACTGGGGGTTCCATCTCATGGAGGGAGAAACCGAGGCACAGAGCTGAGGGAGGAGACCAGGCCATTGGGCTCAGGAATGCAGTTCCAGAGCTGTGTTCCTAAGGAAGACACCATCCCTCCTGCCTCCCACAGAGATGGCAGGGAGAGTCTACAGCCCAGGGTGCCCAGAAGGCCCTTGAGGATGAAGTGTGCTGGGACCCGGGGGGTGAGGCACTGCCAGGGATGGAGCCTCTCCCTGTAACTAAAGCCAAGAGGATCCAGGGCCCAAAGAGAGCTGTCACAGAGCCCAAGAGCTAAGAGCAGCACCCTGGGTTTAGGACTCCTGCTACTGCAATGAGCCCTAAAGAGCCAGGCCCCCGCCCCCTCCAAGCTGATTTCCTCTGTCCTAGCACAGTCCTTCCTTGCTGAACAACATTCACCAGCTAGGTTGTTGCACGGCCCCTAAGGCTAACCTGAGAACGGCCACGTGACAGGAATTGGGAGCCCCTCTAGAGCTCTGTGGATGATTGAACTGGATGGCAGGACTTGGAAGGCACTCTAGAGTTCTGTGGATGATTGAACTGGACAGCAGGAATCAGAAGGCACTCTAGAGCTCTGTGGATGACTGAACTGGATGGCAGGACTTGGAAGGCACTCTAGAGTTCTGTGGATGATTCAATTGGACAGCAGGAATCAGAAGGCACTCTAGAGCTCTGTGGATGATTGAAGTGGACGGCAGGCCTTAGAAGGCACTCCAGAGCTCTGTGGATGATTGAACTGGATGGCAGGACTTAGAAGGCACTCCAGAGCTCTGTGGATGATTGAACTGCATGGCAGGACTTCAAAGGCACTCGAGTTCTGTGGATGATTGAACTGGATGGCAGGACTTCAAAGGCACTCGAGTTCTGTGGATGATTGAACTGGATGGCAGGACTCAGAAGGCACTCCAGAGCTCTGTGGATGATTGAACTGGACAGCAGGAATTAGAAGGCATTCGAGTTCTATGGATGATTGAACTGGATGGCAGGACTTAGAAGGCACTTCAGAGCTCTGCGGATGATTGAACTGGACAGCAGGACTTAGAAGGCACTCTAGAGCTCTGTGGATGACTGAACTGGATGGCAGGACTTGGAAGGCACTCTCGAGTTCTGTGGATGATTTAACTGGATGGCAGGAATCAGAAGGCACTCTAGAGCTCTGTGGATGATTGAACTGGATGGCAGGACTTGGAAGGCACTCTCGAGTTCTGTGGATGATTTAACTGGATGGCAGGAATCAGAAGGCACTCTAGAGCTCTGTGGATGACTGAACCAGATGGCAGGAACTGGGAGCAACTCTATAGTTCCATGGATGACTGAACTGGACGGCAGGAACTAGGAGCCACTCTAGAGTTCTGTGGATGATTGAACTGGATGGCGCAAAGCTCAGAAGCCAATGTCAGACAGCGCCTCGCAGCTGAGCATGGGCTGCAGCCATAGGGTCGCCAATCGCAAGCGTGGCAGATCCTGGCTTCCTACAGAAATTCGGGCTTATTCTCTCAGTGCCAAGTGAGTATCTCTTTGTAAAGCAACATCTCAGTCCCAAAAGAGGGTCTTCAGCAAAATGCTGAAAACAAGACCCACTGCTAGTAAATCCAGCCACGCCCCCATGGGAACCCACCTGCCTGCAGAGCAGGGTAACACCTTTTCTTCTCAGAACTGTTAAGTTCACCAGAAGCACACTGTGGATAGAATGTTTTCCCATAATCCTAGCTTCATGTACAACCACAAATAAAGGAAAAGAAGTGTTCATAATTCATGCAGCTTGATGTGTCTGGGTCCTAATGTAAAACGAAGGGTTTCAGAATTGGAAAATGAGAGCCAGAAACTCAACATCTTTTTTTGTTTTTTTCTCCAGTCTTATACATCAAAGCTTCAAAAAGTACTTTGTTTTCCACATTAAATTAAAGATTATCTCCCATTTGTTCTCTTGGTAACACATTTTAACCTCTGGTGTTAGGATCAATGAATACAGTCACAATTCTCAAAGATGAAAGGCCACAAGCTGTTTGCAAATAAATCCAATTCAGAGACAATTACACCAGAGGTTTTCTTCTTTGCCTGGTCCCTGCTTACATCCTCCAGAAAGATTTTGTTGACGTTTAGAATAGAGATTTCTAATCTTCTTTCACAGGCAGACATAAGAAATCAAGAGGCAACACAGCCAGTAAGTTACATAGACAATGAATGAACAGCCAAATTCTTAGGCAATGCCATTTATATCTATAGAAGGGAAGAAACATCGATTAAAGACTTAGGCCTTGTGTGCACAACCCTAACATAAATAGTGATTTAGTAAAATGGAAAGTGCATGCAGCATTTGAGTCTCTGGATTAACATGAACTGTATGTAATTCGAATTTACCTGTGTTAAAACTCCTGTTTCTTAATAACCTACGTTAATACCGATGGTAACTTCAGTGTCTCACAATGGATGCATACCTCATGGGAGCTCTGTGTGTCCTTAAAAAGTATTCTCACATTGAAAGCTCTCACAGGTTTGAAAGGTAAAGCTCTGCAGTAATAATTTTACAACCCAAAGTCATGTTCATGCAGAAAAATATGTCTCTCACGGTAGTGTCTCTCAAAACTGTGGGTGTGGATGATTCCTGTGGGCCCGTAAGTTCTCAGGATTAACAAACACTGTCTGTCTCTGTCACTTCGAGGGGATTTATCATGAGGAAATCCTCACCTCTCTAGTTGGGTTGTATTCACTAGAAAATGAAGGTAAAGGATTAGGGGGAATTGGTATTACTGAGTTATCTCCAGGAGCTAGTAGAACTTCAGGGGCACAACTGCATGTAGGCACGACAGCCAGTCTGATGTAGGTGGTGGAATTCCCATTTTACAATGAAAGAAACTGAGATCAAAATTAAGAAACTTCTGGAGCAATTACCTCTCAGGGTCAGAATTCAAATCCAGCTCAGCCTGACTCCAGAGCTGATGTGAACAGCAGCACAACGCTAACAGCATTCCTGGACAAACCCACATTTGGGCATGTCAGTGTCCCAGCACCTTTCAACCAAAGCTGTGTTTCATTACACACACATTTTGGAAGTCATTAGCTGGAGTCGTGCTGCTATAGGGGACAGACACAATTTTCTTTGATAGTTCTACAGCAAACAAGAGACTGAAGAATGGCTCCTTGAAACAGTTCCAAAGCATGACAAAGTTCCAAAATTAAGACATATAAACAAACTATGAAAAAAGACAGGAATAATGGGAGAAAGCTAAAGTAAACTAGGACAGAGGACACACAGAACTCGAGGAATTCCACCCTCCGCCACATGCCTGGAACAGGTACGTGAAATGAAACTGCGGGACGTGTCAGAGGAGCCACAGAGGCTCGGGAACGCACTAGGACACCGTGAGCGGAGAGGCCACCATGACCAGGCCCCTTGTAAAACCATTCCACACAACACACTCAAGTGGGGTTGTTTGATCAAAAGTTATAACCAGGAACAAATGGCTGTGTTTTCCTAAAACAAGAATTACATTTCTCCTAAAAACCCTCCAGTGCTACACTGAATCACCTGAGAAAGTTATACAAGTGGATGCTTACTCAGTCATGAAATATTCCACATGGGAACTACCAAGCCCTCTCTGCTCTCCACTCCCTGAGCTGTCTCCATGAGGAGCTGCCTCCTGCATCTCCATATCCCCAGGGCACACCAAGATGACCACACTCCAACCCTTGCAACCACTATTTTCTGTAGCCGGCCATGTATCATTATCATCCCTGACATCTGAAGATTGAGTAGTGGAGATCCACAGAGATTAAATATTGTGTCCATATCCTTGAAGACAGAATCAGGATTCAAGCCCAGATGAGTCTGACTCAGGTGTCCCTCTCTGCTGGTGAGGCCTCCTCAGTGGGATGAGCCATGAATGCTAAGCAAGGCAATGGTGCTGGTTGCAGATTTCTGGGTTGCTATGGCAGGGACCCCAGCTTTGGAACCCGCTTTGTGGAGCAGCTGGAAGACAGCAACCAGAGGCTTACCCAAAGGGCTGTCTACAGAATCTTAACCAGAGGTCTGGCAGCGAGTAGGCTAGTGCCTTTGGTTTTAGATATTTGACAGAAAATATCAGTAGACTCATTAAATAAACAGTCCACATGTAAAATCTCTTATAGTAACTACAGAGTTTAACTAGAAAAATATTTCATCTGACCCAAACAGTAAAGCATTAAAGTCATTACACATTCACAGTTAAGGAACCTAGATACTTTATTACATCAATATTTAAAGCAGGAAGAAGAGAAAGTGAATGGATGACTCCAAATCACTGTGACTGATTGAAAATGAAAACCAGAAATTGATTTGCTAGTCTGATAAGTTGAAGCCAAAGTTCTTAATGAACTCATCTTCTGTTTCATTAAAATATAGCTCATCAGGCCCAAACCACCAGCAAAAGTGCTTTATTTTTAGAGAATGTCATCATATAATCACGTAATCGGACAATTAAGAAAAAGTAGTCTCGAAACACACACTGTTAGCATATACCTTTACAAAATGCCTACTCCCTAGAGTTGACTCTTGGTAAACATTTTTAGAAAGTTGATCCTTATGAACAACTTAAACGTGCATCATAACATGTAACTGTTTCTCTGAGCATGTGGCCTCAACATTTCTTGCATATTCAATTTTCTATATGCAAGTGCTGTTTCATGAGGAAAAACTACTTTTATGTGCCACTGTCCAAAAAGGCTATTATTTTGTTCTAGTGCTTTTTATAAAACAACCAAAAAGCATTAATGAAAACAGTTGATAATGAAAATGTTTTTAGGTAAGTTATGGTTTTTCCTTACAATTTGATTGAGAGTAATTTAGTCTCAGTATCCAAGAGTTTTTAAAAAATCTTGTCCAATACAATAGCATAACACTAATACAATGTAAAAACCGTGAAACAAACGTTCCAAATAATGTTAATTTGTGCTGAGAATACTGCTTTGTTTGGTTTAAATTAAGCAGTTGTTATCTGATCATTCCTCGGTATACAACCCAAGAGAGGGAAGATAAATTTTACCAGGCAGGTTTTATTTACTTTCTATATGAATAATGAATTCCATCGAAAATACAAATATTTGCAGAGATATATATGCTAATATACAGTAAGTTAGACTACAGTATACAGTAGTCTATACACAGCTACTTATCTAAAAACTTATGACAGCTCTGATCTAAAAATGTCTATTGACATGATGGAAGAGGCCTACAAAGCCGAAGAGTAACTGGCAACTGCAAATCTAAGATGCTCTTAGCTAAGAGTAAAGTCCAAGCCACTTAATACAGACACCGAAACAGTGACACAAAATGTTTTAATAACTGGGTTTCAGTGTAGACATGACTGCGAATGACTTATGCGTGGATCATATTTGTGTCTCTGTGTACATGTGTGTGCATGTGTGTCTGTACATGTGTACATACATTCACACCTGTACTCAAACCAGGACAAGAAAAACCTACAGGAACCCTCCTGGCAACACCGTGGGCAGCACACGGTGCTCAGCCTCCCGTTTCAGCACTCGTGATGATGAACAGTACCCAGCAGTGGAATTCTGAACCTGACCAGGAAAAAGAAGCCGGGTAACACATTTGTTGTACCGCTAACTACAGATTTCTTTACACAAGAAGACCCAAATAAAAGTGAAATTCCTCAAAAGGATCATTTTTAATCTTTTGGAAAACATAAACTCAACAGCACTTGTTCTAAAAGCACTGCAGAAAAGGTTCCTATAAATAGCACAGGAATTCATTCTGTTAGGAAGGAAAACCACAGTGACGGTAATGAAAATAAAATATTAAACTTTTGGTTCTTAAATATTATAATAATTTTTGGCTGCTTGCTAACCTGCCACAGTTACTTGCTTGGTTGCTATGGCAACAATCCACTAGTACCCAGTATGTCAGGCACAAAGACTGGGGTGCTTTGCAATTAAATCCAGGAATTATCCTGTCTCCTGACAGAGTGCACATCCACGGAATTCCTCACGGTTATGGGCCTCTTTGCGTGATGTGTTTCTGCGTCAGTCTTCATCACTCATGAGTCTGTGTCTTCTTCAGCTGCATCCACACATTTCACTCCCCAGGTTTTTTTTGTTTTGTTTTTTTTTTTTTTTTTAAAGACAGTGGCTCTTGCGGCCCAGGCTGGAGTGCAGTGGCGCAATCTCAGCTCACTGCAACCTCTGCCTCCTGGGTTCAAGTGATTCTCCTGCCTCCGCCTCCTGAGTAACTTCGATTACAAGCGCATGCCACCACACCCAGCTAATTTTGTATTTTTGGTAGAGACGGGGTTTCTCCATGTTGGTCAGGCTGGTCTCGAACACCTGACCTCAGGTGATCCAACCGCCTCGGGCTCCCAAAGTGCTAGGATTACAGGCATGAGCCACCATGCCCGGCCCACTCCTCAGGTTTTAACAGCCCCAGCCTCAAAGACCATGAGCTGGCTGGGATGAGGACAGAGTTGACTGGGACACACCTGGTCCTTCTGCTTCCTTCTCTGTAGAGATCAAGCTTGCACAAGCTCTTTCCCTTCCAAGGGTATGCACTCACGTGTACCGCTTGTGTAGGAAGATTTGTATTCTATGTTCCCCCAAACTTCACAACAGTCTTACAAGGAAGGCATTTTATACATCAGGAGCCTGAGGTCGGATAATGTTAAATAATTTGCCCAAATAGACTGGCCAGTAACCAGAAGAGAGAAGGTTGTGCATCTGACGGGTGCAGCTCCATGACATGCATGCTTCCATTTTCATTTCTTTTAAATAACCCAAAATCACAGAACAAACACACACAGCACCTCTCTGCCATTGCAGAACTGCAAACAGTAACACGCATTACATCATATGCTTTCCTGTTTGTTCCTCTACGCACATGTAAATTCTACTGGCAGCTGAACAACGTATAGCAACTCTGCAGCGATGAGAAATGCTAGCAAATTCTTAATTAAGGAAGGCAACGTTTACATTTCTCTTGAATATTTGCTTAACCTGGATATCGCCTGGCTCTCTATATAGACATTTGGGGGGAAGATTAACAACGAGTTTGAATATTACAGTTATTCATGGACTGCAGCCAGGTTCACCCTCCTACAGATTGTGCCATTGCCTCGTGTGTTCAGAGGCCGTATTTTAGAAATGCTCCCAGCCTCTCCTATATTCTTATAAACAAGTTCACTGTATGCAACCAAGGCCCTAGAAAACCCCTCCCTGTATTACCCAGATAAGTTATTCTAATTACCAGGCTAACCAGAAAAAACTAACTGCACCTCCCAGGCTAACGCAACATCCATGAGGTTTGTTCCTACAGAAGCGCTAATGATCCCCGGTCATCTTTCGAGGCCAAAGCTAATGACTGCTCTTCCAGGGACCCTGCCGGTGAACCCCAGTCAAGGGATTTCTTGTACATAATGCCTGGAATATGGTAACTCCTCCAAATATTACACTCCCTTCTCTCCCCACTGCCTTCTCCTCGCCTTACAGCAAACTTTCCCCATTCCCAGTGTATGCTGCTATGCCAGGCTTTAAAATTTCCGGTAAAAATTATTTCCTTCTTACTGCCTTTGAGTCAGGGATTACAGGATACTTAGCTTTAAAAACCCCACGACATTTGGCATGGTTCTGTATGTAAAGGAAGTTCTAAGAATTTGAGGGAAGAAGGAAGAAACAGCTGAATGAGGTAAAACCCACTGGACTATGTATGAACTGTGTATACACATGAGGAAGAGGGGAAGGGGCAGTCACAAGCAGGCCCAGGGAAAGGGTCGCCGGGCCCAGGCCCACCCCATGACATGGGAGTTCCATGCCCACAGCAGGCTCTCCAGGGCTGCAGCACAGGCACAGGAGAACAATGCTGGCATGCAGGCGCATGCAGGTGGCAGGTGTGTGCTGGTGGTAGGTGTGTGAAGGTGGCAGGTGCACGCTGGTGGCAGGAGTGCTGAGCTTGTGTCCCTGTGGAGCATACCATTGTGAGAATGTAAGAGGTGGCATCCTCTGATGTGCAAATTTAAAAATTAACAGGCTTATAGATGACATATTTATGCTCACTTGCCTTCATGAATTCATTGCATGTTGAAATTGAAAGGAGAAAAACCCTAGCAGACCTTCCAGTCAACGTCTCCACTAGAAGAGCAGAGCTCAGTCCTGAGGGGCCAGGCATGAGATCGGCAGGTGACTGAGCAGGCAGGAGACAGAGGCGACGCCCCCAGCCCCCCCCCCACAGCTGCCCTGAGCATGGTGGGATCTGCATGAGAGGAAGCAGCTTCAGTGAGTCTACACTGTGATGTGGACCGGATGTGACTTTACCGTTGACCCCAAAACAGTCCATTTAAGACGTCAGAAAATGCTTCATTAGATAAAATTATACAGTAGCAAGCCTATTTCTAGTTGTGCACATGTAAATTCTCTGTGATGTCTTTTTAACAAAATACTCTGCTTATGTCATCTTTATGCTGAGTGGTATCAACATTAATCTAGTCGGTGCCCTCACTTCAGAAGTTACAGCAGCTCTTCCCCATGTGCTGATGGCGTCTGATCATTTTGCATCTGGATGTGACATGATCTTGTATGGAGAGAAGATGCAGCCGGATCTGAGACTACAGAGCCAAGTGCCCTCCCAGTTGAGGGCTGCTGGAAAACGCTGCATCCATGCGGCCAGAGAACCTGGGTTCCCTCAGTGAGGCCTCTGGCGACAAGAAACTTTACGGGACGAAGGCAAATCACCCAGGTGGGCTCTGAGCTTGCATTAAGGACGTCATCTAGGAGGAAGCTGCTCCCCTTGCACCCTGGCCCATTGAGGGCCATCATGGAATGACCCCACCCACGAAATGACCCCTGACCATGAAATGACGCCACCATGAAATGACCCCCCTCCCACAAAATGACCCTTGACCCATGAAATGAACCCTGATCCATGAAATGACCCTATCACAAAATGAACCCCAACCCATGAAATGACTCCATTATGAAATGACCCACCACCCACAAAATGACCCCACCACAAAATGACCCTACCCATGAAATGACCGGGCCTGCCACAGCCCCTCTCTAAGTCCCATAGGTTACACGTGTTCCTCACACACTGCCTGCATCGAAATCTACTGGGAAGCACATAAAAAATTCAGGCTCTTGTCATCCCTCACAGACCTCCTGACTCAAGGCTTCTGCAACTCTGTCCTTCAAACTAGTTGCTAAGAAAACAGCCAGTCATTTTAATGAGAAAATACTTTGGAGTATGCTACGAATGTGATTCACTGGAAGCTACTTAAACACAAGACAAGGAGGCTGGGTTGGAAGAGTTATCCCAGGTACATGGGATGCAATTAGCTATGAAATTCATGTAGTTTAAGAACAACAAGTTCCTGTATTCAGGACAGCCACTCCTTGGCTTACAATGGGGTTACTGACTAATAAACCCATCACAAGCTGGAAATGTCATAAGTCAAAAATGCATTTAATACGCCTAATCCACGGAACATCACAGCTCGGCCTCGCCCACCTTCAAGGAGCACAGAACACTTGCGTCAGCTTACAGCGGGCAGAAGTCATCTTGCACACAGCCTGTTTTATAATAAAGTGTTGGATATCCATGCAATATTGAGTACTGTCCCGTAAAAAACGGAAGGATCGTGCGCTCATATAGTGTCTACTAAACCTGCATCATGTTTGAACCATCTTAAAGTCAAAAATCCACGAATTAAACCACGGACAAACTGGAGACTATCAGTATTTACAATTTGTAATAAATATGTAAAAGCTGGTTAAAACTGTATGCACACCATAAAGTTTGTTATCAGAAAGTATATGCACATGTGATTGTGACTGCCTGAACATCTGTGAACACATGTGTGTGTGTGGCTGCCTGCACGTGTGTACATATGCATCTTATGCCTATGCATGTGTGTATATGTGCCCTTGTGACTGCCAGCATGTTTACACATGTGCCCATGTGTGAATGCACATGTGTGCACACATGTATATGTGGCTGACTGCACATGCATGTACATATGTATGCATCTGTATGACTGTGTATGTGTACATGTGCACTGTGTGACTGCTTGCACTTGTGTGTATGTAAACATACATGACTGCATGTGTGTGTACATGTGCATGTGTTGCTGTACATGTCTGTACACATGCATGACTGCACATATGTACATATGCACATGACTGCACTCATGCATGTTTATGTACACATCCATGACTTCAGATGTGGTACATATGCACATGTGTGGCTGCACTCGTGTATATGTGTGTACACGTGTGACTGCACTGTGTGTACATATGAATGTGTGTGGCTGCACTCATGTATGTACACATACGAATGCACTGTGCACATATGCACGTGTGTGACTGCACTAATGAGTGTCTACACATGCATGACTCCACATGTGTACATATGCATGTGTGTGTGGCTGCACTCATGTACGTGTATGGACACAGGCATGACTGCATGTGTGTACATATGCATGTGCATGTGACTGCCTGCACTTGTGTGTGCATGTGCCTGTGTCTATGCAACCGTTTTTGTGTCTGTTCATGTACATATGTGCTACCATTCATATGTACATATGTCTGTGTCCATGCATGCATCGGTCTGTGTTCATGGAAGGTGTGTGTGTGTGTGTGTGTGTGTGTGTGTGTGTGTGTGTCCTGAAAGAAATTCCAGCACACTGTCAATAGTGGTTATTTCAGAGTGGTGCAATATGGAATAACCATGTATTTTCTTTTTGTACATACCCTAACCTTCGTAACAGAAACAGTATTTCTCTAATGAGAGGAAAGCACAATACATTTTTACAAATAAAGGATCAAAGAGTAAGTTGTATCCCCATGTGATGTTAAACAGGGTGCTTAGAAACAGCTGCCGCTGACCAAATGCTCCTGACTAAGGTGGCACTGGTTGGGGGACCCTCTAAGCAAACCACAGGACGAATGTGTCTGTGTCTTCAAAGACATTAAAATCATATAAGTAAAACAGGCCTCTTTGAAGTCATTAACATTACAGAAGTAGATCAGGCCTTCATCCTCAATGTTTCTATTTTCATGATACGCGCCATTCCATCACACTTTTCCCCAGTAACATGAGAGATGATAAATATGGAGTCCCTGTGGAACAAAAGCTCAGAGACACCCCAACTGTCTTCTAAATCATTATCGATGATGCCCTCCATGAGATGCTTCCCCCTCACATATATTTTATAGGAATGAATCCTGAAACGGGAAGTCACGTGTCAATGACAGACACGTAACTTTGTCAATCTCTTATCAATGTCATTCTGAAAATTCTACAATCTATCATGCTTCCTGGAAAACCAAGTGCCGCTGCAGCTCAGTCAAATCACTGCTGTTTCTCTATCAGCGAGTCTGTTCATGCAGTTTTAAATATAGTTGTGAAATCACTTAGTCATATTTATAGTCACAGTGAATTTTAAAGTCAGAGAGATCCAGGAGAATATCTAATCCTAGCTACTCATTTTACAGAGAAGAAAGGCTGTTGGGGGAGGGCAGCTGTCCCAAGACTACAGCTTCAGGGGCAGAACTGCGGACAGACCAGACCCACCCCTGCCCCGGCTCCAGGTCTCAGGTCTTGGGCGCATCCTCTTCCCACTCAGACAGCATCACACACCCTCGTCAAGGCATGTGGTTTGAGCCCAGGTGATTCAAACTGCATGGCCTCAGGAAAACACGAGTGCTCACCGCTGTACTTTTCTGGTTAAAAATCATCTCAAGCAGAAGAGAAGGGACACTGAGGAGGAAGCGGGGCCTACCACACCTTCCCGAGTTCACTGGGCACGGAAGCCTTGGTGGCAGGTTTTAGAGTCAGCACCTACTGAGAGCAAGAGCAGCCCTCGTAACTGTAACCACAATGGCACTGAAGTCAGATGGAACTAGATTCACATCTCACCTTTATTTAACTCCTGTAGTCTGGGCCAATTCTTCAGTCCCTGTGAGCCTTGGGGCATCCTTTGTAAATGGAGGTGACAAGCTCGTAGGACTGAGGGTGAAACAAGAGCCCATGGGCAGGGTTCTGAGTGTTTACGTGCTCTTCATGGGCGTCTCACTTACTCTGCAGGCCAGTTCTATCGAGTTCACTTGTATTCTGTAGATTAAAAATCTGAGGCTTAGGGAGGTGAACAACTCTCACAAGGTCAAATAGTTTCCATGGGAAATTCTGACTTGGGCAAGTCGGTCGGAAATGTGAGCTACACACAGTTGGGAAATCGCAGTGTGGCTGCACCCTGGCAGGCCTTCACGGTCTGAGGTTTTCCAACACAAAAGAAAGACTGAGTTACGAGTCTGTACACAGGCCAGACATGCGGATCAATGGAATAAAACTGAGAATCACAAAATAAACATTAACATTGATTTTTAACAAGGACGCTGCTACAGAGTGAATGTTTCTGTCCCCTCAAAATCCACATGATGAGACCGAATCCCCAAGGTGACAGAGCTGGGAGGCAGGCCTGTGGAAGGTGATTAGTCATGAGGGCTGATCCCTCATAAAGGCAAGGAGGGTCCTTTATGAAAAAGGCTGCAGAGACTGGCCTCGGCCTTCTGCCACAGGAGGACACAGTCGGAGACCATCTAGGAACAAGTGGCCGCCACCATGCACTGACCCTGCCAGTGCCTTGATCTGGGACTTCCATACCCCAGAACTGTGGAAAATAAATTCTGTTGTTTATGAGACACCCAGTCCAGGCTATCCTGTGCTGCAGAGTCTGAATGCACTAAGATGTGAGGCGACTCGACGGGAAATGGGAAAAGTATATTTTTGTCAACCAACGATCCTGGGGTAACTGGATGTCCACACGAAAAAAAAAGCTGGATCCCTATCATACACCATAAATAGAAATTAATTCAAAGTGGATTGTAAACCTAGATGTAAAAGCTACAACTATAAAACACTTGAAGTCATTTTTTGTGACCAAGGGGTAGGCAATGATTTCTTACATATGACAGCAAGAGAAAAAAATAGCAAAAAGCAAAAATAGGCAAATGAGACTTCATCAACATTCAAAACTTGCGTGCTAAAAATACCATCAAAAAGGCCAAAACACAACCTACAGAATGGAAGAAAACATTTGCAAATCACATCATTGATATCGGACTTATATCCACAGTATTTAAGTATTTCTTAAAACTTAACAACAAAAGTAAAAAGTCAAAATTTTTAAATGGACAAGATCTCCAAAGAACATACACAAACGGCCTATAAACGCACAGAGAGATGCTCAACATAACTCACAGACACAGAAATGCAAACCAAAAGTAAGATGCCTCTGGGTACTCAGTAGGGTGCCTGCAGTGAAGAAGACACTAAACTGTGCAGGTGAGGACGCAGAGAATACAGAGCCCTCGTACTCTGCAGCAGTGGACGTAAACAGGTGGTGACTCCTCAGTACGTTAGACTTACTGCATGGCCTGACAAATTCCACACCTACTTACATGCCCAGGAGAGGTAAAAACGTTCACCCACACAGGCATGGGACATGGGTGCTGAGAGCCACATTATCCCTAACAGGCCAAAAATGGGGAACAGTGAAAACATCCACCAGCAGACAGGATAGAGAGATACAACATGTTACACCCAGACAATGGAATTTTATTTGGCAATAAGAAAGTACTGACACAGGTTTAACATCCCTAATCCAAAAATCCGTAATCCAAGATTCTCCAAAATCTGCTTTCTCAGTGCCAACATGATGCTCAAAGGAAATGCCCATTGGAGCATTTCGGATTTCCAATGTGGAATCGTCAACTGGTAAGTATAATGCAAATATACCAGAAAAAAAAAAAAAGAATCCAAAATCTGAAATACTTCGTTTCCCAAAACTTTGGGTTAGAAGATACTCAACCTGTATATCGTACAGATAGAAGAAGCTTGGCAACCTTACTAAGGAAAGAAACCAGACCCAAAGTGTTGTATATTGTTTGATTCCTTTCATAGGAAATGCTGAGCACAGGTTCCCCATAGAAGCAAAGTCTGCTAGTGTTTTCCAGGGTCTGGGGAAGGAGAGAATTTGCAGGGACTGCCAAATAGTTCGGGGTTTCTATTGGGGATAAGAAATATTCTGCAATTAGATAGTGGTGATGGCTGCACAACTCTGTGACTATATTAAAACCACTGAATTTTATACTTGAAATGACTAAATTTCATGGTATGTGAATTATGTCTCGTTAAAGTTGTTTTTTGAAAAAAAAATCCTGTTATTTTAATAAAGCAGAAAAAGCGGACGCATTCAGTCCTTTCAAACCTTGCGTACATTTACCAAGCACTGACAGTGGATGAGGCCCTCACCCCACATAGCTAGGAAGAAAGAAAAAAGGAGTCTGCAGAGAAATCCAAATTGAGCAGAACATTTAATAAATCACAAATTCCTCATTCCACAAGCATGTCTGTTAATCAAGAGCTCAACAGAGATCACACCGTATCTGCATTTGCAAAGCAACTTCCAGCTACATATGCAAGACACGTCAAGGAGAGAGTCCTTTGCGTATTCAACACATGCTAACATGTCTCAAACAGCATCTGGGTAAACAGGAACGTTATTTTATGTGAAACAGCCTCAGACATGCCCACAGGCAATGTGAATTATTACTTTGGCCCTCTTCAGTATCTCTTTCTATTCCAGCAGAAGAGGTTTGAATCAGCCAGTTCCATTCATGTACACATCCACCCCTGCAAAATCATACATGCACAGCAGCTGGGGGAAGTGGGAGGGAGGATTTAGAACATGAAGTCAAGGCAACAGAAAAAGCAACCTCCAAACTAGAGGAAAAGTGGAATGTGCACCTTGGTCAGGTACACACTTTGATATTCCTGACCCAAAATTAGCAAATGTGTTCCTATGGCAAGGATTTCATAAGGCCAAATGACAGATTGTATTCAAGGCAGAACAAAAATGAAGGCAGGAGGAAAATTTAAGTGACTAAAGTGACATTAGCCTTCAAAAATATTTTTTTCTGCTAATAACCGCCTGAGTTTATTCTATTTACCATTGATTTACGCGTAACTGGGCAGCTTTTATAGCACTGGGCTCTCCCGTACTTTTTAATAGAAAAATCTTCAACAAAATTGAATAGCACATTCATAGCATTCTCTCACTTTTTTCTCCCTCTTTCACAAATTAATACCCAAAAGGCCTTACCTTTTGCATCCCTTCACTTTGAAATAACTGAGACCCAAGCCAGGTGAAGCCTGGATTACAGACGGCAGGTCTGGGAGTCAATATTTCAACCTCCATAGACATACAAGCAACCACCGGGTGCCCTCCTGTGGCGAGTCTCCTAGAACTGCACATTCCTGCTTGCATCCAACATTTACTGAGCACTTACTATGTGCCAGGAACTCTTCTAGGTGCCCCCATCCCAAAGTAAACAAAACAGACAACACACACACACCTGTTCCTTAAAAAGGGAACTCACAGAAGCAATGAATAGAATGACGGTTAGCAGGACCTGCGTGGGGGGTGCAGTAGGGGAGCTCAAAAGACACAAAACGCCAGTTAGATGGGAGAAGTGAGGACACCTGTGCACAGCATGGAGACTGCTGTTCACTGGGCAGTGCATACTTGAAAACTGCTAAGAGAGGTTTTACAGGTCTCGTCCAAGAAAATGATAGCATGTGAGTAATGCATGTCAATTAGCCCATTAGTCATTCTGCAGGATACACATCTTTCAAAACAACACTTTGTATACCATAAACATACAATTTGTATTTATCAACTTTAAAAATTAAAAACATTATAAGTAAGGGGTGTTGAGTAGATGCTGGGCACTGTGGGTGCGAAGTGCTTTATACACTATAACTCATTTAATGCTCATAACCAATCTATTAGACACTACTGCTGTCCGCTTTTACAAACAGGGAAGCTAAGATGCAGAGAAATTCAATGAATTGCCAAAACCCGAGCAGCTCTTAGGCAGCAGACTGGACATTGGAAGCAGGGTAGTCTAGACCAGGGTTTCTGCGTTCAACCTCTGTCGTTCAGGGAACGGACCGGGCATTGGGCTGAGCTGTCTGGGGGAAAGAAGGAAGAAATTTGCAGGAGGTTCTTTCTCTTCTCATTTACCATGTGTGCTTATCAGGAAATGGCAAGGACCTTCTAAGTCTTTGGCCAAAGTTAAGCATATTCCTCTGAAAGATGGAGGAGATGCTGGTCCCACCATGGGGTGATGACGATGATGAGGTCAAAGGAAAGGCTTGAAGATTCAGGACAAGAAGGAAGAATTATTGGAGTCAAAGCTCTTCCACGGTGAGGGGTTGGGGAGCAGCCAGGGGCACAGATGCAGGGAGCTGAGTGGTGGCAAGGTGGGGCTCAGCAGAGAGTCTCCTCCAAGAGCTTCTGGTATTTTAGTGCAGTGGGAATCAAAGTCATCTACTGAGAGGATGGGAGAGGGGACACTGGGATCCATGTGGGAGAAGGAACTGTCTGTAGACCTACAGAGACCCATGTCCTGAAGAAAGCACAGGGACTGTGTTTAATCTGGAGACCTAGAGGGATGCGTGTCCTGCTGGGCAGTGCAGGGACTGTGTTTAATCTGGAGACCTAGAGGGACTCGTGTCCTGCTGGGCAGCGCAAGGACTGTGTTTAATCTGGAGACCTAGAGGGACGCGTGCCTGCTGGGCAGCGCAGGGACTGTGTTTAATCTGGAGACCTGGAGGGACGCGTGTCCTGCTGGGCAGCGCAGGGACTGTGTTTAATCTGGAGACCTGGAGGGACGCGTGTCCTGCTGGGCAGCGCAGGGACTGTGTTTAATCTGGAGACCTGGAGGGACGCGTGTCCTGCTGGGCAGCGCAGGGACTGTGTTTAATCTGGAGACCTGGAGGGACGCGTGTCCTGCTGGGCAGCGCAGGGACTGTGTTTAATCTGGATACCTGGAGGGACGCGTGTCCTGCTGGGCAGCGCAGGGACTGTGTTTAATCTGGAGACCTGGAGGGACGCGTGTCCTGCTGGGCAGCGCAGGGACTGTGTTTAATCTGGAGACCTGGAGGGACGCGTGTCCTGCTGGGCAGCGCAGGGACTGTGTTTAATCTGGAGACCTAGAGAGATGTGTGTCCTGCAGGACAGCACCGAAACTGTTTAATCTGGAGACCTAGAGAGATTCGTGTCCTGCTGGGCAGCGCCAGGACTGTGTTTAATCTGGAGACCCAGAGAGACCTGTGTCCTTCTGGACAGCACCAGGAGTGAGTTTAAGCCTGGCAGTCAAGCGCATCCAGCAAGAACAATTCACCCAGCTGTCTGTTGCTCTCCAGCTTCTGCAGCCTCCTGGGCAGGTATGGGAGAGGTGGAGCCTCCGCGTACAGGACAGGGCTTTGCCAAGGGAGCACAACAAATCCACAGACAGCAGAGTTTTGCCCAGGGAGCATTTGCAATCAAGATCCCCGATCTTTTCATTTTCTTACATATTCCTTTATCTGAGATGACATTAAGTGACAACTAGCCATATTTTGGGTTTTACGACCACCAGTTCCTCTCGACAGGGCTTTATTGAGCCTCTACTCAGTGCCAGGCTGTAAGGAGATGGGTTAGGAGGAGGACCGAGGCAGTATCTCACGTCCTGAGCTTTGCATCCAGCAGGAGCAGGACCCATGAGCTATGAACCATGACATGGTGTGGCAATGCAGTCACTTCCCTGAGGGAGTAACGGGTTCGTGCTTTGTCCTCTGAGGAGCCTGGGGGCTTCAGAGGTGACTCGAAGTCTCTAACTCAGAAAGCATCACAAGCAACTGCACCCCAGCTGTGATCGCACTGCCCAGCTCTCCACACCTGCCTTCCTGCAGCCCAGCACCGAGGCATGCCTGCCCTGGATCCTTTCTCAGCCTCACTGTGTCCTTCTAACAGGAGCCAAAGAGGCACTGCCCACCCTGAGAGCCCAAAACACAGGTGATTAACTTATCCCATGCACAGAAACCTGGGCGTTATTACTATCTGACAATGTAACAGGCCAGAACAATCCCCTCCCTTCACACCTGGTCCAAATCCACATGACTGACCAAGCCCTCCCTGAAAAGGCAGCACAGCTCATGCTCCCCCCGTCATCCCGTCACCACTGCAGTCCTCCTGGTCTTCAATATCACTCACTGACATGGTCACAGGGGTCTCTCAGTTGCTTACTGCTTCTTGAAGAATCCTTTATCCCACTAAGGCCAGGGGGAACTGTCCACAGAGAAGCTCCAATGGAGCCAGCTCCACCACCCACCAGCCACATCCACCACCAAGGAGCCACGTCTACCACCTGCAAACCATATCCACCACCCGTGAGCCACATCCAGCACCTGTAGACAGACCAGCTCTCTCTGCACTCACGTCTGCTGTGCCTTTCGCCTTTGCCTGTCCGGGGTGACACGCACATATCCTTGCAGATTCTGAAGAAACGGCCCATGTTTGGGCTTTGTGCTCTCCTCTGACCCGGCCAGCATAATTGCTCCTAGGGCGAGGCCCTCCCCGGCCACTGTCTCCTGGGGACCTGCTCTGTGACCTCACATGTTGAAGGCACCTCTCAATGCCAGCAGTGTGCTCCTGGGCTGCCCTTCACAGCTCTTCTCCCCCACGCACATCCGGGCAGAACACAACTGAAGGCCTACTGCTTCCTTTAGGGCGCCTGGTTACAAGATAACAAGTGATCTGACAGATACAAGATCAGATGTTAAATCCTACACCACCTCCGAGTCCAGCACGTTTTCCTGAAACCCCTAAGGAAGCCCCACTGATCTGCTCTCTGTACTAGTTACATTGTTGATTTTCTCCCACACGGATCATGACCTTGGAAACAGCTCAATCCAAATCAAGGCTGTGCCCCAGAACGTCCCTGCTTCCACTCGCTCTCCACAGCTGGGGGGTGAGCAGCCTCCCTAGGAAAGTCGGACGAGGTATCACTCAAGCGTGAGGGACCCTGGCCAAGCAGGTGCTGGGCCCCACAGGGGTCTCTCCTGCCTCACTGTGTCTGGGGTTTACAGTCTGAGGACACAGCTGGAGGATCTCCCTGGCCGTTCCGCTCTGCAAGTCAGGTCGACGGCTCCATCTAGGGGACACAGAATTACCTCCACAGAGGAGCAGAGGAATACCCAGGGCTCCCGAGACAGCTGGGGAGAGAGTTAACTGCAAGTGCCGACCAGGCACTGATGCTGTGACCTGACATTCTCTGCACAAGGAGAGCCCAGCTCACCCTAAGCAAAGAGTTTGAGGAACGCTTTTCCCGGAGGAGCAGAAACAGGTGCAGAAATACAGGAAAGGAGAAAAAGCCAGGTACTCCCTCACCAACAAATCCTGGGGTCCGAACAGGCTCTGTTCCCTTCCGGGTGCCCCTTGCCAGGGCACACGTCGATACGGATGCATCCGCCATGTAGGCTTTCACTGCCAATCAAAAGACAAAGGCTGAGAGTAGCTGCCAAAGGTGATCTCCACTCATCTCCAAGCTAACTGGCTGGTTGCCGTTGATGACTGCGTTGACATACAATCACCATCAGGACGTGGGTTTGGGGTCCATGGCAGATACAATGTGACTGGGGACTTTTTTGTTGTTGTTGTTGAGATGGAGTCTCACTCTGTCACCCAGGTTGGAGTGCAGTTGCGTAATCTCGGCTCACTGCAACCTCGACCTCCTGGGTTCATGCGATTCTCCTGCCTCAGCCTCTCAAGTCGCTGGTATTATAGGCACTTGCCATCAGGCCCAGCTAATTTTGTATTTTTAGTAAAGACAGGGTTTCACCATGTTAGCCAGGCTGGTCTTGAACTCCTGACCTCAGGTGATCCACCTGCCGTGGCCTCCCAAAGTGCTAGGATTACAGGTGTGAGCAAGTGCGCCCGGTCAGGTGGGACTATTTTAACAGGAAGAAACTCTCAGTGCATTGACACCAAAGAGCTCTGCATGAACATGATAGGAGAGACCAAAGGTTCAAGCAGACTCACAAGCTCCAGGTGCAGCCTGAGGCCAGCTGGGCATACCTAGCCCCACAGTCTCCGCAGACCCGCAGCCTCCGCAGACCCGCAGCCTCCACAGACCCGCAGCCTCCACAGTCCCACAGCCTCCGCAGCCCCGCAGCCTCCGCAGCCCCGCAGCCTCCGCAGACCCGTAGCCTCCGCAGACCCGCAGCCTCCGCAGACCCGCAGGCTCCGCAGCCCCGCAGCCTCCGCAGCCCCGCAGACCCACAGGCTCCGCAGCCCCACAGCCTCCGCAGCCCCGCAGCCTCTGCAGACCCGCAGCCTCTGCAGACCCACAGCCTAAGCGGACCCACAGCCTCCGCAGCCCCGCAGACCCACAGCCTCCGCAGCCCCACAGCCTCCGCAGCCCTGCAGCCTCTGCAGACCCGCAGCCTCTGCAGACCCACAGCCTCTGCAGACCCGCAGTGTGGCTGTCAAGCTGACCTACACTCGGTGTCCTTGTTCGAATCAGGAAGATGAGTGGCTGCTCGCAGCAAGAGGAGGGTATTTGCAGTGTAGACGGATGTCAGTTCTAGGTTTTGCGCTCCCTCGAGGCCAGCCCCCAGCGTGGCCTGCACACTGCGCCCTTCGCAGCTGCTGTCAGGGCCGGGAGAGCCCAGGACACAGGAGGGCGGGGGCATGCGAGGAAGGGGCTGACCCTAAGTGTTCACAGACCTGCTCCTTCACAAGGCGCTCGCTGGGGGCTTTGGTGAGGAGACACGGTGCCGCCTGTGGCAGGTCCCAAGATAAAAAGATGATCACGCCGCCCTCCACAGTGTTTTCTTCTGGAAATCAGATGTTTCTGATATGAGCTTGGCATAATGAAAGAAGACTTCTATTCCTTAAAAAATATCTATCCAATACATGAGATGCTAATACTGATCCTGCCTTTTATTTCCCAAAATTTAAAGGATCCTATGGTTACAGATTACACTTAACTTTCATTTAAAATTAACCATATCCATTGTCGAGGATGGACACCTCCCGTTAGACGAAGAGGACAGTAGCATGGACCATTTCCCGGAGCTCAGTTAAAATCCACATTCCATCCTCAGTCACACAAGGTAGCAAAAGAAGTTGTTTCGGTGTGTGCCGTGCATATTGTTTCTGGAAACAGCCTGCACCTTTGTAGACTGAAAATACACAATCCTGGTTTATAGCCTAGATGACAAGGGGGCAGTTCCGAGAATGAGTGTTCATCCTGGGAAGGAAGGGGAGCTCACGTTGGGGTCAGTGATGAGAAACATCCTCAGGCCAGGAAGGGGTCGTGACTCCCCCGCTCCAGGGGGTTCACATTTTCACAGCACACAGCATAGTGTCCCCTGTCCCATGGCTCCTCTGAGCCGAGCTGACTGCACATTTCCACAAGGGCCACTTCCTACGAGTCCCCCTCCATGAAGCAATCGTGTGAGTTTGCTATAATGAGGTTACTGCTTCCATTTTGTAAAGGAGGAAAGTGAGGGTGAAAACCAAGTTTCTGAAAAATTACAGAAAATGAGCATCCTAACATCTAACAGGCTATGTGACTTCAGCATAAGAATTAAACATAACTTGGAGAGACACAAAAGCTTCCAATTCAAATGGACAGATACCCAAGAAACTGGCAAATACCTGACGTCATAAGACATAGAGTGTTCCTCACACAACAACTTGATTTTCCGGCTGAAAACCCTCTCATGTTTCCATGAGCTTGTGCGGGGTCGTATTTATACACACTGTTCTTCCCACCCACATATTAATTTTGGCCCTCACCTATTTTCATATTTTGTTTGAGTCCTATTATTCCTTTCAAGGTTCAAATTTTACATGCTTCTACAGAAACAGAAACCACAGGTACAAACACTGAACTTATAGTGCTAACCAAAATAGGGTTTTCAATTTATCCAAATTATCTGATGCATAATGGGGCTACTTCTTGAGAATTACTCCTAATATTTAATATTTCTTTATAATCCATAAAATGCTGCTCAAGAATTATCCTTCCTGCCACGTGATGGCCAATTCAGCGCTGAACACAGGCTCCAGGGGTTACAAACACCGAAGACAGAAGACACTTTGTCTTCCTGAGAAACACACAGGTGGCGATTCCAGAAGGATGGAATACTTGTGTAGGAACACACACACTTAACACACACAGCCTCCCTACAGCATACGAGGGACGTCAACAACATAGGTGTCCAACTGTCCACCCAGGCTCCACACCGGTTCTCCAGGCTCCAGTTAGGCACGCTGGACACCAACCTCCTCCATGTCTATAAAACCTCAGCTTAGCAAAGTGGTTCTCAAAGTGTGGTCAAGCCAGACACTCAGAAGCACAAATGCTCGGCCTCCTGCCAGGTCTGCTGGGTCAGAAGCGGGGGAGAGGCTGGCTGGCTGAGCTTCGACAGGCTCTCCCGGGGCCACTCTGACACACGTTAACGCTGGAGAACCCCTGGCTGAGACAAGTCAGAGGGAACCAGCCTGCTCGGATGTTTAAATGGCCCCAAGTGGCTTAAAGGGGGCTGGGTTTTGCATGTTCCTCTTTGGTTAAACCTCTTCCCAGATAAGGACAAGAACCCAGCAAGGGCAGAGCCACTCCATCCTCACTAAACATCACGTTGGCATTTTAAAAAACTACTGTTTTATAGAGTACAAAAGTGTAAAATTAACCCCTTAGAGAATAAAGTGCAGGTGATGCCCTGAGGGATAGCGGATGACGTGGCTGTCGGCTCCATGTGCTCCATCCCTCGGACAGGTCAAGGCAGCACTGCCTCTTCAGGGCACAGCAGCCAGGCCACCGCCGGGCCCTGAGGGTGCAGGAGCCACGGAGAGAGGCCCCTCACAGCCCAAAACAGTGATAACACTGAGGGAAGCCATGGACCCGAGGTGGAACGTTTGATTCCACTGAACAGGCAGGAAGAGCATGAGATAAAAGCTGTTTGAGTTGAACCAGAGCCTGAAGTCAGGGTCACCCACAGGTGATGGTAGAGAGGGGATGGCATGAGCGAAGGTGGATCGCTCGGGGCACTCGGGGCGCTTGGGGCCGGGAGGACAGAACAGCGGCAGACGCTCAAGGCTGCTGAGCTCCCGGGGGGGCAGGTGGCAGGAAGGACTGAACCCAGCATGGGATTCTTCTCTCTCTTCATGACCAAGGGCAGGAGCCCACACCGCCCATTCTCCAGGGACACAGCACACCCGCCTGACATGAGGGAGCTCCCCTGTCTTGGGTCTGGCCGGCAGAACAGCAAACCTCTGTGCGCTCCTCGATCACTGGCTCAGGAGGCTCCACCGCCCCTGATTCTTCAGGAGAAGGAAGCCAGGAGCCTGGACTCTGGGAACCATGCCGGGAGGGGAGCCCACTTTCTGGTGTCAAATAAAAGCAACTTACGTTTCAAGGGATAACTAAGAGTAGGGAATCGCCTTGTATTATTTTGGAGGCCTTAGGATTCTGAAAAACGACCGCCTTGTTACACTTTTCTTAGTGACCGCATTCCCAGCCTGCAGCGCCTCTGGTTCCCCAACACTGCCCCTTCACGTTCCCCCACGCTGCCCCCTCCTGTTCACCCGACGCTCCCCCACAGCTGGGAGGTGTTCTGAGTAGGGGCCAGCATCCTCCCCCTCCATGTGTACACCAGCTGCTCTTCAGGGTGCACGGTTCAAGGCCCTCCCCTGACCAAGCATGGGTCTCTATAGCCTACCAGGCCTCCCCCTTCACAGCCCCTGGGCCCCATGGGGCCATTCCAGGATCCCTGAAGGCCCCAACACTCTCACCCGCACCTGAGGGACACAGCTTCCCTCCACAAACAAGAAACTCCCCTGACCATCACCACGGCCACCAGGTTAACTTACAGCTCCCCAACAATCACCATGACCACCAGGTTAACTTACAGCTCCCCCGACCATCACCACAGCCACCAGGTTAACTTACAGCTCCCCCGACCATCACCATGACCACCAGGTTAACTTACAGCTGCCCCGACCATCACCATGACCACCAGGTTAACTTACAGCTCCTCCAACCATCACCGTGGCCACCAGGTTAACTTACAGCTCCCCCGACCATCACCACGGCCACCAGGTTAACTTACAGCTGCCCCGACCATCACCGTGACCACCAGGTTAACTTACAGCTGCCCCGACCATCACCATGACCACCAGGTTAACTTACAGCTCCTCCAACCATCACCGCGGCCACCAGGTTAACTTACAGCTCCCCCGACCATCACCACGGCCACCAGGTTAACTTACAGCTGCCCCGACCATCACCATGACCACCAGGTTAACTTACAGCTGCCCCGACCATCACCGTGACCACCAGGTTAACTTGCAGCTGCCCCGACCATCACCGCGGCCACCAGGTTAACTTACAGCTGCCCCGACCATCACCATGACCACCAGGTTAACTTACAGCTGCCCCGACCATCACCGCAGCCACCAGGTTAACTTACAGCTCCTCTGACTATCACCACGGCCACCAGAGTAACTTACAGTTGCTCATCTGTGCCCCGTTTAAGGTCCCCTGACAAAAGCCTTTCCAGCCTCAAGGAACTGAGCCCTCGCCAGCCCCACCTCACACCACTGGAAGGAGGGGTCTTGTGTCCTCCCCAAGCCAGTGTCCACCTCCGAGGACAGGGTGCTATGGCAAGTTTACTGTCCACCCTTCCAGCACATGGTCCATTAACCTCCTTAAACACATCAACGTGACAGGTCAGGATGAGGGTGTGAGTGTGAATCCACTCACCATTCTCATTCTCAAACTTGGGATAACAGGGTCTTTCTCTGTCACCCAGGCTGGAGTGCAGGGTGTGACCCCGGCCCGATGCAACCTCCGCATCCTAGGCTCAAGCTATCCTCCTGCCTCGGCCTCCCTAGTAGCCGGAACTATAGGCATGCACCACAATGGCCAGCTAGTTTTTGTACATTGTTGTAGAGACAGGGTTTTGCCATGTTGCCCAGTCTGGTCTCGAACTCCTGACCTCAGGCCACCTGCCCGCCTCAGCCTCTGAAAGTGCTGGGATTACAGGTGTGAGCCACCACCCCCGATCCCCGGCTAAATCTTTGTCTTCATTCATCCTATTTTTCTCCCTTCCGGAGACAGAGATAAGAAGCCCATGTGTTTTCTAAGAGAAGCAACATGTATCAGAGAATTTCAAGATGACAAGGTGATGGGCCTGTTTGTCATTACTGTTCCCAGCAGCTCTGAGCACTGCTTAGATGCTCGGGCCTGAGCTGATGGCCATGATCAGTCACAGCATGCATCTGTCTGTGCAGAAGGAGGTCAGTGCCCGAGATGGAGGGAGGGAGACGGAGGAGGGAGGGAGGGGAAGAATCTCTGCATCCTTCGATCAGCTTAAGCCACTGCACTAACCACAAATCAACAGAACTGCTATCATGTGCAAATTTACTGTTCTGCCTTTAAATCCATCAAGTGCTAGCTACCCAAAATCACCCTTTGGGAGTCTGAACACGGCACCCAGCTGGGAGGTAGAACACATGGTGCAAATGAAGCCACCATGGTTTAATTATCATACGAACTGTCGTTTTAAAATACAACACTGTGAACAATAATTGTCATACGAACTGTCATTTCAAAATACAACACTCTGAATGATACTTTGTCTGTTTTTAACGTCCATGCCTTAATGCTATCATTCCTTAGGTCCACAGCACTCCAGTGACAACGGCACACCACAGACAGCACACGGGAACACATCTCATTTCTGCAAAGACAGAGCTCTTCCTCTGCTCTCAGCAGTGATTTAGGAAAACAAGAGGCCAAAATGGCTTAACATGAAGAACAACAGCCTCAAAAATTCATAAATATTTCCTCCTCATCCACTTCCAACATCTTACTTTTACAGCATGGTAAAATATTTTGGCACACAACAGACCTAAAAGGAAAAACAGATCAGAAAATGTTTAAATCAACAAAGAAAAACAGCTAAGGGTGGACTCCCTCAGTCCTGTATATGTCGTCATCACGTCAGCACATCGAGGTTGTGTTTCCCTGGGCTGGATGGAATTACTCCCGGGTGTACACATGTTTCTCTGGCCTGAGCTGGCTCAACATGGATACGTCCACCTGCAGAGAAACTGCTGGGATCAAGATCCTGTCGAGTGTCTGGTGGGCAGATGGCACCATCCCAGGGCACTGGAGCACGTGCAGCCATGCCCCAGGCTGCCTGCTGGTCGTCGCTGCCTCCACAGCAGAGCCATGGGGGAAAACGCGGGTTGCTGCCCCCTCCGACTACGAGCTCTGGGAGGCGAAACAGGCCACAGCCTCCACGGAAGCACCAACGTGCCTGGTCTTGGCTGATGCTGAGTGGATCCTGAAGCTACTGCAGACCCAGGGGCAGAGGTGCTTTCAGAAATGTGGATGTTTTCACAAGTGCTCCTTGAATCATAAGCCAGATGGAAGATATCCATGCCATCAGTCACCAGCTCCCATGGACCATTCAAGGTCCCCCCGAAACACCCCTGGGGATTTGTTAGAATGCAAACCTCACATCCACAGACAGATCTGCTTGCTCAGGGTCACAGATCCAGGTCTGAGAGAGACCAGTGTAGCGCTGGACTTACGGTGACCGTAGGTGAATTCATTTCTAACACAAAAAGCATTTCTGCTTAATGCACTGAAGAGATCTTCTAAGAATCATAATGAATTTTTTTTTTGGTAAAATCATTCTTAAGAACAACATACTAAATAAAGCATTTCCATACTTCTGCATAAATGCTCTTTTTGAAAGGGATCATTGTTTTTTCCCATGGAAAATGATCTCAGAGGAACATCTAATTTCACCCTGTCACTTTATAAAGTGCAAGAATTTTCATGGCTGGCTTGGGCAGCACGGTGAGATCCCATATCTACAAAAAAATTCAAAACTTAGCTGGGCACGGTAACATGCACCCTATAGTCCCAGCTACTTGGGAGGCTGAAGTGGGAGGATCACTTGAGCCCAGGAGGTTGAGGCTGTGCTGAGCCGTGATCGTGCCACTGCACTGCAGCTTGGGTGACAGAGTGAGACCCTGTCTCAAAAAATAAACAAATAAAAATTTTTAAAAAGTAAAGTGCAGGGGCCAGGCACAGTGGCTCATGCCTATAATCCCAGCACTTTGGGAGGCTGAGGCAGGTAGATCACCTGAGGTAAAAGTTCGAGACCAGCCTGGCCAACAGGGTGAAACCCTGTCTCTACTAAAAATACAAGTTAGCTGGGCGCAGTGGCCAGCACCTGTAATCCCAGCTACTTGGGAGGCTGAGGCAGGAGAATCGCTTGAACCTAGGAGGTGGAGGTTGCAGTGAGCCAAGATCAACCCACTGCACTCCAGAGTGGGCAACAGAGTGAGAGTCTGTCTCAAAATAAATAAATAAATGAATAAATAAAATGAAATTTAAAAAATAAAAAAATGAAGTGCAAGAAGTCTCAATGTCAGTCCTCAGGGCCTCCCAGCCATAACTAACATGATCCTAGCACCAGACCTGGAGCCACCAAACCCATGCTCTGTAGAGCCTCTGGTTTTACTCTTTCTCCTCCATCCTGAACTTCAGGAAAACGGGAGCCCTCGTCTCTTGCCATCATGGGATTCTTCTGTGCAGGACACCGAGTTTGTGTATGTTCGGTGAGGCACAGCGGCATCATGACACAAAAACAGAACTGGAAAATGGAACTCGTACGATGCAATGACAACACCAGCACCTGCTAAGAGCTTCTCCCGCAGACGCCAGCCGGGCTCTGGCAGCACAGCGGAAGCAGAAGACCCACAGTCACTGGGAAAAACGTCCTTTCCTAAGACATATTATTTTCCAAATACAACAAAAACAACTTGCCAGCTTCCTGGGAGGTTGGTGTGGATCTGACGCTGGGTCAGGCACAGACCTTGTGCCCTTCTCAGAACTGACCCCAGGTGTCTGGTGGCTGCAATCTGAGGAGTGTTTGTTCCGCTTCCCTCCAGGAGAGGGAGGGTCCCGCCTGTGGCCGCCCTGGCTGCTTTCAGCGCCTTTGCTTTAACTTACGTCAATTCACAAAACCTCAATGACGTCAGTCTCCAGGAAGAATCCTGGCATCTGAGGACATCAAGAGTACAGCAGTATTTTCTTCAGTAGAGACGGGGTGGCACGCAACTGCAGTCCCAGCTACTCGAGAGGCTGAGGCAAGGGAATCGCTTGAACCCAGGAGGCAGAAGCTGCAGTGAGCCAAGACTGCACCACAGTACTCCAGCCTGGGCGATAAAGCAAGACTCCAACTCAAAAAAAAAAAAAAAAAAAAAGAATACAGCAGTTGCTTCTCTGAAGTGAAACTGCAAAGCAACCACAAGGGCGGGCAGAACTTGCATTCCAAATTGTTCCAAGAAGAGACTCTACAACATGTTGGCTAATCAGCTGAGTCCAGCTTACTAAAGCCTAATGTGAGAGACATTTTGGAAACTATTTTATGTCAAGTGTTTTAAACTAGCACGTCTTCCCAATATGTGCAGAAATAATAACATGCAGGTTACAGCCCAGTCTGTGGGCACTCTGCACCCCACAGGCCATGTGCATCTCAGCCACAGGCACCTCTGGATTCAATTTCCTGCACCCGGTCCTGGAGTATGCTTGATGAAGAAATTCAATTTTGAACAGAATTGTATTTGCAAAAAATATACAAAGAGTTTCACAACACATCAAGAACAAAACATACTGGTACCAAAGAGTCTTGAGAATAAACTCCAGCAATACAGATTTCCACTTTTTATTGATTTGTCTGTTTATTAATTATGCTGTAAGTTCTGGGGCCTATGTGCAGATTGTGCAGGATTGTTACACAGGTATGCACATGCCATGGAGGTTTGCTGCATCCATCCCCCCCGTCACCTACATTAGGTATTTCTCCTAATGCTATCCCTCCCCAATTCCCCCCTCCCCCAACAAACCCCAGTGTGTGATGTTCCCCTCCCTATGTTCATGTGTTCTCATTGTTCCACACCCACTTATGAGAACATGCAGTGTTTGGTTTTCTGTTCTTGTGTCAGTTTGCTGAGAATAATGGTTTCATTTCATCCATGTCCCTGCAAAGAGACACCACGCCTGGCACTGCACTTGGAGAAGCACGGGTACTTGGTGCCGCCCCTGGAAAAGAACACGCGCTGGCACTGGACCTGGAGAATGAAACTGTGGCACTGCACCTGGAGAATGATGGTCATCTGGCACCACACCTGGAGAATAACGGGCACCTGGGCACCGCACCTGGAGAATGACAGGCACCTGGCACCACACCTGGAGAAGAACAGGTGCCTGGCGCCACACCTGGAGAATGACGGGCGCCTGGTGCCACACATGGAGAATGATGGGCGCCTGACAACACACCTGGAGAAGAGCAGGTGCCTGGCACCACACATGGAGAATGGGCACCTGGCACCACACCTGGAGAATGACGGGCACCTGGTACTGCATCTGGAGAATGACGGGCACCTGGGCACCGCACCTGGAGAATAACGGGTGCCTGGCGCCACACCTGGAGAATGACAGGCGCCTGGCACTGCATATGGAGAAGAAGGGGTGCCTGGCACTGCACCTGGAGAATGACGGGCACCTGGGCACAGCACCTGGAGAATAACGGGTGCCTGGTGCCACACCTGGAGAATGACGGGTGCCTGGCACCGCACCCAGAGAATAATGGGCGCCTGGCACTGCATATGGAGAAGAAGGGATGCCTGGCACCGCACCTGGAGAATGACGGGTGCCTGGCACCACACCTGGAGAATGACAGGCACCTGGTAACACACATGGAGAAGAACAGGCACCTGGCACCACACATGGAGAAGAACAAGTACCTAGCACCACACTTGGAGAATGATGGGTGCCTGGCACTGCACCTGGAAAATGACAAGCGCCTGGTGCTGCACCTGGAGAATGATGGGTGCCTGGCACAGCACACGGAGAAGAACAGGCGCCTCGTACCGCAACTGGAGAATGATGGGTGCATGGCACCACACATGGAGAATGACGGGCGCCTGGCACTGCACATGGAGAAGAACAGGCGTCACAGGAACAGGGAGCCAGGGGAATGAGCGTGAAGCAGGGGCAGCACCGCTCTTTGCCTGTACGCAAGTCACTCAGGCTACAATTTAAGAATGTTCTAGGGGAACACAAACAATGCAACTAGTTAAGGCACGCACATGTATACATATATTTACACACACACAAGAGAGAGGGGGTGGGAGCAGAGACAGAAACAGAGAGCGAGAGAACCGCTATTCATGTGGAAGAGGCAGCAATTCCCAAAACGGAGATCCCCCACACCAACACCTCCGCCCACCGGCGGAGACACCCCCACACCAACACCTCCATCCACCGGCGGAGAGACCCCCACACCAACACCTCTGCCCACCGGCGGAGAAACCCCCACACCAACACCTCCACCCACCGGCGGAGAGACCCCCACACCAACACTGTCCATCGGCGGAGAGACCCCCACCAACACCTTTGTCCACGGTGGAGAGACCCCCACACCAACACCTCTGTCCATCGGCAGAGAGACCCCCGCCAACACCTTCGTCCACCGGCAGAGAGACCCCCACACCAATACCTCCATCTGTCAGCGGAGAGACCCCCACCAACACCTCTGTTCCCAGATTCCCCTTATTACAAGGATCAAGGGCTACAGTGGGGAAATAGTCACTTTTCGGTTCTTCAGAACAGGTGCTTGAGAGGCCGCTGGCCTAAGCCCCTCATCTGTTCCGTGACAGAAGCCTCCGTAAGAAGGTCTGTTTCACCCTGAAGTCGCCACGTTACCCCTGACCCAGCCCGGTTGGAGTGCCTGTGAGTTCTTCACAGAGCGAGAGAACAAACCCACCACACTCCTCCTCTGTGGCCTCCTTTAGGGTTACTTTTCTGTGTCCAGTCGCACATGGGAGCACAAGGGAGTGATGCTCTTCACAATAATGACGAGGTGCCCCCACCATGGAGGGCATAGTTGGGGAAGAGTGCCCCCAAGCTGCTGTGCCAGGCAGAGGCACAGGCTTGGTACTGCCATCAGGGGTCCACTTAGAGCCTGAGCCACAAGCCTCGTCCCAAAGGAAGAGGCCTGAAATATCCCACACCACACATGGCAGCTGAGCAGAGGCATGAGGAAGACAAGGGCCCTGAGACATAAGTGGTGGAGGCTGAAAATAGGGAAAGGCCCAGGCCTGCAGCCATACTCACAACAGAAAGCGCGCGCGCACACACACACACACACACACACACACACACACACACACACCCCTATCTATCTGTAAAGTTTGAGCAGTTGCAGATGGAAAGACCAAGGAAGATTTGGAAATATCAACACAGACAATATCAACAGACAGACATGGGAGACAGGAATGCCCCAACTTGCTGCAGAATGAAGTGAGGCGAGACCTCACAGATGCAGTCTAAAAATGGCAGCGCTGGGCTATGATGGGGGACAGTGCTCATAAGAAACAGGGGCCACCAGCAACACTTCAGCCACACATGGGTGCATGGATGGGGTGTCTACTTCAGCATGGGAGGACCGTCCACTCCCAGGGAGGGTGGGTGTGTGGTTGGGGTGTCTACCTTCACATGGGAGGACCGTCCACTCCCAGGGAGGGTGCGTGTGTGGTTGGGGTGTCTACCTTGGCATGGGAAGACCATCCATTCCCAGGGAGGGTGGGTGTGTGGTTGGGGTGTCTACCTTGGCATGGGAGGACTGTCCACTCCCAGGGAGGGTGGGTGTGTGGTTAGGGTGTCTACCTTCGCATGGGAGGACCGTCCACTCCCAGGGAGGGTGGGTGCGCGGTTGGGGTGTCTACTTCAGCATAGGAGGACCGTCCACTCCCAGGGAAGGTGGGTGTGTGGTTGGGGTGTCTACCTTGGCATGGGAGGACTGTCCACTACCAGGGAGGGTGGGTGTGTGGTTGGGGTGCCTACCTTGGCATGGGAGGACCGTCCACTACCAGGGAGGGTGGGTGTGTGTTTGGAGTGTCTACCTTGGCATGGGAGGACCGTCCACTCCCAGGGAGGGTGGGTGTGTGGTTGGGGTGTC
This sequence comes from Ateles fusciceps, assembly GCA_036589455.1. NCBI lineage: Eukaryota > Metazoa > Chordata > Mammalia > Primates > Atelidae > Ateles > Ateles fusciceps. Next base: position 1,879,715 of record JAZHEH010001829.1, read on the forward strand.
TACCTTGGCATGGGAGGACCGTCCACTCCCAGGAAGAGTGGGTGTGTGGTTGGGGTGTCTACCTTGGCATGGGAGGACCATCCACTCCCAGGAAGGGTGGATGTGTGGTTGGGGTGTCTACCTTGGCATGGGAGGACTGTCCACTCCCAGGGAGGGTGGGTGCGTGGTTGGCATGTCTACTCAGCATGGGGCTGTCGGCATGCTGCTACCTCAGCAGTGGACTCCCAGGAAGGGTAGGCGTGTGGTTGCGGCACGGCCCTCAGACGGGCTTTGGGTGCTGTCTGGGATTCTCTGCACCTGTTTGCTGGTGACAACCAACACACTCTGCATAGGACTTTGCACGACTCACCCCTCTGCAAGGCCAGTGGCTTTTTCCATGATGTTTCTGCATATCCAACTTGGCCATGATGTTCTCAGGCTCTTCCCTAAAGCTGACACTAACATCAAGAGGAGACACTCTCACGTGGGGGTGGTGGGTGGGGGAGTGGAGATGATCATGGAAAAAGCAAGAGAAGCGCAGGGAGAGGAACACATGCACGGCCAAATGTCACACAGAACAGGATGGTGCCTGCCTCTCCCACCACTGCCAGCACTATGCACAGCCCAACCCCACAGCATCTGGGCTGGATCATCCCACAGGGAGATGGGCAGAAGACGTGGTAGGAGTGGACAATGGATCCCCCTCCTTTCCCAGGGAAGTAACCTCCTGTATAATTATGTGAGCTGAAGTCTCAGGGAGTCTTAGCTGAGTTCTTATTAATTCAGTGAATTATTTGTGGTCTCTTACCTCTTTTCGTCATATCAATACTTTTTCCAGTATTCTGCCTGCCTGATCTATAATTGGAGAAAATCACTCTGATAATTAGTCCGAAGATGCTAGCTGAACTCAGCATGGCTAATCTGCCCCTGCCAATAATGGAAGGGCTTTGCTAGAAGTCCACAAGAAAAATGCCACAGGCCATCCTAATGGTTTTCACATATGATCTTAGAGCACTTTCATCATCAGGCAATGAGATGGGTCATCTCAGTTGTTCTCTGAGCATTTTCCAAAATATATTGTATTTTAGGGCTGGCAACTTATCATCTTTATACCCTGGGAAAATCAGCAAATCTATGCATTCCATCCTTCTTATGTTTCTGATGTCAAGGGTAACACTGTCTTGCTATTTAAGCTGTATCACTTTTCCTAGGATTATTTATTCCCAAGAATATACTAAAATTGATATTAATTATCGTACGCACAGGATAATTAATATGTACATCACAGGAATGAAGCTGTGGCTAATCCATCACCATGACTCTGCATCCCAGACCCAACACGTGTGCCACCATCTTTGGACCATCTCTTCCTTTTAGTTTATCAATGAAAGGTGTGTAACACTTTGTCCTACTGCGGCGGGATACTGATTAATTGCTTTGCCTGCTCCTAGACCTGAATGAGTAGTCCTACGAATGGGGGATGAAGCAGGGATGGCCCCCACCGAGCTGAGCCAGCCAGAGTCACTCCTGTAGCATCTCAAGACTGTTCAGTCTCTGGAGCTGTAAAGCCTGGGTCCCAAACCCATGGCTGGAGCCCAGCTCTACGTTCTGTGTCTGGGCTCTGTGCGTATTCTCCCAACACCCAGAGGGCTACTCACCTATGTTTACAGGCTGAGTGGGTGTTGGTTCCCCTGACTCAGGGATTCCCAGGGTTACGTGCTCACAGGTTGCAGTGGTCACCACAATCCGGGGAATGACCATCGTCCTGATAACGTTCTCAGTTGCACTCCTGCTCACTCTCAGACATGCCCTGACGGGGTCAGCACGTATGCAAGCACCATCTCTAAGATCTCAGTCCTCTCTTTGACTCAGTGTGAAATCAGGTGAGAGAGTACATGTACAAGATTTCTGAAAACTGCCAGGCCATCATGCCTCAGCCCTTACTGTGTAGAGGAAGAAACAGAGGGTGGCGATTTGAGTTCAAAATCAACCCGGACTGTTGCATCAGATAATCTGTCCCTAAGCCAATGAGGGGTTTCGTGACAGCCTGATATACAAACATTCTCTCAGGTCAGCAATTCAGGGTCACTTTCTAATACATCTCAGGATTTCATACCCAAATTGGTCCCTCTGGTACTGAAAACTTTTTAAAGCAGGATGGTTTCCTCGAATTTTAGAAATCAGTAAGTAAATTTTACTTGCAAGGTAATCAATAAAAGTCATGTCACGGATACTGGAATAATTGTATAATTTATTTTATACTTGAAAATGATATTTGCTGTAGAAAAATTATTTAACAGACATGAATTTTTAATGCATATATCTACTTATTTGCTGACAATTAAAATGGTAAGCAACTTAGTAACCCCCACAATTAAAATACTCAACCAAAGTTCACAAAGTGATTTTACTGTGCTGCTGGGGAAACTACATCTATCCCCTCCCTACACCCTGCACTCACACACACACACAGGCCATTTCTATGCCTCCCCACACCCCCTCCACACACACAGAGGCCATTTCTATCCCTCCCCCACACCCTCACACACACACACTCTCTCTCACACACACACACCCAAAGGCCATTTCTATTCCTCCTCACACCCTCACACACAAACACACACTCTCTGTTCTCTCTCTCTCTCTCACACATACACACACAGAGGCCATTTCTATCCCTCCCCCCTCACCCTGTACACACACACACACACACACACACACACACACACACACAGAGGCTATTTCTATCCCTCCCCCACACCCTCACACACACACACAGGCCATTTCTATCCTCCTCACCCTGCACACACACACACACACACAGGCCATTTCTATCCCTCCCCACACCCTCACACACACACACACACACACAGACAAACACACACAGGCCATTTCTATCCTTCTCACCCTGACACACACACACACACACACACACACACACAGGCCATTTCTATCCCTCCCCCACACCCTCACACACACAGACAAACACACACAGGCCATTTCTATCCTTCTCACCCTGCACACACACACACACACACACACACACACACACACAGGCCATTTCTATCCATCCCCACACCCTCACACACACACACACACACACACACACACACAGAGGCCATTTCTATCCTTCTCACCCTGCACACACACACACACACACACACAGGCCACTTCTATCCATCCCCACACCCTCACACACACACATGCACCATTCCTATCCCCTCCCCCTCACCCTGCACACACACACACACACACACACACACACACACACCCATTTCTGTCCTTCTCCTCACCCTGCACAAACACACACACACACACACAGGCCATTTCTATCCATCCCCACACACACACACACACACACGCCATTTCTATCCTTCTCACCCTGCACACACACACACACACACACACACACACACACACAGGCCATTTCTATCCATCCCACACCCTCACACACACACACACACATGCACCATTCCTATCCCTCCCCTCACCCTGACACACACACACACACACACACACACACCCATTTCTATCCTTCTCCTCACCCTGCACAAACACACACACACAAACACAGGCCATTTCTATCCCCCCTCCACACCCTGCACTCACTCGCACAGGACATCCTGGAAGGGAACACTACCATCGCTGTCTTTCTGACGTTGTCCCTACAAGAAATCAGTGGTTATGTCCCAAGCTCAAGGCTTCCCTGAGGTTATTTAACCTGAATCCCCTAATCTGACATCTGTGCTAGGTCGGCAGAAGGGGAGACACGGTGCACCTCAGGGTGAAAGAATCAGGAGTCTGATAGAAATGTGAATTCCTCTTACCTCTACACATATAATCACACCAAAGCAAACCCCCAAAAATATTCAAACTCCAATATGAAATGAGCCACCATCCCCCACAGACAGTGATTACGAAATTCCAGCATGAACGACTCACCCTTAAATCTCGAAAGGGTTTCCACCATCACCATGTGCGGAGAGAGGGTGAGGCCACTCCACCCCCTCTCTAGAAGGAAATGATGTGCTCCAGAAGCAGATGTCAAATTCTTTCTATGTGAGATTCTCAGTGAAAATGTTGCTTTGTGACTTGCCACGTGGTGCTGATATTACGCAGCACAGACTCTCCGGTCCCAGTACTTCACAGCTGAGTTCAATTATCCCAAGATGGAAAACCACCACAGAGAGAACCTTCTGAGCTTGCAACAGTAACAGGTGTAGGGCTGCATGCCAGCCACCTATGTACATGTGGGAAAACCAGCAGGTGCACGGGCACAGGGACCAATTGTGAGAGCTGTTCACGCTCACTCTAGAAACAAGAGGTGCAGAACTGCATGCCAGCCACCTGTGGGCGCATGGGAAGCCAGCAGGTGCATGGGCACAGGGACCAGGTGTGAGAGCTGTTCACGCTCACTCTAGAAACAAGAGGTGCAGAACTGCATGCCAGCCACCTGTGGGCACATGGGAAGCCAGCAGGTGCACGGGCACAGGGCCCAGGTGTGAGAGCGGTTCACACTCACTCTAGAAGCAAGAGGTGCAGAGCTGTGTGCCAGCCACCTGTGTGCACGTGGGAAGCCAGCAGGTGCACGGGCACAGGGCCCAGGTGTGAGAGCTTTTCACACTCACTCTAGAAACAAGAGGTGCAGAACTGCATGCCAGCCACCTGTGGGCACGTGGGAAGCCAGCAGGTGCACAGCCACAGGGCCCAGGTTTGAGAGCTGTTCACACTCACTCTAGAAGCAAGAGGTGCAGAGCTGTGTGCCAGCTACCTGCGTGCACGTGGGAAGCCAGCAGGTGCACGGGCACAGGGCCCAGGTGTGAGAGCTGTTCACACTCACTCTAGAAGCAAGAGGTGCAGAGCTGTGTGCCAGCCACCTGTGTGCATGTGGGAAGCCAGCAGGTGCACGGGCACAGGGTCCAGGTGTGAGAGCTGTTCACACTCACTCTGGAAGAACAACACCTGCGTGATTAACAGCATGTGTGGTAAAAATGCTGGCATGGTGCATGCCCACAGACGTAGCTTCTAGATGAGCCAAGGGCATTTCTAATGGGACTGGCCCTCTCAGTTCCTGCCTCCTACGATCCTACGGTGTGGGACGAGTGGACAGGCACCTATCTCACTCTCTGCTAACCATGCCGTCCATGTAAACCCACACGGCAAAGGCCGTTCTGATGCTCTTCAGCAATTGCTGTTTCAGCCGCACCAGCTTGTCACTGCACGCATCGGATTTCCGCATTTTGAAATTATTCATACAAATAAGATGACAGTTTTTTAACAGACAAGGACATAAAATCTCAAATAGCAATGACTTTTTAGTTAAAGTGACTTGAAATTTATTTCCTTTGAATTAACAACATATTTCCAGCTGAAAAGTAGTATGATCTAGAATAAAGTAGTCAATTAAATGTAAAAAGTTTTAACTTCGTTTAAATATCACAGATTACTTAATGTAGGAACCTCAACCTAATTATGGGGCTGGGTAACTTTAATTTCTGCCAAGACAGTGTGCTTAGAGCCAGCATAGGCAGAGCCAGGAGGATGGTGGTCATGCTGTCCCCCAGGTGTTCAGCCACAGGGATGGCCAGGCAACCTCAGCAGGCAAGCAGGGCTCATGGGGCAGCCAAGAGCTGGAGTGCTCGCTCACTAATAAGACAGTAAACCAAGTTTGCTTGCAGGAAGACTTCCCAACTTAATGCAAATCAGAATCCCAGTAAAACATGCTGTGGTCAAACTAACTACTCAAGTTTCTTCTTTCAAGTTTAGTTACGCATGCACTGAATGTCAGCTGGAATCAGTGTTGAAGGCAGGAGTCCTACAGGGTGAGAGTCTGAGACGCTGCCTCTGACTGAGCAGGGGCCAGCATGAGGACAGAGGGGGGCAATCAGGCAGGGGTCAGTGAGCACTTTCCACAAAGGGATGGTGTGTAAATAGTTTAGGTTGTGGGGCCAGAGCCACAGGTTTGGCTCATCCCAATCGAGCTTTACCTGCAAACCCAGGACATGGTACAGGCCACAGTTCACTGGCCCTGAGCTAAAGCACACGGAGGTTGGAGACAGAGACACTGGCCCTGAGCTAAAGCATCCTGAGGCCAGGGAAAGGGGATGCTGGCCCTGAGCTAAAGCACACGGAGGCTGGAGACAGAGACACTGGCCCTGAGCTAAAGCATCCTGAGGCCAGGGAAAGGGGATGCTGGCCCTGAGCTAAAGCACACGGAGGCTGGAGACAGAGACACTGGCCCTGAGCTAAAGCATCCTGAGGCCAGGGAAAGGGGATGCTGGCCCTGAGCTAAAGCACACGGAGGCTGGAGACAGAGACACTGGCCCTGAGCTAAAGCATCCTGAGGCCAGGGAAAGGGGATGCTGGCCCTGAGCTAAAGCACACAGAGGTTGGAGACAGAGACACTGGCCCTGAGCTAAAGCATCCTGAAGCCAGGGAAAGGGGATGCTGGCCCTGAGCTAAAGCACACGGAGGCTGGAGACAGAGACACTGGCCCTGAGCTAAAGCATCTGGAGGCTGGGAACAGGGGACTCTGGCCCTTAGCTATAGCATCCTAGGCCAAGGAAGGAGATGAACCCAGTTGCATGGAGAGGAGTGAGGCGCCCACTCACACCCAGACAAGTCCACCCGCACATAGCAGGCTCCTTGCAGGCTTACTCAGTCCCCGTCCTGTCTCCAAGGCCCTGGAAATGGTCTCTAGGAGCCCTGGGGTAAGGCAACCCATGTAACACATGAGCCAAGGCTCCTGGTCATGCACAAGGTGCAGGCGGCATCTGGCCATTTGCTGTGCTGGGTCATGCTAGTGCTGCCTAGAGACCTCCGTGGCAACATCATCATCCATCCTCACCCCACCACTCCCCCACTCACACCCTGGGATGCTGCCCCTCCTGGGAAAGCCTGGCTCCTCTGCCTCCTGTCCCAATTCCAGCTTGTCTGCAGGCACCTCCCATCTTTCTCCCTAGAGCACCACAGCACCAGCTCTACACAGCCTGCAGGAGGCTGTCCCCCTCTTCTCTCGTCCTTTAATCTGTACCTGTGGCTTTTCCTTATGAACCCACAAGATGCTCAAAGCTCTATTGTATCCTGCACTGGGCAGTACATGGTGGGCAGTTAGTTCACAAATGCTTAACTCTTCACACCAATAACACAGTTCAAAAGCTGAAAGTCTGTACAGGTTGCTCTTGACTATGGATAGATATGAAAGGAATGAGCAGCATGGGTCTTTGAGTAACTGGATCAAAAACTGGAACAGGGAAAAGACATCATAATGGACCACAAAGAACGCAGGCACCCAGGGGTCGGCGGGCTGGGAGCAGGGGAGAGAACACAGGCACCCAGGGACCAACGGGCTGGTAGCAGGGAGAGAACATAGGCACCTAGGGGCCAACAGGCTGGGAGTAGGGAGAGAACATAGGCACCCAGGGACCAACGGGCTGGGAGCAGGGGAGAGAACATAGGCACCCAGGGGCCAGTGGGCTGGGAGGAGGGAGAGAACATAGGTACCCAGGGGCCAACGGGCTGGGAGCAGGGAGAGAACATACGTACTCAGGGGCCGGCGGGCTGGGAGGAGGGAGAGAACATAGGTACCCAAGGGCCAACGGGGCTAGGAGCAGGGAGAGAACACAGGCACTCAGGGGCTGGTGGGCTGGGAACAGGGAGAGAACATAGGTACCCAGGGGCTGGCGGGCTGGGAGCAGGGAGAGAACACAGGCACCCAGGGGCTGCTGGGCTGGGAGCAGGGAGAGAACATAGGCACCCCAGGGGCCAGCAGGCTGGGAGCAAAGAGAGAATATAGGCACCCCCAGGGGCTGGTGGGCTGGGGAGCAGGGAGAGAACACAGGCACCCAGGGGCCGGCAGGCTGGGAGCAAAGAGAGAACATAGGCACCCCAGGGGCTGGTGGGCTGGGAGAGAACAGGCACCTCAGGGGCCAGAAGGCTGGGAGCAGGGAGACCCCAGCACTGTGAGCTACAGGATGAAGAGAAACGCCTTCCTAGTCCAGAGTCTCAACTTTCCCATCTACAAAACTGAAGCCACGCTGGCAGGGACCCCGATGTTGCAGAGAGGTGAAATAAGAACACACAGGTGCAATCACCAGGGACACAACACATACTCGTGGGACGCAGTCCCAGTAGAACCTGGCATGCGTATCGCAATGGGTGGAGGCGGGGGAGCACTGGAAAGCAGGAGTGTTGCAAGTGTGTCCACAGGGCTGCTGGAAGACCCCACAGAGACAGCCACATAGAGACCAGCGGAGATCCTCCCTTGGGCAGCAGCCTGTGGTGCCAGGAAACATTTGTCATGGGCACTGTCTGTCACAAAGACGGTACAGTGTCTCTATGGCCGGCAGAATTCTAAGAGGGCTTTCTTCATCTTCTATTTTAACTTCAATCGCCTCAACAGAGGGGACCACAGGAAGAGTGCAGGGAAGAGGATTTAAGCCCGTGCAAGATGGAACTTCGCAGGAAGTGTGAGATGTATCCAGTCTGAGTGAGGACAAAAAATTAAAAGGCAAAACTTCGAGGAGAAAATAATAGGCTGGCACTGGCCTGGTGCTGCAGCTGGCTGAGGCTGTGAGTGGGGAACAGAGCGTGCTCCTCCCCTGACGTGGGCTGCACATGTGAAGGACCTGATGTCTGTTCAGAGGGCCTAGAAAACATCCCAAGGGGTGCCTCCTCTGTAAAGGCCATGCCTCGGGCTTGAGCCACTCAAGCAACCAGCTTGAATTTAGAGTGAGCCAAGGAGGAAAAGAGAGCAAGAAAACGTCCTCGGCGAAACGCAAAGCCCTGGGAAAACGTCCGTCCCTGACTCCGGGCTTCATGTCCATGCCTCAAACTGAGACCTCTCACCCAGACCTTGCTGTGCAGGGCCCTGCCTGTGGCGGGACCCAGGAGAAAGGAGCCCCATGAGGCTGACCAAGGTTCAGATTTCCAAGGGGTTTTTAAAGTTTAGCTAAAAACAAAAAGTCTTCAGGACACTTAGGAATTCATTTCTGAAGGCAAAAATCGAACATTATGTCAGGAAATTGGGAGGAAATTATTCTTAGGTCCCTGAAATGACACCGCTTTGGTGGTTACCTACGGGAAAAGCCTCACCCACTCATGTAAAGCGTATTTAAATTTCGTCAAGCTCCATTTGATGTTATAAGTGGAACTGGACATGCAGATTACCAAACAGCTCTACTACTGACTGCCCAAACTCTGTATGTGTGTGTGCATGTGTGTAAATGTGTGACATCTGAGTGTGTACAGGTACGTGTACATCTGTGTGCATGTGTACACATGTGTGTGCATGTATGTGAAGATTACTGCATACATGCATGTGTCTGTGCATGTGTGCACACGTGTGTAAAGGTGTGAATGTGTGTGCACATATTCATGTATGTGTGTGCATGTGTCTGTGTGTGTATGTGTGTGCACATATGTATTTAAATTGCTTGTGAGTAACCAATTAAGATATTTTTAAAATCTTTTGTTTGTTGAGGATGACTAAGTCCTTAGCTCACAGATACCATAATATTAAAAGCAACTATGGAGAAATACTGATATTCTTTTTAGCATAAGATGTACCTGGAAATTTCTTAACATGAGTTATGCTATCACCTTCCATTGTTTTAATCAACTGTGCAAAAACACCAGACCTTACTGACTTGTTACTGAAAAACTAATTCCAAACACATTATCCTATAAGGTATTTCAAACAGATAAATGGGTGTTTGGTATTATTTATCTGGTTTAGATTATAATCTGCAAAATTACCTCCTCTTTCCTCTGCAAAGCAGCAGCACTATGTGAGCAAGGTCTAGGCTGCTGGAGACACATGAAACACAGCCCCCTTTACACCCAGGAGAAGTGAAAGGAAAAGGGTCAATTTCTGGTTCTTTATTATGCAAGTACGTGGAAGAATAAAAACCAACATTGAGCTAAGTAAGTCCAGGTCATGGACTCTGTTTCCCACCAACACAAGACATAATTACCTGACTCTATCCACTTCCACTATGAGCTATGTTAGCCGAAAAAGATTCCAACATGTAAAGCTAATTCCCTTCCTTGAATTTAGAAATTCCACTTCATCATACACAATTAAAAAAAAAAATGTGAGAAGCAACACCAAAAGTCTGTATTCGGGTGTCAACTCTGAATAACAATCTAATTCTCAATATTTAGAATCTCCTTCCAAAAATCTATTACTTGTTCCTTAGGTCAAATAAACCATTATAGAAAAACCAATTATCCCACATGACGTCTCTCATATGTTCTAATGAAATGGAAACTGGGGACATTCTAACGTCTGTTCTGCTGGACTTGACAAATAGAAAGAAAATGCATTCCACTGAAGGAGGGGAGGAAGGCGAGTTTCAGGGGCAGAACTGGGAGTTGGGCGGTCTGGGCCTCAGGATACGGAAACCAGGAGGCAGAGCCGACCGAGCATTGTGGGAAACTTGTCCCCTGCAGCATGGGAATGGGACAGGGTCCCCAGGCTGGCCTGTGCAGCTGCACTCCTGTCTGCCCCACATCAGGGCCCCCAACCAGCTGGCAGCACAGCTTTTGCCAGGGAAATCCAATGGGCAGGAAGGGGTATTACAGGCCTACAAGGAAGGGTCTGGTCATGGCAGTGTGATTCTACATCCCCCAGAGCCTCTGGGTGCTGCTGACCTGACCCCAGCTCCTCACTGGCTCACATCTGGGGTGTCAGAAAGAGCATGTGATCTCACCCATGTTCAGGAGTGTGCCTGGGTGGAATCAGGACTAGGAGGCCCGGGCTCCCTCTCCGAGTTCCCATGCACATGGCAGGGGGGGCAAGAGGAGGAGCGCCATGCAGCAGTTGGGGGTTTCTCCCCCGACAGACCCTGAGTGCCAGGGTGGGGAAAGCAGGCACCAGCCTTGGCATGGTGATCTCATGAGTACAAGTCCTCCTGCGGAGGTGGACACTGTTCTCCAGCTTAATTAAGGTACAGTAAGAACCATGCAAAGGACGTCAGCTTCTGCTGACAAAGGCAGCTCCGAGCATTTAAGATTTTAAATCAAAGACTCATGCAAGTCTTAACTTTTTCTTGTACAAGAACAGCCACTGGAAATTATAATGCATCAGTAAGAAAATATGATTTCATATACAAATATTTGTTTCCTTTTCAAGAACACAATTAGTTCTTATTGAAACATGAGTTGCCTGTTACTAGAATATGATCATAATTATGTTAAAACCATATAATGCAACGAATACCAGCTTCCACTATTTTATGACTGGGGCTACATTATAGACCCTCGTTGCTGTGCAAATGAAGATAGAAGAAAGCTGAAACGTTTTAACTTCTTGATAGAAAGAAATGGCAAGCCAGTTGGAAAGTGGCCTGTTTTTGCCTTAGCATTTTTTCTAAGTAATAACGACTGAGATTTATCTTTTATCAAGATCTGGACCTCAAATGTTTAAACTACTTCCTCGTTTCAAAAATAAAACATGTCCAAATGGCAAGGTAGATCAGGATCTTGCTTCACTAATCAATTTGGATGAAAAAGAAAGTAATTTAAAACTTTTTCTAGCCTGGAGAGTACATGTCATCTTCAACTAGTAACTTGAAGGCGAATGTTCAGGGCCTCTCTCACCCATCACAGTAAAGGAATGCACCCCCTTCCATGTGGAGGGCGTCCTGTCACCATCGACACAGACCGAGTGCCAGGGAACAGGTTTATTCCCCTCCCTCACTATGGGACATTTTCTATTTTAAAATACCCTTGCCATAAAATCTGAGAAGTTTATAAATTTTTATGTTGCTGGGCACAAACTAACGAAAAACATTGTCCCTAAAATCACAATTAATTTCACTGCACCATAAAATACAGTTCACTGTAAACAACCAAATCAGCTTCCCTAAACGAAGGTCTCCTTCACTGCTGGCAGATGTTTCCACTGCTGATTCCCAAAGACATGGACGACGGAGTCAGTCAACTCACAGAAGATCCCTCCAAAAAACTACCTATAGAGAAGAACAGCACCGGGGCCCTCAGTTTTAAAGGGAGCGTGCTGGACTGCGGCCCCATGGCTTCCTGTTCATCACTTGGCCTTGCCTCCCTAGGATTCAACTAAAGATCCATCTTTCCCTCCTGGGATGGAAGTCAGCTGACTCGCTCTCTGACTGAAAGGCTTGGTAAAATGGGTCATGACTGCCAATATTCAAAGGTAGCAGGAAAATGTTGGTCTCTCCTTCCACTTCATCCCACCTTGGTTACAGTAGACAGAAGTCACCCAACCGAGACATGGGCCCTTGGGAGCGGCCAGCCAGATTCTCCTGCAAACCCCTCCAGGAAATCACAAGAGTCACGGAGACAGCCCATACACACACATGAGAGTGTGGGACTAACCATATCCCGAGACTTGAGACACAGGCACCCCCCACGTGATAAAGGCACACTCCTCAGAAACACAGCACAGCTGCTCATCTTTTTCAGGGGTGGGGGTGGGTGGGGCATGAGATTTGCTTGATCTCCCCTCACTCCCCATTACCTAAGTTCTGGTTCTGCCAGTCATGGGACATCTGGAGCACATTCCCTGAAGATATTACTGGGTCACTGAATTTCAAGAGGGAAACTCAATACAAGTACAAGAGAGATTATCCTGATTGGCATCTGTTATTGCCAGTGCACTGAGTCATGGCTTCAACACTGGAGATGTAGGGCCGGCATCCGTGACTCATGCCTGTAATCCCAACACTTTGGGAGTCCAAGGCAGGAGAATCACGTGCGCCTAGGAATTCGAGACCAGCCTAGGCAACAAAGTGAAACTTCATCTCTACCAAAAAAAAGAAATAAATTAGCTGGTCATGGTGGCATACACCTGTAGTTCCAGCTATTTGGGAGGCCAAGAAAGGAGAATAACTTGATCCCAGAAGTTTGAGAGTGCAGTGAACTGTGACTGTACCCCTGCACTCCAGCCTGAATGACACGGCAAGACCTTGTCTCAAAAACAAAAAACCCAAAACAATTGGAGTTGTTTTGCATAATGGAAACAACATGGGCATCAACCACTAAGGGCTGCCTTGCTAAGGAGGTGGCTTCCTGCTCTACAGCATTCTCTGTTCTCTGCAGACTTTCTGAGTGGGAGTCACAGGAAGGCAGATTCCCTCCCCAAGAACACAAGCTCCACAGCTGTTCCCTCGTGGCCAAGCAAACGCGTACTGGGAAAATATCAGGAAGGGCTCCGACCTGCAGCTAAGGTCAGCAGCCTCAATGAGCGGGCCAGGAACTCCGCACAGATGCACCAGTGATGCTGCTTTCAGTCTTTTCTTTTGAATTAACAATCGATCCACAGGAAGACACAGGGACAGCAGAGAGGTTCTGTGTGCCTTCACTCAGTTCCCTCCCTGGCCACATCTCATTCCACCACTGCACAAGACCCAGCCTAAAGCCAGCCCCATGTGTGTGTGTCCATGACTGTCCTGCGGCCCAGGCGCATGGCCCTACTACCACCCAGCCTTCCCGCGTGGTGCCTGACAACACCTGCCTCCTGCCTGAGTTCTGACAACTGCATGATATGTTCATTTTGCTACAGTAGAGAATACAAAATGTTATGACAACACCTTGACATGGACATTCAGCTGCAACACTGGGCCACGAGGGTCCCTCCATGAAGGGCAAAGCACAGTGAAGACAGGGTTCGCCCTGCTGGTGTGAGGTTGACCTCGAATCTGAGAAAAACGTTGCATCTACCGGAGACACTCCTACCTCCCTAAGAAAATGAAATTAGGCCTAGTAACCAGTTCTCAGCTGTGGCTGAGCCAGAGGGTTGCTGTGCGAGCTGTGGACACAACTCGATCCCTTCACGGGTTCTACAGGAAGGTCCGAAACTCAAGAGAGTCGTGAGGCCAAAGGCAGATGCTATATGACGGCTTAGGTCCTGCCAGTCCTAGCGTGGCCAACTCTATTTTGAATGTAATACTCCAAGTCAAGCCAACTATGAGTGTGTATTTGAGAAACTAGAGCTCACATAGTTCATACAGCAGGTAATAATAATCTCAAAATGCAAATTAAAGCAATAAAATGTCACTGTAGCTTAACACAGTTATGAAGATAAAAGACAAAATTAAAGTGGCCAAAAGCTGGTTAAACTGCTTGGGATGTTTCTCTCATGCTTGCCAATGGCAACATAAATACTTGCGATCCCTAGAAAAAAAGCAGCTTGGAAGTGTGTATTGTGAGTCCACAACATTCATATACTTAGAGCCAGTGTTTCCATTTGTAGAAACAATTCCAGGGGAATTTTAATTTGTACGGAAAAAGCTTTAGGAAATTAAATTTTTGTTTTAATACTATAAAAGCCAAAAGATTGGAAACAATCTAAGTGTCACGTCTGTCCTAACACGTATCAGGCACTCATTTTGTGTCAGGCAACATCACGGGAATAAAAAAATTGGTATAAAAGAGTTGAAATACACATATTCCTGGCACTGGAAGAATTTATAATCTTTTGGGAGGGGGACACTAAGCTAAAACAAGCTGAAACATGATGACAAAAACACAAGTAAGAAAAGTCTGTATGGTTTGTGGTGTCATCTCTTGATAGAATGTTGTGTAATCACTAACTCAGTGGTTCCCACTTAGGGCCCAGCCACCATCCAGAGGTGTGGAGCGGGGCAAGGTGCTAGGCAGGTCTCATGAGGGAGAACCCAGGCACTCAGACAACAGCCCTAGACAAGCTACTATCTGACAGCCAGCCCCACCCACCCCTTGTGAGTGAGTGCCTGACTGCACAGTCACATCTCCAGATGCTCAGCCCCAGCTCACACCACAGAGCAGAAGAGCTGCCCTGCTGAGCCCAAGGAACCTTGGCTACCAGGAACAGTGGCTTCAAGCAATGCTTGCTGCTTACCAAGTGTTGAGGTGGTTTATTATTCAGCAATAGATAACCAAAACAAATGGATTGTTAGGAAATAATTTGGCCAGATAAATACTCCACCCACCCATGGATATTTTAGCATTCACTCTAGTGACCTGTGACAATGACACATGTGGCAGGATCACTGCACCCTGCACTGATGGTGTGACACATGAACTTTCTCTAGCACCTGCCGGGCCACCCGTGAAAACTGGGAGCACAGATGCCCACTTGACAGTGAGAACAGAGAGGGGGTCCGGGATGCAGGACTGAAGGAACAGGGCAGTGCCTTTGGCTTGCTCTCCTGATTGAGGGTAAGCTGGGGAGGGCCTGAGACCCACCCTTCAGAGTCCTCCCAGAGCTGTAGCCCTGCACCACCTGAAGGAGCAGCACAGGGTGTGATAGGGCACATCCTCATGAGTGCTCAGGGTCCCCTGCAATTGAGGATGGAACAGGGGGCAGACAGTGGCTGAGGGACCCCGAACTGCTGAGTTCCACACTGCACACCGCTGCGGAGTACAAGGAAATACGGACTTGACGTGGTGTCCCAGGTCATTATAAAGGATTTTTATCCCCAGGGGACACAGACCCTTCATATTTAATGAGTTTCAACCTGGTTACTAGTTCTAGCCATTGGGACATGGGCCCCATTAGCACTGTGCCTGGGGTGTGTTTTGAGGTCCCCTCCCCAGTCTAGGACTCAGTCAAACTAACCCCACCCCAGCCAGTGGCTTCAGAGCCCTCCAGGCTATCTCTTCCTGTTGAGCCACTCTGCACCCCTGTATCATCCATAACTTCTCAGTTACAGTTTGGTTTGCTTTTCTCTCTTGCTGCTTTCAGAAGTGGTATCAGGGATGCTGCCACCATAAACTGGACCCACATCACAGCCATCCCCACGGGGCGTCACTCAGTGTCCAGCCTGGGTGATTCTGCTGACTGTAGCCTCGACCTCCTGTGTGCAGGAGGGGAGGCCAAACAAGCTCATGAGCTTCCAGGGACCCAGCCAGGAGCTGTGTATACAGCAATCATTCCACAAATAACTGCAGAATAGTATTTTACCGAACGTTTTTCCTGTTAAAATCTGGTCTTCTTTTAAGGATTGGGTCTTTTTAAATAGGTAATTATTCATTCCTTGAAAATACTTTTTGCAGCATGCATCTAGTTAAACAAGTTCAAAGGGATGATCTCAGGAAGATCTCTTTCGTTTTCATTCTAGATGAGGCCACAGAACCATGAGGAAGTACTGGAGATGTTCGGTGAAAACCAGCTGGAAGAATCATGCCTGTGCCTTTGATTGAACACAGTGACAAACAAAAGAGCCTTGTGCTTGAGCACCATGAAGGAACCCTGGGCTCCCCCTTGTTAACTTTGAGGTCTCAGCCAGTGATGGAATTCCCATCTGCGGAAAGGGATAGGAACAGTTGCTCATTTAAGCAGATGGATGAAAATCAAGAAAATCTATGTAAAGAGGTAGCACAGTCGAAGAATATGCTCGTTCCCACATTGTATATTGCATTGGAAAATTAAAACCTTTCAGAAAACAGTCAATTCACCTGGTTAATATGACCATTTTTAAGCTAAGGCACATTTTTACAGGGATCGCTTTTCAAACCAAGCCCCTTCTTCAGCCTCACACCATGGGCAGCATCAGCTCCCAGACCCTCATGGCAGGATCTGTTCTGAGTGTCAAGATTTCTTCCTTGTTCCTTGTTCTTAAAATTGTGACAGAAATGGTTTTTGTGGGGCTGGGGTCTTCAAATTGGTATGCACTCTAGAACAATAGTAGAGAAAAAGATAAATTGCTTGCTGCCAAACTCATGGGCCTTGGCAACTTTTATAACTTCAATATTATTTTAAATGCCAGAGCTAAAATAAATGCAATTCTAAAATACTACTTCCATTTCACACTTAAAAGCAATTCAGTTATTTCCTATCATTTCTCCATAACTTACTCAATATTTTAATTATTAGAGTGTTTTATAACCAAAAGCATTTGCCCTCATCAAAAATAGGACCAGGTCATAAAAACATTTTCTAGATGAAAAGTTTGAGGGATTCTAAATATTACTTTAAATTTGTCAAAGGATTGGCTTAAAAAGGATAAATATTAGATAGAAATAAATGAATACATGGAAGTAACAGAAAATTATGTTTTTGTTTTAGAAGTGCTCAGCAGGGTTCTGGCTAAAATGATGTCAAGTTCTCAGGCTTCTGACAGACAGTGGAGAAAAGCTGTGTGCAGTACAACCCACTAATGATCACAGTGAAATGGAGAAACGAGTAAAAGCTCTTCTGTCTCCTCCAAAAACGTATCTGTAGCAGCAAGCACTCAAGAAAGGAAAGGCACACACTCATGAAAAATTTTTTATATCAAAAAAAAAGGAGTGGAGAAATTGTAAGTCCCTCTGCCACCATCACTCAGGGAGGTGCATGTAAAGTGTCAGCTATAGCCTGCAAATGTCACTGACATCTCCTAGTTTAAAATGAGGCAGCAGACACGGTGAGTGGCACTCCTGCCTACACTGAGGAAAACCCCAAAGTGTTTTCACCTGCTTCCAGGCACTCTCTGCCTCGGAATGGAGCCGAGCATCAGTACCCTCTAAGCACGGTCTCCCTCCTCCTCTTCCCTACACGTGTCTACCCACATCTCAGAAGAGAAGCAGGTCATCAACAGAGGATGCTCAAAGTCTTGGGAGTCACCTTCACACTCTCACCCTCCCCCTAACAACCCTGCAATCTACGGTGAGTAAAGCAAAGAGCAAAGCTAAAAAATAAAAAAAATAAAAAATAAAAAAAAAAAAACCTGGAGAATTTATCTCACATCAAAGCAAACAGTTATACTAGACAGAGCATAATCAAGAGAAAAAGTAGTAACAGAGTAACTAGGATAACAAAATACATCAATAAATGGAAAACCGTGTGTAAAAACAAAATCTAGACACCAGTGAAAAGAAAACCACTTCCATCCAGATCTGTCTGTTCTAGAGAAAATCCTTAGTGAGCATATTAATTCAACAAAGCAAGAATTTGAAGGTGAGATAATAAAAGACATGAAAAAGGAAACTATGCAGCAAAGGACCTAAGGTGAGTATTAAAACCACAAGACCAAGAAGTAAATCAGCACTGGCAATGATCAAAACGAGACACAGTAGAGCAGGCGGGGGGGGGGCGGGGGGTAGACGGCTCACGCCTGTAATCCTAACACTCTGGGAGGCTGAAGTGGGCTCATTACAAGGTCAACATATACAGACCATCCTGCCAACATGGTGAAACCCCGCCTCTACTAAAAATATAAAAATCAGCTGGGTGTGGTGGTGCACACCTGTAATCCCAGCTACTCAGGAGGTTGAGGCAGGAGAATTGCTTGAACCCAAGAGGTGGTGGTTACAGTGAGCCAAGATTGCATCACTGCACTCTAGCCTGGAGACAGAGCAAAACACTGTCTCAAAATAAAAAATTTAAAAAAAGATACATAGTAGAGAAAAATTCTTGACATAGGAGATTCAAAATAATCACATTAAATTCAACAATGGAAAACAAATATCAGAAAAGTTAGAGAAGAAGTAACAGGCGATGGAAGAAAGGAATACATGAGAAGGGTGACAGGCACAACCACAGAAGCGGCAGCAAAGGATGAAAGCAAAATAGAAACAAGCAGGAGATCAAAGAGCTCAGATGATACGATAGGAGAAAGCATCTCTGAGGTGAGGAAAGGACTGCATGGATGCACTAACTGTATCCTAAACTTCGTATACAATAACTAATATCAGAAAATGTTCTAATTAGGTTATTAAGCTTGAAATACATTTCTTAAAAGATGATGAATCACACAGGCGTAACATGGAGGAAAAAGCTAACCTGGTATGATTCATCTGGAAGGAGCAATGTTGACTGCAGGATTCTACAGGTAAGGTGACCCAAGCATGCTACCCCCACCCACCTATCTTTCAGGCATAGGGGTGGCTGCAGAATGACTTCTTCACAGGTGAACGACTCAGCAAACAGAAACCCAGGCCTCTGCGCTGGAGACAGGTATGTCATAACACATTCCCGTTCCCCAAAATATCCGTAGTATCAAGACTGCTGTTCTTAGAACAGTGAAACAGTCTATTCAAGCTGCAAGTAAAGAAAGGATGTGACCCAAACATTTAAAAGCAGCCACGCTCTCCTCAGATTATAGGAGAAAAGAACAGGCATTCTCACCCAAGAAGAAAACATGAAGCAAACACTCATGACTCATGCAGAAAAGAACAACTCGATAATAAAACTGACCAGCCAAGAGATCAAAGTAAGAAAAATGTGGTCAGTCACGGTGGCTGGCATCTGCAATCCCAATTCTTCGGAAGGCTGAGGTGGGAGGATTGCCTAAGTGCAGGAATTCAAGATCAGCCTAGGTGACATAGTAAGACCCTATTTCTGGGGAGAAAAAAAAAAGAAAACAATAATAGCTGGGCATAGTGGCTCACACCTGTACTCCCAGCTATGCAGGAGGCTAAGGTGGGAGGATAGCTTGAGCTCAGGAGTTCAAGGCTACAGTGAGCTAGGATCACCCCACTGCACTCCAGCCTGGGTGACAGAGCAAAACCCTGTCTGCCTGTCTAGGTAAACTGACCAAAAGTAAAGATAAGTCTCTGTATGAGGAACTGTATGACATGACACAGATAAAACAGCCCCAACTCATGTGTACATGGGTGCATGTGTATGCTTGTTTGTAAGTATGCATATGTATGTATGTATGCACATAAGTGTATGCAAGTTTATGTGTATGCATGTGTGTATGTGTGCATGCATGCATGTGTATGTTTGAAAGTATGCACATGTGCATGCATCTGTGTGTATGCACATGTGTGTTGTGTATGTATGTGTTTATGTATGCATGTGTGTCTGTGTATGTATGTATATGCACACGTAGGTGTATCTGTGTTTGTATGCATGTGTATGCATGTGTATATATGTATGTATCCGTGTTTGTGCATGCACATGTGTGCTTGTGTGTATGCATGCATATCTATGAATGCATGCATGTGTATGCATGTGCATGTGTTTCTGTGTAGGCAAGCATGTACATGTGTTTGTACACAAGCATGTGTATGTATGCGTATATGCACGTTTGTGAATGCATGTATGTGTATGTGTGCATATGTGTGCTTGTGTGTACATACATATGTGTGTGTGCACACGTGTGTATGCATGTGGCTATGCATGTGGGTGTTTACACATGTGTATGTGTTTGCATGCACATTTGTGTATGTGGGCTTGTGTGCATGTATGCATGTGTTTATACACGTTTGTATGGATGATTGTTGGTATGCATGTGTATGCATGCACATGTGCATATACATGCTTGTGTATATGCATGTGTTTGTGTGCATGCATACATGTGTATGCATGTTTGCGTGTATGCAGGTAGGTGTGTTTGTCTATGCATGTGTATGCACACATCTATGTGTGCTTGTGTGTGTGCATGCATGTGTATGCATGTTTGTCTATGTATGTTTGTATCCATGTTTGTATGCACACATGTGTATGTGTGCTTGTGTATGCATGCATGTGTATGCATGTTTGTGTCTATGCATGTATCCCTGTTTGCATGCACACATGTGTAGTATGCTTGTGTGTATGTATGTTTGTGTATGTGTGTTCGTGTGTGTGTATACATGTATGGGTATGTGCGTTTGTACATGAATGCATGTGTTTGTATGTATGCATAGGCATAAACCTTTAAATTTTTGTGATAGAGGATAAAATGCATGAGAAAATATAGGAATAGTACTTTCATTTTTCAAAAATTATATTTTAAAATTTTCTCTTTATTCTTGGCCTTTTAAAGAATTATGTTTAGTGGGATGAAGAAAAATTTCTGTGAAGCATAGCAACTAGTTCCATTTTTCAAGTCAATTTATTAGTTTTATTAAAATCAAATAATTACATTTTATACTTTATTTTAAAATATCACACAGAATATCATCCCATTCAATAAATTTCATCCTGTGTATGTTTGGTAGTTAATGATGGTTACTCCTGAGAAGTAGAAGTCTTTGTGATCATTGGCTGTCTTCTTTATAGTTTTCTATATTGGTTCAATGTCTTACAACACATATTTCTTTTCATTGAAAAAAAAGATAATCTAAAAAAGGACAGGAGGAAAAATGTATCAAGTGAAAACTTTCAGGTTCCCCAGATATTTAAATAGCATTTATAACGTAATATTTTGTAATTTTCATGAATTAATTTCAATATTTGGATTCATTTCTCATGCAAATCAGTAGTGATTAATGCTTCAGTCTGAAAATTAAAGTTCCCAAAACATGCTGTTGCTAAGTGAAGTCCACTCAGGAACTGAGGATCATGAGATAGTTTATAAAGTTAGGATCATGCTATTCTATACTTTGTTTTTTTTCAATTAACTTTCATAGAATGAATAAAACAGTCCATCACATGCATGTATATTATATTTTATTCTCCCACTGCTGAACACAGCAATCAATGCCTTCCATCATACATTATTGTCTACATGAGGTATGATTATTATACCTCCAGATAGATTCCCAGTCTAAGAAGGGTTCCAAAGAGAAATTCTAAAAATGGTGAGAAACAGTGTGACTCGTGGGAAGGTGGCAGCTTTAAAATCTTAGGGGCTTTAGAAACCAGCTATATTACTGTTTAGATGGACATCTGCCAAACACATTAACTCATACTTACAATTCTCCTCATTTCCTCATCAACCAGACCAGCTATCAACACAGGTTAGAGAACTGAGTATTAGAAAGTGAATGACAAAGATTACTTGTGGAGAGCACCGTCCATGTGATATTTTAAAGAATGAAAACTACTGAATGAACTAAACCTTCTGCAAAGAGCCTTTTATATTCATAGGTTGGTAACAGAAGTTCTCTTTCCACCATCAGAGAACTGAGAACAAACAGCCTCACTCACAGAAGGACTTTCATTAATGTAGCCACATCCCATCTACACACACAAACCTGAACCTCCAGCCACTCCATCCTAACACAATGCTTGTTCGGCACAGGGGCCAGTGGCCTCCAGTACGGCCTTTGCCGTGCTCAAAGCACGCATGCTGACGACACAGGATCCACACCCCACTCAGATTCCATTTCTTCCCTGTTCCCAAGGTGACACCGGGGCCCTCTGAGAACAGCTCTTAGTCCTTCAACAACGTGAATGACACCCTGAAAAGAAACCTGGGGAATTCTGGGGAAGAATGCACAGCCTCCATCTCACAATCAAAGAAAAGAAAAGTAACTATCAGAAAAGAAGGCTTCGGTCTAGACAGAAAGTTCCTGCCTTCCCGTGAGTCCTCCGTCAGCTCTAGAGTGGAGAGGAACAGGGGCAGGCTGGTCCCTAAAGCCGGAAGAACACAGCACACAGGTCTGAGGATGTTTCTGAAATGGTGTTGTGGTTGGAATTCTCCTGAGTCTGATTCCAGTTAAGTCACTGACAGTGGACTTGCCTTTGCTGACTTCAGGACCACATGGAAAAGGGAGGGAATGTTCACATGTGGGAGCCTGTCTGGTTCCTCCTTGCACCACAGCTGAAGAAAACAAAAATCTCTTCCTTTCTTTCATCTCCTGCATCCCCTGGCCCACATGTGAAGCCTTAACCTTGACCCTCCATGGAGGTACACGGATCACTTCTCAAAGTTTCTCTCATTATGCTGTTAGCACCTCAGCATCACCAAACCAGGGTAAACCCAATTTACGGCAATCACCCCCTGCTTTTCATAAACGAGCTTCAAATTATTTTAGTATTTTTGTAACTGAAACAATTGCTGCTTGTAAACAAGCAATGCTGAGTCACTTCTGTTTCTGGTGTTAGCCATCTTAGATCTTAAACAGAAATATATGCAAGCCACTTCCTAAGGGAGACAGAGGAGAATATTTCTATAGCCAAGCACAGCATGGCTAACATGTGTGGTACAAATTCTGTTTGGAAGAGCTATGCATATATGTAATGGAAATACTAAAATCCACCAATGCAAACTACAAGAGGAAAACTGTTAAACTATAATTGCTTGGTTTTTGATTGTAGGAATATATATCATTGTTAATTAGAAAAATCTTTCAGGAAATAAAATGTTTAATTACAAAGTTACTAACATATTTCATTGATATCAAAAGATGTTTATCAACTGCAGTTGGATTTTTACATTAAAAATAAAAAAACTGACATCATAAAAACAAGAATGCTTATTCTAAGTGCGACACACTTCCAACCTCACCCACTTCCTCCCACCAAACAGTTGTTTTATATGGTAATGCGAAAAAATTATACTGCTTTATACGGTATAATGTGAAAAAAATCTGGTTGTTCCATATCACCCAATTAAAAGACTGTTTAAGGCAATAAAAACCATTTTATGTATTCCTTTTCAGTAGCTCAATAATTCACAGACTTGTTTACAGACTTTGAGGTTATTAACCTGAACAGAATAGCCTTAGAATCTATTTCAGGACTTTGAAAGATAAGTTGAAAAATATCTGTTTCAGGTACTAAATTTGCTCCCTGCCCCCATGAAGCCAACTACACCATCATCGTCCAATTTTCCTTAGACTTTCTATCTCCTAAGTCATTAAAGCAAAATGCACTCGTGTCAAATACCTCAGCAGTCCATAAAGCGGAGCCCAGTGACTCTTGGTCTGCTTGATATGAAACCTGAATCACACTTTGGGGACTTGCTTCACTGCCAGCAAGGGAGCAGGTCTGACCTGTACGTATTCCGGCTCTCTCTGAAGCCCAGCAATCAGGTGATGACGGATCACACAATCTCCTGCAGAGCTGAGTTGCAGCCCCTGTGTGTAAATGTATCTTAAAAGGCAAGGACGCATCCATCCCAAACCTTCCCACCTCCCATGGTCTAGGAAGCAGCACAGGCGCAGAATTAGATGACTTAGGAGCACTGTGCTTGAGCATCTGGAGTCTTGGAAAATTCAGAGACGGTGATTATTAAGCACACCATAGGGATGTTTAGGTCACAGTAATTTTTATCAACTTCCCAAAACTCCCCAATAATAACCACTAATGACGTTACAGTGCAGCAGTGATTTCTAATATGAAAACAGCAGTCTCATCCAAAAACCATGATAGTACTATCTACACAATGCCTGCTGAGTTTAAGTGCACTGCTAGAGTGTAAACACAAAAGTATACTAATAAACAGCACTTCCATTCTCTATACTAAGTCTACTCCATAGTTACATACCAAAAGGAGAAAATTACCAGCCAAGGTCTGCTATTAGAGTCAGGCCTCTACGTAGCTGAAATGACACAGCTAACTGGTGTTATTATGTCATCAAAGGCCCCAGAAAGGCCCTCAACCAAAAGCAAAAATATAAACACACACACAAAAACAAAATAGCCGATCAGTTTGCTGACATGCTGTCTTTAGGTCTGCACCTGGAGAACTGCTCCCCCTGGCTATGGCGATGTTGAAGCATAAACATCCCTGAGAGGCCTAAGAGTGTGCTGACATGCTCTCGGGGTAAATGGCAGAACCGCCCATGAAACAGACCCTTGATACTGAAGAAAAGCTACACGACAGGCATGGGCAATGGCAGAAACGACCTGAGACGACCAACCAGGAGAAACGAATGCTCCTGGAAATTCCTAGAGGTTGAAGGGAGGAGCAGGAACCCTGAGGGAAGAGCAGGAACTCAGAGCATGGGGATGGAGGGGTCTGGGCCAATTTCACATAAAACTTCAGAAAGTCGATTCCCATGGAGCGCAGGAGCTGGGCACCCAGGTGGACAACATCCCTACACAAACGTAACAGGTAAAGGATTGGGGATACGCTCCCCATAAACAGAATGAACCACTCATGAAAACAACACCATGGATGGATCTCAAATCATCAGGCTGATAGAAAGGAGGAATCACAGCACTGAAGCCGCAGATGACCCCGCTCATGAAATTCTACAGCAGGAAGCAGTGACTGTAATGACACGATCAGGAAGCGCTGGCTGGTGTTGTCGTCCGGGAGGCCGGCTGGGAGCAGGTCGTCCGGGAGGCCGGCTGGGAGCGGCAAGAGAGGCTTTCCGATGAATTCCTTCCTCAAAGCTCGTCTAACTCAACATCCGACAGCTCCGTTTCATTGCACGCAAATTACAATTCAGTTATTTTTAAAAGAATTTGAAAAATAATATAACTTTTTAAGTGACAAGAGCTGCCGGTATCGTGAGAGATTTCCTCCACAGCCACACTGCCAGCCATTAGCAGGGACCCTGGGGAGGCCTCACTTTCCAAATCCCAAAATAAAAAAAAACAGCATTATATATTTCATAAGATTAAGCTAATGTCAAAATTTTAAACTAACTGCAGTTTCAAAATATTAGCAATTGTGTAACTCATACACTTTTCTCAGGTTCTAGGTGGAGCAGAATCACACATCTCAGCCTTCTAGGGATGTCTACCTTTCCACATGGTGAAGGGCCTGACCCCAGGGCAGGAGAGCTTGTCATGCTGGGTCACATCACACCATGATGTATGAGAAAGTCAACATCAAAGCCTTCACAGCCTGATAGTTCCACTGACTGCAGGTGGAACCCCAGAAGTAGAGGACAAGGGAAGGGAAGCCCCCCCAGGACACAGGAAGGGCCAAAAACACAAGTGAGATTTGGACATCTATTACGGATTACGCATCAGGAATAAAAATCCCTAAGACAGCCCCTCCCTCAAACCCTGTAAGAGCATCTCACTGATGGAGAGGCGGTTAGGACGGAGGTGAGCGAAGCGGGGGAGGGGGTGCTCCTTCCTGGGAACCTGGAGGAAATCCTGTGGGGGAGCACTGCTAGGCCCTAGCGTGGTGTGAGGGGAGAGCACCCCGTGTGCTCCGAGCAAAGGCCTGTGTGGAATGCAGCAAGTGGTGCTGTGCAGGGCTGAAGGCTGGGATAGCTCTGTGGTTGGCACGGAGCACTGGAAGGATTCACGCGGGAGGCTGACAAAATGGGATCTGTGCTTTAAAACAGTCTCCTGGCCAACTTTGAGAGCCCCGGTAAAGCAGAGACAAGGTCCCAGAAGCGCAGAGTGGAGGCGGCGCAGGCAGCAATGGAGGGGACGAGGCCTAATAAGGAAAGAGGCACAAATTCACAGCACATGGAGAGGCATCTGTGTGGTCAGAAGACGGAGACCCATCTGAGAAACTCCAGGGGCTCTCGTGTGGGTGACTGTGGGACAGCAGTGCCCCCAGTGGAGCTTGGAAATGACGCAGAAAAAGCAGGATTGGGCAGAAGAGCGATGCAGGCACCAGGTCCCTGGGGGACAAGCCCCGGGTCTAGGGAAGGTGGGGTTGGAGGCCAGGACCCAAAGGGCAAGTGGACAGGGCAGGCAGGGAGCGCATCAGACGGATGGTAAGAGTCCTAGATGGCACAACCATGGCAACAAGGCTGGAGTCCAAGAGTGAAGAGGCCATGTACACTGTGACGTCAGATCTAAGAAGGGAGGAGGCTGAGGCGAGGCACCCCAACAGCCAAGCCAGAGCAAGGCTGAACAGAGACAGAGCTGGGAAGGGTTTCTTCAAGGCCTGTTGTTGCCAAAGACATTTCAAATTAAAAAAGAAGCCACATTCCTGTCCTTCATGTGAATTGAATACTGAAGGAAACTACTTTGGGCAGGTAATAAGAGAATTTAAGGCTGAGTGTTATCTGAAGCTTTTCAGAAAAGAAAAAAGAATGACACTTTGCCAAGAGACTTACATGGCTTCAGATTCATTTATTCCACAGTGACCCTGAAGCCAAAATCTATATGCTTTTTAAAATGCACATTTATTAAATTCTATTTTGCATCTGAAGGCAACTTGGGATCTATTTCACTGTCTGAATACTAAAGGGTACTAAAAACATACTCTTCAGAAATATATTTCATGTAAAAATCATGTGATTAACTACCAACATACAAGAATGTGAAAACCACAGAAAATAATGCAACTCCCATCAGGGCTTATGAGAACAGAACCGTGTTAGACGGTTTCCTCCCCAGTCAGGTGCATGTGGAGGAGATCCCATTGTGCCAGAAGCTACATCAAGGATCAGACTTGTTTTGATGGCTGTCACTGAAGCCATAAAGAAGCACTGATCTCCTTAATACATGCAGAGAATATTGCTAACCATATATGGAAACCAAGTAACAGAATCCTAGGTGACATGGAAATTAACAGCTGAAACATGAAGAGGATCCTTACTATCTGTCAGATGTTGGGGAAATTGGGGAAGAAGCCAGCGCACAGGAAGCTCTCAGTGTAAGCAAAAGTGAAAAGCACTTAAAAAGCAACTGCCTTGGCGAAGGGAGCGGGCTTGTCATTCGCTTGGACTAACTACCCGCCTCCTGGCAGAAAAGCTGAGGTTAAGATTCAAGGGGAAGAGAGCAGGATTCTCATGAGCTGCAGTAAGACCAAGAAGCTAAACATCTTGACAAATAAGCAGTTTGTCTATTTTGTTTGCTGGCTGAGTTTCCAGGGCAACCACAAAATCAGGAGTTCAACAACAGAGGCTGGAAAATGGGCAAGAGAGGCCGTGGGGGCATCCAGCAGGACGGTTCTGGGCCTGCCTCTTCCTCCTGTGGTCTCTGGCGACCTGACCTTCACAAGAGGATGGGCTGGCTGCAGCCCAGGGAGGGGATGATGCCTCCTTCCACAAGATTCCTGCCGGTGTGCAAGCCAGGCTGAAGGCAATTCCCCGCCTGGCGCCACGCAGACCTGCAGAATCCCAGCAGGACCCGGGGACACATCCTCAGCCTGCAGCTGAGCTCTTAGGGGTGACCGACCATCTCTGCCCAGGCCTCATGATCTCAGGCGACCCCAGCCCGGGCACCAGTACTCTTGCAAGGACACTGTCACAAACCAAACTCCAGCAGTATCACTGAACAGAAAGGAGGGCACAGAGAACTGAGGAACAACCAGAAATGCCCAAAGAAGTACAGGAAAACAGACAGGGTTTGGTGAAGCAAAAAAATACCAAATTTGAACAAGATTTAACCAGGTATTTGTTCCATAATTGTTACTTCCTCCTTGTGGATTACTGTATAAATGATAGCACATTATTAAGGGGCTGGGTGTGGTGGCTCATGCCTGTAATCCCAGCACTTTGGGAGGCCGAAGTTGGTGGATCATCTGAGGTCAGGAGTTCCAGACCAGCCTGGTCAACATGGAAAAACCCCGTCTCTACCAAAAATACAAAAATTAGCTGGGAGTCGTGGTGAGCACCTATAATCCCAGCTACTCAGGAGGCTCAGGCAGGAGAATCACTTGAACCTGGGAGGCAGAGGTTGCAGTGAGCCAAGATCATGCCACTGCACTCTGGCCTAGGCAAAAGAGTGAGGCTCTGTCTCAAAACAAGAAACAACCAAAAAAAAAAACAACACTCAAATACAGTGTTTGGCAGGTAGTGGGTGCCCAGTAAGCACTTTATTCGTCTCGTTTTCTCCTCCTGTCCCTTCCAGTAACACCATCTGCAGGCAAGCTGCAGCTGTTTGCCTCAGAACACAGCCCCTTTCTCTCTCTCATCAATTCAGAGAAACTTTGTGTTAGCTGTAATTTTTAACTCTAATGAAAAAAATTATACTTATGCAACACTTAACACTAGATAATAATTAGGAACCACATAAAGTAAGGTACTAAAATATCTGGAGAAAAGTTTAATTTGTGACCACCATGGCACACGTATACCTATGTAACAAACCTGCACGTTCTGCACATGTATCCCAGAACTTAAAGTAAAATTTAAAAGAAGTTTAATTCACATTTCCATTAGCATAAAAGAATCCCGGCACAGAAGCCATGCAGCTCAAGAGGCTGACACAGCTCTCCCTGCCCCTGCTGTGGTAAACATAATAAGCTCTTTGTGATACCAAGAGCTTCCTGAAGCCTCTTCTCAACCAGCCACACTCTGCTCTAATAACTGGGATACCAAGAGCTTCCAGAAACTTCTTCCCAACCAGCCACATTCCCCAATGATGAGCATCTTCTTTGGGATGTTTTTACTCCGCCAAGAGCATCATCAGTGAGGGCGGCCCAGGAGGAGAATTTTATCGAGGAGCTGAAACACGGGGGATTTGTCAGGTGAGCGATGGAGCAAATGGGCAGCCCCTGTGCCTGTGGTCCTTGTCGCTAATGAACCACGCGTCCCTCATTCTCACATCTGGGGAACACTGGTATCAAAAGGCCAAAGATAAGCGTTAACTTGAAATAATCTTTCTAATGACAAATTCTCAATATTTTAGAGAAATTAACAAAGGCAAAATATTCTGCCATTACCAGATATTCTGCTCTCACATACAGATTAGACTTACTAAAATTTCATGTCATAAAACATTATAAACATGCTACCTAAATTTGATTGGTCAATTCTCCTTCAAGGTACAAGAAATTCTCTTTGTAAAATTTTATCTGCATTAATCATATCTACTTGCTAAGCAACTGGTGAAAGAACAGGGAAATTGACAACTTTGAGATTACGGATGTGCTAGCACATGTGTTATTTTATTTTATTTAATCCTGACGACACTATGAGGTGGTTGTCATGGCCCTTGTTTTGTCAGTATGGAAATCATGGTTCTGAGGAATTCAGCAACTTGTCTATACAGTATTAGATCTGATTCTGAAGCTCACGTACCCACCAAGGCAACAGTGAGCTTTCTGCATGAGACAGTGCTGAAGGACGCACACCTAGGAGGAGAAGGGGAATAAAGAGTGGAGCCGGGCCTTCCGACCTTGTATCTTGACTTATTTCCAGGGATTTCTCTTTCCTCTGGATCAGGCTGTAACCTATACACAGCCATGCTCAACCAAGGACTCCAGAAACACTCGAGGTGCTCTGGCACGACTGCTGGCAAGACATGAGTACATGGAAACATTATGAAAACTCTGAGGCTCTTTGTAAATATTTACTTTACTTTCCCCTTAAGATTTATTTGGAAGTACGCCTGAGACATTTCATACCTGTTATGTTTAAGCTTAGCATTCAGGTAAATACACACGGGAAGCAATTATTTTGAGGTGCTGTTAGGAGCCTGGCTATCTTTCCTATTATGATGATCAATAGCAACAGATTCAGACAGAACAAAATTCAGGTCACCCTCATTTTATGACCAGGGAAGAATCAGGTGCATTTGTTTATGCTGCTTGCATTTACTGTCCTATCGATCACTGGCCAGGGACTCAGTAACCCAAACTCTAAATAATTAAAAATGTAAAATCAGACGCAATAAGGATAGCTTTACATCTAAACACATCTCCCCTAATCCCGTCCTGTCATTAAGTGAGGTCGGCGTATCAACTGGGACAACGTGCTCTTTACACCGTGGCTCCTGGAGGGTGACAGACTTGTCAAGAGCTGCTTCATGACTGTGCCAGGCCTGCTCTACACAATCTTTGCAGGGAAGATGCCACGTCAACACCGTGGTTTGGTCTGTAGCCAGGAGCGTGAGCCAAGTTGACTATCCCCTGGGCCAAGATAAACCCAGGCCCAACCGCTTGCAAACAGGGCCCTCTGATAGCTACCAGCTCCTGGACTGGGGCACAGGCTTTGAGTCCTCTAGGGGCACAATTAAAAGCTTTTAGTGAACTTTTTTTATTGACTGGGCAAAAATGAAAGGCATGCACTGGAATTTCACAGAGACAGAGAATATTAGCCTTGAGAGAGATTTCAGCCATCTCAGCCACCTCGCCTCGCACAGAGGAAAACAGGATGATAAAGCTGTGCTGTGTCCAAGGTAGATGTCTGTGAAACTGGTCTAGAATCCAGGACATTTAAGTCTCAATTCAAGATTATTTCCATATGATTTTTAAAATACATACTTTTGGGAATCCCAAAAAGTTTCCTCCTATGATGCAGGAACAGATGCGCAAAAGTGACACGTCAGACACCAGGAGGAGCGATCACCCCGAGCAACCAAGAACCATCTGACTTCGGTGCACTTGGCAGATTCTTCCTCAGGAATTCTGGAACAGCAAGGCCCCACACTAGGCATTAGAAATGTTATCTCAGCTGGGCACAGTGGCTCATGTCTGCAATCCCGGCACTTTGGGAGCCCAAGGCAGGAGGATCACTTGAACCTAGTAGTTCAAGACCAGCCTGGGCAACATAGTAACACCTGGTCTCTACGAAAAAATTAGCCAGGATATGACACGTGCCTATATATAGTCCCAGCTGCTTGGGAGGCTGAAATCAAAGGATCACTTGAGCCTGGGAGCTGGAAGCCACAGTGGCCATGATCACACTACTGGAGTCCAGCCTGGGCAACAGAGCAAGACCCTATCCAGAAAACGTTTTTAATAAAAGAAAAGTAAAATAAATGCTACCTCTTTTTTATCTTCATAGTCACCCAATAAACAAGTGCGGAAACTGAGTCTCAGAGAAGTGACATGACATATCCTGGGTACATATGACAAAAGTGGATTTGAACAGAAGAACATTTCGAGTACCTGTCTTTCCACCAACGCATGGATTCTAAGGGCATATTTAAAGGTCCATCAGTGTCTGATTTTCAAGAGAACACCATCTAAATGCTAAACTTGCGCAGTGTGGAGCTAAGCTGACTAGTCGATCAGGTAAGCCCACCCTGCCCTGACTCTAGCCCACAGTAAAAGTGACCAATAGCTCTTGTTTTTCAGAGAGCTTCCTATCTAACAGGGAGGCCCTAAATAGAAATAAGAAGCTAAAGCACATATATGCATTCGGCAAATGTTTCTTATGGAGTTTTCATGCAAAAACCCATGAAGAAATCAGAAAAGTAAAAAAAAAAAAAAAAAAAAAAAAGGCAAAACAAAATAAATCCCAGCTTTAAAAGTTCTAAAGTGTGTTAAAGCAGATAAAAAATGAACACAAATACTAAAATACTAAACTACCAGGCAGTATAAATGGCCCGACCGTGGACTGGAAAGCTGCACATGAAAGGCAGCCTAGCCACTTTAGGTCCCTGCACAGGGCAGAGACTTATTGGTTAGGTCAGCAGCATTCGCAAAGGTCTGGAGACCAGAAGTCCAACAACTGGCACATATCCCTATGGCATTTATTTTTCTTGAAAGAATTTCATTTTATGGCAAAGAATCCTCATTTTCCTAAGTCTCTTCACCTTCACTTCCCTCGGTAGTACCGTTGGCTTTCTTTATAAGGCTATATTTTTCCCCAAAAAAGAAACAATGTCTATCACTTCATACATATTCTTTATAAACTCTTTCCAGAAAAAAGCCCTTTGTGGGTCTAGGCACAGAGAAGTCATTCAAAACCTGACTGCTAAACAGCTCCACTTAGCAGAGGTAAAAGAACAAGAGTAAAGATGCCACAAAAATATCAACAGCTCTTGAGTCTAGTTGAAAATTTAAAAAAATTACAGTAAAAACTGCCATGCATACTGAATGCCTGCTCAGGCATGTTTCTAAGGGTTCACGTGCATCAACAGGACTTGCATAGTCACCCGTGGGTTAGGTACTGTTATTGTCCCCCACTTTGTAGATGAAGAAATGAAGAAACTGAGACACGGCGGAGTTAACCTGTCCTCACTTGCTCCACTGGAAGGCACCAGAGCAACGCCCCTTGGGAGGCAGAAGAGCATTCACTCCTAACTAACCCTTCCTATGCTGTGCGGAGGAGACATGGTGAGCCAGTAGCAAAGCAAGTTTAAAGGTGGAGGAGCAAAAGGACAGCGCTGCCCGGAGACGACCTCCAAGGCCAGGGGACGTGGTATCCAGTTTATCTGTGAACAGCAGAAAACAAGGAAGACACACAGGCACGGAGATGCGCTCGATTCCCATTCAACATTAAAGCTCAAACTCTTTGTGGAAAGCTGATTCATAGAACGGGAGAAAATAGTTTCAGACAAAACATCTCAGACAAGATTAACACCCACAATATATAAAGAACTTCTAGACATTAACAACACATTAGCAAACCAATTAGAAAATGGGCAAATGATTTGGTTAGTATTTCTCCAAAGATGAACAAATGGAAAATAAACACATGAAAAGGTGTTCAACATCACTAATCATTGGAGAAATGCAAAGACAAAACACAATGAAATACCATCTCACACTCACTAGCAGAGCTACTATCAGAAAACAGAAAGTAACATGTTGTAGAGGATACAGAGAAACAGGAACCCTCGAACACCGCTGGGAAAATGTAAAATGGTGCAGCCGCTGTGCAGTTTGGCTGTTCCTCAAAAGGGTAAACGGATGTACCACATGACCCAGGACTTCCACTCCTAGATACAAAGCCAAAGGATCACAAGCAAAGACTGAGTGGACACTGAGGCACCAGGGTCATCGTTGCCTTATTCACAGTAGACAAAATGTGGATACAACTGAAGTCCCCATCAGCAGGTAGACAGATCAATAGAACATGATCTATGCCTACAAGAACAGGCAAATAAGCCTCAGAAAGGAACGGTATTCTGATGTGTGCCACAACACAGATGGGCCTCAGAAGCACTATGCTAAGTGAAATAAGCCAGGCACAAATGGACAAATGCCGTATGATCTCACTTATACGAAATATCTAGCATAGGCTCATTCAGAGACAGACAGTAGGTTACAGGTCCTGGGGCTGGGGCAGGAGAATGGGGAGCCACCTTCACAGGGACAGTTTATATGTGGCATAAGGAAAGTGTTCTGGAAATAGATGGTGATGATGGTCACATAACATTATGGATTTACTTAATGCCATTGATCTGTGAACCGAGACGATTAAAACGGTAAATTTTATGTGATGCACATTTTGCTACCATCACATGAATATCTCAGCTCTTGGTCTAGAATTCCAGGCATTGCAGCATGTTCCCTGACTGCTGCCCAGTGTCCACTCCCATCCCTCCCTCTCCCGTTCATCCCAGGCCACCCAAGCACCCAGCTGTCACTTGTTGAGCCCCCATTCCCCACCCTGCATCTCTGCCCCCTCACCTGAGCAAGCTGTCCTCCTGGAGCCCAGCTCCCCAGGTAGCCCCTTCCTGCTGGAGTCTCTCCCTCCTCTACAGGGCTGCTTTAACCAACTCCTCTTCTTACTTGCCCACCTGGATTCACCTCTGTGTCAACAGAGTTTAGCCGCGTGACCAGCATGGAGCACGTGTTTCACAACCATGAGTGAAAGAATCAGCGAAGAAAGAACAGAAATAAGCACCCAAGGTCACAGTTCCCAATCCATGCTCCAAGGCACTCTCAGGTACGAGGACGACGCAGGAAATGTAAACGTCCCAGGGAAACAGAAATGACTGGACACAAACGATTGCCTCTTGGGAGTTCAGGGTTCCTACACGATGCCGCACCACATTCCATGCAGTGATGTCATGTTTAGGAAGCTGGGTTTTTGGGTAGCTCCTTCATTCAAATAAAGTACCAAGGAAAAATCAGTGTGGAAAAGTAAGTGAGGGTGGTGACGTCCACTCTGACTCCAGAGCTTTAAAAGCTGTGTAAAGCCTAGAGATACTCTATACAAAAATATCACAACAGGTATGGCTACTTAGGAATAAAATGTGAATATTTCTCTTTCCATTTATGTGTATTTTCTGAACAGCTACTACCCTGTTAGGTGATAAATACTTATCAAGTTGGCTAGACCTAAGTACTTCATAGGAAGAACTCCTGGGTGTTTATTTCAGTGAGGGGCACCATGAAAAATTACAAAGACTTGAAGGGTGCCGAGAACCAAAAAACTTCTGGAAGCATCTTGCATAATAAATTCACGAAGTGGGGGATTCTGTAAAGCAGGTGGACAATGTAGTGCTCCCTGATTAATAACAAAAGGACTGACTAAAGCAGTTATGTAAATTGTACAGCTTATAGTAATCAATGTTATGTGTCCATTAAGACACATAAAACCAAAGCCCCCTTCCTTTTCTTAAAAATGGGTTCTGTCTGAATGTTGGTGTCATTTCACTGATTTTTCAACACGCTTTCATAGATGGCATTTGGTGGGACTCACATGAGGCAGCATACGGGTAAAAGGACACGCAGGGAGGGCTCTGCTGTGCATGCGACTCCCTCACAGCAATCACCAGAGAGACCAGAGCCAGACCAGAACATTCAGACCAACCAGCTATCACAGAGGACAATGAAACACGCCACGAAAGTGGGATGCAGTCGCAAAGTGATTAATGTGTGAGACAAACAGTAGGATACCTTCATATTCTTCACCCAACCCATCATTTTATTCAGTCATTACAGCATGGGCACTAATAGGTGACATTCACATATTCATGTGTATTCTTTAAATATCCCCAACACACTACACATTATATAAACGTAAATTCCTATTAGTTTATAGGTACAAATGTTTTTATAACAAAACCAATACACTGGTAACATTAGATAAGACTTCTCTGAAAGCAAAATGCTAGTATCTGATTTTTTAATAAGTTTCATGAATTTTTAAATTGCCTGAAATTACTTCTTTTAAATTTTAATGGGAAAAAGAAATTCTGCAAATTTATCTAATGAGACTATTTAACTCACAAAATAATCATAATATGTTAAAAAAACACACACACACACAAAATCTTCATTCAAAAACTGACCAAGTTTGGATCTGTGTCCCCACCCAAATCTCATGTTGAACTGTAGTCCTCAATGCTGGAGGTAGAGCCTCAAGGGACACGCTTGGATCACGGTGGACCCCCCCATTGGTTCCGTGCTTTCCAGGCAATAGTGAATTCTCATGAGACCTGGTTGTTGTAAAGTGTGGCACCCCTTCTCTCCTCCCCCCTCACTCCTACATTCACTATGTGATGTCCGCTCCCTCTTTAACTTCTGCCAAGATTGGAAGCTTCCTGAGGTCTCCCTGGAAGCAGATGCTGGTGCTTCACTTCCTCTACAGCCTGCAGAATTGTGAGCCAATTAAACTTCTTGTCTACAGAATTTACCCATTCTCAAGTATTTCTTTATAGCAAAAATGATCTAATACAAAGACATTCAGTGTTTCATGTGCTTTCTTTTCCAAATGTTCATTTAAAGGGTGTACTTTTTCTAAGTATAAAATGTCTCCAGCCTGGGCACAGTAGCTCATGCCAGTAATCTCATTGCTTTGGGAGGCTGAGGCAGGAGGACTGTTTGAGGCTAAGAGTTAGAGACCAGCCTGGGCAACATAGTAAGACTGTCTCTACAAATAATTGAAAAATTAGCTGGGCACCGTAGGCACATCTCGAGTTCTAGCTACTTGGGAGGCCAAGGCAGGAGGATGGATTAAGCCCAGAAAGTCAAGGCTGCAGTGAGCTGTGAGTGCACTACTGCCCTCCAGCCTGAGCAACAGAGTGAGACCTTGTCTCAAGAAAAATAAAAATAACAATAAAGGCCTTCAGTTTCCTGGATATATTTCTCATAAAATATTCTATGGCACTGCAAGAATAGAAATCACAATAGCGAAGGGCTTGCATAACTCATGAGGCAAACACTATTACCAAAATTGTTACCAAAAATCATTAACAAAATACAGGAAGAGTATTTCAAATCCAAAAATCTAAAATCTGAAATGCTCCAAAATCCAAAACTTTTTACATGTCAACATGACCCTACAAGTAGGAAATTCCACATCTGACGTCATTTAACAGGTTGCAGTCAAAATGCAGCCAAAACTTTGTGTCATGAACAAAATTATTACGGGTGTTGCATACAGTTACCTTCTTGGCTATGTGTCTAAGGTGCATATGAAACAAGTGAATTCTGTGGTTGGAATTGGATGCCATCCCTAAGATCTCTCATTATATAAATGCAGATATTTCCAGATCAAAAAAAATCCAGAATCCAAAAAACTCTGGTTCCAAGCACTGAGGAATGGGATACTCACCGTCGATACACTCATTTCCCTTCAGGATTTATTTCTGACTTGAAGTGTTAAGACATTACATTTTCTCCTATAGTAGGCATAATAAGCTGCTCTGTTAAAGACACCTTCAACAAGGAGAAGCATAGTTGGGGCTAAGTTTTAATGGAGAGGCTTTGATTCTTTCCTTTCCCTACACACCTAATGCTTGATTACTTAAAACGTCTAGGACAATAGAAACACCACAAAAAACTCTGGAATTATTGAGTTACGATCAGTTTATCAACATTACTTCTTCCTTAGTCCCTTGAATTGTCAACTTAAGTCTTATTTTCTTCTTTATCTGTTTTACAAGCAAAAGGCAACTGTCCAGCTCCTAACGTCAACCCCTTCTTCGGTTTCTTCCCCAGCAGTGAGAATCCAAGCATCACGTTCAACACACAGTGTGATTTTTTTTTTTTTAACCCTGATTTGCTAGCACTATAGGAATTTAGGAATGTTGAAAACTCTTTAAGGAGCGGTGTACCTCACAAAACCAGACTCCCTGGAGGCAGCTCACCCCATGACACGGCTGCAAATGGCGGGAGACAAAGCCCCGTGCCCATGGCGGAGGCAGCGGTGACTGTGTCCTGGCCCTGTCATGTCATCAGGGATGTGGTATTACAACAAGTCATCCTAATCCTTGATTTAGACCTGTTTGTCAGCTAAGAGTTAGGAAATGTCTGCTTAAAAAACTAATGCTCATGTTGTTTTCAATGCTCTTTTTAAAGTCACTAAATGCTGTAATTTATAATTTGGGACAATTGTGGTTGGTTATATGCAGTTTAACTCAATAGCTGACTCTGTGTTTTTAGAAGGTCTGTCCCTACTCATTGCTGAGCTTTTGCAATCTGGACCCTATAGCCATCAATACCCCAGTGCATGTCTTTCCCAGGTCATTAACCAAAATGTAGGATTTCACCATTCCACATGCTGGGGCCCTCGCACCTTCATGCAGATTTCCTCCCGTCCCACATCTTCGCTAGGATGTTCATTAAGATGATTTTCAAATCATGAAGTCTGGCCTGGACTCCTCCAAGCTGCAGATTTGTCTGCTGAGAGGTCTCCTCTTGAGTCACTCCTAACTCACAGAAGCCCAGGTCTGAGCCTGGCTTTGGTATCCCATGCATGGATGGCACTATCGCTTTTCTCGTCACTGAAGCCAAAACCTCCACAAATCCACCTCTGAACAGTTACCAGGTCCTAGGTCGCCGGCAGACATCTCCCCTTAGCAGCTCCACGGTTCGGCGTGCCTTACTCCCAGCCTGTCCCTCACCCCTCGTTTTCACCACAGCTGTGATAAGGAACAAGGAGTGGCAAACCCAAGGAAACTGCCAACTTCCTTCCAAAGGACTGAGTGTCCGAGACTGCAAATGATACTTGTCTTTTACTTAGGCAGGCCATGTGACGAAACTGTTACATCTCAAAATACCCTAATCCTTCCTTAAAACTGCATCCAAGAGAAAGGACTTTCACAAGAGCCTGAAAATAATGGGTCATTTTGGGTGGACTAGCATCAGCCATGCTTCACAGTGAGTTTCCACTAACCCAACTCTTTCCTGATGCTAAGAGGGCAGTTCCCATTTCAAAGTATGATCGTACTTTACCTGATAACAAGAAATTACACCATCATTACAGGCAGGTGCAAAACCTGCCCATAGTGAAAATCAGCAAGTAATTTTTTCTAGATTTCATGAATTTATTACAATACCACATCTCCTGTCTCTCCAGTTACAAATCAGGGAAATGAGACTGGGAACAACGTCACTGTCTCACTTTGGTGACAGCACATTTTTAGAAAAAAGATAAAATCACAGACTATTATGTCTGCTGTTAGGTTCAAATATTCAATTTCTCCCTTGCGGGGTGGATATCCACTGGTATTCTCATCAGTCTCAGCAACTAGCATATTTAAAGCTTTACTTTAAATATGCTAGTTGCTAAGCTTGCTTAGCATTTGCCTACTGTTTTTATTAGTTTGTAACTATAATTCCACCAGAAGAGATACCAGGTGCCATTATGATCCTTTGTAGAGTCACTGTGATTGCTTTTGAAAAATTTTAACAATGCTCATCTAGATTCAAGAGCTACGATCACCACCCCTCACCCCCAATTTAGAATTCATGTTAACAACCATGGCTGGAGCCTGAAGTATGGGAACAAGCTAGAGAGTGACCAAAGCTTCCTAACAGAGTCTCTCACTAACCTCGCTGATCTACCAGCAAACCCTAAACTCACTGGCAGTGGGGAAAGGTTCAGAGTTATTTTTTCAATAAGATGTCATACATTTTTGGCTACAAGTACTTGGGATCAGCATTTTTAACTGGGATTTTGTAAAGAAACCTGGTTTTGTCAAGCTTATCAAAAGGTAAGCTGTTTGAAAAGTCTTCATTGACTTTTGAGGAAAATCCACCTTTGAAATGCCTTATCAGACAATAAACACATGCCCATGTAGCGAAGACCAGAACCCATCCCATCACTGCATCCCAGACGCCCCTCCCCACATTACCAAAATTGAATAAACTCTCTTAATAAACAGTCTGTAAAGGGGAAAATGTTCCCCTTTATAGGGGGAATTATGTTTCACAAAGAAGGACAGTTTTATAGAGTTTACTAAGTATGAATTAAAATATGGATCCTGTTGCAACTCCTTGAAAAAGTTCACAGGGAGGCATGAGTTCAAAAGTAAGTACCCAAAACTCACAATACTTTGAAGCAGCAGATTTGACTATACCTTATTAGAGAAACACATTTTATTGTATCACAATGTGTCACATCATGGGGCTCAGAAACCTAGAGTTTTGACCCTACTCACATTGCCATGTGCCTCTACAGAAGCTAACCCACTCATTTGCACATAAAATTGGTTACCTACCTCACCAAAGGCATATGTCCACCTCCGCTATCAGAAGAACTAACGTGGGAGGTGCTCTTCAGGACAACTTCAAGAGAATAAATCATTTCATTCTCTCATTGACTTTAGACCAACCAGGTACACAGGAAGGCAATGGAGTGGGCGTCTGTCCACTGTGGAGCTGGTCTACCAGAAACACCTGCCCACCATAGGACTGGTATACCAGAAACACCTGCCCACTGCTGAGCTGGTCTACCAGAAACACCTGCCCATCACGGGACTGGTCTACAAGAAACACCTGCCCACCATGGGACTGGTCTAAGAGCAACACCTGCCCACTGCAGGAGTGGTTTACCAGAAACACCTGCCCATCACAGGACTGGTCTACCAGAAACACCAGCCCACCATGGGGCTGATCTCCCAAAAATATTTGTGACACTTCAGGAGCGGAAGGGAGGAAAGCAAAAGAGGTGAAGAAATGAATGAAGCTGCCCTTTTATAATCAAGAAAGTAATTTGGCTAAGTAATTTTTTTTGGATAAGCAGGCAAGTCATAAATCCTGGCTACCAATCCATGTATTTTATAAGAGTTTTGTAAATATTTTCTCCCAGTTTGTAACTTGTCATTTCATTCTCTGAACACAGTCTTCACAGAGAAGTTTTTAATTTTAATGGAAATTCAACTTATCAATTACTTCTTTCATGAACAGTGTTTTTGGTACTGTATCTAAAAAGTCATCACCAAATCCAAGATCACCTAGATATTCTATGTTATCTTCTACAAGTTTTATAGTTTTTGCATTTTACATACAGGCCTATGATCCATTTTCAGTTATGTTTTTTTTGTTTGTTTGTTTGACAACTCAAAGGTCTATGTCTAGATCCATTTTTTTCTTGCATGTAGATGTCCCGTTGTTCCAACACCATTTTTGAAAAGGTCATCTTTTCTCCACTGAATTGCTCCTTTGTCAAAGATCAGTTGGCCCTATTTGCACTGAGTCTGTTTTCTGGGCTGTCTATTCTGCACTATTGAACTATTTGTCTATTTTTTGACCAATACAACACTGTCTTTATTATAGCGCCATTCTAGTAAGTCTTGAAGTCATCCCTCCAACTTTGTACTTATTGATTATTGTGAAAATGTCACGTCTTTTTTATAAGAGTTTTCTAGCTGTCTTCATACAGATCTTATGCATCCTTTCTTGGATTTATGCCTAAGAATTTCCTTATTTTTGTTGTTAATTTTATGTTGTGTCTTTAATTTCAAATTCCAGTTTTTTATTGCTGGTGTTTAGGAAAATAACTAACTTCTGGATGATAACCTTGTATTTTGCAACCTTGCTGTAATTGTTTGTTTCAGGGTAATTTTTGTTGATTCTTTGCAATTTTTGCACAGACAATAATATCATCTGTGAAATGGGTTTATTTCTCCCTTCTTGGTCTGTATAGCTTTTGTTTCCTTTTCCTGTCTCGTTTCATTTGCTTAAACTTCCAACATGGTAAGAGTGCTTTGCTTCCAATATGAGGGGGAAATATCCAGTTTCTCACCATGAAGTATGAGGTTAGCGATAGGGTTTTTGTAAGTATTTTTTGTCAAGTTGAGGAAGTTCCCCCTCCATTCTTGTGTTGCAGAGAGTTTTATTATAAATTGGTGTTGGTTTTTAGCAAATGCTTTTACTGTACTATAGATGTCAACATATAATTTTTTCTTCTCTAGCCTGTTGGTGATTACAATTTTCACATATTGAGCCAGTCTTGCATACCTGGGATAAATCCAGCTTGGTCATGGTGTACAATTATTTTTATACATTGTTGGATCTGATTTTCTCATACTTTGTTGAGGATCTCCACATCTACATTCATGAGAAATACTGGTCCGCAGTGTTCCCTTCTTTAAATGTCTTTGTCTGCTGTTGGTTTGACGGTAATGCTGACCCTATAGAATGACTTAGGAAATATTCCCACTATTTCTGTCTTCTGGAAATGATTGTAGAGTACTGAAATAATGGTCTTCCTTAAATGTTTGATAGAATTCACCAGTGAACCCATACGGGCTCAGTGCTTACTGTTTTGGAAAACTGTTAGTTAAATTTCTTTTTTTTTTTTAAAAAAAAGACATTTATTCAGCATCACAATCAGACTATTACATTTAGCAATCAACAGCATGGGTGCAAAAAGAAAAAAAGAAAAAGAAAAAGAAAAAAATCTACATTAAAACCCTTTGTTGGAATGCTTTACACTTTCCACAGAACAGAAACTAAAATAACTTGTTATACAATTAGTCACAAATACAGTGCTCGAGTTTTTTGCCCATACACATGAGTATTTGTCTAAAGCATGTCTTCTTTGCAGCAGCTCAGCCCTGCCACCACTGTGCTTGGCTGAGTTCACAAATCCGTTGTAACCTGTAGCTTCCCTGTCACTTCTCTGGCTCTCCTCTCCTGCTAAGCTTCATTTCCTAATTAAAATCTTCTGCCACTGCCATAGCTACTGCTGCTACTGGAACCGCCATAGCCACCTTGGTTTCGTGGTTTGGCAAAGTATTGGCCGCCACCACCACAGGGGCCAGAGCTTCTGCCTCCAAAGTTTCCTCCCTTCATGGGTCCAAAATTTGAAGACTGATTGTTGTAACTGCCAAAATCATTGTAGCTTCCACCACCTCCAAAACTGCCTCCATCATTACCAAATCCATTATAGCCATCCTCACTGCCACCATATCCACCACCACCACGGCTGCGACCAAAGCCACCACAACCGCTGAAGTTTCCTCCACGACCAAAGTTGTCATTCCCACCGAAACCACCTCCACGACCACCACCAAAGTTTCCAGAGCCACTTCGACCTCTTTGGCTGGATGAAGCACTGGCCATCTCTTGCTTTGACAGAGCTTTCCTAACTTCACAGTTGTGGCCATTCACAGTATGGTATTTCTGAATGACAATCTTATCCACGGAGTCATTGTCATCAAAGGTTACAAAGGCAAAGCCCCTTTTCTTGCCACTGCCTCTGTCAGTCATGATTTCAATCACTTCAATTTTTCCATACTGTTCAAAATAATCTCTTAGTCTTTTAAATATTTAAGGTGTGTTTTATCGTGCAGAATATAGTCTATCTTGGTCAATATTCCATGTAAGCTTAGAAGAATGTGTTTCTGCTGTTTTAGATAAAGTCGTCTATATACAGAATTCTGGGTTGGTGTTTTATTTTTTTCTTTCAACAGTTTAAATATTTGAATCGACTTTCTTTCCTGCTTGTATGGTTTTTCAGAAGAGTAGACTTAAGTAATTCTTATCATTATCCCTCTGTATGTTAGCCATTTTATTTCTGTAGCTTCTTTCAAGATGTTATTTTCATCATTGATTTTCTAGAGTTTGAATATAAAATGCTTAGTTGTGGATTTTTAATATATATCTTGCTTGTTGTTTTAGCTTCCTGGATCTGGTTTGGTATCTACCATTAGTTTTGAAAAATTCTCAGAAATTTTAA
This sequence comes from Ateles fusciceps, assembly GCA_036589455.1. Lineage (NCBI taxonomy): Eukaryota > Metazoa > Chordata > Mammalia > Primates > Atelidae > Ateles > Ateles fusciceps. The sequence goes on from JAZHEH010001829.1 coordinate 1,922,693, forward strand.
TACAAATAGTTCTTCTTTTCTTTTCTTTCTTCTCTTTCTGGTATTCCCATTTCATGTATGTTACTTCTTTTGTAATTCACGCACAGTTCTTGGCTGTTGTTACACTTTTTAAAAAATATTTTCTATCTGCTTTTCAGTTTGGAAGTTCTTTAAGCTCACTGATTTTTACCTGGCCTAACCTTAGTCTACTGATTAGGCCATCAAAGACATTTTTCATTTCTGTTGCATTGTTTTTTATGTCCAGCATTTCTCTTTGATTTTCTTAGAGTTTCCACCTCTTTGCTTATATCACTCATCTGTTCTTGTAGCTGTTCACTTTTTCCATTAGAACCCTTTAGCACTCCCTGTTTATAGTATCTGTCTTGCTATATCTAGGTCTTACTTGGGTGCTTGCTTTGTGTCTTCAGACTGTCTTTCATTTTTCTCCTTTGAGCATGCCTTATAGGTTTTTTGTTGCATATTGGATAGTGCAGCAGGTAAAAGTGCATGAGTTAAACAAACCTTTAGTGCGAGATTTATGTCTGCCTGCCCAGAAGTCAGGCTGTGTTTATGTTTGTTGCAGCTGTAGGTTTAAGAGGCTAAAATGTCCTCTGTTGTCCCTGGTTTTGTCTCCCCTGTCATACCTTTTGGTTTCCCCAAGACATCTTCTTAAATAGGGCTTGAATCTAGCAATGACCCCTTTCAGCTCTAGTTCCATGTTATTACACAGGAGCCCTACTGATGTGGTAGAAAGGTGCTGAAGGAGAAGAGCCACTCAACAATGCTACAATTGGGTCTCAGTTCCATAATAAGCCTGTACCCCTGGGCTGCAACCATCACAAGTGCTTCTTAGCTTTCTTTTCCCCGTGTAAGGAAGGAAGACAATGGGGCTGGAGTAGAGAATTTCCCTTCACTCCTGCTGCTTAAACTCCCATAAAACCCAAGTCTGTGAGGCTTGAAAAACAGATTTCTGTTGAGGGAAGGCCTTGCTAAGAACATAATGCTTTGCGAGTACTCCATGATGGCGACTTCTCTCCTATTCCTAGCAGAAGTATGGGGGTATTTTTCTATGATCGTCACATGGGCACCCTGGTGGGGGTCCTAGAAGTAAAACTCACAGAAGTAGAATGGGTTTTCTGGAGTCTTTCTCTCAAGCTAGTCCATGCTTGGAGTCCAGCACTCTGACAATTGTGGTGTCAGTGCTCCCAGTGGGTGCTGACTCCAGCTAGGGCTGCTTCTCCCAGCAGTGGTGGCCAGCTGTGATTTCTGCATCCACCTGCTGATTGCTCCAAATTTGGAGAGGAACATGTGTGCTGTGACCTTAATTCCCCCAGGTATCTAAGAAAAGCTGTCAATTTTCAGCAGGGTCAGCACCTCTCTTGTGAGGAGGATAAGAGTGATGACTTCCAAGATGATTCTTACATGTCAGAGCAAAAACCCTCTGTCCACTTTTCAGTTGGGTTATTAGTCCTTTTATTGTTAAGTTATAAGAGTTCTCTGGATAGACATATTTGATATGAAAATACTTTGTCCCACCCTTTATGTTGTCTGTTCAGTTTCTGATGGTGTCCTTGAAAGCACAAAAATTACTAATTTTTTTTGATAAAGTCCAATTATCTAAATAAGTCATGAATTTTAATTCATACTCCCAGGTTTTTAAATCAGCATTTAACCTCCTGATCTGAACAGGAAAGCCACACTACTGATGGGCAGACTCTAAGGTTTATGGTTAAACATGGAGGTAAAATGTGTTTTCTTCACTTGAATTCTAGCCAAAAATGCATATAACTTAAGCATTGAAATTTTATATTTTCTTAGAAGGATATAATTGTTAACAAGGTTAAGATACTCTTGGGTCTGATAATGGAAAGTTCATTGCATCTCTTGGGTGTGTCATTAAGGCTAAAATCAAGGCCACAGAATATACTAGAAGCTTTGTGTAGCTCAAGCCTCTATCACCCATTTAGTTAAATAATTAAGGCATTTTATTCATACACTAAATTTTAAGAGCAATTTGTTAAAATAATTACATTTCTAAGGACATAGAACATATGTGTTCCCATTTCTTAGACAGTTTATAAGAAAAAAACTCTTCTTGGTTTGTAAAAGCAAACAACAATATAGTGTTATTCTCAAAGTAAATATTCTTTCAAAATCTAATCCCTCATGTTTACATCAGTCCATAAAACAGGCCTATTCTATTCATGTCACAGAAGAAATTTATCCAAGTACAGATGGCAAGTGACAGTCATGATAAAAATTCTGCCCTTTGTCCTTAAGCAGTGGTGTGCTGATGATGCTTATCAGCCACCTCTCCAGAGAAATACGTGTTTATGTGTCTTTGTAGGTTTGCTATGTAAAAAATTAGTGGCACAAAATGTTTAAAAGATAAAATATATAATATCCTTTATTGTCAATTCAATACACCTATAATTTCTTTGTGACTTGGTGTTTCTTGCAAACCCACCATAAATTTTTATAACTCTATCAGTAACAACATTGTTACCAAATAAGTCGATGAATAAAACTTGATCACTATCTGACTCAGCAAAGAAGCAGAGGGTGTCATTGACAAATGACTGCAGTTCCAATATGAATGCTGGTGGATATTTTTGTTTAGGTTAATGAGCAGGATAAAAGTGAAAAAATGAAGATTTATGTCAGAATTTCAGTTTATCAATGGTGTGAAGAATTTTTTGCTGAACCAGACAATAGTTTTGAATATTAAAAGAACATAACCTCAAATGTTTATGCTATTTACAATATGATGGCCACAGATGCAATATGCTTTTAGATTTAATCTGCACTGATAAGAAATTCTCCATCATTTTAAGTCTACACAATCACCAGAATAATAAATCAGAGCCTGATTCAAAATATCTGCTGATTCCCATGGAGTGAATTCTCCCACCGGGCTTCCTCCAAGCCACCCCTATGACATCACTGAACAGGGGAGCTAAGAGGAGGTGTACAGCAGACACAGCATGAAATGCACCTCCCTGCAGACAAGAGAGAAATAAAGAAATTTTAAAGCACCCACAAAGTACCTAGGGCATGATGGGTTTTGAATATGTATTACCTTTGTTGGTAATATAATTATTTAAGTTTATATCTTTTCTTTTTTGTACTGGCACACAAGATTCCTCAAAACTTAACAGGTGGTTCTTGCAAGCGAATATGAGCTGCTCCAGCACCACTGGGTTTGCTGAACTAAAAATCTGCACTGGTGTGTGTATTCATCAGGAGTCTCCAGAGAAACCAATAGGGTGTGCATGGTGCAGAGGAGATTTGTAAGGGATTGGCTCACACACGCATGGAGGCTGACAAATCCCAACATCTGCAGAATGTGTCAGCCAGCAGAAGGCCCAGGGAGTCAACTGTGAAGTTTCAATCTGAAGCCTGTGGGCTCAAGATCCAGGAAGAGTTGACGTCAGAGGCCACCAAGCAGGAATTCTCTCAAATGTAGGAGAAAGTGTCCTTCATTCTGGTCAGTTCTTTGAGAGGATTGGTTGAGCCCTACCCACCCTGGGGAGGGGTCTGCTTCACTGAGGACACAGATTCTCACGAGAATCTCATCCAGAAACACCTCCAGCCATGCCCAGAAGAACATCTGACCAATGCCTGGGAACCCCACGGCCCACTCAAGCTGAGCCACAGATTAACCAACATGCTGTGCAGCAAGTCCTCAATGTCACTGATTGGTTCGCAGCAACTCTGACTGCAGGCAAAACAACTTACAACAAATCCTACAATAATGTCTTTTAGTTCAACTTTGTTTCCTTACCAGGTGGATGAGGAAAAAACATTGGTTTCATTATACGTCAATCCACTTAAAAGTTGCAGCTTCCAGGAACCTACTGAAGACATGAGGTGAGGCCTTACTGTGCTGCTGAAAGCCTGTCACTCGCTGACACAGGCACTGCCCATGCATGTATTCCAGGCTTTCTTTCTTTTGTCCCTGCATGTTACAGAACTTAAACAGAGTGGAAAAAAAGGTGGTTAAGCCTGCCTAGCCCTCCTGACTGAGGATGCCTTCATGGCGCTGGCCTGGGGCTTGGCTGCCATCAGGGAAGGCTGGTATGGAACAAGAGCCCCATCCTCTGGTCCAGGTGCACAAGTGAATGCAAGGACCTGGAGGAATGTGTGGTGGGGGAGCAGCAGGAGGTACAGACTCTGGAGTTCCTCCCTGTGGACTTCCCGTGAGTACCTCCATGCTGATGGAGCCCCCATGGGTCACTTTAGCTCACAGGGCCATGCTTCCTATTCCTACAGACTGTGAAAGTTTCTCAGAGAATTAGCTGGGTCGGAACCTGAAAACAATCAGGAAAGCACCGGGGTATGGGCAGGCGCCCCACAAGCATAGCTGTCATAATCACCTTTTTACTGCCCATATGTGGCTTGTATTCAGTTAAAGTCAGATAGTCCCAAGTTACAACATAAACAGAACTCACAAATCAGACTCCGCCTGAACTCATCAAATTAAAATTCAAAACTCAGGGAACATCAAAGGAAAGCAAAGTTGGAATAACAGGTAATAACAATGTGTGTGCATGTGTGTCAGCATGTGGGCAGGTGAACATGTGTGTGTCAGTATGCGGGCAAAGAAGCGTGTATGTGTGTGCATTTGTGCATCAGCAGAGAGGCTACAGAATAAACCATGAAGAAAGCTGAAGTAAAGAAAATACATCATCACAGACATCATGAAGAAAACACCTGTTTGCTGGAAATCACTTTTGGGATCCCTTAAGATTTTATAAAGTAGTAAAGCAAACCTCTTTCAGCAATAAATGTACATAGGTATTTGTACATTCCCCAAAATTCCACAACCCATCCAAGAAAAAATCCACAATTTAAAACAATCGTGCACTAAAATGTTGAAACAGTCACGCAAAGCAAAATTTTGAACTTTTCCTCTTGTTCTGAATTGAATTCAAGGTTTCAAATCCTTATCTTTCCAAACAACTATTGAATATGAATAAATCTGAAATTCATGAAGTTATCCAAACAATTAAGGGCATCCTAAGCCTTAGCAATAGTTACTCTTTCTTAAAATCAAAAGAATAAGAATAATCCACTCATTCTCAAAACCACAGGCACCCAAAGCCTAATTAGCACAGAATTCTCAAGTCCATGCCTTATCTGAACCTTCATGTTCCAAAGGGATTTGACCTTAAGCTGGGCTCATTCTCATTTGCTTAAAACCAGAATGCGCTTTAGGAGAAACTAACACGGGGAAAGAATCTCACTATCCATCAGTAGGGAAGTGGTTAAATGTGTACAGTGTATGAGCACACAGCATGGGCAGTGAAGGCACGGATGTCAACGATGGCCCAGCCAACTCTCCCAGGACCCTGTGCTAGAAAGACGTCTGTATCATCAAGAAAGGTAAATACACAAAGAAGTTTCTTTCAGCATTCACTTAAAAAGAAAGTAACCCAAATTCCCACATGACATATAAGATGGTGCATACATATTTGCAGTGTCATGCAGCCACTCAAATGCAAGAGACATATCAAGAGCCAGGAAACCTGTCTGATGTACGTCAAGAGACAAAAGACACAGTGAAGCACAAAATAAGTCCAAAGTGATCCATTTGTGAAAAACAGAGGTGTATTACCTGTAGAGACATTTATCTTCCAGGTGTGGAAATAAGGCTGGGAGAAGGGTGACCATCCTAACAAAAGTCATTTCTAGAGTAGGAAATGTGAGGAGAGGCAGATGCTCACTCTCAATCCATTTACTTCTATGTCATTTGAATAAAACCAGACCTAAAAGACTCCAATAGTAGCAAAAAACGAGAAAGAGAATGAAAGATGACTCCCATCACATATCATTAGGGGGATAAAGAAGGTTACAAAGCAGTGTGCATACCATAAGCTCATCATTACCAGAAATACTTACTTATCCATTGTCATCTTTTTAAGTTTGGAAATTAAAAATACTGAATTTAAAAAACTGATATGAAAGCATTCTCATAGATGAAATGGATATATTTAGAGTTACTAATTCAACTGCAGAAAAAGATGTTTGATTCACCCTAAAACTTTCCTGAAGAGTTGGTCTGAAGTAGAGTCTTCCTCAATACTTATCTTTTTAAATGGTATTTTAAAAAATCATCTTAGGCATGATTTCTCAGAAATGTGTCATCTATTTTCTTTTTCTGATCAAGTGTTCAGAGTTACATTCATAATGCTTCACTCATTCACAGCCCAACGGGGACAACTGGTAACACTTCCCAGGAAAACGCTGCCTGGAACAATCGCGAAACTAAAATTCCCATGGATTACCCCAACCAGCTTCACTGGTCAAGACTGTTTGATGCACTTACTGTGCAGGAAACGAGGATGACACCCGCTCTGGTCTCAGCGTGTGACTGAACTCGTCAGGAAGGTTGGCGAGAAGCCGTGATCTTCCCTCAAGAATGGTGCTTGTCTTTGGGAGACCACGGAGGTCACCGCAGAGCTGAGAAGAGACCCTGTCCTCTGTGCTGGTCCCAGCCCAGAAGAAGGGTACCCAGCTGAGGGCAGAGTCAGGGGCCTGTCCCTGACACCACGTTCCTTCTCGGGCTCAGGAGCCCTGTGTGGTGGCGTCAGTGCCGTGTGCAGCGCAGGGGTCGGCTTAGGGGCCGTGTGTGCGGTGGCGACGGTGCCGTGTGCAGCGCAGGGGTCGGCTCAGGGGCCGTGTGTGCGGTGGCGACGGTGCCGCGTGCAGGGCAGGGGTCGGCTGCGGGGCCGTGTGTGCGGTGGCGACGGTGCCGCGTGCAGCGCAGGGGTCGGCTCCGGGGCCGTGTGTGCGGTGGCGACGGTGCCGCGTGCGCGGTGGCGACGGTGCCGCGTGCAGCACAGGGGTCGGCTCCGGGGCCGTGTGTGTGGTGGCGACGGTGCCGTGTGCAGCGCAGGGGTCGGCTGAGGGGCCGTGTGTGCGGTGGCGACGGTGCCGTGTGCAGGGCAGGGGTCGGCTGCGGGGCCGTGTGTGCGGTGGCGACGGTGCCGCGTGCAGGGCAGGGGTCGGCTCCGGGGCCGTGTGTGCGGTGGCGACGGTGCCGTGTGCAGCGCAGGGGTCGGCTCAGGGGCTGTGTGTGTGTGTGTGTGTGTGTGTGTGTGGTGGTGACAGTGCCGTGTGCAGGGCGGAAGTGGGGGCTCAGCGAGCGGGAAGGCAGCACCCCCTTTTTGCAGCCACAGGTGGAGGGAGCACCATCGCAGGGCCACCAAGCTCCGAGCCTGGCCGAGCTAGAAGGGTTTCCGGTGGTATCTGGACAGAGCAGCAGGATGTGGGGCCCTCGGGGGAAGGACAAGTGGAGGTGGTGCCCACCATGGGAGCAAATATCAAAAGGCCAGGGCGCCCTGGGTGTGGGGGGAGGCCACACTGGGACCCCTGGAAGAGGACCGGGCCTTGGTGCAGAACATCAGAAGGCCAAGGCCCCAGGAGGGATGGACACCTGCCACGCTCTCTCTCGCTTCCCACGTGGGGAACAGGGTAGATACCAGCAACATTTCCCAAGGATTCTGTGTACGTTTCAAATGTGCAGCATGTTAGAAATAATTATTCTCGATTTATGATAGGCTTTGAATAAAAGGCTGGGTACTCCGCAGCTCTGCTCTGTGGGAATATTGTGTGTCTAGGTGAAAGGTTTTCAAGGCAGGAGAGCAAGTGACAGCCACGTCACAGCAGAGTCCACGACAGCTCAGTGCCACCGGGCCTTTATGCGTGAACAACCATCTGTGAAGCAGTTTTTCATTACTGGTTTAAAAATGGAGATTCCACCTAGACACAGATCTATCACACTTCAAATTAAGGTGAATCCCTGAACACATCAGATAGAGTCTAAAATTTGGGGCTTAAAAATAGCTTTATGGCCAGTCTTGGTGGTTCACACTTGTAATCCCAGCACTTAAGGAGGCGGAGGCGGGCGGAGACCAGCCTGGCCAAGATGGTGAAACCCCATCTCTACTAAAAGTACAAAAATTAGCCAGGTATAGTGGTGGGCACCTGTAATCCCAGCTACTTGAGAGGCTTAGGCAGGAGAATCACTTGAACCCGGGAGGCGGAGGTTGCAGTGACCCAAGACTGCGCCACTGTACTCCACCCTGGGTGACAGGGCAAGACTGTGTCTCAAGAAAAAAAACAGCTTTATGTCTCCCTGAATCTATTCACAACGTGGAATATGAGGGATGCATGCATTTTATTTTACATAAGGCTTAAATTTGTTTTTGTTTTTTTTTTTTAGAAATATAAATAATTTATTTTCATTCAATGACAGATTTGGTACTTTGCAGAAATAATCACATAACTTACGTATGTTTTATGAATTTGACATTCAGAAGCATATGAACTATAGATATTATCACATAGATGGAATGAGAAAATAAATAAGAGCAATCATTAAAAGGAAACATAAAATAATAAAATAGGCCACCTTCAAGTATTTTATTATTAAATCATAGATCTTTTTAAAAGAGCAAATGCTAAGGGCAGCCAGAGAGAAAGGTCGGGTTACCCACAAAGGGAAGCCCATCAGACTCACATCAGATCTCTCAGCAGAAACACTACAAGCCGTAAGACAGTGGCGGCCAATATTTGACATCCTTAAAAAAAAGAACTTTCAACCCAGAATTTCATATCCAGCCAAACTATGCTTCATAAGTGAAGGAGAATTTGTTTTCTTACAGAAAGCATAGACTTCCTAAATTTTTCTATATAGTTCTATTTTTATTTATCAGTTATTGTTTCCAAATAATGTTTGAGATTATAAAAATGTACACATTTGGGTCAACTAAGTTGAATTTTAATAAGTGATCTCTGCGGAATAAAAAAAGTCGGTTGTTTTGAACTTTAGGCACTGCTGTAAGCCACCTGGACTTGGCTTTACACTTGTATTGATTGCACAAAAATTTTAAATGTCATCTCGCTGTCACATTTTTCATGTTAACTGTGATGGTGTTGACTCTTTTATGTAATGTTTAATGGAATTTCTACTGTTCATAAATGACACTAGGATCTTGAAATAATATTGAGCTAATAAATGAGAAATCTTTGGTTACCCAGACAATATTAAATGAATTAAAATTCACAGAGACAGAAAAAGAGTAGGTCCTGGGGGTCACCAACCACACAGTTTTTACTGTCTAAATTTCCTTTTTGTAAAGTTCCATTTTAAGATGATAAAATATATACAGAGACAGGGAAGACTGGTAAGTAAATAAGAGGCAGTAAAAGGTTACTCTTTATCTTTTGTGTAATCTGCCCAGGGAGCTCAGATTCTGAAATATGTTCACTCCAAAGCCGCTACCTTTTGTTTTTCCCTCACATCTGAGAGCTAACTTCCCTTAGGTAGGCTGCCTTCTGAAATACTCATTCTCAAACACTATTTCCAAACGAAGTTGTGGGGTGGCTGAGCTACATCCACCTCTGCTCCCTGCAGGAAAGGTCCTATGGGACCAGTGGCCATCCCCTTCCTGGACGTGGACTCTCCTTTGACACAAGAAGCTCCAGGGGGTGGCCACTGTTGCTGCTTTTCCTGCTGATGCCACTGGTGCTTTCCTGGATGGCATATGCACCGAAGCCCACACAGTCCCTGATAAGGGCACAGCAGCTGGCGTGACTGTGTGAGGGCTGCCCATTCCCCACACTATTACCATGAGGGGGACCCCAAATCTAAGACCTGCCTCCTGCCTACGGGAATGGGATGCTGCAGTCAGTACCTCAGCACAGAGGGAGGCACAGTCACAAAGCCTGGCATGAAAGCCACCTGCAGATGGATCCTATGAAGGCCATCAAGGTTTCCAAGGCTCTTGTCACCAGAGGGCCACAACAAAGTGCCCTGCACTGTGTGGCTCAGGGGCCAAGGGCTATGCTCCCTGCCGTGACCACCCCTGCTGCCATGACCACCCCTGTGGAGTCACAGCACGTCACATCTCCAGGGAGGGCTCCACTCTGATCCATCTGATGTCACAATCACTGTCACAGGATTGATTTCCCACTCCCCTGTCAGGGTGGAGGACTCCGCTCGAGCAGGTGTCCTCAAAAAGGAGCATTTGGGAGCACAGGCCAGACCAGGACCCAGGTGAGGGTCCCCAGGAGGCTCCCTCAAGACGCCCACCCCAGCGTGGACTCCCAAAACCACCGCATGGCCACCGTGCAAAGATGGGTCAGCAACTCTTCGACAATGACTTCACAGGCAGGCAACTGGTGCCCGCAGCTGCTGACCCAAGATCAGGCAGAACAAAAGTTAATTATGGAGACTGGATGGCACTGATGAGAGTAATTTAATTGTATTCAGTGTTCTGCTTTCTAGGGCCATGAGAAGCAGCCCCTCTCCTTAGTTCACCATCTGTTTTTAGCTGTAATTTTGCTACTTGAGATGAGAGACCCTTTCACTGGTACCTTATTCCAACTAATTCCTCAGAATTTGGTTAAAATGTCCTATGGAAAATTTAACGCAAATTTTAAGATAATGAGCCATCTGAACACAAGTATGATGACAACTATAATAATCAGAATTCAAAGAAATGTTTTTACAAATGCTAAGCTTAGAAATCTCATTGACAATTACATTTAAATTGTACTCATTCTAAATACTATAACCTGGAACCAATCAAATCTCTGTGTGGATGGCAGCACTGGTGGTGTCTGACCACACTGGAGAAAAGAAGCTGCATACTGATTGGCCTTGCCAGCAAACCCACTCCACGCAGTGATCAAATGGTCTACGAAGCCTTCCCAAGTCCAGTACTTACCACTGACTGTTTACTTTTATATTTTCAGTAGGAACCTGTCCTTCTACCAGAGAAGAAAAAAAAAATTTAAACAAACATGTAACTATAACAATGCCAGAATGTCAGGACAAATTTCTTTCACATCTTCCGTAATTTTGACTTATTTTTTAACTAAAAGAAAATAAAAATACTATGTTACTTTGAAAATGTATTAATTCTAATGTTTTAATAATCAGAAATACTTGTGTATAAATTTAAGGAAAATCTCATTCAATAAAATAACAGGTCCCACTGTTGCACAGCCAGGACTAGTCTCCCTATATAGAAATGACATCCAGAAAGTCCTCCTAACAAACAGAACCGTTGTCTAGATTTTGGCTTAAGTTCACACCTTAAAGAAAGAAAAGAATGTCCCTTCTGCAAGCCAGAACCCTGGCAAACTGGACTCGGAGAAAGCAGCATACACGCTCTGTTACAGGTGATGTATGCAAAATTGTGTGGAGTCAAACTGGCTGGTTCTTGGATCCAAGCCTGAAAATAAATGAACTAATACTGGAACTCATTTTCCTGAGCACACAGTTTTGGAATGACTGAAGCAGTCAAAATATGACATCAGTAACTTTACCAAGCCACATGACAGAAGTCACTGGCCTTGATGTTGTATGGCTCCAGCTTTTGCTGACCACCTATGGAGAAGTATGGACACTAACCAAGACCTTTTAATGGATCTATGTGCATAGATCAGGTAAACTATGCAAACCTAATGGAGTATGTACAACACCAAGGCATAGTTCACAAGCAACATGAGAGCCATCACTGAATTGGTGTCAACATAAGGGTTTGTGCAGAATCCCTTCCCCAAATTAGAAAACTTATGAAAAGGAATAGTATCAATGGCATTACAATTACCTTTTGAAATCATAATTGTATAAATGCTATATGGACAATTCTAGACTTAGGGTGTTTCAACTTACAATTTTTGACTTCACAATCAATTTACTGGGACATAACCCCATCATAACTCAAGAAGCATTTGGACTTACAATGGTTCAACATACGATGTTTCAACTTTGCTATGGGCTTATCAGGGTTTTAAATGCATTTTAACTTAAAATATTTTCAACTTAACAGTAGGTTTATCAGGATATAACTCCATCATAAGTCAAGGAGCATCTGTCAATAAAACATATGTCCAATTTCCAGTCTCTATCAGATAAATAAATGCCAGCTGACTAAACAAAAAACTCAACTAATGGTCTTCGTATAAATACCAAGTGAGAGTAGGAGAATAATCATTAGATAAGTTTACAATCACAGAAGATACAATTCAGGGACGGGCATGGTGGCCCACACCTGTAATCCCTGCACTTTGGAAAGGTGAGGCAGATGGATTGCCTGAGGTCAGGAGTTCAAGACCAGTTTGGGCAACATAGTGAAACCCTGTCTCTACTAAAAATACAAATAGCTGGCATGGTGGCATCTGCCTGTAATCCCAGCTACTCGGGAAACTGAGGCATGAGAATCACTTGAAGCCAGGAGGTTGCAGTGAGCCAAGATTGCATCACTTTACTCCAGCCTGGGTGACAGAATGAGAGTCTACCTAAAAAAAAAAAAAAAAAAAAAAAAATACACTTCAGGAATAATTGCCCAAAACCTGGAAATAAATTTTAAAGATGACTGTATGCCCCTCTAACAGCATGTAAGAACCCATATGAAGGGAACTGGGCCATCTTTGGAAACACAACCACGATTAGCAAATTATTAACATTTAAAACCTTTTAAAGCTGGAGCCCAGTTAGAAAACGTAAGGGCTGATGATTTTCTTTTCTTTCTTTCTCATAGAGAAGATAATCCTCAAACATCAGTTTATTGCCCTATAGGACATTACCCATTTTTTTTTATTATTATACTTTAAGTGCTGGGGTACATGTGTAGATCTTGCAGGATTGTTACATAGGTATACATATGCCATGGTGGTTTGCTGCCTCCATCCCCCCCATCACCTAACATTAGGTATTTCTCCTAATGTTATCCCTCCCCAGTCTCCCCCACATCCTGCTATCGCTCCCCTAGCCCCGCACACCCCAACAGACCCCAGTGTGTGATGTTCTGCTCCCTGTATCTATGTGTTCTCATTGTTCAACACCCACTTATGAGTGAGAACATGAGGTGTTTGGTCTTCTGTTCTTTTGTCAGTTTGCTGAGAATGAGGCTTTCCAGATTCATGCACGTCCTTGCAAAGGACATGAATTCATCCTTTTTTATGGCTGCACAGTATTCCATGGTGTATATGTGCCACATTTTCTTTATCCAGTCTACCATTGATGGGTATTTGGGTTGGTTCGAAGTCTTTGCTATTGTAAACAGTGCCACAATGAACATACATGTGCATGTGTCTTTATAACGGAATGATTTATAATCCTTTGGGTATATAACCAGTAATAGGATTGCTGGTCAAATGGCATTTCTATTTCTAGATCCTTGAGGTATCGCCACACTGTCTTCCACAATGGTTGAACTAATTTACACTCCCACCAACAGTGTAAAAGCATTCCTATTTCTCCACATTCTCTCCAACATCTGTTGTCTCCAGATTTTTTAATGACCGCCATTCTAACTGGCGTGAGATGGTATCTCAATGCAGTTTTGATTTGCATTCCTGGAATCACCAGTGATGATGAGCATTTTTTCTTATGTTTGTTGGCCACATAAATGTCTTCTCTTGAAAACTGCCTGTTCATATCCTTCACCCAGTTTTTAATGGGGTTGTTTTTTCCTTGTAAATTTGTTTTAGTTCTTTGTAGATTCTGGATATTAGCCCTTTGTCAGATGGGTAGCTTGCAAAAATTTTTTCCCATGCTGTTGGTTGCCAGTTCACTCTAGTAATTGTTTCTTTTGTGGTGCAGAAGCTCTTAAGTTTACTTAGATCCCATTTGTCTATTTTGGCTTTTGTTGCCATTGCTTTTGGTGTTTTAGTCATGAAGTCCTTGTCTGTGCCTATGTCCTGAATGGTACTGCCTATGTTTTCTTCTAGGGTTTTTATAGTGTTAGGTCTTATGCTTAAATCTTTAATCCATCTGGAGATAATTTTTGTGTACAGTGTAAGGAATGGGTACAGTTTCAGCTTTCTGCACGTGGTTAGCCAGTTTTTCCAATACCATTTATTAAACAGGGAATCCTTTCCCCATTGCTTTTTTTAAAGTCAGGCAGCATGATGCCTCCAGCTTTGTTCTTTTTGCTTAGCATTGTCTTGGTTATGCAGGCTCTTTTTTGGTTCCAGATGAAGTTTCAGGTGTTTTTTTCCCAGTTCTGTGAAGAAGGTCATTGGTAGCTTGACGGGGATAGCGTTGAATCTATAAATTACTTTGGGCAGTGTGGCCATTTTAACAATATTGATTCTTCCTAACCATCAGCATGGCATGTTTTTCCATCTGTTTGTGTTCTCTCTTATTTCCTTAAGCAGTGGTTTGCAGTTCTCCTTAAGAGGTCCTTCATGTCCTTTGTTAGTTGTATTCCTAGGTATTTTATTCTCTTTGTAGCAATTGTGAATGGGAGTTCATTCATTATTTGGCTCTCAGTTTGTCTGTTATTGATGTAAAGGAATGCTTGTGATTTTTGCACACTGATTTTGTATCCTGAGACTTTGCTGAAGTTGCTTATCATCTTAAGGAGATTTTGGGCTGAGACGATGGGGTCTTCTAAATATGCAATCATGCCATCTGCAAATAGAGATAATTTGACTTACTCTTTTCCTAATTGAATACACTTTATTTCTTTTTCTTGCCTGATTACTCTGGCTAGAGCTTCCAATACTATGTTGAATAGGAATGGTGAGAGAGGACACCCTTGTCTAGTGCTGGTTTTCAAAGGAAATGCTTCTGTTTTTTGCCTATTCAGTATGATATTAGCTGTGAGTTTGTCATAAATAGCTTTTATTATTTTGAGATACATTCCATCAACACCTAGTTTATTGAGAATTTTTAGCATAAAGAGCTGTTGAATTTTGTCGAAGGCCTTCTCTGCATCTATTGAGATGATCATGTGGTTTTTGTCTTTGGTTCTGTATATGTGATGGATTACGTTTATAGATTTGCCTATGTTGAACCAGCCTTGTATCCCTGGGATGAAGCCTACTTGATCATGATGGTTAATCTTTTTGATGTGCTGTTGCATTCGGTTTGCCAGTATTTTGTTGAAGATTTTTGCATCAATGTTCATGATGGATATTGGTCTGAAATTTTCCTTTTTAGTTGTGTCTCTGGCAGGTTTTGGTATCAGGATGATGTGGGTCTCATAAAATGAGTTAGGGAGTATTCATTCTTTTTATATTGTTTGGAATAGTTTCAGAATGAATGGTACCAGCTCTTCTTTGTATGTCTGGTAGAATTTGGCTGTGAACCCATCTGAACCTGGACTTTTTTTGGTTAGTAGACTATTAATTGCTGCCTCAACTTCAGACCTTACTAGTCTATTCAGGGATTCAGCTTCTTCCAGGTTTAGTCTTGGGATAGTGTAAGTGTCCAGGAATTTATCCATTTCTTCTAGATTTACTAGTTAATGTGCATAGAGTTGTTTGTAGTAATCTCTGATGGTAGTTTGTATTTCTGTGGAATCAGTGGTGATATCCCCTTTATCATTTTTTATTGCATCTATTCATTTCTCTCTTTTTTATTAGTCTGGCTAGCAGTCTATTTTGTTGATCTTTTCAAAAAACTAGATCCTCGATTTATCGATTTTTTGAAGGGATTTTTGTGTCTCTATCTCCTTCAGTTCTGCTCTCATCTTAGTTATTTCTTGTCTTCTGCTAACTTTTAAATTTGATCTTGCTCCTCTGGCTCTTTCAATTTTGACAATAGGGTGTTAATTTTAGATCTTTCCTTGCTTCTCATGTGGTCATTTAGTGCTATAAATTTCCCTCTAGACACTGCTTTAAATTTGTCCCAGAGATTCTGGTACATTGTGTCTTCATTCTCATTGGTTTCAAATAACATTGTTATTTCTGCCTTCATTTCATTATTTATCCAGTAGTCATTCAGGAGCAGGTTGTTCAGTTTCCATGTCATTGTGCAGTTTTGCATGAGTTTCTTAGTCTTCAGTTCTAATTTGACTGCTCTGTGGTCTGAGAGACTGATTGTTATGATTTCCGTTCTTTTGCATTAGCTGAGGAGTGATTTACTTCCAATTATGTGGTCAATTTTAGAGTAAGTGTGATGTGGTGCTGAGAAGAATGTATATTCTGTGGATTTGGGGTGGAGAGTTCTGTAGATGTCTGTTAGGTCCGCTTGGTCCAGATGTGAGTTAAAGTCCTGGATATCCTTGTTAATTTTCTGTCTTGTTGATCTAATATTGACAGTGGAGTGTTAAAGTCTCCCACTATTATTGTGTGGGCGTCTAATTCTCTTTGTAGGTCATTAAGAATTTGCTTTATGTATCTGAGCGCTCCTGTATTAGGTGCATATTTATTTTGGACAGTTATCTCTTATTGCATTGGTTGTTTCACCATTATGTAATGTCCTTCTTTGTCTCTTTTAATCTTTTTAGTTTAAAGTCTGTTTCATCAGCATTGCAGCCCCTGCTTCCTTTTGCTCTTCATTTGCTGGGTAAATCTCTTCCATCCCTTTATTTTGAGTCTATATGTGTCTCTGCACATGAGATGGGTCTCCTGAATACAGCACACCAATGGGTCTTGACTTTTTATCCAATTTGCCATTCTGTGTCTTCTGATGGGGGCACTTAGCCCATTTACATTTAAGGTTAACATTGTTATGTGTGAATTTAATCCTGCCATTTTGATACTCACTGACTGATTTGCCAGTTAGCTGACGCAGTTTCTTCATTGTGTTGATGGTCTGTATGATTTGGTACATTTTTGCAGTGGCTGGTAGTGGTTGTTCCTTTCCTCGTTTAGTGCTTCCTTCAGGAGCTCTTGTAAGGCAGGCCTGGTGGTGACGAAATTGCTCAGCAATTGCTTGTCTATAAAGGATTTTATTTCTCCTTTGATTATGAAGCTTAGTTTGGCTGGATATGAAATTCTGGGTTGAAAGTTTTTTCTTTAAGGATGTTGAATATTGGCTCCCACTCTCTTCTGGCTTGTAGGGTTTCTGCCAAGAGATCCACTATGAGTCTTATGGGCTACCCTTTGTGGGTAACCCGACCTTTCTCTCTGGCTGCCCTTAGCATTTTTTTCTTTATTTCAAACCTGGTGAATCTGATGATTACGTGCCTTGGGGTTGCCCTTCGTGAGGAATATCTTTGTGGTATTCTCTGTATTTCCTGGATTTGAATGTTGGCCTGCCTTGCTAGGTTGGGGGAAATTCTCCTAGATAATATCCTGAAGAGTTTCCAGCTTGGATTCATTCTCCCCATCACATTCAGGTACACCAATCAAATGTAGGTTAGGTCTTTTCACATAATCCCCTTTCTCTTGGAGGCTTTATTTCTTTTCACTCTTTTTTCTCTAATCTTGCCTTCTCATTTTATTTCATTGAATTGATCTTCAATATCTGATATCCTTTCTTCTGCTTGATCAATTCAGCTACTGAAACTTGTGTATGCTTCACAAAGCTCTCGTGCTGTGTTTTTCAGCTCCATCAAGTCGTTTATGTTCGTCTCTAAGCTGGTTATTCTAGTTTGCTTTTTGTCTAACCTTTTTTCTAGGTTCTTAGATTCTTTTCATTGGGTTAGAACATGTTCTTTTAGCTCAGAGAAGTTTGTGATTACCCACCTTCTGAATCCTGCTTCTGTGAATTTGTCACAATCATTATCCATCCAGTTTTGTTCCCTTGCTGGTGAGGAGTTGTGATCCCTTGGAAAAGGAGAGGCATTCTGGTTTTTGGTGTTTCCATCCTTTTTGTGCTGGTTTTTCCCATCTTCGTGGGAGTGCCCTCCAGCCCACTCTACTTCCCAGGTGAGGCAGCACCCCACCCTGCCTCAGTTTCCCCTCCTTGGGCTACACCCACTGTCCAATGAGTCCCATTAAGATGAACCTGGTACCTCAATTGGAAATGTGGTGATCACTTGCCTTCTGCATCACTCTTGCTGGGAACTGCACTCCAGAGCTGTTCCTATTCAGACATCTTGGCGGAAGTCCCAACATTACCCAGTTTTATACCTGGCATAACTATCTTATTTCAGTATTCATTTTCCCACTATGTAAATCCTTTTTGAGCCAGCTCTTCACTCTATTTGCCTCATTAATAAGTTTAATCAAACTCATTTTACATGAACATAAAAATCATTGTTTTTAACGACTTAAGAATTACGTTTTTATAAATAAGAACGCAGTCATATTCTCTCTTCTTTAGTTTAAAATAAAAGTGAATGTCAGATGGACAAGTTATTTGCTCCTGAGCCAGTGAGACCTTGCATCTCTCACAAAGACTTCTCACACCCATGATGAGTCAACTCTCATAATGTCACATGACTGACGACCAGTAACAGTTTCCCGGAAGACCACACTTGAGTTCAGGGGAGTGAAGAGTTTTGCCCAGTGGACTGATGTCCCAGTGAGGGAGCCAGCCTTTTGACAATGGGCACAGAGCTCTCTGCTGCCGCAGAAGCAGGAGACAGAATAATCTCTTCAAGATCATTCTAAGCCAGCATAAACCCCCAAGGCATTCTCAGAGTTAAGACTGAGGAAAATCATGACTCTGCAGTGGTGTTTCTCACAGGACAGGGCCATTTCTCTGAGGGACCCAGCCCTGCCTGGCTCATCTGTAACAGCAGAGCAGACATCAATCATTCTGTCATGTGTGCTGCACAAATGCACTTGAGACTTCCTTCCCCAAAACATGTTAGAGCGACAACACCAGCCGCTGCACTTACTCAACTCTTATTTCCTCTGAAACACTCTCCTTTCTACCTGTCTTTTGGAAATATATAAGCAAGTTTATTTAAAAAAATTAGGAAATACCATATTTTGGTCCAACTATCCTGAAACAATATGTATTATCACTTTATTACTGTTACTTTTTGGTTGTACGCAAATACCCCCTACATAGCCATAATTCAAATTACATAGATATTATAATAGCATGCCCTTTTCACTGAATTTGGATTGTATCCATGGAAAGATGTTTTATTGCTGCATTATCCTCAGCATCAATCCTTCAAAAGCCTGCAAAACAAAACATCTACTTACAAATTTTCTTTAACAAAATAAAATCATATCAAGCCACCTCACGTTCTCATTGCAGTTTGTCATGTGTAAGATTTCAGAGCAAGTGTCTCCCGTCCCATCATCAAATCTTCTTTTCCTATAGATACTGCTCCCGTTCTCAGTCCCACAACATGCCCTTTCAGTTCCAATACCTTGGTTCAATAGTTGAAGACTTGGTTCAACTAAACTACTGAAAGGGCATGCTATGCCCTTTCAGAAACATGCCCTAAATACAACACAGAAGCATGAATGCTTCCATTTATGGCTTGACTTTTCTTGAGTCTTTCCCATCATTAATATCCCTAAGAAGTTTTTCTTTTTAAGTTCCGGTTTAATTTCCAAAATTAATGGTATTGCAATCACTGGAATGCCTGCAAAATACTATCCCAGAAAGATGGCTGAATGAGCAGCTTCCATCTCTCATCTCCACAGAAACAATGAAAAACAGAATCATCATATGACCCTGCAATTCCACTCCCAGGTCATTCCCAGGGAAGAATCAACAGAGCAGCAGCCTGGGACTTGGAGACATACTTACGTGTCCACTGTTGTCCACATTCTTCACAACAACCAAAGGCAGAAACAGCCCAAATGTCTATCAATAGATGAATGGATCAACAAAACATGGGGGGGGGGGGGTGTGTCCACACAATAGATTTCTAGTCAGCCATATAAAGGAACGCAGTGCTGACACAGGCCACAACATAAATGAATCTTGGAAAATATCATGCTAAGCCAGATAAACATTACAAATATTGTATAACTCCACTTTTGAGAAACATCTGAAATAGTCAAATTTATAGAAACAGAAAGTACAATAGAGGCTGCCAGGGGCTAGGGGTGGGTTCATGAGGGCTGCTGTTTAATGACAGAGCTTCTGCAGGGATGATGGAGTTTCAGAGGTGGACAGTGGTGAGGATCACATGGCACCAGGAACGTATTGTCTGTCTCTGAATTGTACACTTAAAATGGCAAGTGTGGAAAATTCTATGTTTTTAAAATATTTTTACCACAATAAAAATATTTTTTCACATATATGATTTCTTTCATAATAAGAAATTATACCAATTAGACACAGGTTATTACCAGCCTACACCTTCTTTTAAAATGTTCATTTCTACTGGAATAAACAAACACATCTGAATGACAAAGACTTTTGAAAGATGAATAAAACTAGACTGCCAAGGTTAAGGCAGTAGAGATACTGTCATTACTGATGATGATTATGTAAGACAGTCATCTGACTATTTCAACACTTAGAAACTGCAAGAATTTATCCCTCAGAAATAATGACAGAAGCACAAAGATGAATGCTGCTGCCCATTTCTAATGGCAGGATATGGACACAATCTGAATACATTTCAGCAGTGGCCTCATTAAATATCAGCATCTCTAGGCTAATGTTTTGGACATGTGAGAGTTCTGAGCATAATGTAGTCACAGATCAAAAACACACTTTTAACTCAGCTTCCAAGACACAGTAGCCCTGCATTTTCTATAAATCAAGGAAGAACAACTTTTAACCTGAACTGCACCCACAGGGCAGATGGAATGCACCCTTGGGATTCCCTGGCTCCTCTTCCAGGGCCATCCGTGGTGCTGTGGGGGAAGGCAGGAGGCCCTGGAGGAGCCTGGCCATCCCACAAGCACCGACCCTGGCTTCAAAGCCCCACGGCTCTCGCCTTCATCCATCCTATGTCAGGTCCAGGACACTTTCCGAAGCCAGCTCAAGACCCCATTCATTCCCCATGTTTCCAACTGACTGATTCTTTAAGCAAACCTTCTCATCGCCCACATCTTCAGCAAATGGTCCGAGCTTTCCCATCAGCTTGGGTGCTTCAAATTATAAGCCAGGTCAACTGACAGGTGACATTTCTTCTGCCCTGACATGTGTGTGTCTTGGAGCAATCAAGATAACACTGATGAACAGGAGGTGAGGTGTGAAATGTGAAAACAAAATTAAAACTCAATGTCATCCATCATCTCATGGAAATGTATAAAAAATGACAAAAGCAAATTGCTGGACAACCACAATAATCCTGTTCCCACTTAAATAGCCTTTAAACAGTGACACATGTGCACTGAAGTATCCAGAAAAGCATGAAATAAACTGAATCATGGTTAGACCTCAGGAAAGATTGGAGAGGACTTTCCTTGCCTACATAACTGTAATTGGCAAGCGTGGAAAACCTTCTGATATTTTGCAATCACATACATTAAATTTGTAAATGGAACTCATCGTTTTTTATGGCTGCGTAATATTCCATGCTGTAGATGTACCACATTTTCTTTGTCCAGTCTATCATCATTCTCAGCAAACTGACCCAAGAACAGAAAGCCAAGCACTGTATGTTCTCACTCATAGGTGGGTGTTGAACAACTAGAATACGTGGGCTCAGGGAGAGGAGTATCACACACAGGGGACAGTTGGGGGGGCGTAGGGGAGAGACAATCAGGGGTGGGGGGGGGGATAACATGGGGAGAAATGCCAGATACAGTATGCACCTAAAGTAAAATAAATAAATTTAAAAAAATTTGTAAATGGAATGTGGGTATAGAAAAATGAAATGCACAGGAGTCTAAAATATTGGCTTTCAGGAGTGTTTTCATGCCCACAATGCCTGGCTCTGTGTCCCCTCTTGCCCTGGTCCTTTAGGAAACTCTGAGTGGTGTCTGGGCTGTGGCCCCTGTCATGCCAGCAAACAGTGGGTGGACAGATTGCTTCTCAGAGCTGAGAGGGTCTTGGCATTTGGCCTCCGCTGGCCGCCCCAACCTGCAGTACTCTGCAGTCACCCCCACACACTCACTGTGACCCTGTCAATACCATTCATCCACCAACTGACCATGAGCTTTCTGGGGCCCACTGAGTGTGTTTTCCTAACAAGGCCTGGCCTTGCCATGCAGCTTTTGAGCTCCTGGGGAGCACAACTTGTGGGATGCATGTCTTCAGATGCTGTGCACAGTGGAAGAGGTTTCAATATCACATCCACCACAGCACAGGAAGTGAAGCCCGTGAGAAATAAACTCAAAAGAAATGCACCAGGCACACACACCAATTACATATCTCATGCTTGCTTTGTGGACTATGCTTGGTACTGATGTAAACATTTGGCCTATGTTGATAACCATCCTCAAAACAGCCCCACCAGGGAATTTAACTCTACCATCACCCCATCTTTCTGAGGAGGGTGATGGTTAATGAGCCTCCCATGGTCACAAGGCCACAAAGGTTAAAGCCAAGACTCCTATCTGGGCTGTCTGGGCCACTGTCTATGTTCTTAGCACTGAGCAACACGTCACTCAAGGCCACCACTCCTCCATGTTCCCAGAAAGACTACAGATGAGAACAGAGAGCTGCAAATGGCAAGGGTACCATGTTTGCTGAACAAGGTAAAATACTGGTAATACGTCCATTCTTCCCAAGCCGGCAGATTGCGTCAATGCAATCCTATTTAAAATTCACGTGAGACTTTTTGAGGAAGTTGGAATAATAATTCAAAAGTTTATCTGGAAGACTATGTAAAAAAAGGCCTTGAAGGTTTGGGGGGAAAGAAAGAGAAAATGGGAGAGCTGTCACTCCAAGTAGTAAATCCCATGTATTATAAATGTGTATCATCTGTGTCCAGCAGTCCCATTAAGATAGACAAGCCAAGAAGGAAGCCCACCCAACCTGGGCTCTGAAATGGAGGGTTAAGGAACCTCATACAGAGCAGCACACAGAGAACGTAGGATTTACTTCCAAAAGCTGACACTGGGGGAGGAGGGAAGAGGATGGACACACAAGATTCCAGTGGGAGGAAACAGAGCAACGCACCTACTTCTGACACTGAGAGGCTTTGCTGAGCACTTGGAAAGCTGTAAGGGGGCGGGGGTAAGAAAGCTGCAAGAAAACAAAAGCATGTTCATGTCGTTAAAGCAGGTTTAACTACATGAACATATACGAGGTGAAGACGCAAATGTGTCCCCCAGGAAGGTGGTTTCCGAGACAGGCTTGGTTTCCAGGAAGCAAACTCAAACACAACATACACGGGTGAGCTTGAGCATGAAGACCTGCCAGGCGATGATGCCTGGTGTCAACTGCAAGCCTTCAAATTCTCATGTCTTTCACAGAAATCAATATTGACCTACCAGAGAGGAATTGGTACAACAGGCACTGGCAGTTCTGTACTGAAAGGAAATTGTTCTGTGGAATGCTGTTTGCTTGTCTTTTAAAAAATCTTCATCCCCTTGTAGGCAGTTAGGGGATGACTATTTGAAATGGAAAGACCATTAAAATTTTTCTAATTTAGTTAAATATTAGATACAGCAAATTAACACCTGTACATCCAAGGTATTAGGAATAACAAGGAAATTTACATCAATGAACCTACCAGACCGGCCCTACCCACAAAGACCCATGGACACAACTCCCTGGCCATCCTCTTCCCCACCCAGACTAACCTGTGTCATATGTTTTCAACTAATTAGTCACTTGATTTTTATTATAGTTTTATCATATATGTAACCATAATCAATATATTGCTTATTTTCCAGGTTTTAAACGTTATCTAAATCCAATCCTATTATATGTCCTCATGTATGACCTGCTTTTTATTCTCCATAGGATGTTTCTAAGATTCACCCTTTCTGATGTACGAAGCTGCAGTTCATTCTTCATTGCTGTGTAATAATTCAGTTACATTATAAATACAACACAATTTATACGTTCTCCAGTCAATGAACATTCGTATGTGTTTCCAAATTTTAGTATTAAAGATACTGCTTCCATGAACATTTTGAACATGTTTCTTGGTCACTTGTTTAAGAGTTTCTCCTAGGGGCTGAGGAGATGCAAGAGAGATGGAGAGATGTTAGTCAAAGGGTAATACAAATTTCCACTTATAGATGAACAAGTTCTGGGGTTCTATTGTACAGCACAGTGACTACGCTAATACTACTATATTGTACACTTAAAATGTGCTAAGAGTAGATCTCAGATTTTCTCACTACACAAAAAAGTGGTAACTTAGAAAATGCCACATTATGGACCTTTACAATTTCTCTTAGGCAGTGTGGAAATCTTTTTCCTGAGAGCCACTGACATTCTTTCTGGGGTTCAAGAGGTCAAAACTACTTTCATAATAATGGTAATGGTTGCCTAACAGTGCACACACAGGGAAGAGCTAGCTGCTGGTGTCTCCACAGAGGTTAACACAGCAGCACCAATGGCACAAGTCCTCACGGCACCTTCCATAGCAAACACTTGCAGTTTTATAAAAGTCTGTTTCACAAAAGAATATCCTTGATGAGGCATTAACTATGATTGGTTTTATTAAACCTCAGCTCTTTTCAATAGCCTGAGTGATTGACCAATTGGAACATCCCATAAAGTTCTTCTGCTGTGCAGCAAATGACTGTCTGAAACAAAAGCACTCAATTTCAATGTGACTGAGCATCAGCTCCACTAGGCACTGTCTTTCATGCAACTCCATTCTTACATGGAAAAAAGACTGACGGACAAACTATGGTTATTGGGATATAGCAACATGGGAGACATTTTATCTTTTAAAAATAATCAAACAGACTATAACTTTTAGAAAAACAACTGAAAGTATTTGCTATCAGTAATCAAATTCAATCTTCCAAGCAAAAATAATATGTTTAGAAACTCTTGTATTTAACACCATGAGCAAGACAGCTTTCCAAAACTTAAAGGCTTTTCTGATGAAATTGGCAGAGATATTAATGTATGAGATTTTTCCAAATTGTATAAGATCTGTCAGCATTTTGACAACCTACATAATTCAGTGAACCAATGATTTCCAAATGACCAGTGCATGGTGTTATATTCTCATGTATGAGCAAAAGATCCTTCCAAAGTATAAAACAGACCAACAGATTTCAACACAAGGAATCACAAAATGTTTACCAATATGGCCTAACTCCGTATTTGTGTGAGAATGCATTCTTCATATACGTGAACCAAAATAACATGTCACAATACATCAGGGATGCAGACACGAGACTCCACATAACTTCTGATATACCAAAAATTAGAGAAAGTTGAAAAAATAAAATAACGCCATTCATCAAAAACTTGGTAAGTGTTTTTGGGAAAATAGGTGTTTTTTTCACATATACATCTTTTATTAACATGAAATATGTTGTTTTTTGTTTCTTTGAGACGGTGTCTCCATCACCCAAGCTGGAGTGCAGTGGTGTGATTTCAGCTCACTGCAGCCTTCACCTCCCCAATTCAAATGACTCTCCTGCCTCAGCATCCTGAGTTGTTGGGATACAGGCGCCCACCACCATTCCCGGCTAGTTTGTGTATTTTTAGTATAGCTGGTGTTTCACTACGTTAGCCAGGCTGGTCTTGAACTCCTGACCTCAAGTGATTCACCCACCTTGGCCTCCCAAAGGATTACTTTTAAAATGAAGCACTAAATAATTTGAAATGTTCTCCATTTTAATTTCTAATGCAATAAACATCAAAACACATAAACAGAAACTCTGAGAAATTGTTGGTCCTTAGTAATAGCATGAAGACGGCCTAAGCTCTGAAAGTTCAAAACCTGGGCTCTAGGATGTACTGGGAAATGTGGGGTCACAAGGAGGTGCATCCTTTCAGCTCTGCAAAATGAGGTCAGATTATTTTATGAGGTGGTTCCATCAATGCAGGTTCCATGAGCTGGGCAGGGGACCTGTACCCCTCCACACCTGTGGAGAAAGTGGAACTAGGAAATTCAACCAAAAAATGAGAGGTCAGTGCCACCAGAGAAGAACCCACTGGGAGAGGGCACTTACAGGAGGGCAAGGACAAAGTCCAAGTAGAGGAACTGGAGTCAGAATCAGCAGGAGGAAATGGCATGCCCAGAACTCGTCCCCTTACTCCTGAAGTTACTTTACTTCCAAGTGGCTCCAATGAGTCTACCAGGGCCTTGAAATGATTGTTTAACAGTTGTGAAAGAAGAGGGTAAGACAAACATGCATTTGAGATTGCCTTTAGCCACTAAGGTCATTAGTTTGTCTCCTCCTTTAAAACTTATCTGATCTGGGAAATGCATGATGCCCCAGGTGAGGACCTGTCTGAATGATGATGTTCTCATGCCTGTGAGGAGTACCTGGACATCTCCCAGCACAGGGGTGCCTGTCACACAGTAGACATCTGCTGAGTTATTAAAAATGGTGAGCATAAACTGGGACAACCTTCATGAATGCAACAATTATCAAGGGTACTAAAAGTGTGCTTTCTCTTTGAAAACACATTTATTGGCCAGGCGCTGTGGCTCATGCCTGTAATCCCAGCACTTTGGGAGGCTGAGGCGAGCAGATCACCTGAGGTCAGGAGTTCAAGACCAGCCTGGCCAACAGAGCAAAACTCCATCTCTACAAATGTGCATATACAAAAATACAAAAATTAGCTGGGCATGGTTGCAGGCACCTGTAATCTTGGCTACTCGGGAAGCAGCTGAGGCAGGAGAATCACTTGAACCAGGGAGGTGGAGGTTGCAGTGAGCCGAGATCAAGCCACTGCACTCCAGCCAGGACGGCTGTCTCAAAAAAAAAAAAAAAAAAAAAAAAAGAAAATACATTTTTCCAATGTGTGAAAAGACATGAACAGAGTCACTGCAGTATT
Organism: Ateles fusciceps; assembly: GCA_036589455.1. Lineage (NCBI taxonomy): Eukaryota > Metazoa > Chordata > Mammalia > Primates > Atelidae > Ateles > Ateles fusciceps. The sequence goes on from JAZHEH010001829.1 coordinate 1,949,163, forward strand.
TTTTAAAGTAACATGGTCTCAGAAACAAGGTAGAAGTCCTATAATTGAAGTAAATCATGATATAGGCACACAATGAAATATTATAATGTTTTGGAAAAATACATATGGAAAAATATTAGCAACACAATGTTAAGTTAAAACAACAGAATGTCGTATGCATATTCTTATCCTATTTACATGATCTATGTGAAAAAAACATGAACAAAATAAGAATCCAAATAATCACAGCGATTATTACCGGGCAGGAGTTACAGGTGAGTTTTTGCTTGGCTTCAATCTTTTCATATAAGAAATATTCTACAAATTTTTCTAAAAAGAAATGAGAGAAGTAATGGTCAGATGTACAGATCAGGTTTAGATTTTGTTCTTACAATTTACTAACTGCTGTATTTTATCTTCAAAGATGTTTTCTGACCTGTATACCAAATGTTCCTTCGTAAATGGTCCTGCAAGTAACATGACGTGACCCGCATGAAGCACCCGATAACAGGCATTATTTTATGTATTACTTGAATAACTAAAAGGTTGACCAAAGGGATGCTGAATGACTTTCTCTGGGACGCGCTCTTTTGTAAATCTGCATACCTCATCAAATAAAGCAAAATGGGCCACGCTGTATTTCCTCGTGATTTCTCGTACTATGTTATCAAGAAGCTGCATCTTGAGATCACAAAATTAACTTCAGCCGGGCATGAGATTTAAAACCCAGCCCCCGAGTCACTGTTTTGGACTCTCCCCGCTCCAAGTGACTGCATTTGCAGTCCCTGAGATTTGAGCCCCATGGTACCAAGGCGGGTGCTGCCAGGCAGATAAGGCATCCTAAAAGCCTGGGTCTCCTGGAGAGGCAAGACGGGACACATTGCAGTGATTTGTCCGAGTGTCTCTGTGTGTGTGTGCGTCGCTTTGAAAATGTATTAAAAGCTGTTGGGCCCAGATAAGTATCTTCCACTACTCCCATTTCCTGTTAGCAGAAAATCAACGCTATTTTTATTCATCTTCTCCCAAGAGAAAAGCACCGATTCCATTACCTCAAAGAGCTCATGGCAGGTGCCTGTGTTCTCTGGAGAGCCCACATGACCAGCGTCCCAAGACAGCCCACAAACAGGCCTGGAGCCCCACACCTCTACTCTGCCCGTGACTGACAGCAGAACATCTGCCGTGCCCCTGAACTGACCTGAAGACTACCTGGGACGCGGCAGGAGGGAACGGGGAACCAGGACGTGTAGGAGGAGAGAGAGAAAGTGCCAGAAAGAGGGTGACCCACGATGAGGAAGCTGCATTGGGAGGCCGCTCCTGGGGTGCCCACGCCCTGGCACGTGCCAACGTGTGGGGTCCTGCCCGGGCAGACGCTTGCCCGACCGTCCCTTCCTCTTCGTCTTTTCTGCTCGAACGTTCGCATCTTCCCGCGTTTTGGCACTGGAAGCCTAGGGCTCCTCTTGCAGACCCCCCTCCTCATCCTCTCTCCTGGATCTGCATTTATTCCTGGGCAGCCCCAGCCAATCCGTGGTTCTAGACACTGTCTACAGCTGCCACCATCCAGCGTCTCGTCTGGCACGAACCCATCCTGAATCCCAGACACACATCTAGCAGCCTAGCCCGCACCTGTACCTGAACCAGGAAAGTTCCTCCTTTTCCTTCCAACAAATGGCAACTCGGCTTCACCGCTCAGGCTGGCCTAGGATGCATCCCTGACCCCAACTTCTCCAAGACCCACACGCCCTTTCCATCTGCAAATCCCGTCAGCTGTATCTCCAAATACTCAACCTCTCCAGAGCCACAACCTCCAAGCACAGCGGCATCCCCCTCAAGATGGCAGCAGACACGCCAACGGGCCCTGCTCCCACCCCGGCATCCCTCCACAAAGATGTCAGCAGTCACGCCGCCCACGGGCCCTGCTCCCACCCCGACATCCCCTAAGATGGCAGCAGTCACACGGCTCAGGGGCCCTGCTCCCACCCCCGGCATCCCCTCTCCAAGATGGCAGCAGTCACGCCGCCCACGGGCCCTGCACCCACCCCACCCCCAGCCCCAGCTCTCGAGTGGCTTCAGGCGTAGCTCAGGCCGGGACTAGCCTCTGCTCGAAAGCCTCAGTTTGCCGGGTCACTCATGGCAGAGGGCAGTGTCCGGCACCGCCAGCTCCAGCGGCCTGACCCTCATCCCCAGTGCCCTTCAACCCCAGGGGCAGCGGGAAGGGCGGTCTGGGCTGCACGGGAGCAGCAGGGAGATGCGAGGCCGGCAGCGCCCCGGCATTTCCGCGCTGCAAGCCCGGCCCGGCTCTGAGGACGCGGCCTCGCCTTCCACAGCGCCTCCAGGAAGCCACTGTGACCGCCTGCTTCACCTCCTTCCTCTTAACTCAGGCCCGGTGGGGTTCAGGGGAGCGGAGGAGCCAACATCCCCCCTGACGAGACCCTGCCATCGCCCTGCAGGTGCCTGGTGCGGCGGGAGGGAGGCCGGCCTGAGGAAGGAAGGGGAAGGGGCCTCCACCACGAGGGCTGCGCTCACACCGGACCCTGTTGCCTGCCTCGCCCGCTCTCCTGCACCCGGTGTGGGCCGAGTTCGCGTCTTCCTTCCTCCTCCTCCCCTTCCCCTGCACAGGCCCCACGCCCGCAGGCGCCGCACACAAGGAGCCAGGGCCAAGGCTGCCGGCATCACAGCACCCCAGAAACGGGGTCCTCCACACAGGGCGTAGCGAGAGCCTTCGCCGCAGCCCCAAATCAAAGTGAAAGATCTTACCTCCCGGCCCAAGCTGTCCGACGGCCTGGGGTTCCGGCCACCCACCGCTGGGCAGCAGCTCAGCCCGCACTGCCTGTTGCTCGGTGGAGCCATGGTGCATGCGGGTTGACACGGGGTGAGTGGGGCCATGGCGCACGCGGGCTGGCACGGGGTCAGGGGAACCATGGTGCATGCGGGCTGACACGGGGTGAGTGGGGGCCATGGCGCACGCGGGCTGGCACGGGGTGAGGGGGAACCATGGTGCATGCGGGCTGACACAGGGTCAGTGGGGCCATGGCGCACGCGGGCTGGCACGGGGTCAAGGGAACCATGGTGCATGCGGGCTGACACGGGGTGAGTGGGGCCACGGCACACGCAGGCTGGCACAGGAGGGACTGGGGAGCCGGGCCCTCAAGGGCGACGGGTGGGAATGGAAACTTGGCAGAGCCCTTACCCGAGCTGTGGACAGGGAGGTCCAGGACAGGATGGCCCGGCCAAGTGCGGACAGCGCTGAGGAGGAGGGGGTGACCTAGCTGAGGCCAGCGGGGCCTGGGCCGGGTGGTGCGAGGCTGGCAGCCACACAACACCGAGGGGCCCAGCAACCTGTGGGTCAGGGATCGACAACGTGCAGCCACCACGGGCTCCACAGGCCACTCTTCCTGGAACACAGGCGTGCGCTTGTCCACGCCCTGAGCCGAGAGGACGCACAGGGCCCATCGCAGGAAGTGCAGGGCCAATGCAAGATGAAAATCCTTCCCCCAAAATTAAGTCCTGTGCGAGGGAGTCCCTGCTGACAGGACCCTCCCTGTCCCCAGAGCCCAAACCACCCGGCGACCAGCCCCAGACAGAAAGGAGCCAGGACCCTGCGATTCCTGGTGGACGGCGTGGCGCATCCCTACACATGTGGCTCCCCGGGCTCCGGGATTGTTACTGTAAAGCATGACTCGGCTGCTTTGTTCAGTTGGAAAGACAGTCTTCCTGGCAGATGCAGGTGCACCAGGAGCCAGGGCTGCGATTGCAGAGGGAACCAGAGAGTCTCTCTTGGGAGGCGCCTTCCGCGGTGCCAGAGCCTGAAGCCGCCCCGGCCGGGTGCAGCCGGGAGCAGCCGAGTGCGGCCGCGGTGTCCAGCAGGTGGCGCTGCCGCCTGACGTACCAGAGCCCTCGCCCCATGCACAACCCTGGCAGCAGGACAGGGCGTGCGGCAGCTTTCCCTCCCGCTTTATGCAGACTGTGCTACCAGGGCTGCTGGCAGCCACCATGCAGGACGGGGGACCTACTGCGCTGTTGGTATTTCTCTGTGTGTACAATGGGGGTTCCTTCGTAGTGAGAATGGCTCTGCAGTCCACAGAGTTCATACAGAACTCGCAAGAGCACCGTGGCACTCAGTCCTGACACTCAGAGTGATAACAGAGCTTACCACTGACTGGATCACCCGCACAAATCAGTTACCAACCACTGGATCACATGCAGGGGTCAGTTACCACCCACCAGATCACCCACATGGGTCAGTTACCACTCACCAGATCATCCACAGGGACTGGTTACCACTGACTGGGTCACCTGCACAAATTGGTTACCAACCACTGGATCACATGCAGGGATCAGTTGCCACCCACTGGATCACTCATGTGGATCAGTAAGTCACTGGAATACCCACACAGATGTTATCACCCAATGGATTAGCCACAGGGATCAGATATCACCCAATGGATCACCCATATGGACTGGTTACCAACCACTGGATCACCCACATGGATCAGTTACCACCCACTGAGTCACCTGGAGGTATCGACTGCCACCCACTGAATCACCCACACGGACTGGTTATCACCTACAGGGATGGGTTACAACCCACTGCATCACCCATAGGGATGGGTTGCCATCCACTGGATCACCCACAGGAATCAGTTACCACCTAACAGATCACCAACAAAATACTTTCTGAGCAACAGTCATACTACCTTCCTCATTAGAGCAAATTATATAATATAGCTAGATGCCAAATGGTTTCTATGCCCAAACAAATCGTGTATTTGTGAAAACAGAGCTGTGTTATGTTTGTAATCTCAAGATTAATCATCTGCAGGGAGATCTCAATGTCTTCACTATCGGTCTTCAACATTGATAGACTCAAATCTTATCTGTGAGAGACTAAGGCTGACTTTCTGGAATTCCTGATGAGAAATTTAAGCACACACTGTTCAGATACCTTCATTAACTTTTGACAGTTTTCAACCTAATCAATAAATAACGCTTCACTAAATAGTGTCTCACATCAAAATGTACGAACAGCTCCTCCACATGATCTTGTACAACACAGAGGTTCTCACTGTGCCTGTGGCAGAACGGTCATGTCATAACACTCACACATTAGAGCTCTGCTTTCCCACAGAGCAGCTGCCAGCCACGTGGGTACCACACACGTGAAACATGGCCAGTACAAACTCAATGTCTCGTGCATAAAAATACACACAAGATCTCAAGGAGTTCTCATTAAAAAATGTAAAATCTCACCTTATGATTTTTTTCCCACTTACAACACACTGTGCAGAAAAGCAAGCAGCAAGCCTGAGAATGTGATCCTTAGAAAGGACCCTTTCCAGGCAGTCATCCTGTGTCTGAGCACTCGACTGGTGAACAATTCTCTACCCTGTGATCTGATATAAAGTAGCCCTTAATGTTATGAGACTGTCTCACTGTGCCCAGACTCTCTGTGTAAACAATGTGATGCATGCTGAGCACCAGATTTTCTTCTGAAAGTTGGAAATTGTGATTGTGGTCAGTCACGCAGGCTTGAAAAGCCCATGCTGCCAACCCACAATCCAACCCTGGACTCCCAGGCTCAGATGAGCAGAGCTGACAGACAACACTCCCCACAGCCTAGCAATGCATCGCTGGAGAAGTAAACATGTCCCGTGTGACTGCTGGGAGGGACTCGTGGAAGCCTCCACCATCTTCCTCTGGACTCCGACCTGTCCACCTTTTTCCTTTGCTGGTTTGGCTCTATGTCTTTTCCCTGTAATGAATCCTACCTATGAATAAAACCTCATGCTGAGCAAATCACCAACTCTGTGGTTGGTCTTAGGGACCCCAATGTAGTTAGTGTCAGAAGTGGGATTCCCTACCATGACCCCGCCTCACTCAAATAAGATGAAAGCTTTCCTTGGGAAAATGAAGGATAAAGAGGCGAAGATAAGATGGCTTTGATGTCCGGTTAGCCCCTGAGTCTTCCACAGCATGAAATGCAGCTGAGCTGCCATCTGCTGTGACAAGTAGAAGTCATCTATGGAGTTTAGGAATGATAATCCAAGCCCAAGAGAGCTGGGTTGCTGGACCTTGGGACTAATTCTGGCTGTTCTGGCTGATGTAAATGGGAAAAGTACATCCCAGGTGAGGCCTTTGATTTTCTGTTCTCTCCTCAAGGTGGGAGTAGAAAGACCCCAGCCTTCCTAAGGTGAGCTCCGAGTGTTCCAGAAACACTACGAGTATGTGTTGCTCCCTCCTTGAGGTGGGAAGAATAAATGTGAAGTCAGGTTACACAGGCTGCAGCAAAGCTTTAGATAAACAGAAATGCTCAGAGCTCGGCACAGTGGCTCATGCCTGTAATCCTAGCACTTTGGAAGGCTAAGGTAGAAGGATCACTTAAGCCCAGGATTTCAGGACCAGCCTGGGCAAACATTGCAAGAACCCATCTCTACAAAAATTAGCTGGACATAGTGGCATGCACCTGTGGTCCCAATCACTCGAGGCCAAAGGAGAAGGATCACTTGAGCCTAGGACTTTGAGACCAGCCTGGGCAACACAGGGAGAGCCAATCTCTACCAAAAAAAATAAGACCCCTTTTCTTAAGAGAGAGAATGAAAACATTCCTGCTGATGGTACAAGAGTCCCAACTGCCTCCCAGCCAGGACCTCCAAGCACCTGTAAGGCTAGCCCTGTAAATGCTGACTTTAATGTCAGAGGTTTCAGTGAACTTCCAATGAGGAAAAAAGAAAGGGAGGATTTTGAAAAAATGTATTTTCTGGCTACTGAATCAGAATATAGGACCTACACTGATGTAAAATATTATATGCTCGCAATTTCATACATGCTAGAGAGCTCATCCCAATCAAAGAAAGATGCACAAAGAATAATAACATCGAGAGGACACAGCTGCTTGGGACATGATGGCTTTTTGCTGTGGCTGACAATCTGAAACATACAATTCCTGATGATTAGATCTCCAGAAGGATGAGAGTTGCTGTTATTTTTTCCGATGGTGCCTGTGGAGAAAGTGGAGCAGGAAGAGAGGCCATCTCCAGATAGAGACACTCCTCCACGGTTTTCAAAGGCCGTCTCCAGATAGACGCTCCTCCATGGTTTTCAGAGGCCGTCTCCAGATACAGACGCTCCTCCATGGCTTTCAGAGGCCGTCTCCAGATAGAGACGCTCCTCCATGGCTTTCAGAGGCCGTCTCCAGATAGAGACGCTCCTCCATGGCTTTCAGAGGCCGTCTCCAGATAGAGACGCTCCTCCATGGCTTTCAGAGGCCGTCTCCAGATAGAGACGCTCCTCCATGGCTTTCAGAGGCCGTCTCCAGATAGAGACGCTCCTCCATGGCTTTCAGAGGCCGTCTCCAGATAGAGACGCTCCTCCATGGCTTTCAGAGGCCGTCTCCAGATAGAGACGCTCCTCCATGGCTTTCAGAGGCCGTCTCCAGATAGAGACGCTCCTCCATGGCTTTCAGAGGCCGTCTCCAGATAGAGACGCTCCTCCATGGCTTTCAGAGGCCGTCTCCAGATAGAGACGCTCCTCCATGGCTTTCAGAGGCCGTCTCCAGATAGAGACGCTCCTCCATGGCTTTCAGAGGCCGTCTCCAGATAGAGACGCTCCTCCATGGCTTTCAGAGGCCGTCTCCAGATAGAGACGCTCCTCCATGGCTTTCAGAGGCCGTCTCCAGATAGAGACACTCTTCCATGGTTTTCAAAGGCACTTTCTACTTGCCAATGAGCCCTCATGGAATCTAGAGCCTGACGGGTTTCCGGCCTAATGTGCATGTCCAGTAACACAGACCCTCAGGCTGACAAAGCAAAGGGCATGGGGAAGCCTTGCTTGGACTGGGCTTGGGACATGACCCTGCTACATCTCACCTTGCCACTGCCCAAGAAAACCCCTTGGCTTTTTCCAAAATCCTAGATACACAGAACCTAACTGCCCAAGCCTCAGTCCATGCTGCAACCAGACAGCATCTGCTGTTTTTGTCTGGAAGCTAGCTGTGCCCAGCTGAGATCAGGTGACCGGTTCCTCCCCCACAGACATGACTCAGACTCAGGGACGGTGGCATCCCAGGACCTCCTGAGGGTCCCACATGAAAGCCCCCAGGAAAGGGCCTGTTCTCTGATGGGGCTGTCTGAACACACACTGCTGAGCTCTTTACCATGCTTCTGGTATACAGCCTAACTACGAGAGATTCCTGCAAAACCTGCAGGCGGGTGGGGTTGTGACTGAACTGTGACCCCGCTGTGACCCTCTCCTGGCAGGTAGGAGCCTCCACCCGGTCTGGGGGACATGTTAGGGCTGTTGACCCCTGGGCTCAGTCTCCCAGGCAGCCTGAGTGCCTCCTCCCCCTCCTCCCGGAGCAGATTCCTCAGTGAGGCAGATGGACGACCATCAACAGCTGCTCCCAGAAAGGGGGTGATCTTTTCTCCCTGGATAATGATCAGAACAAAAGCAGCTGCATAAAACTGTTTTAAATTTTTCTAAAACAAAACCCCAGCATCTGGAGACATGGGAGCAGAGGAAGAGCATCAATGAACATTGGTTTTCCAGACTGCTCCTGAAAACTTTTCCTTCCCCTTCCCCGAAAACACCCCAGGCTGCCTTCCCCAGCTGCTGCCAGCCAGAGCCCCAAATTCAAAGTTACCCAGAGGCTCTGACCACACCGTGTATTGGACACAAATGCAGTCAGCTCCTGCATGTCCCAAACAGGACACTCACAGACAATTCCACACCCAAATTTCAGATGAGAAATCCTGGCTCCAGAGAGACAACCTCCCAGGGTGAAATCACAGGGAACTTCCGAGCCTGAGCACCCTGTCCCGCCTCTTTCTGTCCCTGTCCCCTCTCTCTGTCCCTGCCCCTCTGTGTCCCTGTTCCCTCTCTGTGTCCCTGTCCTCTCTCTGTCCCCATTCCCACTCTGTGTCCCTGTCCCCTCTCTGTCCCTGTCCCCTCTGTCCCTGCTGTGTCGCTGTCCCCCTCTCTGTCCCTGTCCCAGTGTCCCTGTCCCCTCTCTCTGTCCCTGTCCCCATGTCCCTGTCCTCTCTCTGTCCCCCGCTCCCTGTGTCCCTGTCCCCTCTCTGTCCCTGTCCCCTCTGTCCCTGCTCCCTGTGTCCCTGTCCCGTGTCCCTGTCCCCTCTCTCTGTGTCCCTGTCCATTCTCTCTCTGTCCCTGTCCCCTCTCTGTGTCCCTGCCCCCCCTCTGTCCCTGCCCCCTCTCTTGGTCCCCTCCGTGTCCCTGCCCCCCTCTCTGTGTCCCTGTCCACTCTCTCTGTCCCTGTCCCCTCTGTGTCCCTGCCCCTCCCTCTCTCTGTCCCTGCCCCTTCTCTGTCCCTGCCCCCTCTGTGTCCCTGTCCTCTCCCTCTGTGTCCCTGTCCCGTGTCCCTGCCCCATGTCCCTGTCCCCTGTGTCCCTGTCCCCTCTCTGTCCCTGCCCCCTCTCTGTCCCTGCGCCCTCTGTCCCTGTCCCCTCTGAGTCCCTGTCCCCTCTGTCCCTGCCCCCTCTGTCCCTGCCCCCCTGTGTCCCCGTCCCGTGTCCCTGTCCTCTCTGTCCCTGTCCCCTGTGTCCCTGCCCCTCTGTCCCTGTAACCTCTCTATGTCCCTGTCCCCTGTGTCCCTGTCCCCTCCGTGTCCCTGTCCCCTCTCTGTCCCTGCCGCCTCTGTGCCCGTCCCCTCTCTCTGTCCCTGTCCCCTCTCTCTCTCCCTGCCCCCTCTGTGTCCCTGTCCCTTCTCTGTGTCCCTGTCCCCTCTGTGTCCCTGCCCCCTGTGTCCCTGTCCCCTCTGTGTTTCTGTCCCGTGTCCCTGACCCCTCTGTCCCTGTCCCCTCTCTGTCCCTGTCCCCTCTCTGTCCCTGTACCCTCTCTGTGTCCCTGTCCCCTCTCTGTCCCTGCCCCCTGTGTCTCTGTCCCCTCTGTGTCCCTGCCCCTCTGTCCCTGTCCCCTCTGTGTCCCTGTCCCCTCTGTGTCCCTGTACCCTCTCTCTGTCCCTGCCCCCTCTGTGTCCCTGTCCCCTCTGTGTCCCTGTACCCTCTCTCTGTCCCTGCCCCCTCTGTCCCTGCCCCCTCTGTGTCCCTGTCCCCTCTCTGTGTCCCTGCCCCCTCTGTGCCCCGTCTCCTCTCTCTGTCCCTGCACCCTCTGTGTCCCTGTCCCCTCTCTGTGCCCCTGTCCCCTCTCCCTCTGTCCCTGCCCCCTCCCTCTCTGTGCCCCTGTCCCCTCTCTGTCCCTGTCCCTGGCTCAGTTGACCTCACAAGACCACCTCATGTCATAGGCACTGGTTTTTGTGCGTCTGCCTGTCCTGGCCACCTGACGACCTCAGAAGGTCGCCATTACTGTTCTCTCAATTTTAAAGGTAAAATGGAAACTCAGAGAACCTAAGTAAATGTCACAACTGTCATCAAAAAGGCAGTAAAGCTCAAACCGTAAGCCATGTCTCCAGGCTCCAGGCCCCACGGTCTTCCGGGGCTCCTGTGGCCTTCGTTTAAATTCCAAGCACCTGACTGCACTCCACAGCAGCCAAAGACGCTTTCTACCATAAAGATGGTGATCCCGGCTCCCTTCTATTCCCGGATTCTCTCTCAGGCAGTTGGGGGGCCTGGTGTGTGCTCTCAGGAGCCCATGGGTGTTCACTCTGGGAAGGCCTCAGTGGGGGGCTGCAGCCCAGGGCCTCCAAGGGGGCACCCCAGCCCCATCTGTGGCTGCACCCACACCTCCCACTCCCAGGCAGGAGCTTGATCCAGCTTTCCACAGCTGGTAGAAAGGGTCTACCTCCTCAGCACAGATGCCTTCACCTCTCACCTTGGTTTCATCCTCACCGTCTTCCTCAGAGCCTAAGGCAGAGGCCTCTGAGGCAATGTGAGCCCAGACCTGGGCTTCCCCTGGATCCCATGGCCCCTGTGTTGAGCCACACAAGGCTGCCACATTGGCCGGCCATGCCCACGCCACCTCACAGCCAGGCCACAGCCTCCCCCAAGCTGAGCTGCAGGGCTGCCTTGCAGACTAGCCACCCGCAGACCACACTCTGGCTTCTGAGCAGGAGGCCAGTGTGGCCATCCAAGCCTCTTTCTTGCAGCCAGGAACAAGGAGCCGCCTCTGCAGGGAACAGGGGAGGCCCTTCTAAGTTGGGTGCAGCCCAGATCCCTTCCCTACACTCACCATGTACTCCACACAACCGAAGACTACTCAGGGTCCAGCCTAGCCTTCCCTCTCCACCTCTGTCCCCTCCAGAATCTGGATCCACCCTCGGACCCTCTATGAGCAGCATAGTGAGGCCTTGGCTCTACAAAAGAATTTAAAAATTAGGCATGGTGACGCACACCTGCAGTCCTAGCTACTCACAGACAGAGGCAGGAGGATCGCTTGAGCCTGGGAGTTCGAGGCTGTAGCGAGCCTTCAAAGGGTCTCTGTCATCATTATACACCAGCCTGGGCAACAGAGAGAGACCCTGTCTCAATTTAAAAGGAAAGCACCCCGAGTCTAACTTGGCACTGAGCTTTACGGCATTAACAGGCTCATGCGGGAACCATGGCTCGCACTGCACATTTGATGCCCTAAGTCACAAAGCGCGGCGCCTCTCCTCCACAGTGCACGGTGGGCCCCGCAGATGTGTAACCATGGCTCGTGCTGCCCGTTTGATGAGCTAAGTCAGAAAGCGTGGTGCCTCTCCTCCTCCACAGTGCACGGCGGGCCCTGCAGATATGTGTGGCAGGAATGGCTGTCTGGGGCAGGACGCCAGAGGTCCTGATACGAGAGTAAGAACTGCTGAACTACCCTCCACCCTTAATCAGCACTGCAGAAAGGCCGGGACAGACACCTCCTGTCCCCCTGACCCCAGGCACCTGTCATCTCATCACAGAGTCACAGAAAGGCAGGATACTGGATTTGGAGGCGTCCGTAGAGTCGCTCACACTCCCTCACCTTCAGTAAGAGAAAAATGAGGCCTAGACAGGGAACACACAGCTTAAGACACAGAGCATAGAAGCAGAAATACCAGGTTCCCTTGACTGTGGGAGACGGAGGCGAAAACCAGAAGACTATGGGAGACCCAGCGAGGCAGGTGTGCAGGATGAGAACCCCGCCTTCCAAGGTGTGCTCTCCAGGGCTTCCTCCTGCTCCTCCATCCCCAAGCAAGTCCAGGGCTCTTTGTGGAGAAGGGCTGTTTTCTGTGATAAATGCACCCCACCATCCATGGAGCCGACAGTCTTTCCACTGTGCTGTTTTGGCTTTGAAAATCGTGACATTCTAAAAAATTCCAGTTACTGATATCTCTTTAAAGAAACCTCTCTCACAGTCATGGAGAAAAACAGGCTTTTGAAACAATCTTTTGGAGAAGGTCAATGACAATTACATCAGATTTTGAAACAACAGAGATGATGAAAAACTTAAAACATAACTTTCGTTTTGATCTTAATACGGCTTTGGGGAAACATGGGCATGTTTTAGAATCATAAGAAAGAGCGTGCCCATCACTGTGGTAATGACTGGAACTGACTCACAGCTGCCTCTCGGCCCATTATAAGCACATCCTGAATTGAGCACACACGGCAAGACGAACCGAAAAGTATAACAAGCGCTCCCTTGTCTAGATGTGGACGGCTGCTCCACCTGGCACACCAGGGATCCTTTTCTAAATGACAGCATGTTCCTAGAAAAACAGCAAGACAGGGAGCAGCACGTCAGGCGAGCAACGGGGGCTTGAGGAACATCCTCAAGAGCAGGTCTTAAGGTGAGTGCCACAGCTCAAGGGCACCGCATGTCTGTAGATATGCCGGCCACTTAGTGGCCTTCACACAGGAGGCCATCATGCCCAGACCTCCGTACACAGGGACAGGCCCCACCACCAGCTCTCAGGTCTGAGGAAGGTTCACACGTAAGTCCAGGCCTTTAGAAAGGGCAGTATTGATCGTCCATCGGTGTCATGCAGTGTGCTTTCCGAAAATGGTCCAAGGGGGGTGAAACAATCGACCAGAAGCTTCTCTTACACTGCTGGAAACATTCTCCCAGTCAGCCCTTTATTTTATTCAAAAGTCATGAAAAAGTTGGCTAAATGCTCTCACCTAATTTCCTAGGAATCTGCAGAGCATTCCCTTAAACATCAGCTCCCTGCTGCCTCCAGGCTGTACCCTAAGTGCCCAACAGCAACTACAAATCAAAACAAAAAGAGAAGACCCTGCACTCAGCTTCCAACCAGGCTCCAGCTCGCGGACACACAGAGAGGCAAGGGGGCTTCCCTTCCTCCCTAGACATTAAGTCCCCATCTCCCAGGGGAGGCAATGCAATCAGAGTTCCTGTTTAACAGCAAACGTCTTTCCAGAGTTTTACACATCAGTTGGTTCCTGCACTTTGCCTTTTCCAATGTAGAAGCATGTGTGGCCACCTTAGAATAGAGTTCCCTGGAGTCCCCTTCTCTTTCTTGATGGGAGCAGTCAAGGCTGCTAGCTCTGGGCCTCTGGGCTCTGCCGACTGGGCCACACAGAATCCCACACAGGCTTATTCTCTTGAGAGACCCTCTTCATAGACCAGCCGTGACTCAGCGACGCATAGTACACAGTGTTCTGCTCCACTCAGTCAGAACAAACCAGCATCTCAAGCCACAACATGCTCCGCCAGCTCATTTCCAGCAGGCTGGAGATGGGTCCCACTGGGCACGGTCCTCAGTCATTTTAATGAACTTCCTAACCTGACTCTTAGAACGTTCCCGGTTTCCTAGAAACAATCATTTTTTAACGTCCCCCACTCTTATGCAGCTCTCCAATTTTCAGGAAGCAAATATGAACAATAATTAATAGACATTTTAATAATAACCACAGAAAAAGCACATAAATGCTCATTCTCCATGAAAAACAAGAAGCCAACCCAGAGGTTTATGTGAAATCCCACCCAGTACTCAACAAACAGGAACCACGCTGCTCTGAGGGAGCTGTGAAAACCGAGCAGTACGCACGGCTCCTGTGCTCATGGGATGCAGCTCTTGTGGAGGACGCACACTTAGACAGGATGGATTACAGAACACAACAGAGGCACACCCATCCCTGAAACCTGGAATTCGGTGGAAGAATCTGCAAATGCGACAGAGCCACGCTGTCCAGGAGAAATGCAGTGTGAGCACATGTGCAATTTACTGTTTTATTAACTACATTAAAACTGTAAGAAACAAATGAGATTAATTTTAATACATTTTATTTAACCCCACATATGCAAAATGTCACTTCCAGATGCAATCAACATAAAAAATATTAGTAACATACTTCACATTTTTTTCATACTAAGTCTTCAAAATCTGGCACATATAATGTTTGACAATGACAGACCCTCTGGACTCAGAGCAGCAGCGTGTCGTAGGTTCAGGACCACACGTGGCCGGCAGCCGCCACACAGATGGCACAGCGAAAGCTCCCACACATGGCTTTGGGTCCAAGGCAAAGAGCACATCTCTGAGTCCTAGACCCACACGGGAAGGCAGAGAGATGCCCACACAGTGGCGCCGCCCAGAGAAGATGTTTCTAGCACTCCTGAGGGGCAGTTGCCTCTGTGTCTACCAGGGAAAGGCAGCGGACCCTCTGCAAGCTGTGGGGTTTAACGTCCACTGATGCAGCCTGCGGCACATGGTCTGCCGGGCTGAGGTGCTGTGCCCTTCCTGGTGAAAAGCCAAGTGATACACATTCTTACAAATCACACTCAAAGAGGTTTGGAAATGTTGAGAAGACAAAGGAGACTATGGGAACGTTGGCTGCTCTTTAGGCTCTAAAGAGGCAAGCTGGGGAAACCTCTATCTTAGGACAGCAGATCACCCTTTCCTTCTGTTGCTCGTATAGCCGGGAACACGTGTGCATCTCATCTGTTCTTCTTCAGACAGAACAGCCTGAACTGAAGAAAAGGTGGGTACTCTGGTTCCCCAAATGTCCCATCTCCCCCATAGCTGACACGGGGCTGGGGCCATGGCCTCGCTGAGCTCCTGAGGACGAGCGAATGTGAAGATGAGTCTCCACATCCCCAGTATCCGCTCTGCCTCCACCTTCCCCACCACAAGCCGGGAATAGCCACGCCACACGCCTTGCAGGAGTGAGCACTCGCTTCCTCTCCGCCCCTGGATGCACAGCTGACTCAGAGCCGCCTCAAGTAGCGACAGGCAGAAACCAAGGCAAGAATCGAAGAGGTGGCCTGCTTCAAGCAGGTCCCACTCAATGAAGCTCAAAATAGATCGATTCCAACAGGTCGCCATTCCCGCTAAGTGGGATGAGAATGAACAGCCAGGTGTCTGTACATGGTTCCGTCCTCACCCCTGAGCCCATAGCCAGGGCTGGCAGCCATTCCAGGACAGAGGGCCCCCTAACCCACAGAATTATAAGGGGTCAAGGAAGCAGCAGCCGTGGCAAAGAGAAGCTAACTGTGGAGAGACCTGAATTCCCATCACACCCTGACCTCATAAGCCAAAGCTTCCTTCTCTGAAGGAAACAGACAGTGGCTTCAGCTCTGCAGGAATTGGACAGGCTGGGAAGGTGCCTTTACAGATGAGTCCACAGGAACCCTAGAAATATTACATGCTGCCCACATATCCCTGCAGGAGGGAAGACAAAACCCTAACCATAAATTTCCAATATTATCTTTGCCCCAACAGTCTAAGATCCCGCAGAAAGATTGGGAGGAAAGAAGAGTTTTGAATCAAGAATGCGAAATGCTGACTTATCTTTTTCAAACTGGTTATCAACACTTCTTTATCTTAAGAAACTTTTTTTAACTTTTCATTGTGAAATAATTTCAGACACATAGAAAAGTTGCAAAAGCAGTACAGGGAATTCCTACGTACTCTTTACCCTGATTTCCCGAATGTTGACATTTTATGTTTACTATTCTTTCTCTTCGTGTAATTTATTTTCAGAACCACTTGACACTACATTGCAGGCATGATAGCCCTTCACAATAATTCATTGTGTGTTTGCTAAAACCAACAGCATTTTCATTATAATCACAATACGATGATCCAAATCTTGAAATGCGAGTATTTCACTGACAGCTCTTATTCACATTTTGCCAATTGTTCCACTCCTGTGTTTTACAGAAAATTAAAAACAAGTGATGCACCCATCACATCTCTTGTTTTATTTAACCTGGAACCATTTCTCAGTCTTCTCCATCTCTATTGAGAGACTTTCCCTTTGCAAATCATAAGAAGAAAAGAACCGGATCATGAGAGTCCCTCCTATAAATTACTCAAAGTGTATGAAAATGCAAAGGTTATGAACTTCAGAGAACATGTGTTAGCCTTTTCTAATTCAGAACACACGTGGCTGCTGGGCTGCATGTGTGTTTATGGAATTTGGTCAGGACAGTGACTAGAGGCCAAAGGTGAGAGGGAAAAGGTTTGTTGACAAAAACATCAGGCACTTGCTCTTCCTCCAAGACCCAAGCAAATTCCCAGGAATGCCACCGAGACTATATTTGTGCTGCAGTATTTCCTACAAGGGAATACTTCCTCTGATAAGAGAACATTCTTCAAATAAAGATTGCCAAATAAAACCTGTGTGAGGCAAACACTCCCCAGTTTCCTTCCAGCCATGGGTACCAAAAATCCCCTTAGCTACTCCTCAAGAAGACGGAGGCCAAACGGATTCCAGCAATAGGACTCAAAACAGCTGGTTTACATGCATTATGTCGTTTAATCGAAGAGTCCAAAAAATGGAGATCAAGAATGTAGCAAGACTCCAAAGATTTTTAAAGAAAAGAAAAACCAAGTGGTACCCTTCTTCCTCTGCCAACACCCACCACCGTGTTGCAGCAGCCCAGTGAAGAGGGAGCCTGGGGTCAGGGGGTGGCCAGTAGGATGACGGGGAGGGTTTTACTCAGAAACTCAGAACAGGCTGGTGAGGGCTCCAAAGAACACATGAAATTCACACGGAAGTAAGAGACCTGCCAAGGCTCCCCAGGAGCCAAATGTCCCAGCTCTCACTGCAGAAAGAACATTATGACAAGCGGCAGTGCCTAAAAATAATGGCCAAAATACCTGGATTCTCAACAGAAGTGCCAGGAATCCCAGATCTCGATGTAGCCAGGGAATGTAAGAAGGAATTCCAGGATCCTAGGGTGGCCAGGGAATTTAAGAAGGAATCCCCAGGATCCAGGGTAGCCAGGGAATTTACGAAGGAATCTCAGTATCCTGGGGTAGCCAGGGAATCTAAGAAGGAATCGCAGGCAGCCTCTTCTAGAACATGTTCCTGATTCTTTTTCCAGAGCCAGGAGGCGGGAGAGGCAGAGAGCTCTTGTTCTCACCCTCATGTGGAACGCCCCTGCCATTCCCTGCTCCCTCAGCGTAGGAGCCCCCCAGACGTCAGGGTGTGGACATAAGTGGGAATCGCTTATTCAGAAACACAACTGGACTATGTCAGCCCCACATGCAGCTCCTCAGCTCTCAGAGACCCGCCTGCCCCAGGACCAAGATCCAAGGGCCCAAGGCGGTGGCCCCAGTGCCTGGACTCAGCGGACGACTTCCTCACACATACCTCCTACCTACACACACGTTTCTACTTGGCTGCAAAAAATTCCTCTCTTTACTGCCCCCACCTCGTGAAATCATTTGACAAAGTTCTGTGATTGTGTCATCTTCACTGGGGACTTAAGGACCCAGAAGAAAGGGTCTGAGCCCCCAAACCTCCACCCTTCCCCTGTCTTGATCCCCACTCATCTTCTGAACAACCCATAAAGTCCTCTCAATTAGTGCAGTTCCAGAGGGATTTCCATGAGCAAAGTTCCCTCCCATTACATAATAAACAGAATGTAAATCTGAGTTCCCTGGTTTTTACTGTTAATAGGATGGCCTCTGTGCCATGCCCTGGCATGCTGGTGTGGCTCCCACAGCTCTGGAAGACAGTGGGAGGAAGTCTGCCGTGTGGGGTCTCCATGAGGCTCCCAATCCTGCACACCTGCAGACGGCACCTGCTCTTGGTGTCTGGCCACAGCCTGTGTCCCGCGTCCTATGTGGCGGCAAGCCCAGGGCACACCTGCCCTCCCTGCATCTCCATGTAGTCTTTGCAGGCTTCCTCCACTACCTAGAACACCTCTGTCTCCCTGGCAATCTGTTGTAAAAGACCCAGCACTGAAGTACCCTCCTCGGGCCTTTTCTGCAGAGAATCCTCTCACGCCCTGGCTTCCAACGTAGTGTTGTTACATCACGTTCTGTGTGCCTGCAGCCCCTGGTGTGCACCCAGCACAGGAACCACTCGCTCACATCACCATCTTCCCTAGGACAGGATAATTTCCCCCAAAGCAGATACAACATCGCATTTGCCTTTAAACCCTGGCGGCCAGCAGAGTCGGCGGAACGTGTACTGACTCTGTGACCATGAGATCCACCAAGAGGAGAACAAACTGGATTTCACGTCTCGCCGTTGCTTCCTCCAGGAAGGCAAGGGCTCCATAGCTCTGGCTTCTACAGTGAGTCACTCATGTTTCTAAGGCCTGCAACAAAAAGAGGCCGGGTCCCCCAGGTCTGATTCAGAATTCTCAGCCTCCAACCCCATGCAAACACATTAGTGTGGCTTGTCTCAGACTGAGAGGCACAAGAAAATCATGAATCAGGATGAGCACATGGGTCAACTCATTCCTCCTAGAGAAACAACACAGAAAATTAGAATTGCAATGGCAAGAAGAAAAAATACACGTTTCTGAGATGAAAAAACAAAGTCACAGAGACCAAAGTAATTTCTGTAGTGTCCAATACATTTCAATTTCCTCCTGCACGAATGTGTCCATTCTTGGTATCTCAAATTAAAATGGAAGTGACTTGGAGTATAAATCCTGGAAACCAAGATCAATATTTCCTTCTAAGTATAATTAGACTGCAGCCCTCCCTGTTACCGGATACTCTCAATAAAGCCAGGCAAATGCTGCTCGAGTCCTACAGGGTGGGATTTTTAGAGTGGGAATGGCGGGGGAGATCTTCATTTTTCGACACAAATCTTGAGGAGTGGGTTGCAGCCAAAACTGCCTGCAGAGCCGTCCGGCCCTCCCTGCCCCTACCCTGATGTGAGCCTCAGTGCTCCTATTTCCTCCTTGGTTCAGTCAGGCTTCACAGCAGATAATCCTCAAGTCTCGTCTAATTCTGAGGCTGTGTGATCTTCCAGATCTTCTTGCATCAAGGGCAGCAATTCCCATCTAATCCCTGCCTCATGTGGACACCCAGAGACTGGCCCCGGGGTGCGAGGGAAAGGCCAGTGAAGACCTGTCCAGCCTTATCACCAAGTTCTTCCCCTGTGCTTTATTTTTTCTTACTCCTCTAAATCAAAAATCTCATGCTGTTTTCTGGGTGCAACCCACAGATGCCTTTGCAAGGTGTCAAGTATGCAGTCCCCACTAACATCACCTGTGTTGTCACTGCAAGAATCAACCAGGCACCTGAGCATCAAGCTTGGGAGTTGATCCTCAATCCTCTTCCAGGGATAGAGCCTGGGATACACTAAGGACACAGGAAGTCCATGTCCAGGACACCTACTGAGTACATTCTCAACCTTGTGAGTCCGTGTCCAGGATGCCTACTGAATACATTTCCAACCTCATGAATCCGTGTCCAGGACGCCTACTGAATACATTCCCAACCTCGTGAATCCGTGTCCAGGACGCCTACTGAATACATTCCCAACCTCGTGAATCCGTGTCCAGGACGCCTACTGAATACATTCCCAACCTTGTGAATCCGTGTCCAGGACGCCTACTGAATACATTCTCAACCTCGTGAATCCGTGTCCAGGACGCCTACTGAATACATTCCCAACCTCGTGAATCCATGTCCAGGACGCCTACTGAATACATTCCCAACCTCGTGAATCCGTGTCCAGGACACCAACTGAACACATTCCCAACCTCGTGAGTCCGTGTCCAGGATGCCTACTGGATACATTCTCAACCTCGTGAATCCGTGTCCAGGACACCAAGTGGATACATTCCCAACCTCGTGAATATGTGTCCAGGACGCCTGCTGAATACATTCTCAACCTCGTGAATCCGTGTCCAGGACGCCTACTGAATACACTGTCAACCTGATGAATCTGTGTCCAGGACGCCTACTGAATATATTCTCAACCTCATGAGTCCGTGTCCAGGACGCCTACTGAATACATTCTCAACCTCATGAATCTGTGTCTAGGACGCCTGCTGAACACCTACTCCACCTCATAAATCTGTGTCCATGATGCCTACTAAATATGTACTTTGCCTCAGTAAATCTGTGTCCATGACATGACCAGAAATTCTCCTCGGAGGTGGCTTCAGGCCAGCGCCCTCCCCAGTCAAGGGACCTACCATGAAGAACATGAAACCCTCAGCCTTGGGCAGGGCAGGGCACTCTGGGCTCGTTCTCCTGGGATCCTGTGGCTGGCCGGTGTCCCTTCCACTACACAGACGCACTTCCACTGTGCTACAGAATTTGAATGTGTCCCATGGTGTCTGATGGGCCTGGAACCACTCCGCTCCTTCAGGGGGCCTTGTGCATCTGTGTTCTGGTCTTTTGTGGGGTGTTTTTGCAATTTAGCTCTCTGAACTCTATCTTATTTTTCTCTTATATTTCTAGAAACTACCAAGAGCAATGATAATTCTCAACTCAAAACACCATACTCCAAATCTCCCTCCTGCTCCCCATGTCCCGAGACCTCCGTCCCTCCCTGGCACGTCTGGCATGATGCGTTGTGTGACAGCTGACAACATCTCCACACCCTGCCCCACTTCGTCCTCCTGTTAAGACAGAATTGTGATGATTCTTTTCAATCTATGAGGAAACTGAGGCTCAGAGGGGCTAAGTGTCCTTTCTCAGGGAGGGATTCACGGAGGACTTTCAACTTTAAGGACCTCAAAATCAGCCACTGGCTCAAAGCACATTCCTGATGTGACTGATTCTCCCCTGAAACCTTTGGTGTGTGCCACATGTACTCAGGCAGACAGACCCAGGAGCCTCGGGGACTAGAATGCTTTAAACACACCCCCCACAGAGTGCTACAATCACCGTCATTTTTAATCACTGAATCAACATGTTCAAGTAAGAAAACAGTCACCACAGAAGCTTCAAGCAAATCCCCCACAGGCTCATAACTGTCCTCCATCAACAGGAATTCCAGTCACAAATCACGTTCTGTCAACAGTGTTCTTACCTTTGTAGTTTTCCTGAACACTCCCCATCTGACACATCATCACCAGCTTCACCTTCATGTAATTACAGTCGATCAGTTTGCTCCGAAGCCTTTTGCCATCTCGGCCACCGGGGCCCTCCCACGAGGATCTCTCCCACATCGGCTCCTCCAGGCCTCCGGCCCCCGGCTCAGAGCTCTTTCTCTTCCTTGGCGGGGGTCCTCTGGCCCGGGCTCTTCCCCGGCTTCCCCCACGCTGTCCCCAGCCCCACAGCGCAGAGGCATTTAATCCTGCTCAGGAACACCTGGACTCCTGCAAGCCGTGCTCGGCTCCTGCCACACAGCCTGTGAGCCCCACCGGGATTATTACACAATGAGCCGTCCTTGCTGGAGGAGGGCAGCTCCACTGTGTGACGGCTCCCGTGGGTGCGGCCGGCTCTGCTGCCAGCACCCTCATCCATCCTCCCGGCTCACTCAGTTTAGCTCCACGTGGCTCAGCTGCTGCCAGCCCCTCTGCGGCCACCCACGGCTGCCGCACACCCCCTTCAGCTTATGCCCTGGCCGCGGCCGCCCAGGCAGCTGCAAGAGAGGAGGTCCCTTGCCACTCCATGCCACCTGCTGCCCTCCAACACCTGCTCTTCCAGTAGGAGCAGAGCCCACTGGACCCTCTCGGAGCTGGGAGAGCAACAGGTACAGATTCTGCTTCTTTTCAGGGTACCTGGGATTTGTTTACTCAGGTGTAGTGAGACACAGACACAGAAATAACCACCATGAATGGAAAAGTGAAATGCAGTGGACCCCAGACCCGGACACAGGGCCTGCCACGGGGCCAGGACCACACAGGTGGACTGGTGGGGCAGGAGGTTGAGAGAAGGCGGCCAACATGGCTAGCCCTCACTGTGACCTCGTAAGGAAAGCGGGAAAGCAGGGCCCGCAGGCTTAGGCCTGGCCAGGCCGAACAGTCCTGGGGCTCTGGGTTGTCAGCAGTCAGAAGCATGAGAGCCCATGGAGGGAGTGGTGGACGTGGACTCGGGGAGGTCGGCTTTGTATAAAGCATGACCACAGCCGAGTCCTTACTGTCCCCCAGGAACAGCCAGCTCAGAAAGAGCCACCCCCTCCCAGGTCAGCAAGGCCGACAGGAAAGCAGCAGAACACGGAAAATGAACAGCTCGGCTAAGACCTGCTCTGTGCCCCAAGCAGCCCGGAGCCCAAGTGAGCTACTCACTGAGTGATGGCAGTGTGATGCGTTCCTTCTCCATGACACATCCATCCCTCCTGTGAGCTCAGCCCCATTCATACAGCAGGAAAACCCTGAATTAACTAATTAAAATAAATTTTATTATGCAATGCCCCCTGCCTGCCTTTGGAGGCAACACCGTGTTTCTGCCTTCATGCTAGAATGGACACATGGCTCTTCCTGCACCTTCGGCTCACTAAGCAGATCTCAGATTCATCAGCCTCATAACCACATGAGCCAACTCCTTATAACAAATCTCCCTCTATATACACAGATGTACATGATGAGATTTACATATGTAAGCATGGGGTCTATACATGTGTAAAACACACACACACACACACACACACACACCCATGTACATTAGATGGCTTCCACTTCTCTGGAGGACCGTAATACACATGGAAAGCCCACAGGGTTACTCCATCCACCATGTGGACATCCAAGGTGTGCTAATGCACCTCTCTTCACACCCATCCACCAGGTGGTACCCCAAGTCATGGATTCCTGGACCACTGCACAGCCAGCTCTGTCCAGCTTCCACAAAGAACAGTATCCTTCCATGAGGTAACCTCAGCCCAGAGACAACCATTCACATTTCATCTATGTCTATGAAACAGGCTGAGCTGGGGAGTATCCCTTAAGCTCTGGAGTTCAAGATCAGCCTGGGCAACATAGGGAGATGCAACCTCTACACACACACAAAATTAAAAAATAAAAACTAGCTGAGCAAGGTAGTGTGCACCGCTAGTCCCAGCTACTCGGGAGATTGAGATGGGAGGATCGCTGGAGCCCAGGAGGCCACTGCACACCAGCTTGGGTGAAAAGTAAGATCTCTTCTCTAAAAACAAACACACATACCCAAAGCACCCAAGTGGCCATCACCCACAGGCTGCTGTATCTTCACCATTGTCAACATCATTATCAATTCCTCGAATAGCAAACCAACCTTTACAATGTCTGGAATTAGTAAGAATAACCCAGATAAGCATGCAGTGCCAGCCTCCGCAAGTTTCTGAAATGTGCCTCTGTAAATTCACGTTCTGTACCTCGGCAAGGCCAGCACTAAAATTCACTGGCATCACAGTCCTGCCATAACAGTAACCACACACCACAACCCTGCCATCCCTCCCCATATCCCCAACCCAACATCCAAGCCCAGGGCTCCCAGAGGATCTCATCCCTGAACCTACTGACCTGCTGTTGGCACTGTCCTCTCACCTACAAAACATGAGCCTCAGGACAGAGATGGCCTCATTGTCTTCTACCCACACCGCCCAGGGCAGTGACCTGGGATTGGCTGAACTAACATCACCTCCTTGAGGACATAATCAGCAGCCACTGTGAGGGACATGGCTGGTGTTGGTCTCACGTGGAAACCCTAAAGGGACAATACCACCAACTGAACACTAGAGGCACCTTTTCCTGAAGGCCTCTCCAACATGCACATTCTCGTGTTTATCGTCTCATTTCTGCAGCCATCAGTATTCAAGGGATGCCGTTACGTGACATACACCAGCAGCTACGGAATTCAAAGTAATGTTAACAGCATCATTGATTTCACTTAAGAACATTAAACTGGATCCCTCTCTTCAGAAGATAATTTTTGTTTGAACCGACCCTGAAATCACTCACAGGCCATTTCTGCCAGCCACACAGCCACTCAATTACTTGGGAGAGCATCTAATAAACTTTAGACCTTTGGCAGTCTTTGATTGTTTAATTATTTTAAAAGCCAGTCTCTGAGACATTTTCCCTTAATTAGTTATGCTTTTCTCCTACGTTATTTCTCCAGGAATGGGCCCCTGACATCTGATACAAGCACAGGTTCAATTCAGTTCAACCTAAAATGCTTCCACTGACTGTCCACTATTCACCAAGCACAGAGGGCTCTCTACACTGGTAAAATGTGACACCGATTCCCAGGGAATTTTATTCTATACCCTGAAAGATATACATTCAAATGTCACCACCTGTTTCCTTCTTAGCAAATATCCTTACTGGTAATGTAAACTTCAGGAACTGTAACATTTTCATTCTGAATGCAGGGTTAAGCACATGGACAGCTCCAGCTCCTGGGTGGGGGTAATTAAAATGGAGAGATCAGGATGGCATCAGCACTCACACCCACGGCCTGGTGGGCGTCACGAGTCCATCACGACAGTGGTCCCTCAGAGTCTTCCTCCACGTGTTCCTATGGAAAGACACTCTCACTGGACCTGGCACAAGAAGAAAGCCTGTCCGCTGAGACTGACACAGACCAGCCCACTCATTACAGGCATCATGACACATCCCAGATAAGGTGTGGTTTGCTACCTAATAACTTGTCCATAGTGACTTGCTGCCCATCAGGGAACACCCCCCACAGGTTTGCTACACCACAGCTTTTAACATGGCAACAAAACCCACACACCACCCAGTAACGCTACACCACAGCTTCTAACAGGCAGCAAACCCCACACACCACCCAGTAACACTACACCACAGCTTCTAACATGGCAGCAAAACACACACACCACCCAGTAACACTACACCACAGCTTCTAACATGGCAGCAAAACACACACACCACCCAGTAACGCTACACCACAGCTTCTAACATGGCAGCAAAACACACACACCACCCAGTAACACTACACCACAGCTTCTAACATGGCAGCAAAATACACACACCACCCAGTAATGCTGCACCACAGCTTCTAACATGGCAGCAAAACCCACACACACCACCCAGTAACGCTACACCACAGCTTCTAACATGGCAGCAAACCCCACACACCACCCAGTAACGCTACACCACAGCTTCTAACATGGCAGCAAAAACACACACACCACCCAGTAACGCTACACCACAGCTTCTAACATGGCAGCAAAACACACACACCACCCCAGTAACGCTGCACCACAGCTTCTAACATGGCAGCAAAAACAAACACACCACCCAGTAACGCTACACCACAGCTTCTAACATGGCAGCAAAACACACACACCACCCAGTAACGCTACACCACAGCTTCTAACATGGCAGCAAAACACACACACCACCCAGTAACGCTACACCACAGCTTCTAACATGGCAGCAAAACTCACACACCACCCAGTAACGCTGCACCACAGCTTCTAACATGGCAGCAAAACTCACACACCACCCCAGTAACGCTGCACCACAGCTTCTAACATGGCAGCAAAACACACACACCACCCAGTAACGCTACACCACAGCTTCTAACATGGCAGCAAAACTCACACACCACCCAGTAACGCTGCACCACAGCTTCTAACATGGCAGCAAAACACACACACCACCCAGTAACGCTACACCACAGCTTCTAACATGGCAGCAAAACTCACACACCACCCAGTAACGCTACACCACAGCTTCTAACATGGCAGCAAAACACACACACCACCCAGTAACGCTGCACCACAGCTTCTAACATGGCAGCAAAACTCACACACCACCCAGTAACGCTGCACCACAGCTTCTAACATGGCAGCAAACCCCACACACCACCCAGTAACGCTACACCACAGCTTCTAACATGGCAGCAAAACACACACACCACCCAGTAACGCTGCACCACAGCTTCTAACATGGCAGCAAAACTCACACACCACCCAGTAACGCTGCACCACAGCTTCTAACATGGCAGCAAAACTCACACACCACCCAGTAACGCTACACCACAGCTTCTAACATGGCAGCAAAACACACACACCACCCCAGTAACGCTGCACCACAGCTTCTAACATGGCAGCAAAACACACACACCACCCAGTAACGCTACACCACAGCTTCTAACATGGCAGCAAAACACACACACCACCCAGTAACGCTACACCACAGCTTCTAACATGGCAGCAAAACACACACACCACCCAGTAACGCTGCACCACAGCTTCTAACATGGCAGCAAAACTCACACACCACCCAGTAACGCTGCACCACAGCTTCTAACATGGCAGCAAAACACACACACCACCCCAGTAACGCTGCACCACAGCTTCTAACATGGCAGCAAAACACACACACCACCCAGTAACGCTACACCACAGCTTCTAACATGGCAGCAAAATACACACACCACCCAGTAACGCTACACCACAGCTTCTAACATGGCAGCAAAACACACACACCACCCAGTAACGCTACACCACAGCTTCTAACATGGCAGCAAAACACACACACCACCCCAGTAACGCTGCACCACAGCTTCTAACATGGCAGCAAAATACACACACCACCCAGTAACGCTACACCACAGCTTGTAACATGGCAGCAAAAACACACACACCACCCAGTAACGCTTCACCACAGCTTCTAACATGGCAGCAAAACACACACACCACCCCAGTAACGCTGCACCACAGCTTCTAACATGGCAGCAAAACTCACACACCACCCAGTAACACTACACCACAGCTTCTAACATGGCAGCAAAACTCACACACCACCCAGTAACGCTACACCACAGCTTCTAACATGGCAGCAAAACACACACACCACCCAGTAACGCTACACCACAGCTTCTAACATGGCAGCAAAACACACACACCACCCAGTAACGCTACACCACAGCTTCTAACATGGCAGCAAAAACACACACACCACCCAGTAACGCTGCACCACAGCTTCTAACATGGCAGCAAAACTCACACACCACCCCAGTAACGCTGCACCACAGCTTCTAACATGGCAGCAAACCCCACACACCACCCAGTAACGCTACACCACAGCTTCTAACATGGCAGCAAAACACACACACCACCCAGTAACGCTGCACCACAGCTTCTAACATGGCAGCAAAACTCACACACCACCCAGTAACGCTACACCACAGCTTCTAACATGGCAGCAAAACACACACACCACCCAGTAACGCTGCACCACAGCTTCTAACATGGCAGCAAAACACACACACCACCCAGTAACGCTACACCACAGCTTCTAACATGGCAGCAAAATACACACACGCGCACACACACACACCGGTGTGATACACAGTAACGTGCTCCATGGTAACAGAGCCTCCATCGGAACCCAGCCCTGGGCACATCCCTGTATATTCCAAAATTCTTGGCCTCATTTTCCCTCAAGAAACCTTTTCTTTTCTTTCATTACTTGTGCATCAGTGCTTAAGATGCCACATATTAACCGCAACCCATACCTAAGAGAAGGGCAGCTATAAATCAAGTCCCTCCAATGTGATTTATGTGCCACCTGAATACCTGTTTAGCAATGAAACTGCCACTGCTAAATAAGCAAAGCTTTGCTGGAAAAATCAATCACTGTCATTACCTGATGCTTCTGTTTAAAGGAAGGATATTAAAATACATACTAAAATTATTTCTATTAAATATGGTTCATGGTTGCAAGTAATCAGAGCTTCTCAGAACACAATGCATATACCCACAAAACCATCGCAGAACATATATTCACAGGGTGACTGGAAATACTTCAATTTTATTTTAGACCCAACAAACACTAGTTTTCATCAAAGTTGAAGTCAGTCACATAGTTTTAAAAGCCTTTCCCCCTTTAGTGCAGAGCATTCTTTTTCAATAAAATGCCTTCCTGGAATGACTTTTAAATTTTGGGGGGCAAATATTAAAACTGTCTTCAATCTCAAAATAAGAAATTCAGCGTGACTTGAATGGCTTCAGGGATCCTTTTCCATCAGGAGGTGCCCCTGTCCTTTGCCGAGACTGGTACCTCTCTCTCTCAGAATAAAGTGAGCAGGGTGCACACACAGAGATGAAGCTAATGGGCTGGAGAAGAAACAAGGCTTCCAGCTGGCTCACAGCCCTGACACAGCCTCTGTCAGCTTCCAAGAAAATACGTATGAAAATACCAAAAACGAGAGGAGCACTCCGCACCTCTGAAAACGAGGGCAGATCGTCATTTGCTGCAAAAAACAAGGAGCCCATTTCTCCCATAAACCTGGTGCCAACCGTGCACATGGCACCTGCCCAGCAGTGCCACACCCAGCCAGCCTGCCACACTCCCGTGTCCCACGCGGATGTTTCCTGTTTCAGAAATGCAGCCTACAGTCAGCTCCCACCCATAAGACTAGGCTCACATCACCCAACAAGCAGCTGCACAGTTCTCCTGCCCAAGCCTTTCACTGTCCACTGGAAGATGCACCTTCTCAGAGGACAGCAGAGACCAGCGGTGGGTGAGGACCCTGGCCTGGCTTCCTTGGGCAGCCAAGACCAAGGCCAGAAGAGCCAGGTGCCGGGCCACTGGCTGAGTGTGAGGTGCCCTGACAGGCCTGGCAGTGAGAAGCCCACCCGCTCTGAACAGCAGAGCCCCCTGGGTGGAGGACGGTGGACAGCAGTAGCCGTGACGGGCACACAGAACAGCATCTGCAACAGCTGCGCTGCTGGGGGAGGAGTCCCAGGGTCTTCCAGGCAGAAGGGACGTGGGACCAGGACAATCCCACAGGCTGGTTATGGTAAATGCCAGTGAAACGCAGACCTCTTCCCATTCTGGGGTATAAGAACAGAGCAACATGAATCCTGTGAGATCAAGATGTGGACACGCAGCCACGGAAATGCTCATACAAACACGTCCACACACAGGAGTCCTGTGAGGGCACATGAAGATGTGGACACGCGGCCACAGAAATGTTCATACAAACACGTCCACACACAGGAGTCCTGTGAGAACACACGAAGATGTGGACACGTGGCCACAGAAGTGCTCATATAAATGCGTCCACACACAGGAGTCCTGTGAGAACACACGAAGATGTGGACACGTGGCCACAGAAGTGCTCATATAAATGCGTCCATACACAGGAGTCCTGTGAGAGCACATGAAGATGTGGACACGTGGCCACAGAAGTGCTCATATAAATGCGCGCACACACAGGAGTCCTGTGAGGGCACACGAAGATGTGGACACGCGGCCACAGAAGTGCTCATATAAATGCGTCCACACACAGGAGTCCTATGAGGGCACACGAAGATGTGGACATGCGGCCACAGAAGTGCTCATATAAATGCATCCACACACAGGAGTCCTATGAGAACACGTGAAGGGGGTGAGGACCAGCATTCGGCTCAGCCTGCCAAGTGCTCAGCATGAAGCAAACATGCAGTGAGTCGGGCCCTCATTCTCTCATTGGCTTTCCTGGCACAGTGCAAACTGAAAATTATTTTTGCAATTATTTATACAATTATTTTTATTATATATGTGTGTATGTATATCTATATCTACATATACATATATATATTTAGACAGGGTGCTGTTCTGTCTCCCCAGGCTGGGCAGATTACCCAAGCACGATCATGGCTCACTGCTGTCTCTGCCTCCTGGGCTCAAGTGACCCTCCTACCTCAGCCTCCGGAGTAGCTAGGACTACTGGCGTGCACCACACCACCTGGCTAATTGTTCTTAGTAGAGATGGGGTCTCACCATGTTGCCCAGTCTGGTCTCAAACTCCTGAGCTCAAGCAATCCACTTGCCTTTGCCTCCCAAAGTTCTGGGATTACAGACATGAGCCGCTGTGCCTGCCGAATTATTTTTGTGTTTGCTTATTGTTATTATGCACACAGGATTCACAAAGCAGGCCTGAGACTGTGCTCCTTAGAAAGGGAAGCTTCTAAGGTCAGTCCTTGGCTGGCACCTGAAAATGTCAATTTGGGGGCTATTCCCCCAATAACAGGGGCTTCCTGTGCCTAAACTGTGCCAATATGAGGTTTATGCCACACACCTGCTGTCCTCCTGGGAGCCTGGAATTTGCATAAGTGCCAGGCAGGGGTGCCTCTGTGGGCAGACCCCAGCACCCCCTGGGCACTGCGTCTCTCATAAGCTTCCTGTTGGATGACATGCATGGTCACAGCCTGATGCTGGAGGAGCCGAGCCCCCTCCTGGGACTCTGTGGGAGCAGTTCTGGAAGTGTCCGCCTGGTTACACTGGACCTCCCTCCTCACCCTCTCCCTCTGCTGACCGTGTTCCACATTATTTCTCTGCAACAACTCACAGTGGTCCTGCTAGGCATGAGTCCTGGGAGTGCTCCCAGCGAATCACCAAGTGGGGGGTGCTGCTACTGGAGACCCTACTGCTGGTTATAGACAGGGGGTGGAGGGAGTTATTAAAACTGCCACCCACGTTTCAAGACATTCCCATTTTAAAGGCACTTCTTAGTAAAGGGGAAGATTTCAGTAGTGAGAAAGGGAAGAAAATATTCCAGACACCACGGAGAGCACAGCCACATGGCGGAGCCTTCTGTGTCCTGCCGAAGGAGAGGCAGGTGGCGGCAGGCACGGCCCAGCAGCTCACACCTCACCCGGGCTCTGCTCTTTCTGACCACCTTCCCTGGTGCAGTTTCCTCCACAGACTTGCTGCTTCTCAGCAGGGTGACCGTCCCCCCAGCACCTGACAGATCCTGGGAACACCAGGGCCCCACCCTGCACTGGTGGCCTCTCCTGTTCTCAGACCCCAGTGTGAGCACTGTAGTCCATTCTCCAGGTCAACCTGATGCTAAACAGGTGGATGGTGGCAGCAAGTGAACACTGCCCAGGCAGGATGTGCATTTCCTCATCAGCAAGGGGGAGCTCATCAGCAGGGGGGAGCTCACAAACTGCCCCCAGCTTCCCTTCCCCACCCACACTGCCCAGAACCTAGTACCTTAGGCAAAGAAGAAAGACCGAGACACATCAGAAAGCACAAGCATCCTCCCCATCAGGGCAGACGTCGGCAGCTCTGCTAAGTACCCCAGCACTGACAGGGCTCCTTAGGACGGCGGTATTCCTTCCCCACCATTCCTACCATACCATGTGTACAATTCCTTGCTGATACATTAAACCAGTTTCTATTGTAATGTCAAGTCCTTCCATTTCAGGTCAAATCATAATGCAATTTTAGATGTGAAGTACTTTTTACTTTCAAAATAGACTAACGCTTGAGGCTGGACGCAGTAGCGGATGCCTATAAGCCCTGCATTTCAGAGGCCACAGTGGGAGGATCACTTGAGCCCAGGAGTCTGAGGCTGCAGTGAGCTCTGACCACACCACTGCACTCCAGCCTGGGCAACGCAGTGAGATCATGTTTCAAAAAAATAAAAAAACTACAGCATTGAAAGCTCAGTCTTCAGATTTGAATGTTTAAAAAAATAATATGTTTTGATATTTCCAGTAACTCAAAAAATAATATATTTGATATTATGTTTCCAATAGCTCATAACTATATCAATTTGTCTTCAGTTCAGGCTAGTTTGTCTTACCTCATACCTATATGTCTACATGCCTCTAGGTCTAAAAAGCTATAAAAGAAAAGAAAAGGATGGAACAACATTTTCTCAGTTTAGAACTAAAGTTGAATAACAGTGTGGGTTAACACAATTGTTTTCCTGAAAACAAATCTATAGCAATTGGTACTTTATCTACTAGGTATCATCACAGTCTTTTTGACAAAGATAGTGACACAGAAGATCGCAGTGAGTACCAGGTAAACCTGTTCAGGATCGACGCAGGCATGGTGTCGCAGAGACGCGACCATGCCTGTCTCACCGTCTTTTATGAGGAATCATACTGCACTCACTCTACATAATCAGAAAATAGTCAGGAACTAAATGTGGATTGTTATAAAATCCCATAGAGTCACACAGGTTGTCAGATGACCGGTAAACCCCAATTCTATGAATGGCTTAAAAACAAGTTACCAACACTCACCATTTTAAGGGAACTTGATTGGCTGCAACCAAATAACAGAGGCATATTTTAAAACAGGAGGCTTAAATCTAAAATGTTCTGCATTTCCACTAAGCACAGGCACAAACACACATGTCCATGCTCCCAGTCCCCTGCACACAGACCCACACAGACCAGAAAGAATGCCTTTGGAATTTAGAGGAGGCTGAGACCCAGATCCTGGGACAGCACAAAACTTAGGTAAATTCACTTCGATGTTACATCTGTAGCTCCCAAATGGCAGTGTCGAGTATCTCCTCTTCAGCTGCACACATCGTCCATGGCTCTAGGCATGCAACTCACCAAAGAATCTGTCTCTATGCCCTACAAATCAATCGCTAGATGTCTCAGAAAGTCAGAGGACAGTCTCATTGTCATTCAACTTGTATTTATTCATTTTGATCAACTTTACCTCACAAAAGAATACTCTAGGTGCCAGACACAATGGCTCACGCCTGTAATAATCCCAGCACTTTGGGAGGCAAATGCAGTGAATTACGACATCAGGAAATCAAGACCATCCTGGCCAACGTGGTGAAACCCCATCCCTAGTAAAAATACAAAAATTAGCTGGGTGTGGTGGTGCGCACTTGTAGTCCCAGCTACTCAGGAGGCTGAGGCAAGAGAACTGCTTCAACCCAGGAGGCAGAGGTTGCAGTGAGCCAAGATCATGTCACTGCACTCCAGCCTAGTGACAGAGCAAGATTGCCTCAGAAAAATAAATAAAAATAAAACTCTGGAGACACTGTCCAGTAACAACAATAACAGCCCATAAAACAATACTCTGAATACCATAACAAAAGAGAATCAGTCTGGGTGCAATGCCTCACGCCTGTAATTCCAGTACTTTGGGAGGCCAAGGCAGGAGGACTGCTTGAGCCCAGGAGCTTGAGAGCAGCCTACGCAATATAGGGAGACCTCGTCTCTATAAAAAGTTCAAAACTTAGCCAAGCATGGTGGCATACACCTGTAGCCTCAGCTACTTGAGGAGCTGAGGTGGGAGAATTGCCTGCGACTGACAAGTGGAGGTTGTAGGGAGCTGAGATTGCGCCACTGCACTCCAGCCTGGGTGACAGAGTAAGGGTAGGGTAGGGGGAAAGGAAAGACAAGACAAGAGGAAAGGAAAGAGAGTAAAACTGATGTCCAACCCTTATTGGAAAATAGGCAAAATGAGTGACTCAAAAATCACTTTACTATCTCCAGCCCTTCACTCCTGAAAATGTACAGACATGTGCTTCGCTGACGTTTTACTTCGAAGCAGGACAAGCTATGAAGAAGCAGTGACTCCATGAGCTTCCTGCCTCTCACACCTTCCTCTACTCCCAGGAAGGGACAAACCCTAGAGAAGAGGCCCTTCCGGTCCCAAGGAAGTCTGTAGCCCAGGCTGTGCCCACAGGAGGCTGAGCCCTGAGCATGCCCACCTGGGCATCAGCACCAGGATCACCTTGGTCTCAACTCCAGGCTTTCAGACCAAATTCCCAAACCAAGATGCAAGATCCTGGCTGTTCGATTAACATTTTCACTTCCACCTCCCAACAAATCAGCCTTTTGCCTTGGAATCATAACAAGTGGGTTACTTGGGTGCCCCTTCACTTTGGCACTGGAGAAGCTTGGGCCGGGTTTCATGAGCAACAGCAGCATTGATGTCAACCTTTGGTTTTGTCATCAATTTCATGTATGTATGATGGCACGTGATCTTGTCTTACACTGGAAAGAATTTAAGGTAACTTACAAATACATAGGTGGAAAACTTGGGGTGGATAGAAAGAGAGTGGGGAACATCTACAATGAAGAGGACCCGTGGTTAACACACATGGAAACCATGCCCTGGGATGGACAGATGAATGGACGGGTGAACTGATGGAAGGACAGAGAGATGGACAGAAGTGAAGATTTAACAAATGACCACACATTTGTTGCATTTCCCAAAAGCTAAGGCAAATGCATGACCAGTCCTGTGATTTGGAAATTTCCAGGCAGCGGGCAGGGGCTGTGGCAGGTGCCACCGAGACTCTCGACAACATTCTCATTCCAGCGATGGTTTCACAGACACTCCTCGCTCCCAAGGGAGGGCGACGCCACAGCACCAAAGCATCGGCAATGAAGATGCAGGGTGAGGTGCAGAGGACATCTTCATGACGACCCAGCGATCAGCCCACAGAGTGCTCTCTCAATTTAGGAGGAGATTTCAGAGTATCCCAATGGGAGGCCTTGTACAAAGAACCCTCCTCTAAGAACGTAGCACAGATGCTCTCACAAGAACCTGTGGCAGTGTGCCCTGGGCCGACAGTTTTACGCAGTTACAGGTTGCGAGGTGTGGAGAACCAGGAGATGTGACAGAAACCCACCGTCCTGACACCCCCAAGCGTGACCCCTCAGACAACACCCAAAATCCCCCAAAAGGTAATTGTAGGTCCACTTCCAGCCCCACAGATCTGCACCTACGCGATATAAGGTCCCAGGAATTTACGTTGGTGTGTCATTAAAACAGGTGTATCAGACACGAGGTTTAGTCACAAACCCTCTCAGCACAGAAGCATCCACAGAACACACAGCCTTGAGCTATAAAATTTCTTTATGTCTCCACATTTAACTGTGCATAAACCACAAACCTAGGTAAATATATAGATTAACCTGCTCTGGGGTTAATAGGGCCGCCATCTATAACCATGCAATTTCCGCTCTGCACAGAAGTGCCTGGGCCAGAAGGAATGGGGCTGATGCTGTTTTCATTCAGGGGTTACATTTCCTGCATGGGGTCACGTTCTTCCACTCAGCACGAAGAGAGCATCTATGCTAGAAGCAGGCCTCCTGAAATAAAAGATCTGTGGTCCTAACACTATTGATCCATCCATGTTCCTTGTTCTGGCAGGAATTAAATAGCACAACCAATTTTCCAATAAAAGCATTTCCATATTATGAAATAAAGCCCTTTTAAGCATAAGAAGAATGTGGCTTTTTTTCTCTTTGGTTGGTGGGGGAGGGAGAGACGATGCAGGAAAAGAGGCCCCACCTCGCTGAAAGGGGGTATGGGGTCCTTAGAGACGGTCATGAGAGGAGGCTCCGGGCGGCTGCCTCCACTTCCTCCTCCAGCTCAGCCCTGGCTTTGCTTTCACTGTTCTTACTGCGTGAATCACATCGTATGGAATTCTATTTGCACAGCCTCACTTCTTTTTGGAAAGAGAAAAGGTATTATAAATAATTTTGGTATCTGAGTAAAAAGAAATTTACTTGACATATTTGGTCTTTCAAAGAAATGAGATCTCATCTTTAATCTTGTATGTGTAAATACCACTCCCTGACCTCCTGAAAACAGGTAAGCACAATCCACACGTGGAGATTTCCAGCCTCTTTAGCAGCAAACCCGTCTGACCTGCCTGCACTGCTCAGTCCCGGGGTTCCAGCAGCCATGCCCCCAGCCTCCTCTTCCTTTGGCTGCAGCATTCAGGTTGCCAGTTCACAGCATGCTGTTCTGTATCATATGTGACCGGAAAGTCACATGTGAATAATTCAGTACTTATGCAGGGAGGACCTCAAAGGGTATCACACACTGACTTAGCGGAAATCCATACCTGAGGCACAGCAAAATATTTGGGAGCTGTGGGACAAGGAAGTCACAGGTGCCTCTGTATCTATTTTATCTTCTGCAAAATGGAGACATATTTTCTATCTCACAATGGTTACAGGACTAGTCAAGATGAAGGTGAAAGCACCTTATAAACTGGAAAGCACTCTATAGAGGCAGGTAACATCCACAATTAGTGTAAGAATTCGAACCTAACACAAAGTAACAATGTCATTGTGTACATAGCTTTAGGAATCTTATGCAAGGGAGATGTGAATTAATGAAGTCGAGCCTCAATGCAAGGGAGGTGTGAAATTAACGAAGTCTCATTTACATGCACATACTCGCGCCAATTCTCACCTCCAGCAGCGTCAACCCTTGTCCTTTTAGACAGGCTTGTAGCAGAAAGGGCAAATGTGTCCACTGATTTTCCTTTATTTGTCCATCATGGAATTAAAAGCTCTTTAAAACCTTTAGCTCAAAAGGAATCTAGGGAATTACAATTACCAAACAGAACCTTTTCTAACGTTTCAACAATGGTGTCCCTCTGCCGTTTTGAGCTAAACCTGCAAACTGCTCTGGCGGCAATGCTTTGTCAACAGTTCTACGTGCTGAAACGTTAATAAAGTACAATTAGGTCTGCCACCCTGTAGGCTTCTAAAATCCTAGCTTGTAATACAAATGTACTCAGCATCCAAATATAAATCACAAAAAATTTGCTCAAACTATGCAGATTTTTAAAAATGAAACACTCTGTTACCTTTCAATCCAAGATATCCTTTTACCAACACATAACTAGAAAACTTGTCGCCCTGCAGAGAGCACGCAGCAGCTGCAACTACCGAGTGGAGGGACCACGGGAAGGGCCAGCACCCACTTCGGTGCAGGGAGCCGGCTCCACTCAGCTGGAGACAGCTGGCGGCTGCTGAGAACTCCTCCCAACTCCAGTCCAGGAACTTCACGGCAGCACTTGAAACCAGACCACAGAAATTAGTGAACACTAGAACAGGGCCTCCCTACGCTACCTCTCTCCCAGCATAGGAAAGTCAGCTGATAAATGCTGACCCAGCACGTCACTGCATGAACCCCGCTGCAGAGTCAGTAGTTTCCATGATCTACCTGCAAATAAGCAACCATCAGTCCCACAAACACAGGGAAGCACGTGGAATCTTTCCACTCAACTTTTATATATAATATGTTTCACAGTCATTTTGCATCCACTGTCAATTAGAAACATAATGTATCTCAAAAATCAAACATGGTACTCCTACATGCTGTATCTATTTGAGGTTTCATTATTCAGTTGTTATTATCAAAGTTTGCACAGGTAATTACTGCTGCCATATTGCAAAATCAATTCATTTTTGAAACTTCTAATTATTCTTGGCAGCAGAATAGGCTGTTGCCTGATGAACTTAGGATAAAGGCTGTGTGAGGAAGCTAAGTCCAAAGTCAGAACCCAGCCAGCTGTGCAGCCTAAAGGAAAGAATTTATGATGCTCACAGCTGTATAGCCCAATTTTCCCAAATGTCATGGCAATTCTGAAGTGAACATCATTAATAATCAAGGTAAAGGAATCAGATCTTCTAGGAACTAAACAGCTCCCAATATTTTCCCTGCTTAGATCTCACTGCCAGGAAAATGTGGATTCGATGGAAGGTTGCCTCTGCTGTGTTTTCAAGCACCCTTCCAACACACATTCTACACACATCCTATGAAACGCAGATGCACCGCTCTTCCAACACACTTATACACACATCCTATGACACACTTATACATGCATACTATGAAACACAGAGTCCCCTGAGGAAAATGCACCGCTCTTACGCACACCACTCTTTGAACACACTTATACATGCATCTGTGAAACGCAGAGTCCTGGGAGGAAAACGCTCTTCCAACACATCCCATGAAACACATCCCATGAAACACAGAGTCCCTGGAGGAAAACGCACCACTCTTCTAACTCACATTATAGAAGCATCCTATGAAACACAGAGTCCCCAGAGGAAAATGCACCACTCTTACACACACCACTCTTCCAACACACATTATACACACATCCTATGAAACAGAGAATCCCTGGAGGAAAATGCACGGCTCTCTCACATTATACACGCATCCTATGAAACACAGAGTCCCTGGAGGAAAACACACCACTTAGGCCATGCCATATCTTCACCATGGACCCAAAGTTCCCACCCCCTCCAGTTAAAGGATTGGAAATACTAACGCAACTATAAGACTTCTCTGTTACTAAGAGGAAAACCTGCCTATAAAACTTTAGACAGGTCCGTTTCACCCAGAAAACAGCAAATCATCATGAAAGGATGTTTGTGAAGAAGTCACTGCTCAAATAAGGTTTCCAACTCTGTCCAGGAATGGGCAGGCATCTTGGACTATTTTAACTGCACAAAGTCCTTGAGTTCCACCAGAAACTCAGCAGCCTGAAACCAGCAGCAAGTGCGCCTGCCTTCAGCCGAAATGTGGTGGCACGTCCAGGATGCTGTGCCCAACGCCTGCTCTGTTTGGAGGTCCTTTTTATAGCCTGCGAACCCAAAAAGGGTGCTAAGGAGGGACGCCCCAAGGACACCAATCCTAGTAAAAGATAGTGCTGGATTGAAGCCAGAGGCAGCTACTAAAATCCCAGACACCTGTGACACCGCCCTTCCCCGTGATGACCGCTCTTCACCGAGTTGCTCCACCTTCTTGTGGATCTCAGCTTCAAAACTCACTCCAGGCAGGTTGCAAACCAAAGGCCTATGAAAGGCCAATCAGGGGTCACCGAAGCAGGAAAGGGGAAGAATGCTTAGAGGTAAAGACAGACATAAATGTGTTTTGTGTTTTTTTAAAAGGCTTAAAAGCTACATATGCATTCATGTGTGTCCCTTCATGAAAAGGACAGTCTCTGTGGTCACATTCTCCTCTGCTAATAAATACACTTGCTGAGAACAAACAGCCAAGACCATATGGGAAAGTAATCAATGGCATTCACTCTGATGCTTCACGTCACTGGCTAAAATCATCACAAGTAATCAAAATAGCAAAAGAAAATGACAGTATATTTATCTTTCACAAACGGCCATGTTTAATTCAGAAACGTGGGATGTATAAAGTTAATGGAGTATAAATAAAGTGTTTCTAAAATAAGTAAAAACCAAACAAGAAAAATGTGATGATTCATCCCAAGGTTAATCTTCTTTCTATTGTGGTCAAGCACTCATAACACAGACTGTGCCGTGACAATGACGCCTGAGGCCCGGTTCAGTGGCATTCGCCACATTCTCACTGCCAGGCAGCCGTGCCCACCCTTCATCTGCAGACTCGTTTCATCTCCAACATGGAAACTTGGTACCCACTGCAAAGTCAATCTCCTTAATGAGAAATTGTGAAAACTCTTCCCCAAAACCATTAAGGTAGAAGAAAATTACAGTCACCCTCAGGAGGACCTTTACATGCCACTGAAATGCAAAAGCAATCAGTGAGAACCTCTGCCGTGTTGAGATCTGAAGACATTTCCAAACGAGATCTCCTAAATAATGAAGCAGCTTTGAGCATAATGGAGCAAATTACATAATAGAACCTAGAATTCTCCCAATCTTTCCATTCTGAATGGAGAAGACATTCCTTTCCTTATCCACACCGGATGTCAAAGGCCAGGGTCTTCCACAGCTGACATGACAGTGAAACATTCTGTAACATAAAAGCAGTTTTGAGGAAATTGCCCAGCTAATGTCCTCCACATCGAGGCCCCAGCGGAAGGCAGCTCTCTTGGTTCCACAGATGGATTACTTGGAGTCTCATGAAAAGCAAATAAAACGTCTCCAGTTGGCAATGTTTTCCAAATTAACTTAAAACCATTTACAGAACAAATCATTTAAAAAAAGTGAAAAAATTCATTTCCATACTTAATACCCACTGAATACCCACAGTACAGTAGTTAGCTTTTAACTTATTTTATCATTATTCCTGATGTTTCTCAGAATCAGAGAAATGATTCACCTGAATCTGGAAAATTAATTTCTTCTTAGAAATTCTATGATGCCAATGTTGATGGACAAATCACTGCAAAAATCTTTGTTTTTACACATGTGACTTTTTCATACATTTTCACGCATAACCAAGACTTTCAGAAAATTAAAAGAGGCTCAAAAGTATCTGACACACTCAACGGGCTTCCCTGGAAGCAGTGAATGTGCTCAAACTCATAGCTGAGGCACACTCGAGTGGGTAAAAGAAAACAGAAACAGTTCCATCAGTACCATCAGTAATGTCATCCATCCCTGCTCACAGTACCATCAGTAATGTCATCCATCCCTGGTCACAGTGCCATCAGTAATGTCATCCATCCCTGGTCACAGTACCATCAGTAATGTCATCCATCCCTGCTCACAGTACCATCAGTAATGTCATCCATCCCCTGCTCACAGTGCCATCAGTAATGTCATCCATCCCTGCTCACAGTGCCATCAGTAATGTCATCCATCCCTGCTCACAGTGCCATCAGTAATGTCACCGATCCCTGCTCACAGTACCATCAGTAATGTCATCCATCCCTGCTCACAGTACCATCAGTAATGTCATCCATCCCTGGTCACAGTGCCATCAGTAATGTCATCCATCCCTGCTCACAGTGCCATCAGTAATGTCACCGATCCCTGCTCACAGTACCATCAGTAATGTCATCCATCCCTGCTCACAGTACCATCAGTAATGTCATCCATCCCTGCTCACAGTGCCATCAGTAATGTCACCCATCCCTGCTCACAGTACCATCAGTAATGTCACCGACCCCTGCTCACAGTACCATCAGCAATGTCATCCATCCCTGCTCACAGTACCATCAGTAATGTCATCCATCCCTGCTCACAGTATCATCAGTAATGTCATCCATCCCTGCTCACAGTACCATCAGTAATGTCATCCATCCCTGCTCACAGTACCATCAGTAATGTCATCCATCCCTGCTCACAGTACCATCAGTAATGTCATCCATCCCTGCTCACAGTGCCATCAGTAATGTCATCCATCCCTGGTCACAGTGCCATCAGTAATGTCATCCATCCCTGCTCACAGTGCCATCAGTAATGTCATCCATCCCTGCTCACAGTGCCATCAGTAATGTCACCCATCCCTGCTCACAGTGCCATCAGTAATGTCACCCATCCCTGCTCACAGTGCCATCAGTAATGTCATCCATCCCTGCTCACAGTGCCATCAGTAATGTCATCCATCCCTGCTCACAGTGCCATCAGTAATGTCATCCATCCCTGCTCACAGTGCCATCAGTAATGTCATCCATCCCTGCTCACAGTGCCATCAGTAATGTCATCCATCCCAGCTCACAGTACCATCAGTAATGTCATCCATCCCTGCTTACAGTGCCATC
The DNA here is from genome assembly GCA_036589455.1 of Ateles fusciceps. Lineage (NCBI taxonomy): Eukaryota > Metazoa > Chordata > Mammalia > Primates > Atelidae > Ateles > Ateles fusciceps. Next base: position 1,990,117 of record JAZHEH010001829.1, read on the forward strand.
AGTAATGTCATCCATCCCTGCTCACAGTACCATCAGTAATGTCATGCATCCCTGCTCACAGTGCCATCAGTAATGTCATCCATCCCTGCTCACAGTGCCATCAGTAATGTCAACCATCCCTGCTCACAGTGCCATCAGTAATGTCATCCATCCCTGCTCACAACTGAAAAATAAAAATTGTAGTTTTCTCAAAACATCTGGTATTCTACTCTGGAATGTATAATACAGATGTTGGCTACTGAGATACCATTCTTAGTGGTGAGTCAACAGTAAATCCCAACAAATTAAATTCTTCTAGTTACTATAGAAGAGTCTGTTATTAACTTGTTATAACTAGAAAACAAATAAGAAAATGGCAGCAAATCTGTTTCATACCCAACAAAAATATCCTGGAACACAAATACATACTTGACAGCACACGATTGCTTTTAGAAATGAATAAACTGTAACCAAGCCCCTCACATGAAAGAGGCGCCTTCTCTATACTTTCCTCAGGACTTGCAATTCTCTGATAAAAATAACTTAAATCAGAAATCTTGCAGGAGAGTAACAAAAATGCAGATCCATATCCACAGGATAATAGGCCCTGAGTGATTCTTTTCTCCCCTTAATGTATGATAACAAAGTTGTTTTTAGACCTTCTTTTTCTTTGTCGTGTTTCCCTAAAAGTCATGCAAAACACTTCCTCACAACCACCAGCCACACACGCCCGTCCTGCCATGAGAAATTACACAGGGATGCATCTCCCACTTCAGAATACCCACGTCATGTTTTAGTCATGGAGGCCTTAAAGGGTTTAAGAACATAACGTCTAGCCAATTCCTACCCCGATCACAAAGAAAGGCCTTGACTGCAAATAGACTCCAAATACATTTCACTCTAGCCAATAATGGTGTTTTTTCCTTAATAAATAAGTATAATTAGCAAAAGAAACAAATTTGAAACCGACAAATTCAACTTTATAAGACAACCAGTTTCCCTTAAAAATCCAAGACAACAATCATCTATTAATAAATTGATTTTCACTGTCAAATAAAAACAGATCTCTGAGCTCAGCTCATAACTCACTACAGAACTAAATATCCTATTTTCACATCTTACAGTTAGTTAATACGCAATCTTGCACTAAAAACAACCCACAAAATAAAAATGTACAAAATGTCTAAATCAGGTAATAATCACATTTCTCAATTTTGCCACTGATATGAAACCTATAATATCAAACCAGAAGAATGACATGTATTTACCTGTATTCCTGTCTGGTAAGATACAGCAATGCTTCTGCAGAATGCCAGGCAAAACCTGTTTTAAAACAAATAAATAAAATACATTTGGTTATCACTCAGATAGAGAAAGGCATCTCATTAACTGTTGCAATTGTTTCTTCTAATAAGGTCATTCAATGTTGCATGAAGTCAACGTGTCCAGAAAGGTCTAACAAATTAAACGGTACGGGAAAATTCTGATGACATGTATTTTTCATTGAAAAGGGTAATCAGGTGAGTGTGATGATCACCGATGCCGCTGCTGGAATGTTAATGCAGGCTGGTTTAATGTACGCTCCTAACGGGCCCTCCGGCGATCCTGAAAGCCGCACTCAGGGGACTCCTACAATAAGGCAAATGGGCCCACCAATTTTTGTGATGGCTTTTAAAATATTCGGCGCAATTAGAGCCTGGAAATGGAGGGCTGCTGGAACATTATGTTGGCTCTTCTAGAATCTGAGCCTGCATGCTTCCATCAAGGGTGAGTCACAAAGGAAAATGTGAAAGTAAGGGCTGTATTTACATTCATACTTCAGTAGTGAAAGGTGAAGAAAATATCTTATTTGGGAAGTGAAGGAGAGGTGAAAATAACAGAGAATGGCTTTCCCAAGATTCAGCAACGTAAAGCAAATTGCAAAGCACAGACTACAGTAACGTGCAGCCGAAGAGACATCCACGGGAAATGTATGATTATCTTTCTAAATCCAATTAGAGGAAAAGCTGAACTTTCATCCTAAATACTCCACATGATGCAGCTGCAGCCATTCCTCAGTCCTCCATGAAGACAGCTATCTAGGCACAAGCCTCTGCTCATTACCTGTTCAGGGCAAGTTACTCAGGAGAGAGGGCGGACAGATGGTATTGCAAAGAAGCACCCATCTTAATGTCTTCCCTCGATCGACTTACAGTCTGGCTGAGTATACAGCAGGCTCTCATAAATGCAAAGGATGAAAGCACAAGAGATGGTCTAGAAAAACCATCCCCTTCTCCTCCATCCCCCCTGACAATTCTATGTTGAAAAAACAACAATTCTCTCTCAAATAGAATCACTCGCACACAAGACAGAATTACCAATTTTCAACTCTGTGCAAATCAAGAGACAGAAAATAAAATAATCAGTTTTAGTACCTACCAAATACTGTGCAAAATGTGGAACTCGAAGTTCAAAAACACGCTTCTCATTTACCCAGAGCTGACTGTAGCTCAGGCAGAGAATAAAGCCCAGTGAGGCCGTCGGGGCACTAAGGTGCTAACCCTTGTGACAGCCACAGGTCAGGTGCCCGCCCCACGCCAGTGGAGGCTGTCAGTGTTTTTCATCAGTGGGTCTGAAGCTGTGGGTCATTTCTGACTCTGCTTCCCTCATTAGCTCCCAGCCCCCACGTCCAACAATGAAAGAACACACACGCACACTCGCAAGTCCTGGGGTTGGACGCCTTCAAGGGCTCCGTGCAAACCAGCCTCTGTCTCATTCTACGGCCACAGCCACTCACTCACCTTTTCCAGCACTTTCCAAAGGGATCAAGGCCAGGCCTCGGAACCTGCCCCCTCAGGAGGCATTCAAGTGGCCCCCTAAGTCTGAAAAGGCTGCCCCTCCACACCCCACGTGGAGATTGGAGACACGTGTCCACAGGGACGCCCTGACACGTCCTGTCTTAAACTCAGGTGCCCACAGAATACTTTTCTGTGCCGATTCCTTATCAACGGCCAAGAGGGGGAAACGCTGACCTAGTCAGCTGCAAACGCCACTTAAGGGATCTCTCCCCCGCACAACCTCCTCCTGGCTGAAATCACGAGCTGCTGCTGTGGAGTGCTGCAGCTAAGGAAAGGCTGTCCACGGGTGAGCCCCGCGCACGTCCACAGCGGGAACCCGGCGGGTGAGCCCCCGCGCACGTCCACAGCGGAACCCGGCGGGTGAGCCCCGCGCACGTCCACAGCGGAACCCGGCGGGTGAGCCCCGCGCACGTCCACAGCGGAACCCGGCGGGTGAGCCCCGCCCAAGTCCACAGCGGAACCCGGCGGTGATCCCACAAACACAACACCCCACACTGTGGCTCCCACAGAGCTTTCTCTGAACCCACCAGGTAGCATTTTTTGTGAGGATCCGAGACATGCCATCAGCCGTGCAGGGTGGAACCTGCTTTTGAGTTCCTTAAGGCAGGCAGTGAGCGTTTGAAAACCGTGCTCGTATCTGATGCTGACAACACCCTCCTCGCCACAGCCACGGGCAGGACGCCGCATTAAATCCAGACCAGCTGCGGCCTCTGCAAGGCTGAGCACAGGCTGCTTCCCCCACCGGCTCTGGCTGAAGGGCGCGGGAAGGCAGGAACATAATAGGGTTATTTCTTCCTCTCTGAAGGATTTACAGAGGGCCGCAGAGGACAATGAAATTATACTTCTTGCCCAAAGGCACTTTTAAAAGTTCAATTCCATACAACCTGCCTGTTCTATGACAGCATTTACCAGCTGAGAAAGATCGGGAGACATGAGCTCTGCCTGCCACGGGGCGAGGGCTACAAAATATACTCAGGGCTCACCCTGAGGCGTCTGTCCACACTGGCCCAGCTGTGAGCACTGACACGCATTCCTGAGACACTGATTTCTAACCCCTCTGTGGCACCAGCCTGAGCGGGGCCCTCCTCCTCTGAGGAAAGCAGAATCAGAGGGTGTGGAGAGGAGGCACCCTCGAGTCAGGGGATGCGCGTGATGGAGTTTTTTTTTTTAAGACAGAGTCTTGCTCTGTTTCCCAGGCTGAAGTGCAATGGCATGATCTCAGCTCACTGCAACCTCTGCCTCCAAGGTTCAAGTGATTACCCTGCTTCAGCCTCCCAAGTAGCTGGGATTACAGGTGCCCGACACCACGCTGGCTAATTTTTATATTTTTACTAGAGACCATGTTGGCTAGGCTAGTCTCGAACTCCTGACTTCAAGCAATCCACCGGCCTTGGCCTCTCAAAGTGCTGGGATTACAGGTGTGAGCCAGTGAGCCCAGCCAGCGATATAATTTTAAACAATGAAAATCAGTTAAAACCTGTAAGCTGCGTGTCGCGTTGCACTGTCCACATACCACACGCTCACAGTGCTGGTGGCCTCATCACACATTGCGGATGTCACACGCTCGACCGATTTTCACATGAAGAAACTCGACCCCAGCCAGGATCCAGACACCCCACTAGCATCCCCTCCTCCACTCAGGGCCTGGACCACATCTGTCCCCTGCGTCCAGAGGCCCAGGCCCAGCCAGGCATCTTCCTCACCCTCCCTGACTCCTTCTGTGAAGCTCCATCCCCCAGGGGAACAAAGGATCACTAACTGTGTGGCGTCCGAGCTGGGGGAAATGCTCCAGTGGAATGCATCGGTCTCCTGTGGCTGGTGACAAGCACCATGAACCAGGCGACTTAAAACAACAGAAATGCACCAGCTCATCTTCCCCCAACACTCTGTTTCCAAATATGGTCATGTCCGGAGAGTTGGGCTCCATCACACACTTTTGGGAGACACAATTGAGCCATAACACCTGGCGAAACGTGCAGCCAGGGACGTGAGCAGGAGAGCATGCTGTCCTCCCTGGCCATGGGCTGTCATTGCCACATGGTGTCATCACCACGGGCTGTCACTACCACATGCTGTCATCATTGTCACGTGCTGTCATCACCACATGCTGTCACCGCCACGTGCTGTCATCATTGCCAGGTGCTGTCATCACGTGTTGTCACCACGTGCTGTCGTTGCCACATGCTGTCACTAGCACTTGCTGTCACTGCCACGTGCCGTCACTGCCACGTGCTGTCACGTGCTGTCATCACGTGCTGTCATCATTGCCACGTGCTGTCATCACCACATGCTGTCACTGCCACGTGCCGTCATCATTGCCATGTGCTGTCATTGCCACGTGCTGTCATCACATGTCACCACGTGCTGTCATCATTGCCACATGCTGTCACCAGCACTTGCTGTCATGCCACATCCTGTCACTGTCACGTGCTGTCACTAGCACTTGCTGTCACCAGCACATACTGTCAATAGCACTTGCTGTCACACCACATGCTGTCATCGCCACGTACTGTCACCGCCATGTGCTGTCACTGCCATGGGCTGTCACTGCCACGTGCTGTCATCACCACGTGCTGTCATCATCACCAAGTGCTGTCATCGCCATGCAGTGTCATCACCACGGGCTGTCAGTCATTGAGGCTGTTCCTGCTAGATCTCCCCCTCCACTGGTCAGACAGTTCCAAATTCTGGTCCAGACCCTCCAGTGCAACTTTATTCAACATATGCTTCCGTACTGCTCTCCCCTAACACCCACCCAGCATTTCCTGAGCCCTCAAAACGCACGTCTCACTGTGATAATTTAACTTTCCACTCCTCTCTGCATGTCCTGCCTGCACCCCAACCTCTGCCCCTCACGTTCAAGGGGTCATCCTCTCTACAAACCCAGATGTGTTTCCAGACTTTCTTTGTTTCTGAGGAGATAAACACTTTTTATTAATAAAGAGATTCACGTGTTCACTTTCTTTGGAAGAAATTCAGATAATATAAAAATAGATGGATTTGTGCAGTGGATGACTGCACTGCTGCTTAGGCCTTTGGACCTACTTTTTATTTGATACACGGCCTTGCTCTGTTGCCCAGGCTGGAGAGCAATGATGTGATCCTAGGTCACTGCAGCCTCAGCCTCCTGGGCTCAGTTCAAACAATCCTCCCACATCTGCCTCTGGAGTATCTGTGACTGCAGGCACACACCACCATGCCCAGCTAATTGAAAAAATAAATTTAAAGAGATGGGGTCTTGCTAGGTTGCCCAGGCTGGTCTCAAACTCCTGGCCTCAAGTGATCCTCCTGCCTCAGCCTCCTAAAGTGCTGGGACTTCGAGACATGAGCCACTACACCCAACTTACACCTACCTGTCTTTTTAAACTATGTATACATATAGTTTTGACAATAAAATCTCGTATCCTTCCACTTTGGGAAATTCAAAATATTTCTTCTCTGTTCTCTTCTCCTGGAACTTCTAGTATTCAGACCAGAGGGAGCCTATTTTCTTTTTACGTCCCACTTGTTTTCTGTTTCCTGTGTCTTTGTTCTACTTCCAGGGAAATCCTCTTGACTTCATTTTCCCGTCCTTTAGTTGGTATCTTAGCTCCTGCCATCCTGCCGTTCACTTCCCTGGGCATTTCTTTCCACGAACGCTCCTTCCGGGCTGCGGCCACCTCCTGGTGATGGACTCAACACCAGCTCCCCCTCCCAGGTTACTCGTAGCTTCATAAACATGGGATGAGGCATGAGCCATCCACAGGCGCTGAACTGGGGGGAAATCCTGATGGGGAACAAGGTGTCATGTGGTTCACAACTATTCCCCCACACACTGCTTATTCGCTGCAAGAGAGGAGAAGTAACAGTAATTACATGCCAGCAAGACCACCACCTCCAAGGGACGACGAAAATGAACACCAGGAGCAGGGAAGGGTTTGTGTAGCCAGAGTTTGGGAGGCAGCTCGGAGTCATAGCTCAAGCCACATTGCATGGGACCCTCAGGCCCTTTAAGGACAAAGTGTTTAGGGCCATCGTAGAGGTTTTTGAGCAGAATGATGCAGTGTGACTGGAGTTTACGAGTGTCAGTGCTGCTGGTGCAAGAAACACTCTCTAATGTGCAGGGCTCAGCCTCAAGGGAACAGAGAGCTCACTCCATTAAAGCCCTTCAAAGCTGCAGCCAAAACCTGATTGTACATGGGAGAGTGACCAACGCAAAAACCCACAAGCACCAGAAAAACGAACTCGGCTAGCACGTAGGGTGACAGCTTCGGTATGCTTTGTGAGATAAAGAGCAGATGGGGGACCCGCTCAGAGCTGGGAATGCAGGATCAGAGGGTCCCACAGGGACTTCTCAGTGAGGACCCCAGCCTCGAGCTGCAGGGGCTGGAAGCACATGGAGTCCCAAAAGCAGGCACCTGAGAATCCGCGTCCATCCTTGCAACTTCCTCAGACCCCTTCCCGGCACACGACAGCCCAACTTCGCACCCTAACCTCGTCTTTGTGACTAGAGAAACGGGTGAGAGGAAACCAGATGCCCTGTGGGCTCCGGAAGCGTGCCCTGAGGATGAGCGTCACAATGAGTGCAAAGTCGCACCCTGGCCAACGACTGCCTTCCTGGGATGATGCCACACCAGGCTTCACCTCAGCAGGAGGCCATGGCCCTGGCAGCAAGTAGGTTACCAGGCAGGAACCGGGCCTGGACAGAGGCCACCCCAGGCACTGAGACAGGGCCAGTGTGGACACACCAGCTCACCGCAGGTGCATGGCTTTGGGATGTGGGAGGAGACCTGGGGGAACGAGCCACTCCTGCCGCACGGGCAGCACCCCAGCTGGGATCAGTTTCCCTCGTCAGTGTTATAAGGAAGCGGCACAGAACAGAAGAGCGTTACACGTGGATCTGCGGTGCTAACTACTAGTTCAACTGGTTCATCCACAACTCTGCATGCAGTCCTGCGAGCTCATTGGGTGGGGAGAGGCTGCAGGGGAGCGGCCGCGGGGGGCCACAGAGAGAACACGGACCTGGGAGCACGCACCGGGTCATGTGGGGGGAGATGCAACCCTTCGCCCTCACACAGGCCACTGTGACTCCTCAGCTTCACACAGGGCGCCGTGGATGTTAGATTAGATTAACATGGAGTCACGTAAAATAATGTCCAGCAAGTCTGCACATCAATTTTTACAACTGTGACGAAGCAGCACTGAAACGTCCTTAAGAAAAACTCAAAATGACTATGAAACTCATCTAGAGTTGATGTCCTCTTAGGCATCTCTGCAGCTTTCCCATTACAGCATAGACACATCTGTAAACTCAGGCTCTTCACCTTCTTATTTAAATCATGAGTCCAGTGAACCCAGACAAGAGCAGACAGGGTTCAGAGAAAGAATGGGCCTACACACAGCCTGGCAGGATCAGGGTCGCTCTATGACAAACACCTATGAAATGAGGGGAGTGAGGACAGGTCCATGCTCCTGTTTTACACGAGATTCCAGCATCTCCAGGAAATGTCAGCATTTGTCACAGTGAACAGAGACCCTGCTGCCGAACCCCCACTCCACCCACAGGAAGGGTCTCCAGTTCAGCACCACCACAGCAGCTTCCTCCGATGCTTCCCCCTCGCCGCCAACTCTGGTGGCTCTGAGGCAAGAACGGTCATTCATGGCCTGTTACAGAGGTAAAACTTGGGGGTGACGTCACTCCCCAAATCTCCTACAAAGCACACGCATCTCTTCGGGCTGAAGTGCCATCCATGAAGCACTCTTTAAAACACACGAATTTCATCAAGACACACCATTTGTCTTAGTCAGCTGGGGCTGATAACAAAGGCCATAGGCCTGGGGGCTCATAAATAAACAGCAGAATTCATTTCTTACAGTTCTGGAGGCTGCAAGTCCAAGGCGGAGGTGACAGCACTGTCTGGTGAGCACCTGCTTCCTGGCTCAGATGGTGCCTTCCCACCATGCTTTCCCATGGAGGACAGAACTTGGTCTCATCCTCTTCCTACAAGGGCACTAATACCATCATAGGGGCCTCACCCTCATGACCACAGCTCGCCCTCATCGCCCCCCAAGGCCCCCACCTCCAGCCACCATCCCACTGGGGACCAAGGCTTCAACAAAGGAATTTGGGGGCACACATTCAGACCATGGCACCACTTAGATGTCTTAAATTAGTGTGACTTCCCCAAGAGGGACATGATCTCTCCACCAACCAGCACCCCTGCCCCAGTGTTACCCCATCCCAGCAGGTCAGGGCATCGGGTGGAAGTGGCAATGGTGCCACCATTCCACTCCCTGGCCAGGTCCTCCATGCCAACCTGCATCCTCTCCTCCAAACCTGCATCCTGTCCATCATCCCCATCCATCGAACCCTGAACACTGACACCTCTCACCACTGCACCACACCTACCATTCTCTCATACCCTGACTGGTCCAGCAGCCTCCTGTCCCATCACTCCCCTTCACAGAGCCACCAAAAGGGTTCTCATAAACTTCAGTCACACTGCATCATTCTGCTCAAAACCCTCCACCATGGGCCTGAACACTTTGTCCTTAAGGGGCCTAAAGGCCCCAGGCAGTGTGGCTCCAGCTACACCTCCCAGCATCCTCCCAAGTTCTGGCTACACAAACCCTTCCCCTGCTCCTCGCCAGCACCAAGAGTGTGGTCTCAGAAGGGAGGGGGCAGCGTCCAGAGGCCGATAGCCCCCTGCTCCCCAGAAACAGAGGTGGAGAGAGCTGCTGTGTCTTAGCACGGGGTGGGGGGTGGTCCAGGCCTTGGCACATGCCACTCTCTGCCGGAAACCTTTCTCCAGGACATCCTCACAGACGGCTCATTTCAGGCTGACCCAAAGTTCACCTCAGCAGAGAGACTTTCCCTGACAAACCCCATCCCTGTCTCTCCCCTATTACCTGCTTTTGTGCGTTCCCTCGTAATACTCACACCCCCTGATGCCATGTCTCACTTCTGTCTATTCTCCATGTGCCCCACATGAGCAGAAGCTCTGAAGGGAGGATCCAGAGTTCAGGGTTCACTGTGGACCCTGGATAAGCGTCTGCTGAAGTGACTAAGAGGTTAACACCTGCACCTGTGATGCTCAAATACGGTCCAGACGCACAGGGACCCAGCAGGCAAAACAGAGGTGGAGAGCTGCTGTGTCTCAGAAGAGTGAGGGGGCCGGCTTCCAGGGGCTGATAGCACCCTGCTCCCCAGAAACAGAGGCAGAGAAGGCTGCTGTGTCTCAGAAGAGTGAGGGGGCCGGCTTCCAGGGGCTGATAGCACCCTGCTCCCCCAGAAACAGAGGCAGAGAAGGCTGCTGTGTCTCAGAAGAGTGAGGAGGCAGCATCCAGTGGCCGATAGCCCCCTGGTCCCCGGAAACAGAGGTGGAGAGAGCTGCTGTGTCTCAGAAGAGTGAGGGGGCCAGCTTCCAGGGGCTGATAGCACCCTGTTCCCCAGAAACAGAGGCAGAGAAGGCTGCTGTGTCTCAGAAGAGTGAGGGGGCAGCATCCAGTGGCCGATAGCCCCCTGGTCCCCGGAAACAGAGGTGGAGAGAGCTGCTGTGTCTCAGAAGAGTGAGGGGGCCAGTTTCCAGGGGCTGATAGCACCCTGCTCCCCAGAAACAGAGGCAAGAGAAAGCTGCTGTGTCTCAGAAGTTTGCGGGGGCAGCATCCAGTGGCCGATATCCCCTGAGTCTCCAGAAACAGAGATGGAGAGAACTGCTGTGTCTCAGCACTGGGGGTGGGGGTGGTCTGATATCCAGAGGCCGACAGCCCCCTCCTCCCCAGAAACAAGTGGAGAAAGCTGCTTTGTCTCAGCACGTCGGTGGCAGGGGGTGGGGGGCAGCGTCCAGAGGCTGATAGCCCCACTCCCCAGACACCTGCAGGGACCCCGGGGCTCCGAGGGGGACCCCTACAGTTCCCACCTCAGAGGAGCTCCAAGAGGCAGGTCTGCCAAGGAGAGGCTGTGCCAGGAAGCAGGGGCCTGCAGAGAAAACGACACTGCAACTGTGAGAGCTATTACATTTAGACACAGCCACCATTTTAGCAGTTTTATTTTAGTTTACAAATAATGACTGTGTATATTTCTGGGGTCCAATATGATGTTTCGATCCAGCATGCATTGCGGAATGACCAAATTGAGCTATTTAGCATATCCATCACCTCAAACATTTACCATGTCTTTGTAGTGAAAGCATTTACAATCCCCTCTTAAGGTTTTTTTGAAATATGCAACCCCGTGTTATTTTGAACGGCAGTCACCACACTGTGCAGCCCATCTTCAGAGCCCACCGGCCCAGCCCACTCAACTCCCCACTCCCCACCCCACCCCTGCCAGCCACCACTCCACTCCCCCACACCCCACCCCTGCCAGCCTCCACCCCACTCCCCCACACCCACCCCTGCCAGCTGCCACTCTGCTGTCCCCACACCCCACCCCTGCCAGCCTCCACCTCACTCCTCACCCCACTCCTGCCAGCCTCCACCCCACTCCCCACACCCCACCCCTGCCAGCTGCCACTCTGCTGTCCCCACCCCGCCCCTGCTCTGCCTCCATGCAATTGCCTTTCGCAGATTCCCACATGAGTAAGATCAGCAGTGCTTGTCTTTCTGCGCCTGGCTTATTCGTCATGGTGTGCCCCAGCTCCATCCATGTTTCCACAAATGACAGGATTTCATTCTTTTTTAAGGCTGAATAGTATTCCACTGTGTCTACACCACGTTCTCTTCATGCACCCATTGCCCCTGGGCATGCAGGCTGATGCGGCATCACAGCTGCTGTGAACATGCAGGACAGGAAACAGCCCTGTCTCCATCACACAGTCCTGTGAGTAACACTGAGATGTCTCGACAGTGCTGGAGTCACAATCTCCAGGTCTAAGGGCTGGAAGCCACAAAGACCACTCATTCCATGTCCATCTGAGGCTGCAGGGAGGCTACTCTGGGAAGTCTCCCACCCAGGGGGCCCAGCTGACTGAGCCTCCAACATCAGAAACATGGCAGTGGTCATCGGACAGGGAGATACTCACTGCCTGCAGAGGGTCTCTCCAAAAGGGACGTCCAACCCAGGCTGCCCCAAGAGGGTCTCTCCTGCAGAAATGTCCCAGCCATGAGGGGACCAGGCTGCTTCCAGAGAGTCCTTCCCACAGGGACGTCCCACCCAAGAGGGGGAAGAAGCCTCCACTTGCCAGGAGGGAGAAGCAAGAGGGGCCCTGATGCCTGAGCCACGCTGCCTGGGTGACCTCAAAGACTTTGGCAGACAGCCAAGGAGGGGACCTGAGCTACCCGGAGATGCTGAATCTTCCAGCACTTCACCAGTAACCATGGGAACCTCTGCACTCCAAGACGACCAGGTCTGTGTCCTCACAGCAAGAGGAGGGGCTCAGGGCCCGTGCTGCCAGCTAAAGGGGGTCTCACTCCCCCAGCACACGCCTCAGAAACTCCCATATCGAGAGCCAAGTCCAGCACCTGGCGGGGCTGCTGCTCTGCAAACGTTTTCCAAGAGAACGGGGGTTCACAGAGTCCTAGACACACCTGTAGGCAGAAGAGCTGCCGGACGCTGTCGTGAAACCAGACCACAGGACTGGACTTGGACCACGTACCTCACTTTATGAGACGTGTTTCCAGTCTGTCTGCTGCAGACACGGCTGTGTATTTGCTCCATCTGCCTAATTAAATTGAACTGAATTGATATGCAGGGTGAGAAATTAGAAGTGACACCTGTGGTGAATCAAAGGCCAGGTCATCAAATCCATTATCCTGGCAGGGTCAAAAGTACCCCACAGTTCAGGGGCCTCGACGGTGTTTGCCTTCCTAGCTATCGAGCGGAGAGAGATGTGAAACCTCAAAGCCCGGAAGGAGTGTTCTGCAAAACCTCATTTACCCACAGGAAAGTGAGTCTGGATGGCACAAGTCTCACAGGACCCCAGGTCACACACAGCTCAGCAGGACCTGGCCTGCCCGCGGTTCCACTTCTGCGCCGTCAGGCACTTTAGGTCATCTTGTAAAACGCAAAGGGAGCCCCTTAGCCCCCCGCTTTCCTCCGGAGGTGCAAAGCCCTTCTGTGAGTCAGAGCTCAAACCTGGAACCAACCATTGTTTGCAGGACCACAAACCAATTCAAAACGTAGGAGTCAGGCAGGAGGCACGCAGGAGGCACGGGGTCCCACGGGGGCCAGGGATGCCTGGTCATGACCCTGCAGGCCAGGGTTGCTTAGAAAGTGCCTTCATCTGACATTTCTGTAGGACTAGGAAGCTGCAGCGGGAAAAACCCTAAATTCTCTCCTAAACTTGAGATGCTATTGCTGCAGCTGCTGGAGCACGGGCTAGCTGGCTCAGCCTCTCCTGCCCGTCCCTCTACTCTGCCCCACCCGGTGGCTCCCTGACTCCCCCAGTCTCTCTGTTCTGCAGCAGAAATGGTGCTGTGCTTCCAGCCGGGGGAGCTGACCCAAGGTGCTGCCCCAGCCAGGGAGACCACATGCTACACACTCATGGGCGCTGATCCAGCCAGGGAGACCACATGCTACACACTCATGGGCGCTGACCCAGCCAGGGAGGCCACATGCTACACACTCATGGGCGCTGACCCAGCCAGGGAGACCACATGCTACACACTCATGGGTGCTGATCCAGCCAGGGAGACCACATGCTACACATTCATGGGTGCTGACCCAGCCAGGGAGACCACATCCTAAACACTCATGAGTGCTGACCCAGCCAGGGAGACCACATGCTACACACTCATGGGCGCTGACCCAGCCAGGGAGGCCACATGCTACACACTCATGGGTGCTGACCCAGCCAGGGAGACCACATGCTACACACTCATGGGCGCTGACCCAGGGCGCTGACCTAGCCAGAGAGGCCACATGCTACACACTCATGGGCGCTGACCCAGCCAGGGAGGCCACATGCTACACACTCATGGGCGCTGACCGAGGACGCTGACCCAGCCAGGGAGACCAAATGCTAAACACTCATGGGCGCTGACCAAGGACACTGACCCAGCCAGGGAGGCCATGTGACTAAACGCTCCATTTTCTCTGATCACATGTTTGGTTTCTCCATCTAGCTGTTTTCTCCTCCATGCCCCTCCCAAGCCCCTGGCACCCCCTATTCTACTTTCTGCCTCTAATAATCTGCAAGTCCAGGGGCCTCGTATGGGTGGAGTCACACAGCACGAGTCTTTCTGTGACTGGCTTATTCCACTCAGCATAATGTCCTCAAGGTTGTTCCATGTGGCAGCCTCTGCCAGGATTTCCTTCCTCTCTGAGGCCAACTCATGTTCCGCTGCATGGATGGTGTGCTCTTCATGCGTCCTCCCATCTGTGGACGGACACGTCATGTGGGCTACCAACACCCCTGGCTGCTGTGCACAAGCTGCTATGAACCTGGGTGTGTAGCGGCTGCCCTGAGACCCCGCTGTCCATCGTCTAGATCACCTCAGGAGTGGAACTGCTGGGTCACATGGTGGTTCCATTTCGAGTTTCTGACAAATCTCCCTATACCGCTTTCCACAGCACCTACCTCATCTTCCCTTCCCAGCAGCAGTGCCGAGACCCAATTTCTCACGTCCCCCCCAACACTCATTCTCTGGGGTTATGCCGGTGGCCGTGTTAAGGCAGTAGGGGCCTTCTCAGCACTGACTTGTGCACATTCATGTGCACCATTACAGGGAAGCTCCCCCCCGACAAGCTGTGTGTGGTGCAGCCTGTAGACGCCTGTGGATATGGCCCTAGTCCCCAGCCTGCTTCGCCTGAGTAGTGGGAAGCTCTCCCAGGCCCTCCCCATCCTCAGCTGATTGGGGTCCTGGGGCTTTGTGCTCCTAGCCCAGCTTTACCCCAGAGTGAGAAGCTCTCCCAGGCCCTCCCTGTCCCCTACTGACTGGGATCCTGTGCTTCGCACTCCACAGTGACGTTTAACATTCTCTTTGTCGTGGGATTCTCCCTTCGCAAGAGTCCGTATTTATCTTTTACATTAGATCTTCCTGCCCACACAACCCACCCTCTGCTCTCAGAATCGGCCACCTTCTGGGGCCACAAGGCTCTCCAGGCCGGCCTCATGCTCTAGACGGAGCAGTCCTGCCATCCGCCGTCCTGGGCAAAGCTTCCACTATGCAGCCCAGCAGCTGCTCACGCACAGGTGCAGGGAAGGTGCCGCCTGGCATCACCCAACCCCCGAGAATGGCTTCTGACAGTGCAGAGAGCACATCACTTCCTCTGTCACGAATGCCTCTCAGCGGGGCTGTGCCACTCTCATTCTCCACGCAGCCTGACCTTTTGGGCGTTTGCTGCTTCTCAGCCCCCACCCATCGACTTTCTTCTGTTTTTCTATTACAATCTAGAGCATTTCTCAAAATCAAGATGAAATAAAGCCCCCTTCTTGATGTGCACATGCCACACAGGTGGCTTTCACCTTCACCGGCCCCGAATCCCATCTGCAGGCTGGAAGCCCACACCCATGTCCTTGGTGACTGGGGTGGTGCCTCACAAATTCCTCACAGCCCCAGACAGCCTCCGAAAAGCACCCAATGAGGGAGGGCGAGCCAGAAGAGGACGCCAGACCCTGCCCTCCAGGAAGGCACTGCAAAGAGATGAGGAGAGGGGAACAGGCATCCCAGTCCTGCAAACTCAATAGCACTAACCCAGGTCCTGAGGGAACGAGGACAAGGAGAGCTGGTGAGGGACATGGCTGGGTTGGCGAGAAGGCCTCAGAGTGAGGATCACCCAGTCAGAGAGCCAAAACATTCCACAGAGCAGGGCCACCATACTACAGTTTACTGGGGGGAGGAAACGCCCCAGGGTAGTTTGGGCAAAGAGGGGAGGTTTGCAAAGGCGAGGGCTGAGGCTGGAGACACACAGGGAGCAAATCCCAGCTACACTCTGCCCAGGGGTCTGCAATGGGATGGCATTGAACTTGTCAGGGTGGGGAACTCTGGGAGTGGAACTGTGTCTGGACGAGGGACTCTGGGAGGGGAAACTAGGTCTGCACGAGGGACTCTGGGAATGAAACCTATGTCTGGGATGGAAGGGGGAGAGGAGGCCCCCTCAAGACCCAGAAGAGAAGCGCAATCCTGCCAAGGCTGAGCAGAGGAATAGGAAGGATAACAGTAGATGGCTCAGGTCTCCAACCTTCCATCAGGCTGCAGTGGCAATTCCTGAACTATATTGCCACAGGGGGAAAAGAAATGTTCCATGGTCAAAGAAGTCAAAGAATCACTGAATGAACACACGCATACAGGCGCTTACAAGTGGCCATAAGTGCTCCGAAAAGTCCTGCAGCAAACCGTCCTCTGCTACGCACGTGCATGGTTAATCCTAGAAGGCTTTTCTTAAATGTTCCATCAGAAACTAAATGCCCACACATCATGATTCTGGCCGGGCAACATGGCGAGCAGTGCCGTTTGTAGGTTCCGTCTAAAAAGCCATAATAAGCATGTGAATCCTTCACTGGCAGCCAAGGTATCTATATTCTCTCATCAAAATTGACTAGAAGGCTGGGGTGACCCACCAAGAGGAGGAAAAGCAGTGTGGTGTGGGGCCCACCTGTGAGACACACGGGAAGGGGAACCGCCTCCCCAGCCAAGGGAGGCAATAAGGGAGCCACTACCCAGCCATGGAAACTGATTTTCCCACAAAACTGTGCATCAGAAGATCCCACTTACAAACTCGCCCCACCGGGGCCTAGGGTCCCAACCCCTGAACGCGGCAGAGTGGGGGATTCTTAGAGCCTCTCAGCTGGAATCTGCTTAACCCTACTGAACTCCCCGGGGGGAGGGGCGACCAGCACTGGCTGTGGGGTCCTGCTTTCTAAGCAGTTTGAGCTCACTGGGGGAAGGGGAGCACCAGCACTGGGACTCGCCATGGCCTAACATGCTAAGCTCCCCAGCCAGGGAAGGGTGGCGCCCATTTCTACAGCTCCAGGCTGCGCTTTCCCCTGCTGGAGCCAGGGAGGCTGGAGAGCTTGGTCCCAAGACTTGTCCCCACAGCACAGCACACCTTGTGGGGAGTTGGCAGCCAGAGCGCCTCTTCAGGCCTGACCCTGACCCTGACCCATCCTTCCTCACTCGGCAGGGCTTCCCTGCAGGGTCTCCAATAGCTCCAGCCAGAGGCTCAGGGACAGAACCCAGATCTCCCTGGGCCTGGGCCCCTAGTGGGAGGGGTGATCACAATCTGTGGACCAGCAGACTTAGCCTCTCCTCCTGGTAGTTCTGAGGAATCCAGGCAGCCCAGACGAATGGGTTTCCCGCCAGTGAAACGCAGCGTCTCCACCAAGGGACAAAGTGCTTCGTTAGACGGGTCCTGTTCCCCGTGCCTCCCAACTGGGTGAGACTCCCCCAACAGGGGTTGTCAGATGCCCTGTAGAGGAGAGATCCTACTGGCATCAGGTTGGTGCCCCTCGATGTAAGAGGTCCCAGAAGAAGGAGTAGGCACCTGTCTTGGCTGTTCTCCAGCCTCCTTGAGTGACATCTCCAGGCACAGGAGCGAGTCAGATGAACAGGGCGTGAAGTGAACCCAGCAAACTGCAGCAGCCCTACAGAAGAGGGACCTGACTATTCAAATAAAACGAGCAGAAAGCAACAACAGCAGCATCAATAGTAACATAAAAGCCCCATCCAAGGGTCGGTAGCCTCAAAGACCAAAATGAGACAAACTCACAAGATGAGAAAGAATCAATTAAAAAATGCTGAAAACCCGAAAGGCCAGAGTGCCTCTTCTCCACATGATCACAAGTCAGGGTACAGAACTAGACAGAGGATTAGAGGGATGAATTGACAGAAGTAAGCTTCAGAAGATGGGTAATGAAAAAATATGATGAGCTAAAGGAGCATGTCCTAGTCCATTGCAAAGAAGCTAAGAATCGTGATAAAAGGTTATAGGAATTGCTAACTAGAATAACTGGTTTGTAAAGAAACATAAACGACCTGATGGAGCTGAAAAAGACAGCACGAGAACTTTGTGAAGCATACACAAGTATCAACAGCTGAACTGACCACACACAAGAAAGAATATCAGAGTGTGAAGACCACCTTACTGAAAAAAGGTATGCAATACAGAAACAAGAATGAAAAGAAATGAACAAAGCCTCTAAGAAATATGGGACTTCACAAAAAGACGAAACCTACAATTGACTGGAATACCAGAAAGAGACGGGGGAGAACGGAAACGAGCTGGAAAACACACTTCAGGATACTATCCAGGAGAACTTCCCCAACCTAGCAAGACAGGCCAACATTCTAGGAATTCAGGAAATACAGAGAACACCATTAAGATACTCCATGAGAAGATCAACCCCAAAACATAATCATCAGATTCCCCAAGGTTGAAATGAAGGGAAAAATGTTACGGGCAACCAGAGAGAAAGGCCAAGTCACCTACAAAGGGAAGCCCATCAGACTAACAGCAGACCTCCGGCAGAAACCCTACAAGCCAGAAGAGATTGGGGGGCCAATATTCAACATTCTTAAAGAAAAGAATTTTCAACCTAGAATTTCACATCCAGCCAAACCAAGCTT
This sequence comes from Ateles fusciceps, assembly GCA_036589455.1. Lineage (NCBI taxonomy): Eukaryota > Metazoa > Chordata > Mammalia > Primates > Atelidae > Ateles > Ateles fusciceps. The sequence continues at coordinate 2,008,419 of JAZHEH010001829.1, forward strand.
CATAAGTGAAGAAGAAATAAAATCCTTTCCAGACAAGCAAATGCTGAAGGATTTCATTACTACCAGGCCTGCCCTGCAAAAGCTCCTAAAAGAAGCCACTGCAAAAACATACCAAAATATAATACCAATGACACTATGAAGAAACTGCATCAGCTAGTGCACAAGATAACCAAAGGGCATCATGACGACAGGATCAAACTCGTACATAACAATACTAACCTTAAGTGTAAATGAGCTAAATGCCCCAAGTAAAAGACACAGACTGACAAATTGGATAAGGAGTCAAGACCCATTAGGAGACCCATCTCTCGTGCAAAGACAAAAGTAGACTCAAAATAAAGGGATGAAGGAAAATTTACCAAGCAAATGGAAAGAAAAAAAAAAAAAGCAGGGGGTTGCAATACTAGTCTCTGATAAAACAGACTTTAAACCAACAAAGATCAAAAAAGACAAACAAGAGCATTACACAATGGTAAAGGGAACAATTCAACAAGAACTACTCTGAATATATATGCAGCCAATACAGGAGAACCCAGATTCATAAAACAAGTTCTTAGAGACCTATAAGAAGACTTAGACTCCTATACAATAAGAGTGGAAGACTTTAACACCCCACTGTCAGTATTAGATCAACGAGATGGAAAGTTCACAGGCATATTCAGGACCTGAACTCAACTCTGGATCAAGTGGACCTAGTAGATATCTACAGAACTCTCTATCCCAAATCAACAGAATACACATTCTTGTTAGTGCCACACAGCAATTATTCTAAAATCAACCACATAATTAGAAGTAAAACACTCCTCAGCAAGTACAAAATAACTGAAATCATAACAAAGAGTCTCTCAGACCACAGTGCAATCAAATTAGAACTCAGGATTAAAGAAACTAACTGAAAACCACACAATCTCATGGAAATTGAACAACCTGCTCCAGATTGACTCCTGGGTAAATAATTAAATTAAGGCAGAAATCAAGAAGTTCTTCGAAATCGATGAGAACAAAGACACAACATACAAGAATCTTTGGGACTCAGCTAAAACAGTGTTAACAGGGAAATTTATAGCACTAAATGCCCACAAGAGAAAGCAGGAAAAATCAAAAATCAATACCCTAACATCACAATTAAAAGATCTAGACAGGTAAGAGCAAACTAATTCAAAAGCTAGCAGAAGACAAGAATCAGAGAAGAACCGAAGGAGATAGAGACACAACAAAATACCTTCCAAAAAATCAACAAATCCAGGAGCTCTTTTTGGAAAAAAAAAAAATAATGAAATAGATAGACCACTAGCTAGACTAATAAAGAAGAAGAGAGAGAAGAATCAAATAGACACAATAGAAAATGAAAAAGGGGCTATCACCACTGACCCCACAGTAATACAAGCAACCATCAGAGAATACTATAACTACCTCTATGCAAATAAACTTAAAAATATAGAAGAAATTATTAAATTCCTGAACACATACACCCTACCAAGACTTAACCAGAAAGAAGGTGAGTCCCTGAATAGACCAATAACAAGCTCTGAAATTGAGGTAGTAATTAATAGCCTACCAACCGAGAAAAGCCCAGGACCAGAGAGATTCGCAGCTGATTTCTACCGTAAGTACAAAGAGGACCTGGTACCATTCCTTCTGAAGCTGTTCCAAACAACTGAAAAGGAGAGACTTCTCCCTAACTCATTTTATTAAGCCAGCATCTTCTTGATACCAAAACCAGGAAGAAACACAACAAAAAAAGAAAACTTCAGGCCAATATCCCTGATGAACACTGATTGTTAAAAACCCTCAATAAACCAGGTATTGACTGAACATATCTCAAAATAATGAGCTGTTTATGACAAACCCATAGCCAATATCATATTGAATGGGCCAAAGCTGAAATCATTACATCTGAAAACCAGCACAAGACAAGGATGCCCTCTCTCACCGCTCCTATTAAACATAGTATTAGACGTCTGGCCAGTACAATCAGGCAAGAGAAAGAAATAAAGGGTATTCAACTAGGAAGAGAGGAAGTCAAGTTGTCTCTGTTTGCAGATGACGTGATTTTATATTTAGAAAATGCCATCGTCTCAACCCAAAAACTTCTTGAACTTATAAGCAACTTCAGCAAAGTCTCAGGATACAAAATCAATATGCAAAAATCACAAGCATTCCTTTATACCAACAATAGAGAAACAGAGAGTCAAATCATGAGTGAGCTCCCATTCACAATCGCTACAGAGAGAATTAAACACCTAGGAATACAACTAACAAGGGATGTGAAGGACCTCTTCAAGGAAAACTACAAACCACTGCTCAAGGAAATGAGAGGACACAAACATATGGAAAAATATTCCATGCTCATGGATAGGAAGAATCAGTATTGTGAAAACGGCCATACTGACCAAAGCAGTTTATAAATTCAATGCTATTCAAACTACCATTGACATTCTTCACAGAATTAGGAAAAAACTATTTTAAACTTCATATGGAATCAAAGAAGACCTCGCATAGCCAAGATAATACTAAGCAAAAAGAACAAAGCTGGAGGCATCACGCTACCTGACTTGAAACTATACTACAAGCCTACAGTAACCAAAACAGCATAATACTAGCACCAAAACAGATATATAGACCAATGGGGCAGAACAGAGGCCTCAGAAATAACACCATACATCTACAACCATTTGATCTTCAATAAACCTGACAAAAACAATTAATGGGGAAAGGATCTCCTATTCAGTAAATGGTGCTGGGAAAACTGGCTAGCCACATGCAGAAAACTGAAACTGTATCCCGTTCTTACACCTTATACAAAAGTTAACTCAAGATGGATTAAAGACTTAAATGTAAAACCCAAAACCGTGAAACCCTAGAAGAAAGCCTAAGCAGAACCATCAGGACACAGGCATGCACAGACTTCACGACAAAAATGCCAAAAGCAATTGCAACAAAAGCCAAAATTGACAAATAGGATCTAATTAAAGAGCTTCTGCACAGCAAAAGAAACTATCATCAGAGTGAACAGGCAACTTACAAAATTTTTGCAATCTACTCATATGACAAAGGTCTAATATCCAGAATTTACAAGGAACTTAAACATATTTACAGGAACCAAAAAAAAAAAACCACACACACACACACCAAAAGGTGGGCAAAGGATATGAACAGACATGTCTCAAAAGAAGACATTTATGCAGTCAAAAAACATGAAAAAAAGCTCAACAACACTGATCATCAGAGAAATGCAAATCAAAACCACAGTGAGATACCATCTCATGCCAGTTAGAGTGGCAATTATTAAAAAGTCAAGAAACAACAGATGCTGGCGAGGCTACAGAGAAATAGAAACACTTTTACACTGTTGGTGGGAGTGTACATTAGTTCAACCATTGTGGAAGACAGTGTGGTGATTCCTCAAGGGTCTAGAACCAGAAATACCATTTGACCCAGCAATCACACTACTGGGTATATACCCAAAGGAATATAAATCATTCTGCTGTAAAGACACATGCACACATATGTTTATTGCAGCACTATTCACAATAGCAAAGAGATGGAAACAAACCAAATGCCCAGTAACAACAGACTAGATAAAGAAAATGTGGCACATATACACCATGGAATACTATGCAGCCATAAAAAGGAAGAGTTCATGTCCTTTGCAGGGACATGGATGAAGCTGGAAACCATCATCCTCAGCAAACTAACACAGGAACCAGAAAACCAAATACCGCACGTTCTCACTCATAAGTGGAAGCTGAACAATGAGAACACATTGACACAGAGACGGAAACATCATACACTGGGGCCTGCTGGGGGGATGGGGGAGGGGAGGAAACTTAGAAGATGGGTCAGTAGGTGCAGCAAACCACCATGCCACACGTGTACCTATGCAACAAACCTGCATGTTCTTCACATGTATCCTGGTGTTTTTTTCTTTTAGAAGAAATAAAGGGAAAAAAAGGAAAAGAATATGCATTTGTATACCAAGTAATAAAGACATTATTTTATGTTTAAAAAAAAAGGATCATTGTTCTAAATTTCTATGTGGCCAGGGAATCAAAACAAGACAGCCTTCACAACTAACTGTCCCGAGGCCAAACTATGCCCAGGCTTACCTCCCAGGCAATGAATCCTTTTATCTGCCACACAGTTCCTCCACTGACTCACCCACAGCGACCCTGACAGCCAGTTTAGACAGCCTGAGATGCTGCCATGAGAATGGTCACTGCACGTGGAAGGCACAGCCAGCAAGGTCTGTCCAGAGCTGGGGACAGCACCTGACTTCCACTCAGATCACAATGAGAAAGCCACTCTTCCTACTGAGAGAGAATAATTCAATCCATCCTAGCAATATGGGACAGACGTGCTGCTCACGACATCATCCAACCTGGCCCTCAGAGCTCTGGGACTCAGGAAGAAGATGTTAGAGGACTAGAGTCTGCACGGAGCACGGGGGAAGGAAACAGAGCTTGTCAGTGTCATGAACAAAACTCAACTGGTGGCATGAATCCTGAGTAGTTAATCACACCCAGACCAATGCAGACCAACAAAACAGCATTCCAGCGTGAGCACCAAGAAGTCACGACAGCAAGGGGTGGAGACGAACGAGCAGGAAGACCTCCGACCCCAGGGAGAGGTGCCGCTGCACCAGGTACGGGGTGCCCGCAGGGGGAGGCCTCCACAGGGAGAGGTGCCACTGGACCAGGCAGGGGTGCCGCAGGGGAGGCCTCCTCAGAGAGAGGTGTTGCTGGACCAGGCAAGGGTGCCGCAGGGGAGGCCTCCACAGGGAGAGGTGCTGCTGAATCAGGCAGGGGTGCCCACAGGAGAGGCCTCCGCAGGGAAAGGCGACACTGGATCAGGCCTGGGTGCCTGCAGGAGAGACCTCTGCAGGCAGAAGCGACGCCGGACCAGGCAGGGGTGCCCGCAGGGGGAGGCCTCCGCAGGGAGAGGTGCTGCTGGACCAGGCAGGGGTGCCCACAGGGAAGGGTGACACTGGACCAGGCAAGGGTCCCCACAGGGGAGGCCTCCACAGTCCTTTGATGACGTGCTAACTGAATTAGATAATACCCTGTCAGGTCTCATTCATGTCTCAGGCCTCAGCTGGGTCTCACATCTCACCTGGAATATCACTGACTGCCTCTTTCAAGTTCCCTGTTAAGGAGCCATTTCAAGTATCTACAGGGAACCCTCTGGACCAGGGGCTATCATATGACCACTGAATTCACTGCCTAAAATGGGCAGGACACAGGTGGGTATTTATTCCCCTGGAAAGGTAAAATATACCACACAAGGCTATGAGTTTGCTCAGCAGGGGGACTCAAATATCTCGGAATGAATATATTCAATCAGACTGGGGATGGGGTGGGAGAATTTATATATTCTCTGTTATATTTAACAGTTTATTTCTGGGAACAAAGTGACAGAGTGTATGTTTCCAATAAAAAAGAGAGATGAGACGGTAAGGAGAGGATGAGACAGTGTGTGTCCTTTTACATTTATTTCTATTGATGCATTAAAGTATTCCTGTTGTAATTTTGTTTCCAAAACATAACAATCAGAGAAGTAAGAACAAAAGAGGAACAAGATTCTCTGGTATCTACAGAGATACAGATACAACCAGTCAAATCATCGGGGCAAATGTCCTCCATAAAACTGAGAGATAAATGAGATTCCCAGCCAAGCTAAGTCCAGGTAAATCTACTCCTGCTCCGAGAGAGTTTCATGACCCAAATGAAGAGCTTCTATTAATTTTCTGAAAAGTAAAAATCCCTATCCTTGGTGGCATAACTTTCTTGAATTGTTTTAAAAATTAAGATTCTACTTTGCAATACGTAAATTAAGTATATTGCGTTAAGTCATTTTTATGTAATCTTTGCAAATTCTTGTGAATATCACCTAAGCTTTGCAAAATGGAGGTGGACCTTACTCACTTATATATAAGCCACTTACTGAGCACCTATCAAGAGTGAGCTATTGTGCAGGTCCTGGAGACGGAAAGTTGGCTGTGCAATTAGAGATTAAGTGATATGACTAGTTATAAATTAACAGAGTAGAGATCAGGGCATATGGTTATGCATGGAGGAGGCACCTACCCTAATTTAGGAGGGAGGAATTTCTCAGCAAAAATTACATCTGCATTGAGTCCATGAATGAGCAGGAGTTACCCCAGCAAGAAGGAATGGGGACATTCTCAGAAGAGGAAGGATCACATACAAAGTCTCCCCAGCACAGCTGCCATGTCACAGACAAGAGCTGGAGAGCGGACACACACTGGATGGCCATCCCAGGTGGAAGCCTGATAACAAGACCCTCTGTGTGCGAGCGTGGACACTCTCCTGTGAGCATGGATTCACAGTGATGACAGGACCCTCTGTGTGTGAGCGTGGACACTCCTGTGAGCGTGGATTCATGGTGATGACAGGACCCTCTGTGTGTGAGCGTGGACACTCCTGTGAGCGTGGATTCATGGTGATGACAGGACCCTCTATGTGTGAGCGTGGACACTCTCCTGTGAGCGTGGATTCACGGTGACGACAGGACCCTCTGTGTGTGAGCGTGGACACTCTCCTGTGAGCGTGGATTCACAGTGATGACAGGACCCTCTGTGTGTGAACGTGGACACTCCTGTGAGCGTGGATTCATGGTGATGGCAGGACCCTCTGTGTGTGAGCGTGGACACCCTCCTGTGAGCGTGGATTCACGGTGATGAGAGGACCCTCTGTGTGTGAGCGTGGACACTCTCCTGTGAGCGTGGATTCATGGTGATGACAGGATCCTCTGTGTGTGAGCGTGGACACTCTCCTGTGAGCGTGGATTCATGGTGATGACAGGATCCTCTGTGTGTAAGCGTGGATTCACGGTGATGACAGGACCCTCTGTGTGTGAACGTGGACACTCCTGTGAGCGTGGATTCATGGTGACAACAGGACCCTCTGTGTGTGAGCGCGGACACTCTCCTGTGAGCGTGGATTCATGGTGATGACAGGATCCTCTGTGTGTAAGCGTGGATTCACGGTGATGACAGGACCCTCTGTGTGTGAGTGTGGACACTCTCCTGTGAGCGTGGATTCATGGTGACAACAGGACCCTCTGTGTGTGAGCGCGGACACTCTTCTGTGAGCGTGGATTCATTGTGATGACAGGACCCTCTGTGTGTGAGCGTGGACACTCTCCTGTGGGCGTGGATTCATTGTGATGACAGGACCCTCTGTGTGTGAGCGTGGACACTCTTCTGTAAGCGTGGATTTGTGGTGATGACAGGACCCTCTGTGTGTGAGCGTGGAAACTCTCCTGTGGGCATGGATTCATGGTGACAACAGGACCCTCTGTGTGTGAGCATGGACACTCTCCTGTGAGCGTGGATTCATGGTGACGACAGGACCCTCTGTGTGTGAACATGGATTCATGGTGTCTTATGTGAGACAGAAGCACATCTGCCTGCTTGAAGAAGCATGGCCTTGGCGCAGGGTGCACAAAGGGTGTGCGTGGGAAGAACATTAGAAGCACAGAAGTCAGTTAGAAGGATGTGGTCAATAAGAGAGATGGACCTACGAGAAAAAGATGCAAGCGCAGTGGAGGGAGAAGGGGCAGCTGAGAACACCGGGGGAACAGAAGCACCACGAATGGGAAGAAAACCTCCCTTCACCTCTCTCAAAGGAAAGGCCAGTTCTGATGCATCTGGGAGCAGCAGGACAAGAGAGCCAGGACAGAATGTCCTGAAGACCTCTACATTTCTAACACAAAATAAGGAGCGCATTGGTTACTGAGATCAAATGAGTAAAGGAGGAGGCTACAGGCTGAAGGGATATGGCTAGGACATAAAATTCCATTAGGGAGGAGCGACAGAGAGGGAGGGTGGAGAAGTGCTGACAATGGCATGGAGAGGAGAGTCCAGGTAACAATGAGAGCTCACATGAAGTGGAGGCTGTTTTGTTTTATTTTTAACAGCATCCACTGCACAGATACATGGTTTTCCCTAGCAGCAATCAACTCTTTAGGGTAAAAAGTGGAAAAGGTCAATGACGAAAAAATCCAACACTGTAATTTTGCCAAGAAACAAAATGATAGATTAGGGAGGGAAGTGAGTCAGAAGGGAAGTCATGGCACATGTCACTAAAGAACCAATTTGTGTGGTCTTTGCTCCTAGGAAAGTAGTGAAGACAAGATAGGGAGATGGAGGAAGGAACCAGAGATGTTCAGAGCCTAGATCGTGGGTCAGACTGTAGTGACAAGGCCAGGCACACGTCGGTAATCCCAGCACTTTGGGAGGCCAAGGTGGGTAGATCACCTGAGGTCAGGAGCTTGAGACCAGCCTGGCTAACATGGTGAAACCCTGTCTCCACTAAAAATACAAAAAACATCTGGGTGTGGTGACACTTGCCTGTAATCCCAGCTACTCAGGAGACTAAGGCAAGAGAAGCACTTGAACCCAGGAGGCAGAGGGTGCAGTGAGTTGAGATCACCCCACTACACCACAGCCTGAGTGACAGCACAAGACTCTGTCTCAAAAAGAAAGAAAAAGAAAAATGGCAGTGACTCTAACCTAAGGCAGGGATGGTGGCAGAAAGATGCCTTCACAGGACAAACTGAGCCTAGTACTCGACACCCCCCACCTGGGGCAAGTGACACCTGAAGAAACCCATGGGAACTTATCCTTGGGAACCAGCAGACCCAAAGGCCCTCTATCTTCAAGTATACCCTGTGCTCCCTAAGCAGACAGTGTCATTTAGGTGAATGTCCTAACAACAGAGAAAATGCTTCTCTGGGGTTCACAGTCAACTCAATGATCTTCACAAATTATTGCTCAGAGAATAACATTGTTTGAAGCAATAGAACAACCAGCAGCAATTAGTGAAGTTTAACAGCTGCCTGTGGTCAGAGACAGAGGAAGAATGCCTGGCCACACCACTGTCATCACAGGTAAGGGGGGTCACACCCAAAGCTGCACCCCACTGAGGAGCCACATCAGAGGCTAAACATCATGGGAGGCAGGGCAGAGAGTAGACTCCTGTAAACAAATCCAGCCAATCACCAGGTGTGGGAGAAGGACCACGATCACTGGCCAGAGCTGTGACATTATATTATCAAAATGTCTTGTCCCTGACAATAAATTATGAGACATGCAAAGACACAGGAAAGTATGATCCTTACACTGAAAACAACAATAAAAGGCAGGCAACACAAACTGCCTGTGAAAGTGAGATGTCAGGTTTATCAAAAAAGACTTCGAAGTAGTCATTATAAAGATGTTCACAGAACCAAAGGAGACTATGACTGAAGACGTAAAGATAGGTAAGAATGATGCAAGAAATAAAAACACCAGTAAAAATGCAGAAATTACCAAAAATAACCACAAGGAAATTCTGCTGTTGGAAAAGTAAAATAACTGAAATAAAAACTCATTCCAGGGCTTTAACAGTAAATTTGAACATCAACAGACAGAATAAGCAAACTGCAAAATAGACCCATAGATGTTCTGCAAGCTGAAGCAGAGAGAAAACAAGATAGAGACAACTGAAGGAGCTCCAAAGTATGGGCAGCCTCAAGCACACAAACACAAGCACAATGAGAGGACCAGAGAAGGTAAGAGAAAGCAAAAAAGACATGCATGCAAAAAAAAATAGCTGAGAGCCTCCCAAACATACCAAAAACCAATAACCGACACATCCAGGAAGCTCAACAAACTCCAGGAAGGATAAAAGCAAAGAGAGTTACAAACAGATATATCACAGTACAAACGCTGCAAGTCAAAGAAAAGGTGAAAATCTTAGAAGCTACAACAGAAAAATGACTTGTTATTTAGAAAGAAAACCCAATCAGATTAATAGCTGGTTTCCCAGCAGAAACAGTAGAGGCCAGAAAAGCAGTGGTATAACATGCTGAAAGTGCTGAAAAGAGAAACAAAACTGTCTACCAAGAATGCCATATCCAGAAAACCTATCCTTCAAAAATGGAGACATTTCCAGAAAGACGAAAATTCAAAGAATTTTTTGCTAGCAGATAAACCTTACAAGAAACTCTAAAGAAAGTTCTTGAGGCTGAAAGCAAGTGACCCCTGATAATGTTAAAATCCACATGAAAAACTAAGATAACTGGTAATGTAGTTACATAATTATAAAAGACAGTATTAACATATTTCTCTGTCCTCCTAACTGATTTAAAATAAAATTTATAAAACAATACATATGAAAAAGAGTGGTGGACCTATCCAACATAAAAATATGTGTAATATATTTGTCAATAACAGCACAAAGGGGGTTGGTGGAAGCAAAGCTATGTTATACTAAGAACACAATTACAGGTGGCAAAGTAGTAATTATAACAATGTACTGTTGAGTTTGTAACATTAAGAGATGTAATAAGTATAATAATATCACAGAAGAGGGGAAATATAGTATAGATACATAAAGTAATGCTTCTGTTTATCAATAGAATTATGCCAGTGTAAGTCTGAAACTGATTTTAATAAGCTAAAATATATATGGCAAAGCCTAGAGCAAACACTAAAGAAATGACTTAAAAATACAGTGAAAAAATCCTTAAGTAACTTAAAATGCTACATTAGAAAATATTCAACTAATGCAAAAAATGGGTAAGGAGGGATGAAGAAATAAGAAAGGTATGAGACTACATTAGTCCATTCTCACACTGCTATAAAGACATATTCAAGACTGGGTAATTTATAATGAAAAGAGGTTTAATTGACTCACAGTTCAGTATGGCCAGGCAGGCCTCAGGAAACTTACACTTATGGTAGAAGGGGAAGCAAATATGTTCTTCTTCACAGGAGAAGGATGAGAGCCAAGGGAAAGGAGAAGCCCCTTATGAAAACATCAGATCTCATGAGAACTTACTCACTATGAGAGAATAGCATGGGGGGAACTGCCCCATGATTCAATTACCTCCCACATATTTTGGTGCTCTCTTATTAAAGAGGAATTAACTATAAAAGAGTCAACCCATCAGAAGCAATAACAATTGTAAATATATACATATATGTGTGTATGCATATATAGACACCTTAATAACAGAGTACCAAAATATGTGAAGCAAAACCTGACTATAATGAAGAGAGAAATTCAACAATAGTTGAAGACTTAATACCATACTCTTAATGATGGATAGACCAACTAGACAAAAGATAAACAAGGAAAGAGAAGGCTTGAACAACAGTGTAACCAATTAGACCTAACAATCACTGACAGAACATTCTTCCCAACAACAGCAGCAGAATATATAATCTTCTCAAGTATAAAACATCCCCAGAATACACCATATGTTAAGCCATAAAACAAACCTCAACAAATTTAAAATGATACAAATAACATAAATTGTGTTCTTGAATCACAATGGAATTAAATTAGAAATCAACAACCGAAAAATGTTTTGGAAACTTATCAATTTGTGGAAATTAAACAATGTACTCCCAAATAACCAATGGGACAGCCAGGCGCGGTGGCTCATGCCTGTAATCCCAGCACTTTCGGAGGCCGAGGTGGGCGGATCACCTGATGTTGGGAGTTCAAGATCAGCGTGACCAACATGGAGAGCAAATCCCAAAGGAAATTAGAAAATATTTTGAGATTAATGAAAATGAAGACTCAACATACCAAAACTTATGAGATGCAGCCAAAGAAGTGTTCAAGGGACATTTATAGCTGTAAATGCTTATATGAAGGAAAAAGAAAGATCTCAAATAAATAAGCTAAACTTCCACTTTAAGATACTGGAAAAATAAGAACAAACTAAACCTAAAGCAGGCTGGAAAAAGAAAAATAATAATATTAAAGCAGAAATTAATAGAGAACAGAAAAAAAGACAAAGTAAATGAAACCAAAAGCTGGCTCTTTGAAAATATCCACAAGATTGACAAACTTTTAGCTAGACTGACAAAGAAAAAAAAGAGAAGGCTCAATTTAATAGAATCAGATGAAAGAGGGATATCATTGCCAACCTTACATAATGCGCAAGGATTATACAGGAACACTATGAATAATTTTACACTAACAAATTACATGCCTTAAGATGAAATGGACAAATTCCTAGAAAGACCAACTACCAAAACTGACTCAAGAGAAAACAATCTAAATAGATTTCTCACAAGTGAAGACTATGAATCAAAATACATTCCTCCCAAAGAAAGCTCAGGCCTACATGACTTCTCCACTGAATTCTGCCAAATCAAAACAAACCTTAACTAAGCCACAAAACAAATTGTGTTTAAATCTATTTAAAGAACAGTTAATAAAAACACTTCATAAATTCTTCCAAGAAATAGAAAAAGGGGGCACTTCCTAATTCATTTTATGAGGCCAGTATTAGCTTAATATCAAAGCCAGGCAAATACTTTATAAGAAAAGAAGGCTAAAGATCAATATCTCATAAACACGGATGAAAAATCCTAAAAAAAATTAGTAAAATGAATCCAGCAATTGTATATAAAGAATTATAAAGTATTAATTAAAAATGAGCAATAAGTTAGAAATAGAAGGAAACTTCCACGACTTAGTAAAAGGCATCTATGAAAACCACACAGCTAACATCATACTTAATGGTGAAAGACTAAATATTGTTTCTCTAAGATCAGGAAGAAGACAAGGATGTTGGTTCTCACTCCTTGTTTAAACATTGTACTGGAGGTCCTAGCCAGAGTAATGAAGAGAAGTAAAAGGCATCCAGATTTAAGGTAAGAAATCATAAAACTACCTCTATTTCCTGATGACATGATGCCGTATACAAAAAAATCTAAGAAATACACTAAGAATTATTAGAATTAATAAATGAGTTCGGCAAGGTTGAAGGACACAAGGTCAATATAAAGAATCAGTTGTAATATTATTCATGCATAGCATTTACATTGTATTAACTTTTATAAGTAATCTAGAGGTGATTTAAAGTATGTGGGAGGATATGTGGTCAATATAAAGAATCAGTTGTAATGCGACACATGCACACACACACACACACACACACACACACAGTACTTACATTGCATTAAGCTTTATACGTAATCTAGAGATGATTTAAAGTATGCAGGAGGATGTGTGTAGGCTACAAGCAAAATATGTCTTCTGCTATCGGGGACTTGAGCATCTGTGGATCTGGGGTCCTGGCACCTGCCCCCACCCTGGATATCAAGGGTTGACTGTGCTAATACAAGAGGAAGGGGTGGAGAACAGGGAGGGCACTCAGATAGTGCAGAGTTTCTATTTTGGGTGAGGGCAGTGTTCTGAAATTCACTGTGGTGATAGTTGCACATACATCTTTGAATATAATAAAAACCAGTTGTTTATATACTTTGAATGGGTCAACTGCATGAGGGTATATGAATTATATATCTCAACAAAACTGCTTTTAAGAAATGAGAGAGAAATTTCTTCTGTGGAAAGGAGGTTTAGCTTTCAATAAATGTAAGTGCACCATCTTTCCATCTGTCCTGATAGTTCTGGCTTTGAAGTTGAATAGTCAAAAAGTAGGATTTAATTACATCATTGAAAATGAACCGTAAACAGAATAAATTCCTTCTAAATTGAAAAATGAAAAGAAAACTCACTAAATACACATACAGCATAAAGAACACTACATAATTTTTTAAAGTTTCTAAGCAACGAAAATAATGATGTAAACCTAAACAAGAACAGCACAAAACTATCTGTTATAATCATATTACAAAATCTGTCATATGTGTGGAAATGGCTAAGGCAAAAACTGTAGAATATGTAAGAAGAAATTCAACAAAAACATCTCCCAGCCCAAATAACACCAAATAGGCAAAAAAAAAATTGCATGAAGGGATGAACACTCTGAATGAAATATTAGTAAGAATTCCTTACATGTCAACAAATAGGTTGGCCCAGCTCACTCTGTGAGACCCCAGATCCTCAACAGAGGTCAGTTTCTCCCATTGACCTGTAAATCCAGCCCAGGCTGTGTCCCTGACCTGAAATGCTTGGGACCAGAAGTTCCCCAGATTGTTTATTTTTTTCAGATTTTGGAAGATATGCACTATACTTACCTGGTTGAATGTCTCGAATCCAAATATTTAAAATCTGAAGTGCTCCAATCGGAACAAAGTTTCCTTTGAGCATCATGTCAGCTCTCTAAAGGTTTTGGAAGTTGGAACACGTTGGGTTTTAAATTTTAAGATTTGAGATGCTAAACCTGTATAATCCCAATCAAAATGTCAAACATAATTCTTTGGAAACTTGAAAACTGATTTTAAAGTTTATCTGGATGAAGAAACACGTAGGAAAATAAGAAAAGGTGGACTAAGAAGCGGGATCACCCTGTCGGATTCTACAAAACTAATTCTTAAAACAGCATGACATTGTTGTAGGACTGGAAGCAAAATCTAAAAGTAAACCAAAGGGCAAATGGAAATTTAGCAGGTGATAAAGGGTCCATCCAAAACTCAACTAACAGTTTGGACAAAAGATAGTGTAGCCAATTATTCAGGTGTGGACACTGGATGACCATCTGAAGAAATGCACAGGGGGCCCCAGAACGGGACTGCAACGGGCCCCCTCAGCATGAAGGGGTGCGAGCTGGGCAGCGCATGGCACCTGACAGTGGCGTAAATCCTCACGGGCAGACATCTGCATGCTGGTGCAGAGAGGTGGTCAGGCTCTGACTGATGTCAGAGAGTGCGTGCTGCCACTGAACATCTCAGGGAAAGTTAATGGGACCACTGGGTCCCTTCTATTTATTCTAAAGAACTAGGGGAAGGAAAATGATGAGCTCAGATGCCAGGTGTCTCTGCCACAGTTACGCACTGGGGAATTGGGGGAAATAACCACAGGGTGGTCACAGGGGACCCGCTGGACCCCTAAGACATGGTTCTCAGATTCTTGAGTTCTGTCCTGATCAGCTGTGAGGGAAAGAGAGCCAAGACTCCAGGCCCTGCCCTGCCGCCCTCCTCCCCCTCACTCATGGACGTCACCAGGGCAGGAGGACATGTGGAGACCCCCACTCCAGTGGCTAGCGGAATGTGCTGTGTGCTACGGAGTTTTCCGATAATCTCTCACCAAAAAGCAGCAGATACAAAAGCTGGATAATGGTCTGGATTAGGGCAATGACCACCGGAAGGAAAAATGAAAGAACGAAGCTGTGTTGTGACTGAGGAGTCCAGAAAACTTAACAGAGCAGGAAGTGAGTAGAGACAGAGAGTAAATGGGTAAGAAAGCTCAAGAAATTTGAATTCTCCAGGTTTTCAAGTTGGAGTGACAAGGAGATAGACCCTCTAACACAAGCAGCGAGCCTTAAAGGGCAGCTGTGTTTTTAGGGCCCTGGGAAGGACCGTGAACGCCGGTTTTAGGAGCTGTCAGTATCTCTCAGTGAAGCTGTCTGGTATGGGAAGAGAGGTCAGCACAGAAGACAGAGATTTACAGGCATCATCTGCATGGACGTAATAACTGCAGTTGTGAAGTGGCGACAGCTCAGGAATCCTGTCAGAGGAGAAACACAGGCTAGAAAACTTGGGAAAATAGCCACATTCTGGAGAAAAGAAATAGTCATAGAAGAAATAAAATCAAGATAATGGAATATTACAGAAGCCAGAGAGAAAATCTTAAGTAAGCAATAGTTTTGTAGATATAAAGTGGTTAAATCTACAATAAGAAATGAAAAGATGACCCAGAATTTGACTTAAGCATCAAATCATCTTTTTTTCTTTTGTAAATTAGGCAGGGCATCTTTCTCAGCTGGCATCTAAATGGCCCTCCTTTCCTGAAGAAACCACCCATAACCTCATTCTGCACTCTCTGATTAGCTCCCCTCTCCGGAGCAGAGTCGCGCTGTTCAGAACGCGTCCCGTTGCTGGGGTGCCCGTCAGAGGCCTGCTCACTCGTTACCACAAACCTCCGCATCCAGCTCCTGTGACCCAGATTTGGGGAACAGCGTTGCCAAAATATCACGGGTTCTCTCCCAAGCAGTTCCTGATCCCTAAATGTTCCAACCACGATTCAAAACAACATATGCATTAAGACCAAGGAGCCTTGTATTTTTCTTATTATGTTTATTAAATTCACCTTTATCCAGCCACCAGCCTTGGAAGAGACGGAGAGGTGTCAGGGTGATTAAAAAGTCCATGTTTGAGATTTCTTAAAGTGATTGTGACATGCTATCACTTTCCACAGAGCAAAATTAAGAAACATCTATTTTAATTACTGTACATTCAAGCTGTCAGAGTACAAACGTAAACCAAATTTTCTTTTGCTGAAAGAGAAAACACGCAGCATCCTTTCAGCTAGAGAAACAGAAGTGCAAATAAATCTCTGAAATTCAGGATTTGACAGGGAGGGCGTGACTCTTGTGACAGAAACAAGAGCCTGTCACTCATTTCATCAAAAGCGGTGCTGTAAGGACACGAAAGATGCCTTCACAGTGACAGAGGGTCCAAGCTGCGGCTTCCAGCCACAGAGGAACTGTTTGGGGGTAGCTAGTCAGTAACCGCAGGGAAGACAAATGAACTGACTCAAAATTACACTAAACTGTATATGTAAATAAAGGGAAAGAGGTGAGGGGAGAAGGGGCCGGCCCAGAACTTGCTTTCTGACTTGTACTCAGGACGCCTGGGGAGAGACCGGGCATCCTTTTCTGTTTATCAGAGTTAGACCAAATGGTCATCAAAGCTTTTCTGAGACAGCCATTTCAGTTTTTAAACTGTCCTGTATTCACTTCCTGATGGAGAACCCAAAATGCCAGGAGCATTACCGTGCTCTCTGCAGTGGCTTCCGACGAGCACGTGATCCACCTGAGCAGGGAACACTGTTTGTGTGACAGGCTCCAGGCAACGCGGCCACACACGCATCACACACACCAAAGCCCACAGGAACGCCTCCCTCAAGGTCGCGCACCCTTGGAAGAGCATGTGAACATGCCAGTGAGACTGACACTAAGGTCCGCCTGGAGCTCTTCTTTAAATCACATCAGAGACTATGGACACTTTTCCTGGATTAGAGACACATCTCCATCACCTCCGATAACTTGAGGCTGACTCTGGGCAGTGTGGCTGTGGGGCCGTGGACAGCGTGTGGCTTCTTGTGGGCCAACCAGGGACCTTCTCACAGCAAGACATTTCTGTGAGTGTCTTGTAGGATGACTAAGTGGCTTGCTTTTCTGTAGATGAACCTCTTCTGGATGAACAGGTGCGAGGTGATCTTGTGAGAATACGCACGTGCATGCGGATGGTTTAACAATACATGCAGTGATGAACAGCCCTGTCGTGAACAGATCAACAGCAACGCTAACAACGAGACACAACTCATCAGCCACCGACACACGAGAGCCACAGCTATTCCAGAACACGTGACACTGCAGGACACAAAAAAGTAAGTCCTCAGAATAAAAAGCAATCTTCTTCCTCTCAAAAGCCCTTTACTCACTGTATCCATAAGGTTCATTATACTCCTTAAATATAAATAATAAAGGAAAAAATGCAAAACCATTTTTTAAAATAGCTTAAAGTATATAACCCTTTCGAAAACTGACACCTACAAATAATTTGTAAGTATCTACGGTCTAAGCAATGGATGTATGACGGATGGAGCTGTTGCTGAATATTTTAAGTAATACAATAGTATTAAACTATCATCTTGGATGTGAAAAACCTTTTCACAATGAGTATAAAATTAGCGCAACTGCCACAGGACAGTGAAGCAAATACGTCTGCCGTAAATGCCTAAGTGGAATGCTAAAGACGCCTCTTAAATAATGCTGGGCTCACATCTCATTATTTTGAGGTTTATTCAGAACAGAATCATTCAAAGCTTCATTTGTCCCATAAAAAAAAAACAATATGAACAGGAATTACACACTGAGAAACCTGCATCCGCTACCACAGCAGAAAGCAGACGTGAGCAAGTGACAGTGATGTCTTCCATTAAATCGAGGCCAAACCCAAGCCAGTGTCAGTGACTTATTCATCATCAGTAATGCCCAAACACACAGCCTTCCAAGATGTGTGCCTGTCCCTAGAGTCTGCTGTCACCAGGTCCAGCCTGGATGCAGCCTGGAGAAAGCCACATAATCACATAATCACAACACTGCTCCTCGTGTTCTCAAATAGCATGGATATCAAAAGAAGGCCATACTTCAGGATCGACACCTGTTAGAATCCTCTGAATGACCCTCTGTCTTCTCCAACCAGGCTTCCTACTGATTCCACCAAATTAGGATAATCACAACTTAAAGGGTTCATTTTTGCTCATTAAAGCTAGGAGGGCACAAAGTTTAGATAATTATACATATTTGAGTTCAACATATTCTAACACAAAACTGCACAAAGCAAAGAGCTGGTTGCATACAGGGAAAGACGCGAAGAAAACTCAGCATTTTTCCGGCATAAAGCAAACAGATCCTCGATCAATAAAAATAACATTTAATTTACGGACTCCGCATCTGAACTGAGCATTCCATGGTCCCTTTGCCCATGGTGACGGCTGGTAGGCAGCACACGAATTTGCTGTACGGGGTCAGACAGCTGACAGGTGGGCCCGGCAGAACAGAGGAAGCACAGGACTCCTGCTCTGCGTCTGACTCCTGGGGAAGGAGGAAGGCCTTGAGTTGGAGAGGGGAGGAAACAACACCTGCATCGCCGCGAGAAACCCCAGCACGAGGCAGGGAGACTGTGAGGACAACACGCTGTCTCCAGACCCTGGGAACGTGGCTTCCGCATGTTGGGGCCACAGGAGAACACTGGCTCTGAGCAGCTTCTCCCAACGAGTCACACGGAGTGGGGAAGGCCCAGGGGACCTGGAACGAACAGCAGGTCCTAGTCTGAGTCATAGAAAGGCAGAAATGTTGGTTCTAGGAAGGAACACTTATTATTTTGATGCTCACAGTTAACAGCATCTGGGAAAACACTGAGAAGGCCCCGGCTTGGTGGCCAGAGGCTACACAGTTCCAGAGAGTTGTCACAGCTGGCGCCAAGCCCTTCCTGAGGGCCATATTGGCCAAGGCTGATGTTCCCGTCCCATGGAGACAGAGCCTGGCACTCTGGTCCTCCAGACCTATCTTTTCAGAATCAACTGACAGGCCAGGCCCTTGAGAAGTGAGTTTACCAGAAGGTGGCGGCTGAGCAGCTACCCTACCTCGACGGGGAACTGAAAGGGAAGCTGGAAGATGGGCCTGATGGAGACGCTGCCCTGGACCCTAAGAGACAGTTCCCAGGCCTGGGCTCTCATGGTCACCTGCACTCGCCTGGCACCGGCCCCACCAAAGAGCAAGTGCCCCACGCATGTGTCCTGGATAAGACACCTGGAACCTGGAGTGGAATCAGGACCCCTCATAGAAGAGATTCTAGAGAGATCTGGACATGGTCTGGAAGACCTGGACAGCCTGGGGGGTGAGGAGCCTGGCCAGGCGTGGGGCATCTGGGTGCTGAGTGCGTGTGAGAGGCACTGAGGACCCCAACCAGCCGTGCTGCAGGACACACAGAGCAGAGGACTCCGCCCGCCGCTGGGCCTGAGATAAACAAACTCCATCCTGTCCTAAGAGCACACTGTTTCTTCTCTATAAATATTTAAAGTAATTGGATTAGAATATTGTACCCAACTAAAAATTCCCCCTCAACCTATTTTTAATATAGGCTGAACAGGGAAGGCCAGAGAAAGATGTTCTTATTTCAAGTGAACACATCAGGCAGCCGTTCCCTCCCGCCCTGCCGTGAGCACACAGACCGCACCTGTCCCTGCAGGAGCAAGCTGAGGACCACGCAGCTGGCTGGACCAGTCGAACGTGCTGCCAAGGCCCATCCCTGCCATGAGGGAAAAGGGCTCCGTGACAGATGTCCAAGCAGCTCACAGCGGCCTTATAAAAAGAAGGGCACGTTGTTACGCCGAGTCGCCATTCCCACAACCTTAAACCATATTTAGCTTTTCTAACAGTAAATACCGTGGAAATGTATATACTGGAGAGAGGTGAGCAATTTGGGAGGAAAAGGATGAGAAGGCAGATGGAGAGTGATAGATTTTGGAAGTCACATAATGGCTCACAAAGTAAACTCAGCCCCAGGCACACCATAGAATCTGATCAACACTGAGAACGGCACGAGGCTTGAAACGAGGCTGAAGGTAGCCCTGACGCTGCAAATCAAGACATGGCCCAGAAAGTCTAACTCTAAAGGACAATCTTAAAATCCAACTTCTCCGCCAGAAGCTAATATACAAGCGTGAGCCTGTAGCATGAGCTCAGCGTTTAGAAGCGATAACTCTCCTCTCTGTCATTTTGTATTAACTGGACTTCAACAGGAACAGCTAGAAGATCCCTTAAAGGAAATTTCCATACACGCATCTTACTGAAGCGAAGATGTTACAGACAGTGCATCCAGCGAGGGCACCGGTCATCCTGGTGGGCCAGGTCAGCCTGTGGAGATCTGGAAGGGCCCCCTGTTTCCATGGGGGTTCCACAGGAACAGCGGCCATGAGACCGCGTAGCTGAGGCTGAACAAAACATCATTCCCAAATCTGAGAATGGAAACAAGCTTCCTCCATGTAGAAAAGATTCAGATACTCGAGAAGTTTATATCTGAGGTTCCTAAATCCCCTTCCCCATTTTCCTAGATGGAGGAATACACTTAACTTGAAATATTAAACAGGAAACATTTAAAGAGAGAGGTGTATAATTTGTCTTACAATCATCAACGACAAGGACACTGACCAATATAAAGATTAATCTTTATTTTATAATGTTTTAATATTTTAAGCCATCCCTTTTTAAAAACAAGCTCTCGTATTAATGCAGGAGCTTGGCAGCTCCCATGGCCTCCCACCAGCAGGTGCACCCACTTCCAAAACAGAGAACACTCAGCACTGTGTGACCGCAAGGTTTGCTGGAACTGCACCAGTGACTGTCATCCTTGAATCCTACCCTTGTAGATCCTAACTCCCAGTGAGTGGAAAAAGTCACGGGAGTGAAATGAGTTAAAATACCCTACCATGTGGGAGCACCTTGATGGTACAAGTCTCTCCCAAAACCACTGCAGAGATTGGCCATATGTATTTTTCTGGCCAAAAGATGTCCCAGAACATTGAGATTTCTAAAATTTTCTAGTTGACTCATAATAATCCTACATATTTATGAGGGACAATGAGATGATCCAATCCACAGAGACTTTGTGAAATGGTCCAATTAGGGTGTTTAGCGTTTCCATCATCTCCTACTCTCGTTTCTTTACAGTGAGAACATTCAAACTCTTCTATTTTGAATATACCATACAATATAGTCACTTGTAGTCACCCCTCTGCACAGCAGCACACAAGAATTCCTTCCCCCTACCTGAGACCCCGCACCTGCTACCTCATCTCTACCCTACCTGAGACCCTGCGCCTGCTAACTCATTTCTATCCTACCTGAGACCCCGCACCTAACTCAGCTCTACCCTACCTGAGACCCTGCACCTGCTAACTCACCTTTACCCTCCCTGAGACCCTCCACCTGCTAACTCACCTCTACCCTCCCGGAGACCCTCCACCTGCTAACTCACCTCTACCCTCCCGGAGACCCTCCACCTGCTAACTCACCTCTACCCTCCCTGAGACCCCACACCTGCTAACTCACCTCTACCCTCCCTGAGACCCTCCACCTGCTAACACACCTCTACCCTCCCGGAGACCCTCCACCTGCTAACTCACCTCTACCCTCCCTGAGACCCCACACCTGCTAACTCACCTCTACCCTCCCTGAGACCCCGCACCTGCTAACTCACCTCTACCCTCCCTGAGACCCTGCACCTGCTAACTCACCTCTACCCTCCCTGAGACCCCGCACCTGCTAACTCACCTCTACCCTCCCTGAGACCCCGCACCTGCTAACTCACCTCTACCCTCCCTGAGACCCCGCACCTGCTAACTCATTTCTATCCTACCTGAGACCCCGCACCTGCTAACTCACCTCTACCCTCCCTGAGACCCTGCACCTGCTAACTCACTCTACCCTCCCTGAGACCCTCCACCTGCTAACTCACCTCTACCCTCCCTAAGACCCCACACCTGCTAACTCACCTCTACCCTCCCTGAGACCCCACACGTGCTAACTCACCTCTACCCTCCCTGAGACCCTGCACCTGCTAACTCACCTCTACCTTCCCTGAGACCCTGCACCTGCTAACTCATCTCCCCCTCATCCCTCTCCTCTCACCTCCCCCAGTTCCCGGTAACCACCATTCTATGCTGTGCTCCTATGAGATCCACTTTCTGAGATTCTGCTCATGAGTGAGATCATGCAATGTTTGCCTTTTTGTGCCTGGCTCACTTCACTTAACAAAGCATCCTCTGGGTTTATGCACATTGCTGTGAATGACAGGATTTCATCTTTTTGATGGCTGAGTCATATCCACTGTGTACCGTGTTTTCTTTATCCATTCACCTGTTGATTGACATGCAGGCTGATTCCATATCTGGGCTATTGGGAACAGTGCTGCAGTGAACATGGTGCAGATTCTCTTCCACACACCAACCTCATTTCCTCGGGGTTGTAGCCAGTAGTGGGATTGCTGGATCACAGCATTTTGAGAAACCTCCATACTGTTTTCCATAGCGGCTGCACTGATTTACATTTCCACTAGCAGCATGTAAGAGCTCCCTTTCCTCCACATCCGCACCGGCATCTACTGTCTTTGTCTTTTTGGTGAAAGCCACTCAAACAAAGGCCAGGGGGCAGCTTATTGTGGTTTTGATTTGCATCTCCCTCATCAACCGTGGTGTTGAGGATTCTATCAAACTGGAGCTTCTGCATAGCAAAGGAAACAACGGAGTGAAGAGACAACCCACAGACGGAGAAAATGCTTGCATCTGACAGTGGTTAACATCCAGCATCCTGAAATTCCAAGTGGTGTGGGCACAGTGGAGTGCTGAAACACATTCTGTTTACATAGAAATGAGAACAAAAAACTATTCTTCTTCACCGTGAGCCTAAGGACAGCCAATCTTAAATATTTGGGATTTCATCAGTATTTGCTGTGTGATGCAATCTAGCACTCCATCAATGACTTGAGGGTTTGTTTACAAAGAAAACCATGCCCTGGGTATCAAACACATCCTTAGACAACCCTGGTACAGCTGGCAGAGGGAGCACATGTCCAGAACCCTACTTCCACTCCAATTCTGCCACTGCCCCCTCCATAAATTGGGCTGGTCCCTTAACCACTCTGTGTCTGAACCTCCTCGGCCATGAGCAACAGGAATAATGCGCACCAGATAAACCTCAGAGGATCACACCTTCCAGTGGAATTGTGCACGCACAGACAACTCACAAATAGCAAAGTACAAGATTTCACAGCGTGTCCCTGAAATCCATTTCACTGCCATATTCATATCTGTATTTCTGGAGAGAGACACAAACTGACTCAGATATTCAAATAACCCATATTCTCTGTGGCAGTGGAAAAGTACTATGGCTTATCTTCCTGATTTTGTGGATCAATTATGCATGCTAATAAGTAAAATATAAAATAATATCATGATCAGAGACCCCCCTACATTCCTACGTCAGCAGTGTGTCCTCAGTCAACACCAGACTTCGGGGTCCTGGGGAAGCCATTTCGAAGCTGAGGCTTCAAGTTCAACCACATCCAACTTCAACCCAAAACATCTGGGTCTCCAAGCAACAGTGGACAAGATGTCTTCTCACTTGCTGATGTCACAGGCAAGGAAACTGAGGCCGGAGAGAGTCAAGAGGATTTCCCAGGACCACACGGTTATTTCCAGGAGTAAAACGGGTTCAATCCTCCTGACTGTCCAGGACTCACTCCAAGACACCAGAGAAAAGGCTCCCATCTGCCACAGGACATGTCAGAATTTGGGTGTGACTCAGCCTGTGGATTACTTTTGTTCTGGACGAGGCCCAGAGTCTTCTCCTGGCCATGACATGGCACTCCGGTCCCCAGGTGCTCACTCCGAGTGTGGCGGAAACTCGCTGTCTAACTTCTAAGCGGCTCTGCCCATCAGCATCAGTGTATCACCCATCTCCACAGCTCACACAGAGCTCAAAAGAGAGGTTTTAATTTATTTCAAGTTCAGTTTTATTTGGCTCTACTAGAAGAGACACCATCAAAACTTCATGAGACCATGAGATGATTGTTTCTACATAGAGTTCAGAAGAATTACAGAAAACTGTGTCAAAAACACTGATGCAGAAGGCTGAAATTTCTTTCAAAAGAAATTTAAACAGTTGGTAGGGTGAAAATTTATGCATAATTCTTTTAAAATAATTTCCTAATGATTTCAAAGAGGACAATTTCCATTTATTTATACTGAGCCATACAGTATTATCTAAAGAATAAAACAACATATGAATCTTCAACAAAGAATAACGCCTTGACAAAAACAGCCAAGCACCCAGCAGCAAACACATTTCCACTGGGAGGTTAGGTGTGATCTGCTTTCAAAACAGTACAACCTGCGCGTCAACACTGCTGTCCCATGAGGAGGAACAGAGGCCTTGTCTGATTTGCCACCACCATAGCTAATGCTGTCAGATATGTTTCTTGTCATTTCCTGAATTATTCCCAGGTTGTTCAGAATTCCATATTTGATTTCATATTAAAGGTAACAACTTTTCAAAAGCACTGTTGAAATAAAAGCAGATAAACTACTTGAATCTATTTATTAATTTATTCTATCATTTGACAAGACCTACTGAGTAGTAAGAACTATGCTAGGAGCTATGGATACATGAAATGTTTGGTTTCTTGGTTTCTGTTAAATGAGCCAAAGCAGATTCTGTGCTAAGGCTTCAAACGTCCTACACAAGTATTTAGGAATTCTAGTTCAAGCATCAGTGAGAAGTACAGTCATCCCCAGAATGCGTCGGGGAGGGGTTCCAGGACCCCCTGCAGACACCAAACTCCACAAATGCTCAAGTCCCTTATATAAAAAGGGGGTGTCTGTATCTAACCGAAGCAGCTCCCAGACACTTCAAGTCATTTCTTGATCACCTGTGATATCTAGGACACTGTAAATGCTGTCAATAGATGTTATACTGTATCATTTAGGGAACAATGTCCAAAAGAAGTCTGCACTTTCAGAACAGACACGATCATTCATTTTCCCGGATTGGGCCTGCACCACAAAGTCCCGGCTGCCTCCCGCCTCACACGGCCCTGCTCCCTCTCCTCCTGCCCCCTCTGCTCCTGCTGTTCTCCAGCTGCTTCCATACACATCAACCTCAGGGCCTTTGCACGTGTGGCCCCCGACGTGTGGAATATTTGTGCTGCAGGGGGGCAGGCACAGCCCTCGCCCTCCGGTCACGAGCGGCCTTCCTACCTGAGTGAACGCCCATCGCTCCTCCACCCTAGTCCTACTATACCGTTTCTTCATAGGGTCATTATTTGGTATGATATTGTATCATCTGCTTATTCTCTGTCTTTCTCACTGACCGCCCTCCTCCCAGGGTGCACACACTACCTGCTGCGTCTCCATCACCAAGAAACATGCCTGGCACACGCACATGATTAAATATTTATGGAAAAAATGAAAAAGTGAATGAAAGGATATTCATTATCTTTTTATCTTTTCCCAATAAATAAAAGTTAAAAATGGTTTTAGTCCAGGGTGACAGGTTAGAGACTGGAAAAGGAAGCAAGACTGTCTCAGTCCCCACAGTAAAGACAGTCACTGCTGTGAGTGTTAAACAAACGCAGGCATTGCTGAGAGAGGCCCACCCAGCCCCTGCTCTACCGCCCCGGTGAAGCGGTTCGGTCCATGATAATGAAATTTATTCCATTAGGACAGAAAAGCCACGGCGATCAGTAAGCGGAGGGCCTCGAGGGGTGTTTCTGAAGCCCAGGGCTGTTGCTATTTTTCGGCCACAGCAAACAGGCCAGGTTTGCTTCTCAAATGGTATCAGCAGAGCTGGCTGCAGCAGTGAGTCGTTGGTAATGAAAGGGACTTTTCTGCAAAACCTGGGGCGTCATCCCAAAACTCCATTCTAATTTCTAGCTAGTAGATTTGGAAGTTTACATAATGAAGGCCACCTGAAATGCTGTGTCTAAGGTTACCACAAGAAGTATGGAAAACTCCCAGAGCCATCACAGAACCTACAGCAAAAAACCGAACAGGCCAAAAATCAGAAATATTTATCTTTCTACATTTATTTAACTTGGAAACAACAATCTAAACCTTTAACCAAATTTAGTATGTAAAGAAATCATCTTGCTTAGCAGTAACTTTAATCTACTTTTTCTTGGGAACATTACGGGAAGCCCACATAAGCCCACGTGTCTCTGTGCATTTATAACCCAGCCATGTCTTCCATCTCGGCTGCCTATGAGGCGGCCCCTATACCACACCTCACTCTAATGAGGGTTCCAGTTAACTTTAACCCCTTCAGTCCTGCTACTTGAATAACCAAGGCCCTGGACAAAAATCACCTGCCAGAGCAAATGCAGCAAATCCAGAATCCTAAGAACTTTTCATTCTGTTTTGCTGACCTGGCTCCTCACCAAAGGTAGCCGACTTCACCCCCCAGACTCCCACGTTTACTAGCCAGGTTTCCCCAGCAGGAGTGGGCAGGGGGCAATGGGCTATTCACCCCCAGACTCCCACATTTACTAGCCAGCCTCCCCCCCCCCGCAGGCGTGGGCAGGGGCGATGGGCTATTCACCCCCAGACTCCCACATTTACTAACCAGCCTCCCCCCGCAGGCGTGGGCAGGGGTGATGGGCCATTCAGTGTCCGTGTTGTAGGAATAAACTAAGCCATGGAGTTGGAAGACCGGAGGTCAGCTCAAGTGTGCTGCTAAGCAGCTCTCAGGCAAGGCACTGTCTCTTCCCCAAATTCCAGTCACCTCAACTCCAAATAGAAGATTCAAATGGGACCAGGGGTGGTGGCTCACACCTGTAATCCCAGCACTTTGGGAGGCCAAGACAGATGGATCAGCTGAGGTCAGGAGTTTGAGACCAGTCTGGCCAACAGGGTAAAACCCTGCGTCTACTAAAAGTACAGAACTTAGCTGGGTCTGGTGGTGTGCACCCGTGATCCCAGCTACTAGGGAGGCTGAGGCAGGAGAATCACTTGAACCCAGGAGGTGGAGGTTGCAATGAGCTGAGATCATGCCACTGCACTCCAGCCTGGGCAACAGAGTAAAACTCAAAAAAAAAGACTAAGGTGCGGCTGGTCTACCTTTCATATTTTTAGTGACAAATAAGAATGTCAATCTATTTTTTAATTAAAAGATTTTATTTTTTATAGGCTTACAGAAAAGTTGAGCACAAAGTTCACAGAGTTCACATAGAACCGCTTCCTCCCCACCCCAGCTTCCCCACCATCCAGAGTTCACACAGAACCCTTCCTCCACACCTCAGTTTCCCCACCATTAACATCCTGTGTGAGTGCAAGGCATTTGCTGTAACGAGTGAATACTCATAATTAATAGAACCCCTTCCTCCCTACCCCAGTTTCCCCATCATTAACATCCTGTGTGGATGTGAGGCATTTGCTGTAATGAGCAAATATGGACCATTATTAAGTCCATGGATTACACGAGGGCTCCCTCTTGGTGTTGTCCATTCTGTGGGTGTGGACGAATGCATGTTGGCATGTGCCCATGATGACAGCATCACACAGAGGCGCTTCCCTGCCTTAAAATTCCTCTGTGCTCTGCCCATTCCTCCCTACCTCCCCCACAGCCCATGGCAGCCACTAAGCCTTTCCTGTCTGCACAGTTGTGTCTTTTCCAGAACGTCATGGGGTCGGAATCCTACAGTGCCTAGCCTTTTGAGACAGGCTTCTTTCACGTATTCACATGCATCTGAGGCTCCTCCACCTCCCTTCACAGCCTGGTAGATCATTCCTTCTCAGCAGTTCTTGTTCAGATAGGCCAATTTGTTTACTCATTCATCTTTTAAAGGCACGTCGGTTTGTTTCCAAGCTGCTATAAACATTCATGTGCGCTGGGCGTAGTAGCTCACGCCTGTAATCTCAGCACTTTGAGTGACTGAGGACGGCGGATCCCTGAGGTCAGGAGTTCAAGACCAGCACGGCCAACACATTGAAGCCCTGTCTCTACTAAAAATATAAAATTAGCTGGGCGTGGTGGTACATGCCTGTAATCTCAGCTATTCAGGAGGCTGAGGAACAAGAATTGCTTCAACCCAGGAGGCAGAGATTGCAGTGAGCCAAGATCACACCACTGTACTCCAGCCTGGACAATAAGAGTGAGACTCCGATTCAAAAAAAAAAAAAAAAAATCATGTATAAGTTTTTGTGTGAACAGAAGTTTTCATGCATTTGGGTGAATACCTAGGAGTCTGGCTGCTGGACCACATGGTGAATGTGCAGTTTGGAAAGAAACTGCCTGACGGTCTTCCAGTGTGGCTGCACCGCTCTGCACTCCGGCAGTGAGGAAGAGCGTTCCCGTTGCTCCACGTCCTCGCCAGCACTTGGTGGTGTTGCCAGTGCCTGGATCTTGGCCATTCTAGCAGGGGTGTGGCAGTGTCTCCTTGTCTTACTTTTCACTTCCTTGATGACAAATGACATGGAGCATCTTTTCAGATGCTTGTCATCTGTGTGTCTTCTTTGGCGGTGTCTGTTAAGATCTTTCACACATTTTAAAAATTAGGTTGTTTTCTCACTGTTGAAATTTAAAAATTCTTTGTATGTTTTGCATACTCATCCACCATCAGATGTGTGTTTTGTGCATATTTTCTCCCAGTCTGGGCTTGTTGTTTCATCCTCTGAAGGATGTCTTTGCAGAGCAGAAGCTTTTCCATTTTTCTCATGCATTAAGCATTTGGTGTTATATCTAAAAAGTCACCAAATCAAGGGTTACCCATGGTTTCTCCCATATTATCTCCTAGGAGTTGTATACTTTTACATTTTACACGTAGGCCTATAATCAATTTTGAGTTAATTTTGTGAAGGCTGTACGGTCTGGTTCTAGGTTCATTTTGTGGCACATGGATGTCCCGTTGTTCCAGCACCATCTGTTGAGAAGAGCAACCTCTCTCCATTGAATGGCCTTTGTTCCTTCATCAGAGATCAGCTGGCTGTATTTACGTGCGTCTGTCTCTGGACCCTCCATTCTGTTCCATTGATCTATATGTCTATTTGTTTACCAGCGCCATGCTGTCTTGATTACTGTAGCTTTCTAGTAAGTCTTGAGGTCAACTGCCAGTTCTCCTCCTTAAATACTGTTTTGGCTTGTCTGGGTCTTCAGCCTCTTCATGTAACTTTAGAATCAATTTGTTGATATCCACAAAACAACATGCTGGGCTTTTGATGGGAACTGCATTGTATCTATAGAACACACTGGGAAGACAGATGTCTCAACAACATGGATTCTTCCTATCCAAGGCTATGGAGCGCCTCTCCATTACTTAGATCTCTTTCATTTCTTTCAGCAGAATTTTATGGTTTTCCTCATATAGATCTTATGCTATTTTGTTCAACTTTTAGTTAAGCATTTTATTTTTTTGGTACTAATGTAAATGATTCTGTGTTTTTAATCTCAAATTCTACTCATTCACTGCTGGTATACAATGAAGTGACTGATTTTTGCATATTAACCCTGTATTCTAAAACTCTGCTAAAATTGTTTATTAGTTTCAGAAAATTTTCCCACTGATTCTTTGGGATCTGCTACATAAATAATCATGTCATCTGCTAATAACTGCATTTTTATTTATTATATCCCAATATGTGTCTCTTTTATGTCCTTTTCTTGTCTTACTGCATTAGCTGGGACTTCCAGTACAATGTTGAAAAGAGAAATGAGAGGGGCATGTTTCCTTGTTTCTGATCACTGTGGGAAGCTCCAAGTTTCTCATCATTTAACAAGAAGTTAGCTGCGGGGGTTTTGTAGATTTTCGAGTTCAGGAAGTCCCCCTCTATCCCGAGCTCACTGAAAGTTTTTATCATTAATGACACTGGATTTTTTCAAATGCCCTTCCTGCATCTACGAATATGACCATAGGACTTCTTTGCCTGCTGATGCGATGATTACATCAACTGATTTTTAAATGTAAAACCAGCCTTGCATAGCTACAGTAAAGCTTCAACCTGCTTTGTAAGGCATCAGTAACTGATGACCCCACTACCTCACTTCCATTCTTTCCCCAACCAAATACCACCTGGCTTCACTCTCAGGCACCTGAAGCTTACGTGGGAACTTATGGCTCCAGTTTTATAGACCCATCCCCCTCTCATTCTTCCCAATATCTGTGTGTGGCATTTTACAGACCCATCCCGCCTCACTCTTTCCAATGTCTCTGTGTGGAGTTTTACAGACCCATCCCGCCTCACTCTTCCCAACATGTCTGTGTGACACGTGGCGCTGTCAAACCCCTGTCCTTCTTCAAATTGTTTTCTCTTGGCCCCTCAATATGGCAACTCTGGTCCTCTCTCTGGTCACTCCTCTTTAGTCACTCATTCATTCGTTCAACAAACATTGCTGCAGCTCACACTCAGTCTTGGCCCCAGTGTTGAGTGGGAGGCACAGAGAATGCTCCTGACCATATGCACCAGCTGGGAGCACATGAATTAGTAGAAAATAGAGGCATTCATGCTGAAAGTGCCCATATGAATACACGGTTCTGAGAAAAGAAAATGGAAAGCATAACACGGCTGGAGTCAACGATCCCACACAGACGCCTTGAGGTGTCTCCTCCTAAAAACCTTCACGTCCACGACTTCAGCCGCCACTGCATAAAGACACTGCACACAGCAACCACGTCCGTATCCCAGACTCCTCGACGGCCCTGTCTCCTCCCTAGCACCCAGCAAGCCCCTCCAAGACCTCCCTCCTGTGCTCATTATTGCAGGGCCTCTGTTTTGGCCTCTTTTTTAACCTGCACTTTGCCAAAGCCCATCCTGGGTTGCTGCCAGCACCATCTTTCCACAAAGAAAATCTTGGGGTGCCATTCTTCACTCACTGCTTCCTGACACCTGTGGGAGCATTTCCCAGATGGGAAGCTTTTCTCCAGAGTCTGATCGCACCTGAGGGACCTCATCCTGAAGCTCAGTGTTTCCAGAACCACCTTCCTCCCACTGAGGCAGGCCCTACACCACCTGAATCCAACCTGCCATTGCAGACTGCAGACAGCCCTGGCCCTCCATGTTCCCTCACCCGGGCATGAAAGCATACGCACACGCATGTGAACACGCACATACACACATGCATGTGTGCACACCCATGTACACACATGAACATGTGTGCACACCCACACACGTGCATGCACACAGACACATGCACACACATGAACATGCACACCTGTGCACACACATGCATGCACGCAGACACATGAACATGCACTCACATGCATGCACATACAACATGTACACACACAAACATGCACGCATGAACACACACATTGGTCTGTGCCCCTCTCACCCACTCTCTTGCTCTCACCCACCTCCCCCTTCTGCCACGGGAACAACACAGCATGGCCCCCCCCGGACCCAGAATGCAGCCTCAGACTGCAGCCTCCAGACTGTGAGGGTCTCAAGTGTTAAATTATAGCTACACAAATGGACCAACGCAGAGCCCACTGTGTCCTTTCTGCCTCCTGAATAAAAGGATAAGGACACCCACTCAAGGCCCCCACTCAGCAGCTCCTGCTTGCTGGACCTTTTTCTAAGATCCCCTACACAAGCCCCACTGACCCCACAAAGCGCTGTCCCCCTCACTGCAGCTGGCCCAAGTCCCCTCTGTGGCAGGGTCCTCCTACAGGGTCTTAGTCCATGTGGGCTGCTGGAACAAGGTACCACAGACCCCCAGGTGGCATACACACAATGGAATTTACCACCCACAGTTCTGGAGACTAGAAGTCCACCATCAAGGCCCAGGGCGTTCCAGACTCTGCTGAAGGCCCCCGTTCTGGTTCACAGACCACACCGTCTCACTGTGTCCTTGTGGAGTGAGGAGGTGGGGGAGCTCTCTCAGGTCCCTTTTAAAAGGGCACTTGTCCCACTTGTGACAACCTCATCACCTCCCAATGGCCTCTCCTCCTTACACCATGACACTGGGGGTTAGTGTATGAATCTGGGGGACAAACCTTCAGTCCACTGCAGAGAGAATCAGCATAGAGAGAAACACCCTAGTTCAGTCCCTAGAAATTAGGGCATGGATACTGAATTCTTACCACACTAAATGATGAACATGGCCTCCAGTGATTTAAAGTAGTTAAGCCTGTGCGGGGTAGGGGAGGGAGCAGTACAGCTGCCGGCATAAGGCTGCTCCCTGGGTTGGGGGTAGAGGGGGTGGTGGAGCTGCTGCCAGCCTTAGGCGCTCCCTGGGGCAGGGGCTGGTGGCAGAGGGGCTGCCAGCCTGGCCTGAGGCTGCTGAGGTGGAGGAAGAGTGGAGGGCAGTGCAGCTGCCGGCCTGAGGCTGTTCCCCTAGCACGGCTCCTTGCAAGGCTGGCCCTGGGCCACCTCTGAGAACTTGGACGTCGTGGGAGTCCCCACCACCCCCTAACTGATGAGGGGCATTCTGTGCTAAACCATTTGTGCAGATGACATTTACACCACACACCTGCTCTCTGCTGGCAGGGGTGTCTATGTGGGCAGACCACAGCACAACCCTGGGCACCACGTCTCTCACAAGCCTCCTACTGGATGACACATGTGGTCACAGCCTGCTGCTGGAGTAACCAAGACCTCCTGGGACTCCATGGGAAG
Organism: Ateles fusciceps; assembly: GCA_036589455.1. Taxonomy (NCBI): domain Eukaryota; kingdom Metazoa; phylum Chordata; class Mammalia; order Primates; family Atelidae; genus Ateles; species Ateles fusciceps. Next base: position 2,041,022 of record JAZHEH010001829.1, read on the forward strand.
CGGCTCTGGAAGCCTCCGCCTGAATTCCCTGGACCCCCCTCCTCCGCCCTCTCCTGCTGAACATGCTCCACCGTGCAACTCACAGCAGTCCTGTAACAACTCACATCCATCCTGTCCTGCAGCTGTGCCGAGCCCCGGGAGTGCTCCCAGCAAATCGCAGTGCTACAGGTGCTCCTGGGGACCCCAACATGCAACTAACTACAAAGTTAGACTCAAACTCGAGCATCCAGCTGTTATAAACTAAGCACTGAATTTCCTCTTTTGCTCCTAAAGTATCTGTAACTATTTAATGTGTCACTGCAAAGCCCATCACCCCAAAGCAGCCAGTCTGACCCATCTGCGAAGATCAGGCATCACGCTACACTAAGAACAGCCAATTTTACCAAAATCTCTTGCAGAAATAATGGAATCAGCCAGGGGATCCATAAAGGTAAATAAGGTCCTTTTGTGAAGCAACAGTAATTCTACGTTAACGAAATTGTCATTCAGAATGAAACTGTGCAACTGGGTTTCCCAAGGAAACACTCACCAGAGAACACAGCGTTGCTGGGTTTTGGTGGATATTTTACCCTTTACAGAAATGCTGCAGTAGCCAAGGTGTTAGCATGACATTTGGGAACACCATCAGAACAAATCCCGTCTGCTGGGAACATAACACTCTGTCCAAAATTTATACAAAAGCCCAAGATGCTGAGAGATGTTGATTTGCTCATTTACCACAATCAGACAGTGGACTAAGCTGGCAAGAAAAAGAGGAAAATGACTCACAGAATCTTGAGTAAAATCAGGCTGATAAATCATTACAATTTACAGCTGATGAGTATATAAAAGACAGACCAAAAGAATCATGATGGTTTCACTGGATTGGTCATTAGTGGTCTTTCTTCCATCTGGAAAATGGAAGATCACGTGTGAAAAGCCAATGTCAGATTTCAGACAGGAGGCTGCCGTGGTTTTACAACAGCTCACTGGAGGCAGGAGGCACAGCGCCAGGCCTGTGGCCTCCAAATCCAGGTAGAGACAGAGGAGACACGGAACACCGTGTCGTCCACCAAGACAGGGCAAGGCAATGTGTCGCTTCTCAGAATCTCCACACACACATGAGAGGAAATCGAAATTTACACCAAAGCCAATTCCCGTGGCTGGCAGGAGGCTGCAGGCCTTTGTCGTCCATAGGGCAGGCGGGAGCTTGGATTTAGGGGCTGAGTCCCAGGTCCACACTCACTAGCTGAGCGCCCTTACCAAGTCACCGCACCTTCCAAGACCAGTGTCCTTGCTAATAAGAGTAATCATAAAGACAGCTCCGGCTATTAGTGAAGGTGAGACGGAAACAGCGGTGCCACCCAGCAGTCACGGAGCAGTCACTGCTTCCCACCTCTGAGTTCCTGGCATCTGTGGGGCACGTGGTGTGGGCTTCATAAATCTTGTTAGATGAGGGAGGAAATCCATGTCTGCCATCCATATCCACAAATAACACAAAACTGCATGCTTTTCTGACAGTTTATCTGAGTAATTTGGCAGCTGGATAAATAAATGTGACAAGCTATTCGAATAGAGGTTGAACTGACCAGTCCACAAATCCCAGGAACTCATCTCAGAACTGTGCCTGTAAATTTATACAATAAAATACACACAAAACAATTATATTGCAATAGAGTAATCAAACTGTCTTCATCATAATATAATAATACAGGTGCTTCCTATTAACACATTATTTTAAATTACCTAGTGGCAGAGAAAATAACAACACCAATTCCAAAGTAGTGATGAGCATACACGTCATTCACAGGTAACACGACAACACTGATGTGATAAGAAATACAGTCATGCGTCGCTTAACAGTGGGGCTACGTCCTGTGACATGACTCATCAGGTGATTGTGTCAGGATGCAAACATCACAGAGTGTACTCACACACACACCTGGAAGGTGCAGTCTACACATCCCTGCTCTGTTTGACACAGCCATGGCTCCAGGCTGCACGCCTGCAGTGTGCGTCTGTACTCAACACTGAAGGCAGCTGTAACATATGACATTTGTGCATCTAAGCACAGGCAAGTAAGTCTTCTCTCAAAAGCAAACATCTGTTGCACAAAGAAACAAAAAAATCGTATATTAAAAACATGTTGTTTTGATGTGCAGAACTCCATCTGGACAGCACATTTCTCATCTTTTGCTATAACTCTCATTATTTACCACATAGCTCTATACATGGCCTCTACAAAATTTTTTAATGATGTGAATCTTGGTTATTTCAAAAATGAAAACAGAGAGAGTAAAAGACAGTATTATGTGAGAAAAATTTGTTACCAAACTTTACTAACTTATCTCTGAAATTTTTTAAGTGAAAAAAAATTTTTTTCATATTATTTTAGGAAAATTGAGACTATCATAGCATATTACAACACTGTGGCATACTTTCAGTATTAGACTGATAGTAGCCAGATGAGTTTCACAGCATCTAAAATTTCATGTTATCATAAAATAATTATAAAATACATAAAGGCCAGTAATGCATATATTGCTTGCTCTCTGGGGTCTAATTTTACTTCTCAGTTAAAATAAACATTTAACTGGAGTATTTAAGCAACAGCCTCATTTCATACACACACAGACACACAAATACACATAAACAGATACATATTCGGTCAAATTGTGAAAATATAAGCTGCCCTATTCCAAAATATTCTTATTAAGAATTAATGTAAAGCTTTCTGTGAAACAAAAAAAACCTTAAAAGCAAAATTTGGTCTTTTTTCTTAAAATATATTGTAAATTGGAAACAAAATTTCCGCACAAAGTGATTTTTTCAAGAGGCAGTGTAACTTCGAACTTGTAGCAACAGGTGGAAATTTCAAAAACTTGCGTTTAGATACAACTCCAAAAGCACAATGCATTTAAAAATGTGACAAACTGCACATTATGAAAATTAAAATACTCTGTTGTTCAAAACTGTTTTGATATACTGTTAAGAAAATGAAAAGACAACACAAAGGTGGGGGAGATATGTTTTTTGCAAATGTCACATCTGACAGGGCACTCAGACCCAGAATACAGGAGGAAGTCTCAAAACCAAATATAAAAATACAAACAACCTCGTTTTTTTTCTTTTCTTTTTTTTCTTTTTATTTATTTATTTATTTATTTTGAAACAGAGTCTCACTCTGTTACAACCTCCGCCTCCTAGATTCAAGCAATTCTCTTGCCCAGCCACCCAAGTAGCTGGAATTACAGATCCACAGCATGACGCCTGGCTAATTTTTGTACTTTTAGTAGAGGCAGGGTTTCACCACGTTGGCCGGGTTGGGCTCAAACTCCTGACTTGAGGTGATCCACTCACTTCAGCCTCCCGAAGTGCTGAAATTAATAGGCATGAGCCACTTCGCCCGGCCAACCTAGCTTTTTAAGTAACAAAAATATTTGAAAAGACACTTCACCAATCAGTAAAGATGGAATGCAGGCGGATGAAAAGGGGTCCTATGTCATCAGTTATTAGGGGAAATGCAGTAAAACCTCAGAAGAGATATAAGTCTCCACGAAGAGGACAGCTAGGAGACCATTAGCCCGGGCTACAGGGGTACTGGAGGGATGTGGTGCAGCTGGAACTTCCAGTAGGGCTGCAAGGAACCCAAAAGGGCACAGTCAATTTGGAAAGCAGCTTGGTAGCTTCTCATAAAGTTAAACATACACTGCCATTTGCACAACCATTCCTATCCTAGGCATCAAACGAACTGTTCAAGTGAAATGAAACCCAATTTCCACAAAAAAAAGCTGAAGTGACTATTTACGGCAGTTTCATCCATCATCACCAGAAGCTGGAAACAGCTCCAATGCTTTCAGCAACACAGTCCATAGCAACACCGGCACGTTCCTATACTGGAACATGGGCACATTCCTAGGCTGGAACACATACCACACATTCCTAGACTGGAACAGACACACCACACGTTCTTAGACTGGAACAGACCCACCGCACGTTCCTAGGCTGGAACAGACACACCGCACGTTCCTAGGCTGGAACACGCACACCGCGCGTTCCTAGGCTGGAACAGACACACCGCGCGTTCCTAGGCTGGAACAGACACACCGCGCGTTCCTAGAGCTGGAACAGGCACACCGCGCGTTCCTAGACTCGGAACAGGCACACCGCGCGTTCCTAGACAGGAACAGGCACACGGCGCGTTCCTAGACTGGAACAGGCACACGGCGCGTTCCTAGACTGGAACACGCACACGGCGCGTTCCTAGACAGGAACAGGCACACCGCGCGTTCCTAGACTGGAACACGCACACCGCGCGTTCCTAGACTGGAACACACACCGCGCGTTCCTAGACTCGGAACAGACACACCGCGCGTTCCTAGACTCGGAACACGCACACCGCGCGTTCCTAGACAGGAACAGGCACACCGCACGTTCCTAGACTCGGAACACGCACACCGCACGTTCCTAGACAGGAACAGGCACACCGCACGTTCCTAGACTGGAACACACACCGCACGTTCCTAGACTGGAACAGACACACCGCACGTTCCTAGACTGGAACACGCACACCGCACGTTCCTAGACTGGAACACGCACACCGCACGTTCCTAGACTCGGAACAGACACATCATGTGTTCCTAGACTGGAACACACACCGCGTGTTCCTAGACTGGAACAGACACACCGCACGTTCCTAGACTGGAACACGCACACAGCACGTTCCTAGACAGGAACAGACACACCGCACGTTCCTAGACTGGAACACGCACACCGCACGTTCCTACACTGGAACAGACACACCGTGCGTTCCTACAATGGAACAGACAAACCCACGCATTCCTAGACTGGACCACACATCCTGCGTTCCTAGACTGGACCATGCACCTTGCGTTCCTAAACTGGAGCACACACTGCATGTTCCTAGACTGCAACAGACACACTGCATGTTCCTAGACAGGAACAGACACACAGCATGTTCCTAGACTGGAACACACACCACACGTTCCTAGAATGGAACACACACAACTTCCTAGACTGAGACAGACACACCGCACGTTCCTAGACTGGAACAGACACACCGCGCATTCCTAGACTGGAACACACACCGCGCGTTCCTAGAGCTGGAACACACACACCGCGCGTTCCTAGACTGGAACAGACAAACCGCGCGTTCCTAGACTGGAACAGACAAACCGGGCGTTCCTAGACTGGAGCACGCACCCTGCGTTCCTAGACTGGACCACGCACCGCAAGTTCCTAGACTGGAACAGACACACTGCATGTTCCTAGACGGGAACAGACACACCGCACGTTCCTAGACTGGAACACACACCGCACGTTCCTAGAGTGGAACACACACCACAACTTTCTAGACTGAGACAGACACATCGCACATTCCTAGACTGGAACAGTCACACCACACGTTCCTATACTGAAACACACACTGCATGTTCCTATACTGGAAAAGACACATCGCACGTTCCTATACGAGAACAAACATTGCACATTCCTATACTGGAATGCTACTCAGCAATTTTTAAAAATCGACTATTACTTCACACTGCAACATAGACAAGTCTGCAATACATCATGCTAACTGGTAGAAGCCAGTATCTCAAGGTTGCCTCTGGTAACTCCATTTATGTCACATTCTGGAAAAGAAAACACGTCAGACAGAGAACAGGTGGGCAGGTGCCTGTGGCTGGGAGCAGGGCAAAGGAAACACAGAACTGAAGAGCAACAGGCCCACACTTGTAGGTGCCACTCAACAACATCCTGGCAGCAGTGTTTACCCCTTTGTTATTCACATTAAGTCGACATCAAAGTGTAAACAAACAAGCAAGCAAGCAAGCATCCAAGCTAAAAAGTCAAAATAAGAACCACGAAATAGAGCAAAGTAAAGGGAAGTAAATAATAAAAATAGGAGCAGAAATTCATAAAAACTAAATTTTAAAAAGTCCACAATCGAAGGCCAGGCATAGTGGCTCAAGCCTGTAATGCCAGTGCTTTGGGAGGCAGAGGTAGGTGAATCACCTGAGGCTGAGACTTGAGACCAGCCTGGCCAACATGGTGTAACACCGTCTCTACTAAAATTACAAAAATTAGCCAGGCATGGTTGTGTGTGCCTGTAGTCCCAGATACTCTGGAGGCTGAGGTAGGAAAATAGCTTGAACTCAGGAGGCGGAGGCTGCAGTGAGCTGAGATCGCACAACTTGCACTCCAGCCTGGGTGACAGAGCGAGACTTTATCTCAAAAAAAAAAAAAAAAAAAAGAAAGAAAGCAAACAAAGGAGTACACAATTCAGATGTTCCAACCAAAATAAATTTTTAAATTCTAGTCAGAGATACGTGAAAAAGAAGGGAAGAAAAGTGTAAACTGTATCTCAATTAAGCTGATATTAAAATTGTTTTTAATTTTAGTTAAAAATTAAAAATAAAATACTAATAACCAGTATCAGTGAAAAGCAACATAAATAAGAACAATGCAAAGATTAAACAGATCAAATGAAACACTGTGAACTTTGGCCAATACATCTGAAAACTATGATAATAAGGAAAAGTTCAGAAAAACAATATTTTCCTGAATTTTGTCAAGAAGCAGCAGAAAACCTGAATATTCCTAAGACCCTAACAGTTATTCAATCAGTGGTTTTAAATCTTTCCACAAAGAAAACACCCTGACCCATGGCCCATGTGGTTTTAATGGCAAGTTCCACCAAATATTTAAAGTAAAAGAATTCCAACTGTACAAAAACTATTCCATAGTAATCAGAAGTACCATTTTACAACTCATTTCCTAAGGATATATAAGCCTAATAGTAAACCCTAACAAGAAAAACAGGAGAAGCAAAAATTACAGGCTAGCATCACATGTGAAGACAGAATAACCCTAAACAAAATAAGAGCAAGCCAGACATGGACATGTGCTCAACATCACTAATCACTGGGAAAATGCAAATCAGAACAACAATGAGATATCACCTCATCCCAATTAGAATGGCTATTATCAAAAAGACAAACATGTCAGGAATAAATGGAAAAAAGAAAACACTCATGCTGCTTGTGGGAATGGAAAACAGTACCAAGGTTCCTTAAAAAAATTAAAAATACATATCCTTCGCCCACTTTTGAATGGGGTTGTTTGTTTTTTTCTTGTATATCTGTTTTAGTTCTTTGTAGATTCTGGCTACAATAGCAAAGACCTGGAACCAACCCAAATGCCCATCAGTGATAGACTGGACAAAGAAAATGTGGTACATATACACCATGGATTACTATGCAGCCATAAAAAATGACGAGTTCGTGTCCTTTGCAGGGACTTGGATGAATCTGAAAACCATCATTCTCAGCAAACTGACACAAGAACAGAAAGCCAAACACCGCATGTTCTCACTCATAGGTGGGTATTGAACAATGAGAACACGTGGACTCAGGGAGAGGAGCATCACACACAGGGACAGTTGGTGGGGGTGGGGAGGGAGGGGAAGGTGGTGAGGGATAACGTGGGGGAGAAATGCCAGATACAGTATGTACCTAAAGTTAAATAAATAAATTTTAAAAAATTTATGGGTAAATGCCATGCTTTGATATTTACAAGTTGGCAAATACAAGCAGCAATTTGATTGTCATAGATATTAATCACTTGGCTACTAGGATATAAAACATTGTTGAAAATCTTTAAGAGATAAATAACAGTAAAAAAGTAATAATAATAATAATACAACTACCATATGATCCAGCAATCCCACTACTGGGTATTATCAGAGGGAAATAAAATCAGTGTCAAAGAGATCTCTGCACTGTCATGTTCACTGCAGCACCAGTCGCCATATACAAGATATAGAACCAACCCAACTGTCCACCAAAAGATGAATGGATAAAGAAAATACTGGACTTACATGCAGTGAAATACCATTCAACCATAAAAAGTGGAATCCTTTCACCTTGGACAACATGGATGAATATGGAGGACATTATGTTAAGTGAAGTGAGCCAGGCACAGAAAGGCAAACACCACATGATCTCACTCATGTGCAGAATCTTTTAAAGCTGATCTCATAGAGCAGAGAGTAGAACAGGGGTTACCAGAGGCTGGGGGAGGGTGTGGAAGGGTGAGATGGCAAAGGAAGGTCAGTGATGCAAAGCTACAGTTAGATAGGAAGACTAAGTTCTGGTGGTCTGTTGCATAATTAGATGACTGGAGTTAACAATAATGTATTGTGTATTTCAAAATAACGAAAATAGAGATTTTTGCATATACTCACCACAAATGATTGATATCTGAGATAACAGATATGCTAATCACCCTTATTTACCCATTATGCAATTTATACACATATTGAAACATCACATTGTACTCCATAAGTATATATAAGTACTATTTTCAAACATGAATAACAAATGTTTACAAAGAAACTCATACATCTATGGCCAAACTGATTTTTGACAAGGGTGCCAAGACAATTCAATTATGAAAGAACAGTCTTTTCCACAGATGGTGCCAGGACAGCTGGACAGCCAAATGCTAAAGAATGAAGTGGATCCCTTCCTCACACCATATGCAAACATCAATACAAAATGGATCAAAGACCTAAATGTAAGAGCAAAAGGTATACAAAACTCTTAAAAGAAAACAGCACAAATCTTCATGGCCTTGATTAGACAATGGTATCTTAAATATGACATCAAAAGTACAAACAACAAAAGAAGAAATAAACTGGGTATCATCAAAATTTAAAATAGCTGAGCTTCAAAGAACATCATCAAGAAAAGAAAAGTGAAAGTGAAAACGCAGCCCATAGAATGGGAAGAAATATTTGCAGGTCATACATCTGATAAGGACTTGTAATTAGAATACATAATGAAATCCTCACTATCCAATAATAGACAAATAATTTAGTTTAAAAATGGGCAAAGGATCTCAATAGATACTTCCCCCATAGAAGATATACAGATAGCCAACAAGCACATGGGAAGATGTTCAACACCATTAGCCATCAGAGAAATGCAAATCATAACCACAATACCCTACCCTTCACACTACTTAGGATGGATAGAATCAAAAAGCTAGATAACAAGTGCTGGTGAGGATGTGAAGAAATCTGAACCCTCCTACACAGCTGGCAGAAATGTAAAATGGTACTTCAGCTTTGGAAAACAGTCTGGAATTTCCGAAAAATGTTAAACATAGAGTTATGTTCAAACAATTCCAGTCCTAAGTGTATACCCAAGAGAAATTAAGACATACGTACATGTGAGAAGTTGTGCGTGAATATGCACAGTAGAATTATTCACAACAGCCAAACAGTGTACAAAACCCAAAAGCTTTTCAACTAGTGACTAGATAAATAAAATGTAGTGTATCTGTACAAATGAATGTTACCCAGCAATGAAAAGAAAATACCTGCTATAACATGGATGAACCTTAACACATTATGTTAAGTGAAAGAAGTCAGTCACAAAAGTCCATATATTGTATGATTCTGTTCACAAGAAATGTCCAGAGCAGGGAAATCAACCAAGATAGAAGTGGAATCGTGGTGGCCAGGCCTGGCCTGGGTAGGGGGCAGGGGGAAGTGAGGATAGCTAAGGCAGGTGCGGCTTCTTTAGGAGATGCTAAAGGCATTGAATTGTGTATTTTAAACAGGTCAACTGCACAGTATATGATTTACATGTAAGTAAATTTATTAATAAAGGATAATATTTACTGTACAATTTCACGCATATGAAGTTGAAATATAAGCAAAACTAACCCATGTGGTTTGGAGTCCCCCACAGTGGGGATTCTTGATGGGTGAGGACAGAAGGCATGGCTGGGAAGCGGGTTGAGTGAGACTATAGTCTGCCAATACTTCCTCACTGATCCTTGATCGGCAAGGAAGGATGGCATAGCTGGAAAGGGGGTCAAGTGAGACTGGTCTGCCAGTACTTCCTTACTGATCCTTGCTGGGCAAGGAAGGATGGCATGGCTGGAAAGGGGGTCGAGTGAGACTGGTCTACCAATGCTTCCTTATTGATCTTTGATGGGCGAAGAAGGAATGGCATGGCTGGAAAGTTGAGTGAGACTTTAGTCTACCAATATTTCCTTGTTGATGGGCTGCTGAGCAGAAGGCTGTGCTCCCTTCATGAAAATTTAGTGGCCGTAAACTTCATGACTTTTTGTAGGTATGTCATAGTTCAATAAAAATGTCTTTTAAAAAAAAGTAAATGGATGTACACATGAACCACCCCTACTATTTTGATTCAGCTTCACTTCCTAATAGAGAAATTACTAATTCTTCACTCTGACAAACACACTTCCTAACTCATTCACTGCAATGGCAGAGGTGAAGAAATGCTACTATTCATGGTGAACCACAAAGTAAACAAAAATATGTTAAACAACTGAGAAAATCAGTATAGCACTCCATATCAAAAACATTTTTGGCAACAGGTACTATTAAATGTCAAAAATCATTTACAAAATAATTTACATCTGACACATTGAAGCATATTACCAATGTTTTAAAATATTTAATCCCCTAAATAATCCATTAAAACGTGTCTAAAACAAGCCAGATAAACATCAATGACTTAAACATATCTTTTTCATACAGTTACACCTGTTGACAGCTTAAAAGAATACACATGAAGAAATGTAAAGACATCATGTAGCGAGGACACCAAGACAGAAAGTCTAAGACTTTGTTTTCTAAATACTTCTTTACAACTACTATGTTTGAGGAATGTGATGAATGCAGCGACACAGCTTTTAATCCTCCTGGATCAATCATATCACAAAGCAACAAGACAGCAAAACCCAAAAACTTGTGAACACCATTTACAGCAAAAGTAGTCGACCAGACAGCCCAGGGAGTGCAAAACATAGGGAAGTATGAGGACATCAACCATCCCAGGATCTGCGTGGCATCCGTGTGCAAGGAGAGAAGGGCAGTTCCTGGCATCCACACCATGGCACCCACTCCACACTGTCACACGTCAGCCTGAGCCAGGCCCCAAAGCTGGAAGGGGATTTGTCCACTGACATTCAGTGAGCAGAGGGGGAAAGACAACCCCTAGCAAAGACATCCCCATGAACTCCTGATGCTGATCAGCCACATTGCCCTCCCAGGAAAGGGTCTCACCCTGAGATGATAACAGAACTGATGGATAAAACACCTTCATAAAACCAGGGTAGGGGAACAGAGCCAGGAGATCTCAGAAATCACACTGCCACAGTCTTAGCTCCACATGAAAACCACAGAAGGGAGAGCTCTAGGAAGTCAGAAAAGCTCTCTCGGATTCTGCTTTCTTCCTAAAATTCAGCTACATTAACGTCGCATAAATATAAGCAACAGAAAGCTATCAGAGACAAATCAATCCAATAAAAGTTATTACAGAAAACAAGCTAAACACCACCCCGGCCTGTACACAACGGAAGCCCGCCAGAGAGGCACGTCCACAAAATAAGTCAAAACTACCACCTGCCACCGTAAAACAAGCTGGAAGACACTAAGAAGATTACATAAGGCAGAAACGAAGAATGTAAATCAGAACTAGAAAAACTTAAAACTGAAGTGACAGAACTGAGGAGAAAACTTTTAGAACTACACGATAGCTCATTTCGGAAATTAAGAATAAAACTGAGGAAACAACAATGAATAACACATGATGCATTAAGAGAAATAGAAGGCTAAAAAAAAGAAGGAAACCCGGAAAGAAATGAAGTGGCAAATATTAGACAGGCAAAGAAAACAGAACAGATAATAGGAGCCTCTAAAAGTGAAACTTAAAGCAGTGGAAGAGAACAAATGTTAAAAGCTATAATTCACAGATGTTCCCTGAAAATCTGTTTTAAAAGTTTGACTACATATTGAAAGAATGACCGTGTACCAGAGAAATTAACTCAGAACAATGAACACCAAGGCATGTAATCATACGGTTATTGAGCACTAAAAAGAGTAAAAGTCCTTTGGTGTCAAAACAGAGACAAGGGGCTTTTAAGGGAAACAGAGTCAAGTACTTGTCAGCTGCCTTTTCAACAGCATCATGTTAGTTAGAGGAAAACAGAGTAACATATTTAAGATACGTCAGGAACATAAATGTAATCCAATCATTGCATATGCAACAAACGTGGCCTTCAGGTATAAAGGACACAGAAACACTGACAGCAACATGTAATTACTCAGGGAGTATTGTTCCCATGAGGATGTTTTGAAGAAACTTCTAGATAACAAACTCCAGGGAACCACAATGACTAGAACAATGGTGACCTATGGATGAGCAGGTAGGAATAAATATGTGGCTACTCATGGAACTAACCCTAAGTGATGACCAGAAGGGAAAGAATGCAGAATTTAATGGATCTGCTCTAACAATGCCAATATAATCTGGCACTAAAAATGGAGAGCACGGGGGAGCATGTGAGAAAGGTGCTTGGTGGTCTTCCCTAGTCACATTGGTGGAAGTGTCCATGTTAAGACTGCTAGATGCACGACATGGGATAGAGGAAATGTCTAATTATCGGTTGCTGTAACTCTATTATACCTTGTACTCTTGAGAATCAGGATACCCTGCATGGAAAACAAGAGACACAAATGTGATATGAAATAGCTGTAGTAAAAATTCCAAATTCCTAAGTTCAAATTGGAGATATCAGTATTAATTCATGTGACAGTCTTCAAAAACTCACATGTTGCCAGGTGTGGTGACGGCACCTGAGGTCCCATCTACTCAGAGGCTGAGGCAGGAGGGATCTCTTGAGCCCGGTAGCTCAATGCTGCAGTGACCCAAGATCACAGCTGTGAATGGCCACTGCGAGAACCCATACCCAAAAAAAAAAAAAAATCACATATATTTCTAGCTTTGCCCTACAAGGGACTAGAAACAATGACCTTCATGTAGCAACGTACACCCCTAACAACAAGGTCTTGTTCTTGAAATGCCAGTTTCTCTAAACAAAGCAGAGGTCCATAGATAACAGGTAATTCCAAGTCTGGGACAGAACATGGGCAACATGAACATCTATCAAAGGCTGCCAGGGTTGTGTCCCAAGGACTCAGAAGCCAAATGAAGAGGCCCCCACTGGCCAAAGCTGGACAAGTGTGAGCATCAGTATGAACGACCATCACAAGGTGCTGAGACGTGCCAAACATGCGCCATCCATGAGTTCATAATAATACTTTTAATTAATTGGTCCTCTTTGGAGGGGGAGAGAAACCCATTAATTACTTGATAACTTTTAAATTCAGGGGAAGAACTGAGCATTTGTCTTGCCTTCCCCCATATGAACTGCTCCATTTTATAACAAAATAGATGAAGGGCTGTTGTTTTATAGAAATAAGTTCAATTTATATACAAGAAATAAAATGTAAAATTAAAATATTACCACTCCTCACCCCCAGTGAATTAATGGGTCTACGCTCTGACCATCAATCAATACTTTCTGACATCACAAAGAGAGCGAGAGCTAGACATGACGTCCCCTGGATGAAAGGGCACAGCCACTGCTGAGTCCTGCCAAATAGAATACGCAAGTCTCTAGATCCAGCTGCCAAGGATGAAAACACACAGGAATGCATGGTGTGCACCACACAGATGCGTTCAGCAGAATCCAGAGTGTGGGGAAACGTGCGGGCCGAATGGCCCAGGGAAAGAGGAGCAGGAGAAAAGGCTGTGGATCAAAAGAGACCTAAAAGGCATCTCAGTGGAGACAGATCCTAAGGCTGAGCTGCAGAGGCTGGGAATGCTCATGTGGGTGATAAAACTGAATAAACATGAAGAAGTGATGACCATGAGTATCAAGACAGGGGCACTTAGGGCCAGAGCAAGGGTGCTGACCAGGACAAGGTGCACAGAGTGACAGGAGGCACCATCCTGGTTTTCACAGAGGTGGTGATTCATCTCACAGGCAAACTTCTGTACCCTTTGACCAGACTCTTCCCATCCGTCCTAAGCCCAGGCCTGAGAACCACCATGCTACTCTCTGCTTCTGTGATCTCAACATTTTACATTCCATGTATAAGTGAGGACAGGAGGTATTTATCTTTCTGTGCCTGGCTTATTTCACTCAACATAAAGTCCTCCACATTCACCCAAATGACAGAATTTCCTCCTTCTTTTTAAAGGCTGAATAGTATTCCATTGCACATCTATATCAGCACATTTTCTTTATTTATTCACCTGCTGTCAGACACCTAGAATGAGTCCATATCTTGGCTATTATAAATAATGCTGCAGTGAACAGAGGAATGCAGACATCTCAACACACTGAATTCATTTCCTTTGCATCTGTGCCAAGAAGTGGGACTGCTGGATCATATGGTAGTTCTATTTTTGTTTTTTTTAGGAACCTCCAAACTGTTTTCATAATGGCTACTATAATTTACATTCCCACCAGCAGAGCACTAGGGTCCCCTTTCCTCCACCTCCTCACTAACACTTGTTGTCTTTTGGTTTTTAGTAACAGCCATCCTAACAGGTGTGAGGTGATAGCTTACTATGGTCAAATGTAAGCTTTTTCTGATTTAACAAAATAACAGGTAACCTCACAGGTAAAAGCGGTACCTCGCCATTTCAGATGCTGTTTGTAATAACCACAGGCATGCTCTCACTCCCCAGGAAGTCACCAGCAGAGGAACCACAGTCCTGCTTTAATTAATTGTCTTTACTCCTGTCTGCTGTCAGCCATGACGTGCAAGCAAGAAGGTTTTTCTCCTCACTAGATAAAGTTCTTCACCACTTGTTCTTTCAAGTCTTAAGGGATCCCTGTTGCAGTAAAAGAAGTTTAATTGCATTAACATGACAACATAGTTAAGAGTAAAAAAAATTTTTACAAGAGCTTTTCCCTTTTTTGGTGTCGCTGAGCACTTATCTAAGCTAAAAAGGAAAATACACTAGATCTATAATTGATATCTTTAAAGCTTATCAAACAATGTACATTATGAATTAAGTGAAATTCCTGAAGGCTTGTATATTATCAATGTACAGCAGTGGTTCACAACCCTGGCTGTACAATGAAATTTTTCAGGAAGCACTAAAAAAAAAAAAAAAAACTGGTACCAGGACCACACCCCAGAACAAGTGAAACAGGATTTGTGTGAATGGAGTAGCTGACTTCTCTTAGATTTTAACCACAAGATTTCTAAACACAATGAGCTTATTATGCTGAAAGAGAAATAGGTTCTAACCATTTTTTGTTTTAAAAACATCAAGAACTTAATAAAATAATAACCATCATTTAAGTAAGTTTTACTTACTGGGACAGTTTTAGGATGTCCAAACTTTACTTAGGGAGGGACAAATAGGAAGTAAGAAGAAGGAAGAAGGGGAGAGGACAAAAGGAATAAAGGTATGGAAAAGACAGGAAGTATGATGCCAGCATCCCTTCAATTACTTTGAAGTATGTTTAGGATATCATCATGAGTCTGCACATATTTAATTCAGTTTCTATCATTGCCCACATACAGGATCCATAGAGCAGGTCACGTAACATTTGTTTAGCAAATATTAATGTATACAAATTTCAGGCCACGCACAGTGGCTCACAGGTGCCTGTAATCCCAGCACTTTGGGAGGCCCAAGTGGGCGAATCACCTGAAGTATCAAGAATTCAAGACCAGCCTACCCAACATGGCGAAACCCCATCTCTACTAAAAATACAAAAAATTAGCCAGGCGTGGTGGTGGGCATCCTATAATCCCAGCTACTTGGGAGGCTGAGGCAGGAGAATCTCGTGAACCTGGGAGACAGAGGTTGCAGTGAGTGGAGATTGTACTACTGCACTCCAGTCTGGGTGACAGAGTGAGACTCTGTAAAAAAAAAAAAAAAATTACACACACACACACACACACACACACACACACACACACATTTCTACAATGCACCCAACAGAGCGGCCAGCCTGGGAAGCCAGGATGGATCAGAGATCCGCTGCCTGTGGCCTGAACACAGCCTTAGGTCAAGCAGGTAAATAAAAACGCATATGCACCACTTACTAAAGTAGGGATGGTGACGAACACACTATAAAAATGTTGAAAAAATGAAATAATTTTTTAATATGACATTCTCTAGCATTCTCATTGTGCTTCAGTTTGGAGTCTTGGTCAAAACCTGTGTTTAATAAATTCAATGAACAACATTTATTATGAGTCAGGTACCACAAAAAGTGCCAGGAACACAAAGGTGAAGAAAACACCCTCATCCTCAAGGAGCAGCTCCTTCCTCTGCAGGATGCACAAGCTGGAGGAACGGGCCAGGCTGCCTTGGCCCGTCATGCCAGCAGCACTGGGCAGGCGGCCTGTGTGCTCCCGAGGCCTGAGCGTATGTGCTCCGGGCTCCCCGACAGGAGGAAGGAGCCGCCCCTGCGTGTTATAGACGCGAACATGGAGATGCAGGGGCGACGGGACGGGGTCGAGATGCGACTTGAACCCTGGGGATTTGGCTCCAGAATCTGTTTTTAACCATGGCATTAGCTCGCCAAGTAAGAGAACATTGTTTTTCTCCCTTGGGATATTAGGGGTGGGATAGTCTAATGAGCACAGCAGCAGGTGTGCGCATGTGCAGTGGGAGAAGCGCGGGGGAGAGAGGCAGCGAGGAAAAACATGAAACGGCGCAGACTCTGGTATCATCCTTTGGTAACGTGATGAAACAACAGATCTCCGTTTGGTACCATCTTTAAATAAACAGCTTGTTAATATGGTGTTCGCATGAACTCCGTCTCCTTAGCAACATGGCCCCGTCCCCAGCAGGGCCCGCTCTCTCCAGAGCCCTTCCGGGGTCAAGGGCAGTGCCGGCCGCCAGGAAAGCCTGCACCGGAAGCCGGAGTCGCCACCCCTGCCCACCCCCACCCTCCACAGGGCGCGTTCCACAGTGACGAGACGCCACCCCGGCAGAGCCTCAGCCTCCTGTGCCCCCACATGCCAGGCCCCAGATGCTCGCCCAGGAGATCGCAGGTTCCCGGCCCGCAGGACCCCCCGTGGGCCACATCCCTGCCAGGGTGCCTGCAGGACAAGAGAATCGCCCCATCCAGAGCCTCTTCCAGGACGAGGCCACAGCGCCGAGACCCACCATCTCACAGACGCCCGCAGGGCAGGGCCCATGCCTAAGCCGCCATCTTCTCCCCGGACCGCCGCATGGCGCCTGCTCCACAGGAAAGAACCTCCACGGGACACTCACCTGCCTGAGCCTTGCTGGGCACTGGAAACAGGAGGTGGCCCGGGCTTTGAGCCGAGGACTCGGCCTGGGGCTACGTTCTCCAGCTTTTCCCACTATCTGTGGGCTTCGGGGTGTCTCAATTTAAAACCAAGAGGAAAACCGCTCCTCACACCACGGCTGTTGCGCTGTTGCTGTCCCCATTGCTACAGGTGTCCTTTATGTCTGGGCGTATATTCTACGGAGGTGCAGAGCCATTCACCCTCACAGACAAAAGGTCATCAAAGGAAGGAACGTGTCTTAGACCCAGAAATGAGCATACCTATGAGAAAATGTCCGCCTTTGGCACATGAAGGGATGAACACACACACGTTGCAGTTTCGCTGCAGCACAGGAAAGCAGTTCTCACTGAGACAGTGACAGTGAGCCCGGACCCACACAAAAGTGAGCGCCAGAGACCGGCTGCTAAAGGGAGAGAACATTAACTCCAGAGATGGGAAAGCCTGAATTAATTGTAAAATCATAGTCATAAATGCTCTTTAATCACTCCCTAAGTATTCAAGAATTTGGTGACAGCCTAGCACAGAGAAAAGCATTTCATTCCAAGTTCACAGGTAACAAACCTCAAGTTCAGGAAGAGAACCCATTCTAAGAATGCCTCAGAACCTGCACCGCCAGCAGGGCCGGCCACAGATGGACCCCCAGACACAGGAGCATGGAGGTTACAACTACAAAGCCACTACCAAAAACTGCAATAACAAGATAGAAGATGGAGAGAGGGGTGGGGCAGGGACCCTTCAAGGGGCCGGCCTGAAGCACTGGGCGGATTCCAAAATAAGGCCTGGCCTAGACGCAATGTCATAACCACGTTTTGATTTTACACCTCATTTCTCCCAATGTCTCAGAAGAAAGCCGCTTCAAAACCCCAAATGTTGGCTTACTAGATTTGGGAAGCAGATAATATTTGAATAGAAGTGGGTAATATTTTAAGTATATAAAGAGAAACTAAAATATTTAAAGGTAAATGCTGTAAATGGTAGGCAATATTGCAAATAAAGTTTTATTCCTTACTACTCAGTTGTTCAGTGAATTCAATTCAGCGTATGGTATCAGAGAAGGAGAATTGACTCCATCCAGATGACGGCAGCCCCCCTTCACAAAAACCCATGCACACTAACACACATGCACCCCAACATACATGCACACGTGTACACTAACATACATGCACACATAGAGACAGGCACACATACACATGTTACACAATGTGACAGCCATGCTTGGGTAATGAAGTCTCATTCTAGAAAGTTTTGTTTTACTATTTCAACCTTTATTTTAGGTTCAGGAGTACGTGTGCAGGTTTGTTACAGGGATATACTGCATGAGGCTGCGGTTTGGGTACTAACGATCCTAACATCCAGGTACTAAGCATAGTACCCAATAGGATCCTGTCACCCAGGTACTAAGGGTAGCACCCAATAGGGCATAGCACCCACTCAACCCCCTCCTCCATAGGAACAAGGACTGTGATTCCCAGAAGGTTTCCTTTTTTTGCACTGATTTGATCACAGAAGACAGAGTATTTTAAAGGTAGAAGGATCTAACCACTCAGAAAACCCGAGTCAAAGTACAGTAGGTGGAACACAGCAATGAGATTTGCACTTAATATTGAAGCTGAAAAGCATTCATTCTGTCCACCAAAAATGTCCTGAATGATGTGTTCATGGCACTGAGGAAGGCAGGCACATATGTTGGCCTGCATTTGCTCACAGCCTATTCCCAACCTCATGGAACTATAATGGCTTAAACTTCTCATCCCGTCTTATGCCTGGCTCATACTTTGCATGTTAAAACCCACAAATTAAAACAGCCACACACTGGCACACAGGGCTGGCTCTACCCCAAGAGAGGGGCAGCTGCGTGTGGGGTCCTGAAAGCCAGTGCTGCTCTGCTGGGACTGGTCAGCATGTGATCTAGTCCTCCGCTTCTTCTACAAGTGGATTCACAAAATGACTGAATAGGATCGCATCCTGAGACAAGCCTGGTATACTTGGCAACGCTGAGTTGCCTGGGAACGTGATTCAGCCCTGGTTTCCATTTCCCCTAATGAATCCCACTCCTTAGTTACTGATTGACTCTGAATCGGGCAACATCTCCATGCCTCTGTGCGTCCACACAAGGCTGAGCCCACTGCACCAATGGAAAGGCACGAATTATCATCCCACTGAGGAGCCACCAGCTCCATAAATAATTTTTTTCTTTTTTACCGCTTTGAAAATGGCAAAAAGACTAATCCAACCTGTCATGTTCTGAGATAAAAGATGAAAAACTTCCTTTGCAACTATTTTTCCAGGAAATATAGAAATTCTGTCTAAATCCATGATAAAAATAAAATCTCTAAAAGATGAAAAGTATGCATAAATTTAAATGAAAAATAAGTCCTCTGGCAGAAGAATAATGACCCCAAAAGAGGTCTACACTGTGATCTCCAGAAGCTGAGAATTGGTGACCTTACACAGCAGAGGGACTTTGCAGAGGGGGAGAAGTTGAGGGTCCTGAGATGGGACAGGGTGATCCTGGACTAGCCATGCCCACTCTTATCACAAGAGTCCTTAAGCCACAGAACCTTGAGCCACAGATGCAGCATCAGAGACACTCCCATCCCACCTGCTGCTGCTAGCTTTGCAGACGAAGGTGGGGGCCACAAGCCAAGGCAAGCAGGACCCTCCAAAGCTGGGAAAGGCTGAGAAACAGGTCACCCCAGAACTCAAGAGGAGCTGGCCTGGCTGACACCTGGATTTTAGCCCAGCAAGACCCCTGTTGGACTTCCAACCTCCAGAACTCTAAGACAATAAATGTGTATGGTTTAAGCCAAGAAGGATATGGTAATTTGTCACAGCAGAAAGCCTGAATTTCGCTCAGGATGTGGGTACTGGAGCGTTGACTCCCCCACTGCACCTTCCCAAAGTCTTAGGAATAAATGGGTGATGTCATGGCTACTCTGAAGGAGCTCTCAGACACCAGCATTAATCACATGTGTGCCATTTTTTTAGAAACACTGAACACAGCATGAAGATAGGTAAGCCCTGTCGCAACCCCAGTGCTGCTCGCTGAGATGATGGGAGGACATGGTACTTGTCAGAGACTTCTCAGAGATGCTTACTGGTTTTGCACCTTCATCTACATAAACCTGAAATCCAAATCAGCATGCTGTGTGAGAAACCAGAGTGAATGAGGGGCCCTGTAGCCGTCATCCCATTAAAAAAGAACTGACTCCCAGGAGGAAGAGCCCACCCCACGTCCACACACCCCATGCCATCTCTCTCCTCCTATTGATCTCACAGTGTCTTCACTGCTCAGCTCCCACCCAAAGCTGAGCACAGTCTTCTGTCATGAACCAGCAGAGGCTCTGCATGTGCTGCCTACTGCAGCTGACGTTCTTACACAAACATAGTTGTCTTCACTTCCTCCACAGCACTCTGAAAAGGGAAATAAAGCTTTAACATAAGTGTTTATCAAAAAAATCAATGCAAAAGAAAAGTGACACGTGACTATCCCATGACCACAATTAGCATTTTCCCAAAATACAAAGATTATCTGACATTAGAAAACTGTAATAGTATCATTTCTCATTAAATACAACAGTGGGTTCACCAATCAGAGACAGAGACAAACAGAGCTTTGACTTACAGATACACCTAAATAAATCCAGAAGAACACAGGCAATGGCTGTAAACAATAAAATTAAAATGTGACAGCTGGACCGGGTGCAGTGACTCATGCCTGGAATCCTAGCACTTTGAGAGGCCAAGGCAGGTGGATCAGCTGAGGTCAGGAGTTCAAGACCAGACTGGCCAACATGGTAAAACCGCGTCTTTACTAAAAATACAAAAAAAAAAAAAAAATAGCCAGGTGTGGTGGTTTGCACATGTAATCCTGGCTACTCAGGAGGCTGAGGCAGGAGAATCGCTTGAACCCAGGAGGCGGAGTTGCAGTGAGCTCAGACTGCACTACAGCACTTCAGCCTGAGTGATGGAACAAGACTTCGTCTCAAAAAAAAAATGTGACAGCTGAATGTGTAAATAGGTTTGTTGGCAAAGAAAGGCTTTTAAAGTAAGGCACCAAAGTCAGAAATTTTATTTCTTACATGTAAAACAAAGTAACTCAAATGCCAATCTAAGAAACAAAAATACTTGAATTGTAAATATATGAAAAAGAGTTAATACCTTGTTTTGATTTCAAAAGAAGAAAATAAACATCCTAATAATATTGAAATGAGAAAATAGACCATGCAATGCATGCACCCCCTAAAAAAAACTATGGAAAACAAGGACGAAACATAGTCAACAACCCAAGTAACTTAATAACAGCACAAATTATGTATCATCTGCCAAACCAGGAACTATACCAAGAATTTAAAAAGCAAATGTTAAAAATTAAAACAATTGAACTCATGGAGATAGAGAGAAGAATAATGGCTCCTGAGGCTAGGAAGGGTCATGGGGGTTGGGGGAAAGTGGGGATGGTTTATGGGTCCAAAAAAGTGGAAAGAATGAATAAGGTCTAATATTTGATAACACAACCGGAGTGACTATAGTTTAATAATTTCATTGTACATTTTAAAATACCTAAGAGTATAATTGGATTGTTTGTAACACAAAGGATAAATACTTGAGGGGATGGAAACCCCAAGTGACCCCGATTATTACACATTGCACGCCTGCAACAAAATATCTCATGTACCCCATAAATATATATACCTACTATGTACCCACAAAAATTATAACTTAAAAACTAACTAAATAAAAAGCAAATCTGAAGTGTACAATATTGGTGAAAGGGCAAATAGGTACAATTGTCTGGAAACTATATTAACACATAGAATGAATCTCTTTAAAAGTCTTCACACCTTTTGAAATATTTTAAATCCAAAGAGCTATTCTAAGGAAATAATTAAGTACTCAAATAGAAGTAATTTATCCAAGCATTATTTATATCACTGGAGAATTGAACATTGTTGTCAATAATGAGAGACTGCCACATAAACTGAGGTGTGCCCATGTAATGGGGGAACCTCAGAGCTATGAACACATTTTGAATATTTGATTGACAAGGAAAGTACCACAATATATTGCAGTTATTATGATAGGCACAATATATCTATTTTTAGCAATAGAAGCTGTGAACTTATATGTGAATAAGAATATAGAAAATATGGAAAGTAAACCAAAATGTCAATAACAACCATTTCTGAATCTTTCAACCTTTCTCCATTTTGTTTATGTTAATTTTTCTATGGAAAGACATACTGCTTATATAGTTCAAAAAAAAGAAATAGCTTAAAACAATTTATAATTATAATTTTCACAATTTCTACAAGTAAATCTCTGAGCTAGATAGACAGAAGGTCCTTTTTACAATTAATACGTCTACTTATTTTTAAATAATAATTTATTTCCTAACTTGTTAAACTAAAAAACTTAGAATTCTTTACTTATAAACAAACACGATGGGCATTCATCATCCCATACCCAGAAGGCCTTATAATAAGACAAGTGTTCTCTTTCCTTGAGAAACAAAGAGACCTCAGGGCATTTGGTCAGAGCTTGTCACCTTCATGGGTGATGAAATGGGACAGGTAGAACAAACTTCATCGGGGTCAAAAAGAGATACTGACAAACCTGATCTAGAACCCGGTTTCCAATAGCCAGGCAAATATTGATCATTTTTACATATTTTGCCTCCACTTTATTTTGTAATGTTAGAAACTGGATTCTTTACCAACATAACAGGCAATATCAGTGATCTCATGGTGTTCCTGTCAGTTAAGAGAGAAACGGAAAAAAGTACTATGGATGTCTCCCGATTTAGCCTCATAAACAATGAAATCAAGTTAGACTCGAGGGTTTAATTTTTTAAAAAATTAGGCTTGTCAAAGCTAAACACACTTAAAAAAAATTAGAAAGCATTCCCAAACTCTAACTAAAAGCCAATGATTCCTTACCCAGTAGAAATGAAAAATATTATGTTTTAATACAGAGTTGCTTCTTGTTACACAAATCCATTACAGACACTTACAAAATAAATGTGTCCTACTTAGTTTTTCCACATAGTCTTTCTCTCTGAGCATCACATATCTATTCAGTTACCTTGAGGAAAGAGAATTTTCTTTTGCAAAATAATTAGATTTCTACATTCATAATTATTGTGGGTTGACCCAGAACTAATGCTAAGAATTCCTGTTATGATATATCTTATTTCAAATGAGACAAAGTATCAAAATGCAGTGTTCTTATGCTTGTCTAAGCACAATAAAAATGTAAATACTGACTTCCGCCAAGATGGCCGAATAGGAACGGTTCCGAGCACAGTTCCCAACAAAAGCAATGCAGAAGGTGAGCGATCTCTGCATTTCCAATCTGAGGTACCAGGTTCATCTCAATGGGACTGGTTGGACAGTGGGTGTAGCCCAAGGAGGGCAACCCAAGGCAGGGCAGGGCGCTGCCTCACCCAGGAAGTGCAACTGGCCAGAGGACTCCCCTCCTACCCAACAGAGGCCATAGGGAATGTTTCCCCCTCCAGCACCAGTGGTTCAGATACTGTGCTCCTCCCGTGGTCTTTACAACCCACAGACCAGGAGATCCCTGCCGGGCCCACAAGCGCCATGAGTTACCAGAGTTACCAGCACAGATCTGAGCGGCCATTCCGGCCGGCGCCACGGGTTGTTAGCGCAAATCTAGGTGGCCGTTTTGGCTGGTGCCTGGAATGCCTGCAAGACAGAGCCTCCTGCTCCCCCAGAAAGAGGGGGAGCTGAAGGCAGGGAGCCAAGTGATACAGGCTGGTGGGTCCCAAACCCACAAAGACCAGCAAACTGAAACACTCTGTCTTGAGAGTTTCACAGCCAGTACATCAGTTTGAGCTTAACCTGGGATGATCGAGCTTGGTTGGGGGAAGGGTGTCCACCATTGCTGAAGCAATTTTAAGCTTACATGTGTTAAAAAAAAAAAAGCCAGAGGAACATTACACAGCAGCTGGAATGAGCCTGTGGCAGCTCAGCAGTGCCCCTGCAGGCAGACTGTGACTAGAATCCCTCCTTGCTAGGCAGGGCATATCTGAAAAAAAGCAGCACATCAGGGACGTATAAATGAAACCCCTCCATGCTGGGACAGAGCGCCTGGGAAAAGGGGCAATGGTGAGTTCTGCTGCAGCAGACGTAAACGTACCTGCCCAGCAGCTCTAAAGGGAGCAGCAGAGCTCCCAACACAGCACTTGAGCTCCAATAAGGGACAGATTGCCTCCTCAAGCAGCTCCCTGCCCCTATATAACCAAAAAGATGCCTCATACAGGAGAGCTCTGACTGGCATCTAGTGGGTACCCTTCTGGGATGAAGCTACCAGAGGAGAAAACATTCAAATTCAGGAAATACAGAGAACACCACAAAGATATTCGTCAAGAAGAGCAACCCCAAGGCACAAAATTGTCAGATTCACCAGGGTTGAAATGAAGGAAGAAATGGCAAAGGCAGCCAGAGAGAAAGGTCAGGTTATCCACAAAGGGAAGCCCATTAGACTCACAGTGGATCTCTCAGCAGAAACCTACAAGCCAGAAGAGAGTGGCCCCCAATATTCAACATCCTTAAAGAAAAGAACTTTCAACCCCAGAATTTCATTTCCAGTCAAACTAAGCTTCATAAGTGAAAGAGAAATAAAATCCTTTACGGACAAGCAATTGCTGAGAGATTTCATCACCACCAGGCCTGCCTTACAAGAGCTCCTGAAGGAAGCACTAAACATGGAAAGGAACAACCAGTACCAGACACTGCAAAAATGCACCAAATGGTAAAGACTATCCACACAATGAAAAAAACTGCATCAACTAACAGGTAAAAACCAGCTAGTATCAAAATGGCAGGATCAAATTCACACATAACAATATTAACCTTAAATGTAAATAGCCAAAATGCCCCAATCAAGAAACACAGACTGGCAAACTGGATAGAAAGTCAAGACCCATTGGTCTCCTGCTGTATTCGGGAGACCCATCTCATGTGCAAAGACACACATAGACTCAAAATAAAGGAATAGAAGAAGATTTATCAAGCAGATGGAGAGCAAAAAGAAGCAGGGGTTGCAATCCTAAGTCTCTTATAATATGAACTTTAAACAACAAAGATCAAAAGAGACAAAGAAGGGCATTACATAATGGCAAAAGGATCAATGCAACAAAAAGAGATAACTATCCTATATATATATATATATATATATATGCACCCAATACAGGAGTACCCAGATATATAAAGCAAGTTCTTAACAACCTACAAGGAGACTTGCTCCCACACAATAATAATGGGAGACCTTAACACTCTGCTGTCAATATTAAACAGATCAACAAGACAGAAAATTAACAAGGATATCCAGGACTTGAACACAGATCAGGACCAGGTGGACCAAATAAACATCTATAGAACTCTCCATCCCAAACCACAGAATACACATTCTTTTCAGCACCACATTGCACTTACTCTAAAATTAATCACATAATTGGAAGTAAATCACTCCTCAGCAAATGCAAAAGAACAGAAATCATAACAACCAGTCTCTCAGACCACAGTGCAATCAAGTTAGGACTCAGGATTAAGAAACTCACTCAAAACAACTACATGGAAACTTAACAACCTGCTCCTGAATGACGACTGGATAAACAGTGAAATGAAGGCAGAAATAAAGATGTTCTTCCAAATCAATGATAATGAAGATACAATGTACCAGAATCTCTGGGACACATTTAAAGCAGTGTCTAGAGGGAAATTTACAGCACTAAATGCCCATATGAGAAGTGAGGAAAGATCTAAAGTTGACACCCTATCATCAAAATTGAAAGAGCTAGAGGAGCAAGATCAAACAAATTTAAATGTTACAGAAGACAAGAAATAACTAAGACCAGAGTAGAACTGAAGGAAATAGAAACACAAAAAAACCCTTCAAAAAATCAATGAATCCAGGAGCTGGTTTTTGAAAAGGTCAACAAAATAGACCACTAGCCAAACTCATTACAAAGAAAATAGAGAAGCATTGAATAGATGCAATAAAAAATGATAATGGGGATATTACCATCGATTCCAAAGAAATACAAACTACCATTAGAGATTACTACAAACAACTCTATGCACATAAACCAGTAAATCTAGAAGAAATGGATAAATTCTTGGACACTTACACCCTCCCAAGACTAAACCCAGAGGAAGCTGAATCCCTGAAGAGACCAATAACAAAGTCTGAAGTTGAGGCAGCAATTAATAGCCTACCAACCAAAAAAAGTACAGGCCCAAATGGGTTCACAGCCAAATTCTACCAGATGTACAGAGAGGAGCTAATATCATTTCTTCTGAAACTATTCCAAACAATATATAAAGAGGGAACACTCCCTAACTCATTTTTATGAGACCAACATCATCCTGATACGAAAACCTGGCAGAGACACAACTATAAAAAGAAAACTTCAGGCCAATATCCACGATGAACATCAACGCAAAAATCTTCACTAAAATACTGGCAAACTGAATGCAATAGCACATCAGAAAGATTTTCCACCATGATCAGGTAGGCTTCATTCCAGGGATGCAAGGCTGGTTCAACATATGCAAATCTATAAATGTAATCCATCACATAAACAGAACCACAGACAAAAACCACATGATCATCTCAATAGATGCAGAGAAGGCCTTCGACAAAATTCAACAGCCCTTCATGCTAAAAACTCTCAATAAACTAGGTATTGACAGAACATATCATAAAATGATAAAAGTTATATATGACAAACATACAGCCAATATCATACTGAATGGGTAAAAGCTGGAAGAATTCCCCTTGAAATCAGGTACTAGACAAGGATGCCCTCTCTCACCACTCCTATTCAACATAGTATTGGAAGTTCTAGCCAGAGCAATCAGGCAAGAAAAAGAAATAAGGGGTATTCAGTTAGGAAAAGGAGGAAGTCAAATTGTCTCTATTTGCAGATGACATGACTGTATATTTAAAGACCCCATTGTCTCAGTCCAAAATCTCCTTAGGATGATAAGCAACTTCAGCAGTCTTAGGATACAAAATAAATGTGCAAAAATCACAAGCATTCCTATACACCAATAAGAGACAAGCAGAGAGCCAAATCATGAGCAAACTCCCATTCACAATTGCTACAAAGAGAATAAAATACCTAGGAATACAACTAACAGAGGACATGAAGGACCTCTTCAAGGAGAACTACAAACCACTGCTCAAGGAAATAGGAGAGGACACACATGGATGGAAAAACATTCCATGCTGATGGTTAGGAAGAATCAGTATCATGAAAATGACCATACTACCCAAAGTAATTTATAGATTCATTGCTATCCCCATCAAGCTACCATTGACTTTCTTCACAGAACTGAAAAAAATCACCTTAAACTTCATATGGAACCCAAAAAAAAGCCCACATAGCCAAGGCAATCCTAAGCAAAAAGAACAAAGCTGGAGGCATCATGCTATCTGATTTCAAACTATACTACAGGGCTACAGTAATCAAAACAGCATGGTACTGGTACCAAAACAGAGATATAGACCAATGGAAGAGAACAGAGGCCTCTGAAGTAATGCCACACATCGACAACCATCTGATCTTTGACAAACCTGACAAAAACAAGCAATGGAGAAAGGATTCCATTTAATAAATGGTGTTGGGAAAACTGGCTAGCCATGTGCAGAAAGTTGAAACTGGACCCCTTCCTTGTACCTTACACTAAAATTAACTCCAGATGGGTTAAAGATTTAGCATAAGACCTAACACCATAAAAACTCTAGAAGAAAACCTAGGCAACACCATTCAGCACATATGTATACGCAAGGACTTCATGAATAAAACACCAAAAGCAGTGGCAACAAAAGCCAAAACAGATAAATGGGATCTAATTAAACTTAAGAGCTTCTGCACAGCAAAGGAAACAATCATTAGAGTGAACTGGCAACCAACAAAATGGGAAAAAAATTTCTGCAAGTTACCCATCCGACAAAGGGCTAATATCCAGAATCTACAAAGAACTAAAACAGATTTACAAGAAAAAACAACACCATCAAACAGTGGGCAAAGTATATGAATAGACACTTTCCAAAAGAAGACATTTATGCGGCCAACAAACATATGAAAAAATGCTCATCATCACTGGTCATTAGAGAAATGCAAATCAAAACCACATTGAGATACTATCTCACGCCAATTAGAATGGCGATCATTAAAAAATCTGGAGGCAACAGATGCTGGAGAGGATGTGGAGAAATAGGAACACTTTACACTGTTGGTGGGAGTGTAAATTAGTTCAACCACTGTGAAAGACAGTATGGTGATTCCTCAAGGATCTAGAAATAGAAATACCATTTGACCCAGCAATCCCATTACTGAGTATATACCCAAAGGATTATAAATTGTTCTATTATAAAGACACATGCACATGTATGTTCATTGCAGAACTGTTTACAATAGCAAAGACCTGTAACCAACCCAAATACCCATCAATGATAGACTGGATAAAGAAAATGTGACACATAGACACCATGGAATACTATGCAGCCATAAAAAAGGATGAGTTCATGTCCTTTGCAGGGACATGGATAAATCTGGAAACCATCATTCTCAGCAAACTGACACAAGAACAGAAAACCAAACACTGCATGTTCTCACTAACAGGTGGGTGTTGAACAATAAGAACATATTAACGGAAGGAGGGCAATATCACACACTGGGGTCTGCTGGGAGGTGGGTAGCTAGGGGAGAGATAGCAGGGGTGGGAGAGCTGGGGAGGGATAACATAGGGAGAAATGCCTGATGTCGGTGATGGGGGGATGGAGGCAGCAAACCACCATGGCATGTGCATACCTACGCAAAAATCCTGCAAGTTTTGCACATGTACTCCAGAACTTAAAGTAGAATAAAATACATATATATATTAAAAGAAAAGAAAGACATGTAAATACTCTTCTAAGTTCTGCATGAAGACTGCAATTTCGATAATTACCAAAGGGTTATACAAGCAATTACTTACACTGAACCATCGTATCATTGAAATAACCATTTGAATAAGTTCAGTAGGTTATTCCTGAAAGTGCAAATGTGTATTTTAAAAATAATCCATCTAAATGAATTTGCAGGCAAATCTGCTACCATTCAATGCCCTAAGAACACCCATGAAAAATCCTCACACTGAAGACAAACAGTTCTGTATCAAGCTTATATTATCTCCTTATTCTTCTTATTCACACTCCAGAAGACACCTAAGTTTTATAGGTTAGGTAATCAAAATGAAGCCTTTCTCAACATTTTGGTCTGGATGATTCTTGACTATGAGGCTACCCAGGCACCGTAGGCTGCTTGGTGGCATCCACAACCATGAGCCATCAGATGCCAAAGTAAACGCCCTCCAACTGTGTGAACAAAAGTGTCTCCCCACATTGCCAAATGTCCCCGGGGGGCAAGACTGCTCCCGTTTCAGAACCACTGCCATAAGGGGAAACAGCATCCATGCCCTGTGAGTACGGGGCAAGCTCTCCCTGGTTCTGAAACACTTCCCCTAGTGAGAGAGGATGGAAAGACTGGAAATTTCCACAAAAACATTCATGAGAAAGATTGGAGTTAGGTTGGGAAATGAGGACACCCATAAGCTTCTCTCTCCTTCCTCAAATCCACATAAACGACAGAGGCCTAAGAAGAAATCCCAAACATCACTGGGAAACAGGAGCATGAAGGCCACTGATGAAACACAGCACTGAGGTCCCTTGAGCAGCAGAAGAGATTAATCAGCATGACTGAGTGATGCCTGGAAAGGTAGAGAGGACTGGGAGAGGGCGCAACCCTCTGAGCCACCAGGCAGTGGGCACGGGCAGACAGCAGGGCTCCTGGCTAATTCTGCCCAGCAAAACTTAACTACTTCCCAAGAATGTTATGAAAACACAAAAATACGCAGCACCCAAAAAGGTGAAAATTCACAGGGAAATTCGTAACACTAAATGCCTGTGGGAGAAAAGTCTCACATCACTGACTTCAGCTTTAACCCTTAAAAAACCTGAAAAAGAAGAGCAAATTAAAACCAAAGTGAATGAAAGAAAGGAAATCATAAAGACCAGGACAGACATGAGTGAAGCAAGGAATATAAACACAAGAATGAAAATCAATAAAGCCAAAAGGAAGGAAACCAGGACACCGAAGAGGTATCTGCATGCCCATGTTTCCTGCAGCTCTGTTTACAAAAGCCAAGGTCTGGAATCGACCTAAGTGTCCATCCACAGATGAATGGATAAAGAAAATGTGGTGCACATACACAGTGGAGTACTATGCAGCCATAAAAAAGAATGAGATCCTGTAATTTGAACAACATGGATGGAACTGGAGTTCATTATGTTAATTGGAGTAAGCTGGGCACAGAAAGATTAACACAGCATGTTCTCAATTATTTGTGAGAGCACAAATTAAAACACTGAACTCATGGAGACAGAGAATAGAAGGACGGTTACCAGTGTAGTGGGGGGGGGGGGTGACAGGGGCTGGTTAACGTGTACAAAAACATAGAATGAATAAAATACAGTATCTGATAGCACAACACAGTGACTACAGTCAACAATAATTTCTTGTACATTTTAAAATAACTAAAAGAGGATAATTGGATTGTTTATAACACAGGATAAGTGCTTGAGATGATGGATACCTTTTTTATCCTGATGTGATTATTATGAATTGCATGCCAGTATCAAAATATTTCAAGTACCCCACAAATACATACACTGACTATGTACCCACAATAATTAAATATTAAAAAGAAATACAAGGAAACCAAAACCTGGTTCATTGATAAAATCAATAAAATGGATAAATCTCAGACTGAAGATGAAGAAAAGCAAATTACCAACATCTGGAATGAGGGAGATAATGTCATCACAGATAATAAGGGAAAATGATGGACCTTGTGCTAACGACGTTGAGACTTACCATTTCCCAGTGAGTGGGGGATGCTTTGCCCACACAACTTGGCGGTGCTGAAGACTGCCTGGCACTCGCTGCTTGAGGGAGGTGTGGCTGTCTCTGGGCAGAGGCCAGCTGCTGTGGAATGGCCTCCACGCCCAGGAAAACTCCCAGCAGAGAACTCTCTGATCCCAAATGCTAACTGTGGTGCCTCTTCTCCTAAAGGTGTACCGTGTCCTGTGGAAAACTCCACCCTCTCAAGGTAGAATCTAACAGAATAACCTCATTCAGCAGCTGTGTGGCTGAACCACAGGCACGTGGGTCTCAGGCGTCCAGGGCACGTGTCTGTCCTGACGGCCATGCAGCAGCAGAGACCCTGCAGATGGTTCTGTGGGCTCATTTTGGGGGACAGTGAGGGCAGAGGAAGAGCCCCCCTCTGGCTGGGTTTGCAGTGGGTTTAGGGGGTTTTCCTCAAGCCAGCTCCTTCAGGATGTAGTTGGTATCTGACCTGCACCTTGAGCCAACACAGGGTGCTGCTTGTCCTGCAGCCAGAAGACTTCATTCCAGAGACCATCATGGAGGTGGGGGAGGTCCCTCTCAAAATATCTGTCTCTTATCCCTGATGCCCTGCGGCTTCCATTCCCCTCAGGGAGTGAGGTGCCAGGGGACACGCGGGGTGCTCCGGTGAGTTGTGGCTGGAGGCTGAGCTGCCTGTGCCACTAGACCAGTGAGCAGAAAGGAAGCAGGTGTGACCACATCCCTGGGGTGCAGGAGAGCCTCTGCTGCTGATGAGGCCAGTGTGTCTAGCCCCAGGGTCCCTGAATAGCTAGCACTACCACACCTACCAGACAAAGACTGCAGCGGATGGCAGTGACCAGTGACCCAACACAGGCAGAACCACAGGAGGTCAGCACTCGTCCTCACCAGAGGGAAAGGCTTGGAGCCAGGAATGGGGCCAGGACAAGGGGAACACAGGTGGGGGATGGGGACAGGAGTCATGAACACTGGGTCCTCAAACCACAAAAGCTTCCCGTAACACTGCTGTGTCGTGTAGATATTTATATAGGAAAAGTAAGCCAACATGCACCCCCCATTCCTGCAGGGAACCCTGGCAACATCTCAATCAAGATGGGCTGTGCTGAACCAGAAAACGAAGGAATGTGCCCAGGCACGCCTGCAAGTCCAGCACTGTGTGAGGCCGAGGCGAAGAGATCGCTTGAACCCAGGAGTTCAAGACCAGCCTGGGCAACATGGCAAAACCCCATCTCTACAAAAACTACAAATATTAGCCGGGCATGGTGGAAAGCACTTGCAGGCCCAGCCATTCAGGAGGCTGAGGTGGGAGGATCACCTGAGCCCAAGAGGTTGAGGCTGCAGTGAACCACGACAGCACCACTGCATTCCAGCCGAGTGACAGAGGGAGAAAGAAGAAGAAAGAAGGATGAAGAAAAAAAGGAAGAGGAGGAGGAGGAAGAAGAAGGAAGAAGGAGCCTCGTCCTAGGATCCTTTAGGAGTTACAGGACGTGACGAGTGAGACTGCAACTTCCCCTCTGGGATAAAGCTACGTGGGATTCCATCCTATAAGGGATATCTGTGCCTCATGGGAGCTGCCATTGTTATCACACAAGAGAATGAAAGGACAGCCGGGTGGATGAGACCCAGGCCACAGACTCCAGGCCTCATGAATGGCCTCCCTGCACTTCTGACAGCTCCCCGTGCTGCAAATGACCCCTTCCCAAAGTGCAAGACAAAACAAACAACAACAAAAAGGATTTGATCAGCAACATCTCTGGCAGCTGCAGGCAGGCGCCATAGCTACACCCTGACAACCACACATCCCTGCTGGGGTGCCTGTTCCAGGAAGGGCTCTGTATGGAGCTCTCAGAGGTGTCCTGTTGAATTCTATGCTACTGGAGCTGGCGGAGGCTACAACCTCTTTACCCAGCCTGGTCAAGGGTCTATGGGATGCCTGATACCCTTTTCAACAAGTTATTTTCTGTTTAAACACACCAGAGTGAGTCTTACTTTGCAATTAAAAACCCTAACTAATTTACAGGACAAATACCAATTGCCCCTTGCTGGTTATAGGGAGTTTCAATGGAGAGCTGACAAGTGTACTATGGACTGTCTTTTCCAATCAGAGGGGGAAAGCAGATATAAAAAATAAATAAATAAATAACAAACGTAAGCTTGGCTTACAACTCCTCAGAAGCTGTACACAGAGCTCCCAAAACCCCAGCACAAGAGCTGCCTGCTCCTGGGGCGAGGGCAACTTGGTCTGGCAGCCTGAAGTCAACAGCACCTTCTGAAGCTATCAAGTAGGTAGAGCAAGTGTTGGAACCCTGAGCCAGGGGGCGTGAAGCTGCCACCAAGTGAGATGGAAAAGAAGGAAAGAAACAGAAGGAGGTGACAGGGCAGTGGCAGCAGCATGGCCCACCCGAAATTCAGACCTTTCCATCAGTGCAAAGCTCTTCTGGAATAAGAAATAAGATTGTATTATACTTAATCCTCTCTTCTCTTCCACAAATCACACAAAATGCTGTCTCCATGCCTGTGCTTCACCCACTGGCACTGGGGCAGGCAAACTGACAGAACCCTCCTCTCAAATCTGCCCTTTGTGGGTCTGGGGCCTGCAGAGGTGGGCACAGCCCCTGGACAGTCCCTGCAGCACCCCGACAGTGGTCACTGTGACATCCACAGTCCTGGATGCTGCTGTCCGAAGGCTGTGTCCTGTGGCACTATGCCCAGGCCTCTGGACATGCACTCCTATTTCCCCACACACAAAGCCCCACACAACACCAGATTCCACAGGAAAGCTCTCTGAAAGCCTCTGGAAAATAATTCAGATTGCCATTTGAAGAGCTCCATTCTGGTGGTATGTGGGGACAATTCACAGTCACAGGTACGCTGGGGTGAATGCACGGATTCATTCGGAGCGCATGCGGTGACGTGGCCCTGCTCCTACCCTATCAGGCCTCCCAAACTTCTCAACGTTCTCTCAGCACTGCCAATGGTAACAGAGCAACAAACACTGCGCACATGAGAAGTTTGCAAACATGGCTCTGTGTGAACAGAAAAACAACCGGCTGAAACTGTGAGCAGTGCCTGCAGCCTCTACGGCGTCCGCCCCCAGGAACACTCACCCCCGCCCGCCTTGCCACACCCGCTGCCTGGCTCTTTCTGGGCGGCCGGCGCCCGGCCAGGGCAGAGCACCCATCACAGCAGGCAGTAAGCAAATCCTAGGTAAGGACCGCAGGACGGACACACACAGGAAGCCAGAGCGAGGTCACACTGTACCTGAGCAGTCCCCATTGTGGCTGGGCTGGGCGCAGGCAGAGGGTTCGCAGCCGCGAGGGACGCCGCACAGGGCTAGGGCCAAGCCTCGGATGGCGAGAAAGCCTAGGTGAGGAATGGATAGAAATGGGGAAAATGTGATAAAAAGGGCAAATAACCTTCCCCGTGGGGGGAAAAAAACATGGAATGTATATTAAAACGTGAGACTAAGCAATAATTAATCAGCTGAGAATAGCAATATGGCAAGAATTTTTATATACAGAAACTGTATATAAAAATCACCACCAGGTGTTTTATATCAGATCACAGAATGGCATGCTATGTAAGTGGATCCAGGATGTATGACCATGGAAACCATTATTTCCATTCTAACAGCAGGATTTAAAATGATAATAAAATAGGTTTAACCATTTTGAAATACTGAACCAAGAGAGAAATAGTAAAACCATACTTTAAATCAGGAGTTATGATGATTCCTTATATAATTTTATAATAAAAATGGCATTTGTGAACTCGATCCAGTTCTGCAAAGAACCAAGCAGCTTCCAAAAAAACAAAAAGGAGTACCAGAGAATATTAATAATTGATCATTTTCTTTCCAGGAGACAGAAATGCTATATACCCCAGATGAAATTCAGTATAGCATGGTTTTTAAAAGAAGGTGCTAATACATACATTTTCATAAATTACAAAATTCCCTGCTCATTTTCTCCGTTGCATACGCATGCATGAAATTATTACCCACCAGAAATGAATCGAATGAAGTGTGTTTTTTTAAGGAGTTATTAGGTTTATAAAGTTACACTGGAAACATATACCACTCTTTTCTTCTCACTGAGCTGGTGTGATCGCAAAACACTCTCCTACATACACTTTATATAGCCTTAAAAATTATGATCATATTATATGAATTTTCCTGAAGGTCAGGGCTGCTGAGCATTGCCTGCTATCCGCTCAAAATTGGTTGTTACTAAAATCTCTGACCAAGCATCAATCTGATGATCAGTTACTTAATGCCATGTAATTACTTTCAAATGTAAAATCCTAATAAGGTAAGAAAATTGGCTGACTTTCACTGTAGCAAGCACATTTGGGAAATATTCATTATAAAATAATATACAACCTGAAAATCAACCGTTGGTTTCTTGTAACCAGTTAACATACACCTTATACGATTGTCAGTCTAAATTGCATATTCATTTCCAGGCACTTACTGTTAAACTCCCCCACCTTTCTAGAATTTACATTCTGCTCTTCAAGGAGCCACTTGCTACTAATATATCAACATTTCTCCATATCAGTAGAGACAGAACTAAATCTGTCCCTACACTGAGGAATCACAATTAGCCCCACAAATCTTTTACTGTTGGGCATTTGGGTTATTTCCACTTTTCCCATTTCCTAAGAATTCTGCATACATTTTTTAATGCTTCTCATTATGTGAGTTTATGCAGAATAGGTTTCTAAGAGAGAATTATTGAGTCAAAAGATATGCACATTATTAACCCAAAACGCTACCAAAACATTGGTTTCCATTTACACTGCCACATATTGACAATCTTCTTGCTTTTACCACTGGTGGAAAAAAATAGTTTATCACTGTTTCCCTAGAGTCTGGGGATCTTTAAATGTGGTTATTGAGCAAATTTCTGTGTAAACTGTTCCTTGGTTTTTTTCTTTAGGGATATATTTTTTTATTACTTTCTAGAAACTCTTTACATATGCCAGATGCTTATCTATTCTATCCATTGCAAATATTTTTTCAGTTTGTCATTTGCCTGTTAGCTTCATTAATGATATCTTTCAACAGCTTAGAAGGGTTTCATACACATGTATCCAAATCTATCAGTTGCTTCCTTCATGGTTTCTGTGATTTAAAAGATCTTCCCCATTCTACAAATTTTTTTTTTTTTTTTTTTTTTGAGACAGAGTCTGTCTCTGTCACCCAGGCTGGAGTGCAATAGCACAATCTCGGCTCATTGCAATCTCCACCTCCCGGGTTCATGCGATTCTCCTGCCTCAGCCTCCCGAGTAGCTGGGATTACAGGCGCCCGCCACCACGCCCAGTAATTTTTGTATTTTTAGTAGAGATGGCATTTCACCAGACTGGCCAGGCTGGTCTCAAACTCCTGACCTCACGTGATCCACCCGCCTGGGCCTCCCAAAGTGTTGGGATTACAGGTGTGAGCCACTGTGCCTGGCCCCAGTTCTACAATTTAAAAAATATATTGTACTAAATTTTCTGTTAGACTTTCCGTAACTATCGTTAATCATTACACATTTAATGTGTTTGAAACTTAATTTTGAGTTGTGAGGTGGAAATGAATTTTTCTCCAACGGATACCAATTATCCCCAACAAATTTACTGCCTAATCCGTATTTCCCAAACTAACTTGAAAATGCCACCCACATAAAGAGATTGTTCTACAGACTGATTTACCTCCTACAGCACTGGTATGTTTCTCTTAGTAGATAAGAACTCTCACGGTTCAGATTTTTCTTTAACACCCTTTACTGAACAATTTTGTGAATTTGTTCTTATAGGTTAATGTCATTACCACTTAATCAACTCCCCTATTCCCACCTTCATTACCAGTCCAAACAGGAAAGGGTTCCCATGGAAATTACGTAAGTCACACCCCCCACTCCCACTTACATGAAGTGCCGCATTTCCATGCCAAGTCAGCCGCACAAGTACCGCTCCATACCAACTACTTGGTGATATTTTACGTCCCTCCCAAGTGTTTTATTGTTTTTCCCTATAAATCTTGCACATTCCTGTTTCATTCCAAGATATTTCGTGAGATTTATTCTTTCTGAGAATGGGCCTATTTTTCCATGGGAACCCTTTCCTGTTTGGATTCGTAATGAAGGCAAGAATAAGGGAGTTGATTAAGTGGTAATGAAGTTAACCTATAAGAACAAATTCACAGGATTGTTCAAAAAGGATGTTAGAGAAAAATCTGAACTGTGACAGTTCTTGTCTACTAAGAGAAACACACTAGTGCTACTTTATCACACACAGTATGGTTAGTGATTTTCATTCACTCCTCAGTATTTGTTCTCCATGCTCAACGTTACTAATTATCTTACAGGTTTTGTATAGTCTCTATCATTTTCCAACGAAAATAAGTCTCTTCATTCCTAGTGTCTTTTCTTATATATTTTCCCAAGATAACAGAGGCTTCAAAAGAAGTGAAAAAATAGTAATAACTGTGGCATTGCCATTTTGCTTGATATTTTAGCATTTCTGCACATACTGCTGTGCTTGTTGTTACATTTCTGATTATACCTTTACCTGTTTCAAGAAAGTTTCTTGCCATTTCTATTTCACTTAGAATTTTATCATAGGTGGCTGCTATATTGCTTAGAAGTCTTACAAAATCTATTAATATAATCATGAGGCTTTCTGGTTTTTAATATGTTTATCTTATGCATTACTACATAGAGATACTATTATTAAAATAATATTGCACTTACGAGGCAAAGCTTATGCTCATACTTAACTTCTAACTAGATTCAATTGGCTAATATTTGGGGTATGAAATTTATGTATTCTTAAAAAGGTCAGCCCTTTCCTGCGATAGTTATCAAATTCTGGATTCAGTCATTAAATGAAAGTGATGCTTACTAGTCTGAGATAACATAAAATGATCAGTTCCTAAAATGTTGTATAGAATTTACCTATAAAATATCTGAGTCAATTCTTCTTATAAAGAGAGATCTATGAAAATTTTTAATTCTTCCATGGCTACTGCTCCGTTAAATTTTTCTAACTTTTGTTGAATCAATTTATGTCATTTATAATCACCAAGAAAACCAATCATTTCATCTTGATTTTCAAATTTCTCAACAAAGATTTCTACAGTTGATCTTCTATTTATTCTAACTTTATGATTCTATCACATTTTTCATTATTTTCTTGAATTTCTCTTTATTTTCTTTATAAATCTTGCTGTAAGTTTCCTATTCTCAGTACAGTTTGCACATGTTCGTTTAAACAGCAGAGAGAATTAAGACAGCAAATAGGAGGCAAAACTACCTTGCAGCTCCCTCTCGGATGGACAGAGCAGCATGTGGAGACTCACGTCATGAACTTTTGCCCCAAGAACTACAGCAGGAACATACTAGGAAAGCCGAAAGAATCCACAGACCCTTTGAAGAAACTGGATTACCACTGCAGGCTCCCTGAGATGCCAAAACACTGAGTCAGTGCTTTCTCAATGGGGAGGCTCGTGGTCCAGGGAAAATTCCAAGGAAAGTTCTCAGGGGGTTACTGGCTGCCTGGAAATAGACTCGGTGCTGTTGGTAGGGCATGGTGGGAGTGAGACCAACCTTTAGGATCGCGGGCTGTGTGCGAGTGAGGTGAGGTCTGTCACTGCCAGCTTTCCCCTACTTCCCTAGTGATGACTCAGCAGAGGCAGCCATAGTTCCCCTGAGAACATAACTCCATTGGCCTGGGAATCATCCCCCATCCCTTACAGTAGCTGCAGGCAGCCCCGCCCAGGAGAGGCTGAGCTCAGACATACCCATCCCTGTACCCCACCTGGTGGTCTTTCTCTACCCATTCTGGTAGCTGAAGACAAAGGTCATAATATCTTGGGAGCTCTATGGCCCTGCCCACCACCTGAGAAACCTGTCCCCGCTGTGGGACCACAGCTGATGCACTCTTAGAAGCACCACCTTCTGGCTAGAGGCCAACCATCACAAAACCATCACACTAAAAAACACAACCAAGGACACTCAAAGAGTCCACTTTATTCCCCTGCTCCCTGTGCCAAAGCAGGTGCTGGTAACCACATCTGTAAGACTTGAAGACAAATCACATCACAGGACTCTTTGCAGACACTCCCCAGTAGCAGCCTGGAGCCTGGTAGCTCCACTAAGTGGTTCGACCCAGGAGAGCAAAAAAACTCACTACAGTTTAGTTCTCAGGAAGCCACATACCTAGGGGAAGGGGGAGAACATCACATCAAGGGAGCACCCTGTGAGAGAAAACAGTCTGAACAGCAACCCTTGAATCCCAGATCTTCCCTCTCACATAGCCTACCCTAGTGAGAAGGAACCAGAAAAACAATTCTGGTAACAGGATAAAACAAGGTTCTTTAACACCCCCCAAAAGATCTTTTAGCTCACCAGCAATGGATCCAAACCAAGACAAAATCTCTGAATTGCCAGAAAAAGAATTCAGATTGATTATTAAGCTAATCAGAGGAGGCACCAGAGAAAGGTGAACTCTAACTTAAATAAATGAAAAACATGATATAGGATATGAAAGAAAACTCATTCAGTGAAATAGATAGCATAAATAAAAAACAATCATAACTTCTGGAAATCAAATACAAACTTAAAGAAATGCAAAACGCATTGGACAGTCTCAGCAATAGAATCAAACAAGCTGAAGAAAGAACTTCAGAGCTTAAAGACAAGGCTTTCAAATTAACCCAATCCATCCAAGACAAAAAAAAAAAAAAGAGCATTTTAAATATGAACAAAGCCTTTAATAAGTTTGGGACTATGTTAAATGTCCAAACCTAAGAATAATTGGGGTTTCCAAGGAAGAAGAGAAATCTAACAGTTTGGAAAACATATTTGAGGGAACACTCAAAGAAAACTTCCTGGCTTTGCTAGAGATCAGACATCCAAATACAAGAAGCTCAAAGAATACCTGGGAAATTCATCACAAAAAGATCATCGCTGAGGCACATAGTCATCAGGTCATCTAAGGTCAAGACAAAGGAAACAATTTTAAGAGCTGTGAGGCAAAAGCATCAGGTACTCTATAAAGGAAAACCTATCAGATTAACAGCAAATTTCTAAGCAGAAATCCTGGAAGCTAGAAGGGACTGGGGTCCTATTTTTAGCCTCCTTAAACAAAACAATTATCAGCCAAGAATTTTGTATACAGTGACACTAGCTTCATAAATGAAGGAAAGATACACTCTTTTCCAGATAAACAAGTGCTGAGAAAATTCCCCCACTACCAAGCCAGCACTATAAGAATTGCTACAAAGAGCTCTAAATCTTGAAACAAATCATTGAAATACACCAAAATAGAATTCCTTAAAACATAAATCTCACAGGACCTATTACATACAACAATAACACAATAAAAAAAAAAAAAAGGTATTCACGCAACAAATACCATGATGAAATGGAATAGTACCTGACATCACAATACTAACACTGAATGGCCTAAACGCTCCACTTAAAAGATACAGGATGGTAGAATGGATAATAATTCACCAACTAAGTTTCTGCTGTCCTCGGGAGACTCGCCTAACACATAAGGACACACGTAAACTTAAAATAGGGGGAAAAAAATTCCATGCAAAGGGACATCAAAAGCTAGCTGGAGTAAAAATTCTTATATCAGACAAAACAAACTTTACAGTCAAAGCAGTTTAAAAAACAAAGAAGGGTACTGTACACTTATAAAAGGACTAGTCCAACAGGAAAATATCAAAATTCTAAATATATATGTACTTAATACTGAAGCTCCAAAATTTATACAATAATTACTACTATATCTAAGAGATGAGATAGATGAAAACACAATAATAGTGGGGGGACTTTCATACTTCACTGACAGCACTAGACAGTTCATCAAGACAGAAAGTCAACAAAGAAACTATGGACTGAAACTATACGTTACAACAAATGGTCTTAAAAGATATTTACAAAACATTCTACCTAACAACTGCAGTATATGCATTCAATTCATCAGCATATGTAACATTCTCCAAGATAGACCATATGACAGGCCACAAAACAAGTCTCAGTAAATTGAAGAACTCGAAATTATATCAAGTACTCTCTCAGAACACAGTGCAATAAAATTGGAAACCTCAAAGCCATTCAAATACACCGGAAATTAAATAACCTGCTCCTGAATGACTGTTGGGTTAAAAATGAAATCAAGATGGAAATTAACAAAATTCTGTGACTAAATGATAATAGTGACATAACCTGTGAAAACCTCTAGGACACAGCAAAAGCAGCGCTAAGAGGAAAGTGCACAGCATTAAACGGCTGCATCAAAAGTCTGAAAGAGCGCAAATAAACAATCTAAGATCATGCCCCATGGAACTAGAGAAACAAGAATAATCCAAACCCAAACCCAAACCCAAACCCAAACCCAGCAGAAGTAAAGAAATAAGAACAGAGCAGAACTAAATAAAATTGAAACAAACAAAAACCACAATACAAAAGATAAAACAAAAAGCTGGTTCTTTGAAAAGATAAAATTGATAGACCATTAGCGAGATTAACCAGGAAAAGATCCAGATAAACTCAATCAGAAACAAAACGGAAGATATTATAACAGATACCACAGAATTTCAAAAGATTATTCAAGGCTACTATGAACACCTTTATGCACATAAACTAGAAAACCTGAGAGGAGACAGATAAATTGCTGGAAATATACAACCCTCCTAAATTAAACCAGAAAGATACAGAATCTCTGAATAGACCAACAACAAGCAGCAAGATTGAAATGGTAATAAAATAATTGCCAACAAAAAAAGTCCAGGACCGGACAGATTCACAGCTGAATTCTATCATACATTCAAAGAAGAATTGTACCCAATCATTTTGACACTATTCCAAAACACAGAGAAGGAGGGGATCCTTCCTAAATCATTCTATGAAGCCAGTATCACACTAATACCAAAACCACGGAAGGACATGACAACAACAACAACAACAACAACAAACGCAGACCAATATCCCTTATGAACATAGATGCAAAAATCCTCAACAAAATACTAGCGAACCAAATCCCACAGCATATCAAAAAGATAATACACCCTGGTCAAGTGGATTTCATACCAGGTATGCAGGGATGGTTTAATACATGTAAGTCAATAAATGTGATATACCACATAAACAAAATTAACAACAAAAATCCCATGATGATCTCAATAGATGCAGAAAAGCATTTGACAAAATCTAGCATTGCTTTATCGTTAAAACCCTCATCAAAATCGGCATAGAAGGGACATTCCTTAAGATAACAAAAGCCATCTATGACAAACCCACAGCTAACATTATACTGAATGGGGAAAGTTGAAAGCATTACTCCTGAGAACAAGATATACGACAAGAATGCCCACAGTCACCACTTCTATTCAACATAATACTGAAAGTCCTAGCCAGAGCAATCTGACAAGAGAAATAAATAAAGGGCATCCAAATCGGTAAAGAGGAAGTCGAACTGTCACTGTTTGTTGATGACATGATCATATACCTAGAAACCCCTAAAGACTCATCCAGAAAGCTCTTAGAACTGGT
The DNA here is from genome assembly GCA_036589455.1 of Ateles fusciceps. Classification (NCBI taxonomy): domain Eukaryota; kingdom Metazoa; phylum Chordata; class Mammalia; order Primates; family Atelidae; genus Ateles; species Ateles fusciceps. The sequence continues at coordinate 2,083,702 of JAZHEH010001829.1, forward strand.
AAATGAATTCAGCAAAGTTTCAGGATACAAAATTAATGCACACATATCAGTAGCCCTTCTATATACCAATAGTGACCAAGCTGAGAATCAAATTAAGAACTCAACCCCTTTCACAATGGCTTCAAAAAAATAAAATAAAATAAAACACTTAGGAATATACCTAACCAAAAAGGCGAAAGACCTCTACAAGGAAAACTACAAAACACTGCTGAAAGAAATCATAGATGACACAAACAAACACATGTCATGCTCATGGACGGGTAGAATCAATACTGTGAAATTGACTATATTGCCATAAGCAATCTACAAATTCAATGCAATTCCCATCAAAATACCACCATCATTCTTCCCAGAATTAGAAAAAACAATTCTGAAAATGCATATGGAACCAAAAAAGAGCCCACATAGCCATAGCATGACTAAGCAAAAATAACAAATCTGGAGGCATCACACTACCTGATTTCAAACTATACTATAAGGCCACAGTCACCAAAACAGCAAGGTCCTGGCATAAAAATAGGCACATAGACCAATGGAACAGAATAGAGCACCCAGAAATAAACCCAAATACAGCCAGCTGATCTTGACAAAGCAAAGTAGGGAAAGGACAGCCTATTCAACAAATAATTGGCAAGCGACAATATAGAAGAATGAAACTGGATCCTCATCTCTCACCTTATACAAAAATCAACTCAAGATGGATCATTAAATCGAAGACTAGAAACTATAAAAATTCTAGAACATTGGAAAACCCTTCTAGACACTGGCTTCGACAAAGACTTCATGCCCAAGAACCCAAAAGAAAATGCAGCAAACACAAAGATGAGACTTAATTAAACTATAAAGCTTCTGCACAAGAGAAATAATCAGCAGAGTTAACAGCCAACCCACAGAGGGGGGGGGAAAATCTTGTCAATCTATACATTCAACAAAGGACTAATATCCAGAATCTACAAAGAACTCAAACAAATCAGGAAAGAAAAAAACAAACAATCCCATCAGAAAGTGGGCTAAGCACACAAATAGAGAATTCTCAAAAGAAGACATGTAACTGGCCAACAAGCATATGAAAAAATGTTCAACATCACTAATTATTAGGGAAATGCAAATTAAAACCACAATGCAATACCACCTCACTCCTACAAGAATGGGCATAAACAAAAAAATCAAAAAATAATAAATGTTGGTGTGCATATGGTGAAAAGGAAACATTTTTTCGCTGTTGGTGGGAATGTAAACTAGTACAACCACTATGAAAAACAGTGTGGAGATTCCTTAAAGAACTAAAAGTAGATCTACTGTTTGACCCAGCAATCTCACTACTAGGTATCTACCCAGAGGAAAAGAAGTCATTATATAAAAAAGATAAAGTGGATTAAGAAAATGTAGTATATATATACCATGGAATGCTACTCAGCCATAAAAAGGAATGAATTAACAGCATTTGCAGCAACCTGGATGGAACTGGACAGTACTATTCTAAGTGCAGTCACTCAGGAATGGAAAACTAAACATTGTATGTTCTCACTCATATGTGGGAGCTAAGCTATAGGACACAAAGGCGTGAGAATGATACACTGGACTCTGGGCATTCAAGGGAAAGGATGGGAGTGGTGAAGGATAAAAGACGACACATTGGATACAGTGTACACTGCTCTCAGGTGATGGGTGCACCAAAATCTCAGAAATCTCAGACATAAAGAATGTATTCATGTAACCAAACACCACCTGTTCCAAAAAAAACCTATTAAAGTAAAAAATTAAAAAATAATAAACAGCAGAGAACTCAATGTTGTATTTATTCTAATCTGAGAATCTTTGTTTTTAAGTTTCATCCACTCACATTTATGGTGATCAATAATAAATTGGAACTTATTTTGATACAATGTTTCATGTTTGTTAATTTATGTTTTTCTTTGGGCTTTTTTCTGTTTTCCTGGCTTACACAGATAGGAATTTTACTTCTACTTTTTCAGTGCCCATACATTTTACTTCTACCTTTAAAATTTTACCATATGCAATTATATATGCACATTTTCCTAATAAAGTCACTAATTAATCAGTATTTCTAGCAGCCTCTTGAACAAAAGAACTTCAGCTCATGTCCCTTCCCTCCAGGCTCACACCTCCCTCACCCTCACCCTGCTCTGATATTGTTACGTATAATATCAGGGACAGTTTTGTGTTAAACAAAGACATAGTGTATTACCAACAGTAAATTTAATATCTACATACTAATTAATACCTGAATTACTTATGTTTCTTTGACCTCTTTGCTAACATCCTTCTATGTTCATTTTCCTCGTGCTCAAAAGTATTCTATTGTATTTTCTTGTATTTCTTTCAGTATAGCTTCTGTGAATTTGCCAAGTCTGAAAATGTCTTTATTTGCCCTCACTATCAAATGATGGGTATGTTAGGAATAGAATTCAAGACATTCAATAGATATCTTCAAGAATCTATTATTATTGGTAAGGTATTATTTACCAAACTATAAGCAATTTCTGTTTTCTTTACCAAGTTGTTTAGTATTTTGTTCTTATCCTTGACACAGTGAAATTGTACAATGATGTATCAGGATATGGAATTTGTCTTTATTTCTGCCTAGTAGGTGATACAATGCTATCTGAAAAGATTTTTCCTCAATTTGGGGGAAATTATCTGCCATTTTTATCTCAAATATTGATTGACCACTGTGATGGTCTGAAAGCGTCTCCAAAATGCACATGCTAAAACTTAATAGCCAACATGATGGTATTAAGAGGTGGGGCCTTTGGGAGATGACTAACTCATGAGGGCAAAACCCCCACTGATGGGATTAAGGGCCTCATAAAAGGGTTTGAGGGAGTAGGGTGTTCTGCTCCTCTGCCAAGTGAGGACACAGCACTCCTCCCTTCAGAGGACATAGCCACAAGGCACCCACCTTGCAAGCAGACCGCAAGCCTGCTGTACCTTGACTATGGACTCCCAGCCTCCAGAAGTGTGAGAAATAAACTCCTACTGCTTATAAATAAACCAATCTCAAGTATTTAGTTGCAGCAGTACACCGGGAATAAGACACTCACCTTTCTATTATCTCCTGCTTTACCTTCTAATGGATCTATTTTTCACTTTTCAGATATATCTACTCTGTTAACTGTGGTTTCTCATGTTCTCTCTATCTTTTTAAGCTTAACACTAGGAAATTTCTTTAGCTTAACCTTATAGTTCATTAATTTTTCTTCAGTTATACCTGATCTCTAAATATCTACTGAGTTTTCATTTCAAGGGCTATAATGTTCATAGTATTTCTAAATGGTCATTTTACAAAACTACCCATTCTTGCTTTATAGGTGTTCCACACAGCATACTGGTTTAAAACACGGGATCTGAATCAGGGTCTGAATCCGGGATCCAGCCCTTACTAGTAATACATCCTCTGAACGTAGTTACATAAAGTCTCCATTCCTGTTTCCTAATGTGCAAATGAAAATAATAAGGTTTGCCTCAAATGCTGTTTGTAAGGATTAAATGAATTATTCAGGCAAAGTCCTCAGACATGAATACAAAGTTCTAAGAGCTCAACTAGTGCTGCAAACATGGCATATGGAGCCGAGTGTGTGCTTCGATCTTACGCACTACACAACCTGGGGCCAGTCACTTAACTCAGCTATAAAAGCTCAGGTGTTGTAACATCTATTCCACTTTTCACTGCCTCTGCTACTGATGAGGGAAAATAAACTAAACTGTGATTCTAAAATTCTTCCTTTTTTAATGGCATCCTGCTCTTACTTTACAGAAGAAATCCGAAACCTCCCTTTGAAGACACATTACACCTTTTTCTGAGTGCTTTCCAGTCCCTCCGTTAAGCTTATTTTAATAGGAGGTCACCATTAAAGTTAAGATCCAGTATGTTTTCTCCTTTAAGGGGATGATTCCCTTTAGCTGTCTTAGGCTTTTCGTCATCTATTCGTCCTCATCACTACACACAGAGCAGGCAGGAGTCCTGCTTGTAGTGTTCCAGAACATGTGACAGGGGGAACACTGACAGGCAGATAGCTGTTGTGCAGGATAGCAGGCATCTCACTGATTATCTGCTGGGGAAATGTGGAGTCTCAATCACTGGAGGGAGAAGGAACCCCAGATTCTTTGGCTCTTCTGGGAATGCAGAGCTGGGGAAAGGGGGAACTGCCCCCACTTTTGTGCTAGAGACAAAAAGTTCAGCAGAGCAGCCCCTGGAGGAGGGTTCAGCCAGCACCATCAGCGAGTGTCTAGGCCCTCACCCCCCATAAAACACACCGTACAATTTCCGTATCCGTTTACCTTCCTATTTATTCCTCAGTTTTGAAAATAAAATAATAGGTTTTAAGAAATGTAAGATACACACAGACCTCAAGTGTGCCAGGAAGAGCAGGGTTCATGTTCTATTTCACATGGGGCATTTTTTTCTAATGAAAAGAAACAAGATGACATAGAATCAACCTTCCAAATCACAACATAATATTTTCTGTAATAAAAAATTACGAGTGTAATAAAAAATACAAGTGTTTATATGAATATAGACACTTTATCAAATATGCCCCATCTAATTTATAGCCATAAATACTGTAACTAAATATCCAAAATGTCTCAGCTTCTTGGGTTTTCTTTCCTCTTAAAAAGGAAATATAAACCATTAGGATATCCAAGAATTAACAGCAATTATAGATCACAATATGGTTTTTGTCTTGGCCATATAATAAGGGGAGAGAATATAGCAATTGCATGTTCCATTTTGTTGGCTGAAAGGTATTCTTGATTGAAAATAATATAAAATTTAGAATGTCTTCTATTATAGCTAAGAAGTAGCTATGGCAAAGCACACCAGGGTATTACGAAAAATTACACGTGTTCTATTACCACATTTTGCCACTTACACGACACGCAGCCATCGACCATTCCTCATTTGAGAATCAGAGATTCTCTACCAATGATGGTTTTAAATTCATAAATGTATTCAAAAGCACTATTAATCTAATCAATATCTAAATACTTAAAGAGGAATTTTACTACGGGTGTATTAGCGTAACTGTTCTTGTGTCTGGAATTCAGTTGCTCCAAAGCTGAACATTGTAATTTTGATCTGATTTCTCAACTCCATTTAAACACTCAGTTCCTGTATGCCCTCTGATTGCTCATCTGTTATCCCCGTCCTTATCAAAGCTTTGATTAAATCTCAGCACACCAAATGCAAGGATCTGTAGCTGATAATTTCATCTATCTGATTAGTTTATAATATATTACTCTATAATTATAGATTTAATTGAAATGTCATAGGCATCTCATTATCAGCAAAAGAAATAATTCTCGAAACTACCTTCTCTAACAACACTGTCTTTGCCACAAAATGCCACACCTGATTTCTCCCAAGCTCAACACAGCCACCCTTTCTTCAATTCCCCATTCTTCGTGGGAAGAACTCCTGAGTCGATTGCTGAGAGTCTGGCAGAGGGCGAGGCAGGAGGGAAAAGCCAGGCACAAGAGGCTGGAAGGCCGTGACTTCCCAGGAACACCAAAGCTAACTCCACTTTCCTCACCACCTCTCACGGCAGTCAGGACATACCACGGGACAAGCATACCCATTGCCATAGGTACAAGGTCACACAGAAGGTCATGGGGGCTTCACCTCCAGGTGGCCTTCGAACCCCCAGCTACAGCACCAACTCCTCCCTGTGTCTCCTGCCTGCTGGCCCAGCTCGCAGATTTCAGACTCACCAGCCCCCAAATTGTGCAAGTCAATTCCTTGCGAAGAGTCCCCCTCTTCCCTCCCTCTTGGAGAGATGGAGGAGCACACACATCCTACCGATCCCATTTCTCTGGAGAACCTCAACCAGTACAGACTTTGGCAGAAGTCCGAAAGCACGACCACCCCATGTCCTTCCAAACCTCCGCCCGGGGCCGATCACATCTTGTTTGACAGAGAGTAAATGAAAAGCCAATTCCCGCTTGCCTAACAGTCAAGGCAACTCACTGGCTCACAGGAAGGCAAAGAGCAGAAACTCAGAGTCAGTTTGGGTCCAGGGCTCAGTGAAGCCATGGTTGATTTTCACCTCTTCCCCTTGTATCCTGTGATGGGAGCTTCATCCAAAAGCTGGTGGCCTCTCACGAAGGCAGCAGGGCTGGCAGGGCCCCCAGATACTTCCTGCTCATTCCAAGTAAAGGGAGCGATCTGCACTCCCAGAAGCTGTCTCGGAGAAGGGAGGAAACCTCTTTCCCAGGAACCCCTTTTCCAGTTTCACAGACTTGAATCAGGTTACTTGCCCACACCCACAGGCAGGATAACAGAGTGAGCTTCTCCAGAACACCCAGGCTGCAAGGGGACAGGTGGTGGAGGCACTGTGGACAAACAAACAGAAATCGGGAACACGACCAAGAAACTGAAGAGGAAAATCTGGGAGACAACAGCGATGGCTTCTACACAGCGGCCGTTCAAGCTCACAGCCTCAAGTTCACCCTCTCCATACGTTCTTCCTTTCCCAACAGGCATGATAGCCGGACAACCAACCACATCTACGTCCAGATGTCAACACTGGCAAAGGACACCTAATCAAGGTTTGCAATTCCACATAAACACACGTCCCTAAGGAACATAACTGCATTACTGAATACAAGAGTGTGTCAGACAGAAATGGAGTTCTGGCATGTGCTGGCATAGCGGGAACACAGCCACATAGATGAAGGAACTGATTCATAAATCACCGCCAGCTATTTTTCGTCCTCCTCTGTTCTCAGTTTAAGAACCCACTGATAAACAAATTGGACAAGAAAACTCAATTACACCTTTTTATAGTTCATTATCATGTTAAAAATGGCAACAGAATTTAGTAAACAATGGTTAGAAAAAATTGCAACACGGCATATCTCATAAATAAGGATTACAGAAAAATAATTTACTGCGTAATTAAGTTTCATTTATAGAATGTACTTCAGAAACAATAGGTGGCAACAAGCTTTGTGTGAAATCACATTATCAGAGTATTAGGTACTTACAACTTCATATCTGCAATTGTTTTAAAATCACTCTACTGCCACGAGCATAAAATGTGTAATGGTGTGTACCAGATAAACTACTCTATATTTTCCTTAATATTTTAATTAATAAATGATATGAAACAGCATTTTAGTACAAAATGCATTTTGAGCAACATTAAATTGTCAAGTATTGCAAGAATCAGTAAAACTTGGAGAAATTAAAAGACAGAGGAGATCTGCAAAGATTAGAAGTGGGGACGGGAAACAGCATGAGCGTCACAGTGGAAAGTGCACGTTTCGAGAGAAAACGGTGAGGAGAAGCTGCGGCTTGAAGACCACAGGTCACGAACAATCATTAGAAAGGGATTGAAGGGGCGCAAGCTCACACCTGCAATCGTGCTGGTGGGCTGAGCCTCGCTGAGAGGAGGAGTTACAGCAGATGATCAGGTACAAAGTTACCTGAGCTGAGTGCCCCGAACGCAGTCCAGGCCTTGGCTAAGACATCACAAACCAAAGAGAAATCTGCACCGGAGCACACCATGCTTCTGGGCGAGTCAGAGCCAGACAGAGAGCACAACGGTGCGTCCCGTGACAGATCCCAGAGAACAAACGGTGAAAAAGAAACAGAGAAAACTTGTCACTACTAGGACACCAGGAGAATGGCAGCACTTCCCTCTCCTCTGGCCACACCCTCTCTCCAAGGCCAGGGGAGGTGAAATCTTCAGCCAAACAGTCATCACACAAAGGAGGTAAGTTCACATGAAAACATCATCTCCGGTCCTTACCAATTTCAGTCAGGTTGACTCGTATTGGTAGACAGATTCTAACTTGTACAAAAAGAAGACATTTCATCTGTAATTTTATGGTTTTTCCCAATGCCATACTGTCAAGTAACCACTTCAAACTAGACAGACTCATGCTGTGTGAATGGGAAGCTGAAAGTGCCTAAGATATCTGGGCTGCATGAAATTAGCCACAAAAAAACTGTCAGAGAGAGAGTACTTACCCTAAACACATTACTGATGACGTATTTCCTTAGCAGTCAAAATTTAGAACAAAATAAATGGCCTAGACAAAAGTCAAAAGATTACTGGGCAAAATTTAAAATAATGAGAAAGAACCCTGAATGAAAATAGTTGTTTATGAACCAATTTGGACATTACAGGTGTTTCAATAGTAAATCAGTAAAATGTGCCCACGTGCTAATACAGAGGGTGTAAATGACATCTGAAGAAGCAATCACTGGCCAGGCACGGTGGCTCATACCTCTAATCTTAGCACTTTGGGAGGCTGAGGCGGGCAGATCACTTGAGGCCAGGAGTTCGAGACGAACCTGGCCAACATGGTGAAACCCAGTCTCTACTAAAAATACAAAAATTAGCCAGACATGGTGATACACACCTGTAATCTCAGCTACTTGCTAGGCTGAGGCAAGAGAATCTCTCGAACCCAAGAAGCAGAGGTTGCAGTGAGCCAAGATCATACTACTGCACTCCAGCCTGGGTGACAGAGTGAGATTCCGTCTCAGGGAAAAAAAAAAAAAAAAGAAGAAGAAGAAGAAGAGGAAGCAATTATCATTGAATGTGAAAGGTACCAAGTACCTAGGGTTACATACAAGGGTTACTACTGGCTAAACAAGTATTTCTTTCAGAGTGTTAGCACACTGTTTAAAAACCTAGGGTGGGTGTCTCCTGCAAGTTCGAGGTGAGTTGGCTGGCAGGCTGCCCTGAGATGACCCACACACACCTGTGCCCCTCAGCACTACCATCTACCCTGGGCACTGCCCCTCAGCACTGCCATCCACCCTGGGTACTGCCCCTCAGTTCTACCGTTCACACTCGGCACTGCCCTTCAGCACTACTGTCCATCCTGGGCACTGCCCCTCAGCACTGCCATCCACCCTGGGCACTGCTCCTCAGCACTACTGTCCACACTGAGCACTACCCCTAAGCACTGCTGTCCACCCTGGGCACTGCCCCTCAGCACTACCGTCCACCCTGAGCACTGTCCCTCAGCACTGCCATCCACCCCGAGCACTGCCCCTCAGCACTGCTGTCCACCCCGGGCACTGCCCCTCAGCACTGCCGTCCACCCCAGGCACTTCCCCTCAGCACTGCTGTCCACCCCAAGCACTGCCCCTCAGCACTACCGTCCACCCTGGGCACTGCCTCTCAGCACTACCATCCACCCTGGGCACTGCCCCTCAGCACTTCCATCCACCCTGGGCACTGCACCTCTGCACTGCTGTCCACCCCTGGGCACTGCCCCTCAGCACAGCTGTCCACCCTGGGCACTACCCCTCAGCACAGATGTCCACCCTGGGCACTGCCCCTCAGCACTACCATGCACCCTGGGCACTGCCCCTCAGCACAGCTATCCACCCTGGGCACTGCCCCTCCGCACTACCATCCACCCTAGGCGGGCAGCAGCTGAGGCGGTGGCTGCCCTCCTCACACAGACTCTTTCCTGGGGTGTCGCTCACACATCCTCTAGTCCCAGCCTCACTGGGATGACACTCTCCTTCAATCTCTGTGGTTCCCTTCGGACAAGGAAGGAATCCCACTGCTGGTCCTCCCTGTTCCCAGAATGCCCTTTTGGGGTGGAATGTCCTTCTGGGGGCCATTCTCTCCCCTAGGACTGAATCCGACCTTCCTGGATCTCAGCAGACCCAGGGACAGACTCCAATCATCAAAGGAAATAAGTGCCCCACACCACGAACTTGGGGCATCTTTCTCAGTGAAATGCACCATCACACACCTGGCATGGTGCACAGGCCGAGAGACGGATCTGAACCAACGCCGCCACACACACATCTAAGTGCATTGTCAACACACATCACTGGGCCGAGGCCAAACATGCCAAACCTGTGTGATACTGAATCACCCCATGACACAGAAAGCACAAGACCCACGTGCCCATGACCCTGTGAGGCAGTTGCCACATCCACCACAGGACAGTTAAAGCTGACACAGGTGAGCATACAATGATCCCATTTAATCAGAAGCAAAGCCCAGACTCCACCCTAGATCATCTGCCTTGGAACTGCACGTAGCAATTGCTTAGTAGCATAAATTGCTTAGAAAGTGGCCTCACTGCTACCTCATTTAATCACAAGGCCCAGTTCTTATCTCCCCACCAACCTCCCCCGCTTTATCTTCCCCCTGGCCATGATTTACTCCTACCCATCCTCCCTTCCTTATTCCTGCACGCCGGCATCCCCATCATTTTGAAAGTAGCTTTAAGTTCAAAGGGAAAATGGGTAGCAGTAAAAGAGACAGCTAAGTAGCTAAGAAATTGCCTTTTGGTTATGGAAAAACGTACAGACATATATTGCATCTACAGCCTAATTCCTTGGGTTTCTGTCAAGAATAAAATGAAGAAAAGAGAAGGGAGAACATGAGAACGAGTATCTTTGCATCAGGACCAGAGAAGAACTTGGAATTTAGGAAGAGAAGATGAATACTTGGTGCCACCAGCCCACGGGGAAAAATCCACACGGAGTGAGTTAAAACCCTAAATACAGAAGTGCACTGCAGAATCCGACCTCTGCAGCAGCGGCTGAAAGTCTTTGAGTCAAGAGTGATTTGAGGTTTGCGGTCCCAGGTAGGAGATTCCGGGGTGAGAACACATGCTTGTGTTATGTTTAGATGCCCCATTCCGGGGGAGTCGAGTGTCCACGGCCCTTACAGTGCAGTTATCAAGGATCTCACATTTCCTTCCAGTCTGGCTCGTAGGGGTCCCAGTGATTTGTATCAATGATAATTTAATCCTTCTTTTATATACTGTTCTCCAATTTATATAACCTCTTCAATAAGAAGAGTGACATCATATTTTACATTGCAATTGAGCAGGAGAGTCTGCTGTGTCACTCAACAATGGTTATGGGAAGCAAACACTGTTTAATTAATCGTGACTTCTCTGAAATGCATTGAAAAGTTCCTAGGAGAAGGGAAATAGAGCTCTGGTCTCCAAGGCATCAGCATGGACCACAGGAGCAGCAGAACTGAAAAGCGGGTTCCGAGAAAGCCCACTTGGCGGGGTGCCTGTTCCGGGGGCTCCTGTTCCAGGGGAGCCTGTTTCCAGGGCACCTGTCTACTTCCCCTGCGGAGCATGCGTCCCTCGTGTGTTGGTCTCACCTCAGTCTCCCTTTGGGGAGCCCCCCCTCCATATTTGCCAGGCTTTGCCAATTCTCCAGGTGCACACTGGATCCCCCTGGCTGCAGTGACCAGTCCAAAGATGTGCATGCCACTCGCAGATCCAGGAATGGTTGCCGGCACAGCTGCCGCAGAGCAATGGACAAGGGGCCACCCTGCGGAGAAAGGAGCCGCGACACCTCAGACACAGCCCCGTGACACCGCTGAGGCCTGAGATCCTGCTTTCAATGACACGACCGTCAAAGTCTCTGCCTTCGTAAACCAGAATGAGCTGAGTAACTGTCACTTGGGACCAAGTCAATCCGACTAATCGAGTCACCTGCAATTCTATGCAGGTCAACTGTCACCCAGCATCTTCTTCGAGTCTGACGCTGATAACTGACACCCAGTTTTCCATGTGGTTTCCAGTCTTGGCAAATAGCCTATGTAAAAGGAATTGGCAAAATGCATCATTCTATCTTTTTCTTCCTCAAAATGGAAGGGCTAGATGGGAAACCGAGCAGGAACTAACAGACCAAGCTGAAATTCAGAATGTGGTTTCCCCTAGAAATATGCTTGTAGGTACTGGCTATGTTCCCAGTCTGGATCACTTCCAAACAAGATCAGCCCACAGCAGTGTACAGGACATGAGAAACTACCGTCTAAAATCAGCTGTAGCACAGGCCGGGTGCAGTGGCTCATGCCTGTAATCCCAGCACTTTGGGAGGCCAAGGCTGGCGGACTGCTTGGGCTCAGGAGTAATCCCAGCTACTACTCAGGAGGTTGAGAAGGGAGGATCACTTCTGCCTGGGAGGCGGAGGTTGCAGTGAGCCCAGAGCCCTCCAGCATGGGTGACAGAAAGAGATCCTGTCTCAAAAAATAAAAACAAAAATCACAGTACAGATACTTTTAGAACATTTACAAACTACAGGTGGTTTGGGAGTTCAAAACAACTGACACCACAGGCATTTGAAACGCAACCGGATCGTAAGCTGGGAGCCATGTGAATTTGGGTATGGGATTGATTTCCAGGGAAGATCTTGAGAGAAGCAAAGAGTCTAGTGAGACATAAAAACGTGGTGGCAGCCGCTGAGGAAGCGCTGTAGGAGGAAAGCCCTGGCCCCAAAGACACTCCCTCAGCAGACTCTGGGCCGCTGTGCTGGCGATCAGAAGGCCTTCCCTAGATGAAAAAACCACCTGGAAGAAGTGAAATAATTTAGGAAGGATTGTTGGTGATCAGGAAGGGCTTCCCCCGGACTAAGAAACCACCCAGAAGAAGTGAAATAATTCGGGAAGGATTGTTAGTGATCAGGAAGCGCTTCCCCCAGACTACGAAACCACCCAGAAGAAGTGAAATAATTTAGGAAGGATATATGCTAGCAATGTTGGAGACAGAAGGAAGTCATCCTTATCCTAATCTCTACCACTGATAAGCTTTATGAAAACCCTTCATTATTCTGGGCATTATAAATGAGAAAAGAAAAACTCTATACAATAATAGTTTGCTCAGGGGGCAAACTATTCCCATTATGAATCATTCAGGTGAGTGAGTATCTGGAGCTTTTAGAAGAAGGAAGAGACGGGGAGCAGTGGCTCATGCCTGTAATCCCAACACTTTGGAGGCCAAGGCAGGCAGATCACTTGAGCCTGGGAATCCAAGACCAGCTTGGACAACATAAGGAGACCCCATCCCTACAAAAAGCAAAAAAAAATTAACCAGGTGTGGTGGCACACACCTGTAGTCCCAGCTACTCACATAGCTGAGGCGGGAGGATCACTCGAGCCCAGGAGGCTGAGGCTGCAGTGAGCTGTGATTGCACCATTGCACTCCAGCTTGGATGACAGAGTGAGACCCTGTCTCAAAAAAAGAAAAAGAGGGAGGATCCAAGATGGTGGATTAGACACAACTCCAGCACACAACACCCAGTGAAAGAGACGCAGAAACCCAGAGATCTCCCAGCTCCAACTGAGGTACCAGGTGCATTTCAATGGGTCTGTTCCGAGGGTGAGCAAAGCCCACTCAGGGCAGACCGAGGCGGGGAGGGGTGCTGCTTCACCCAAAAAGTGTATCTGACCAGCGAGTCGGAGGCTCCACCTCTCGTGCTCCGGTCCAGATACAGCGCTTCCCCAAAAGCCTCAGCAATACACAGAACAGGGGATCTTTGCCAGTCAAGCACCCGGAATTACAAGTGCTGAGTTGAATAAGAGTCTGCAGATTGAGCTATCGCCCCTCCCCGCCTGGAGAGAGAGGGAGCTGTAAGCGGGAGCAGCTGGGCGGCCCCTGCCCCATGACCAGAGAGAGAGAAAGCTGAAAGGGGGAGACTGCCGGGTGCGGCTGGGTGGGTCCCTAACCTCCCCAACAAACCCCAGAGGGCTGAAGCTCTGACTCTAGTGGGTTGTGTAGCCAGTGCCAGTCTGAGAGGAACCCCGAATGATCCAGCCCAGTGGAGGAAGGGCACAACCCACCACTAGAGGGGGTGAGACTGGGCTACATGTTTTGTTTTGTTTTTTCTGTTATGGAAGCTTTTTATTGTTGCTCCAACTTTAAGAATTTTCACTGATGGCAGAAGACCAGCACTTTCAGATAAACTCCCCGTATGTTTTAACAAAAAAACACAGGAAGCCTACGTAGCAAAAGGGATGGCGTTCTCCGCAACCCAGCAGCACCTACAGGTCAGCGGAAGAGGCGGCCCTAATCTCCCAGCATAAACAAAAACGACTCAGGAAGCTTCCCTAGTAACCTGAAGGAGTCCCTAGAAACCCAGTAGCGCCCCCCACAGGCAGACAAGCGACCTCATCAAGCAGCTCCCTGACACCACAGCCAGGTAAATCCACAAAGATGGGGAAAAAAACAGCACAAAAAAGGTGAAACCACCAAAGACCACAACATCTCTTTGCTTTCAAGGGATCACAACTCCTCAACAACACAGGATCACAACTTGACTGAGAAGGAGTGCGAAGAATTCACGGAAACAGGATTCAGAAGGTGGATAATAACAAACTTCTCAGAGCTAAAGGAACACGTTCTAACTCAAGGCAAAGAAACCAAAAAGCTTGAAGAAAGGTTAGACAAAATGCTAACTAGAACAACTGGCTTAGAGTAGAACATAAACGACTTGATGGAGTTGAAGAACACAGCACAAGAACTACATGAAGCAAACACAAGTTTTAATAGCTGAATCAATCAAGCAGAAGAAAGGATATATCAGAGACTTGAAGATCAACTCAATGAAGTAAAAAGAGAAGACAATACAAGAGAAAAAAGAGTGAAAAGAAACGAACAAAGCCTCCAAGAAATATGGGATTATGTGAAAAACCTAATCTACACTTGATTGTTGTACCTGAATATGATGGGTAAAATGAATCCAAGCTGGAAAACACACTCCAGGATATTATCCAGGAGAACTTCCCAAGCCTAGCAAGGCAGTCCAAATTTCAAATTCAAGAAATACAGACAACTCCACAAAGATATTCCTCAAGAAGAGCAACCCGAAGGCACATAATTGTCAGATTCACCAGGGTCGCAGTGAAGGAAAAAATGCTAAGGGCAGCCAGAGGGAAAGGTCAGGTCATCCACAGAGGGAAACCAATCAGACTCACAGCAGATCTCTCGGCAGAAACTCTACAAGCCAGAAGAGAGTGGGGGCCAATATTCAACATCCTTAAAGAAAAGAACTTTCAACCCAGAATCTCATATCCAGCCAAACTAAGCTTCATAAGTGAAGGAGAAATAAAATACTTTATGGACAAGCAATTATTGAGAGATTTTGTCACCACCAGACCTGCCCTACGAGATCTCCTGAAAGAAACACTAAGCATGGAGAGGAACAAGTACCAGTCACTGCAAAAGCAAACCAGTTGGCAAAGACCAAAAATGCAATGAAGAAAATGAGTCAACTAATGAGAAAGAAAACCAGCCAGTAACAAAATGGTAGGATCAAATTCACACATAACAATATTAACGTTGAATGTAAATGGCCTAAATGCCCCAATCAAAAGACAGACTGGCAAAAAAAAATTTGCAATCTACCCATCTGACAAAGGGCTAATATCCAGAATCTACAAAGAACTAAAACAGATATACAAGAAAAAAACAAACAACCCCATTCAAAAGTGGGCGAGGATATGAACAGACACTTTTCAAAACAGGACATATATGAGGCCAACAAACATATGAAAAAATGCTCATCATCACTGGTCATTAGAGAAATGCAAATCAAAACCACACTGAGATATCATTTCACGCCAGTTAGAATGGCGATCATTAAAAAATCGGTAGACAACAGATGCTGGAGAGGATGTGGAGAAATAGGAACACTCTTACACAGTTGGTGGGAGTGTAAATTAGTTCAACCATTGTTGAAGACAGTGTGGCGATTCTCAAGGATCTAGAAATAGAAATTCCATTTGACCCAGCAATCCCATTATTGGGTATATAGCCAAAGAACTATAAATCGTTCTGCTATAAAGACACATGCACACGTATGTTCACTGCAGCCCTGTGTACAATAGCAAAGACCTGGAACCAACCCAAATGCCCAACAATGATAGACTGGACAAAGAAAATGTGGTACATATACACCATGGAATACTACGCAGCTATAAAAAACAATGAGTTTGTGTCCTTTATAGGGACTTGGATGAATCTGGAAACCGTCATTCTCAGCAAACTGACCCAGGAACAGGAAGCCAAGCACCATATGTTCTCACTCATAGGTGGGTGTTGAACAACAAGAACACATGGACTCAGGGAGAGGAGCATCACACACAGGGGACAGTCGGTGGGGGTAGGGGAGAGACAATAGGGGGTGGAGAGGGAGGGGAGGATGGGGAGGGATAACATGGGAAGAAATGCGAGATACAGTATGTACCTAAAGTAAAATAAATAGATTATTAAAAAAAAAAGAAAAGAAAAAAGGAAAAGAAAAAGGAATTGATATTCATTTGTGTAGGACAATCAGTGCCCTTTCTGGATGACTTAAGCTAAATCAAAATGAAAAGATTATTTAAAAGTTTCAAATATCTTAGGGGAAAACAGAGAAAATAATGAGCTTTGATTCTTCAAATATTCTTATGTTAGAATTTTCCTGGCAAAGTACAGGCAGCTTAGCCAGTGATCATTTCTTCAAATGAGCACACGCTGTGAATTACAGAACACAGAGCAAGCCACAGCATGCCAGCCGTGTGCCTCGTCGCCTGATGGCACATGGAAACAGCAGCAATGCCAGAGGATCGGTCACCCCCGATCTCCCTGAAACAGGAAGACTTAACTGATGCAGCAGCAGCTTCTGCTGCTACCACACAGGCAGGAGGGCCGGGATGTGTGTGGACTCCAAACACACAGACCATCGCCGCCTGCCTCTCTTGAACTTACATAAGAGTCTAAGCACCAGATCCATAACATCTAAGAAGATGCAGAGGAAAACAGTCTCCTTAAAAACCCCGGAATCATTGGACTAAAATAGACTTCAAGGAAAAATCTAGAATAGCTCTGACTCCAGGGAGCATAATAATCTATTATTAAACAAATATATAATTCTCCCTCTGGTTTTTAAGATCTATACAGTAAGAATTCTATTAGGCTATGTATAAGATACCCTAGTGCTTAACACCTACAACAAAGAGGCCTTTTCCTATTTTTGAACCAACATCACGCTTGCACAATTTAAATCCAAAATCCACACTCCCCACCAACCCAGCAAGAAGACAGCAGCTTAAAATTCACATTGGAGCTATGGTTAAATGTATTTCAGGGATATATCTTTCTATCCATAATCTGACTCCAAACTTCTTTTGAAAGCCCTAAGTGCATGAATTATATTTCCTTTCTGGTGTTAGCAAAATGTTAATTTCTAATCAATAGTGCAGTGCAAACATAATGTGCTCATTCATTATGCTCATAATGTTAGCGTAAGTATCACAAAATGGGAATATAAAATTCAAAATACAGTATGTTTCTCTGGCTACAACAGAAAAACGTTCCTTTAACCCAACCATGCCTACTAACCATGGAAGGCCAGTGGCTTGAGCAGCACTGGTTCTAACTGTATCTTGTGATTCGAGTTTTATAAAAGAATGAACCCACAACTAACTGAAAAGCAGAGTTCTGGGCGTGTAGATATGTGATCCGTTTCTGGTGGGCACCTCACTGGTAACGTCAGGGGCAGTTCCTACTAAGACCTGTCTCCAAGCTCTCCTGGGCCCCCCATTTCCCCATGAGCAGCTGAGTGGAGGTGGCCTCAAGGAACCGTTTTTCTCTCAATCAATAAACATTAGAAAAACGACAAAACATACAGCTGTCGATGTGGTTTGTAAAAAGGGTTTACAGCATATACAGCAAGGACTAAACCACAAGTAAAAGTAACTATGATGTAAGGAACACACTATAATTCTAGGAAGAAAGGCAGAGATAAAATGGGGTCTAGGCTAGGAGAAGTAGTTCTACACTGGACAAACACGCAGAGGTTTGTGGGGAGGAAGCAGCACCCAAGCTGACCCTGATGGGGCCTGGGGATGAACCCAGGAGCACCATAAGAGCTAGACGCATGTGTAGGGGCAGGTGATTAGGCGTCAGGTGTGTCTAGAAGCACGTGATTATATCTGCCTGCAGCACGTGGCCTGTAATGAGCCGCAAACAGCGGGAAGAGAGGCTGGATGTCGCCATAAGCACATAGATGCCCGGTGGCAGCCTCAGACCTCACTTATGGGGCAGCCGGTCCCTGATGTCCTGAGCAGTGACAGGCACATCCAAGCTGCACTCGGGAGTGAATGGAGGCCCTGCGTAGCTCAGAACACATGGACTGCAGCGGAACAGCAAAGGCCTGATCTAGGGAGAATGGACAGCAAAGAAGAGGAGGTGCAGGTGTGAGAGGAGATAAGGGCCTGGCCAGCGTCCAAGGGGACTCAGATGCGAGAGGAAATGCTCATCGAGCTGCCAGATGGGCAAAAGGGGTGGTGTTGGGAAGATCAATCTCCAGCACTCACCACGCACCTGCTGGGCGTCCAGGTGCTGGGGTGGGAAGCCCAAGGCCACCCCCAGCCAAGGGGCCCTGTGCTGCTGCCCACCCCAGTCACAGTCGCACTGTTCAGGGCCCACCCCCTGCACTGCCCCCAAGTCTAGATGCACAAATACACCCCAACCACAAAGCCAGGAGCCATGGGAGGCTTGGAGCCCAGAAGCCGCCACCAGCATACAAGCCCGTCATGGGGGCTTTTCCTGGCTCTCTCTGAGGCCTCTTCTCGCCTTACTCAAACCCTAGAAAGGATTTAAGGTCTCAACAACTGCCTGCCATTTCTGTAATTATTCTCTACCTCTTTCGACCCCACCCACCTTTCCTTTATTTGGACTGTGTGTAAAGTCACACCCCCCCACCCTGGGCACAGCACCATCCACTTCGCTGAGAGTCTGCTCACTGCCCAAACAAGTTCATCCCCATTCACTTTCTTAGAGGGGCCCTCGTCAGCCCCCAGGGGTGAAAATGGGTAGTTGGGAACTGAAGAGATCTTAGATGTTATCCTGGTGTGTGACCGTCCAAGAGCCCGGCCTGTAAAAAGATGCAGCCCATCTCTGCAAGTAAAATTCCATGGAGGGCAGTGATCGGGGGAGGGGAAACCTGCCTAAAAGACCCCCCAGAGGGCTAGATGCAACCGCTCGGGGGCTGTGGGTTCTGATAGTGGCTAGGTCCCACCCGCCATGCAGCCTCTGCAGGCCTGGCACAGAGCTGGATGCGTGGTCAGGACTGAAGCGGCCAATCTGGGACTTCACCTACCACCCCCCCAGCAAGAGGGGGAAGCAGCAGAAAGGACAACACGACCCCAGTGTGGGGGTCGGCCAAGGCCAACCCAGGCAGAGGTGCTGGCCAGGGCTCAGAGCACTGACTTCAACCAGGAGGACTGGGCCAGACAAGGGAAGCTGTGGCCTGAGAACCGGACCCAGGAGAAATGCAGACCGTTCCCCAGGCCATGAGGACGGACGGCCCATTGCTCACCTGTGGCCACTTAGTACACTGTGATGGTGGGCTGGACTGCAGACAAAGGGGCCAGCGTGTTTCCTGAGAAGGCAGCTCTGGTGTGAAAGGGCATGGCCGCCTGGTGGTGAGCAAGGGCAGTGAGGAGCCCCCGAGCAGGGACCATCTGTGCAAACTCCCAGGAGATAACTGGCCTATTGTGAACGTTATTTTTAATCAAAATTAGCTGAAAGTCACATTGCTGGAGAGTGAAAGGCAGGGTGGACTAAGGACGGCCACTTATGAGAAAACTGCTGCGCAGGAGAAGCAGGTGTTTCAAACCCATCCCAGAGGCCCCACCGTCCAGCAGCCCCCAGTCCACCAGCCACACAGCTGCTCAGGGAAGACCCAGGGCCCAGGTGGAACCAGGCAGCACAGCCTTTCAGCATTCCGTGATCTCACCACTCACTTTCCTTAACTTCATGAACACACACTCTCTAAAAGTAAGTATGCTCCATCCTAGTGAAGGCAACACTTCCAGCCTGAACACTTGAGCATAAGAGTGGGACCCTTGGGGCCTTAAGCAAACCTGACCTTCCTCAGTCTCTCTTTACCAAGGAGGTTCCCTGCACCTGAGACCAAGACCCTAAGGTCCACTGCTGTACTCCTCAGACTATCTCCTGATGGAGATGCTTCTCCTATTTCTTTAAACTGCTTCATTAATCCAACAAGGGTGTATTGATAATCATTATCGCTTTGCGGCTGCTTGCCACTGTATTAACACGCGAAGGTGCACCCAGCACCCTGTGAAGTGAGAGGAAAATGCTCAGGAGCGCTGGCTTCAGTCTAATCAGCCTATCGTGCGGCGGGATCTGTGAACATGCGTGCAGTAAGTGAAGACCATGGATCTGGAGAGAGGTTAGTATCAACAGGATTCGTGAGAGCCTTAAACCCCGCACCAGCCTTTGAAAGCGTACCAGCCTGTGGACAGGCGGCAGGTGGATGGGGGACTCAGGAAGGGCAGGAGCATAACAAGCAGGTCAAGGAGAGAAGCAGCGTCCAGGGGGCGAGGATGCAGCACAGCCAAGGGGTTCGGGGGGAAAGCACAGACTCGACCTCAGAAAGTGCGGGCCACCAGTGGCAGTCTCTTCTCAGCAAATATCACAGCCTCACCTGCACAACCTCACTCTCAGAAAACAGATGTGCACACACACACGCACATATGCACATATGCACACACATGCACATATACATACATGCACATGATGCATATGAACATGTACACATGCACACACCTATGCACACACATGCACACGCACATGTGTGTGCATGCACGCACACATGCACATACACATACATGCACACACATACACACACCCAAGCACACAGGCACACACACATGCACAGACATGCACACACAGCCATGTACACAGACACACATGCACACATTTACACACACATGTATGTACACACACATGCAGATGCACACGGTTCTCCACTGTGATGTCAATGCAGGCATCTCATCATGTCCATCTCAACTCTCAAGGCAGCAGGCCACAGGCCCCGGCCCAGCTGTGCGTTAAAGTCTCCATGCCCAGCAGACGGAGGATGCTCCGCCGTGATAGGCAGGGCTGGGCCCCTGGTGTTGGTGACATGGTTGTGTACAATCCTTTAAACTCACTGTGCAAACAGCCCACATCTAGCTGATTCCTCTTCACAGGCAACACCAAACAAACATCACAGACCTGCCTCACTAGGCCTCTGTGTTTGCTCTCTGATCTTTAAAGAAAACACAAGCTCTGAACATCTTTAAAACCCTCTCGAACCACCCAGGAATGCTGATGATTCTGCCCCACAAGGTCCTCGCACAGGCCTGGAGCCCAGCAGGGCGCGCAGCCCAGACACAGCATCGCTACTTCCTCAGGAGCTCCACTTGGCACGCGGCATAGACCAGAGGAGAGTCAGCAGACACCCAGACCGGCGGGCGTGGCGTTCTTCAGAATGTGGGCCTGTGCTGAAAGTTTTACAAGGACATCCAGAGACATGGTTTTCTCCCTGTGCTGCTTCTGCATGGCCATGACTGCAGCTTTCATTAAAGGGCTAGAAATGCTGATCCAATCACTGCGATTACAGCATCAATTCATGAGGCGTGAGCCCTTCTGATAATTTAAAGTGAGGGGCCGGGTGCTGTGGCTATCACCTGTCATCCCAGCAATCTGAGCGGCCAAGGTGGGGAGATCACCTGACTCCAGGAGCTCGCAACCAGCCCAGGCAACATAGCAAGACCCCAACTCCTCAAAGAAATTAAAAATTAGCTGATGTGGGGGCATGCACCCATGGTCCCAGCTACTCAAGAGGCTGAGGTGGGAGGGTCACTTGGGCCCAGGAGCTTGAGGCTGCAGTGAGCCACGTTTGTACCACTGCACTCCAGCCTGAGTGACAGAGATCCTGTCTTTAAAAACAAAAAAAAAGCTAAAGTGAGCTACAGTTGATATCAGCGGTTTGATGGGCATCATTTGCAAAATGCATCTTTGCAGAATATGCATTGCCATAATGTGGACTGTGTTAGGTACACAGAGCCAGCCTAAAACGAAATGCAAAGTCAGCTGAATTTGCCAACTTCCATCCTCTTTTTCACCTCCCAGCAGAGCGTACATCAGATGTGTCTAATTCTCGGGTGCGGCCACCTCCCACCCAGACACCCAGGATCCCGCTGCTCCTAATTATTCAACCTCCTCCCGCCACACTCCCTCCTCTGCCAACAAGACAAGCACCACTGTGAACAGAGCCTCTGACCGCTCAAACCATAAGTGCCCGTGCAGAAGCACTCAGAACACAGAGCCGTGGGGTGCTGACCACGGAAGGGCCCAGGAAATAAGCCCAGGCTGAGCTGAAACCCTGAGAGAAGGCCTGGGGGTTAGCCTCCGAAAGACAGTCGGATTCTTAGGGAGAAAACCAGCTTCATCCAAAAGAAGGCACAGCTGGTGTGAGCGCGCAGAGTGAGAGGCAGTGAGGGAGGGCGTGAGACCGCCAGAGTCTCTTAATCCCAACACGTGTCACATTATCCCTAGCAACTTGAAATCCAAGTGCAGGACGTGCACACACACACACAAACACTCCAAGATTCTAAGGAAAACATCAAATGGGAAGGCTCTCAACAAGCATTTACCTTCGGTGCCAATGGAAGCAGGCACCGGTCACCTGGCCAGCGCTGGGGCACAGGGCTGCAGGTCCTGAGCACCACAGGGGATGGGAAGGCCAGGACAGAGAACCAGCCCCTTTGGAGGGTCTTTCAGCTGACAGATGAGAGACGGACACAAATGG
This sequence comes from Ateles fusciceps, assembly GCA_036589455.1. Classification (NCBI taxonomy): domain Eukaryota; kingdom Metazoa; phylum Chordata; class Mammalia; order Primates; family Atelidae; genus Ateles; species Ateles fusciceps. The sequence continues at coordinate 2,106,095 of JAZHEH010001829.1, forward strand.
CCTGGTGAGGATGTGATGGAGGCCTCTGGAACAGTTAAAATACAAAACACTGGCTGTGCACAGTGGCTCACACCTGTAATCCCAGCACTTGGGGAGGCCGAGGCAGGCAGATCACCTGAGGTCAAGAGTTCGAGACCAGCCTGACCAACATGGTGAAATCCCATCTCTACCAAAAATATAAAAAATTAGCCAGGTATGGTGGTTGGTACTTGTGATCCCAGCTACTCAGGAGACTGAGGCAAGAGAATTGCTTGAACCCAGGAGGGGGAGATTGCATTGAGCCAAGATTGCAGCACTGCACTCCTGCCTGGGCAACAAGAGGAAGACTCCATCTCAAAAAAATAAGTAAAATAAAATAAAATACAAAAGACTGACACCAGCAAGTGCTGATGGGGACCCAGAACACCAGGAGCTCGCAGCCCTTGCTGCTGGGTATATGAGGCAGTGCATCCATCACTGAGGACTGTGCCAAGTTCTCCAAAAGGTACAACATCTCACATCTACATCTATGGCCAGCAATTCCTCTCCTAGCATTTACCCAAGAGAAATGAAAACATATGTCTACGGAAAGATTTCAACAGAAATATTCACAGCAGCCTCATTTACAACAGCCTCAAATTCATAACAGCCAGGAGTCCATCCAGAGAATGGAAAGGCCAATTGTGGTACATTCTTCACCAGAAGATTGATCAGCAACGGGAATGATAGGCAGCGATGTGGCTAAATCTCAAAAACATTACACTGAGCGAAATAAGCAAACTCAAAAAAATACATACTGTATGAATCCATTTTTTAAGAATAGGAAAAATATTCTACGGTGATAGAAAGTGACAGCCCCTGGGGACTGTGAGTGGAAGATCTTCCAGGAACAGGCACAGAGGACTTCCGGAGGTGATGGGACGTCTTCGTCTTGGGTGGTGCCTACGGGGTCACGTTCAATTGCCAAAACTCATGGACTCACTTAATAGCTTTCATTTTATTGCATAAAAATTATTCCTTAATAAAAGTTTAAAAAACAAGAAAGTAATATTGGATCTTCCAATGGAAACACATTTTAAGTACAATATACTATGTGCTAACAGGGTTAAAGTTCGGGAGTTGGAAAAGGCTTCCATTTTCATCCTACGCAAAGTGACCCTTGACTTGTGTTTTGAAAGATAAGTAGCTAGGTGTTTGCTGAGAAAAAGGGTGGGGTGAAGAGGGCAGCAGTAAGAGAAAGGAAGATGGTCCCAGGAGGCTGAAACGTAGAAGGCACCTGGCTGTCATGGCACCAGTGGGGGTGTAGCTGCAGAAAACAAATCTGAGAAGCTGGTCACAGGTTAAACCAGCATGGCCACAGGAACTGCCAGGAAGATGATGTCCTTGGTTCTGTAAAGAGAAATAACAGAGGTGTTGGAAATCAAAAATACATCCATCATGATGAAGCAGAAAACAGCCTGGGCACGCAGGAGAACACAGAAGAGAAAGTCTGTGAGCTGTGGACTCCATCAGGGAAATCCATAAGGAAATTGCACTAAACTCAAAGATTAGACAAACACACAAGTCAAGAGATGTGAATAACAAATCCAGGAAGTCTCAAGTCCCATCTAATAAGTTTCAGAAGAGAGAGTAAAAGACAGAAATAATAGAAGAAAAATTCCCAAAACTGAAGGAAGAGAAGCCACTGGATCTTGAGAGAGCCACGAAGACCCAGCAGTGTGGAGCGAAAAGAACCAAGCAAACCAGCCAGACATTGGCAGTCCTAGACAGTGGCAGCCCTAGACAGTGGCAGTCCTAGACAGTGGCAGCCCTAGACAGTGGCAGCCCTAGACAGTGGCAGTCCTAGACAGTGGCAGCCCTTGGTGAGCACTGCTCCGTGAAATCCCACAGTGGAAATGGGTAACATCGTCAGGGCGGGGGAGAGGAGGAAAGAGATTTATCTACAAAGAAAGACAATGGGATTAGAATTAGACTTCCATTAACCACACTGACTAGTAGGAGGCAGTGGTTTTAAAGGAAAATCATTTTGAATTGAGATTCCAATGCTCAGTAAAATTAGATTTTATGTGGGAATAAACATATTTTTAGACATCCAAGGATTCTAAGAGCTTTCCCGCCCACAGATGTGAACAAAGAGACTCTCTGGAAGACACACATCAGCCAAATGAAAAGTGAATAAAAATTAACAAGAAAGACACGGGAGAAGAGCCAGCAGAAAGAGAAAGGAGGGGGGATAGTAAAATACAGCTAAGGGAAATCACTGCTGATGCATAATAAGTTAACTAATAATCACCTGAAAGTAAAGCTCACATCCTCTCAGACGGGAATGGCGGGGGAAGACAACATGATAAACTCCTTGTTGTTAAACAGATAGAAAAGCGCACTCAAACTGTGTAGGATGTAAAAACACACTCCACCCCATAAACAAAAACACAAAAATCTTCAATAAATATAAGCAAGTAGAATCCAACACTATTAAAATAATACGAAACTACACAATGAAAAAATGGTTCCACATTAAAACAGTTATTATTTCGTTCAAAACTTACAAAATGGGGGGGAATTCCTATCAGACAGATGCCAAATAAGCATCTGATAAAATCCAAGAGCATTCCTAATTTTATAAATAACTTTCTAACTAAAAGGAATCCATTTTTATCCTGACACAGATATACAAGCAATGTTGGTATTTTGTTGCATTTTCTAAGTGAATGAACCATCTACTCCACATTCCTGTCAACTACAATTAAGGGGAAACTTCTTTAATTTGATAAAAGGTAATTTACCTTAACTCTGTCAAATATTCACACTATGATGAAACATTAGAATCATTTTCATTACAGTGAAACATAAAAAGACATCCAGGATTAATTTTAGTATTGAGCACTGTGATATAAGTCCTAAAATGTGAAATAAGACAAAAAAATAGAAGTATAAATGTTAGGAAGGGAAAAATAAGATTAACACTTACTCATAATTTACCCACTTAGAAGATCCTGAGGTGTCAGTTGACATCCAATCCTTCAATAAGAAAACTAATAAATGCCACAATTTTAAAAATAGGCAAAGAATATGAAAAGGTGATTTATGAAATAGCTGGTGATTACATAAATATTAATATCTAATAAAATTATGTAAGCTTGTTCAGCCTCTCTAGAAATCTTAGAATTTAATTAAAGCCATTTTATAATCATTCTTCATCAAAATAGAAAACACAAAAGGTTGACAAAATTCACATTGGTAAATGTAGTGTCTATCAACATCGTACATGGACATCCAGTGACTCAGCAAATCCAACTACTTGCTTAACGAAGTGACAGATACACGGTGATTATGTAACAAACATTTCCATTCTTAGGAAACACGCACGTAGGTAGAGGTAAACTCCAACGGGGTGTGCAACTTACTTTCTTATGGCTTAGCAAACAGTGAGTGTGTATGTGTGGAGAGGGGAACAGGAGAGTAAGCACACGTGAGCTCAAGCCATGAGAAAACGGGCAAAACCCCAGGAACAAGTGAGAAAGGCAGAGGCCTAACAGGTTCTCTCTGCTATGCTTTTCTTGAAGTCTTTCTGAAGTTTGAAATTACTCCCAAATAAAAAAGGTTTTAGAAAGGAATTTTACAAATAATTTAATTAATTTCACATGCATACATCAAAACAAAGATTTGACACATTAAACTGAAAAAACTCAGCACACTGCACATCATGATTATTTATGTTAGAAATTTAAATGTGGCCATTTAATTATTCATATTATACAATATGCTTTTTTCATACAAATCTATTGAGATGACAGTCTTATATACAGTTACAGATGGGGAGGATAGGAATTTAAACGGGGAAAAGAAATTCGACACTCAACCCTGAATATCTAGAATATTTTTTAAATCTTTTAAAAACGTATCGTTGTTGAAATTTTTCTCCTGATAACACTGGAGCAGGGAGGAGGGAAGATAAGAACCTGGAACAGCCTGGGCTTCTCTGTGGAGGGAGCCACCAGCAGTCACACCATTCCCAGAAATGGGAGGGAAGGTTCATTCACTCAGAAAACATGGCAGAACCCCACAGTAATCAAATCTCTGTGGCAGGATTAGGGCTGATTATTAATTTATTCCTTTTTTCCTAAAACTTTCCAAGTTTTCTGCAATATGCTTGCATTATTTTTATATTGGGTAAAAAATTAAGCAGATAAGAAAACAACTACAAATTCAATTTTCACAATGACAAAAAACGATTCAAAAATGCGTGTCAGGGGTACTAAGGCTCACGCCTGTAATCCCTGCAATTTGGGAGGCCAAGGTGGGCAGATCATTTGCGGTCAAACGTTCCAGACCACCCTGGGCACATGGTGAAACCTTGTCTCTACAAAAAAAAAAAATATGAAAATTAGTCAGGTATGATGGTGTGCACCTGCAGTCCCAGCTACTCAGGAGACTGAGGCAGGAGGATCACTTGAACCCAGGAGTTTGAGGCTGCAGTGAGCTATGATCACACCACTGTACTCTACCCTGGGCACCAGAGAGAAACCCTGTCTCAAAAACATTTTTAAAAAAAAACCTTTTCAAATGAGGGCTAAAAATGAGAAATAGCCAATGGGTTTTTCTCCCCCAAAAATGAAAGAGATAAACCAGAAAATGAAATACAAAGTTCCTGTCAGCATAGACCAAACATTATTAAATATTATTTTACTGAAATACAAAGTCCATTCAGATTTTACACTGAGACCAGAAAACATCTAACAGCTAAGCTGACGACTCACACCTTCCTCCCAGTTTCACTCCACAGTCTGGTCATGCTACATTCTGATCTCCACGCTAAGCATTTATAAAGTATTTTCCATAGATGAAAACCACATCAAAGTATGAAAAATACATTTTCTGACAATCGTGGGCCAGAAAACAGAAATAAACTCGAGATACATAGACTCAACAAGTAATTTTTCATTTTGGTCACATCATCTCCAAGCATCACTTACAGCTTCATCTGTCTCTGCGCCCTGCACAGTCCAAGCAAACCCTTCTATTATTTCCCTTGAAATACACGGTCCTTTCCCAGCCTCTACAACATCCCCTGCCTTGAGTCTCCTTTTCCCCTTTTTCTGTCCCTGTCAAAATCCTCCTCATTCTCCAAGGCTCTGATTGATCCAAACTCCTTCTCCCCTGTGAGCTTCTAAGGTGACCTTCTCCTTCAAATTCTTACTTCTCCACTTGCTCTGGCTCTGGGGGAGTGTAGAACAGGAGCCAGGAGGTATTTCACACACACTGCACTGACGCCATCTGTCCCCTGACTGGATTATCACTGCAGTCCTGGGTGGCGACATTGTCTCTCCACTTTCCACAGGACAAGACAGAGCTCAGGGACCTTAAGCACAGTGGGTCAGGGGTGCAGCTAAGATTCCGACTTCACAGATTCGTGTCTCCAGCCACTGTGATCATGACACAGGGCAGTACCACTCGTCCAGATCCACACTCACCTGAGAGAGAGAGAAGCAATCCTCTTGCACAGGCCAGCTCTCTAAACTGCAGTGCCAGCTTTGCCAAGCAGGACCTGTGTTTGATTCAACTTTGGGTACAGCAGATGCCTTCCAAAGGACTGGAACGCACTGGACCTATGGTGTCTGCTGACAGTGTGATAGTTTCCGCTTTGGGGGCTGTCTAGAATATATGCTAGTATGCTACCCAAAAAGGAAGAACAATTATCTAACGGAAGATTTAGGCAGCCACCACCTAGAGTCCGTTTTTTTCAAAAGACAAGTGATACGGTCTGGCTTCGCATCCCCACCCAGATCTCACTCTAACTGTGATCTCCAGTGTGGCGGAGGGGCCTGGTGGGAGGTGACTGGATCATGTGGGCAGATTTCCCCCTTGCTGTTCTTGTGACAGTGAGTGAATTCTCGCAAGATCTGATTGTTTACAAGTGTGTAGCACCTCCCCAACCCACCGTCTTCCTCCTACTCCAGCCAAGCAGGAGGTGCCTGCTCCCCCTTCACCTTCCGCAGTGACTACAAGTTTCCTGAGGCCTCCCAGCCATGCTTCCTGTACAGCCTGCAAAACTGTGAGTCAATTAAACCTATTTTCCTCATAACTTACCCAGTTTCAGATATTTCTTTATAGCAGCAGTGTGAGAACAGAGTAATACAATGTAGTAAAGGGAACGAAAAGACGAGCTTCAGACAGGCAGAAAATATTTGCAAGTCACATATCTGACTGTGTTTTGTGTCCAAAATAGATAGAGAACTCTCAAAACTCAATGGGAAGAAAAACGTTTTTTAAAATGGGCAAAACGTTGAACAGTCACTTCCCCCACAGAAGAGTGGCAGGTGGCAAATAGGGCTCCTGCAGGGTTGGTGTCAACGCCTGTGAGGACACAGGGACCATCTGTGCTTCCCACTTGAGGCCAAAGGCATCTCACCAGGAAAACGCTGCATCACCCGCAGTGAAAGCATAACAAAAACCAACAGGAAAAAGTCACGAAGACTAATTAACCTTTCCATAAAGTAGAACAGAACCCATCGTGATCCAGTGAAAACAAGTGACTTCTGCTGTATTTCTTTACTGTCAGTATCACTCCACTTCTTAAAAAAAGTCCGGCTGAAATACTGCCTCCACGGAAGGAGGGCGGAACAGAACAGCACTGACTTCTCCCTTCTCTGGGCTTCTTCTCCCAAAATCAAACTTCACTTTTTTCCAAGCTGAGATATTTTCCCTAAGAAAGAAAGTTTATTTTATCAAAGGTGTGGGTTATTTCTAAACGGCTACTATTTCATCTAAGGATAAAACATAATCACTAGCTACATGAATGCTACTTGGAATGGTGGGGAAACTTTCAAAGGAAGTCTCTGAAGGCTTAGGCTGCTGCTGACCAAACCACATGGACAGGGATGCCAAGGCCTCAACCAGACCACGTGGACTCTGAACGCCAAGGCCTCTAACAGACCAGGTAGACTCTGAACACCGAGCCCTCAACCAGACCGTGTGGACACAGACGCGAAGGCCTCCACCAGACCACATGGACACAGATGCCAAGGCTTCGACCAGACCATGTGGACACAGACCCCAAGGTCTTCACCAGACCACATGGACTCTGAACACTGAGCCCTCAACCACACCATGTGAACACAGATGCTGAGGCCTCAACCAGACCATGTGGACACAGACGCCAAGGCCTCACCAGACCACATGGACACAGATGCCAACGCCTCAACCAGACCACGTGGACACGGATGCTGAGGCCTCAACCAGACCATGTGGACATGGACACCAAGGCCTCACCAGACCACATGGACACGGATGCCAAGGTCTTGAACAGACTACATGGACACGGGTGCCAAGGCCTCACCAGACCACGTGGACAGGGATGCCAAAGCCTCAGCCAGACCATGTGGACACAGATGCCAAGGCCTCAGCCAGACTGTGTGAATTCTGAATGCTGAGGCCTCAACCAGACCATGTGGACATGGACGCTGAGGTCTTGACCAGACCACGTGGACATGGATGCTGAGGTCTTGACCAGACCACATGGACACGGATGCTGACATCTTGACCAGACCACATGGGCATGGATGCCGATGCCCCGGGAACAGCTGTTTGGCTACAGCATAACCACAGGAAGCTATGTGAGACAATACAGGATCAGATTCACGAGTTGGGGGTGATGTACCAGCTTCATCCTTCACCCATCTTCTACCATACTTCATCACCAAACAGCATGCTTGTCACGACCCAGGATCTCATAGAGGAGGGGGAGACCCAGCAGAGATGCCGTGGGGAGGCAGCTGGTGTCATCGCTGTGCCTCTGCAGGGGCGGGCAGACCCCGTGTACACCGTGCTGCTGTCCCACTGAATCCTGAGCCATGGAGCATGCCGGCTTGGAGGTGGACAGGGATGTCAGAGCTGGAATTCCACCATACGAGGACAAGGTGGTTTTAATTGATTTGGTGAGAAGCAGACAGAGCCCCAGCCTCCCGTCACCCCATCCCTCACCACACAGCAGCCCCAGGTGCTGAGCGAGCCCAGACCCAGGCCTCAAGACCCACCAGCACCACCAGTGTCAGGGCACCAAGCAAATATACTCCAGGAAGATTAACTTTTGTGCGTGATCATTCTGACATAGGCTGAGACAGTCCCCAGGGTGATCTGGGATGCTGAGAACGCCATCTGGCAAGGGGCCCTGGAGCGAGGTGAGGTGGGGGGATGGAAGTCACAGGCTGGTGGGACATAGGTTAGAGGTGGGGGGACAGAGGTCAGAGGCGGGGGGGACAGATGTCACAGGCTGGTGGGACCTGACTCCAGGCACTCCCAGCTTCCACCCAACCCCACCGACCTCACCAAGTGGGGCAGCCGCTGGAGAGACAGAGCAGCACGGGCCAACGCCCCCTGCACATCATGAGTGGTCCATGGAATGACTGCATCCTGGGACCACTCTGCCTTCAAAACAAGCACAGGTGTGGAGAGGGTGCTCTCTTGGAGAAGCGGATAGAGAGAAGTTAGAAGACATTTTTTAGAGGCCACCCTTTCTCGGTTTGCAATGAGCATGGCTAACCAGGGGTGTAGGATTGCTACATGGGAGAGTCCTCAGCATCACAGAACGTTACGATCACCTGCAACAGGAAACGTGAGAACGGACCCCTCAGGCTCTGCATAGTTACAAATATCAGGACATGGGCAATGTAGAAAGAAAAGACACACGGGACTCTTCAAAGGAAGGAGCAGCTGGGCTGGGCAGAGATTCATCAGGTGGGATAAACAAGAGAAGGGTAGGGAGGTTTGCTAAGTGAAGGAAAATCAATTAAAGGGTCATCAGTGTACCTAGAATAATATTCCAAGTTCTGTGGCTTCTTAAATAACAAAAAAAAAAAAAAATCAAGAAGAAAGAAAAGCCAAAAGAAAAGGAAAGAGAAAGCTCTTGTTCCTGGTTAAAATCTGACAGAGACCAAACTGCCTTCTGCCCTCACCTAGAACAGGTCAAAGGGCAGATGTGTTTTGAAGCATCTCATCTTTGAGGTTTTAGGTGAGCTCAAGGCTCTTTCAAATCTCCAGGTAACCCCTCCATGGAGAAGCCTCCTTCACAGGCCTGAGATGCTGTTAAAAAGAGAAAGACACAGTTCAAGATGCTTCAAGTTCATGCCATTTGTAAGAGTTTAAGTGGTGCAGTCATCACTTGGAGGAAATTGCTAACAGGGAACCTCTCCCTTCTCAGCCACTCAACCCCCCCACAGCCAGCAGCGAGGCTCCTCCCTGGAGGTCTCTGCAGTCACCACTGAGGCAGTGCCCATGTCTCCCAAGGGGCTGCTGGTTCCTGGGTCTCTGAGGGAGGCGTGCGTGGTGTGCTCATTAGGGGAAGGGCCACTCACCTCTATGTGGCCACTCAGTGCCTCCGTGTACAGCAAGGCTGCTTGACATTCTTTACACATATGTGGGGGGTGGGAAGGAAATGCTTTCAGAACTTGCTGCCATTTCTATGTCCTCTGCTGGCCCTTCCCTCTACGGCATTCTTTTTTTTTTTTTTTTTTTTGGTTTGTTTGTTTGTAGAAAGTCATCTATTTAGGGAGACAAACAGCTAACTCTCACACTGAGTGAGAGAATCCACAAAGATGGAATCCAGGAGAGGAAAGCAGCTTCCCACTGAGTGGAAGGGAACAGAGAGAGAGATAGAGTTTAGAAGGAGAAGACAGGCTTCCACGAGAGTATGTGGAAGGGGACTCCAGAGGGAAAACCCAGGAGAGAAAAACAGCTTCCACAAAGGAAGTGTTCGTGGAAGGGGACCCAAACATGGAGTCCTCCCTGTAGGGCATTCTTTAGAGAATTGATTAAAACAGTGGCTGTCCCTGGAAGATGCAAGCATGAGACGCACCACACCAGTGACTGAGTCCTGAGAAGTGGGAGCCTGGACTTTGGGTCCTGGTGACCCCGGGGAGCCAGCTCCATGGACCAACTGCACCCCTCTCTGGAGACTGTCAGGGCACCCCACACCCCACTGGGCCCCAGGAGCTACTGAGGAAACTGATGAGCAGAGGCAGAGACTGAAGAGGGGCAAGGACGCCTGCCAGGATAGCTCTTCTTGCCCCTGCGCCAGCCCGGCTGAGCAAGCTAAGGCATGGGTGCATTTCATAAAGTAGCTTTGGTCCCGGTGAAGGAGTGGGGTAGTGAGCTCTGGTCTGGGCCATTCCTGATGAAGCTCTCTGCAGACAAGGCCCACAGCCCTGCTGACAGTGACGTGTCACATCTCCACGGAGAACACACTATCGCCCGTGCTCTGATTCCTTCATTCATTCTGTCTCTGAAGCACCAGGAGGGGCCCAGCAGGAGCCTATGCAGCAGGCAAGAGAGGAGGGAGCTGGTCTCAGAGGGGCATGAGGTGCAGGGGCCCCAGAGCTCCACTTTCAGCCTGAGCAACCCGGGAATTGCCCATAGCTTTGGCGCAAGCACAGCAAGGTCCAGCTGCACATAAAGGGTCTGGAGGTGCCCAGTTTTTAGTGGCTGCAAGATAAGAAACTTTCTTCTGACACCTCCTGAGGTCAAGTTTCCAAACTAGAAAAAGAACACTATACAAATGCAGTTTATTGGATCTTTCTCACGTTCATTATCACACTGTAGTATGTTTTTCAAAAGGTGTAGAATGGCACTGGTCTCCGCAGGCATCAGCCCATGTGGTCTTTGCAGGATTCAGGAACACTGTATGGAGTCCACTGAAACACGATCAGGTCCACATCTTAAATTCCTCCCCCGTGGAAAAGATCTTGATAGGATACATTTGACATTTTGAGATAAAACTGTTAAATCACCCTTTTAAACATATCAGCTGGAATCTAAACGCCATATCCACCACGTCAATTTCATAACAGCCATCATCCATTCAAAACACATATGAACATGTTAGTATTAAATGGCCTAAAATATTACAGTATTCATTTTTGTCCTTAAATTCTTATTTCCATTCCATCTCCTCCTACAGAACCGTGTCCTACTGTAACATATATTTAAGCTTAAAAGATTTTTTTTCTTTTTCTGTCTATACCCACGTGAACACACATTTCACGTGTATGCATATAAAAGTAAAAATGCATTTTTAAATTCTAGATGATAAAAATGTCTTCTTGACTAAGCTATTGTTAGTTTTAGAGGTGACCCTAAAATATAATTATAAATGTTGATGAATATTAAATATTACCATTAAAACTAAATTGGAAATGTATCTCTTAATGAGATTTTTCCCAATTCATTAATATATTCGTGGACAAATATTACTTTTTAGTGAAAGAGAGCTGGGTTCAGTGTCAATGACTTTTTTAATAGCTGTAAGATGTGAACCTTAGATTGCATTAATACATGGATGGAACATAAGTGTTTTATTCTGGTGATGGCCCTCAAGCCTTGGAACTCCTTCAGAAATCACTGAGTACCTATCATTAACAATTACTCTGAATAATTAGCTGATAACTCTATGATATACTCTTTTACTTATGTTGAAAGCAATAAATGGGAAACCAAAAATAAGTTTCACCCATTGATTAGAGTCCTTAATTTCACCAGCAGTGAGAGAGATACCCCAGACTGTCCACTGTTCTGACACCTGAGGGCAACGCTCCATACGAGATTCCAGATGGGATGGGAGGGTACACGCTTTCCCTCCTTTGTAGGAGGGGGAAGGGTGAGTCGAGAACACAGCAGGCAAAGACGAAGAAGCATCACTCAGACACCTTCTCAGATTAGCAGACTGTGGGGGAAAGAAACCCATGAACCCTAAGATAAGAAATCATCTTCCTTAAAACTGTCTGATCTCATAATCTCTATAAGAAATCAGAGATGCCACTGAACACTGAGCACCTTATTCTGAAGACTGCTGTGCTAAGGTGAAGTCACAAAACAGCATCCTCTTCAAACCCAAATGGCCAGAAAACGATCTCTGCCTTTTGCACCCAGTTTAGAAAACAGTCACAAGTGATACTTTCCTGTATACGTGATATCACAGCATTACTTTAAAAACAAAAGACCACACCATGGCATGTGTGTTCCTGTGTAACAGTCCTGCAAGATCTGCACATGTACCCCGGAACTTACAGTAAAATTAAAAAAAAAAGAAGAAACAAAAAAAGACCAAACCAAGACAGAAGAAAGAAATGTTAGATGCATGTTAATTTCCTCAGCCTCCTCTCTCCCTTGAACAAGTCTCCAAGGGAACACGGTGCAGGCAAACCATCCCCTGTAGTATTTCTAAGCAACGAGGAGTGTTTGAATCTTACATTCCTCCTAAGCAGCAGCACAAAAAGACACAGGTATTAATCTCCGGGATATTTCTTGAGCTAAGAAAGTTTTGCAGTAGGAGAGGTTACAGGCCTCGTGTTGGTCACATTATCCTTCACTGTGAGACGATGTCCTAGAAAAGGCAGGATCTTTGTTGTAACTTTAGTGAATTCCATCAGCTTTACGTCATCACGCAGTCACTGGTTAATCTCACCAAGTGCTGCAGACACGGTGCCGTCCATCCTAATCCTGCTTTTCCGGGTCAGGCAGCACAGCCACGTGGTTTCTGTGCCCTAACGGAGCATTGTGATTTGGGGTAGGTTCCTTCTGTCACCTGACAGCTGAGGAAACAGGGGATGTAGAAGAGGGCCAAAAGGGAGACAAGGTCTCAGTGGTATTTCTGCATCTCAGAGTGTTCTGAGGTAGGAATGGGATTGACAACAAATCCTCATGAATTAACTCATGGCAAAGAGCAGAAAGAGTGCAAAAGTGATGCACAGAGAAAAACGGTGATAAAATCAGAGCTCAGAGGTGGGAGCCCTCAACTGCCTGGACATATAAACTCTGCCTTCCGGTCTCTTCACATTGATTTGAATCTGCCATAGCAGTCATTTAACCCACATTTGATTTTCAATTCTTACTATTTTGTCAATAATTAATGTATTTCATCAAATATTGGCATGTAGACACTAATAATTGAGGATAGTTAAACTTAAACTACTGATCCACGTGAAATGTCATGGCACTTCTAACATGGTAATATTTAGGTATTCATAATTGATAGCCTAGTGAGAGAGTGTTTATTAATATAATATGTCATCAATTCCAGAGACAGTCTGAAGTCTTACATGATTTTTTTAAAATTTCAAGCTAGAATTCTATCACGATACCACCAGTTATTAGAGGCTACGTTTGGAATTCTAATAAGTATGACATTCCCCTCTCTTCTGGGTTTTTAAAAAATTTTTTAAGATTTAACTTTTACACATTTTTAATTGAAACATAATAAATGTGCATATTTGGGGGTGCGTGCAATAATTTGATACATTCATATAATAAAATCAGGATAATTGGGGTATCTGTCACCTTATTCATCTTTTCTTTATTCTAGGAACATTCTAATTTTTCTCTTCTAGATATTTTGAAACGTACAATCAATTAATGTTAACTATAGTCATCCTGCTGGTCTATCAAACACCAGGTCTTCTCTCTCCTAACTGTATATTTCTACCCATTAATCAGCCTTTCTCCATCCCTTCAGCCCCCAGTTTTGAATAACAGTGGTATTACCCTACCTCTTAAATGAACTCAACTGCTCCTTTTTAAACAAATACAAAAATTGTAGCGAAAACATTGGGTTAAATAATTGTTGCTGCAAAAAAATTCTAACAAACCTATGTCAGGAAATGAAGTTGTGGTTCCCATAGCAACAATGACACGGGCCCTTAGACAAATTTTTCATGTGCTTTGTGTGACTCTAACAGGTAAGTTTGTTCCTTAACAAGTTGTTTAAATATTCAGCCAAAACACCGAGTCACAGTGAGCTTCTGTGTCCTCCTGTGTGAAAGGGCCCAGCACTCCCCACCATCACTGGAACCTGCAGTCATTCATAGGTTTAGTGCGGTTCCTCACTTTTGAGGACTGTAACCTGAAAAATTAATCACAGCACTTAATCACAGTCGTAGCAGGTCTCAAAATGCTTTCGTATTTGCATTCAGGTTTGCATTTTTAAGCAATTAAAATACAAAAAAATATTCCCTGAGGTCACATCAACTATTTTCTGTGATGTTCCTAAGTCTTCCATGAGTAGCTTTAGGCATCAAACCTCATTATTGACAAGTTCAAGAAATAATAAGAAAAATTGTAATGTCATTTAAATAATAGAGAACATAAGCAAAAATATTCAACACAAAGTTTTAACATCTGATGATGCTTATAAATTTGGCACTGTCGGTAAACTATACCAAGCAATACAGTCCTTACTAACAATAGATATGAAGTGTTAATACAAAAAAACTAGAAATTCTTAACAAATACACAACTTTAAGGGAATAAAGATCACTCAATAACAGAGACCAAAAAAATTGGTTATCTATATATATTTTCATGCCTGGGCTGAAATAAAGCTACAAAATGCTTTGAAAATCATAAGGTACTATACAGCCTCGTGGAGAGAAAAGTGATTCATTTTCAGACGCTAGTTCCCTTGCACAAAATCCCAGCACAGGCAAATACATCTTGGCACACTTTTTGATGTACTCAATAATTTCTATTCTGGTATGGGGGGATTCCTTTGGATCATTGGAAATGGAATAAAAGGGGGTCTGGGGAAGGGGGAAGGACCCAACCTGGCCCCAAGGCACCAGGTTTCCGTGAGGCAGCAGGAACGGGTTTGGAGTTCTGCTGAGCATGGCGATTCTGGTCGATGACAATGTGCTGTGAGTTTCCAAATTGCCACAAGAGCCTCCTGCTCTGCAGACTGAGCTAACCAGCATGTGACCAGAGTGGATTTTTTCAAAAAGAGCAATTTTAAGTGTGGCTGACAATGTGGGGAGAAGGGGCCTCGTGTGCACCACTGATGGGAAGGCCAATTAGTGAAACGCTGTGGAAAATCGCATGGAGGCTCCTCGAAAAACCAAAAGTAGAGCCACTACACCACCCAGCAATCCCACTTCTGGGTATTTCCTCAAAGTATCTGAGATCAGAACGTTGCAACGTCTGTACCACCATGGTCACTGCACGGTCACTATTCACAGTGGCCAAGATACAGAATCAACCTGCATGTCTGTCAATGGATGAATAAGGAAAACGTGGTGTGTGCACAACAAAATGCCAGTCAGCCTTAAAAAAAAATGGAAATCCTGTTATTAATGACAACATGAATGAGCCTGGAAGACACACTGAGTGAAAAAAGCCAGGCATGGAAAGACAGATACCTCATGATCTCGCTGTATGTGGAATCTGAAAACAACCCCATAGACACAGAGAGTAGAAAAGTGAGGACCAGAGGCTGGCAGGTGGGCTGGCAGGGATGAGGAAAGGACAGATGTTGGTCAAAGAATACCAACATCTTAGTAATCTTAGTTAGACCAAGGCTTAGTAATCACCGCACTGCATGGTGAACACAGCTAATAATAATTCCAACATCTAAGGCTTAGTAATCACCGCACTGCATGGTGAACAGTTAATAATAACTCCAACATCTAAGGCTTGGTAATCACCACATTGCATAGTGAACAATTAATAACAATTCAAACATCTAAGGCTTAGCAATCACTGCACTGCATGGTGAACACAGTTAATAACAATTCAAACATCTCAAAATTTCTAGAATAGATCTTTAATGCTCTCTCCACACACACACACACAAACGGGTAAGTTGGTGAGGTGATGGGTATGTCGCTTAGCTTGCCTGACTCTTTCCCCAGTGTATGCATAGATCAAAACACCACATTGTACTCCATAAATACACAGTGTCACTTGTCAATTTAAAATAAAATATAAATCTGTAATTAAATTTTAAAAATAAGATATAAAAAAGGAATGCAGGCAGGACTGGAAGACTATGCAATGACTCGCAAAAGACACAGACAGAGAAATGTGGCCCCGATACAAATATTTGCTATTAGTGTCTGCTTGAAACAAGGCAAAGGTTTGGGTGGCTAACAATGGTAGAAGAAAGTTTCTGGAAACCAGAAAACATACGTCACTACCACCTTCTCAGAAAGTGATGCTATTAGGCTGGGCACAGTGGCACATGCCTGTAATCCCATACTTTGGGAGAGTGAGGTGGGAGGATCACTTGAGCCCAGGAGGCAGAGGCTTCAGTGAGCTATGATGGCACCACTGCACTCCAGCCTGGGCGACAGAGTGAGACCCTGTCTGGAAACAAAAAAAAAAGAAAAGAATCCTCGGGACTGAACTGTGCCTCCCCACATTCACATGTTGAGCCCCAGTGTAAATGTCTTTGGAATAAAAAAGTGATTCAGGTAAAATGAGCTTATGAGGGTGAGGCCCTGATCCGATAGGATTAGTGCCCTTGTAAAGACACCAGAGACCATGTGAGAACACAGTGAGAAAGCAGCTGTCTGTCTGCCAAAGAGAGAGGCCTTTGCGGAAACCAGCTCTGCCGACACCTTGACTGTGGGTTCACAGCCTCTGGAGTGGTGAGAAAATGAGGTTCTGCTGTTCAGGCCTCCCAGGCTCCAGGACTTGGTTACGCAGCCTAGAAGCCCAGCAGCAGATCTGTCAGGGACGGTCTAGCGCTCCCTGACCCAGCCCGGGTGCAGTGGCTCACGCCTGTAATCCCAGCACTTTGAGAGGCCGAGGTGGGCAGATCACTTGATGTCGGGAGTTTGAGGCCAGCCTGGCCAACATGGAGAAAGCTCCTCGCTACTAAAAATACAAAATTAGCTGGGCGTGGTGGTATGCACCTGTAGTCCCAGCTACTCAGGAGGCTGAGGCAGGAGAATTGCTTGAACCTGGGAGGTGGAGGTTGCAGTAAGCCGAGATCGCCCCATTGCACTCCAACCTGGACAACAAGAGTGAAACTCTGTCTCAAAACAAAAAAAGCACGTCCACACCATCCTGCTGTCCCAGGGAACAATCCAGAAGGCCCTTCATGGAATGTGTGTGCTGATGGCTCAATGCATCTGGGGTGCACTCCAAGTACTCTAGCACTAACACAGCCAACCAGAAGAATTAGGAAGCTCTGCCTACACATACACACAAAACCATCTGATGTCACCGTTCAGTGAAACAAGTGATTTGCAAAGCAAATAATTCCATGCCTCCTACAAGAAGCCATGTGTGCAGTATTGTGCTGGAGCCAGGACGCACTGACCCCACCTCTCTCTAGAACACCTGGAACGTGGCCTGTCCAGATGAGATGGGCTGCAGCTGTGTCACTCTTCAGAGTTTGAAGACTTAATACCAAAAACAAGAAACTAAAATACTTTATAAAGGCGGGGCACAGTGGCTCATGCCTGTAATCCCAGCAATTTGGGAGGCTGAGGTGGGTGGATTACCTGAGGTCAGGTATTTGAGACCAGCATGGCCAGCATGGTGAAACCCCATCTCTACTAAAAATACAAAAATTAGCTACCCGCAGTCGTGTATGCCTGTAGTCCCAGCTACTCGGGAGGGTGAGGCTGGAGAATCACTTGAATGCAGGGGTTGGAGCTTTCAGTGAGCTGAGATAGCACCATTGCACTCCGGCCTGGGTGACAGAGCAAGACTCCATCTCAAAAAAAAAAAAAAATTTATTAATATTAATATAATGATTATGAGATGACATTTTAAACAATAGTTTAAATAAACTATATTATTAAACATGATTTTACCTGTTTTTACTTTTTTAATGTGACTACGAGCAAATTTTAA
Organism: Ateles fusciceps; assembly: GCA_036589455.1. Classification (NCBI taxonomy): domain Eukaryota; kingdom Metazoa; phylum Chordata; class Mammalia; order Primates; family Atelidae; genus Ateles; species Ateles fusciceps. The sequence goes on from JAZHEH010001829.1 coordinate 2,123,699, forward strand.
ATTACAGATGAGGCTGGGCCAGTGTCTGATACCTGTAATCCCTGCACTTAGGGAGGCTGGGGCAAGAGGATCACTTCAGCCCAAGAGTTCAAGACCAACCTGGGCAACACAGCAAGGCCTTATCTCTACAAAAAAAAACAGGAAATTAGCCAGGCATGGTGGAGTATGCCTGTAGTCCCAGCTACTGGAGAGGTTGAAGCAGGAAGATCGCTTGAGCCCAGGAGTTGGAGGCTACAGTGAGCTATGATGGTGCCACTGTACTCCAGCCTGGGTGACAGAAAGAGAACTTTTCTCTAAAAAAATAAAATTAAATTAAATGGCAGATCAGCCTAGAATTCTGTCCCCCACTGGACACAATCGATTTAGAAGGACATGCTCCACACTGCTGGTTGCATTGTTCATTCTTTATGAGCCACTTCGATTTTTATGGTTAGTGTAAATTACTTCCATCATTTTTTTAAAAAAAGTTGTTTAAGAAAAAAAAGGAGCTTCTGAGGAGAAATATTTTCGCCTAACACTGGGACAGAGCCACAGAGAGGCCACGTGGTATTCAGTGTGTCTCTGGGTAGCAGGGCAGGTGTTGCCACCATCAAGACCGTTACTCTTATATAAACCGCCGGGGTTGGACTAGTCTTGACAGACTTTTAATTTGGAATTGAAAGTCGCTCTGGAAATCCACAAGTTCTGGGTATAAAACAATTAAGTGGCAAGTGCTTAGTGACAGAGCTAGCAGGCCTGCCTTACAACCAGCTAGTGCAGGCCCAGGATTTTGGATAAAGAGGATAAAACCCTTCTAGCAAAATCTAAATGTGCTTCCAAAAGTGTTTTTCTCTACTTAATAAGGGATTCCTACCTAATAACTCTATGAAATGTATTTAAATCCAAGCGTTTGCAGAGGCCCCTCAATTCTTTTATAAAATGGATCTGTATAGCATATTTGCATTAAAACTCATACCTCTTAGTTTTGAGCATTTGCATAAAATTCTTAAGGACATTTACAAGTAGATGTGGCCAGAAAAGTAGAACTGTGCATGATTAAAACTTTAGAGTTTATGCAAATGTCAGCAATCACTGACATACATTAGGTAATTTTGCAATCACTACTCGACCCCAGCACAGGAGGATGAAGGGACCCAACACAACTCCACGAAATGGAGAAACGGAGCTGGAAGGTGCCAGTCTGGAGAACAGGATACTCACACTTCCAAAATCATAACAAAAACATCGAGTGGTAATGTTTTTTAAAGACCCCTGCTGACACTAGGACCACATCGCCCCTGTAAAACTGAAAATTTTTTCCATCTAAAACTGAAAATTGTTTCCATCTGTAAGAGCCCTTGTACTTAAAAAAAAAAAAAAAAGCATAATTTCTAAACCAAAATTAAGTTTATGAGTTAAATATCATCCATGTCTTATTATGGACAAGAGCGATACAGGTCATTATATAACTGTGTGATGCCAGGACCCAGGATTTTACAGCTCAGAGGTTCACAACATAACCCACTGAACCTGCTCCACAGCTGGCACAGCCATCACACCTCACAGCCAGAAGCAGGAGGTCAGCATGAAGGAGGGATGCCACAGAGTCTTCCTCGGCCAAATGGGACAGGGTTCACGCGCAGAAATAGTTCAGAGCCCCTAGAAACTGCCAAGGAGACACCAAGTGAATTACAGAAATCAGCTGAGGGGGAGGTGGGGGTTGGCAGCCCTGTAGAGCTGAGGAACATACGGCTTCTGTGTGAACAACACATATCTTCAGTCTCAAAATTCCATTTTTGTAAGAGAAAAAGCCTTCAGTCATCAGTCAGAAAGTCTTAAGTCAGAAAAGTTGACATAGTGGAGGCCTGTGATTAAATAACCCAGAAGTGTTTCGTGCTCCCCTAGGTGGGAGGCGGAGGACACGGAGGCGGAGCAAGACCTCCCTCACACCTCAGTCTTCCCTCTAAGCCACACACGCGCTCGCCCTCACCCCTGAAGAGATGAGGGCTCCACAGCCCCTCCACAACCCTAGGCCAGCTGTAGCAAAATCGTGCTGTGCACATGAATCTGAATAAAGAAGAACAACGTTTGTTTCTTCTTTATAAAAACGTACAAAACCTGTGATAGGATCATCTAGAAAAGGTCTTCAAGGAATGGTAGAAAAATGATGCCTGCATATAAGACCCTGTTATTTGTACTGAAAGCTATCTCTCCCCTCAATGTTTCACGATTCTGAACAGGAAGAAAACCCTCCCATGTGGGAGCTGGCCAGTGACTCCAGGTCAGCATGACACCCGCAGCTGCTGACGCCGGTCAGCTTGGCCGTGGTCCATTTTCGTGGCTTCTGACTCCGTCTTTCATGTTTTCTGTAATGCGTCCATGGAGGCTGCTCTAGGGACCTGTGGATGCGTTCAGCATGGCTTCTGGTCCCACTGAGTTGTCATTTTTAATGGGAAGAATCCCAGGGAATGCAAGAGGCTCGTGCCCCTGGGAGGAAGTGGGGGTGGAAATGAATGTCTCTGTTGCCCCCAACCCAAGCCCCCTCTAGTGTGTGCAGACATGTAAGCTTCACCTCAGCCTCTCAAATCCCAGCACTTCCCCCCAGATGTCTGTAACTCATCAAAACTTTGATTCAGTATTAGCCCAATTCACTTCTCTATTCCTTCCCAAACTTCCTGAAAGATTTCTCGTGTTTTAAAAAGGAGCAATACTAAAAGGTAAAATGATACGGGGATTATCTATTGTTTCCTTTTTCTAAACAGCTTGTCCCTTTTCCCTGTATTGGGGGTCAACAGCTGTGCTTCATGCCAGCTGCCGTTCCACTTGTTATAGGACGTCCCACTTCAGGACCGACCACACTGACTGTCCTCTTTAAACAAGTTCTTGCTTCGCGTTTCTCTGCTGGATGTCCGATTGGAAATCCAAGAAAACGACCCTTCTTTCCTGGGAAACCCAGCACCGCAAGCACTCCACACGCCTTCACTTCTCAGTCTCTTAACTTTCAAAGTTGCCCCTAGGGGGGAAATGTTTCTATTTATCATTATTTATAAACCTTAAAAGGTTTCTGAGCTGATTTTCTTTCTCTGGCAATCCAAGCTGCTCACATGCACTGTTCCGAGTATGACAGCCTATGTGTGCCAGGTGCCATCCCTGACCAGGCACACACCGTCTCACCTAATTCTCAAACAACCCCTCGGCGTCACCCTTCTCTGGGAAGCTGTAGCCACAAGGAGTAAGGGCTGGGGACGCCCGAGGTCCAGATCCGAGCTGGCCCCCCATGACGCCAGCATCCTCAGCTCCATGCAGACCGCTTTCTCCCGACCCCAGACACACGAGCTGACGTAATTATCAGTACAAGACAGCTAATGAATTTCATATTTTTAAAGCATGCCAATTTTAAATATTAGGTTTCCAGATGGAAACGCAACATTGTTAAGTGTTTCGTGATGCTGGAGTGTTCGAGGAGGTGTGGGCTCAATCAGAGTGACGACCCCAACACCTTCCCTCCTGTTCACTTGGAAATCCTTCAAGCCCATGGAGAAAAGCTTCACTGAAATAACAGTCATTGAGTAACTTGTCTGAGTGAGTGTGTAGTAAATCACCACAATGCTACTCTTAGAAGACATGGTTCAGGAGTAAGGCAGAGACGCTAAATAAAAGGCAGGGCTCAGCTGCCACACGCCTGTCAGAGGAGGACGTGGCGGCGCCTCCCTGCCTCCCTCAGACGCTGTGGAGAACAGGCTCAAGCTTGTTTGCGCTTTATGTCAAACCAAACCGGCCAGTCAGGGACAGGACCTGTAGCTTCCTGTCCTCTGATTACACCCAGAAAGCCCAGGGAAGTGGAAAAGCACGGGAGAGCTGAATCGACGTCTTTGATTATTTCTTATGTTGTAAAAAAACAGCTTAAATATCTATCTAAAGAGATGATTGTGCCATCACTGACACAAATGAAGCCTTCTACTGCAAGAAACTTCTCCCTGAGGGCCGAGCCTACTGAATTGGTATAAACCTTGCTATCGGCTGCTAATTCTAAACCACTTACCAAGAGTGCTCAGCCCGAAGTTCTGCTGTAGCTGCAACAGTAGCCTGTGTCTCAAAAATTCTCAGTACCTCTGTAGAAATACCATAATGTCTCTCTTAACCCTAAGGATTGATGCACAAATTCCTTGCACCTTGAACAATTAAACAGTCAACACCTGTGCTTCTGGGCATTTTGAAGTGCCTGGACTTCCTCCATGACTGCATCTCACGGGGCTGGTGTTCGTGTGTTTTCATTCCTTGCCGGCAACAGTGGAAAGTCCATCACGCAGTACCACAAGGAGCTAGGAAGGAGCAGGGCCATGGATGTGGCCCCAGCAGAAACACACGGCTCATAACCCGAACACCAATCTAAAAGAGGAGATGCCGCCCGACCAGGCACCCTGGATCTAACTCCCTTTCCTAGAAGTTACAGTGTTTGAGGATCTTCGTCATCCAGAATCTCAGAGCCCGGCTTTCCCATCCCCTTGGCGCCTGACACCAATGCAGCCCCAGGAGGACGCAGCTGTGCTCCCGCCAAGTCACGGCCTTGGATGTCCACTCATCACTGCCCACCCAGGTCTTCACATGTCACAGTTCTAGGCCATCCGTCCACCCAAGAATTGGAAGACACAGTCCGGGAATCAGCAGCTCTCAGAGCACTCTCGGCCGAGCACCAAGATGGAAACAGTGTCCGTCCGGACTGCATCTGCTAAGCTGTCTGCCGCTGGCAGTGTTTACAGGACCACTTAGCTCTTTGGTGCTTGACTCTGACAGGATAAAAGCTGCTTTTTCAAAGAATAAAATGCATCTTCTGTAAGGCTGCAGGGTCCCCAACAGTAAGTGGACATAACTGCTGCAAGTATCATGCGTGTGTGCTCACCCAAGAGGGGAGACACTGGTGAAAAGGTGCCCACCAGTCAGCGGACATGACCACTCATGACTGCTCCAAGTATCATGTGTGTGTGTGCTCGCCCAGAGGGAAACACTGGTGAAAAGGTGCCCACCAGTCAGGGGACATGACCACTCATGACTGCTCCAAGTATCATGTGCGTGTGTGCTCACCCAGAGGGAAACACTGGTGAAAAGGTGCCCACCAGTCAGCGGACATGACCACTCATGACTGCTCCAAGTATCATGCATGTGCGTGCTCGCCCAGAGGGAAATGCTGGTGAAAAGGTGCCCACCAAACAGACATGACCACTCATGACTGCTCCAAGTATCATGCATGTGCGTGCTCGCCCAGAGGGAAATGCTGGTGAAAAGGCGCCCACCAAACAGACATGACCACTCCAAGTGTCATGCATGTGTGTGTTTGCCCAGAGAGAAACACCGGTGAAAAGGTGCCCACCGGACAACAGACGTGACCGCTCCAAGTATCACGCATGTTTCTCTCGCCCAGAGAGAAACACCAGTGGACTAAGCTCTGCCTCCCACCCCCACAGCCAATCACTCCAGACACACCGATAAAGGCTGAGGCGCCGGGCGTAATTCATCAATTATCACAATATATTTGCTGCACTAATTTAGGTGACCCAGAGTTCAATTCTGGAGAACATTAGAAAGATTTATGCAACTGATTTCATAGAATGCTACAGCTCACATAGAGGAAGGATGGCCTCCAACATAAGTGTGACTTGAACGCCCACGGAGGTTGACCAACAAGGGGGAGTGCACCGACACCACAGGGTGACGAGCTGACTGGGAAAAGATCTGGGGTACATGCTGTGTTCCTCACATCCAGGTTGCACATGCATATGTGTACGTGTGTGTACACCTGTGATTGCATGTATGTGCATCTGTGGGCATATGTGTGTGCAACTGCATGTGGTTGCATGTATGTGTGTTTGCATGTGCACCTGTGTGATTACATGTATATATGTGTGTTTCCATGTGCACCTATATGACTGCATGTATGTATGTGTGTTTGTGTGCACCTATGTGTGATTGCATGTATGTGGATGTGTTTGTGTGTGTACTTGTGTGTGACTGCATATGTGGGTGTGTTTGTGTGCACCTGTGTGTGATTGTATGTATATAGGTGTGTTTGCATGCACCTGTGTGTGGCTACATGTGTGTGCATTTGTGTGGACCTGTGTGTGATTCCATGTATGTGGGTGTGTCTGTGCACCTGTGTGTGACTGCATGCATGTGTGTGTGTGCACCTGTGTGACTGCATGTATGTGGGTGTGTTTGTGCACCTGTGTGTGACTGCATGTATGTGGGTGTGTTTGTGTGCATCTGTGTGGTCACATGTGTGTGGGTTTGTGGGGGCACCTGTGTGTATTTGCATGTATGTGGGTGTGTTTGTGTGCACCTGTGCATGGTTTCATGTTTGTGTGTTTGTACCTGTGCGTGGTTGCATGTATGTGTGTTTGTGCACCTGTGTGTGACTGCATGTATGTGGGTGTGTGTGCACCTGTGTGGTTGCATGTATGTGGGTGTGTTTGTGTGTGCACCTGTGTGTGACTGCATGTATGTGGGTGTGTTTGGACCTGTATGTGGTTGCAGGTATGTGGGTGTTTTTGTGTGCACCTGTGTGTGATTGCATGTATGTGGGTGTGTTTGCGCACCTGTGTGTGACATGTATGTGGGTGTTTGTGTGCACCTATGTGTGGCTGCATGTATGTGTGTGCACTTGTGTGTGGTTGCATGTGTGTGTGTACCTGTGTGTGGTTGCATGTATGTGGGTGTTTGTGTGCACCTGTGTCTGAAGGTATGTGTGTGTTTGTGTGCACCTGTGTGTGGTTGCATGGATGTGGGTGTGTTTGTGTGCATCATGTGTTGTCACTTGTGGGGGGGGGTGTTTGTGTGTGCACCTGTGTGTGATTCCATGTATGTGGGTTTTTGTATGTGTATTTGTGTGTGCATGATAGTGTGTGATTGTGTACGTGCCTGTGGCACTGAGACACGCATGTGCCACAGTGGGAGAGAATGGCAGGGGAAACGCCTGACCTGTGTTTTTCTTCCCTGTGCATCTCCCATCTCAGTTCCTCGGCCTCCTCCACTCTAACAAATACAGGCCAATACACTGCATTTTTGAATCCCTTCATTCAAAAATTCAAAATTCAGGAAGTTCTGAAAATCATGAGTGTGCTGGCAACAAAGCCTGGCTCCTTCACCCTCCAAGAGGCAGTCTAGGACCTGAACTGATACAAAACCGTCTGTCTTCACCCTCTCTCATATGAATACTCACATCTTCCGCCACAGAAGTACTGACTGGTGACAAGATACCACCGCAGACCCCAAATCAACACGGTGCATGCACATTAAACAAGAGGCAAGTCGCCTTTGAGAGGACAATTGAAGGCTCTCCTGAACATTCTCATGAGAGCAGCCCTGCACTGTCACCCTCCCTTCCTGCCGCACCTGTGACTCCCTGATAGTGCAGCCTGCATTTGTTGTTGCTCCCACCTCCTCACGGAAGACAAATCAGGAACAGGAGCTGTGCTGGCTTCCACGTCACGTTCCCCGGACTCAGTGCCCACAGAGCAGCACTTAACATATATTATTGCTAAACTTTATTTAATCCAGAGATTTAGCATTACATTATTTTTAAATTGGATGCCAGTGTATGCTATAAAATAGAAAATTCCCACGAATGTGCTTTTAAACCAGGAAAACATTCAGTGCATTCTGGTGCCACCAGTTCACTATGAGTCCTAGAAACATCGCGTGATCAGCATGATCCTCAGCCTCCCTGTGAAGTGGAGACAGCAGTTCTGACCACACGGCTCTGAGGAGCGAGTGAGGCCCTGGGGTGCAGGAGTGCTGCTCTGGCAGTTATGCGGCAGGGCTGGGTGGCAGAAGTTGCTTTCTGCAGCGTCTAGTGCTCAGTTTTCAAAGGGCACGGAGCAGTCTCCTCTGGCCCTCTCTAACTGTGTAGTCCTTCATAACAGTGCCAACCACCGTTCCCAAATTAAATGTAACCAAACAAACGGAGGAGAAGATGTGAGAAAAACAAAATCCTGAATGCCAGAGGCAAACCTGGGCCAGCCCCAAAGGGAATGACGGAAGGAGAGGAGGAAGCGAGGGGAAAGGCCAATCTGTCATCCACAGGTGCCCCAGATGGAGCGGGTGAGCAGTACAGTCCCGGGCTCTGGCACCTGAACTCCTTCACATCCACCAGGAAATCAGTTTCCAGCATTTGACAAAAGTCATGGAGAAAACAGCAGCTGGTTTAGAGGACTTGCTTCAACTCTTCTCTGATATATGCAGCGTATGTCAGCAGGGCACAGGGCACTCACACCTGTAAGCCCAAAATGCAGGCAGATCTCTTGAGCCCAGGAGTTCAAGACCAGCCTGGGCAACATGGCAAGACCCACTTCTACATAAAAATATGAAAAATTAGTCAGGTGTGGTGGCAGATGCCCAAATTTCCATCTACTCAGGAGGCTGAGGTGGAGAACTGCTTGAGTCTGAGAGGCAGAGGTTGCAGTGAACCAAGATCATGCCACTGCACTCCAGCCTGGGTGACAGAGCAAGATGCTGTCTTGGGGAAAAAAAAAAATACACACACACACACACACACACACACACACATTTCATTAAAGAAAAGGTAACATCCAATACTTGCACCTTCCCAGGAAAGCCCGATAATATACCACCATGGCAGGAATTTGGGGCTTTCTGCTTGGAAATAAGTCTGATTTAAGGTTTGTATAAACCACCACTTAAAAGGATTTCACTACTCTCTACCAAAACTGTGTAAAATCCAAGTAAGAGAGAAGGAACATTTAGAATCTCAGGTACCCAGAAGCAAACTGAACATCAAGCTGTACCTCCACAATTGGAGCAGGATGGTGCAGAACCAATTCGTTTGCGGACCTCATGGCTTCATGATGCACCCTTTCACGTAGGGGCAATCAACACAGGAGAATGAGAAGCCACAGCCCACACATAGAGTGGGCAGGAGAGGAGCAGGGGCAGTGTCTGCAGACACCCAGCCTGGCAGGCATCCGGGAGCAGACACAGGGAGATGCAGCAGGGCCCAGGAGCCCGGGGAAAGGTGCCGCTGAAGAGGCAGCCTGCACCTCAGAGCTCTCACAGATGTGTGCTGGACAGCAGCCACACACACTTGGGGCTTGGGGGCTTGCTAGGACTTGCTTCAGAAACTCCACGGTGCTCCTGAGCTGATGGCTGTGGAAACACTGGATTCAAGGAAGGCGGCTCCAAACACAGCATCGGGACTCACCCCAGGTGCTGGGACCCAACAGCCAGGCAGGGGCAGAGGGCGGAGCTGAACGGTCCCCCTGGAGCTTGTTCAAACTGCAACAGCCCAGGCAGGGGTGCAGCAAGAGCCACAAGAACACCACAGCATGAATTCTATTTAAAGGGCCATGTCTGTCTTAAATATTCACGTGAATTTTGCCTTTCGCTCCAAGTATTTGAATGTTCACCCTGATGAAAATCTTTAGGTGGCTCACGCCTGTAATCCCAGCACTTTGGGAGGCCAAGGCGGGCAGATCATAAGGTCAGGAGTTTGAGACCATCCTGGACAACATAATGAAACCCGTTCTCTACTAAAAATATAAATATTAGCTGGGTGTGGTGGTGTGCACCTGTAATCCCAGCTACTCGGGAGGCTGAGATAGGAGAATCACTTGAACCCAGGAGGCAGAAGTTGCAGTGAGCTGAGATGGTGCCATCGCACTCCAGCTCTGGGTGACAGAGCAAGACTCCATCTTGGGGGGAAAAAAAAATCTTCATGTTGTGTACCTATTTCTTAATCTGAATTTTTAATGAATGATGATGCAAAGGACCATATAACAAAACTATGTAAACATCACCTGTATTTTCTTAAGAAATGAAAGCTCATCATAAGCCTCCCAGCAATCCTCTTCCCCAGAGACCATAGTCAGAGGAATTTAGTGCTCATCCAGTCCCAGGTGATGTGTGTTTTCATCTTTACCCAGGAATAAGTAAGTTACCCGAGGTGTTTAATCCGCATCAATTACTGCCTATGATACAATCCTTTCACACACATTCACATTTTTTACTCAAGAGTGTTTCCAAGTGCTAGCTACAGATCACTGATAAGGCTGAAATACACATCAGCAAGTCCTCAGGCACGTGGGTAGGAATTTCTCTAGGGTGTATAAAGCAGGGGGCTTTTGCAAGCTTCCAGGGTAACACATTTTTGACTTTATTAGACATCACTAAGTTCCACTCATGATTTCCACTTGTAAGCATGTCACACACGAATTCTTTGCACGAATGTACACTCCAACATGCAATGCGAGTTCCTACTTCCCCATGTCCTCACCAATACTCGGTATAATTTGCTTTTTAAATTTTGTGAATATGACAGGTGTAAAACCACAGCTGATGTTTGAAATTAGACTTTCCAGAGTACTGTGTTTCTCCACTGGCTAAGTTCCCTTGTATGACTCTGTGAGTATATGGACATCGGAACCATACACTTTAAATCAGTGGTTTCCTTGTACAGCTCTGTGGGTACACAGATGTCACAGAATCGTATGCGTCACATAAGCAGTTCCCTTGTACAGCTCTGTGGGTACACGGACATCAGAACCATACACTTTACATGAGTGATTTCTTTGTACAGTTCTGTGAGCACACGGATATCAGAACCATACACTTAACATGAGTGATTCCTTTGTACAGCTCTGTGGGCACACGGACATCAGAACCATATGCTTTACATGAGTGATTCCTTTGTACAGCTCTGTGAGCACATGGACATTAGAACCATACACTCTACATGAGTGATTCCTTTGTACAGCTCTGTGGGTACACGGACATCAGAACCACACACTTTACATGAATGATTTCTTTGTACAGCTCTGTGAGCACACGGGCATCAGAACCATATGCTTTACATGAATGATTCTCTTGTACAGTTCTGTGGGTACATGGATGTCACACAACCCTATGCTTTACATGAGCAACTTCCTTGTAGAACTGGGTGAGTCATGGATGTCAGAGCCGTAAGCTTTACGTGAATGATTCCCTCGTACAGCTCTGTGGATACACAGATGTCACAGAACCCCATGCTGTATATGAGTGATTCCTTCATACAGCTCTGTGAATACATGAACATCAGAGAACCATATGCTTTACATGAGTGATGTGCATGGTTTGTGAATTCTACCTCAATAAAGCTATTATTTAAAAAAAAAAGAAACTGTGTGCTGAGTTTATCCTGGGAGTTACTTGCTCCCAGGACATGGTTGTGTATGTGGTTCTTGAATTCCAATTTGAAATGCACAAAGGTCTGTGATACTTCATAACAGCTGGTTTTAAGGTCTGACATAAAATTATGTTTCTTCTAAGAGTGTATTTTTATTTATGTATATTTAATTATATATTTTATTTATATATTCTCATTTCCTATAACATTAAAATATTATTCTATGGGCCGGGACCAGTGGCTTACGCCTGTAATCCTAGCACCTTGGGAGGCCAAGGCAGATGGATCACGCGGTCAAGAGATCGAGACAATCCTGGCCAACATGGTGAAACACTGTCTCTACTAAAAATACAAAAATTAGCTGGGCGTGGTGGCATGCGCCTATAGTCCCAGCTACTTGGGAAGCTGAGGCAGGAGAAGCACTTGAACCCAGGACGCAGAGGTTGCAGTGAGGCACTGCACTTCAGCCTGGTGACAGAATGAGACTTCCTCTCAAAAAAAAAAAAAAAAAATTGAATCATATGAACCAACAGTGCCTTGTCAATACCTGTTGCTTGCTGTAGGAACACAAAAGCCTCTTACGCTTAGAAAGACACATAGGAGGCGCTTGCCGGGCCTTCCGGCACCTGCCACAATTCCAGGCATATTTTCAGATTGAAAGGGACAGTTTGGAAACCTGTGTAGAAGATTCCCAAACTATTTCACCAAAATAATAACATTTCTAATGGGGGCAACGAAGCTCACTTGGTTTCTCAGGCTTCCTCCCCTGCACCCAACCGGAGGCGTTCTCACCTTCGGACCCGCCAGCCACCTCAGCGCCTGCCTTCAGGGCAGCCTCCTGAAATCTTAAAATACCGCTTGTATGATCAGTTCTGCCCTGGCATGAGAAACGGGCCCTCCTGTGCCTGAGTGACTCTAAATCACTAAGCCCCACAACCTCACCCTCGCTATCCAGACTTCGGCCTTCACAGGGCATGGCCAGCCTGGGCTCCAGAGCCTCTGTGGTTACAGGAGAGGTGTCGACATTTTTTGGAATGTTAATTTAAGGAAACATTCAGCCTGGGTGTTCCCTGGACCTAACTCTGAATGAGCAGTGGCTCCTTCCAACGGCTCCATGGCACATAATTAATTTGGATCCTAGGGTAAGTTGCCCTCGGCTCTCTGGGCCTCCTGACCCAGGACCAGCCCCTCACCCAGTTGTCCCCATTTGCCCTGGGGGTGGTCAAGATTTTCCTGTCAGACTCCTGTATACACAGCCCACCATGTCAGATGCATGAAAACCAGTGTGATGGCCGCCCTCCGCCCTCAGCCTCCTGAGACAGATCCCAGCAGAGACCACGAGTTAACACTTGTGTAAATCCACAGACCAACAGAGAAAATCACAGACCAACAGAGAAACAGAAAGCCCAGAAGTAAACCCAAGTGCCAATGACAATATGAATCCACTGCACCCTCAGCCGCTGGCAGCTGCTCCCCCATGTGAACACCAAATCTGTCAAACCAGAACAGGTGGGTGTCAGCAAGGAGCAGGGAGAGATCCCACAAGAAGACAAGCAGGAGGAAGCCTGCACCCACCTCGGGACTGAGACAGAGGCCCAGGATGACCTCGGACAGGCTGCACCTGCTGACTCGCCACTGATAGAGGCACACTAAATACTGACATTGCACAATTGCAGAGGTTTCCTATGCTCAATGTTTAACATAAGATGTACTGAGAATTGGATGGTGTTGAGAGATCACCTTTGAATTCACAAATCTATTTTAATCAAGAATTGAATAAACAAACGTTCCCTGATTAGTGCCTTACAATAATGATGCACTGTTCCGTGCACAGAAGATCTCTGTGTCTAACCTTTCAGCAGTATGTGCCATTTCAGCTGTTTTCTAGGAACACTACAAAGAAATCAGAGCCATCCGTGTTATCGCACCTGGTCTCCTTGGAAACCCACGGCTTCCACAACCTTAACTTCTGCTATTCATCTGTGCTTGGTACCCAGGACAGAGATGCAGATAGAACCAACCCATATAAAGAAGAATTATAAGGGACAGATCACAAAAGATGGATGCATTGTCATTAAAAAGGGTGTATTAGATCATTGCATTTCTGCTGCTAACTTTAGTTTCCTTAAATTAGGTCTTATGCTAACAAATTTCAAAACAGACCCACTGTTTTAGTCCATTCTCACACTGCTAATAAAGACACACCCAACACTGGGTAATTTATAAAGGAAGGAGGTTTAATTAACTCACAATTCAGCATGGCTGGGGAGGGCTCTGGAAACTTACAATCATGGAGGCAATGGAAGCAAACACATCCTTCTACATGTGGCGGCAAGAAGGAGCAGTACAAGCAGGAGAGATGCCATACGCTTATAAAATCATCAGATCTTGTGAGAACTCACTCCCTATCACGAGAACACCATGGGGTAAACCACTTCATGATTCAATTATCTCCACCTGGTCCCTCCCACAACACAGGGGGATTATGGGAACTACAAGAAGAGATTTGGGTGAGCACACAGCCAAACCATGTCACCCACATTAAATAATGATGCCACTGTGTGATCCTGAACACGAGGAAAAGGAAGAAAATAGACCAACGTCAAACAGACCTACTTAGATGGTGCCCGGGACATTAGCGGACACTTCACCTCCTTGTTTTTATTGGTAAAGAAAGAGCACCTGTCACAGGTAACCAAGATGCTCTGTGGCTCTGAAACATTTTCCCATGGAAATGAACCAGCCTTTCTGGCAACTGCACCTCTGCCTTTATAATCACCTGTGTGATACTCAAAAATGACTCAACTAATTCCTCTAGACAGCACCTGCAGATTAAAAAATTAAAGCAAAGCTGCTCCTGTTTTAACTCTGGTACAGTCACATGTGCCCTCATCTTATGAATGGTGTCACCAAGCCACAGGAATCCACAGAGGCGACACTGATGGATGCATCTGCTTTTCTACAGCTGAACTCAAGAAGCATTTTAATTTGTGGAAACACAGAAATATACATACATGGTTTATTTAACCTGTGTTATGGGCTGAACTGAGTGCTCTAAACATTAATCTGTTGAAGCCTGAACCCCCAGTGCAGCCAAATTTGCAGAAGGGGGTAAATAGAGTTAAATGAAGTCAAAGGAGCGGGGCCCTGATGCACTCTGATGGGTATCCCCCCTAGACAGAGAGAGTCAGCCCTGTGAGGACACAGGGAGAAGGTGGTGCCCACACACTCACACTCAAGAGAGAGGCCTCAAGCATGGTGATGCCGTGATTTCGGACTTCCAGCGTCCAGGGCTGACAGAGGACAGACTCCTGTTGTGTGAGCCGCCTTGTCCCAGGCACTTTGCTCTGATGGCCTGAGCTGAGTAATACATCCAGGTAAAAAGAAGCATGAGAGATACCCACTGGTGTAAACCATCCTGTAGGGCAAGTCTCTGAAACATTCTGCTTCAACCAATTATGCATTAAGAATACATGAAATTCAGGAAAAAAGAACCAAAATTTTAATTAGAAAAAATGATAAATTTTGTCCTCATTTTCTAAATTCTTTTTACCAAATGTTGTGCACAAATTGCTAAACAAATTGAAAGTCATTTGAAAGGAAACCTACGTCCCTTTTACCAACAAAAGGCAGCTCTCCTGAAAGAATTAAGAACAGTATTTCTTTTGTCCTGATAAACATGATGAACCCCATTGCTGGGCACTGGTGGCAGCTTTACAACCACTTCCCTGCTCGGGTGGCACAGGGAGGAGCAACCCAGAGACAGCAGAGGCAGCAGAGAGCACCGGCATCCTGCTCCTCATACGGCCAGGCGCTGGGGGCTGCGCCTCTTCCCCAGTTCAAGCACAGCGAGTCACCCAGAGACCCCAGCAGCACCCACACCTGAGTGCAGCTCTGCAGCACAAAGGCACACTCCTCCATCCATACCTTCAAGGGCATCCCGAGGCTAAGTAACTAAGTCTCAATCTCAAGAAAGAGCTGACTTGTAAATAAATGAATGGATGGTGTGCTAGAAATGAAAAGGTGAATTATCTTTGAAAGGCGGCTTAATCCGAATGGAGTGTGTGGATGCCACACTTGCATTCTATTGTGATGAGAACCCTTCACACAGAATCTCTCCTTGCAAGTTTTAAGTGCACCGCGCATTATTGTGGGTTGCGTGCACCACAGGGCACAGCTGACCTCCCGTGGCACACCTCACCTCCCGTGGCACAGCTGACTTCTTGTGGCACAGCTGACCTTTCATAGCACACCTGACCTCCCATGGCACAGCTGACCTTTCATGACACAGCTGACTATGTCCTGCCTGAGCCTGAATAATCCCCCACGAGGCAGCATCTCGGAGCTGCTCTAAGAAGCTGTAAGGGGCCAGCACCGAGCCTCCCAGACGCTCGGCCTCCAGGTCACCTTCCCCTGTTTTCATGCCAGCTCCCAGCCCACCCACTGCAGCCCATTCCAGGGGTCTTTTGCTTCTCCGCATGCTGCATGTGTGTCTACTAGTTTGAAGTGATGGCTCCGTGGATGGAATAATCAAGGCTAAAGGCCAAGCAGTTCTGCATTCACTCCCGTGGGCTCTTCAGGGCCTTCTGCACATCATTCTGAGGTGTGCGCCTCTCCTGTCTGTTCTGAGGTGTTTCATGCTACCACGTCTAGACCATTTTACTCAAGGGGCTCAGAAACTCTTCCTAAATCATTTAATCAACTCCACACGTATAATGAGTTGTACCATATTTATAATTAATTAGGTGCTGTCTTGGTCAATTTGTGTTGCTGTCACAGAATACCTGAGACTGGGCACTTGAGACAGAAAGGAGTTTCTCTAGCTCACAGATCTGCAGGCTGAGAAGCTCAGGGCATGGCTCTGGCCTCTAGCAGGAACTTCATGTTATGTCACAACATGGCAGAGAAGGTCAAAGGTGAAGCAGACACCTGCAAACACACAATGGCCAAGCAGCATCCTGGCTTCATGACGACCCACTCTCAGGGGAGCTAATCCATTCCCAACAGAACTCGTCCTGTCTTGCAAAAGTGAAAACTTACTCACCACCTAGAGAACAGCACCCAGACGTTCACGAGGGATCCACCCGTGACCCAAACTCCTCTGCTTGGCCCCATCTCCAACACTGGGGAGCAAATTTCCATGTGAGTTGTTTTGGTTTTTTAGTCTACTTCTCTATTTTAGATCTAGAGAGGACATGTGTAGGTTTGTTACATGGGTACACTGTACAACATTGAAGTCTGGGCTTCTAATGATCCTATCACCCAAGTAGTGAGCACAGCACCCCACAGGCAGTTTTCCCACCTTTGCCCCTTTCCCTTCCTTCCCCACTTTTGGAGTCCCACTGTCTATGTTCCCACATCTATGTCCATGTGTGCTCAACTCCCACTTAGTGAGAACACGTGGTATTTGGTTTTCTGTTCCTGTGTTAATTCTCTTAGGATAACGGCCTCCAGCGCCATCCACGTTGCTGCAAATGACATGATTTCATCCTTTTTATTATGGCTGCTTGGTATATCACGACGTATACATACACATTTTCTTTAACTAGTCCACCACTGATGAGCACCCAGTGGATTCCATGTCTTTGCTGTTGTGAATAGTGCTGCAATGAACATGCACGTACATGTGTCTTTTTTGATAGAATAATTTATTTCCCTGTGGGTACATACCCAGTAATAGGATTTCCAGGTTGAATAGTAATTCTATTTTTAGTTCTTTGACAAACCTCCAAACTGCCTTCCACAGGGGCTAAACTAATTTACATTCTCACCAACAGTGTTCAAGTGTTCCTTTTCTCTACAGCCTTTCCAGCATTTGTTATTTTTTGACTTTTTGACAATAGCCATTCTGACTGGTGTGAGATGGGATCTCATGGTGGTTTTGATTTGCATCTCTCTGATGATTAGTGATGTTAAGCATTTTTTCATATTTTTTTTCAACATGAGTCTGGGTGAGAACAAACAACCATATCCAAACAATAGCAGGTGCCAGTGAAAAGAAATCTGTTATCCAGAGATTCTCCACCTGTGGGCAAAGAAGGCCTAGGAGACCAGAGGGACTGTGGCAGACACAGAGGAGGTAGGTAGGTAAGTAGAAATAGAGATCATTATAATGTTTACTTTTGCTAAAGTGTATATGGATGACAATATATCAAAAAAATACCCCACACTTAAATGAATTAACAAATGAATAGGAGAGTTAAGTTTTCTAGTTAATGAATATTGAAGGTATAGCTGTTACTATTCAGTGGTCTATGGTTTTTAACACTGAAATGACAGGCTGTTCTGGAAGGGCCGATACCCGTTTCAGCCCAGATCAACACTGAAGGGACAGATATGCTCAACAGGTTGCTCAGGGAGGGAGCGAACACTCAGCATGAACACTCACCCCAAGACTCGCCCTTTTTCATCCTTAGTAACTTTTTTGTTGTGGTGGTGGTAAAATATAAATAACAAATGTTGCCATTTTAGCCATTTTAAGGGTTTTTTAAGTGTTTTCAGTGGCATTAATTGGATTGACAATACTGTACAACCATCGGCATTACACTATTCCCAAAATTGTTCAGTGCCACAAATAGAAACTCTATGCCCATGTAGCAGTAACTCCCCTTCCCTCCTCCCCCCAGCCTCCGTAATCTCTATTAGACTCTGTTTTTTTTTTTAATTTGCCTATTCTAGGTACCTCGTATAACTGAAATCATTTAATATTTACATTTCTGTGTCTCACACATTTCACCTAGTATTTTTTCAAGGCTCACCCATGTTGTCACATGTATCAGCACTTCATTCCTTTTCATGGCTGAGTAATATTCCATTGTACATAGAAGCCACATTGTGTTTCTCTGTCTATCCACTGATGGACACGTGGGTTGCTTCCACCTTTCAGCACGGAATTGCAGGGTCACAGAATGCCAGCTCGTTTGCCCCAGCAGTCAGGTGTTACATTCCCACCAACAATGTGTGAGGGTTCCAGTTTCTTCACATCATGGCCAAAACCAGCTATTGCCCTTTGCTGTTGTTGTAACTGCCATCTAGTCAGCATAAAATAGAATCTTGTTGTAGATTTGGTTGACATTTCCTTTATGACTAATGACACTGAGCATGTTTCCTGATGTGTTTTGGCCATTTGTATATCATCTTTGGAAAAATGTCTGCTCATATCTTTTGCCCATTTTTAGATAGGTTGTTTGTCCTTCTGTTGTTGAGTTGCAGGAGTTATTTATATTTTCTTAATAACAAACTTGTATCACACAAGTGATTTACAGATGTTTTCTTCCATTCATAGTGTCCTCTATACACAAAAGTTTTTCTCTCATATAAACAGGGCCCAATTCATCTATTTATTTTTCTTTTGCCAACTGTGCTTTTAGTGTTATATTCAAAAAAATCATTGCTAAAACCAAGGCCACAAAGATTTGCTCTGTTTCCTTCTACAGACTTTATTGTTTAGTTTTTACAATTAGCCTTAGATCACTTTTGAGTTAATTTTTGCATATATGGTGTGAGATAGGGGTTCAACTCCATTCTTCTGCTTGTTTATACACAGTTTTCACAGCACCATTTAAGAGATTATTCTTTCCCCCATTCAATGGACTTGGCACCCTTGTCAAAAATAAATTGGCCACTATAATAGTGAATACATGTCAATATGCAATCGTCCAAGCCCACAGAACACCAAGTGCAAACCTTAAATGACAGACTTTGGGTGATTACGATGTGTAAATCTAGGTTCCACAATTTTGACAAATGCACCACCTCTGGTGAAGGATGTTAATAATGAGTGAGTTTGTGAAAGAAGGAGGGAGTACATGTGAAATATCTGAACCTTCCACTCAATTTTGCTGTGAACCTAAAACTGCTCTAAAAATTAAAGCTTTAAAATTAATTAAATTTGTTAGAGGTGTGAGGGTTTATTTATGAACTTGAAATTCTATTCCATGGATCCATATGGCTATCCTTACACCAGTGCCATGTTGTTTTCTTTACATTAGCTTTGAATTAAGTCTTAAAATCAAGAGTATATTTCCCCCAACTTTGTTCTTTTTCAAGATTATTTTGGATATTTGGGCTCCATTGAAATTCCACAAAAATTTTACGATGGAATTTCCTATTTCTGCCCAAAAGGTAGTTGGAATTGTGATCATAATTGCATTAAATCTGTAGAGTACTTTGGGTAACATCACTTCAGCAATATTAAACTTACCAATCCATGAACATAGAATGTCTTTCCATTTGTATATAGCTTTAATTTCTTTTAGGAGTGTTTTGTAGTTTTCTAAGAACAAGTCTTTTGCCTCCTTGGTTAAATTTATATTTAAGTATTTTATTCTCTTTAATGCTACTATAAATGGGATAGTTTCCTTCATTTCCGTTTTTGATTGTTCATTGCTGGTGCATAAATTTACAACTAATTTTTGTGGGCTGATGTGTATCTTGCAACTTTGCCAAATTTACTTTGCTGAGTTGATTAGCTCTAAAAGGTTTTTTTTTTTTTCTGGTAGATTGTTTAGGGTTTTCTAAATATAATGTCATATCATCTGTGAACAGAAATAGTTGAACTTACTGCAATCCAATTTGGATTATTTTCTTTGCCTAACTGTTCTCTGTAGAACTTTCTAGAACTATGTTGAATAGAAGTTAGAAAGTGGGCATCCTTACTTAGTTCCTGTCTTAGGAGAAAAGTTTCAGTCTTTCCCAACTGAGTATGATATCAGTTATGGATTTTTCATATCTGGTCTTTGTGATGTTGAGAAAGTCCACTTTCCTAGTTTAATGAGTGTTTTTATCATAAAGAAGGCTGGGTTTTGTCAAATACTTTTTTCTGCATCAATTGAGATGATTATGTGGGCTTTTGATCCTCACTCTATTAATGTGACGCATTACGCTGATTGATTTTCATATGTTGAACCACCCTTGTATTCCTAGCATAAATCTCATTTGGTCACAATGTACAATCCTTTTACAACATTGTTGGATTTGCTTTGCTAGTGTTTTGCTGAGGAATTTTGCATGTATATTTATGCAGGATGTTGGTCTGTAGTTTCTTCCAGTGATTTTACCTGGTTTTTGGTATCAAGGTAATGCTGGCCTCACAGAATGAGTTAGGAACATTCCTTTCCCTTCCATTTTTGAAGCACCAGAGAAAGACTGGTGTTAATCCTTTAAATGCTTGATAGAGCTCACCAGTGAAGCCATCAAGTCCTAGGCTTTTCTTTGTTGGGGAGGTTTTTGATTATCAATTCTGTATCCTTACTAGTCATAGGTCTGTCCAGGTTTTCTATTTTTTAATGTTCAGTGTTGGCAGGTAGTGTGTTTCTAGAAATTTCTCCACTTCATCTGAGTTATCCAGTTTGTTGGTAAACAGTTGTTCACAGTATTCTCAAGTTAAAAAGTAATGACCCTGCTGTCATTTCTGACTTAAGTAATTGGAGACTACCCTCTTTTCACTTAATCCATCTCAGTAAAGATTTTCTAATTTTCTAGATCTTTTCAAAGAAACAACTTTCAGTTTTATTTTCTGTATTACTTATCTACACTCTAATCTTTATGTCCTTCCTTCTGCTAACTTTACGTTTAGTTTGCTATTCTTTTTCTAATTCCTTGAGATGTGCAATCAAGTTATTGATTTGAGATCTTTCTGGATTTTTAGTGTAGGTGTTGTTCACAGCTATTAATTTCCCTCCGAGTACTGCTTTCACTGCAACCCACAGGCCTTGGTATGTGGTGCTTTTGCTTTCATTTGTCTGTAGGTCTTTTCTTATTTCCTGTGTCATTTCTTCTTTGATCCATTGGTTATTTAAGAATGTGTTGTTTAATTTCCACGTACTTGTGATCTTTCTAGTTTCATTCTATTTTTGATCTCTACTTTCATTTCACTGTGGTCAGAAAAAATAATTTGCATTATATTAGATTTTTTGATTTATTAAATTTTTGTTTCGTAGCCAACCATGTGGTCTATCTGGAGAATGGTCTGGATAGCATTCTCCAGGACAGACCACATGCTTGAGAAGAATGTGTAGTTACTATCATTGGGTGCAATGTTCTGTATCTATCTGTTAGATCCAATTGGTTTACACAGTTACTCAAGTCCTCTATTTCCTTATTGATCTTCTGATTTTTCTGCTATTGAAAATGGGTTATTGAAGTCACTATTACTGCAGAACTGTTTATTTCTCTCTTCAGTTCTGTCAATTATTGCTTCATATGTTTTGGGGGACTCTGCTATTATGTGCCCACATGTTTACAATTGCCGTATCTTCCTGATATATTAAATCTTTTATCAGTGTAAAAATGTCCTTCTTTGTTTCTAGAATGCCTGAGCTTTAACGGGACTTAGGGTACTTCTGAACAAGAATTGGCAAATTCAGACCAGGGAAACCAAATACCACCACCTGTTTTTGTATGATCCACAAGCTAAAAATGTTTTTTATGTTGTCAAATGACTGAAAAATCAAAATAAACTTTATGACCTGAAAATTACATGAGATCCAAATTTCAGCGTCCATAAAGCGTTACTGTTAATTGGCAATGCGCACTCTCCCCTGTGCTGTGTGAGCCACTTCCACACTACAATGGCAGACACAAGTAACTGCAACAGAGACCGTATGGTCTGCAATGCCTAAAATACTTATTGCCCAACCCTTTTCAGAAACAGTTTGCATGTGCTTGCCCTAAGATAAAGACTGTATCTCCTAGACTACCTTGACTTGAAGAATGGCCATTTGACTACGTTTTGGATGGTTAAGTTGTTAGCAGAAATACATGAGTGGCCCTGAAACACACTGGTAAGAACAGGGAATGTGTCCTTCTCTGCCCCTTTCTTCTCACTCATGGCTAGGAAGCAAACAAGAAGGCAGGGAAGATGCGCTGGCATCTCTCTTGGTCCATGACATGAAAGACACATCAACGACAGCAGAGCCACAAAGGGAAGGCGCCATGCCATGGACGATAGAGGAACTTCCACAGAGCCTTGGAGGTCCCAAACGCGACCCTTGTTTATATCATACAAAAGTATCTGCTTTCCCTAGGGTCACTGTTGTTTTAGACTATTTTGGGGTGCTGTGTTAGAATATGACCTACACTGACATTTGCCTGCCCCTAGGGCTGCTGTATTCCAGTATCCTTTGAGTCAGGTCAAACGTATCTGGCAAATAATTATTTTGGCTCCAGCACAAGTCAACAAAAATGGTCTCCAGCAACATGTGACACTAACACTATTAGACTTGTGACAAAGAATTTGTTGTTTTCTATCCACTGTGTAACAGGTTTGAGGATATTCTTAATAAACTACATGCATACCAAAGAAAAAAAGATTTTACCAAATACAGTATTTAACATTGACACATTATCAGATCATTCTAGTCCTAGAACAGCCGTTGAAAATCTGGTAGCTCATGCTAGGTTTTTTTGTTTTTTTGGTAATAAAAGTATCTTTCAAATAAACCCATATACAAAAACTCCAATATAAAAACAGATAAGAGCAAAGAAACTCATCCTGAAACCTGGGCGTGGAGACTGGCACCCCACCCACTGTAGCTGCCCCAGGTTCTCAAGTCCCTTTCTGGAATACTCCAATTTTACTAAATACTTTCTAAGTGCCAATTCAAACCTTTCAATAAAATGTGCTCACTACCACTAGTCACTGTCAATTTATATCAGTAACAACCACAAGCTTTACTGAATCTATTTTGGTTACTGAGGAATCATTCATTTTTCTCCCTGAGTCTTCATTTTGCTTTGAGTAGGTTAGATACGAAACACGTGGATTTATAGGTAAATTTTGGTACAAAATTTTTTTTAAGTTCTGTGGCTAGTATTTAGAACAGACTGCTTTTTGCTCAGGTCACAGTCATACCTATGAGGGGAGCCTGCAAGTTATGAGCCCCGTACACAACAGCTTAAAAGACGGCACAAGGCATTCATCTACTACAATCGCAAGGCATCTGAGGGGGCCAGTTTTATGGTATTTATGGTACAGGTTACTGATGTGTCTAATTAAAAAATAACTGATCAATAATACATGGGCGATTTTCATTACCTAACAATAACACTGAGAACAGCTTGGACTCAGGTAAAGGCTAGACCACAAAATCAGCCCCAGAGTGTGTGGGCTCCACCACAGGCATTTCCTACTTATTATTCTGTCAGAAGACACATTGATGGGTTTTAGAAGAAAATGATAGTTCT
This sequence comes from Ateles fusciceps, assembly GCA_036589455.1. Taxonomy (NCBI): domain Eukaryota; kingdom Metazoa; phylum Chordata; class Mammalia; order Primates; family Atelidae; genus Ateles; species Ateles fusciceps. Next base: position 2,147,034 of record JAZHEH010001829.1, read on the forward strand.
TTTATAAACTGAGAAGTGACAAAGTATATAATAGGCATTTATGTAAGTTTTGATCTCATTTCTTCTCTCGGATGGATGGAGTAATTCAGAGGAAGTGAGAAAATTACCGAGTAAGGGTTTAAAAAGATTTGTGATAGAAGCAATTCCTCTAGATGGAAACTTGAATAAAAATGTTGTACCCCACACTTCCTCACCTCTGGGGAGTGAGAAGCCTTAGAGTCTGAATCCACGCCTGTGACTCCTCACTGCCAAGATGAGGCAAGATGAGTGGCAGCCACGAGCAGGTGCCGAGCCCTGGCCCCATTCAGACAGCATGTCATCCTTCAGGAGGAAAGCATGACTCAGTACCTCACCAGACTATTTAAACCCCAAAATCTAAATTTGGCTACAGGTTAGGAAGTCTTAAGACCCATATACCCTACTGGAACAAACTAGATTCTTAAAAATGAAGATTTCCAATTAAAAGCCGAAGCGCAGCCAAATACGGCAAACCCCCTGACCCTCCAAATACCACTTGGTTTCACCCTAAGAGGCCATCACTTTCTGTTTACTTCTAAATACTGTTTTAAATAAGGAAATCACCAGCTCTGAGTCAAGACTACACTTAGAAAGATTTTCTATTTCATCATTTGCCTCATTCTTTTCATTTATTTTTAATTCAACCACCAGGTACTGGGTTTTCCATGCCTCATGTGTGTACGTGGACTGGCACTCAGGATACATTTACTGACTTTGAGAAGACACACCGAGTCCCTGGTAAGGTGTGCTGGCCTCTCCTGAGCTGGCACCGCCTCCCTGGGTGGCCACCGCCAGCTGCCATCTGCTCCTCTGCCTGACGTCTGCTGTTCATTATGTGTCTCCATCATAAATTATCACTCCATCTCTCTTATTCTCAATAGACCCTTTGGAGCAAATTCTATGAGGAATGGTCTTAGAAGTGGGAATTATGTAACAAAATCCCATTCAAGATGCCATTTATGAGTTCTCCTTCTTTAACAACTTCTAATGGGACAGGAGTGTGGTGACAACAGTGAAGCTCCCCCTTCAGATTCAACCAGTTTTTCTGATAACCACGGAGGGCTCTTTACCTTGATATGCAACAAGATGAGTGAAAACAGTAATGGTGATCTTCACTTAAATATAATGTGAGTCCTTTACAAGCAATCTTCTCAATAAATACAGCAGTGGCATGCAGAGGGAAGTGCGGGTTAACCCTGTCCTCATCCTGGCCACACTGCTGACCCTCCATGTCTCCCAACACCGTAAGGGAAGTGTGGGCTAGCCCCGTTCTCATCCTGGCCACACTGCTGATACTCCACATCTCCCAACACCGTAAGAGAAGTGTGGGCTAGCCCCGTCCTCATCTTGGCCACACTGCTGATACTCCACATCTCCCAACACCGTAAGGGAAGTGTGGGCTAGCCCCGTCCTCATCTCGGCCACACTGCTGATACTCTACATCTCCCAACACCGTAAGAGAAGTGTGGGCTAGCCCCGTCCTCATCTCGGCCACACTGCTGATACTCCACATCTCCCAACACCATAAGGGAAGTGTGGGCTAGCCCCGTCCTCATCTTGGCCACACTGCTGATACTCCACATCTCCCAACACCGTAAGAGAAGTGTGGGCTAGCCCCGTCCTCATCTCGGCCACACTGCTGATACTCCACATCTCCCAACACCGTAAAGGAAGTGTGGGCTAGCCCCGTCCTCATCTCGGCCACACTGCTGACCCTCCGTGTCTCCCAACACCGTAAGGGAAGTGTGGGCTGGCCCTATCCTCATCTCAGCCACCTGCTGACTCTCCATGTCTCCCAACACCACGCTCCTTCCAGGGCACAGTCAGCCTGGGCTTGGCTTCCTCCCCATGCTCCTAAACCCACCAGATTTCTGGATTGCCGATTCGCTAAAATAGTGGTGTTCCCCCTCTTTTTTTTTTTGCTCCAATGCCTCTTGAATAGCTAGTAAAGTATTGCAAGTGACTTAACTCCTACTAGATTGTCATTACTGACATTTAAATAAAACTGTCAGCCAGGTGCAGTGGTTCACGTCTGCAATCCCAGTACTTTGGGAGGCCGAGGTGGGTGGATTGCTTAAGGCCAGGAGTTGGCGACCAGCATGGGCAATATGGTGAACTCCTGTATCTACAAAAAACACAAAAGCTAGCCTGGCGCGGTGGCATGCACCTGTGGTCCCAGTTACTCCGGAGGCTGAGGCAGGAGGATCACCTGAGCCCAAGAGGCCAAGGCTGCAGTGAGCTACGATGGCTGCAATCGTGTCACCACACTCCAGCCTGGGCTACAGAGTGAGACTCTGTCTCCATCAATCAGTCAATCAAGCTGTTGGCTTGTTCCTTCAAATGCATTCAGTGGACCCACAGGGTCATAGCCACTGGGTGGCTGACGCCGTGGTGCTGTCCACGTGGCGAGCAGAGGAGCTGCAGTCAGTGACCCCTGGGAGTTGGCAAAGCAGCAACTCTGAATGGCGTCTCCTAAATACATGAACAACTGTGACGCTGTTACTTCTACTCTCTTTCACCTCTGAATTCCACTCCATTTGAGCCAAAGCATTTCATCCCAAAGTAACATATTACATGCTTGAACTAACTTATCAAACATCATGTTATACCACTCTGCAACAAAGATGTATATGTGAATCAAATGACATTTTAAAACACCCTGTGACCACGAGGTCCCAAGTGTTTTATGAAGATATTCCATATCATTAGCAATAAGTTGCACATAAAAAGTAAACTTCCTTTACCTCATGGTAATAGAGGGCTTTTCTCCCATGGATAAATACTACTTTCTGTTGGGCTGAAATTGGGCCAAGCATCACTTCTAGGATCATGTTTTGTTTTTCTAGATGTGAGCATGAGAAACCTTGTTCACAAAGAGCTACACAGGAGTTTTGATACAGTGAAAGTCATATGCCAAAACTCACCATGACCTAGCATCATAAATATTTCCAGTGCACCATCCATGACAGTTCCTCCTTGGGCTTTCTTCAAAACAAAGAAGTGAAAATCGCTAGCCTCAAGAGGATCCTCATTGAGTCCCAGGGGGCGTTCGCTTTCTCTGTCTCAAGGCCAACATTTCCATGTCCCTCCCCAGACTTCCTCCCCAGGGTCTCACAGGCGGGGCTGGACAGCATGGGGCAAGAGCGTGGCCCAGGATGGAGGGGTGGGAGCAGCGCGGCCTCAGGCTTCCCCCTCAGGATCTCATTCAGGGACAGAGGGATTTTGCCCCACATTGTCTCCTAGAAAGGAATCCAGGAGTACCTGACACACAGGGATGATTCTCACTCCACTGTTGCTGGTGTCTCTGCTTTCAAACATGAAGGAAAACGTTCCCTGAGGGCACACGGAAAGGACACAGTGTCCATCCCGGCCAGGACCCCGGAGAGGACGCAGTGTCCATCCCGGCCAGGACCCCGGAGAGGGACGCAGTGCCCATCCCGGCCAGGACCCCGGAGAGGACGCAGTGCCCATCCCGGCCAGGACCCCGGGGAGGACGCAGTGCCCATCCCGGCCAGGACCCCGGGGGAGGACGCAGTGCCCATCCCGGCCAGGACCCCGGGGAGGACGCAGTGCCCATCCCGGCCAGGACTCCGGGGAGGACGCAGAGCCCATCCCGGCCAGGATCCCGGAGAGGACGCAGTGCCCATCCCAGCCAGGACCCCGGAGAGGACGCAGTATCCATCCCGGCCAGGACCTCGGAGAGGACACAGTGCCCATCCCGACCAGGATCCCATACATTGGCCTTTCAGTCACATGTCCATTTGTGAAACAGTAAAATCCACAGATTTTTTTATAGAAGCAATGCCATGTAGATAGAAAAAACTACAATCTTACAGAAGACCTGGCCATTATTATTGAATAACATTAGAGAATTATATTCCATTTCAAGCCAAAATCCATGATACGCTAGAACTGTAGTCTGCTCCCTATTCAAGGTGGTTGAAGAACCCCATGTATTTACCTCCTCTTCCTTTGAAACCCCAGTGACTGACAGCAAAGGAGTTCAGAAAGAAAGAAATACACAGAGAAGAAATGCTTAGGTAGAAGGCCAGCAGGTTCCACCAGTTTGCTGGGAAATGGAGAGGAAGGGGAGAAGCCACGACCAGTGAAGAAGAGGAGAAAGTAAAGTGGAGGAAACAGAGAAGGGACCCCACCCGCCACACCAGGAAGACACCCAGGCCGGGTCTCTCCAGGTAGTGCCCGCCATGCCAGGCCCAAGACACCCAGGCCCGGTCACTCCAGGCAGTGCCTGCCATGCCAGGCCCAAGACACCCAGGCCCGGTCACTCCAGGCAGTGCCTGCCATGCCAGGCCCAAGACACCCAGGCCCGGTCACTCCAGGCAGTGCCTGCCATGCCAGGCCCAAGACACCCAGGCCCGGTCACTCCAGGCAGTGCCTGCCATGCCAGGCCCAAGACACCCAGGCCCGGTCACTCCAGGCAGAGACGAGACACAGGCAACGTGCAGAGAGCCCATGTTAAGGGAATTAACACGGACGGTTCAGGACACCGCCTGGCATAGGCCAACACTCGATGCCAGCCAGGACCGACCGTGTCAGCCACCGGTCCTCATATACCCCACACAAAATGCCCATCAGCTTGGACACTACCACCCACTCACTAAATTGGAACATTCTTCCTCTCAAAAATTGATTTGCTCTACATAAAGACCTAAGCTCTGGGAATGAGGGTCTTCCACAGTAGGGTGGCTCTCGGTGCAGCCACCCTGAGGAGAAGCTGCAGGACAGACCCAGGCCCAGTGCCAGAACGTGCAGAGCAGGTCACCCCGGAGCCCACAGCCTCTCCGGGACAATAAGATCCTGACAACACACAAAGAGCAAGCCAATCTCCACAGAAAACCCAAGAAAACACTGTGCCATTTTTAAAGATATGTGGCTACAAAAGCAGGAACAGAGAACAAAAATGAGGTCTCGGAAATTAACAATATAATTGTTAAAATTAAAATTCCAAGAGAAGTACTGGAAGACAATATTGACAAAGTTGCCAGAAAGTAGAACAAAACGTACACGAGATCCAGAGGGTGCCATGGAGGAGACGCGTGGCCCTGAGTGCTGACGTGGACGAGCCCTGCATGCAAACAGCAGGAGCTGGAGAGAGGGGGCAGGAACCCCAATGAGAGAGGAGCGGGAACGCCAAAGGAGAGGGGCGGGAACCCCAAGTGGAGGAGCCGGAACCCAACAGGAGAGGGGTGGGAACCCCAACAGGAGATGGGCGGGAACCCCAAAAGGAGACGGGCAAGACCCCAAAAGGAGAGGAGCGGGAACCCCAACAGGAGAGGAGCGGGAACCCCAACGAGAGGGGAGAGGGAACCCCAACGAGAGGGGCGGGAACCCCAACAGGAGAGGGGCGGGAATCCCAACAGGAGAGGGGCGGGAACCCCAACAGGAGAGGGACGGGAACCCCAACAGGAGAGGACGGGAACTCCAACAGGAGAGGAGCGGGGAACCCCAACGGGAGAGGAGCGGGAACCCCAAAGAGAGGGGAGAGGGAACCCCAACAGGAGAGGAGCGGGAACCCCAACAGGAGAGGGACGGGAACCCCAACAGGATAGGAGCGGGGAACCCCAACAGGAGAGGAGTGGAAACAGCACCATGAGAGCCAGCACGAGGGGCCAAGGGGAGGCCGCACGAGCGAACACTAGTGGAAGCAGCAGGTGCATGTGTGCAATTCTCAAATCAGGCTCCTGCGAAGCCACATGTCTCCACAGAGGATAAGCCTGACACCCATGCACGCCTTTGTGAGTTTCTGGAACACAAGGATAAGAGGAGAAACTGAGAGTTTCGGGAGAGCAGGAGTCAGTTTCAACAAAGAAACAGAAATCAGGCTTCCCAGCAACAACAGTAAGTTGAAACAACAAAGGAAAATGCCCCTCAAAATTCTTAGGCAAAATTATTTTGGTGTTAGAATTCTACACCCAACCAAACTTTCAATTATATGAGGGTAGAATTTCAGATAGGCAAGATGAGAAACTTTAGGAAATTATTTGAAGATGGACATCAACAAAATGAGGGTGGAAATGAAGACAGAAAAACATCCGAAGTTTAAGAAACAATAGGTCTAACCCAGAGAGAAATGAAAGGGTTTGAAGGGACAGGACTGCTGTATTCAGGCCTAGAGAGAAGCTGGTTCTGAGAATCACAGTGAAGACTCCAGGAAAAGAAACCCCCACAGATCAGGCAGCGAGGGAGGAGCTGGGAGGCGTCACCCCGGAGAAACCTGTGCCATCCCTGGGACCTCTGGAACGACTTTAAAAGGAATAAAGAAGAAAATGCAAGAAAAGAAGCTGTCACACAAATTCCAGGAAGGACAAGAAAGAAAACCATCAGGGTGCAGCAGTCAGCGCTGCAGGGGAAAATGTCAGCATAAGGCAGACACAGAGATTTATTTTCAATGTTTGGCTTAGACAAAAAAGCACCAAAATTAACTCTGATTACTAAACAGACTTTGAATGGTCTTGACCCTGACAAACACTGGCTGGTGGAAGCAAAATGAGAAGGTAAGTAAATGCAGCAGTGCTAACGTCTCTCGATGGTAAGCCGGGGCTGTCAGCTGACACTGCCTGGAGTTGACAGAGCAAGAAATTAAGGTGCGATTTATTATTTCAAGTTAATGAGTTAGCAAAGGCAGAACTAAAAGCAACAGCGCAATTCTACTGACAGGGGAAGAGGTGGTAAATACTTAATGTCTAGAGTAGATACATCAGGGGGACGCTTTAGTCACCCCCCACAGAGCTACACAAGGAGCCAGTCACAGGGAGTCACATGGGGAGACCACCCTGAGGGACACCCGAGTGCTGGACACACACCTGTGCACACCCAACCCAACCCCGGAACAAGTCCCAACCCCAGGAACATGCAGCCCCGGGGGAGCCCCACAGAAACCATGGACTCCACACAGCAGTGACGTGTCAGTGTGAGTGCATCCACTGTGGCAGACGCACCACAGTATTGATAATGGGAAGGCTGTGGGGGAATTGATAATGGGAAGGCCGTGGGGGTACTAATAATGGGAAGGCTGTGGGGGTACTGATAATGGGAAGGCTGTTGGAGGGCAGTGATAATGGGAAGCCTGTGGGGGTATTGATAACGGGAAGGCTGTGGAGGGTATTGATAACGGGAAGCCTGTGGGAGGTATGGATAATGGGAAGGCTATGGAGGGTATTGAGAATGGGAAGGTTGTGGGAGGGTACTGATAATGGGAAGCCATTGTGGGTACTGATAATGGGAAGGCTATGGAGGGTGTTGATAACAGGAAGGCTGTGGAGGGTATTGATAACGGGAAGGCTGTGGGGTATTGATAACGGGTAGGTTATGGAGGGCATTGATAATGGGAAGGCTGTAAGAGTATTGATAACAGGAAGGCTGGGGGGTACTGATAATGGGAAGGCTGGGGGGGTATTTCATAATGAGAAGTCTGTGGATATTGATAACGGGAAGGCTGGGGAATATTGATAATGGAAAGGCTGTGGGGGATATTGATTATAGGAAGTCTGTGGGTACTGATAATAGGAAGGCTGTGGAGTATTCGATAATGGGAAGTCTGTGGGGGAGTATTGATAATAGGGAGTCTGTGGGTATTGATAACGGGAAGGCTGTGGGGTACTGATAATGGGAAGGCTGTAGGGTATTGATAACGGGCTGTGGGGGGTGTTGATAACAGGAAGGCTGTGGGGTACTGATAATGGGAAGGCTATGGGAGCATTGAAAATGGGAAGGCTGTAGGTGTACTGATAATGGGAAGGCTGTGGGAGGGTAGTGATAATGGGAAGACTGTGGGGGTACTGATAACGGGAAAGCTATGGAGGGTATTAGAATGGGAAGGCTGTGGGAGGGTACTGATAATGGGAAACCTGTGGGGGTATTGATAATGGGAAGGCTATGGAGGGTATTGATAACGGGAAGGCTGTGGAGAGTATTGATAGCGGGAAGCCTGTGGGGGTATTGATAAAGGGAAGGCTGTGGAGGGTATTGATAACGGGAAGGCTGTGGAGGGTATTGATAACGGGAAGGCTGTGGGGTATCAATAATGGGAAGTCTGTAGGGTACTGATAACGGGAAGGCTGTGGGGTAATGATAATGGGAAGGCTATGAGAACACTGATAACGGGAAGGCTGTGGGGTATTGCTAACGGGAAGGCTGTGGGGTATTGATAATGGGAAGGCTGTGGGAGTATTGATAAGGAGAAGGCTGTGAGGTATTGATAACGGGAAGGCTATGGGAGCACTGATAACGGGAATGCTGTAGGGGTATTGATATCAGGAAGGCTATGGGGGGTATTGATAATGGAAAGGCTGTGGGGGGTGCTGATAGCAGGAAGGCTATGGGAGTACTGATAACAGGAAGGCTGTGGGGTATTGATAACGGGAAGGCTGTGGAGGGCATTGATAATGGGAAGGCTGGGGGGCATTAATAATGGGAAGGCTGTGGGGGGTATTGATAATGAGAAGTCTGTGGGTATTGATAATGGAAAGCCTGGGGGGTATTGATAATGAGAAGGCTGTGGGGGGGTATTGATAATAGGAAGTCTGTGGGTATTGATAATGGGAAGGCTGTGGGTATTGATAATGGGAAGACTATGGGAGCATTGGTAATGGGAAGGCTGTAGGGTATTGATAATGGGAAGGCTGTGGGTATTGATAATGGGAAGATTATGGGAGCATTGGTAATGGGAAGGCTGTGGGGGATATTGATAACGGGAAAGATGTGGGGTATATTGATAATGGGAAGTCTGTTGGGTACTGATAATGGGAAGTCTGTGGGGTAACGATAATGGGAAGTCTATGGGAGCATTGATAACCAGGAAGGCTGTGGGGTATCGATAGCGGGAAGTCTGTGGGGTATTGATAACGGGAAGGCTATGTGAGTATTGATAACGGGAAGGCTGTGGGGTATTGATAACGGGAAGGCTGGGGGTATTGATAACGGGAAGTCTGTGGGGTACTGATATTGGGAAGTCTATGGGGTACTGATAATGGGAAGGCTGTGGGGGTATTGATAACGGGAAGGCTGGGGGGGGTACTGATAACGGGAAGGCTGGGGGGTATTGATAATGGGAAGGCTGGGGGAAGGCTGGGGGTATTGATAATGGGAAGGCTGGGGGTATTGATAATGGGAAGGCTATGGGAGTATTGATAACGGGAAGGCTGTGGGGTATTGATATTGGGAAGTCTGTGGGGTACTGATAACGAGAAGGCTGTGGGGTACTGATAACGGGAAGGCTGTGGGTATTGATAACGGGAAGGCTGGGGGTATTGATAATGGGAAGGCTGTGGGGTATAAGATAATGGAAAGGCTGGGTGGTATTGATAACGGGAAGGCTGTGGGGGGGTAGTGATAATGGGAAGGCTGTGGGGTATAGATAATGGAAAGGCTGGGTGGTATTGATAACGGGAAGGCTGTGGGTGGTATTGATAACGGGAAGGCTGGGGGGGGTACTGATAACGGGAAGGCTGGGGGGTATTGATAATGGGAAGGCTGGGGGAAGGCTGGGGGGGTATTGATAATGGGAAGGCTGGGGGGTATTGATAATGGGAAGGCTATGGGAGTATTGATAACGGGAAGGCTGTGGGGTATTGATATTGGGAAGTCTGTGGGGTACTGATAACGAGAAGGCTGTGGGTACTGATAACGGGAAGGCTGTGGGTATTGATAACGGGAAGGCTGGGGGGTATTGATAATGGGAAGGCTGTGGGGTATAGATAATGGAAAGGCTGGGTGGTATTGATAACGGGAAGGCTGTGGGGGGGTAGTGATAATGGGAAGGCTGTGGGGTATAGATAATGGAAAGGCTGGGGGGTATTGATAACGGGAAGGCTGTGGAGGGTATTGATAACAGGAAGGCTGTGGGTGGCATTGATAATGGGAAGGCTGTGGGGGGGTATTGATAATGGGAAGGCTGTGGGGTATAGATAATGGAAAGGCTGGGGTGGTATTGATAACGGGAAGGCTGTGGGTGGTATTGATAACGGGAAGGCTGTGGAGGGTATTGATAATGGGAAGTCTGTGGGGTATAGATAATGGAAAGGCTGGGGGGTTTGATAACGGGAAGGCTGTGGGTGGTACTGATAACGGGAAGGCTGTGGGTGGTATTGATAACAGGAAGGCTGTGGGGGGTATTGATAATGGGAAGGCTGTAGGGTATAGATAATGGAAAGGCTGGGGTATTGATAACGGGAAGGCTGTGGAGGGTATTGATAATGGGAAGTCTGTGGGGTATAGATAATGGAAAGGCTGGGGTATTGATAATGGGAAGGCTGTGGAGGGTATTGATAATGGGAAGTCTGTGGGGTATAGATAATGGAAAGGCTGGGGGGTATTGATAACGGGAAGGCTGTGGAGGGTATTGATAATGGGAAGTCTGTGGGGTATAGATAATGGAAAGGCTGGGGGGGTTTGATAACGGGAAGGCTGTGGGTGGTACTGATAACGGGAAGGCTGTGGGTGGTATTGATAACGGGAAAGCTGTGGAGGGTATTGATAATGGGAAGTCTGTGGGGTATAGATAATGGAAAGGCTAGGGGGTATTGATAACGGGAAGGCTGTGGGGGGGTAGTGATAATGGGAAGGCTGTGGGGTATAGATAATGGAAAGGCTGGGGGGTATTGATAACGGGAAGGCTGTGGAGGGTATTGATAACGGGAAGGCTGTGGGTGGCATTGATAATGGGAAGGCTGTGGGGGGGTATTGATAATGGAAAGGCTGGGGGGGTATTGATAATGGAAAGGCTGGGGGGTACTGATAATGGGAAGGCTGTGGGTGGTATTGATAACGGGAAGGCTGTGGGGGGTATTGATAATGGGAAGTCTGTGGGGTATAGATAATCGGAAGGCTGGGGTGTACTGATAATGGGAAGGCTGTGGGGGGTATTGATAACAGGAAGGCTGTGGGGGGTATTGATAACAGGAAGGCTGCTGGGGAAGGTAGTGGGTAGATGGGAACTCTGTGCCTTCTGCTCAATTTTGCTGTGTACTTAAAACTCTTCAAAAAAATAAAGTCTTGGCCGGGCATGGTGCTCACACCTGTAATCCCAGCACTTTGGGAGGCCAAGGCAGGCAGATCACTTGAGCCCTCAAGACCAGCCTGGACAAAATAGAAAGACCACATTTCTACAAAAAATGCAGAACTGAGCCAGATGTCGTGGTGCACACCTGCAGTCCTAGCTACTCAGCAGGCTCAGGCAGGAGAATCACCTGAGCCCAGGAGGCTGCAGCTGCAGAGCTATCGTCACACTGCTGCAGTCTGGCCTGGGCAACAGAATGAGACACTGCCTCAAATAAAGGTTCAGAAGAAGCCTTTGTGTTAACAGTGAGTTACCAGTGATTCTCCGGGGCACGCTGGGATGTGCAGAGGTAGACCTAGACACTCTTGCTTTTCAGTTGTAATTCCTTCTGAACTACTTGATTTCTAAACCATATGCAAATGTTACTTTTATTTTTAAAATCCATAAATATATAATTATTAAATCATTTTTAAGTTTTTAAATACAACCTAAAAAGCAGTAACCGGAAAATGAGGTAACGTTCCAGCTACAGAAAAGCCTTCATGATTGTTTCAAGGTTTATTCAGAAAGTACAGATGTGGCATTACTGGAGTTTTTACTGGAAGAAAAATATTTTTGGTAACAAAAATAGTAAATATTGCTCGCAGTACAGGGGTCCTCCCTCATCCTGGCCTCACTGTCTACCAGGCCATGAGGGGACCTCGGGATGGCGGCTCTTTCTCTTTAGGCCTCAGTGACCTCTGTGACCTCACTTTCATCCGGATCTTTCTAACAGCCGTGTGTGGTAGGTGGTGAAATCGCCATCACCTCCATTTCGTAGATAAAATAACAGTGCAGGCACAGTAAACGGCAAAGCCACGTCCTCACTGCTTGAAGGGGCAGCCCCAGGACTCGGCCCCACACATGGCCCCATGTTGAGCGGCCACTAATGAGTGCAGAGATGGGAAGGAGAAGGCAACACACCTTCAGGAATGCCTGGAGCATGTGACCCGGTTCCTCTTTAAAATACACACCCGGAGACGCAGTCTTTGATTACATAGTGATTTTGATGCAGAGCACCAGGGAACTGGATACAGCTTCTGAACAACTTCAACACCCTCTAAATTCTGCTAAAAACATGAATCTAAAAAAGGAAAATCAAAGACATACAATCTTTAATTCAAAGACATCTGATCTCAGATACGGTTCCGTACGATCCTAACCCTCAGCCAGCCTGTGGACCAGGCAGCCTGTGACTCAGCACATCCGTTAGCCGCCTGCCGTGAGCAACACGGGACATGGGGGGGAGGATACGGCTGGGCCCAAGGAGAAGACCCAAATGAGGCAAAGGCACCACTCAGGAACCCGCGGGAGCAGCTCCTCAGCCCAGTGCCTACGGGTGTCACTCAACTTTCAGAGCAACAGTTCTCACTGGCGAAACAAATCGAGTCTCATGCCACTGCACCACAGCTGACACCGACGGAGACCGTTTTCAGTCAATCTCCTGGGGGCTTTCTTGGTATGTTTTCACAGATGGACTTAATCACGAGATGAGGGCAGGCTGGCCGGAGTACGACGTTTTACATGTTCTGTAAATGTAAACTGGATACTCACTGCTAAAAGAGACCTGCAAGTGAAGAAATGGACAGAGTTCAGGGGAAGAAAGAATTTTTTTTCTTTTTTTTTTTTGAGACAGGGTTTCACGGTGTTGGCCAGGATGGTCTCGAACTCTTGACCTCGTGATCTGCCCACCTCGGCCTCCCAAAGTGCTGGGATTACAGGCATGAGCCACCACGCTCGGCCTGGAGAGAAAGAACTTTTTGGAGCAAGTCTAAAGCAGGAAGTGTTCGATGGGAAAGGGAAGGGGACAGACAGCGATGAGGAAGAACAGCTCCAGGAGGGTGGAGGGCAGGTATTCCAGGTGGGGCGTGGCATGTGCAAAGGCCCCCGGCGGGACAGGGAGGAGCATGGAAACAGCTCCCTGTGGCAAACATTCCAGAAGACCCCTTGTGGGCACCCAAGGAAAGACGACATTTTGCAGAAGCCTTCAAAGCCAGAAAGGAGAAATCTGGGTCTGCCAAAAGGCAACAGAAAACACGGCGTGCAAAGAAGTGACATGATAAAAATGGCTCCAGAAAGATTATCCGGCAGCTGTGTGTAGGAGGGTTTCAAGCCCAGAGAGACCGGAGGCGGGAGATCTGCTAAAGAACGTTCTCCTGACTCAGACGCAGGGTGAGGAGGGCGTGGCTGGGCAGAGCCTGGGGGCAGACAGTACTCAGGGGTAAGGGGATGCCAGTCCAGCCTCGGTTTCCCCATCTGTAAAAGGTGAGGCCTAACCAGACAATCTTTCAGTTTGCACAGTTCTTGACTCAATAGACTCCTGTCCTGAGATCTCAGCATGATCTCAGGGTAGGCTGGATATGAATATGAAATCAGGAAGACGAGAAAAAGTAAATCCCAACTTTCACACCTAAAAACAAGGCCTGGTTTGGCAAATTAAAGCTCACGCATTTTTTATTGCCTTAAAATCTTCTCTATTATAGAAGATTGCATCTGTGCTAATTAAAAACAGATTAGAGAACATTCTCAATATCAGTTCCAGTTTCTAACCCAACCAGGCCCTCAAAGGCCGTCCCACGACAGCATCATCTCTGCTGTCAGCCTCAACCTGCCCACACCTGCTCCCTCTCTGGCTGTGACCATGCCTGGTCCACTTGCTACATAGCGAGAGTCCAGCACCTTCTCCCCCCTCCCATGCCACCAGCAGCTTCCCCTACAGCCGCCAGCTCCTCCCAGACACTTCTGGCCCCAACCCACTCGTCCTTACACAGCCCCCGGCAAGGTATTCCAGCCATACCCTCAGTGTGTTCTCACGAACATTAGCACAATAAAGCTGCTGTCATGACCTAAAAGGCCCTCACAGCCTGGCCCCCTCACTGCCTTGTCAGCTAAACACTGGTTACAACCTAAGACAGGACCCCAGCAGCCCAGGGCTCCAAGCCCCGTGTAAGCACCAGGATGCCCCTGGATGCTCCGACCACCTGTGGGCAGGCCCAGCACTATCCCACACTCTCCACCCGCCTCCTTACCTGCCATGGTCTCTGATGTGTGGGCCACACAGCCCTGACAGTCAACTGACAAATTCAGAGCCCTGGCTTCCCAGCCAACTCCCAGCACTTTGCTCCTTCAAAACCATACCTGGTGGCATCACCTAGTGGATGGCAGCCCGGAAGCCCAGCTGGAGATCCGACAAGCATGGGGCACCCCCCCACAGCCCCGAGAGCTGCGCCAGCCATGCCAGCCCTGCCAACCACTGATCGACCCACTGTCCTCAGATTCACCGAGAGTCAGCATGGCCTGGCCTGTGCTCATGCCCCCTCTCTCCTCCAGCCTGGAATACGTTCACCCCACCTGTCCCTCGTTCCTACTGACGCTCCAGACCTCACCTCAAATACCACTTCTCTGCTAGCCTGCCAGCTGCTCCCAGTCAGAGCTCAGTTATAATTCAGATGATTAAAAACAGGTTTAGCAATTCACTTGCTTAACATTTTATTATTTTTTTTCTTTTTGACACAGGGTCTTCTCTGTTGCCCAGGCTGGAATCCAGTGGCAATCACAGCTCACGGAAACCTCTGCCTCCCAGCTGAGTGCTCCTCCCTGCTCCCGAGTAGCTGAGCTGAGACCTCAGGCACCAGCCACCGCACCCAGGTATTAATAATTTGAGTACTTTTTGTAGAGATGAGGTTTTGCAATGTTGCCCAAGTGAGTTCTTATACTTCTTAGCACAAAAAGCCACTAACATGGTCTAAAAGGTACTCTCCCAGCCTGGCCCCTTACTGCCTTGTCAGCCAAATGCCGGTGATAACCTAAACAGGACCCCCAACAGCTCCAAACCCTGCGTAAGCACTAGGATGCCCCTGGCACCCCGACCACCTGTGGGCACATGCACCATTATCCCACACTCTCCTGAGTTGAGCTCAAATTCCTGAGCTCAAGCAATCCGCCCACTGTGGCCTCCCACAGTGCTGGGATTACAGGATACTTAGTATTTATCTCCCTCCACAGACTCTAAATCCAGAACACAATGTCCTCTGTATTTACAAAAGCACACTCAAGGCCAAACCCGGTGACGGGCACACTGGGGGTTATCGGTAAATACATCAAATGAATGAATGACTCATCAGTCATAAACCCTCATGTCCTCTTTCGTCTCCACCAGACACTCCAAAAAGCCTCTTCTAGAAGACCATATTGTCAGCAAGCTTCCAGAAACTCAGCCAAAGTCATCTAGATTATCACAAATTGCTAGGATGATTTACCAGACGGACTAAAAATATGTATCCTGGTTACAACGGCACACTGCTTGCTTTTTTTCTTTCTTTTTTAGAGACAGGGTCTCACTCTGTCACCAGGCTGCAGTGCAGTGGCGTGTGTGGCTCCTGGCAGCCTTGGACTCCTGGGCTCAAGCGATCCTCCCATCTCAGCCTCCTGAGTGACTGGGACTCCAGGTGCACACCACCACACCTGGCTAATGTTTGTCTTTTTTTGGAGGTGGGGTCCCACTATGTTGCCCAAGCTGGTCTCGAACTCCTGACCTGAAACAATCTTCCCTCCTTGGCCTCCAGAGCACTGGGATTGCAGGTGTGAGCCCCGCACCTGGCCAGGCATACTGCTTTTCAGTCCCTACTCTGTGGCCTTGGACGTCTAAGGCCACAGAGTAGGGACTATTCCTATCTTCAGGAATACATGATACTGACATTCTAACCAAGCTCACTGCACCTTTCAGGAAAGGCATGGGCACAGGGAGAAGCAGGTGAAGGATGTGGAACCCAGGCTGAAAGCATCTTGGCTCCTGGATCCCCGCCCAACCCATGCACGACAGTCCCTGACATTTTAGGGGAGAGAGTCATCCCACAGTTTAAGGTTCAGTGAAATCTGTCCGTGTCAATGTGGAATGGAACCGTGTGTCCGTGAGATCTGGGAGTATCCCGCAGAGTTGGGACAGGATGTGGTAGCGACGGTGGACGGAGTGTATCAGGGAGGGTCTCGAAAACTGAGCCCCAGGAAAGGCTGTGAAGTGTGTCTGGGACGCCCGCTGCAGAGGCTGCCGTGAGGACTCAGAAACCCACCTGCTCTGATGCCTCCCACGCCGCGCCACTCACTCCCCAAACGGGGCAGTCCTGCTCTGTCCTCACTCAGATCCGCCAGGCAGCCGAAGCTTCCCACCCTCAGGGGGAGGGGTCCAGGCAATGTAGGCAAGAAGGCACAGCTGCTACGTAGGGAATTCAAGCGCACCTGATGCCGGGCCCAGGGTGTGCGCATGGTGGTGTCACCAAGGCCCTTCTGCTGCAGTCACACGCCGCGGGCGCCACCCGGACAGGGCACAGCCCACCCCAAGGCAGGCCAGTCAACAAACCCAGCCTTCTCTGCGCAGGATTTTTAAAGACCTCAAGGAAAATAACAAGTACGTATCTACTTCACTATCTTGGATCGTCTTCGAGGACACGCGAGTTTGTCTGAGGATTGGATGAGGCTCCAGCTGGTGAGCCGGCACGTTTCTATACCCACAGCATTCGAATGATGAATAAGAACTCAGCGCTCCCAGCGCGGCCTGCTGGCTGCTCCACTGACTGCTTCCTCCCGCTCCATCTACGTCTGTGGCCCCCTTCATTCAGCCGGGCATCTGTGCCTCTCTCAGCGCCTTGCCGAGAAGTTCACACTCCTGCAGGTCTGTCCACAACTTCAAAAGACCCTCAGCACCTCCCACCTCACGGCCTCCCAGCAATTCTTCTTTCCCAGAAGTAAACGTTCGCTGGCGTAATCATGATTTCCGGGGCCCTGGAGCTTCCTAGTGACTGAATGGCCCCATTTCCCCAGAGAGGAAGCTTCAGAACAAACCCATCAGGGCCGTGTGGGCTGGAAACGCAAGAAAGGACAAGGGACGGCCCGACCTCCCAGCACTGATGAGCCTCCAAAGACCTGCTGCTTAAGTCTGTGTTCCGAGAGACACAGCAGCAACTCCTCATCCACACCGGGCCCCTCCTCTGCCTAAGTGGCGTCCACAGCAGCACCTATCCAGCCCTACACGGTCACGTTGGGTCCCACCGGTAAAGCCGTCCTGACTTCTCAGCACCTGTCTACGTGTTTGCAAAAGACACATGGTAACACTTGACCCAAGTACACCAAGTGAAAAGATTCTTTTAGCTGTAATCTGTTCTCTCAAGGAAGAGGTGCAGGAAACGTGCTGACGCCACAGTGACCACAGTCTCCGCCGCTTAGCTGAGGGAGCTCTACTTGATGACATCCCTACAGAAGGCTGCCCTGAAGAACCTGGAGGTCACTTCCTTTTTTTTTTTTTTTTTTTTTTTTTGAGACAGAGTCTCACTCCGTAGCCAGATGCCAGGCTGGAGTGCAGTGGCACGATCTTGGCTCACTGCAACTTCTGCCTCCGGGTTCAAGCAATTCTCCTGCCTCAGCCTCCCGAGTAGCTGGGACTACAGGCGCGTGCCACCACGCCCAGCTAATTTTTGTATTTTTAGTACAGACGGCGTTTCACCATGTTGGCCAGGCTGGTCTCGATCTCTTGACCTCGTGATCCGCCCACCTCGGCCTCCCAAAGTGCTGGGATTACAGGCGTGAGCCACCACACCCGGTCCCAGAGGTCACCTTCTTGAAGGGGCACGAGTGGGAGGCTCGGAGCCAGACGTGCAGTGCCCTGGGCCCAGGCAATAGTACCAAGAGGGCCTCCCGTACCCACCGTGAAGGCACCGTGTTGAGTTGCAAGCATCCCTCACCGGCACGGCCTGCACCTCCTCGGACAGTGCCCCCCCCGCCCCCCGCCCCTGCGGCCTCTCTCTCCAGCGCCCCCCGGCAGCCTGTCTCCCTCCAGCGCCCCGCGGCGGCCTCTCTCTCTCTCCAGCGCCCCCCGGCGGCCTTCTCTCCCTCCAGCGCCCCCAGTGGCCTCTCTCTCTCCAGCGCCCCCCGGCAGCCTCTCTCTCTCTCTCTCCAGCACCCCTAGCGGCCTCTCCCTCTCTCTCCAGTGCCCCCCGGCGGCCTCCCCTCTCTCTCCAGCGCCCCCTGGCGGCCTCTCTCTCCAGCGCCCCCTGGCGGCCTCTCTCCAGCATCTCCCGGCTGCCATGGCATCTCCCCATTTATAAATTTCAGGAGGGAATTTAATCCTTTATCTTTTGGGCAGCCCCCATGGTGCGGCAGCAAGGACAGAGCTGCCTGGCTGTCTGGAGAACGTCCTGCCCCATCCCCTCCTTCTGACCCCACACTGAGCACAGGCTCTGCCATCAGCAGGGGCATCCAGCCCAGCACTGCTGCACCTCTGCCTGCCTGGCGGCGCTGCTGACATTGGCACATCTGTGCTCCTCACTCACTGTGAACCTCCAGAGGGTAAGACCAGGCCTCCTCTGCCCTTTAATCCACGGTGTGAGACCCACCTGGACACACTAGGCCAGAGAAGGCAAGGGATGAGCGTGAGCAACGCACCATCACCCTCTGTGCCCACCGGTGGCCTAGAAACTATCTGAGCCTCTCCTCTCTCCCCCAGCTTCACGGCAGGGCAACTGGACAGAACGATTCAGCCCACAGTGACCACAGTGAGGAAGAAGTGACCGAACAACAATTTCAGTGATAACCTAAGGGAAAAGGGGGCTTAAGGTGATAACCTGAGGGAAGGGAGAAGGGGGCTCAGGCACCCCAGCACCCCCACCTCCAGGCAGCAAGCGAGATGAAAACTGGGTGCATGAACGCCCGGGAAGAACCCCAGCCACACCAGAGCCCAGGAGCAAGACCCTCTTCTCAGCCAGCAGCAAAGGACTACTTCTTTAAGGAGAAAAAATAGGTCTGAAAAAGTGGCAGATGAAGCAAAATTTAAAACTTACTATAACGACCAGAAAGAGACAGGAAAGTCAGAGAGAGGGTTTTCTAACCTCATGATCCAACTTCTGTAATGTCTCAGAGGAAAATATGAGGCCTGGGACAGCCGAGTGAGAGGGATAGAGGGCTTGGCCCCCTCCTGAGTGACCATCAGAAACACCCGCAGCAGCCACGCCAGGAAAATGCTCCTTCCCGTGGGAGGGGTGGCCTGAGATCAGCGTGCCTGAGGACACCTGTTTTGTGATGGAGGAAGAAACTTCCGACCATCCACAACTCGGCCAACTCACCTTCTCACACATAACAAGCACGGGCTGGTGATGAATATGTCAGAATAGGTCTATTTTTGGACTGGACATTTTTTGGAAATTAAATTTAGCCAGCTTGAATTCTTTTTAAAAAATGCTATCCCATTAAAGCCTTTTGAAATAGGGAATCTACATCTCATTATGAAGATGGGACACAGTGTTCTCCGATTGGCCTGAAATGCTGCAGACGGCAAGCCATGAGGGGCCACAGGGTAGATGGACCCTCGCAGGGGACAGGGGGGCACAGACAGGGGTGTGGGCCAGGTGCCCTGGAAGTGAGACACCAAAATGCACGGCCGTTAATCATCTGTAAAATAATTGTTCACTTGTAGTTTTTAAGAGTCATGTTTTCTGTTAGCACTCATGGGCAATTTTGACCATTTTCAAATGTTTATTAACTGAAATAGTTGCTCCGTTATTAATTTTCTGTTTATATTCTTTGTCCATTTTATGCACTCAAGAAAACCCTCATATTTAGGGTATTAACCTGCTTCTAAGGATAAGAATGAAGGTGCCTCCAACCTCACTATGCACTTGGTTTTATTCCTGTAGACACAGAAATTATTGGAAATGTTTTTGTCAGCTCTGTCCATCCTTTTCTTTGTTCCTTTTTGTTTTCTTTTGTTACTTTTCCTGTGACATCCTCCCTGGGTCCACTCTGTGCACAGTCGCCTTCACCTCCCCTCATGGGGCGAGGACGTGGCGGGGCAGTACCCACGTGTCATGCCCATGTTGGTACGTGAGCCAGTGTGGATGCGTGAGTCTGCAGAGCGCTCTGGCAGTTGCCTCCAGACTCTCGGGAATGTTCGCCCATGCAGCTGGCCTAACCAACTCTAGGGAGATCCAGGAAAACCCCTTCAACCCACGAATGTGAGCTTGTGTGGAAGAGGGGCTCTTTGATGAGGCAGTAACCCTGGGCTTTCTGAGTGGGATGGAATTCACTCACATGCGTCCTGGGGAGAGATCTGAGATGGATGAAGAGGAGACCTCGGGGAGAAGAGAAGGAGGCCACGTGGAGACAGAGAAGCAGGCTGGGGCGAAAGCCACAAGCCCGGATACCTGGAGCCGTCAGAGGCTGGGAGAGGCAGGGACCCTCCCTGCACCTCTGGAGGGAGTAGGGCCCAGGACACCTTGGCTCCAGGCTTCCAGCCTCCAGCACCAAGAGTGCATCTGCCGGTTCAGGCACCCGATCTGCAGTAACTTGTTACAGCCACCCCTAGGAAACTAAAGCCACCCTTTAATCAATAATTCTGTTCCTAGGAATTGACTGCAGGAAAAAAAAAATCTAGATTTTCAGAAAATATTCAAAAAAATATGTTAACCACAGAACAATGGCCAAACATCTTCGTAGGTAACTTACACATCAAACAATAGGGAATGTTTTAATCATATTCCATACAGGAACATTATCCGTTAATTAAATTATAAAAGGGGGTTTTGATTACATGGGTAAATTCTTAGAACAGAATATAAAGTGAAAAAAAAAGATAATTTCCAATTCTGATTTTTAAAATAATTAGAAGGCTGGAAAGAAGAAACACACCAACAAACTCTAATCATTTCCAGGTCATGGAATTATTGCCGACTTGTAATACATTAATTAACTTCTCAATACTTAGCAGATATAATGAAGGCCAAGTGCACGGGTTCATGCCTGTAATCACAGCACTGTGGGAGGCCAACGCAGGAGGACTGCTTGAACCCAGGAGTTTGAAACAAGCCTGGGCAATTAGCCAAACCCCATCTCTACTGAAAATACAAAAAGTTAGCTGGGTGTGGTGGCGTGCCCCTGTAGTCCCAGCTACTCAGAGGCTGAGGCAGGAGAACCACTTGAGCCCAGAAAGTCAAGGCTGCAGTGAGCTGCACTCCAGCCTAGGCAACAAGCAAGACCCTGTGTCAAAAAAAGAAAAAAGAAAATGTACAAAAGTAGCCTAACTAGCCTCCCATTTTACTGCCAGATACAGAGAGAAAAAAAATATATTGTAGGTGAGAAGAATCTCAAGAGACGTTAACAAATATAATAAAACTCAGAAAGCAAAGATCTGGCAGCCAAGGAAAGGTCTCCACCTGCACGACAAACCAGTAACTGCGGGGTTCGCCCATCCTTGTCCACTGGGAAGCCCCGGACTGCTTTCCAAGGGCATCCCAGCCGACCGCAGAGAGAAGCTCTAAGGCAGGCAGGTGCTGGCGGGCAGTGCAGAGAGCACCTGCATGCCCCCACGAGCTCTTCAGCCAGGCCGTTCGCAAATTCACAGCACCGCAGGGCTGGATGTCACCCAGCATACCTAAGCACATTTTAAAAAGCTAAAGTGTCTTATAAATGATACGAGATATTCTATCTCTCTGCTCCTCTGTGGTTTGGACTCCAGTGCTTTCTGCGAGAAAACAAACACCAGGTAAGAGCTTCCTCCGCGGGTCACGGCATGGGATATGCTGACCCACTGAGGCCACATGGCCCACTCAGTCCCCACCCAGGGACCCTGCACCCCATTGCTAAGTGAAGCATGTGGCCAAGCTGAGCTGGCTCTGTGAAGCTCAGTCTTGGAAAAGCGAGGCAGAGAGAGCACCAGAGCCCATCCATCCCACACAGAGCCCACCACAGAGGCCCCCATCCCACCACAGAGCCGTTCATCCCACCACAGCGCCCACCTGTCCCATCGTGGAGCCCCCATTCCACTGCAGAGCCTACCACAGAGCCCCCCCATCCTGCCACAGAGCCCACCCCTCCCGTCATGGATCCCCCCATCCTGCTGCAGAGCTCGCCCCACAGCCCCATCATGGAGCGCCCACACACACATCCCGCCTCAGAGCTCATCCTCCTGCCACCTGTGTTTTCAGCAGTCCCCTCGGCCAGAACGTGGGCTGTGGCCTGTCCTCCCGATGCTCCCCACCTGGCTTTTGCTTTTCTCTGGCCAGAGCTTGTTTCTGGAACTTGGGACGAAGAAGCCTAAGCGAGGCCCGGGGTGACTCCATCACGTGCCTGGTGTAGAGCACGGTAAATGGTGCATCTCTCATGATGGTTTGGTGGTTTTCAGAGATGGTTTCTCCTTCCCTGTCTGTGTGACAATATCCTGCAGTCTTTTTACTGAATGAAAACGTCAAGAAGTCCCGTGAGACTCAGAAGTATAATAGCTGTGGATCATTCACAAATTCAGTAGAGCAGTCAGAGGCAGGCGGTGTCCAGCTGCCCCTCACCCTCTAGAGCCTCCTGGTCTCCAGGACAGGCCGGCTTCCCGAGCTCACTGTCCCCAGCCCTGGAGAACCAGGACAGCTCAGCCCAGAAGGACACGCATGGCCATCCCAGGCCCAGGACCAGGGCCCACTGCCCTTCCGAGCTGCGGCTCAGACACGAGGGGAAGTGAGGGGGTCTTCCCGAGAATTCACAGGAAGCTTTAGTGCAACAGTGTCCCCGTCACACCTTCAGGACCAGTGTCACACCTTCACGAACATCACCCTAACATGGCACCCAACCCATATCATACCTTCACCAATGTCACCCTAACAGGGCACACAACCCACATCACACCTTCACCAACATCACCCTAACAGGGCACACAACCCACATCACACCTTCATCAACATCACCCTAATAGGGCACACAACCCACATCATGCCTTAACCAACGTCACCCTAACAGGGCACCCAACCCACATCACACCTTCACCAACATCACCCTAACATGGCACCCAACCCACATCACACCTTTACTGATGTCAGCCTAACAGGGCACCATGCCCACATCACACCTTCACCAACGTCACCCTAACATGGCACCCAACCCACATCACACCTTCACTGATGTCACCCTAACAGGGCGCCATGCCCGCATCACACCTTCACCAACGTCATCCTAACAGGGCACCCAACCTACATCACACCTTAACCAACATCACCCTAATCGGGCACCCAACCCACATCACACCTTCACTGACATCACCCTAACAGGGCACCCAACCCGCATCACACCTTCACTGACATCACCCTAACAGGGCACCCAACCCGCATCACACCTTCACTGATGTCACCGTAACAGGGCACCCAACCCACATCACACCTTCACTGATGGCACCCTAACAGGGCACCCAACCTGCATCACACCTTCACCAATGTCACCCTAACCGGGCACCCAACCCTCATCACACCTTCACTGACGTCACCGTAACAGGGTACCCAACACGCATCACACCTTCACCAACATCACCCTAACAGGGCACCCAACCCGCATCACACCTTCACTGATGTCACCCTAACAGGGCACCCAACCCGCATCACACCTTCACCAACATCACCCTAACAGGGCACCCAACCCGCATCACACCTTCACTGATGTCACCCTAACAGGGCACCCAACCCACATCACACCTTCACTGATGGCACCCTAACAGGGCACCCAACCTGCATCACACCTTCACCAATGTCACCCTAACCGGGCACCCAACCCTCATCACACCTTCACTGACGTCACCCTAACAGGGCACCCAACCCGCATCACACCTTCACCAACATCACCCTAACAGGGCACCCAACCTGCATCACACCTTCAGTGACGTCACCCTAACAGGCACCATTCCCACATCAAGTCTTCAGGGTGGGCATCCGCAGCCAGCGGGTGCTTGCAGGATGGTGAAGGTCACAGAGCAGATGGCAGGAACCTGGTTGCTGAGGGCCCCCCGCTGTGGTGCTTTGTGGTAAGAACTCACAAATCCTTAGTTTCAGTTGTTCCGTGTGGGACTTTCTGTTATATGCAGCCAAAGCATTCTGATACAGCAAAAACAAAAATCAAAACCACTGTCCACCTCAGCACCTGCAGGTGTGCAGCTGGCATTCCAATCCACGTTCACTCAGCAAATGAAGCACTCATGCCCGGCAAGGTATCGGGTGCGGGGACACTGCCGTGGCCACAGTGGGCAGCCCTCTACCCCACAGGGCTCCTCTCCAAGCCCGCAGTACTGGATGGTGGTGGCTGTGTCCGCAGCTCTGAAGCCCCCGTTGATGTGGCTCGTGGCTCTGTGTGACCCCACACAGCACCCGATGTGCCATCTGACCCCTCTTCCCCAGGTTCCTCATCCACAGCCTGCAGACAATGCCAGCCTCACGGGGCTGGCCCAAGAATTATACAATATGAGTAACTCGCCCAGCACACCTGGCACACAGCAAGCTCTCAACAGATGTCAGATAGGATCACCAAATATCAAAGATAAATAAGTCACATGGGGCATGAGAAGGCAAGGGAGACGGGAGCATGGAGGGATGGCGCTGGCTTTCACCTGGCCTTTCTGAGGAGCCCCACATGTGGAGAGGGCTTGGAGAAAGGGGGAGGTGCACCCCCATCCTTCCTTCAGGCGACACAGGCCCTGACCCAGGACGTCGCTGAAGTTCAGGGACCAGCAAGGAGGGCTGGGTGATGGGGACACACTATGGAAGGGATGAACGTGGCCGGCCAGGGTGGGACGAGGGCAGTGCGGACCCGTAGGCAGCTGGCCTCACGCTGACAGGGAGACGTGACTGGGCCTCGAGGATCCCTCGATCTGGAGCTGGTATCCTCCTAGTCCCATCTTTATGCTCCACATTCAGTAGCTTTAGGGAAACGGGACGAAAGTATTCACACTGTCTTATAATCCGTTCTCTTTACTTAATACAGTATGAACACATTTTTATACTATTAAGCACTTGACATCCGTCTTTTTGTGGATGTGTATTTTTCATAACATTGCTGTATCACCATGAATTTACCCAATCCTGTTACTGCTGTTTTCCATTACACTACGAAAAAAAAAAAACTGGAGTGAACATCCACTTAGCTAACTTGCTGTAAATTCATGATTATTTCCTTAGGAACAGTTTCCAGAAGTGAAATTGCCGGGATAGATACATGCAAAGAAGGAATTTTTAAGACAGCACTGTGATGCTTGAGAAAGTTATCATTAGAGAAGCAAGTAGCTGGATAAACTGAAGACTGAGAAATACTGCTTGGTTACTTTAAAGAATACAGAACTCAACTTTCAACAACAAAAATAAAACTTTGAATCTAATTACAGTGATAACCTAGAACATTTTGTTTCAGACGCAGAAGTGTTACATACTAAAACGGCCACAATAAAAGGTTGAAACTACAACTCTCAATTATTTATGCAAATTTCTGAATTATATATAGTATAGATTCTATATTCTGTATTTAACAGAGTTGGAAAACAGATGTTTGGAAGTTTGTTCAGAAACTGTCAAAACATTACAAAGAATGTTATAAAGTGGAAATTATTTTTTAAAGAGCCAAGGTTTCTTATTAAAGACCAAGAAAAAAGTTCTGTGCTTGCGAGGTGTCCTGTCTCGAGCATACACAACTCGGAAGGAGTGGGTGACACGTGGAGATGGGAACGGAAGCCTCACGAGGAGCGACTGCGTGTGTTTATGAGTTCACGCGACCTTCTATCCAGCAACCTTCTATCCTGCGGCAGGTGTGGGGATGCCCTCAGCACCCCTTCCTGCCATCTCTGCTGCACCGACGACAGCAGGTGGACAGGCAGGGGAGGTGGGGGCTGGGAGCCAGCCCAGTGAGGAACTCGGAGGCTGGGAGCATGACGTCGCTCAGGCATCAGGGTCCAGGGAGGCAGCATTCTAAGTAGATTTGAGAGAACAAACATGAGGAAAACATGGAACAAAAAGCACTGTTGAGTGTGGGTGAAGCCAAAGTCTTGCTGGGGCACAATCCAGCCAGGGAGCAGGGTGTGACCGTAGGCAGAAGACAGCCAGCACCACAGAAGGGCCACGTGGCTAGGAGAAGAATCAGGGACGCAGGTCGGGCTGGGGAATCTGCACCCCGAGGAGGCCTCGGCCCCTCTTCTGCACCCCCTACCCATTCAGATGGTTCGATGGGAACTGGGGCCAGGGTTCAAGGGTGATCAAGATCCTTTCTGAGTGGTTGTTTGAAAGCATCAAAGACGACAGTGGGAATTGCAAGGTGCTGAGAAGTGTCACCCTAACAGCCAGCACAGAGAAACCTGCCCGTTCAGTCTCCTGCGTCAGGGAGGATGTGAGGAGAGGAGATGCTGCCTCTAAGCCTGCCGAGCGACTGAGAACTTCTTCCCAAAGCACAAGGCGAGAGAGAAGAGGGAAGTAGCGACCGGTCTGCGAGAACCACTATGACGGCTTCGTCCACAGACCGCCACCGCCACCGGAACAGCAGTCACTTACCTTCCGCTAAAACAGGTTTCTGCGAATTTATGTGCAAAGACTCGTAGGAAATGTGAAGGCACATAAAACTCGAAAAATTGCCGTTGTCTGCAAGACACACAGCATGAATCCACGACTTCAGCCCAAAACCACAGTAGCTTAGTGAGTGACGCAGACGTGAAGACCTGGCAACAGAAATCACATGCAAATACCAGCAAAAGGCCTGGCACAATGGCTCACGCCTGTGATCACAGCACTGGGAGGCTAAGGTAGGCTGATGCCTGGAGCCCAGGAGTCTGAGTCTAGCCTGGGCAACATGGTGAAACCCCATCTCTACTAAAAATACAAAGAATTAGCTGGGTGTGGTGGTGCATGCCTGTAGTCCCAGGTACTCAGGACACTGAAGTGGGAGGTTCACCTGAGTCCACAAGGTGGAGGCTGCAGTGAGCTGTGATTATGCCACTGCACTCCAGCCTGGCAGACAGGAGTGAGACCATCTCTAAATATGTAAATAAATACCAGGAACAGGTCATCAGTGTCGAATGTAGGCCGTGCATGTATGTTTTGCTTTCAGTTTATTTCAAAGAAACCAAATCAAGACACGATCATTAAAAAATACTTCTGTATTTTTAACTGTTATATGTGACACGACCCCAGTCCCTGAATATAAGATCTACCCTCCGAACATCTGAGTTAGTGCTAGAGAAAATTTGTCTTCACCAAAAAGTGAGTATGCCATGTCCACCCTGATAGCATGACCAAGTGAGGGTGATCATGGTTTTTGGTTTAGAGTTTTTGTTGACTTGACTCCCTGGAAGCTCAGTGTCCAATGTGATGCCACAGAATTACGTTAATCTTCATGGCCACCACATTTGCTTCTTCTAATTTTCTATTTCTATTTTCCAATTAACATTTTTGCCCTTGTCCTTTTGTGGTTAAGTTGGGTCAAAACTTTTTGGAAAGTGGTAAAAGAGATACACAAAAGAGTAAAAGGAGACCAGAAATAATAAGTAAAACAGTTTAGGGAGAATTCAGAGAGTAGCTTGATCAGTTCCATTGTGGACTGGCTCAAAGTGGGCCTCGATTGTATCTTTTTATGATAAAAATAGTCAAGACTAATCGAGCATTTACTACATGCACCAATCCTTTCTCTTAATAGTCATCAGTTCATTTAATCCTCCTTAACCCTATCAAGTGAATATTGCATTGGCCCCGCCGTTAGTGATGTGAAAACTAAAATATGGTGAAGTCAAATAAAGGGCTAAATGCAGCTGGGAACAGTGGCTCGCTCCTGTAATCCTGGCACTTGGGGAGGCCGGGGCAGGAGGATTGCTTAAGGCCAGGAGTCCAGGACCAGCCTGGGCAACACTTCAAGTCTTCCATCTCCACAAAAAAAAAAAAAAGTAAAAATTAGCTGGGTGCAGTGGCGTACACCTGCAGTCCCAACTACCAGAGAGGCCGCGGTGGGAAAATCACTTGTGCCCAGGAGGATAGGGCTGCAGTTAGCTATGATCACGCCACTGCACTCCAGCCTGGGTGACAGCGGGAGACCCTGTCTCTCAAAAGCCACTGTGATACAGTGCAACAGTCGCAGCACAAAGATTCGTTACACACAAGAGGATATTTCTTAACATAGCCTAACTTAAAAGACACACTCTGTGGGCCCCTGAGGATCATTTCCATTTTCTTCTTTTGTGCAGAGCATGAAACATCATTTTAAAGACAATGATCGGTCAGATTCACGAGGTTACCTTTAAAATTTTTAACACAATTTTACAGATGGGCTGCTTCCAAATGTTTATTCACTGTTTAAAATGGTTGATTTAAATTTTCCCCTTTTCCTGCTGATATACACAAGAAACCTATCAGATAAAAAAACACACAGTACCTGAAGATGAACAAGTGTTTCCCTGCAACAAGGGGTTTAACGTGGAAATGTTTGGAGAAACTAAAAACCCATATATCCCATTTGGTTGTCAGGTACAGAAAATTCAAAGAACCCTGGTTTACATAACTGAAAATCACCATGGTTCAGGCATAACTTAGTTCAAAGCTTCCAACAGCGTCTTTGGGACACAACTCTCTGTATAAACAGCCGCCCTTCTTCTCCTCCACAGAGGATGAGGGGTGTCATTTCCATACAGGCCATCCCCCACAAGGCTGTGCACTGACGCAGCAGCTCCAGGCCTTACACCTTCCCGCCGTTTTCCCCAAAGCTTTCCTCTTCTTGAAAGTTTCCACTCTTCACTGATCTAATTACTCTTGAGAGGGAGATGGGGCTCCATCCAGTCAGGAGCCACCACTGATGGGAAGTGGGGTCCACGAAGCCAACCCCATGAAGGGCAGGTGTTCCCAAGGGGAGCTGGCTGCTGCCCAGAAGGGCAAGCGCACAGTGAATTGCAAACACACCAGAAGTCTGCAGTAATGGGTCTGGTAAGCTCAGCTCCCAAAGGTCCACCAATGAACACAGAGAGAACAGTTCCAGAACTATGGCAACTGGACATCCCACATGAAGACACTGCCAGCAAGTCATGAGAGGTGTGCGCCTTAGAGCACCTGCAGCAGACACCCATGTGACACGGGGGATGCCACTACAGCCAGGCACCTCACAGGCAAGGGACTGCAGAGCGAAGCCCATGACCTGAGGATTGGGAGAGGATTTTCCTAGTTAGACGAAGTCACTGCACAGAAAAATGACATGAAAAAAGAAAACCAGAGGTTTACAGATGAACTCCTACTGCCTTTGCTGAGGAGATTGATTTGTCACTGCTGTTAAGCCCTGGAAGGGAAAGGTGGCTACCAGCAAATGCAGGATTTAAGCTGGAGTTTGCAAACCCCACAACCCCATGCCTGGTCAGTGCCAAAGCCCACATGCTTACCTTCCCTAGAAATTAAAGTGAATGAACACACATGAAATCACCATGCTCAGTTTTTGTACACACAAGTACCTAGGAAACAACAAAACATGTTTAAGTTGTTGGTGGCGCTAGGGAGCCTCATATGATGAAAAATACTTGGTAAAACTACTGCTGATTAAGAATAATTTTTAACTGCATGGAATGTGTGCCCACTAACTTCCTGTATGGCAGCCTATAATTCTTTTATAACCAACATGCTGGCAATGCTCTAAATATGACTCCCATCTGGCCAAAATGATGAATCATGGTTATTTTTATTGTATCCAATGAATGGCCATGGAGCATCCGTCCTGAGGGTCAATAAACAGAATATTTAATTAACTTCACTTCAAAATCTATAATCAAAGTATACAGCATTCAACTCCTTGGACAACTGAGGAGTCATGAAGCTTTTCCTCAAATACGGTTGTATAATAAAAAATTACAGCACTTCTTCAGTTTCAACATTGTGGAAGATAATGTGTTCAAAACAAACAAAAAATCCACTCACCCTTAAAAATATATAAGAGCACTTTGGTTTCAGAATCAGGTTGGGTCGACGGGTACACAGAATCCAATGTAATTTAAATTCCATGAAGCCTATTTTTGCTTTTAATATTTAATTTGGAATTTCTATCAATTTCAACAATGAAGTGGACAAAAACTGGAGAAGAAATAGATTGCCGCAGAAGAGCATGGTGTCACCGGGGGAGAAATAATGCAAGGTGATCTGAATTCTGCAAAAACCAAAATTGTGCTAACCCATTTAAATCACAAGTAACAAAAGGCATACAAAAAGTTGGTAAATAAATACATGTTTATTTCTGCCTCAAGCTGTACCACTTTGGTCAATTTTAAGTACAAAGTTCTTCTGAAGGATAACAAACATTGAATCGTCTGAAAAGTTGACTTAGAATGCTTACCTGAGAAAAACATCTTTGTGGTGAGAAAACTTTAATTTTAATTACTTCATCCCTTTGGATTACTTGACATAGTACTCATTTTGCTTACTAACCTTACCCTTTAATCTGAAATTATAATATACAGCTCTGACGCGATAAACCAACAGAGGAAGCCCTTCCGTGTCTCTCGGCTTCTTACCCAGGAGACAGAGAATAGTGTTCTACCTACCTAGGTTCACTACCACCAAGGAGTGACAGCGAAGGGGCAGGAATGGCCACAGAGGCAGGACCGCGTCCCAGGTCATCATTGAGAGAAGATCTCAGGTCCCAGGTCATCTCTGAGAGCGGATCCCACGCCCGTGAGCTGCAGCGCTGGAGAAGACCCAAGACAGAACCCAGGACAGGGCCGGCCCAGTGTTCCCTGGTTCCCTCCACACCTCCCCGTCCAGATGTGCTTGGACAGAGCATTCCCTGCAGCCTGCTCACCATGCTGCCAGATGCGAGGGATAAAATATTCTAATGAGTTCTCTCCCCAAGCAATGAAAAAGTCACACCATCCAGAAGGAAATGGTACGCACACTCTACAATTACTATTGGAGCCAAATCTGTGACTCACCCAGCTGCCGGCACAAGACAATTTGGCTACTGGAAAATCCTGATTAATGATATTTTTTTAAACCCAGAGTAACAACTTGACCTGCCAAGAATTATCATTTTTTCATCATTTCGCCATTTTTGCCTTGATAATCTACTACCTTTCTCAGGGAAAATGAAGGCAGTAAAATGAATACGGGGTAAGGTGCGTTCCCCTCAGGCCAAAATGTTCCTTCCAAAGCGTTCTGTGGCCGGGGTTTAGCACAGCCTCCGGACCTGGGGAGGGTCCTTGGAGAGCTGCGTGGACTCTTGGGGCGACGCGAGGTGCCGGGTGACACCCTAACTGCAACAGAATTAATTCACTGGCTGTGAACTGGAGTCCTCCTAGCCTCGCAGATCGCCGGGCTCCTCGAGTCCCGCCAGGCGCTGGGACCGGGTCTCTGTCCGCGGCGCCCTCGACCCGGACCCCACCGGGAGGTCCCCGCCTTCGCCCGCGGGAGCCACCTCCAGCCTCGGGTCCGAGAGGATGGGAGACCTGGCGGCGGCGCTTTGTAGGATATTCCCAGCTCTAAACCCCCCACAGGTCGGCTGACAGAGTCCATCCCCACCAGGGAACCGAGGACAAATTCGCCGCGGATGGCTTTATCGTTAATCGATACAAACAGGCGCCGCCGATATGTCACAAATTTCAAATTCCCAGCCCTGGCCGGGATCGCCATTCCCCGGCGGCGGCGGCATCGCGCAGGGGCTGCAGGACCCGGGCTCCGAAGCGCGCGAGGGCCGGACCCAGGGCCGCGAGTTTCCGACGCGCTTCGCAGCCCTGCCGCGCACCCTCGTCCCCGCCCCCGCGCCCGCTCCGCACCTGAGAACCTCCGCCTCCTTCCCCCGCCGGCGCCGCCTCTGCGAACTCCGTCTACCCGAGACCCCTCCCGGTGCCCAGTGCAGCCCCGGAGCCTCGGGCACTGGACACGCTGCGCACCCAGGGAGGCCGCCAAGAGAGCGCCCAGTCCAGCCCAGCCCCACCTGCGGAGGAGCCCGCGCCCACCGCCCCCCAGCCCCGCTGCCCCCCAGCCCCGCCGTCCTCCAGCCCCGCCGCCCCCAGCCCCCAGCACAGGGCGGTAATAATTACATCCTCATTATTTCTCTTGCCATCGTTAGCAAAGGAGCCGGAGAACAGCAACAGCCGCTGCCGGGGGGAGGCTTAGTTACAAAACCCTGCGCTGGGTAGCGCCTCGGCTTAGCAACCGCCGAAAAAAGCCCCCGTGCTCCTCGCTCGCACTTGGAGAGCCGGGCGGCGGCCACCCCCCTCCCTCGCGCGCACCCTCCACCGCGCCCGGCCCGGCAGCCGCGGCCGCCCCCGCCCCCCGCGAGCCCCCGCACGCGCAGCCCCGGCTCCCCGGCACTCTCCATTCATTCCCGGTCCCCGTCGGCTTGTCCACCTGCGCTGGGGGAGGGGGTGCCATTAGCTGCCGGCCGCCCCCACGCCTCACCGGAGCTGGGCGCGTAGCCCCCGGCCCGCCGACGCCCCCCCAGGTCGTGCTCCCTCCGCTCGGGGCGCGGAAGCGGAGCATTTCACACCTCCGCGGCCCGTCCGCTCCCGCGCCCGGGAGCCCGGGGTCCCGGCGCCCCCGAGTACGGCCGGTGCTGCGCGAAGCCCGGCGAGGAGCGCAACGCCCGACCCCCGGGCACAGCCTGCCCCTGGGGTCCCTGCGCTCCGGTCCCGAAGGAGGGCACGACCCCCACTCGCCCCCGCCCCCCGCCCTGACGCCCTCGCCGCGTCCTCACGGGTCCAACACGCCGCCCCCTCCCCGCCTCGACGGTTCTGCCGCCCCGCGCCCGGCTCCCCGCGCCCCGCGGCCCCGGCGGCTCGCACCTTTCTCAGCGCGGACATCCTCGGGCGCTCCCGGTTCAGCAGGTGCGGGTCGACATGGCGACGCGGCCCCTCCTCAGGCCGCCGGCTCCTAGGGCTTGCGGGTCGGGGTCCGTGCGTCCGTCCGCGGTCCGTCCGTCCGTCCGTCAGCCGCCGCCGCCGCCGCCGCGCGCTCAGACCGCGCTCGAGCCCGGCGCACGGTCGGTCCTCACGGCCGGCGCCTGCGCACTCGGAGCCCGGGGAGGCACCGGCGCACTGGGGGGCGGCCGGCGCGCGGCTCCCGCTGGGGGAAGGGCCGGGCTCGGGGAGCGCGCGGACAGCCTGGCAGCGCCGGCCCCAACTGTTGCGCGGGTCACCCGGGGACAGCCCGGGCGCGGGGTTCCTGTCGGGAACCCCCGGCCTCCACCGCGGCGAGCGCGGGCCACATTCCCCGCGCCCCAAAGTTAGCAGCCGGGCAGGAGGGGACGGGCGGGAGGCCGTGGTGACTCCGGCCGCCCCGCGGAGGGTCCGCCTTTCGAGGCCGCGACTGGGGACTCGCGGGCGTCCTGGAGCGAGGGACTCGCGCTCAGGGGAGGGTCGGCTAGGCGCCCGGGGGGCTCGTGTCGGGGAGGACGCGGGCGAGGGAGGCTCCGGGCGCCGGCGACGGGTCTGATTGCGAGGCGCGGCCGCCGCGCGGGTGCCGGAGGCGGAACCTCCCCCGATTTCCACCGCGCGCTCCCCTTCGGTGGACGTGCCGGCGGCGGTCCCAGACCCTGGAGCGTCCCCTTTCGTGGCTGACCCGGCTGCGGGCACAGGGAGCGCCTTGAGACCGCGCCCGCCGTCTGGGTTTGCTGCGAGCGGCCTGGGGACCGCACAGCGGAAGAAGAGGGAGAATCCACCGGGAGAAGCAGATTGACCACCTCACAGTCCGGAAGATCGGCCACACTGGCCACGTTTTCACCGACCCTCGCAGAGTCCTGGGTGTGCGCGTCCAGGAGCAGAAGGCGGGAGCGAGACGCGCGCGGGCGGGCGGGACAGGGTCCATCCCGGGCGGGCACCGACTCCGGGCCAGCCCCGGTTTAACGCAAAGGCAGAAATGTACTTTTCAGCATCTCCAACTGCGTGGTGGTGGCATTTAAATGAGATAAAAGATGCGAAAACGAACCACATAGCAAGATGGATGGGAGTTAGAATGGAATCAGGTCATCCAAATATTTTTAATGGGACAAACCGATCCTTTCCAGAAATTCCGAGATCTTTAAACAGAAAACAGCCTCTAAGAATTTCCCCTGTAATTGATCACTCAAATATTCAACAGTCGCAGTTATTTTCAAGGCGGAGTGCTAAATGAGGTGGGGTAGAAAGGTGGATCGGAGAAGTCCGGCCCTGTCCATTTCTCCTGAGTGTTTGGTCTACACTGTCAAACCCCGGTGGGCTCAACGCCCAAACCTCAATCAGGAAGAGATTCCAGCCCAATTCATTTCCATTTCACAGTTTACTTTCCCTTTGCTTCTCTCCCCTCATTTCGTCCACATCCCTTCGCCTTAAAAAAAAAAAAAAAAAAAAAAAATCTGTTTATTCTTTCATGCAACAGGAATAACAAAATCACACAAATGTACTGACGGCCTCTCATGTGTTCTCAGTGTGTGAGCAGCACAGACACCCCGGTCATGACCACATGAAGCCTTCATTCTGGAGAGGGGGGTCCACCCAGAAGTTGCCCAAGGAACAGACAATTACAAGTTATAATTACTTCTCTGAAGGAAACATATGGGGTGTTATTGGTGAATGTGAAAAGGGCAACCAATATGGTTTGTGACATCAGGAAAGAACTTTCTTAGGACGTCGTTATTAAATCTTCCCGTGGGTTCTCCCACAAGCAGGTTTTGAGATGTGGGTTTGGGTGCAGGTGGTTCATTTGGGAGATTGATCCCAGGAAACTAGAGACAGGAAATCGGGAGAGAGAGGCTGGGCAGGAGGGACATTCAGGAGGCTGCGGTGACACCCGGCGGCTCCTGTGGGCACTGGGCCCCGTCCTGCTGGAGGTGCTCTAAGGGGAGCAGCTTGGAGTACACCTAGACATCGGGAGGCTGGACAGCTTTTCAGCTTTGAGGGCCGCTCCCGCCCACACACCCCACTTCCCCAGCTGAGCACCTCCCAAAGCTTCAAACAGAGTCCAGAGGCCAATCAGCAGGGGGAGTCACCCTAAGCGTGGAGTCAGAGGGGGGCCTCTGCCATGGCCCTGGGAACAGGATTTAGGGAGATAGGAGCAGGCCTGAAGACCTGGGGAGATAGAAGGACTTGCTGCCTTTTTTTTTTTTTTTTTTTTGGCAGGGTCTCACTTCTGTTGTCCAGACGAGTACAGTGGTGCTGTCACAGCTCACTGCAGCCTCAACTTCCCTGGCCCAGGTGATTCTCCCACTTCAGCCTTCTGAGTGGCTGAGACTACAGGTGTGTGCCACCATGCCTGGCTCATTTTTTATATTTTTGGTAGAGATGGGGTCTTGTTAAGCTGCCCA
Organism: Ateles fusciceps; assembly: GCA_036589455.1. NCBI lineage: Eukaryota > Metazoa > Chordata > Mammalia > Primates > Atelidae > Ateles > Ateles fusciceps. The sequence goes on from JAZHEH010001829.1 coordinate 2,182,168, forward strand.
AGCTGGTCTCCAACTCCCGGGCTCAAGTGATCCTCCTGCCTCCGCCTCCCAAAGTGCTAGGATAAGAAATATGAGCCATCATGTCTGGCCGCATTTTCTTCCACTGAACAGTCAGAATAACTGAAATTGAGGGAGAAAAGAAGGACAGCATGATTGTGACTGGAGAAAAACACAGGGGTCTTTCAGGACATTGTAAGGGCTTTGATTTATATCCTCTATACAATGAATTATGATGTAGGATTTTGAGCAGGGCAGAGATTTCCTTCATAAAACAATCATGTCATTAGCAGACAAAGACTTTTATTTCTCCCTTCCCAATCTGTATACCTTGTATTTCCTTTTCCTGTCTTATTGCATTGGCCCGACTTCCGTGTGACAGTGAGAAGCAGTGCTGAGAGGGCAGCCTTGCCCTCTTCCTGATCTTCCTTATCTTCCTGATCTTACTGGGAGAGCTTCTAATTTCTCGCTGTTAAGTGTGATGTTAGTTGAAGGGTTTTGTAGGTGTCCCTTATCAAGCCGAAGAAGCTATCCTCTAATCATAGTTTGCTGAGGGTTTTTGGGTTTTAAATCATGAACGGGGGCTGGATTTTGACGAGTGGTTTGTCTGTATCTATTGATGTGAACGTGTGGTTTTCATGTGGTTTTTCCTCACAGTTCTGTTGCTGTGATGGTCCACACTCAGTGATTTTTGGATGGCAGTGAGGTTTTAAAATGACGCTTTGGGCTGCTATGAGAAGAGATGGCGGTAGGGTGGGAGTGAGGAAACAAGAGTGGGATTGGGGAAATCCACTTAAAAATGCCTGGAGAAATCCTAGTGACAGATGATGAACACACAAACTCATCAGTGGAAGTAAGACACATTGCAAGTAGAATGTGCTTGATGTAATTTTTCTGGATGGATTATTCAGGAAGAGAGCAAGAGGAGAGTCACCAGCGACTCCCAAGTTTGGCTAAGCAATTGGTTGACACTTCCGGGAGGCCTTAGCGTGTTACATGGTTACTGAGAACTGTGTGCTGGGGCTGGGGCTGGGGACGTGGATGCCTTTGGGGGACTTTGGCAGAAGCAGGTACAGTGGAAGGGTAGAGAGAAAAGATGGACGAGGTCAGAATCCATGGAAGACATCAAACTGGAGACTGGCTTTGTAGTCAACTCTTTCAACCAGTTTGGGTGTGGAAGAGATAGAAGAAACAGGGCTGGAGAAAATTACATATTTTCTTGGAGGATTCTGTTATGGGAGAGTCCACAGTGGGCTTGAATGCTGGCAAGAATGATGGAGAACAGGCTCAAGACACAGCCTCATTACAGGCATTGCTTCCCTCCTGCATCACTCATTTTCAATAGCAATTTGATCAGGTCACATTCTCTTTCTCTCTCTCTCTCTCTCTCTCTCTCTCTCTCTCTCTCTGTGTGTGTGTGTGTGTGTGTGTGTGTGTGTGTGTTCTGTGTTGAAAACCCTCCAGCTATTGCCCCATTTGCATGGTCCCACCAGAGAATGGTGTACAGTCGACGTCTTTAACTTTTCCTTGAAATCCTAAGAATTTCCACCAAGCTTCTGCTTCTGCCGCTCCAACAAAATTCTTGTAACCAAGATTGCTGATGGCCCCTTCCCTTAATAGATCCGACCATCTATCACTGATCCTTCTCTTGCCCCATCCACATCATTGGAGATGAATGGTTTGTCCTTTGACTTGGCTTCAGGACCTTCCTTTCCTCCCTGGCCACCCTTCATGTGTGACAGCTGGGGCTCCCTCATCTCCCCACCTCTCAAAGGCCAGAGCCCCTCGGGGCTCATTTGTGGGACCACTTTCTGTTCACACCTGCTCCCTTCATGATCTCTTATGCTTATGAGCTCCTCAAACTTGACCTGTGTGAAACTGCATACCACCACCCAACGAAGAGCCCCCAGAAGGCTCTCCACCCCCTCAGTGCACCTCCAGCCTTGCAGTTTCCAAATGAAACACTTAGAGCCATTCTACCTTTCTCCTGTTCTGTCAGCCTGATTTGATCAATCAGAAAATCTCTCTGGCTTTACCTTAAAACACATCCACAATCCAGCTAGCCCCCCAGAACCTCCAGTGCCACCACTTGGATGCGAGCTGTCAGCATCTCTTATTGCAGCAGAGGAAAACTGGTCTCAAGGCTGCCTCCCACGCAACTCTATTCCTACCACAAGGCTAAATGACTTCTTCATAATGTACATCAGGCCGCGCACAGTGGCTCACACGTGTCATCCCAGCACATTGGGAGGCTGAGGTGGGAGGATTGCTGGAAGCCAGGAGACTGGAGGCTGTAGTGAGCTGTGATGGCACCACTGCACTCCAGCCTGGGCCAGAGTGAGACCCTGTCTACCCCCAAAATGAAGAAAGTGCATCAGATCATTTCACCCTCTGCTATACATCCTGTAACAATTTCCACCTGCTTCTTGGAACATGCAAAGTTATCAGGCTCCCTGCAGACACTGCCTGGGCCTGGGGTCTCCTTTCATCCTGATCTGAGCTCCCCTTATCCTGGTCTTGCCTCTGGTCCCCAAATACAAACAGGGTGGCCATTCTCCTGGGACACTGTCTCCCTCCTGCAGGCTCTCTTTCCCTGGGTACCCCGATCTTGATCTCTCGCCTACCTCATGCCTGTGCCCATCACTCTCCAGTTAGGCCCTGCCTTCTTCATTTTCCTCCAAAACATCCATCTCTCTGGAGTCCCCCTCCTGAGACCTCACACATGAGGAACAGCGCCTGGTACACACTTGGGAAATGTTTTGGAAGAAATGAATTCAAGGAGGACAGTCTTGAGGGGGTGGAGTGGGAGGGCAGATGCCCTGGAAGCTGGAAGAGGAAGCCAAGAAGGGGTCTGGCAGGCCGGGGATGAGGTGGGGCCACTGCCGTGACCACTCCCTGTGTCCAGCACGTGTCTTGGGGCCGGGGTCACCGCCCTGACCACTCCCTGTGTCCAGCACGTGTCTTGGGGCTGGGGGAACACCACCCTGACCACTCCCTGTGTCCAGCACGTGTCTTGGGGCTGGCGAAAACACCACCATGACCACTCCATGTGTCCAGCATGTGTCTTGGGGCTGGGGGAACACCACCCTGACCACTCCCTGTATCCTGCAGGTGCCCGTTGCCCGGGGGCATAGCCCTGACCACTCTGTGTCCAGCAGGTGCCTGCGGGCGATGCGGGGACTGGGGGACCCGCGAGTGCACGCGTGGGGCTGGGGCTGGGCGCGTCTTCTCTGGAGCCCTCCGTTCCCCTCTTCTCCACAGCGTCCTTCCTAGCCTTCGCCCCTAGAGTTCTGCCACTGCGTAGAGCGGGCTCTGCCCACTCTCACACAGCGTCCTGAGGCCCCAGAGAGCCCGCGCCGTCACCACCTCAACTCTCCCTCCGCGCATGCTCCGCAGCGAGGCTCCCAGAGGCGGGACTGGAGCCTCGCGACACGCCCACAGACTCGATATTAGCCAATCCACGGCCGTGGCGTGTTGACTGACAGCCCGTGGCAGGGTCCCGTATCCGGATTGGGCATTCCAGCTGTTGTGGGCGGGCCCAGGAGGGCCGAACCCGGAAGCGCACATTGCTCAGGTCAGGTCCGCGCGTTGTGAGCGGAGGTCGGCGGCCACGGTCCGGCATGGCGGCGCACAGGAAGCACGGTAGGTGCGGGGCGGCGCGGAGGCCTTCTACCCAGACCGCAGACCCAGCTCTCAGCTTAGACCGCGGTACTGACTCGGAACCCCGACCCCGGCCTCTCTCCAGGCCCACCCCAGACCCCGACCGACTCCCGCAGTGCCTACCCATCCCCCGCTCTTACCCCAGACCCCGACCACGGACCGCGGCCCACCCCTCGCCCGTGTAGTTGCTTGCAGGGCTGCTGGCCGGGCCGGGAGTGGAGCCAGGCTCACCCTGCCAGGCCGCACCTGGTGTCTGGGGGCCTGGGCGGGGGCGAGCCCAGCCAGGGGTTCGTGTTCTCAGCAGAGAGCCCGTCAGTGAGTGAGTGGGGGCCTCTCAGCTCTTCAGAGGGGTCCCAGCCCAGGGCTCCGGGGTGGGGCTGCAGCTGGCTCCGGCAGCCTCACCAAAAAGTGTAGCAGTACCTCCCTGACCCTCGGTGTTCTCATCTGAGAGACCGAGGTCACGATGTTTACCTTCCGTGGACCCGAGCTGTGGGGCGCATCCTAGTGCTTGTTAACTTCTGTGATAGTATTAATCAGTACCAAAGACAGGTGCAGAATAAATGGAACTGGTTAACCTGGCCTGGCCTCGCCTCAGAACGGAAGTGCTAGAAAACAAAGCATGCTTCTGCTTCCTGGAAACCCCAACTCATTGCTTTCACCCTGTAATCATCATTATAATGAAAAGGGTGGCGGTTTTTGACATGAGTCTCGTGCTACTTGGATTAATTCGGGTCTGATGAATTTTTCCTTCCCTGTGTTTAAAATTAATAATCATGTTTTTCTCTTTGAAATGAAAAGGCAGTGGTAACTATAGTTATAAAACAATTGCATAAAAAAAAAATTCTCAGTGAGGCAGAACATGGAGAAAAACATAGTCTCAACTCGTTGGTAGGAAGTGCTGCACTTGGACGCCCCCTTGTCCTTTAGGGCCCGCGGGTTGTCACCTGCTCACCTCACAGGTTAAAATGACTTACCAGTTTTTAAGCAATGAGATGGTAGGCTGCAGAATGGACATTCACGTGCGTTAATGAGTACCAGAACTACCTTGTTCCTGACCCTCTCCTGCAAGTAGGGCTGGCAGGGTGTTAATCAAGTGTCGAGGTTCTTAGGAGCAGACAGGACAGCTAGCCGCCTGCAAAGCTGTCCCTGCCTACGTGGTGGGGGGCTTCTTGCTACTGCGGGCTTTCTCCTCCTTTTAAACCATAGCACAGTCGTCTCTTACATTCCTTCAAGTGTTTGTAACTCTTCTAAGCCTAAAATAAATGCTCTTCTTTATTGCAAGAAATTATTATATCATCTGTAATGTACCTAATCAACTTAAAAAAAAAACCTTTCTCCACTCACTAAATTAAAGTGAATGAGAGTTGTTAATTGTTTTAGTCATTCACTCATCATCTTCCCTTGAAACAGCTTTCTTTTCCTATTGGATATGTGACAGAATGGTCAAGTACATTTAGGTTGTTTAAGGACATTGTGGTTGGAAGGATGGATCAGTAAATCCCAAAAGTATAAAATGTAGGTGGAAAACAAAACACTAGTTTTCTATGTGTCTTCCTCAAGATCGCCTGAAGAGCCCATCTGCTGAGAGGCACTTAGGCTCTGAGAAGCACTGAAGGGAGGATTTCGCTGGAATAAAACTTCCCAGCATTTGTGAACTGATGGAGCAGGAAACTGGGAAGTGTGTCTTATTTAGAGCCATTTCCCATCTTTGCGGCTTGTGCCCAGTGAAGTTAGGGGAATGCGTGTCAGGAGGAGGGGACGGGGCTTGGTGTGTCCCCTCTGCCTCGATGTTTCTTTTCCCACGGTTCACATCATGGTCGTGGGGTAGTTACAGTTGGGGGTTGGGCACCATTGTTTATGGTGGGAGAGGAGGCATGTGCCTCAAGGTGCAGGTGTGCCTCTCCTGGAGCGTACCCCACGCAGAATTCTGACTTGGCATCGTTTATTCGCTGCCAGGTGCTGGGTGAGTGTCTGCTGAGCGTGGCGGAGCCCCCTCAGGCCCTGGCTGCAGCAGGGAATGAGGCATGGCATCCCTCCCTCCCTGAGCTAAGTGAAGCTCTGCTTTGCTTTAAGGCTGTGTCTGGGGTCAGGACAGTGGTTGCTGAGAGGACATGTCCAGGGGCCCGTGCTTTCCCCTGCCTGGCTCTGGCACAGACCAGGGGACATGAGGTGGGAAGGGTGGCATCAGGCTGAAGCAGTGATTCTAAGCTTTTTTTTTTCCTGGAAGTAGATTGTTTCTGCTAGGCAATGTAAGCTGCTAATGCAACAGCTTCCCTGTAACCATGTGCAGAACTCTTCAGGATTAATAGGAAGAATGCATTGCCTTTGAAGCAGCACTGCTTGAGTAAAACTTTGTCAGATGTGCTGTATGTTATGCTAGTGTACATACAGCACTAACTTTGCAAGCCCCTGAAAGGTGCTGTGCAGCTCCGACCATGAATGGCTCTCCTCATTGAAGAGGGTCCCAGGAAGGGGAAGGGTGCCATGGCTGCCGTTCTACCCGGGGACATTGGGTGATATCTGACCTGTAATGAAGTGCTTGCTCGGGTCGGACTGTTTCTGGCCTGCAGGGGAGCCAGTGGTCAGGGAGCCTGGAGCGGGGTTGCAGTGGACTGGGGAGGTCCCCAGTGTCACAGATCCCCCAAGGGCAGGGTGCTCCTCGAGGAAGGGGCCTGCTGCGGTGGGTGAGGGCCCTAGGAGCTGCCTGGTTAACTCCTGCAAGGAGTGACTGCGTCCGGCGTTGGCAGGTTGAGCATTGCTGCTTCCTCCTCCCTGAATGGCTCCCAGTGCCTGTCTGGGCCTCTTGTGTTGGTGAGCAGAGCCATGCGGGACCTTGCTCCCTTCTGAAGACGCTGACTGTGTCACTGCTCCCTGGGTGTGGGTGTGTTGTTGGGCCTTCGGAGCCTCCTCCTTGTTCATTGGTCTTTGTGTGGAGTGTGGCTCTGGTCCTCTCCCCCAACTCCGTATGTGCTTCAGGGATGTTTCTAGAGGAGGCAAAGCTTGCGTGGGACTTACCAGGTGGAGGCGATCCTTGGATGCTGGGGTGAGGACCACAACCTCTTAGGGGCGGCAGCCCCGTCCCGGGGCCCTGAGCAGGCAGAGGAGTGCAAGGGGGTCCTGCTGCTTCCTCTTTCCTGTCCTCACCGCTTGCTGCCGTGTGTGTGGTGAGGGGATGTGCCAGGGGATTTAAGTAGTCCCTGCCCTGCGGTGCCCCCCTCCATTGGGCTCCCTGCACTCCAATGCCAGTCCTTTGACTCCTTGTCCTGCAGCTTCCCATGCAGGTCGTTAGCGGTGCCAGCCGCTCATGTCGAGGAGAGAGCTCCGAGGGCTCCATGATATTGGCATGGCCTTGCTGGCCTGGCTAGGCCTTCTGTGGAGAAGGCCACAGGGCCCCATCCCAAAGGCCTCCTCCCGGGAGGCACCCAGCCTGGTGTCAGCCTGGGGATACGTGTGCTGGAGCGTGGGATGCTTGTTTGCTTTTTAATAAGAATTCATTCTTGCTGTGACTTCTGCCCACAGGACGGCCTCACTTGCCCTTGCAGGTGCGTCCTCCAGGGCCAGGGGGGTCCGTAGCAGGTGGGTGGGCTCTGTCTTGCTGAGACTCCTCAGATGAAGTTGGAGCTGCCAGCGCCTGGCTGTGAGCAGTTTCACTTCCTGTTTGCCACCTCCCTGTCCTCTTCTAGTTTCTCCTGCCCCAACTTCACACACCAGGAGTCGGCGGCGCTGTCCACGTTGCTGGTGCTGGTGCCAGAATTCCTGCAGCTTTGGTAGTCAGGGGAGGGGTTTCTGCGTGTGTCTGCATGTATGTGTGGGTCTCTGAGCTTGTGTGTGCATGTTGTCAATGTTCATGTGTGTGTGTGCCGCTCTTCATGTGCATGTCTGATGTTGTGTATGTGTATATCTGTGTGCATGCCTGTGTGTGTGCATCTGTGCAGGCATGTGTGTGCCTTTGTGGTATGCGCATGTCTGTACGTGTGTATATGCCTGTGTAGTGTATGTGTGTGTGAGTGAATGCATGTGTGTGGTGTGTGTCTGTGCCTGCATGGTGTGTGTACATGTTATTTTGCATGTGGTGTGTGTGTACATGGGTATCTGTTTGCCTGTGTGTGTGCCTATGTGTGGTGTGTATGTCTTTGCATAGTGTGTGTGTGTGCCTGCATGGTGTGTATGATGTTTTGCATGTGGTGTGTGTGTACATGGGTATCTGCCTCTGTGTGTGCCTGTGCATTTATGTGTGTGCACCTCTGTATGATGTGTCTGTATAAATGTGTCTGTGTGTGGCATGTGTGTACATGTGTGTCAGGGTGTTCACCTGTGTGTGCATCTGTGTGTGCATCTGTGTGTGCTGTGCCTGCGTATGTGTGTTTGCATATGGCGTGTGTACATGTGTGGGTATTTACCTGTGTGTGCCTATGTGTGTGTCCCTGTGTGTGTGTGTGTGTGTGTGTGTGCACCTGTGTAGGCTGTGCCTGCATACACGTGTCTGCATGTGGTATGTGTGTACCTGTGTATCTGGGTGTTCACCTGTGTGCCTGTGTGTGTGTGTCTATATGTTTGTGTGCACCTGTGTGTGCTGTGCCTGTTTATACGTGTCTGCATGTAGCTTGTGTGTACATGCGTATCTGGGTGTTTGCATGTGTGCATGCACGTGTGCCATTGTGTGCATATGTGCATGCATCTGTGTGTGCTGTGGCTGTGTGTGCTGTGGCTGTGTACATGTGTCTGTATGCAGTGTGTGTGTACATGTCTGGGTGTTTGCCTGTGTCCGTGTGTGTGTATGTGTGTGCACCTGTGTGTACCATATCTGTGTACACATGTCTGTGTGCGGCATGTGTGTACATACATGTCTGGGTATTTGCCTGTGTGCCTGTGTGTGCATACACATGTGTGTGCCGTGCCTGTGTACATGTATCTGCGTGGGGCGTGTGTGTACCTGCATGTCTGGTTGTTTACCTGTGTGCCTGTGTGTTGTGTGTGTGCCTGTGTGTGCCATGCCTGCATACACGTGTCTGTGTGTGGCATGTGTGTACATGCACGTCTGGGTGTTTGCCTGTGTGCCTGTGTGCATCTCCCAGCCATACCTTACAACTTATCTGTGATGCCCACATCTCCCTTGGAGTCTCTGAGCTGAAGGTGCCGGTTTGGATTTGTTTCCATTGGAAAGGCGCCCCTTTTCCTTCTTACAGCGTGGCGTCAGCCTGGTTGGGTACCTGGTGACTCTGTTGGGCCGACTTTCATTCTGGCCACTTGTATGGGGCTCTGTGCAGAACTGGACAGGGATCATCGCTGTCCTGCAGGAGAAGCGAGATGTGTTCATCCAATGATTATTTGGTGTATTTTCCCCTCCTATGTGAGGATCCCACGTCAGATCGGTCATGGTGTGAGGTTCTAGTGATGTCCCATTTGAGAGTTGTTTCTGGTTCGATGTTGAGCACTTGTTTTCTGTTGATATTTCAGAAAGCTTGCCCACTTCTGCTTCAATATTAGCCAATTATTTTTCCATTTGTCATTCTGTTACGAAGCTCCTTAAGAATCTACCACTCACTGAATTAACATACTGAACTTTTCTTTCTTGTGAAGTCATATAATGCTATTACCGGCTTATTCCATTATTTCTAGATTATGGTCTGAGGCTAAATACCTTGCCTCATTATAGGGGAAAAAAATGAAAAAAGAAAAATCCCACAGTAATTTTCATTTTAAAGAAAGCCGTGGCTGGGTCGGCATATTTTCATAAGGCATTTAAACATGGTTTTTACTGAAAAAGAAAATTCAAACTATCAGATTTTCAAGACATACAGTAACCCTAAGAAATGTTAAATTTCAAACGCCTGTTAAAACAAGATAGGCAGGTGTAGGAGGAAGCAGAGGTCATCTAGACCTGCCGTTCACTGCGAGAGCGGAATTTTGGTATTTCTCGAAGCTGATGAAATAATGTGGTGTGTGTTTTGTGGTTTTAGTGGAAGTGTTTTGGGCGATTTCTGTAACATGACAGGTGAAGGAGGCAGCAAGCAAGCACCTTGAAGCCGGGCAGGGTGGAAATTTCTACTAATGAATTTCCGGTCTTGTTTTCAGTAGCAGTTTTTCATTTAAATACGATGTTAAAAGCCTGCCAACTCTTGTTTCAAAATCTAATTCACTTTTCCGTTTATAAGTCTATTAAGTGGAAACTAAAAAGGAATGTTATAAACTGATTTTGTTCTGTATGAGTGTTACTCTGTTGTGCATTGCTGTCAGGGAATGCCTGAGGCTGGGTAATTTATAAAGAAAAGAGGTTTACTTGGCTCACAGTTTTGCAAGCTGTTCGAGGAGCATGGCGCCAGCACCCGCTTCTGGTGAGGCCTCCTCGGGAAGCTTCCAGTCCCGGGGAAGGCAGAGCGGAGCCAGCGTCCCATGGCAAGGGAGGGAGAGCGGGAGAAGGTGGAAGTCCCGGCCTCTTCAAGCAGCCAGAGCTCCAAGAGCTCATCACCACGAGGAGGGCACCAAGCCATCCACGGGATCTGCCCCGACCCCAGACACCTGCCAGCAGGCCCCACCTTCAGCACTGGAGCTCACATGTCGCCATGGGATTCGCAGGGGACACGTCCAGACCATGTCAGTATGGTTTTCTCCTACACTGGAATATGAAAACGTCACATTTTAAAAGTCATGTGGGAATATTTGTGGTCTCTTATTTTATTGAATTCCTTTAAGCGTGTGGTCCTGTCAGTTTTATGGCTTCTCCTGAGCATCCATATTTTGAAATAGGTCCTTTTGAACTGATCTGATTCCTCATATCCCCAGATAAGCTGTACACGTATTCTCTGAAAGTTACACTTTTCCAAGAGACACCAGCTTATATGGATCATAGCAAAAGTTTTAAATTTTAGAGAATCACCAGTAATCATTATTTCTAATCTCTTCCAGCACCAAGAGTTTTATATCCGACTGTTAGATTTTAAATTCAGCAACTGCATTTAGGAAGAGTTTAGAATTGAATAGGTTCACTTCCAGCGGTCAGACTTTGTTTCGTTTTGAGGTACATATATTTACAGTTTTTCCTAAATATCTAATTTCCAAAGAACACTTTATTAAAAGATTTACTGCTATTTGGCTGCATCCTTAACTTGAAATAGCTAGTGTAGGCAGCAGTCCTTTCTGAGAATTAGCTCAGAGTAACTGAATTCCCCTGAGAGGACTCATTTCTGCTGGGTGCTGCGGCATGTTAATTTCCAATGGGGCGTTTTCGTGGCCTTGGCCTCTGTTGTCGCGTCTCTCATCTCTCGGTGCTGATTGCGTGGCCTGCTTGGTAATTTGTTTGTTTTCCTGCAGGTTATTTTTTTCGATTGGCATTAAACAGTCCTCTGCCTTTTTATTTTCCGGTGATTGCTTTTTGATGGGCAGTAGAGTTTCAAGTTAAAACTTGCTCTTGCTGCTGGAAGCGGAGCGCGTTGATGAGGTGCGGGAGAGGAGAACAGAGCCAGCCTCAGGCTCTGACAGACGTGGAGTCGTGACCACGAAGCTCTTTGATTTAGGCCCCACCGCACCCACGGCCCAGAGCTCCTGCTGCACCCGCTCGTCCAGCTCTGTTTTCGTGGGTTCTTTTGTTTTCAACACATTACAAAGTAAACACAAAAGAGGCTTTTAACCCCTAATTTACGTAATTTACGATTTTTTCAGCCTCCATCTGCAACACATGAACGTATACACACTTAGGTAAAAACACATCAGGTCAAAAAAGAGCATTTCAATAAAGCAAAAATGATAAATGCTTCACTGTGTCCTGGTTACTCAGGAAGGAAAAAAACCTTCATTTATGTTCGGCTTTTAGTATCAGTCACCAAGTAGAGCTGGCCCGTTGGAAGACAGGCTTGTTTGCAGAATTGTGTACACGTTTGCAAGAAACCACCAGTGGTTCATGGGGTTCCCGTGTCATTTCTCTGATGGTTCTGAGACCCAACAAGGGCGTCAGTGCCATGCAACATGGTTTTGGTTTAAAACAGCCAATTATTTCTGTGTGAATAAACCACGTGAGCACTGATGGTGAAGCCCTGAGTGCCTGGCCAGGTGTTTGGGGGCCATGGGATCCACACACACATGGCACTAAACCCAAGTGGCACCGTGGCCACACTAAACCCAGGCGTGCCATGGCCACGCTAAGCCTGAGTGGTGCCATGGCCACGCTAAACCCAGGTGGCGCGACGGCCACGCTAAGCCCCAGTGGTGCCGTGGCCATGCTAAACGTGGGATCTCTCCCCAGGCCCCACCTCCACCCAGCCTTCTCCAGAGCTGGGAGGAAGTGAAACTCATCTGTGAATCTGCCATAGATTAGTTGGTGGAAAGTAATTATTAATATTTAATTTTGCTTTTTAAACTTTGCTCTTTTAAAATGATTTTTAAAAGTTAAAATTGTGTTTTTTTTTGTTTTTTTTTTTTGCTTGGTGAATTCTTCACAATGAAAAATTATATTTTTTAAAAGTACTTTATGATTTATATTTTAGCAGCTATAAGTATTTAGAGATATATATTTGTCAGCAAAGTTATTTTTAGATACCTGGATATTTGTATTAAACTGGGTTAAGATTTATTAAAATTCTTGTTGAAGACAAAAACTCCTGCTTTATAATGAGATATCCATTTCGACATCTATTTGAGATCATCTGTTTTTGTGCCTGTTTACAGGACACTCTGTGAATAATTCATGGGTCGTGGATAATATGACACAGAACCAGCCTTTGCTGATATTTAATATCAAAGTCATGCTGTAACTCCTGTCAGCGAAGCCCTGGAGCCTGGGGTGGGCTCATCTTTTCTGTGACAAGGTTTACAGGAAGTAGTAGGGGTAAGAGTGGCTTCGGGCTCATTCCAGTGCTGGAGCAGCTACGGTGGCTCCAGGAGTGTGTGGGCCGCCAGGAAAGACATTGTCCTTCGTGAGATTCTAGAACACCGTGCAGGATGGCGTCCCTATGGCCACTGGGGTTCATGAAACATTAAACCAGTTTACAATACTGAAAGGTTTTCTTCTTCGCTTTTTTTGATGACTGTGCTCGGGTTTGAATTTGAAAAGGAGCGTTGTCTTTCCCATGGATGGAATGTCAACTGGAGGACTGTGTGTTGACCGTCGTGAATAGCATGGCCATGTGACAACTTTAAGGACTAAATTTCTATACCTTAATTGTGTTATTTGCTGAAGAATTTTAAGCACCATGTTTTCCTGCATTCTTAAGTAGCTGCAGCTATTCCTGGCACCCTGGTCTATTATCTCAGATTCAGCTGTGTGGTCCTGTGTGTCCGGGGTGACGCTGGCACGGGTGCGAGTGCAAGTCCCTGTCCTTCCTCGCGGGGGTGACGCTGTCACGGGTGCCGGTGCGTGTCCCTGTCCTTCCTCGCGGGGGTGACGCTGTCGCGGGTGCGAGTGCAAGTCCCTGTCCTTCCTCGCGGGGGTGACGCTGTCGCGGGTGCCGGTGCGTGTCCCTGTCCTTCCTCGCGGGGGTGACGCTGTCACGGGTGCCGATGCGTGTCCCTGTCCTTCCTCGCGGGGGGTGACGCTGTCACGGGTGCCGGTGCGTGTCCCTGTCCTTCCTCGCGGGGGTGACGCTGTCGCGGGTGCCGGTGCGTGTCCCTGTCCTTCCTCGCGGGGGTGACGCTGTCGCGGGTGCCGGTGCGTGTCCCTGTCCTTCCTCGCGGGGGGTGACGCTGTCGCGGGTGCCGGTGCGTGTCCCTGTCCTTCCTCGCGGGGGTGATGCTGTCGCGGGTGCCGGTGCGTGTCCCTGTCCTTCCTCGCGGGGTGACGCTGTCGCGGGTGCCGGTGCGTGTCCCTGTCCTTCCTCGCGGGGTGACGCTGTCGCGGGTCCCGGTGCGTGTCCCTGTCCTTCCTTGTGGGGGGTGATGCTGGCACGGGTGCTCATCCCTGTCCTTCTTCGCAGGAGTGACACTGGCGTGGCGTGGGTGCACGTCCCTGTCCTTCCTCGCGGGCACCTCAGCGTCCTGCTGACCATTGTGTCTGTGTGGCCTGCATTTACCTCTTGGGACGTTTCACTTGTCTCTGAGGGTGCCCAGGACATTCCTCTCCCTCCAGGGCCTCATTTGTGCAGAGTAGTTGGTGATTTTCAAGGACTGGCATGATTCAATTTTGTGTTCAGAAGACAGGAGGAGCAAGGTGCCCACTCGGGCCCGGTCCTGCTTTCTAAATGTCTGGCTCCTCGGAGAAGGGGCTGGTTGCAGGCCCTGGCGGAGGAAATACAAGGTGAACCTGAGGTACCTCGTGGGGCCTTGTGTGCTCATGGGAGGGCTGGGCAGCCAGAGGGCTCTGGGTCCACATTGTGGCAGGTTGGCCAGAGAGTTCTGAGTCCACGCTGGAGGGTGCTGAGTCCACGCTGGAGAGTGCTGAGTCCACGTTGCAGCAGGCAGGCCAGAGGGCACTAGGTCCACACTGGAGGGTGCCAGGTCCACGCTCGAGAGCTCTGGGTCCACACTGTGGCGGACCCTGTGGCCAGGGCCAGGACTCTTTGAGCAACAGAGTACATGTGGGCAGTACAGGGTGATGGCCCTTGGAATAAATAAATCTATGAGTCCTTAAAGTATTGAATAACACAAAGATAACAATTCAATAATTGTGCAAGTGTGGGGGAGTTCTTCCCTACAGAATTCCACGCGATAAACATGGAAGGCATGAGGAAAGAAAGCCACCGAGGAGCCCATAGCCATGTCTGCTGCCGCCAGGACCCCAGGCAGATGCCACGTTAGCGGGTGAGATTGAGGAAGAAAAGGATCTCATCCCACAGCATCTCCCCCACAGTGTGTGTTGCTTGGCGGGTTGAAACCCAGGAGACCTAACAGCGCCTGTGGGCGATCAGGGTGGCGTCAGTGGAAGGAAGCATCCCAGCAGGGTGTGAGCGCCAGCACCCATCTGCAGCTCTGCAGAGATGAATGACCTCAGTGTCACCCTGAGAACATTGGCTCCAAGTTACAGCAATTCCAGAGAGTAAGTGCCCCAAGAAATGTCACGACCATGGAGGACGAGGAAAGTGGGAAGAAATCAAGGCGCTGAGCGGATGGGGCTGGATCGGAGCCTGCTGGATGAGGGTTCACACAGCCAGGGCTGGAGTAGGGCAGAAACCCGAGTTCTCACTGTTGAAACACCCTCCCTGAGCCTCGACGGGCCTGGGGCTTCCGTGTGGCAAAGCCCTGAGGGTCAGGCTCTCAGCCCGGGCAGGTGGTCTTCGGGGAAGCTCCTCGGGAGGGTGTCGGCGCCTCGGCAGGTGGCCCGGACCCCCCGAAGGTGGCCTGGACCCCCCAGGTCTGCATGGCCCTGGGAACCGCCTCTCCTGAATCTGCAAGTCAGTGCGGCACCCAAGCAGGCGTGCAGGGGAATTGCAGGAATCCCAGAGGCTGCAGACTCAGAGGCCTTGGGGCTCTGTGAGCTCTGCACTCTGCGCTAACTGATTGGTTCCTGGCATTCAGGTCATGAGGCTGGGATCACTTACATCTCTTCCAAGAAGAGTGCCTTGTTGAGAAAGCGGAGCTTGTGACTCCCAGGGTGGCCTCTGCCGGGTCACTTACCCCTGAGAACCCCCCACCAGCTGTCACTCTGTGAACTGACAGCCAGCTGACTTTAGACTGTTCCTGGCCTCTACTTCCATTTTAGAATTTTTATGACAGAGGCGATACACCTGTATCAGAGAGGTTCATTTCAAATATGAAATTTAACTGTGTTGGTGGAGAGCCACTGTTAATTAGGCTGTAAATGTAACTTATTTCAGGCACTGGATGGAACTCCGTGAAAATGCCCCCAACTTTCTTTTTTTTAGGCACATTCTTCTTATGTTGCTTGTAGCTCAAAAATCTGCCTCAGGAAGCCTTGAAAGACCGTGACCTGGGACCAGGCTCAGTGCATTCCCATCTGTACCCTGGTGTGCGCTGTGTGTTTCTGGGGATCAGCTGCCTTCCTTCAGTGAGCTCTGTCGTCTGATGCTTGGCTGGGTGCAGCTGTTTCCTCAGGGCCCGCCCTGGCTGCCCCCCAGGACTGTCTTGTTCCTGCCCAGCCACAGGCGTTCCGCAGCATTGCCTGGCTCTGACCATCGCGGGGGCGGGGGTGGGAGGATTTCTCCATAGTGTTTTCTTTGCTCCAGATACTCGCAAACAGCCGGGCCTGGGAAGGGGACTTCAGCTGCGTGTTGCCATCGGCTACCCTGGGCTCAGCAAGGCTTCAGCTCCGAGTGCCCTGTCCCTGCGTGCAGAACCAGGTGGCTGGTTACGGTTTTATCTTAGAATCTGTTGTGGTTTGTGAAGATGTTGGCTCATCGATGATTTGTGGGTAAAGTGCATCTTCTCTGCCTGCTGTCTCCTCTGCTTGTCACCAGCTCCGTCATCTGGCATAGGATGTTTTCTTCTTTGACATTTAAAGGAAATGTGACCCCTTGATTTTTATCTGAAGTCTTGGAACCTTCTTTTGAACATACCTGGGAGCACTGCAGTGCGTTTTAAAGCATTTCGCAGGCTACCTGTTGCTCCCTGAGAGCCGAGGCATCCCCCTCTGGGTGGGTGCTGCTTGAGATGAGGCCTTTCTGCAGGGACAGGACTCGCTCACCATGGCCGGCTGTGCAGGAGCCAGGCTTTCGAGGTGTCCTGTGCTAGTGATGCTTTTACATCGTATTCAGAAAATAGCATATGGGGACCCTCTCATAGCCAGGACTCGTAAAGCCCCCGGGGTCTCAGTGATCGCACTGTTTCAGTTCACGTTTTCCACTTAGCTGGGGGTCGTCTCCCAGCAAAAGGAGCCTTTGCGCTCGCTTGCTGGGAGCTGTGGGGGGTGCAGAGACTTGGTTGAGCAGCCCCCGTGTTCGTGATCATGCTGTGTCCCGCTCCCACTAAGCTCTGTGTAGGCTTTCCTGGTCCATCCACAGAGGACACGGGAGTCTGGTGAGCGCTGAGTGGAAACCCTCATAGTGTTCTTCACAGCAGGACCTTCACAGGGTGATTTCTAACAGGTGTCAGTCCGAGAGGCCAGAAGTAGGAAGGCATGTGCCTTCAGCTACAGCTTTGCCGTGTAGGGCCACAGAGCCTCCTGCCCGCCTGGAAGCCACCCCCAGCGTCTCCCTCTGGGGGATCCATGACAGATCCCTACACATCCCCCATCGGGCCAGGTCCCCGTCTCCCTACTCCTGGAGGCATCAGGCACTTGTGTCAGGGGTTCTGATTTCTGCTGGCACCCAGGACCACAGCCCCCACTGACAGGGGTCACAGTCTTCGTGTACCTGAACCTCGAAGGGAGGAGCGGAGCGACCTGGAGCCAGAGGCAGCACCTGCTGGCAATGCACAGCCACCTGGATGCAGGGTGACGCGCTAGGGAGAGGTCACTGATGGCGGAATGGTGGGGTTCCTCTAGGGCCAGTGTGGGGGGCATCCTGGACACAGGGTGACGCTCTGGGGAGAGGGTCAGTGATGGCGGAATGGTGGGGGTCCTCTAGGGCCAGTGTGGGGGGCATCCTGGACGCAGGGTGACACGCTGGGGTGAGGGTCACTGATGGCGGAATGGTGGCAGTTCTCTAGGGCCAATATCAGGCGTCCTGGACACAGGGTGACGCACTGGGGGAGAGGGTCACCGATGGCAGGATGGTGGGGGGTCCTCGAGGGCCAGCGTTGGGGGCATCCTGGAGTGCAGCACCTAGCATGGGAGGACCAGGGGCTGGGGTCTGCATTAGTGCTTTCAGCACGTGTTTGTTTTCTGTGGAGTAAAACGCATGTGTGATCCAGATAAGCTGCCATAACTGGTTCATTTTCTTCTTTTTCTTATAATCGGTTGTCCGTACAGTGTTTGTTGAGAAGGTGCTGCAGAGGCTTTTTCCTAACGTTCCAAGTGGCCAGGAAAAGAAGGAACCCCAGACGCTGGCCATCCAAACACCGCCCAAGAAGTGACGTCTGAGAAAGCGAGACAGAAGCCTATTCAGCCTTTGACAGGTGAGGTTGTTTGCAGCTGTGGGCGGGTCTCAGGGATGGAAGTTGATCACCCATCGTCACCCTCACTCGCCCTGGAGAATGTGTCCTCTGGGCCTTGGGCTTCTGTCTGCAGAGGGTCTGCAGCAGGAGGGCAGGGCAGGCGCTGCTCCTCGCACAAGCACAAGCTCTGCCAAAGCCCCTGTGGACTCCCCAGAAGGCCAGGCCAGGGTACTGCTTCTGGGGGGTCACTGACTCATGTGCTCTTAAGATGGCAATTCGCCTGTGACTGGGGCTCAGCCCAGCTTTCCTGTCCTCTGAGGAAAGCAGGTACCTCCCCTACCACGACACGTGACCCCAGTCCCTGTAGCGGCCCCGCACAGCCTCGTTGGCCCTGTTGCCTTGTGTCCACTCAGGGACAGGCTTCTAGTATCTTGGCCCGTGGTCTTAGGCCATCGTCTGTCCCGTGACAGCCCACATAAGCTCTCGTGGCCACAGGATCTTCCGCCATGAGAGTCCCCTCAACTCCAGTTCCCCTAGTGCGGCTCCGCTCACCTGTGAGACTGAGAGAGGCCCCACGGAGAGACGGGAATAGACTACCTGGGTGCAGCACATGTGGGCGGGTCCACTTGCTTCCCAGTAAACACCTAAGTCCACAAAGCCTGAGAGAGGCCGGGAGGGTCCATTCGGCTCCCACTAAACACCTAAGTCCGTAAAGCCAGACGTGGGGTCCTGAGTGCTGTTTCTGGGGGTCTCTTTCATCTCTCTTCAGCAATGGTCTCTCACTGGGCAGTTGAGTTCCTGAGAGTGGCACGGTCTCCAGTTTTCACATACCTTAGAACAGCCCCAATGGGATCTCAGCAGGCAGCCCCCATCATCGCACAGATCAGCTTCCAGCCCTGCACATCAGATCTCCGTTCACTGTGAACTCGTTTTACCTCAGACCTAATGTTCCACATGGCAATTCCATTTCCAGGCCAGCTCAGCAGCCTGTCTGACCTGTGTTTTGACGGGTGCCATGGACACCATTCTGGTCCAGGATAGAAGACAAGTGAGAAGGAAAATTTCCTTCACGTCTTCTAGATATGGGGTTATGCTAGGCACACTCTTCCTGTGGGGAGATATCCATGTTTTCCGTGTTCCCTTTCTGCATTTTTTCCCAGACGGCTTAACGTTTTCAAATGGTATAAGCTCCTGGTGTAGTAGGATAAGTTCTGATGAACGAGTAAATGACTGCTACTGGGTGTAGTTTTACCTTTTAAAGAATATACCTGTTACAGGCTGCGTTGCCCCCACCACAGCCACCACCAGCAAATTCTTGTTGAAGCCTTAACTAACCCCCAGCACTTCAGAATGTGATTGTATTTGGAGATGGGCTCCTAAAGGTGATACGGGTAAATGAAGTCTTCAGAGTGAGCCCTAATCCGGTATCACTGGTGTCCACATTCAAAGAAGAGATCAGGACACACGTATATACAGAGGCTTGACCCTGTGACAACAGAGGAAGCAGCATCTGCAAGCCGAGGACAGAAACCAGCCCTGCTAAGCCCATGATCTTGGACTTCCAGCCTTCACGGCTGTGAGAGAACAAATGTCTGTTGTTTAATTCACCCAGTCTGTAGAATGCTAATACACTACCTATTGTGCCTGCTAGAAATTGTCTTGCTTTTTCAATCAACTTAACAAAGTTTTTAAAGAAAAAGCATTTATGAAAATCTGAAAGAAGCAACAAAAAAGACTTCTGGAACTAATAAACGTTTATAATAGGTTGTGCTTTCCAAGGTCAATACACAGAAGTCAACTGCTTTCCTATATATCAGGAAAGAACAAGGGAATTTGCAGTTTAAAACATCCAGCACAACAATAGTGCTGGGACAAACTGGACGTCTACATGCATAAAAATAGAGACACAGACCTTAAACCTTATTAAAAATCGATCTTAGACCTAAGTGTAAAATGCAAAACTATAAAACTCCTAGAAGATAACATGGGAGGCAGTCTAGGTGGCCTTGGGTTCAGCAGTGACTTTTTAGATGCAACACCAAAGGCTTGATCAATCAGAGAAAGAATTCATCAGCAGATGTCCAGTCGATAACTTGGACATCATTAACATTAAAACCTTCTGCTCTGTGAAAGACACTTGTCAAGAGAAAGAAAAGACAAGCCACAGACTTAGAGAAAATATTTTCAAAAGACATATTTGACAACGGACTATTATTCAAAATGTTTGAAGAATTCTTAAAACTTAATAAGAAAATGGGCCAAGATGTGGACCTCACCAAGGAAAATATGTAGATGGCAAATAATCATATGAAAAGATGTTTCACATCATATGTCATCAGGGAAATGCAAATTAACAGAGTGAGACACCACCACACACCTTCTAGAGTGGACATAATCCGGCTGACAGCTCCAGATGCTGGTGGAGCAGGAGCTCTCATCGCTGCGTTTCTTCCACAGCTAAACATACTCCTTACCTGTATGATCCAGCAGTTATACGCCTTGACATTTATCCAAATAAATGGAAAACATCAGTAAACCTGCACGTGGCTGTTTACAGCAGCTTTATTCATAACTGCCAGCAGCTGGAAGCAGTGAAGATGTCCTTCAGCAAGTGAATGAATCAGGAAATGGTGGTACATGCAGACAATGGGAAATTATTCAGGCCCAAAAACAAATGAACTATCAAGCCATGAAGAAACATGAGGGAACCATAAACACTTATTGCTAAGGGAAAGAAGCCACTCTGAAAAGGCTACACACTGTGATTCCAACTGTGTAACACTGTGGGAAAGCAAAACTGAGGAGGCCGTAAAAAGATGAGTGATTGCCGGGGCCTGGGAGGAATAGGTGGCACCCCAGACAGATGGTTTCACTGTCTGACAGTTGACTTCTCTAGGACACTGTTGACTTCTGTAGGACGGTGAAACCACCCTGTGTGTTGATGCTGTGATGGTGGGCGCAGCTCATTCCACATTGGCTGCAACTCACAGGATGTACAAGAGTGGACTCCAGTGTGAACTGCAGACTGCATGGTAACAGTGTGTCGCGTAGGCTTATTGATCGTAACACCGTACAGCTCTGACGGGGACGGTAATGGGGAGGAGGCATGGCGCTGTTATGCCTCACAAGAAGCAGGCCGTCCCTAGGATTTCCTGTTTTTCTCTGAATTTTACTGAACCAACGTTTTTAATCTTTTTTAAAATTCTGTCTTTATTTAATTTTTGCTTTTTCTTTCCTCTAACCTAACGAAAGTTTTAATGGTGGTTGTTCACCAGTAACATACCCGGTGGTCAGAAGATGAAATTAAGCAGAAGCAGTTGAAGCTGTATGTATGGATGGATGATGGATCATTTCTAAGTGAGAAAATCATATCTGTAAATTCCAGGCCAGTTTCATTCTAGAAGATACATATTTTCTTGCCTAAAGTGATTGACTTTGCACTTTTTAAAATCACTGTTTAAAAATAAACACTTCAAGACCTCCTTTTCTCTCTCAAATTGTCAGGACACAATTCTTTGCATTGCTATTCATGTTTTATTTTACTAAGTTATGCACTCATACAGCAGTGGCATATGGGAAGCTTTATGTCAGGATGATTATTTCAAGTTGGTGTTGAAAGACTTCTTATTTAAAGTGGCTGGGTGCTTTGTGATTCTGACAAAGCACTTGGCCTTTGAAGTTGTTGGTGATCCTTTGGGTGATGTCTTTTCACAAAGCTTTAGCATTCAGCTACTTCATTTCAGTGGCATTTGTAAGATACTGTTTAATATGAAGATGTTGAATTAAAAGTCAAAATACTGATGTGAGTTGACCTAGTCTCAGAGCTTAAAAGATGACTTTTTCAGGGAGTGAATGAGAAGGTTGGGTGCACGAACCTTTTGCTGAACGTTGGAAGCCGTGTCCAGGTGGAGGTGCCAGTGCAAAGTCGGGACGGGTGGGCACACCACAGAGAAACAAGCTGCAGCCCGTGAGGGGTGACCCCACCAGGGCGAGGGTGCAGGCACTGCCCCTGCTTCGGTTCCCTCGGTGACTTGGTTGTCTCACATGTGTGATTTCGGAGGGTTCAGACTCTGGTCTAGCAAGTCTGATGTCTTTGGGTCAGTTGTCTGGACAGTTTTGACCCTTAAATTATAAGCAACCAAAATTCCCACTTGGCCCTGGCTTAAATGGGAATTTGTGATAATAAGGTAGTGTCACAAGGGCGTAGATAGATAAGTCAGCGTCCCAGAAAGGTAACCTGAAATTTACCATTTCAAATTAACCATTTCAAAGTATACGATTTAGTGCTTTTTAGTATATTGACACTGTTGTACAACCATTCCATTACCACCATCTAATTCCAGAATATTCTTACCACACCAAAAGAAACACCTTGGCCAGGCACAGTGGCTCACCCTGTTATCCCAGCACTTTGGGAGGCTGAGGTGGGTGGATCACTTGAGGCTAGGAGTTGGAGGCCTGGGAAGTCAAGGCTGCAGTGAGCCAAAATTGTGCCACTGTACTCCAGCCTGGGCAATACAGTAAGACCCTGTCTCAGAAAAAAAAGAAAGAAACTCCTTATCCCTTTACCCATCGGCCCCCATTCCCCATTCCCTGTAGCCTCTGGAAACCACTAATCTGTTTTCTTTCTCTATAGATTTGTCTGTTCTGGACATGTCATATAAATGGAATCATGCAGCGTATGGCCTTTTGTGTCTGGGTTTTTTCATGTAGCATAATTTTTTAAAGGTTCGTTTATGTTGTAGCGTGGGTCAGAACTTTGTGCTTTAAGGCTGAATAATATTCCTTTGTATGTATAGACCACGTTTTGTTTCTCCATTCATCAGTTGATGAACATTGGTTGTTTCTACTTTTTAGCTATTGTCAGTAACGTTGCTCTGAGAATCCATGTACATGTTCCTGTGTGGTCTGGTGTAGACGTATGTTTTTGGTTCCCTTGAGTTTATAATTAGGAGTGGAAATGCAGGGTCAAACGGTAACTCCATGATAACTTTTCAGAAACTGCTGGATTCTTTTCCACAGCAGCTGAACCATTTTACATTCCGTCCAGCCTTGTACAAAGGTTCCGGTTTCTCTACGTGCTCACTAACACTTATTTTCTTTTTTTTCTTTTTTTATAGGTAATAGCCACCCTAGTAGGTGTGAAGTGGTATCTCACTGTGGTTTTGCATTTTTCGGATGACTGAGGATGTTGAGCACTTTTTCCTGCCTGTTGTCCATTTGTGTATCTTCTTTAGAGAAATATCTGTTTAAGTCCTTTGCCTAATTGCATTGTCTTCTGTTGCTGAGTTGTAGGATTTGGTTGTATATTCTCCATTCTGAGTCCTCATCAGATACCTGACTTGCAAATATTTTCTTCCATACCATGAGTTATCTTTTCATTTTCTTAATGGTATCCTTTAAAGTCCCAAAGGTTTTAATTTTGATAAAATCCAATTTATCCATTTTTTCTTTTGTTGCCTGTGTATTGTATATCATTTAAGATATCATTGCCTAATCAAAGGTTAAAGATTTATGCCTAAGTTTTCTTCTAAGAGTTTTATAGTTTTAGCACTTATGTCTAGGTCTTTAATCCATTTCGAGCTGATGTTTGTATATGATGTGAGGTTGTGCTACAACTTCATTCCTTTGCATGTGGATATCGAGTTGTCATAACACCATTTGTGGAAGAGATAATTTCCCTATCAAGTGGACTTAGCACTCTAAAAATCAGTTGGCAGCTGGGTGTGGTGGCTCATGCCTGTAATCCCAGCCCTGGGAGGCCAAGTCAGGCAGATCACTTGACATCGGGAGTTGAGACCAGCCTGGCCAACATGGTGAAACCCCATCTCTACTAAAAATACAAAAATTAGTCAGGCCCGGTGTCGAGCACCTGTAGTTCCAGGTACTTGGGAGGCTGAGGCAGGAGAATTACTTGAACCCAGGAGATGGAGGTTGCAGTGAGCTGACATCATACCACTGCACTCCAGCCTGGGTGACAGAGCAAGACTCCGTCTCCAAAAAAAAATAATAATAATCAGTTGGCCACAGATGCTGGGTTTATTTCTGGACTGTCAATTCTATTCCATTGATCTATATCCTTCCCATGTCCGTACCATCCACCTTCCTGTTTTGATTGCTGTAGCTTTGTACTAAGTTTTGAATTGAGAAGTTGGGGTCCCTCAACTTTGTTCTATTTCAGGACCCAGGATATCTTGCAATTCCATGTCAGTTTTAGGATCAACATGTCAATTTCTGCAAAAAAAAAAAAAACATTTGAAATTTTGATAGGGATTGCATGAGTTTGTAGAACACTGGGCAATATTGTCGTCTTAACAATATTATGTTGTCCAGTCCCTGACTTTAGGGTGTCTTTTTCTTTATTTAAATCGTCCTTAAGTTGTTTCAACCATATTTTGTAGTTTTCAGACTGCAGTTTTATCCTTTTTTATCTTTTCCTTCTAGTACTTCCAGAACATAGAGAAGTTTTACCCTTTTAAGTTTATTCCAAAGTGTCTTATTCTTTTTGGTGCTATTGTACTTGATGGAATTGCTTTGTGTTTTCTTTTGGGAATGTTCAGTGTTTGTGTATGAAAATGCAAGGGATTTTGTGTATTGAACTTTTATCCTGCAGGTTTGCCGAACTAGTTTATTAGCTCTTAGGGTTTTGTTGTGGATTCCTTCGGATTTTCCATTTACAGTGTGCGTCACTTAACAATAGAATCCATTCCAAGAGATACGTCCTTAGCAGATTCCATCGTTGTGTGGGCATCACAAGGTGCACTTAGACACCACACAGCGGAGCCAGCTGCAGGCCTCGGCCGTGGCACAGCCTGTTGCTCCCAGGCTGCTTGTCCACGCAGTGCGGGCATGTGCTGAACACAGTGGCAGCTGTAACACACTCTGAGTGTTCATGTATCCAAACACTGAAAAGGTACAGGGAAACCACGGTGTCATCATCTTATGGGTCTGCCGTCTTAGCCGTCAGTCCTTCACCAAAATCTTGTGTGGTGCGTCACCCTGCAAGAGTCTGTCATCTGCAGTTTCAGGTGGTTTTACTTCTCCTCTGTGAGTAAAGATAGTTTTACTTTTCACTGTGCAGTCTGGATGCCCTTTGCTTCCTTTTGTTGCTGTTGTTGACTAATTGCCCTGGCTAGAAGTTCTAACATGATGTTGACAGAAAGTGCCATGAGTGGGAGTTCTCGTCTCGTTCCTGATCTTAAGGAGAAAGCATCCCCATTTTCACCATCCTGTACGACGTTAGCTGTGGGTTTCATACATGGCCTTGATCATGTTGAAGAAGTTTCCCTCTATGCCCAGTTGATTGATTTGTTTTGTTGCATTTTATCATGAAACAGCAACATATTTTTTGAAGCGTTAGGCCTTGGAAATTTTAAAGGAAAAATGTTATAATTCACTTGCACCTGGAAAAAGAGAAGTCTTGGCCAGGGGCAAAATGATGAAATCACAACAGGAAAGGTAAGAAGCATGGATCACTTCTGCGCAGCCCATCGTGCAGCGTCCATTGAGATGCGCGTCCAGGGGGAGGCCTGCCAGACATCTGGGCTGGGCCGAGTGGCATCCTCTGAGGAACAGGAAGCAGCTGGACGAGGGACAGCGCCCACATCAGTTCTTGGATGTGAGACGGAGGAGGATGATCCTGTACAGTCAGGACAGAGCGTGGTAATTTTGGCAATGAGTTAGCCAATTGATTGATGTTTGTTCACTTTACACGATCTCTGTTTCTTCATTCTAGGAGAGTGTTGATAATTCCATTTGTACCTAAAGTAAGACTGATTTGTCAGCAACAAAAATAACCAGTGTGTGTGCATTTTGGTAAATTTCTTTCACCGAAGAGCCCATATTGAACCTTTAAAAAAATTTTTGTCAGTTATATCTTGCATATATTTTAGATCTAAAGAATTCTGCAGGAATTATTATTAAAAATGGCAGTGTCCTGCCCACCACTCCCAGCCACACAGCCCTCCAGCTCCGCGGCTGCTGCTCTTGGGTAAATCCCTCCCATTTCAGACTCACACACTCACACTGCTGCTTCCTGTTTTCTGTTTTCTCTCTTTTTTGGCAGGAGAGAGGGGATTAAGTCTTACGTATTGACTTTGGAAACTAAGGATGTTGGATTTTTTAGCACCTTCCCCCACCATAGACGCATTATTTTTTACGACCCTTGTCCTCCTAATATAAGTTCTTCAGAATGTTTGTACATCAGTATTGTTTACATGTTGATGTCTCTGTAAACTCTGTTTCTTGCTGAGTCACATAAGAGGATTATTCCTTTTGCTGTAACCTCTAGTGTAATGAGGGGAGCTTTAGTAGAGAGGTAATAGTCTTCTTGGATTTTTAAATTTTCTTCTAAATACTTAATAGTACTGTTTTGTCCCACACCACCCTGTCTTTGTTCTATGGTCAGACACATCCAGGACTCAATGACCTTCATCTTCGTGGCTTTTCCAGACTGTTCCGCCCCCCCTTATGGGCTGCCCCAAGTCCTCTCCCTGCCCCCGGGATACCTTTTGCTGTCCTGGGCCTCTGTCTTTTTCATTTTTTGGGTTTGTTTTCATTTTATTGAAACACATTCCCTAATAACTTCCTGAAACATGGTTTTTGGGAGATACATATTTTAGAGATCTTGAAGGTCAAGTATACCATAATTCTTGTACTTTAAAGTTTTCAGGGTAGGCCAGGCACAGTGGCTCACGCCTGTAATCTCAACACTTTGGGAGGCTGAAGCGGGCGGATTGCCTGAGGTCAGGAGTTCGAGACTAGCCTGACCAACATAGTGAAACCCCATCTCTCCTAAAAATACAAAAAATTACCTGGTCGTGGTGGCGGGCGCCTGTAATCCCAGCTACTCGGGAGGCTGAGGCAGGAGAATCACTTGCACTCGGGAGGCGGAGGTTGCAGTGAGCCGAGCGCGCCATTGCACTCCAGCCTGGGCAACAAGAGCGAGGCTTCGTCTCAAAAAAAAAAAAGAAGTTTTCAGGGTATAGAATTCTAGACTAAAAATTGTCTCTCACACTTCAAGACTTTAAAATCCAGTGTTGCTGTGAGAAGGCAGTTGTCATACTGATCCTCGATTCCTTTGGCTATGAGCAGTTTTTCTCCCTTGGGACTCTTTGGGGTTTTGCTTCAGGCTTTCGCGT
The DNA here is from genome assembly GCA_036589455.1 of Ateles fusciceps. Classification (NCBI taxonomy): domain Eukaryota; kingdom Metazoa; phylum Chordata; class Mammalia; order Primates; family Atelidae; genus Ateles; species Ateles fusciceps. The sequence continues at coordinate 2,208,882 of JAZHEH010001829.1, forward strand.
GGTGGACCGTTGCCCTGAGGTTTGAGCGTGGCCTGTTTTATCTGTCGTGGCCTCCGTAGCCTGGGAGCACATGCCACTGTCCTGTTTCCATGATCATTTCCTCCTCTTTGCTTTCAATCTTTGGTTTATGAAATTCCTGTCATTCAGATGTTGAGTCTCCCAATAGATCCCCTTTTTTTCTTACATCTTCTCCCTTATTTTTGATTTGTGTCCATTTGCTGGGAGATTTTCTCAGACTTCATCTTCCACCCTCATTTCTGTCATCGCATCTCAGCGTCGGAGCGGAAAGGAGGAGGGAAGCGCCTCCCACGTTCTCTGTGGACGAGCTCTCCTTCCCCTGCTTACCCTATGGTGTCTTTACTTCCAGTGGTGGTGCCTCGGGCTCCCGAATGAGTCCTGTCTCCTGCCGGTGGTGGGGAGCCTTCCGCAGCCCGCCCACCTACACCCCTTTTCCTCCCCCACTTCCAGTCTCCCTGGCAGCCCTGCTGGAACCGGTCTCGTTGTTTCTGTGTCTTGGCGGCCGTTGTAGGACGCAGGATCCTGTCTGCTTTGCACCTGCAACACCGTCTTTTTTCGTCTGTCCTCATTTGTCCTCTGTGTGTTGCAAACCCACTGACTGTCATTTTGGTGGGGCCTTGGGAGGAGGGTGGGGTATGCGCATTTGTTCTGTCCTGCCCTTCGTCTGTATCTTACTGACGTGTCACTTACAGAGTGGTTCGTTTCTGTCCACTTGGCTGTTCCCACAGCTCCTTCCCGCAGTGTTCCTGGTGACGGGGGCACAAGAGGCCCTTCTGCCTCTCTCAGAAGGTGGTAGTAAGCCCTTTTAGTTTCCAGCTCCTGGGATGGAAGCTCACATAGCTCATGTGCATGGTTGCAGACTTGCTACTTGCCTGGGTAGTGTGGGCAGCTCTGTGCCTCCAGCTCTCAGCGCCTTGTTGGACCCTCCTTCAGCTGACCCCAGGCCTGGGGGGTACCCAGCCTGGGTAGGACACCCACTGCTACCATCAGCAGCAAGGAGTGAGACAGGCTTCCTCCTGGTCCCCTGGGCGTCCAGCTATTGCTCCTGCCTTTGACTTCTGCCCTGCCCGTCTGCATCCATCACCAGGGCTGTGCGGGCTGAAAGGGTCCACTTTTGGGAGTCTTGGCAGTTAGCTGTGTACACAGTGTAACTCCTACACAAGATGTGAACCCTCCTGCCAAGCCATTACCGTCACCTGTCTTGGGGTCTGGTGCTTGAGTGTCGTGAGAGTGAATCCTGCAGGTGCCTGAGAGTCACAAGAGTGAAATCTGCAGCTGTCGTGAGAGTTGTGAGAGTGAATCCTGCAGGTGTGGTGAGAGTTGTGAGAGTGAATCCTGCAGGTGTGGTGAGAGTTGTGAGAGAATCCTGCAGGTGTGGTGAGAGTGAATCCTGCAGGTGTGGTGAGAGTCGTGAGAGTGAATCCTGCAGGTGCCTGAGAGTCACAAGAGTGAATCCTGCAGGTGTAGTGAGAGTCGTCAGAGTGAATTCTGCCTTATGTGCGGCGTTGTTTGGTCTCTTTCGTGTTTTGCTTTTGATCGTGCTTCTTGTCCATTTGCATTTCTTCTTTTAAGTGTCTGTTCGAGTCTTTTCCATCTTGGCTGGAAGTGGGAAGTGTCTGCTTCTGTGATTGTAGCATCTTTCTCTGCTTGCTTTGTGTGTTTGCACTCGGGAGTTTTCCTGCACTTGTGAGTTTTCCTGGGTTGTGTGCCTAGAGAGGTGCTGGTTCTGGGATGTGTCCATTTCAACCTAGTGACAGATTCCCAGCTTGTCTTTAAAGCAGCCGTGCCACTGTGCAGTCGCTCCACTCACCTGGTGTTCCTGCTTCTCCAGGCCCCGGTTAATACAGAGCGTTTGCAGTCTCACTAATCGAATGTGAGGTTTCTGTTTTTCTCCAATACATGTGGCCCACTGCTAAGGCAACTGGACAGCCTTTCATGCCTCCTGGCCATCTGCCTTTGCCCGTGTTTCTGTCGGGCTCGTCCTACTAATTTCTGGGGTTCTTTAGAGATCCCAAAGCCCTGGCCATGGGTGTTATATGTGCTGCAAACACCTCTCTGTGGATTGCCTTTTCATTTTTAAAAACATCGGTGTCTTCCGTTGTTTCGAAGTTGATATAACCTGACTTGATCTTTAATTTCATAGTTTTTGTGTTTTGTTAAATCTGTACCTAAAATCTACCCCAATAACAAATATATTTTATCCTTTTTCTAAAAAATACATGTGTCATGGTCAGACAGTGTTTGCCCTTGCAGTTGTTGTATGGTGGGGAGGTCGTGGTCCGACTCCGACTCTGGCTCCGGCTCCGTGTTGCTCACCTGGGGCTGCAGCTTCTTCAGCCCTCTGTGCTGGGCCCGTCCCGAGGGCAGCAGCTCTGTCCTGGGCCCATGTCTGTGCCTTGGCTTCCTAGCCGCTCTGGGTACGGCATGTTCTTATCCAGCTTCCCAGCTGCTCTGGGGTATGTTGGGTTGCCATCCAGGCCCATGGGTACGGTGGGCTCTCATCCAGCAGGGCAGACCCGTGGGTCCGGCGGTTCCCATCCAGGAGGGCAGACCCGTAGGTACAGCATGCTCCCATCCAGCAGGGCAGAACCGTGGGTATGGCGTGCTGCCATCTGGCAGGGCAGACCCCTGGGTGTGGCATGCTCCCATCCAGCAGGGCAGACCTGTGGGTATGGTGGGTTCCCATCAGGCAGGGCAGACCTGTGGGTACGAGGTGGGGGAACTCCCATCCAACAGGGCAGACCTGTGGGTATGGTGGGCTCCCATCTGGCAGGGCAGACCCGTAGGTATGGCGTGCTCCCATCCCGCAGGGCAAGCCCATGGGTACAGCGGCTCCCATCCAGCAGGGCAGACCCATGGGTACAGCGGGCTCCCATCTGGCAGGGCAGACCCGTGGGTACAGCAGGCTCCCATCCGGCAGCGCAGACCTGTGGGTACAGCGGGCTCCCATCCGGCAGGGCAGACCTGTGGGTACAGCGGCTCCCATCCTGCAGGGCAGACCCGTGGGTACAGCGGGCTCCCATCTGGCAGGGCAGACCCGTGGGTACAGCGGGTTCCCATCCGGCAGGGCAGACCCGTGGGTACACCAGGCTCCCATCCAGCAGGGCAGACCCATCCGCCTGGTTCTTCTCCACCCATTGCTCTGCTCTTCTTGGCCCTTGGCTTTTCCATGTGTATTTTAAAATCAGGTCGAGTTGCAGCAAAAAGAAATCTTGAGCACGCGTTTGCATTTGTGTCACTGGCGGATGCTCTGGGGACAGTCCGAGTTGTCCATGTGCTGCACTTCCTCTTGGCTTCTTTTCCTCCTCATTTTTGGATCAGGGTTGCCTTTGTCTTCAGAGCTGGGCTGTGTGCATATCAGGCAGGTTTGCCGTGTTTTATCTGGCATTATTAAGTATTTTTTGGGGAGAGTTTTTCTTATTATCTGGCCTGCCATCTGGAAGCCTCTGATAAAGGAGTATTTTACCAAAACTGATGAGCCGGTTAAGAGTCTGTGAAATGCAGCAAACCCCATCTGCGTGGACGAGCCCACCCGATGGGGCTGGGACTTCCACAGCTGAGCACCTTCCCCAAGCAGCCACGAGGCCCTGGGACCTTTCACTGCACATGAAACAGCTGTGATGAGTTGTAGCTTGGAAGCTGGACAGCGAGGACTCACTGTGGAGCTGTTGGCATGTGCACACGGGCGGGTCTGTGCTACTTTTTGCCAGCAAAACTGACAAAACACTTTTCAGGCCAAACACAGTAGCCCACGCCTGTAATCCCAGCACTTTAGGAGGCCGAGGCGGGAGGATCTGTTGAGCTCAGGAGCTCAAGGAGACAGTGAGCCATAATCGCACCACAGCACTCTAGCCTGTGCAACAGAGCAAGACCCTGTCTCTAAAACAAAATTTTTTTTTAAAGATTTTTCAAAAGTGTGTAATTTTTCAGTGACCACCTTGTCATCGAGTATTCAGGAAAATGGATACTCATAAATCGCTGGTGGAAATGTAATTCAGGGACAGGCGTGGTGGCTCATGCCTGTAATCCCAGCACTTTAGGAGGCCGAGGTGGGAGGATCACTTGAGATCAGGAATTCAAGACCAGCTTGGGCAACATGGCGAAACCCAGTCTCTACTACTAAAAGTACAAAAATTAGCTGGGCATGGTGGTGCGCGCCTGTAGTCCCAGATACTTGGGAGGCTGAGGAATGAGAATCACTTGAAACTGGGAGGCAGAAGTTGCAGTTTAGCTGACATTGTGCCACTGCACTCCAGTGTGGGCTACAGCGCAAGACTCCATCTCAAAAAAGAGGAATGTGATTTAGGGTGGCCTTTCTGGAGGGTAGTTTACAGGATGCATTAAAATATTACAGTGTTCTGTCTTTGGCTAATTCCCTTCTGCATGTTAAACTCACTCAGATCCACAGCCCTTGCACCTGGGGGACCCAGAACTCATGCCTGTGGCTCCCCTGCCCCCACCCACTCCCAGCTCCGACGGCTCCTGTGTCTCAGATGCACACGTCTGTAGCCCCCGTGAGCTCTCCAACCTGGGCCCAGCCCCAAACGCAGGGGACTTTTATGCCTTGTGGCCCATCAGGAAGCTGCCTCATTCCCCAGAACAAAGCTCCTGGTCCCACACTCCTCATCTCAGGGATGACCTCTCCCAGGGGCTCAAACCCAGGTCACCCCACACCCATCACCCCCTCTGCTCTCTAGACCCCACGCGCTGCCGCTGCATGTCCTGAATCCCCTGCGTGTCTGGCATCTGCTCACAGAAAACTTGTGCTGACCCCTGAACTCCCTTCCATCCTGAGAGGGGCGCCCGGGGTGGGTAGCTGGCGGGGGGAGGCACTGTATAGCTTCCACAAGGGCTGTGCAGGGCGGGCGGGAGCAGGGGAAACCAAAATGGCAAAGACCAGGCAGAGACTGCCCTGACCGCTTACCCCCCCCCTCAGCCCACGGGTTCAGTGCCAGGAGAGGGGACAGTCTGATGAGGGAGGCAGGAGGTGGGAGGAGGCAGCCTGGGGCTGGGGACCTGCAGGCCTGTCACTGGGAGTCTGAGCCAAGCTTCTTTCTGGACACCCTGGCGGCACCCCTCAGGTGTGGGGTATAGCGGTGGGGGGGGCGAGGTGCACATGGCCCCTGGCATTGCCTCCAGCAATGTCTCCTGCTGATGCAGGTGCCCGTGTGGGGCCGGTGTGCTCAGGCTTCTCCATTGCTGTGCAGAGAAGAGACAAGGCCAGGCCTGCACCTGCAGGAGGCTGGAGAGTGAGTGGTGGCCACCCTGTCCCCTGGGACCATTCACAGCTGTCAGGAGGGACGGGAGGGAGCCTCGAAGTCAGCACCCACGCAAGGCCACGGGTGAAAAAGCAAGAGGCCAGGAGAGTTCGCTGCTGGATTCATTTAAAAGGAAAGAATAATATGTGTGCAGCTGTGTACACACGAAGAGTCCTGCCAGTACATGCAGCCACTGGTAAGGCTGGCTGCCTCCTGGGAGGAAAGTCACTGTGAGCCCCCACGGAGGATTCCAAAAGGAAGGAGAGGAGTGGAGGGTGGGAGGAGCCAGCACAGACCTAGGCTGATGGGGAAGAAGGAGTGGAGGGTGGGAGGAGCCAACACAGTCCTAGGATGATGGGAGGAAGGAGAGGAAGGGGGGTGGGAGGAGCCGGCACAGACCTAGGCTGATGGGAGGAAGGAGAGGAGTGGAGTGTGAGAGGAGCCAGCACAGTCCTAGGCTGATGGCAGGAAGGAGAGGAGTGGAGGGTAGGAGGAGCCGGCACAGACCTAGGATGATGGGAAGAGGAGTGGAGTGTGGGAGGAGCCAACACAGTCCTAGGATGATGGGAGGAAGGAGAGGAAGGGGGGTGGGAGGAGCCGGCACAGACCTAGGCTGATGGGAGGAAGGAGAGGAGTGGAGGGTGGGAGGAGCCAGCACAGACCTAGGATGATGGGGAGGGAGGGGAGGAGTGGAGGGTGGGGAGGAGCCAGCACAGACCTAGGCTGATGGGAGGAAGGAGAGGAGTGGAGGGTGGGGAGGAACCGGCACAGACCTAGGCTGATGGGAGGAAGGAGAGGAAGGGGGGTGGGAGGAGCCGGCACAGACCTAGGCTGATGGGAGGAAGGAGAGGAGTGGAGGGTGGGGGAGGAGCCAGCACAGTCCTAGGATGATGGGAGGAAGGAGAGGAGTGGAGGGTGGGAGGAGCCAGCACAGTCCTAGGATGATGGGAGGAAGGAGAGGAGTGGAGGGTGGGGAGGAGCCAGCACAGTCCTAGGATGATGGGAGGAAGGAGAGGAGTGGAGGGTGGGAGGAGCCAGCACAGTCCTAGGATGATGGGAGGAAGGAGAGGAGTGGAGGGTGGGGAGGAGCCGGCACAAGCCTAGGCTGATGGGAGGAAGGAGAGGAGTGGAGGGTGGGAGGACCCAGCACAGGCCTAGGCTGATGGGAGGAAGGAGTGGAGTGGAGGGTGGGGAGGAGAGGAGTGGAGGGTGAGAGGAGCCAGCACAGATGGAGGCTGATGGGGAGGAAGGGAATAAGGGGAGGGAGGGGAGGGAGGCAGGAGCTGCTGCACTCTCTCAGCCCTGCGATCCAGAATCTGTGTCAGATGCAGGTTCTGCTCACAGCTGGCCTCGTGGCGGGTGGCTGTGGAAGTCTCTGATCTTCTCTGCTTTCTCGGTGAAGCAAGTGCAAGGGCTGTGGAGAAAGAGATGATGAACTTTGAAAGATGGTGGGAGAGCCACGAGGGAATGGATGAGGGTCCGGTCCGCACAGGGCTGGGAGGTACCCGGCGCTCTCCTGAAGCAGGCCGCGGGCTGGCTGTGAGCCCCTCCTTAGCTGTTGCTGCCAGGAGCAGCCCAGAGGAGCCGAGGGGAATGCGACGGGAGAAAGGAGCTGGGTTCAATGACACCTGCGAAGGGGTGATGTTGGTGGAACCTGCAGGGCACCCACTGCCTGTCACCCCAGGGCTCTGAGCCACCACACTCCTCTGCTTTCCCGAGGGATGCCAGTGCTTGTGACTTTTCCAGCAGGGGAGCTGGCATTTTGACCTAGTCCCAGGTACTCGGGAGGCTGAGGAATGAGAATCACTCGAGCCTGGGAGGCAGAAGTTGCAGTGAGCTCAGGTCGTGCTGCTGCACTCCAGCCTGGGCGACAGAGCAAGAGTCCATCTCAAAAAACGAATGTGATTTAGGGTGACCTTTCTGGAGGGTAGTGACTGTTAGACGCCAGGTCCAGGGGAGCTGTGCTCACACACGCCACATTCTCTGCGTCAGGGGGAGTCCTCTCGCTGCTGCCCACCCTATAAAGGTAACCGGTCTCTTCCTTGCACCTGTTCAAGACAGGTAACGTCCAGCTTGTGCAAGGCATCAATGCCCTCACAGTAAACCATAACTTACCCAAAAGAACATAAAAAATCAGAACTGGAGGCCATTGTGGATTAACATGGTGACCGTGATTCACAGACAGCCGGGCTGAAGCCCCGTGGGGTGCTTGCTCTGTGTCTGCCTGGTGCCTGTGACTGTGGCGGGGAGCCCCCACGTGCCACGAAGCCCAGCCCTGGCCACGGGTGCCTCACAGAATGGAACTGTGTCCCTGGCAAGGTACATCCTGGACCTGTCTTCTTAGCTGTGTCCTTGTTTTCTCTGCATGGGTGGGGTGCTCCCTGATCCTCCTGTGTCCATGCCAATGATTAAGTGAACAATGACATTTCTAAGTTCTGTTTAGCTTTCTTATTAAGAAAAATTTAGCTGATTAAAAGCTTCCAAAAATACTCTGTGAAAAATGATCAAATGTTGATTTCCGCAACAGGGGACAGTGGGCTTAGAAGCCGTCTCCATCTGCCCTTGACTCTCGCAGTGAACAGCATAGTAATTAATTAGCCACGGTGAATCAGATTAGTTTAAGAACTGGGATTCTGGCACCCTCCCTACAAGAGAGCAGAATGTATTGATGACAGTGGAACCTGGAAAGGCTTCAAGGTTTTTACGGTTACGTTCTCTTGCATGTGTTAGTGATTTTGCTCAATATCTGTCATTGTTTTCAAAATAAAAGGCGTATCGTTTTATGAAGTTCCAGCTGGGATGTCCACTTGTGTTTGTCACCTGCAAGACAGTCACTGCCATATTCTACATGCAAAACAGAAGACTAAACAGGCAGAGGCTGCCCAGCGTTGGACAACAGCTTGAGAGGAAGTGGCCGTACTGCCTTCCAGACAGTGTGCATGAAAAGCCCAAAAGCTCCTGCCCCTAAACCAGCAGCTCCCTGTGCAGGAACCAAGCAGCCACGTGCGCAGAGGGGCACACAGCAGGGGAGGCCCCAGCAGCCGGCCATGGTCAGCTGCACGTGGCCATGGAGGAAAGTGGTTAAGTCCTGGTTACGATTTCATTGTCTGGGATGTGATGTAGCCGTTAAAAGTGTGCAGATTTAAGTTACCATATGTCATTTTAGCACACTGTATTCACTCTAAACGATATTATACATGTAAGATACAAATGTACAGCTTATGTAAGCATATAATAATAAAGCATGTGACACAATCCCGTGAAGGTGAATGTGTGTCTCTGTGCACTTGTGTATTTGTGTATCTGTCTCTGTACATGTCTCTCTGTGTCTGCGTGTGTTGTCCCTGTGTGTGTGGTCTGTATGTTGTCTGCGTCTGTGTGCCTCTGGGTGAGTTGTCTGTATATTTGTATCTGTGTCTGGGTTGTCTCTGTGTGTGTGTGTTTTCTGGATGTTTATGTGTCTGCGCATGTGTCTTTTGTGTGTATCTGTGTTGTCTTTGTGTCTGTGTGTTTTCTGGATGTTTGTGTGTCTGCATGCGTGTCTGTTGTGTGTGTCTGTGTGGGCACACACACACACAGTGTATACATGTTGTTAGCATGCGTGGAGAAAAAGGCCCAGAAGTGTGTGTCCTGAAATCCCGAGGGACTCCCGGTGTGATGACAAAGGCTGTGTCATGCGGACTGTTGGTATTTGCTGCTTTAGACTCATAAATTAGTTATGTTTTTATATTGTATTACAAAAACCCAGAAGTTTACATAAGAAGTAATTTAATGTGAATTTAAATAATCACGGGTAGTTCCTTTTTCTTGGCTGGATGTGTAGCTGACTTGCTTTTTTGGCAAAATACTTGACGTATTAAAATCAGTATTTATGACAGTGGTTACGTTTTATCGACCTATTTGATTTCTTGTCTTGAATGAATTTAGAGAAACGATGCTGATATAATCAGAGCAAATAAATAAATGTCTGACTGCGTTTCATGAAATTTACCCGGTTCCTGTTATTTTCCTCCTGTGTAGCAGACTCTGGCTCTGAGACCCCGCCGGCCAGGCGGCTCTTACACGGCCCCAGGGCCTCCCGAGGGCTACGTCCCCTCCTGGCCAGAGCCCAGCAGCTGCAGGAGCCCGGAGAAGGTCTCCAGCGGGGATGACACGGAAGGTAAAGTGTGGGCGTGAGGAAAGGTGGATGTCTTCGCAGATGAACTAAACTTATTTCCCAGTTTTCCATATTGTAATACCTTTATCTAAGTTTGTACTGGGAGGGGTGGGTGAGCACCTTGTTACACTGTATAATGAACCGTACCTATGTATTTTACAGCCAGTAAAAATGATGGTTAAAAAACTTGCCAATGACAGGAAAAAGGCTTTAGATGGGGGAGACTTCAAGTGACTGTAGCCCATGTTTAAGGCTTTCGAAGCACTCTGGAGTTAAATACATGGTAAATACCATTAAATAACTGTTAACTTGTCTTGGGTTAGTAAAACATTATTTCCTTGATTTTCCAAGTTTTTCAAAATTTCTGAGATTGTACATCAGCTTTGCAATCAAGGAAATAACTTACTTTGAATCTCTTTTGGAAAAAATGATTGTAATTGCTATTGTTGCGTATCTTATGAATGAAAGAACGTGCAGTATCCACTTACTTCATACAGTTCACTGTTGAGCGTGGAAAAGCTGAAGTCGCCCATAACATCTTTACCTTCAGAGGGGTTTCCCTTTAAGTTGATCTTTTTTAAGGGGCACCAGAGGAATTTAGAATTTTCAAATAAAAGTTGGACCTAGGTGATCTGTAACAATATAAAGTAAGAAACTCTATATTATAAACATTAATTAATTTGAATATCAACAAAATGTGGTTTTTGACTACGTTTATCTTTCTGGCTTCCTAATTAAAGGATCAGAAACCATAAAAACAAAAACGAGATAATTAGGGAATAATGGATTCATCCTTTCAAGCCCTGTTGAAAATCTTTGAAAAACAGTCATTAGATAAATAGATGATTTAACTAGAAAATTTAACTGTGTTCTTGTGAAGATAAATGACTTTGGGTGCTTCGTTGCCTCCTTAATCTGGAATAAGGACACACGTTGGCGCTCGCTCCCACCCTCCCTGTTGCCCGAGGTTGAGTCTCACGCCCTGTTGTGCCCAGTTGTCCATGCGGCTCACATTTGAAGGGCAGGCCTGTGTTGGACCCCAGGCCTGGGTCACTTGGCCATGAGCCAGCAATGCATAGGCCGTGTCAGGACTGAGCCAGGGCAGTGTTCTCACAGGAAGTGGAAGGTGTTTGCACCAGTAGAAAGGCATTTCTCTTCGCAAGCTGCTTCTTGAGGACGTGTGTCCAGCATCCCTTGAGGAGTTGTTCTTCCCCTGTTGCCCGGGTCTCCTTGCCACCTCCCGCAGGCAGGCTGTCAGGATGGCCTGGCAGCAGTGATGTGAGATGGTAAAGTTGGAAAAAAGGTACCATGCCCAACCTTTACTCGTGATTCCTACCTTTGTTTTTCAAAAAGAAAGAGAAAAGGTCCAGAGCAAGCCCTGAGCGCAGCCTTGCAGCTGGGGAGCCAATGCAGGGCCCTCAGCAGCCAGAGGCCGGGAGAAGCAAGGGTGGGACCCCTCTCCCTCTGACCCTCCAAGGTTGGCACGGCAAGAAGGAGACCTTTTGAGCTTTTCCAGTTGCAGGTTTTTTGTTTTTTGTTTTTTGAGACAGAGTTTTACTCTTGTTGCCCAGGCTGGAGTACAAATGGCAGGATCTCAGCTCACTGTGACCTCTGTCTCCCGGGTTCAAACAATTCTCCTGCCTCAGCCTCCCGAGTAGCTGGGATTACAGATGCCGCCACCACGCCCAGGTAATTTTTTCCATTTTTAGTAGAGATGGGTTTCTCCATGTTGGCCAGGTTGGTCTCAAACTCCTGACCTCAGGTGATCCACCTGCCTCAGCCTCCCAAAGTGCTGGGATTACAGGCATGAGCCACAGCACTTGGCCTTCCTTGAGTTGCAGTTTTAAGCACAGAGGTGAGAAGTGGAGCTGGAAAAGTAATGGCCAAAATTGTCTGGGTCTCTCTTGGAAACACTCAGTTCGCCAGCTTTCGTTTTGAGCACGTTGGGCTCACACATCTGTTACCTTGTGGCTCCCCAGGAAGCTGCAGGAGAGAGGAAAGCACTGTTAGTTTTTGCCTTTGCTGTGCCTGGCACCAGACCCCTGGGTGTTGGCACTCAGGACCTTGCTCAGCCCTGCCTTGTGGGGCGGCCCCTCGGCAACTTGGATCAGCTGCCCAGGGCCCTGTCGCCCAGGCAGGGGTGGCACACCCGGTGCTCAGCCCTCAGCCCAGTCCCTCCTGGCTGCGCGGCCTAGGAGACTTGGTTTCCACCCTCGTTTCCTCACTTGCTTTGCCTTTGGGTCCGCAGGTCCTGGCCCATCAGGCGGAGGCTCCGCCCTTTGTCTTGTCCTGGATTTCTGCCACTGCCTTGTGAGAAATGGAGACTTAGTGCTCGTAACCCTGTCAGTTAGGGCCTCTGTATATTTGTCCTAAAGACAGGCAGGCTGTGCCCAGAAGCCAGGACAGAGACCTCAGCACCAGCACCTCAGGCCGTCTTGTCTTTGTTCTTTGGGTAGTCTCTGAATGCAGCAGGCACAGACTCTGGGTGCTTTTGGGCCTCACAGCTTGTCCGGAACAGGCAGAAAGGGGTGGGCTGTGTGAAGTCTTGATGGCGTTGTGTCCGATGTGGTTCTGGGACCTCTCCCACCTGGGTCGATGGGTCTTGGCTGTAGACAGAAACATGCATGTACTCTTCGTCGTGTTGACGTGGGGCTGTGTCTTGCTCTCCAGAAGCCAGGAAACCTCTGGCCTGTTCGTGAAAGAACAAGCTGCTATAGATTATGCCAGAAGAAAGCTGTCCCCTTTGGCAGATTCTCCATGGAAAATGCTCCCCAGACGCATTTAGTAGGCAAACTCACTTATCTGGCAGGAGCTCCTCTGCTCACGGTCCTGGCGCGTTGTAGGGACGCTGCCCTCCATGAAGTTACAGAGTCTGTTACAGTGATGTGAAGATCCCCTCCGGTCAGCTGCGATAAGTCACGTTGTCCTCAAAATATCCTTTACGTCCGTTGTCTCCTGCGTGGACCACATTACAGGACTGTGGGCCCAGCTGACCACTGTGGGGGACACTGAATGCACAGGAAACGCCGCGCCTTCCCCGCGGCATGAGAGCCTGTCCCTATGCCACTGTACGGGAAGCAAGCACAGCCATGTAATTTTTAGAGGAAAATGTCTGCAGTGCCCCCAGCATGCCTCTTTTCCCTGGGTTTTCCAGTGGCACACCCTGGCTGGCAACTTGCATGGTGGTGCATCTTCCTGCTCTTGCCACACGCCTTCAGGGAGGAGACGAGGGGTGTGGGGGCACTGCCAGCATGAGAGCCTCGCTCAGGGAACACAGGAATTGATCAGTCCATTAGGTTTCAGAAATGCTTATCTTACATCAAATCAAGATCATAGGTGAGGCCAGGCGCAGTGGCTCACGCCTGTAATCCCAACACTTTGGGAGGCCTAGGCAGGCAGATAACCTGAGGTCAGGAGTTTGAGACTAGTCTGGTCAATATGGCAAAACCCCATCTCTACTAAAAGTATGAAAATTAGCCAGGTGTGGTAGCACGCACCTGTAATCCTAGCTACTTGAGAGGCTGAGGACAAGAATCGCTTGAACTGGGGCGGGGGAGGCTGCAGTGAGCCAAGATCACACCACTGCACTCCAGCCTGGGCAACACAGCGAGACTCTGTCTCGGAAAAAAAAAAAAAGATCGTAAGTGAGCTGTACACCTAGTTTATATGAGTGTACCTCTCCAGGAGGATATCATCTTGGAGTTTCACTTTTTATATTCATCGTTTATTGCAGATGAATCAAAAGACCTGGAGAGGGTTGGCATTTTTCCTTGTTTTTGTAAAACTATCATTTAAAATCTTGTTCCTCATTCACTGTACAGTCACTAGCAGTTATGTAAAAATCCAAGTGAAAAGTATTCCTTTTGGAGTTCAGTGCTAGAAAAATGTTTTGTTCTTATGAACTGGTGTATTCCTTGTTGGATAAGAAAGGGATTCCTCATTGATACCCTTTTCGCTGTGGCTGCCAGGAAGCTCAGATTTCAGCTTTTCATTGTTTTTATTCAGTACCAGTTTCCTTTGACCTCCATTTCTGGTAGTTACCTTTCCTCACTTCTCAGCTGCTTCACTCGTTCTTCTTAGATTAGGTTCTTAAAACAGGGCTTGCCTGAAATAGTAACATGGAAATGAAGAGGTCAATTTGAAATATTGGTGAGTCACAAAGATTAAAGAAAAGGATCAGTTTGCAGATATTCATAAAAAGCATTATTGAAATAATTACTCAACAGCACATTTACTCTCTAAAAAGTAGTTTCATATGGGTTGAATTTTTAAGATCAGATTATCATAATTTTGATATTTGGTCAACATTTTGTATCTTAGGTTACTTAGAGCCAGTTAACATCATGAACATTATGTGGCTTTGTGTTTACTACAGATATGTGGAACTGTAACCAAATACGTTGTTTTCTAAAACCTGTTGCTTGCAAAATACAGTTCTATAAACAAAACCCATATGTATATATAAATGCTAATTTTGCAGAAGTTTAAAAATTATAACTATAGCATTTAAGTGTGAGTCTGTATTGCACAAATAAGCACCATGCTTTTCAAATGATTTAAAAATTACTTTTATTTGCCTCTTTATTTTGATGGTGGTTTGATTTTTTTTTTTTTTAATAGTAAAATCACTAAACTTGTGCAATGGTAGCATGGAAATTATCTGAGGTGTATTGTATGATTGTACTTTAGCCAGGGTGGACATAGCTTAAATTATAAAAACTAAAGATGAAAGTACAAGGAAGTATAAGTATAAATTGATGCTGCCTACTTCTAGGAGAACTTTCATTCTTCATAATCACATAACATTATAATGCCAGATTCATAAGGGATTTTTTACATTAATTGTATGGGGGAGGACACGAATTATTAGAGTTCATTTTCATCTAAGATCTTTATTCTCTAACTTTCTTGGTCCGATTGAAACACTGCAGTATGCAAAAATACTGCAATGTTAAACCCAAGAGAAAAGCCCTTATCATGTGTATGCTGGTCATCATGATCAGTGTGGTACAATTTTTTAAAATAAACTATCATGCCCTTCATGCCAAAAAAAAAAAAAAAAAAACAGGGCTTGCCTTCTGAGCCACATCTTTTCCTTTTTGGAAGTACTCTTGAGTAATCAGGGTTTATCAAGTAATTCACTGTATTCGATGCGTTTTAAACGATGGTGTTGGGCAATGTGCTCGGGCCCTAAGAATGGGAAGAGCCCGGGAGGGCCCTGGCATTGTAGGAGCTGATCCTAGCTGGGGGAGGCTCCTGTGGGGTGAGCGCGGCCTACATAATGGGTGCAGCGCCGAAGGAAGCCCGAGGGAAGCGCCAGCTGAGGGGACGGGGGCGGGGCCGAGGCGGGGTGGGGCGTGGCGTCGAGTGTGGGCGGGGCATGGAACTGGCGGGGGGAGGGGGAGGGACGCTGGGGCGGCCCGTGTCTCCCGCCTTTCCGGAACTGGGGTGGGGGCTGCGGTCGGGGCTGTGGGGCTCACATGGGTCCCTGGGCGTCACCTCGCTGCTGGGGCGCTCAGACTCCGAGCCTGCTTGGAAGACCCGGGTCTCGCCTGGGCCGGAGCCTCCCAGGTCTGCGCTGGTTCCGCGCGCTCCGTTCTGTGGGGGGAATGTTGGGGGTGTCCTCTCCGTGCCTCGCCCCCGATTCCTCCGTGGCCGCCGCGCGAGGCCCACCTGCTCCGGCCTTGGCTCGGGCGGGCCCGGCGCGGGGGAGCACTGGCCCGGGTTCCACGACTTCAGCTCCGGGTCCGTCCGTGCAGCGTCCCGTCTCGCCTGGGCCGCCAGGGAGCTCCCTGCGCCGCCGCCGCCGCCGCCCTCCCTTTGAGCTCCGCAGGGCCCCGCGCCCCCCCTTCCCCCGCCAGAGGGTGAGTCCGACCCGCACATGAGTGTCTGCTGTGCCCGTCACGCGGGGGCTGTTACAACGCCTGTGCGAGCGGGAGCGGCCGGCTTCCCGGAGGAGCCTCAGCCTGGCGCCGGCTGGAACTGAGTCTCGAGTCAGCGCTTGCTGAGCGGCGTGGAGCGGCGGTGCCTAAACACAGCCACGAGGAGGTGTCCGCGTTTCCCGCCCTCCTGGCGCGCGCCGTTCGCGGCATCGACGCGGACCCTGCGCCCAGACGCAGCCTCGGAACCTGAGCGTCGAGTCGGGCCTGTCCGCGAGAGCCGCTGTGAGGACGGTGCCCGCGGCCCGGGAAACGGAAGCGCGCGGGGAGCGCAGGTGGATGCGGTCCGTGTGAGGGAGCCGCGTCCCCCTCTACCTGCTGGGACAGGATCGGCCTGTTCTGGGGTCTCCTGGCGTCCCCCGTGACGCGCTCTGCTTCGCCGTCGCTGAAGGAGGCCCAGGCTGGCTTCTAGCCCTTCCAGAGCCCGTGGCGGGGCCGCCCCAGCCCAGGTTCCTCTCACCGCCTCAGGGGCCTGACGAAGCCAGAGCCAGGCGGTTCCTGCCTGTCCTGCTGATGTACTGAAATGAGGCTTAACACAGCTGTGTCCAAGCGTGGTCTCCGGAGAGGGGCGTCCTGCTGTTGGCTGTGCGCTCGCGATCGCCCCTGCGCGCTCCTTCTCTGCCTGTCTCTGTCTCTCTGTGCCTCTGTCTCTCTCATCTCTGTCTCTCGCCTTCTGCCTGTCTCTGTCTGTCTCTCTCTGTCTCTCTCGCCCTCTCGCAGTGTCCTTCCAGAGATCTATTGCTTGGCTGCCTTTACCTGCCCACGGTGAGAGGACAGCTTTTGCGTGGCGGTCCCATGCATTCCGGGGCCGTGGGAAGAGGCGGTGATGGTTTCTACAACGCCAGCACTGCGTATGGCCATGCTTTTGTGTCTTTGCCATCTCCTGGATTCTTCCCAGACTTAATGAGGCCAACGATCATGGCACTGCTGTTTGTTTGATCAAAGACAGTGGTGCAGGGCATCAGGCATTAACATCGAAATAACTCACCAGTAGGATCTACAAGGTTTTTTTAGCTTGCCTAGGAAGGAAGAAGAGAATGCATTTGTTCTGATTGACGTTTATTTTCTTAAAACATAGTTACTTGATTTCCAAGCTATGGTTGGCACATACTCCTGAGCAGTTTGGATTAGAGAAATATCTAGATCGTGGTAAACCTTTACACCACTTTAGCGTTAAGTGACTGTGTTACAAAAAATAGATTTATGAGTATTTTACTAAATATTGATATTTATTCAACTAATAGAAGTTAAAGAATAACTGAGGAAAAAAGGTAGCAGATGATGATGATGATTTTGAGATGCAGTCTCGCTCTGTCACCCAGGCTGCAGTGCAGTGGCACAGTCTCGCTGCAGTTTAAGCCATCCTACTGCCTCGGCCTCCTGAGAAGCTGGGACTACAGGTGCATGCCACTACACCCAGCTATTTTTAGTAGAGATGGGGGTTTTTTTTTTGTATTTTTAGTAGAGATGGGGTTTCACCATATTGGCCAGGCTGCTCTCGAACCCCTGGGCTCAAATAATCTGCTTGCCTCGGCCTCCCAAAGTGCTGGGATTACAGGCATGAGCCACTGTGTCCAGCCAATTATCGAAGAAATAATACATGAATTGCCCCAAGCTGAAGACTCTCAGGAATAGAAGAGATGAATGCAGTCCCTACCATGACAATGAAGAAAGACCCCTGAAATGTCAGCGCCAGCCCCCGGAAGAAGATGCTAAAATTCCCCAGGGAGGAAAACAGATGTCTTGACAGAAGTTGGAATTAAGCTTCAGGCTTCAGAGCCTCCCCTGTTCTCTGTGCTACCACTGAAAACCCCCGAAGTAAATGAGCATTTAAGTTTTCAACCCAAAAAGTCACGAATCCAAGTCAATGAAAAATATTTACAAAACACTTCATAGTTTCAGAGCCTCCCACAAATATAACCTCGTTTTAACATTTTTTGAGCATTTACTCTATTTACATTTTCTGTTTACTATGGCTTTATATTTACTGAATAATTCTATGTCTTTTCTTCATTGGTACTGTTTTACTTTCTTAACTTTCCTATTCTTTAAAAAATTTCCCTTCATCTAATTTAAATTTAATGACTTGCCTTGTGGTTTTGACAGTTTTATTTAGGGGAACTTAGCACTTTACTGCCCTATTTTAAGCCTTTTATTGCTTATAAAATTTTTATCATTTTGTAGGCCATTTTATGGAAAGTTATAGAAAATTGATGACTGAATGTGAGTTGTTTTTAAAAGTATCTGTCGAAGTGTCTTATGTGAGACACTACTCATTCTTCCACTGAGCGCCTGTTAGTCAGTTTTTAAAACTCAAACCTGTAAACACGAAACGTAATGACATTTTCTTGAGTACATATAATACAAGCCTATTCAAAACTAGTCTAGAAAATTTGGAGATTATTTCGGTATCAAAATCTGTCTCAGAGAAGAATGCAGGAACTAATCGTGTGAAATAATGTATATTTGACCACGTATTTAGTAAGCATTCCTAAGGGAGATACTCAGCTTAGCAGCAGATCACATGTCTTTCAAGAGCAAAATCAGCCTTTCCTTTGGTGGTTCCTGATCCCTGCCAGGCATCCAAATTCAAAATCACAAAAACTTTAGTATCTAGGTTGTTGTCTTTTAGCCCAACTCAGTTTTTGATGACATTGAGGTCCCATATGTTCTTTCAGTGCCACATAGACTCAAAAGCTAAATTATGTCCCAAGGCTGGCATGCAGCCGGGCAGAGGGGGCGGGCGGAAGACAGCCGCATTTCCAGCTGTGAGGCTGCACCTCCCTTGCTGTGTTTGGAAATTACTGCTTCAGATTCAGATCCATTAAGAGAGGAGAGCGAGAATCCATTTTTTAAAAGTTAGTGGGAACTCTTCAAGTCCTCTTTACTCAGAGGGCGTTCGGGCACCTGCTGACCCTCGTAGCTGACCCTGGAGGGGTGCTCCCCCGTCTCACAGGCAGCCCATGGTGGCTAAGACCCTGGAGAGAGTCTCTGTCCCCAGAGCTGCATGACCCACCTCCATTCCCTGAAGCCCTGGACACTGGGTCTGAGCTTTATCCTCAAAGGCCAAACCGAAGATGAATTCCTCTCTCTCTCTGGCAGATCTTCAATGTGGAAAGCAGCTGCCACAGTCCACCTCAGCTATGGGCACCACTCATCCAGCCCTGAGCCGCCAGGGGTCTCAAGCCACCCGGCCTGGGGCACTCCGGAGCTGGACATGCTTCTCAGCAGGCCCCCGTGTCCATGTCTGAGAGACCCCAGTGTTTCCTTAGCTAAACGAGTGTAATCTGTGTATGTTATTACAAAATACTGTCTTAGAGTTTAGCAAACAACAGACTCGGCCATTGGAAGCCTGTCGTGTGACTACCTCTTAAAGATCTGCTTCCACGGATATGGTTTCGATCAGCTTCGTAAGGAGTTTACTACTTTTTATTTAGCACCTCGGGGACGTTGGGAGCCTGAGGGTAATTATCAGATGCAATTTGTAGCCTAGTTTTGAATCTAGAATAAAATTCATGTTCCCTTTAAAACGCCTAGCCCACTTTCACGTAAGAAGGTGCAGCTGTGCGAATTAGAATAATCTGAAGACTGTGGTTATTTTTGGTATCTCTTTCTGCTCCAGACGTTCATCGGAATGTAGGTGCCAAATAGTAGCGGAGAGAGTTTTGACACATTGTGACTCTTTTTAAAGTTACTGTGTCTGAAAGGTATGTTTTGGGGATGGCAGCTTTTCAAAGTGCTGCTTAGATTATAAATAGCCAAGCCTCTGGTTCCCTCACATCACTTTCAGCTGCTGGGTGTGAAGGCCGTAGACGGGGCTGTGACACCCTGGGAGGCATGAACATTCTGGATCTGTGCAGCTGGTTCTGAGAAGTCACATGGAGGGTGCGGCATGAGCGGAGAGGTCACAGTGACTGGGACTTAGAGCATAGAGCGCATGCTCGGTGTCAGAGCTGTTTGGATGAAGCTTCAGCTGTCCTCCCCTTGGCCTGCTGAGCCAGCTGCCCTGTTTTGGGTCATATTCCTTAGAGTCCTGTGTTCCTCACTAAATCTGAGAACAGAATGCTGGTGAGACCCCTCTGATGAGACTTTGCGAAGCTGGGAGAATGCGACTGTAATTGTGTCGTGCTCGAGATGCCTGTCCGAGCGCGGTAAGGAAGACGGCGTCAGCACATCGACACAGCGCAGGGACCACCACAGCGGCGTTTTGCACTGGGGGGACAAAGACTGTGCCCAAGACCAAATACAAGGGAAAGTGGGAATGTACAGCCGAGGAGCGCGGGGGCAGACGGAAAACTTCTGAGAGGAGACATCAAAGGCAAGGAGATTCTGGCTAGACCACCCCACCAGGATTCTGGGTGAAGGCAGACAGGGCCATCAGACATCACCGACGATGGGTGGAGGGGTGAGGAAGCCAGTCAGGTGTCAAGGGTGGGGTCCTTGCTAAAGCGACTGAGCAGTGGGCCTTGGAGACGTGCACAGAGGTGCACAGATAGGCCTTGGAGGAGGTTCCTCAACCGGGCAGAGTCTTAGCTGGCCATCTTTTCACCCAGATGTAAGTGCGGTTTCTGCTTAAGAAATGATTTCTGGCTTGGCAGGAAACCTAACCGCATAATGAAAAACATCACTACACGGAAACAGGTCTGTCTGAATGAACCAAAGCTCGACAGTTGCAAAACGGGTGGCTTTTGAGGCCGCTGGTGGCAGCACCTGTGGAGGGCCCTCTGTCTTAAGTGGAGAGCATTGCTTTGCACTTTCTTCCGCCAAGTTCCAGTCACTCTTGCATTCTTTGTATTAGACTCCAGTCCCCAAGGAAATGCTTCTCCATCTCATAGATGAACGTCATTCATAAACATCCTTTTTTCTCATTGCCAAATTCATGTGACCCCCGCTGGAGGTGGGGACTGGTGTGACCTGGAGCTGCTCTCACGCCCCAGTCAACAGCAGGGGAGGAGGGGGTGCACAGAACCTGCCAGACACATCCATCGTGGCTCAATGGGCCTCGGAGAAGGTTCCGGAGCCTGATGAAGGCTCAGCCGGGCAGAGTCTCAGCTGGCCATCTTCCTCCCAGATGTAAGTATAGTTTCTGCTTAAGAAATGGTTTCTGGCTTGGTAGGAAACTTAACAATGTAATGAAAACATCATTACAAAAAAAAACAGGTCTGTCCGAATGAACCAAAACTCAACAAGTGCAAAACGGGAAATGATCGGGATATGACATATTTAATAGCTTTGGGAAGCCTCGCTGATGTTCACAGTGTGCAGTTTCGTGAGTCTCCACGTAAGCCTGACCCTGAGACCATTGCCGCAGTTGAAATAATGAACATGTCCGTCTCCTCGTGCCCTGGGAGGACCCGTCCTCCCCCTCTTTCCTGTCCAGGAAGCCTCAGTGGGTCTGCTCATGGTCCCCGGGCCTCACAGGAGTGGGGCCAGGTCGTGTGTGCAGCTGGGGGAGAGGGTGTGGTCTGGGCTCTCTCACGCACCGTCAGGACTTTGCACTTCACGTCATGTGTGTTGGTGACGCAGTCCTTTTTCTCCCGGGTAGTGACCACTGCATTCGTAACACACTCGCCTGTTGATGGGGTGACGTCTGTGGATTCTCTTGGATTTTCTGTATTTTCAGGGATGGCAGCTTTATTTCTTCTTTTCCAGTTCTTGCACACTTTGTCTCCCTCTTGCCCTGCCCAGAGCCCCAGGGTGGAGGTGACCACAGTGATGTCACAGGACCTGTTGGAGAAAAGATTTCACCATCATGTGTGACCTTGGCTGCGAGTTCTTGTAGGTATCTTGTATCCAATTTAGAGGTCGTCTTTTGAGTGCAGTTTGATTTGAGATTTTATCATACACTTTACATGACTGGAATCTCGTGAATATTTTGTATGGAATATTCGTAGCAACATCTGTGGGAGAGATGGTCCCGTGGCAGTCCCTTCTTGCAATGCCCTTTTCAGGGGAGTGAAGACGCTGGGGGCTTCACCGAGCTGTGAGGGCTGTTAGCTGTGAGCGGTGGTAGCTGTGAGAGGTGGGAACTATGAGGGGGTGGGAGCTGTGAGGGCTGTTAGCTGTGAGGAGTGGTAGCTGTGAGGGGTCACTTGCTCTGAGAGGTGGGGAGCTGTGAGGGCTGGGAGCTGTGAGAGGTGGTAGCTGTGAGGGGTGGGAGCTGTGAGGGGTCACTTGCTCTGAGAGGTGGGAGCTGTGAGGGGTGGGAGCTGTGAGGGGTCATTTGCTGTGAGAGGTGGTAGCTCTGAGGGGTGGGAGCTGTGAGAGGTGGTAGCTGTGAGGGGTGGGAGCTGTGAGGGTCACTCACTGTGAGGGGTTGTAGCTGTGAGGGACCAAAGCTGTGAGGAGTCACTGCTGGGAGCGGCTGGAGCTGGGAAGGGTCGGGGGTGGGAGGGGTCACTCACTGTGAGGGATGGGAGTTGGGAGGGGTGGGTGCTGGGGAGGGGTTACTGCTGGGAGTGGCTGGAGCTGGGAGGGCCTGGAGCTTTGAGGGGTCACTTGCTATGAGCGATGGGAGTGTGAGGGGTGAAAGCTGTGAGGGGTCGGAGCTGAAGCTGTGAGGCCAGAACCATAGAGGCCAGAGCTGTGAGGGGCATCGGAGCCATGAGGGCCCAGAGCTGTGATGGATGTCAGAATCGTCAAGGGTCATTGTCTTTTCTACTCTCTGGAAAAGGATATGTAAGACATGTGTTGGTTTTTTCTTTTCTTTTGAGATGGAGTCTCGCTCTGTTGCCCAAGCTGGAGTGCAGTGGCACGATCTTGGCTCACTGCAACCTCTGCCTCCTGGGTTCAAGCAGTTCTCCTGCCTCAGCCTCCCAAGTAGCTGGGATTACAAGCACACACCACCATACCTGGCCAATTTTTTAAATATTTTTAGTAGAGATGGGGTTTTACCGTGTTGGCCAAGCTGGTCTTGAACTCCTGACCTCAGGTGATCTGCCCACCTTGGCCTCTCCAGGCTTTTTCTTTAAATGTTTAATAAAAGTCACGGTGAACCTAAGCCTTGAGTTCTTTTGTGGGATTATTTTTAACTAGACTCATTTTTAAAACAAATACAGGAGTATTGTGATTTTCTGTGTCTGTGCGTGTCCACTGGATAAATTGTGCTTTTCTCGGGAGTCTAACAGATTATCTAACTGATTTGCATGGCGTTGAGTCCAGTATCCTTTCATTACCTTTTAACATCAACAAGTCCTGTCGGCACTTCGGTGTTCCCTATGCTGGTTTTTCAAGCTTCCTCCCTTCTCTTCTTAAACTAGACTTGAAAATCAGAAAAATACAGTGGGGAGAAAGGCATCCTATAGTTAGACCACCCGAGGAGCAACCGCACAGAGCATCCTGAGAAATGGATGTACAGTCTCTTTTTTTAATGTATATTATCTTTTCCTCTCTCAAAAGCACGAGCACACACGTTTATGTGGAAAAAATCTGATAAACTTACCATTTTATGGCCTTTTTGCCTCCTTCACCTTTTAAAATTACTGTTTTATAGTCTTATAAAAATCGATCAATAGCATAATCGATCTCAACAGGGCAACTATTTGTTTACATTGTAGTCTTAGGAGGGAAAGCAGACCCTGGATACGACGCTGGCGATGAGCTGCTGACTGCGAGAGCTGGGGCACTGGGAGAGCTGGGGCACTGGGAGAGCTGGGGCACTGGGAGAGCTGGCACTGGGGAGAACTGGGATGCTGGGAGAGCTGGGGCACTGGGAGAGCTGGGGCACTGGGAGAGTTGAGGCACTGGGAGAGCTGGCACTGGGAGAGCTGGGGCACTGGGAGAGCTGGCACTGGGAGAGCTGGGGCACTGGGAGAGTTGAGGCACTGGGAGAGCTGGGCACTGGGAGAGCTGGCACTGGGAGAGCTGGGATGCTGGGAGAGGTGACACTGGGAGAGCTGGCACTGGGAGAGCTGGGGCACTGGGAGAGCTGGCACTGGGAGAGCTGGGATGCTGGGAGAGGGGGACACTGGGAGAGCTGAGGCACTGGGAGAGCTGGCACTGGGAGAGCTGGGGCACTGGGAGAGCTGGCACTGGGAGAGCTGGGATGCTGGGAGAGGTGACAGTGGGAGAGCTGGGGCACTGGGAGAGCTGGCACTGGGAGAGCTGGCACCGGGAGAGCTGAGGCACTGGGAGAGCTGGCACTGGGAGAGCTGGGGCACTGGGAGAGCTGGCACTGGGAGAGCTGGCACTGGGAGAGCTGGGGCACTGGGAGAGCTGGCACTGGGAGAGCTGGCACTGCGAGAGCTGGGGCACTGGGAGAGCTGGCACTGGGAGAGCTGGGGCACTGGGAGAGCTGGCACTGGGAGAGGTGGGGCACTGGGAGAGCTGGGGCACTGGGAGAGCTGGCACTGGGAGAGCTGGCACCGGGAGAGCTGAGGCACTGGGAGAGCTGGCACTGGGAGAGCTGGGGCACTGGGAGAGCTGGCACTGGGAGAGCTGAGGCACTGGGAGAGCTGGCACTGGGAGAGCTGGCACTGGGAGAGCTGAGGTACTGGGAGAGCTGGCACTGGGAGAGCTGGCACCGGGAGAGCTGAGGCGCTGGGAGAGCTGGCACTGGGAGAGCTGGGGCACTGGGAGAGCTGGCACTGGGAGAGCTGGGGCACTGGGAGAGCTGGCACTGGGAGAGCTGGCACTGGGAGAGCTGAGGTACTGGGAGAGCTGGCACTGGGAGAGCTGGCACCGGGAGAGCTGAGGCGCTGAGAGAGCTGGCACTGGGAGAGCTGGGATGCTGGGAGAGGTGACAGTGGGAGAGCTGGGGCACTGGGAGAGCTGGCACTGGGAGAGCTGGCACCGGGAGAGCTGAGGCACTGGGAGAGCTGGGGCACTGGGAGAGCTGGCACTGGGAGAGCTGGCACTGGGAGAGCTGAGGCACTGGGAGAGCTGGCACTGGGAGAACTGGGGCACTGGAAGGCCTGGAGCATGAGGAGCACCCACGCAGTATTCTTGCTGGTGATGAGGGTCACCCCGTGACCCGTGGCGTCCCAGAGGGGTTTCCTGTGGGTGGTGAAGCACTCCGTGTGTTACTTATCTCTTAATTAATGAAGGCAAACATATCATTTAGTAGACGTGTATGAGGAGAAGCTTAATTTCACCTTTTTTTAACTGAACCTGGGAAATTAAAATGGATTACCTAGCCGTGGCTGGTTTTGAACATCAGTGTTTTCAGGGCACACCTAGGGGCTGCTGTTCAAAGCGTCTGGACCAGGCTGGTTGGTCAGACCTGCACACTGGACCCCAGTGGCAACAAATACTCGCAGATGAAATTATTGAAAGACACACTGGTGGTTGAGGAGCGACGTGAAGGTGTTGAGGAGACTCAGGCTGGGCGACCTTCATATTGCGGCTGTGCACGGAGCTGCTTCAGCCTGTGTCGCGCTGTGGCGGTGGAGGCTGTGCAGAGCGGATGCCAAGCACATCAGGACAGGGTGGGAACTCTCTTCCACAACGTGACAGCACCATCATGTCACAGTTCCACAGTGGCGTTCGATTTGACAGTGAGCAGAGCGGGGAGGGGGTGTCCACATCAGATGAAGACGGGAGGCCGGTGCTTGGTAAACACTTTCTGTATTTTCAGGGTGACGGAAACAGACGCAACTACTTAATCGAGTCATGGGGTGGGACTGCATCACAGCTGGCGGTGGGAAAGAGCCCGGAGCTTGCCTTCTGCAGGGTTCCTGTCCAGCACTCACGGGCCCTGGGCGTTGAGGGCAGTGTGCTTGAGGCTGTTGAGGAGACAGAGGAAGTAGGAAGCCGCTTTGAAGAGCTGCAGTGTGGAAGATGAACTGAAGAATTCTATGTAATTTCAGAAGTGAAGTGGAGCACCTGAATGGAAAAGCGTTTACACTCATGTTGCTCAATCTCGATTCCTCACAGTGTGTGATGGGGTACACAGCTCAGAAAACGCAAACGGGCACTTCCTAAAAATGAGAACTGTCTGAACCCCGTCCCTTGGCATGGCGCAGCAGCAAGCTCTGTAGTTCCAAATCTGCTCAGGCAGGGCCTGGGAGCCATGTGCTGGCCATGACATAGATGCCTGTGGTGTAGACTTGACCCATCAGTGTCGTGGGTGTGGGGCAGGGCGTTTGTGCCGTGTGCTGTCTGTTCTCAGTCTGCACGTGTCTTCATGTGCTGTTTGCATCCTCTGTTCCCCCTGCCTGGTGACAGTTACTCCTCCGAGACCTTCCTGTCAGGGCGCAGCAGCACGTGCACTGTGCCTGTCCTCAGTGAGGGGTTGGGACCTGCCGTGGTTTATCCACAGTGCTTCCTGCCCACCCTCTCCCCAGCTGCCTGTTTCAGCCCATGAGAATTGACAAAAACCTCTTCTCTTCAGCAGCACCACAGGGCTGGTTTGAAATTGGCCGTGGAAGAAGTATTTACACCAGGGAAATTAGCAGAGGAAATGACTCAGGGCTTTTCAGAGAGCTGGTTGTTAGCCCTTTACCAGCACACCACCAACCTATGCTGTCTGTAAACCAACTTCTGCCAACCTAGAGTCCAGCTCAGCCCTCGTGTCAAAACGCAACCTGCTGCTGACTCAGATGGGCAAGCCGTCATTACTTATTTTTTATTCTCATGCACAAGTAACTTTAGAAGGGACTAAACTGTCAAAAAGACCAGGCACAATGGCTCACCTCCCAGCACTTTGGGAGGGTGAGGCGGGTGGATCACTTGAAGTTGGGGAGTTCAAAACCAGCTTGATCAACATGGTGAAACCCCGTCTCTGCTGAAAATACAAAAATGAGCCTCGCATGGTGGTGCATGCCTGTAGTCCCAGCTTCTTGGGAGTCTGAGGCACGAGAATCGCTTGAACCTGGGAGGCAGAGTTTGCAGTGAGCCGAGATTGTGCCACTATACTCCAGCCTGGGAGACAGAGTGAGACTGTCTCAGGGAAAAAAAAAAGAAAAGCAACAACTTGTATATCCTTCAAAACACCATGTATTATGACTGCAGCATCTCTGAGTGTATATACATCTAAATGAGCCTTTTATGGGAAAAAAAAAGTAGGTTGCTAATTTATATTATTGTTAGTCTTAGGAACTTTGATGGTGTAATTACTGTGAGGTAAAGTTGAGAATCACCGAAGTAAATAGTGTAAACTCTTTTTCTACTAAAACTGCAGGATCCTGGGGAAAATGTATTTAGTTTAAGACGTTTCTTATGGTTTTGTTGTACTGAAAATTGTTGTATTTGAATTTTTTTTAACAGGTGAGGATCCTCATGACCAACCAAAGAGAAGAAGAATTAGGAAGCATAAATCAAGAAAAAATTTTAAAAATCCCAATAACGTTCTTGTAGAACAAGCAGAGTTAGAGAAACAGCAGCATCTTTTACAGGAGAAATCTCAGCGACAGTACACAGATGGCTCCACAATAAGCAAAAATAAAAAAAGGAAACTGAAAAAGAAAAAGCAAATTAAAAGGAAGAAAGCAGCGGGCTTGGTAACAAAGGCTGCTGGTGTCAATTTCATGTATCAGCCGGAGGAGAGCGGCAGTGAAGGGGCAGATGTGGGAGAGGCTAGTGAGGAGGGAGGTGCAGACACCAATGAGGAAGACCTGACGCTAGCCAGGGAGGAAGACGTTAAAGGCACCAGGGAGGAGGCGGGTGCGGACACTGGTGGGGGAGGAAGACGGTGCAGAGGACAGCGAGGAAGCCCCAGCACCGGCTGGGGAGGAAGAGGGGCTGGATGCTGCGGAGGAGGATGGTCCAGAGACCAGGGAGGAATCCCCCCACACCGGCTGGGGAGGAAGAGGGTGCAAACGCCAGTGAGGAAGCCCCGACACCAGCCGGGGGAGGAAGACATTGAAGACACCGAGGAGGAAGATGGTGTAGGCGCCAATGAGGAAGATGATGAAATTACCAGTGAAAAGGCAGATAGCATTCTAAATTTTTTGAAGTCAACACAAAAAATGTATTTCTATGACGGTATGTTTTTTACTGATTTTCTCTTGCTTAGTGGCATCCACTTAAAAGTTTGTTTAAAAGAAACAAATATAATGCTTAAATGTCACAACATACATTAAAAATATTCAATGTAAATAATTAGTTATAAGAAGGCAAAAATGAGAATATTTCCGTGCTTTCCACAGTGATGTGGACGGCATATCACATGATGTGCCCCTGGCATATTCAGAGAAGCGGCACAGCGGTGGCAGGCTGTGGCACCAAGGGCGGGCTGGCCCCGTGTTCTCCACGCCTCTAAGGTCACGTTTGGGAGTGTGTAGGCATCCAGGCTATATTTCTAAACAAAAGATAAATCCAGATTGGACGTTTTGCTGATCTGAGCTCACCTTCATAAGCTGACCGAGAGCTGCAGGAAACACAGCTTGCGCCTTTAGGACAGATTTCATTTTCTCTTCCACGTAGAACTGAGGTACGATTTCTCAGCAGGCATTTTTGTGCAGTTGTTTGTGTTGACATAAGATATGGGTAATAAACGTAGGTGTAATGTCACAGATGGCACTTGCTTGCATTTGCACTGCCCTTTGCTGACAGCTGACCCAGGGATGCGTGGCTGCCCCAGAACAGAGGTGCTCCCCATGGACTCTTCCTGGCTTTTTTCTCTTTAATTTTTTTTATGCTTTTTAATTTTTGTGGATATAGGTGTCTTTTCAATGACGTTACCAGCAGGGTCAGGTTAATGTGGCGGGTCTAGCAGATCCAGATTTAAGCATGGCATTTGATGGTGCTTTTGTGAGCAAGATGGAGAAGTATTAGCTATATAATAATTTGGGACGTAAGTAACTGATTTAAACAATGATGCAGAAGTACCATTGTTAATAGATGGATTTCAACACCAAGAGTACTCTAGCCTCTTCCTCTTTAGCGTGTTTCTCAGCAGATTGTATTGACAAATTGAAAACAAATATCATCCAAATGGCACATCAGGAACACATGGCTAAGACACTGCTCAGAGGTCGGAGCCGGGCCAAGGGGTCAGAGGTCAGAACCAGGCCGGAGGGCTCAGGGGGCTCACAGGTCAGAGCCAGGGCTCATGGGCACAGAGGTCGGAGAACAGAACCCAACACTACATGGCTTCCCTTAGAGCCTTTGCCCAATTCTGAAGCTGTGGGTGGAAGATGAGAAGCCACACAGAAAGCCTCAGAATAACAGGGGCCTCTTGGCCATCTTGAGGTGCTGATCAGATGAAATCAGCCTGACCCTCGAGCCCATCAGAGTAGGGCAGCCCAGAGGCAGACGACTGTGCCCCAAATGTGTGACCGTCCTGGAGTCAGCTCAGTCCCCGTGTGGTCCAGGGAATCCACCCCTACTCTGTCTGCCTGGCAGAGCAAAGGGTGCGTCCTCTTAAAGTATTTAACATCTTACATCTCCCTCAGTCTTTCCTACACATTCAGTAACAATTTACCAGGCATGCCACGAGACAGGGTCACAGCACCAAAAACCATTAGAAAGACAGGAGAGTCAGAGTGGGAGAAACTGATGTTATCAGACAAGGAGCTTAAGATAAGGGGAAAAGAGAGGAAAAATTGGAGCATTTCACAAGTAATTTGAATTTATTAAGATAATCAAGTGGAAATTTTAGGCCTGAGAAATATCGTAACTAAAATTCAGGTCTCAAAAGACAGGTAAACAGCAAATGAGAGTTGGCATAAAAGAGAGTTAGTGACTGGGAAGACAGGTCAAAGAAAGTCTCTAGAAGGCAGGGTGGAGAGAAGAAGATGGAAAACATGGGAAAGAGCCCAGCAGACAGGCAGCAAGCGGTCCATCGTCCCTGAAACAGGCCCAGGTGGAGAGGAGAGAGGACAGTTGGGAGTTTTACACAGTTGTTAAGGGACACAGAATCAAAAATTGAAGATATCCTGCCAACTCCAAGCAGGGTTAATGCCAGAACCACCACAGGTGAGCACATTGCAATCAAACTGCGGAGTGCAGCCAGAGAAACAGGACCAGCAGCCGGGCAGAGGCTGCCCTTTCGATGGAAGCAGTGGCAGTCGGGGGCTGCTTTTGCATTTTCCTTGGCATCTTCTAAACAGGCACAGTCTGATTCTTTTCTTAAGCTATGTGACATGAACATGGAGAGCTTGGTGTCGTTGTCTGGTTGGTCCTGCTGCTGTTCATGATGTTGAGTCGAGTGTGGGACGGGGGAAGGCATTTCACGAGACAGACAAGTAGATGGGCCAGGTTTCCACAGTCATTCATGCAGTGCTGTCTTGTCCTCGCTGACTTTTCAGAGCTGTTCTGATTCTCTCATCCGATAGCTTCTTACCTCCCAGACGTCTCATTCTATGTGGGCGCGTAGGTTTTAGGCTTTCCTTAAGAGAGTAAAGCTTATCTTTAGTTTATAGAAATAAAAACAAAACTCTATTTCCAAGCAAAACTGACTTTATGTAGGTGTCTCCCAGAGATGCAGCTTCGGCCGTCCTTGCGGGTGCCGCCGAGGAGCTGCTGGGGCGTCTTGCCTCGCACACCGTGCTGCCCTCAGACGTGTCCGTCCTGTACCACATGAAAACGCTGCTGCTTTTGCAAGATACGGAGAGCCTGAAGCGTGCCCTGGCAATGTTCCCAGAACACTGCTCAATGCCTCCTGGTAAGTACCGTACGATTTATCCAAGGTCCTGCTCAAGATACTCTCATCGAGTCTTGCCTCTAAAAGACTCACCCGCCACCAAAACAGCAACGAGTTGGAAAATATGACACTGCACATATGGCGTGGAAGAATGGAGTCCCACAGAGAAACAGGCTTCCCCCGCCTCTGCTTGATATAAAATACTTCACGTAATACATGCAGAGATGCATGTGCAGTCTAATTTTCCAGACTTGGGAGCTATCAACTCTTAGAGCCAAATTTTCCTGAGTTTAAATAGAAGTGAGTTCATTTCTTCTCTCTTTTCCTTCTCCTCTACTGGTGTGGCAGGTGGTGAATTTTGCTGTCCTCCAGCTGTCTTGTACCATACGACACTCCTGGGGTGGTGGTGATGACTTTCATTTTCCGCAGGCTTCACTGGGCGTCCTCTCCCTGCAAACTGTTGTGTGCCGGAGCGGCCAAGCATGCGTCTTCCCAGTGCCGTGTGCAGTGACACGAGCTGTGGTGAGGTTATTCAGGTCACAGAAACCTGCAAATGCCGAAATTAGAAATCCATGCTGTTTTCTGAGAACCATTCGCCTGCATGCCACTGAGTGCAGCAAAGCACACCTGGCCAGGGCCGGCGCCCTGGACCCGTCTGAGAGACAGAGTGATGAAGTCTCTGGCAGATTTCGTGGAGGGAGTTTCAAAATCAGTGTCAGGCACAGTTCCTGCCCTTAGAAACCCCCAGGGTTGCTGAGGGGTCAAGACCAGCATATTAGAAAAGCGGTTAACGAACAGAGTTATGTAACCGTGGTGTGATGATGTCGTGGCATGGCGCAGGGAGCAGGGGGACCGCTGGGACCGTGACGCGGAAGCCGGGCCCACGGGCGACAGTGGTGGAGGGAGGAGGAGCCCCCACTCGAAGGTGGCCGTTCTCCTTGAGGACCCGCCTGTGTGTGAGGGAAGGGCCAGCCCCAGACTCTCTTTGTTCCTGGTTGGTTGTCAGGCCTGTTACAGCAAGTACTTAACGAACGTAGATTTCCACAATAAGGTTTATCTTAAGCCGAATAAAGGCAATTTTATTAAACTAATAAGAGGTCTTTATGAGACATGAAAGTAAGCCATTTTAAATTTTTCAAATTTTTGTTCTGTTTCTCACACTTGAGGCTTTTCTGAAATTTACCAGAAGAATTTTGTCAGTTGTAGGGGATTTAGCAGAACCCTCAATATTAAAATAACTTGTTTCTTATATTAAAATCATCAGACAGGTTTGTGTACATCACATTGTGTTAAGCCACTGATAGAACTAAACTGTGCCTGTAACCTGTTTTCTGTAAGAAAGGATTCCTTTGCTTAAAGTTTTCTATGTCAAGCTATTTTATGAAATAAAATTTTATAAGCAATGAAGCTTCGTTTCACATCCTGTATTTGTTGAATGCAGACTTGGCCTATACGAGTCTTGAAGTTAAGGGTTTTTTCCATAAAACTAGCTTAGGAGTTTAACTAGTCACTGTCTCTCACCTCTACGGGATGAGCACAGGGGCCTTCACATTTCAGAAGCAGCTGTGCGTGTTCCCTGATGGTTGCGTCTCCTCTCCCTCCTCTCTGGTGCAGCAGTTACTTTTCCCCAGTCGTGGGGGCTGCATTCAGCTGGGATGCCAGCGTTGGGGCAGAGCTCTCACGCGTACGTGAGGTTTTATGACACACTCCTCATCGGTGGTAGCTCACATGTACATGACATCTTACTACACATGCTCCTCATTGGTGGTAGCTCACACGTACGTGAGGTTTTATTACACACTCCTCATCGGTGGTCACTGACACGTACATGACGTCTTAGTACACACGCTCCTCATTGGTGGTAGCTCATACCTACGTGAGGTTTTATTACACACACTACTCATCGGTGGTAGCACACACAGACGTGAAGTTTTATTCCACACGCTCGTCATCGGTGGTAGCTCTCATGTATATGTGATGTTTTATTACACACTTCATCGGTGGTAGCTTGTGTACGTGACGTTTTAATACACATTCTTCAGTGGTAGCTCACGCATGCATGACATTTTATTAGACACGCTCATCGGTGGTAGCCTCCACTCCTTGAGTGTCTCTCACATGCCCACTGGGATGTGGGGGATTTCTGAATGTCATCCTCCTCTAATCCTCTGCGTTGAATTAGATTTTTATCATCCTGACTGTTGGGGCTTTCAGAGCTCAGGCAACTTGCCCTGGGCAGGATGGAGCCAGCCTGGGGGAAGCGTGAATGGGGCTTCTGTGGCCTGTCCTTGGCTCTCTGTGGTTGGAAACTTTAGAGCAGTAGATTCCAGGTGCAGCGTTCAGGGCCCTGACAAGTGATAAAACTTGGGGCGAGTCTTCACTGGCAGCCAGTGTCCACCCCGTGAGGCCCCGAGGGTTGGTGGTGACGTCACGACTGCTTTTGGCCTCATGGCTTGGGCGCCGCACAGCCCTGTGGTGTCTTACTGAGAGTTCCACTTGTGGCTTTTTTCTAGCTGTTCCCCCTTGACATAAACATCTATGTCCTTTGAATTTCAATTTGTACGTGGTTTTCTTTTAGGTCTGATTTTAAGCCTGTATCATTGCACTGTGATGTTTTGAAGTTCAAGTGTAATAGGACCAGTGAACCGAGGGTTCATACCCAAGTGAAATGCACATATTCAGAATAGGGCTGCTGTTCTGCCATGCCGATGATATAATGCGTGATTAACAGTGTAACGTGTCACGGGCAACATCAGTTCTATGCTACAGCTGCATTTCATTAGATCATTTCAGAGTTCACTTTGGGCCCAGAGGTTCATGTCTATTAACTTATGGTTTTTTGGTGTTTGTTTTATTTTTTGTTTTCTTTCTGTTTTTCACTTTCCAGACCATGCCAGAGTAATCTCAGCTTTCTTCAGTTACTGGATCACACATATCCTTCCTGAGAAGAGCAGTGAGTGAAATGGAGTATCTCTTTAAGAAGAGCTCATCTGTAACAAAAAAAAAAAAAACCATAAAAGACAAATGTGAAATGGGCTGAGAGTGAGTTCTCTGGGAACATGAAAGATGTTTCTGCCACATTATTTATTCACGTGTTTGTTCCTGATGGGTGAGATGCCATCTGAGGCTTTGGATGAGAAATTGGGGTCAAATGGAAATTTTTCCCTTATTTGCAATCATATATGTCTTGAATTACTACCTAAAACTTGATTCATTTTTCTAATTATTATAAAAATTGAAAATGGACATTCTGTTAAGTTAAACTGTATAGTTTAAAGCTCATATACTTTTATAAGTTGTGAATCACCTTGTATCTGAAACTTTCTGTTTTAAGAATGTTTTCTGGGTATTAAAAAGTTCTAGTTTAAGTAGTTTGATTATAGTTGAATTTCTTTTTTTCTCTACCCTGTGAATCATATCAAGAACCAATTTTTCCTGTTTTGACTTTCTTTTTTGTCATAGAAGCAGTCATCAGTTCTTAGTATTACTGAGTTTGAAAAGCCTCAGTCAATTAGTACAACATTTTAAGAGGGCAATGACTCTATGAAAAAAATCTTTATTATGGTAAGACATACGTAACATACAGCTCCATCTTAGTCGTTTTTAGGTGTATACTTCAAGGCATCATGTGCATTTGCTGTGCTGTGCAGGGCCCACCATGCTTATCCCGTTTGTGGTGAGAGCATGCCCCTGTGCCTCCAGGACCCACGTGTGGCCTGTCCCGCCTATGAGCACTGTGTCCCAGATGCTGTATGGGTGCCTGTCTCCATCCCTGTCCCACTGTGAGTATCCATGTCCCAGATGCTGTGTGGGTGCCCGCGTCCCTCCCTGTCCCAGTGTGAGTATCCGTGTCCCAGATGCTGTGTGGGTGCCCGCGTCCCTCCCTGTCCCAGTGTGAGTATCCGTGTCCCAGATGCTGTGTGGGTGCCCGTCTCCTCCCTGTCCCAGTGTGAGTATCCGTGTCCCAGATGCTGTGTGGGTGCCCGTCTCCGTCCCTGTCCCACTGTGAGTATCCACGTCTCAGCTGCTGTGTGAGAGCCCATCTCCGTCCCTGTCCCACTGTGAGTATCCGTGTCTCAGATGCTGTGTGGGTGCCCATCTCCCTCCCTGTCCCAGTGTGAGTATCCGTGTCCCAGATGCTGTGTGGGTGCCTGTCTCCCTCCCTGTCCCACTGTGAGTATCCACGTCTCAGCTGCTGTGTGGGTGCCGGTCTCCCTCCCTGTCCCACTGTGAGTATCCACGTCTCAGCTGCTGTGAGGGTGCCGGTCCCCTCCCTGTCCCACTGTGAGTATCCACATCTCAGCTGCTGTGTGGGTGCCGGTCTCCCTCCCTGTCCCACTGTGAGTATCCGTGTCTCAGATGCTGTGTGGGTGCTCCTTTCCCGTCCCTGTCCCACTGTGAGTATCCGTGTCTCAGATGCTGTG
Source organism: Ateles fusciceps (assembly GCA_036589455.1). Classification (NCBI taxonomy): domain Eukaryota; kingdom Metazoa; phylum Chordata; class Mammalia; order Primates; family Atelidae; genus Ateles; species Ateles fusciceps. Next base: position 2,243,201 of record JAZHEH010001829.1, read on the forward strand.
TAGCGGCCCGTCACCCTTCCTGTACCACTGTGAGTATCCGTGTCCTAGATGCTGTGTGGGTGCCCGTCTCCCTCCCTGTCCCGCCTGGGAACACCATGTCCCAGATGCTATGTGGATGTTCATCTCCCTTCCTCTCAGGAATGGAACCGCAGGGTCACCCTGGTGACGGCAGCGTTCTGAGGGGGCAGCCAGATAGGCTGCTGGGCTCCCCATGACCCCCATGCTGGTCACTCCTCACGTTCCTGATCAGGGCCATTCTGATGTGGGAGGTGTCTGCTCAGGGGTGCTGTCTGCTTCTGTCTGTCTTTGGAGAGTGCCTGCCCAAAGCTGATGCTCGGGGTGGGCAGCTTAGAAGGAGGCGAAAGAAGCCCTGGCGTCCCTCCCAGCCCCCATCCTGCCAGTTCCCTCCAGGATCCCTAAGAATCGTCTTTTCCACAAGCGGGAACCTTCTGGAGGCAGGTGAAACAGGGATGTTTCTGGCTCCGGGGACTGTCCCCTTGGATCTGTTGGCTGTGCAGTGTCCCAGGCCTGACACAGGCTGCTGGAGCACAGGTGTGTGGTAGCAGCTGTCACTCTCCTCAGCGTCACCCGAGCACAGGACACAGCATGCTCCAGACGGGGCTCCCAGGAGGTCACACTCGAAACAGGAGCCTCAGGGGCCACTGCTCTACCGTCTTTCAGCTTCAGAGGACCTGTGGTCATCTATGGGGAGTCCTGCCCAGTCCCCCCCGCTTCCCTTACCTCGGGAGGTATTTAGGAGGCATCAGAGTGGCCGGAAGCCCCTCATCCCACAGGAGGAACCACGCTGCTGCAGAGTGCCCACACCAGACTCCTGTCTCCACCGAGAACCCCCATGGCCCCATGGAACCTGGGCTCTCAGAGGCACCAGCCTACAAACTTGCCATTTAAATGCTTCTTAATTAAAAGCACGTGTTTTGCAAATATGAACAAAGATTAAATATTGGCAGACTCTTAATCTTCCTATTCTTAACGTCCAATTTGTGTCTTTTAATTATGGAGCATCTCTACCTTCTCCTTGCCCTGCACGTGAATACACGATGCGGGGGTGGTGGACGATGTGCAGACCTCTTCCTGGGTTCCACGGAATCCCTGTAGACTCACTTTCGTGCGAGTGATCCTCCATGGTTTTACTTTGTGAAACCTTCCGCATTCATTTTCCAGAGCCTGAGAAGAGTGAGGAATGGGGTACATTCGAAGCAGATGGGGTGTTCAGGTTCATTCGTTTTGTGTGTCGTTCTGACTCCGAAAAGAAAAAGGCATCTTCTACAAAAGCAAATAAATCTTGTCTCTAATACGTCGGCATAGGTAAGATAATCTGTTTATTCCACTGTGTTTGAGGTTGGATAATAATTAGATCAATTTATCTTCTATAATAGTGCAAAATACTTAGTTCATGTAATTTATTTTCTGTAAACCATGTCAATTAAGACCGGCAGAGAAGGAAGCACTCGGGATCGTGAGGAATTGTCGTCAGGTTGCTAATATTAAGACAATTGTGCCTAGCAGGAAAAAAACACAGAATTTCTGAGCCCATCCATACTGCCTGCACCCTGGGACCTCTACCTGCGTCTGCAGCACCTGGGAAGGGAGGCCTCCCACAAGCCTGGCTCCAGTTTGCTTCCCAGGCATTGCCAGGCTCCAGGGCAGAACCGTGCTGTGTTTGGGAGATGCCAGGGCCCACAGGGCCAGTTCTGGGCTTCGCTTCTCTGTGCCCCAAGTGCTCTCCAGGTCACGTGTCCTCTCATCCCGGGGCTCTTCAGAGAATCTCAGGAATGGGTTCCACCCTCTCCGGAATAGGAAGTGTGCACGCATCCGCCCACCTCACACCGTTATTGGGTACGGCATTGAAAGGGTCAGAAATTCCCCAAAACCTATTCTATAGGGTATTGTGGTGCAGTGAGTTCCCCACCAGGCTCCTTAGGGCATTTGGCCACTGCCTAAACCCTGAAGGCTGAGCGGCGAGCCAAGGCCACAGTGCCCGGCAAAGGAGCAGGCATCCCAGGAACCCTGAGCCAACCCAAGAGCCCCCCAGGAGAGCAGTACCATTGCTCATGGTGGCAACAAGGTGGGGAGCCCATGTGGAAGCAGCTTGGAGCCTGCGGATCTTAGCGCTGTCCCCATGCCGCCCAGGAAGCCAGGGAACCTGTGTGGAAGCAGCTCGGGCAGTGCTGCCCCAGGCCACCCAGGCAGGGCGTCTTCCTGCCATTCATTCCTCTTTTGCTCCCTCCCAGTTGGGGCCAGGGCCAGGGATGGGGGAAACTGAATCCCAAAATTTCTCTTGTAATAAGGATTAATTAATTGTCTTCTGCATAACAGATGGTCGCAGGCACAGTGGCTTGAAAACGACTCCATTGGCCGCCTCACCGTGTCTGTGGGTTGGGACGCGGTGTGGCCAGGCTGGGCCTTCCTGTCCCTGTGTGACAGTGGGTGTCCTGCCGCAGTCCTGGCCCTGGGAGCCAAAGACGGGCCCAGCCAGAGGCCACTTGCACATGGAGAAGGCAGCGGCAGCCAGAGCTAAGAATGGCCTCTAGAAAGGGGCTGTGCCAGCCACTGTCTCAAACGTGGTCCATGGGGATGGGCTGGGGCCCCTCCTGGATGCCGCTTGGGGGCTGGTGGGCCCAGCCTTGTATTTGGACATTAAAGGCAAAGGAAAAGCCAGCCAGTCAAGCCACCTCTACCATTCTTCCTCTTCGGGAATGGCTGGGGTCGAAGGCAGTGTTTGCGTTCACGTCCCTTTCTCTATGTCTGATTTGTCACAGATCCAACAGCGTCTGGGTTCTTCCTCTGAAAATCCCTCTCTTTATTGCAAGGAATTCCTGCACAGTACTGAGTCCTTCAGTTTAACTTGGCGTGGCATTTAGATCGTTCTAACCTCCACCCTTACTCCTGACGAAAAGGAGCGCATCTGGCTTTCAGCGGATACACACACAGATGAACTCCGTAATCAAGCCCTATTCAAAATCCAGTGGCCAGTGATGTACTTCCCCGTGGAGACCCAGACTGGATTCACCAACAGGGAGGCAGTGGCACAGGAGCATCGCCATTTTAAGTTCTCCTTGATTAGAAACTGCCTAAATCCAGCCCCAAAACATCAGCCCAATGGCTGTGAGCATGACCATAAACCACAAAAGACACCTCTGACCAGCTACGTGCGAACCCCAAGATAACCTCCCCTCTGACCAGAGATGTGCGAACCCCAAGATAACCTCCCCTCTGACCAGAGACATGCGAAACCCAAGATAACCTCCCCCTCTGACCAGCGACGTGCGAACCCCCAAGATAACCTCCCCTCTGACCAGAGACGTGCGAACCCCCAAGATAACCTCCCCTCTGACCAGAGACGTGCGAACCCCAAGATAACCTCCCCTCTGACCAGCGACGTGCAAACCCCAAGATAACCTCCCCTCTGACCAGAGACGTGCGAACCCCAAGATAACCTCCCCTCTGACCAGCGACGTGCGAACCCCAAGATAACCTCTCTAACCAGACATGCGAACCCCAAGATAACCTCCCCTGACCAGCGACGTGCAAACCCCAAGATAACCTCCCCTCTGACCAGAGACGTGCGAACCCCAAGATAACCTCCCCTCTGACCAGAGATGTGCCGAACCCCAAGATAACCTCCCCTCTGACCAGAGACATTCCAATCTTGCAATAAAACCCTCCTCCACCAAGAAACATTCCTAGCCTGCAATAAGCTCCCCTCCCAGAACTCTTAAATACCCTTAGTCTGTAAGAGAAAAGACTCCTGACCAAAAAATATCAGCCAGAAGCCCCTGTTAGGTTTATTCTCCAAAATGAACCTGTCTTTGACCGTTGAGCTCTTTTGCTGTTTCTTTCTCTTCTTCACCTCTTACAGTATCAATCACCATTATTGTCATGGTTTCATATTCCACATGGCAACCAGCCTTTAAGAAACTAATTTGTTGAGTTTTGCTATTGTATAAAAAAATTCATATTTATTTGAGAAAGCTATTAACATACTCCCCTTTCCCATTCTGTTAAACATTTGCTAAATAATGGTAAAGTTGCTTGCTGTTAAAAATTATTTTTCTCTGAAATGTGTTATTTATGTTAACCTATAAGGAGCTTATTGTTCATCTTAAATGAATTCATACATAATGTTTAAGTTTCTGCTTTGGCTTCTAGGGTGGACCGTGCTGGCAGTCTGCCCAGGGCTCTTCAGATGAGGGATCCTGAGTCCGGAAGTCCAGGAAGCATGCTGTGCACCGTCTGGCAGAACACTAGCCAGGGCCACTTGCAAAAACCCTCATCCCAGGCCTGCAGCAGGAAAGACATGGCGTGAGTGGGGATGTCCGTTATTCCCAGAGGCAAGTAAGCTCCAAACTTCGACACTTGTCGATGATAGGGAAGGCAGCTAAAGCCTCCCAGGGGTGAGCCCTGGCTGATCTCAGCCTCAACGCAAACAAGGACATTAACAGAGGATGACTCATTACAAAGGGCAGCATAATCCACGTGCATCGTCCACAGCACCAGGGCGGGGGTGCGGAAGGTTGGGAGGAAAAAGCTCTACTCACAGAAAATGTAGGGCAGGCAAACACAGAGATGACAGAATTAGGAAAGTGCGCTGTTTTTCCCAAGGGAATAACCGAACCCGACAAGGATGACCCGGATGCTAAAACCACTGGGTCACATATTTTGCGGAAGGAGAGAATCCCGAAGCCTCCCCCTCACCCCGCAGGTGACTTGCAGATTTCAAAGGGGAAGAGCAGCTTTGCAGGGGGGATCCAGCTGCCGGCACTGAGCACCCGGATGGGAGGCTCCTAGGAGAAAACAGAAAAAGCAGGAACCGGGGGGTTTAGAAGATGCTTTGGGGTGAGGGGCACACCCCTCTGAGGACCATGCCAGCAGCAAGGCCATTTGAAGCGGATGTGAGAATGGCTGTGGTGGTCAAGGTCAGTTCAGGCCTGGCAGGCAGCTCTGCAGCCTGATTTGAGGGAGTTCTCAGGCCGGGCCATGAGTCTGTAGGCACAGAGACAGACCCTGCAGTGTCAACTGCGGAGGCTAACGAGGGGGCCCTGGTGTCCACCTGGGCAGGGGGAGGGTCCTGCTGGGACCGGGTGTGGCTGAGAGCAACACCGTGGACAATCTCTGCACCTGCGCTCGTGGAGGATAAATGAAGACAGGACAGGATGAGTCATGTAAAACATCGTCTTGAGTTAAAATGAGGCACATAGAATAGAAATTCTGCAGGAATATATTTAAATAATATACTGTCTGCTGTGTGTGACTGCATGAGAGAGGAGTGGAATGGGAGCGGGCCACAGAGGAAAGAAGGAAGGAAGGAATGCAGAGGACGGAATGAACGCAGATAAGGAGCGAGCAAGCCAGAGAAAAGGCACACGCACACCCAGAATGATCCCCTGTGATGAAGGTTGCTGCGGGACGCACTCAGCCCCTGGGTCCCAGCAACTGACCGCAGCAAAGAGGAAGAGAGGAGCTCCTGCGAGGCAGGTGCCAGCACGCCATCGTCCAGAGCACGAAACCCGCACTTAGGAACGTCCATCTGTGTGAAAGAAAGGCAAAGGAACATGAGTGAAAGTGCTATTCACACGTGCTGGATATGCTGACATACAGTTCCCGGCAGCTTCATCACTGTTTGCGTGCTGGATTTGCTTACAACCTGCCTGTGGCATGAGGGTGTCTGAGCCGAAGAGTGAAAGAGAATTTCAGAATAAGTCAGACAGTGACTGTCTCCTGTCTGGAGACAGCAAAGTCCTTGCTGTTAGAAAGGGCTGGGTGAAGCTGAAGAACAAAACCAGACACTGCTGCTTGTGCAAGTGCCTTGGGCTACGACTTGGAGCGGGCTTGGTCTGAGGTCGTGTGTCTGGGCTGAGCGGAGACCACTCGAGGCCGGCTTTCCTTTTTGTTCTCCTTGGCTTTCTGTGGTGAGTTGGGCTGCAGGGAATTTGTTACTGAAGATAATTTAAGTGCCTCAGTGAGCACAGAGGAGAACTCCCCAAGGGGCTGGTGTCCAGCCCGAGATGATTTGGTCACTGCAAACAAAGCCATTGTGACCCACTGGCTCCCACTTGGCAGGTGTTTCCACTCTGGGTCCCCACTGGGGGGACAGCAGCCTCAGGGGGTCCTCTTCTGGGGCAAACACATGGTGTATCCACCAGCACTGACACCACAGACCCTACTGCCTGCCCCTCGAAGCCATAGGGACACTGTGGTGTTGGCCCAGTCCCTGTAGGGATGCCTCCTCAGCAGCCTTGTGGGGGCATCACCTAAGCCATCTCTGCTAGCTGTGGGTGGGTGGTTCCTTTCCATCTTTCCCCTCTGTGTGTGTCTCTACCTAGCTGCCAATACGGCATCCATAATTTTTAAATTTATTTAACACTGTAGTCAACATTTTTAAATGTATAACGCACATATAGAAAAGTATATAAGCCATAATGTTACAGCTCCTTGAATACTCACAAAATGCCGAGACCCCTGTAACCCACACCCAGATCGGGAACAGCCCTCCCCAGGGCTGCAGCCCCTCTCTTCCTCTCCCAGCTCCACCCCTCAGGCCACTCCAGGTTTCCTCTTCCCAAGCTTCTGAAGGAGCTTCCTGACCTACATCCTGAAGGCGGCACAATCTGCTGATAAGTTAGCGGGCCTCAATTAACTTAGCTATTCTTTCATCTGTGAACTGTTGCGTTGCCTTAGGATAAACAGGGTCTTAAAGCTGCTGGCATATTTTGCATTATTTTCTTATTTTAATGGAAAGAACTGGGGCTTTTGAGGCAAAGTCTAGTACACGTAAAAAATGTTTTACACATACTGTAAAATTTACATGTTAAAATGTAGAGTTCCCAAACCTAAGCCCCGTCCCCATTAGACGGGGAACTCCGCACCCCACTCCCCGTACCTGGCAGCCACCGTTCTGCCTTCTGTCTCTGTGGCACCAACTCCTCGGGGGCCTCCCCTCAGTGCACCCCTGCAGGACTCATCCTTCTGTGACTGGCTTATTTCACCCAGCATAACATCCTCAGGGTTCACTGTGTTACAGCCTGAGTCCAGATTCCCTTCCTTTTTTAAGGCTGAATCATATTCCATTTGTTAAAGAAAAGCTTCAAGTGAATTAAATTTAAAAGAATTTAATTGAGCAATGAATGATTCATGAATCAGGCAGCGCCAGAATCACAGCAGATTCAGAGACTTGAGGGATGCCTCGTGGTCAGAACAAACATATAGACAAAAAAAGGGAAGCAATGTATAAAAATCGGCAGTGAGGACGGAACAGCCGGGCTGGTTGGGGTGGGCGTCTGCCTTATTTGAACAGTTTGAACACGGCAGTCTATGGGTGGCTCAAGTATGGCTGCTGGGATCGGTCGAGACTCAGCTACTGTTACAGACACAGACTTCTGAGTTAGGTTTCCAATCCCGTCTGCCTGTTAAGGTAGTTACAGCTCGTCCGTAAGGACTCAAGCGTCCTTCTCTGGCCATGTTTAGGTCGCGTTAGCGCATACTGCATCTGCAGGTGGACACTGTGCTGTTTCACCTTTCGGCTGTTGTAAGTCATGTTGCTGTGAACATGGGTTCCAGCTGTCAGTCTGGGGTATGTGCCTAGGTCCCTCAGTGATCACACCGCCCTGAGGAGCTTATGCACCGTCTCCACAGCGGCGGCACCATTTCTCATTCCCAGCCGCAGGGCACAGGGGTGCTCATTTCTCATCCTCACCAGCACGCACTTCTGGCTTTTAACAATATATGAAAATCATCCTGATGACTATGAAGAGGCATCTCGTGGTTTTGATTTACACTTCCTCGCGGATTAGTGGTGTCGAACATCTTTTCATGTGCTTGTTGGCCTTTTGTGTATCTTCTTAGGAGAAATGTCCGTTCCTGTCCCATGCCTGCTTTTTCGGTTTTTGTTTACCACAGTTTTTATAAACCAGTTCTGCATCATATGAGCTGTGTGACCCTGGTCTCTCCAAGTAGCTTAAATTCTCTGAGCCTGAGGCATCTCCTAGGAAGGAAGACACCTCCTAAGCCCCACACTGTTGTTCATGCCTAACACAACCAACACCAGTTCCCTAGCTTGTGAGTGACCATAGGAATCATCACCAGAACATGACACTTTGGAAAGTGAATGAGATGGCATTAATTATAGCCAGAGCAGCAGGCGTGAGCCAGGACCGTCCCAGGCAAGCTCGTGGTCACTTTATGTGATACCAACTGCACTCCGTTCCTATTCGGATGTCCCCACCGTCCCCCACGCATCTTTCCAACCACCAGCCAGCAACAGTCGGGCTCCGCATTTGGTTGCTGGCCTGTGTAGTCGCATTTATCTCCGCCCACTGCTTCCCGCAAGGCGGTGACTCTGCCGGGGCCAGGCCATGGTCTTGTTCTTGTGAAACAGCTTCTCCTTCCATCAGGTAACCTTTCCTTCGCCACTGCGTTTCCTGCCACCGGAAATGTGGTCTGCAGGCGCTGGGTTCCGAGGGCACGTGGGTGCAGGATGGGCACATGGAAGGCGCGGAGGGGATGGTGGGGAGCCCCAGGGCAGTTGCTTGTCTGAAGAGGTGACTGCAGAGCCCTCGTGGTAAACCCACGCCAAGAGGCCCAGGCGCCTGTGAACGCTCTGATGCCTCAGCAACAGCCAACAGTCTTTTCCTAAATCAGTGCTTTTATTTGGGTTGCAAAACAGTCGATCTTCTAATTTTACTATTCCTTCCACATTTACTACCAAGCATTCTGTGAAAAAGGCCTTTTTCTCATCAAGAGATGAAACACAGTTTCTCTTAAGAAAGGGGGAGACTGCTGCAGTCATTGTTTCCTCACCCAGTTCCGAGCAAAGAATTGACAACAATGTGGTAGTGGCCGCCAAAGGGAAATGAGATGCCTCCCCCACACTCCGCCTCGACCGCTCCCCCCCTCCCCCCCCGCCCCCCCCCCCCCCCGACTCCGCCTCAGCCGCTCCCTCCCCCACCACTCCATCTCAGCCGCTCCCTCCCCCGACTCCGCCTCCTCCCCTCCTTCCCCCCAACTCCACCTCAGTCCCTCCCTCCCCCAACTCCACCTGGGCAGCTCCCTCCCCCCACTCCACCTCCGCCGCTCCCTCCCCCACTCACTCCATCTCAGGCGCTCTCTCCCCTCACTCTTCTCCCCGACCCTGCCCCTCTCCCTCTCTCTCCAGCTCTCCTCTCCCTGCCCACCTACTCTCTCTGACTCTCCTGTTGCCCAGCCCCTGCCCCCACCCCCGACCTCTATCTCTCTCCCTAACCCGCTTCCCACTGCATGGACTCGAACGTTCTTCTCTGGTCAGTGGGCGCCTCTCCGGACAGGCTCCTGCATCCTCTTCACCTGCCGCGTTCCCAAGGGCACTTGCCTGCTCTGAAGGCCCCGAAGCCCCAGAGCTGGGACCAGCTGCTTCTCCAATGAGCCCTGGGATGATATTTTTAAAGATAGATTTCAAAATCAGAATTCGTATTTTCAGGATCCCTTTCCCTCTATTCCCACTCCCACCCACCCCAGTATCCCACAATGTCAGGCAGGTTTGGGAGATGAGGACCCTGTCCACCCAGTGCCACTTTTCTTCCCGACCCTGGACTAACAACTTGAGCTGAACCAGACATGAACATAAGCCCAAAATAACCGGCATTGACTTGCAGCCCCTAATTCAACTGAGTTGAAATCCAGTATGAGTGTTGTCCTGAACCCAGCCGTGGAAAGGTAAGCCAGGGGTGTGGTTCCCCAGCAGCGCGTCTTCCTTAAGCCATCGAACCCGTGCAGGGCCAGCACTGTATGGTAGCTGGGATGTTCTGCCTGGCTTCGGTTATTCATGTCCCCCAGCGTTTGTAAACTGTTTATACACGCTTTGGCCACAGGACCCAGATCTGCTTCTCAGTCACAGTCAGGGAGCTCCAGTCTCTGTGGGGATAACACACTCCAGGCCTTTCACTCGGGCCTTTCACCATGAATCGGTGAAGCCTTCCGCGGTGGCTGCAGCCCTGTGCTCTGGCTCTGTCAGGTCAGGCCTCGGCTCTGCAGGTGTCGGAGCCCACAGCAGAAGAGACCCTTTTATCAGCGCACGCCTCGGGGCGGCTGCACCCCTGAATGTCAGGGTGGCCTGAACTTGCGTCCTGCGCTTCGTGGCCTCCTTCTTTCCTACCGCACGGCACGGCGCCTGTCTGGCATCTGCGCCCACCGGCACCGGTTCCTCCCTGGCCAGGCTGCCTGGCTGCTTCCCTTTCAGTGCCAGGGGCCGGCCTCGGGGCTGCTGCTGCGGCAATCCTTCGTGGGTTTCACAGCTGAGCTACCCTTTCAGCGGCATCCCTGAGTCAGACGTCAGCCCGCAGGGCAGGGAGAAGGGAAGCATGTTGTGGTACATTCTGTCCTGAGACTGTGCCACTCAACTAGCAACAGGAAGGTCCAGAGAGGAAAGGGCCACGGAGTCACACCCTGGGGACAAGGTGCTGACGTGGCCTGGCTGAGGCCGGCTTCTTCATCAACAGCACCGAACAGAAGCAGCTCCCTCGCAGAGTGCAGAGAGAGACGCGGCTGCCCGCCGGACACACACACACACACACACACACACACAGTACATGCATTCAGCTCTGCATGCTGCCACCATGGAGCCGGCACCGTCACCACACCCTGCGGGTCCTGCTCTTCTGAGCATGCACCAAAGCCAAGTGCAGGACATGCAGGTCACTCACCCAGAGCAGAGAGGCCGCCCTCATCTGTCCCAGGTCACTCAGCACAGGGTGGCCGCCCTCGTCTGTCCCCGTCACTCACTCAGCACAGGGTAGCCATCCTCGTCTGTCCTAGTCACTCACCTAGAGCAGGGAGGCCACCCTCGTCTGTCCTGGTCACTCACCCAGAGCAGGGAGGCCGCCCTCGTCTGTCCCAGGTCACTCAGCACAGGGTGCCCGCCCTCGTCTGTCCCCGTCACTCACTCAGCACAGGGTGGCCGCCCTCATCTGACCCAGGTCGCTTAGCACAGGGTGGCCGCCCTCGTCTGTCCCCATCACTCACTCAGCACAGGGTGCCTGCCCTTGTCTGTCCCTGTCCTGGGAGCTCAGGCTCCACAGCCACAGGTGACAGATGTCCGGGCTGCCGCCTTCTCGCTGACGCCCAGCACACGCTTCCCAGGCTAGTCCCGTCACATCTCCCAGCCTGGGGCCACCGCTCCTCCCAGCCCTGATGCTGATTCCTGGAAAGCTCTTGTGGAGCCCAGCTGTCAACTCACCTGCTGTGATATGCTGTCTGCCCTGTGTGGACTGATGGGGCCGGCGCTCATGCTCACAGTGCTAAGCCAGGGCCCCAGAGCCTTGGAGCTCGGTCTTCCAGCTTTGCTCCCTGCAGGGGGTGCCTCATGATCTGAGCCCACCTTCCTGCGGGGAAGGACTCGGAGCAGCCGGTGTGGCCCCCGCCCACTGGGAGAGGTCCGTAGGTCCTGGACATCTAAAACAGGTGACAACCAGGCTCCTCTCTGCCATGTGGCTCTTCCTCCCAGGGCCCAGGGGCACTGAGCATTTCCACCATGCACAGGATACACCCACCCTGGAATTCTCTCTGCTTGACCCTGGGGACAGCACAGAACAAAATAAAACCCTGCTCTTAGCCGAGAAGTCAGTTTAGCACACTCTGAGGGTAAAAGCCCTTTCGTAAACTCTGCTCTTGTCATTTTCAGGGTGAAATGCAAATAAATAGGAATGTGTGTTATTTTAGCTAAATATTCGGTTATTCTAAAGACAGCTCCAGTGGCACAGCTAGGCCAGCAATTGCTCTCCCTGGATGTTGGTAGGAAAGCATGAGCTTACGGTTTCCTGCACCCACACCTACATCCATCCGTGCGTAAAGCAGGTCTGTATCTGTGTCTGTGCAGGCAGTAACTCAGAGCAGCCCTTCCACAGCGGCCATAGTCCCACAAAAGAGCCTGTTATCAATAATAGCATTTGAATGAATTTGGTCAATCACCCTGCTGAGCTTAACATATTTGCACTAGTATGCAAATATCCCAGAACACACCCATTGGAACTAATCCACTCAAAAATACGCAAAGAGATTATAGGCAGGAAAATGTCCTGTATATAGATTTATGGGAAATGGCAGAACTGCTCTCTATTTTTGCCTTCAGAAAATGAGATTCCCAGTATTTTATATTTGAATCTACTATCATTATGCAACTGTTCAATTTCCTCTTTAATTTTCATCTCTGAAATGTGGTTTTCTCCCAATCATCAAAATATAACTGTTTCAATCACTTGCACAGAAGCTTTCTTTCCAGTATTTTCAAACTGCAAAACACAGAAGATTGATTTGCTGTTGTTCTGCATTTAAGATGCACTTTGGTGGTGGGGGCACCAGGCGTGACCACAGGGGAACCCCATGACATTACCCTCAGACACAGCAGCTGAGGGGAACGTGAGGTGAGGGACACAGACACAGCAGCTGAGGGAACAGGTGAGAGGACACAGTCAGACACAGCAGCTGAGGGGACATCAGGTGAGGGATACAGTCTGAGGGAACGTCAAGTGAGGGGGACACAGACACAGCAGCTGAGGGGACATCAGGTGAGAGGACAGACAGCACCTCAGGGGAACGTCAGGTGAGGGGACACAGACACAGCAGCTGAGGGAACAGGTGAGAGGACACAGTCAGACACAGCAGCTGAGGGGGACATCAGGTGAGGGATACAGTCTGAGGGAACGTCAAGTGAGGGGACACAGACAGCAGCTGAGGGGACATCAGGTGAGAGGACAAGACAGCACCTCAGGGGAACGTCAGGTGAGGGGACACAGACACAGCAGCTGAGGGGAACGTCAGGTGAGGGGACACAGTCAGACACAGCAGCTGAGGGGAACGTCAGGTGAGGGACACAGTCAGACACAGCAACTGAGGGGGAACGTCAGGTGAGGGGCACAGTCAGACACAGCAGCTGAGGGGAACGTCAGGTGAGGGACACAGACACAGCAGCTGAGGGGACGTCAGGTGAGGGGGACACAGTCAGACACAGCAGCTGAGGTGAACGTCAGGTGAGGGGCAGTCAGACAGAGCAGCTGAGGGGAATGTCAGGTGAGGGACACAGACACAGCAGCTGAGGGGGAACATCAGGTGAGGGACACAGACACAACAGCTGAGGGGGACGTAGGCGAGGTGACACAGACACAGCAGCTGAGGGGACGTCAGGTGAGGGACACAGTCAGACACAGCAGCTGAGGGGAACGTCAGGCGAGGGACACAGTCAGACACAGCAGCTGAGGGGAACGTCAGGCGAGGGACACAGTCAGACACAGCAGCTGAGGGGGAACGTCAGGCGAGGGGCACAGTCAGACACAGCAGCTGAGGGGAACGTCAGGCCAGGGGCACAGTCAGACACAGCAGCTGAGGGGAACGTCAGGCCAGGGGCACAGTCAGACACAGCAGCTGAGGGGAACGTCAGGCCAGGGGCACAGTCAGACACAGCAGCTGAGGGGAACGTCAGGCGAGGGGCACAGTCAGACACAGCAGCTGAGGGGAGCGTCAGGCCAGGGGCACAGTCAGACACAGCAGCTGAGGGGGAACGTCAGGCCAGGGGCACAGTCAGACACAGCAGCTGAGGGGAACGTCAGGCCAGGGGCACAGTCAGACACAGCAGCTGAGGGGAACGTCAGGTGAGGGGCACAGTCAGACACAGCAGCTGAGGGGAGCGTCAGGTGAGGGACACAGACACAGCAGCTGAGGGGACGTCAGGTGAGGGACACAGACAGAGCAGCTGAGGGGAACGTCAGGCCAGGGGCACAGTCAGACACAGCAGCTGAGGGGGAATGTCAGGCCAGGGGCACAGTCAGACACAGCAGCTGAGGGGAACGTCAGGTGAGGGACACAGACACAGCAGCTGAGGGGAACATCAGGTGAGGGACACAGTCAGACACAGCATCGTGCCTTCATGTCAGCAGTGCTCTGCCCTTTCACTTCCTCTCGTCTCTTCACAGCCTGTTTCTGAGACAGGCACACCTTTTGCTGTCTGACATGCCATTGTTTGCAGCGGGCTCACTTTACGTATACATTGGTGTGGCAGGAACTGGCTGTCCCCGTGTCCATTCTGCCCTCCTTCTTTCCGTAGCTGATGCAGTGAGTTTTAACTTGCAGGTGCCCACGACCATGTAACTGTGTTCTGGCCAGGGAGGTCATTAGTAACAATGGTGGTTGCGGGACAACCAGTGGGAAGAGAGGATTCACTTCCTGAGAAGTAGGGTCCCTTTCCCTTCCCCTTGTGATCCAGAAACTGTTCCAATGACCCCACCTGTCTCGGAAAGCAGGGCATGTAATCGCTGCTAGGGGTGCTCTGGGGGCCTGAGCGTGACGACCACCACCTTCATGGACAGGCTACACTGGTATGCTCAGCCTTGGCGTCCATACCTGAACACCAGGATGACGATCACCCTCACGGGATTTTCAGAAGGAGTAAATAAAGCCCCTGTATGAACGTGGAGTGCTTAGGAGGGTGCTCGGCCCAGATTAACTGACGCCGAACTGCTTTGCCACATTGCTTCTGCAATAAGCCTGTTTTCCAGCAGGACCACGTGTAGCGTGGGCAGTGCACGTCGGCAGTGCACGTCTGCAGTCCTGGGGCACCTGGTTCCCTGGACACTCACGTGAGGCACAGCAGGGAATGCGCACAGGTCACGCATTGCCTGTATTCTCGTTCACAGCAGGCACCACCAGGCCCTCCTTTGCCGTCTTCTTCATGATAAGCAGGTGCTGGTGCAGGCGAAGCCGGGGCTCTGATGCCCCTCAGTGGACATGGCCCTCAGTGAGAGTGCGGCTATGGCCTGTACAGCTCCCTTGGCCAATGTCCAGCCTGCAGCAGGCAGGGGCTCAATTACAGGCCCCAAGGACAGGCTGGTGCCATCAGGACGTGAATCATCCACTTGGCTCCTTCCATCAGTTCCCCAGATGCAGTTTTCTTACCTGGGAATAAACGCAGTTTCCAAAATGGATTTCTGTTCTGCATTTCCTTAAACATCAGTTTAGGCAAATTTCCCAATTTTAGTCTTTGTGAGACCTAAAGATTTTTCCAGGACTTACATGGTTACTTTTGATAGGGTCATTTTTTTAATCAGTGGAGAATCACCCTGGATGCATACGGTCCTGCAGGCAGGGAAAAATGTTCTTTTTTCTCCTTTAATTAGAGCTTTTGAGTCGCTCTATCAGTTTTTCTCAAAGTCGCTCTAGTTTGTGACATTGTGAAGCCAGTTTGAGTGAGCACAACTTCTCCTGGCTGAATCTCATATTTAGTTCATGGAGACTTCATTAAGCTTCTGCTGAGGGGTGAGTGAGTTTGATAACTTTCGATCATGGCCGCCCTCTTGCAAGGCCAATGCCAAACATTGAGAGAAAGGAATGTAACAGTTCCTGCTTTAATGAAACAACCTGTGTTTCTCCACTGCACTTCATCATGGGTAACTGTATGTTGGAGACGGTGGGGAAATTTAGAAATGAGAGCAGCGCAGTGCCCAAAACACGCATCTCAGTGCTTCTCAGGGACATATAGACGTGGCGCTCAACGTGCGGAAATGCTTTATGGTCCAGTAAGCACCAGGCTCCGTTTCACAGCAAAAGGAGCCAGTGGGGGACCAAGCTTGGAGTGGATACCAGGCCTGCAGCTGCAGTGAAAGACAACGGGAACTGGAAATTCTAGAAATTCAGATTTCTGCGCTGGGCACTGTGGCTCACACCTATAATCCCAGCACTTTGGGAGGCTGAGGTGGGAGAATTGCTTCCAGGAGTTTGAGACCAGCCTGGGCAACAAGGCAAAATTACAGAAATTCGAATTCCCACCAACTCCCGAACCTTCACCTGGCTTCCCTGACACCACAGTCAGCCACGCCCTGGACCTGGGCAGGGCTGGGGGAGCAATGGCAGGATGATGGCGGGTCTTTTATAGAATTCCTTCAGAAGAAAGGTGAGGGCTGAGGGGACAGGGAGGAAAACGTGACTATTTGCTATAAAGTTCAGGAGATTTACCTTCTCAAGCACAATATCAGGCATCCAGTGTTTTCCAAGTAATTAAAGCATCTTTTACATTAAAAATATCAGAATAAATCCTGCTTGTGTTATTTCAGGGGGAAAGTTAGACAGAGTTTTTTCAACAATAGGAATCATTTTGGGGCAAAGTCCACAAAGCCCAGGCACAGGCTCCGTGTTTCCAGTGGTGACTGAGCTGAGCCTCCCTGCAGGTACTTCTGAAGGCAAAGACTGCGCGTCTGTGCCGGTCACAGCTCCATGTGGACTCCAGCGCCAGCCAAGGGAAAGGGGCCTTCTCCTCCGAAGGCCGGCACCCGCCTCCTTCCCTTGGTGAGCGAAACTCACGTTCACTGCTCTGTGCGGAATTTGCCTCTGAAATCCCCTCACCCTGACTCAGGCTTTGAAAAACATTTCATTTTTCAGAAAGCAAAGAGGAGAGACTATAGCAGTGACCAGCCAGTGGGAGGAGAAGGAGCTCAGTCCTGGTCCCAGGGCCCAGCCTCCCGCGAACTCTTGGCATCTGTCAGGCTTCTGGGAAGTGGGCGCAGGGCTAAGCCTGAAACGCACGAGTAGGTGTTGCCAGTAAACCTTGCCCCACTCACCCCAGGTTCACTCAGGAGCCCCAAGACCTGCTGCGGGGGAGAAGTGTTTGGATAGCTTGGTGACGTGTCTGTCATGGGACATGTCAGGCTGGATGTTTTCCTCCTGAGACCAACACTGGGACAGAGAGGAGAGATAGGCAGTCACCCATGCAGCAGGACTTGACTCAGAACAGACACCTTCCCTGATTTTTGTTCCTACTTAAAATGTAAGATCAGCTGGAGAAAACCCAGTGTGCCCCCCCAAGCCCACAGGAGGCCCGATCCTGGAGAGCCACCCGGCCCATCAGGCTCACCGTGCTGGTGCTCAGGGGTTCTGTGTCCTGCTGGGAGCTTGAATCTGGGCGTTTCTCCAGGCATTGAGTCTGTGCCTCCTTTTTTGGTCACACATCTTATCGTCTTGAGTATAGCAACTACTTACAAACATCATTTCCAAATCAGAATCCTGCTTCCTCACTACAATAAAAAGGAGACACAAAAGGAAGATGTGCCCGCCAGCCGCCTGGACAAGCGCTGGGGAGCCAGCCCGTGCCTGACGCCTCATCCGGCAAGCTCCCAAAATCGTGGAAGGCTCTCAGTGATGTTCCAGACGCCACCCCATCGGGCAAAGTCCCAAGACATAGATGTGGACACTAGCGCCATCCTTTGAGCAGGTCCTGGTGGGAATGTGGTTTTCAAAGGTGTCGGGGGTGGGGGGAGTTGCCAGGGCCGAGCCATCGGGGCAGGAGGGGTGGAGCTTCAGCCCAGGGCAGTGCGCTGGTGACAGTCAATGCCCCCATCACCGTGACAGTCCTATCCCCCAGTCTGGAAAATGCCCCCTGGATGGCGCCCCCATGAGAACCGGGCCCTGGAAAGGCTGGAATGTACCAGACCCTGAGACCCCAGGGGGTCAGCCTTTCCCCTCCGGTTGGTCCCTGGCACCTGTAGCCTGCACCCTGCCACCTCCCCATCCCTGCTGCGACCTCATCACTGCATCGTCATCTCATGCAAGAGAACTCGCAGAAATCACATTCAATATTTAACGAGGCAGGATGTGGGCACTGGGTGTGAAGCAGTGCTGGCTGCGAATGGGAGATGGTCCAGGCTGTGCCAGGCAGGGCACCTTCACCTGGACCTTGAAGAGCACCTGGTGCCCTGAGGCCGTGAGGGGCAGGGGTGCTTATCCATCTGTCAGGACTTTTCCAGTGGCCACAGGGAGGGCCCAGCAGAACCGCGCCATGTGCTTCAGACCACGCTTCAGCAAGCGCCTCGGTGTCTCCCACCTGCACACTCAGTCCAGAGGCTGCAGTACCGTCCAGCTGCACAGCCTGAGGGATTCCTGTTCATGACCTGGAACTGCCTGCCACAGTCGTGAGGGCAAGAGCTAAGCCACTCAGTTTTCCAGCCCCAGTCCTGTTGACATCCTAGCTGTGCAGCTCACACTGGTTGCCTCACACTGACCCTCTGAGCTGGTGAGAACTCCACAAGACGAGGGTCAGCGCCTCACAAAGATCAGTGCAGACCAACGCATTTGTGGGCTAATGAAGACCTCCTAACAGACATGAAGGATTACTGTGAAATACTCGACTGTGCTTTCTGTAACTTAAAAAAAGAATTCCAGACCGTGATATTCTTTTTAGGGACGTTCTTTGCAGCAGTTCCCCCACTAAGATGAATTAGAGCAAAAGCAAATTGCAGTTAGCAGCGTGCATTCCCGACCCAGGGCCCCGAAGGACACCAGGGCCTCTACCACCTGGACCAGCGGCGTTAAGAGCTAGATGGTGGGCCAGTGTCTGAGGAGCGCTTGTGAAAACTTTGCACACACGCCCCTTCTTGTATGTGCTCACCCAAAGTGAAATCATCTCTGTGGGCTGTCCCTAAGTTCTCCCTGAATCAGGAATCTGCAAGGGCACAGTCCGCCTGGCAGGCCATTTTCACACATGGTCTCTCATTGCTCTGAGCAGCTGGCAGCTGCAAATCTATTCTTTAAACATTTAATAGATGCCTCCTTGCAAAAAGCTATTGACCTGAGACCAGTGGAGACTGGAGGATGAGATCGGGTCAGAAGGACTACGTGCAGCCACAAACACCGCAGGGTTTGGCCGGCACAGCAGGTGGGGGGCAGAGGGTTGTTGATTCTGCTGAGGTCTGGGCAGGGACCAGAGAGAGCTTCGTCTAGGAGGGGCCATCTGAGATGAGCCTGGAGAACGCAGAGCAAAAGACCAATCGGCGGGGTGAGGGGGAGGGGTCCTCCAGGAGGAGCGACGCCACCAGGGTGCTCGGGGCCTGATGGCCACTGCGTTCTCCGTGGGTTAGATCACGCTCGGACACAGCCTCCTCCCAGTACAAGTCATCAAGAAAGATTAAGCTATAATTTGAATAATCTGTGGGAAAGGGTATTGATGTGGAATGAGAGAGACCTTTGAGGAAGATGTTAGGGTGCAAGCTATTAACCTTTCTCAAGCTAATTAAAGCCAGCCAAGGTTAACGCTGTCAATGTAACTTTGCATCGGTTTCCTCAAGATGACTACTTAAGGGGACTTGGGATTTCTTTTTCTCTGTTTTAATTTTAAAAATGAGGCCCCATAAACCTTGCTTGTATTTGGCCACTAAGGGGCCTCCTAAATGGCTGATTTCCTTTTAAAGTATGACGATTGCTTGCCGCGGCATTAATTACACGCAGATTTGTACCACTTTCCTTCACTAGAATGAAGTCAAGGAAGTTTGAAAAATCAACTTTTGGTCAGACTCCAGCAAATAACCCATCATTTTCCACCAGTGTCTCTGTTTCAATGTAAAATTACAGGCTGGAGTAAATGCGAAGTCCTCTGCCTTCGCCTGTCCAGGGGAAGTAAGGAAACGTCAAGCCACATCCGGAAGCGAGAAGCTGGGAGTGGCTGTGGAAGGGGCTGACTCAAGTTTTCTCCTCATAAATGGGGCGAAGCATCAGGCAAATCCCATGGGAGGCTGAAGAGTGAGCTGAACTATCCTGGAGTGTTCTGTGGCATTCCACATCTCCCTCAAAACTCACTGACTCTGGAAGCAGTGGTTTCGAAGTCTTGATTGAAATAAAACTGAGATTTTTAAGAAAATTAACAATTTCTGATATTGTCAATTGTTACGTGTTTCCAGCTTTTATTGGCTTTTGTCAAAATCAAATTGGAAGAACTTTGACACTCATGAGAGTGAATCTCCTCTTTCATAGTAAAATCGCATTAAAGAATGTTCCTTGACTTTGGCTGTTTTTCAGGCTCACAAGCAAGAAAAAAACATAGGCAGGTGGAGAGAGCTCGTTCTGCCACCTGGAGTTTGTGTGTCAGCAGCTGCAGAGAGGGGACTGGGATGTGAAAAGTTCAGTCGAAATAGAAAGAATCCGTATTTGTGCTATAAAAAAAAAAGAACCTGCTGCCTTTCGTGAGTACCTTCCCCACAGAGGCCCTGAGATTGGGTGGCGCACCGTCTCGTTTGCCTCCCATTTCTGCCACCGGCTGCCTGCAGGTCTAAGGGAAGTAATTCAGCCCCCTCAGTTTCTTCCTCTGTAAACGGAGATGATAACAGCTGCATGCTACAAATGAGCCACTCCCCATCAGGGCTTGGGACACGTCATGGGCACACACAGGGCACATGTACAGCAGCTTTTAGGGACCATTATTCTCCTTAGTTTCTCGAATATCTTACCTGGAAACACAAGCTCAGGAAATAAGGAAATTAATTAAGGCCAGGTGGCTAGTAAACAACAGAGCTGGGACTGAAAAACAGGGCTGACCCTAAATCCAGGGTGCTCGGTCATATTTGCTGGATAGCTGCTAACTGGATTGGTGGCTGGTGACAGACATGCTCTTTGATATTGTGTGGTATGCCCAGAGTGATAGCCCAGAGTGATAGGTTGGAATTCATCGTTCAAAGTGCTTTGAAATCATCGCCTCATTTATTTCTCTATCACTTCTTCTAGGAAGATATTCATCCTGATCGTATATACTGAAGTTTGCAGCCTGGGAAGAATAGGCTGTATGACCCTGGGGTCACAAAGACACTCAGCGACGGGGTGAGTGGGAACACGGCCTGCGCTTCAGACCCAGATCTGAGTGTTTTCATCTGAGTAGAAAAAGCAGGCCAGGCACAGTGGCTCACACCTGTGATCCCAGCACTTTGGGATCACCTGAGGTCAGGAGTTCAAGACCAGCCTGACCAACATGGAGAAACCCCATCTCTACTAAAAAAAAAAAAATACAAAATTAGCCGGACATGGTGGCACATGCCTGTAACCTCAGCTGCTCAAGAGGCTGAGGCAGGAGAATCGCTTGAACCTGGGAGGCAGAGGTTGCAGTGAGCTGAGATCGCACCATTGCACTCCAGCCTCGGGAACGAGAGGGAAACTCCATCTCAAATAAAAAAACAAAAGAGAAAGAAAAAGAAAAAGCAGAACCCAAGTCTAGGGCTTTGGGCATTTCCAGCCTCCCCAGATGGGGAAGGCAATGCCAGGTGGCCACGCTGGGCATATCCACGACCTAAGCACTGCGGGCTGTGTTCTTCCTGGAGGAGGCCTGCTGGAGATACGGCTTCGTCGCAGTGCTGTGTGTGAGTGGGGCGGTCGTGCCTGGCAGGAGGGCGCTTGTGAAATGCACCTGGGAAAGAAAGGCGTTTGTGGAAATTGTCTTGTCAGGAGGGGAGCTGAGTATGGGTCAGACTGAGTGTGCGGAGGCGGCATCCGCCAAGCGGCAGCTGAGCACAGGGGCAGCGTGGCCGCTGTGGGCTTGCCCTCTGACGATGGTAGGCCACTGTCAAAACGAGGCTCCTGGGCCGAGGCAGGTGCAGTGAGAGAGGGAGTGACTTCAGGGATAAGCAGGTTCAGGTGGGTGAGTTACACGCACTTCCTGTGGGGGATTACGATGAGCTGTTGTGAGGCAGGAGACGCAACTGGAACTGAAATTATACACAAGCAACATCGTGAGCTGCCTGAGAATGGGAGTCGTGGGGGAGTTTCCATCGCGAGACAGTCTCCCTGTGTGTAAGCGAGATCCTGCTCAGCGGACGCCCCCTGCCGTGGCCTCCTTCTGACCCACACTCAGCTGCCTCCTGAGAAGACAGTCTGAACCCACGAACCTTCCCAGGTGCAATTCATCAGCTGCCCTTCTTCTAGGCACGGGCTGCCTGCCCACAGCACCGCCAGGAAAGCCATATCTCAAGCCGGTCTGCTCCTGAAGAACACGCCCGTGCCCACTGAGGCTGTGAATGCACCCAGCATGGCCGTCTGGTGCTGGGCTTCCCATCTGAGCCCCGGAATGTTGGAACTGCCCCAAACCTCTGGTAAGCAAGGTCTTAGGACCCTGAGACGCCCTGGAGTCACAGATGTAAGTAAAAGATAAGGAACGCCAAGGCCAGGGCTAGGCGCCCACGCATGGTAGGAGCTCCTGCAGGATGCTGGCCTCTCCTGGGCAGTTGCTGTTCCCCCGGCTGTGCTCCCACAGCCTGACTGCTGCCCTGGGTCACTGACGCCAATGTCTCAGGACCTCCTGGAGAACACGCTTCTGTGTAAAGTCATTATTTTGCTTCCTCACCATCTTCTGCCCTCAAAGCTCAGTCCACAGGACGTCGGGGCTTGTTAAAGATGCATCTATTAAATCAGAGTCTCCACAGCAAGGCTGGCCCTGTGGAGCTAGGTCCTGGATGACTCCGCCGGAGAAACAACCAGAACAGGCACATGGGGCTCTGCCCCTAGGCCAGCCAGCTCCGTGGGGGACACAGAAATCGGCCCCAGGAGTGGCGAGCTGCCCTAGCAAAAACCCCAAGCAAGCAGCGAGGACGGAACACTAGGCAGCGCAAGAGGAAACACACGAGGCTGGAGGAATGACCGACCCAGGAGCCACAGAACCAGCCACAGCCACAGCTTCCACCCACGCAGGCCACCGGGGTCCCGGGGCTGCAGGTCTGGGAAGTGGCTAGGGAGGCAGGCATCACCGAGGTCCTCGGGCTACGGCTCTGGGAAACAGCTAAGGAGGCTGGTTGCGAGGGAGGAGGCTGCTGCTGGTGGAACCTGACCGGGTGTTTCACAGAACGAGTGTGGCCAGATCCAGCCTGTTTCCAAGAAGGGCAGATACAAGTACAGACTCAGAAGCTGTCACCCCAGCAGGCCCTGAGAAGCTACAGCGGCTGCAGAGAGAAGCAGAGATGTGACGCCAGCCTGCAGGCAGCCGGAAGCGGCCCTCCTGTGGTCACTGCAAAAGGTGCTGACTCGTGAGGAGGTTCAGACACCTTGGACGCATTTGGAGTCTGGCTTAACGTCCTGAACCAGCCCTCAGGCACCAAGGAAAGTGGGCTGCACAGGCTGGGAAACACTGAGAAGGCAGTTCCCAACGTTTGGCCTGGACGTCATGGAGGGTTCTGGACGGGAGGGCAGAGCCCATCCTGGGAGCACATCTGGGACCTCATTAGGGAGCTGCCCGCCGGCCAAGGCCAGCTCTATCCCGTTCCTGCCCGAGGCCGCGTGTGGGAGGCTGCGGGGCCACTGCAGGCAGCCAGCAACCCCTTCATCTGGGTGGGGCTTTTGCTGCAGGTCCTGTCTCTGCCATTCTGCATTTGCCAGGACAGGGCTGAGGATCAGCAGGCGGCCTGGGTTCGGTGTGCAGGCTCAGTCCATGAGGAGACTCTGTTGTGCCCAACATGGGCAGAATCCATGCCAATGCCCTGATACTGAACTAAGCCAGGGAGGGGAAGCCACTCTGGACTGTGTCCTTTGGGAAGAGCTGAACGTATTTTCTATGAGGGAGGAAGGATAGAAAGTCGTTCTGGGACCAGAAGGATTGTCTCCAGCAGAACCCTCCGTGACTTCCACGCATTGGAGGCTTGGCTCCCTGCACCCACTTCCCAGCCGACGTGCAGTCCTGTGTGGCCACGCGGCTGAGCTTCAGGCAGGCTGTGCTTGCCCAGCTGGGCCCAGAGACGGCCGTGGAGGTGGCCAGAGCACAGGGATTCAGCCTCCTTAGAGCATACCAGACGTTAACTCTGGCTGAGCGTTTTCTCCGGAGAATGTCGTTACCAGATCCCAGCCCTTGTGTCTCCTGAGGACTGCAGGAAGGGGTCGTAGCCTCCCTGCACTGGGTGGCCCTGGCAAGGCGCAGCTTTGGGCTGTTCCTCCTGAGATGGAATCCTCCTCGCTCTGGTTGAGCGGCTTGTAGGGTGAGGAATCACCGCACCTGCCCTGTAAGAGTTGCATGCAAGTTAAATGGGGTGAACCCCTGAGGGGCCTGCCGCTCTGTGGATCCAGAGTTGATTGAACCCAAGCTTTGGAGAGCCGACGGTTCCTGCTGTGAGGTGCAGCACGCACATGCACACACCAGCATGGACACAGACACACGGACACACACACGCTGGGGGAGCGTCAGCCCTGCCCGATGGTGACACATGTGCTCACACCCCATTGCTGGAGCCTCCAGGACCCTGCTCCGGAAGCCAGTCATGACAGGTGAGTGTAAAGGCGCAGGGTTGGGCTGCTGGGAGTCCCTGGACACCTCCCTCGGGGCCCTCTGGCAGGTCAGGGCCAGGCCGCTGGCCACTGCATCCAGGTCGACCATAGCTGCACCACCTGTGGGCTGTGATCTGGGTTCCTAATACCACCGGTGTGTGAAGGAGGACAGATGGGGAGCTTGGTGGGGGACCACTGCAGCCCCACACACAGCCAGCCTTGGCCATCACTGTTGCTAGTGGCGCTGAGCCAGGCACAGACTTTGGAGGGAAGATCAGGCTGGTCCCCCTGGCCCTGGCTTGGCGCGAGCCATACCCAGATAAACCCGTGTGAGGGACACCATCGCAGACTTAGACGTGTGTTTTCTGTATGGGCCTGATGAGATTCAAGGAAACGCATAATCTCGGACCTTTGCAGCATTTCCTGGCCCTTTCTTGAGGCTGAGGGGCCTGTCCTCAGGGGGTTTCCTGAACAGAGGTCTCTGTGAAATGTCCACAGGGAGAGGCAGAAGCGGTCACGCCCCCTCTTGCTGAGCCGCTTTTTTTAGCTGAGTGGCTCCTGCAACCCCTTGGGTCTATGTCCCTGAGTGTCCAAATCCTGGGACATCCCCAGGTGTGCTTGGGAGCCACGGGTGGCCAGGCTGCAGGAGGGAACTCCGAGGGCCACCATGATCCCTTCGCCCTCCTTCCTTCCCCCAGAGGCACCAAGAGGGCAGGCAGCCCCAGCCCTAGCCCCAGCCCCAGGGTGGCTCCCAAGGTCCTAGCAGGAAGCTGCACTTGTATCTGATTCCTGAGAGAGGAGAGGCTGTGGAGCTGTGACACACTTAAGAGACAAAAAAAGAACGTTTCCTTGATTTTCTTACTCTTGACCTGGACTGCTCAGCAGGGCTGGGAAGTGCAGAGGCGTCAGACACCATGGCCATCCCATGTGTGACTCAGCATCACAGTGTCGCCCCTCACACCCGGGACCAGCTGAGTGGGCACCAAGGCCAGCCCCTCCCCCTGCCCATCCTCGGGGCTGGTCAGGCTGCTCTGCCGGCCATCCTTCCTTCCGTGCACACAGTGGGCATCTGCATGCCTGGCACCTTGCTTGGAGCTGGAGTGAGCCACAAAGAAACCTGCTGTTGATGGTGCCATCCAGCGGGACTGCCATGATCATGGGGTGTGCGGGATGTGTCCTCCAGACCCCGCGGGGCTGCCGTGATCATGGGGCGTGCAGATGTGTCCTCCAGATCTCGCAGGGCTGCCGTGATCATGGGGCATGCGGATGTGTCCTCCAGACCCCGCGGGGATGCCGTGATCATGGGGTGTGCGGATGTGTCCTCCAGACCTCGCAGGGCTGCCGTGATCATGGGGCGTGCGGATGTGTCCTCCAGACCCCGCGGGGCTGCCGTGATCATGGGGCGTGCAGATGTGTCCTCCAGACCTCGCTGGGATGCCGTGATCATGGGGCGTGCGGATGTGTCCTCCAGACTCCGCGGGTCTGCTGTGATCATGGGTGTGTGGATGTGTCCTCCAGATCCTATGGGGCTGCTGTGATTATGGGGCATGTGGATGTGTCTTCCAGACCCCACGGGGATGCCGTGATCATTGGGCGTGCGGATGTGTCCTCCAGACCCTGTGGGGGCTGCCGTGATCACGGGTGTGTGGATGTGTCTTCTAGACCCTGTTTTCAGTGTTTTGGGTGGACACCCAGAAGTTGAATTGTGGATCCTCTGGTGATTCTGTGTTTTCTTGTTTGAGTTTTACATTCCTGCCATCAGCACACAATGGTCCCAGGTTCATGCTCTCTACGATGCTTGCTATTTTCCGTGTTTTGTGTTTATCGCAGCCATCCCGGTGGGTGAAGTGAGCATAGCTTCATGGCTTATCAGCTGTGTGTGTCTTCTCTGGAGAAATGTTGATTTGAGTCCTTTGCCCATTTTTGAATCAGGTTTGGTTTTTGTTGCATTTTTGAAGTTCTCTATAGATTGTGGATGTTAACCCCTTACGAGATGCATGATTTGTCAGTATTTCCCCAGTTCTGTGCAGTGGTGTTTTACTCTTGGTGACTTTTGATGGACAAAACACTTTCATTTCCATGCGGTCCCATCGTCTGCTTTTCTGTTGTCGCCTGGGCCTTCGGCGTCACCTGCAAGAAGTCACTGCCAGATCCAGCATCAGGACAGTTTGCCTGTGTTTTCCTCTGAGAGGGTTACGGTTTTGGTCTCACATTTGCGTCTTTGATGTATTTAGCGTTAATGTTTTGTCAGCTGTAAGGTGGGGGCCAGTTTCATTCCTTTGCTTGTGGGAATCCTGTTTCCCACCACCATCGTTGAAACAGCTCTTTTCCTGTCGAGGGGTCCTGGCACACCATGCTAAAGCCCCTTCGACCTGGAGTGTGACGGTTTATTTCTGAGTCCTCACCTCTGCTCTGTGGGTCCATACGCCGTCTTCATCCCAGGACCGTGTTGCTTTCATCACTGTGGCTTTGCAGTAAAATTTTAAATGGGGAAACGTGAGTCCTCCAGCTTCATTCTTTCAGGATTGTTTGGGGGTATCCGGGTCCCTTGAGATTCCTTATGAATTTTAGGGTGGGGTTTTCTGTTTCTCTGAGAAACATCCTTGAGATTTTCCCAGGAATATAGATTGTTCTGAGGGCTTTAAAACTTCCCTTTGTTGTGCTTTGGGGCCCTTTTTCTTCTCCACAGTATGTTTTTGAGATTCACCCATTGCTGCTGCAAGCCTTGTTCATTGCAGCATTATACCACATCATAGAAGTGCATCACCGTCCACTTCCCCCACGGACGGACGTGTTCGTTTTCTGTTGTAGCAATGCTGCAATGTCCGCTTCCCCCGTGGACGGACGTGTTCGTTTTCTGTTGTAGCAATGCTGCAATGTCCGCTTCCCCCGTGGACGGACGTGTTCGTTTTCTGTTGTAGCAATGCTGCAATGTCCGCCTCCCCGTGGACGGACGTGTTCGTTTTCTGTTGTAGCAATGCTGCAATGTCCGCTTCCCCGTGGACGGACGTGTTCGTTTTCTGTTGTAGCAATGCTGCAATGTCCGCTTCCCCCGTGGACGGACGTGTTCGTTTTCTGTTGTAGCAATGCTGCAATGTCCGCTTCCCCGTGGACGGACGTGTTCGTTTTCTGTTGTAGCAATGCTGCAATGTCCGCTTCCCCGTGGACGGGCCTGTTCGTTTTCTGTTGTAGCAATGCTGCAATGTCCACTTCCCCGTGGACGGACGTGTTCGTTTTCTGTTGTAGCAATGCTGCAATGTCCACTTCCCCGTGGAGGGACGTGTTCGTTTTCTGTTGTAGCAATGCTGCAATGTCCACTTCCCCGTGGATGGACGTGTTCGTTTTCTGTTGTAGCAATGCTGCAATGTCCACTTCCCCGTGGACGGACGTGTTTGTTTTCTGTTGTAGTAATGCTGCAATGCACATTTTTAGCTGTGTCTCCTTGTGCTTGAACGTGAGAGGTTTTCTAAACCATAAACCTCAGCACAGATTTGCTAGGCCATAGAGTGCAACAGCCTGTCTGTCATGAGTGGCACCATGCTGGGTCCCCATGGGTCGTATGTTCGCAGGCCACCAGCAACATCCAAGAGCTGCCTCCCCCAGTGCATCCTGGTGTCTTCGTCTTGGCACTGCTGATGTTTCTGGCTAACTGGCTCTTTGCTGTGGGTTGTCTGGTGTGCCATGGGGCATCCTGTGTGCCATGGGGCATCCTGTGTGCCATGGGTTATCCTGTGCGCCGTGGGATGTCCTGTGTGTCATGGATTATCCTGTGTGCCGTGGGTTATCCTGTGTGCAGTGGGTTATCCTGCCTGCCGTGGGGTTATCCTGTGTGCCGTGGGTTATCCTGTGTGCCGTGGGTTATCCTGTGTGCTGTAGGTTGTCCTGTGTGCCATGGGTTATCCTGTGCGCCGTGGGATGTTCTGCTTGCCATGGGTTATGCTGTGTGCTGTGGGTTATCCTGTGTGCCGTGGGTTATCCTGCGTGCCATGGGTTGTCCTCTGTGTTGTGGGTTATCCTGCATGCCATGGGTTATCCTGTGTGCCGTGGGTTATCCTGCGTGCCATGAGTTGTCCTGTGTGCCATGGGTTGTCCTGTGTGCCGTGGGTTATCCTGTGTGCCGTGGGTTATCCTGTGTGCCGTGGGTTATCCTGCATGCCATGGGTTATCCTGTGTGCTGTGGGTTATCCTGTGCGCCGTGGGGCATCCTGTATGCTGTGGGTTGTTCAGTAGCATCTGTGGTCTCCACCCACAGATGACAATGACAATCCCAGCTGTGAAACCAGAAATTACTCCACAATTGCTAAGTGTCCCCCAGAGCAAAATCACCCACTAGAGCGATGTGTAGTCCACTGCTGTATCTGGATTTTTGTCCATTTCACGAGTCTCAACGTGCGTATCTGAGCGCCGGTGGGGCTGAGCATGTCACATGGCTTTTGGCCTTTTGTGCTTCTTCTGTTTTGTGAATTTTATGTTCGTAACGTCTGCCCCTTCCTCTGGGTTTTTCATTTTATTCTTGTTATTTGGATACTTCTTAAGTATTCTGGATTCTTACCTTTTATTCTATTCTAGCAGTCACTATCCCCAAAACAATGTTCATAAATGTGTACTCATAAAGCTGAAACACAGAAAACATTGAATTTAAAACTCCATATATTTTTTAAAAGATGGGCTTTCAGAACGCTTGGTCTATTTGACCTTTCACTTTCTTTTAGCCTTAACAAGAAAAGACATTTTTAAACATTTCTCGTAGCCTTGGCATTCATTATTTTCTTACTGCTAATTGGAAATTGTCAGCAAGACTGGATGAAATCGATAATAGTTTTGAGAAAAGCTATCTCAAAAGCAGATGTTATCAAGATAAACATGACACATAGTAGAAAAATAAGACTCCAGACAAGTCACTGCAACATCAAAATTCGAGACTGAGGAAAACTCTCAGCCTCCCTTGTTCATTTATCCTGCAAATGAGCACAGAGGTTTCGGTGGGACTCACAGCCCTGCCAGATGCATCCAGGCAGAGTGAGCCGAACCTGTGTCCTGGGGGAAGAGACACCCAGTCTGAGTCTCTTCCTGCTGTGGAGCTGTGGGAGTTCAGAGCACAGAGGACATCTGATGCAGCCCAGGGAAGGACAGGGAGCACCTTTGGGAAAAGAAGAGGGTTGCAATTCCAGAGGGGGAGCACGGGGCTTTGAATCTTCCTCTAGAAACAAGTGCGGCATTGACTGAGCAAAGACGGGGATGGGGGATGGGGGCAGCCAGGCGCCTACAAACCTTCACATCACCCCACAAGAAAATTAGTCAGTGCCTGTGAAAATGGCAGTTCTCGGGAAGATGAGAACATTCTGGAGATGGTGCTGTGGATGTCTGCAGCATGTGAAGCATGCAGTGCCACTGAAAAATGGCTCCGGTGGTAAATTTTATGTTGTGTATATTTTACCATGGTGAAAAAAAAAAACTCCCTTGCATTGCCCCCATTACCTGGCAGTGTCTATTGTGGGAGTTGAGACCAAAATTTGCAGGATACAACCAGGCCTCAAGGCTTCCTCCCCAACCTGGCCACCACTTCCTGGAGCAGGCACTGGACTGTTAAGGCCCCTCTACTTCCCGCTCAGGTCACAGACCACGGGGCACAGCCCCACCGTCCCACCTGCCCAGGACGCTGCCCCCATGACCAGGCTGCCACCTTCCCACACACTTCCTTCTGAGCAGCCTCCTCTTCCATCTGGCAGCTGAGTGACCTCCTAACACTTTCACACTCACAGACGTGAAGCAGGGGCTCAGGGGCGGTCACCCCAGTGTGTGGGGAGCACCATGGCAGTAAACACAGCAGAGGATGGTGCAGGCCACTGCTTCTCCCCTCAGAGCCAGGCGTCAGGCCACATCCAGCGAGGCAGGGTGTGAGTCAGCTCTGTGTGGGTGCTCACGGGAGGGTGTGAGTCAGCTCTGTGTGGGTGCTCACGGGAGGGTGTGAGTCAGCTCTGTGTGGGTGCTCACAGGAGGGTGTGAGTTAGCTCTGTGTGGGTCCTCACGGGAGGGTGTGAGTCAGCTGTGTCCATGTGTGTGCTCACGGGAGGGTGTGAGTCAGCTCTGTCCGTGTGGGTGCTCACGGGAGGGTGTGAGTCAGCTCTGTCTCCTGTGGGTGCTCACGGGAGGGTGTGAGTCAGCTCTGTCCGTGTGGGTGCTCACGGGAGGGTGTGAGTCAGCTCTGTCTCCTGTGGTTGCTCACAGGAGGATGTGAGTTAGCTCTGTGTGGGTGCTCACGGGAGGGTGTGAGTCAGCTCTGTCTCCTGTGGGTGCTCACGGGAAGGTGTGAGTCAGCTCTGTCTCCTGTGTGTGCTCACGGGAGGGTGTGAGTCAGCTCTGTCTCCTGTGTGTGCTCATGGGAGGGTGTGAGTCAGTTCTGTGTGGGGGCTCACAAGAGGGTGTGAGTCAGCTCTGTCTCCTGTGGGTACTCACAGGAGGATGTGAGTCAGCTTTGTGTGGGTGCTCACAGGAGGGTGTGAGTCAGCTCTGTCTCCTGTGGGTGCTCACAGGAAGGTGTGAGTCAGCTCTGTCTCCTCTGTGTGCTCACAGGAGGGGTGTGAGTCAGCTCTGTCTCCTGTGTGTGCTCACAGGAGGGTGTGAGTCAGCTCTGTGTGGGTGCTCCCGGGAGGGTGTGAGTCAGTTCTGTCTCCTGTGGGTTCTCACGGGAGGGTGTGAGTCAGCTCTGTCTCCTGTGGGTGCTCACGGGAGGGTGTGAGTCAGCTCTGTCTCCTGTGGGTGCTCACAGGAGGGTGTGAGTCAGCTCTGTCTCCTGTGGGTTCTCACAGGAGGGTGTGAGTCAGCTCTGCCTCATCTGTTTGGTCATTTGCGTATTCCGCCTGTATTCTGGGATAGCATGTCCGAATTTTTGTGGCATTAGTGTTGCTAGGAAGAGGGGTGCCTGGTGGGACCACATGATCATGTGTGCCTAGTTTGGCATGTGTGGTCGTCATGTGACTTCACCAGAGACAGGAGCTTGTCCCTAAGGATTTCCACTGTGACCCCCACCTTTGGACTGTGTCCTGGCCTGGCCTCCAGCCTCTTGGCTGGAATGGGGGGGGAACTTGGGTGGGACTGGGACTGTCACACCCTCAGGACTGATCCTCAGCCGTCCCTTGGGGCCGCGACTGCTGATTATTTTGGAGGTGTGTCGTGTTGTGTGTGATGTAGGCAATGGCCTGAGTCCCGCTGTCCGGGTTTCCATGGCCCCAGGAGCCCTTCTGAGCAGAGGACGCTGCTGGACTCAAGCTGGCCCCTCCCTCTCATCTCCTTCAGTCTTTGTGTCCACCTTGAACGGGGGGATCCTGGGACCACGAGGTTGGTGAGGGGGAAGGGCTTGCAGGAGGACACACAAGAGGGGGAGCAGAGAGGGGCATGTTTGCCTCGGCACTGGGGGAGTCAGGAACCATTCACGAAAGTTTCTGAAGGTGAAGCAGGAAGGATTTTCACCCCAGGGCTGTAGCGTCAGGGACTGCGAGAGGGTGTGGGTGGGGGATGAGGAGAAGGCCCCCAGGGCATAGCACCTGTCTCACTGTCTCATCATCCTCCTTCCGCTTTACTGAGGCCAACCTTGCCGAGTTAAGAAAGGCAGCCCTGAGCCTTGGTCACTCCAGGAGTTCCAGCAGACACCACAGGGGGCGTCTCAGGTCCCACACCCCTCCCGGCCCCTGTGGTTACCCCCATGGGTCTGGCCAGGTTCGCCAGCGGCCTGGGGCCTGGGGAGCAGCCACATGCCCTGCGCAGGGAGTTGTTGCCAGGGAAGGCGTGGGCGTAGGCCCTGCTCTCCATCACCAAGGTCCTGTTTATGAGATCATCATCCTCAAGAGGCCAAAAGTTAGGACCAAACTTCAAGAGAAACTCCTCCTCAAGTAGAATTTTCACAGCAGACAGCTGGGACCAGCCCTACCCACAGCCAGCTCTGAGCTGACACAGGGACCCTGGCCAGGCTTCCACCCACTCTGCCTGGGGCCCTGGCTGGCCTGCAGATAACATCGAGTCATTTCCACACACAGTTTCCGGAGCCTCATCATGAACCATCTAGAAAGACCTCAAGGCTCCTCCTTTCTTCCTCGTGGCACCTGCTTTCCTTCCTCTGGGTCTTGGGCAGGGGCAGAGAGGAGTCATCCAGATGAGATGGAAGGGAGTGGCTGCTGGCTTCTCAGTCCCCAGGAAGGGTCCCTGGGCAGCCCCTTGTCCTGCACTGTGGTCTCAGCATGTTAGAGGCCCCACCCCCACCCCGGCCCCTGTGTTCTCTTCTGGGCCTCCCCCTTTTCCGAGGGGGACTAGGGAGGTGGCTGGGATCTGCCTGGTCCTCGCCCTCCTCTTCCTGGGCTGCCCAGGCTGTCAGATCCTCACTGTCTTTGCTGTGATCACACAAGTGGACAGAGGCTTCTACCAGGAAAAGGCAGAGCCCAGGGGCCAGCAACCCCCCCTGTGAATGTCAGGCCAAAGGAGCCCGTGTGGCGAGCTCCAGTCCCATGGCTTTGCTTCCGGGTTCAGGTGGCACAGGGAGGCGGCATGGGCCTGTGAAGGCCAGTGAAATGGGCAGGACGGGTGCTCGGCCTGCAGCTGGAGAGCCATCTTCCCACCTCCCGCTCCCTGGCCGTGTGGCTCTGGGAAGGTAGTGACACTTTGTAAAAGTTGCCTGGTGTGGAAAATGGTGGCAGTCCTGCGCCCTACCTTAGAAGGCTGTGCTGGGAATTAGAGACGTAATGTAGGTGCGAAGCTCTGACCTCCAGAAGAGGTGCAGTGAACATTTGTTGATGACGGCACGTGAAGTCGGGGGCTCTCAGTGAGGTACAGACAGCAAAGCAGACTTCTGTCCAGAGATGGGAGAGAAGGCACCGTCATGCATTCAGGCACTCCAACTGCGGGACCCTGGGGTGCTTTCACACCCCTTTTTAATCCTGCGAGGTAAGTGTTCTTATCTCCAACTTCCAGGGAGATGTCCGAAGCTCAGGAGCCTGGGCCAGAGCCACAGGCCACGCAGCTCATCGGCGGCTGCCTGTGAGCTCAGACCTGGCTCTGCCGCTGTCTGTCGTCTCAATAACCATGACCTTGACTGACACAGGTGTCCAGTGATACCTGTCCCACTGGAGGTGCCCATCCCCCATCCCGCTGGAGCTCAGAGCACGGAAGCCTGGCCCTCCGAGGAGACAGAATGACATGTTGGACACCACGAGTGCTGGGTGAGTGCCAGGCTGAGCTGCACTTTCCTCCTCCATGGCACAGCCAGGGTCAGCATGCCGGAGGGTCCCAGCTGGCCCTGGAAGGTACCTTGCTCTTGGCAAAAATGGGCAGGTCCCAACTGCTGGCAATTCCTTAGCTCTCCCTGTAGAGCCTCCCAGATCAAGAGACCAAAAACTCCATGATGTAGTATAAGTCAGCAAATATAAAACAACAGAAAGTCTTCACTCAGCAACCAAGAGACAGGACAGGAGTCCAGGGGCTCAGGATGAGGCTGGCATTGTGATGAGAGGCAGAGCCCAGCAGGACACCCTCTCGGCAGGCCATTAACCGCAGTTCCGTATTTAGGAGCACCTTGACAACGTCATTCATAATAAAGTTACTCCCGGTGGACTGTTACTTCTGGCAGGGAGCGGCCTCTCCGCAGACAGCACGTCCTGCGCGTCCTGCGCTCACCTCTGTACCTGCAGCAGGTATGCCAGGCATTGTGTTATTTGTGTCTCAGAGCTGAGTTCATGTGCGCTTCTTCATCTAAGAACCTGCTCGGAACCATCCCCTCAGCCCCCGCAGACCCAGCAGAGGCTGAGACTTGACTCAGGAGGCAAGCAGGGTCTTCAGAGCTGCCCCGGGTCAAGCTGCGAGTGCCTGGGTCCTCAATATCTGGCTCTGAGTAGAATTGTCAGAGAATGGGATTTCCTCAAGCGTCACAATTTCCCAGGCACCCCAGGCCTGACCCCCAGCAATTTGTACATCAAACTCTATAGACAATTCTGTGCAGTCTATTTTCGCTCTTCTTTAAAACAACCACAAAAATATGCAGGTTTCCTTTCCCTGAGAAAATGGCAAAGAAAACTCAGCACAGAAGGCCACGGAGGGTGCGTGGGAAATGACTCATGTGTTTGGAAGATTTATATGTACAGAAGAAAGCTGTGAAGTGTGAAGTACATTTTCTATTGTAGAATGGATGAAAATGAAATAAAAATAATATCCTTTGCTAGGCAGAATAAATAACTTCTTTTTAAAAAAACAATTTTATGGGATAAAAAAATCTGGACCATTTTCTTAAGTGCGATTTCTGCCACAAACCTTTGAAGAATCACGTCGTCTTAGCCCAAGGTGAAAACTGTGTTGCGTAACAGAGAAAATAACTGTGCTCCCCCGCATACATCCCGAGGCGGAGGGGACACAGGCCAAGGACTGAACACTTTAGAGACAGGCCCACAGCTGTGCATGGCTCAGAAGCAGATTGAAGCATATTTGCTGCAGTGAGACTGCATTTCTGTCTGAAGATGTGTGAGTTCCGTCCTTTGTTTTATTTTTAATGTCTTATTAAAATATAATTCGCTTACTGTAAAATTCACTTAAAGTGTGCAATTAAACAGCTTTTAGTGTATTCAGAATATTACAACCATCACCACAATGAATGTGAGAACACCCTTATTACCCCCAAAAGACACCCCATGCTCTTTAAACCTCACCGCACACCCATACCCAGTAGTCGCAGCCCCAGTAACCCCTAATCTACTCTCCGTCTCTACAGATTTGTCCACTACCCTGGGTGTGTCCTGTAGACGGGCCACGACTCTACACGGCCTTTCGTGTGGGCTTCTTTCCCTCAGCATCATGATTTCGAGGCTTATTCCCGCTGCAGCATGAATCACGTCTTTCCTATTTGTGGCTAATATTCCATTGTTTGAATAGATCATGCTTTATTTATCCATTCATCGGATGACAGGCGTTTGGGTTGTCTGTACTTTTGGGTTATTGTGAATGACTCGGATATGGTTTGGATTTGTGTCCCCACCCAAATCTCATGTAGAATTGTAATCCTCGATGTCAGAGGAGGGGCCTGGTGAGAAGTGACTGGATCACAAGGGTGGATATTCCCCCTTGTTCTTGTGACAGTGAGTGAGTTCTCATGAAACCTGATTGTTTAAAAGTGTGTAGCACCTCCCTCCTTTCTTCCTCCTGCTTCAGCCATGCAGGATGTGCCACCTTCCCCTTCACCTTCTGCTATGATTGTAAGTTTCCTGAGGCCTCCCCAGCCATGCTTCCTGTCCAGCCTGCAGAGCCATGAGCCAACTAAACATCTTTTTCTTTCTAAATTACCCAGTCTCAGGTAATTCTCTAATACAGACTCTGCTGTGAGCAATCACATACAAGCTTCTGTGGGGGATGTGTTTCTGTTTCTCTTGGGTCTGTGCTTAGGAGCGGAACTGCAGGGTCATGTGGCGACTCCGAGTTCACCTTTTTGGAGAATTGCTGGACTGTTTATCCATATGGTTGCAGCATCTCACATCCTCATCAGCCGTGTATGCGTTTCCTTGGTTCGTTGTGTTAGTGTTTCCGATATCTTCACATCCTCACCAGTCTTGACATCACCTGTCTTTTTCATCTAGCCATCCTCACAGGTTTGAGGTAATATCTCATTGTGGTTTCAATTTGCATTTCCTTGGTGGATAATCAAGTTGAACATCTTTGCGTGTGCTCATTGGCCATTTGCATGACTTCTTTAGAACCATGTCTGTTCGGATCCTTCACTACTGTGTAGCTGGGTTTTCTATTATTGAGTTGTAAGAGTTATTTGTGTATTTCAGACACAAGTCCCTCATTAGATCTGATACATGATTTGTAAATATTTTCTCTCATTCTGTGTGTTGTCTTCTTACTTTATTGATGGTATCATTTGAAACAAAAAAAGTTTTTAATTTTAATGTAGTCCAATTTATCTACTTTTTTCTTTCATTACTAGTGCTCTTGGTTCATATCTAAGAAACCATTGCCTGATCCAAAGTCATGAAGACTTACATCTGTGTTTTCTTCGGACAGTTTTATAGTTTCGGTTCTGACACTACGGTCTGTAGCCCATTTTGAGTTAGACTTTGTGTGTAGTATAAGAAAGGGGTTCAACCTTATGTTTTTACATGAAGTCCACTTGTTCCAGCATCATTTATTTAAGTGACTGTTCTTTATACACACAAAATGGTAATTCTGTGAGGTGAGAGATGTGCTAATTAGCTTTATTGTGGCTAATTATTTCACAATGAACACATATATCAAAACATCCTATTGTCCATCTAAATACACAGTTTTTATCATTGATACCCCAATATACCCGGAAAAAAAATTTTAATTAAAAAAATAGACTATTCTTTCTCTTTTGAGTTGTCACAGTATCCTTGTTGAAATCAATTCACCATAAACATAAGCATCAGGCTGAGGAAGTTTCCTTCTACTTCTAGTTTGTTGAGCATCCTTTTAGTGTGAAAGAGTGTTGAGTTACCTTAAATTTTTTTCCTGCATCTATTGAGAAGCCACATGGTTTTTGTACTTTATTCATATGGTGGTATCTATTACATTGGTTGTTGCTAAACCAACCTTGAATTCCTAGGGTAAATTCTACTCACTCATGATGTGTAATCCCTTTTATGTATTGTTTTAAGTTGTTTGCTAGTGTTTGGTTGAGGACTTTTGTGTCTATATTCATAAGGAACATTAGTCTGTAGTTTTCTTTTGATGTATTTGCCTGTTTTATCTCTAGGTAATACTGTTGTGTAGAATAGGTTGGGAAGTGTTAACTCCTTTTCTATTTCTTGGCAGGATTGGTAAAGGATTGGTATTGATGTTTCTTTTATTTATTTATCTATTTATTTATTTTTTGAGACAGGATGTCCTCTGTTGCCCAGGCTGGAGTACAGTGGCACAATCATGGCTCACTGCAGCCTTGACTTCCTGGGCTCAAGCAATCCTCCCACTTCAGCATCCTGAGTAGCTGGGGCCATAGTGTGCACCACTACATCTGGCTATTTTTTAAAAATTTGTTTTTATATAGAGACACAGTCTCACTACGTTGCTGAGGCTGGTCTGAAATTTGTGGGCTCTACTGATCCTCCCACCTTAGCCTCCCAGAGTGCTGGGATTATAGGTGTGAGCCATTGTGCCTAGCCTTTTAAAATGCCTGATAGAATTTGCCAGTGAAGCTATCTGGCCTGGGCTTTCAAGGATAGTCTGTTCGGACTGTGATATCAAAATACCTCAGACTGAGTACTTTTTAAATAGCAGAATTTATTGCTCACGATTCTGGAGGCTGGACAGTCCAAGATCAAGGCACCACCAGATTTGGTATCTAGAAAAGCTTTGTTCTCTGCTTCATAGATACAGTGCCTGCTCAGTGCATCCTCACATAGCAGAGGGGGAAGGCAGCTCTTGGGGGCCTCTTTCATGAAAGTATTAATCCTATTCATTTTTGCAGAACCCTGATCACCTAATCACTCTCCAAAGGCCCCACCTCCTAATACTATCACTTTGGTGAATGAGTTTCAGTATGTAAATGGGGGGTGAATACAAACGTTCAGACCATAGCAAGGAATTTATTTACTGATTTTTATTTTTCTGAGACACAGTCTTGCTGTGTCACCCAGGATGAAGTACAGTGGCACAATCATAGGCCACTGTAATCTAAACTCCTGGGCCCAGACAGTCCTCCTGCCACAGCCTCCCAGGTAGCTAGAACTACAGGTGCACATGCCACCATGCTTCGTTAACTTTTTTTTTTTTTTCATTTTTTCTAGAGATGGTGTCACTATGTTTTCAGGCTGGTCTCAAACTCCTGGCCTCAAGTGGTCATGCCTTGGCCTCCCAAAGTGTTGGGATTACAGGCATGAGCCACCACACTCAGCTGCAAGGAAGTTTTAACATTATTAATCTCTACTTGTTTTAGATTTATTTCCTTTTAAGTTGGTTTGGGTAGTTTGTGATTTTCTAGGAATTGTGTTTAACTTTGTTGGCATATAATTGTTGATGTTATTCACTTATAATCCTTTTTTATTTTTGTAAGTTTATTATTTTTACAAGATGTCCTCCCTTCCATTTCTAATTTTGGTAGTTTAGTCCCTCTCTTTTTTCATAGTCTTTCTAAGGGATTGTCATTTTCCAACCTTCTCAAAGAACTAACCATTGGTCTTGTTAATTTCTCTATTGTTTTTCTATTCTCTATGTCAGTTATTTCTGCTCTAATCTTGATTATTTCCTTTCTTCTGCTGGTTTTAAGATTGGTTTGCTCTTCTCTAGTTTCTCCTTTTAATTATTTATTTTTAAAGTTTATTAACATACAGTTGACAAATAAAAATTATATATATTTACTGCATGTTTTTTGGTATATGTATACACTGTTAAATGGTTATATCAAGCTAATTAACATCACCATCACATTACGTAGTTATCTTTTGTTGTGAGAAATTTTTCTAGATTCTTAAGGTAGAAAGGTTATTGATTTGAGAACTTCTTTTTAAATACAAGCATATATAGCTGTGATTTTTCCTCTGGGCACTGCTTTAGCTGCATTCTATAAATATTGGCATGTTGTACTTTTATATTCATCCTTGTTAAGGTTTTTTCTCATTTCCCTTGTAATTTCTTCTTCATCCTTTGGTTTAGGAGTGTATTGTTTAATTTTCACATAGTTGTGAATTTCCCAAGTTTCTTCCTATTACTGTTTTCTAATTTAAGTCCATTGTGCTCAGACAATATACTTTATGATTTCAATCATATTTAAAGGTATTCAAGTTTATTTTATGATGTATGTGCCATATTGTCAATTATGGAGAATGTTTTATGTGTACTTGAGAAGAATAAGTATTCTGCTGTTTTTGGTGAAGCGTTCTGTGATGCTGGTTAAATCTAAGTTTAAAATATCATTTAAGTTTTTATTTTCTTGTGGATCTTCTGCCTGTTTGTTCTATAAATAATTAAAAGTGGGGTATTGAAGTCTGTAAATACCATTGTTAAATTGTCCACTTCTCCCTTCAATTTCACCAGTTTGCTGTATGCGTTTGGGGGAGCCACTGTTAGGTGCCTACAGGTTTACAATTGTTATATTGTCCAGATGAATTGACCCTTTTATCATTATAAAATGTTCATCTTTATCTCTAGTAACATTTTCTGCTTTAAAGTCTATTTTTTCTGATGTTAGTTAGCCTCTCCAGCTCTGTCATGGTTGCTGTTTGCATGGCATATGCTTTTCTGTCCTTTAACTTTCAACTCATTTATATTTTTTAAAGCTACACTGGATTTTCAACAGAATCTAAGTAAGTTTTCTATAGGAAGTCAGTGTACATTGTAGATACTATACACACACACACACACACACACACACAGAAACACACACTTGAAAAGTAGGTTTCTTGCTTTCCTTTATTCAGTCTAATAATCTCTGCCTTTTGATGGACTTGTTGAATTGGTTCACATTTAATATTATTTTTATTGATTATTTTACTGGGTGTAGATATACCATTATGCTTTTTGTTTTCTATATGTCCTTATTATTTCTCCATTTTCTTGTACTGCTTTTTTGGTATTAAGTGGATATTTTATAATGTAACATTTTTTATTCCTTAAATGACTTTTTTACTGTATTGTTTGAGTTATTTTCTTAGTGGTTGCTCTGGGGCTTACAATGTACATCTTAACATCAACTTTTATTTTACATTTATACTGGCCTAATACCAGTGACATACAGAAACATATTCCTGTAGTGTGAGTTCCATTTCATACACTTCATCCAACATAGTTTCATTCCATAGAATTCTTTTTTGTGCTATTAATTATCATATTACTCCTATATGTTTTACAACTCCAACGATATCTTGTTATAATTACTACTTTATATGATCTTAAGTCTTTTAAGGAAGTTCAGAGAAGAAAGGAAAGCAAGTCTATGTTTATAAAGTTGGTTATATTAACCTCCTTATTTACCATTTCTGATTCTCTTTTCTTCCCCCTGTGGATTCTGGTTGCTATCTGATGTCATTCCCTTACTCTATACAGATGAATTGACCCTTTTATCATTATAAAGTGTTCATCTTTATCTCTAGTAACATTTTCTGCTTTAAAGTCTATACAGCTTTGTTTTAACCCACCTTCTTTGTGCTGCTATTTTCAAATATATTACATTTCCGTATGTTATAATAGATATAATATAATTATATCAATATTCTTTTATGTAAGTATTTTTAAAATAAGAGAAGAAAAGAGAAGAAATATATTATACTCTCTTTCATACCTCTCTACGGAATAGCCTGATGTGTGACGGGTCTCAGCGGGGCCCCTCATGCACGATGAGTGACTTGTCCTTGCTGCTCTCAAGGCTTTCTCTTTATTTGTCTTTCAACATCTTAACATGGGCCGGGAGCTGGGATACACAGGTGGCCAGAGCCCCAGACTGGGAGTTGAGTGAGTAGGGACCCTATTTTCTTTTCCGCATCTGTACAGAGGAGAGCTCCTGTTTTCCTAAGATGGGCTTAGAGGGAGTGGAGAAGGGGTCGAGGCTCAAATGCCACAGACTCTCACTGTTCTTACCAAGGTTTAGTGGATTTTCCTGAATAAATTTTTTTTTTATTTTGTATATGCCCTTAGGATAATTTCAGATACTTTAAATAATTTTTAAAACAATTTTCTCCAGTTGTCTTCTGGGGAGAGTCCACCACTCCCAAGGTGGTAGCTCTGTCCTTTACCTTTGAAAATTCCACCACTGATCTCCAGCTAGCTCAGGCGTTTGGGGGAACATGTCTCAAGTGGCCCTCTCAGTTTGGGTACTGTAGTCCATGACACTGGTTTAAGCACAATTTTAATACAATATCCATTGTTCTAAGTGTGCTCTGTGTGATAATGCAGTTAGACTCAACCACAGCCTGAGAGGAGGTTCCAGTCACATCCATTTCACAGCTGAGGCCTGGAGGACTTGATGATGTTACCCAAGGTCTCTCTGAGAGAGTAGCGTGGGAGAGGGGAGGCTCTGTTGGTCAGTCAGTCAGTCAGCGCATACCCACTGATCTTATGCCAGGCACCACTCTGGGCAGTGAGGACAAACCAAGCACCAAGCCTTTAGAGGGCAGTGAAGACAGACCAAGTATCAAGCACTCAAAGGGCAGTGAGGATGGATCAAGCACCGAGTACTGAGCACTCAGAGGGCAGTGAGGATGGACCAAGCACCAAGCACTCAGTACTCCCCAGCGGGGGGTCAGATGAGGAGCAAAGGGATAAACACACAGGTGGTAGACGACAGGGAGAAATCAGTGCTGAGAACAGTGAGGCACGCGTGGAGCCATGAGCAGCGGGGATGCTCTGGGCATGGTGGGGAAAGCCCTCTGAGGATGCATCCTCTGAGCTGCCCTGAGCCACCAGGATCCTCCCGGTTTAGAAAACACCCGCAGCATTTAGGCTCTTCCCACTTTTTGTGGAAGCCCTTCATGAAGGCATCAGTGCCGCTTGGAATCGTGTGGTCCTCACCGCCTATGCCGAGTGAACTCCTGCCTCCTTTCATTCTCAGTTTCCTAGCCTGCAAAACTGGAATCGTATGGACAGTCATACAGTCATGGGTTGGCTGGGACACAATCAAACTAGAACCAGAATTATTCCACTCATCCTCAGTCGTTTCTCTTCATTTTGGGTATTTGCTTGCTTATATGGTCAATGTCTCCATCTCTCTCTCTGTCTGTCTCTGTCTCCCTGCCTCTCCCTCCCTGTCTTCCTTTGTCTCTATCTCTGCCATCTCTCTCCCTCCCCCTCTGTCTCTCCCTCCCCCTCTGTCTCTGCCTCCCTCTCCCTCCCTGTCTTCCTCTCCTTCTGACTCCCTCTACCCTGCTCTGTCCGTGTCTCTCCCTTTCCCTCTGTCTCTGTCTCCCTGCCTCTCCCCTCTCTCTGTCTTCTTCTCCCTCTGCTTCTGTCCTTCTCTCTCTGCCCCTCTCTGTCTCTCTCTCTCTCTCTCCTTCTCCCTCTCCCTCTGCCTCTGTCCCTCTCCGTCTCTCTCTCCTTCCCTTCTTCTCTGTCTCTGTCTTCCTTTCTCTCTCTCTCTCCCCATCTCTTCCTCTCTCTGTCTTCCTCCCCGTCTCTGTCCCTCTCTCTCTCCCTCTCTCTCTGTCTCTTTCTCCCTCTCTGTCTCTGCCTTCCTCTCTCCCCTCACTCTTATTCTCTCTCCAGCCCTGGCTTTTTCTGCTTTCCAGCTCCAGTTCCCAAATGAGTGTGTTGTGGCCCCCAGATATCAATTCCAAATTCCTGGGAGTGGTGCTCCGGCTGTACCTGTCTGGATTTGTTGTCCAGCCCTGAATCCGCCCGCTGAGCCAGGAGAGCATGTCATATCCTGGGGGTGTGGGGCTCTGTCAGCCTCACCCCCCTGGCGGGAGCCTCTCTCAGGGCACCGCGGCTGCCCACACCCAGCCGGCAGGAACCTGCCTTCAGCAACTGCCCCGCAGACGCCCCTCCCCTCCTGCCCCATGCTTGTCCTGCCGCACAACGTGAAAATTCAGCGTTACAAAGATCTGTGCCCCAGACACCACTTGGACACAGAGAAACGGCGTGAGCCTGTGTGACTACACTTTTCAGGTTATTGAATTGCTTTCAGGTGTACCCTTGAGTTTAATATTTATAACTTATGAGTAGCTTATCAGTACAGAGGAAAAAAATACCAGCAATACAGTGTTTTTAATGGACTTTCTGCTTCTGCACATTTCTGGGCATGACGTGATTTAAAGGCGCAGGGCGTCCCGATGGGCTGAGAATGTGTGTGTGTCTTCTCCAGCAATTCCCAAACATCTACACTTTCAAGAAAACAGCAATCAGTGTCATCTGGAAAATTGTAACTTAGTCATTAATCGTGATCATTTCCCTGGGTTCTCTGTACTGCATGAGGCCACAGCATACTCATTAAAGAGGAAAAGACAATATTGACAGAAACGGGGTTGTACATTTGTAACGAGATGTTGTATCAGAAAATGAAAGGCAATTTTCTGTTCTCCGTAAGCTTTTACCACAGAGCCCATAACAATGGGAGTTCTCTCTGTCATTCCACTCAGTTCCCACTCGAGTAAAGCTCCAAGCCATAAGACTGCTGTCTTTCATGTTGAGACCAGACTGACAGCCTTTCCACGACAGTACATTAAGTTGATTCCAATGGCGAAGGGTCAAACCCCCCTCCTCGGCCAATCAGGGACAGTTCACAGCATTTGCCAAATAGCTGTCCTCAGCCACAGCCGTCCCTTCCGTAATCAGCACTGCCATTTGCCGAGCCTGCCCTTTGCAGGAATGGCACCGGTGCACCCAGGCTTCAGAGATGTCAGCCACCCCAGACATAACTGTGACCGTTGCTTTTATCATTATCCTCGTGTTTATGGCTGAGGAAAGGAGGGTTTAGGAGGACTAATCTTATGTCTTTATCCCAGCAATCGGCACACATCTGTGGATCAATAAACATTGTATTAAAATGATGAACACAACTGATCTCCCCTTAACCTGATTTTCCAGGCCTCCTAAGAAGGCCTAAGACTGAGAAAATAGGAGGAGGAAGAGAGAGAAGCCGCCTTAATCGGCTGTGATGCTGACTTGGGCAATTCCAGGTCAAGAGGAGCGATCTGCTTTCGACCTTGTTTGTGTGATAAGTAAATTCTTCTTTTTTGAAACGGAGTCTCGCTCTGTCACCAGGCTGGAGTGCAATGGCACGATCTCGACTCACTGCAACCTCCACCTCCCAGGTTCAAGTGATTCTCCTGCCTCAACCTCCCAAGTAGCTGGGATTACAGGTGCACGCCACGATGCCCAGCTAATTTTTGTATTTTTGGTAGAGATGGGGTTTCACCATGTTGGCCAGGATGGTCTCAATTTCTCAACCTTGTGATCAACCCGTCTCAGCCTTCCAAAGTGCTGGGATGACAGGCGTGAGCTACGGTGCCCAGCTGTGATGAGTAACTTTTTAAGCAATGGTCCAGGAACCCAAGACTCAGATGCAGCGAGCTCTGCAAGGCGGGCGAGAGCTGAGATCTTCAGAGGCCGAAGGGCACAGGGCTGCTGGGAGCATTGCCAGGTCTGCTCCAAGCTGGCTTGAATGCAGCACCACCCAAGTCCTGCCTGGCTGAGGTGAGCCCGCGGCTCCATCACGCCCTGTCCCTCTCCTGCTACCTGTGATCTTCAGACAGCAACTCCTCAGTGTCAGCAGCTGAGGAACCTAATTGGCTGGGTGGGTTGTTCCCGTCCAGCTTCCACCTGTCACGAAGCATGCTTTCAGATCAACCCATCTCCACACCTACCGTTGTGTCAGGCACAGCGCCGGGCATCAATAGTTGTAGGCTGAATAATGAGTGAAATGAAATGAATGCAAAAACACTGACTCAGCACTCCTTCATACTTATTATTTAGTCCTATATGAAACACTAGAGGAAAATAAATCCTAGTCTTCATCCATGAAGAGCTTAGAATTTGGAAGGGGTCATAGACACACTCACAGGACCAGCAGTGATTCTGACACGGTCCCACCGGTAACCTGACGAATCTGTAATAATAGTTACTGCATTGCATGGGCAGTGCCTGTGTAGGCAGATGCCAAGGGGGTTATAACATTTGGCGTCAGATGAACCAAAAGTGCAAATGTTAACACAATTCCAGAACTGCGAGAAGTTTAACATCTGTAAAAGCGTGAAACCGTACCCGGTGGTCTTGGCTTAATGGAGTCGTATGTTGGTGTTCCTTTTGCGTTTCCTAAAGGTCGGTCCCAAGTCTCAAAGCGAGAGAGTTTTCCAAGGGTCTGACAAAAGGTTTCTCAGACTCCACCCTCGGTGCTTGGGAAGCTGTTTGTAGGACAGAGTCGATAGCCAGGACTTCAGAGGCTGACGGAGGAGGCGTCAGATCATTACAGAGAAATGTGAGATCTGGCCTGTGGGCTTTCCAGAGCAAACAGCCTGTCATTTACAGGT
Organism: Ateles fusciceps; assembly: GCA_036589455.1. Lineage (NCBI taxonomy): Eukaryota > Metazoa > Chordata > Mammalia > Primates > Atelidae > Ateles > Ateles fusciceps. Next base: position 2,288,176 of record JAZHEH010001829.1, read on the forward strand.
GATTCATGTGCAGAAATGCAGGAATTCTCAGACATTGACCAAGTCTCCCTGAAAGGTTTCCAGGGTTGTTTTTTCAAGGCTGTCCTTGTTGCCATCACTTGTCCACAGTGCCAGCGCCTCATGGGGAATCCTGCTTGTGTCTTTGGGCAGATTCCAAAGGGAGGCGGCCTTCGCTACAGCCGCACCTGCCTCCCCCATCACCACCTGCCTGTCACCTGGGAGTCAGGCCTGCTGCCCTGGAGGTGGGGGACAAACCAGTACCAAAGCCGCCCAGGAGCCAGTCAGGGCCTGAGAGATCTCCCCCGTGATGTGCAGGCAGCAGGGGGGACATTCCAAGGCTGACACTTCTGGGTACTTGCTGAGACCTTGGGAAAGAAATAGCCCCTGGTCCCGCTTTCACTTATACAGGGAATGATGATTGCTCTGAGTTCCTGGGAGTTACAGGAGAAACAGATACTCTGCTCAGCCTGTGGTCCAGAGCTTTAGGGCAGTGGTCTTTCATTGCTGGCCATGAGACAGCGAGGCTTTGAAAGGAAGCTTGATGGAGCGTCCAACCCTGAGGGAATCTTCTCTTCTCAGCAAAAGAATGGATAAGTGAATTTGGTCATGGGGAAAATTACATGCTAGAGGCATCTTTATAACCACCATCTGTGTTTGTAGTGAAGCACTTCGTAAGTATTTGCTAAAAGAATGAATGCCCAATAAATCAACTTAATACAGCTCTTAAATTTTTCAAACCAATTTGAAACTTTATGCAACTTTTGAAGCTCTTTCACAGATAATGCAACAAAGGCAGGAAGAAATTAAGTCACACAGGGGCCTTGGAGAGCTTACTGACCAAATATTTTATGTGTTTTATTTATCAGTTTTGACTAGGATTCTGTAATTTACTCATATAACTTTCCATATATTTTCATTTTCTAATATATTTTCTAGATTGAGTCTCATAAATATTGAATTTTCATTTGAAAAAATTTGGATGTGTCTACATATATGAAATTCAAGCCATTAGGCATTCTTATAATTTAAACAGATGTTCTCTCATAAGAAGAACAGTACGTTTAAGATGCACCTTTGTCATAATTTCTGAACTCCACCTAATGAAAATTCTCTTTCATGTTGGAATATTTTCCACTTCAAATGCATTTTATCCACACAATGAGGTTTGTAATTCATTCTTTACTATTTTCATTTTGCATATTGTGTGTCTATTATGCATGCATACGCACAAATACCGTACTGGTCTCCAGATTTTATTCTCTGGTATGTCATTTTAAATAAAAATTGGAAGTTAAACGAAAATAAATCTTTTTGCTTAGCTAAGTTAACATTAATAAAAAATGCAACACATTTGCAAAGATCTTCTTCATCCATAGAAATGAGGCCCCGGACATTTTCAAATGTTGAAGCCTTTCCAACCCTGCTAGTTGCTGTGTCAGACCCTTGATTCATGTCCAGGTACCTCATACCCTCAGGACTTGCCTGACACCTTAAAAGTAGGCATTGCAGCGAGTTGCTTTGTTACTCTACATTGTAATTGTCTTTGAGCCCTTCATTAGGACGCGGAGCTTGGAAAAGACCAAATCCGGCTCCGCCACACATGCTCCATCGGTGCCAGTGCTTTGCTCTTCCTCTTCTAATCATAAGAAATTGAGTTAAAGGAGAAATAAAGAAAACCTATGTCTTTTATTTTGTGAGGAAATGCATTTGTACTGCAGAGTATAGAGACGGAGGTAGAGAAAGATACAATGTGATAGCTCCGCTCTAGATGGATCTGTTTCACGTGGGAAGAAGATACTCTTTAAGGACAGTCACAGGAGCCTCTGGCCAAGAGTTGACCCAGGAATTTAAAATCCTCACCATGTCATTTCCTTCCTTTGATGCTCTGGTGCATTCAAAACCAGCCATTGGGCTCCATGGTGCCCAAATCCCTAGTCTCACCACGATGGCTTCTTCTGAATGCAATTCATCCTTTCTTAAATTTATTTGGAAATAGCGTCTCGCTCTGACATCCAGGCTGGAGTGCAATGCTGTGAACAAAGCTCGCTGCAGTCTTGACCTCCCAGGCTCAAACAATCCTCCTGCCTCAGCCTTCCTAACTAGCTGGGACTACAGGTGTGTGCCACCAAGCCCAGCTAATTTTTGTATTTTTGTAGAGACAGGGTCTCCCTATGTTGCCCAGCTGATGTCAAACCCCTAGGCTCAACTGATCCCCCTCTGCCTCAGCTTCCCAAAGCACTGAGATTATAGGCATGAGCCACTGCGCCTGGGATGATTTTCTGTAATGAAATTTTAGTGAGCACATAGCATCCTATGTTATGCATATGCAATAGTATTTATATAATTTTTTAATGTTTGCAATATTACCCTTTTTGGATCCTCTAAAAAAATCTTATGTTTTAAAGATGCGGTGGAAGATGCAATCTAGCCTGAAATCTTGATACTAGGTTTTAGATAGGGTCCTTCTCCTAGTGAGACCTCACCAACTCCGGTGTGTCTGTGCCAGCCAGGGCAGGGATAGGCCTTACGGGTGTGCGTGCTCCAGGGTACTCTAAGCTGAAAACGGTGGGTCCCAGGGAGACGGTTTTACAGAAAATCTGAGATTCTCCCCACAGGTTGTTTTGTGCTTGGGCCCTACTCATTAATTATCTGTGACCATCTTGGAAGCGTAATTCTGGTGGGAAGCTGCATTGCAGAGTGAAGGATGTGTGGTGATTCGTGATGTGATTTTTTCTAGTCTCCACATAGTCACTCTTAGGTCTGAGTTACATAAAAAGAAATTCTAATAAAATAAATAGCAATTGAAACATAGTTGAGCTTGGCCCACAGAAAAGAAACAAGCAAAAAATATCATTTGTCTTCAAGGTTGATGTGACCCATAAGACATCTATTTTCTCAAAGCTCACTTTGGGACACTGTCTCAATCTCTCAAAATAAGACTCATTTTCCCAGGTCTTTCTGAACCAAACCACAATGCATTCTGGAACCTTCGTAGGATGTTGCGATGAGATGATACTCAGTCTTTACAAATAAGAAAGCTAAACTTAGAGACAGCTCTAAATCAGAAGAGAGAATGGCTGCGGCTTTTCAATTTAGGGCACTCTAATGTTAGAAAAACTAATACCCAGGGCTTGAGTGTGGCGTATAATGTCACGTTGTTCCACGGTAAGTCAGCACATTAGCTTCCTTTTAGAAATTCACTTGAAGATAAAATAAATGTAATTGGTTTTCACAACAGTTAACTCCACTCCACTGGGCTCTGCACCATCAACATGAAAATCCAATTGCAATCGTAGAATATATGCTTAATTGCAAGGCACTTTATTTTAGGGAGTGAAAGCCATGCTTAGCATTTGTTCCACTGGGAAGAAAGAGATAAGTTACGGTGTTCTGGTAATTGGGTACTTTTTGGAGAAAGATTTTGCATTATTTTTCAAGCATTTTTCAAACAGATGCTGGTTCTACATAAACAGAAACCATCCAGGAAGTCCAGTAAATCAGACAACTTGTGTTTTGTTGACAGGGACTGACCTCCTCCCTTGCCGTCTGCAGAAAACTGTGCCACTAAATATTTATTACAGCCCATCAGATATCAAACCGTAGTTACATTTAAAAAGACACATTTCACAAGGTCCCCGGAGCCCCTTCCAGCTACTCAGTGACTCACAGGCCCAGGACGTCATGCAGCTCTCTCGCCAGGACCTCACCAGGCAGACCTGGCATGACTCCCACCAGCCCAGGACGCCATTATTGATAAATGCAGCATCACTGAGGCAATCGAGCTGTTCACTCTGAGGGGTTGCCATCGTCCTCGCAGGAGCCCCAGGGGGACACAGCACGGTCCCTCCTGGCAGGGGAAGTCCCTGCTTGGAAGATGGCGGGGGTGCTTGTAGGGAATGAGTGGGGGCACCAGAGATGATGCCAGGGCTTCTGCCAATCAATCAGCCATCAGAGTCAATCAGTTTTAGGTTTTCTATGTAGTCCCTCCCCCTGAGACTTCCCCTCATCCATTCATTTTCATACCTGTAAGGGCAGGCGAAGAAGTTTAACCTTCACTCAAGACAATGGAATATGATTCAGGGCGAAAAAGAAAAGAGCTTTCAAGCCGTGAAAAGAGATGAAAGAACTTAAATGCAGATTACTAAGTGAAAGAAGCCAGTCTGAAAAGGCTGCATGCTGTGTGATTCTAGTTACAGGACATTCTAGAAATGGCAGAACTGTGGAGACAGGAAAAAGCTCAGTGGTTCCCAGGGCCAGTGGGGAGAGGGGTGAAGCCACGGAGCACAGATGATTTTCAGGGCAGTGAGACTCTATGTGATACTGTGAATGGTAGGTATAGGTGATTATACATTTATCTAAACCCACAAAATTTACAGCCCCAACAGTGAGTTCTAATCCTTCTAAATGATTGACTTTAGTTAATAATAATATACCAGTATTGGTTCATGAATTGTAACAAGTGCACTGCTCTAGTACAAGATATAAATAATGGGGGAAACTGGAGAGAGGAGGTGTGAGGAAACACGGAAACACTGTGCTTCCCGCTCAATTCTTCTAGAATCTCAACTTCTCAAGTCTATTTTAAAATATCATATTCAAAATTATTGCACACATAAAACATCTCAATTACATGTAGAAATATTGGGAAAACAGACCAAAACATTAACGGCCACCTGTAATAATGGATTATGAATACTTTGGTTTCTTCTTTAGACTTTACTGAATTTTCTTATTTTTATGCAATGAAAATATGATTTTTTCATCATTAAAAAAATGTTTCATATTGTTTTGTTTAAATAAGACACACAATCTCACAAGTATAACTGTACTTCAGGGCAAATAGAAAAGAATTTTGAAATGGTTATTGTTTCAGAAAATCTAGGGACCATATTTTCTGTTATCACACAGACCAAGGCACAGTCCCCAAGGGAACGACACTAAAGTAAGAACAAATGTTGGACAATTTCATGTGTGTCTCTAGCTAGTAGAAGGCAGCAGAAGTTGTATAAAGGTACCGATGTACATTAAGACGAGGGTATGAGAAAGCACGTTGCAATTGTTTAAACTCCACCGTGGCAGAATGACACCCAGCGGGAAATCAGAGATGAGGACGCAATTGACTCTCTTAAATTCCACTCCATACTGGAGTGCCTGTGTCCGGGGTGGAGAGCGGAGCCGGTATCCTCCCCACCTGCTGGTCTATCTGTTATTTTGCTGATTCTCTATTCTGCATAGAGCAGTGTTCCATGCCTTTTCTTCTTGTCAAGGAGCCAGAATTTTGGGAGGGTTAAATGGCTGGTTGGTGTTGTTTCATTGTTTTGGCTGGGTGGTGAGGGGTGTCAGGCAGAACTGTCTTTCATTTTTTGCTTTGGGGTTCATTATGTCCTTTGGTTTTAGCTCCTTCAGAAGGCGTGACCTCACGGCAGTCAGCAGATGCTATTCCGTGCTTCCAAACATGGGAATTTTCATGGCTGTGACCTCCTGGTCATCATGCTGAGCACAAGGCTCTGGTCTTCAGGAAGTTCAAGTCCAGAATGGCTTCAGGCAGCCACAGACTGTGTTAGGTGTAGTGGGCAATGGTGGGGACAGGAGAGGGCACAATCCACAGGTGGACATTCTGGGACCATCGAGGTTGAGGAGGGCCAGTTGTTGGGGGCTATGCAGCACCCTGAGCCACAGAAGGAAGAGAGGCTTGGGGCTTCTTGGAGGTAGTGGAGGCAAATTTGGGGAGGGTGCAAAGAGGAGCTATCTGGTGAATAAAATTGCCTAGTTGTGCAGGTAACAGTCTCTCTGGGCCCGGCTCAGTGGCTCATACCTGTAATCCCAACACTTTGGGAGGCCGAGACAGAAGGATTGCTTTAGCCCAGGAGTTCAAGACCGTCCTGGGCAACATAGTGAGACTCCATCTCTACAAAAAATCTTAAAAATTAGCTGGGCATGGTGGTTTACACCTGTGGTCCCAGCTGCTCAGGAGGCTGAGACAGGAGGATCACTTGAGCCTGGAAGGTCAAGGCTGCAGTGAGCCATGATGGTGCCATTGCACTCTAGCCTGGGGGACAGAGCAAGACCCTGTCTCAAAAAAAAAAAAAAAAAAAAAAAATAGAGTTTCTCTAGTGCTCTGGGGTAGAGGCTGTCTAGAGTAACTCCTCTCCTGGCACGAGACCTTTACAAACAAGCCTTTCCCTTATCGCTGTCAGTTCCTTTACAAAGAGAAAACTTGTACATTAATTTAGGCAGCGGAGGAGGCAAAAATCATCCTTGTGTTGTCTCTCAATTTTTTTATTTCTTTCACTGAAGCCTCCACTTCCCAGGATCAAGTGAGCCTCCCACCTCAGCCTCCTAAGTAGCTGGGACCACAAGCACACGCCACCATACCCAGCTCTGTTTTTTTATTTTTCACTTTTTTCTAAAACCAGGGTATTCCCTATGTTGCCCAGGCTGATCTCAAACTCCTGGCCTCAAGAAATCCTCTGGCCCCAGCCTCCCAAAGTTCTGGGATTGTTGGCATGAGCCACTGTGCCAGGCTTTCATTTTCTCTTAGCTCAAAGTAATCAATATGCAAATGTTGCATATTTTGGGGTGACAAGTTCTGGACCCCTTCAAGTCAAAACAGATGAAGTTGATCCTAATCCAGCCACTAAACCTGTATTCTGACATTGGACACATAGCCTCAGCCCCTCACTCTCCATCCCCTCTTCTTAAAGAGGGGAATAATAATCCTGCAAACTGCCAGCCTTGCAGAGGTATGGAGAGGTTCGAGGCAAACGTCAGATGTGAGGAAGCAGCATTTGTAAATTTAATTCAATCAACTTCTGTCTGGCATCTGTTATGAATCAAGTCATGTGCTGGGTACAGAGGGGAGCTGAGGAGTGACCCCTCTGTGACCTCGGGTCTGATGACACTGCCATGATCACCTCTGTACAGATGCAAATGGCTGCCTTCACTTCCAAACCAGAATATACAACGAAGATATTCTTGAGCTCATGAGTTCAAACTGAAATCTTACAGAATGTAGAAGAAAATTCAGGGACATTTGTAAAGTTGCCACCCAGGAAGGATTTAATCTCAGATAAAGATTATACTACACAGAAAGTCAAAAATAAAATATTTCCACATCCTGAAAGATAGTGATCCTTTATGGGAAGGATCCTCCAAGTGGATCCCTCAAAGTGATGGATCCTTCCAGCTCAACTTTCTTTCCTCAAAAATGAATTACTAGAATTTCCATTCATGGGAAGATGAGGGGGATGTAATTTTCTCTATTCCTTATATTAAGTTCAGTTAAAACTCATACAGCATATAGAAAGGAAACTAAAAAGATTGAAAGATGAGAGGAAAGCAGACTAACTGGGGGACCCCAGAGTTGAGAAGTGACGTGGAATGAGCCAGTCTGTGGCTGCCTGAAGCCCTTCTGGACTTGAACTTCCTGAAGACCAGAGCCTTCTGCTCAGCACGATCACCAGGAGGTCACAGCCATGAAAAAGAAAATGGGGTTTTTCCTGGTGTATCCCAGACTTCGAGCTGAAGAAGCCCGGAACCTGCAACACAAGAGGTGAAAGCATGCTCACACCAGCCACAGGACCAAGGCAGAGAGCCTAGAGAGAGAAAGTGTTCAGGCAGAGAGAGCTGTGGCCACAGCTTCACTTGCACCAATCTTACTTGCATCAGCAAAGGATGTGGGAGCCTAGACTCCTCCCCTCAAAGATCTGCAAGGAGGCAGCAAAACCAACAAAGCTCTGCCCAGGCTGACAACAAAACCAAGAAAGAGGGCACTGATCAGCATCAGGAGTGAGACGGGGCATCACTACAGACCCCACAGACGTCCAAAGACATTGAGAGAACCACGAACAAATTTACACACATAAATTTGACAACAACTTAGATGAAATGGACCAATTCTTTAAAATACACAAACTTCCACAACTCACCCAATATGAAATAAACAATTCAACTATCCCTATATCTATTAAGAACATTAGATTTGTAATTGAAAAAGTCCTCAACTGATTTGCAGTAGCTTTGAGGGTCTCTTAAAAAAAAAAGTCCTCAAAAAATAGCTCCAGGCTCAGATGGTTTCATTTGAGAATTCTAACAAATATTTATGGAAGAATTAACCCCAATTCTACAAAATCACTTTCAGAAAACAGAAGAAAGAATGCTTACTGATTGGTTTTATGAAGCTGGTATTACCCTGATACAAAAATCAGGCAAAAAAAACAGTACACAAAAAGAAAACCATGAACCAATACCCCCCATAAATACAGATACAGAAATTGTTAACAATATTAGAAAACAGAAGTCAGCAATGTAAGATATAACTATCCTCCCATGACCAAGTAAGGTTCATTCCAAGATGAACACACAAACATCCATTGCATTTCTGTATACTGGGATGGCACACACTGATGCTGAAATTAAAGATGCAATACCATTTAAAATTAGTAAAAAGAAATGTGTGTGAATGTAACACATCCTCTCCAGGACTCGTGTGCTAAAAACTAGACAACACTGATGAAAGAAACCTAAATCTAAATAAATAGAGGCAGCTTATCAACGGAGTGGAAGACACAATATAGTAAAGATACCTATTCTCCTCAAATTGATATACAAGTTTAACGAAATTCTTATTAAAACCCCAATAATTAGCGGGGCATGCTGGCTTACACCTGTAATCCCAGCACTTTGGGAGGCTGAGGTGGGCAGATCACTTGAGGAGTCAAGACCTGCCTGGCCAACATGGCAAAACCCCATCTCTATTAAAAATACAAACATTAGCTGGGCATGGTGGCGCACATCTGTAATCACAGCTACTTGGAAGGCTGAGGCACGAGAATTGCTTGAACTCTGGAGGCAGAGGTTGCAGTGAGCCAAGATTGTGCCACTGCACTCCAGCCTCAGAGACAGAGCAAAGCTCCATCTCAAAACCCAACAATTTTTTAAATATAGACAAAATTATTCTAAAATTTGATGGAAAGGCAAAGGAACTAAATTAGCTAAAACAATTTTGGAAAGAATAAAGTGGGAGGGGAACGCTCTATCTAATTTCAAGATTTATTTTACAGCGACAGTAAAGACAGGGTGACACTTGTGGAGGGGCAGACAGTGGATCAAGGAGAATAGAGACCCAGAAATAAACCACACGACCTCGCCGCACCGCTGTTTGATGAACACGTGCAGCTCAGCAGAGGAGGTCTCTGTGCACAAGCAGTGGGAGGCACGGTAACCCTGAGGGGAACAACAGGCTCCGACCCGAGTCTCACACCTCTTAAAAAATTAGTTCAAAGTGAACCCTGGACTGCACGTCAGGAAAAACGTAGGAGAACGTCATCAGGGTCTACCAGGGCAAGGAGGTCTTACTCTTGACACCAAATACACAAAGGAAAATAATTACAAATTTACAAATTGCAAAAATGTAAAACTTGCTCTGTGAAAGACCCTGCCGAGAAGATGAAAGACAAGCTCCAGGTGGGAGCAATCCACACAAATCTAACACCAGGACCGGCGCCGTGGACACTCAGGGAACACTCAGACTCAACAGGAAAGGAACGCCAACAGTGCAATTAGAAAATGAGCAGGAGATCTGAAAAGGCATTTCACAAAGAGGACGTACAGATGGCAGATAAGGACATGAGAATGCTCCATGACATTAGTCATCAGAAAACTGCAAATTGAAACCACTGTGCCCCTTTCCCGAAGGCTAATGTAACAGACAGTGACGAAGCGAAGCCCTGGGCGGAGGGGGGCTGCTGGCTGCTGCTTTGCTGCTGCGAACCTGAGACACAGACACCCTGGAGGGCAGCAGGCGGTGGCTTTAACAACTAAACCTGCAATTACCCTGCGGCCCAGCACTCACACCCCAGGCACTCATCCCAGGGACAGGAAGACTTACATCCACACAAAAGCTGTGCTCAAGAGATTAGGGCAGCTTGTCCTTCAATGGCTGAAGGGTCAAACAAACTGCATTGTGTCCGATGGTGAAATTCCACCCGTATGCTAAGAGGGAGTAAGTGTGATACCATGACGTGGATGAATCTCCAGAGAATTGTGCTGAGTGGGGAAAAAGAGTTATCACAAAAGGCTGTAAGCCTGCACGACTCCACTTACATAACATTCTTGCAACAAAATGAGAGAAGACGGAGAGCAGAGGAGTGGCAGCCAGGGTAGCAGGGACACAGAGCTACGTGTGGCCATGAACGGCATGGCTGGGGTGGCATCTCAGCCGGATGGGCGTTGACGTTGGGCTGTGCTGAGGTGACATGGTTTTGCAGGACATGAGACTGGGGGAGTTGGGGGAGGAGGAGGTGAAGGTGATTGGGGAGCTCTGCATGAATTTCTTACACCTGCCAGTGAATTTACAGCTAACTTACAGGGTTTCATTTAAAAGATGAATTACTAAATCCCTAGTTATGTAACCTGTCACCTGATTTTTAAAGAACTTGGATCTAATAAAAACGATTACATATACTTCATCTAAAAGCACTGAAATCTGGTTCTTTAATCTGAAGCTCCCAAAGTAATTTCTGGAGTCGCCACTGGGACGGACCAATTTCAAAAACAAAAAAAACTGCAAGGTTCCTAGTGCCTTAGAATTCGTGGAAATAAATCATATTCCCTTTCTGTAGAAGAAACTACCGTTTATTTTTTCCATGGCTTCGTAGCTGCAGTCGAATAAACACGAGGTGAATCACCATGGACTGCTGTGTCGTTAAAACACCCAGGGCTTCCTGGCCTAGAACTGGTGGGAGGCAAATCCATCTCAGGAGGACACAGCTGTTGTCTGATCTGGGCGGACTAGCACATACGAGAGGGGTGAGGCCGCGGGGCAGCTGCAGAGGGCGAAGTGTCCGGGGGAGCTGCTGGGGCAGCTGCTTTTCCTCAAGATGAGAAAACAGTGGCAGAGGTCAGCTCGTGTTGAGGGGCAGTGGCAGGGCCTAGGGGTCTGGGCACTGAGATGGGGTCCGGCCTGGGGGTCCTGGGTGCTGAGGCAGGGTGGGGTATGTGGGTTCTGGGCGCTGAGGTGGGATTGGGCGTGAGGGTCTGGGTGCTGAAGGGGGTCGGCCATGGAAGCTGATGGTTCCCTTTGCAGCCTGACTTCCCCTCACTCCTCGACCTGGGCCCTCCTCTGTGAGAAACTTTGGAAGTATTTGAGGCAGCCAGGCAGCATCCTGAAGGCCGGCCATGTCTGCCCTCTGCTCCCTCACAGCTCCACGCTGCTTCAGGAGGAGGAAGTGGCTTCCCCAGGTGGAACCCCACTTCTGCACCCACAAGCGCCATGCGAGAAACTCAGAAGAGCCCACTCGCTGCCCAGATTCTCCTTCCCTGTGAGCACCAGTGCGGGGTAAGGGAATCGCAGGATGCTGAGCTCCAGCCTGGCGTTATTTGTGGACGGCTCGTTTTAGTCCCTGCTGGGTGCTGACATAAAGCGACTTTCTTGGTGTGCTCTGTGGTCAAAAGAATTTGAAGCCACTGCTTTAGGGTCTGTATTTTCTTCAAGGATATTTAAAATGGTGCCTGCGTGTACCCCTCCAGCCTCAGGGAGGGGCCTCCATGTGCCCATGTGTGCCAGCTGGCCCACCAGACCCCAGCAGGTCCCAGGAACCCTCCTTGGGCTTGGGGCTCCCCTGACTCCCTCAGAGGTCAGAGTCAGTTTATTCACCAGGGTGTTTTCAAAACCCTCCTGGCTGGACGTGATCTCCAGAGATCCCAGTCCTAGTGGTCTGTGTGGCTCAGCCCTCCCTCCCATCCAGGGTCTCTGAAAGAGCTGGGGAGTGCTGCAGGTGCTTCGAGCTGGAATCCACCGGTATGCGGCACGTGTGCAGCCCTGGAGAGGCGTCCGGAGAGGGAGAGAGAGAATGAGATAGAGACAGATCCTGTGGGTGCGTGTGGTATGTGTGGAGGGCTGCCTGGGTTCTCAGCACATGCGTGTGGTACGGGAGGGCTGCCTGGGTTCTCAGCACAGGGTGGCTTCTTCCCTGCTGGTCTCGGCATGGTGGCTGCTGAATCCGTGTGGCTGCTCACACAGCCTGCCCTGACCGCCCCCGCCCTCATCAAAGCTCCTCCCGCTTTGTCCCTTTTGGTTCTCCACTGCCCAGCACCTCCCTTCCCTCCAGGCTCCAGCACCTGTGCCTTTGACCCCTCCCTCAAGGTGCTCTCTGCCTGTGTCTCTCTGTCTCTGTGTGTGTGTCTCTGTCTCCTCCTTTTTCACTCCCTCCTGCTTCCTAGTAAACCTCGTCATTGGAGGCGTAACCACATGCCTTTCCGATCATGGGTTTGTCTCTAGGTGTGGAAATTCCCCTTAGTAAATATTTGCAGTTGATGCTTTGAGCAGTGGGATGTGCAAAGTCGTGCAGGGCTGCGCTCCAGAGCTGCGAGGTTCCTGGTGCAGCGTCAGTGGCCCTGGAGAGCTCTCGCCCCTGCCAGCCCCCTGCTCCCGGCCAGGTGGTGGGTCCCGGCTTCTTGCTGTTCCCGGCGCCCTGATCCTGATGGTTACAGTCCGTCAGTGCTCAGGGGAAGTGGGAGGGACGGCCTGTTCTGTCCAGAATCACCTGGAGAGAGTTCTGGGAGCCTGGCCATCAGTCTCTGGAAAAGCCCTGGCACCCCGGATGACACTGAGAAGTTTCAGGACCTAGAAAACCCTGTGAGGCTCCAGCCAGATAAAACGTGGCGGCGCCTCTAAGCAGTGACTCCATGGCAGAGGGGGGCTGAACAAGGAGACTAGAACCCCGACGACATGGCAGACAGCGGCCCGGTCCCACTCCACCCACCACCCAGTGGCTTCCACTGCTCCTCTCTCTCCTCTCTGCGCCAAGAGGAGTCACCAGACGCGTTCCTGCCCAGCTGTCTCTAGCTTTACAGTTCCAGGGCTGAGCCACAGCAGCCACCACCTACCACCCACAGCACGGTGACTCCATGTTCCAGAAGAGCCCAGATTTGGCAGAAGGAAGCTTGGCTTGAGGCCCATTTGTCAGGTGACCTCAGATAATTCCCTTCATAACCCACAAAGTGGGAAAAGTGCCACTCGTGTCATTATGCAAAGGCAATATTCATGAAAGCACTTTACAAAGTGTGAAAGTACAAGCTTGTGAAAACATGAATACTGAAATTCTTTCCATCTACCCCTAGTGGTCTGTGAGGGTCTTCACAGGTTTTTAAGGCAGCTTGTGTACCTGAGCGTCTTTGTGCCACGTCTGTACGACAGCGTCTTCCTCTGTCATTAGCACAGTAATATTGCAGCAGCAATCGTGTGTCGGGAGAGAGGCCTGAGAAGCCAAGAACAATGGAGCTTCATGATGCGTTTCTCCAGGTTCACGGGACTAGCCAGCACCGCTCGCACTGAGTTTTCTCATGGATGCAGACTGGATCAAATTGGCAACCCCGAAATGGAAAAAGATGGGCTTGTTACAACGTGAGACTTGCATCTCCCCCTGTGACATGCTCTGTGGAGCCCTAAGCAGGAGAATGAGCCAGTGAAGAGAAGGGGGTATGCGCCTCATTAAAATTCTGCATGAAGCCTGAACTTGCAACTGCCTGCAATGCCTCTCTGTGACACACTGAATGTGGAGAATAGTCACATTTTGGTCATTGGAAAATGAGGGCTGGAAACAGAGACACACACGGTGTGAACTGCTCCTACTCACGTTTCACCTTCATCCACCTGGCAGCCTCCCTTCTGCCTGGCTTCTCACCTCCCCTCACCTCCTCTGTCACCTCCTAGCCTTTTCTCAATGCCTCCTGCTTTCTTTTCTTTTCTTCTCATTCCCTGTCTGTGTCAGGAAGCTTGGGCCATGCTGATTTACACAACTCTGTGCTGCAGGTACCACCTTGTTCCCTGCCTCGTGTAGCTTACGGCCTGTGGTTCTTTTGATCTTAATTTTATTCGTTCAGCAAACATTCCTAAGGTCCGCAGTGCATGTTTGGGGCATGTTTGGGAGCATGTTTGCTTTACAAAGACAAGTAAGAGACTTTCCTGTTCGGGAACTCAGCATCTCAGCAAACACTGGGTGCTCTAAACTGGCCCGGCTGAGTGCCTGTCTTTCAGCGAATCGGGCAAGGCTGTCTCACTCGCCCTCAGACAGAGAACCTGTGACACTGGTTGGGTAAGGAAGAGCCGTGGCTACTGCCAGAAACTCTGCGGGCGTCTCCTGGATAAGTCCCACTGAAGGAGCATTGGCGACCTCCTTGGTGCCACGGAGTCTCGGGTACCCTCCCTGCGGGAGACCTACGGCTCTAGTTCACTGGCTTTATTATGAACCCATAGCCCTCAGCTCGCTTCCACCTCTCGGTAGGCAAGTGTCACGTTCTGTTAATTTCTGCATCCCAGTACCAGGCGTGGCACCCGGTGCATGGCAGATACTCTATAGATGTCTGTTGGACCCCTAGCAGCAGCGTCTCTTAGGGTGGATGGGGAGGCCCATGGCACACGTGGATCGCACCGTGCTCTCCGCCCTAAAGCATCGGTCCCCAAGCTTTTTGGGAGACAATTTTTGCATGGACCTCGTGGTGTGTGGATGGTTTCAGGATGATCCAAGTGCATCGGCTTTATTGTGTACTTCATTTCTATTTTTATTACGTTGTGATACATAATGAAATAATTACACAACTCATCTCATGTAGAATCAGTGGGAACCCTGAGCCTGTTTTCTGCAACTAGAGGGGCCCATCTGGGGGTGATGGGAGACAGTGACAGCTCATCAGACATTAGATTCTCATAAGGAGCCACAGCCCAGATCCCTCACGTGCACAGTTCACAATGGCATTTGTGCTACCGTGAGAAACTAAAGTCCCCACGGCTCTGACAGGAGGCAGAGCTCCGGCGGGGAACATGAGCACTGGGGAGCAGCTGGAAATACAGATGAAGCTTCGCTCACTCACCTGTCACTCACCCGCTACGTGCCTCAGTTCCTTACAGGCCCTAGACCAGTACCGGTCTATGGCCCGGGGGATGAGGGGCCCCTCCCCCTGCCCTGATGTGCCCTGCAGTGAGAGAGACATTGTACAGAGACACTTAAAAAATATCCAAATAGAAAATAAAGGATTTCTCATCACATGTGGTTAAAAGTGGGTGCGTTTCCAGGTGAGAGGTTGTTTCGCTTGGAAGAGAGGCTGGTACCCAGCCCAGGCCTTTCCAGGGGGCCTGCAGGACAGAGAAGCTCCCATCCCAGAGTGCACCTCATTGAACAAGGATTTTGAGGGATGGCAGCTGCAGGAGCAGCTCTGAGAAGTTGCCATTTTGAAAGGGGAATTTGCCTCTGTGAAGGAATCTCTACCTGCCGGGCATCCCTCTGGGGCCCGGGAAGAGGAGGGGAAACTCAGTTATAAGCGACACTGGTTGAGCAGAAGGCTCTATCACAAGCCCACAGCAAGTTGTGCCCCCCGTCACCTGCCTTTCTGCTCACTTCCCTCCTGCCGTCCCCCACCTTCTTTGTTTTAGTTGAAGATAAGCTAGGGTCTGGGCCACACCCTGCAGATTTGCGAATATCCCCCTGGAGTCTCCCACCCATGCATGAGGTGTGTGCATTCATAAACTTCTGTTTCTGTTTTTCTCTTGTTCATCTGCCGTGGCTTACGGGTGCCCAGTTTTTCTTCAGGAAAACAATTTGCGAGAAGGGAAAAGGCCACAGAAGGGCAAGTTGACCAGAAGACCCTCACAGCACCCCCACCACCACCTCCTCTGTCTCTAGGGAAGGCGTGGAGGCTGGTGGTGCATTGGCCAGGGGCAGAGGCAATGGCCACGGGCTGGGATCACTGTGGAAGCCCCCAGACTGAAGCCCCACGGCCTGATTTCATCATCCTTTGCTTCACTCTGTGACCTATGACTTTGACCCTCTCTCCTAGCTGGCCTGGCCCGGTGGGGGCAGGAGCCACTTATTTAGGTCTAAGGACTCCAGGCTTTAGGGTTTTGCAGATGCAGGCAGATTTGGGGCCTAGGCAGGGGCAGGAATGAGCTGGGAACACAACCCTCAGAGGTCCCAAGGTAGTCCTGGCCATGGGGTCCATGAAAGGATCACATCTCTTTCCACTCTGCCTTCAGTGCCCACACGTGGTTCAGGAGGTGGAGGTCATGAGATGGCACCCATGTCCAAACATTCAGCTCTTGTTCTGCTCAAGGCTCATGATATTACTGGTGGAAACAGAGGATGCTGGAAGCAGGGGGTTCGTTTTGCAGCAGAACCACAGCATCTGTGGGCAAATATAGGGGTTTGGGCCCGTGTCCAACCAACTGGCCCTTGCAGTGGGCCCTCCACAGCCTCCAGCCTCTGGGGACAAACGGAGGCTTTTCTCGACACAGCTCTAAGTTGTTCAGCTCAGTTTTTTCAGCAATTCCCGAATTGCAGCCCATGTATACTGAAAACTACCAGCAAAATAAAAAGCAATGTGTCCTCTACCATAATTATTTTTTAAAATAAAATTTCAGAAACAAATTATTGAAACTTTGCAAGCTGCATCTGCCTGAAATTCCAGTTCAGCCCTGTAGCCCTGCTCTGTTTTACACATCAACGCCCAATTTATTTGTCGCTATTTAAAACGTGACTTTCTACATGTTTTTAAGGTTTTGCTTGTAAATTTTATTACACTCATACATATAAAATTCTTAAACAGATAAGAACAAGTGCTATATACTTGACCTTAGCCGAAAGCTCAGGAATCACTCCATGCAAAGCCTTTAAGAGCCCACATCACCGCCTGGTCTGTGGTGAAAGCGGCTTCCTTGTTCTGCTCTGGGTCCCTGCGGATGTCACTGCCTCTCTTGGTGTTTGCCTCCTGCTTGTGAATAACATACTTGTGCTTCATGTTGTTTATTTTGGGGCTCATCTACCGACTTCCTTCGATGATGGAGGGAGACCTAACCTTTCTGCTAAGCACACACGAATGCACCCACACTGCGCCACCCTCTCTTGCAGTGCGATAGCTGCACTCTGCGGTGACCTCCGTGTTCCAGGTTGCCATCTGTGATCACTCAGAGCTTATTCTCAGCTGACTGTGTAAGTGGACAATGATAACATTTCCCTTCACGCACTCCTTGTTCCCTCTGGGGTTAGGGGCTGTTGCATTTTTGTTGTGATTTCTTTAGACTCCCAGGAAGGGACCAGTGTTCTAGCCACACGCTTCCTAACAGAAATAAGAAAGCCCCTTGGACAATCAGGCGTATGGACGGTCCAGCCATGGCTTCCCTGAGGCCCCCACTGCCCCAGCTCGCAAGGCTCTGGCCATGTCTCCCTGTCTCCCCCCTGCTCCTCACCTTCAGGGCTCCCTGAGAGACCCTGTGTGGGGAGGAACACTTTGAGACCTGCAATGTCTGGAGACTTCGTCCTTCTCTCCTCAATCTTTTCTTTATGGGACCAGGACTCGAAGCTGCGAGTAACGTCTCTTGGAACTGAGAAGGCCTCACTTCCTGCCCTGCAGACTCCAGTGTTCAGTAGGGATATTTCAGCCATTTCAGTTCTGCCACGGGAGGGCTGGAGCCTGTGGCTGTGGCCCCTGGGCTGCTGGGGAGCTCTGCCTGCAGCGTCTTGGCAACGAGGATGTGGATGACATGGGTGTTTTCACTGTGTTCTCATGCACGCGCTGCTCTGTCCATCTGGGCTCCCGCCTGCAGTTCTGGAGCACTTGCTGGAGTTATTTCTTTGCTGGTCTCTCCTGTCTGGAGTTTCTGGGTTGATTCTCTATTTCTTTTGTCTTCCCTTCCTAACACTTCATCTGGGCATCTTTTTATTCTGTTTAGGGGAGACGTAAATGAGTCTGACGTTCAGCATTTCTGTTGAATTCTTTATGTCTGTTTACTTTTAATTGAAAGATTCTGTGTGTAGTTTTGCGGTGCTCGGTTCCTATTTCGCGGCTTCTGTTTCCCTGAGAACACCACAGCTTTGTCTGCGCCCTACTCCCACCATCCACCCTGCTTCTTCCATATTTCTCTGTAGGTCTGTCTCACGTTAGGGTCTCCCTGGTCTCTGTCCTGCGCCCTTCACACAGACCCCCACCCCCACCCTGACCCACTCCCACGCAGGAGGCAGCCGCAGGAGCTTCCAATGGGAGTAGATGGTGCATGGGGCAGAGCTGCCGCCGGCTCGTTCCTGGTGAGGTTTCCCCCAGTCCTTCACATCCCTCTCCTCATCCCTCATCCCTGCTGTCCCACGGCCGTCCTGGGTTCCACTCACTGCCCAGCCATGTCCTTCAAAACTGGGGCTTGTGCTGGCCGCAGGGTGCTGCAGTTCTGCCATGGTTTCCCAAGACCGCCTGCATGTTTGCTATTAGTTCCTTTTTGATTATTGATTTTCATTAGCAGTTCCTTAATTAAACTTTCCTCAATTTACCCAACTTAAGCATGTCATGGATTTCCTGCTGGGACCCTGGCTGACAACAGCTCTGCAGCGAGTGCCCTTGGCTGGACCAAGACCCTCACAGCTGTAGGCGGCATCTGGGGGCTTGTTTATGAGTTGGCCCTCACCTCACAGCGGTGGAGATGGCCCAGTTCTTCCACTGGGGATTGCTAAGTTCAAAGATTCCCCAGTGGAGACTTTTTAGATTTTCCCTGCATGGCCAAGAGAGGGGTCCTTTAATTCTTTGCCGTCCCCCCCCCTGGGGAAATGAGCCTAGCCTTTGACATTCTGGGAGCTTGGGAGATGGGCGAGGTATCTCACTCTGCACAGTGGGGGCTCACTCCCCCTTCTCAGCACAGTGTCCTCTGCCCTCACTGTCCAGCTGCCCCTACATGCCGAGGTGCCTCCCACTCACCCAGGCTCCCTGACACCTGACAACTTCTGAGGTTTCCTGAGTCTGGTGCAGACCCCCTGGGTGGTCGCTGAGCTTCCCTGTGGCCTGCTGTGCCTGGGAGTGCTCCCGTCCTCCCACCTGGCTGACCTCT
Organism: Ateles fusciceps; assembly: GCA_036589455.1. Classification (NCBI taxonomy): domain Eukaryota; kingdom Metazoa; phylum Chordata; class Mammalia; order Primates; family Atelidae; genus Ateles; species Ateles fusciceps. The sequence continues at coordinate 2,307,038 of JAZHEH010001829.1, forward strand.
CCTGTCTTCTCTCTGAGTTTTGTTTTCATGCCTTTTCAATTACTTTATCGTCCTTTTGATTGACGGGGGAGGGAACAGAGATAGGAAGTCTCTGTCCCTCCATCCTCAGCCCTGCTTTGCTTTAGAGCAAAAGTATTGTTGGTTAAAAAAACCCTTATCCATGAGTGATGACCTGACCCCTCACCAGTGCTTATGAGCAGGTGTGGAGAGAAGAGCAGCTTGCGTCTGAGCCACCCAGGTGGACGGGTGGACAGGGGAAGCCGTCAGGAAGTCCTTGAGCGAGGTCCTCTTGTTCTTGTCCCTGTCACACTTGGCTGAGGGAGAACCGAGAGAGAGAGAGAGAGTTCCACGATGACCCAGGAGAGAACCACAGTGACTGGCGGGAGGTAGGGGCAGTGACCAGGCCCTTCTCATCAGGGACCCTTGCCCGGCCTCACAGGCCCTAGTCTGCTCCCACATGAGGTCAGCAGACGCGTTTGCATGAGAGAGAAAGGAACACCAGCTTCTGAGGTACTGGCTGACCTTGATGGTGACCAGAGGAAGGTGCTTCCTTCACAGCGTTCCACTCACATCCCTCCACTCACGGTGCCCTCCTCACATCCCTCCCCTCACTGCACCTCACATCCCTCCCCTCACAGCGCTCCACTCACATCCCTTCCCTCACAGCGCTCCACTCACATCCCTCCACTCACAGCACCCCCCACATCCCTTCCCTCACAGCGCCCCCAACATCCCTCCCCTCACAGCGCCCCCTCACATCCCTCCCCTCACAGCACCCCCTCACATCCCTCCCCTCACTGCACCTCACATCCCTCCCCTCACAGTGCCCCCCAACATCCCTCCCCTCACAGCGCTCCACTCACATCCCTCCACTCACGGTGCCCCCCCTCACATCCCTCCCCTCACAGAGCCCCCTCACATTCCTCCCCTCACAGCACTCCACTCACATCCCTCCCCTCACAGCGCCCCTCACATCCCTCCCCTCACTGCACCTCACATCCCTCCCCTCACAGCGCCCCCCAACATCCCTCCCCTCACAGCGCTCTACTCACATTCCTCCACTCACGGTGCCCCCTCACATCCCTCCCCTCACAGCGCCCCCTCACATCCCTCCCCTCACAGCGCCCCCCAACATCCGTCCCCTCACTGCACCTCACATCCTTCCCCTCAGGGCACTCCCCTGACATCTCTCCCCTCACTGCACCTCCCACATATCTCTCCCTTCATGGCGTCCCCTCACATCTCTCCCCTCAGGGTGCCCCCCCCACATTCCTCCCCTTAAGGTGCCCCCACATTCCTCCCCTCACATCATTCCCCTCATGGTGCTCCCCTCACGTCTCATCTCTTACAGTGCCCCCGTCACATCCCTCCCCTCACATCCCTCCCCTCACATCTCTGCCCTTAGGGTGCCCCTCTCATGTGGGTAACACTCCCCATGGGCACTGAGGAAGGAGAACTGTGCAGACCCCAGGCACAGTTAATGCCTGAAGTTTAACTCACTACTTGCTTATATCTAGCTTATATATATAATCATACTTAGTCCCATTTAATCTTTCTGTTTAATCATGTAAGTATTGTAGTTGGAGCTGCACTGACACATTCAGTGCTGATTTATAGAATCCTTCCATATAACCATATAGTAGTTTGTCGTAGGAGGAATGCCTAGAGCAGTCACAGAACAGAAGCAGCACATGGGAAAACAGCCAGACCAGGACAAGAACCAAAGACCCAGGCGGTGGCATCCCTGCCTGAAAGGGCATACGCTCTATGGCAGGCTTGGAGCAAGAGCCTCTCCTCCTGATAAAGGAGTTTAGTACCTTGCATCCAGTTCCTGTGGAAAGTAGACCTCAGGCCTGAGATTCCTCAAATAACCGAGGGGAGAAGAACCCCTCTGGTGTGACCAGTCACAGCGGCTGTACACCCTGTCAGTCTTTTCTGGCATCTGTGCTAGCTCAAACCATCCTCCCATAAATATCTTAAGAGAAGAGCACAAGTCAGTCAGCTCCCGCTGCATTGGTTTACAGTATCCTTCTATTAGAAACCCTTGGAAGTCTCCAGCCCCCAGGTAAGAGGTGTTGTGCAGGACACCTGTTGCACACGGCCCACCTCGTTGCCTTGGTGACCTAATGGGGGTGGACCCCTTTTCTGTACACGACCCTCTACTACTGCACACGGCACGGCCCCCTGCTGCACACAGCCCACCTCTCTGCCCAGGTGACATAATGGGGTGGCCCCCTTGCTTGTAACTTGGGTGATTATGTGTGCCCTATCACTAAGCCTATAGATGATGACCTCACTCGTGACCCTGCCCCCTGCTTGTACCTAATAAATACAGATGCTTCTGGGCGTCGAGGCCTCACTTGTCTCCACTCATAGGTGGCGTGCCCCCCCCAAGTCCAGATGCTCTTCACCAGTTCTTCAGTGTCCTGTCTCTTTACTTCTCAGATCCTGCACCTCAGCACAGCATAAGGGACACCCCCACAAACCTGTGGGGCCAACAGCCCTAACCCCTCCCATCTCTCCCCTCACATCCCTCCCCTCACTGCACTCTCCTCGAATCTCTCCCCTCGGGTGTCCCCCCTCACATCTCTCCCCTCAGGGTTCCCCCCTCACATCTCTTCCCTCAGGGTTCCCCCCTCACATCTCTCCCCTTGGGGGTGCCCCCCCTCACATCTCTCCCCTCAGGGTTCCCCCCTCACATCTCTCCCCTCAGGGATACTCCTCACATCCCTCCCCTCACAGCACCCCCCTCACATCCCTCCCCTCACAGCACCCCCTCACATCTCTCCCCCTCACAGCACCCCCCTCACCTCTCTCCCCTCACAGCACCCCCTCACATCTCCCTTAAGGTGCCCCCCAACATCACTCCCCTCGCAGCACTCCCATCATATCCCTCCCCTCACAGCACCCCCCTCACATCTCTCCCCTCAGGGTTCCCCCTTCACATCTCTTCCCTCAGGGTTCCCCCCTCACATCTCTCCCCTCACAGCACCCCCCTCACATCTCTCCCCTCACTGCATCTCATATCCCTCCCCTCACAACACCCCCCTCATGTCCCTCCCCTCACTGCACCTCACATCCCTCCCCTCACAGTGCCCCCCTCACATCCCTCCCCTCACTGCACCTCATATCCCTCCCCTCACAGTGCCCCCCTCACATCTCTTCCCTCACAGCACCCCCTCACATCTCTCCCCCTAGGGGTGCCCCCTCACATCTCTCCCATCACAGCACCCCCCCACATCTCTCCCCTCAGGGTGCCCCCCTCGCATCCCTCCCCTCACAGCACCCCCTCACATCTCTCCCCCTCACAGCACCTCCCTCACATCTCTCCCCTCACAGCACCGCCCTCACATCTCTCCCCTCACTGCATCTCATATCCCTCCCCTCACAGCAACCCCCTCATGTCCCTCCCCTCACTGCACCTCACATCCCTCCCCCTCACAGTGCCCCCCCTTGCATCCCTCCCCCTCACTGCACCTCATATCCCTCACCTCACAGCGCCCCCCTCACATCTCTCCCCTCACAGCACCCCACTCACATCTCTTCCCTCGGGGTGCTCCCCTCACATCTCTCCCCTCACAGCACCCCCCTCACATCTCTCCCCTTGGGGTGCCCTCTCACATCCCTCCCCCTCACAGCACCCCTCTCATATCTCTACCCCCATAGCACCCCCTCACATCTCTCCCCTCGGGATGCCCCCTCACATCTCTCCCCTCAGGATGCCCCCTCACATTTCTCCCCTCGGGGTTCCCCCTCGCATCTCTCCCTCGGGGTTCCCCCCTCACATCTCTCCCTCAGGGTGCCCCCACATCACTCCCCTCATAGCACCCCCCTCACATCTCTCCCCTCACAGCACCTCCCTCACATCTCTCCCCTCACAGCACCCCCCTCACATCTCTCCCCTCAGGGTGCCCCCTCACATCTCTCCCCTCACAGCACCCTCCTCACATCTCTCCCCCTTGGTGTCCCTCTCACATCCCTCCCCTCACAGCACCCCTCTCATATCTCTACCCCCATAGCACCCCCCTCACATCTCTCCCCTCGAGGATGTCCCCTCACATCTCTCCCCTCGGGATGCCCCCTCACATCTCTCCCCTGGAGGTTCCCCCTCGCATCTCTCCCCTCGGGTTCCCCCCTCACATCTCTCCCCCTCAGGGTGCCCCCCCCACATCACTCCCCTCGCAGCACTCCCATCATATCCCTCCCCTCATAGCACCCCCCTCACATCTCTCCCTCAGGGTTCCCCCCTCACATCTCTCTCCTCAGGGTGCCCCCCTCACATCTCTCCCCTAGGGGTTCCCCCCTCACATGTCTCCCCTCGGGGTGTCCCCCTCACATCTCTCTCCTAGGGGGTGCCCCCTGACATCTCCCCTCAGGGTGTCCCCCCACATCACTCCCCTCACAGCACTCCCATCATATCCCTCCCCTCATAGCATCCCCCTCACATCTCTCCCCTCAGGGTTCCCCCCTCACATCTCTCCCCTCGGGGTTCCCCCCTCACATTTCTCCCCTCGGGGTGCCCCCCCCTCACATCTCTCCCTTCGGGGTGTCCCCCTCACATCTCTCTCCTCGGGGTATCCCCCTCACATCTCCCCTCAGGGTGCCCCCCCCCACATCACTCCCCTCACAGCACCCCCCTCAGAGCTCTCCCCTTGGTGTCCCCTCAGGCCGCTCCCCTCACTGCCCTCCTATCACAGTGCTCTGGCATGTGCAGGTCTGGAGCCAAGGTGTTTAGTACATTCCTGCCTCCAGTGTGTTCCTTTTGTTCATTTACTTCGACACAGGGTCTTGCTCTGTTGCCCAGCCTGGAGTGCAGTGGTGTGAAATCTGACCGCTGCCTCAGCCTCCGGGGATAGCCGAGACCACAGGCTGTGCGCCTGGCCCATGTTCCTTTATCCTCCTCTGGAGCACTCTCCTTGTCACCCAGTCAAACCCAGACAGATTCCACCCTTTGTTCTCTTTCCTTTCCTTTGGGATAAAATATGAGGGTCAGGAAAGACTTTAAAGAGCTTCATCCCGGGAATTTTGGCACTAGTTATGAACCTGAAACCCTGAAGTTCCCAACACTGCGATGGGTCAGGCCCTGCTGCATTGGTGGAGGTAAAATGCTGAGCAGAGAAGAGGCTGGCAGCATCAGAGAAGCTGGCTGGGCTTCAGGGCTTCTGCTGTGGGGAGCAGCTGGGCGCAGAGCCTCGGGAGTATGCCTGTGTGAGAGACAGAAAGAGGAGGATGAGGAAGAGAGCCTATTATTCTGTACTACAAATGTAGCCTCCTCCGGAGATTTCGGAGAGATTTCAGAAAAGATGCATTTGGCCTTTTTCTTTAATTGGCCCTTTTTTGTTCTTGTTAGTTACTGCTGTGTTTGTCACGCTGACAAATAAATTGTGGACTCCTGGGGGCGCCCTCCTCACTTGCATGCAGATGTCGGGCTCCCACACATCTCCTCGAGACCTGGCCGCCTGCTGCTGGGACCTCCCGGCTCTGTTCTTCGTGAGCGTGTTCTGTCACAGTTCCTTGGCCACATCCACTCACACAACTGTGGATTCATTGAAAGGCCTGTGGATTATTACTCCTGTCCCCTGAGCACAGGAACAGAGAGACACATACTAAAATGTGCGCAGTGACTCGCTTCCCACATCCGGAGGTGGTGCCTCCCTTGGCTTTCAGAGCGCTCTCCTCTCTCTAACACACACATATCACAGGAGCAAGCGTGCATAATTTTCATTGCTCAGAGCAAGATACAACATTTCTGAAGACCATCCCAGGCTTTTTTCTCTTCCCTTTATAACTTAGATAGATGATGCTTTGGGGACGGAGAGTGCACAGCTCGCAGTACTTGCTCTCTGAGTGAGAGTTCATCCCGGCATCTTTGCTGGATGAAACGGAGAGGTGCAGCCACGGCAGGACAGGACTGTCTGGGGGCTCCGGGGCACCTCAGGTCATGGACAGAATTCGATTCTTTGCAGTTGTGGGACTGAAACTCTTGTTTCCTCATTGATTGTCACTGCGGGCCACTCTCAGCTCCTTGGGGCACCTGCATCCTCCCAGGGCAACATCATCTTTAAAGCCAGTGATGGCAGTGAGCTGAGTCCTTTGCATGCCTTGAATCTGTCTGACTGCCCTTTGCGCCAGCTGGGGAAAGCTCCATGCTTCACCAAATATGTGATGAGACGAAGTCCCCCTCCAGGTAACTTAACACAATCATAGGAGCAGCACCAGGTGCAGGCGCGTCCTTAAAACTCTGCTATCTTGAAGTACCTCCGTTCCCAGCAGACCCTCCAGGAGGCCGAGAGGAGGAGCCATCCCAGAAGAGGATACCAGAAGGACAGGACTGACCCCTCCCACCCTCCAGTAGTGGCTCTGGTAGACCAAGCCCATCAGAGTGCCTGGGGGAGAGCCAGGAGAGAGCCTGGGCCCCTTCTTAGGAGCCAGCCTGTGGTACACGGAGGAGCTGAGCCATGGGTGGAGGTGAGACAGAGGATATACATCCCAAATGAGAAACAACTCCTTCAGGATGTACTTGCTTTTTGCTTTTATAAATGTGATCTTTCCCTTTGCAGCTTCCAGCTTATTGTCTGCTTAATGAAAGCGCTTGGATTGTGTCTAATTTCATAGCAGACTGCCTCAGCAATTCTCTCATTGTTTGAGGTTGTTTTTCAGTTCATTATGCCAGATTCTCCAAATATATGGTCTTCATCAGCCTCTTAATTTTGTTATTGCTATTTTATTTCATGTACATAACATAGAGTTTACCATCAATGACAGTTAGTGCCCTCACAGTATTGTGAATCACCTCTGCCTAGCTCCATCGCCCCACCGGGAGGCCCTGTTCCCGCTAGGAGTCTCTCCCCGTCCCCAGCCCCCAGCCTCTGGCAGACCCCCATCTGTCGCCTGTCTCTGTGGACTTGCTTACTCTGGAAATGTAAGTGGAACCGTGTAATATGTGGCCTTTCATGCCTGCCTTCTCTCACTTAGCGTCATGTTTTCAAGTTTCATCTGTGTGTAGCACGTGTCAGCGTCTCCTTGCTTTTTGTGGGAAATAACACCCCATGGTCTCTACACGCATTGGGCTCACCCATTCCTAGCTGATGGGCATCTACATTGATTCCAGCCTCTGCGTATTGAAAATAAAGCTGCTGTCCACGTTCATGAGCAAGTTTCTTTTTGAACACCAAGTTCTGAATTTGGGGTTGGGATATATACCCAAAACTGGAATTGCTGTGTGCTTGTTGAGCTAAACTCTTCCATGGTGGCCTCACCATTTTACAAATTTAAGGTAACGTACCAATACAGTAGAAAAATTCCAATGTCTCCGCATCTATGCCAACGCTTGTTTTCTTTTTTTTTTAGAAAAGTATAGCCATCCTAGTGGGTGTGAAATGGGTGGTTTCTACTGTGGTTTTGATTTAAAGTAAACTAAATATCACCTGACAAGGACTTCATACTTCTATATTTGAGTCCCCTGTGGACAAACTGTAACTTAATAGGCAGACAAGATTGAAAACCTAACTTAGGAGTTTGTGCCTGTAACAAATAGTTGAGTCTTGGCCAATCCCAGCGGCCATACTACAACCAGTCACAGACTGCTAAGTGTTCAAACGGTGTTCAGGTAAGGCAGACACCAACCTGTAACCAATCCAGTTGTTTCTGTACCTCACTGCCAGTTTCTATACATCACTTCCCTTTTTTATCTATAAATTTGTTCTATGAGGCATCACTGGCGTCTCTCTAAATCTGCTGTGATTCTAGGGACTGCCCAATTCACAAATTGTTCATTGCGCAATTAAACTCCTTTAAATTTAATTCAGTTTTCATTTTAACATACATGTTTGTTGGCCATTTGTAAATCTTCTTTGGAGAAATGCCCATTCAGTCCTCTGCCCATTTTTCAATCGGGTTGCTTGTCTTTGCTGTTGAGTTAGAAGAGATTTTACGTATTCCAGATACCTTTATGAGATTTGCAACTTGTAAATATTTTCTCCCATTCTATGGGCTGTATTTTTACTTTCTTAGTTGTTGTAAAGGTTTTATGATTTAAGCACTTGTATTTAAGTTTTTGATTCTTTTTGAATTTTTGTATAGATTGTGAGAGAAGGGTCGAACTTCATTAGTTTGCAAGCGGATTTCCAGGCTGTCCCAGATGCATTTGTCGAAAAGCTATTCTTTCCCCATTGAATGCTCTTGCACCCTATTGAAAATTTAGACATACCGTCTTAGTACTAGTAAGCAACTTTGTCCTCCTTTCTAATTTGTGTGCTCTATGTTGTTTCTTTATCTGATTGCATAATTGCATGCACTGATGCCTCCCGTACAATGTTATTCAAGTACTGGTCCTGGGTATTTTTGTTTTTGTTTCTTTTATTCCAGTGAAAGTATTAACCTAGTCAGCATATTAGTATTTCATATTAGATACGTTTTTAATAGTAAAGAAATATTTATCTCATTTTATTCAGTAGTATTTAAGGAATGTTTTAAAAATATCTTTACTGCAATTTGGAAGATGATTATGTAATTTCTTCTCGGAATTATTAATATGATAAATTTTAATAATAGATACTTTATTATAAAACCATCCTGCCATTCCTGGATCACCTTGCGCTATTTTTAACGTGCTAACGTATTTCTACATTTTTCTTTTTTCTTCTTATGTATTTATGTATTGCTCAGACCATTCTTCATAACAATCTGTATTGTATTTGCGTTTACTGGTATTCGCAGGGGAGACTGGGAATTTCTTGCACTTTTCTTTTTGGTGCAGTCTTTTCAGGCTTTGGTCACTAATGTTATTCACTGTGTAGAAAAAAAATGGAGGTTTACCTTCTTTTCCAGTGCTCAGGAAGAGTTTTTAAATTATTGGAATTATCTGCCATTTAAAGTTCATTACAACTCTCCTGTAAGCATGTCTGCACCTGTTGCTTCTGGGTGTCAGTGGTGAGCACCTCTTTTTTAAATAAAGTGACAATTTAGGTTTTCTATATCTTTTGCGATCCATTTGGTCAATATTTTCTCAGATGATGGTCCGTGTTTTTAGAATTTCAAGTTGATTTGAATCGCGTTGAGTAGATGGTCTCGTGATGCTTCTCATTTCATGTTTCCTTGTTATTCCCACCTCATCGTTCCTTAGTTTGTGTATTTGTGCTTTCCCCCATTATATTCTTGACAACATTGTCTGACAATGTGCCTGTCTTTATTTTTCAAAAAATCAGCTTTCTAATTTACTTGTTAGTCCACTGGTTATCTTTTTTCCCATTTTGTCAGCCTCTGCTCTGTCTTAGCTCCTTCCTTCTGGTTTCCTTGAGTTAATTTTGTTGTGTTGTTCCTAGTTGTTGAGATGCTTAATTAATCAATTTTCACTCATTCTTTTTTATTGTTGTAAGTGTTTCAAACTATGAATATTCATCTTCTAACTGGATTTTTTGATGACCTCAATAAATTTATTCTAAAATGCACTTGAAAGCAGAAATGCCTATTAGTAGACGTAGTAACTCTTTCACTGGAGATCAAGGCAGGAAAATGACCTGCGAATAACTAGCCACAGTACACAGCCACGTCATCAAAAGGTTAGAGACTGATTATTGTTGAGGCTGCAGACAGACACATGGGTTATTTATGCAGTAAAATTTTAACGATTTAAAAAAAAATTCACTATAGTACTGACATAGGAACATTTTCATAGATGAAGGAAAAGGAGGGTTCAAAGTGGACCCACAAAAACGATGGGGAGGACATCACAGAGCAATGGGAGAATGACAGTTTGGCCAACGGTATTTAGAAAATCACAATGTGGATAAAATAAAACTGATCCTACATTATAATATTTAAGAAAAGGTAGATTCCAGTTGGGTTAATTTCTTAGATAATAAAAATGAAACTAGGAGCTGGGTACAGTGGCTCATGCCTGTAATCCCAACACTTTGGGAGGCCAAGATGGGAGGATCACATGAACCTAGGAGGCTGAGACCAGGTTGAGCAACATAGTGAGACACCCACCTCTAAATTTTAAAAAAATTTAAAAATAAAATTTTTTTAAAAAAAGCAGGCAAGGACAGTAACAGTAAGGATCTTTATAGGTTAGGGAAGATTTTTTAAAACAAGCATCCCAAAGCACCATCCATATGATTTTAAAAAGATAGAATGTTATGTCAACATTAATAATTTCTACTCAGAGAAGTCTATGGGTAGGCAGAGTTCATAAACCCATGCCATGCAGGGAGAAAATACTGGCAATATTTCAAACAACCAAGATTATGTTTAAAATATACAAGGAGTTCCTGCAAGTCATCAAGAAGAAGGCAGGAAACCCAACAGAAGGAAGTACAAATGCTGTGGATGGATGTCTGTGGTGGGATATGACTCCCACGCCCGCCCAAAGCTGCTGGGCCCCTGCTCCTAGAAGCTGTGGAGATGAATCAGGGCACAAGGGCCTTTGCAGAGGTGCTGGGTGGGGGCCTGGAGAGGAGAGGAGCCTGGTTAATTGGGGTGGTCTCCATGCTGTTCCTGGGGTCTTTGCGGAGGGAGGCAGAGACCCCGCCCAGGAATGTGGGGCCTCTGGAAGTGGGGGAAAGGCGAGGAAGTCAGCTCTTCCTGGAGCCTCCGGGAGGACACAGCCCTCCCGACCGATGTTCAGACTTCTGACCCCAGAGCTGTGGGAGAAGATACGTGTGTGTGTTAAGCCACTGCATCTGTGGTCATTTGATAGGCACCACAGGAAGCCAGTTCAAGAGACACAAGTACCATGTGAGCTTGCAACCTCAAAGTTACTGCAAAGGAGAGAAATGCAGATGACAGCAATGAGACACCGCTTTACAGCCACGAGCCTTGAAAAGCCTGTGAAGTTGAGCTCCAAATGCCGGTGAGCACAGTGGAGAGGCAGCACATCCTCTCATGCAGACCGTGGTCAGCTGGGACAAGTGGGCAGGTGCCACCTGGCCAGCAGGTTCCCAGCAGCAGCAACAGGCAACCTGGAGGTTCTCACAGCACCATGGACAGGCGTGGCGAGAAGAGAGTTAGAAGATGGTGGAGTTGACAGCCCAGTGCCGCCCATAAATGACACACCCAGGCACAAACACTGCACAGCCACTCATCAAACACTTCCTCAGCCTGCACTCAGCCTGGGATGTGGGTGACCGGGCTGCGAAGGGGACACGGAGTTCCCAGCCTGCAAAGCTGACAGGAACGCAGGTAGCACAGGGCCAAGCACAGTCGGACTGAGCCACGAGAAGGGAGGATAGGCAGCCCCGGGGAGGCTGCACCAGCAAGCGACAAGAGGCTTCCAGAGAGCACCGGGGAGTGCCCTGAGCAGCCCTCAGACAGAAGAAAAGAATGCACAGGATGGGACCGCCACGCCTGGCAGGCCTCGGGCTGTGCATCTGCCGACAGGGCTTCCTGCGGCTCACGCTCTCTAGCTGAGCGACCCCTGCCATGCTGACTGGTGTCTGGAGACCCTCAGTGGCACTGCCACTTATGTCACCGGGGGGAACCTCCATCACCTATGCCCAGCTGGGCCCCATGACGGGGGGTGCTGCTAGTCCAGGCCCCTCTGGGAGCCACTCTGGCACTCAAGTACACGTGAGCAGGCATGCTGTGTCAACAGGAGGAAGCGGCTGCCTGGCCCCGACCAGACACAGCCCGGTAACCCTGAGGCTAATGCCCCTTTAGAGGGGGACATCAAGATGCCAAATCCATGCTCCCGGCCAGGGACCAGGTGAGGGACACAACATGCGGAGCATGACACCAAGGTGCCTGGCACCAGCATGTCCTCGGTCCCATGTGCTGTGGGTCGTGAGGGTTCATACTATGGAGGGGAGGGTCCCAGGCAGACCACATCTCATACTGTCCATACTGCCAGTCCCACCGGGCCCCACAGATCCACCATCCTTGCTGGGGCCTCTGCTCGGGGCTGTGGCAGATACTCTGTGAGAGGAGCAGCTATGCCAATGGCATCATAGCTCAAGGTTGCTTGGGTTAAAGCTGCATTCCAGGGGCTGCTGTCACTGTGTCTTTGCCAGTCCCATTTCCATGAGTGTCTGCCGCATTCCACGGCCACATAGCTATCAGAGGCCCTTGGTGACTTCGCGAAGGTCCCTGAGGAAGTACAGGGCGATGGCACCACGGAGTCACGGCTGCTTGAGCCACGGGGCACTTCGAGGCCACGTGGCCCACACCTGTCCGACAGAAGAGACAACAGCTAGTTGGGGAAGGACGATGATTCGAGATACAGTGCGGTCTGGGCAGTGAAGGTGACACTAGCTAGGTTCGAGTTCGGGACAGGGATGACTTTTACCTGAGTTTAGTGCCCGCAGCTGGAAATGTGGGTGTTCCACTTCAGCTGCTGGGGGACACGGGTCTTGAATGATGCCTTAAACAGTCTCCTGTGGACCTCAGCAAACCTGGCGGGGGTGTTTGGTGGGATGGTTGTGGGGTGCACCCAGCACGGTCTATGCCTGGTCTCCAGCACTTACTGTCATCGACGCCATCTGGTGACTTTCCAAATCGTTATAATCTGTTTTCCTTCAATAGCCACAGCGAGGCCATTAAGCCCCAGAGGATGATCCTGGCAGCTTGTGGCAGTTTGGGCTTTAAAATCAGTCACATATCCCAATGGCTCTCACTGTAATTCAAGGACTATGCCAAGGAAAGTGTTTTGACATCACATGAAACGTGTCCCTAGCCACATGTCTCCTGTTCCTGGCGTCTGGGGGTGAGGGATGCGTCTGGGCTTGGGTGGTCCTGACCACACCCGCCAGCCGTCGCATGTTGTGGGTCCCCTGCAAGGTTGCAGATAGTTCTGTCCTCATGCCAGGGAGATGCCTCACCCCTGTGGCATGAGGTGGGTGCCCCTGGCCCCCAAATAGCACTAGTGATTTAGGGATCCATGTGGTCTGTGCCACGTGGTTTTCACAGGAGTCCCCAGGGCAAGCCTCCAGGCAGCATCAGGACCTGAATGAGGATCTGAGCCCAGGGACGCCTGGTGCACGAAGCAGGACCACAGTGGCCCAGAGGACTCTTGGGTTAAGCGATGTGGGCCCTTCCCTCTTCTGTGGGGCCTTCTCTCTCTCAAGCTCAGAAGAAAAGAGAGTGGCCCAGCAAAGGGAATGGCTGTGCTTAGACTGCCCAGGGCCTGTGTCTGCCTCTGGAGCTGGGAATGGCACCGCTCAGGGAGGGCTGAGGAGGGCTGGAGAGGGACATCATGTGCTCCCTGGAAGGGTGGCGAGTTCGCTCGGCAAATCACCAAGAGCTCAGGGTGGCAGAGGGCTGCCTGAGAGCTGGCTGGGCTCCTGACCACGGAGGCTCCAACCCTGGCCACAGTCCACAGAGTCTGCCTGACCCAAGACAGAGTCATCCTTGGGGATATTCTGGCCAGAACTTCCAGGAACAAAGTAAAACACAACCTGACACTTGGGCCCTGGGTCTCTAAGGCTGTGAGCCCAGAGCTCTGCCACAGGAGAGTGCCACGGCCTGTGGAAATGGGCAGGAACGAGATGGAGAGAGACAGGCTGGGCCCTCGATGGTGTCCAGCCCACTTCATTCCTTCCTTCATGGGCTTTTCAAGTTGAAATAATTGGAAGTGTACAGAGAAGGTGCAGGAATAACGAAGATAATCCCTGCTTGCCAGTTATAGCCTCAGCCCAGATTCACCGACCTCTAACCTGTTGCCCCGTGGCTTCTCCTCCGTCCACCATCCCTGCCTGCCTCCCAGCCCTGCCAGCCTCCCTCCCTCCACTACCTCTCTCATCCATTCATCATCTGTCATCCATCACTGGATTTGGTGGAGACTCATAGGCAGGCCAGGGAGGGGGAAACAGGAGACGGTTCTGCAGGATTGGTGGCGGAACACTGGGCTTTCTCTGGTTGATCTTAAATTATAAGTAGGAAAAAAATCAGGGAAGGTGGCTGGGCATAGTGGCTCACTCCTGTAATCTCAGCACTTTGGGAGGCTGAAGCGGGCAGATTACTTGATGTCAGGAGTTTGAGACCAGCCTGGCCAACATGGTGAAACCCCATCTCTACCAAAAATACAAAAATTAGCTGGGTGTGGTGGCACCGCCTGTAATCCCAGCTACTCGGGAGGCTGAGGCAGGAGACTCTCTTGGACCTGGGAAGTGGGTCTGCAGTGAGCTGAGATCCCATCCCTGCACTCGGGGCTGGACAACACCGTGGGACTCTATCTCAAAAAAAAAAATCAGGGGAGGTGTTGGTTGGGTCAAGTCCTGGCCACTTGGGGCAGCGACTGCTAAGGGGTCACTCTGTGGCCTCCTGGCCTCGCTCCTGGAGCTGTGACCACTCCCTCACTACAGCCAGCTCCAATGCAGGGCCTGCGCCGGTCCTCGGGGCAGGAGGGCTCCTTTCCTCGTCCGGGCATAGGAAACCACCTTGGGGGGGCTTAGCGTGCCTTGGAGCAAGTCAGGGTCCTCATTAACTGTTGCTAATGGATGAATGACTGATTCAAAAATGATAAATGTGTGCAGAACCCTGAAACACTAGCCTTGGCGTGATGGAGTGGCGGCCTCCTCGTGTTCCTTAGGGCAGGCACCACGTGGGTACCCGCTGCTGCACCCGTGTTCATGGGGCCTGACTTGGGTATGGTTTCTTTCACAATAGCATTTATGCTCTCATCTCAGCAACAAAACAGGCCTCCGAGCATCCTGTATCTACAGCCACACTTTCAGTAACAATCAGGCCAACTCCAGAACGTACAACTCTCCGTCCTGTTACAGCAGTGTCAGCTGGCAGCAAGAGGACCCTGTTCCACCAAAAACTTCAACAAGTCGTCAGTATTTGCTGGGTTTACATCAGCATCAGGGAAGCCACGTCAGGGTCCTGGGAGACGGGAGCCAGCGGCTGAGGGGAACCCCACAGGCACGACGGGGCCTGGCTGCTTGGCAGCGCTGCGGTGTAATTTTAAACCATTTCCAATCAGAGAAAGTAGTTTCCGCCTCTCTTTCTCTCTCATTTCTGCACTTATACTAGCGACTCCTTCTGTAGGTAATTCCAACCCTTAAGTTAAGCCACGTTAAGGTCAGTCCGGAAAGAAGCCAGTGCCTGGCTGCAGGGTCGTCTCCCGCGTGCGGCCCGGCTCTCACTTGGCTGGGTCACTAGCAAGCCCCCATGACGGGTCAGTGATTACCCAGGTTTCAAATTGGTGCCAACAGATTTCAAAACAGGCAGGAATTATTTTCTGTGGCAGGATCCCTGGCCTAAGAAGAAAAGGGGAAAAAATTTTAGTCACAATTTTATACTGAGTGTGATTAGAGGGTGATGAGATGCTTGCAAGGTACTAATGATACTTTGTAAGGCAGTCATGTTAGGAAACAGATTTGTCTCACACTAGGAAAGGAAGCAAAACAATATTCGACCTTTTGGAGGCAAAATTTTCCTATTGAGATAAAAGAAAAACATCTGGAAATGACACAGGAGTTCCTTTTAGAAAGAAAAAGTAAGAAACGTTCTGTGGGGCAGCAGGTAGGCAACAAGCTGTTAACCTCCGTGTATTCATTTCTGTTCTCTTGTTCTATGAAAGTGACTTTTTCTTTCAGAGAACAGATTACTGGGCCTTATCTAAACTCCTTTTCCTCTCTGGTTCTTGTCTTTAAACAAGCAGCCGGAGTTCAACTATTTTTCACTGACATCTAAACAAACTTCAAAGCCTGAGACCAGATTTCCTTCCAGGAAACAGGAACGAAGGGAAGGGGCTGTAAAGTGACTCCAGTCCTGGCTAGATAAGGAAACCTGGGGTCTGAGAGGACTCCTGCCCTCTGGGGCTCCCTGAGGGTTGTTTTCTCATGCAGAGATTTCCATCTGTACACAAAACAAATTCCTCTTCTCCTTTCTCTCAAAGTTAATGCTTCCTTCCGCTCTCTCTTGTAGTTATTTGTCAGGGAAGGTTAGGAAGCAGAGATTTTAGTAATAGTTGCTCTTGGTTCACCATTACACTCCTCCCCAGACCAACACATCCCAGTTCATGGAGGAAGGGCAGAAGGATGAAGAGAGGCCACCACAGGCTTAGTGCTGGCTGCTGCCTGCTCCGTTCGAAAGCCAGTGTAAGGCAGGTGGGGGTGCTGACCCAGCGGGGGTGGCGGGCGACCGCGTTCTGGCCCTGTCTGTGTGTCACCCCTGAATCTCACCCAGCTATGCCTGTCTGCATTCCACCTCTTGCCTCCTCATTGCTTGTTGAGGGGAATACAAAAATCTAAATGCTTATGAACAGTTTTATAATTATTTTGAATTAGCTTCTAATTTTGCCAGTTCGAGGGCAATGTAAGAGGTTTCAGTTGCAGATCTCAGTTTACAGGCATTAGTGAGTGAATGCTCAGAAAGCATCCTCAGTGGCTGAGGCTTTGGGCATTCATGGATGTGGAGATTTTCCACGTTTTCTTGAGAATTTTATCTTTCAATTCCTTTCCCATAAATAGGCATATTCACTCTGTAATTGGCCAAGCATCTTTGGTTTTAATCATTCTAGGCATAAATTATGGTACCTTACTCCTAATTCCAGCAACTGGACATAAGACAAATTCCATTCCCTTCTTAGGCGTTCGTAAGGAAACTGGGGTCTAATTTAGGAGGAAATAGCTGTGTGCCGTGGCAGGCTGCTCACCAGGATTAAATCAGATGTTCACTCGCTGCATTTGGTTTTGTTCTGTGGATTGTTTTAATCGTGTGAACTAAAAAGTTCTTCTTGGACAAATCCCAAGTACACGGATAAAACATTAGGAATTTACAGGTATTCCCAACAGCCTTGTCTCCAGAAAAGCACCCTATCATAATACACATAATCAATCACATATCATGTCGTGAGTCACATTTGCTCTCATGGATTGGTAGTTTGCAGTCACCTGCCTGCCTCTCTCGGAGGGGCATGCCGTGAACATGGCCAGAGGCTTACAGGCCTGGTCCCCCACATGGCTATTTGATCTCTGGGCAGCCAGGTGACCCCTCTGTGAAAGGTGAATGCTGGAGCAGAGCAATGCCTGTCATGTGTGTAAACCAAAAATAAAACTCTAAGCCCCCCACCCAGCTAGCAGACCCTCCTCAGAGGCATTCCAAATTATCCTGAAAAACTATTTTAGGCCATGATGGGAAGTGGGGGTCAGGCAGCAATAGACCTTAAGACCGATAAGAAATGTTTATTACCCATTGTCTCCAAGCATGCTACCCCGAGGCTTCACCATTAGGATAAAACTGGTCTCCACAGCAGCTTATTGTAACCCAGACGTTCCTTTCTATTGATGCCAGGTTTTTAGAGAGTAACTCAACCAGTTGCCAATCAGAAAATCTTTCAATCTGCTTGTGACCCAGAAACCCCACTTTGAGTTGTCCTGTTTCCAGACTGAAGCCATGTACACCTTACAGGTATTGGTTTTTGTCTCTGACTGAAACTCCCATCTCCCTAGAAAGTATCAAATCAAGCTGTGCCCCCCACCCAACCGCCTGGGCACACATTCTCAGGACCTCCTGAGGCTGGGTCATGGGTGTGTCCTTAATGTTGGCAAAATAAACTAAATTGATTGAGACCTGTCTCAGGTCCTTTTTCAGTTTACACGTGTGACCGGGTGTCAGAACCAACTGGGGGTGGGATGGGGTTAGAAAACGCTGACTCTGAGCCCTGCTCCTGAGTGTCTGACGCAGTGGACCTGAGTGGTACAGATGATCTGTGACAGCGCCAGGGCCGTGGCTGCTCTGACCGCACACCCACAGTCACCGTTCTGGGAACATTATGTGACAGGGCAGTGAGAAAGGACCAGTAATTCCTTTTAAAGCACCATAAACTTTAATAAGCCAATTAAAAAACTGGATGCCAAAAACCCCACTCAGCCTCCACGCATAATGACTCTGTTTTCTGAACTGGAGCTCTGGACACAAACGTGGCAAGTATGAGTGCGTCCATGTGGAACCAGAGCTCCTGGGGCCCCCAGCCTCTGGGGCTGCAACCTCTGGGAGTCCCGGCTTTAGAAGAGCGTCATCCTCGACACGGAGGCCATCTTGGAGAGGCGTGTGGCACACACAGGACGGTGGCACCCACAATTCCACCTCCGCTGTGATCTCAGGGAGAGGAGGCTCCGAGCGCCGCCATGGCCAGGGCAGCTCCCAGGAAGGCAGGGACTGCACTGGGGCCCCGCACGCTCCTCCTCTGCGGCCACACAAGTTAGCAGGCGGGGCAGGCAGACAAAAGCAAATGTTTGTGTTTTTATTGTTTTTGTTTTGTTTGTTGTGCGTCCGCCATTTCTCCTGGTGTTCAGTGACTGGCTCGATCACATCGCTGTGAGCCTCCAGGGCTGGCGAATGCCTCTGGGTGCTGGGCCCCTTTAATTGATTCCACAGCCTTCCTTTCATTTGAAGTCTCAAGGCCCCAGTGTGCGTTGCAAACACCTTTTCTCTAGCAGGTGCCTCTGGGAGAGGTGCCGAGTGCTTAGGCCTCCTTCATGTGTGTCCACCGGGGACCAAGGGGATGGAACTCGTCAAGGCCTCAACCTGTCCTGGCCCTGGGTCCCAGAATGCCTGCCGCCTGGGGCCCTCCAGGACAGGCCTCAGTTTCCCCTCTTGTGTGCTCTCTCTCCATGTTTAATGCATCTTTGGTGCCTCTGTAATCTTCTACTGACTGAGAAGCACATTGCTTGCGTGAAGAGACCACCAGGCAGGCTTTGTGTGGGCAACAAGGCTGTTTTATTTCACGCCTGGGTGCAAGCGGGCCAAGTTGGAGAAACGAGTTAGGCGAGGGGGTAGGAAAGGGGACTGTTATATAGGTTGGGGCAAACGGTCAGTTAATGGTGGTAATCTATTTTAGGGAGGGGGAAGGGCGTCACGGGGTGCATGGTCACAAGGGTAGGGGTCATCTATTACAAACAGGCATGGTCATAAGGGTGGGGGTTATAGGTTGCAGGCAGAGGGGAGGGTGTGGTAAATTACACAGTTATGGGGGGGGGGGTCTTGATGTCTAGGGGAAATTTCGCAAGGCTGAGCAGGAACAATGGGGGGAACATTGCTTGGGGAGCGCAATCGGTTGAGGCAGGGGCTCATTGTTTCACTTCTCTTTATGGCCATCCGCTTACTTCAGACTTTCTGGCTCCTGGAGGCCATCTGGAGGTTTACGAGCAGATCACCAAGGCTATAATGGCCAGGCTTGGACTTGGAGGCCTGACACTGACTACACGTGACACCCCCCCACATCACAGCAAGCTGACCTTAGAACATTCCCTGTCTCCTCAGCACGACTATAAAATCTGTGGGCATATTTTTGTGGAGATTTTTATTTTTTTTTAAGTTTAAATTTAAATTGCTGGCTGTGAAAACATGACTGGGCTTTTTTCTGCTTTTCATTTTCATTCAGAAAGGGTTGAGTTTACAACCGAGTAAGACGTTTCTTAGGACAGGGACAGGGCACGGACAGAAACAGCACTAAGCGCGAAGGTGGGCCTGGAACTGGAGGCGCCCGCACCTTTCCGACCTGTGCCCCAAGCCCCACCTTCCTTCCTGAAGGAAAAAGTCTCGGAATGTTTTTCCTTTACAGGAAGGAGAGCTGTTTGATCTTTAACCGGATCTTGGCTGTTTTATAAACTTATGAGTGGATTCTTAGCAATATTTAGAATAATGAAATATTTCTAAATATTTAGAATAATGAACAAAAGAAATATTTGGAATAATGGCTATAAGCTGCAAGCAGACTTGGTCTTGCACTTTTCCTCAAGGACTGTAATTCTACTAGAACACTGCCTGTTTAGCTACTTGACATCAGTGTCAGACTTGTTTGAACCAGAGCGACTCCATCTTGAGTGAGGGCTAGGGAAATGAGGCTCAGACTTGCTGGGCCACATTCCCAGGAAGAGAGCTATTCCCAGCCTCTAGATGTTTACAGTTAAGGGAACAGATTAATAATGTTTACCAAACAGACCCAGGCTTGACAGTACCCTAATATACCCCAGCATCTTGAGAACAAGGCATTCCTAATTTTACTTTGAAGATAATAACGTCAATTCTTGCAAAATACAGTAATTAAGAAAATTCATGCTTTATCACAAATCCTTGTAGCAGGGCACATCTCCCCATGACCTTTTTTTATCTTATGTGTAAACAAGCCTTGGACCCAGGGTGGACGCGTTCCTTCTCTTCCTGTTGGGATATCCCACTCTGTCTGTGGACTACCTTCCTCTCACCACTGTACTCTCTTAATAAACTTGCTTTTACTTTGCACTGTGGACTCATCCTGAATTCTTTCTTGTGCAAGATCCAAGAACCCTCTCTTGCGGTCTGGATGGGGATCCCTTTTGTGTAACAAAAGTGTGCGGAGCCAGGCCTCCCCCAGCCTGACTTCCCACCCACTCCCCTGACAGGCCAGCGGCAGGGGTGTCCTGGCAGTTAGGGCCATACCAGTGTTTCCCCTGTGTTAGCTGAAAAACCAAGCTGTGTGAAGTATTTAAAGAAGTTTATTCTCAGCCAGCAGAGTGATCACAGCTCAAGGAACAGTCTCAGGAGGCCCTGAGAACGTGTGCCCAAGCAGTTTGATGACATTTGGTTTTATACTTTAGAGAGGTAAAAATTGTGGGTAAAAGCATAAATCAATACATGGAAGGTGTACCTTGGTTCAGCCTAAAGAGGTGGGACATTGTGAAGGGGGGGCGTCCAGGTCAGAAGTGAATTCAAAGATTTCCTGATTGGCGGTTGATAGAATGAAGCTTCATCTAAAGAGGAAGTCAGCAGAAAGAGGTGCTTGTGTTAAGATAAGGCGGGCGTTGGTTGTGGCAGCCAAGGTTCTTGTGTAGATGAAGCTTCCAGGTCGCAGCCTTCCGAGAGAAGGATGGGGAATGTCTGCTTTCCAACCTCAAAGGTGTCAGGCTCGGTTCCTCTGTCCTGGATCCAGGAAAGGCCTGGCAGGATGAATGGGGACTGTCTGCAGATACAAATTTCCCCCACGAAAGGCTCTGCAGGGCCATTTCAAAATATGTCAAAGAAACATATTTTGGAGTGAAACGCTTTGCTCTCCTTCAGGACCTGCTATGTCATGTGATGCTGCGCCAGAGTCACGTTGGAGTTTGGTTCCCACGGAGCGTCTGTTCTTACCCTTTGGAGTCAGTGTTGGTCAGCTGCGCCTGCACTCCACAGGGAGGGAGTATGGTGGCACGTCAGACCTCCCCTCCCGGAATGCAGCTTTCTGGGTTTCTCTCAGTCAGTTGGGAGCTTAGTATTTTACTTTTGGTGTACACCTGGGCAATCTTCCCTTTCAAATGTCATAGAATCTGCTTTTCACATTGCCCCAAGATCCACAGTCGGTGCAAAATTCCTATGAGCCATTGGCCCAGGCTTCCCGAGACTGACGAGGGGGGGAGGCAGCGTCAGGGCAGGGAGCTCGATGCCCCTCATCTCAGAGCACAGGGGTGTTTGCAGCTGCTTGTAGCAAGAGACCTGGAGGCGGTGCTGCCTGTGTCGGCCTCAATGGAAGAAGCTGAGGCAAAATTAAGCTAAGTAGCGGGTTTATTTGGGCCACGCTTGAGTCTGCAACTCAGGAGCAGAGATTTGAGGTGCCCTGAATACACACTCCAGTGAGCAGCAGTTACCAGTAGGTTTTTAAAGGGTAAGAAGAGGCAGTTCCTCAGCTGTTTCCCAAGAGCTCACCTTAAAATAACGTAGGCTGCTGACAGGCCTACCTTGCACGGGCGAGGCAGCCATTCGGTCAGGAACGCACACGGCTGCACAGCTGCCACAGACGTGGGCGTGGCAGGAGGGGCCGACTGGAGTCCCACACACAGGCCTCTCCAGGGCCTGCACGCCTCGCAGAGCTCAGCCTGCTCCCAGCTGTTTCTCTTTTCTTACCCAGAAAGTGGCCTTTTCTGTCTTCTCCCCTTTTAGCTCTGCCTTTCTGGGCCTCTTGGCTCCGGGCTTCCAGGTGGTGCCACAGCTGCAGGCAGGCCCTGGGTGCATTCCTCACCAGCCCTTCCCTTCCAGGGTGTGGAAGCCTCTTCCCCGACCCACCGACCCTCCTTCCGAGGGACCTGGCTGAGAGCCCAGCCCGTGCTGAAAGCCATTCCTGGGAGGAGAGTGAATCGTCCACAGTCGGCCAACACTGGCTCCTGGCTGGGAATGAGCCTCTGTCAGCCCAAGGTTGGGGGCTCCTGGGCAGAGACGGGCTCTGCAATAAAGAAAGAAGGCACCGAAGTGGCCGGCAGCACCCTGTTCCCAGACTGGGCTCGGTGGCCTGTGCCTCCTCTGCAGCCAAGCCTGGGACAGGGCGAGCTCTGGCTTCTAGAGGAGACACTGAATACAGAAACCGACAAGGGACCGACCATTTGTAAAAACAGAATTCTGGCCCATGATGCAGAGCAGCCAGCCCAGGAAACCTCACCATCCCCTGCAGGAGCCTCCGCAGCCCCCGCCTTGCAGGAGTGCCGGCCCCTCGCTCCAGGAACAGGTCCCAGAGGCCAAGCAGCGGCCCCTGTGACAAGTGGCCCCAGTGGCCTCACGTGACCCTTCTCGGACCTTCGTCCTTGCTCATAGCTTCAAGTCAGCAGAGACAGTTCAGCCTCCACCAACCCCACACAATGCACCAGCTCCTGGAGAGCCACCCCCCTGCCCCATCGGCCCGCCTGTGCCTCCCATTCCTGCTCCCTTGCCTGCCCGTAAGTCTCCCCCAAACTCAGTGACGGTGGCCACTCCCTCTCCACAGCCAGCTGCAAATGCAGGGCCTCTGCCCGTCCGCATCCACGTGGCTCCTTCCCCGAGACTGGGCACACTCTGGCTTCTGCCGCTGTGCTGGACACCTGTGGTGTTGTGAGGCACTTGGTGTGGATGTGTTAGTTTTTGTTCTCAAAATATCACGTTTTCTTCGTGTCTATAATCATAACATCTGGGGGTGAACTGATCAACCAGCATACACGCTCCAAGCTGCTACGTGCATTTTGAGGAGAGAGCCCCAAATCAACCAACCCACAAGGACTCTCACGAGTCCATTGAAAGTTCACGGTTTAAGTTACACTTTCGAACAGTGCAGCCACTATATTACCTATGACAGCGGGCGGGGGCACGGTTCTATCCTTGAGTTTGCTTTACGTCCTCTTCGATGTATTGTGTTTTGGATGTGACATATTTCTCTGTGTTTCTGAACCTGCTCATCTCTCTTTTTTTTTTTTTTTTTTTTTTGAGACAGAGTCTTGCTTTGTCGCCAGGCGCCAGGCTGGAGTGCAGTGGCGCAATCTCAGCTCACTGCAACTTCTGTCTCCCTGCTCAAGCATTTCTCCTTCCTCAGCCTCCTGAGTAGCTGGGACTACAGGCATGCGCCACCACGCCCAGCTAATTTTTGTATTTTAGTAGAGACAGGGTTTCACCATGTTGGCCAGGATGGTCTTGATCTCTTGACCTCGTGATTCTCCCCCCTCGGCCTCCCAAAGTGCAGGGATTACAGGCATCAGCCACTGCGCTCGGCCTGAACCTGCTCATCTTAATCAAAAAATATTCATCCAATTCACAGAATGGAAATGGTAATTCTTTTCTTTTCTTTTCCTTTTTCCTTTCCTTTCCCCTTCCCTTCCCCTTCCTTCCTTCCTTCCTTCCTTTTTCTTTCTTTCCTTTTCTTTCTTTCTTTTTCTCTCTCCTTCCTTCCTTCCCTCCCTCCCTCCCTCCCTCCTTCCTTCCTTCCTCTCTCTCTCTCTCTTCTTTCTTTCCTTTTTTGAGACAGAGGCTTGCTCTGTCACCCAGGCTGAAGTGCAGTGGCACTCTCTCGGCTCACCACAACCTCTGCCTCCCGTGTTCAAGCGATTCTCCTGCCTTAGCCTCCTCAGTAGCTGGAATTACAGGCATGCACCACCATGCCCAGGTGATTTTTGTATTTTTAGTAGAGATGTGGTTTCACCATGTTGGTCAGGCTGATCTTGAACTCCTGACCTCAGGTGATACATCTACCTTGGCCTCCCAAAGTGCTGGGATTACAAGTATGAGCCACCATGTCTGACTGGAAACAGTAATTTTCTTTTTTTTTTAAGATGAGATCTCACTCTGTAGTCCAGGCTAGAGTACAGTGGCACAGTCATAGTTCACTGCAACCTTGAACTCCCAGGCTCAAGTGATCCTCCTGCCTCATTCTCCTGAGTAGCTGAGACTGCAGGTGTGCTCTACCACACCCAGCTAATTTTTTTATGTTTTTGTAGAGATAGGAGTCTCTCTATGTTGCTCAGGCTGGTCTTGAACTCTTGGCTTCAAGCGATCCCCCGTCTCAGCCTCCCAAAGTGCGGGGATTATAGGCATGCGCCGCCACACCAGGGCCTAAAGTCCTTCTTACCAATCAGTGAAATTACAGCCTGTCCACCTGCGTCAGCCACATACAGGCAGTCACCCCTGCTCCTCTGGGAGGGACTCCATGGGCGTCAGACCCGTGAGAATGCCACCTCCTTGATGACGTCAAGTCCTGGATTTTCTAAGAGGATCTCATTTTTAATGGGCAAGGATCTTCGTAAAAGACCTAGGGACGTGGTGAGGTGGGTTGCTTTGTGAATGGATCTGTTCAAGTTTATTCAGTAGGCCTGTGTGTTTTGAGCACCTGCTTCCTGAAAGGTTCTGAGCTCAGCACAAACATCAACAAGGCAGAGGTATCCCAGTGACTCTCAGTGTCGCCGGACACACAGTTGTGAGGACGACGGCCGTGTGGCCAGAGCTGTAATAAGCCACAGAGCACTTATTTCCATCTGGACACTGTCTTGGTGCTAAGGACTTGGCTATGAGCATTCCTACAGAAATACACAGATTTATATTATGGGGAACTTTTTATGTCTTATTAAAATTCTTATAACAGGATATTACATGGAAAAATGCTAGATGAAAAATTTGAATTCAAAGTATAATTTTGTGTGTGTGTGTTTATTCATTATACTTTAAGTTCTAGGGTACATGTGCAGAATGTACAGGTTTTTACACTGGTATACATGTGCCATGGTGGTTTGCTGTACCCATCAACCCATCATTTACATGAGGTACTTCTCTTAATGCTATCCCTCCCCCAGCTCTCTACCCCACAACAGACCTCAGTGTGTAATGTTCCTCTCACTGTGTTCATGTGTTCTCGTTGTTCAACTCCCATTTATGAGTGAGAATATGCGATGCTTGGTTTTCTGTTCCTGTGCTAGTTTGCTGAGAATGATGGTTTCCCACTTCATCCATGTCCCTGCAAAGGATATGAACTCATCCCTTTTTTATGGCTGCATAGTATTCCATGGTGTAGATGTGCCACATTTTCTTTATCCAGTCTATCATTGATGGGCATTTGGGTTGATTCCATGTCTTCGCTACTGTGAATAGTGCCGCGATAAACATACGTGTGCATGTGTCCTTATAGTAGAATGATTTCTAATCCTTTGGGTGTATACCCAGTAATGGGACTGCTGGTTCAAATGGTATTTCCGGTTCCAGATCCTTGAGGAATCGCCACACTGTTTTGCACAATGGTTGAACTAATTTACACTCCTAACAGTGTAAAAGTGTTCCATTTCTGCACATCCTCTCCAGCATCTGTTGATTCCTGACTTTTTCATGATCACCATTCTAACTGGCGTGACACGGTATCTCATTGTGGTTTTGATTTGCATTTCTCTAATGACCAGTGATAATGAGTTTTTTTTCATATGTTTGTTGGCTGCATAAATGTCTTCTTTTGAGAAGTGTCTGTTCATATCCTTTGCCCATTTTTGGATGGAGTTTTTTTTTTCCTTGTAAATTTGCTTAAGTTCTTTGTAAATTCTGTATATTAGACCCTTGTCAGATGGATAGATTGCAAAAATTTTCTCCCATTCTGTAAGTTGCCTCTTCGCTCTGGTGATAGTTTCTTTTGCTGTTCAGAAGCTCTTTAGTTTAATTAGATCCCATTTGTCAATTTTGGCTTTTGTTGCCATTGCTTTTGGTATTTTAGTCATGAAGTCTTTGCCCATGCCTATGTACTGAATGGTATTGCCTAAGTTTTCTTCTAGGGTTTTTGTGGTTTTAGGTCTTACATTTAAGTCTTTAATCCATCTTGAGTGAATTTTTGTATAAGATAAAAGGAAGGGGTCCAGTTTCAGTTTTCTGCATATGGCCAGTTTTCCCAACACCATTTATTAAATAGAGACGCATTTTCCCGTTGCTTGATTGGTCAGCTTTGTCAAGGTTCAGATGGTTGTTGATGGTGGTGTTATTTCTGAGGCCTCCGTTCTGTTCCATTGGTCTATATATCTGTTTTGGTACCAGTACCATGTTGTTTTGGTAACTGTAGCCTTGTAGTATAGTTTGAAGTCAGGTAGCATGATGCCTCCAGCTTTGTTCTTTTTGCTTAGGATTGCCTTGGCTATACAGGCTTTTTTTTTTTTTTTTTTTTGGTTCCATAGGAAATTTAAAGCACTTTTTCCTAATTATTTGAAGAAAGTCAATGGTAGCTTGATGGTGATAGTATTGAATCTATAAATTACTTTGGGCAGTATGGCCATTTTTATGATATTGATTCTTCATATCCATGAGCATGGAATGTTTCTCCATTTGTTGTGTCCTCCCTCATTTTCTTGAGCAGTGGTTTGTAGTTGTCCTTGAAAAGGTCCTTCACATCCCCTGTAAGTTGTATTCCTAGGTATTTTATTCTCTTTGTAGCAATTGTGAATGGGAGGTCACTCATGATTTGGCTCTCTATTTGTCTATTATTGGTGCATAGGAATGCTTGTGATTTTTGCACATTGATTTTGTATCCTGAGACTTTGCTGAAGTTGCTTATCAGTCTAAGGAGATTTTGGACTGAGATGATAGGGTCTTCTAAATATACAGTCTTGTATACAGAGACAATTTGACTTCCTCTCTTCCTATTTGAATATCATTTATTTTTTCTTTGCCGGATTGTCCTGTCCAGAACTTCCAATACTATGTGAAAAGGAGTGGTGATGGAGGGCATCCTTGTCTTGTACTGGTTTTCAAAGAAAATGCTTCCAGCTTTTGCTGATTCAGTATGATACTGGCTTTGGGTTTGTCATGAATAGCTCATGTCATTTTGAGATATGTTTCATCAATACTTAGTTTATTCAGAGTTATTACTATGGAGGAGTGTTGAATTTTATTGGAGGACTTTTTTGCATCTGTTGAGATAATCATATGGTTTTGTCATTGGTTCTGTTTATGTGATGGATTGCATTTATTGATTTGCATATGTTGAACCAGTCTTGCATCCCAGGGATGAAGCTATCCCTTTATTTTGAGCCTATGTGTGTCTTTGCACGTAAGATGGGTCTCCTGAATATAGCACACTGATGGATCTTGAATCTTTATCCAGTTTGTCAGTCTCTGTGTTTTCATTGGGGTATTTAGCCCATTTACATTTCATGTTAATATTGTTATGTGTGATTTTGATCCTGTTATTATGATGCTAGCTGGTTATTTTATCTGTTAGTAGATGCAGTTTCTTCATAGTGTCAATGGTGTTTACAATTTGGTATGTTTTTACAGTGGCTGATACTGTTTATTCCTTTCCATGTTTAGTGCTTGCTTCAGGAGCTCTTGTAAGGCAGGCCTGGTGAGGACAAAATCTCTTACTTAGCATTTGCTTGTTTGTAAAAGATTTTATTTCTCCTTCACTTATGAAGCTTAGTTTGGCTGGATATAAAATTTTGGGTTGAAAATTCTTTTCTTTAAGTATGTTTAATATTGACCCCCACTCTCTTCTGGCTTGTAGGGTTTCTGCAGAGAGATCCTCTGCTAGTCTGATGGGCTTCTCTTTGTGGGTAACCTGACCTTTCTGTCTGGCTGCCCTTAACACTTTTTCCTTCATTTCAATCTTGGCGAATCTGACCATTATGTGTCTTGGGGCTCTTCTTGAGGAGTATCTTTGTGGTGTTCTCTGTATTTCCTGAATTTGAATGTTGGCCTGTCATGCTAGGTTGGGGAAGTTCTCCTGGATAATATCCTGAAGAGTGTTTTCCAACTTGGTTCCATTCTCCCTGTCACTTTCAGGTACACCAATCAAACATAGATTTGGTCTTTTCACAGATTCCCATAATTCTTGGAGGCTTTGTTCAGTCCTTTTGATTCTTTTTTCTCTAATCTTGTCTTCACGCTTTATTTCATTAAGTTGATCTTCAATCTCTGATATCCTTTCTTCCACTTGATGAGTTCGGCTATTAATACTTGTGTATGCGTCACGAAGTTCTCGTACTGTGTTTTTCAGCTCCATCAGGTCATTTATGTTCTTCTCTAAACTGGTTATTCTAGTTAACAATTCCTCCAACCTTTTTCAAGGTTCTTAGCTTCCTTGCATTGGGTTAGAACATGTTCCTTTAGCTTGGAGGAGTTTGTTATTAACCACCTTCTGAAGCTGAGTTCTGTCCGTTTGTAAAACTCATTCTCCATCCAGTTTTTTTCCCTTGCTGGTGAGGAGTTGTGATCCTTTGGAGAAGAGGCATTCTGGTTTTTGGAATTTTCCACCTTTTTGCACTGGTTTCTCACCACCTTTGTGGATTCATCTACCTTTGGTTTTTGATGATGCTGGCCTTCAGATGGGATTTCTGAGTGGATGTCCTTTTTGTTGATGTTGCTATTATTCCTTTCTGTTTGTTAGTTCTCCTTTTAATAGTCAGGCCCCTCTGCTGCAGGTCTGCTGGAGTTTGCTGGAAGTCTACTCCAGACCCTGCTTGCCTGGGTATCACCAGCACAGACTGCAGAACAGCAACTATTGCTGCCTGCTCCTTCCTCTGGAAGCTTTGTCCCAGAGGGGTACCTGCCAGATGCCAGCCAGAGCTCTCCTGTATAAGGTGTCTGTTGGCCCCTGCTGGGAGGTGTCTCCCAGTCAGGAGACACGGGGATCAGGGACCCACTTGAGGAGGCATTCTGACCCTTAACAGAGCTCAAGCACTGTGCTGGGAGATCCGCTGCATAGAGCCAGCAGGCAGGGACATTTAAGTCTGCTGAAGTTGCATCCATAGCCACCCCTTCCCCCAAGGGGCTCTGTCCCAGGGAGATGGGAGTTTTATCCATAAGCTCCTCACTGGGGCTACTGCCTTTTTTTGGAGAAGCCCTGCCCAGAGAGGTGGAATCTAAAGAGACAGTCTGGCTATGGTGGCTTGGCTGAGCTGTGGAGGGCTCTGCCCAGTTGGAAGTTCCCCAGGGGTTTGTTTACACCGTGAGAGGAAAACCACCTACTCAAGCCTCAGTAATGGCAGATGCCCCACCCCCGACCAAACTCGGAGGCGTCCCAGGTGGACTTCAGACTGCTGTGCTGGCAGCCAGGATTTCAAGCCAGTGGATCTCAGCTTGCTGGCTCCATGGGAGGGGGGGAATCCACTGATCTAGACCACTAAGCTCCCTGGCTTCAGCCACCTTTCCAGGGGAGTGAATGCTTCTGTCTTGCTGGTGCTCCAGGTGCCACTGGGGTGTGAAAGATAACTCCTGCAGTTAGCCCAGTGTCTGCCCAACGATTGCCCAGTTTTGTGCTTGAAACCTAGGGCCCTGGTGGCGAGGGAATCTCCCGAGGGAATTTCCCGGTCTTTGGGTTGAGAAGACCGTGGGGAAAAATGTAGTATCTGGGCCGGGTGCACCGTTCCTCATGGCACAGTCCCTCACAGCTTCCCTTGGCTAGAGGAGGGAGTTCCCCAACCCCTTAACGCTTCCTAGGTGAAGCGACGCCCCACCCTGCTTCAGCTCACCCTCTGTGGGCTTTACCCACTGTCTAACCAGTGCCAGTGAGATGAGCCGGGTACCTCAGTTGGAAATGCAGAAATTACCCACCTTGTGCATTGATCTCCCTGGGAGCTGCAGACCAGAGCTGTTCCTGTTTGGCCATCTTGCCCGGTCTCCAGAGTATAATTTTTTAAAGGGCAGAAAAAGAGTGAACAGAAAGGTTCTTAAACATTGAAACAGAAATTCTGAATGAAGTTTCTGCAAATGCAACGAATGTCATCTATGTGTGTATTGCTGCTAGAAAAATGACCACAAACAAATTCTCTTATGGTCTGGAAGTCAAAATCTGAAGCAGGTCTCACTGGGTTAAACCAAGGTGTGGGCAGGGCTGGCTCCTCCTGGAGGCTCAGAGGATACTCCTTCTGCCCTTCTTCCTGGCTTCAGAGGATCCCATGCTCCTGGGCTCAGGTCCCTCCATCTTTGTAGCCAGCAAGGCCGCCTGAGTCCTTCTCGAGATCTCTGGTCCTCTCTTCTGCTCCTGCCTCCACTTCTAAGGATACTGGTGGCTACATGGGGCCTATCCAGATAATCCAGGACAATCTTCATATTTTAAGATCAGCTTCTTTGAAATTCATTGCATCTACAACTACAATCCCCCCTTTCCCCTTTTCCACATATTCACAACTTCTGGGGCTTAGGACAGGGACATCTTTGTGGCAGGCCATTATTCTGCCCCCCCATACTATGAGCGACAGGAAATCATGTTCATTGCTGTATTTTGGCATTTTCTCAGCATTGTTTAAATTTTTTAAATGATCACATATTTAATTCTCAGATTTTAAAAGCTTCCTGTCTTTTTCCTTTAATTTTTGGGAAAAATATTTTTATAAATGAGTAAATCATATTTTGAGATCCGGATATCCCTGCCTGGGGATTTTGTGGATAGGGTCCAGGAAGGAACATGTCACATAGATAGCTTAGTGAGGGCCCTCTGACTGGCCTGAGACCTTCAGATGGTACACACCTGCTTGGAGGTGATTTCGGATCTCGACGCTGTCCTTCCCGCATTTCCCGATATGCATGTGGACCATGGCCACCTTGGGGGATCCCGCTGTCACCAGCGTGAACCTCCAAACCAGCCCAAGCCCCCTTGCAGGAGTGTCCTGGGCGTGATGCACCTGCCACCAGCCCAAGCCAGAACTGTCCTGGGCATGGGGGCCACTTTCCCAGGGCAGACTCATACCTCAAACTGGGGTGTGTGTGCCCACTCCCTTCCTGGCACAGACCCTGCCTCTCTGGGGGTCTCTGAGCCGTCCTCAGACACAGGGAATGCAGCCATTCAGGATGGGGATTCTGGCTGAAGTGGCCCAGCAGGGTTCCTCTAGAAACAGGGACACAGAAGTCTAAATTTGAGGCCTGGCTGGGAGAGGATTCAGAGGAGCCTGGCTGGAGAGGTTTGGGGGAGAGGCTGCCTGGCAAGACTCCAGGAAGGGGCTGATGGAGGCCACTCTGTAACCCCGAGACAAAGGAGTGGCGTAGCACTCACCCTACTGCAGTGGGCTGGGCTCAGACTGGTCACCACTGGTTACCACTAGTCACCACTGGTCTGTGGGAGGACAGGACGCGGGGGAGGTGGAGGAGGCGACTGCTGCTGAAAGGAGATATTCTAGAGTTCCCAAAATTCCAGCCAGGCTGGACCCCATGTTAGGGGATGACTTGGGCTACCTGTGAGCTGTGTGGCTGGAGGGGAGGGCAGGGAATGGAGTCTTGGGGTCCCATCACCAGGCGTTTGCCAAATGCAGCATTGGGCTTTCCCTGTGTTTGGTGAAGTGCCAAGTTGCTCAGCTTGATTCCTGGGTTATCAGATTTGCTAATTTCTAGTTATTTTGTGCTTGTCATTACTTACCAAGTTGCCTATTATGATGTGCATTATTCATTAAAGCAGGGGGAAAAAACCACAATATAGTTTAAAAGATATAGAAGATTTTAACACCATTATAGCAAATATTTTACTACTAAACTAAATGAAAAGTGACAGCAAATTGTCTAAGGAGAAATCATTAAAAATATAAACACTAAAAAAAAATAGGCAGATGCCAGCGGCCTCAGCCAGGGAGCGGAAAACCTGAAAAGGGCTGGGAATGACCAGGCCATTGTTGCCCCATACCTGAGCTTCCTCACATTGTTTCACCCATGGTGCAGCGAGGGCGGCGTCTGACTTCCTGCCCCCGGTCCGGCTTTACTCCTCTGAGGTTTGGAATTTGCCGCTGAGAAAGCAGGAAGGTCGGCCTGAGACCAGTTGTGTGTCCTGCTGCTTAAAAATGCTCTGCGTTGATATCTTTACAAAATGACAACTCCATGGTGGAGGGGGCCTGGTTTTGGATCAGTGCTACCCCCCTTCTCCTCCATTCCTGTCCCTGCAGGAGGTCAGGCCTAGCCCCCACCCCAGCATGGACAGGAACACAGGGGAGGGAGGCGGGCTTGCATCCCGCCAGTGTTGCTGGTGTGTGGTGTGTGTAGAGTATGTGTGCCTGTGTTGTGTGTGGTGTGCGGAGTGTGTGTGTGGCATGCTTGTATATGGGGTGTGGTGTGTGGCATGTATGTGGTGTGTGGCATGCGTGTGCATAGTGTGTGTAGTCCTGGCCAGCTCTGAGTGAAGGAAGGAGAAACAGCTCTGGGCTGGGGAGTGGAGAGGCCCCTGCCCGTAGGTGGTTCTGTCCTCGCCCACCCTGCAGGGCCTGCCCCCGGCTCTCTCTTCCTGGTCCCTTGGTTCAAAACCGGTTTCCAGTCTAGGCGTGGCTGTGCCTCTCAGGGTTATTCTGCAAGTCCCTAGAGAACAATAATCATCTCAAAGGCTTACTGAGCGCCTCCCATTACCAGACACCATTTTCAGATCCTCACAGCCACCCAAGGGCTACGTGCTCCGATTACTCCTATTTGACAGATGAGGAAACTGAGGCACAGAGACAGCATGTGACAGCAGGTTTGTGTGAACCAGTTCCCAGCTTGACTTTTCCCCTTTGACCTGATGAGTTTGGGGTCCCAAGATTTATTTTCCTGTCACATGGACACATCCTCAAGAGAACAATTTAAGCAAGAATTCAAAGCTGGTTTAGTAGGAACCCCTGACCCTCAACATCTGATAGGGTTCCTCACCCCACCCTGCCCCCAGGTGATGTCTGATAGCCCCCACTGTCTTCAGCCAGAATCCCCCTCTGATGCCTCACCCTAACCCTAACCCTAACCCCAACCCTGCTCCTTGGCTATAGAATGCCACTTTTCCTTGTTGAATTTGGGGTTGAACCCATTCTCTCTCCCCCACTGCAAAACCCTGTTTCAGTGGTCCCTGCTCCTATGGCAATGTCCTGGATGGGCTCTTGCTTACCGTGCTCTGATGGGTGCTGTGGAATTGTTCTGTCATTGACAGCTTGGATGAGATCAAGTTCACCGTTGGACCCGGACCTCTCTCCCAGGCCCCTGAGCGTGTACCTTTGAAGCCTTTGTGTTTGCTCCTGACTCAATGGATCCACTGGAGAGTCAGGCTCCAGACAAATATCCTCTGGAGGTCGGGACAGGCTTTGATTCCTCAGGTTCTGAGCATGCTCCAGGAGTGGGGCTAGGCCCGGGTTTCCTTTGAATCGTGCCTCCTGGGCTAGAAGCTCTTCTCCCAGCCCTGCACACTGAGTGGGACTTCTTCAGCCTCCTTGGTTGGAAGCTTTTCTCTCCCGGCTCTCTGTGAGGCCCCTTGTTCTCTCTGTTAGATCCCGGACTGCTTCCCTGGACTGAACCC
This sequence comes from Ateles fusciceps, assembly GCA_036589455.1. Lineage (NCBI taxonomy): Eukaryota > Metazoa > Chordata > Mammalia > Primates > Atelidae > Ateles > Ateles fusciceps. The sequence goes on from JAZHEH010001829.1 coordinate 2,340,426, forward strand.
CTTTCTTGAGCCCCGGGGACTGCATGTTCCACTGTCCCACCCTCCCTGCTGGCCCGAGTTTGCTGAGGGTCATGTGGAGCTTCCCCAACCTCTTTGGAACCTGAAGCTCTCCCCCAGGTCCTGCTGCTCCTTCCTTCCCCCCCTCTTCCCCCTCCCTGCAGCCGTTGGCAGGCACCCTTCATGCCCCAGCGCCCTCTGTCCACCTGCCAGAACTTCCCTTCCCACCCCAGCCCCTCAGTCTGTGGAACTTAGGGCCCCAACCCCAGAGGGACTCTTGATGGACTCAAAGACTCCCCAAAAGCAACCTCCTGAGGCTGAAAAGGAAAACAGCAGGATATTTTATCCACTCCGATGGGCTGATGGGATGTCTCCTCAGTCTCTTTGTACAATGCAGTCCACAGCCTCCATAAGGTCACATATCAGGGCAAAAATCTCCTCCAAAATGTTGGTAAACAGATAACCTTAACATGCTCCATCTGTCAGAAGCACACGTCAGATAAAAATATGAAGAGGAATAAAGGTGAGAGGGTATTACTGCTTGCCTGATTCATGGGTAGAGTTTAAGGATGAAAGCTGTGTGCACTGTTTCTGTGTGCCTGTGTGTTTCTGTGTGCCTATGAGTGTAGGGGATGTAAATGTGATACATTTTTATCTCTGGATGGGATTGCCAAATAAATATATGAAATCCCTTCAAGGAGTTCCACTGAAATTGATTAGAGATTAATGAGTACTTATATTAACTAAATGTTCCCTACTCTCACAATAGGAACTACTCTAAACGCTTTTTTGAGCTCACGTGACTTGAGCAAATCTTTGGTAAATAAGATTAGTTTAATATTGTCAGTTTAATAAAAACAATGTGTCTTCGGAGTTTTTAGCACTAAGTAAACTGCTTGGGTTTACTAGACAAATAAAGTTAACAGGGAAATAACTTGAGATGATGACTAGTCTTATGTAATATTATGTCTGCCTAAAAGAGTTTCTTCTTTGTAACTTGAAACCTTAAAGTTATCCTAGGATAAATTAAATAATAGATATTCATTAAATTCCTGCAGTCCAGGAAATTATATTCCTTTGGGTATATACCCAGTGATGGAATTGCTGGGTCAAATGGTATTTCTGGTTCTAGATCCTTGAGGAATCACCACATTGTCTTCCACAATGGTTGAACTAATTTACATTCCCACCAGCAGTGTAAAAGCATTCCTATTTCTGCACAGCCTTGCCAGCATCTGTTGCTTCTTGACTTTTTAATAATCACCATTCTGACTGGTGTGAGATGGTATCTCATTGTGGTTTTGATTTGCATTTCTCTAATGATCAATGATGATGAACTTTTCTTCATATGTTTGTTGGTCACATAAACGTCTTCTTTTGAGAAGTGTCTGTTCATGTCCTTTGCCCAATTTTTGATGGGGTTGTTTGTCTTTTTCTTGTAAATTTGTTTAAGTCTTGTAAATTCTAGATATTAGACCTTTGTCAGATGGGTAGATTGCAAACATTTTCTCCTATTCTGTAGGTTGCCTCTTCTCTCTGATGATAGTTTCTTTTTCTGTGTAGAAGCTTCTTTAGTTGAATTAGATCCCATTTGTCAATTTTGGCTTTTGTTACCATTGCTTTTGGTGTTTTAGTCATGAAGTCTTTGCCCATGCCTATATACTGAATGGTATTGCCTAGGTTTTCTTCTAGAGTTTTTAAGCTTTTAGGACTTATGTTTAAGTTTTTAACTCATCTTGAGTTAATTTTTGTATAAGGTGTAAGAAAGGGGTCCAGTTTCAGTTTTCTGCATATGGCTATCCAGTTTTCCCAACACCATTTATTAAATAGGGAATCATTTCCCCATTGCTTGATTGGTCAGCTTTGTCAAGGATCAGAGATGGTTGTAGATGTGTGGTATTATTTCTGAGGCCTCTGTTCTGTTCCATTGGTCTATATATCTGTTTTGGTACCAGTACCATGCTGTTTTGGTAACTATAATCTTGTAGTATAGCTTGAAGTCAGGTAGCGTGATGCCTCCAGCTTTGTTCTTTTTGCTTAGGATTGTCTTGGCTATATAGTCTCTTTTTAGGTTCCATATAAAATGTAAAGTAGTTTGTTCTAATTCTGTGAAGAAAGTCAATGGTAGCTTGATGGGGGATAGCATTGAATCTATAAATTACATTTTGGGCAGTGTGGCCATTTTTATGATATTGATTCTTCGTATCCATGAGCATGGAAGGTTTTTCCATCTGTTTGTGTTCTCCCTCATTTTCTTGAGCAGTGGTTTATAGTTCCCCTTGAAGAGGTCCTTCACATCCCTTGTAAGTTGTATTCCTAAGTATTTTATTCCCTTTGTAGCAATTGTGAATGGGGAGCTCACTGATGATTTGGCTGTCTATTTGTCTATTATTGGTGTATAGGAGCTTGTGATTTTTGCACATTGATTTTGTATCCTGAGACTTTGCTAAAATTGCTTATCAGCTTAAAGAGATTTTGGGCTGAGATGATGGCGTTTTCTAAATATACAGATCATGTCATCTGCAAACAGAGACAATTTGACTTTCTCTCTTCCTATTTGAATACTCTTATTTCTTTCTTTTGCCTAATTGCCCTGGCCAGAACTTCCAATACTATGTTGAATAGGAGTGGTGAGAGGGCGTCCTTGTCTTGTGCTGGTTTTCAAAGGGAATGCTTCCAGTTTTTGCTGATTCAGTATGATATTGGCTGTAGGTTTGTCATAAGTAGCTCTTATTATTTTGAGATATGTTCTATCAATACCTAGTTCATTGAGAGTTTTTAACATGAAAGGATGCTAAATTTTATTGGAGGCCTTTTCTGCATCTGTTGAGATAATTATGTGGTTTTTGTCATTGGTTCTGTTTATGTGATGGATTACATTTTTTGATTTGCGTGTATTGAACCAGTCTTGCATCCCAGAGATGAAGCTGACTTGATCACGGTGGATAAGCTTTTTGATGTGCTGCTGTATTTAGTTTGCCAATATTTTATTAAGGATTTTTGCATCAATGTTATCAGGGATATTGGCCTGAAGTTTTCTTTTTTTGTTGTGTCTCTGACAGGTTTTGATATCAGGATGATGCTGGCCTCATAAAATGAGTTAGGGGAGGAGTCCCTCCTTATCAATTGTTTGGAATAGTTTCAGAAGGAATGGTACTAGCTCCTCTTTATACCTCTGGTAGTATTTGGTGGTGAATCCGTCTGGTCTGGGTTTTTTTGTGGGTGGTAGGCTATTTATTACTGCCTCAATTTCAGAACTTGTAATTGGTCTAGTCACAGATTTTACTTCTTCCTAGTTTAGGCTTGGGAGGATTTATGTGTCCAAGAATTTATCCATTTCTTTTAGATTTTCTTGTTTATTTCTGTAGAGGTGTTTATAGTATTCTCTGATGGTAGTTTGTATTTCTTTGGAGTCAGTGGTGATATCCCCTTTATCATTCTTTATTGTGTCTATTTGAGTTTTCTCTCTTTTCTTTTTTATTAGCCTAGCTAGCGGTCTATCTATTTTATTAATTTTTTTCCAAAAAAATAGCTTCTGGATTCATTGATTTTTTGAAGGGTTTTTCGTGTTTTATCTCCTTCAGTTATGTTCTGATCTTAGTTATTGTTGTCTTCTGCTAGCTTTTGGATTGGTTTCCTCTTGCTTCTCTAGTTTTTTAGGTGCGATGTTAGGGTGTCAATTTGAGATTTTTCTAGCTTTCTGATACAGGCATTTAGTGCTATAAATTTCCCTCTTAACACTGCTTTAGCTGACCTTCTGTTAACCTTTGTTATGTCTTAGATTACTTAAGAAAGTGGAGAGTTCTTGCCTTCAAAAGAGCTAAGGTTTTTTAAATAATATTTTTGACAATTTTGCCTTCCCAGATCAAATCCTAAATGAAATCTTGTTTTTGAACTGACCTGAAACTTCCCAGAAGTCCCAGATAATTCCAAATACTTCTTTCACTTTTGCTATGGTTTGAGTGTGTTTCCCAAAGTTCATGTGTTGGAAACTTAATCCTCAATGCAACAATGTTGAGAGGTGGAGCCTTTGGTAGGTGATTAGGTCATGAGTGCTCTGCATGAATGGGTTAATGGAATGTGTTAGTTATTGCAGGAGTGGACTCTTATAAAAGGATGAGTTCAGCCCCTTTCCTCCCCCTTTTTCCTCCCCCACATATCCCACCACCTTCCACCATGGGATGATGCAGCCAAGAGACCACTGCCAGATGCAGGTCCTCAGACCCTGGATCTCCCCAGCCTCCAGAACTGGAGGAACTAAATCTCCCAGGTACTCTGTTGCAGCAGCACAACACTGACTAAGACAACCTTGTTGGAAAATGTCCAGACCTAATTTGGTTTATTTGATATGTTGAATTGCATGAAGAGTCATTGTCAAATAAGAAGGAGTGTGTAGCTTTCTCTAGGTTGTATCTGTCTGGGCGAATTGTCTTAATGTAGCTCTTTCAGAAGTCGTGCAGGGCTATGAACATGTGTCAGCATCTGCACTGCCCATGCTGTGTCTAGTTCAACAGTATCAGGCACAATTTCAATTGTTATTATTAAATATTTTATGATGCAGAAAAAAGTCTTTTGTCAAACAGATTCTCATCAGATATTTAACCATACCCATTGAAAATGCTTTGTTATTCACAGATAGTTTTGTGTTACTCTGACTCTTCCCTGAAAGTATTTGCAGTCAGGTGTAAGCCAGGATCCTTTGTGATGGCATCGCTTGAATAACTTTGAGACCTGTGTTAGTCAGGATTCTCTAGAAAGACCAACAGGAGTGAGATAGATAAGAGGGGATTTTTGTTTAGGGGAATAGCTCACATAATTATGGAAACTGAGAAGTCCCACAACAGGCTGTCTGCAAGCTAGAGACTGAGTGAAGCCAGTGGTATGGCTCAGTTTTAGTCCGAAGGTCACAGAACCAGAAAAGCTGATGGTGTAACTCTCAGTCTGAGGCCAAAGGCCAGAAAATCTGAAGTTTTGATGTCCCAGGGCAGAAGAGTAAAGATGTCCCACTCCAGAGAGAGAGAGAAAGAATTTGCCTTCCCTCTGTCTTTTTGCCCTATCTGGGCCCTCAGTGGATTAGATGATGATATCCGCATTGGTGGGAGTGGTCTTCCTTACTCAGGCCTGATTCAAATACCAGTCCCTTCCAGAAAAACCTCAGCAACACACCCAGAAATAACTCTTTACCAGCTATCTGGGTATCCCTTAATCCAGTCAAGTTGACAACTAAAGTTAATCATTACAAGACAAGGCTGGGCAGAATTGATTTTTCAGAGCTCTGTAGAGAAGCTGATAGTTCATGAAACTGCTATCTCAAGATCACACAGAACAAGATTTAATCACATGGGACAGAATGAACAGATAAAAGACGATTATGGTTATTGTTTGGAACGCTGATGATTCTTTAATGTTCTCTTTTCTGGACATAAGAAACCCCTATCTCCTTTCTCTTAAGTTATTGTACTTTTGTAAACAGAAATGAAACATTTATTGTTTCTCCTCTCTTGATTGCTCCAGGATTGGAAAACTCTTATTATTTTTATTTCCATGACAACACAGCTATTTGCATGCATTCAATAAGACTATGTTTTACTTGTAACAGGACACATTGGATATATTACCAAGGCTTTTACTGGAATGTCGCATGTGGAGTATGCGCAGAATCTGAGGTGACCAGAGAGCTTTAGGGAAGTAAGGTTGACTCCAAAGAGCCAACGCTTACAGAGCCCACTTGGAAAAACTATCCTGGTACCTCAATTACAGGATTCCCAGCCTTGCAGGTGACTAAAGAAAGTCACTTCCTGGCAGGCCCAGGAAACTTAAGATATCCTGGGGACCTCTGGTAGCGAAGAATTCACCGAAATCTATAGATACCGCAGGCAAAGTTTGGGTGAGTTCCTGAACTGAAGAATCTTCCTGGAAGACGTTTCCTTGAAGAAACTTTAAGGAAGCCCCCACAACAGATCACATATGAGCAACTCATGTGCCCACTGCTGAATAGGCCACTCAGAAAGTTCACTGGAACACCCACTGCCATCACCAGAAACATTAAACTGCACACCAGGGAACTGTCAGATCACCACTGCCACCATCATGCCTCCATGATGCTTCGAGGATAATTCTAGAAATCTTGACTGGCTGCCCTGTGGACTCAGAAGCTGCTTTTCCAACAATTAGTTATGGCTTTTCTTTTCTTTTTTTTCTTTTGAGATGGAGTCTCGCTCTGTTGCTGAGAGTGGAGTGCAATGGCATGGTCTCAGCTCACTGCAAACTCCACCTCCTGGGTTCAAGTGATTCTCCTGCCTCAGCCTCCTGAGTAGCTGGGATTACAGGTGCCCACCACCACACGCAGCTAATTTTTGTATTTTTAGTAGAGACAGGGTTTCACCATCTTGGTCATTCTGGTCTTGCACTCCTAACCTCAGGTGATCCACCTGCCTTGGCCTCCCAAAGTGTTGGGATTACAGGCTTGAGCCACCGTGCCCAGCTGGTTTTCTTTTATTTTCACAAAAACATCCTTCATGAAATGCCTGACTGCTCACACTAGCCTGCAAATGTCCTCTACCACAAAGTCTCAGCAGATGGATCAGCTGGTCTTTAACAAGAGGGGGACCCAACAAAATATGGACTTACATTGTTCAGAGGAAAGGACATCTGACTGACGGCAGCTCTCTCCTGGACCAAATTTTAGTCAGCCTTCTCTGAGCCCTTTCCTCCACCAGGCCTGACCATGGGCTTCCATCTCCACCCACAGGGCCCCCCTTTAGCAAGAAGCCTGCTAGATTGGTTTATTCAGATCCCCCTGCTCTCAATATCTAATCACCCTTAATATCAGTCAAATTCCTCATTCCCACCCTCCCCAAGGTGATGTTTGATCACCCTGGCCTGTGTTCACAAGAATCCTGGTAACTCAGTTTAGCCAGAATCCCCCTTAACTCTGATGTTTCCTCTCAGTATTTTTCATCCACAGACACCCACCCTGCTCCTTTGCTATAAACTCCCACTTTTCCTTGCTATATTTGGAACTGAGTCCATCCTTTCTTCCCCACTGCCACACCCCCGTTGCAGTGGTTCCTGCACCCATCACAATGGCCCCTGAATAAAGTCTTCCTCACTATCTTAACACATGGCATGAATGACTTTTTAAGATCTTTAACGATTATAATTTTAAAAAAGGAAATAAATATTATCCTTGTTAATTCAGATATTGAGAATGACTCATACAAGACACCAGATACAACAGTGTTTTGAAAATAAAGCCTGCTGTGCAAGGGCAAGTGTATTTATTGTTCTTGTATAATTTCCTTGCAGTGAAGTGGGAATTAATGAAATGTCATTGGCCTCTGGTATGGTAATGAGAGCATGGCGGTTACCACTGGCCTCGGGTGAGGCAGCTTGAATGGAGACGCTGTCCTGGGAGAGGGCCGTAGGGGCTGGGGTAGGGCACCTCTACTTGTCCTTGCTTTTATACTTCATTTAGGAATGTGAGTGGGGAAGGCTGCCCTTATGAGGACTAAGGACTGTGTCCAGATTCGCTGAGCACCCTCAACATCCCACACAGAACTTGTCTGCCAATGAACAAATGGGTCAATGATTTCAGTGCTTCACAATTGCATGTGTCCATTCTGCGCTACTGGGGCTCTGCAGGTGGTGGTGGTGTCATGCTCGGGGTGTGAGTAAAGAGCTGAGGCTCAGGGTTGGGCAGGCACTCAACCTCTCCAGCCTCACAGTGACTTGCCTAACATCTTAGTGTCAATACTGTGCCCCGTCATGTCTCATCTGTTCATCTCTGTGACTCCATGAAGCAATACTATCCCTATCTTATAGGATGATCACAGCTACAATGGCAAAACGCCTTGCTCAAGGTCACAAGAATTAGGAAGGTGTAGAGCAAAATTATTTATATTTGTCAAAGAACTTTTTAATTTGAAAAATATAGAAAAGTACCAAGACAAAAAACAATTTTTGTATATATATGTGATTGTGAGCATTATTATGGTATACATTATATTTAATGGCAGAAGTACGATCTTTGTATCTCCACATTATTATGTATATATTTGGATACAGTCACAAAGGTTATGGTAGGACTTTGAACACAAAAAAATGAGAGAAATGAATTAGAAAACATCAATCACATTTAATTTAAATTTGTTGTAAATTCCCTATCTGTTGCAATGTTTAAATGTTTTACATTTTATGGAATACTAAATTTCTTAAAAATTCAAAACATCAGATAAGTTTTAAACATCTTGCCTGCATAACACATACTAGCTATATAAGGCTTATACAAAATGTGTGTGTTTGTTATCGTTCATACATCTATGACTATATAAATCTAAGTGGAATTTTCTCACTCTGTTCCCCCAAGCTTACCCCCCCACAGGTAACCAGCATTACAGTTTGGTGGAAATCCTTTCAGATTGTATGTTTTCTTAGGAGAGCTAAAATTGCAGTCCATGTCAATTTGCTCTGGTCTTTCCATTAAATATGATAATGTGCATAAAATACTAATGAATGCCTAGCATAGAGAAGGCATTAAATATTAGATGTAACTTTTATTTTTATTTTATTAATATTGTTCAATGAAGATAATCGATCAATTAGTGAATATTTATTTGGCAAACACTTTGTTCTTAACACTATAGCAGGCATGGTATAGTAGTAGAAGAATGTATATGAGAAGGTTTACAGAAGGTAGGCAAGGGTATAGAGTGTTATATTAACATACTCTTACAGTTTCAGATAGTGCAGAGAGAAATTTGGGTGGATAAAAATATACATTTTAATGTATCAGGATAGGAAGTTTGATCTTTAAGGCTATATTGATCTTAAAGTTTACAGATTACCTGAACTCTCCAGATATGATTGTTTCCTTGATAGTAATAAAAACCACTTTCAGGAGAGTGGAAGTTTCTATGTGAGTCTCACTTTAACTTGGTGAATATAACCACTAGGCATTGGAAGCACAGACTCTTGGACATGCATGTCCTCCGTGGTCCATAGGTGTTTGAGGAATGAGTACCATGACAAAACATAACCCACCTCATTGGAATAATATTATTTCAAACACTGAGGGGAGCGGACTGGCCCACCTAGCCCACTGGGGCTACCAACACTTGGGAACCAAAGGTTTGTCCCTCCACTACTACTGCCATTGCCCATGTCATGCTTGCTACCCCAGGGGCCCAAGGACCTACCCACTCACCTGACCTACCACTGTCATCACTGGGACCTGAGAAAGCCACCTGGAGGACCAAGAATTGGCTCACCTAGACCAGCTAACATCAGTGCCAGCAGATGCCACCCTGGATCCCAAGGACAGGCATGCCTGCCCTGCTGCTGCCACCACTGGTGCCTGAGGACTGGCCTACCTGGTGTCCCTATCTCCAGCAAAACTCTACCACAGCCTCCACTAACAATTGCACCCTACACCACTGAGGAAATCACAGATACCACTGACACTATTTACAGCCAAATAAATCACATGGAGACTATATCACTGCACGTATCCAGAATCAAAGCCAAAGTGCCCCACCCAGCCAAAAGCATAGATACATCTTCAGGAAAAATTCTCTCCTACAAAGAGTAAATTTAAAAAATTGGAAAATGCAACCGTTATACCAGATGTACAGATACCAACATGAGGATGCAAGAAACATGAAAAAGCAAGGAAATAGGACACCTCCAAAGGAATATAATAATTCTCCAGCGATAGATTTCAATGAAAAAGAAAGCTGTAAAATCCTGGAAAAAAAAATTAATTATATTAAAGAAGTTCAGCAAGATACAAGAGAACACAGATAAATAATACAAAGAAATCAGAAAAACAGTTTAGAATATATGTGAGAAATTTACCAGAGATAGATATTATAAAAAAGAACCAGTATTAGTTTGGTGCAAAAGTAACTGCGGTTTCAGACCATGAATTTTAAATCATTATAACTAGGCTGAAACACATCTTTATTAATCAAAATAGGAACGATTACAATCAACACATTTTTTGCCATTGAGAAATAAGATTGTTTATTCCTGTATTGTAAAAATCTGTGCTTTAGGATTTGAAGAGTTATTGGAAAGCATTTTCTGCATCCTGCTGGTTGTGGAAGCATTTTCCCTGCAAAAAGTTGTCAAGACGCTTGAAGAACTGATAGCTCGATTGGCAAGACGTAAGATGAATACGGCGGATAAGGCAAACTTCCTAGCCCAATGTGTTCAACTTTTGAAGCAGTTGTGTGACGTGCAGTCAGGCGTTGTCATGGGGAAGAATTGAGCCCTTTCTGTTGACGAATGCTAGTGGAAGGCATTGCAGTTTTCAGTGCATCTCATTGATCTGCTAAGCATACTTCTCAGATGTAACGGTTTTGCTACATTTAGATAGCTATAGCAGATTAGATTGGCAGCAAGACCACCAAACAGTGACTGTGATCTTTTTTGGTGCAAGTTTAGCTTTGGAAAGTGCTTTGAAGCTTCTTCTCAGTCTAACCACTGAGCTGGTCATCACTGGTTGTCTTATAAAATCCACTTTTCATTGCACGTCACAATCCAAACGAGAAGTAGTTCATTGTTGTTGCGTAGAATAAGAGAAGAAGACACTTCAAAATGACGATATTTTAAAATTTTCACTCAGCTCATGAGGCACCCAGGTATTGAGCTTTTTCACCTTTCCAATTTGCTTCAAATGCTGAACAACCATGGAATGGTCAATGTTGAGTTCTTTGGCAGCTTCTCGTGTAGTTGTAAGAGGACCAGCTTCACTGATTGCTCCCAATTGGTAGTTGTCAACTTCTGATGGCCAGCCACTGTGCTTAAAGGCTCTCATTTCCTTTGCAAGACTTCTTGAACAAGTGTTCAAGACTTCTTGAACACTGTACATTCATTAGCAGTTCCTTGGCCAAATATGTTGATGATGTGAATGGCCCTATAAGAAATATTTAAGAGAGGCTGTAGTAGTCTGTTTTCATGCTTCTAATAAAGGCATACCCAAGACTGGGCAATTTACAAAAGAAAGAGGCTTAACGGACTTACAGTTCTGTGAGTAACACCCCCCCATGGGCACAATTAGTGCCTGAAGAATATCTTAGTTTATAGTGTTATTACTCAGTATTTCCTTTATATAATCCTTCATATATAATCATATATTAGTTTATAGAATTAGTGCCTAAGTATAACTTACTGCTTACATATATCTAGCTTATATAATTATACTTAATACTTATATCTAGCATATTTAGTTCTATATAATCTTTCTATATAATCATATAGGTATTGTAGTCGGAGCTGTACTGACACATTTAGTGCTAATTTATATAATCCTTCCAAATAACCATATAGTAGTTTGTCGTAGGAGGAATGCCTAGAGCAGTCACAGAACAGAAGCAGTACAAGGGGAAAACAGCCAGACCAGGACGAGAACCAAAGACCCAGGTGGTGGCATCCCTGCCTGAAAGGGCATACGCTGTATGGCAGGCTTGGAGCAAGAACATTTCCTCCTGTTAAAGGAGTTTTAGTACCTTGCATCCAGTTCCTATGGAAAGTAGGCCTCAGGCCTGAGGATCCTGGAAATAACTGAGGAAGAAGAATCCCTCTGGTGTGACCAGTCTTGGCGGCTATATACCCTGTCAGTCTTTTCTCGCTTCTATGTTAGCTCAAATCATCCTCCCATAAATATCTTAAGAGAAGAGCACAAGTCTGTCAGCTCCCACTGCATTGGCTTATGGTATCCTTCTATTAGAAACTCTTTGAAGTCTCCAGCCCCCAGATAAGAAGTGTTGCGCATGACACCTGTTGCACACAGCCCACCTCCTTGCCTTGGTGACCTAATGGGAGTAGACACCTTTTCTGTACATGACTCTCTACTACTGCACACAGCACGGCCCCCTACTGTGCACGGCCTACCTCTCTGCCCAAGTGACATAATGGGGTGGCCCCCTCGCTTGTGACTCATGAGATTATGTGTGCCCTATCACTAAGCCTATAGATGATGACCTCACTCACGACACTGCCCCCTGCTTGTACCTAATAAATAAAGATGCTTCAGCACGTTCGGGGCTTTGCCTGTCTCCGCTCATAGGTGGCGTGGCCCCCCGAGTCCAGATGCTCTTCACCAGTTCTTCAGTGTCCTGTCTCTTCACTTCTGAGATCCTGCACCTCAGTACAGCATAAGCGTTACCCCACGACCCTGTGGGGCCCAACAGCCCTACACAGTTCCACGTGGCTGGGGAAGCTTCACAATCATAGTGGAAGGCAAGGAAGAGAAAGTCATGTTTTACGTGGATGGCAGCAGGCAAAGAGAGAAAGCTTGTGCAGGGAATGTCCTGTTTTTAAGGCCATCAGATCTCATGAGACTTATTCACTATCATGAGAACAACATGGGAAAGACTCATCATCATGATTCAATTATCTCCCACTAGTTCCTTTCCCACAACACGTGGGAATTATGGGAGCTACAAGATGAGATTTGAGTGGGGGATGCAGAGCCCAACCCTATCAGAGGCCTACATCTCAAAGTAAAAGGACAATATCTGCCATCATGAAAACGCCTGGAAGTAAAAAACCACTGGTAGAACCAACATTCAAATAGGAAAAGAAAGGAATCAAATGTTACCACTACAGGAAACCACCGAACCATAGTGATAAACAATAAGAGAAAAGAAAAGAACAAAGGATATACAAAACAACGAGAAATCAATTAATAAAATGACAAGAATAAGGCTTCACATACCAATAATTACTTTCAGTGTAATGAATTAAACTTTTCACATGAAATATATACATAGGCTGAATGGATAAAGAAATGACCTTTAAGTGTACAATAGACAACTGTTGAAATAAGTAAAAATATGACCTAATTATGTGCTGTGTACAAGAAATGCATCTCACCTGTCAAGACACATATAGTCTGAAAGCAAAGGGATAGAAAAAGATATTCCATGCAAATAGAAACCAAAGGTAAGCAGAAGTAGTTATACTTATATCAGATAAAACAGATTAAGTGAAATATAGTAAAAAAAAAAAATAAAAGACAAGATCATTACATAATGATAAAGGGATTAATTCAGCAAGAGGACATAACAATTCTAAACATATATGCACTAAACACCATAGCACCCAGGTAAATAAAGCAAATATTAGATCTCCAGGGGAGAGAAAGACTCCAATACAATAATAGTTGAACACTGCAACACCCCACTCTCAGCATTAGATAAATCATCTACACAGAAAATAAGCAAAGAAGGATAGGGGTTTAAACTGTACTTTAGACCAAAGAGAGCTGACTCACATTTAGAGAACATTTCAGGATACAAAACAAGTCTCAACATATTTTTAAAAATCAAAATCATACCAAATATCTCCTCAGACCACAATGAAAAAAAACTGTAAATCAATAACAAGAAGAACTTTGAAAACTGTACAAATACATGGAAATTAAACCACATGCATCTGAATGACCATTGAGTAAAGGACAAAAATAAGAAAATTAAAAAATTTTTGAAACAAATGAAAATCAAAACACAACATACCAAAGCCTATGGAATACAAAAAAAGCAGTGCTCAGTAGGAAGTTTATAGCAATAAATGCTTACATCAGGAAAAAGTAGAAAGGCTAGGTTTGGTGGCTTATGCCTGTAAGCCCAGCACTTTGGGTGGCTGAGGTGGGAGGACTGCTGAGGACAGGAGTGAGACCATCTGGGTAGCATAGTGAGACCTCATCTCTACAAAAAAATTTAAAAATTAGCTGAGTGGGCTGGCCGCAGTGGCTCATGCCTGTAATCCCAGCATTTTGGAAGGCTGAGACAAGAGGATCACTTGAGGTTAGGAGTTCGAGACCAGCCTGGCCAACATAGTGAAAGTCCATCTCTACTAAAAAAAAAAAAAAAAAGAAAGAAAGCCAGGCATGGTGGCAGGTGCCTGTAATCCCAGCTACTCGGGAGGCTAAGGCAGGAGAATCTCTTGAACCCAGGAGGCAGAGGTGGTAGTGAGCCAGGATCACATCACTGCACTGCAACCTGGACAATAGAGCAAGCCTCCATCTAAAAAAAATTTTAGCTGAGTGTGGCGTTGCACACCTGTACTTCCAGCTACTTGGGATGCTAAGATGGGAGGACCACTTGAGCCCAGGAGTTTGAGGCTGCAGTGAGCTGTGATCATGCCACTGCACTCCAGCCTGGGCGGCAGAGTGGGACCCTGTCTCAAAAAAAAAAAAAAAGTAGAAGTATTTCAAATAAACAGTCTAATGATGCAACTCAAGGTACTAGAATACGAAGAAAAAAAAACAAACCCAAATTTGGAAGAAGGAAATAATAAAGATCAGAGCAGAACAAAATGAAATGGAGACTTATAAAAGATACAAAGGAACAACAAAAGGAAAAGGTATTTTTTTGAAAAGATGAGCAAAATTGATAAACTGCTAGCTATACTAACCAAGAAAAAGAGAGAAGACCCAAGTATAATCAGAAATGAATACGGAGGCATTACAACTTATACCACAGAAATACAAAAGATCATTATAGGCCCTTATGAACAACTATATACTAACAAACTGGAAAACCTAGATGAAATGGATAAAGTTCTGGACACTCACAAGTTATCAAGATTGAATCAGGAAGAAATAGAAAATCTGAATAGACCAATAACAAGTAATGAGATTGAATCTGTAATAAAAAGTCTCCCCACAAAGAATAGTCTAGGACTGGATGGCTTTACTGCCAAATTCAACCAAACTTAGGAAGAAAAATTAACAAAGTTCTCCTCAAATTATTACAAAAAATTGAAAAGGAAGGAATTCTCCCTTACTTATTCTATGAAGCCAGCATTATTCTGATAACAAAACCAGACAAGGATGCAACAGAAAAACTTACAGGTCAATATATTTGATAAACATAGAAGTAAAATTTCTCAACAAAATACTACCAAAATGTATCCAACAGCATGTCAAAAAGATGATACACATTGATCAAATGGAATTGCTCTCAGAGATGCAAGAATGGCTTAACATACATAAACCCGTAAAGGTGATACATCACATCAACAGAATGAAAAACAAAAACCATATTATAATAGATGTGGAAAAGTATTTGATAAAATTTAACATCCCTTTATGACAAAAAACTCCCAACAAATTAGGCACTGAAAGAATATACCTCAATATAATAAAGGCCATGTGACAAACCCACACCTAACATCATAGTGAATGAGTAAAAACAGAAAGCCTTTCCCTTAAGAACTGGAACAAGACAGGAATAACCACTCTACCATTCCTGTTTAACATTGTACTGAAAGTCCTAACCAGAGCAATCACGCAAGAGAAAGAAATAAAATGCATCAATATTGGAAAAGAGGAAGTCAAATTTTCACTCTTTACAGATAACATGATCTTATATTAGAAAAACCTAAAGATCATAACATAATTGTATATTAGAAAAACCTAAAGAAAAACCAGAATATTCTTAGATCTGATAAATTCAGTTATATTGCAGAATACAAAATCAACATTAAAAAATCAGTAGTATTTCTATATACCAATAATGAACTAGCTGAGAAAGAAATAAAAAGGCAATCCCATTTACAATAGCTGCAACAAACAAATAAAACAAAGCTAGGAATAAATTTAACCAAGGAGGTGAAAGACTTCTACAAGGAAAACTGTAATACACTGATAAAAGAAATTGAAAAGGACATGAACAAATGTGTTAGATATAGTGAACACCGTTTCTCTTCAAAGAATTAGTATGTTAATATGTTCAGCTTTCTTATTCTTTAATTGTCCATTTTAAAGTTTAACTTCCTTGTAGTTTCAGTAAACAACCTTTTCCACCAGTTCTAATCAGTAGTTCACATCTGTTCTCCTAGTCCCCTGCCCTGTCCTGACTCATCCCCGGTCACCTGCTCCAGTCATCTGCTCTGGTCACCTGCTTTGTCCCCTGGTTACCTGCTCTGACCTGCCTGTAACTGTCCTTCCTGCCAAACTACCCACCGCACCACTCTGGCTCATACCTCTGCTCCCTTTAAAATAGCAATCAGAATTAGACTAGACTGTGGGGTCTAACCCTAGCCAATAGGGGAATGACATGGCAGTAGGGGTGACCTCCGTCAGGCATAAGTACCCCCTTCTCCTCCTCGTCCAGGTGTGCACTCACCATTGTTCCATCTGTCAGCCGTACGCTTCCATAGAAGTAAATTGTTTTGCTAAGAAATGTATATTCGAATGCTACTTCTTTTGTAGCAACCAAAATTTATATATAACAATTGGAAAGACATCCCATGCTCATGAATTGGAAGAATACTGTTAAAGTGATCATACTGTCCAAAGCAATCTACAAATTCAATGAAAATCCTATCAAAATATCAATATAATTTTTCACAGAAAAAAATCTTAAAATTCATATGGAAACAAAAAAAGAGCCCCAATATGTAAAGCAATCCTGAGTAAAAAAGAATAAATCAGGAGTCATCACACTACCTGCCTTCAAAATATATTACAAGGCTATAGTAACCAAAATAGCATGGAACTGGTATAGAAACAGACACAAACACCAATGGAACAAAATAAAGAGCCCAGAAATAAATCTATGTATTTATAAGCAAATGATTTTTGACAAAGCCACCAAGAACAGACACTGGGGAGTGGACATGCTCTTCAATATATGGTGCTAAGAAAACTGGATATTCATACAGAGAAGATTGAAACTGGATCCCTGTCTCTCCCAAAATACACAAATTAACTCAAGATGGATAAAGACATAAATGTAAGACCTGAAACTATAAAACTCCTAGAAGAAAATGCAGGAAAAACACTTCAGGGCATTAGTCTAGGTGAAGATTTTATGGCTAAGACCTCAATGGCACAGGCAATAAAACCACAAATAGACAAGTCGTACTAAACTAAAAAGCTCCTGCATGGCAAAGGAAACAATCAACAGAGTGAAGAAACAACCTGTTGAATGGTAGAAAATATTGCAAACAATTCATCTGATAAGGAACTAATATCCAGAATATGCAAAGAACTAAAACAACTTAACAGTAGAAAAATAACAATAATCTCATTAGAAAGTAGGCAAAGGACATAAATAGATGTTTCTCAAAAGAAGACACACAACTGGCTAAAAAGTATGTGAAAAACTGCTCAACATCACTAATTATCTGGGAAATGCAAATCAAAACCACAGTGAGATACCATCTTACCTCACTTAGAATGGCTATTGCTAAAAAGACAAGAAATAACAGACGCCGGCATGGATGTGGAGAAAATGGAATGCTTCTACACTGTTGGTGAGAATATAAAGTAGTACCGCCACTATGGAAAACAATACAGAGATTTCATAAACAAACAAACAAAGCCACTAAAAATAAACTACCATATGATCCAGCAATCCCACTATTGGGTATTTATCCAAAGGAAAGGAAATTATTATATCAAAGGGACATTTGCACACCCATGTTTATTGAAGCATTATTCACAATAGCAAAGATACGGAGTCAATGTAAGTGTCCATTAACAGACGAATGGACAAAGAAAATGTCATGCATTTCCAGAATGGAATTGTATTCGGTCATAAAAAGGAATCATATCCTGTCATTTGCAGCAACATGGATGGAACTGGAGATCATTATGTTAAGTGAAGTAAGTCAAGCACAGACGAATAGCGCATGTTCTCACTTACATGTGGGAGCTAAAAAATCCTGATGTGGAGGTAGAGTAGAATGGTAGTTACCAGAGGCTGGGAAGGTTGTGTGTGTGTTGGGGGAGCAATAAAGTGAGGTTGGTTAATGAGTACAAACATGCAGTTAGAAGGTAATGTTTGACAGCAGAGTAGGGTGACTACAGTTAGCAACAATGTATTGTATAGTTCTAAATAGCTAGAAAGGAAAACTTGAAATGTTATCAACACACAGAAATGAAAAATACTCAAATTGATGTATACCCCAAATATCCTAGCTTGATCATTATATATTCCATGCTTGTAACAAAATATCACATGTACCCCAAAATATGTAAAATATTATGTATCCATTTTCCAAAAAAGAGAGGAATGAGGGCACAACTGTCTTCAGATCCAGCCTCTGCCTAATCACCTCCATAAATAAGAAACTTAAGGTTTTTAAACAGGTTTGGTTGCTAGAAAGTTCTATATGGCACCCCAAACCCCACTTCTATTTAAAATTAATTTTGCCAGAGCAAAAATCTCACTACGTTGAGTCTTGTGCATTTTGAATTCAGAGACAGATGACACACTTGATCTTTACTAAGTAAAAAATTAGAGTTTCTGTCCCAGTGAATTTTCAGGGGCCAACTTAGCCCATAAGGGCAATTCAGTTTAAAATTAATAGCTTCCTCCAACCGAGGCCTCAGTAAATCAAAAGATTGTTTAACCAAGACTTTCTGGATCACGAAACGGATTTTTACTGGTAACAATTGTATTTTTATGACACTGGATTGTGTAAAGTATGCCTTTTATGGACTTTAATAATAGCATGATTTAATTATGTAAAACTCATAGAGGAGCTAATCAATGAACTGAGTCAAATTCATAGAACTTAGGAGGAGGTTCTTCTCAGAATTCCAGAAATGCCTGCTGCTCTGTAACAGCGCTTTCACGGGCTTTTCTCTCCAACCCAACCCCCTTCCCCCTCATTTGTGTCAGACCTTTAGGTTGTAGATATCCTGACCAGCTGTGCTCTTAGGAGAAAGCTAAATGTTTAAAATATTCAACAAGTTAGCTTTTTGATTTAGCAAGCCTTGCCTTCTTCCAGATTGTCGTGGATTTGCACGGGCTTACAGTGTAATGACAATTCATGGAGTGGATGTTGCTAAACTGAGAGGAAGCCAGCTGTCTGGGTATAAGCCCCGTGTTCCTTCTCATTAGCCAGGGGGATTTGTGTTATTTGTCCAAGTGTTCTGAGCTGGTTTTCTGTTTTATTTGTAGCGTCTCTGAATGGGCTGTGTTGGAATCCTGGCTTTGTTTTGCATCCTCTGTTTGATAGTTTCTGACTTTCATCAGTTTGTTCTTGCAGGGTGTTTATTTTGACAGCACCCCCCGGGAGCCACACCATGGCATCTTGCATTTGCAATTTTCTAAGCCTTCTTGCCCGGGAGGCCAGGCCCAGTAGGCCTTGTTTGAAAAAGGAGCATATATACATTTTTAACATTCTTAATATTTGCGTGAAAAGCAGCTCTCAAATTTAGTTGTCCGGGGTGGAGTGGTCCTTAGTAGGCTCCAATGGTTTTATTCTGTTCGTGATGTTTGTGGCTGGTGGGTTTAGCGGTCACTGGGAGAGGGGCGTGTGTGGGGGTGCTGCCCTCCTGTCTGGGTGACTGTACAGTTAGGTTAGTATCCTTAGGCTCTTCCCACTCGGCTGAGGGGTCCCCCGCCAGCCCCAGCCTTCCCTGTGCCTCCCGCGCCCAGGCCGAGGTCCCCGAGGTCCCTTGGGCTCGGGCGCTACCCCCTCGGTTCTCCGGGATCCTTGCCCGCATCTCAAGACAATTCAGAGCCCTTTTCATCTTAAAAGTTTTGCTGCTCATCACCTCTGGGAAACTCAAAAGGTACATTTCATTGTTTAAGAATCGTAAAGTTAGGAAGCTTGGAGTTTTCTGGGAGTTCACAGTTCTGGATCCTTTAAAACGCGCGTTGACATGACTCAACACATGAATACATATTTGGTGTGAGAAAGAAGCGATTCGAAGCGCAACGCGGGAAAAGTTAACTCGCTGCGGATGCCAGGAAGATCCCGACGCCCAGAATCCCCCGTTCCCACGGCTCCGTCCCGGCCTCGGGGGTCGCCTCGCCGGCCCCTTCGGCCCGGGAACCAGGCGGTTCTGTCCGCTGGAATCTGTGGGCGCCTGTCCCGCTCCTGACTCTGACAAAGCCACAGCCACGCGGGAAAACATTCTCCAGGACCCGGGCCCGATCCCCGCCCGGCCACCGCGGTCCCAGCCCCGCGCCGCCCCAAGCCCCCACCGCCCATCCGGGCTGGGCCCGGCCTCCTCTAGGCGCCCCCCCGTTACCCCGCGACCTCGGACGCCGGCGGGGACGGGTCCTGGATGCCCCGGGGGCCCGGCGCCCTGGCTCGGAAGAATGCCCTGAAGCGCTGGGGTAGGGGCGCCACTCAGTGGACCCTGCGACCCCGACTTTCCCCTCAGACTCGCCGCGGCCTCAGCATCAGGGGGCGCGCAGGCGCACTGCGCCTCTCGACCGTTGTCGTGGGGGACCCAGCGGACGTGGCCACGCCCTCCGGCCAGGGTCCGGGAGCGGGGTGGGGGAGGGGGCAGCCCAGGAATGAGTGGGCTCGGGGGGACGAGGGAATCTGGGGGGGCCGGGTGAGGGCTCCGGGGTGGAAGAGGACCCGGAGGACCCGGGGAGAGGGCAGGGCCAGGGGTTTGGTGGGGGCTCAGGGTCGGGGGTTCCCGGGTGAGGAAGCAGCTAGGGGCGTGTGGGTGCGGGCCAAGGTGGGGGAACCAGGTGACGGGGTAGCCTGAGGTGAGGACGTCATTCAGAAGAGCAGTGAGGGGCGAGGGTCTCGCCAGGGCTGTGGCGGGGACCACACTGGGAGGAGGGGCCTGGTGGACCTGCCCGGGGGGGATGGGATTCGGAGCCGGGTCGAAATTGGGGGCGAGTCTGGTCCTGAGGAGGTTTAGGGGTGGGCCTAGTTCTGAGGAGGGTTTGGGGCGGGCCTGGCGAAGGTTTGAGGGTGGGTCTGGTCCTGGGGGAGGGTTTACGACGGGCCTGGTTTTAGGGAGGGCTTGGGGGCGGGCCTGGTTCTGGGGAGGGGGTGGTTTGGGGGCGGGCCTGGTTTCTGGGGGAGGGCTTGGGGGCGGGCCTGGTTCTGGGGAGGGCTTGGGGGCGGGTCTGGTTGGGGTTTTGGGGGCGGGCCTGGTTTCTGGGGAGGGTTTGGGGGCGGGACTTGTTCTGGGGAGGGCTCGGAGGCGGGTCTGGTCCTGCGGAGAGTTTGGAGGCGGGCCTGGTTCTGGGGAAGGGGGTTTGGGGGCGGGCCTGGTTTCTGGGACGGGTTTGGGGGCGGGTCTGGTCCGGGGGAGGGCTCGGGGGCGGGTCTGGTTAGGGGAGGGGGTGTTGGGGGGCGGGCCTGGTTCTGGGGAGGGTTGGGGGCGGGTCTGGTCCTGGGGCGGGTTTGGGGCGGGACTTGTTCTGGGGAGGGCTCAGGTGCGGGTCTGGTCCTGGGGCGGGTTTGGGGCGGGACTTGTTCTGGGGAGGGCTCGGGGGCGGGTCTGGTTCTGGGGGAAGGTTTGGGGACGAGCCGGGTTGGGGAGCGTTTGGGGCGGGCCTGCTTCTGCTTCTGGGGGGCGCCCGCCCGCCGCCCGGCCCCGCCCGGCCCACTGGGCCCGCGTCCCGCAGGAGCCGCAGGCAGAGCGTCCGGCGGCCGGGAGGGACGCGGACCCACAGCCCGACGCACGGACGCACAGACGCACGGACGCCGGAGCCCGCCCGAGCATGTGGAAGCTGGGCCGGGGCCGGGTGCTGCTGGACGAGCCCCCGGAGGAGGAGGACGGCCTGCGGGGGGGGGGACCGTCACCGGCTGCCGCCGCCGCCGCCGCCCAGGCGCAGGTGAGGGGGGGTGCGCAGGTGGGGCTTGCGGGTAGGCCGGGGGCGCGCAGGTGAGGCCGGGGAAGCGCAGGTGGAGGGCGAGGGTGGGCGGCGCGCAGGTGGACGTGCGGGTAGGTGGCGGCGCAGTTTGGGCGCGCAGGTGAGGTTGGAGCTGTGTAGCTGTGGGGTGCGGCCCGCTAGGTGCCCGAGTGCGGAGTGGGAGAACTTGACCCGAGGCTGGGCCGGGGCTGAGTTGCCGCTGTGGTCCGCGTGGACCCCCCTCCCCGCGTTACTGGCTAGGGCTGCCGGAGTCCTCGCCGCTGGCTGGGGGGCCGCAGTGACCCCCACGCGTGTTACGTGGGGGGCGCAGTCCCAGGAGAGCGGGGACGCGGGGCGCGCACCCCGCAGCGTGGGCGTCGTGGGCCCGGGAGGCGGAGGTCCACGCCGGGTGCTCGCGTCCCTGGCGGAGCTGGCAGAGAAGGCCTGAATCATTGCGCGCCCGGACGGCCTCCTCGTGGACGCTAAGCAGCTTTGAACGACCGCAGCCCAATGTTAAGTGGGCTAAGTATTTGTTTGCATAACAAGTGTTTTCGTAAATCCTTGGTTTTTCTGCAGGAATCTGGCAGAAGTCCCTTATACTGAAAACTGAAAGGCCTTTGCCTGACGAATGTAGAGATACGTTTGGTATGTCTAGAATTTTTTAATTAAAAGGGCTCCCAGGTGGGCCCTGTGTGCCTTACAAGTGGGCACCCCCTCCCCCCGCTCCCGTTTTCCCCAGTGCAGTGCTCCTTTTCATGTACATGAAATTCAGGTCAGAAATCAAGCTTTTCTTTCTTTCTTTTTAAAATGAGGGTCATAAAATATCTTTTTTCTGTTAAACGTTTGGCATGTTCTTCCTGATGCCATTAAGGCCGAATGGAAGCTAAGGCTTTGTATCTTTTTCCGAGGACTTGGAGATAGTTTCCGAGCAGAAGTTTTTCCTAGGGTTGTTTCTTCTTGGTAGACATTTCCTATAGAAGTTAAATTCCGTTCCCAACTCTTGGAAAATGGAGTTGATTATGTTAAACGTTTAAATATGGTTACTATCTGAACTTGTCTTTGAGAAATAGTGCTTACCGACCCTTTTGTTTTTAAAAATTTCAAAATGTTACGGTTACTCTAAGCAGCCGCTCTGTTGAATGTAATGATGAGAATTCATATGTGGCCATAGAGTTAACTACAGAAGCTATAACTAATGTTGTTCAAAGATGAGCCGTATTATTTATTGTTTCTGGATAGAGCCTTGAGAATTTTAAACTGAGCCTTCCTATGTTCTTCTCCCATTTCTCTTAATGAATCCTTAAACCCACTTTTTTCCCATAAGTTTTTATTTTTAAATTTTATTTTGAGACAGGATCTTGCCTACTAGGCTGGAGTGTAGTGGCGCAGGCTGGCTACAGCTTGGGCTCAAGCGATTCTCCCCCCTCAGCCTCTGGAATAGCTGGGACTACAGGTGCGCAACACCTCACCTGGCTAATAAAAAAAACAATAAACATTTTTGTGGAGATGGGGTTTTGTTATGTTATCCTCCCAAAGTACTGGGATCACAGGTGTGAGCTACCAGGCCTGGCCATAAGTTCCTATTTTGAAAAATTTCTAACATACAGAAAAGTAGAATAGGAGATTGAACACCCTCATATACTTCACCTAGTTTCAATCACTGGCAGTGCCTATGTTAAAGCTCCTTTTCTGATTTTCTGTTGATAGAATTGTCATCTATACTTTTAAAGTGTGGGTGTGTGGGGTGGGGTGGGGAACTTTAATAGACTTTATTTTTCAAGCCAGGTGTGGTAGCTCACATGTATGATCCCAGTACTTTGGGAGGCTGAGGCGGGCAGATCAGTTGAGCCCAGAAGTTCGAGATCTGCCTGGACAACATAAGAAGATCCCATCTCTACAAGACTTTTTTTTTTAATTAGCAAATTTGAGGAGAAAGTACAGAGAGTTCTCATGGATCCCGGGCCCCCACTATCAACACTCCCCACAGAGTGGTGCCTTTGTTACAATCTGTGGACCTACACCTCACCTGGGAGGGCTCGCTCAGTGTTGTGCACTCTTTGGTATGTGTACTGACTGTGTCCACCATTAGAGGAGTTTTGCTGCCCTAGAGACCTTCTATGTGTCCTCCCTCCCTGGAACCCCTGATCTTTGCACTGTCCCCATAGTTTGTTTTCCAGAATGTCATTTGGTTGCATTCACTCATTGTGTAGTCTTTTCAGGTTTGCTTCTCTCATTTAGAAAGATGCATTTAAGGTTCTTTCATGTCTTTTCATGGCTTGTAGCTCATTTCTTTCTAGTGCTGAATGGTACTCCACTGTCTGGATGAACCACAGTTTATCTCTTCACCTTCTGGGGACATGTTGGTTGCTTTCACGCAACCAACATCAGTTTATTCATGTACCTGTTGTAAGCATCAGGTGCTGGTTTTTGTGTGAATGTAAGTTTTCACCTTACTTGGGTAAATACCTAGGAGTGTGATTGCTGGATTGCATGATGAGAGTGTTTAGTTGATAAGAAACTGCCAAACTGTCTTCCAAAGTGGCTGCACCAGTTTGGACTCCCACGGGCCATGAATGAGAGTTCCTGTTGCTGTACATGCTTGTCAGCATTTGGTGCTGGCAGTATCTAGATTTTGTCCATCGTAGTAGGTGTGCAGTGGTGTCTCCTTGTCTTGAATTGTGTTTCCTTGATGAATGTATTGAGCATCTTTTCAGATGCATGCTTGTCATCTGTGTCTCTTTTTTGGTGAGATGTCTGTTCAGATCTTTTGCCCCATTTTTAAATTAGGTGGTTTGATTTCTCGTTGTTGAGTTTTAAGAGTTCTTTGTATGTTTTGGCTGCTAGTCCTTTATATGTATGTGTTTTACAAAGATTTTCTCCCGGTCTGTGGCTTGACTTCACATTCTCTTGACAGTGTCTTTTTCAGAGCAGAAGTTTTTAATTTTCATGAAGCTTCACTTATGAATTCTTTCTTTCATGGATGTGCCTTTGGTGTGTCATCACTGTACCCAAGATTTTCTCAGTTATCTGCTAGTCGTGAATTTTGACTGTGGTTTTTATGTTACGTTATTAAGGGTATCTAAAGTTTGTGTTGAAAAAACATTGCTATGTAAAAATAAAGGAAATGTGTGTTAATTGTGACAGGTTAGTCATTCTAAATTTAGTTAATTTCTTCAAGAGGACTGATCTTTATGGAAAAGCTAACTTGTCTTAGAATTAAATTTTAAAATTCATGAAAAGTATCATAAAACTTCTGCCTATAAAATTTTGAAGTTGAGAGAAGTAGGAATTAGTATGCAAATAGGATTTAATGGATCTGTTAAATTCACTGTCATATTAGAAATTTTCAATTCTGTTTCATTCTTAGTCTTTTGTCCTACCCTCCAAATTTTTCAGTCAGTGTGATATTGAAGGTGCAGGTTGAGAGCACTTTCTGCCTGATTCTAGAAAGGCATTCTGTTTGCAATCATACCTGTCCTGTTGCCTTTCTTGAAAATCAGGTTACACAGCTATTTTTTTTTTTAAGTGAAAAAGTAGATAATGTTAGGTTCTAATAGATTTGAAATGTGAAGCATTCAAAATTACTTGGATTTAAAGGACACTTAACTATTACTAAAATAATTTTAACATTTTAGAAACTAAATTTCTGAGCATCTGTTTAGGCTATTGGCCTTTTTTGGTCATAAGTACACTTTTGTATTAAAATAGAACCGTGATGTTTATAAGGAGAATCATTCACCGCAGTGCTTCAACAAGGAGACACAAGTTTTAATGAATCTAATGTTACTTAAAAAAAAAACTGCTAATGAATATGGTAAAATATTTCTTGAGATTAAGTGTTAGGTCTTAAATTATTCTCCCTTTCTAATGGGAAACATTGTTAAGCTCTTTTGTGTATCTGTCTATAAGCATTTATGCAGATACATAGTGTATGTTCAGAAACAAAGATTTGCTGTCTCACTATTCACATTTTTCTGTACCTTGAGTCATTTCCTTCATAATATGTGTCTCATGGAGTGTTTTCTGTTCCAGCACTGCCAGCTGGAAAAAATCCATTTTAAGGCTGTGTGACATTAAATGATATTAAATTGCTGTGACAAAATTTATTTCATTGGGCCTCTATGGTGTATATAAAGGTTGCTGAGCCATTTTTTAACCTATGCCCCTCAAAGTTTTATGCAAATAGTAGATAAAGAAGTGCAGAGACATGTTCAACACGGACAGATGGTTTAGACGGGTCTAACACGGACAGTGTAGACTAGTTGATCTGTTGCCTCTAAACTGGATTGCGTAGGGATTTGCCTAGCCTTAACTAATGGCTTTCTAAACAAAACTCAAAGAATCTTTGACATACGTTCAGTTAAAAATTTAAAAGGCTTAGACATATTCTGTAGACATTGCAAAGAAAAAAAGGAAGAAAGAAATCAAGGACTATTTCAGGTGTTTTAAAATCATGCTTGGAGATGGGAAGACCCAAGGAATAGTGAACCTTAGTTTAGATGACACAAAGTCACTCTAGCATGGCACTGAGAGGCTCTGTGACGTGTGCTTTAGTGGTGTCTGGGAAGAAAGGAGTGGAATAAACACGATAGATGGTGTTGATGAGCACTCTGAAATCCAGAAAAGGCCTGATGTTCTGCTGGAGGGCGAGTGTGTGGGGAGACAGAGGCCTTTCTCTCCTGTCTGTATAGCTAACATTTTGTTAACTGTTTTCCATTATTTCTCTTTAAAAATAAAAGCAAATATTCACTGTTTTCTTATGCAGACATTAACCTGCAGTAAATGCCTTCATAGCTATCTTTTCCCACTTGCAATAAGTGGTAGCCCTTATCAATACATGAAGAGCTTCTTCCTTCTTTTATGTGTATTTGTGTGTGAAATGTTGAACAGTCATCTTAGTTCATTCAGGCCACTGTAACAGAATAGGATAAACTGGGCAGATTCAACAACAAACATTTATTTCTCCAGTTCCGGAGGCTGGAAGTCTAAGATCAGGGTGCTTCTTTCTTGGTGATGGGCTGCTTCCTGGTTTGCAGAGGGTCCTGCCTTCACACTGCCTCCTCCCAAGGCAAAGGGAGCTGTAGCTTCTTACTCCCATATTAGGGCACTCATCTCATCATGGGAACCCCAGTCTCGGCCTCATCTCACCCCGATCGCCTCTCAGACACCACCTGCAAATGCCATCACATGAGGGGATGTGAGTTCTGGGGACACAAATATTCAGTTCACAGCAGTTGCATTTACTTACCTGGATATACAGGCTTTTAGGTACAGATTTAAAAAACTAGTCCCTTTTTGATGCCTTTGGGGGGTCATTTCTAGTCTTTTTCTGTTACAGGCCTGCAGCATAGTCATTTCACATATCTAGAAGTGGAGCCGTCCAAGGGAGCATGCATTTGTGGTTTTGATGGATGTTTCCAAATTGCTCTCCTAAAGAGGCTGTCCTGGTTTACATTCCAGCCAGCAGCATATGCGAATGTTTCTCACCACACTCTCACCAGCGTGGTGTGATGCTCATGTCTTCAAGATTTTAGGTTTGATGGGGGAGAAAAGTTGCATCTTAATGTGATTTTAATTAGCCTTTCTCTTATTGATATTCAGTAGCTTCTCATATGTTTACAAGCCTCATAAAGACTTCTAAAGACGTCTCCATCAGTCCTGTTATCATGTCATTGAATGTATGAAACTCTAGTCAAGATAACTATATTTGCATGAAAATATGGTCGGGTAGTTTAGATTTGGACTTGGTTTCTGGTGAGCCTTGATTGAATCTATACCCTATCTGTGCCTTTTGTTAAGCCACTTGACGTAGCCAAACTTCAGTTTTGTTTTTTTAGTTGTAAAATTCAGATAAGTAGAGCTGTCACTAGTGTTTATTGAGGCTTTGCTTAGCCCCTGTTGAATAAGCCCTTGATATAGGTTGGTGCCACCATCTGACACATGGAGAAACTGGGCACAAAGTGGGAGGGGCCGGGAAGGTCACACAGCTGCTGACAGACTCTCCCTGACCCAGCGTTAGTCAGGACCTCGCTTTTGTCCTGCCCAGCCTCAGGAGAAGTCCCTGCAGTGAGAACCTCCCCACACTGGATGTCTGATTGAGTTCCTGATCCCCCAGGCCTTGATGTCTGAGTGCTTGGCCCACCTGTAGCAAGAATCCCCCACCCTGGAAGTGTTCTCTTGGTCACTTTCCATCCCAAGACCCCTTTGTGGTTGACTGCAAATCACGGCTGTCTTTGCCTATCGGGAGCTGAACCAAACTTCTCCACCCTATTGAGATAGCCTTGATTGAATCTCGCTGTTTTAACAATGCTACAGAAGCTTTATCAGTAGTGAAATGTCTCAGACATTTTGTTTTAAAAACAAAACCTCTTCCCAACCCAGAAAACTTAACAATATTAGAAGAGGAAGAAAATAATTTTATTATGAAGGAGTACTTAGCTAGGATGTGACACATCACAGGCACAGACTGTGAAGATGAAAGAAGTCTGTCTTTTATGTAGCCAAGTAGATGCAACCCATCGTATTCATGTTTTCAAGACAAAATTGCTAACCTGATCCTATCTCTATGGGGAGGCAGGGTTTGCAACTTGGAGTCAGGTGACAGCTGAAGTTAGTTTGGCCCATCTCCTCTGGGAAATGTCCTCTTCTGTTTCAGGTAGTTGTGAGACTGATAGGAGGCTAATTTAGCATTCGACCTTAAAGGAGTCCTAATTCTCAAACCCTGGCAAATTCTTGTTTACATGCCTAATGAAGATTTCTAAAAATCTTGTGGTCCCTATGGCCAGCATGTGCAAACCAGGCTGTGCTGCCCCTGGGATGAAATGAAATAGCGAAAACTAAATGAAACCATCCATCTCCAGCCCTTAATAATTTTCTCTGGCAGACACACTAAAAGAAGCAAGAGTAGGTCTTGTTATTAAAGAATAGAAATAGTTAGTGTGTTTTACTGACTTAGGATTTGACTTTCTGGTATCCCTTGCTGTGGACAGTGGGGTGCGGTGCAGGCAGGAGGGTTGGGGACAGCCGCATTTGAGCACTTCCTGTACGACGGACGAGCCTCTCTGGAGGGCTGTCTCATTTTAGGCTGAATGCTCACTGCTGTATCCCTAAGGCCAGGAAGGGAGCCAGGCCCATGTGGGGCTCAGCAGTGCCTGTGAGAGGAGTGTAGCTGGTGTGGGGTTTCTACCTTACGGCACCCGATGGGAGCTGCACAATTGAGTCAGGGCAGGAACTCTGGAGTCTGGAGGGGGAGCTGGAATTCTCCAGCCTTAGGGGAGCTGATCTCCATGCAGATTCATTCTTGGGTAAACAGATATTTGTAGGGTTAGTCTAACTGGGCTCTCATATGAGCTGAGTCAGAGATTCAGTCAGCAGAGTACTTTAGTCAAATCTACGTGGGTGATTACTTGAGAGGAAGCAGGAAGGGTCAGTTATGTCATAGAAGGGAAGGAGGATCCTGGGTGCTGCTCATGAGCTCTGGATTCAGCTGGCTCCTCTTAACCGATGCTTGGGGAGCTCCTGCCTGTGGAACAGCGTGGTGCTTTTGTCCACTGAAGTATAGCAAACATTTTCTAGTGGCCACATTAAAACGTTTTAATGCAATATTTTAAATTTGATATATTCAGCATATTGTATCAATAGTTAATATAAAATTTATTACTGAGATCCTTTACATTTTGTTCATACTCAGTCTGAAATCTATGTGTATTTTACATTTACCAGCAAAAGATATTAGTATGTATCGAATTGGATGCTAAATTTTCTTCAGAAATACTTGACCAGTATTTAGAGTTTATAAAATGTATAGCTGAAAAACTAGGTTGCCTTATCTGAGTTGTTTCAAACATACTTAAAGTTTTCCATAACTGAAATGGAATGTTTTTAAATTGAAATTTGAATAATGAAAAAGTCATTTCTACTAGCCCTATTTCAGGTCCTCAGCAGCTGTTTTTAGTGAATGCAAACTGATCTGGAAAGCACAACTCTAGAATCTTCTTCCAGACTCAGATCAGCTCACTAAAGGCGGTGGTGGATTCTTCTGCTTGCTTGGGCCTGTGGAACTCCTCGAGCAATTAGCTAGGTAAATTCCAGGTGTCTTGACTGTATCTTTTTAGTAAGCCACTGAAGGGCAGAATGATGAGGGACGGACTAAGTGTCTGCCCCCCAGGCCCTAGCATATTACTCTGTATAATGTTCACCTGTAACTGTTAATAATAGGTTGAAGTTTTTATTCCTGAGAGTTTAAAACCCTAATTGATAAGATGTACTTTCCCTGGTTTTTGCTAGAGCTTAAGATGGCATGACTTAGAATGTCTAAAAGCTGCCATTCTTACCACGTTTGAGTTACGCTGTGGGTTTCACTATGTGAGTCAGTCAGTGTCTTGAAAACTGAATGTTACTGAACGTGGAGCCTAGCTTGCTGAGCCAGGGCTGGTGGGCCCACCTCACTGTCCTCAGATCTGCCTCGGATGGGCACTTGTCCATACGGTGGGAGACCCTGCAGTCTGTCTTCTACTTTTTCTAGATCACCTGTTGGCAGGAATGGGCAACTTGGCTTTATGCCTGCATTTGGGGGAGTGGATGTACGTGTAGGGCTTGTCAGCCTTCCCTCAGGAATTAAAAGCCAAAGACTGAAGCTCAGGATGGTTTTACCTGTTATTTTAGAGTGAGTCGAATGCAGACCACAGACCAGGGACACTTTCTTTTGTCTTTTTGTCTGCTCAGAGCAGGGAAGTTGTTTTATGTTCGTTTTATCTGATCCTCCACCTCGCCTTAGTTGGGGTTCTGTCTCGGTGCTGTACATGACCAGGCGAACCACAGTTTCTGCTTTGGGTATCTCGTGGGGGCTGCTGTGAGGAAAAACTGCCTGCTCTCGCCTTGGCTTTGTCTAGAAAGGGAGGGACCCATGAGCTAGGGTGGTGCAGCTGCTCCCAAAGACCTGGGAACCAGGCGAGTGTGTGCACAACCCGCAGACAAGTTTGAATCTAAGGAGAGGCCCTGGGTGCTCTGGGTGTAGCTTTGTTCAAGATATTACTCAATGTGTATTAAAACCATGATGTAGCTTTATAATCTTTCAGATGGAAGTACAATACTCTTTACAAAAACATTGTAAATGAAGTGGCAGATACTAGTTCCAGCGTTTGAAAGATAACTTGAGTCCTTTTATGACGGCTGCTGTTTGTGTGCAGAGAGGAATGCTTTTTACTCAGAGTGTGTTGTTTTGTTTTTCGTCAGAGCGTGTCTTGGTTTAGAGGATGGAATCCTGGATGATGATACTCATGCTTGCCATGTGCTGGGCATTAGATTAGTGCTTTATAGATGTTGCAGCCTCTCACAATAGCCCAAAAAGTAGTTACAGTTCATCTTCATTATTTGTGGATTCCATATTTGCAAATTCAGCTACTTGCTAAAATTTATTTGTAATCTCCAAATCATTACTCACAGTGCCTTTGAAGTTGTCCACAGACTTGCAGAGAGCAAACACTTATCACCCAGCAAGTTCCTTCCCCGCTGAGGCATGTATCCTTTGTGCAGTCTATTGAGAGCTACCTTATTTTCACGTTTTTGTGCTTGCTTGTGATTTCACTGTTTATCATGGCCCCGAAGTGTAGTGCTGAAGTGCTGTCTAGTGTTCCCAAGCACAAGAAGGCTTGGCGCTCCCTACAGAGGGGAGCACCTGTGTTAGAGATGGCTCAGTCACGAGTTACAGGGCTGGTGGCTGAGAGTATGGTGTGAGTGAATCCACAGCAGGTATTACATCAAAACAAGGTCATGCGTTGATTGTCGATGGAAAGTTGTTACCAGGGGCTTGCGGGAACCCTGGCCTTGTGTTTTTCCTAACAGCAATAATTCAGTATTTGCTAATTGACTGTTTGTGGCACTTTATACAACATAACTACTGTGAATGAGATTAAATTATATTTTACATTCGAGGAACTTAGAGAAGTTAAATAACTTGTGTAAAGTTGTAACCTTGTAAATAATGTGTGTTAGTAGCCACCAATAGGAATTTGAATCCAAGTTTCTCTGGGTTTATATTCTTTCTTGCATTATTTCTCTTACCTTGTATGTTATGATGAATTCTTGATACCATTTTTCTTCATTTTCCAAATATTCTTTTTTTATATTAAAAATAACTAGAGCTTCAACAATCAGTGCCTTTTGAAAGCACTGATAAAATTGTGTTTTGGCGCAAATTCCAATACAGTAAACATGACGGTATACTTTTAATTTTTGCCATGCCTGAGTTTTATATTAATGAGTTTCTTGGTAGAAGTCTTACTGTTGGAGATAAACAGTTCTCTGGAAAATTAGCAAGTGAGAAGCACTAGAACATTGTGAGAGAAGAGAACCGGTGTACATTCACCTACCCTCTGCTTACAGAGGATTTCTGACACTGTTGAACACCTGACTGCTCTCCTGGACTTAGGAGAAAAAGAAATATATGCCATGTATTTTGTTTATTTGTTTTGTTCTGCTATAGCCGCAAACTGTATCACAGCCCTTTTTACTTATAATCGGGGAGGAGGACAGAAAATGAAGCAGTTGAAGTGACACAGGAGGGCAGTACAGGGGAGAACTGGAAAATCCCATTAAGGAGTATAGGCTTCATTTGTTAGCTGAATACTGAAGAAATCTGAGTAACAGCTTGGTTGTATTTTGTAAAGATTACCTGTCTAAGGAGGAGGGATTGGGGGCAAGATGCCGATGAAACAGCTCGGGTTCTAGTCGGGGAGGTCAGCTGTGAAATGAGAACCTGAATTCCGCATGGAGGATTTGTCAGGACAGGTAGGAAAAGGTGAGCCTGCCAAAGAGTCCTGATGAGAGTTGGTGCCTTTGGATGTGAAGATGAAGGCAGAAGAGCAGCTGCAAGTAAGAGTTTTGAGCTAGGGTGGTCAGGAGAAGGGCGTGCCCTAAGAGTCCCAGGGAAGTCTCTAGTGGTCTGGCTGTGGGAGCAGCCCAGTGAGG
This sequence comes from Ateles fusciceps, assembly GCA_036589455.1. Taxonomy (NCBI): domain Eukaryota; kingdom Metazoa; phylum Chordata; class Mammalia; order Primates; family Atelidae; genus Ateles; species Ateles fusciceps. The sequence continues at coordinate 2,372,966 of JAZHEH010001829.1, forward strand.
CTGCTGATGGATGTGCTGGCTTTGAAATGACATCTGCTGTTCAGAGTTGAGGGGCCCAGCAGTGATATGGGGTGGGAAGGGAGAGGCTTACATGCTTCTAGCTTGTGGCACTGTAAAAAATGTATGAGAATCTGTTTCTCAGTTTCAGAACTCATAATTTGGTTGATAAGTGGTTGAGACCAGGAAGAAGAAGGGGAGACAGCATGGTGCTGGAAAAGCCTCTCTCAAGTGGTCTGGAGGCAGGAATGGGTTCCAGTGCTGTTACTTGTTTTGGGACTTTGGGGCAAATGAGTTCCTCTCTGTAGACTTCCTGTTTAAGTGAGGGCTCTAGAGCAGGAGTCAGCAAACTTTTACTGTAAAGGAACAGATAGTAATTGTTGTGGGCTTTGTGGGCCCTGCAGTCTGTCAGAACCATTCAGCTCTGCAGTTGCAGGCGAAAGCAGCCATAGGCAACATGTAAATGAATGGATGTGGCTATGTTCCAGTATAACTTTATTTATAAACACAGGCCGTTGTTTACTGATCCTTGGTTTAGACTAAAGGATCTTTGAAATCTCTTCTGCCTGTAAGGTAACTTAGTTCATTAGTTTGTGATATAGAATTTGTTGTGATTTAGGGTAAACATAGGAAGTCTTAATGCTAAACTCAGAAATAAATAACATTGTCATGAAGCTCACTTATATTCTTCCTGAGCTTCCATTTTATTAGCTATTGTGCATATGTATAGTTTTAAGTGCTTTTGCATAAATGGTCTTATTTGGTCCTTATCCTATGATAAAATGAATGAGATTGTATTCAAGGAGAAGACATTTAGAATAGTCTGTGATTGTGTTCATGATCTTCATCCTAACAGTATAGAAGCTAGAAGAGCTGGACCGTATTTCTGTAGACAGCAAGAACTGTGTGATGGGTTCATCGTCTTGCTAGGGGAGCCTAGGAGCTAACATGTGCCCTTCTGAGACAGAATGTGTAGATTCCCCCCAATACCAGGTTTCAGTGAGTACATGGCTTCCCCATGGCCTGAAGTCCCAGCATCCTTCACCCTTCAGGGCTCATAACTGAGTGCTGGCTACCACATGTGAGGACACGCAACACGGGCATCTTCCTGGACGTGCCCTGCCACCTCTCTTTCCCCTTCACAGAGGTTAGTAGATGTGGTGCACTCCTTTTCACCCTGTGGATGAGGGTAGTTTCCAGTGGTGGCAGAGGAATAAGAGGCAAGAACCTGGATTTCTGACACTGTTGAACACCTGACTGCTCTCCTGGACTTAGGAGAAAAAGAGATATATGCCATGTCTTTTGTTTATTTGTTTTGTTCTGCTATAGCAGCAAACTGTATCACAGCTAGGAGACTTTATTACACAACCATCACAGGGACCCACTGTTTGTCCGAGTGCTGCCTGAAATCCCCTGATTCCTGTCCCAATTTCTTAAACTGAAAAATATTAGGTTGAAATAATATCTGGTGTGATTTAATGTTTCCTTGTAACTACTTACATCTCCTTAAGCTATTCTTTGCCAGATATTTGGCTATGGTTAATACTAAGCTTGTTGACTCAAGATGATTAATATTTCTTTTAAAATAAAATTGTTTTATAGTGAAGATGTTTTAAAAAATGAAGTTTTGTCCCCACAGTATAACACAGACAATTAGTTTGATGTGGAAAGAGCTTATGCCAATAAATTTTATAGAGAAAAGGCAGTCTGTAACTATGATTAAGGATGGCATCCTCATGCCTTTTCATTTTTTGTCATACATAAAAACATGTGTCCCTATGTGTGGTTTCTTCTGACACCAACCAATTCTTCAGTACCAACTGGGTGTCCTACAATTCATTTTCCTTCTGACATTCCCTATCCAGAATTAACACAGACCGTATGGATTAAGGACTCATTCCCACAAGACTGCACCCACTTCAGATGCCAGATACCAATGGGTGCCCAATTGACCATAAGTCTCTTATGTCACTCCACATAAAATGTGTGAGGTCAGCACGGTGGTGGAGTGGAAAGCCCCAGACCATGTTCCCCCACATGGTTCTGACTGACAATATACAGTCCAAAAGGATGTATGAGAATTACAGAAACCAGTTAAGAAGTCACAGTACATCAGGCAAGCTCAAAGCCAAGAACAGCTACATTGAAGTAGGGGAAAAAAAGTCATGTAATTTCACGTGCTATAGCCTTTCCCTGAAGGTGGCACAGCTTGGCATGATTGGTAGTAAACACCCAACCCTCCACCAGGTGGGAAAGTAAAGAATGGAATGGAAGTCCAACATTCTGTATTTTGGGGGGCAGACTGATGGATTGACTGGTTTCTGTCTCTCCTGACTCAGTGCCAACCGGGAACTGGAATACTTTGGATGCCTAGGGGCTTCAGAGAAAAAAAGAGTTCACTGGCTTTTTTCAGCAATGCTGCTGATGGAAGTCAGGACAACTCAGCACAGTCAGGAGAGAGCATGTGGTTTTTGGCTTATCCGCTGGGCAGGAATGATAAGAGTGGAAAGTGCATTCAACATTCTGGCTTTTCAGGGGGCTGCCCAAGAGACTGGTTCCTGTTATTGCCTGACTCAGAGTGCTGATAGAACCAGCATATGTTGGATGTCTGGTGGCTGCTGAGAAGAAGCGAGAGCTCTGCATTGCAGCCTGTTGCTCTGCCAGACAACTTGCAGTGCCACAAACACCAGAGGGATAGAGAGATTATAAGCAACTGAAAAGAAACTGGCAGACCTCTCTAACTTGGACATTACATGTAGAAGTCTAAAGAAGATTAATCCCCAGAAAAGGTTTGAGAGGGCCCAAAATCTCTAGCTGAGCTGATTGGTGAAGGTCTTCCCATGTACCAAGCCAGTCCATAAAGACTGGGAGAGGTGCCTGTTTTTTCAAATGCCCCCCCCAAAAATTGGGTCACGTTTTTACGTTTCATGAAAAACATGACAAAAAAATTGGGCCATGTTTTTCTGTTTCTTCTTATGTCTCATTATTTTTTGCTGTGAGAAAAAAATAATGAGACATAGGAAGAAACAGAAAAACATGGCCCAATTAATGGAACAAAATCTCCAGAATTTGACCCTAGAGAAATAGAGATATATGAATTACCTGACAAATAATTCAAAATTATCGTCTTAAAGAAGCTCAATGTGCTATTAGAGAACAGAGATAGTCTACTAAATGAAATCAGGAAAAAATACAATAACAAAATAAGAATATCAACAACAAGATAGGAACTATAAAAAAGAACCAAATAAATTCTGGATCTGAGAAATAACTGAATTGAAAAATTAAGGATTCAGAAGCAGACCCATTCATGCAGAAAAAAGAATCAGCAAACTCAGCAGATCATTTAAATTGATCAAGTCAGAGGAAAAAAAAGAATGAAAAGTAAAGTCTAAGGGACTTATGGTACACCATTGAATGGACCAATATACCCATTATAGAAGTCCCAAAAGGAGAAGAGAGAGAAGGGAGTGGAGAGTCTTTTTGAATAAATAGTGGTGCAAAACATCCCAAATATGAGGAAGAAAATGGACATCCAGATTCAAGAATCTAAAAGGACTCCATGTAGGATGAAACCAAAGAAAGGGTAAAGAAGCCCACAATGAGAAAGATTTTAATCAAATTGCCAAAAGTCAGTGATAGAGAAATTTGAAAGAGAGAGAGAAAAGCGACTTTTCATATAATAAGGGAGCTCCTATGAGATTATCAGCAGGTTTATCAGCAGAAACATTATAATCTAAAGGGAGTGGGGTGATACAGTTAAAGTGTTGTTAAAAAGAAAAAAAATATGTCTATAAACATACCGCCCTGAATGCACCCAATCTTGTCTGATCTTGGAAGCTAAGCAGGGTTGGGCCTGGTTAGTACTTGAATGGGAAAAAGAAAAAATACACACAGCCAGCCAAGAATACTATAGCTGGCAAAACCATCCTTTAAAACTGAAGAAGAAATAAAGACCTTTCCAGCTAAACAAAAGCCAAAGAAGTTCATCACTACAAGATCTACCCTTTTTTTTTTTTTTTTTTTTTAACAGTTGTCAAATGATCCTTTATTAAAATATTTTCCTCTGTGCTTAACTAGTTGGGCATTCCACATCACCACTGTTGGTGTCATCTATGATGTCACGAGAGTAACAGCCATCAACATTACAGCCCACAGACTGGGCAGTCCCCAGGATCTCTTTAATGGTTCCAGAGAGTTCTCTGGCTAAAGATCGGTGCTGCATCTGTTGACCAATGTTGACAGTGTCATTGAAAGTGATATTCCTGCTGTGTTTCTGTCTCTTGGTTGTTGCTTGAGGGCCTTGATGATCAGGGCAGAGGCAGAAGGCACCACCTCAATCTGGGCCTGTCTGTTCTGAATGGTCAGTATCACTGTTCCTCAGGCCCTTCCAGTCACCCATTGCCTTGGCAGTGTCATCACCAACGTTTTTTAGAGACAGACCCAGGGGGCTGATCTTGGGGGCCAGTGCAGAAGTGGCCCTGACTTCACCTCCGGTGCACCTCAGGTATACAATTTTGATCTCGTTGGGGTCGAACTTCGGCGGCATGGTGGAGGTGACTGCTGTCCCATGAACCCGGATTCGGGATGACCAAAGAAAGTTGCACCTTGGCCTCTTCTGAGCCAAAAGCCAAAAGCAGATCTACTTTATAAGAAATGCTAAAGGGATTCTTTGAAGTTGAAGTGAAAGAATACTAAGCAGCAATATGAAAGCATGTGAAAAAACACTCTGGTAAGGGGAAATAAGTGGACAAAACAGAATCTTGTAATATTGTAATGGTGGCAAGTAAACCACTTTTAATTCTGGTATAGAATTAGATAAAAGCATAAAAATAATTATAAAACTATGTTGATAGATAAAAATATAAAAGATAAATGATTTGGTTTTTTAAATTTTAATTTATAATTTTCATGGGATCATAGGTATATATATTTAGGGGGTATGATGGTTAATACTGAGTGTCAACTTGATTGGATTGAAGATGCAAAGTATTGATCCTGGGTGTGTCTGTGAGGGTGTCGCCAAAAGAGGTTGACATTTGAGTCAGTCGACTGGGAAAGGTAAACCCACCCTTAATCTGGGCGGGCACTATTTAATCAGCTGTCAGCGCAGCCAGGATATAAAGCAGACAAAAAAACATGAAAAGGCTAGACTGGCTTAGCCTCCCAGCCTACGTCTTTCTCCCGTGCTGGATGCTTCCTGCCCTTGAACATCGGACTCCAGGTTCTTCAGCTTTGGGATTTGGATTGGCTTCCTTGCTCCTCAGCTTGCAGACAGCCTATTGTGGGACCTTGTGATTGTGTGAGTTAATACTAAATAAACTCCCCTTTATATGTGTATCTGTCCTGTTAGTTCTATCCCTCTAGAGAACCCTGACTAATACAGGAGATCCATGAGATTTCGATACAGGCATATAATACATAATAATCATATCAGGGTAAATGAGGTATCCATCAGTTTACACATTTATCCTTTGTGTTACAAACAATCCAATTATACTTTTAGCTATTTTTAAAAGTACAGATATAATATTATTGGTTATAGCCATCCTGTTTTGCTATTATATACTAGATCTTATTCTAACTATGTTTTTGTACCCATTAATCATGCCCCCTTCTCCACTAGCTCCGCCCTGCAGCACAACCCTTCCCAGCCTCTGGTAACCATCTTTCTACACTCTATCTCCATGAATTCAGTTGTTTTAATTTTTAGCTCCCACAAATAAGTGAGAACATGTGAAGTTTGTCTTTCTTTGCCTGGCTTATGTCATTTCACTTAACATAATGACCTCCAGTTCCATTCATGTTGTTGCACATTACAGGATCTCATTCTTTTTATGGCTGAATAGTATTCCGTTGTGTACATGTACCACATTTTCTTCATCCATTTATCTGTTGATGGATACTTAGGTTGCTTCCAAATCTTGGCCGTTGTGAACAGTGCTGCAGTGTACATTGGAAGTGCAGGTAACTTTTTGATAAACTGATTTCCCTTCTTTTGGTTGTATACCTAGCAGTGGGATTGCTGGATCCTGTGGTAGTTGTATTTTTAGTGTTTTGAGTAACCTCCAAACTGTTCTCTGCAGTGGCTGTACTATTTTACATTCCCACCAACCGCGTACAAGGGTTTCCTTTTATCCACATCCTCACCAGCATTTGTTATTGCCTGTCTTTTGCATAAAAGCCATTTTAACTGATGTGAGCGATACCTCATTGTAGTTTTGACTTGTATTTCTCTGATGTTCACTAATGTTGAGCACCTTTTCATATACCATTTGCCATTTGTATGTCTTCTCTTGGAAAATGTCCACTCAGGTCTTGTGTCCATTTTTTAATTGGATTGTTAGGTTTTTTCCTATAGACTTGTTTGAGTACCTTTTATATTGTGATTCTTAATCCCTTGTCAGATGGGTTGTTTACAGATATCTTTCCCATTCTGTGGGTTGTCTTTTCGTTTCTTGATTGCTTTCTTTGCTCTACAGAGGTTTTTTAATTTGATGTGATCCCGTTCGTCCAGTTTTGCTTTGGTTACTTGTGCTTGTGGGGTATTACTCAATAAATCTTTGTCCAGTTCAATGTCCTGAAGAGTTTCCCTCATGTCTTCTTTTAGTAGTTTAATAGTCTGAGGTCTTAGATTTAAGTCTTAAATCCATTTTGATTTGATTTTTTTTATATGGTGAGAAATAGGACTCTAGTTTCATTCTTCTGCATATGGATATCCAGTTTTCCCAGAACCATTTATTGAAGAGACTATACTTTTCCCAATGTGTGTTCTTCGTACCTTTGTGAAAAATGAGTTCACCGTAGATGTATGGATTTGTTTCTGGGTTCTCTGTTCTCTTCGTTGGCCTATGTGTCTGTTTTTATGCGAGTACCATGTGGTTTTGGTTACTGTAGCTCTGTTAGTATAATTTGAAGTCAGGTAATATGATTCCTCCAGTTTTGTTCTTTTTGCTCAGTATAGCTTTGGCTATTCTGGGTCTTTTGTAATTCCATATACATTTTAGGATTGTTTTTTCTATTCCTGTGAAGAATGTCATTGATATGATAGGGATTACACTGAATCTGTAGATTGCTTTGGGTAATATGGACATTTTAACAATATTGACTCTTCCAATCCATGAACATGAAATGTCTTTACATTTTCTTGTGTCCTTTTCAATTTCTTGCATCAGTGTTTTATAGTTTTCCTTGTAGAGATCTTTTACTTCTTTGGTTCAGTTACTTCTTAGGTATTTAATTTTATTTGTCCTTTTTTATTTTTTTTCAAATTGTCTGCTTTTTGGTGTATAGAAATATAAGTGTTTTTGGTCTGTTGAATTTGAATTTGTTTATTAGTTTTAATAGCTTTTTGGTGGGATCTCTATTACTCGAGGCCTCAAGACATTCTCTCCTCTCAGCCTCCCAAAGTGCTGGGATTACAGACATGAGCCACTGTGCCTGGCCTATTTGGTTGAGTCTTTAGGCTTTTCCAAGTATAAGATCATATCTGCAAACAAGGATTATTTGATTTCTTCCTTTTTAGTTTGGATGCCTTTTATGCCTCTCTCTTGTCTGATTGCTTTAGCTAGGACTTCCAGTTCTATGTTGAATAACAGTGTTACAAGTAGGCATCCTTGTCATGTTCCAGATTTGAGAGCAAAGGATTTCATTTTTCCCTTCAGTATGAAACTAGCTATGAGTCTGTTGCATATGGCTGTTACTATGTGGAGTTATGTTCCTTCTATACCCAGTTTTTTTAGCATTCTTATTAAGAGATGTTGAATTTTATCAAGTGCTTCTTCAGCATCAGTCGAACTGATCATATGGTTTTTGTCCTTCATTGTGTTGCTATGATACGTCACATTGATTTGCAAATGTTGAACCATCCTTGCATCCCAGGGATAAAAAGATCATAATGAATGATCTTTTAATATGTTGTTGAATTTGGTTTGCTAGTATATAGTTGAGAATTTTTACATCTGTATTCATCAAGGATATTGGCTTGTGGTTTTCTCTTTTGATATGTCTTAGTCTGATTTTGGTATCAGGGTAATAATAGCCTTGTAGAATAGGTTTGGACCTATTCTCTCCTCTATTTTTCAGAATAATTTGAGTACGATTGCTATTACTGTTTCTTTAAATGTTAGGTAGAATTCAGCAGTGAAGCCATTCAGTGTTGGGCTTTTCTTTGCTGGAATTCTTTTTATTCTGGCTTTGATCTTGTTGTTACTGGTCTGTTCAGGTTTTGGATTTCTTCATGACTCAAACTTCATAGGTTGTATGTATCTATTTCTTTTAGATTTTCCAATTTATTGGCATATAGTTGCTCATAGTAGCCTCTAGTTAGCCTTTGAATTTCTCAGTATTTGTTGTATCCATGCCCACCTAATTTTTCTATTTTTAGTAAAGACAGGGTTTTACTATGTTGGCCAGGCTGGTCTTGAACTCCTGACCTCAAGTGATCTGCCTGTCTCGGCCTACCAAAGTGCTGGATTTACAGATGTGAGCCACCATGCCCAGCCTCTAGTTTTTTAAAATGCACCATTGGGTTATTTGAAGTTTTTCTAGTTTTTTGATGTAGGTGCTTATACCTATAAACTTCCCTCTTACTACTGCTTTCACTCTATCCAATAGGTTTTGGTGTGTTGTTTCTGTTAGCATTTGGTTTGAGAAAATTTTCAGTTTCTTTATTTCTTCATGGACCTACTGCTCATTTAGGAGCCTATCGTTTAATTTCCTTGTGTTTATACATATTCCACACTTTCTCTTGTTAATGATTTCTAGTTTGTTTCATTGTACTCAGAGAAGATACTTGATATAATTTTAATTAAAAAAATTTTTTTAAGACTTGTTTTCTGGCCTAATGTATGGTTTATCCTTGAGAATGATCTATGTGCTGATTAGAAGAATGTGTTTTGGGCAGCCATTGGATGAAATGTTCTGTAAATATCTGTTAGGTCCATTTGTTTTATAGGGCAGGTTAAGTCTGATATTTCTTTGTCGATTTTCTGCCTGGATGATCTGTCCAGTGCTGAAAATGGGGCTTTGAAGCCTCCAGCTATAATTGTATTGGGGTCTATCTCTCTCTTTAATATTTGCTTTATATATATGGGTGCTCAAGTGTTGGACACATATATATACTTACAACAGTTAACATCCTCTTGCTGAATTTACCCCTTGATCATTATTTAATGACCTACTTTGTCTCATTATAGTTTTTGACTTGGAATTTATTTTGTCTGACATAAGCATAGCTACTCCTTCTCTTTTTTGGTTTTCATTTGCATGGAATATCTTTTTCCATACCCTTATTTTCTGTCTATGTGTCTTTATAGGGGAAGTACGTTTCTTGTAGGCAGTAGATCATTGGATTTTGTTTTTTTAATCCATTCAGCTACTCTGTCTTTTGATTGAAGAGTTTAGTCCATTTACATTGTGGTGTTATTGATAAATAATGACTTATACTCCTGCCATTTTATTTGTTTTCTGGTTGTTCTGTGGTCTTTTCTTCTTTCCTTCCTTCCTGTTTTCCTGTTAGTGATTTTCTCTTGTGGTATGTTTTAATTTCTTTCTTTTTATTTTTTATGTATCCATTGTATGTTTTTTGACTTGAGGTTACCATGAGACTTCCAAATAATATAACCCATTATTGTAAACTGATGACAGTTTAACACTTACTGCATTAAAAAACGAGCAAAAACAAAAGAGTTATTTTTAATTGGTTCATCATTTAAAGACTAAACTACATAAGATGTGAGTACTTTACACACTACAATACAGTGTTATAATATTGTTTTTCTATGTACTTAGTATTACCAGTAAGTTTTGTACTTTTAGATGATTTCTTCTTGTTAATTAGCATCCTTTTCTGGGCCGGATGTGGTGGCTCACGCCTGTAATCCTAGCAATCTGGGAGGCTGAGGTGGGTGGATCACCTGAGGTTAGGCGTTCAAGACCAGCCTGGCCAACATGGTGAAACCCCATCTTAAAAAAACAAAAACAAACAAACAAAAAAAACCATCCTTTTCTTTGAAATTGAAGAATTCCCTTTAACATTTCTTGTAGAACAGGTCGGTGTTGATGAAATCCCTCAGCTTTTGTTTGTCTGGGAAGGTCTCTACTTCTCCTTCATGCTTGCAGGATATTTTTGCCAGGTATCTATTCTAGGGTAAAAATACTTTTCCTTCAGCACTTCACTCTCTCTTGACCTGTAAGTTTTCCACTGAAGAGCCTGCTGCCACACCTATTGGAACTCCATTGTATGTTATTTGTTTCTTTTCTTTTGCTGGCTTTAGGATCCTTTCTTTATCTTTGATCTTTAGGAATTTGATTAGTAAATGCCTTCAAGTAGTCTTGTTTGCGTTAAATCTGTTTGGTATTCTATAACCTTCTTGTACTTGAATATTGATGTCTTTCTCTAGGTTTGTGAAGTTCTCTGTTACACACCCTTTGAATAATAAACTTTCTACCCCTCTCTCTCTTTCTCTACTTCTGTTTAAGGCCAATGACTCTTAGCTTTGCCCTTTTGAAGCTATTTTCTAGATCCTGTAGGTTTGCCTCATTGTTTTTTATTATTTTATCTCTTGTCTCCTCTGACTGTATTTTCAAATAGCCTGTCTTCAGGATCACTAGTCCTTTCTTTAGCCTGATCAATTCTGCTGTTGAGACTGATGCATTCTTCAGTATGTCAGTTGAATTTTTCAGCTTGCTGCAAATTTTTCAGAATTTCTGCTTGATGTAAAAAAACTTATTTCAATCTCCTTGTCAAATTTATCTAATAGGATTCTGAATTCCTTCTCTGTGTTGTCTTGAATTTTGTTGAGTTTCCTCGAATAGCTATTTTGAATTCTCTATCTGAAAGGTCACATATCTCTGTTTCCTCAGGATTGGTCCCTGGTCCCTTATTTAGTTTGTTTGGTTAGGTTATGTTTTCCTGGATGATCTTGATTCTTGTGGTTGTTCATCTGTGTCTGGGCATTGGATAGTTAGTAATTTATTGTGGTATTTGCAGTTTGGGCTTGTTTGTACCCATCCTTCTTGGGGAAGCTTTCCAAGTATTCAAAGGGACTTGGGTATTGTGATCTCAGTTTTCGGTCACTGTATTAGGGGGCACCACAAGCCTAGTAACACTGTGAGTCTTGCAGACTCCTAGAGGTACCAGCTTGGTGGTTTTGGTTAAGATCCACAAGAATTCCTAGGATTACCAGGCAGAGTCTTGTTCTCTTTTCTTACTTTCTCCCAAACAAATGGAGTCTCTCTGTGCTGAGCTGCTTGCAGCTGGGAAAGGGGTGATACAGGCACCCTTGTGGCCACTGCCACTGTGACTGTGTTGGTTCCGACCTGAATCTAGGACAGCACTGGATCTCCCCTAAGTCCTGCTGCAACCACTGCCTGGCTACCACTTATGTTCGCTCAAGGCTCTAGGGCTCTACAGTCAGCAGGTAGTGATGTCGGCCAGGCTTATGCCCTTCCTTTCAGGACAATGAGTTCCCCCTGCTCCCTGGTGGATCTAGAGATACTGTCGAGGAGCCAGGGCCTGGAGTCAGAGATCTCAGGAATCAACCTGTGCTGTCTTCTAGTGCCCCCAAACTTGTACTCAAGCCGCTAGACAAAATCCACTCTCTCCTCCCCTTTCCACAGCAGAAGAGCCTGTCCCCTTGGTCTCTACTGCCCCAGGCCCTTGGAGAGTACTGCCAGGCTATTGCTGAGTTTCACTCAAAGCCTAAGGGGTCTTCAGTCAGCTTGTGAATACTACAAGGCCTAGGACATATCCTTCAGGGCAGTGGGCCCCCTTTGCCCCAGGGCAAGTCCAGAAATGCCGTGCAAGTGGCAAGACCTGGAATCAGGGACCCCAGGAGCCTGACTGGTGCTGTACCCTACTGTGGCTGAGCTGGTACCCAAGGTGATTTTTAGTTCTTATGAAGGTGCTTTTTTGTGTAGATAGTTCTTAAATTTGATGTTCCTTCAGGGAGGTTGATAGGTGGAGGCTTCCACTGAGCCATCTTACTCCACCTCCAATCCCCACCCCTCCCAAAAAAAATTTGTGATAGGAATAGCATAAAGGAGACACATAAAGGAATGCAATTGTGTGTGTGATGGAATTAAATTATCAGTTTAAAATAGATTATAAGATGTTTTATGTAATTCCCATGGTAACCAGAAAGAAAATGCGTGGGGGATACACAAAAGAAAATGAGAAAGGAATGGAACATTTCACTACAAAAAAATCAATCAGACGGAAAGGAAGGCAGCAAGAGAGGAAAAGAGGGTCAAAATTATTGCAAGACTTACAGAACACAATTAACAAAGTGGTAATAGTAAGTCCTACCCTGTCAGTAATAACTTTCCATGTAAATGGATTAAACTCCCCAACCAAAACGCGTGTGGTTGAATGGATTAAAAAAGATCCAATCACATGCCATCTGCAAGATACTCACTTTAGATATAAGGACACACATAAGCTGAAAATATGGAAAAAGATTTCATGCAAGAGAATTCTGTGTTTTCTACTAAAAGGGAGTAGGTATGGGCTACTTACATCAGATAAGTCAAAGACTGTCACAAGATGCAAAGAAGGACATTATGTAATGACAAAAGGGCCACTTCACCAGGAAATTATAATGATTATATCTGCATCTGACAGCAGAGTGCTCAAATGTATGACACAGACATTGAGAGGATTGGAGGGAGACACAGACAGTGGCACAATATAAATAGTGGACTGTCTGACTTACATGTAGAGAACTCTAAAGATCCCAAACACACAATAAACTTTACAGCTAGTGAACAAATTCAGCAGAGTTGGAGGACACAATATCAACATGCAAAATTCAGCTGCATTTTTACACTGACAGTGAACAATCCAAAAAGGGAATTAAGAAAACCATTAATAAAACATATATAATAGCATCAAGGAAAAAAGATACTTAGAAATACTCTTAACCAAAGAGGTGAAAGACTGAAAAAATATAAAACATTGCTGAAAGTTATTAAAGAAGACATAAATAGATACTCCCATGTTCTTGGTTTAGAAGGCTTTTGTTAAATTGTCTGTATTACTCATAGCAATCTACTGGTTTAATGCAAATCTCACTGGCTTTTTTTTTTTTTTTTCACTGAAGTAGAAAAACCGTCTAAAGATTATATAGAATCTCAAAGGACCTCAATAGCTAAAATAATCTTGAGAAAGAAAAAAAAACTGGAAGCCTCACACTTTGACTTGAAAACATATACAACTACAGTGATGAAAGCAGTATGATACTAGCATAAACATGAACATACAGAACAATGAAACAGAATAGAGAGTTAGAAAGAAGCCCTCATATATATGGTTACATGATCTTAAACAGGGCTGCTTGGATTACACAATGGAGAAAAGATAGTCTCTTCAACAAACGATGTGTAGAAAACTGGACATTGACACGCAGAAAATGAAGTTGGATCTTTAACTTACACCTGTATAAAAATTAATGCAAAATGGATTGAAGACCTAAATTAGAAATTATAAAATGCCTAGAAGAAAACTGAGGGAGAAACGGTTCAGGGCATTGGATTAGGCAATGATTTATTGGATATGACACCAAAACACAGGAAAAAGCAAAAATAGACAAATTGGACCGTATCAAAATTTAAGACTTAAATGTAGCAAAGGAAACAATAAAGTAAAAATGCAATGTTTGAATGGGATAAATATTTTTCAGCCATATCTCTAATATCCCGAGTATGTAAAGAACTCCTATGACCAAACAACGAAAAACCTGATTAAAATATGGGCAAAGGCCTTGAGTAGACATTGGTGCAGAGAAGATACACAAATGATCCATAAGCGTATGAAAAGATGTTCAACCCTGCTAATCATCAGGGAAATACAAATCAAAACCATAATGAGATATCACCTCATAGCCATTAGTAGGGCTACAATCAAAAAAGCAAAATAACCAGTGTAGCTGAGAATGTGAGGAAATTGGAACATTTGTGAACTGTTGGCAAGATTGTAATAATGACGTAGCTGCTGTGAAAAGCTGTAGAGAGATCTCTCCAAAAGTTAAAAATAGAATTATTGTATGTTTCAGCCATCCTACTTCTGTGTATATATCCCAAAGAAATGAAAACAGGATCTCAAAGAGATTTGCACACCCATGTTCATTACAGCACCATTTATAATAATCGAGAAGCAGCCTTCATGTCTGTGGATGGTTTAATAGATAAGGAAAATATAGCACATATGTTGAATGGAATATTCAGTCTTAGAAATGAAGGAAGTCTGATAGTCTAGTGTATGGATGAACTTGATAATATTATGCTTCGTGAAATAAGTCACTAATAAACAACCAATGCATGGTTCTACTTACATGAGGTATTGAAAGTAGTCATGTAACTGAGCAGCTTGGCTTCAAACTCTTTTAAAACGTTTTCTTTCCACTTTTCTCCCCCAACCACAAGATATAACTTGGAAACAAACTGTGTATGTGTTTCCTTTCATCTTGAAATACAGCCTCTGAATGTGCTTTGACCTTCACTCCCTTTCTTTTCCTGACACCTCCTTGCCCCACTGCCTCTTCTGCATTCCAAACCCTCTCTAAAAACGGTGTTCCCTCCACAAATTGAAGAGGTGCATTTTTTTCACTCTCTTTTTAATTACACCTTGTTACTATCTTGGCTTCTTTCTACAAGCAGTGAGCAGCCCAGTCCTTTGAGGCTTACGGCAAACAAAGTAGAATGGTGGTCACTAGGGTCTGGAGGGTGGGGGAAAGTCAAATTGTTCAGTCTGTATAGAGTTTTAGTGGATGAAAAAGTTTTAGAGATCTGTCGTACAATAGTTTGCATGTAGTTAACACTACTGAACTCTATACTTAAAGGTAGTTACGATGGGAAAGTTTATGTTATGGGTATCCAGGCTACCCTTGCTCCTACTCAGCTGACTCTAAATTGGGGTTTTCCCATGACCCGCCATCATATCCAGTAGTTCACAGAACTCCAGAAAGCTCTTTATTCAGGATTGCTGGTCACTTAAAAAGATACAGCGGAGGAACAGCTCAACAGAAGAGACATAGCAAAGGGCAAGGCATGGGGAGGGCACAGAGTTCCCATCCCTCTGTGAACATGCATGCTCCCTGCACATGGATGGGTTGACCAGCCTGGAAGCTCCAGAACTCTTGTCATTTAGCTTTTTAAATGGAGGTTTCATTACGTAAGCATGACTGATTAAATCTTTGTCCGTTGGTGATTGGACTCAATCTCCAGCCCTCCTCTTCTCCCTCGAGGTCAGAGGAGGAGGTGGGTGTGGGGCTGAAAGTTATAATCCTGAAATCATGGTGTTGGCATTTCTGGTGACAGCCCCCATCCCGAAGATCTCTAGCCTCCTCTCATTAATAATCTCATTAGTGTACAAAAGACAGTAAATTCCGATACTTCTAGGAACTCTGTGTCAGGAACCAAGGATAAAGACTAAACATTACATTTTTTATACTGTATTCCAGTATTTGATTTAATAATTTTATATGAATTTCAAATTAGACTTTCTGTTAAGATATTAATGTAATGACTTTTTAAGCTAAAAAAAATGGTGGCATCTATTTAGTTTTTCTGGGTCCCCCCTCCCACCCCGACCCCATTTGCTCTAAGGCTTAGAAAGGAATTTGTTTTCCTGAGATCAGATTCTTTTAGTTCCTTTATGGCTTCATTTAAAACTCTTTAACTTGTTTCGAAGTTATTTTGCTGTGAAAACAAGATCCTTTTCTGTCAGAATAGTTACTCAGCTTTCCCAGACCTTTGTTCTTTTTCTTTTTTGTCATGCTCCTCTTAATGTATACTGAAATCTTTATATACAGGGATTTGTTGGGTTTTCCATCTGTTTTCTTTGTTCTTTTGTATGCTTTTATTACATTTCTACAGTTTTCTTAGTGAAGTTTTCTAATCAATTTAATAACTGGTAGCACAAGTTGCCTTTTATTAGACTTATAAATAAGTGTACCCTTGCCTGTTTGGTTTTTGTGTGTGTGTTATTGAGCCAATTATTGTTGGCATCTTCTCTTTTCAATAGACTTTCTTTTATATGAGTTTCAAGTTCACAGCAAAATTGAAGGGGAGGCGCAGAGTTGTTACATATCCCCTTCCCCACACATTCCCCACCTTCCTGACTGGCAACATTCCTCTCCAGAGTAGTGTCTTTGTTACAGTTGATGAACATCCATTGATGCATCTTCGTTATCAAAAGTCCGTAGTTCACATTAATGTTTACACTGGGTGTTGTCTGTCCTGTGGCTTTGGATGAGTGTAGTGGCATGTGTCCACCAGTATAGTATCAGGCTGAGTAGTTCCACTGCCCTAAAATTTAAAATTCCACTGGGCTCCACATGTTCCTCCCTCCCTCCCTGAACCCTTTGCAACCACTGACCTTTTTGCTGTCTCCATAGTTTTGTGTTTTCCAGAATGTCACTTGGTTGGAATTACAGTGTGTAATGCTTTCAGATTGGCTTTTCACTTAGTAGGATGCATTTGTTGGCAGAAAAGCCCAAACTTTGTAAAATACATGAGTAGATTTATTCTGAGACAAAATGTAAATTTCTCTGATAGCCTCAGATGATCTTGAGAACATGTGCCAAAGTTGTTGGGCTGCAGCTTGATTTTCTACATTTTAGGGGAACAAAAGTTACAGGTAGAGGCATAAATCAATATATGTAAGGTATATATTGGTTTGGCCTGGAAAGGCTGGACATCGGTGAATCCACGTGCTGTCCAGTGATGCTATAGTTAGGTTGGAATTTAGTGTCTTCCTATTAAAAAGAGTCTGTTCTGTCAGTCTTAAAGTCTCTGTTTTAATGTTAATGCTGGTCAGTTTTGCCTGAAGGCCAAAGGGAGGAAAGTATAATGAGGCATGTCTGACTGCCTCCTTCCCATCAAGGCCTGAACTAGTTTTTCTGGTTTCTTTGGAATCCCCTTGGCCAAGAGCAGGGACCATTCAGTCATTTCGGAGGCTTAGAATGTTAGTTGGTTTACACATTTAAGATTCCTTCATGTCTCTTCATGGCCTGATAGCACATTTCTTATTAGCACGGAATAGTATTCTATCATCTGGATATCCATTCACCTACTGAAGGACATCTTGGTTGCTTCCAAGTTTTAGCGATTATGAATAAAGCTGCTGTAAACATCCATATGTAAGTTTTTATATGGACATAAGTTTTCAAGTCATTTGGTTTCCAGTCATTTGGATAAATACCAAGAAGCGTGGTTGCTGGATTGCATGGTGAGAGTGTTTTAGTTTTATAAGAAACTGCCAAACTGTCTTCAAAAACGACTGTACCATTTCCCAGCAACAGTGAATCAGAGTTTCTGCTGCTCCATGTCCTTGCCAGCATCTGGTGGTGGTGGTCTGGGTTTTGTCCGTTCTGATAGGTGTGTGGCAGTGTCTTGTTGCTGTGTTAATTTGCATTTCTCTGATGACAAATGTTGTGGAGCATCTTTTCAGATGCTTATTTGTCATCTCCATGTCTTCTTTGGTGAAGTGTCTGTTAAAGTCTTTTGCTCATCTTTTTTATAGGGTTGTTTTTCTTATTTTTGAGTTTTAAGAGTTCCTTATATATTTTGGACAACAATGCTTTATCAGATTTGCCTTTTCCAAATCTTTTCTCCCAGTCTGTGGCTTTTCCTGTCATTCTCTTGAATATTTTATTTGTATTCCACATTCCTGAGGGACATATCCCAATAGTGACAGTAGCTCACTCTGTCCAGGGAGTTTCTATGAAAAGGGAATAGGCTTAGATGTGAACCTCCTGAGACCTGTATGCATGCTACCACATTTAGGAACCACTCTACCAGACCAGTGCAGTAATTTGAGTATAAATTTTGTATTTTTTAATGTTCGGTTACACCATTCAGGCATTCAGGTATGATTTTTCTCTTTATTCAAATCTTATTTTTAATGTAATTTAGTAAGGAAACTTGTAACTTGTTCTTTTGCACAATTTTAAGTGTTCTTGTGAATGGTATTTCTTTTTCTATTGTCTAACTGTAATAAAGTTATTTTTATATCTTTTATATCCAGCCATTTGTTTAATTAGGTCTAATTGTTCTTTGATGCGCTCCCATTTTCTAGTTATGTAGTCATTGTCTAAAAGTAATTTTCTAATCTATAATTAAATATGTATATTTAGCACATAATTATATAATAATAATAATTATATTTTCCTTTCCAGTAACTGTAACTTTTATTTTTGTCTTATGCGTTGTCTTGATAAGAACTTAACAGTAGTCAGTGAGTAGTAATGTTGGAGGCTACCCAGTCGTCTTCCTGACTTCAGTGGGTTGTGCCAACTAGAATGTCATTTATTTTGATAGTACAGGTTCAGCATCTCTAATCTAAAAATCTGAAATGCTCCAAAATTCAAAACTTTTTGAATGCTGACATGCTTAACAAAAAAACTCATTGGAGCATGTTGGATTTTGGATTTTCAGATTAGGGGTGCTCAACTGGTATAATGCAAATATTTCAAAATCCAAAAACATCTGAAATAAATAGTTCTGGTTCTAAGCATTTCAGATAAGGGGCACTCAAACTGTACTTTCATTGTGCTAATACAGATGATATTTACATGCGTAATGTATATAGTCATAGTTTTAATCAGAGAGATTTCCTAATTTTACTTTTTTTCTGTCTGAATGATTGATCAGTGAGCATTTACAAGTCATAGAAAATATAGAGCAGAAAAGACACTGACAATGAGGGGAGGATAGTCTATCAGTGAGCATGTACTTGAATCTCTGGCTGTGCACAGAACAGATGTCAGTGCTGTCTTCTGTTTAGTGAACTTCAGGCCAAGGAGGCTCTTTGTGATTCCCACAAGGTTGCAGAGCTGGTGAGCGGGGTCCTGAAACCTGACAAATGTATCCAGTGTTTATGGAATATTTAATCATACATAGCAGCTGAATTAGAATGAAGTCTGTATTGTATGACTTTTCCTGATATCTTTTGCAGATAAATACCATCATGATCCAATTCCTTCATTTACAAAGTGAGAATGTTAATTTTAAAGTAGCCCTCCCCCTGGAGGAAAACTCTCCTGTCTGTTGTCGCCATTCCTTGGAGGACCAGGGTGGGATGAGACTGAGAGGTGGTAAACAGGTACACTCAACATGTGTTCCCACTGCTGCCCAGGTGGGTCTTCCCCTATAGAGCTGGAACGCAAAAAAATGGACACTTTCCTACGTCCCAGGGAAAGGCTGCATCCCCCACTCAGGCACTGAGATTACTGGGAGTGGAGGAAGGGCTCCAGGCTCCTTGGCTTATGTGGGTCTGGCAGTCACAGGGTGGCTTTGTGGCCACACAGTTCCTCGTGTTTCCACACACAGAGCTAAGGTCCTGTGTTTCTGAGGCCAACAGACTTGGCGGTGGTGTCCTAGTCCCTGCATTGAGGCAGCTGTGGATCTACAGTCTGCATTCAGTGTCCTGTCCCCAGTTTTGTGGTTGTGTATGTGGCAGTTCCCCAGGTGGGAGGCAGGTGTGAAGATCCAGCTTCCATTTTCTTGCATGTGGCTTTCCAGTTGTCACACAGCCATTTGTTGAAAAGATTATTTTTTCCCCATTGAATTATCTTGGCACTGTCCTTGAAAATCAATTGACCTTATATGTATAGGTTTAGTTCTAGACTCTTCTGTCCCATTGATCTGCCACTGATCAATACCACTGATTCCACTGATGTGCCAGTACCACACTATCTTGATTATTGTTGCTTTGTGGTAAGTTTGAAGTGGCAAGTGTGAGTTTTATTACTTTTATCTTCTTTTTCAAGATTATTTTGGTTTGAATCCCTTGTTATTTTGACTATTTGAATCAGCTTATGAATTTTTACAAAGAAGTCATCTGGTATTCTGATAGGGATTTTGTTGAATGTGTAGACCAGTTTGGGGAGTATTGGCATCTTAATAATGTTATATCTTCTGATTCCTGAAAATGGAATAATTTTCCACTTATTCAGGTTGTTTAAACATTTATTCTAATAATTTCTGGGGAAGAAATATTGAACTTTTGTTAAGCATATTCCTAAGTATTTTATTATTTTGATGTGGTTGTAAGTGGAATTGCTTTCTTATTTTTACTTGTAGATTGTTCTTTGCAAGTGTGTAAGAATGCAGCTTATTTTCATGTATTCATCATGTGTCCTGTAACTTTGTTAAACTTTTTTATTAGTTCTAACATAGGTTTTGAATGGATTTCTTAATATTTTTTGTGCAAACGATCATGTTATCAGCAAATAGAGATAGTTTCACTTTCTTTCCTTTCTGTATGTATTTTACTTTTCTTGTCTAATTGCTGTGGCTGAAATTGGCACAATGTTGAATAGAAGAGACAAGAATGGACATCCTTGTGTCTTGTTCCTGATCTTGGGAGGCAAGCTTTCAGTTTTTCACCATTTAGTATGTTGTGTTAGCTGTGAGACTTTCATAGACACCCATTATTAGGTTGAAGAAATTCCCTTCTTTGTCTACTTTGTTGAATGTTTTTTTTTTTTTATCATGAAAGAGTATTGGATTTTGCCAAATGCTTTTTCTGCATATATTGAGATGTTTTTATAATTTTTGTTTTTTATTCATTTGCTATATTAATTGATTTTCAGATGTCGAGCCAACCTTTCTTTCCTGAGGTATATCCCACTTGATTATGGTACACAATTCTTTTCATTTTTAAATATTTTTTGGTTTCAGTTTGCTGGAATTTTGGTGAGGAAGTTTTTTTGGTCCCTATTCATAAGAGATACTAATCTATAATTTCCATTTTTTGTGGTGTCTTTGTCTAGTTTTGTATCAGCATAATAGTGCCCTAACAAAATGAGTTAGAAAATGTTCCTTGCTCTTCTATTTTTTTTTGAAAGAGTGTGAAGAATTGGTATTAATTCTTTAAATAGTTGGTAGGATTTAGTGGCAAACATATCTGGGCCTGAGCTTTTATTTTTGGGTAGCCTTTTGATTACGAAATCAATTTCTCCACCTTTTTTTTTTTTTTTTTTTTTTTTTTTTTTTTTTTTGATGGAATCTTGCTCAGGCTGGAGAGCAGTGGCCCAGTCTTGGCTCACTGCAACCTCCACTACCCAAGGTTAAGTGATTCTCCCACTCAGCCTCCTGAGTAGCTGGGATTACAGGCATGTGCCACCCTGCCCAGCTAATTTTTGTATTTTTGGTAGAGACGGGGTTTTGCCATGTTGGCCAGGCTAGTCTCAAATTCCTGGCCTCAGGTGATTTGCTCACCTTGGCCTCCCAAAATGCTGAGATTACAGGCGTGAGCCACTGTGCCTGGTTTCTCCACTTGTTATAGATCTATTCAGATTTTCTATTTCTTCTTGAGTCAGTTTTGGTAGTTTGTGTCTTTGTAGGAATCTGTCCGTGTCTTCTAATTTACCTATTTTTTTGATGTACAGTTGTTCATAATGTTCCTTTGTATTCCTGATTTATGTAAGGTCAATAGTAATGTCTCCTCTTTCATTTTTGATTCCTGTAATTTAAGTCTTCTTTTTTCTTTGTCAGTTTAACTAAAGATTTATCAATTTTACTGATTTTTGAAAGAACCAAATTTTGGTTTTGTTTCTCTTCCATTATTCTCCATTGATTAAGTTCTGCTTTAATCTTTGTGATTTCCTGCCTTTTGCTTCCTTTCGGTTAATTTGCTCTTTTTCTACTGCCTAAAGATAGAAGTTTAAGTTACTGATTTTAAATATTTTTTCTTTCTGTCTATAGATATTTATAGCTATAAATTTCCCCCTAAGCATTGCTTTAATTGCATCCCATGTTTTTTGGTAAGCTGTGTCTTCACTTAAATTGTTTACGAGCTTATTTTCTGATTTCCTCTTAGACCCATTGGTAATTTAAGAGTGAGTTTAAAAATTTTCACATATTTGTGAGTTTTTCCTCCTTTTGTTTTTAATTTCATTCTAGTATGGTCAAAGAATGGACTTTTAATAATTTTATCCTATTAAATATGTCCAGGTTTATCCCTCGCATATGATGTATCCTGAAGACTGTTCTCTTTGCACTTGAGAAAACTGTACATTCTGTTGTTGGAGTGTTCTATAAATATCTGTTAGGTCTTAGTTTGTAGTGTTTTTCCACATCTTCTATTGTTAATCTTCTGTCCATTATTGAAAGTGGCATACCGAAGTTTCTGTGACTAGTGGATTTTTCTAGTTTTCCCTTTGTGTTTGTCCATTTTTGTTTCTTGTATTTCGTTGCTCTGTTACTATGCACATAGAAGTCTTTAATTGTTACATCTTCCTGTGGGCTGATGCATTTATTATAATGAAACTCATTATCTTTAGCAACATTAAAAAAATTATTTAAACTGTGTTTTATCTGTTTACACAGTCAATTTAGCTTTGTTGTGGTTGCTGTTTGCATATCTCTATTTCCTTCCTTTCACTTTCAACTGCTTTTATCTTTGATTCTAAAGTGTGTCTCCCATAGGCAGCATTTAGTTGGGTTGTGTTTTAAAAATCCTGTGTGACAATATCTGCCTTTGATTGAAGTTTTAATCCATTCACATTTAATATTATTAGTAGGGTTCAGTTTACATCTGCCATTTCCCTTTTGTTTCCATATGTCATATGCCTTCACTTTGTTCCTTTATCCTTTTCTTTATGTTGTGTATATTTTTAAATGTAACATTTTCATTTCTTATTACCTTACCATCTGTAGCCATTTTCTCAGCCTGATACAGCTTTGCTTCTACCCACATCTTTTGTGGTGTTATTGGCAAATGTATTACATACATATTACATTTCTGTGTAGTATATGCCTATTCTTGTATGCAATTGCTTTATAAATCAGTTTTGAGAAGAAATAATAATACATCCAAACTGTATTTTATAATTACATAATTACCATTACCGGTACCCTTTGTATTCTGATGTGGATATGAGTTGCTGTATGGAGTTCCTCATCGTCAGTCAGAAGTTGTTCCTTTGGTGTTTCTTGTAATGTGGGTTTGCTAGCAGGTTCAGATTTATTCATCTAGGAAAGTCTGTACGTTACCTTCACTTTTGAAAGATGCCTTTGCTGGGTGTAGGATTCTTGGTTGAGAATTTTTTTTTTCATTGAGTGCTTTGATTGTGTTATTTCACTGCCTTCCAGTCTTCATTGTTTTAGCTGAGAGTGAGCTGTTAATCTTATTGGGGCTTCCTTTATAACTTTTTAGTCATTTTTTTATTGTAGTTTTCAAGTTTATCTCCTTGTCTTTGGGTGGCATAATAAAAATCACATCTGGTCTTTGTCTCTGGTTCCTGGCAGAGAGATTTAAAAACCCTTGGGATTTCCTGAGTGAGAAGAGTGTCATCTTATGCTAATGAAGTGACTTGAGGTGGGCCTCTAGATAGCTTCAGGATGGGGGCTGGTTATCAGAAAGACAAACATGTGATTAGAGTGTTGGGATTTTTCAGCTGCCAGACCTCTAGGGATAAGAGGGGAACTGGAGATCAGTGCAGTCATGTGGCCAATTTTTTAACCAATTATGCATACCTAGTTAAACCCCAGTGATAACTCTGGATGCTGAAGCTTATTGGAGCTTCCTGGTTGGTCAACACACTGGCATGCTGGGTGAGTTACACACCCTGATTCCCTGGGGGAGTGGGCACAGCTCTGTGCTTCCTCCTGGAGGTCACCTCACATGTGTCTAAATTTGGTTGCTTGCTCTGTCACCCAGGCTGGAGAGCAGTGGCACAATCTTGGCTCACTGCAACCTCCACATTCCAGGTTTGCCCTTAGCAGTTCTCACCGTGACTTTTCCCTTTACCTTAGTGATTTTGGAGACCCAAGATTTATTTTCCTTTCACATAACTTATGTTCAAAGGGAAACAGAGCATAAAAGTTTGGAAAATTTGCAGCTTGACAATGTAATAGAAAAGAAAACCCATTTTCTGGGAAGAAATTCAAGCCAGCTGCAGAAATTTGCATAAGTTACAAGGAGCCAAATGTTAATCACCAAGACAATAGGGAAAATATCTCTAGGGCATGTCAGAGACCTTTGTGGCAGCCCCTTCCATTCACAGGCCTGGAGGCCAGTAAGAAAAATGGGCCAGATGAGCCAGGTCCAGGGTCCCCCTTTTGTGTGTAGCCTGGTACTTGGTGCCATGTCTCCCAGCCACTCTAGCCGTAGGGAAAAGGGGCCAACGTACAGCTCAGGCGATTGCTTCAGAGTATGCAAACCCCAATCCTTGGCAGCTTCTACATAGTGTTGGTCCTGTGAGTACACAGAAGTCAAGAATTGAGGTTTGGGAACCTCTGGCTAGATTCGAGAGGGTTTATGGAAACGCCTGGATGTCCAGGCTCATAGGCAAAAGGGACTTTTGCCTTGTCTAGATGAGACTTTGAATTTGGACTCTTGAGTTAATACTGAAATGAATTAAGACTTTGGGGAACTGTTGAGAAGCCATAATTGTGTCTTGAAATGTGAAAAAAAAACGAGATTTGGGAGGGGCCAGAGGTGGAATGATATGGTTTGGCTCTGTGTTCTCACTCAAATCTCATCTTGAATTGCAATTCCCATAATCCCCAAGAGGATTCTTCCAGCTGTCTTATTTCCTAGTTCTTCCCTGAATGCCAGCAGCCTGCAGGTTAGCCTGTGTCTCGAATCTCCTGATATGGCTCTGTGTCACCACCCAAATCTCATCTAGAATTGTAAGCCCCATAATCCCCACATTGCTGAGGGAAGGAAGTGATTGGATTATGGGGCGGTTTCCCCACACTGTTGTCATGATAATGAGTTTCATGAGATCTGATGGTCTTAAAAGTGGCAGTTCTTCCTGTGTACGCTCGCACTCCCTCCTACTGCCTTGTGAAGAAAGTGCCTGTGTTGTACTGGAGGGAGACATAGAAAGTCAACACCAAGACAAAAGTATGCCAAATTCAGGAACTGTTGAGAAGGCATAATTGTGTCTTGAAATGTAAAAAAAAAGAGATTTGGGAGGGGCCAGAGGTGGAATGATATGGTTTGGCTCTGTGTTCTCACTCAAATCTCATCCTGAATTGCAATTCCCATAATCCCCATGTGTCAAGGGCAGGACCTGGTGGGAGGTGATCGGATCATGGGGGCGAGTTTCCCGTATGCTATTCTTGTGATAGTGAGTTCTCATGAGATCTGATGGTTTTATACGGGGGTCTTCCCCTTCACTCATTTGCCATCTCTCTTGCCTGCTGCCGTATAATATGTGTCTTGCCTTCTGCCTTCCACTGTTACTGTAAGTTTCCTGAGGTCTCTCCAGCCATGTGGAATTGTGAGTCAGTTAAACCTCTTTTCTTTACAAATTACCCAGTCTCAGGCAGTTCTTTATAGGAATGTAAAAATGAACTAATAACACATATTATCTGTAGCACTGTGTCTTCAAGTTCACTTAATTTTTTCTTCTCCAAATTAAAATCTGTATAGCCCCTCTAGTGATTTTTTTTTTTAATTTATGTATTATACTTTTCATCTCTAGAAATTCCAGTTGGTTCTTTTTGATAATTTCTGTCTCTTTCGTGGCGTTCTCTCTTTCATGCAACATTGCCATCATACCTTACTTTACTTCTTTATCTTACTTTAGCTTTGTGAACATATTTATAATGGTTCTTTAAAGTCTTCTTCTGTCAAATCCACAAATCTGGCAGTTTGTGTTGCCTGCTGCTGCTTTCTGACGTATGGGTTATACCTTCCTTTTTCTTTAGCTACCTCAAAACTTTTTGTTGGAAACTGGACACTTTATATATTTTATTTTTAAACTTTAAGTTAAGTAGTACACGTAGAGGTTTGTTACATAGGTAAATTCATGTCACAAAAGTTTGTTGTATAGATTATTTTGTCACTCAGCTATTAAGGCCAGTATCCATTGGTTAGAAACTGAATACTTTGGACGATACATTGTAGCAACTCTGGGTACTGACTGTTCCACCTTTCACATTCCTGCTGTTGTTATTTTCTTCTTTATTTGCTTAGTGATTGGCTGGATTATTTTAGAGACGTCTACTCTCCACCCTGCCCCCAATGGTGTTTAGCTTCTGATGTGGCTCCTGGTGAGGCAGGGCAGCATTGGGTGTGGCCCCTCTTACTTGGGATGGCAGAGGTGTGAGCAGGCTTTCTTCCTCTGTCCCATACCGTTTGCAGCTGCTAAAGTCCAGTAATTGCTGCTGATTGCTCTATTGTTTAAAAAATGTCCTGGGGCCTACATTGCTCTACAGATGAATCCAATAAAATTGTGGCTTATCTGAAGGAGTCCTTTGAGGTACCTGCTTGATATTTGGGTAGGAATCCTGCTTTCCAATGGACAGTACTGCTCTGGGAACTGAGCATTTGCTGTAGGGGGCAGTCCTCTCAGCTTGCTTCTCCTGGGGTGGAACCATCACCTCTTGAGCCCAGGAAGGGTGATCAGGGCTCCACGGTTTTCAGCACAGCACATGCACAGCAAGGCCTCCTTCCTGTGAGTGGGGCTGGAATAAGGGAGTCCTCACCTCTCTGTAGCATTCAACTGGGACTTAGCCTTAGCCACAGGCAGCTGGGGGACAGCATGTGAGATGCTGAAGTCCCCAGCATGTGAGATGCTCCTCCTGGGATGAAAACCATCGCACTTGGAGCTGGAGTAGAGAGGGAGCCTGTGCTGTTGGCTGTGGCTGTCCGGAGTAGGTTCGTCCCCACCCCTGAGCGGGAAGGGTGAAAAGGGAGTATTCTTGGTTGCTCATCTTCTGTACCAGATGTTGAAGAATTTCTTGAATAGATATTTCTTCATTTACTGTTTCCTCTTTGGAGCATTTCCAGAGGTCCTGCATGTGTTTTTGTTGTTGTTTAAATAATTTCAATGTTTTGCAGCAAAAACGGGGAAGTCTTGAGTATTCGTTTCTTGAAAAAATAGCATTCATGTGGATCTACCCCTTTGCCTGTGTGGCAGTGGAGAGCGGCCCTGTGGAATAGACGAGGAGGGAGGGGAGACTCAAGACCCCCCCGGACGTTAGGCCACCTTTCCACACAACTCCCACTACCTTGCTGCTCAGGGCCCCCATCCTGGTTGGCACTGGGTGAGGCAGCAAGTTGACTTTGGGTGTGATTTTAGGGTTTGTGTGGCTGCCTCTGGACCCTGCAGTTTGTGAGTTTTTCATGTTCATATGAGGGTGTTTACACAGCAGCTCAGGATTTCCCTTCTGTTAACGCAGAGGCCTGGGCTGTGAGAATAATCACTTTTCTTACTGTTCTCAAGCTAAAGCCTCCGTGAAGCACTGACAGGTATCATTGGTTTCTGTTGCCCACGCATTTCCCCTGCTTTGGCTGGAGAAGACCATCAGGGCTTTATGGGAAATGGGTGGAAGTTGATGGAAGCTGACACTGGCTTCTGGCCATGGGTTAAGTTCCCATCTGAGGTGTTTCTAGCAACCCTCCTGCACCTGCAGCCTGGATTTTGGTTCGCAGTAGTCAGGGATTGTGTTTCTTCATCAGGATTGCTTTTTCCAGTTTCATAAAAATAGAAGAGAAATTTTACACATCTTCAATATTGTGAAAAACAATATTTATCCTTTTAAAATATCCTTCCCATCCCTGTTTCACAAGACTCATAATGAATCTGTTATTAAAACTGCTTTAGCACTTGGTGGCAGAGGTATTCGTAGTCTTGTACAGTTAATGCGCTTACAGAATTAATCCTTTTCAGTTCTTTACAAACCTGTTGAACAAAAGAATGTTTGTAACAAGGAGGGCTATAGCAGGCTGTTTTAGGTCTGCGAATCCATTTTCAAGTAGGCGGTGTTGATAGTTTTTGGTTTTAGATTACATAAGTAATTCTAAATGTGTTAATTAATGTTTGTTTTTATCAGGCATACAAAGTTATGTGAAGGTTATGTGTATTGTTTTTGTAAATCGAATATGAAGTCATCTTGTATGAAAGATTTTCATTTCATCAAAATACCTTGTTAAAAATGGTAAGGAAAGTAAAAGTTCCCCTTTCCCTATTCTCCAAACCCTTCTCCATATAAGTAATAATCATTATTAATATATACTTAGCCATTTAGTTTTCAAATATGTATCTTAAAAAGAACATAGGTGAAAGTTTTTCAGAATGAGAAATGATGAATGCCCCTCATGAGCTCGGAATGAATTTGTAAGTCTGGGTTCCGAAAATGCGAATGAGTGGAGAACACACATTCATTTGTCTCGATAACTGTCTTGAGTGCCAGTTTCTGGTGTGTTCGAACTTAACTGGCATCAAGATCTTCAGACTGACTGTTCTGAAATAAGTGGCAAAGAAGTCTGTTGACTCAAACTGTAACCTGATGATCCTTGCAGGAATTGCCAGTTTATGAAACAGGGCTGGAGTGGTGACTTCTTATTCCCAAAACCGCAGATGTTGAACACAAGGGGTTTTAAGGTTTGGACTGTCTGTGTGCGAATTGGGGTTTGTAGCAGAGCCCAGAGTCTGTCTCTTTGAACATTCTGCAAACTGGATGTTTATTTCATCCCTCCTAAGGGGAAGGGGGACTCAATTCTCACTTCACTTGGTGAATGGGTTTGTTAGGGGCCCCTGGACTGCTCTAGGCCCTCCCCCTGTCTCCCCCCCCACTGACTTCAGGACTCTTGAAATAAATAATTTATTGCTGCATTCCCAGGTTAAAACTCAAGGAAAAAGAAAACACTACCCAAAACATGCTGTCTGGAGCATATCAAAGGAAACACAAGACCTGCTGCTGCAGTGGGGCCTTTTTTGAGGCCAGTCGTCCTTTTGTTTTTAAAAGATATGGTTGCAGAAATTAACAGGAGGAAAAACAGCTCCTGGAGGTCACATGGTCGGCATCTGACAGTTGAGGGAGCTGATCAACCAGTGAGTGACAGGGTTGCCGTCAGAAACCCAGGGCAGGCTCTGGTGGATTGGGTTCTGGTGCGTGGCTAAGGATTCCATGTGTGCTGAAGTGGGCTTGGGTTCCAGTGTGTGACTTTGGGTTTTCTATTGGTGTGTGTTGAGGGGGGCATGGGTTCTGGTGCGTGGCTCTGGATTCTGTGTTGGTGTGTGTTGAGGTGGGTGTGGGTTCTGGTGCGTGGCTCTGGGTTCCATGTTGGTGTGTGTGAGGGGGGCGTGGGTTCTGGTGTGTGGCTCTGGATTCTGTATTGGTGTGTGTTGAGGTGGGTGTGGGTTCCGGTGCGTGGCTCTGGGTTCCATGTTGGTGTGTGCTGAGGTGGGCATGGATTTTAGTGTGTGACTTTGGTTTCCATGTTGGTGTTTGCTGATGTGGGCGTGGGTCCTGGTGCGTGGCTCTGGATTCTGTGTTGGTGTGTGTTGAGGTGGGCATGGGTTCTGGTGCATGGTTCTGAATTCTTTCTTGGTGTGTGCTGAGATGGGGGTGGGTTGTGGTGCGTGGCTCTGAATTCTGTGTTGGTGTATGCTGAAGTGGGCATCGGTTCCAGTGTGTGGCTTGGGCTTAGGGGACCCCAGAAGTGCTCCTGAAACCTGCTGCTCCTCCCAGCTGCATGGCCATTATCTGCCCTGTAGTGATGAGTGGTAGTCTTGTAGCACTTCTGCTCACACCTCGATCATGTCTATTCGTACACCTTCTAGGACTCCAACCTCTTCTCACTGCTCACTTGGCAGTGGAGAGGGATTCCTTTGTGTGTTCTCCATGGAGGTGCATGTTAGAGCAGGGGCACCAGAAGCTGGTGGTGGGATGAAGCCTCATCTCCGGGGTCATCTGATGGGATGTGCAGCAGCCAGCCAGGTGCTACAGGGAAACTGGTGTGGTTGGTGGAGAACACACAGCTGAAAGTGTGGGTTCTACTGCCAGCCCAGTGTAGTGTCCAAGGCGTGGAATTCCTGAAAAATTCTATGCAGAAATGGGAGATAAAGGGAAGCTTGTCAGGAAGAAGGCTGGCCTCTTCAGGACTAGTGTGGTGCAGGTGGTGATTGGCCGTGAGTGGAACTGCCTAGCAGGTGGCCAGATGCTTGAGTGTGAGATTTGTGGGGCTCAGACTCTGGGTGGGCCCTGAGACTTCCTCATCCCGAGGGCGGGTGAAGTCAGAAGGGAGAGGGAGTGGTTCCCTCTGCATGCTGCTGCACTACCTAGAGGATTAGGGCATTTCTGTATCCCACAGTAAGAACGGAATGGAAAAGAGAGATTTGAAGGCAAAGAAATGGGGAGAAGTTTGAGCCACTGGGCTAGCAGATACCCGTGAAAGCAGCAGGGGTGTTGGTATGCAGAGGTGAGCTGTGTGCAAGCCACGTGCACTGACTCTCCGGAGAGTGTGTGTGGTGTGCGTTGGGGCTTCTGAAGATTACGTTTTAAGACGTTTCTTTGGGTAGTGGTTTTACTTGCTAGAGTGTTACAGATTTGCCTTTAGATCTGAGGCCTGAATCTAGATTTCTTCTCTGCCTTCAACTCTTCTTTTAATCTCAAGTTAGTTCTACAGGAGATGAAAGAGTTAGGTGTTGGTCACCCACTGGTCTTACGCCCCTCAAGCTGTATCCATTTTACAAACATAAAATTCTTTAAAATTAAAAAAAAATTGTTTAGAAAATGAATGCAAGTCTATTTGAAAAGTTTCAAATATTAAAATTAATAAGGAAAAATTAGTCACTGCATGTTGTTAATGAAGTGTGTGAAAGCCATATTTTAGGATCAGATCTCGTGAGAACTCACTATCATGAGAACACCAAGAGGGAAGTGTCCCCGTGATCCAGTCACCTCCTATCAGGTCCCTCCCCTGACACATGGATTACAATTTGACATGAGACTTGTGGGGAACACAGAGCCACACCATATCACACTTTTAGGACATGCAGGTGACGTGTGGAGCAAATTGCATCTTGGGGTGGTGATGACAGATGAAGACCAGAGGTGGGGAGTCCGTGGACAGGTGGGGGAGTCCGTGGACAGGTGAGGAGTCCGTGGACAGGTGAGGCACAGGCTTGTGCCTAATGGTGTTGGGACAGGGCAGGCCTGGAAGTGGTGAACATAGACATTAGCTCAAGCCCCGCTTTGCTTCCTGGCCATTTGCATGAGCCAAGTTCCCCAAGGTCACGAAGCTTCACTGTGTCTGTCCCATGGAACGTTGCTCAGAGTAAGGGACGTGGTGGGTGGGGATTGCGTCGCACAGTGCTGGGTACATAGTGACTGCACATGGTCCTTCCTCCAGAGTGCAGATGGGTCAGCCTATAGAACTGTGTTCTTCATTGAGACCTCTTGATAGGGTCGTGCCAAATGCCCGGTCGTGTCATGGCCCTGAGCGTCAGACATAATCCTTTACCTGATGTGCATACAAGTGTGCCAAAGCTGTCGGCGTGACATGGGCTGTGTGGCAGGCTTTTGTGTAGCGTGTGATGTGTAAAGCTGATACCTGGTACCCAGTGTTTTTTGCTGTGATGCTTTCTTTGGCATGGGTACTGCCATCATGCTTCCATCCTAGTACCTACTTCATCTCTGCAGTTACAGCTGTTGGAGGGCCTGTCTCCGGGTCCGTAGGTATGGACCTCTGCCCAGACGGGAGTGGAGAGTCTGGCCTATGGGAAGTGAAAGTGGGACTCCTTGGTCCCTGGTTAGTTTTCAGGGATATCTTGGCACCTTACCCCTTCCTGAGGCTGTGTTATGCCCTGGAGACCCTAGGCATTGCACCCAGCAATCACTGGGTTACCTCAGTGGTTGGCTGAATTGTATGCATTATCCTTGTTTCTTATCAGTGTCCTCCTGAAGCCTCAGTTCAGCCTTCAGGATTGCTTTATTTTTGTATTATATTTTTAACAATTCAAAGTATTCTAAAGCTAGCTCCACCCCATGAGAGACCCTTCCCAGACCTAGCAATGTGATGATGAATCCTGGGGAATGTTAATCAGTGAATGTGAAGGGCCCTCAGCACTGGCCAGATTTTCAGGAGGTGTTTTTCTCTTTCTTCTTAGTAATAGATTTCATTGCATCCATGATGCTATTAATTATATCTTGATTTCAGAAATGAAAAAAATTGTACAAAATCATTTGTTTACAGTCAACAAAATTATTTCTTCTCAGAAATCTACACTTGTAAAGGTTAGGGCAAGGATCACTGCGTCGATGGAGATGCTGATGCTTAAAGGTAGTGGCAGAGTTGTTCCAGGGGGACCTTGGAGAAGTCCCACTTGTAGGGGACTTCTGATAGCAATAACCTTCTCCAAAGTCAGTCTCCTCCGTGCTTTTTGTTGTTGTTGTTGCTGTTGTTTTTTTGACAGGGGGTCTTGCTCCACCAGGCTGGAGTGCAGTGGTGAGATCACAGTTCTCTGCAGGCTTGACCTCCCGGGGCTCAAGTGATCTTCTACCTCAGCTTCCTGAGTATTCGGGACTGCAGCTTGCACCGCCAGAATGGCTAGTTTTTGTATTTTTTGTAGAGACGGGGGTCTCACTTAGTTGCCAAGGCTGGTCTTGAACTCCTGGGCTCAAGTAATCCTTCTGCCTTGGCCTCCTAAAGTGCTGGGATTACTGGTATGAGCCACCATGCCCAACCCAACCTCCCAAGTTTTAAGGAGAACTAATTTTTACTTGTAAGGGAAGCCTTGTCTGATTTTAAGCATCATTTTCATACACTGTTTTAGGCAAAATATGATAATTGAGTAGTCTATTACTAAATATAGATTATTCAGCATCACCGATAAGCTGTTAAGCTGTTGTGACCATGATACCAAAGCAGCTGAGGCGACCAGTAGCTAACGGGAGAGACCTGTGTGCGCGCATGTATAGAAAGCTAAATTTCAACTCCGTGGTTACTGGAGTAGAAAACAGTTCTACTGATTGATGGCATCAGATTTGACATTTTTCTTAATCTTTTATTAGGTTCAGGGAGCAAGTTTTCGAGGTTGGAAAGAAGTGACTTCACTGTTTAATAGAGATGATGAGCAGCATCTCCTGGAAAGATGTAAATCTCCCAAGTCCAGAGGGTAAGTCATAACCGAAAACGACCATTTCAGGAGAGGGAGGAAGTCACTGAGGAGGTGGAAGTGAAGGTTTGATGGCATGAATACAGTGTAACGGGATGTGCTGTGGGGCTTGGCGACTCCGTTTCCTCACCCCCTCGCCCTTTCTGTCCCTGTTGAGTGGCAGACGGTCATGGAGTTTCATGATGTGTGCTTCGGGGTTAACATCCCGCATGTGAATAAACAGAAATGAGTTGTGTTGTTTGACGGAAAAAAAAAATTACTTTGGATAAAAGGTCATGAGGATCTTTTGGCATTTTGAAAGGTTATAGAAAAGTGGAAAAGAACTTAGAATTATAAATTGAACTTATTAGCTTTAAAGCAGACTGTAGCCACAGTTAAGATTTTTAGTAGTTTTAGGTAAAGAAAAAACCAACACTTAAAAATGCAAAGGATTGACTGGTAAACTGTAAAAGATTTTAGAAAATTGTATAAATTTAAATTGACCTTGCTACTTTATTAATGTTTCATAATTTTAAAAAGTGTAAAGTTGAAAATACAAGTTCAGTGACTAGCCAGTGATATTACCAATGGCGTATTTACTCTGTGTTGTGGAAAGTTGTTTGATTAGAAGATGAATCCTGGTGAGTCTACAAGTACAGAGTTTGTTTTTGTTTGAGGATTGTGCGCCCCTTGGTCTGTCTCTGCACTTCGGTGCGCTGAGGGCAGACACGTGGCCCTTCGTGCTGTGGTGGAGCTGTGGCTTCATCTTCATCTGTAGAAGAATGAAGAGGGTGGGGTAGACTAGTTCCCTGGTTGGCAGGTGACCCGCTAATACATCAGCATCTTGAAGGAGAGGGCCTGGGCACTGGTGTAGTTAAAAAGTTCCCAGGTGATGCTCACAGACAGTCGGGGTGAAGAGCCCTGGAGGATCTTCTTCCATAGCTGTTGCTAGCCACCTTTTCCTTTTTATAGTAGATGGTGTTCTGAATTCTTATTTTTGTTGAGTAAATTACCTACTAAATGCTTGGCAGTAGCTTGGTATATTAATAATCCTATTGCAACCTATTTGGTAAACTGAGTAGATTTCCCTCCTTGTTTCTTAATCTAGACCCTCGATTCTCATAGATGTGATTTGCTCAGACTCTTGAGCCCTGCCTTCCTGTGGCCTTGAGGATCTCTCGTGTGACAGCACTTCTTTCTTTCTTGTCAGAACTAGTTCTTTGCGTATGTATTGCCAAGTGGCATCCTAAAATACGGCTTTCACACGCTTCGTTAACAACATGGAGTGACTAATTGTTGTGACTTACTAATTTTAATATTTGAAACTTTGCATATAGACTTGTATTCATTTTCTAAACATTTTTAAAAAATTTTAAAGAATTTTATGTTTGTAAAAGGGTTACAGCTTGAGGTCCTAAGACCACTAGGTGACCAGCCCCTAACTCTTTCATCTCCTGTAGAACTAACTTGAGATTAAAAGAAGAGTTGAAGGCAGAGAAGAAATCTGGATTTTGGGACAATTTGGTTTTAAAACAGAATATACAGTCTAAAAAACCAGATGAGATTGAAGGTTGGGAGCCTCCAAAACTTGCTCTTGAAGACATATCAGCTGACCCTGAGGACACCGTGGGTGGCCACCCATCCTGGCCAGGCTGGGAGGATGACGCCAAGGGCTCAACCAAGTACACCAGCCTGGCCAGCTCTGCAAACAGCTCCCGGTGGAGCCTGCGCTCGGCGGGGGAGGCTGGTGAGCATACGGCGGCAGAGTAAAGGTCACCTGACGGACAGCCCGGAAGAGGCGGAGTGAGGGGGGCTGTGTGGCGAGGGTGGCCTTTTGTTAGTATACCATTTAGTTGTTGAGTCTTTCTGTGTTAGAAAGAGTCTACCTTTTGCCTATATTTCATATTTGGACCTCTGTTTCATTGTTTAATGAACTCACACACTGTGACTCCTTGATGAACACTTGCAGGGATTGGACATTTGATCGCCTTATTGCAGAAATATTCACCCACTCAGTCCATGTTTTGCAGAAACTGGAGATGTGAATTTTTGATGCTGTCCCATAATGCAACAGTAATGATTTGCAGTTTGCCACAAAATGATTTTCACGTTGCTCTCCGCTGTAGCTCTGTTTCAGAACTTGTGTACATGCAAGAAATTTTTCTTGTATGTAGCACGTGTGCCATCTGTGACACATGAGAATGCAGCAGCCATGCTGTTCTCTTTTGCCAGAAAATTACAGTCAGGAGGTAAGATGAATCTTCCTCAGTTGTATTAAATTTGTTTAACTTGGCAAATTAAACTTTGTTTTTATTAAAGATAAGTAAACAAATACTGGAAAAGCAAAGGTTATATTTGGGTGTAAAATGTCAGTATCTTAAAATGCATGCTCGCCTTTTGCTGAGGAAGCAGTAGCCTCTTGTGTCCATTGGATGATAACAGTGGTTCTTTTTTGGGATTTAATTTTTACCTCTTTTGAACTTATAAATTAGTCCCTTTATTTTCTTAAAAAGTTTGCTCTCTTTTTTGTTTACAGATTGAAGAAGTATGGACAGATTTTAGTCACTTGATAATTTTGTTTAGGAAACATTCTCTTGCTCATTACACAGTTACGACTGTGCATAAAATACTGAAGTGCCTCTTTTTTATTAGGCTCATGTTTGTTTTCTCAAAGCGAGATGTCTGTTGTGATTGGTGTCAGATCTGTAAGAAGCTGTGTTTCCTCCACAAGAGTAACTGACGGCCGGTTTGAGAGCATGTCTCGCACTCTTGTCCTGTCTGCTTGCTGTCCTTGACGGTGTGATCCTGCCCAGTATCAGGTGCCAGTTATGTGTCCCCGGCAGGTCGGGTCGTATCAGCGGGTGTTGCAGACATCTAAAGTAAAAGTGGTTTGAGAGAAAAGGTATGTTTTTCATTTTTGTTTAAAAGCAAAAGAAAACCTCCAGTTACACTGTGCATTCCCCTCACATAAAAACAAGACAGAAATCCTTTCTTGAGTTGCTCGGCATGCACTTCTGTGCTGTGCCATGCGTGTGGATGTTCCTTGAGTTTGTTCCTGTGGAATAATCGAGTGTTCCTGATGGCAGAACACACTGCAGTGTTACCGGTGTCTGCATGTGTTTTAATGTAGAACAGGTTTACCTGATCTGTCATCTATTATGGCAAAAACAGCAATTTTGTACCAACCCAACCCTAACCGAATCCATCCATCCATCTAGCTAAAGCGATAATCTGTATTAATCACGTATACCTATCACTCGTCTGTATCTGTCCATCTGTCC
Source organism: Ateles fusciceps (assembly GCA_036589455.1). NCBI lineage: Eukaryota > Metazoa > Chordata > Mammalia > Primates > Atelidae > Ateles > Ateles fusciceps. The sequence continues at coordinate 2,409,090 of JAZHEH010001829.1, forward strand.
TCGATGTCTATCAGTCATCTGTCTCTACATCTATCTAGCCATCTGTCAATCTACTTTTTTTTTTTCAATAGAACAAGTTTACTTATCAAGTCTTGAAAGGGGGACATGCTTCAAGTGGTGTTCAAACAAAAATTCCAGTTTGTATTAGAACCTTGAAATTGTGAAGTTGTGGAGGTTTTCTTTGTTCCATAATACAGAGAAAAATTTATAATTTTTAGTATAACAGCTGTATTGACAGATTCTAAGTTTCCTCAGGTAAATAGTTGTAACTCTCCTTCTCCCTAGAGAATTGCTTGCTGGGATAGTAAAAACATCGCCCATGTCATGGCTTCTGCAATACTTTCAAGCAGAAGTCAGTGTAGGGTTGTTTCTGGCTAACATGGTCTTGCTGCGCAGGAATGTAAACACTGTGTTTGGAAGTCTGGAGATCACACGTGTGTGGGGGAGATGGGGGCCACTGCCCCACCTTGTGGGGAGCTCTGTGGCTGTGGTGGCTGAGGTTGCTGTCCTCTGTTGGAATGCTAAGTGCCTGCAACTCACATCGATCATAGAATTTTGACGCATAGTTGGCAAAATAGTTCTTTATGCCGTTTCTCAAAATTTGAGGACAAACCCAGATTGGGATTGGAATATGCACTGTAAATCAGATTTTTCTTATCTACAAGACTAATGTAAAAATGATTTTTTCTTCTGTGCCTGATTAAAATAATTATGGTTTTTAATATAAATATTTATTTGTGTGCTTTGGGAGAAAAATGATCTTTTCTTGAAAGAACCTACCAAAGCCAGTTTGTGATCTTCACAAGTTAATGGGAGAATATGGTTTTGATTTTGGGTGTCTGACTTGTGTAAACACAGCTTCCCGGTGTGAAGACAGTTCTCCTGTGCTCCTCCTACTGTACTTTTTAAAATGGGAAGGTGATGGGCTTCAGAGAAGGGTTCCTCAATGTTGAAGTTTTTAAAAAATAAAAGTATTGTTTCTAAGCTCTTTCATTATCGGTTTGCATGATTACGGGCATCTGCTTATGATGGTTTTAATCACGCCAAGCTGATGGCACCTTTCCTGGCCATTTAGCCCCATTTTAGAATGCAGTCAACACATGTAGACTTTTCACAAATAAATGAACCACTTCAACCTTGGTTTTCAAGATGTGTCTTTTGCGTGTTTGAATGGCCTGTGTGTGACGGAGTCCTTGATGCAGAGCCCTCCACTCTGGGAGGGAAATGTGGCAGGGCACCCCGGCTGCTGTTTCTGATTCTTTATTTCATGAGTTCTGTCTGTAAGCACACTTTTATTCCTCATTTCCAAGTGGAGAAACATGAACACAGTAGCAACAATTCACTTTTAACAAGTCCTTTCAGAAAGCAGTGGCCTGTCTGGAGAGTAGTGCTGTTCACTTCTCATGGGAACAGGACCCCAGGCCCTGCAGTGCCTTTGAGGCTGTGTTTTTGGGGTGCAGATGCTTTGCAGGGAGGCACGGGAGGGCCATGCGGAATCCCTCTTCTCAGACCTGCGTCCCGGGCAGGTGGATTCCCCGCCCCTTCCTCTCGGGCCTCATGGGTGAGTGTGGACTGCACTGTTGCCCATTCCCCTCGCTGGGGAGAATGGACGGCATGGTGCACATTCTGCCCCCCCTTCCCCCGGCCTCGCCTGCTGCCCTCAGAGCTGAGCCGCTCATCCACACCTGCCAAGTAATTCTAGTCACCTCTGGCTGTCTCACAGGTGAGGGAACCATTCCGCCCTCTCTTACTCCCCTGATTCACTTTTAGCTGTTAATTTGCTTTGGTTTTTTTTGGTCATTCTTCAGCTGGTATTTGATTGATGAACTAAAAGGCCAGCCAGCAGGGCACTCTCAAGTCAGCTCTGGAGAGATGAGCTGGCTAAGATGATTTTTCCAGTGCTCAACATTAATTTGATCATTTTCCAAAAAAAAAATGCTCAACTGAAGAGTGCACTGTAGCCTGGGTGACAGTGAGGCCCTGTCCAAAAAAAAGAAAATAGCTCGGAGTAGTCCAAAGGTTGTTTAAACAGTGCTGAAGGACTGAGAGAGCTTGCTGCTGCTGTTTTCCTTCTGGTAGAAAAACAGTTTTCTACCAGGTGAGGTAGGAATGCTCTGTGAGCAGGCCTCTGCCTCATCCTGAGCTGGGTGGAAGCAGAGTGGTCCTCCTCATCCAGGTGCCGTGCTGCTTGGTAGAAGTGTCTCTGCCTGGTTCTGCGACTGGCAACATGAATTCTCTGACCCAGCAGCAGCCAGAATCCACATTTGGGGATTAAAATTGCAGCAATGAGTGATTCCTGTCTTGGCCTGCAGTTCCGTAATCTCCAAAATTGTTTATAATTCTGGATATGAGACAGCAAAATGAGGGCTCAGTCAGATGAAATTATGCTCAATTTAGCCTCAGACTTAAGTGATTTATTGTTTTCCAGTTCTTCAGACCTAATAGAGTGGCCGTGGTAGCTCTGTCAGTGGTCGGCAGTGGCCACCAGCTCTCACCCTGCCACTGGGGACCTTGTGCGTTGGCATCTGGGTGTTGCTGGCAGCCCTGAGGGGAACAGGGGCGGGCCCCCACCGCTACCTCTCACTGGCTCCTGGGCTCATTACTGGTCCGCTGTTAGGGAAGCCACAAGTCCAGCAGCTGACTGCACCTATTTAAGAAAAGCACTACTCCGTTACCTAAGATGCTCTGTGATTCCTATTGTGAAGGAAGAATCATGTGGAAATGAAAACTTAAGCTTTTAGCGAATGACAGAAAAGTGGAGTAGCTTTGTCAGTTGTTCCAAGTGTACAATTCTCCTGAAAGAAGACCGCTCAGTATTTCAAACATTGGAGCTGTGTTAATTTGCTAAGCAAGTGGAGATAGCGCCCGGCAGTGCTCTGAGGCTGCTCAGTGAGGCCCCGGCCTGCGGCGCCAGCCCCTGAGTAGGGTGCCGGCTGCTGACCTTCAAGCTTTCTTTTCTGTTTATAAAGTAGGGGCATTCTCAGAGAATTCTGAGGAGCAAATAGTGAACACTTCCTCATCTTAGATTAGGTTTTCTGCATCCTAGTCTTGAACAGCTATAACCAAAGGCTCTTGTCTGTGTAAACACTTCTATTATAAAGAGCTAAAGGCAGTAGGCACAGGGTTTGGGTGGGCGAGGGGCCTTGCTGAATACAGCGGGTGCTCATCAGCCCCTGCTAGGAATTTAGGACTCATGGGTGTAGCTGCTATAAAAGCTGCCACCTCCAGGAAAACAACTATGGGTGTTTATGGTGGTGGTGTTGTAGACAGTGACATTTCCAGTGAAGTTTGGGCAGAAAATGCAGGGCCCTGGGAGTGAGGCAGCAGGTGGGCAGGTGTGGATGGGTCCGTGCTGAGTCATATCACCCCCAGGCAGCATCCTGAAGTCCACTGAGAATCTCGGCTGAGTGGTATGGCCTGGAGTGGGAGGCAATGGGTACCACAAGTTTCTCCAGCAGCTTCCTTGGCTGTGGAAGTTTCCAGGTTAGGGGCTGATCTCCACCACTGCATCTATTACCCTTTCTCTCCTGTCTTTAGAGGTCAGTGGGACGGTTCCGTGGAGCTGCCCTCCCTCACCCCAGATGCTGACGCCGAACTTCCTGACTGTCCTGGTCATGGCTGTGTTCAAGGTGTTCTTTCTGTGGGGTGTCTCTTTCTTGCTGGGCTGACAGCATGGGACAACAGAGGTGCCACACGCCGGGGGCACACCGCCTAGGCACCCTTGTGTGGCGAAGGGCCAAGAGCAGCTGCCCCGGAAGGAAGGCAGTGGTTACTGGGATTACCTGTACAAGTCCTGACATTTGGAAGGTCACAACTTGTACCCAGTGTGCCTGCCTGCCGTGCATCCCTCTGCCCATTCTGAGGTGGTGATGATGCTGTGTGAGGCCCTGTCCTGGACTCACCAGGTGGGTGTTTGCAGCTCTACCTGAGAGACCCTTTTCCTCATGCATGACGGGAAGCAGCAGGTTTGTCTCTCAGGACTGCTGTGAGTCACTGTGATGGTCCCGGAGCCTGCCCCAGGAGCCTGCCACGTTCTGAGGCTGTGAGCACAGCACCCATTGTTGTTGCTGGGAGTTCTTAATATGCGGGGGCCTCCCTCTAACGGCAGGCAACATGCTGAGAACTGGCAGCCTCACTGATCCAGCCCTGCCACTGCCACTATCCTACCTGGGGAGCCACAGAGGCTTCACTGGGATGGCTTTTGGTTTTAATGACTGTGAGGGTTTATTGATTTATATGCACTAACTTGTCATGTTTCTGGGCTTTCTGTGCCCTTTTCCCTTAAAGATAAAGTATTGTCAAGAGCAATTGTTGAGCAAATTCAATGTGATGTAGTCGGATGAGGCATGGTACTGGGATCACCTCCTGCAGGTCACGGCAGGGGTTTGTGCTGCTCCTGTCCGCAGTGCTTCTGGCTCTGTCGTGGAACACTTCTCCCAGTAGTGATGGTGGAGGTTTCACTTTTAAATGGCGTTGGCAGGTGAGTAAGAGTTGATGCTGCTGGCAGGTGAGGGGCCAGCTGTGGACTTCCATCCCTGGCTCCACCCGCCCTCCTGGGCCAGGGTCTCTGAGATCTTGGATGTGGGTTTTATCTCCTGTTGCCAATACCTGGTGCTTTTACTTCTCTGCTGTGTTGACTCCTGAGAACATAAGATTTAACAATGCATTCATTTTAAAAGCCATTTTTTCTTAGCAATCTGTGTTTTTTAACATAAGACAATCTGACGTTAGTGCCCTGGTGTTGGCGGCCTTTGATGGGGTAAACGTATCTTTTGCTGCCACGTCGCCGCAGGAATGCGGGTCACCTGGTGATGTGGATGCGTTCCCGTTGGAGCTGGCGAGTGTCCCCCTTGCTGCTATGAAGCAGCACAGTAGGCCATGTGGTAAACAGTAAATTTTAATAGTTAAAATGAAAGGATTATGGGGTGAATTTTACTTGTTTTTAATGTTTCTAGAATATGTGAAAAAAAATTAGAAAAGAGTACTGACTATTCACAAAGAAACATGGTGCGTATATCCGGTGGTGCTTCCTAGATACGCCATCGCCATCTCAGCAGCTCTACTTCTCATCTTGAGGAAGCGAGGCAGCAACTGGAAGCATGGGGTCCGCTGGTGCCATCTCTGAAGCGCCTCTGCCCCTCACGCGTGTCCCGCCGTCTGGCCATGTGCAGGTATCATGTACCTGCTCATCCTGAGAAGGTGAAGCTCCCATGTGGACATCATGGTAAGTCATTTACAAAACTGTGAGGCAGGCACAGCCTGGGGTGGAGTCAGCTCAGAGCAATTCAGGCACAGAGGGGACCTCTCGCCAGGCAGGAATGTTGCCATGTTTGGGGCTTTCTACTCAATGGGGTTGAAAGCCATAGGGGGTGTTGGGTCCATCTCTGTCTGTCTCAACTTTAGCAGGGTGAGCTGAAAATGCACCCCCTCGGTGGCCTCTCCCCCTCCCTCCCCAGGTGAAGGCCAGTGGCCTCCCAAGAGTGTCAACCTATTAAACTTAGGCAATGACTCGGCCCAGTGAAAGGCTGGAGTGGGAGGGAGATAAAGCAACATCAGTTTACTTCCCCTGAGGAAATAAACTATTTTTCATTGAATTAATGTATTTCAGTTCCCTGAATTGGAATACTCCAGCTCAAACAGCCAGTGTTTGAAGATTCAACTGAACTTTCTGCCAGACAAACCTCAGCCAAGAAATAAAACTAGAAGTGAGCAAAACGAAAACTTTAAGTACCTATTATTTAGGGTTTTTATGTGTTACTAGGTTATTTTTTTTAAAAACCCAATTTTTAAAGTGACAAGTGGCAGGGCCACCTGACCACGCTGCCCACCTGTTCCTGTGGGCTTTGGAGGAGGCTTGGCTGCCTCCGCTGCTGCGGTCAGCTGGGACGGGCTCAGGCCACATCTGCCCGAGCTCCCGTTGCTTTTTAGGGAGGCGACAGGTGGCAGGGCTTAGAGCATTGACACCAGCCTGTGGGCTTGCCCTGCTGGGCCCCAGCAGGTGCCAACACCTATCTGTGCCAACCCAGTCAGACACTCGTGCTATGGCCTTGCCCCCCCTCTGGGACCCTAGCACAGTCCTGCAAGGCTGGCATTGCTGTGCCCGTTTTATAGATGCTCAGAGTGAGGTCCAAGAGTCCCGCTCTTGAATTCCAGGAATGAGTTTGTTCTGTGGCAGGTGGAATGACACCAGATGGTGAAGGGAGACTACAGGCTGAGGTGGGGGAGGAACAGGGCAAACTTCATTCAGTTGTGGGTATTTATGCAGCATTTCCCAGGAACGAGGCAAAGTATCACAGGGGCAGAGAAGCTCACACAGACCACCAGGGACAGCCTGCTCAGGACGGGCAGGTTAGAGGCCAAGACCACATCCCCAGGGTCTGAGCACAAGAGGGCTATGCCTGTGCCAGGTCTGAGCCACTCTGAGAGTGTCAGGGCTCCCTTCTGGAAGGCACCACCATGACCTTTGGCAAGGTCCCCCCTCTGGTGTGGGTTTTGGGGTCAGATACTGAAGTTTGGATCTTTGCACCAAGGCAGACGGCTGTTTGGCCTTGAGCTTGTTTGGAAGCTGCCAGGCCCTGATGGGGGGTTGGTGCTGCGTGGTTCTGGGGCCGCTGTGTCAAGTCTGGGCCTCCCCCTGGCTGGGTGGATGGCATCCCTCATAAGGTGTGTGGTGGCCCAAGTACTGTCTCAGGGGGCCGTGGCCTGTGCCAGCAACACGAGTGTGGCCTGGGCAACTCGCTACTCTGGGCCTCTGCTGATCTGAGCTGTGTTCTGTTGCGGGATCCACTCGTGGGCCCGGCCTCAGCCTGGCCCGACTGCAGCACCTTCTATTAAAAATTCAAAACAATCACCTTAAAGGCACATCCTCCCCAACCCTTGCATGCTGCCGAGGTCGGGGTCTGGGGTGCTCTCGGTGGAGGAGCTATCAGCCTTCAGGCCAGCATCCCAGCTACATGTGCAGCCCCTGCCACCTACCACCCAAGTGCCAGGAAGCTACTTTTGTCTCCCTCCAGTCTACATGAAAGCATTTCCCAAAGCTGCTCTAGTGTTTCATGGTCTTGGCCCAGGGTGGTGCTTCCTTTCGGACATGGTCCCCAGGGTTTGTAGGCCCAGGTGACAGTGACTGCCTTTGGGTCCCACGCCTGCTGCCTCCCAGACTGATACCATGGCTGCTTCCTCTGTAGCCACCCCATGACAGCCAGTCTTGCGAGACACCTGCACGACAGCTACCCTCACGAGACGCCCACAGGAGATGCCCGCGTGACAGCTGCACTGGCTCCTCCCAGGGCTGAGCACTGTGCCCAGGGAGCAGAAGGGAGGAGCCTGGCCCTGGCAGTATGTGCCACTGAGGTTCTGAATCGCCCTTCCATTTACATGAGAAAAGTCTGGCGGTGTGGTGGTTGTTGGAATTTTCATTTTTGTCACAAGTGCCATCTATAACATACTTAATATTCTTTAAATGGATTCACTTTAAAGAATTACTTGCTGAGGAAGCTGGTGGGTGAGGACAGAGATGGGCAAGGTGGGAGGCCCACAGCTCTGTGAGGAGGGGCTGCAGGGCTGGAACTGCCAGGCAGCCTGGCGAGGGGCCGAGCCTGGAGAGTTTGGGGCAACTCAACGTGGGAGGTGTTCTCGGCAGGCTCACCCGCAGCTTCTGAGCATGCACTTTCACTGAATCCTCTTGCAGATCCTGGGGCACCTGTGCCAGCAAGGGCTCGGCTTGTCTGGCTGGCTCCTTGGTGTCCTGACCCACGGCTCCTCTCACCTGCGTGCCACCCTGAAGAGGCTGCTGCTTTCTTCTAAAACAGGCCCTGTTCTGTGACCCACTGTCCATTGCGGTCCCTTCCTGTTCATTTTGTTCATTTTCTGCTCTGCTCTTGCTTTTTCTCCCTTGAGGCCATTAAGTTCATTTCTGGGTCTAAATCCTGGTTCTCAACCCTAGAGAGGATCAATGTCCCCATGTCAACAGGAAGTAGAGCTACTGGCATTTCTACCTCATCTGGAGTAAGGACTGGGGAGGTTGAGAGGTGAGGCACAGCTCTTGAGGGGGGCTAGTGTCACACCCCCAACCCTGGCGTTCTCTTAAGGCCAAGGCTGGGCCCTGCAGGGCACTGTCCCATGGGCAGATGTTTTCGTGAATCAGAATTAGGTGCTATTTTCCTCTGTGTGGAGCATGGATTTGATGGAAAAAGGTAATGTAATTGGGGGAGGTGGGAGCCAAGTCTCTGGACAGAGTCGAGAAACTAGTGGCTTACTGAGTTTCGGGAGACATTTCTAGGGCAACAAGGTATCTTTCAGAATTTGGTCCATGGCAGCCTTAGGCAGATGTTTAAGAATACAGGCTTGTATCTGGAATTCGTTTTTAAAGTCTGCTAGCTGCCCAGGGTCATGGGTTCATTTGCACAGGCTCCTGCACATTCTGCTTTTATCCCTTGGGGCCCAGGACACATGGGGTCTCTGCTCAGTCTCTGTCCTTAGAAGGAAGCTTCAAACCGGGCTGTCAGAGCTGATGGTGAACACACAATGATTGTCCCCCCGGCCCTGGACGTCTTCCCGAGAGTCTGTGTGCCTGCTCACTCTTCCTCTGAGTCTGGAAGTGCATCGCAGTGTGTTCCTCTGGCTCCCAGAATCTGACATCCGTTTCATCTCGGAGGAGCACGTCCTGAATAAAGGTTATTCTAATTTTAACAGCAGGAAATGCTAAGCTCAACAACGGTGAACAAGAAAGGCCATCTCCCAGCAAAGCCTAATGCATCTTAGGAATGTATGACAATTTACTTTTTGTTTTTATTAAAAAACGTTTTTTAGAGACAGGGTCTCGCTGTCACCCAGGCTGGAATGCAGTGGCATGGTATAACCTCCAACTCCTGGGCTCAAGTGATCCTCCTGCCTCAGTCTCCTGAAGTGCTGGGATTACAGGTGTAGGCTACTGCGCCTAGCCACTGTGACAATTTAAATAGTGATTTTTCCCTCAGTGGCTCTGACACAAGAAGCAGACAGGATGAGACGGTGTGCAGGCCTGTGGTCACAGTTTTTCTCCCTTTAAAGTGTTTTCAGTTCCTGAGGCCAGTGGGGTGAAGGAAGAGAAACAAATCACACTTAATCCTCGAAATAGTGGTTAATTCTCATAATTAAGCAGGTGTATTTCAATTTGTTTTTTCGGGGTGGGGATCGACAAGTATTTCAGTATTTAAGTGTTTTTTTTTATGATGAAAAAAAAATCTGTGCAAAAGCATTTAGTACAATGGACACCCCTAAACGCAGCTACTGAAATTCAGTAATTGTTTTTCTTGCTTTGTGTGCATACATATCTGACCATCTAAAAGTAAGCTAGACACCATATCACCCCCAAGTACTTCAACATGTATTTCTGAAGAGACACACTTGCCAAAATTAATTTCCTATATCATCTAATACACACACACACACACGTTCCCATACCTTTTAGCTGCTTTTCTCCCCCGCTAGTCCATGATCATGTATCATATGTGGTGGTTCTATCTCTGAAATCTTTTGATGTTGGAAGCAGGAGCCCCTGTGTCCCTTCCCTCCTAGCTTTTCCTGAACACACCGTTGTTTGTTTGAGGTGTTTAATTCACTCCTGCATCCTGTGCACTTACTACAAGCAAGAAGTTGGATCTAAAGCTCGGTTCATCCAAGCTGCTGCTTTCTTTCAGGACAGCTCCTGGGCCCCTGTGCACAGCAGGGCCACGTAGCGTCTGATATCCATGATCAGTGGTAACATTAGGCTCAGGTGGTAACAACTGGATCCTTAATGTGGCTCCCTGTATTCCTTAAGCATTTCTCAGTTGTGCCCTCTTTATGTTCTCCAGAGCTGTGTCCTGGCACCTCTTCTGCAGGCAGAGAGTCAGGGAAGTGGCCCACCACCTGCGACAGGTACCTGCCATATTCCCTCTCAGATCCAGAAAGAGGTCACAGCAATCAAAATGCAGCTGAAACCATTTGATCTCCCCTCAACACAAATGTAAGTAGCTTTATGGTAGACAGTAGTAAAAAAATTTCCATGGGAGTTAGAAACAGCCTAACCACTTAGACATCAAAAGATGCTGTTCTGTTTCCACACTACAGGGATCCTGTGAGTGTGACCCACGTCACAGCCCATCACCTTCCCCTCGCTGGTTCCTGAATTGAGGAGGAAGGAGAGGAGAGCTTGAAATAAAGTCTGCATGAGTACACATCGCTCAAGTAACAGCTAAGACCCACAGAACCCCTTGCTTTTTCCTAAGAGGTGGCATGATTGTGTGGCCTTTGGTTATAAAGCTGTGTGCAATTGAGTAAGTCAAACTTAATACAATTCAAACTTAAAGCCATTGGAACTTTACTCTGGAGTCTCCAAAAGGGAGGCGGGAGGGGAGGAGGCGGGGACGAGGGTTGAAAAGCTACTTTTACTGTTTGGGTGATGAGTTCAAAGGTAGCCCAAACCCCACATCATGCAACACAGCCACACAGCAAACCTGCACATGTGCCCACTGAACCTGAAATTTAAAAAAGCATTCAAAACATTGACTCTTGGAAGGAATGCAGCTATGCACTTGGAGTCACAAAGTATGCAGCTGCAACCTCTGCCTGCCTTTCCCTATAAACGACCACATGCACCAGAGACAAGGCCCCGGAGATCACTGCTCCCTCACTTTGTGGAATGCAGCCATTGTAATGGGCTAAATCACTGTGGCACACACATCGACATCGCAGCCCCTGCCTATTACGAGCGATGCCTTAACTTTCCCACTGGGGAACACCGACCCTGTTTGTGTGGAGCCCGCCCCCAGGTGGCCGTCCTGAAGTGTGCTCTGATGCCCTTGATGCTTCCCTGTATTTTCTAAGCATCCTCATTTAAGGTTGACAGCTGATAAAGTTGCACCAGCTGTCTCTCAGGTAAATCAGAGTCCAGTGCAGTGTCCAACTCTGTGTAGACATGGGGACCCCAGAGAAGCACTTGTCTGAGTTATGTACAGAAAAACCAGTTTACTATATAAGCTGGTGTTTTGAAATGTGACACTTTAAGTTTTTAGAGGGGGAAACATAGTAATTGGGGAGCGATTGAACCTCCAGCTTTCCAAACATGTGGCTATCCTTTCAGCCACGTGTGTGGCACAGTGTGTGTGCCACCTGCTGGAAGAGCAGGGTTTGGGGAAGGGGTTAACAGATAAGGAACATGAATGACGCTGAGCCCGTCAGAGGGGCATGGGCAGTCCTGAGCCAGGGTTGATGGGGCTAGGGCTTTGTCTCCTCTCACCAGCAGGTGAGTGTTAGTTGAGTATTAAAGGCAGGCCTCCTGCTGGTGGGCTTGTTTTCTTCTGGCACGTGTGCCTTGGAAATGTGCCGGTTTCTTTTGTGCCTTTCTCTGACTCAAAGACTGGCTTCATCAGCACTGAAGGGCTTGTCACCTTTACAGGGTATTTCAGACTCCCCCACACCATTCTGTAGGTTTTGGTTACTGTATCTATCTCCAAAACCTGCTGTTTCTTGGCAAATCTCCATCTGCTAGGTTTCTGATTATGTTTGAAGGTTATCATCATCATCATGCTGGCATCTTTGTCTTTTGGTGACCAACTGTTCTCTCACCAGTGTCTGTGAGTGGTTTCATCTCTTTCAAGTATGTCCATCAGTAACAGTGACCCCTTGTACTATAAGGCTGTCATTTTGGGTGGATACATTTAAATATTTATATTTTTTTGAGACAGGGTCTTACACTGTTGCCCAGTCAGGAGTACAGTGGCACGATTAGAGCTCACTGCAGCCTCCACCTCTGGGAGCTGGGACTACAGGTAAGCCACCATGCCTGGCTAATTTTGTGTGTGTGTGTGTGTGTAGAGATGAGATCTTGCTATATTGCCTATGCTGCTCTTAAACTCCTGGCCTCAAGCAATCCTCTGGCCTTGGCCTCGGCCTCCCCAAGTGCTGGGATTACAGGTGTGAGAGACTGCACCTGGCCCCCATTTAAATATTTAGAAATTAGTGTCTCAGCATGGTTTTTCAGAGTTGCAAAGATACTTTCACTTACCGATAAAGGTTGAGTAGAATTTTAGCTTTCATAACAAGTGATGCTATTGATCCCTTTGGCATTATTTCTGTTTAGAATTTTAGGAAAATATGATTTTAAAAATTAAAAAATTTACATAAATTATTTTCAAGGAAGCTGAACAAATCTGGATGGGATGGGGTGACGGGGAAATACCATTTGCTTTGAGTTTTGAGAAGCAATTTTTTTATTCTTTGGAAACTAGCGTTTCAGAAATCTCTTCTCCCTGGAGACTTTAAAACTAAAACTGGTGCTATTTAAGACAGAAGGAAATGGTCAGAATTTTTCAAGGCTCATCACGAAGATGCACATCTTTCCCTTGAGAATCAAGGCTAGAGAACTGCAAGAAGGCAGTTCCCGCTGGAGTCTCCTTTCCTGGGAGATGCGGCTCCACATGGGTGAGTTTCTGGAAAAAAGGGGAGAGGAGGGTGGTATGTGTCCTAATATTTAACTGTTTGTTTCGGATCATGTTATGCATCTTAAAAAGCAATATAAGAGAAAACGTTGGAAAGATATTTCAAAATAATAATTACCTTGAACTAATTCTCATAATTCATAGGTAACATTTTTGTGTATTTTGCCTTTTTAACAAACTTTCTACAATGAAAATACATTATTTTTACAACAAAACAGTAACAAGTACAAAAAGTAATGTCTGTTTATAAACTTTTAATGGAAAATACCAAATAGATACAAAAAAGACAAAAGTAGAAATTGGGTTGGCAAGCTGTAGCCTACAGGCCAAATTTGGACCACCACCTGTTTTTGCACAGCCCACATTTTAAGAATGATTTTTACATTTTTCAATGGTGAAAAAATGTAACAGGGTAGTATTTAATGACATATGAAAAACATGTGAAATGCAGATTTCAGTGTCCATAGAGTTTGACTGGAACACAGCCACACATACTGGCCTGTGGCTCCCAGGTGGCTGCTTCATGCTACTACTGCAAAGTGGCAAGAGAGCCACATGGCTAGAAAAGCCACAATATTTACCATCTGCTCCTTTACAGAACAAGTGTTGCGCCCTGCTCTGCATCCCGATGTGTACCTATCCTTGCAGCCTCAAATTCCCAGCCAGTCTTGTTTCATCTCTACTCACTCCCAGCCCCACGGATTCAAAGGAAATTCCAGACATCCTATAATTTCATCTTCATGTTGTTGACATTTAAAAAGTTGAAAACTCACTAAGAAGATGGAATATATATGCACCAAACATCAGAACCCCAAAATACATAAAACAAAATTGAAGGAAGAAATGGATAGTTCTACAATAAGAGTAGGAGAGTTCAATAGCCCACTCGCAGTAATGGACAAGACAACCAGAGGATCAGTCATAAGACAAAACTTGAACAGTGTCATACCAACTGGACCTATACAGAACACTCCACCAAACAACAGCAGTACACACATTTTTCTCAAGTGCAAATGGACCTTTCTCTAGGATAGACAGTATGTTAGACCACAAAACAAATTTCAAAAGACTGAAAAAATAAAATCTATCTTTTCTGGCCACAGTGGGATGAAACTAGAAATCAGTAACAGAAGAAAAAACAAAGTACACAAGTAAGTGAAAATTAAACAACATTCTCAACCAGTGGATTAATAGAGAAATTAGAAATATCTTGAGATAAATGAAAATTTAAACATAACATACAAAAAGATACAGTGAAAACAATGGTAGGGAAATTTATAATTGTACATAAAAATATTAAAAAAATTAAGATCTCAAGTCAACCCTAAATTTTCATCTGAAATAACTAGAAAAAGAAGAGCAAACAACCCAAAACCAGTAGAATGGAGGAAATAATAAAGATTAGGGCAGAGATAAATAGAGAACAGAAAAGCAAGGGAGAAAAATAAATGAAACCAAGAGTTTGTTGGTCAGCCCAAACTGACAAACTTCTGGCTAGTGTGACTAAGAAAAAACCAGAAGGAGGGGACATTACAACTGATTTTACAGAAATAAAAGGTATTAAGAGTACTATGAGCAATTATGTATCAATGAATTGCATAACCTAGATGAATTGGACAAATTCTTAGAAACACACAACCTATCAAGATTGAATCATGAAGAAATGGAAAATCTGAACAGACCTATGGTAGTCAAGAAACTGAATTAGTAATGAAAAACCTCCCAACAAAGAAAACCCCAGGGCCACATGGCTTCACTGTAGAATTCTACCAAACATTTGAAGAATCATATCAATTATCCTCAAACACTTCCAAAAAACTGAGGCAGAGGAAAGGACACTTCCAAATGCATTCTATGAGGCTGGCATTATTCTGATACCAAAACCAGACAAGAAAAGACCACCACATACCAGTATTCCTAATCAAGATTTTTGTTATCGATATTCAACAAAATGCTGGCCAACAGGATTCAATGGCACATTGAAAGGATTACACATCATGGCCAAGTGAGATTTATAGCTGGGATGCAAAGAAGTTTCAACATGCTCAAGTCAATAAACGTAATACACATTATATTAACAGAATGAAGGAAAAAAACATATGATCCCAATTAATGCAGAAAAAGCATTTCACACAGTCTCATGCCCTTTCATGATAAAAACTCTCAACAACTGGGAATAGAAGGAAACTACCTCAACATAGTAGAAGCTATATGAAAATCCCACTGTAAACATCATATTCAATAAGACTGAAAGCACTTATTTTAAAATGAAGAACAAGACATAAATACCATGTCCCACCAGTTCTATTCAACACAGTACTGGAAGCTTAGCCAGAGCAAATAGGCAAGAAAGGAAATAAAAGGCATCCAAACTGGAAAGGAAGAAGCAAAATTACCTGTTTTCAGATGACATGATCTTGTATGTAGAAAATCCTAGAGTTCAAATGAGAACACATGGACACTGGGAAGGGAGCATCATACACTGGGGTCTGTCGAGGGGGGCGTGGGGGGAAAGGGGAGGGACAGCGGGGGGTGGGGAGTTGGGGAGGGATGGCATGGGAAGGGATGCCAGATATAGGTGATGGGGAGGAAGGCAGCAAATCACACTGCCATGTGTGTACCTATGCAACAATCTTGCATGTTCTTCACATGTACCCCAAAACCTAAAATGCAATAAAAAAAAAAATATATATATATATATATAAAAATCCTAGAGTTCATACATATACAAAAAAAAACTGAATAAACGATTTCAGTAACATTGCAGGTTACAAAATCAACATAACAAATCCATGATATTTCTATACAATAACAAGCAATCTCAAAAGGAAATTAAGAAAATTCCATTTATAATAGTAACAGAAAACCGAAGTTTTCAGAATAAACTTAAGGAGGTAAAAAAACTTATACAATGAAAACCATAAAACATTGCTGAAAGAAAGTCAACACAAATAAATAGAAAGCAATCTATGTTTATGAATGGGAAGCCTTAATATAGTTAAGATGTCCATAATTCAAAGCAATCTACAGATTTCATGCAGTTCCTATCAAAATATCCCAGTGGCATTTTTTTTCTTTTTTTGCAGAAATAGAACATCCATCCTGAAACTCAGGGAATCTCCAGAGACCTCACACAACCAAAACAATTTTGAAAGGGAACAAAGTAGGGGCTCTCACATCCTCATTTCAAAACTTATGACAAAGCTACCTACAATAATCAAAATGGTGTTGTACTGAAACAAAGACAATCATATAGACCAATGGAGTAGAACAGCAAACCCCCAAATAAACCCTTCCACTTATGGGTAAAATGATCTTTGACAGTGCCAAGACCATTCAAGGGAGAAAAGAATAGTCTTTTCAATAAATCGTGCTAGACAACTGGTCTTCCACATCAAGTTGGATCTACCTCACACCATATAAAAAAGTTAAAATGGATCAAAGGCCTAAACTAAGAGCTAAAACTAAAACATTTAGGAGAAACATAAAATTTTAACATTGGATTGGGCAATAATTTCTTAGATATGACCCCAGAGCCATAGCTAACTAAAGAAACACCTTCTGTGCATCAAAGGACAAAACAGAGTGCAACCAGTCCATGGACTGGGATAAAGTATTTGCAAATGACATATTTGATAGTGGTGAATACGCAGAACATATAAAGACCTCTTAGAACTCAACAACAAAAATGCAAACCCAACTGAAAAATGGAAAAAGGGCCTGAACAGACATTTCTCCAAAAAAGACATATAAATGGCCAACAGAAAGATAATTGACATCACTAGTCATCAGGGAAATGCATATAAAAATCACAGTAGGATACCACTTCACATACAATAGGATGGCAATTATTAAAACAAAAACAGGTGTTGGCAAAGATGTGGAGAAATTGGAACCTTCGGTGGGAATGTAAAATGGTGCACCCACCATGGAAAACAGTTATAGCAGTTTCCTAAGAAATTAAACATAGAATTGCCATGATTGAAAGTGGAGGTTCAGATATTTGCACACCCATGTTTACAGCAGCAATATTCACAATAGCTAAAAGGTGGAAGCAACTCGTGTCCATCAACAGATGAATGCACAGACAAAATGTGGTCTATCCATAGAACAGAGTATCATCAGCTTTTAAAAGAAATCCTGACACATGCTACAACTTGCATGAACCTTGAGGACATTATGCTGAGTGAAATAAGCCAGTCACAAAACAACAAATCTCTGATTCCACTCAGACGAGGTCCCTAAAGTAGTCAAATTCAAAGAGACAAAGTAGAACAGAGGCTGCCAGGGGCTGGTGGATGGAATAGGGAGTTGGTGCTTAATGGGTACAGAGCTTCAGTTTTACAAGATGACAAAAGATTATCCTGTAAACCTGAACTTAGGGATACATAGTAGAGAAGGGTGCACAATATGAATGTATTTAATGCTACTAAACTTCACACCTAAAATGGTAAGATGGTAAATTTTACGTGTATTTTAACACGTTAAATTCTTTTAAATGACATTAGAATTGACTACATAGATTAGATAATAAAACCAACTTCCCTTTATCTGTGCAAATTTCTCAAATGATTATCAAATAAAAATGAAATTTCCATGCAAAAACAAGACAGTTGAGGTACCTCTCTTATTTGATATAGATGCCCTTATTTTTTTTCACTCGCCCTTATAAAAACAAGAACATTTCAAAGGAACCCACTCCTCAGTGAACCTTGGTTATGGTGTGAAAGCCAGCGTGAGACCCCTGTGGCACCAGCAGCACCTTCTCCCACTTGCCACTCCAGCTGATCCTCTGGGCATCTCTCGTCTTTGTCACTCTGTGGATTTCAGCCAGTGGGGATTGGAAGGGAGAGGACCAAGAACAAAAAGGACAACTGGGAGGGGTTAATGGCCTGTTCTAGGAGCTCCTGTGAAAAGCAATGGCAGATCCATGTGGCCTGTATCCGGGCAGGTGCACTGGGGAGCAACTCCCTCATCTCACGGATGCTGAGGGTGGGAGTGACAGCAGCCATGCACTGTGCCTGAGTTCTAGAGAGGACTGCCAGGGGTGCGTGTGCAGGTGCCACGTCACCACCTAGAACACACTGTCTCATGCCGTGAGCCAGGACTTCTAATTTTAGGCAGGCAGCAATGCAGTTCCTGCCGGAATTATGGAGGCAGAGGCTACACTTGAGCAGCTCCTACTGGCTCAGTAGAATTTAGCCCATGGGACTTGGGGCACAGTGCTTTTCAAAGTTGAGGGTCTGCTTCCTCTATGCAGAGACAACAGGAAGGGACAAGGAGTGGGGCTTGAGTGAAGACAGAAGCAGCAATTGTGTTGGGATAGACATGGATGCAGGGAGGTTGAGAGCAGGGTGGATGCTGGTGTCGGCCATCAGAGGCCCCAATGGCTGGTGCTGGTCAGTCATGGATGCAGGTTCTTGTTTTTCCTCCTACTTGTTGCTAATCCCTTGGCTTTGTCGCTGGGTATCATATGATACTGCACTAGATCGGGACTAAAGGGAGGTGAGTGGTGTCCAGCACATGCACACAAAATAATGAAGAGAAAGAGATTCAAGTTAAGCTAAGCTGACTTCTGCCTTTTAAAATTGTGATTTTCAGAGGGCAGCACCCTTTCCTTTTGATAATTCTGGAGATAATCAAAGAGACTAGGTTTCACAGTCCATTTATCTATTAGGTTATGCCCTCACAATGAAAAGGAAAAAGTGTTAAAAGACATCTCTGGAAAAAAATGGTCTTATCCTCTTAAAGGGTAATAAGACAAACACATTTCCAAAAGGGAAGATAACGGAAGCTTCTCAGTGACTTCAAATCTTATATGGAGTTCTCTCAAAGAAGAATTAACAAGAAACCTTCACAAACTCTTTGAAAACACAGAAGAGGGAACACTTTCTAAGCTTATCCTATGAGACTGACGCCAAAACCCAAAAGATCACAAGGTGGGTGGGGGTGGGGAGGTGGTCCTGGAACCAATCCCCTGCAGATACACAGGGCTGTTACAGGACACCAAATCCAACAGCTGTGTATAAAAGGTATCACAAACCATGACTTAGTGGGCTTTGGCCCAAGAATGCAAGGTTGGTTCAAGATACAGAAGTCAGTATAACAACACATTGATCTTATGAAGGCCAAAAACCACATCTTTTTCAAGAGATGCAGAAAAGGCATTTGACAAAACCCATCACCCTGTCATGATAAAAACAACTAAGAATAAAAGGGAACTTCTCCAACCTGATACAGGGCATCTATGGGAACCCAGGGTTAACATCACAGTTAATGGTGAGACTGAAAGCTTTCCCCTAAGATGAGGAACAAGACAAGGATGTTTGCTCTTGCACTGCCATTCAACACTGTACTGGAGATTCTAGCCAGCAAAGTGGGGCAAGAAAGAATAAAGAAGTGAAACTGTCTATTCACAGATGACATGATTTTGTACATAGGATCATAAGGAATCTACAAAGGTGTTAACAGAGCTGATAAATTATTTCGGCAAGGACGCAGTATACAAAAATCTTACGAGAATTTGGTTCTCAAAGCAGCATTTAAGGCAAAAATTGTTCACAGATCATTAAATTTTTTCCATGAAGTAGACACGATTTTTGTGTACAGCCCTGTATAGTACACACATATAGTGCATACACAGATGCTGTACATCATGCGCTAAACTATGACAGCTACACCTAGGTCTGCTCCTGAGAGCTGCTGGGTGGCTTTCTGATTTGTGTATATTCATAGATTAGGTGAGGAATGTGACTTTTTGACTCTCAAAATAGGCAAAAGGAAGTTGCAACTGGGTGTCAACAGACAGCAGCCCTAAGGGAGCAGCGTGGACTGGGAACAGGTCCAGGAATGACTGGAGAGTGTCCCGCATTGCCTTTAGCAGGGATAATGGGCGTGTGAAACTTACTGTCTGTCTTTAGGCTCTTGGTGTCCTGAATTAGAACTTCATTGCAATGAAGGCATCAGAATGTAGTTTAATCTCACAGGAGTGGCATCCCTACTTTTGTTAGGCCCTGAGAGAAGCTATTCAAAAATACCATTCCAATGTGGAAATTATGATTCCTCTTCTCATCTCCATTTGGTGTTTTCTGATCTTCTGTAAATAACTTATCAGTGCCTCAAAACTGTCTTTATTCTGTCTTTACACCCTCTATTCACCTTTCAATCTCTCCCCAGCAATGTAAGCCATCCCTGCTTACCTGCCCAGCTCCCACAACTTGTCTCTTGAATGCACCTGCAGAAGGCTGTGACCCATGCACTGGCAGTGCGGGTAGCTGTGTCCATGGCCTGTGGAAATATGCCAGCCCAGCAGAACAGCTGGAATCCTACTCTATTAATATGGTTATGTTTTCCAAGCAAGTACTGCTCAATTTATACAAGTATCTGTGATTCTAATAGCACAGCTGAGAATTGTTATAACATCTAACAATTAAATGACAATAACAGTATATGACAAATTAAGGGAAAGAAGCACAGCTTCAAAAGGTTAGTTTCCTTTTAAGAAGAAACTAATACGAAAAAAGACTAACTCCCCCCCCCACCCCCGCCAAAAAAACAGCAAATAACACATTAAGTAATTTACCAAAGACAAGACAAATCAAATGGACAACAAATATATGGAAATGTTCAAGCTCACAATGAACCACACATCAAATTCTTCACTTATTAAAACAGCATCAACAGAAAAGAAATACCTGTGCTTCAGGGATAATGGAAACAATGTACTCACTCCCCTTCCTAGAATAAAACAATTGCTTTTTTCAGCTGGACGCAGTGCCTCATGCCTGTAATCCCAGCACTTTGGGAAGCTGAGGCAGGTGGATTGCTTGAGCTCAGGAGTTTGAGACCAGCCTGGGTAACATGGTGAAACCCCATCTCTACTAAAAATACAAAAAAAAAAAAAAAAAGCTTAGCATGGCGGTACATGCCTGTGGTCCTGACTGTCTGAGAGGCTGAGGTGGGAGGATCACTTGAGCCAGGGAGACAGAGGTTGCAGTGAGCTGAGATCATACCACTGCACTCCAGCCTGGGTGACAGACCAAGACCCTGTCTGAAAAACAAAAAAACTCCAAAAAATTTTTTTTCATAATCTAGAAATATAAAAGCCTTAAAATATGTTTGACTCATGATGTACTACTGTACTGCTGGTTTATTGTAAGGAGATGGCCACGATGTATGACGATGCTTATCAGTTACTGATGCTAACAGTGAAACACTCAGGAACCCCAGTATGCTGCGATAATAAAGACTGTTTGATCTGGGTGATTCTATGGAGCTAATAAAAACAAAGTTTCCAAGTAACATTTAGGATATGGGTCTATGTTTCTAAAAAAGGCAGCGGGGGGCGGGGTGGTGGGTTGTAAAGTAACAGTGGTATACAGAACATTTATGGTTTTATGAAAAACTCTTACTCTAACATATATTCATGAAGGCCCAGGTATTTGCATTGCCTCAGGGGGAAACTATAATTTGACAAATAAATTCATTCTTGGCCATTTGTGTCAGTTCACAGAAGTGGGGCTGAAAAATCCAGATCTTTTTTTATTCCTATTTATAAAGCTATAAAATTACAATTTTATTATGCTTAGAGGAAAAACGGTAGAAATGATTTGCTTGGGTTCCCTGACCCTATTCAAAAATGGAAATATACAACAACACATTTCTACCCTATGCCTGCTGAGGGGATTTTTCACATTCTTTTCACAGCATGCACAATAATCTTTGGGTGGTGGGACTGATTTTCTAATTTTCTGAAACAGACATGCGTTATTTTAAAAACAAAACAATCTTTTAAGGACTTAAATATCAAAATCACTAACAACATTTCTCAGTAGAATGCAAAACTGATGAAGTTTAAATCAGTAATCGTGATTTATTACTTTGTCTATAAAAGTAGTTTCAACACAAGTGAAGTTTAGACTGCGTTGGGCTGTTCCCATCACAGTCCAGGATTATGCACAGACAAGCTCCCACCCACAGCAGGGGTATTCTGCCAAAGCCTGTGCTGGACACCCAGGAGCACAGAGGCCACTGCCCATTGTTGGGCTGCATGTGCACAATTCATACCCCGATCCAGAGTCTTAAGACAAGAATGACTATCACTGCCCTAGGTTCACTTTGTATTCAAAGAGGACTCATTTGGGCACAGCCAATGTAGTAGTTAAAATGCATTTTGAGAAAAAATAAATATTCTGTACAATGTATTTACAAGGATCAATTGTTTTGTCACCCACCCACAATTAGTATAAAATTGGGAAACTATACTTTGACAATTAAGAAGCATTATTATTGGCCATTAGTGTCAGATCAACACAGAATGTGGAGCTGCCCATCTGAAATATTTTTGAACTATATATATCATTTATCCAAAATTGCACATTTTAATATGCTCAGAAGAAAAGTTTTTAAAGAAGTAGAAATGCTTTGTTTGGCTCCTGACCTCCTTCAATGATGAAAATGCAACCATGCACTCCCCGCTTATGGCAGAGGGCAGTTCTTCCCAGTCCTTCTGGAAGCAGGGGCTTCCACCCACCCCACAGAACACTCACTATGAGCCCCGCACAGACAGCATGATGCACAGTCTCCAATAGGGATGGCAGGGGCAGCCCTTAAAACTTGAAGAGGTCGATGAAGTGCTGCGGGGACACAGGTGTGAAGCAGCTGTCGGGATGAGCCGCCGTGCAGGGGTGTCCTGAGTCCTGTGGGGAGGAGGCAGATGGTTAGGAGGGGGGCCCCACCACCAGCCACACTCCATTGATGGTGGTTGAGGGATCATAAGCTGCTTGTTAGTGGACCCGGGGCCCAACCTCAGAGGTACATGGGAAATAACTTGGATGGGAATGATCAACACAAGGGAAGCCACAGCCGATTCTACGTAGAGGTATCCCATGAACTCCTGCTCAGGTAGGACAGGAGATGGTGGCCCCAGGTCAGCCCCTCCAATGCTGAATCTTGTACTGAGTCAGAGGAGCCAGCTGCCAATACCACCCTGCACTGCCCTAGAATCTACGAGGCTACAGAAGAAACCACTGGGGACGTTCTGTCCTCTAGTCCTGGCCATTCCTTTGTCCTGTTGTCCTGTTCCTGGTTCACTTTGCTACACAGGGTTCCCTCCACCCACCATTCATCCCTAAATCAGCCTGCGCTCCCTGCCTAGAACAGGAGGAGAGCAGGGATGTGGCCTCAGCCCCTGAAGCTCCTGCTTGCTCCAAGGGAGCTGGCCATGCTCACATACCTAAAGATCCAGAATTATATTTAATATGAGAAGTGATGAAAGAAGAATTAATTTTGTGGATGAAGACTCACAGAATCTTAGGAGGAGACATAGGTAAATGGGACCAGAGGTGGTGGGGTCAATGCTGGGTCTCTCTATGGCATGCCCTGGCAGTGCTGCCACCCCAGGTGCTGTGTGGTGAGTTTCATCTGAATGATGTATTTATGGGATTGTCTAGCACCCCTCCCTCAGCACGCAGGCATTGGTCTGCGAAGTATTTCATGAACATGCTGGTTCTTGATGAGGTGATCAAAGTGGCCACTCAGCCCTGCTCAGGGTCCTGAGAAAGCTCAAGTCAACGAGAGCTAGAATCAAGCCGGGCGGTGGCCAGGACGACGTGCAGGAAATGCAACGTTTTCATCCCAAACACATGATGTGTGGCAAGACAGGGAAGTACCTTGAATAGTAAAGCAAGATGGTAGTCCTTTGAGATCATGAAGAAAGAATCAGGAAGGAATGCAGTGAAGGGAGGGAAAAAAGGAAACGTTAAGATTAGAAAGAGCCAGACTATAGGCATTCAGGTTTGATTCATATTATTTACAAAAATAACTAAAAACATCAGGTAACTGAATTTGGACAGTACAAGGTTATTAAAAGTAAGCAAACAAGGTATCAACAGATAACTGAAATTCCCAAACTACTTGAAGACACAGTCTTAAATATATCTGCATCTTTAAGTCTCTCAAATTGGCAACTAATAAGGCTGCAGTGCTAAATAATCTTCAAAATTATTCACTCTAAAAGAAATGCTGATATTTCCCTGTGAAGTTTATATTAAAACTTCGTGGTTGATTTTTTGGAGGAAAAGTTCTTTGTCCTTTAATGTCCAGAGGGTCTGCTCTGTGCTAAATAATGCACATTAACTCAATTTCACACATGCCCTTAAGCCAGCCTCCACCTCTGACACTTGTGTCTCCAGGCCAGTGGAGGCCACTTTCCATACAGACCCAAGCCTAGCTGCTGCCCTCCTGTGCTGTTTTCCCCACCGGTTCAGGCTGCTACCAGCAAAGCAGCTTCCTCGCAAGACTAGGACCACCAGACCATGGAGGCCTCATCTTAGACTCTGGCTCCAACTTTGCTCCTGATGTCCATACAGGCCTGTGGAGTGAACGCCAGGTGTCCAGTCCTCTATTCTGGCAACGGATACACCAAGAAACAGGACATAAAAATGCCAAACGCTCATCCTGGCTTCCCTGACCCAGCATACAAGTGTACAGTTTTTAACTGAGGTTTTGTACAGCTGGGAGAAACGCCACCCCTCTTAGTGACCCTGAGTGCAGGGTACACCACTGGACCCTCCCAGGGCCATCGAAGTCAGTCTTTGGCTGTAGAGTTTAACTCAGCCCAGTTACTTACAGACTGTGTGGAAGGCTAACTAAGGCAGGGAGACAAGTTAAAAAATAGCTCCAATATAGTAGAGCCAGAACAGATGGGAAACCAGCTTGGGAGCAGATGAAGTGGCTCCACAGCACTGCTGACTGGAGAGCTCCAAGCTTATGTACCGTGGGAAGTGACAAAATGACAAAACGCGGACCCGAAACAGATGCACCATGGTGTCAGCTCATGACCAAGTCCCAGGGCCAGGTAAGGATTTAGAGTCACCAGCACCCAGCCTCGTTTTAATAGCTTTGATATTACTTTGGTTTCTCAGTCAACACAAACTACTGGATGCTACACAAACAACACGAAAAAAACAAAACAAAGCAGGAACCCGAAGCCTAAGTGCCATTTTCTGAGCACCAGCTATGTACCAAGTTGCCAGGTACAGGAACGCTGAGCCTTCACAGCTCCTCTGTGTGGTGGGCCATGGTGTCAAACCAAGACCCTAGGAGGGGGGGTGGTGAGTGCAGGAGACCCCGAGGCAGGTCCAGGTGTGCCTGACTCCAATCTGGGCTTGGCCCACCAGGCAACTCACCTCTGGACAGCCAGTGGGAGACAGGGCAAGAGGTACCTGACATTTTCAGAGGTTAAATTAGGAGGGATGGCTCTTTGTAAATACTCCATGCATGGATTCAGAACTAAAAACGTAGACTGTGACTACTGCCTTCTAGAATGATATTCAGTGGGAGAAGCTGTGATGGGACCACTCACTGTAGCTGCAGTGAAGTGGACATCACAGCCTCCAGGGGTAAGACATGAACCTCCCAGAACTAAAATGGGCAGCTATCTTTGCTAGGAGAGACTTGTTCTCAATTTCCATGATATGATCAAATACGTTAAGAAGGTTCACTAAATACAAGAATGGCAAAGCAAATTCTTTTCGAAGGCTAAACATCATCTCTCAATTTATAAAAAAAAATCAGAACTTATATATTTCAGGAAACTAGATGCTCCCAAATCCAAAACTTTTGAGCACTGACATGATGCCACAGTGGAAAATTACACATGTTAAATTCATAACACAAACTTTGTTTCATTATAAAATTACTAAAACATTGTATGAAATTATCTTCAGGCTCTGTGTATATGAAACACAGATGAAAAAAAATCTGAAATCTGAAACACTTCCAGTCCCAAGCATTTCAGATAAGGGAGACTTGATCTGTTCTGCCCAACAATGTAGAAGCGAAAGAGTGTGTATTTCTTCGTTAGTTGCTCAACAGACAGGGAGAGCTCCAATATTCATACATATTGTTCTAAGAAAAATGCTATCACATACAAAACTGAAAGCCTTCTATCCCTTCTATGAATGATATTTTCCCCTATAAAAGTATCACTGCTTTTAATAGTTATATAGTACAAAACAATCTGCTCAGGAGAAAAAAGAAAAGTAACTCTTAGGAGAAGCACTAACTCAAATTAGAAATTATAGTATTATGCCCACTCTTACTCTGTGATTGAAGACACAGCCACATGTTTTCAGTGTTTTAATATTTCCAGAGTAGAACATGTGTCAGTTCTACAAAGAACTACACAGAAGGGGGGGGGGCCCTGTTCCCTCCAGGGTCAGGTGTCAAAGCTGGGTGAGAACCTGGACTTCACTCACTTGGCCCCTTTCCTTCTGTCCACAAGCATCTGCCTGTGGTTTCTACTGCAGACAACTCACCTCCATATTGTGCTTTTTGTGCCCTATAACTGGGGAGAAAAGAATAGAATGAGGGGCTCTCTCCTGTTTATGTGTAATCTTACTGATGAACTGATTTGCTGACTTCACCAAGTTGAGAATAAACTGGAATCAAGATGTTGCTGCTCTTGAGAGAGAATATTCTAAAAACAGCTGCACTACTGCAAAAACACATAATACAACTTGAATCCTTTTAATTTCAGAAAAGAGGAGTCATACCACAATATAAAATAAATCAGAAATAAAATCTCAGTTATTCATGTAACAGTAACTATTCATGATGCTGTTTACCTCTGATATACCAAATAAAACTATTAATGCAAGAAAAACACATCTTTGCATTCTCTGCTCAACCATGGATTAATTTTTAAAGCCACACTATGTAATTGGAAATGAAAAAATGAAATGCAGTTCTCTCTTTCCAACAACCTAGAGCTTGCCTTAGGACCCATCTGATAACAAATTTAGATAAATGTAAAGCAAAAGAAGTAATCATAATAGGTTATGGTGTCTATCAGGCAAAAGCTTCGTCTCAGACCTAGCGAAGGCAAGAGGCAGAGACAGCCCACTCCTCCAAGAGGCAGGGCCTCATCTAGAGGGACAGTCAGGTGGGGGGCTCCCTCTGCAAAGCAGACAGCAGCAGCTCAGCAGGGTCACTCCAGGACCAGCTTCTGCCTAGTTTCAACATTTTTTTTCCCCCACAGTGAAACCTCACAACATCAAACATGTTCGAATGCGAAGCAAACCATAGAAACACACTCCAGGGTGAAACAATATTAACATGTTAAGAAAAAGTAGATAATGGCCAAGTACCATGGCTCATGCCTGTAATCCCAGCAGTTTGGGAAGCTGGGGCAGATAGATTGCTTGAGTTTGGGAGTTTGAGACCAGCCATGGGTAACATGGCAAAACCTCATCTCTACCCCTACCCCCCAGAAAAAATCAGCTGAGCATGGTAGCTCTCCCCTGCCATCCCAGATACTCAGGAGGGTGAAGTGGGAGGATCACTTGAGCCCAGAACTCAAGGCTGCAGTGAGCCGTAACTGTGCCACTGCAGCCATAACTGCGTGGGTGACAGAACAAGACCGTTTCAAAAAAAAGAAAAAAAAAAAAAAAGGACTGAATTAGCCGAGCATGGTAGCACCTGCCTGTAGTCCCATCCCCAGCTCTCAAGAGGCAGGAGGCTGAGGCTGCAGTGAGTTATGATGACAACACTGCACTCCAACCTGGGTGACAGAGTGAGACCCTATCTCAAAAAACAAAAAAGAAAATAAAAAAAAGAAAGAAACGTATATAGACATTTACCTCTGACTATGGAAAACATTCTTTTCAGATACACAGTCTGGATGGTGAGAACAGGAAGAAACTGGATGAAGGAATGAGGTAAGTAACAATAGTCTTGTTAAGTTCTGATCATATGAACGAGAAGAATGCAGATTTTAAAATCTGGGACTTCTCTATGGACCCTTTCTCTAAGAATGTGGCTTTGAGAAATGAAGCCTAAGCTGGTCCTGGCCTTAGAGAGACGGTGGGGACATGAAGGGCCGAGGGCTGTCTGGGGAAATGAGGAAGGTGCACTTGTCCTCAGATGTGCAGAGGGGTCACACTCCAGCCTTCGAACTCAGGCTGGGGGTCAGCAGGGACCCTGGAGCTGCTGCCAGGAAAAGCCAGTGGCCGCAACCCGCCTGCAATGCCCTCCTACATACTAACTTCTGCAAAAAGGAGAAGCGTTCTGATTTGCAGCATTTCCGATTTAAGCCACAAGTTCAATGAACATCTGTTCCCCTACCCCAATATTTGGTAAAATATACCTTCTTAACTTACCTATAACAAACAGTATTTTCCATTTTTTAGTCTTACACTTAAAATACAGGTGATCAGTCTGTTACACCAAATTTTAATCCTGAAATTCCAAGCATGTATTTAAATCAGTACCTTCCAAAAGAGAATGCTGCAGTGCCGACAGAAATGCAGGGTGTCTCCATATTGCTCCTTTGCTGGGTAGTGTTTCTGAAGTGCAAAGTACATCAGCTTCCACTCAATATGTCCTTTTTCTGAAAGGATCAAATGTCTACAAAACTAAACAAACAAAACTCCATTCAGAATCAGCATAAGATGACTTTCAAAGCATAATATTAGGTGTAAAACTTTTTCATTTTAAATTTTTTTTTTCAACTTCAGTAGCTTTAGGGGTACAAGTGGGTTTTGGTTACATTGATCAATTGTACAGTGCTAAAGTCTGGGATTTTACTGCTCGCATCACTAGAGAAGTATGCATTGTACCCAGCATGTAGTGTTTCATCCCTCACCCTTCTCCTACCCTTCCCCTTCTAAGTCTCCAATGTGTATTATACTCCTCTGAATGCCTTTGTGTACCCATAGCTAGCTCCCACTTGTAAGTGGGAACATATGGTATTTGGTTTTCCATTCCTAAGTTATTTTACTTAAAATAATGGCCTCCAGTTCTATCCAAAATTATTTTTCAAAGGCAGTGTAGTACATAAAACAATTATTTGAAATTAAACTCACTTGTCAGTAAGTGACAAATCAAAGAAATTGTGTTATGCCTGTATATTAGAATACCAAGCAGCTGTTAAACAGACTTAAATATTCCAATCTGGAATGATGTCCATAAAATATTATTAATTAAAATAAGTTACACACATATTTGATAAGGGACTTATATCTAGAATATATAAAGAACACTTAACAACTCAATAATAAAAGACAGATAACCCAATTTAAAAAATGGGCAAAGGACTTGCAAAGACATTTATCCAAAGAAGTCACAGAAATGGACATAACCTCATGAAAAGATGCTCTAAGTGCAGCCACTTTGCAAAACAGTCTGGCAATTCCTCAAAAAGTTGAACAGAATCCACCATATGACTCAGCCATTCTCCTAGGTTTATAACTGAGAGAAATGAAAACATGCAACTACACACAAACTCGAACATGTTCATGGCAGCATTATTTGTAAAGGCCACAAACTTTTATCAAACAAACTAAATGTAAATCAACTGATGAACGGATAAACAAAAAGTGGATATACATAGAGTGGGATATCATTCAGTGTTAAAAAGGAACGATGCTCTGATTTATTCTACAACATGGAGCCGTAAGGACAGCATGCAAAGGGAAAGAAGCCAGTTACAAGATGACAAATGCCATAGATTCTACTTATATTACATGTCCAGAACAGGGAAATACAGAGACAGAAAGCTGGGGGTTGCTTAGGGCTGGAAATGGCAGCTGAAGGGCACAGGTGGTTTTTTTTTTTTCACTGAGGTGATGCTGATGTTTTGGCTGTGTCCACATCCAAATCTCAAATTGTAGTTCCCATAATTCCCATGTGTCATGGGAGGGACCTGGTGGGAGGTAACTGAATCATGGGGGCAGGTCTTTTCCATGCTGTTCTTGTGACAGTGAGTAAGTTACACAAGATCTGATTGTTTTATAAAGGGGAGTTCCTGCACATGCTGTCTCTTGCCTGCTGCCATGTAAGATGTGACTTTGCTCCTTCTTTGCCTTCCACCATGATTGTGTGGCCTTTTTCTTAATAAATTACCCAGTCTCAGGTATGCCTTTATTAGCAGCATGAGAATGGACTAATACAGATGCCAACGTCCTAATATTGACTGTAGTGATTGTTGCATAAAGTGGAGTAACACTATCTTAATAAAGGTGTAACGAAAACATCAATATTACAGAGTGACTTTCAATTATAGTTTTGAAAATGACCAGTGCACAGCTAGATAAATTAATGTGTATGTCTGAGTGCGTATAAAAGCCTGAAGCAAAACAAAATGCGTGGGCTTAAGGAGTAACAGGGCTGCCTTGGGGTGGGGGCCTTTAACTCGTTTGTACAACACTGTACTAGTCTTTAGGGCTGTTGCTGCAATGAGCATGCTTTACTTTTCACAGCTAAAAATAATCACTTGTATAACATACTTCAGTCATGGCTTTTGGGGGCTTTGGAAATTATCATGGAGTCAATGAGGAAATCTTGTTTCTAATAAAATTTGAAAAGAAGACTACTTGAAAATTAAAAAGAAGTAGTTACCAGCCTGGTTATATTTACTATTAATTTCTGTGTCCTCTAGGCAGGCACTGTTAAAACATTAGTTTCTAGAGACTAAAAACAACCATTAGTTACTTCATTTCTACTTCTTACTAATTTTGTGCTATACCAGTGTTCACAGGGAGAATCCCCTCCCATGGTTTTTCTTCTAAATAACCGTCTGTGATTTTTTTGAACTCAAATGCAACATCCCACCAGATGCTCCAGTAAAGAGCATTTAGCTGACTTTTCCTTCCATACTATTTTTGCACCAGTCGTTTTCTCAGGTGTCTAGTTTTACTTTGAGGATGCTTCCTAATTTATGCTTTCTCATAAAAGTTATTTCTAATATGCTTTATTTTCAGGGTCTTAATGTTAGTTACTGAGGCCTGAAGAACAGATCATTATTTTCTGATGCTGCGTTTTATGATTAAGAAAATGTGTACAAATGAGATGTACCTGCAAGTGCTAATGACTAATTCTAACTTTGCTATTCTAAGATATCAGTGCAGAACAGACATTTAACTTACTTAAAGCAATTCTTTTATGAATGGCAATGACCACAGAAATGGCCAAAAGACAAACTTAAGTATGTTTAGGGTCCAGATGTATAAACACCTGCCAGGCACTCTCATTAATGCCTTTTGGGAACAGCTCAGGCCTGCGTGTTATAGGGAGTGTCCTGGGGCAAACTGGGAGGCAGAGGGCTCATCCCAGATGACCTTCATTTACCTCTTTTCCTAGGATCTAAATCCTCCCTACAAAATTCTATCCACAGCCTCCCCCACATGCCCAATGCTGACTTAAAATTCAATCTACTATCTCCTACTCAAATTAACATTGGAATTCTTCTGCTTCTCCGGCACAAGTCCACCTGAGACAGTTTTCCCCAAGGTATCCATAACCTCTGCTCGGCTAAATCTCACAGGCTTTTCTTTGTCCTCCTAGGAATCTCTCTGTCCATGGCCTTGAGGATCCAGCTCCCCCTGGTTCTGGGGCCCTTCATTCTATTACTCCGCATTGGGGATGGTGCCCTCAGGCCCTGCCCAGGCCGACCCATTGCCTCCTGTTCTCTCCAGATGCATCTGTCCAGGCCCTAGCTCCACATACTTCTTGGACACTCTCCATGAGGCCCTTGTTCAGGCAAGCCCCCTCCTGTGGGAGCTCACAACCCATTGGGGTCATATTCTGATGTCTTCCCTATTGCCCTTGTGCACTTCCCTGCCCGTAACTCTTTTTCCCCAAGGCAGGATCCTAATGGATCTTCTTGTGTCCACTCCAGCCTAGTCCTCAAACAAGAACAGAGGCTCTTCTGAAAGCTGCAATTCCATGTGCTTTGCTGGCTCTCCTGAGCTCGCAGGATACAGAAAAGGATCTTCATGTGGTTCGGCCTTTGCCGTGCTTCGTCACCATTCACCCCTCAAACAGCACCCTCCTAACGCTAAGGTCCTGCTCTCTACCTAGGCCCTGTTGACTGCCCTGCATTCCAAGGGTAGACCATGCTCCTCATAAAAGGCACCCAGTGCCGTTCTAGGTCTTCACAGTGCTGACCACAGTTCAAATCCCACCCCGTGAGGAGTACAACGCGCCTCCTCTAGCCACCTGCCTTCCCTGGCTGCGCCCAGCCCAGTGCAGAGCAGGTGCCTTGTACATCTGTGGAGTGATGAGGGGAACCCCCAGTTTGGGCAGAGGCCCAGGAACAGGGGCCACAGGGCCTCACTGTGGATGAGGTGAGGAATGAGCAAACCACCCTGGAAAGGCCTCAAGGAGTGACAGCGGAACATGCCTTGTGCTTCCCCACACGCACTCCCAAGGGCAGCAGGCAAGGCAGCAAGGGAGGTGCACTGTGGACACTCAGGAGTGGCATCTACCACGTGCTGAGAACACTGAGGTGCACAGAGGGGCCTGACTTTTCAAGGATGTGCAGCTTGGTCAAAAGTACAACTGGAAGCTGATTCATGAAATCAGGAGAAAAGGCAGTGAGCCAGGGATTCCATGCACCTCGTTATCAACAGAGGAGAGAAAAGAACTCGGCTCTTGCTTTACTGTTCAGTTTTTGGTTATTTTTAGAATCATGGTTCTTTTTCAGTATGAAAAATAAATCTCACATTCTACAGGAGAGAAACCATAGCAATCTCAATAAATTCTGATTGTTCCTGGTTCTTTAGAAGTAGAAAATATCCTGCCATTCTTTCCCTCCAGGCAGACTCTACTAAACTCTCAGCCTGAGGGGACACTGCTGCATCCCACTCACCTGCTTTTCAGCAAAATGATACTGACATAGCTTCTTCCATAGCTGTCTGTCTTCACTGAGCATATACAACGTGGGGGTCACCTGGCCTAAGGTGATGATGTCCCATCCATCTGAGAACCGGTATAGGATGTTGTTGAGCATGTGCAGAGGAAGGTCGCTGAGAGTGAGGCCGTTGTTCACTTGCTGAAAGGAAAACACAACGGCATCTCATTGAGAAGATGGCCAATGTTTGTTCATACAGTAGCTGAACAGTCAAGCTAGGATGAATGCTTCAAAAGATGGTAATACAAAAGGAGCTCTCCAGGTCACGCGTCGCAAGGCATCAAGGGCCTGCATCCACTACCTTGGGAAGGGCAGCATGGCAGGACAGAGCCGGGCTGTTACCGGGTGAGGCCAGGTCTCTGTCAGCACCAAGAGACCGCTACTGCATCAAGACACACCTGGAGAAGGACAGGTCTGCAGATGTGGCGCTGCTGCCCAGATGAATCCAAAGCGCCACGAGGATAACACGACACCGAGCACCAGCAGGGGGCGGGGCCTGTGCCACACCGGTCTGGTTGCCTGGACATCCCCTAGGCCTTGATGGGTCACAGCTGGTCACCCCAGTGATGAGGGAGGTTGACCACGTTATCTGCAAAGCCCCTTCTAGCTTTATGGGCTGTTTCCTTTTTCTTTACTGAGGTGTAATTGATAAACGAAATCTGTCTATATTGGCAGCGCGTGGTGTTCTGCTTGCATGTGTTATGGAACAACGGCTACAGCCCAGTTTGTTGTCTATCACTTCAAGTCATAATCTTCTTGTTTCTGTGTGAGAACATTCGAGGTCTACTCTCTTAGTAAATGTGAAGTAAAGGTGTATAATTATTAACTGCAGTCAGCATGCTGTGTAGACAACCTCCAGAACAGATTCCTTCTGCACTACAGAAACCTTTCACCCTCCGTCCAACATCCCTCCACCTTCTAGCTGTACATTTCTGTGACTTCAAGTTTACAAACTATGTTCTCCCTCACACACGCCGGAGAGTAAATGCCATGTATCTTCCCTCAGAAGATACACGTGTGTGCATGCGCCAGGCTGAGGAAGGGTGGCTGTCCTTGGCTCCGAGAAGTGGGCTGAATCAGTTCAAAAATTAAACTCTGCTCTGAGGCTGATCTGGAACAGCCCTGGATTGGGTCTGAGGCTCAGACTATTTCAGACTTTTCAGGCCTCAGTTGTCTCTAAATGCATCCCTTCAAGCACCTCTTCCTGACAGCAGAGTTCTGGCTGTTTGGGTGGGACAGAGGTTACCTGGTCCCACCTCGCTTCCGGATGCCAATCTGGGGCGGCGCTTCTCCCATGTGTTTACCTGTGAGCTTCTGATTTGTGTTTGTTTGTTTTTGTTTCCAGAAGGTTGATATACGTACTGAGCCACAGGGAGAGCGAGCTTCCTTCTGATGTGCTGTGCCCGTCTATAATCCTATTGCATGCAAAGCACAGTGACCATGTACTTTTTGGCTAAAATGAGCTAATGCCGTGAGTTGGTTCTCGAAATCACCTGACCTCTGTGAACAGTGGAGTGTAGGGAGAGGTGACTGGGGCACCTGTGCCTTGACACCTCATTTTCTTCTCCTGCTTCTCTTTAACGTCCTTGCTATGGAAGCACCTTCTTAGGACTTCAGAGTGGAAACTGCTGCAGGGCCCTTCTCATGCATCCCAGCGGGCAGCATGAGGAAGGACCGCCAGTGATGCACTCCAAGCCACCTTTTACCTTATCAAGCACACTATGCATCTGCCAGATATGGGTGGGGCCTCAACACTGCTTGACAGTTTGTGAAGTGCTCCAACATTCTGGACAGAATCATGAAGCTTTCATGGACTGCACCAGTGCTGTCCTGCCCTGTTCCGTCCGTTCACACTCATCCCCCACACATGGGTTTTTTGCCCCTACAGCTGATGGGACCCACATAAAGGGCAGATGTCAGCCCTGTTGTAGGCTATGGA
Source organism: Ateles fusciceps (assembly GCA_036589455.1). Classification (NCBI taxonomy): domain Eukaryota; kingdom Metazoa; phylum Chordata; class Mammalia; order Primates; family Atelidae; genus Ateles; species Ateles fusciceps. The sequence continues at coordinate 2,443,180 of JAZHEH010001829.1, forward strand.
GCTGCACAGTCTAAGAGACATCACTTCCCCCGCTGCCAGCATGGTGCCCACAGGCTCTCCGCAAACTTCTTTGCTCATTACTGATGAGTCTGACACATTTGATTCAAGTCTTAACCCATCCTTTCATCTTTATCATTTAGCATATGGCAGAGAGTACACAGAAAAGAGAATATGGCCAGGCTGGGTGGCTCATGCCTATAATCCCAGCAACCGAGGAGGCTGAGGTGGGAGGATCACCTGAGCCCTGGAATTCAAGGCTGCAGTGAGCTATGACAGTACCACTGCACTCCAGCCTGGGCGACAAAACAAAAAGGTGACATGCATGCAAACCAACCCCCAACGAAAAGTCTAACACTCTCACAAGAATTATGTCTTCCAGGTGCTTTATTTTCTTCCTATTGAGAAAAATTTCTGTAGCAGACTGGAGTTTAAAAATATTCTGCTGCCTAAATCATAAAGTTTAAAGGTAGTACGAAGAAAAAAAAAATCCTGGATTATCAGAGTTATAGGATCTGGTGTGACAACTTGGCATTTGGGATTTCTGGCAGAGTCCAGCTTTACCGCCCTGTTAACAGCTGTAACAAGAGGGTGTACTAGGAATGCCAGCACTTCTCATCCAAACAAAATCTTGAAATGTGACAAGGCACAAAAGTCTTGCTGAACATGTCAGAAATCCTGCTGCGTTTTTCCCTGCACCTCCTCCACCGATTCACTACCTGCTCTTTGCCATCATGAAAGCGCTCACACCTACACTGCACTGGATGGAATGACGACGCTGCTGTTGTTCTTGCTTTAGGGTAGTCTCCGCTATCGCATGCTACTATCAATGATTCCCATTTCTCTGTGGAAGCACTTCTGCTGGCACACCACACTCTAGCCCCTAGATGCAGAAGTTCCCATACCTTCTCACAGGAGTCAATTCTGCAACTTCTGGGAATTTTGTTAGCCAGTTTACTTATTGTTGGTGGCTTGAAGTCAGTCATAGTGGGAAACTGACAAATGCTACAAATCAAACCTTTGGCCCTGGAGAGCCAGTTGTTAAGCACTGACTAATATACCACCACCTGGATACTTTCCCCTCCTTCTTTAAGCTCCACCTAAAACATCACATCACTTGTGAACCAATGTAATGTCAACGGCCCTGTGTGCATCTGTTACAACACCCCCCACTGAGTTCCGTGACGCATCATGTGCTCTTCTTCCTGGGGCCCTTGGAGGCCCCATGCTAAGGCCCATGCCTGCTGATGCAGGTGTCCCACCTCACAATGGGCCTAGCAGTGCTGACTGGGTGAGGAAGCATGTGAACACATACCTGTGTGCCTACTCTGACTGAGTCAGAAATGTGCACAGGAAAGCCAATTCATCAGCACTAACATATCTTCAAATGCAGCTTAAACAGCAAAGTATACTTGTTCTACAAGAAAAAAAATTCTGATGGTCTTAGGACCTTTTCAACATGAATATACATTAAATTTCTGCTTACTTTTGGGACTGCAGAATTTAGATTTAAGGGGTGTCAAGGCATTTCTTTTTTCTTTTTTTAGACAGAGTTTCATTCTTGTTACCCAGGCTGGAGTGCAGTGGTGTGATCTCAGCTCACTCCCAGGTTCAAGCAATTTTCCTGCCTCAGCCTCCCGAGTAGCTGGGATTACAAGTGCCCGCCACCATGACCGGCTAAATTTTGTATTTTTAGTAGAGACGGGGTTTCACGACATTGGCCAGGCTGGTCTCGAACTCCTGACCTCAGGTGGTCCACCCTCCTCGCCTCCCAAAATGCTGGGTTTATAGGCGTGAGCCACTGCATCCAGCCAGGGGTGTCAAGGTATTTCTTCTTGGGATAATCTAGAAGACAAAGATGATTGTCAGCTCACTGGAGAAAGCTGGCCCCTGTGTCCTGTGAGGCTGAGATGGCGGAACTTCAGGCGGTATGCTCAGACTTCCACTTTCAGGGATCCGGGGAGGCTCTCACCTGCTATGTTCTAACCCCACCTGCTTGAGTCACCTCAAAATTCACATAAATAAGTGTGAGGCAGCAATCCACCATCAGCCAGCAGGTCAGGAGACCAGCTCTTCACCTTAAGCAGACTCAGACCAATTTGGCTGACTGAGTCCGGCATCCACAAATGCAGCTTGGTTAATTGAGCTGTAAAGTTCTCTTTCTACTGGTTTCAAGTAACATTCCCAGAAAGGTAAAACTCCTCTGGCCAACTCCTACAAGGGAACTTGACCCTCCTCGAGGCTGGAAGGAGGGCACAGGGTCCAGAAGCCAAGCTCCTCACAGAGGCACATGCCACGCCTCCTGCTCCAGAGAGCCCTCAGGTACTGCTGTGAAGAGATGCCAGGCAGTATGCAACCATGAATGAAACAGAAGAAACAAGTTCAAGGTCTTTGATGGCAAGATGTGAGTGGACATGATGAAAACTGGCACCTTTGTGTTATCATCTATGCTCTTATTCCTCAAACATTAATCATTAATTTCATTTTTGTGCCTTATTTTTCCCACTTGATCAAAATGATGCTACGGTAACACCCATCCATCTGTGCTGAGGCAGAGAGGTACTGCCATGTAAGTGTTCTCTGCCTACCAGGGCTGTGGGAACCACCCCAGGCCAAAAGCAGAGTGTCTTCTCCTTTCACTGGCTACGGGCAGCCCTGAGTGGGGCAAGCTGGGGCCACACGCACTCCTATTGTCCCTCAGCCCGTGCCTCTTCCTAGGTAGTATGAACAGAAAGAAGACATACAGCTGTGCCTTCCTGCTCTGCCTCAGCCCACCCAGTCAAAGATGCAGGCCTCTCCCTTGCTTTCTCCTTTTTCTCCTCTTGTTGAGGTACGGCCCATCCTTGAAGCTTCTTTGCTGTCCCCACTGGTCTGAGGCTGACATTCATCCACATCTCTCTCCAAACAATGAAGAGCCACTAATCCTAGCTGGAACTTCTAGCCAGAGCAGAAGGGCTGCCTCATGGCCTTTCCCAAACACCCTCTTCCTTGGGATCCTGACCATGAAAACCCACTGTGGACAACGACATTCCCTACTCTCTCCCCAGAGGGTCACCAGCTGGTCATCACTACCATGAATCTGCCTCAATAGGGCACTTGGGCCACATGGTCTGGCCACTCATGTGAGGACTTCTACAGCAAGCCCGTGCCAAGTGTAAGTGTCTTACGGATGGACTTTTAGCACAACCCATCTACGCATGGGGAACACAGCAAAAGAAGCAGTGAAGAGCCAGCCCATGCAAAGCTCTGAACTACTATAGGGTCATATCAAGACAAGAGAACACAGTCCAATATTTATAACAAACTTGCTTAACTCCTACTGACACTGAATGTTAGATTATTAATGATAATTTCAGACTTATAACTAGACAATCATCACTCTTTTTGTAAATCCCATATTTAGATGGCAAATAAACAGCCAATAGATAAGGCATTCAAAGGGCACTTGAAACCCCTCCTTTAATGTGGAACCTGGGGTGCGGTGATAACAGGTCACTATGAGCCTACCAGTACAACCTGCAGTATCTTTGTACCACAAAGGCTACATCACTCACACCACTAAGACATACCTTCAGTTTATTCTTCTTATTCTTCAGTTTATTTATTTAGTTTATTCTTTTTATATTTTCAGTTTATTCTTATTATTACTAGAGATAAATAAAACTATCTAAAATACTGGGGCAATGGTGTTAACAGTTTTCTTGTTGAAACTAGTTACCAGAATAAAGAAAAAATATCAAAAACAACTGAGGTGATTTGCACCTTGTTTTGGCCTTGTTTATTATTGCCAAGAACTATAAACACATCCCCAAAAAAGACAGCAAGGAAGAAGACGAAAAACTAATAACTTGGGAGAAGCAAGAACTAAATAAATAGAGAATTACTGGCAATGCAATTTAGCCTTAATTTACTGAATGTTATTCTAATAACTGAAATATTCATACTTCCCATGAAGGTAAATTAATTTACACCTAATCACCCATAGGATCAGCCTGGTTTAATGATTGCTATTCCCACTGTCTTTCCAATAGCAACTATAAGCCATTAATGGGTCTTTGGTCCTATTCTATTTTAAAACGATGTGATGAATATTTATGAAAGTGTTTAAAGAAAACGTTCAAAAAGCTATAGCAGTCTTTCATGTATGCTTAGAAGAGATAACTACTTTTGCAATATAAAAACAGAGTGTAATAATTCTTGTGAAGAGATATTTATACCTTAGTCATCTGAAGATCCTGTAGCTGTTGTTGCCAGGTGAGAATAGTTTCTAATCGGCAAATCCAAATATTGATGTTTCCCACTAATACAGACTTCCCTACTCCTCTAATAAGAATGCAGAGGGTGGAGCTTAGGTCTTGTAGAAGATCTTTTATTAGGCGAGGATTATGGTGGTCATCAAGAACTGGAATAAATAAAAATAAAACTATGGATGGATACAGTTAACCAACACTTTAAAAAATAATCTAGTTTCACAACCCAAACATCCACTGACAGATGAACAGACAACATGTGATCAATACATGAAATGGCATATTATTCAGCCTTAAAAACGAGAGAAATTCTGCCATATGCTTCAGCATGGATGAACCTTGAAGACATTGCGCAAAGTGAAATAAGCTAGTTACAAAAGGACAAATATTATATAACTCCACTTACATGAGGCACACAGAGTAGTCAAATTCATAGACAGAACGCAGAATGATGATTACCAGGGGCTGGGGGAGGAGTAACGGGGAATTCGTGTTTAATGACACAGTTTCGGTTTGGGAAATGAAGAGGTTCTGGAGATGAATGGTGGTGATCAATGCACAGTAAGATAAATGTATTTAATGTCACTGAACCGTATGCTCAAAAACTGCTAAAATGGTAAATTTTATGTTATATGTATTTACCACAATAAAAAAAGTTTCTGTCACCCAAAAGTGACATCATTTTTGAGATACCACAAATATAATGAGATTTTTAAAAACTTTAAAATTTTATCTGATAAATTTTCAGTTGGGTCTGCAATTTTGCCTTTAAAATGGTCAGTTTATAATTTCTTTTGTACTTAACACAGACTATTTTAAAATGTCTTAAATACCGAGTCACATATTCCTATGTATGTATAAAGTCATGGTGTGAAATTTAAAGTTCCATTTACTAACAGCCAGTAATTTATCCAGGCAAACTCATTAAATTCAAAAGAAAATTATTGGCTTATCTGATGCCTAAGTGAGTAAGTCACAATCCTGCTAATTTTGGAAGCAAACATATAAAATGAACTCTGATTAGCCAACCATGAAAAGGTAAATAGCTTTTTTAAATTCTGGGATTAGTTATTTTTCCTAATATATCCCTTTGCATGCAAAAGTGACTTAAAAAAAAAAAGTAAACAGCAGTAATAGAACACCAGGAACTGGAGGGATGACCTGTACTTCTGATGTTATCACATTATTTACACAATTGTTTTTGACAGCATGCATGCTGGGGAAAGATTAAAGAAAAATCCCATCTCCTTACACCAAATTTCTAGTTAAGATTTAGATTAAAAATACAGTGATCATCTTACCCTTTTGAACAATTTTATCCAAGATGTTGAAGTAATTCTTTTGTGCCACACCGCTCAATGAAGTTAACTGGGATTTTGCAATTAGCTGCAATAACTTAAAGGAAAGAGGAAAAAAAGCTGAGCGATATATAAATCTATTTAATATGTAATTACAAACCGCAGTGATATAACACACATGCATGAACATTTCTAACGTGCCATCCTAAATTAAGTCACTGTATCAGTCTGCGTCCAGGTGTAGGAAACAGTCACTACCTATGCTAATCAAGAGAACTTCATACAAGGGAGCTGAGGCAGTCGTGGCCCGCAGCTCTGCCTTTTAGTCTTACAGGCTTTCACTTAGTCAGTGGAAGCACATCTCCTCCCAGAGCCTAGGCTGCAGGAGTCTGAAATGGCGCTTATAGCTTTCCAGCCTCTGTAGTACAAGGGCACACCACAAAGAGGCTAGAATGAATGCTTGGGCACTCACAAATGCTTTCACAACCTAAGCCCACACCTGCAGCTGTGTGCTGAACAATCAGAAAATCAAACAGCTCTTCCATGTAGAAATTAAAAAGGAAAAACAAACTGAAACTCATTATTAAATAGCATTTTGTATTTTAAAACTCATTATTAAATAGCAAATAAATTGCATTAAAATAAAAATTGTAGAATTTGTATTCTAGGAAGCCACAGTAACAAATCCCTATGACAGAACCCACGAACTAGAGGTCTCGTGTGGGACTGATGACCAAGGCCCTGGCCGCTGCTCCTCTTGCCCCTCCTGGGATGCTTTGCTTTTCCGGCTGCCCCTACTCTGATGTGCAGCAGGAAAAAGTGGGCTGCTGCTTTCCTTTAATGCTTTTTGTCCCACTTTATTTTTTGTTTATTTTGTCCAGTATATCTTTTCATTCTTTTATTTTCAACTTTTGTAAATCGTTTTACGTGTGCTCTTACATACAACTTAGAGTTGGGTTTCACTTTTTGATCCAGTCTGAAATCTTTTACTTTTACCAGCCTTTAGGTTATGTGTATAAGGTTATGTGTTTACATGTATAGCAACAACATGTTTGGTCTTAATTTTATGACATGTTTTTATAGCTTTATGAAAAAGTTTTCATTCTCTCTGTAGTTCTTCTGAAACTTAGGAACGTTTGCACTATTTTGTCCTAGGGGTTACTTTTGGAATTTTAGTTCTATGTAATTCTCTTATCCTTCGGAATCCTTATACAACACATCTTAGTATTGTTAGTTCCCTGTTCCACATTGTGATAAAACTGCCATTCATCTTGCTCCTTCTTCCTTCCATCCCTCTCCTCTACAACTTTGTGATTTAATGAATAACATCTTAGTGCCTCCCTGTGATTACAAGTGAGACAATCAATAAACCTCTACCACCGATATTTTCTCCTCTACCACCGACCTTTTCTCCTCCACCCTTCACTCACACTCGACTCCATCACAGTCAGCCACACAGCTGATGCTGTAGGTATTCACTGATATCCAGTCCGATGGACATCGTTTCTCTAGCCAAAAATGCTCATGAGAACAATAACGATTCCCTAGTTCTTACATGACCAATACTGTTTGCAGTCTGGATACAAAAGACAGTTTGACTGGATATAAAATTCACAGACCTATACTATCGCTGCCCAAGCTTAGCTTTTGGTAAGCTTCGTGTATATTTTAGAGTCTGTGCATTGCATCTGCCTCTTATTTCTCTGAAAACAGAGTTTCTCATCCCTTCCTTCCAATTCTCCTTCCAGCCTTTCTTGATTTCCAGAATGAGAAATCACTAAGTCATATACTCAGCCACAAATAACATTATCAGTGTGACAATTATATGACAATCTTTGGGAAAAAAAACATTATGATTTCTAACATATTTACATAAAAATATCCTACACTAAAACACACCAGTTGAGGGCACTGGACAGAGATGAGATCAGCTTAGGCCAAGCAAAGATGAGAAGACCATTGTCAAAATCTCAATTCTGTTCCTTCTCAAATTAACTGAATATTATTATTAAATTTCTTCCTTGTTGTAATGTTGACTAGCACCGCTTCTCCCTGCCTCACTTTAGAATTAATTTAGAGACAAGGATTCAGGTCAACTGAGGTTATCAGCATTATCGCTAATAACAGCTGGATTGGTGGATGTGATTCAGATTCACACAACAATGGATTTCCTAATCTGAATCCTAGGTTGAGACTGCCAGCCAGCTGTAAGCACTGCTTAATAACCAAAGCTTCCCCAGATAGGCTTCTTGCCCTACAACACTGAAGACATGAAAGAAACAGACCAAAATATACAAATATCTTTTATTCCTCAAAGGAAAAACAAGAGTTATACACGCCCGTTCTCACCAATAAGAGGGGTTGTGGCGAGCGAGTCTGGGAAAGACAGTTCTACCACCACCGTTCCCCAAGCACCATCTAAGGGCCTCCTAGGGGAGCCCAAGGTCTAAACTATTTCCACAGTGTCACTAAGATATGAATTTCTTTTTCTACCCTCACATATGTTAGTGTGCAGTGAAGTGCTCCAGAGGCCCCAACAAGCTACATTACAGCAGAATGAACTCAGAAGCAGAGATGAGAGATAATCCCCATCATACCAGATACCAGGAGGGTGTGCCAAAGTGTGAGACATACAGTTCTCACTTTTTTTTCTTTTTGAGACAAGGTTTCGCTTTTGTCACCCAGGCTGGAGTGCAATGGCACGATCTCGGCTACTGCAACCTCTGCCTCCTGGGTTCAAGTGATTCTCCAGCCTTAGCTTCCAGAGTATCTGGGATTACAGGCACCTGCCACCATGCCTGGCGAATTTTTGTATTTTTAGTAGAGACGGGTTTTCACAGTTGTGGCCAGGCTGGTCTCAAACTCCTGACCTCAGGTGATCCACCTACCCTCAGCCTTCCAAAGTGTTGGGATTACAGGGGTGAGCCACCACACCCAGCTCAGTCCTTACTTTTAAATAAATGGAGAAATATTGTAAAAACTGTTTTAATTTCAAATGTGGCAAACATTAATAGATATAACTCACATGACCCAAATCCTTGAGGGTCCTCAGTAATTTTAAAAAGTAAAAAGGACCCCTGAAACCACATTTGGGTTCGGAACTGCTGTTCCACTAGGGGAGGAAATACCAGGAAGAGAGAATACGTGTCCCCTGGGAGATAAGCCTTCCCGACTACCTCCCCTCCCATCATCAAATTTTCTACATTTCTCTAATATCATGTTTTAAAATTCCTTTTAAAAAGACAAATCATCAGCAGAAGGCATGGGTTAGCTTAGCACGCTCAGTTCAGACTAGTCACCCACAGAGGACTACAGAATGGACGCCACCAGGCATATGTAAGCACAGAGGTGAGAAGGTGTTCATAGCTGCCAAGATTAGATTTCAGGTTAAAATGGTAATTAAGATAACAAGGCAAAAGACAATTTACAAAGAAACTATAATCGTTCACAAGCCTCTAATTAGCTATAAAACAAAGTCAGTTGGGAATTTAATAAGTATTTGTGAAAAGTACAGATATTGTAGGAAGCTTTTTATGGCTGCGTAGTGTTCCATGGTGTGTATGTACCACATTTTCTTTTCCAGTCTATCATTGATGGGCATTTGGGTTGGTTCCAGGTGTTTGCTATTGTACACAGGGCTGCAATGAACATACGTGTGCATGTGTCTTTATAGTAGAATGATTTATAGTTCTTTGGGTATATACCCAGTAATGGGATTGCTGAGTCAAATGGAATTTCTATTTATAGATCCTTGAGAAATCGTCACACTGTCTTCCACAACGGTTGAACTAATTTACACTCCCACCAACTGTGTAAGAGTGTTCCTGTTTCTCCACATGTTCTCCAGTATCTGTTGTCTCCAGATTTTTTAATGATCGCCATTCTAACTGGCGTGAGATGATATCTCAGTGTCATTTTGATTTGCATTTCTCTAATGATCAGTGATGATGAGCATTTTTTCATATGTTTCTTGGCCTCATATATGTGTTATTTTGAAAAATGTCTGTTCATAGCCTTTGCCCACTTTTGAATGGGGCTGTTATTTTCCTGTATATCCGTTTTAGTTCTTTGTAGATTCTGGATATTAGCACTTTGTCATATGGGTAGATTGCAAAATTCTTTTCTCATTCTGTTGGTTGCTGATTTGCTCTAACGATGGTTCTTTTGCTGTACAGAAGCTCTGGAGTTTAATTAGATCCCATTTGTCTATCTTGGCTTTTATTGCCATTGCTTTTGGTGTTTTAGCCATGAAGTCCTTGCCTATGCCTATGTCCTGGATGGTTTTGCCTACATTTTCTTCGAGTGTTTTTATGGTGTTAAGTTTTATGTTTAAATCTTTGATCCATCTGGAGTTGATTTTAGTGTAAGGTGACAGGTAGGGGTCCAGTTTCTGCTTTCTGAATATTGCTAGCCAGTTTTCCCAACACCATTTATTAAACATGGAGTCCTTTCCCCATTGCTTGTTTTTGCCAGGTTTGTCAAAGATCACACGGTTGTAGATGTGTGATGTTTCTTCTGGGGTTTCTGTTTTGTTCCACTGGTCTATGTCTCTGTTTTGGTACCAGTACCATGCTGTTTCAATTACTGTAGCCTTGTAGTATAGTTTGAAGTCCGGCAGTGTGATGCCTCTGGCTTTATTCTTTTTGCTTAGGATTGTCTTGGCTATGAGGGGTCTTTTGTGATTTCATATGAAGTTTAAAGTGGTTTTTTCCAGTTCTGTGAGAGGTCACTGGTAGCTTGATGGGGATAGTGTTGAATCTATAGATTACTTCGGGCAGTATGGCCATTTTCACGATATTGATTCTTCCCTCAACATGAGCATGGAATGTTTTTCCATGTTTGTGTCCTCTCTTACTTCGCTGAGCAGTGGTTTGTAGTTCTCCTTGAAGAGGTCCTTTACATCCTTTGTTAGTTGCATTCCTAGGTATTTTATTCTCTTTGTAGCAGTTGTGAATGGGAGTTCACTCTTGATTTGGCTCTCTGTCTGTTATTGGTATATAGGAATGCTTGTGATTTCTGCACACTGATTTTCCTGAGACTTTGCTGAAGTTGCTTATCAGTTTGAGAAGATTTTGGGCTGAGACGATGGGGTCTTCTAGATATACAATCATGTCACCTGCAAATAGAGACAGTTTGACTTCCTCCTTTCCTAATTGAATACCCTTTATTTATTTTTCTTGCCTGATTGCTCCGGCTAGAACTTCCAATACTATGTTGAATAGGAGTGGTGAGATAGGGGATCCTTGCCTAGTGCCTGATTTCAAAGGGAATTCGTCCAGCTTTTGCCTATTCAGTATGATATTGGCTGTAGGTTTGTCATATATAGCTTTTACCATTTTATGATATGTTCCGTCAATACCTAGTTTATTGAGAGTTTTTAACATGAAGGGCTGCTGAATTTTGTCGAAGGCCTTCTCTGCATCTATTGAGATAATCATGTGGTTTTTGTTTTTGGTTCTGTTTATGTGATGCATTACATTTACGGATTTGCGTATATTGAACCAGTCTTGCATCCCCAGGATGAAGCCTACTTGGTTGTGATGGATAAGCTTCTTGATGTGCTGTTGCAATCTGTTTGCCAGTATTTTATTGAAGATTTTTGTGTCAATGTTCATCATGGATATTGGCCTGAAGTTTTCCTTTTCAGTTGAGCCTCTGCCTGGTTTTAGTATCAGGATGATGTTGGTCTCATAAAATGAGTTAGGGAGGATTCCCTCCTTTTATATTGTTTGATACAGTTTCAGAAGGAATGGAACCAGCTCCTCTTTGTATGTCTGGTAGAATTTGGCTGTAAACCCGTCTGGACCTGGACTTTTTTTGGTTGGTAGGCTACTGATTGCTGCCTCTATGTCAGCCCTTGTTATTGGTCTATTCAGGGTTTTAACTTCCTCCTGGTTTAGTCTTGGTAGAGTACAAGTGTCTAGGAATTTATCCATTTCTTCCTGGTTTACTGGTTTATGTGAGTAGAGCTGTTTGTAGTAATCTCTGATGGTAGTTTGTGTTTCTGTGGGATCAGTGGTGATATCCCCTTTATCGTTTTTTATTGTATCTATTTGATTCTTCTCCCTTTTCTTTTTTATTAATCTGGCTAGTGGTCTATTTTGTTGATCTTTTAAAAAAACCAGCCCCTGAATTTACTGATTTTTTGAAGGGTTTTTGTGTCTCTATCTCCTTCAGTTCTGCTCTGATCTTAGTTATTTCTTGTCTTCTGCTAGCTTTTGAGTTTTTTTAATCTTGCTCCTCTAGCTCTTTCAATTTTGACAATACGGTGTTGATTTTAGATTTTTCCTCTTTTCTCTGGTGGGCGTTTATTGCTATAAATTTCCCTCTTGACACTGCTTTAAAGGTGTTCCAGAGATTCTGGTAAGCTGTGTCTTCATTCTGGTTGGTTTTCAAGAACATCTTTATTTCTGCCTTCATTTCATTGTTTATCCAGTCAACACTCAGAAGCAAGTTGTTCAGTTTCCAAGTGGTTCTGCGGGTTTGAGTGTGTTTCTTGATCCTGAGTTCTAGTCTGATTGCGCTGTGGTCTGATAGACTGTTTGTTATGATTTCTGTTCTTTTGCATTTGCTGAGGAGTGATTTGCTTCCAATGATGTGGTCAATTTTAGAGTAAGTGCAATGTGGTGCTGAGAAAAATGTATATTCTGTGGATTTGGGGTGGAGCGTTCTGTATATGTCTATTAGGTCCACTTGGTCCAGCTCTGCATTCAAGACCTGGATATCCTTAATTTTCTGTCTCATTGATCTGTCTAATATTGACAGTGGAGTGTTTAAGTCTCCCACTATTATTGTGTGGGAGTCTAAATCTCGTTTTAGGTCATTAAGAACTTGCTTTATGTATCTGGGTGCTCCTGTGTTGGGGGTGTATATATTTAGGATAGTTAGCTCTTCCTGTTGGATTGATCCTTTTACCATTATGTAGCGTCCTTCTTTGTCTCTTTTAATCTTTGTTGGTTTGCAGTCCATTTTATCAGAGACTAGGATTGCAACCCTGCTTTTTTTTTGTTCTCCATTTGCTTGGTAAATCTTCTTCCATCCCTTTGAGTCTATGTGTGTCTTTGTATGTGAGATGGGTTTCCTGAATACAGCACACTGATGGGTTCTGACTTTTTATCCAGTTTGCCAGTCTGTGTCTTTTGATTGGGGCGTTTAGGCCACTTACATTCAATGTTCATATTGTTATGTCTGAATTTGATCCTGTCATTTTGTTAATGGCTGGTTTTCTTTCCCATTAGTTGATTCATTTTCTTCATTGCATTTTTGGTCTTTGCCAACTGGTTTGCTTTTGCAATGACTGGTACTTGTTCCTTTCTGTACTTAGTGTTTCTTTCAGGAGCTCTTGTAGGGCAGATCTGGTGCTGACAAAATCTCTCAGTAATTGCTTGTCTGTAAAAGATTTTATTTCTCCTTCACTTGTGAAGCTTAGTTTGGCTGGATATGAGATTCTGGATTGAAAGTTCTTTTCTTTAAGGACGTTGAATATTGGCCCCCCCTCTCTTCTGGCTTGTAAGGTTTCTGCCGAGATCTGCTGTGAATCTGACTGGCTTCCCTCTGGGTGACCTTACCTTTCTCTCTGGCTGCCCTTAGCATTTTTTCCTTCATTTCCACCCTGGTGAATCTGACAATTATGTGCCTTGGGGTTGCTCTTCTTGAGGAGTGTCTTTGTGGAGTTCTCTGTATTTCTTGAATTTGAAATTTGGACTGCCTTGCTAGGCTTGGGAAATTCTCCTGGATAATATCCTGGAGCGTGTTTTCCAGCTTGGATTCATTCTCCCCATCATATTCAGGTACACCAATCAAGTGTAGATTAGGTCTTTTCACATAATCCCATATTTCTTGGAGGCTTTGTCCATTTCTTTTCCTTCTTTCTTCTCTTGTCTTGCCTTCTCTTTTTATTTCATTGAGTTGATCTTCAATCTCTGATATCCTTTCTTCTGCATGATCGATTTGGCTATTAAAACTTGTGTTTGCTTCACGTAGTTCTTGTGCTGTGTTTTTCAATTCCATCAAGTCGTTTATGTTCTTTTCTAAGCTGGTTATTCTAGTTAGCATTTTGTCTAACCTTTTTTCAAGGTTTCTGGTTTCTTTGCATTGGTTAGAACATGTTCTTTAGCTCAGAAAAGTCTGTTATTATCCACCTTCTGAAGCCTGTTTCTGTCCATTCGTCGCACTCCTCGGTCAAGTTGTGAACCTGTGTTGTTGAGGAGTTGTGATCCCTTTAAGAAGAGGTGTTCTGGTCTTTGATGGTTTCATCTTTTTTGCGCTGTTTTTTTCCCATCTTTATGGATTTACCTGTCTGTGGTGTCAGGGGAGCTGCTTGATGAGGTTGCTTGTCTGCCTGTGGAGGCGCTACTGGGTTTCTAAGGACTCATTCAGGTTACTAGGGAAGCTTCCTGTGTCTTTTTGTTTATACTGGGAGATTAGGCCTGTCTCTTCCGCTGACCTGTAGGCGCTACTGGGTTGTCAAGATTGCAGTCCCGTTGCTACGTAGGGTCCCTGTGTTTTTTGTTAAAACACGTAGCCCAGTCCCACCCCGCTAGTGGTGGGTTGTACCCTTCCTCCACTGGGCTGGATCATTCAGGGCTGACTGCAGACTGCGGCACTGGCTGCGCAATGCACTAGAGTCAGAGCTTCAGCCCTCTGGGGTTAGTGGGGGGAGGGGAGGACCCGCCCAGCCACACCGGCTGTCTCCCCCTTTCAGCTTTCTCTCTCTCCGGTCATGCGGTAGGAGCTGGCCCAGCCGCTCCTGCTTACAGCTCCCTCTCTCTCCGGACCAGGGGAGGGGGCGATAGCTCAGTCCACAGGCTCTTATTCAACTCCGTGCTTGTAATCCCTGGCGCTTGACTGGCAAAGATCCCCTGTTGTGTGTATTGCTGAGGCTTTGGGGGAAGCGCTGTATCTGGACCAGAGTGCCAGAGGGGGAGCCTGCGACTCGCCGGTCAGATGTACTTTCTGGGTGAAGCAGCACCCCTCCCCGCCTTGGTCTGCCCTGCGTGGGCTTTGCTCACCATCAGACCAGACCCGTTGAAATGCATCTGGTACCCTGGCTGGCGCTAGGAGACCTGTGGATTTCTGCGTCTCTCTCACTGGGTGGTGTGCGCTGGAGTTGCGTCTAATCGGCCATCTTGGATCTTCCTAATCCAACATTTTTAAGGCGGCAATTATAGGAAATGTCTGGAATTTATTAAATAGCCTACAAGCAATTCTTGAATCAACAATTAGGAAAACTGAAAAATATATATGTAAATATATCTTTTTCTGTATAAGAAAAGTCCTGCTAACATAAGAAATTAGAGGATATCTTTGTGTAGAATCTTTTCATAAAGTGGAAATATGCCAGGCGTGGTGGCTCACATCTGTAATCCCAGCTGAGGCGGGTGGATCACCCGAAGTCAGGAGTTTGAGACCAGCCTGGCCAATACGGTGAAACCCCATCTCTGCTAAAAATACAAAAATTGGCTGGGCTTGGTGGCAGGTGCCTGAAATCCCAACTACTCAGGAGGCTGAGGCAGGAGAATCACTTGAATCTGGGAAACAAAAGTTGCAGTGAGCCAAGATTGCATCACTGTACTCCAGCCTGGGCCACAAAGCGACTCCATCTCAAAAAAATAAAAAATTGGAAATAACTTCCTCTATTTCTAACTACACAGTTTGCTTAGAAAAAAAAAAAAGCAACCTGTAGGTTCACTACAACTATCAGCCAAAATGTAATTATTTTAGAGTATCTGAATAATCAGTCCCTACTTCAAGTAGAATTTATGGAGAAGATTTAACTGTGGTAAAAAATAATTGGAGTAACTTACAAAACATTTATTTATACAATAGTTGGTTTGTATACTCAGTCACGCATTCATTTTAGGAGTAACAAGTGCCTACTACTTGCCAGGTGCTTGAGATACAGCAGGGACTACTAAATGTAACAGTAAATTAGCATCGGATTGTGTCCCTTAAAACAACACTCAACAAAGCAAATAAAAGCCCAATTAGCAACATGATCTGAAATTTTAAAGACAGTCCTTTTCAACAGTTCCATCTAACTTGCCAGGTCATTATTTTAAAATGTCATGTGATGCATTTAAGAAAGTCACTTAATTTACATCAGAGGAAAATCAAAGTTTATAGACTTAGGAAATAAGTTCTTAATGAAAAACCATTTCATGGCTGTCAGGATGGCTACATTTTTCGTCTCTGTCCTTGTCTCCATTGTGACCTTCAGCCCATCTCTCTGGGCCCCATTTTCTCATCTTTGACTCTTGAGTCATAAATGGATCTCCATGCAGCTGTTATCCTTCTGCCTAAATCATCCTCAAAAGAAAATCAAAATAGTGGCTAACACAGACTATTGTTCCAAGAGCTTCCTATGATGGAACTAATCTAAACTTTATAACAGTGATCTGAAGTAGATGCTAAAATCTACCAGATACTATGGATGAGATGAAGTCATATGCTTGAGATCCCTGAGTACATAAAGAAGAAAGAGACAGAATTCCAACAATGGCTGTGTGGCTGCAGAGCCTCTCCCCCTCCCTGCCTTACTCTTGAGTCCATGCCTGGGAGAGCCCAAGGTCACTCATCGAGCATCCTTCCCATGTGCTGGTGTGAGGCTGCTGCTATTAAGTTGCTGCTATGGAGTAGTCCTTAGTAGAAATTAAGAAAAAAACTGAAAAAAAAATTCACATAGCTAGAGAGTCTAGCCTGAGATGTCCTTCCCTATTTGCTTGTTATTATTTGTAGAAACAGGGTCTCCCTATGTTGCCCAGGCTGGCCTCAAACTCCTGGGCTCAAGTTATTCTCTTGCCTCCGCCTCCTAAAGTGCTGTGATTACAGGTGTGAATCACTGCACCTGACCACCTTTCCCCATTTAATAGATCCTTGGGACACTGGGAAGCAGGAGTCCATCTCCAAAAGTGAGGAGCAGGTGGGCTAAAGGAGAGGACTGGGGAGTCCTGGAGGGGCAGGGCAATGCTCAGGGACACAGAAACTTTTGAATAAAGACAAGCATGACAGACTCTTCGCCTACATCTAAAGCAAATGAAAACGTAAAAATAAATGATGGCAAGATACTAAACTAAAAGTATGCAATCCTTGAAAGTATGTGACACTGGATGTACTGTCTAATCAGTCTAGCCACAGGCAGAGAATGAAGTACTTCAGATAAGTTAATTTACCAAATAACTAAGATTAGATACATAAACTTGACAATTCTGAAAGCTTTTTTCCTACAGATGTGTGTACTTTAGGAAACACAGCATATTTAACATTTTTATAAATTTCAGTTGCACACTGTGCTTCTTTCAGGAAGCTTTCACACTGAGCCTGGAGCTGTTCACAGCAGGCTGTCAGAAGCCACTTCCTGGCTGCCACACGGCAAAGGAGCAGGCTGCTGTTCTCAGCGCTATGTGCAAACCCAAGACTCCAAGGGAATGATAACAAATGTGTAAAAACCACAGCCACATTAACCTATAGGCTCAGGACCCAGTTCTACCTCCTCCACACAGCTTTTGGGTACCGGTGTTCCTTTGTGTTTCCAGCCATCCTGGGTTCACTGGGCACCTCCGAGGTCATGGAAATGCAGCTCCTCACTGCAGCTGGGACATACTCACTCCACTTTGACCAAGGGGGTGTTATTGTCAGCGGTGGGTGAACAGTGGTGAACAAACCAAGCCCCCTGCTCCTAGGGCTCAACTGGGACAGGGACTCAGACAACTTAAACACGTGGACACTGGCACACCTGAGGGCCAGGGAAGTGCTGCAGACATGATGGGGGTGGTGAGGCCAAGGTCCCAGCCAGGCAGGCTTGAGTTGCTATTGTCACAACCCTGTGATCACTGGCAAACAAGATTTCATGGTGGGAGTGTGACTAGAACTGGATTTCCAGGTTTCTTGAAAGCATTAGTTAGAAAAGACAAGGTAGGTTGACCTGCACATAGGAGGTGCTCAGTGATGCCAGTACTGATGGGCTCCTCCCGCCTTGAGTGAAGAGCATCCTGCCCCTGGGCAGTAAACAACAGGTGGGGCCATTTTATGCCTTCAACAAGACACCTGGCTCAAACTCAACTTCAAACCCTCTTCAATCCCAACTCCTGCTGCTCCCAATCTATTTGGGGGTAAAATAACTACATATACGGTAAAAATTCCAAGTATTTGGTTAACACAACTTTTAAAATTTAACTAAAGTTAACTTTTCAAACAAGACAAGAAAACTGACCACACTACATTTAATTTACTTACATATTGCTTATAAATGGGATAAATAAGAAATGAGCTGAATTACAGATCAGATATTAAAAACTGTTCATTTACCAGGCTCAAATCTAAAGTGTATCTTGACTTATTTTTTCCTAATAGAAAAGTTTCTCAAGGCATATTATGAAATAATTATATACAGTTAATGGGGAAAAAAATTACTCGTGGGCGAAAAGATTTATTTTAACTGGCTTTCCGGAAGAAAGCAAATTTAACAGTTCAACAAATTATACTACAAGTCTTTAGTAACCAACCAGGACAATTTCCACAATCCATTAAAACAAAAACAAGTTGTTACTGAATTAGAGACAAGTTTTAACGATGGTTCAATAGCAATATAATGGTGTTATAACTCACAACCAATTACTCTCTGCAACTAAATACACAGCATTATATTTATTAAAAAAATTCCAAACATTGGTACGTTCTGCTGAACTCTAGGGGTGAAAACCGGCTATTTTACAATGTGTGAACATAGTTTAGCAGTGCACGTTGTGTGCGTGAGTTTAGTAGGTGTTAACCCAAAGCAAGAAATGGTGCATGGATTTGTTTCCCAAACTGTACTGCCATGAGCAGATGGACAAAAATGCCCACGTGTACAGAATTTAAGAACTCAACAATTTCATAAGAACAGTGTGACATGGCTTTCGTTAACCATACTACTCTTCCAGAAGAGCAACTCATCACCCCAAATTCCCAGGCTTCATTACGACCCCCACCAGCACCAGCAGGTATGAGGGACTGCACAGCTCAACAGTGACTCTAAGGTGCATGCCAGTGTTTAAAGAACACAGCAGTTAAAGTTAGTTTTCTACTCTCCCTGAGTTGAATGAAGCTTAGAAAAACAATACTGATTCCTCAAAATCTGACTGAAATTTTGAAAAACTATGAAAGTAAATGTTTCAAAATTTACTTTGATATGGCAGTTTCAAACATTTGTTAATCGACAATACTAAAACTGGGTTATCATTTTCTATATAGGATTGTGGAAGAGACTTTTTAATCTGGATTTCTGTTTTTGAAAGATGGCAAATTTTCAATCATGCCAAGATAGAGTAAAAACTAAACTTTCATTCCAAACCAGTTATCTTAATTTTGACAGCAGAAACAATCTGTAATTGCACACTAAATTCTAGTAATAACTTTAATCCTGATAATTATTGTTTAGTCTCAGTGTAAAATTGCTAAGGTTAGATGGACAAAATGATTTTACACAAAATAAAATGTTGAAAGACACAAGCTAGGTGTGGTGACTCACACCTGTAATGTCAGCACTTTGGGCGGCCAAGGCAGGTGGACCACTTGAGGTCAGGAGTTCGAGACCAACCTGGACAACATGGGGAAACCCCATCCCTACTAAAAATACAAAAAAGAATTAGCCAGTCATCGTGGCACACGCCTGTAATCCCAGCTACTCAGGAGGCTGAGGAAGGAGAGTCGCTTGAACCCAGGAAGTGGAGGTTGCAGTGAGCCGAGATCATGCCACTGCACTCCAGCCTGGGTGACAGAGTGAGACTCCATCAAGAAAAGAAAAGACAAGAGAAAAGAAATTAACTTTTTTACACAAATTCTTAAGGACAGATATTACTAAATGCCATTAGAAAAAGGAGGAAACTTTTTATCAAGAATTTAAAAACAAATGCTTCTACATTTCTAATGTATAGGTATTCTAATAATACTGAGTGACATTATGAACAACTTAGCCTAAATTATGGAAAATCATATTATTTAGAAGAACTGCAAGAGAATCAGTTGTTGTAGTAAGTGTTGCTATAAACATTTAAGGCAGCAAAAAATACCAAATACCTGCACAGTATGAATGATAAATGCACATGATAAAAAAAAAGGAACAAACGGGAAGAAAGCCAACAGAAGAGGGCACTGGGCATCGGCCAGAGAGGGCAAGAACTGGGATGGGGACATAGAGGATCCCAACCTAAGGTAAGACACAGGCTCAGGCTTTACCACAGTCACAAAGGCTGCTTTTTTTTTTTCGGCAGAAGGTAAACATAAGCAAATTACTTTTTAGAGGTAATTTAGCTGGACTTGTGAAGAATAATGTGGAAGATCCAGAGCAGCTGCAGGAGGGGAACGGTGGGATTCCTGTAGAGCAGGAGCACTGATGAGCCAAGCAAGGCTCCGCTTGGAAGGCAGCAATCAACAGAGATGCACAGACCTGTGAGGCTGCCAGGACAGCCAGGCAGCAACGCAGCCCTTGTGCTTCCTAAGCTCACCAGCTCCCTCTCTCCACCTCTGAGAGGTGATTTGGTGAAACACAGCCCTTCTCAAGAGGGTTGCAAGGTAAGCTTAGTTGGTACATGAGTGCATAGCACATTTTAATTTTTATAGTTATGCATTTATTTTATATGTATTAGAAAAACGAGCAACAGAAAGTTAACCACTTCACAGGTATTAGTGTTTAGGATGAAGCTAAAGTAGGTATTTGTTTAAAAAAGTAAATTTGAAGAAAAGCTACTCAGCAAATTATAGTAGCATGTGGTAAAAAGACCAAAAAAAATCATGCAATGGTTCAAATGACCGAAATTGGTAAAATAATGGCCCTGGTCTATGAACTCCCCCTCCAACAAAGCACAGAACACTCACACCTTCTCCAGAGTCAGTGACCAAAGATGACGGAGCAGGGCACCCAGCACAGAAACCACCAGAAGCCAATGACTTCTTCCTGTGCCCCATCCTCCTCTCACTCACCCAAGAATTAAATCCTTTTATGTAGGCAGATGGTCAAGAATTGCTACTATAAAACAACTCAGTATGATCCGAACTATCAAAGAGCTACACAGAGAAATAGTTACTGCTAAAGAGACCTCTCTGCTGATATTTTTCCTGGCTACTTAAGTCCTGAAAATTTCCACAAGGCTGAGTCAAATCTGTGTTTGATCATCTATAAGAGAGGTACCTACCAAGGACACCCTGCTGGTCAGTATGTAAATATCTAAAAGACAACTCAGAAAACACTGGAGAAGTCCAGCCTGCACGTGGTGACTGGGCTTCAGTGAAGCATGGAACATGACAGGAGTTGTAAGTACGAGTTATGTAAGAAGCCCTGGAAATTCCGCTTGGAACCAAACATAACAAATAAAATTATCTGAGGCTTAAAGTTATTTAACTCTCTAATTTTTTTGTACTCTCAGTAGCACTTTTAATTGTCTAAAAGCAAGTAAAAGAAACATTTATCCAATGTCTCACAGAACCATCAGAAACACAAAATAGCTTCATAAACTATAGCTTCTATTTTATCCATTATAGAATGAAAGTGCATAAGCCAGACAGTAATTAATCTTTAGACAAAAGCAAACAATAAATGGAATATATGGCTAAGATCCTTTCTGAGTGTAGCCCAAGATAAAACTTTCTTCTAAAAGGGTATCATTAATGCAATAAGGCTTTTGTGGAATTCTATTTTGTATGAAATTCCTGTTTTCTATTAGCTATTTCTTCCTCTGTGACACAATGCTGAATCTTTGTGAAAAATGCAAAGCAGAAAACATTTGTGAAATCATCAGGTAAAGATCCCATGACGGTTCTATCACTGACACGGTACAGAGGTACGAGATGCAACCCCCAAGGGACCACCTTATCGCATCCTAAGCAAGCACAGAGCCGCAGGGCAGGTGAATGTTTGCCCCCACTGAGGCTTGGCAACCTCTGACACCAATCCTGGAGAAATCATCCAATCTCACTGTTTTCTCCTGAACTCGTTCCCTTTTGTTTTTTGATTAATAGGTAGCAAACAGGCACACCAGCATCTTAAACGTTGTACACTTACAATCTTCAAAATATAGTTGTTCAAAAGAGTCATCAAAGCAGTTTTTGAAACAGAACACTTACTTTGACCACATAATTGAACCTTCGGATATCTTGAATTGCACTTGAGAAATCTAACCGATTAAAAGCTTCTCCCAAGGTGCAATAGCCATGCCTCTGGAAGAGCGACACAGAAGTTAAAGTTAGTCAATTAGCCAAAAATAATTGGCAGTTAATGTCAATTAATTGTGCAATTAAAAAAAAAGTTTGGCAAAGGACATTTATTTTTATTCTGAAGACTAATTTTGGATTTAGATGAGACTATAGTAAAATTATAGCAATGCTAATAATTTAAGCTGTTTATGTATAACTGAGACACCATTAAGTGACTTTTTTACTAACCTGCTGAAGTAATAACAAAGACAAATGTTTATTAAATATCTTGCTGGTTTATTTTGTTGGTGACAAATTGGGGTATGGATGACGTCAAGGCTAAGATAATAAAAAACTGGATATATTCTAGGCTATGCAACTAAAAATACATAAATCATCTGCTTAGCTGCACTGTAAGGATGTAGGTGTTATAAACACATAGCTGAAACACAGGATTTCTCTGTAGGGGAGGCATGCACTGCCTGAGTTTGAAGTACAACATGGGATTTCTCTCCAGAGCAGGCATGCACTGCCCAGGTTGGAAGCATGCTCAACCAAAAGGATCAAGGCTGGGAGAGGCACTTCAGCAGCAGGAAGGTGCCACCGAAAACCAGCACTGGGATGGAGAGGGCTGAAGGCAAGTGCTGGATGTGACCACAGGCAGCTTTCAGGCTGGGAACACGGATGCCGAGAACCCCAACGCCAAAAAGACTGGTGATTAGATCCATAGGTCCAAGAACCAAAGGAAGAAAATGAAACAATTTATTTTCAGTACTGTCAGCACTGCTGCTATTCTATCTTAGATGTTTTTCTTCCACGATATACCCTGTATCCTAAATTGGTTTGTACAGATTAACACATCAGGTTTCAGGAGTCATTTAAAACTCCATCTTCCTCCTCCATATTTGAAATATTTAAAATCTACAGATTTTCATTTCAAAGTTGTAGAGATAAATGAGATGGAGAATAGTAACAGAAAACATGAGATGATAGATCTCAAATTCCAAACAGGTGATCTGAGACATCCCAGAGAAAGCAGCTGGAGTCCTTTGTCTCTGATGGCTGATACACTCAGTGGCTCATGAGCTTCTTTGCTTCAATCTCAATCGCCCTAATGTACGCACGACTCTACGAAATACATTCATTTAAAACATCCACACATATTGACTGAGTGCCTGCTATGTGAGAAACATCTTCCTGGGAACTCTGGGGGGAAGGAAAGGCTAATTTTGACACAGATTATAATCTGAAATCCACCACAGCTGATAATCCTATTTATCTCTCTTCATTCTACACAATGGTGCAGCAGGCACTTTCCGAGGTCACCACTCATCTCAGAACAGGAAATTAAATCTGATTCACAGAGCAGACCACAAAAGGCACGTCTGGACCTACAACCACAGCATGTAACCTCGGAAGCCGTGAGACACCAGCCAGCATGGACAAGCAGCAGGAACTTGCTCTGTACCAGGTGAGGGTGTGGAGACATGGTGTGGTGCAGGTACACCAGCACCCAGTCCCAGTTCTGGTCCCTCTCAGCCTGGTTAGGTTCTGATTCCTAGGATTCCAGGGAACATCCCCCACAGCCTCACAGTAAGATCCTCTTTCCTGCATATGCTAGCTTGGATGAGATCCTTTGTTCTGCAATCAGTATGGCAACACAGAGCAGATGACATATTTAATGGTCTTTCATAAGCGCAAAGTTTTGTTTTTTACAAACTAGGTTAGATTCTAATGGTACAATCTTCTAATGGTATATTATAGTATATAAGGATCTGATTCATTCTATACTCACTAACCATTACTAAATAGATTAGTTTTCTTCTTAGAATCTAATCCTTCAGTTTCTAGGAAGCTGGACTAGTTTCAGACCATCTACAAACTTTTCTGGAATATTTAACTTACTCTAAAATAACATGATAAACAATTGTTCCCTAATTCCCCAATTGTTGCAAACTAAAGCAAATGCAGAGTTTCTAGGACTGTAAAAGGAACTCAAGTTCCCTGATCCCAGTAAATAAACAGGAAACAGCTTGAAGCACTCTGGTTTGTCTCATGTCTCATAAAAAGCTTTAGCCCAACTTGGCAAAAGAAAGGAAAGAGTTTAAATGGTTCTGCACAAACCCAACCCAACTACTAATTTTGTCTTAGCCACTCTTCACATGGAATGAGGGGGCTCACAGATGTCCTAACCTCCAAAACACGCCACAGAGAGGACACACTCCCATCAGCATCAGGGGTTCAAGCTAACACAGAGAAAACGCGTATGACTGAAGGAGTCAATGCTTGTTTTAAATACCCCTACTGCTGACTCAGATATGTATTCAGTTATGTACAGGTACACAGGAACCACACACTGCACACATATACCACACGCCGCCACACACCATATATCCCATACACCAATATGTGCACAAATACACACTAAACCACACACACCATACACACAATACACACCAGTGTGTACACAAATACACAGCCACATACCACACGCACATGCAAGCACACACAATGGAGAATCACTTCCTCAAAACCTCCTCATATGCTATCATCTGTTAGAATGTGAACCACGGATTTGATATTGCAAAAGAAATTTTGTTTTATGCAACTTTATTAATAAATTTATTTAATGTGACTCCATATTCAACAGAAACAATCCAAGATACTCTCTTATTTATAATACAATACTTACTTCTTTTGTGCTTTCTTTATGGACATAGATCCATTTTTCACGGTAAAAACCTAGAATAAAAATTAACTTTGTTTTTAAAATCTGGCGAATCATTTCAAAATGAAGATTTTAAAAGAATTTAAATAATTGGACATGCTAACAAAATTATCTGACTTACTGTATTGACAAGAAATGCTTTTACTTGGTTATATGCAAACAGAATTGCTTTGTTTCTTAATGTTAGTTTAAGATATGAACAATGATTTCAGACAGTACCAAGTCCTAGTAACTTAGAAGAAAATTAGTATTATTAATGGCTGAAGCCATATGAAGACATAAATGATTATAAAATGCAATTACATTACTAAATTCCTATGTACCCTAATAAAAAGTTCTATTCTTCTATTGCTCTGTACGGTACTCCATAAAAACAAATTTTTCAGATAAATCTTAAAGTTTCAAGAATCACACTAACTATATTCTCCACGTGATCCTATCGTCTTCATATAGTAGTCCCCCCCATATTCAATTACTCACAGTCAGCTTTGGTCTGAAAACATTAAATGGAAAATTCCAGAAATAAACCATACGTAAGTTTTAAATCGTGCACTGTTCTGGGTGGTGTGACGAAATCTCACACTGTCCTGCTCTGTCCTGCCTGGGTCCGAATCCTCTCTGTCAGGCGAGTCCTACACTACCCGCCCCTTGGTCACTCAGTAGCTGTTGTGGTCAGATCAACTGTTGAGATATCACAGCGTCTGTGTTTAAAGAACCCTTATTGTACTTCATAATGGCCCCAAATACAAGAGGAGTGATGCTGGCATGGTTGCTATAACTGTTTTGTTTATTCTTTATCCTTGTTAATCTCGTACTGTGAATAATTTATAAATTAAACTTTATTATAAGTGTGTATGTATAGAAAAAACAACCATAGTACAATAGGGTTAGGTACTATCCATGGCTTTAGGCATCCTCTGGAGGGGGGTCTATCCCTCGAGGTAAGGGAGCCTACTATACATTAACACATCCTTAGTAACTCACGGATGTGCTACAAGGCAGTCCCATGAAAAATCCCTATGCCCTCTCACAGATAAGTCCCACCTCCAGCCTTCCCCTGCTGCCATCTAACATCCTAAACCCCAGCTCTGAATATATCTGTCTCCTGCTCTAAATCTTCAATGACTTCGAAACCAGAGTCAGGACCCTCCTCAGTTTGGCCTTACTGCTCAAGATTGAGCTGAATTCATGACCATAATTCAGGCATTCAGACGCATTTTGTGTGTTTTGCTAGCTCTTGTTTTGTTTTTGCACATCTTACCTACTGAAAACGGCTGAGTTGCAAAAAGTCTTATCACTAAATCAGTAGGCAATGCTGGTTTCTGGGCTGTTATTTACATATCTGTATCACCTTTTATTTCGTAAGATAGCATTGTCAGAGTAATTTAGTATTTCAACATAATCAACAAGTAAAATAAAATTAATGAGAATGATCTTACTTTGAGTATTTGTGTCATTTCTAAAATGGTCCTTTTTCCTTTTTTTGGATGCATATTCATGCTCTTCATTATTGAATATTTCTTCATCTTCACTACTTAAGATACTGAAATAAAGATATATTCTATTAAAGTATTTTTTCAGGGAGATCTTCATTTGGCTTTTCTTTTGTAAAGGATACAAATACTTCAAAGTGACAGATTGTGAGCTTGAAATTACAAGGGTAATGCTTAATATATATGTTTTTCATTTTGAGAAATGAGATGTATCCTGGTTCTTTGAGAATATTATACCAGAAAGTGCTGAACATGTTTCAGAATCTCTCAAGGATCTTGATATGCTTAACCAAGGTAGTTTCAAGCATCAAAATGCTTTACTAAAACAATAATTATTTTTAAAACTATAAAAACTCCAGAAAATAAAATTGGAAGAATATGATGATACCCAATACTGACCAATGACTTGCTGTATCCCTTACCCCATGCTGAGTAATGACTCAACATTTCTGTTTACCCCCATTTTTAAAGGTTAATTATTACTGTACTAAACATTTCTCATTAAGCACCAACCAAATATGCTGTTAACATATTTAACTGGAATCAGGTGAAACAACATGTACATTTTTACCATTTAAATACATTCAATTAAGTTTTTCCAATATTTCTTCTTTGTGAAATAAGAAAATCAAATCATAAGGCAATAACTAAACAATGTGAACACCTTTTACTTTTTAAAAAAATTTCTTCCTTACAGTTAAAAAAACAACAACATGTAAATAGTAATTCACATCCTTAAAACTAAAGACGTGTAAAATTTTTATTGTCCACGCACTGGTAACAGATTTTCAGTCTAAAGTGAGGAAGGAAGCTCTGTGGAGACAAGCTGGCTGTTGGAGGCATGCAAGAACGATGCTCAAATCCAAGGAACTAAAATTCCTTATTTCCCGGTCATCATTCTTTGACAAGAAAATTGTATACAAGCCCCTTTCAACTCACCAGTATTCGCTTTTAGTACAAACAGCTGACACTGCCAAATGAGACAATTTCTCACTGTCAGAACAGACTTAAACAGCAATGGCAACAGCTGTAATCATCAAGACAAGCAAAGAGCATTTGAAAAACATACAAACAAATGAACTTTTTGTGGCAGACATTATAACACCAATTTATGGAAATACGTTGATGTTCGTATTTTATACCTGTCTAACACCAGTTTGTCATTGAGATACTGAATGTAAAAGCTTTAGAATCTCAAACGGCTTCCTTTTTTATTATTATACTTTAAGTTCTGGGGTATATGTGCAGATCTTGTTACATAGATATACACAGGCCATGGTGGTTTGCTGCATCCATTCCCCCCGTCACCTATATTAGGTATTTCTCCCAATGTTATCCCTCCTCAATCCCCCCCACCCTCTGCTATCCCTCCCCTAGCCCCCCCAACCCCCAACAGGTCCCAGTGTGTGATATTCCCTCCCTGTGTCCATATGTTCTCATTGTTCAACATCCATTTATGAGTGAGAACATACGGTGTTTGGTTTTCTGTTCCTGTGCTAGTTTGCTGAGAATGATGGTTTCCAGCTTCATCCACGTCCCTGCAAAGGACATGAACTCATCCTTTTTTATGGCTGCACAGTATTCCATGGCGTATATGTGCACATTTTCTTTGTCCACTCTATCACTGATAGACATGTGGGTTGATTCCAAGTCTTTGCTACTGTAAACAGTGCTGCAATGAACATACATGTGCATGTGTCTCTGTAATAGAATGATTTATAATCCTTTGGGTATATACCCAGTAATGGCATTGCTGGGTCAAATGGAATTTCTATTTCTAGATCCTTGAGGAATTGCTACACTGTCTGTTCCACAATGGTTGAACTAATTTACACTCCCACTAACAGTGTAAAAGCATTCCTATTTTTCCACATCCTCTCCAAGTGTCTGTTGTCTCCAGATTTTTTAATGATCGCCATTCTGGCTGGCATGAAATGGTATCTCAATGTGGTTTTGATTTGCATTTCTCTAACGACGAGTGATGATGAGCATTTTTTCATGTCTGTTGGCTGCATAACTGTCTTCTTTTGAAAAGTGTCTGTTCATATCCTTTGCCCACTTTTTGATGGGGTTGTTTTTTTCTTGTATATTTGTTTTAGCTCTTTGGAGGATATTAGCCCTTTGTCAGATAGGTAGCTTGTAAAAACTTTTTCCCATTCTGTTGGTTGCTGGTTCACTCTAACGATTGTTTCTTTTGCTATGCAGAAGCTATTAAGTTTAATGAGATCCCATTTGTCTATTTTGGCTTTTGTTGCCATTGCTTTTGGTGTTTTAGTCATGAAGTCACTGCCTGTGCCTACGTCCTAAATGGTAATTGCCTAGGTTTTCCCCTAGGGTTTTTATAGTGTTAGGTCTTATGTTTAAATCTTTAATCCATCATTTGTAGATTCAACGCTATCCCCCATCAAGCTACCATTGACATTCTTCACAGAACTGGAAAAAACCACCTTAAACTTCATATGGAGCCAAAAAAGAACCCACATAACCAAGACAATCCTAAGCAAAAAGAACAAAGCTGGACGCATCACGCTATCTGACTTCAAACTATACAAGGTTACAGTAATGAAAACAGCATGGTACTGGTACCAAAACAGAGATATAGACCAATGGAACAGAACAGAGGCCTCGGAAGTAATGTCACACATCTACAACCATTTCATCTTTGACAAACCCGACAAAAACAAGCAATGGGGAAAGCATTCCCTGCTTAATAAATAGTGTTGGGAAAACTGGCTACTGGACCCCTTCCTTACACCTTATACAAAAATTAACTCTAAAAGGTCTTTTCTAATGAAAATTACAAACATATCAAAGGAGAAGCACAAATATACTGTTTTCCAGAAACAGTGTCACAGAAATAAAGACAGAATATGGAAGGAGAGAGGACTGCTGACTAATCTTATCTGTACAGGGAGAAGGACACTCCATGGAGCTTAGTTGTAACACGTGTGTGGGAAACAAAAGCAAGGTGAACCTAGGGACATCCCGTGGACACACTGAGCTGGAACCAACTCTGCCTATGGGTGGTGGGGCCGGGTTCAGATGCTTGCAGTAACTGCATTCTCCTGTGAATCTGAGCCTAGATGGTGTTTGCTGTGGCTCCCTGGGGGCTACCCACACTGTGGATTCCACAGGTGGAGGTGACCTTCTTAGGCACTGCTGGGACACGTCCTGGGCCCACGTGGGCAGTGGTAGGGCTCAAAGTACTTCAGTGTTAGGGCCTTGGGGAGTCTTTGTCAGACTTGAGGACCAAGCCTCGGCTCACAAATGACAACCAAGGGAAAATGGCTACTTTAGAAAAACCAGTAACTAGGCTATTTGTACAAAGTACTTTAAATATGGGGAAAAAGCTATTATATTTTGGTTGTGGGTCTTATACTGTCAGGTAAACAAAAATGTACAAGTAGAGAAGAAAGATGAATGTTTCTGAAATTTAAATTCAACATATTAAAATGTTAATAAACGAATATTTAGTGTATAGAGCTTTCCATTCTGCATGTATCAACTACAATTCATAGCAATCAACTATATTTCATAGCAAACATGTTCTCTTTTTTATAACCTTTGTTTCATGAGCAAGACAAACATCACCTACTCTGACTTAAAAACATGGGAACTGGCCAACAACTTTATTAAAAAGTGTCAAAAAACTTCAATAGACATCTCTCCAAAGAAGAGATACAACAGCCAACAAGCCCATGAAAAGATGCTCCACATCAAAAATAGGGAAATGCAAATTAACACTACAATGATATACCATCTCACACTCATTATGAGGCTACTGGCAAATTAAAAAAAAAAAAAAGTAACAAGTGCTGACAGGGATGTGGAGAAACTGAACCCTTGTGCAGTGTTGGTGGAAACGGAAGATGGTATAGCCACTACAGTAAACGGGAGGGAGGTTCTTCAAAAAATTAAACAGAGAATTGCCATATGATCCAGCAATTCCACTTAAGGGTTTTATTCAAAAGAACTGAAAACAGAGAATGAAAGAGACACTTGTTTACCCACTTTCACAGCAGTATTACTTGCAACAGCTAAACATGGAAGCAACCCCACATGTCCATCAGTGGATGAATGGATAAACAAAATGTGGTGTCCACTATACACAATATGGAATATTATTCATTCTGAAAAAGGAAATGCTGACACATGGTACAACAGGGCTGAAACTTGAGGACGTTATGCTCAGTGAGATAAAACAGTCACAAAAGGACACATACTGTCTGATTCAACTTAGAGGAGGTACTCAGAAAAGTCAAATAATATGGACAGAAAGTAGAAAGGCAGTTACCAGGTCTGGGGGTGCTGAAGAATGAAGAGTTAGTGTTTAATTGGGACAGAGTTTCAGTCTGGGAAGATGAAACAGTTCTAGAGATGGATGGTGGTTATGGTTGCACAACAATGTGAATGTACTTAACACCACTGAACCGTACATTTAAAAATGGTTACGATGGCAATTTTGTGTTATGTGTATTTTGCTGTAATTAAAGATAAGAGAGAGTATGTAACAGAGGAGAGGAAGCAGCACCTTGTCTTGTTCATGCTGTCTGAGGTACATGTCGGAGGGATGGGGTATAGGTCAGAAAGTGTTAAAAACAAAGAAAAGAACGTCATACAACACAAGCTGAAAATACACGGCACAAAGGCACTTGTAAGGCACACAGAGTTTCCATAATCTTAAAACATGTCCGAATGACGGAGCTAACAGCCCTTAACTCCCCATACCCAGGCTGCACCATAGCAATGTCATCCCCTTGCTTGTAAACATGCCCCAAAGGCAATGAAATTCCAAGTTTCCTCTGACAAACCCAAGGACAGTGCATGACTTTTCCAAGTTCCTTTCCATTCAAGAAAAGGAAGAGAAGAGAATAAATAATCAACAAAACAAGTCCAAACAGAAGTAAACTAGAGTCAAGAACAGAACTGTTTCTCATAATTAAACCCGAATTTCTATAAATTATAATCCTCATTCTAGTCATGATCTATAATAAGATTTGCATTTTCTTCTGATGGTATTTTC
The DNA here is from genome assembly GCA_036589455.1 of Ateles fusciceps. Lineage (NCBI taxonomy): Eukaryota > Metazoa > Chordata > Mammalia > Primates > Atelidae > Ateles > Ateles fusciceps. The sequence continues at coordinate 2,474,136 of JAZHEH010001829.1, forward strand.
CTGAAGAGATGGATAATATGGTCTTAATCTTCATCTTTCAGACCACTCTAGGGTTCTAAGCACAGGCTTCACAGAAACGTGCTGTTAAGGGCCATCATCTTCAAATCATTTCCACACAAGTCTAGGAAAATAAGACAGGCTGGAGGGTAAGCCTCCAGTTTTTAAAACTGCTAATCAAGGACATCAGTTCTTAACTATATTGCTATAAGATATGTCACAAAACTATTGTTACCAGTAAGAAAAATTACCAATACTTGTGAATGATTTAAGTTTTAATAATTATAAAAATACTGTATTTTCTATCAAATGTTTAGTATTTGATTGGAAATGAATCCAGTATAACATGACTTATAGAGATACAGCATTCCCATCCTCACTTCCATTCTTAATTTTGAGAAATTTTAAAAATACAGAAAAGTACAAAAAATAAGACAAGATATCCATATACCACAATCCAAAATCAATCAGTATCTATCTTCTTATACTTACTTGAAGTCCTTTTAAAAAGAAGTGTATGTTTATATAAAAAATGGAAGTCCCCTTTAACCAATACCCACCCCACCTCCCACACTCATTACTTTCCCTACCACTGTCCACGCGGCCCCAGGAAGCATCCCAGCGGTGCCAAGAAGGTTACCTCCACCTGTGGAATCCACAGTGTGGTAGCCCACAGGGAGCCACAGCCAACACCAACTAAAATGTGATCATTTTATCAAAACCAAAACAAAGTGGAACAAACCCTCAAACATGGTCGTTGATGAAAAATTATCACCCTGGCCTCCTTTGACATTTCCTTTGGATCAGTTAGGCTGTACGTCTTCTGTCAAGCAGGAGCTAGACTACATTTTGGTCAGCTCCTCCCCACAAGGGAGCTATAATCTCTGCTCTAACAATCCCAATTATTAAGTTAGACTCTGTTCATCAATGGCTACCTATTAAACTTAGCTTTTTATCCATACATTTTCCAATCTGGTTGTATTATTTTCTCCTGGTAGGCAAATGTTGACATTCATTTTCCTGATATAAAGCTACTTTCATATCAGTGTATTATTAGTCTCTAATTATAAAAAGATAATCCAGAAAAAAAAGTCCAATTAATTTTATATAAGTTTAAAAATAAGATGTGAAAACTATTTTTAGGATTAACATTTCCTTCGTAAACATCTAACATGACACACTTAAGGACTCTTAACACACTTTGTTACATGAAGGGAGCAGCAGAGCAGAGGGCAACAACAGCACCAAGGCCAGGTGGAGCCACAGTCAATGCAGGCCTATCTCACTCCGCAGGGAGAAGCAAATGCACCGTGCACAGTGTGCAATCTGGCAGGAGGGAAACGACGTCTTAAAGAGCTTCAGATGCAGCAACCTTGAAGAAGGGCTATGCCAGGAAGTCCACCAGATGAGGCTGCAAACCCATCAAAGGGCATCAGACAACTCTGTGCACAGGGTACACAGAGCAATGCTTCCCACATCCTATGACTTCCTGAGTGTGCAACTCGGACCACCACACTCCCTACCTGCACCATCTTACCCGGACAAAAAAAATCTCAGCCACCTCATGACTAGGATATTCACATGGCTTCCAGTTACATAAATTTCTCCCTCTTAAGAATGCATGTCTATAAAATGAGAAATGAAACTGGACTTGTGAGTGGTTTCGTAGCAGGGATTTTAGGTCCAGAATGGCATAGGTTCAATAACATATTTAAGATATTCAAGGGAAAAAAATGTGAGGCAAACATTTAGCATCTAAATAGTGACCATCAAGAGTAAAAGCCACACATATTTTTATGAATACACACAAACACAGGAAGTATGGTGACCAGGAGCTGAGGGAGGACCCACTAAAGAATGAACTCTGGAAACCAAAATGACTAGAGGCAGAGACAAAGGCAGGGCTGCCAGGCGGTCTGTATTTATTTCTGGAACTGCTGGCACATGATGGTGACGGAAGTGCAGCATGCCATGGTTACCAGCTCAGACAATACAGACAAAGAACAACCACCAGAGAAGTGGTAGGGATGGGGAGAGGATATGCAGGGGCCAGCTGGGAGTGGGGCATCATCTAACTGCAGTATCAGATACTGTGGGGGAGCCAACCAAAGAAACTAAGGGTTTGCTATAAAGGCAGGAGTGTAAAAGTGAAACAAAAAAAAAAAGAAGAAGAAAGCCTTCCTAAATACCAAAAGGGTGAAAGCAAATAAAATAGAACAAGGTGGTTCCTTGTTATCTGTGATGTAAAAAATGGACTTGGCTCACCTATTAAATGGAAAACAGTCTTAGATTGGCTCACAAAGCAAAATCAAGCATCATACTGCATATAAGATATACAGCTATAAAAAAGGATGGAAAAATATATACAGAATTTATGGACCAAGAAAACAATTGTTACAGAAAACTTTACAGCATTAAATACCTATATCAATGCAAATTTAAATAACAAAAATAAATTATTTAAACATACAACTGAAAAAGCCAGAAAAAGAATAAGTGAACCAAAAGAAATGAGGGAATCATTACAAATAAAAGCACATATTATGAAGTAGAAAAAGAAGAGAACTAAGAAGTAAATCCAAAAGGTTGTTCTCAAAAGAAAATAATCAACCAAAACAAACCATTAGGTATCTGATTAGAAAAAAAGAAGAAGAAAGTTACAAGTGCTAACAGAAGAAATTTTAAAAACTGTAAAAGATAAGGAAAAGAAAGGGATAGAGAGAAAAATGTAGATTTAAATAGACTATAAAAATATATCAAATTTTAAGAATAAAACAACACTAAACTATAATGTCTAAGGATATATACTTGGTGATAAAACTATAAAGCTTAGGGAAATGATTACCATAAGAGTTTGGGAAGCGGTTACTTTTTGGGGGAGGAAGTGGGTTATAATAGAAATGGGACATGTAGGGGGCTTCTGGGATGACTGATAAAGTTCTATTCCTTGACCTAGGTATAGTTACAAGGATGTTTGCTTTATAAAAATGAAGGAAAGCATTAAAAAGATCATTACAGACCACTTTATAAAAGTCTTTGCAAATAAGTTAGAAGTATATGAAACATAATTTTAAAAAATTAACTTTAACGTGATTCCAATACAAAATCAGTATTTTTTTTTCTTTAGAGTTAGAGAAGTTAATTGTAAAGTATGTTTAAGAAGAACAAGAAACTATTCTAAAATTCATATGGAATGAGAAAAGACCCCAAATAGCCAAAGCACTCCTAAGCAAAAAGAACAAGGCCAGAGGCATCATACTATCCAACTTCAAACTATACTATAAAGCCCCAGTAATCAAAACAGCTTCTGTACTGGTACAAAAACAGACATATAGATCAATGAACAGAACAGAAAACACAGAAATAAAGCCTCATGCCTACAACCATCCGATCTTCAACAAGGCCAACAAAAACAGCAGTGGAAAAAGACCATCTTATTCAATACATGGTGCTAGAATAACTGGCTAGCCATATATTAGCATATTGAAGTCAGACCCCTACCTTTCACCACATACAAAAATTAACTCAAAATGTATTAAAGATTTCAATGTAAGACTTCAAACTGTAAAATCCTGGAAGACAACCTAGGAAATACTCTTCTTGACATCAGTCTTTGCAAAGAATTTGTGGCTAAGTTACCAAACACAATTGCAACAAAAACAAAAATTGGCAAGTGGAACTTAAACTAAAGAGCTTCTGCACAGCAAGAGAAACTATTGATAGAGAATACAGACAACCTACAGAATGAGAGAAAATATTTGCAAACTATGCATCTGACAAGGGCCTAATATCCAGAATCTATAGGGAACTTAACATGCAAAAAAACAAATGACCCCATTAAAAAATGGGCAAAGGACATGAACAGACACTTCTCAAAGAAGATATACAAGTGGCCAACAAACATGAAAAAGCCTCAGTACCATACAGCATCAGAGAAATGCAAATCAAAACCACAATGATACCAACTCACAGTAGTCAGAATGGCCATTACTAAAAAGTCAAAAGGCAACAGATGCTGGCGAGGCTGAGGAGAAAAGGGAATGCTTATACACTGTTGGTGGGAATGCAAATTAGCCCAGCCACTGTGGAAAGTAGTCTAGAGATTTCTCAAAGAACTTAAAATAGAACTATGATTCTGCTCAGCAACCCCATTACTGGGTATATATCCAAAAGAAAATAAATTATTCTACCAAAAGACACATGCATGCATATGTTCATTGCTGCACTATTAAGAATAGCAAAGATACACCCATCAATGGTAGATGGGATAAAGAAATCAACCTAGCTGCCCATCAATGGTAGACGGGATAAAGAAAATGTGAAATACATCATGAAATGCTACACACCCATAAAAAAAGAATAAAGTCACATCCTTTGCAGTAACATGGATACAGCTGGACATAATCCTAAGCAAAATAATGCAGAAACAGAAAACCAAATACCACATGTTCTCACTTATAAATGGGAGCTAAACACTGAGCACCCATGGATACAAATATGGGAACAACAGACACTGGGGAGTACTAGAAGGTGGAGGGAGTGGGGGTGGGTTAGAAAAAAACTACCTATTGGGTAGTTTTGGGTACTATGCTAATTAGATGACAAGATCTGTACTCCAAACCCAGCCTCATGCAATGTTTCCATGTAACAAATCTGTACATGGACCCTCTGTATCTAAAATAAAAAGTGAAGAAGAACCAGTAAGCACAAATAACCAGACAACTCTGAGTAAGAACTACAATGGTGAAGACTCTAGCCCCAGCTAACATTAAAACACAGTGTAAAGCCTCTCTTATTTACATTAGTGTGATGAGGGAAGTCCAGGAAGACAGACAGAAAACCCCATAGTCCCAACGGCCCATGGAAATTTAGTATGGGAAAAGGAGGTCTCAACACAGCAGGGAAGAGATTTTTCAGTTAGTGCTGCAGTAACTGGGCAGCTACTACACAAAGACACAAACAGATTTGTTCCTCACATCACACTCCAAGATAAATTCCAAATGGAGCAGAAGTTCTCTTCTCTCTCTCCTGAGGCATAATTTATATACAGCTGAACAGACTTTTAAGTACAGTTCAGGGAGTCCTGACCTGTGTACCTCCTGTAACACATACCCAATGAAAACACCATAGAAAACTCCATAAAGCTGTTAAGTCAGTCACCAGGGAGGCTCTCAACTCTGCCTCTCTTTGGGAGCTAAGAGGTGAGCCACGATTTCGAGCCCTGTGCTAAAGCAGGCCCCAGACATGACTGACAGTACAGTCAGACTATGTGATGTCTCTGGCTTGCCTATTAGTTTTCTTGGTGATGACTTAAAAAGACTTTTGAAGATGATTTTAGACTTGCATAAGAGTTGCAGAGGCAGGACAAATAGTGTCCCCAAGTCTCCACCCAGCTTCATGCAGCCAGAGAACAAGAATCAACACCATAAGACGAACTCTGGCATGGTACTCGCAGTGCAACCACAGGCTTTGTTGTTTCGCCAGGCCACCCACCAGAGCCCGTCTGCTCCCAGGCCCGGTCCAGGATCCACACTGTGCTTAGCTGACAGACTTTCATGGCCCCCTCATGCCAAAACAGTTTGTAGTCTCATCTTTTATCACCTTGAAGAGTACTGGTCAATTATTTTGTAGAAAGTCTTTCAGCTTGGGTTTGTCTGCTGTTTTCTCCTGATTCAATTTAGGGAAAACCACCACAAGCGATGTGCCATTTACACAGCACCACACCACGGGTACCTGCTGCCAATACGATATCAACTTTGAGCTCTTGGTTGGGGCGTGTCTGCCAGGTTTCTCCACTGTAAAGTTATTGTTCCCTTTGTAATGAATAGCTACTTGGGGGGAGACTTGGCAGATATTCTAGTTCTCCTAATTCTTTCACCTATTAGAAAGATTTCACCTTGATGCATCTCTCAAGAGATTGTGCTTACAACAATTATTGTGGTGATTTTCTATTTCCCTTATTCCTTCTAAATTTATTAAGTGGAATTCTCCTGCAAGTAAGAACTGTTCCTTATCCCTCGCTTACACATTCAGTTACGTATTGATATCAGCCTAAATGCATGGATATTTCTTTTCTTTCTTAGGTTATAATCCTTTACTACTGTTGCTTATCCTATGGCTCCAACTGCTCCAGCTTTAGCCATTGGAGCACTTTTTGGCGGGCATCTGCCCTTCTGACATCTGACAGGCTCCCCCTCGCTCACCTTTCATCTGCCCTACCCCAGCCCTGGAACCAACCCCTTCCCTGAGGAGCTCTTAGAATTCACCATCTCAGGCTGGCTCTGGTCACTGATGCAGGTGTCACTGCTCTAAGGCCCTCTGTGGACAGAGCCAGGAAACAGATGTGTTATAGTAACTCACATACACATAGACCCAACAACCTCTCTCTCTGAAGAAACCAACAACCCTAGCTCATGCTGACACCTCCAACCCTGATCCAGAACCACGGGATAACTCTAGGATCATCCTTCCTTATTTGTAACTTCTTCCTAGAATACATACAATTTTGAGATTGTTAACCCATGCCCCTATGAGAAACAAGTGCATCAACTAGAGGTTTTGTCTTTAGCCTTACAGCATCCTATCAAAACACTGTTTTCCAAAGTTACTGATAGGTCAGCTAATTCCACATCCATTTCACTATGGTTATGGTAGCAGTTCCCAACCTTTTTGGCACCAAGGACCAGTTTCTTGGAAGACAGTTTTTCCAGAGACTGGGGCAGGGAGGGGGGATAGTTTCGGAATGAAACTGTGCCACCTCAGATTGTCAGGCGTTAGTTAGATTCTCAAAAGGAGTGTGCAACCTAGATCACTCACATGCACAGTTCACAATAGGGTTCACGCTCCTATAAAAATCTAACGCTGCTGCTGACCTGACAGGAGGTGGAGCTTAGGCAGTAATGCTCGCATGCCCGCTGCTCACCTCCTGCTCTGTGGCCCAGCTTCTAACAGGCTATGGACTGGTACCGATCCATGGCCTTGAAAATCAACCTCCTTGTTGAGTCTAGTGAACTTTTGTGGAAGTGCACAGTTCTATGGGTTTTGACAAATACACAGTCAAATCTATAACGTCTTGTCACTCCCAAAACTGCCTCTTACTCTCTCCTTGTAATCAACTCCTTTTCCCCAACTCTTAACCCCAGCCAACAACTGATTTGTTCTTCATCCCTATGGCTGTGCTTTTTCTAGAGGGTCCTTTAAATAAAATCATAGAGTTTAGAAGCCTTTTGGGTTCGGTTTCTTTCACTAATCAAAACGAATTTAAAATTCATCCATGTTGTTGTGCGAATCAAGCATTTGTTCCTTTTGACTTTTGAGTGGTATTCTGCTGTAGAGATGTTACCACAATTTGTTTATTCACTTACCAGTTGAAGGACATCTGGTTTTGAGTGCTGGCAATTACTGAATAAAACTCTACTAACATCCACATGCAGGTTTTGTGTGAGCATGAATTTTCACTTTCCTTGGGTAAACACCTAGGAGTGAGACTGCTGGGTCCTAAGGCAGTGTAATAAAGTAAGAAGCCGCCACCCTGTTTTCCAGAGTGGCTGTGCCATTCTGCATTCCCAGTAGCAGGGTTGGAGAGCATACTCGTGTCAGCACTTAGTACTGGTTCTTGCCAGCACTGGAATGCTTTGTGGTTGTTCTTTCATCTTAGCTACCGATGCGGGCCTGTGCTGGTACCTTATGAAGAAGGTGCACAGCCTTCTGAATCACCTAGGCCCACTATGGCAATCTCATTCCCCAGAACATACTGTTATATTTCTAGCTAGTCAGCTGCTTGCCCCAAATGGTACCGTGGCCTCAGACTAGCTGCAGTGTTTACCCTCTGGATTGCCTGCATTTGTTTCCCTAACGACAAATTATGTTTGGCATCACATACTTATTTTTCTCTGCTTATTTGCATGTGCTTCTTTGTAATCCACGCAAGTTGTTCGGTGAAGTATGGGTTCACCAAACCTCTTGCCCAATTTTTTATTGGGCTGTTTTCTTATTGTTGAGTTTTAAGTGTTCTTTATGTATTCTGGATACTAACCCTTTATCAGACATGTGACTTGCAAATGCTTTCTCTAAGAGTAGAATTTTAAAATTTTGATAAAATGCAAATTATTAATTTTTTCTTTTCTGGATTGTGCTTTTGGTATCATATCTAAAAACTCTGCCCAAGATCATGCAGACTTTCTTTTTTGTTTCTTTCATAAGTTTTACAGTTTTACATTTAGGTATATGATCCATTTTGAGTTCATTTTTGTATACAGTGTGAGCTGTATAGGTCAACATTCTTTTTTTTTTTTTTGCATATACACATCTAGTTTTCCAGCACCATTTATTGACAAGATTACATTTTCTCCATGAATATATTAAGAAGTACCTTTATACCTCTTTCAAAAATAAACCAACCACATTAGTATGGACTTATCTGAGGTCTTTTATTCTATTCCACTGACCTGTATGTCTATCTTTTCGCCATTACCACATGCCACACTCTCTTGACTGTGGTCGTTTTCTATTTTATAGTAAATCTTGTTCTTTTTTCTTTTTCTTTTCTTTTTTGAGAAGGAGTCTCACTCTTGTTGCCCAGGCTGGAGTGCAATGACACGATCTCGCACCACTGCAACCTCGGCCTCCCAGGTTGAAGTGATTTTCCTGACTCAGCTTCCCGAGTAGCTGGGATTACAGGCATCTATCACCACGCCCGGATAGTTTTTTTTGTGTTTTTAGTAGAGATGAGGTTTCACAACATTGGCCAGGCTAGTCTTGAACTCCTGACTTCAGATGATCCACCCACCTTGGTCTCCCAAAGTGCTGGGATTACAAGTGTAAGCCACCACACCCAGCCGTTGCTCTGCCTTTCTAACGATGACTTTAGATATGAAGTTTTTAATGCAGAAAAATTCCGTTTATCTTTTTTTTTCATTCATAGTTTGTGTTTTTTTGTGTGGTAAGCAATCTGCCTACTCTACATTGTGAAAATATTGTTTTTGTCTTAAAACTTTACAGTTTCAGCTTTTATAATTCATTCTACAATTCATCTAAAATTAATGCTATGTCCACAGTAGGAGTTATTAGTAGAGATTCATTTTCTCTCACATTTGTCCTGTTGAAAAATCTTTCCCTTCCCAATTGAATTATGTCGATTGAAAAAACTTTGCTTTTTCCCATTTTTGCATTGTGCATCCTAGTACTTTGTAAATTAACTATTCCTATTATCTTCTCAATGCTTTATAAATGTAAACAGGGGAAATGTAATTTCTTTTAAAAGAGTTCTCTTACTTAATAAAGAAATAAGCCAGGCGCAGTGGCTCACACCTGTAATCCCAGCACTTTGGGAGAGCAAAGCAGGTGGATCACGAGATCAAGAGATGGAGACCATCCTGGCCAACATGGTGAAACCCTATCTCTACTAAAAATACAAAAATGAGCCGGGAGTGGTGGCAGGTGCCTGTGGTCCCAGCTACTCAGTTGAGTCCTCCAGGAGAACCTCTTGACCCAGAGAGGTGGAGGTTGCAGTGAGCCGAGATGGAGCCTCTGCACTCTAGCTTGGGCAACAAAGCAATGCTCTGTCTGAAAAAAAAGAAATGACTAATGTTTTTCGCCTATCAAACTGATAAACGAGGTAAAGTAATTATAAAGACAAGGTTGCTGTAAACATCTTGTGCATTGTCTCCAAAAAGCAGATGGCATGGGAGCTGACAGCCCCTTTAGATGAAGACATACGTGCACTCTACACAAGGCACTCATATGCATTTCAGCCATTATCCCCTCATGAAACCCTCCCCTTGTGCAGTGTATAACCTGCACTGACACACACACATCTTGGGTGAAGTATGAAGTAATGGGAATTTGTATACACTACTGTTCAGAGTATAAACTGGTACAAAGTTGTGGAAGGTAATGTGGCAATACTAGAATTTTAAATATACAATTCTATTAGGAGCTTAGACTTCATAAATATTCACACAAGTATGCAAAGAGATATTCACAGATGACCCATGCTACTCCATTAGAAATAATGAAATGTGGGAAACCCTCACCTTTCTTACCGCACTATACATATTCCATGTGTCAGTTCTACCTGCAGAACACACCCAGGATTTGAGCCCTTCCTCACTGACCACCTCCTTCCTCTCCGAGCCATGATCATTTCCCATGTGGGTTAACCCAGGCCTCTTAAGAACTGGTCCACTTGCTTTGTCCTGCCTCTTGGAAATCTGTTTTCAACACAATAGCCACAATACTCCTATTAAAGCATAGGCCTGATCAAATCACTCCTCTGCTCAAAACCGATTCCCCACTTCACTCAGAAAAGCCCAAGTCCTTACTATGACAACAGGCACTTCACAGCTGGGACCCAGTCAGGCTGCAATCTAGTCTCCTACTGGTCCCGCTTCTGGGCTCCCCCCTCACCCATGCTGGAACCCTGCTGTCCCTGAATATGCCAGATGTACTCCTGCCTTGAGGCCTTTGCACTTTTTCTTTCCCTGCCAGGGAGGCCCTGCTCTCATTGCCTAAGGTTTCCTTCCACAGACACTTTCTTAGAGGTCACTCTCTGTAGATCTTCCTCTAACATCACCCATCTTTAGCATTTCTTATCTCCCACATATGATCACACTCACTACACAACGGAACTCATCATGTCTACTGCCTGTCTGTTTCACCAGAATGCAAGCTCCATCAGACTTGGGTTTTCATGTTTCATTTATTGCTGTATCCTGACATCATAGCACATAGTAAACGCTTAATACATTGTGGACTAAATAGGTGTTAACAGTATGTGTAATAACAAGACCAAACACATCTCTAAGTCTGGCTCCTGGGTAGAATTTATCTACCCAACAAAGGGGTAGAGGTAGGACTCCGGACCATTCCATTTCCAAGGAAATCCTTTCTGGAGGGGTGGGGGAAGCTGTGCCCTTCCCATCATGAGCAGAGTAAAGCCCCTACCACTCACGTAGGAAAAATCCCTACAACTCTACCCCCTGGGGGGTAATCAACAGGCAAAGGACAACACACTTACTGTTCCCTGTGAGATAATTAATGAAAAAAGAGTCTCTGTTCAGAACATCTCAGTTGTTCTGGGGAAAAAAAAAAGATTCAGAATAAAGTTAATAAAGATGAAAATTTTAATCCACTTAAGGTTCTGAGAAAAAGTCTGATGGCTCGGGATTTCTTGGGGAAACAAGAGATGTGGATGTTTTGAAAAGATGGGGGAAGGAGGTGTGTAGAGCCAGAAGTCAGAGTAGAGTGAAGGAGGTTTAAAATATTGATAACACAAAGAGTATTAGAGCAGGCTAACCAAACAAACACAGTGGGACTATGGGCTGCATGGGGGCCCTACAGGCACACAACAGATGACCACGAAACATCAGTTTGTGGACTGAGTCAAAGAATAAATGAGTGAGCAAGTGAAAAGAGCAAACAAATGAGTGGGTGAACAAGAGGAGCAAGCAATGGGAGAATGAATTCAGGAGAGAAAGAGTGAGTGAGTGGGTGATGTCCCCACTGTGTTCTCTGGTATCAATCTTCTTCTCATATTTCTTAGCTGCTCATATGTTGATTCATTTAGGGTTGGAATCTGCCATTTGAGTGCGTTTTTTAAAAAAAAGACTGGGATGGACTTTAGGGTATTGGCAAGAGTGTTAGTGAAACAATGGACCATGGAATATAAGCTGGACAAAGAAGACATGAAAAAAAGAGGGTTGATAGGATAGAAAAAATAAGTAAACAGTTGAGGTGGTAGTCAGGAAATCTGGAAGATGCAAACATTATGCTTAAGGACTGGGATGCCCGAATTCATGGTTTTACACCATGGGAGTGGGTGGCTGAGACAGAGAAGAGGAGAGGAGGGAAGGAGACCCTAGGAACAAAGAGGACAGTACCAAGGCCAGAGGCTCTAAGTCCCATAGGTGGACACTGAAACCACCAGGCAACAGCAAGGATTGGGGCGGAGAAAATGACTGTGATTCTCTGCAGACTCTAACACCTGGTGAGCATGACCATCCAGAGGATGCCTGTGCAGAACAGGATCTGAGTTAGAAAAGGGGAATTTCACTCTTCACGTTCTATGTTTCAGGACTGCATAAATTTTCTGTTGTTGTTCATTCATAATGAGCATATGCTGCTTTATAATTAACAAAACCCACAAATCTGGAGGAGAGATAATATTAATGTCAGAGACAAGAGTTTACAATACAGGAAAATCATTAATTTAAGAAGCACTAACAACAAATACTGCTCGAAACAGTCAGTGCTGAGTCTGACACTGAAAACTAATTTTCTTTTTTCTTCCCAGTCACTAAATGAAAGACTATACGGAAGTCCATCCGGATTTTTGCTAAAACGGTAACAATATTCTAAAGATCCTAAGGGGAAAATGTCAATGTGCTAACAAGGATATTTACTGAAATAAACGGATACAGGATGTCTCCTCACCTAGGTATGGTGACTTTTTATTTCAAGGGCCAGAAGGATCCCTGAATTCTCTGTCCCTCATGGTAACCAGAGACAATTTTCACATTCTCATAAGGGAACCAAAAATGCAGCTTTTATCTTGTTTCCTTGGGGGATGCACAATTTAAAAATGCTTTTTATAGAATTCCATTATCTTGGGATATCCTGGGAACTATTAGAGTTGAAGATAATTTTGGTAGAGCCTTAAATTTATTATGGCCCCCATTACTAAGCCCACTGAGAACCAAATTACCAAAATAAATGTTAAGACATTCAAATTTGATAGAAAATATTGTATTTTATGAGGTATAAAAAGAATGCAATAAAAAAGATTTACGAAATTCAATGCAAAGGAAAGTCCCCAGAAGCATCTCTGTTAAGGCTGAGCCAAATGCGTTATGTTTGACTACATACTCCGTTGTCAAATGTCAACTTCACAAAAGACAAGGAGGAACTTCTTACATATCCTCAACAGTGCCTATAGTTACACTGAACTAACTACAGGCAATTAAAGTGCCCATAATAACACCGAAATCTGATGGAAAAAGTTAGAAATTCTTAAAGACATGTAGCATATAGACATCTTTCTTCAATATATTTCCTTTATGGAAATCATACAATTTCTGTCATCAGACATCAAACTGAGTGGAAGCAACACTACGCTGGAGAGAAGACCCAGCCAGATTACTTACTTCCATCATTTCCCCAGCTGAACCCTCAGAGTCCTTCTCAGGGCCACTCTTTTGGCTTGTCCACTTAATCTGTCACTCACTCTTTTATTGATCCTGACCCTCTGTCCAGCTGTACAGACATCACCATAGGCAGCACTCAACATTTCTCACCTGTCTACTGAAACCCTTAGCTAGCTGTCCTCTCTTCAATCTGGACCCCAGCCAACCTACCTTCTAGTCTGAATCAGCAGCCTAATAAAAGGCTTCCTAAGGTCGGGGTCAAGATGAATTCTCTGTCCATCAAACTATGCTTAAACTTCAGTAATATCATGAATGTTGCTTGAAAGAGCAGCTTAACCAAGGATTCAGAGTATGAACTGGCGGGCTGCCCCCAGATCAACTATGTTGAATTGCTTAATTTCTTACCTATGTTCTCTAAACTTTTAATACCAATAAGAGTTGAAAAGTAAGCAGAAGGATACTAAAGGCCTTCTGTTTTCATGCACATTCACAAAAAAGAAAATTAACAAAGTTATGTAGAATCTTGATTACCTAAATTATTTTTACTACAGTTCTTTTTCTAAGTTTAGAAAGCCCACCTTAAATCAAAGAATTATGAGTATTACGTTTCTCAAAGACATGTGGCAAAAAGAGAAGGCCATTTATATAGTGATTTAAAATGGTGGTTACATATCGTTTCATCTTTTTAAAATCAATTTTAGGTTCAAAGTTAATGGCTTTTCCTTCCAGAGAAAGGATATATTAAACATCTGCTGCTGTTTCAGGTCACCAACAGCCTCTACCACAGGTTTGAATTTGCATTTTGGCAGGAATGGACAGAAGTCAAAGGAAGATGAACAAAATAGCAGAGTAGGAAGAGGGGGGTCCCAGTACTGCAAAGCAACTACGTGGGGTAAAGGGTGGTACTGACTAGTTCTGACTCACTATGCTCCACAGGGGGATAGCCAGGGTTGCCAACGTAAAACCATTTTGTGCACGGATGCCTGCATTAGCAGCCACTGGTTCAAAGGGGTGGATGTGTAGGTAAGTTTGGGGAAAGCGAACGGGAGACAGGGAGCTATGCAAAGAAAAAAAATTTTGACTGTATTCTCTAATTCTATGTGTGCAGAGAAAAAATAATAATTCTCAGACATTTAAAATGTGTTTGAGATGATGAGAAAAAGAATATATGAGGAAAAAAAAACAAATTCACATAAATTCCTTACTGCAGACGCAGCAGTAACACTGTACTTCAAGCATTACAGCTTTTTTAAAACCGTAACATATTTCCTTACCCTAAAATCCACATTTAATAGTGGCTATAGGGAGTAAATGTGAGACACCTAACATTTCTAGATGTGGCCAACCATCTTTAAATGTAAAAAATTTGCTATAAAAATTATAATAATGAACTAGAAAATTCATAAATGTGTAACATTATGCAATACCAACAGCATAATTATAAGCCTTAAATACGTTTTACAGCTATCAACATTAAATAAATTTTAAGAGTGCCAAAGAACTGCCACAATATAAATTTAACAATTATTATGAGTTATCCTCACTATAACTAAAAATAGAAAATTAATTTCTGCTTCAAAGACTGCAAAAATCAGTCTCTGGTCTAAAGTTACTAAACCTCTGTCAGAAAAACATGGCACATCAAACACACAGTTGATAATTACACAAATGTAAAATAATATACAATAAATGACCCATGACACTCCAGAGGAGGCTACCTCAAGACTTTACCAGCCCTCCAAATTCTCAACCACCACTGTGGTAGACACTGCAGTCATCATACAATAGCCACCTTCCCTGTTTCTGTGCTCATGCAGTCTCTGGTTTTTATCTAGACACGTGGCAGGGCCATAACCCCCAGCCTCCCTTGCACTAGTGCTCTAGCCAACAAGGCGTGGGCAACGTGATGCATGTTAACTTTTGGGCTGTGCCACTGAAGCACAGGTTGTGTCTCACCAACCCCACCTATCCTTCAGCCTGGAGCGCAAATGTGGCAGCTAATACGCCCCTTTGGGCCACGCAGACAAGGCTACACTCTCAGGATGGCAGAGCAACAAAACAGACTGTGCGTGCCCCCTTGACAATGTTACGAGCAAAGTCATCATGCCAACTCAGGCTTTCAAGGAAGAAAACCTGATTTGTCTTGTATAAGCCACCATCACTATACCTCTGACATATGCCACCAAACCTGTGTATTTTAATTTCTTCAGGTTCCTCAGCTATAATGTGGGGTTAATAATAATAATACCTCTCTCTCAGATTACTGTGAGGATTAAATGTTTTAAATTAAAAAAAAGAAAAAAGCATCTATGTATGGATATTAGGCTATCTACTAGCCACATTTTTCAGCTAAATAAATTGTTTCTTCACACCAGCCTTCTGGGTGGGCACATCTCAAAAGTTATGGAGCTTTGCAGGGACTTGAAAAATAGATAAGGCCATATATGCTAAACTGGCAAATGACATGGTTCTGCTCAGCTGTAACTTACATGCTGTGACTGATGTTACAATGGTTATTCTCTCTTTCAAGTTTCTGACTACAGGATTCACATCTCTTCCAGCCATCTTCTGTTTTAATCCAACTCCATCCAGGAGATCTCCAGTCCTGACCCAAAAATGGCATAGTTCTCCTATTAAAAAGTTAATTTATGTTAAAAAGCATACATAATTCATAAAAGTTTCTTTTCACTTAGAACATTTATTCATTAATTTTAAATATTAAAGTTCTTAACATTTAAATGTCTGCTCATTACTTCAATGTTGGCTGGACATTAGTGATAAATAGCAACAGTAACATAGTACTTTGGTTGTAGTAAAGTGATAAAGTGGAGTAAGTACAGGTGGTTTTACTGGCCCAGTACTGCATATGTCATGAAAGGTCTGCCAGAGGTGACATCCAAGCTCATACCTGAAAAACAAGCAGGAGTCAGGGAGCGTGGAATAGGGAATATTATCCCAAACAAGTATTCTCTCTTTGCCAGAAGTTTGGAGAAACCAAAAATGAAATGTATTCATGTTCAGTAACTGTAAGTAGTTCAATTTGGTTGAAGCTTAGAACAGATGAGAGGGAGTGGGCCAGAATTAAGGATGGAGAAGTCATTTAAGGCCAGATCAGGTCAGAGGAGCTGGACATTATTCTGAGGGAAATGAGGGGTCAAAAAAAGGTACATAAGCTGGTAAGTGACTCAATTAGATTTGTGGTTTACAAAGAACTGTGTATCACACTGAGAGAACGGATGGGGTGAGGGTCACCTGGAGGAAAGGAGTTAGGACTAGAGGCTTCTGAATGTTGGCCTTTAAAGGGTGAGAGTGTACAGGGGCAAAAGAAACAGAAAAGCAGAGACTGCAGAAACATTTAGGAGAAAGAGTCAAACAGCACGGGAAGACTGGCTGGAAACCTGAGGAGAAAATCAAGGAAGTTATCTAGATTTTGTTTTGTAGTCCCTGGTTCTGGGATAATGCACACAGAATGAACAGCAGGGTTTTATTAGGAGAGGAGAGATAAGGGATGCTAATTTCAGCTTTGGACATGCCTGTTCAGTTTGAAATACTAGACTCCAGGTATAAAAATTACGACTTAAAAAATGATGCAACTACATGATTAACTTCACAAAGTTCACAATGAGAGACCTGGAATGCTAGTTCTTCCCATTGACCTGATTTCTGCTCCTCTTGATCAGTGGTTTTCAACTACTGCTGTGCATTAACATCACAGGAAGCTTTTTAAAAATGCAAGTGCTTAGTCCTATCTTAGTTCAGTTAAATATGAATATCTGGGGGTGAAAACTAAGTTTAAGTAGTTTTTAAAGGTCCATAGGTGATTCTCATGCACAGCGAGACTATGCATGAGGCTAAGAACTGCCTCAGATGTTCACACTGCTGATTCAAAATGTCACATCCCAGAAAGGCCCTGTCCAAACAGCGCCCTCTGCTACTCAACCCCACCCCTACAAGTCTGTGCCATTATTAGTGCCTTCATAGCTGTAAGCGCTGTCTGAAATGATCAGTGTGTTTATCATGTTTTCCTCCAAGAGAATGCTATGCCTTGTTCAGCTCTGTATTCTACTGCCTTGAACAATGCCAGGAATACAACAGGAGCTCAATAAATATTTATTGAATGAATAAATAAATATATAGATCCATGGTTCAGAACAGAGTTAGGCTGGAGAGAAATAAAGAAAAATCATGAGCATTTAGATACTAATCAAAACCACACAAATAATATAACAGAATATGTAGAGAGGGAAATCAAGAGAGCCAAGAAAAAAACCCTAAGAAACATCACCATTTAAGGGACCAGCAGATGAAGATGAGCCAACAAGGAAAACTGAAAAGAAAGAGCCAAAGAGGTAGAGGGAGAAGTGGGAAGTCAGGAGAAACATGTATTTCAAGAAAGAAATAACCAACAAAGACGAAAATGTTATAAAAAAGCCAAGCATGGCAAGAGTTGAAAATATACATTGAATTTAGCTACAGAAAGGTAGCTGAATTACTCAAGCAAGAGTGGTTTCTGTAAGGTGTTACTCTAATTTCATGTCCAAAACAGACTTAAAACAGTACTTCATAATGTAGAATATTTTTATCATAGAGAATAATGTAAAATATTTACATCATGGAGAATAAATGAGAGATGAACATCTCCAAATACCGCCTCCCAACTATATTTAGTATAATTAACAAAAATCAAGCTATTAAATGGGCACTTATACAATCCTAGAAGAGACAAAAAAAAAAGGTAAGGAAATTACACTGACTTCAACAATATTCCTGGATCAACCACAGATGCTTAATTCCTGACGGTGTAGGAAATGTATCATGAAGTAATCTTTACATAAAGAGAATCTGAAAACCTTGCTAAACTGACTTCTAGTCAGAACATATCTTTTTTAGTCACATAATGATTAAATTCTTCCTTTAGAAAATACTTTAAATATTCCTTAAATTTCAGCACAATTTTGATAAACCTTGTCTCACAGACCTGCTTCACAACTACTGAACATCCTGAAATGCAAATCTCACTGCCCATGTTCAGTAAATCTAGAGTTATCTAAGACTGTCTCTAATAGCATAAGGCTGATTTTATGATCTTCAAAAACATTCCCACCAAAGGCGGCAGAGACCATGAAGTAGCAGATGACTGTTTGAAGTGGCACCTTGAGTCTCATAAAACACACACAACTGAAAAATAGCTGCTAGGTACATCTCTGATAACTGTCAAATTATCTCTCAATATCAACCTGAAACTGTGAATTCAGAAATCTATGTTTTAAAAAGATCAAGTGGATAATCCTGAAAAATACTGCTAACAAACCAAATACTGGATTACTTCAATGATGAACATTTGAGCACCAACTAAATGTTATTATGCTAGGTGTTCCTGCCCTCAAGAGTGTGCGATTTAGCTAAGGAACTAAAAAAAAACAACAGCAACACACACACACAAATTCTATACATACGTAATGTAATAAAGTGTGTTACGTGTAGATATGTGCGTAGGCATGTATACATACATATACATATGTACAGTTTTGTAACTTGTAAAGAGAAAATCACCAAAATAAATTTGAGCAGAAAACAAATCAGCTGGGAAAACTCTGAGGAGAAACTAGGACTTGATCTTGGCCCTAACACATGGTTAGATCTTAAATGAATGGAGAGGCATGGGCAAAAAATATCAATCACAGGAATGGTGGGTGAATAAATATAAAGGTCAAAAAGTATGTGGCAATTTAAGAAAAATAAGCAGAAAAGGTTGGATAAAATGGAGAAGGTTTACAGGAGGACTGGTACATAAGCTGGAAAAGTGACTAGAAGCCAAATCACAGAAGAATATCGAAGGCGTTTAGTCTTTATTCTGTAAGTAATTAAAAGTTTTTCAGCAATAGATCAGTCTGAGCAGTGTTGTTTTGGAATAACTTTCTAGGGCTTGTAGGATAGATCAAATGAAAAACATGGAGACAGAAAAAAACAACTAGGCAACAAACATTTTGCCAAGAGAATCTTAACTAGATGACTGTCTAATGTATACCCTGGTATCCTCAGCTGACAAAATATTTTAAAACTTGATGAAACACAAACATTGTATTTATCTATTTAGACACTAAGCCCACTCATCATTTAATACACTTATCTTCTAGTTTCACAAACAATCCCCTTAACATTTACATAAAGAGCCTGCCTGGTGTTTCCATTAATATAACCAATTGTTTTACAACTACCTAAACTCTATAGATAAGTCATTTTAGTAACTTAGTGAGAAATGAATAGTTTGGTCTGAATTTCTTAGCTGCTAAGTTTGATTCTGCAAGAGTTGAAAGGAATGAGATGCAGCTAATGAACCATGGAAATAAAAATAGTCCATGCCCAAGGGTTTTATTTTCAGCACAGAGGAAAAGATTTGTTTCTCTGAAGTTGTGTGTACTTCACAGATCTGTCATGGTATGCTCTTTGGATCACAATGAAGTTTTATCTTAAAGCATAATCTATACAGTTCATGAACTAAAGCACAAATTCTGCATTAATATTTGTTTAAAAATAATAATAATAACAAAAGAAAGACAAGTTGCCATTTAAAAGGTCTGGGGTCTAGCTCTCAGGTTTTCAAAAATACTCCCAATCTGAGGCATCTGAGTTTGTAGATCAGTAAACAATATTACTAAGTTGTATAGAATGATGACGACCCACTGCTTTTAAGGGGAATTTATTTGTTCAGCTAAAAAAAATGTGAATTGCTAGAGCTGTACACACTTATTTTAATTAAAATTATCTTTGTTTTGGAAATTTGCAAATACAAAAAAACTAGAAATTACTCTTGAAAATTAGTAAATTTTTAAGAGCAAGGACTCAAAGGGTATAGCTTGTATAATTTGCAAATTTTAAGCAGATTTTATGCCAACTTATTTCAGACAGCCTACAATGATGAACTGTTTTAAATTTTCCCTTAATTTCCATTTCAAGTGGTAGGACATGTGGGTGGGGTACTTCAGTAGAAAAGGATTTCATGAAGTTCATTTGCTGGTGAAAACTTTTGGCACGAGAGAATCAGAACAAAAAAGGTCTTTCCTTCAACAAGGATATTCTTTCTTAACAATGATAATGGCAAACATTTATTAGAGCTTACTATAGTCGAGGCATTACTCTAAACAATCTACTTATATTGTCTCATTTAATCCTCACAATGTCCTCAAAAGTAGAAAACATTATTCTTGTTTATAAGTTTAATTATCTGTTTCATAGATGAAGACACTGAGGCAAAGAGGTTAGTGAAGCTGGGATTCAAAATGATGGAGTCTCACTCCAGGATTTATGCTCCTAACCACTAAATATTTATAACAACAGTTCCTGAAAACCCTATTAAAACAGATGTCATTTAAATTATAAGCTGTTTTTTTTTAAACATGTTTTACCATCTAATACGTATCACTAATATGATCTCAAGTAATGATGGATCTAAATATAAAGGCACTAAGACAAGGAAAACAAGACAGGAAAAGAAAACTCCAATCCATTTTAAAAAACCACGTGTTTCAGAATTTGTTTTGCTCATAAGTGTGGACAAATTTGAACCAGGAAGGACATCGAAAAATGGCAAACTGAGGGCCAAGAGTCAGAAATAAGATTTACTCTAAGAAGGACTGAGAACATCACAAATTCCTCATGGAAAAGAAAAACATGTAAAGATGAGGAGAAAACAGAATATGAAAGAGTAAACGTCTTTTCTGATTAGGGCCTGATGGTAAGGATTTGGAGGCCATAAGAGACAGCTTAATAAGGGAAGAAATGGTTCTCCACATTCTGTTTTCAAAATGAGTTTGAATAGGCCCAAAGATACATATGGAATCTGAGAAAAAGGTCAAACTGAGCTTACTGTGATGGAAGGATGCAAAATTCCTAAGTGTCTGCTGCAAGAAAAATAAGCATGGGAAGGAGAAGCCAGAGTCAGAGCTACAGACCAGGAGTAGGGAAAAGAGTAAGTTAAGGTAACGAGCAGATAGGGCAGAGTGGCCTGGAGAAATGCGGGGTCACACCCGGGCAGGTTTCCACCGGCGAAGACGCAAGGGCTCGGCCAGAGACCAAACGCGGGCAGGCGGAGTCCCTGAATACCCCGCCCAGCGAGGCGGACACAAGCTCGGGCCTGCCAGAGGGCCCAGGAAGGTGGGGGGCGGGAAGAGGCCGCCGAAGGTGGGTAGAGGCGGCGGCTGAGGAGACGCGGTGCACCTGTGGGCGGCCCCCGTGCCCACCTGACTCGCCCGCGGCTCCCAGACCCTCTACACCCACCTGCAGCCCCCAACCCCACCTAACGCGCCCGCGGACCACCGTCCCCACCTGACGCGTCCAGGGCTTGCAGTCCCCACCAGACGCGCCCGCGGCCCCCAGTCTTCACCTGACGCTCCCGCCGACTCCGTCCCCCACCTGATGCGCCCGCGGCAGCCTGTAGCTACCTAGCGTGCCTGCGGCCCCCGTCTTCACCTGACGCACCCGCGGCCCCCAGTGCCCACCTGGCGCGCCGGAGGCCTGGGCCCGCACCTGACGGCGACGCGGCGGCTATTGCCGGAAGTGGGCCGCCGCCTCCCGGCGCGCTGCAGGGAAGCCCCGCCCCTGGCCGCGCTGATTGGCTAGCATGGATCCGCGTGGCATTGTTGCGGCAGGGTCCTGACACCCACAGCGTGCGCCTGCGTAGTAGGCATGCCCCTCCGCGCGAGTCTCGAGTGCCGGGCGTGGAGGCGCGGGGCGGGGTTCCGGTGGCCAGGAATGGGCAGAGTCGGTGCCCGCGACCTCTGCCGTCGCCCGGAGATGCAGATGAGACCCCGAGATTTAGGCCTGCGAGGCGGGTGACGACGTCGGTCCAGCTCTTCACTGGAGTAAGCCGGCCAGGGCCTTGAGGCGTTCGCGTGTCCTGAAGACGCGCGTCCCCGAGAGTGGGCGTGCCCGTGAAAGCATGCGCGTGCCCGCGCCGCGCGGGTCCCACGGGAGCCTAGGTCGCCCCGCCGCGCATTTCCACTCTGCGATAGTATTTCCACCCGGCTGGGCGCCAAGCCCAGGGTGCCTGCATTCCCGGGCATCACGCGGGCTCACACTCAGCGTTTAGGCACAACAACCTTCTCTTTATAAACAGTTTCGAGTCTTGTCAGATCTTTCTAGAAGGTTGAAATTCCCTGGAGGAGCAGCGCGAATAGATTTTTCCAATTAGGAAAAAAGAATGTGGGGCAGCAGGAGGGAGGGAGGGAGGGAGGCAGGCTTGGCCGAGAAGGCCAGGGGGCTCCGGGAGCCGCAGCCCACTGCCTCAGTTTCCTCCTAGAAAGATGGAGGTGGCGGTGCACTTTACAGGATTTCCGTAAGAACAAATGAGTTAACGTGTGCAAAACATTTAAAATAGAGTATGGCGTCTAGCAAACAAATATGAGTATTAGTCTTTTCCTTGTTAAAATGTGTGCATCTACATTTGGAGCACATGGCAAGAAGTGTATAGTATGGATTCATATTTTGGAAAAGCAATTTTAGAAGTTATTTCTGATGTGCTTATTATAATAGGGTTTCTTGACCACATGCTTTTAAATAATGTGAAGGTAAGGAGGTAGGCAATATTGCTTGCACATCCGCAATTTAAACACCTGTCTGTCCCTCCCTCCCTCCTTTTTTCCTTTCCCTCTCTATTCCCTTCCTTCATTCCTTTCAGGGTTGCAGATTATTCCATATTATAAATGTATCAATTTATTAGAATGTCTCTATGATGTCTATGATGGGCTTTAGATGGTTTGCAATAGTTTGCCATTATAAATAATGCCCAGTCGCTCTGTGGTTTCGTTTGTTTTAACTTGTGGAGGTATATTTGTAAGTGAATCCCTATGATTGGGATTGTTGTGTAAACCAGAAAAGTGTCGGAGGCATAGCTCAATCGATTTAGAGGCTTATTTTTCCAAAATTGTGGATGTGCCTGCGGGAAGAAAACACCGGTTACAGTAGGGTTTATGGCTTTTGCGTTTTGCCAAAGAGGGTTTTCAGGACTTCAGTATTTAAAGGGAAAAGCGCCGGCAGGAGGGGAAGAGGGGAGAGTAGGCTGTGAGGCTTGTGGTCACGTTCTTGTGAGGCTCTGATTAGAGTACAGCAAATCTACGTTTCACATGTGAAAAGAGAGGCGTGGGGGGAGAGTTAGTTATGCATCTCTCTCATCCTCAGTAGATGTACGTTTCACATAAAGTAAGCTTTGCTTACATAAAGGAAGGCAGTGTGTGTGTGTGTGTGTGTGTGTGTGTGTGTGTGTGTGTGTTTTGCCAAAACATTAACACATTAACTTTTCCCATTAGCACAGTGAGTTTGGAGGCCTGAGATTTTATTTTTCTTTCACAGATGGGTCAGGGTTAACTGCATATGGAGTAGTGGTATAAATTTCCAAGCCAAGAGCCCGCCACCACAATAGGGGACATAGTAATATTAAATTTAGCTCAACTGGCCAGCATCCACACAATTCCTAGTGAAAGAATTCCTGGCTGGATGGTGAGGAGGTGTACTAATTGTGGAAACTCACAAAGCAAGAAAAGGAGTCCACAGAATAAAAGCAGGAATTCAGAGAGTAACCACGGAGAGATCCACAGAGTAACATCAGAGCCCACAGAGTAACAGTAGGACCCACAGAGTAATAGCAGGAACCCACAGAGTAAAAACAGGATCCACAGAGTAACAGCAGAGCTCACAGTGTAACAGTAGAACCCACAGAGTAATAGCAGAGCCTACAGAGTAACAGTAGGACCCACAGAGTAATAGCAGGAACCCACAGAGTAACAGCAGAGCTCACAGTGTAACAGCGGAACCCACAGTGTAAAAACAGGACCCGTAGAGTAACAGCAGAGCTCACAGTGTATCAGCACAACCCACAGAGTAATAGCAGAGCCTACAGAGTAACGGTAGGACCCACAGAGTAATAGCAGGAACCCACAGAGTAAAAACAGGACCCACAGAGTAACAGCAGAGCTCACAGTGTATCAGCAGAACCCACAGAGTAATAGCAGAGCCTACAGAGTAACAGTAGGACCCACAGAGTAAAAGCAGGAACCCACAGAGTAAAAACAGGACCCACAGAGTAACAGCAGAGCTCACAGTGTAACAGCAGAACCCACAATGTAAAAACAGGACCCACAGAGTAATAGCAGAGCTCACAGTGTAACAGCAGAACCCACAGAGTAATAGCAGAGCCTACAGAGTAACAGTAGGACCCACAGAGTAAAAGCAGGAACCCACAGAGTAAAAACAGGACCCACAGAGTAACAGCAGAGCTCACAGTGTAACAGCAGAACTCACAATGTAAAAACAGGACCCACAGAGTAATAGCAGAGCTCACAGTGTAACAGCAGAACCCACAGAGTAATAGCAGAGCCTACAGAGTAACAGTAGGACCCACAGAGTAAAAGCAGGAACCCACAGAGTAAAAACAGGACCCACAGAGTAACAGCAGAGCTCACAGTGTAACAGCAGAACTCACAATGTAAAAACAGGACCCACAGAGTAATAGCAGAGCTCACAGTGTAACAGCAGAACCCACAGAGTAATAGCAGAGCCTACAGAGTAACAGTAGGACCCACAGAGTAAAAGCAGGAACCCACAGAGTAAAAACAGGACCCACAGAGTAACAGCAGAGCTCACAGTGTAACAGCAGAACCCACAATGTAAAAACAGAACCCACAGAGTAACAGCAGAGCTCACAGTGTAACAGCAGAACCCACAGAGTAATAGCAGAGCCTACAGAGTAACAGTAGGACCCACAGAGTAAAAGCAGGAACCCACAGAGTAAAAACAGGACCCACAGAGTAACAGCAGAGCTCACAGTGTAACAGCAGAGCTCACAGTGTAATAGCAGAGCCCACAGAGTAACAGCACAATTCCTCAGAGTAATAGCAGGTACTCACAGAGTAACAACAGAAACCTGCAGAACAACATCAGGAACCCACAGAGTAATAGCAGGAGCCCATGAAGCAGCTCTGTCCAACTGAGGTCAGCATATTCATGGTCTTGGGTCTTATTTTTGTGTGTGCTTTGTACCAGGACTGAGCTTAGCTCTGTGCTTGTGAAGAGTAGCCCACTCAATGCCCTCTGGAATTTTACCCCTGGAGGAGGGAGGAAAAAACCCCAGAGGGGCAGGGAGAAACACTTTTCTAAAAACATGGTGCAGCTGGAGATTGTGAAGCAGTTGCCCAGGTGGAAGGCTTGGCAGCAGGAAGTAGAGACCACCAGGGAGGTGCCTCCTTAACCACAGAGATCTTTTGGCAATCAGTTTATTGAAAAATCATGTTTTAAAATTTTCTTTAAAGTGAATTGAACCTGACAGTATCTAAGGAGTTGAGGAAATTTAAGCCCATTGTCGCGGCCACTGTCCAGAGCCAGAGCTCATCTTGGCAGGAAGCTGGGACACTGCTGGTCACAGTGCTCCAGGTGCCCCCGCCTCATAGAGGATTAGGGTAGTGGTGAGCACAGGGGCTCCATGCTTCTCAGATGCACACTGCACAGTCGTCTCCTCTGACTTTCCCAAATGCTGCACAGACAGGTGTAGTCCCTGACTCTCAGGACAGCGTAGACTTGGTTACCTTACGGCACAGGGGAATCCCTTCCCTCTTCCTGTTCCTGCCACTCTGAAGCATGTGGCATATGTTTAATGTGGTCTTTACACAATATGGAAAGACCACTTTTGCCTTCTATGCTGTGATAATACTGCAATAAGGAAAAATGAACCAAGCCACCAAAACAAAACCCTACCACTTGATGTGGAACTGGAAGGGCAATGGAGCAGTGTCTTAGAGCTAATGCAACAGCCAGCCGCTGTGACGGTGCCATGGGTACAAGGAGGAGGTGTCTCAGAACTAACGCTCTGTGCTGACAGCGGCCAGGCACTGCGACGGTGCCATGGGTACAAGGAGGAGGTGCCTGGTTTTCAGGAGATTGCCATCTGAACAGACCCAGGGTGGCAAATACATACTGAGAAAATGGGGCCATGACTGCTGTAATTACCTACAGAATGTTTAGGGGGACTGGGAGCAATCCCCTTATGGAAACCAACCCTGGAAGGTGCTGGATGCTTGTACTGGCTGTGAGAGTCAGAGGTCAGCAGGCAGCTATGGTGAGACCAAAGGCAGCAGTCAGTTCAGGCAAGCCGGTGTGCTTGTTTATTTCAAATCCCTCAGTCTTAGGTCTCCTTATCTTTTAAATAAGGCGTTAGAATAGAATGTTGAGGCTGTTCACTTAGGCACCACACTCCTTGTGTGTGGTGTCAGAATGGGAAGGCCAACATGGAGATTGCGTGGCCATTGACGTTTGAAAGTCTCTGGTTGCCAAAAAGAACCAATCTACAACAGGATTCATCCTGACTGCAGCCAGCAGGCAGCCCAGACCTGGAGTGCCACAGCTCCTCTGGGCTCTGGACCCCTCTGAGCTGAGCCTGGTAAATGCCAGCTGGTCGGCTGCAGCCCCTGAGTGGAGATAGGCTGTCCTAGCAATAGAGCAGGGTTGGGGGAACAGCAGACTTGGGACTGTCATCTGGATTCCTGGATGCGCAACTTCAAGCAAGTACGTAGCCTCCTGAACCCCAGCTCTCACCTGGAAGCTGGGTTAGGCACACACAGGAAGACAGAGGTGGGTTCAGGTTGGACTTCTGGTTCTTCTACCCAAACTCTGCTGCTCCCTGCCCCCTCCCCTGCAAAGCTCCTCACTGACCAGGCCTGTCTCAAGAGTTCTCTCTTCCTCCTGACCTCCTGGAAACTTCAGGAACCCAGCATCTTTTAATAGGTTCAGGGGTACATGAGCAGTTTTGTTATATAGGCAAACTCATGTCTTAGGGGTTTGTTGTACAGATTATTTAATCACCCAGGTACTGGCCTAGTACCCAATAGATATTCTTTCTGATCCTCTCCCCTCCTTCCACCCTCCAGCTTCAACTAGGCCCCAGTGTGTGTTGTTCTCCTCTGTGTGTCCATGTTTTCTCATCATTTAGGATATTAGGATAATGGCCTAGTTCCATCTGTGTTCCTGCAGAAGACAGGATCTTGTTCTTTTTTATGGCTGCATAGTATTCTGTGGTGTATATGCACCACATTTTCTTTATCTAGTCTATCTCTGATGGGCATTAGGTTAATTCCTTGTCTTTGCTATTGTGAATAGGACTGCAGTGAACATACACGTGCATGCATCTTTGTAGTAGAACAATTTATATGCCTCTGGGTATGTGCCCAGTAATGGGATTGCTGAGTCGAATGGTAATTCTGCTTTTAGCTCTTTGAGGAATCAACATACTGCTTTCCACGTGGTTGAACTAATTTACACTCCTATCGACAGTGTATAAGTGTTCCCTTTCGCTGCAACATCACCAGCATCTGTTGTTTTTTGACTTTTTAGTAATAGCTATTCTGACTGGAGTGAGATGGTATCTCATCGTGGTTTCAATTTGCATTTCTCTAATGATCAGTGATAATGAGCTTTTAAAAATGTGCTTGTTAGCCACATGTACATCTTCTTTTGAAAAGTATATGTTCATGTCCTTTGCCCACTTTTTAAGGAGTTGTTTAGTTTTTTTCTTAAGTTCTCTATCAATGCTGGATATTAGACCTTTGCCAGATATGTAGTTTGCGGATAACCATTCCATAGGTTACCCGTTTTCCCTGCTGATAGTTTATTTTGCTGTGCAGAAGCACTTAAGTTTAATTGGATCCCATTTGACAATTTTTGCTTTTGTTGCTCTTGCTTTTCGTGTGTTCGTCATGAAATCTGTGCCCGTTCCTGTGTCCAGAATGGCATTGCCTAGGTTGTCTTTCAGGAAACCCAACATCTTATGACTTGTTTCAGTTATTTAAATCTTAGCCCAGCCCTGCTCTCTACTATAAAAAAAAAAAAAAAAAAAAAAAAAAAATCAGTTCCCCATGGAGACTGAAAGCCCTCTGAAGGCTGATAAAAAGTCTTATAATTTTTGGAGCCCTGAATATCTAACTCTAACTGTGGAGAAGGAATGGAAAGAGAGGTGTAACAGGCTGCAGACCTAGCTGGAAATGCTCAATCCAAAGGGCACAACTTTTGATGAAACGCCGGGAGTGGGCCAAGGCTGCAGAGTCACGTCAGATGTGGTACCAGTGTTTGCTCTTCGTGTTGGTTATTATTGCCATGGTGACATGGCTTTTCTGTGTCTCTCTCTGTTGCCTTACATGAGATCCAAGCAGTGAGATGCACACAGCCCAGGCAGGGATGGCAGAACTCAGACCTGGACCAAACTCCTGGCTGCGACTGTGGTTTTCTTTTGCTCATACAACAGGCGGTTTCTGTCTGTGTTGTCATCTGAGCCTGGAATTCTTAGAGCCCTCTCCCTATGTCCACCAAATACAAGGCCACTGGTGGCCGGGTGTCCAGGCAGCAGGACCTCTGGGCAGTGGCACGGCTGGCCCTCAGACAGCCTCTACTTCACTCACCGTGACTGGTGGGAGGAGAGAGGGGTCTCCTTCTAAGTACACTAATCCCATTTACAAGAGCTCCACTCCATGACCTCATCATCTCCCAAAGACCCTGTCTCCTGACACCATCACATGAGGATTAGGATTTTAACACAGGAGTCTTGCAGGGGAACCAAACACTCAGACCCTGGTCATGGCCCAGGAAGCCAACTGCATTATGTTCAGGGTAAGCTGAAAACCCAGCTTTTCTGAAGAGTGGCAGGAGTGCAAGTAAGCCCTTATCTGTCATGTTTGATAATTTCTGTTGTGTATAAACTCCAACCACGGCCAGTATCACGCTGCGCATGAGACAATACTGAATGAAGAACCCGGAAGAGGTGCACTTAGTCCACTCTCCCAAGCCAATTCCAGCCACCTCCAGCACCCCACTGGGCCTGGGCCTGTGCCTGTTGTAAACTATGAGAGCTGCTGGTGTTTTCCATTCGTTAATGAGTCTTCATTCTAGCACATCTTGCGAAGAATCTCTCCATGTGCCAGATTGCTCAGGAGTGGGAATTTCCAGGTTTCCAGTTAGGGCCACTAGTTGCACAATTGATGACAACCTGCCACAGATGCTTGGTCACCAGGGTTTCAGCAAAGAAGCTACTCAACTAAAGACAGTAAAATTGCATGTTAAACCGCATGGGTTTTTCCAGGCGGTTTTGTAAGCAGAAGTTTATTCCTTTTTGATTGAATTTTAAAATTCAGAAACAATAGAAAGGCAATATTTTTAATACAACTGGTCGCGGTCAATCATTATGGTGATATGCCACACAGTTCTGGAAAATTAATTCTGATTGTAGAACTAATATGATGAAATGATTAATGGGCATTCTTCCTTAACTTCTGGGAGAAAAAAATTAAAGCAAATTCAACTAACAGAGATCCTTACTAAGTCAGAAGAGAAAGTGGAACTGAATAATTGAGGATGTCAATGCAAATGATTCCTATCTTTTGGAGAAAAATACCTGATGCACACATGGAAAAGGTGAAATCAGAACACAGAAACTGAGCTTCTCTATGGAGGTGACGGCAAGATGGAAAGGGGGATGGATTTGTGCCAGCTGGGGTCTGGGTCTTCAGAACCAAGTTGGTGAAAGCCAACAGTGGCTTGAAGAATCAAGTCTGTATAAAGGCCAGGGTATATTTCGGTATATTCCAGGACCCAAGCTTACCTGCACAGCCAAGTTCATTGTCTCTGGCTAATTGTAAATGAGGGAGGCACTTCCCAGCCCAGTAACAGCCTCTTCTCTATTTGCTAGCTCACAGATTCCACTTCCCAGGTGTCTTAATCCACCTCCATGGATAGGTGAAGCAAAGAATAGCAAAAATATACACACTTCTGCCTGTTTTCCTACAAATTCTCTATGCTTTCGCTCCAACATAACCAGGGCACTGATATTGCAGTCCATGTGTGCATAAGTTTATTGCCTAAACTTCTAGGAGGGAGCCCTGCAGAGGAATTGGAACATAATTTAGGGTCTTCTAAAGATCACCTTAAAAAAGGGATGAATAACATTTCAAATACTAATGTCTCCCCATAAATCTAAGATAATTTTCAGTGAATTTACATGATAATTTCAGGAGGCAGAGACATTTGGGCACCAAAATCGGGCTTTTTATCTTCAATTAAACTCCAGATGGGCACTTCCTGGTGCTAGGAGTGGGCTCTGTTTTCTATTCCCACCAAAGCTCTGGTGAGGAGATTTCCTTCTCAGTCACTAGATTTTTAATTCAATGCCCCTCCCTCTCATATGGGAAGGAGCTTGCATGTGTTCTGGGCCATGGTCAATGCAGGGTTCCCTGTGTAGCTGCCTGGGCGGGATTTGGCAAGGTCTGGTGTCTTTCTGCTCTCTGAGCCATGAGTAATGCATAGGCAACTATTGATGGAAGTTCCAAAACTCATTGTTGGGAGAAGAACAATTAATGGGGCCACTAGGCATGAGTGACTTGGTCAAGCTGCTCAAGTGATGTTGCAGAGACATTAGTTTAATTTCTGTGCGTTAATTCTACTTTCTCATGTTGTACTGTTCCTGTTTGGGAAGCAAAAAAAAAAAAAAAAAAAAAGGAACATTTACTCTTCCACTTTTCATTTCAACTCTAAAAAAAAGTCCTACTTCTTTTCAAGGCAGTGTGGATGCTGTAATCAACTAGTGAATGCAAAGTCACATAGAAGGAAGTAGAAGAAAGAAATGTAAGAATATTATTATTTTGAGATTTTTTTTTTTTTTTTTTTTTTTTTTTGCCCTACCAGGAGCAAATTGCACAAATAGAAAAGATTCTGCTAACATTATGAGCCAGACAGGCTTAGAGGTCCATGGCAAGTGGCAGGTATTTTAAAGAAAGAGCTTGAGAAGAAAATAAATAACATACTTTGTGTAGATGTTTCTCCTTCCATGGAAGGACAATTGTACAGTCTATAGTACCTGTTGAGCTATCAA
Organism: Ateles fusciceps; assembly: GCA_036589455.1. Taxonomy (NCBI): domain Eukaryota; kingdom Metazoa; phylum Chordata; class Mammalia; order Primates; family Atelidae; genus Ateles; species Ateles fusciceps. Next base: position 2,505,174 of record JAZHEH010001829.1, read on the forward strand.
ATTTTAAAAGCCTTTATAATAAGGAAACACAGATTTATTGCGATTCTTGCTATTATGTGTGAAGTGCCCTCTGGCTTTACCTTTTGTTATCCTGGGATGGAAGGAAAATTGCCCAGTAAAACAGTATCTGTGCAGTATCATACAAAATCTATCTGCTAAGTTGAAAAGTTGGTATGAGATGAGGCACTTCCCAACCTGAGGACACCTGAACTTTCAGGTGTCTTTTGCAGAATGAGTGTTTCCTTACCTTCTCACGGCTTTGCTAAAAAGCCACTTCTTATTAGCACTACCCTTACTATTTCTGTTAGAACTGCCACTCGACACACTCAGGGACCCTTCACACTGGCTTATTTCTCCACCTTTTAACATTCTGTGTCTTCTACTTATTTATTGTGTCTGTCTCTACCCGCAGGACATAAGCTGCACCAGGGCGGAAGTTTTTGCCTCTTTTGTTCACTGCTGCATCTAAGGTCCAGGCACATAGTGGACACTAAACAAATGCTTGGTGAATAAATGAATGAATGGACAAATTACAGAACACATTTCTCATAGGAACAGTCTTCTCTATGCATGCTATTGTTCAAGGCCAAAAGAGTGTGTTCATTACACAGTGTAACTGAAAGAATACACAAATAAGGTTGGTCAATGGAGATATTAGCAGATTCTGTTGCTGTTTTACTTGCTGAAGTTTGGCGTTCTCCTTGCTTGTTTAATACAGCCGTAGAACATTAAGATACTGATTTGCTACCATTGTCTGTACTTTGTATGAAGCTTTTCCTATATTAAGTAGCTATTCAAGGCAGAGAAGATGATGAATAAGAGAAACATGGTTCTGAACAATAAGAGGTTGCAGAAAATAAAAAGATAAGGGAAAGAAAAGAGGCAGAAGAGGAAGCCTCACCTTGTAAATTTATAAAATAGATGAGTCAACTCAAAGGGAGCAAATAAAATATGTCACTTGCTAATGATTAAATAGACTTTGAAAAGCTCCTGGGAAGTGTATATAATGTGATTTCTATGAATGAGGAGGCCAAGAACCAAACTATAGAGGATAAAAATGCCTCTCTAAAATTATAGCCTAGAAAGTAGACAGATTTCTTAGTTGACTCCTATATTAATTAGTATATTACTACATTATTAATCACTATCATTTTGCTGAAACAACATAGTAGGTGGCATATATGATATTCTTAATAAATATTTATTGCACCAATAAATGGATAAAGATAGAAAAAAACCCAGAAAGTTCAGACAAACATAAGGAAGATATATTTACAAACCACTCATCATTCCACCACTCAGAAATATCCACTGCTCTTTTTAAGTGAAGCCCTATTTTTAAGCTTCAGATGGTTCTGAGGGAAACTGCTGTCTGTGGAGCGGAAGCCATCATTTGCACAACTCCAGCCACAGCACGTGTGCTGGCACTGTGCTTCTGTATTTTAGGGTCCTCTGCACGGTGCTTCTCCACCTGTGGTCCCAGGCTGCTTGCACTAGAGTCACCTGCAGTGTCATACTGTTTATTTTAAATATGGATACCCCAGCCCCATTGTGCCTACACAGATTTTCTGGGTGCGGTCTGGGCATAAACAAACAGCGTGTTGCCTTAATGCACAGCACTGCCTTCACCCCGGGTCTAGACACGGCTCGGCAAGTCTGCCAGGCTGTGCACCCAGGCTCGCCTGCAGAGCTTGCTAAAGCTCTCGAACGTACCTCCACCAAATGTTGTTCATTTTCATGGTGGTAAAACCTTCACCCTCCATTATCAAACATCTTTCCATCTGATGCTGGGCAGACAGGTTTGGAACCCTGCTACACATCAGTGGGTTCCTACCAGGCTTTTAAATCCTCAAACTCTTTGTTCCAATGACTGGGCTTTCAGTCAGCATGTAAAGCAAATGAAAGTGTTCTTGCTCTATTCAAATCAGAGAATCTGGGGCGACCATGCTCCCCAAATCTCCATACTAGTCCTGAGGGGCTCTGGGTAAAAGGTGGTCTTGATGGTGCCTCACGTGTCTTGGCTGAACTGCAGTTTCTCTGAAGACAGCACCAAATCATATTCATTCATTTGACCTCCTACAGGGGACATAAGAGAGGGCCCGGGTGTCGTCATTGTGCCGTAAGCATTTGTGGAATGAATACAGCACAGGAGGAGCAGAGCATGGCACAACGTCCAGAGGCTGGCGAACGTCCCAGGGTGTCACGCTCTGCTCCTCCTGTGCTGAATGGCCAGGTGCTGTGTGGCCCAGGTGGGGTGCCAATAAGAAGGACAAATGAAATGCTCTGCCTCTACTATATGAACTCTGTGTGCCTGGAAAACATTGCTTGACATCTTAATAAGAATGTTGGATTCCAAGAGCAAATGAGCACTTTCTGCGGATGATGTAAATAACAAAACGACCACAATTTCTGAGGCAAAACTAAATATTGATGATTTCTGTATGCTTGACCCAGTGTCAGTTTCCAAGAGCACTTTTCATGGTGGGTACAGGGAAGTGATGAAAGTATTTTAGACAGCATTTCAGTTGAGAAATAGGGGTAGGAAGGGTTCTTGGCAGAGCTGTGTCCAGATTCCCCGTGGTCCCGCAGGCTCCTGGTCCTCATTGTCGTTTCCTGTGGCCTCGACATTCCTCTGCCCTTCTCCCAAGACGAGGTGAGGGAGACATGAGTGAAGCTTCAAGTACTTAGGCCGACCCCATGGGGGCGCAGACGTGTCAGTACAGGTACTGTCTTCACAGTGACCATCACGTAGCAATTTAGGAATGCTTGACCCTAGTGTGAGGTCCACTTCAATAACAATACCAAACTGTCACGACACAGAGCTGCCGCTTTAAGAGGAGGATTGGTAAACCTGCTGAACTGAAGTGAGCTTATTAAGTCATCAGCCTCTGAGAAAGAATGAACCAGAGAGGGACGCGTACATGTGAGCGGCTGAACTTTCCCAGCTTCATGGCACGTCTCGGGGGCCTCTGAAGGGAGAGGTCAGAAACAGAACAAAGTCTCCATTTGGAATGGCCTGAAAGGATTCCAGTTAGAAAGGAACACCACGTTGAAGGTCAAATATAATACAAAACACTGGATGTATTACTAATTAGCATGTTAAAGGGTGAGTCAGCTTTGGGAGCAGGAGTGATTGCTAACCCCATGATAATAATCTTTGACTCTAATTGGAGAGCTACCCTTTGGAAGCAGACCTTAGAGAGACAATTTGCAGAAAACATCAAAAGAGAGATTTAATCATACGTCTTTCTATTTGAAAATGTTAGCCTGTCACCGTGTCAACATACAATCATTAATCTACCAGGTGGAAGATAGGAAACTCAGCCCGCCCACTAATTCTTCTTTTCAAAATTTTTTTTGTCTCTGATTGCTTATTTTCTAACCAGGACACTTACTGTATATGTGGCAGTTCCTTTCTGCTGCTAAAACATTAATTGTTTAAATGTCCTGAGGTGATAACATGGAAAATCAGATGACTAGGAGCTTCTCAACACAACTGATGGAGACAGATGGAAAATAGAGCCCAGATTTTCAGCCTTGAAAGGCAGCTCAGTGCCAGGCGCAGGGCAGAGAGGGCCTGGTTTGGTGTGACCTGAGCAGGCTCCCTAAGTCCCCAGGGTCGCAGGCCCCTGCACGCCGATGTTCTCTGTCCCTGCCGCATCTCACCTACCCCATACTCAGGGCAGGGGAGGGGAAGACAGCGAGGTGGACAGGCAGGTGGACAGAAACAGGCCCAGCTGGGGCAGAGTCCTCCCGGCTGATCCCTGCTAGGCCCAGCCTTCGTGAGAATCCTAGGAACCCCCTACCAGAGGTGAAGTTTGGGGCAAACCCGCGTGTCACTCTGCCTGAATGCCCACCCCACTGACCTACTCCATGGAGTACTCGTCCCAAAGCCGGGTTCTGCCCAGTGGTGGGTGCAGATGGGCACCACGGCTGGGGGGCCGCGGGGGAAGGAGGAATGGAGAGGCGGGGAGGTGAGAATGTGCCTGAGTCGATAAGCTGTTTCATGGTCCGTGATTAGGGTTTCAGCCTGTGGCGAGGTGGATAGGTGCAAGAGGGCGCCTCCACCCACTCGTGACTCAGGAAAGCTCAAAGAGGAGGGTGGAGCAGAAGAGGAGGATGAGAGTGCCGGAAGGTGTTCAGGAGAGCAAGCCCAAGTTGATGTCAGCAGCTTGCTCCCCTCGTCCCGCCTCCTGCCAGGCCTGGGGGATGTGGCTGTTTCAGCAGAGCTGCCTCCTTCCCCCAGAGGAATGACGCCAGCCAGGAAGGGCACAGGGCTATGCAGAGACAGTAGGAAAAATCAAACGTTTAGGCAGGAAAAGATGTTAGGTAGAGGGGAAGGCATACACTGCCTGTAAAAATCAGGAACACGAAAATGCTGCCAATTATTACTCCTCTTATTCAACAACACATTGAAATCCCAAGTCGTTGCAATAAAATTAAAAGTTACAAAAAACGAATAACTATAAGAGTAAAAAAGTAAAGCAAAAGTATGATTTTCTTGCAGATGCTATGATTCTGTACATATAAAATTCAAGAGAATCTATGAATAAATTATTGACATCAATACAAGAGTTCAGCAAGACTGCAAAGAACAAGAGCCGTAACATAAGTTCGTAGCATTTATTTATGCCACCACTAACCAAATGGGGAATATAACCCTAAATGTGTGACATTCATGGCTACGGTAAAATCCATGAAAGTCATGGTTGCAACAAAACCCAAAAATATGTGCAAGACCCTCCTGGAGAGAGCAACAAACATGTTATTGAAAGACACAAAGGAAGAATTCAATGAGGAGAAGCACCAGTACCTTGGACAGGAAGATGTGACTTTGGATAACAGTAAGTTCTCCAACATCTTAGCATTCAGTCAACATTCCATCAAGATGCATCAAAATATATGGGAGCTTTAACACACTGATTCTAAAGCACATATGGAAGAATATACATGAATAAATACTTTCAGAAATGCTCATGGATGATGTGGTGTAGGACCTGGAATTGGCTTTAAAAGACTCTGGGGAAGAGGAGGGGCCGGTGGGGGAGCAGAGGCAACAAAATTGGGCCTGATTTGGTGATGTTTTGATGCTGAGAACGGACACGTAGGAGCTTACTCTCCTATCTCGTCTACTTTTGTTTTTTAACATTTTAAAAAATAACATTTAAAAGGTTTGAGGAGAAAAAACAGTTAAAACATTTTTTTTTTTTGAGAAAAAGTCAAATTGGAAGAGAAAGCAAATATATACAAAGGTATAGTAATGAAAACAGTGTGACATTAACAGGCCAGCAGAAAAGTACAAGGCTCAGAGACAGACTCTTGTGTGGGAGTTTGTGACTCTATGGAGGCGGCTTCCCAAGTTGGGGAACAAGGCACCCAGCATGCAGCCTAGGGGCTGGGATTCCATCTGGGGGAAAAAGCCCTCTTAAACAGGGTCCCTGCCCTCATTCTACCCCTCAAAAGGACACTTTAGATAAATAGAAGCCTAGGTGTGAATAGCCAAAAACTAGTAGAATGAGATAGATGGCAAGGGTTGTGATAATTAACACTGTGGGAAGAGGGAGGAGCAGAGGACCAATGCAGGGCAGTGCCCTTCATGTCAGTAACATGCTCTAAAGACAGGTGTATGTCAGGGATAAACTCAAATATATAGATAGGCGAAATTTTAAAAACAGTAATATAAAAATACAAACCAAACACCGGAGAGGCTGTGGCTGTGTTGTTTTTAAGGATCCCTCTACCTCACTGGAGTCCTTTCCAAAGGACGAAAAACAAACATGACAAAATATTTTGTTAATTCTGATTGTGGGAATACGTGTTTCATAAAATTATTTGCCCTTTTTTCTGTCTTCAAAATGTTTCAAAACGGAAAAGGGCAAAGAAGGAAAATTTCATCCAAATATACAACAAAATCGCTCAAAAATAGGAGTCCGGTTAAGCCCTCCTAGGAAAAAGAACTGAAGGGCGTAAGGGCTCGAGGGGGAGATTGTGGAGTGAGGAAAGAATGAGCTAGGAAGGCTTGGGAAATACATGCAAGGGAAAAAGGCCTCCAGGTGCAAGCTGACAGAGAAGCCATAAGAAGCAGAATAAAATGACGGGAAACAGCCCTTGACAGGTGGACCAGATCTGAGGGGGTCACACAGGATGACACTAGAAACAGCAGTACAACTGCAGTCACCTCAGGGAAGATGGTAGCTGTGGAGATGACAGAAAATAGCGTGTGTGTGGTTGGTGACCTTAAAGAAGACGACTGAAGAGAGAAAAGAGAAAATCGAAAGATCTGAGTGAACAAACCGTCTTAAAAATAATAATAATAAATGAAAACATTCGTACCTGTTGATCTTCTGTTCCAAGAAAAACAGTGATACAGAAAGATCCACATCGTAAAATACCTTGACTTATAACCAGACCTCAAGGATAAAGGTATCTTTTGAACTTAAAGTTTCAACTTCATAACATTTACATTCTCTTAATTCATAATGCCCACACTGGTTGAGTCTTAGTTTCTCTGTTGAGGTGAATTTTAACTTTGCCACCCTTGTTCTTGGCTTATTTCTTTGGTTGATTTTTGTTGTTGTTTGGATGCATTTTCCTTGGATTTTGATTGTTTGAGAAAGATCGTCAGTTGCCTTTTTACTTAAAGGAGAACTTGGCTGGCTAGAAGAGGACCACACCCTCTTCCCTTGGGACTTCACAGAGATGTGTCTTGGGCTCTAGGGAGGCTGAGTCTGAGGCCAGCCTGGCTCTCCTCCACGCCCCTGTGCTTATTCTTTCTCAAAGGACGTTGATACATTTGGTTTTCTGCTAAGTTTCATTTTTAGTGTTTTGTTTAAGTGCAAGAATCTGTGTTTATGTTCAGGCATGCTCTGTATATCTGAATCTTCCAATGTCTCCAAACTAAACCGCCTGGACGCTCCCCCTCACCAGAGCAGACGCAGCAGAAAAGCTTCCTTCCTGGTCTCCTGTCTTTTCCAAACACTGCTTTTTCTCCCAGCCTCCTAAGTTGTCGTTGTGTCCTTTTAATTTACTTCGGGTGACTTTTCCTTTTCTTTTTTTTTTAGTTCGTCTTTGTTCAAGAAGTATGGTAATAAAACCAAACAGATTTTTTTCCTAGGAATTACAGCTGAACATGTTCTTTCTTCCTCTTCTTTTTTGTTTTGACTGCTAACATAGAAAAACGTGGTCAGGCGCAGTTACTCACTCCTGCAATCCCAGAACTTTCGGAGGTCTAGGTGGGAGGATTGCTTGAACCCAGGGGTTTGAGACCAGCCTTGGCAACATGATGAGACCCTGTCTCTACAACATTTAAAAAATAGCCAGGTGTGGTGGTGCATGCTTGTGGTCCCAGTTACTTTGGAGGCTGAGGTGGGAGAGCTGCTTGAGCCTGGGAGGTCAAGGTTGCAGTGAGCCCTGATCACCAGTGCACTCTGGCCTGGGCGACAGAGTGAGATCCTCTCTCTACATAAATAAATAAATAAATAGGAAGAATAAGAAATAAATAAATAATTAGTAGACACATGTGTTTGACTTCCTCTTTCTGGCCTCTGCAGACTGTGCTCTGTGTGTACAGTGTCCTCAGACCAGAAGCTGGGGTGGAGACCAAACCTGGGTGCAGAAAAAGGAGTAAGACCTGTACTTACGCCCAAGAACAAAAGGTCTGAGGCCCCTGGAACCTGGGCAGAGGCTCAAGGCCAGGTCTGAAGTGAGGGCTGCGGCCTAGACATGGTCTGAGAGTGTCCTCTTTGAGGCTAGCACCAGGGAGGCAGCCTAGGGGCCAGAGAGAGGTCTCCTACTCTTGGAGGCAGCTCAGGCGGATTCCCAACCAGGCAGATTCTGCTTCTGAGCAGCTTCACGCTGCTCTGCACGCAGTCCTACGGGTCACACCCGGCATCTCGACGCCAGGGTACCCCACAGCTGCTCCACCTCATCTTTCACTAAGGACAGGCCTGGACCTGGACCAGCCGCCTCACTGATGGCTCCAGTGCTGCTCAGTGGCCAGAGAGAGCCAGACTCAATGCGGCCTTGTTGGGACTCCACATCCACTCTGTGTGGAGAGATCAAACATTTGATTTATTTTAGAAACTTTATATTTGTCATGTCTTCAAGTATAATGCATGGTACATTTTACACGTGTCCATGCATGTGTGTGTCACATAATGCATGTGCCATAGATATCCAGGTGTTACATGTACAGATCATATACAGGTGTCACACATGTGTCATGTGTGTCATACACAGGCATGTGTTGTGTGCAAGTGTGTCACACAATGCATGTGCCATAGGTATCTCGGTGTTATGTGTGTATATCATATACAGGTGTGACACACGTGTCATATGCAGGCATGTGTTGTGTACAAGTGTGTCACACAATGCATGTGCCATAGGTATCTTGGTGTTATGTGTGTATATCATATACAGGTGTCACATGCGTCACGTGTGTAGTACACAGGTTGTGTACATGTGTGTCACATGTGTGTCATGTGTCATCAACGTGCATGTGTCACGTATCTGTGTGGGACCATTCCTTTGTCCTCTCATTGCTGAACTGGTATCCAAGGACTTTCTCTCTCACCTCTTTTCTCTCCTCGATGCCATGTCCTGGGATCGATCAGATCTTCCAGTATGACCTCAAGGAGGCTTTTTGACCTCTGTGTCCAGAGTTCCAGTGTCCTCGTGGGTGATAAGACTGGCTTTGTGTTTTCTCATCTATGGCCTTTCTTCTATACAGTATTGCAGCAATGCTCTCCTTTTTCTCTTTCAAGGGTCTGGTGTTTTTTCCATTAGTGTGAATCCCCCCCATATGGTGGGGTGTGGTATCTGCCGGGAAACTTGTCCTGTGGCACAGCTCATGGAGAGGGCATTGGCTGCAGGTAACCACAGACTAAGACCAAGCATCACTTTTCTCTTGTACATGCAGGATTGTGCTTCATTGCTTTAGAAAACATCCTCTATAAATAAACTCTGTGAGGCTGGGATTCAAATGGAGGAAGCAGCTGGCAGCTGAAACTACCTGTTGGACTATCATCTGCTTAAACACACAAGAAGGATCTTATGAAGTCTAAAGTAAATACAACGGCTTATTTGAGCCTTATATACCAGAGACTTAAATCTCGTTTAATCCTCTTAAATGGTGCGTCTCCCCCCCCACGGAAACAGAACCTGCCAGTTAGCTGAACATCCTGACAAAACCTCCCAGGGCTGCACTATAGGGGAGAAGGTGTTTATTTAAAAATATCTTTCAGCTGGAAGTCAGCTGTGTGTCTGCACATCTCCTCGGGAGTAACAAATGAAGACAGCACACTCTTAAGAGGAGCACAGTGCCAGCAAGAGCCCCAGGAACTCTGCAGACGAAGACAGGAAAAGCTAGAAGTTAGGAAACCCACTGGTCCCTTAGTACAGTCACAACTGCCTATTTTGCCCAGTTCCTGAGTACCCTTCATCTTAGTTGTGAAAGATCAGTCTCAACTGGCAAGTGCTGGTGCTGGGATCCGAGCCCAGGTGGTCAGAACCCTGCTGCCAGGTGTGTATTCCATGGAATCTCACGGGTGTCTGTTACATGGAATCTCACAAGTGTCCATTCTATGGAAGGTTCCCAGCACCAGTGGGTCTCATGCATGGTCATAGTGAAAATCAGCTGGGCCTGGTGGCATGCACCCGCAGTCCTAGGGGAGGTGGGAGGATTGTGTCAGCTCAAGAGTTCCAGACCAGCCTGGACAACATAGTGAGACTGTATCTCAAAGAAAAAAAAATTTTTTTTTCACATTCAAATAATTTTTATTACAGTAAATTACTATAATTGTTCTATTTTAATATTGATTATTGTTAATCACTTACTGTGTCTAATTTATAAATTAAAATTTATTTTAGGTATGTATATATGGGAAAAAACAGTGTATGTAGGATTTGGTACTATCGCTCACTGCAAGCATCTACTGGGGGTCTTGAAATGCATCCTCTGTGAATAAGGGGGGACTACTGTACCTCATTAAATTCTCACCTGGTAAATTTAACCCAATGTTATTTTTTTTTTCTTTAAATAATACATTTTGCTTTTTTTTTTACTTGCATTTTAGGTTTTGGGGTACATGTGAAGAACATGCAAGATTGTTGCATAGGTACACACATGGCAGTGTGATGTGCTGCCTTCCTCCCCATCACCTATATCTGGCATTTCTCCCCATGCTATCTCTCCCCAAATCCCCACCCCCTGCTGTCCCTCCCCTATTTCCCCCGACAGACCCCAGTGTGTGATGCTCCCCTCCCTGTGTCCATGCGTTCTCATTGTTCAACACCCGCCTATGAGTGAGAACATGCGGTGTTTGATTTTCTGTTCTTGTGTCAGTTTGCTGAGAATGATGGTTTCCAGGTGCATCCATGTCCCTACAAAGGACACGAATTCATCGTTTTTGATAGCTGCATAGTATTCCATGGTGCATATGTGCCACATTTTCCCTATCCAGTCTATCATCGATGGGCGTTGGGTTGGTTCCAGGTCTTTGCTATTGTAAACAGTGCTGCAGTGAACATTCGTGTGCATGTGTCCTTATAGTAGAACGATTTATCATCCTTTGGATATATACCCAGTAATGGGATTGCTGGGTCAAATGGAATTTCTATTTCTAGGTCCTTGAGGAATCGCCACACTGTCTTCCACAATGGTTGAATTAATTTACACTCCTACCAACAGTGTAAAAGTGTTCCTATTTCTCCACATCCCCCTCCAGCATCTGTTGTCTCCAGATTTTTTAATGATAACCATTCAAACTGGCATGAGATGGTATCTCAATGTAGTTTTGATTTGCATTTCTCTAATGCCCACTGATGATGAGCATTTTTTCATGTTTGTTGGCCTCATGTATGTCTTCTTTTGTAAAGTGTCCGTGCATGTCCTTTGCCCACTTCTGAATGGGCTTGTTTGTTTTTTCTTGTAAATCTGTTTCAGTTCTTTGTAGATTCTGGATATCAGCCCTTTGTCAGATGGGTAGACTGCAAAAATTTTTTCCCATTCTGTTGGTTCCTGATTCTCTCTAATGACTGTGTCTTTTGCCATGCAGAAGATGTACAGTTTGATTAGGTCCCATTTGTCTATTTTGGCTTTTGTTGCCACTGCTTTTGGTGTTGTGGTCATGAAGTCCTTACCTACACCTTTGTCCTGAATGGTTTTGCCTAGATTTTCTTCTACGGTTTTTGTGGTGTTAGGTCTTATATTTAAGTCTTTAATCCATCTGGAGTTAATTTCAGTGTAAGGTGTCAGGAAGGGGTCCAGTTTCTGCTTTCTGCACATGGCTAGCCAGTTTTCCCAATACCATTTATTAAACAGGGACTCCTTTCCGCGTTGCTTGTTTTTGTCAAGTTTGTCAAGTATCGGATGGTTGTAGATGTGTTGTGTTGCCTCTGAGGCCTCTGTTCTGTTCCATTGGTCTATATCTCTGTTTTGGTACCAGTACCATGCTGTTTTGATGACTGTAGCATTGTAGTATAGTTTGAAGTCCAGTAGTGTGATGTCTCCCACTTTGTGTTTTTTGCTTAGAATTGACTTGGCTATGCGGGCTCTCTTTGGTTCCATATGAAGTGTAAGGTGGTTTTTTTCCAGTTCTGTGAAGAAGGTCATTGGTAGCTTGATGGGGATAGCGTTGAATCTGTAAATTACTTTGGGTAGTATGGCCATTTTCACGATACGGATTTTTTCTAACCATGAACATGGAATGTTTCTCCATCTGTTTGTGTCCTCTCTTATTTCCTTGAGCAGTGGTTTGTAGTTCTCCTTGAAGAGGTCCTTTACATCCTTCATTAGTTGTATTCCCAGGTATTTTATTCTCTTTGTAGCAATTGTGAATGGCAGTTCATTCTTGATGTGGCTCTCTTTAAGTCTGTTATTGGTGTATAGGAATGCTTGTGATTTTTGCCCATTGATTTTGTATCCTGAGACTTCCCTGAAGTTGCTTATCAGTTTCAGGAGATTTGGGGCTGAGACGATGGGGTCTTCTAGATATACAATCATGTCGTCTGCAAATAGAGACAATTTGACTTCCTTCTTTCCTATTTGAATACCCTTTATTTCTTTTTCTTGCCTGATTGCTCTGGCTAGAACTTCCAATACTATATTGAATAGGAGTAGTGAGAGAGGGCATCCTTGTCTAGTGCCAGATTTCAAAGGGAATGCTTCCAGTTTTTGCCCATTCAGTATGATATTGGCTGTTGGTTTGTCATAAATAGTTTTTATTATTTTGAGATACATTCCGTCAATACCTAGTTTATTGAGGGTTTTTAGCATAAAGGGCTGTTGAATTTTGTCAAAGGCCTTCTCTGCATCTATTGAGATAATCGTGGTTTTTGTCTTTGGTTCTATTTATGTGGTGAATTACGTTTATAGACTTGCATATATTGAACCAGCCTTGCATCCCTGGGATGAAGCCTACTGATCATGGTGGATAAGCTTTTTGATGTGCTGTTGCAATCGGTTTGCCAGTATTTTATTGAAGATTTTTGCATCTATGTTCATCATGGATATTGGCCTGAAGTTTTCTTTTCTTGCTGAGTCTCTGCCGGCTGTTGGTATCAGGATGATGTTGGTCTCATAAGAGGATCTGGGAAGGATTCCCTCTTTTTGGATTGTTTGGAATAGTTTCAGAAGGAATGGTACCAGCTCCTCTTGATATGTCTGGTAGAATTTGGCTGTGAACCCATCTGGACCTGGGCTTTTTTTGGGTGGTAGGCTCTTAATTGCTGCCTCAACTTCAGACCTTGTTATTGGTCTATTCAGGGTTTCAGCTTCTTCCTAGTTTAGGCTTGGGAGGATGCACGTGTCAAGGAATTTATCCATTTCTTCCATGTTTACTAGTTTATGTGCATAGAGATGTTTGTAATAATCTCTGATGATTTGTATATCTGTGGAATCTGTGGTGATATCCCCTTTATTGTTTTTTATTGCATCTATTTGATTATTCTCTCTTTTCTTTGTTAATATGGCTAGTGATCTGTCTATTTTGTTGATCTTTTCAAAAAACCAGCTTCTGGACGTACTGATTTTTTGAAGCATTCTTTGTGTCTCTATCTCCTTCAGTTCTGCTCTGATCTTAGTTATTTCTTGTCTTCTGCTAGGTTTTGAGGTTTTTTGGTCTTGCTCCTCTAGCTCTTTCAATTTTGATGACAGGGTGTCGATTTTGGATCTTTCCTTCCTTCTCATGTGGGCATTTATTGCTATATATTTTCCTCTAGACCCTACTTTAAAAGTGTCCCAGAGATTCTAGTATGTTGTGTCTTCGTTCTCATTGGTTTCCAAGAACATCTTTATTTCTGCCTTCATTTCATTGTTGATCCAGTCAACATTCAAGAGCCAGTTGTTCAGTTTCCATGAAGCTGTGTGGTTCTGAGTTAGTTTCTGAATTCTGAGTTCTAGCTTGATTGCACTGTGGTCTAAGAGACTGTTTGTTATGATTTCTGTTATTTTGCATTTGCTGAGGAGTGATTTACTTCCAATTATGTGGTCAATTTTAGAGTAGGTGTGATGTGGTGCTGAGAAGAATGTATATTCTGTGGATTTGGGGTGGAGAGTTCTGTAAATGTCTATTAGGTTTGCTTGGTCAAGGTGTGAGTTCAAGTCCTGGATATCCTTGTTAATTTTCTGTCTTATTGATCTGTCTAATATTGACAATGGGGTGTTCAAGTCTCCCACTATTATAGTGTGGGAGTCTAAGTCTCTTTGTAAGTCATTAAGAACTTGCCTTATGTATCTGGGTGCTCCTGTATTGGGTGCGTATATATTTAGGATCGTTAGCTCTTCTTGTTGCATTGATCCTTTTACCATTATGTAATGTCCTTCTTTGTCTCTTTTGATCTTTGTTGGTTTAAAGTCTATTTTATCAGAGATGAGAATTGCAACTCCTGCTTTTTTATTGCTCTCCATTTGGTTGGTAAATCTTCCTCCATCCCTTTATTTTGAGCATTCGTGTATCCTTGCATGTGAGATGGGTTTCCTGGATACAGCACACGGATGAGTTTTGGCTTTTTATCCGATTTGCCAGTCTGTGTCTTTTGATTGGGGCATTTAGCCCATTTACATTTAGGGTTAATATTGTTATGTGTGAATTTGATCCTGCCATTTTGATGCTAGCTGGCTGTTTTGCCCATTAGTTGATGCAGTTTCTTCATTGTGTCGACGCATTTTACCATTTAGTATGTTTTTGGAGTGGCTGGTACTGGTTCCTTCCTATGTTTAGTGTCTCTTTCAGGAGCTCTTGTAAAGCAGGCCTGGTGATGGTGTAATCTCTGAGTACTTGCTTGTTCGTAAAGGATTTTATTTTTCCTTCACTTATGAAGCTTAGTTTGGCTGGATATGAAATTCTGGGTTGAAAGTTCTTATCTTTAAGGATGTTGAATATTAGCCCCCACTCTCTTCTGGCTTGTAGGATTTCTGCTGGGAGATCTGCTGTGAGTCTGATGGGTTTCCCTTTGCGGGTAACCCGACCTTTCTCTCTGGCTGCCCTTAGCATTTTCTCCTTCTTTTCAACCCTGGTGAATCTGATGATTATGTGCCTTGGGGTTGCTCTTCTGGAATGAGCTGTCTCCCACAGGCAGCGCCTGCTAGAACTCAACAGCTCCCTGGAGTTCAAGCTGCACCGACTGCTCTTCATCTGCCTCCTGGCAGGAGGCCCTGAGAAGCAGCTGGAGGCCCTTAGCTATGCCTGGCACTTCCAGCCCTTTGCTTGTCTGCACCAGCGGGAGATCCAGGTGATGATGGGCAGTCTGGTGTACCTGCGGCTGGGTTTGGAGAAGTCACCCTACTGCCACCTCCTGGACAACAGCCACTGGGCAGAGATCTGTGAGACCTTTACCTGGGATGCCTGTTCCCTGTTGGGGCTTTCTGTGGAGTCCCACCTCAGCGTCAGCTTTGCCTCTGGCTGTGTGGCACTGCCTTTGTTAATGAACATCAAGGCTGTGATTGAGCAGAGGCAGTGCACTGGGGTCTGGAGTCACAAGGATGAGTTACTGATTGAGATCAAACTAGGAATGAAGTGCTGGTACCATTCTGTGTTCGCTTGCCCCGTCCACCGCCAGCAGATGTCAGATTCCAACCCTCCCATCAAGCTCATCTGTGGCCACGTTATCTCCCGAGATGCACTCAATAAGCTCATTAATGGAGGAAAACTGAAATGTCCCTACTCTCTGTCCCATGGAGCAGAACCCGGCAGATGGGAAACGCATCATACTCTGATTCCTACCTGGAAGTTTGTTGAAAGCAGTTTTCACCTATAGCCTTGGTCTGTCTCAGTAGGGTGGTTAGCGTCAGTGGACTGCAGTTGGTTTGAGTGCCTGGCTGAGGAGTTCTGTGGAGGGGGAGGACTGGAGCAGTCCGTTGGCAAAGGCTGAAGAGGGAGACGGACCAACCCACACCTGGCAGCTGGCTCTGTGGCATAAGGAAAGGGAGATGCTGGCCTCTGTGCTACTGCTGTGTCTTCCTGTTTCTATTTGCCCTTGACTTAGTAGCAACTGACAGAGTGGCAGAGGACCTGGTCTTTAGCAGCAGACATCCTTCCATCCCTGCCCTCAGTCAGGTCTCTTGCTGCCATGCCAGTGCTATGTCCACCCTTGCCCCTCAGCCCAAGGGTGTCCAGCGGTGGCCCACATCTTCCTCCCGCTGTACAGCCTCGACTGTTATGTACCATCTCCCACTATAAAATAGTCCCAGTTAGAAGGGAATGCCATTGTTTTATAACTTTGAACAAATATATTTCGCTGCCCTTCTCATTTCTCCTAAAAAAAGAAAAAAATTTTAATGAATTTTTTTTTTGAGAAGTTAAAAGTTAGTTCAGGCACTAAGAGAAGAGTGTTAGGGTGTAAGGATGCGATAGTTGTGTTATTAAATCCAACTACCTGCTTTCCGTCTGAGAAGGGCCCGCCTCCCCCATGTGTCCCTTGCGGGGACCATAATGTTCTGTCCTTGTGATGGTCAGCTGTCCATGGACTTGCTCTCACCGTATGACATGCACAGACGTGTATGTGCCAAAGCTGATCAAACCAATTAAAATCCATTTTGTGATTGACTCTCGCTTGCTCTGTGCAAGAATGGCATCTTCCAGATGAGAGCTGTTCCTGGCGCCCAGGCCCTGGCACAAGAAGATGTGTGGTGACTGTGGTCATCAGCGAGCAATGTGGGCAACAGATACAGCCATGCTTTGCTCAGCCACTGAGATATTGGGGTTGAAGTTACCATGGCCAACCGAATTAGTAAAGGGAATCTGTGCTTTATAAGCCAACTTTGGATGGATCTAGGTTGAGTTTTACAAAGGAAACCAGGTGATTTCCTTGGAACTTGATGACTTTGTGGTCATAAAGTCCCAGTCCCACGTGCAGCCCCAGCATTGGTGGTCTCGTTGCTGATGAAGATCAGACTCCGAGTCTAAATTTTCTGGAGACCTATGCTTCCCAAGGGAGGCCCTGGGGTGGCCCTTGGATAGATTCTGCGCAGTAGCAGCTGCTGGAAGACCACACAGATCCCACGGGCTTCCTGTCAGAAGAGCAGGGACTTGGTTGTCAGGGACCCTGGATGTGCCCTCCTGCCCCGCCCTCACCGGGGCATCTGTGGCTGCTGGGGGAAAGTGGCTTCCTGTCATCACTCAAGACTGGGCAGCCACACGGGGCTCAGGAGAATGTTACCTCAATTTAAGGTATTGGTAATATTACGATAGGAAAATTATCTTTATTATTATGAAAAATTGGTAAATATGGAACATACGTAATAGTATATGGAAGCTTTGAAACTTACTGATGAAATAATCCCCCTGTGGAGAGGCCGTTTCTTTTAAACTATGGAAAACAATCCAAGCTGCTGTGGCTTGTTCCTGGCTCTGCGTTCCTGCTTCCCTGGGAGATGTGGCCACTCTCCAGCATTAAAAAAAGTATTCCTTCATTTAAAAACTAGTTTCGATACCTGTACAATACGTACTTTAGCATTTCTGAGATCTATTTCAATCTTACTGTGTTCTCTGTGGCCTGCTTTGTTCTTCTTTACCTTTCTAAGGTTCCACCATGTTACTGCGTTGGGTTCAACCAGTGCTAATAGGGACATGTCTGCCCTTGTCTTTCAGTGAACATTCACAAGAGGTTTTCCAGGATAAATATCCAGGAACCAGAATTTCTGAGTCATAATGTATATGTAAGCCTGGACATTCATGCTTTCCTCCATATTCACTGGCAGATTCGTCTAGTTGATAAACGCAGCTGCCCACGGGCCTGCTGTGTCCCTTTGACCTTCCCCTCTCCCGACGTTGGGAATGCCTGTGTTCCGGTCTCCCGACATCGGGAATGGCCGCGTTTCCCTCTCCCGACGTTGGGAATGCCTGTGTTCCGGTCTCCCGACATCGGGAATGGCCGCGTTCCCCTCTCCCGACGTCGGGAATGCCTGTGTTCCGGTCTCCCGACATCGGGAATGGCTGCGTTCCCCCTCTCCCGACGTCGGGAATGGCCGCGTTCCCCCTCTCCCGACGTCGGGAATGCCTGTGTTTCAGTCTCCGGGGGAGCTGGAGTGCCGGGTCTGGGGTCTGGTGCAAAGCAGTGGTTGTTCTGTTGTCAGAGCAGAGGGAGAGCTTGGGGAGGAGAAGAGGCCCTGCAGAGACTCAGGGCCGAGGGAGGGGCCTTCCCCACTGGCCTCTAGCAGGCAGGTGCGAGTCTAGAGCCTTTTGAGTTCGTTTCTCTGGTTGCAACAAGCTGGAAGGTAATGGAAGAAGACGTCCTTTTCCCAAGCAAGAGTCACACCTGAGAGACTTTCAGGGAAGTGGCAGCCTGGGGTGACAGCAGGGCCCACGTTTCAGGAATCCCTTGGGACTAGAGAAACAGAGCAAAGGCCTGCTTTGCGAAGTGCACAATCATGGCCGAATTTAAACTGGTCAAAACCCTGTTCTTGGGGTTCAGGGAAGCCTCATGTCAGCCCCGTTGCTTGGCCACGGGGGTCTCTCACTGGAGTGAGGAAACTCGTCCTTCTCCATGGGGAAGGTTTGGAGCCAGGCCCACCCGAGCGTGCAGGATTTACAGATGCGGAAGTGCAGGGGGTGCTGCAGCCGTTAGGGCTACCTGTAAGCTCTCCAAAGAGCCGAACGTGTTTTCTTAGCTGTGAAACTGTAGCCCTCGGTGTTCTCTAATGATTTTTTTTTTTTTTTTTTTGTGCTAACAGGAACCTCAGAATTGAAGTTCGTGCTCCTATCGGAAAATCCACTGAGCCCAGGCGCCTGAGGGGCCCTTCCTTGCACCCACAATCCCCGCTCAGCATTGATTGTTCCTTGGGTCGTATTATATCCGAGTCTTTGGCTGTAAGTTGTTAATTTAACATTCTAGAATTCGGAAATACAAGAGAAAACGGGGCCTTGAATCTGAGAACTGGGCTTGGGATTAAGAAGTCAGGGCTGAATTTCAGCCCATGGAAATGGAATGACTGAGTGGCCTCCAGGCAGAAGCCGCTGCTGACCGGGAGAGTCTGGTGAGGTCGCAGGTGGATGATTTGCTCCAAATTGTTGAGCATGAGATGCAGTTAATTTCCTGGTTACATGACCGTGAACACAACACCAGCAGTGTCCTGGAAGGTTACTTCAAGGGAACATTTGGGCCCTAATATTTCATTCATGAATGTCATCGGTACAGTGACGTAATGTCCATAGACTTGAGAAAACACGCAGGGGCTTGCACTGCCAACGTGGAAAATTCCACCAAACACCGATATTGATGCTTGGCACAGGAGAGCAGAGTGAGAGTCCAGTCGGAACAGGTTACACCATGGGACAAGCAGCTTGAAAATCTCAGTGATTTGAAAGAAAAATCATTATTTTTTGCTCTTGTCACGTGTACATAAAATTTGACCTGCGGGCTCTGCTCTGTGGTGTCCCTCAGGACTCAGGTGGGGGCTCGGACGCTGTGGACACACAAGACTCTTGCAGACTCAGAAGCTTCCACTTGGAGCTGATGTGCTGGTGGTTTCTGTTTACATTCCATGCGCTGGAGGAAGTAGCACAGCAGATGCTGGAGGACCAGCATGGGGGAGCCGTTCTAGCAACCAGGACACCCGCTGCAGCGCCCCACCTTCTCCAGGAAACAAGGGCACCTGCATACATGCCCACTGGAGAGTCGGTGACCAGCCTTGGCTGTGGGGTTCTTGCAATGCGTGTTCCTGGTGGGTTTCTCCTTCCTGTCCTTCTGAGCTACGTGTGGATCACGTTCCCCATACGTGGAACCCAGGGACTGCCCACCAGTGTGGCCAGGAAGTCTGTCTTTGAGAGAACTGGGAAGATCACCTTCCACTTTACCCCTGTCTGGGAGACTGTAAACATGGGTTCCACTGTCTCGGACAATGAGACGATTCCCAATCTTTGCCTGTCGCTCCTCTAGGTATGTAGCTGCTATAAGCTTCTGGAAACACTGAGAGGAAGGGCATTGCTTTGGCGGGACATGTTGGGAGATGGACAGGGAGGGGGAGATCCCAGAGGCAAGGAGGAGGCTTTCTGTTCCCCCACCCTGGGAACTCAGTTTCTCGCCCCAGGTTCCCAGGAGAATGCACGGGAAGTTGTTGTGTCCACCTGCTGTGTGCAGGGACCAGCTGCAGAGTGCATTGTGCAACATTTAGACTTTGCAGGCTCAAGTGAAAGCCCAGCTCTGCCACTGCTTTCTGGATGACTTTGCCACCTCCATCTCCTCCAATGAAAAGTGTGGGAAATGCTATTTTTCATCAATCCCAAGTCACCGTGTATTGTGGCCCAAACAGCAGTGTTTTCTTTTTCTCAGTGGCACATAACATACTGCTGTGTTTTTTAACAGATGCCGTCTTAGACGCAGTGAAGTCCAGCGATGGCTGTTTCAGAGGCTGTTAGGATGGTGAAGTGAGACAGTGTGAATGGGGTGTTTTGTGAGCCTCTGTGCTGCAAAAATGGTAGCCATTATTTTATAGCAAGAATTGCTTGAAATGTTTCTCTCAAATTTATGAAAAGATTAGAATATAGTTCTAAAAATTAAAAACGGTCTGGGCAGAGCGGCTTACATGATGGCAGTGAAAATGTGCAGATTCATGGGTCCCACCGCATGCCCTTGGCATAGAGAGAACGGGGTGTGGAGGCCAATGATGCCAAGAATGCCCTGTGAGCCACGCTGGGTGCAGCCTCCACGGCCGGCAGACAGTGACACCATGGTTCCCTCTCTTGCTGCTGACGTTCACGCTTCCTGGGCCCACGTGCTGGAAGCTCACTCTTCATGTCCCCTCTCAGTTACATGTCTGTGGTGTTGGGACGGGGAACCAAGTCGTGCAGCTGGTTGGATCTTCCCAGGGATGTTCTGTATGTAAGGCTCAAGGGGCAAGGATGGCCGGGAGAGTCAGGAGTCAGGCTCTCAGAGAAGCTGGGGGTGACAGAGGCTCTCCACGGCTGAGTCCCTGTTTTCCAGCTGTGGGTGCCGACCCTCCAGAGCTTCATTTGCCGTCTCCTTGCTGCTATGATCTGGAGTCAGCCATGTGTTCCACCTTGCCCAGTAGATTTTATTAAGTGCTGGATGTGAAACAAGCCAAATGCCTGTTTCACTTACTGCATTCCCGAGATTCGATGCCTTTGTTGGAATTTCCTCCCCAGGCCTGAAGGAATTGAACATCAGGAATGTCTGGAACCCTGGAAAGAACCAGGTTTCTGGAGGAAAATCACTGGTTTTAAGGAAGCAGCATCCTGGACCCTTAAGGCCCTGGGGGAGGCCAGCAGCACAGCTAGCAGGCGGGTGTGGCTGGAGGACAGCAGTGGCGTCTTCGAAATTCTGTCTGTGATGCGTGCTTCCCTCCCGGCTCTGGGAACCACCTGGATACTTGTATTCTTCCCTTTTCCTTTCTATTCTCCTTCAAGTCATCCCTACTTGAGCCAGCCCTCCAGTCCAGACCAAATTCCAGCCCGCCCGTGGTCCACTGTGGTTGGGCCTGCACCTGAGCTATGAGCACACACAGACATTGTGGCAGCAGAAGCTTCCTCAGGGCTCGGACTCAGGCTGATGCTGCATGTCAGGACCTGCCGCGGTCTCGGCCGGGCTTCCTGGGACTCGGTGGTTGTGGGCTGATTGTAAAGCCTGGAATGACTCTCAGAAACTGGGTGTCATTCCCTGTGGTTTTCCAAGTTTGGTCTCTGATGATGCTCCAGGTCTTAGGAGACATGCTGAGTATTTATTATGCTCACATTCAAGCAACGTTAACCCTCAGGGTTGATCTGGCTCCCTTTTTTTCTCAGGAGATGCGCTGATGGAACACTTTTCCAGTACAGATTCTTTCCCGCTCTGTGAAGAGGTGTGCGGCACACGGATCCCTCAACCAGCTCCCATCTACAGATGTGCTGTCATCACTGGGACTGTGACTAAGGCTCCGAGGAGCGCCTTGGCATGGGCTGCTTTAGGCTGTAAAGACCCAGTTTTATCCACTTGATGTGAAGAAGCAAGCAGGGCATGGAGTGTTCCCCAGGTTTCAGCGGCTGCAATGGCTGGTGCTCCGTGGGGGATGACAGAGGGAAGGTGCCTCCCTCTGTGGGCCCTGAGATCTGTGCTGAACTCAGCTCTGTGGTCGTGTCCGGGGCGGCAACCACAGACCACGCATGGCAGGTGCACAGCTCTGTTGCATGAGAATTTTATATACAAAAGCGGACCGGCTGCACTCGGCCTCTGGATCGTAAAATCTGCCAACCCCTGGGTAAGAGATTTTAAATACTTACTTAATTCTGTTCAACAGAAGGGAGCGAATAATGGAAAAGACCCGATTCAACCTGTATCAGGAAGGACTGGTGAAAATCCGACTCATTAACTGAATTTACGGTATTCAATGTATTATGCTTTTAGGGGTTAAAATGGGTCACACAAGAACAGCATGCCCTTGACTGGCCTGGCGGGTCACCTCAGTGTTTCGATGTGTGGTTCCCATGCTCACCGGGGCTGGAGGCCCCTGTCAGTAATAGAGTGCATCTGGGATTCTGGGTTCTTCTCCTGGCTTTGTTATATTTGTGTGAGCTTGTGCACAGTTAGAGGTTTGGGCTAAATTTGGGTAGAAATGGGTGGCTCACAGGCTGCAAAACTTCAGTGAACCCTTTTTCCCCCCAGTTGATTAATGTTATAAAGATTAGAGTATTATTACATAAAAGCTGGATTTTTAGTTTCTTTCACATTGGAATAGCTGCCAGCATTGGGCCTGCATTCATTTCTCTAGGGCAACGTTGGCTGCCGTAGAGATGGCAGCCCCCCCACTGGGGTATGTGCACTGGGCCCACAGGCCCCGCCCTCTGGACTTGGTCACCTCGGCTCTGAGGTTACCCACCTCCTTGGCTTCTAATGTTGCGTCCCTGGACTGCACAACGTGCAAGTCTTTCACCACAACAAGACTCAATGATTCTGTGTGTTAGAAAAAAATAGCCAGTGAGGCAAGTGTATACTCGTGCTGATGAATTCATAGGATTAATTCTGGAAGTTGGTGGCAATTTGTATCCTTCCTCCAGGTACTCTCCACTTCTCCTGGCTAGAAAGGTTCTGCTTCCCATCCTGAGGTCAGGCCCAGCCAATGGAATGGGAAAGGAAGTGACTCTGCCCCTTATTGGCAGAAACTTTAAAAGCCACGCAACATTTCCGCACCCTCTCCCTCTGTGTGAGCCTGGCAGTGCTCAGGATGGGAAAATTTTTTCACCTGGGCCTGAGGATGCAGGTGCTACCCCCAGCCTGCAGTGGGTGAGAAGCATGGCAAGTGATTCAACTTCGTGTTTTCAAGCCATGGAGGTATTTGGAGGTTGTTTGCTACCATGCTTTGTCCCTGCAAACACAGCCATGGAGAAGGCCAGTGGCAGAGCCTGACCTGCTCGTGTTATCTGTTCAATTACTTTTTGAGGAAATATGGCTGTGAGATGAGTAAAACATGATTCCTACCTTTAGGGACCTCAAAGCAGTGGATTAAAGGAAGTCACAGATCAAACAGCCACACAAAGTTCCCAAGAACAATCTTTGTTAAGGTCGACCAGTCCTTCTTATCCACTGTTTTGCCTTCTGAGATTTCAGTTACTCTTACTCAATCATAGTCCAAAAACATTAAGCGAACAATTCCAGAAATAAACAGTTCATAAGTTTTAACTCATGTTGCATTCTGAGTAGTGTGATGAAGTCTCAGGCCACCCATTCAGTCCCACCTGAGGCGTGGCTCCTCCCTCTGTCCAGCAGATCCACCTGTCTATACTGCCTGCCTGTCCGCCACCTAGTGGCCATCTCAGTCATAAGCTCGCCATGATATCGTGATGATACCATGCCGTGTTTTCAAGGAACCCTCATTTTACTTAATAATGGCCCCAAAGCGCCAGAGTAGTGATGCTGGTAATTCAGAAATATGAAAGAGAAGCTGCAAAGTGCTTCCTTTAAGTGAATAGGTGAAAGGTCTTGACTAACCCAGGAACGGAGAAAAGCATACGCCGAGGTTCCTAATGTCCGTGGTGAGAATGAATCTTCTATTCATGAACTTGTGAGGAAGGAAAAGAAATGCATCCAAGTTTTGCTGCCACACCTCAGAGTGCAAGAGTTACAGCCACAGTGCATGGTGTTTGGTTCAGATGGAAAGGCCATTAAATTTTGGGGGTGGAGGGGAGGACAGGAACAGAAGCATGTTCTGATTGACGGCAGTTGGCTTCCTTACCGTCTCTGGTTTCAGGCATCGCCTGGGGTTCTTGAAAAGTTTGCCTCCAGGATACAGGTACAGGGGGGATAAAGGGAGACTGCTAGTTCTCTCAGTATCCAGAATAAACAACAGGTTTTTGAAACATTCCTGAGAAAATCTTGGGAGTTGCATATTATTCTCTAAAGTTGTTGCTTCTAAAGGGTGGGATGACAGAATTTCAGAAAAGCAAACCTTTGCTGAAAGACAACATTATTTCTGTTGGCAGAAGGCCGCTTCAGCAATCTAGATTTTCCACGGTATATGCGTATATAGGAATAAAAGGCATGGCTGTTTGTAATTTATATGAGATTTAAAAGCAAGTGCAAAAATCTGACTTAAAGATGAGAAAGATGAGATAGGGATAAACAGGTGCTTCTGTGGAAAGAAACAGGAATGTTGTCCCTCAGGAACAAATGCCTAACCTTGCGTAGTTGAACCTCCCCTAAGTGTGCTGCAGACAACATGAATGTGAGTTGGTCTAAGCTTTCTGAAGCAGAAGTAATTCGGTTCCCACTCAGGGTTCAGTTGCAGCAATTCTCTAGCCTGGTGTCTAGTTAGTAGCCTTGTGACGCAAACCCCAACTGTGCTGGGGAGTGGGAAGGGTGTGATGATAAAAGATGAATAAACCAGTGTTCAGCTCAGCTGAGAGGGGCTCCCAGAGCCTCAGTGGAAGGGCCTTACTGCCTTTCCAAGTAACTCTGTCTCTTCCAGAACATCCCCCAAGGACTGGTCTCTAGACTTTGGGTTGACTTCAAGGAGAACAGCCAAGGCCTTGCAGAATCTGGTCTTTGGAGCTGGCGTGTGTGTCTGGAAGGATCTTGGATCAGAACCAGTTCGGTTATTCCTCAGTTCTTGTGCTGGACGCTGGGCGTTCTATGTTGATGAGTGGTTGTGGGATGCCAACTGAAAGACCAAGCTAGACAAAGGCCTGCAAAAATTGCAAGGAGGCAAATCCCATAAAGGAAATAGCAGGAAATGTCATAAAAAATGAAAGCAGATTAGAAAGATGGTTTGATATTAAGGTATCACTGATGCCAAGTCCCATTTTCATCTTGGTCTGGACCCTAGACAGCAACAAGGTACAATGGAAATCTAATTTAATTAAATCAATACTTATGTAAAATATTTTAAATATTTTTTTAGAAGAATGAGCTAGTTTTCTCCAAATACAAGACAGAGGCTAAAGGTTTCCTTTAGCCAATTAATACATTCTTAAAAGTGAGATCCAAAGCATTCCTTTTTCTGAACAAATTGCTTTTCATGAAAAAGAAATTTATGTATTGTCATTAGTAAACTTAGAATTTTTGATTTACTATGAAGTCCTAAAAATGTCTGCAGATATATCAATAAAATTTTCTGCACTTATTTTTATACCATTAATTTCACATAATAGTTGCACCACTTTATAGACCTCATTTCAATGCCACACTTCCAATATAAACATAATATATTAAGTTGTATTTAGTTCAGAATGTGAAACCTGTTACACATTTTCAGGAAAACTAGAGACGCAGACAAATCTGTGCTACATTTACATGCTTAAAACGGTCACAGTGAGTTCTTGTAATCTGAGGATCTTCCACTCAAGATGCAAACTCACTTGTAATGATATTTTAAGAACATCTAACCCATTTGTGGTTCCTTAGAAATCCAGGCACAGGCCGGGCGTGGTGGCTCACGCCTGTAATCCCAGCACTTTGGGAGGCCAAGATGGGTGGATCACCTGAGGTTGGGAGTTCGAGACCAGCCTGACCAACGTGGAGAAACTCCATCTCTATTAAAAATACCAAAATTAGCCAGGCGTGGTAGTGCATGTCTGTAATCCCAGCTACTCAGGAGTCTGAGGCAGGAGAATCTCTTGAACCCTGGAGGTGGAGGCTGCGGTGAGCCGAGATCATGCCACTGCACTCTAGCCTTTGCAGAAGAGTAAAACTGTCTCAATAAAAAAAAGAAAAAAAAAGAAATCCAGGTACAAAACACAGAAAATGCTTTGAATACTTTCCAGATGGTCACATTTTCCAGCAAGAACATTTTCGGATGCTATATTTATTAATGTGGTGAGCGTTTTAAAGCAGAAGTAGTAGTCCTAAATATTTTGCAAACTTGTTGGAGACATGCAACATGAGCATTCAAGTATAATGAACCTTGGGGTTGAGAACATGAGACAGTTGAATTCAGTAGTCAACAGACACCCAAGAGATGTGTAACGACAGAGACAGACCTGTGCTGCTCTTGCACTGATAACCCATGCTCCCCCAAGCAACGGTGCAGCAATTGGGCATTAAGTACTTCCTATGTACCAGGCACCATCCGAGACACAGGGGAAGCAAATATGATGAAAACCTGGATCTTTTCTTTAGGAGTCAGAGTCCAGGGTTAGGAAACAGACACACTGGCAAAAGCATTAATGACCCAGTACAGCAACATGTGCGTGCTGAATTGCTGTGATCTACAGTGGAGGATGCCCTAATTCTCCTTGATGTGACAGTCACTTGTAATGCCACTGCTCACCTATTGACATATACAAATCTCTATTATGTTTGGGTTAATTATTCCCTTTTGCATCTTGCCTTTCTAAGGGAGAGCTCAGAAACTGTTTTCCAAGCTTTCCTTGGCAACTCCGGCCCAGGTATGCCCTGGCTTGTTCCATTTGTGTACAGCGCTTTTAGACTTGATTCTGAGCAAAGAGAAGAAAGAGGGCAGTGCCACGGAGAGAGATCTGAACGCAGAGTTCAGAGCGCTCCTTGGAAGAGTGCCCTGTGTTGCAGTGAGAGCCGTGCATCTGTGCCCAGTGTGGAAGTAGCCGTATCTTCAGGGATATGATTTAGGTTTTGTTCTCGGCTCAGTATCCTTTGAGCCTGATTCTGTGTGCCTTTCCAGAGATAAATTCCCCATAAGGTAATGTACAGAAAAATGGGTGAGGGATAAAAGACTGCAAATTGGGTTCAGTGTGTATTGCTCAGGTGATGGGTGCACCAAAATCTCATAAACCACTACTAAAGAACTTACTCATGTAACCAAATACCACCTGTTTCCCACAAAACCTATGGAAATAAAAATTTTTTTAAAAAGAACTTCACTTTCAAATGGCTTACAATTTTATGTATTGTGCTGGTCAAACATAGAGCGACTTGACGTGTGAATTGTAATCAGCATCTCACCTTCCCCTGTTACTGAATGGCCTCCCTCCTCGGTGTTGACAGGCAGAGTGGCCTTTGCCTGAGAGGGATACTTGTTTGTGGATTTGTGGGTTCAGGCTGCTTTCTGATGCTTCCAACGCCTTCTAAAGGCCTCAAGGAATAGACTTTGAGTCATCTGGCAGAAGCAAACAATGCCAAGATCCACTTGGAAAGTTGCTGCCATAAGAGAATCGGCTGATCTGCAGACAGACCCATGTAGCCTCCGTGCCTGTAGCTGTGAGCAAATCCCACCTCACCGTTGTGAAATGTGAAGTGATTCAGCTGCTTTCAGTGCATTCCACTGCTTACTTACACTGTTGTTCTTGCAGTTGGAAACCATATGGATACCCTGATTTCAGTTATTTAATGAGATTGGAGGTCAGCTCTTCTCCCCAGCCCCCACCCCCAGCCAACCACCCACACCACATGGTGATTGAGGTGCAGGCCTTGTATAATGTGGTGTATTAAAAGCATGATATTTAATGGTAGTCAGTCTCAAACAGTTTGGCAAGGGATTTGGCAGCAACTGTGAATAATTTGCAGAAGGTTTCTCCTAGAGCACTCACTTTTATTAATTTGCCAACTTCCGGGATTTAAACAGTGACTCATTTTTCAGGTAAATTTCTTCTTAGGACATAATTGTTCTGACATTGAATACTCTGTATGGGAGGTGATCTGGACTTGAAAATAGCATTTTTCTCAAAAAGTCAATCTCTGTTTCACCAGAAGTATAAAAGCTACTGAAAATAGATTTATTCAAACAAATAGAAAGTAAATGAGATGGCATTCCCTGCTGTGAATGCATTACAGCCTATGCTCATTGGAAACAGGGAGAGAAAGCTGGGCCCTAGGTTTTTGAGTAGAAAAGTCTCTAGTTCTTTATTTTCAGGGCTATAAATACGTTAACTTCAGGTTTGACTGACTGATCTTGGTTGGTTGCTGGAGAAAGGCTCTGAAAAGTATCATCTGTGTCTTAGCTTGGTGACTTACGCCTCTCATCCCAGCATTGTGTGTGTGTGTGTGTGTGTGTGTGTGTGTATACACATATATACATATATAAATACATAAATTAGTTGGGTGTGGTGCCGTGTGCCTGTGGTCCCGACTACTTGGGAGGCTGAGGTGGGAGCAGCTCGAGCCCGGGGAGGTCAGGGCTGCAGTAAGCTGTGATCTGTGCCACTGCACTCCATCCTGGACTGCAGAGTGAGACCTGTCTCAAAAAAAAAAAAAAAAAAAAAAAATCACCTGCTTAGCTTCATAGGTACAAATAGAAACCTGTGGAAATATCCCAATTACCTTCCAATAACATGTATTTACTTTCAGCAGGAGAATGAACGTGTTTTACTGACTGTTAAAACACTCTGAGCATAAGTCTAACCTGGTTCCCTAAATAAAATATTCAACAGCATAGCAGCCAAAAAACTAGTCAAATAAGACATCGAGAGGGTGGCATTGACCAAGTCTACCAGGGAAGTGATATTGAGAATTCTAATTCCATTTTTTTTTTTGGAAAAAAAAAAAAAAAGAATTCTCTCTTCTGTGGCATGGATTCCAGAACAATGTAGAGCAGTAGTTTCCAAACCCGGTAACTGTGAAAGTTGTCAGAATAAAAATGGAATCACTTTTATTAAAAGCAAAAACGAAAACAAAAGAAAATCCCTGGCAACTGTAGTGGGGAAGTCCATGAAAAGAGCATCTTGAAGCTTGTACATCCAATAATAAAAGCTGTCACAGGAGACTGCAGAACCCACACTTGCACACAGGACATCACAACCTTACACACAAAAAAATACTTCCTCAAGGACATCTGCCCAGCAACTGCCTGTCCAACCTCGGACTGACGTCACCCTTGTTATTGATCCTAGGATCAATAGCCAAGGATAATTCTTTCAAAACAATTACATAATCCTCATTGTTTTCTCTAAGAACCTTCTTTTGTTTGCCTCCCTGAATACTCACATAGTTACTAAGGCACACATATTCTCATTATAATCCCCTGTTCCCCAGTAAATGTCTTTATTTTTTTACAGAGAGCCTCTCTCTGTTCGATGTTTCGGTTGGCACAATGCTCATAATCACCTGAGCAGCTTATTAAACAGTGGTTCTCTGCTCTGCCTGGACTAGTGGAGCCGCTGGTGGGGGAGAGGTGGTGATGGGGATGGCCTGGGTGGTGGTGAGGTCTGGTGGTAGAAGCCCTTTTGTGCCTGTGTTTCAAGACTTTCTCAGATTGCGATTCTGCATCTGACCCCACCCCAGTAGAGGACCTGTGTCTGGTCACTGTTCATTGTTTAGATAGTCTGTCAATGAGAAATTTTTGTTGGATGAACTTTATATTTTTAAAAAAATAACATTAGAACTGTTAACAGTCAAACAGGATTTTTCGATGAGTCTTTTTTGAGCATAACTTACCTTCTAAGAAGCAGTGGCTCTGCTGGGCAACTTTAATCTTGTAAAGGCACAGACTGGATGCAAACATAGGTGGGCTGCTCCTCAGACAGGGGCCACACTGCTGCTTTCACGTATTCTGAGATTCTCACCTTAGCAGAGCATCCTGCAACACTGAGGGGGTAAAACTGTTCCTTCATTCTCTGGAATTTGCACACAAACGAAAAGGGAGTGTGGATGCAGTTAGCAAAATGTGTCCATGAGTCGTGCGCTGGCCGTGCAGAGATAAAGAATCTTTCAGTGCTGCTCACCAGTCTCAGTACACTGAGAGTAATAATGAAAAAGCTGGTTTTCTGGACAGTGCAAAAGTATGTGGGAGAAGAATATTAACCACATTAAATAGAGACCAAAGCAACTCAACCCACAGTTGCCCATGCTACAGTCGCCATAAGATACCTTTGTGCTGCTCACTTTGTAAATAAAGCAAAGAAAGAAAGAAAGAGAGAGAGGAAAGGAAGGAAGGAAGGAAGAGAAAACAAGAAAAGAAAAGAACAGAAAAGAAAAGAAAGAAAGGGGCCCCAACCAAGCAAACAAACACCAGGAATTGTTTTCCAAGAAGCAGGCTCTGTAGTCACTGCTGAGGGGTCGCTGAGGACGTCAGTCAGAAGGCTTCTATCCAAGTATCTGTCCTCTCCTGTCACTTGCGTTTTTAACCAGAAGAGATGTTCGTAATGAGACATGAATACAGACAAATCCCTCTGCCACATATTCTGTTTAAGAATAGAGTCTTTTCAGAAATTTAAAATAAAAATGTTTCTGCAAAGAACCTCTACTACACAGAAAGCTCACCCGTGGTGCCTTAAATTACGGTAATGAGAATACCAGTTTTCTCTGAGGGTCATTTTATTATCTGCATGGTCCTTTCGTATTACAGTACAGCAGCCCGCAAAGATAGAAACGACAGGTTCTGATTATTCCCAGAAAATGGAGAGGCAGAGGATTCACCCAAAAATCCCGAGTTTGGGAATGACAGAGCATGGGTTTGCGTCAGCATCTCTGACTACTGGTCTTCACTCTTTCCAGAAAAGAAGGCATGTTGGCTGAAGAGCAGGCAGGTTACAAAGCCAGAAGAGGCCAGGAGGGCATTGCCTGAGCCGTGGTGACACAGCCGCTCTCCAGCAGGCGTCACAGTTGCAGCGAGGGACAGGAGTCCTAGGACACGGACATTCCGACAGAGATCAGTTCTGCACTCGATTCTAACCGCTTAGCATCGAACACATACCTGCTGCTGATGGGTACAATGGAGAGACCTTCCCAGTCTGTACAAAACAATTTTTATTTGAACTTTGAAATTTAGCTATGCTAATGATTTTAAGAAAACCCTCACTGGCTGTGGACATTGTCTCTGCATACACGTGGAACCTTTGTGGATGGTTCAGCTCTTCCTCTGCCCTTGGATGTCCACCCTAGCCGAGGACATGGTGCCGGCAGCATCCGGGCTTGCAGTGGCCACATCGCAGGCACCTGTTAGCCCCTGGTGGGTGCGCCTTTAAATTCCCCACTCTTGCTTGTCAACACCTCCTCCCGCCATCTTCCAAGCAGTTATTGCCTCAAAGACACAGAGTAAGTAAGAGCATCTGTCAGTCACAAGAAACAAACCAGCAAGCCCGTTTCTTGTGTGTGCTGAGTGGCATTTTATTTTGTTGTGTTTTTTTTCCACATAGTATCACTTTTATCCTACTGTGAATATTACATACGCAGTTGTGATTCCTCACCCTTGCCTTATTAAGGCCTGAAGTTCCTGCTACAGTTTAGCCACAGAATCATGCAGCATAAATCAGTCTCTGGAAGGTTTTATGTTTTCATAGAGATAACAACTTAAGCAAAAAATAGCAAGCACATTAATGAAAGTGCCAGTACCTACATGGAAGTCTTATAAAAGTGAAATAATTTTAAATTACCATAAAACATTTAAATTTAGTTACATAATTAACTGTCTTATTTATATGTGCTTTTATGAGCTTCTCAATTCCTTTATGGGTGTAGATGGCACATAATTACAAACCAGTCAATTATTAATTAACTATGGTATTTCCTGCAGTTAATTATTCGGAGAAATGCCTTCTTAAATGTTGGTCTAGTCAGTCCAGCCCATTATTATCTGGTCAGAATAAATATTACCCAGGGTCAAATGTACTCTCCACAGCAGCAAATCTGTACTTTAACTCCTTATTGGTAAAATACACACAACAAAAAATTCACCATTTTGATATATAGAGTTCAGTGGCCTTCGTACCATCATGATGTTGTGCAATCTTCACCACTATCTAGTTCCAGAATTTCCAAGAGAAAACTCTGAACCTGTTCATGGTCACTCCCTACCCGTCCCCAGCCCTGGTCACCACAGGGTTGCTTTCTTTCACTATGGATTTGCCTATTCTAGACGTTTCTTACGAACAGAATTATATAATATGTGGTCCTTCATGTTTGGCTTCTTTGACTTAACAATGTTTTCATGGTTCATCCACTTTGTAGCATGTGTCAGAATGTTACATTAACTTTACAATGAAATTGTCCAGACATATTGAGAGCCTTTCTGCCTACCTTCCTGCCTGCCAGTCTATCAATAATTACCTACCTAACTACCTACCTGCCTACCTATCTACCTACCTACCATACCTTTCTACCTACCTGCCTACCTACCTAGCTACCTACCTACCTACCTACCTAGCTAGCTACCTACCTACCTACCTAGCTACCTACCTACCTGCCTATCTGCCTATCTGCCTACTTACCTATTTGCCCCTCTGCCTGTATACCTATCTAGCCACCTACCTATCTACTTGTGTATCTACTTACCTACCTGCTTATAAAGCTGCCTACCGGCCGAGCACAATAACTCATGCCTATAATCCCAGCACTTTGGGAGGCCTAGGCAGGCGAATCGCAAGGTCAGGAGTTTGAGACCAGCCTGGCCAATATGATGAAACCCCTTCCCTACTAAAAATACAAAAATTAGCCAGGTGTGGTGGCGGGAGCCTCTAGTCCCAGCTACTCGGGAGGCCGAGACAGGAGAATCATTTGAACCCAGGAAGCAGAGGTTGCAGTGTGCTGAGATCGCACCACTTCACTCCAGCCTGGGTGACAGCAGAGTGAGACTCTGTCCCCTGCCCCCCCCCCAAAAATCTGCCTACCTACTTACCTGCCTATCTACCTACCTGCTTATCTACCTACCTATCATACTCTACCTACCTACCTAATGCCAGCCTACCTAACTACCTACTTATCTATCTATCTGTCTACCTACCTTAGCTATTTACCTCTCTGCCTACCTATCTACCTGCACCCTACCTACCTACCTACTAGCTTATCTGCCTACCTACCTGCCTCTCTACCTACCTAGCTACCACCCTTATCTACCTGCCTGTGTAACTACCCACCTATCTACCTACTTACCTATGTACCTACCTACCATGCCTATCATGGCTATCTACCTATCTACCTGCTGCCTGCCTATCTACCTAGCTACCTATCTAGCTACCTAACTACTCACCTACCTATCTACTTACTTACTTACCTGCCCATCTACCTACCCACTCACCTACCAGCCTATCTACTTACCTGCCTACCTGCATACCTACCTATTACCTACCTGCCTCTCTACCTGCCTGTCTACCTACTTACTTGGCTATCTACCCACTTTCCTACCTACCTACCTACCTACCTGCCTGCCTACCTACCTGCCTCCCTATCTAGCTACCTACATATCTACTCACCTAGCACCTACCCATCTACCTACCTGCCTATCTACCTACCTACCTGCTTACCTACCTACCTACCTTCTCATCTACCTACTTACCTACCTACCTGCTTACCTACCTACCTACCTTCTCATCTACCTACTTACCTGCCTACCTACTTACCTACCTGCCTACCATCTAGCCACCTACCTACCTGCCTACTTACCCACCTGCCTACCATCTTCCCACTTATCTATTTACCTGTATACCTACTTATCTACCTTCTTACGTAACTACCCACCTACCTACCTACCTATCTACCTACGTGCCTACCTGCTTACTTGTCTACCCACCTAGCCACCTACCTGTCTACCTACTTACTTACCTGTCTATCTAGCTGCCTACCTATCTAGTTACGTACCTACCTATCTAGTTACGTACCTAGCCACCTACCTGTCTACCTGCCTACTTACTTACCTACCTGCCTACCTATTTACCTATCTACCTACCTACCTGCCTGCCTACCTACCTATCTACCTGGCTACCTGTCTAGTTACCTATCTACCCACCTACCTACCTATCTACCTATCTACCTACTTACCTGCCCATCTACCTGCCTACATATCTAGCCACCTATCTACCTACCTACCTGTCCACCTACCTGTCTACCTACCTATCTGCCCATCTATCTGCCTCTCTATCTACTTATCTGTGTAACTACCTGCCTATCTATCTACCCACCTATCTGTCTACCTGCCTGCCTACCTACCTACCTATCTATTTATCTATCTACCTACCCGCCTACCTATTTACCCACCTGCCTGTCTACATATCTGCCCACCTACATACATGCCTATCTACCTACCTGCCTACCTGCCTATCTACCTACCTACCTTTCTATCTACATTTCTACCTAGTTATCTACTGACCTACCTACCTGCCTATCTGCCTGCCTACCTGCCCATCTAGCTATCTACCTATCTACTTACCTTCCTATCTATCACCTGTTATGCCCTAGCATTAGGAGTAATTCCGATCAGAATGTGTCAGTGACCAGCAGGAAGGGACCCCGGCTATTGCTCACTTTCACCGCTCTGCTCTGGCACAGCTGCACTCAGCACTTTCGAGGCTATAAATGCTTTAGTTTGGGTTAAATATTTGTGTGCATACACACACACACACACACACACACACACACACACACACACACACATACATGTGTCCATTACTTTTAAGAAAAATAAAAATAGGATCATACAATACTGTTTAGACTTAAAAAAAATTATAACTAGAGGTCCTGGAAGTCTTTTTATATCAATGAATAACAATCTACTTTTCCTTTGTGACAGCTGCAGTATATTCCAGCTCATGCAGTATCATAACTGATTGAGCCAATGTCCTTTTGGTGGACATTTCCAATAGATTGGGGGGGTTATTATTCTGTAACCTCATTAGTAGCGACTATTCTTGGTGGAAAATGATTTATTTTTATTTTTAATTACCACTTAAATTTTATCATCTTTCATATGCCTACTGTTTATTTGCATTTTGCTTTTTCTAATGAATTTATTCTTCCTGTCCTTTGCCTATTTATTGCTTTTCCTTTCCGTTGTTGATTTATAAAATGCTCTTTGCATATTAATTTAGTCATTTTTCTGTCATGCATCTTGAAAATAATTTTTGCCAATTTCTCATTTATATTTTAGCATTGTTTATGGTATTTAAAAAATATAGAAGGACAAATTTTTATGTGGTGAAATTTGCCATAGTTTCTTTATAATTTCCACAACTTTGGAGTATTTTGAAATAATTTTCCCCACTCCAAGATGATAAACTTCTATCAGTGAAATATCAGTCAATTCATTTGAAAAAACTTATGAACTTATGTCTTAATGTACTTTTACATTAAGTATTTTATTTACTTGTTTATTTTATCTATCTGGAATTATTTTTGTAATTTTGCTGTAATTAGTAAAATGGAATTCAGTTTATTTTATTTCTGAATGGCTAACCACATATCCCCAAACTACTGAGCCATCCATTGTCCCTCCAGTGATTAGAACTGATGTTTTATCTCGTACTCAATTCCTTCATGAACTTGGGAATGTTTCTTCGATGTTTGTTAACTGAATCCATTCAGAGGTCCTAGACCATTCCTAAATCCACATGGAATGCTTCGCTGGAGGCCGTGTCCTTACTCACAGAACTTCCTCCTCCCTTGCCCCATCGTGGCGCTTCCTCTGCCGGGCTCCCTGGAGCTCATGAAGGAAACGCCCCTGCAGGTCGGGATCTTCCTCCATGGGCTCTGCGTAGCTTTCCTCAGTCCGAATTCCATCCAGCCTCAGGCATTAGGGCAGACACCTCCGAGCCTGGAGGATGTGGGCAGAGGGGCTGGGGCCCCTTGTCCCCATCCCGGCTCAGTGCTCCAGAGAGGCATCCCTTGCGCCTTCCCCAGGTGATGTCGTCTTGTGGCTTCTGTGGTATGGAGGTGCCTGTGACTTAGTGAGGGCCACAGGACACCTCCTCTGTCTGGCCTTACATGAAGTTGGTGCCCTGACCTGGGAAGAGCAGCACCCACTGGTCTGTGTCCTCCAGGCCCTGCGTCCCTACCCTTCTGCTGTGTGCCTGACTCACCTGGGACAACATAGTTCTCTCAACCCTCTTCCCTAAAATGACACATCTCTCCAAAGCCTTCTGGCTCCTTCTGCAAATGGATTTCTGACAAACCCAGAATTGTCTTCACATTGAGCAGGCTTCAAGCCCAAGCTGGATTCCTCCCCCTCCCTGGGCCCGCCCATTGCAGACACACTAAAAAATGCACATCTCAGGCAAGTTGACATAATAGAATATGTTTGCACACACTGAATTCTCCATGATAGTACTTAAAGTTTGCATGGTATAAATTTAGCATCACGATTATTGGCAGTATTCGAAATGGATGTTTCATTTCAGATTGTGCCATACAGGTTGGTGACTGAAAGGGTCTCCTTCAGTGCAGTGGTAGAACTGAGTTAAGCAAAGGAGAGTTAAGTGGAATTTGTGTGAAATACTTGTCAAATTGTGTGGATCAAAGGAAAGGTGTCCTAGTTTAAGAATTGTGGAGACATTAAAAATGGAACACACAGAAGCTCTTCTACTAAAATTATATTTAAATTATTAATACATTGTTAAATCAAATTAATACATTGATAATATTTGAATTTGAAACAAATAAAGACATGTTTTAAATGTCTCATGCCTACAACTTAGTGTATGTAGGACCACAATTCCTGCATAGCTCCTGAACTCTGGCCAGTGTTTTTTCCTGGAATTGCTGCCTCTCAGTCACTCTCATCTAATGATAAGAATAATAGCTGTAATTATTTGATCAGAGATTAGTGTGTTGAAGTCTGATAAATTAATGTTAACATTCTCGGGTAAATTTGACATGATTTTGTTCCTAGGAAGCTGTATTCAAAAATTGTTGACTGAAGCACTTCCTTAATTCAGCCACAGAACACCAGCCCCATGGAATGCTTTGGGGAAAAACATGAAAGGCTCCTGTGGCCGGGGACGTCTGGTGAATGCCTGCTGAGTGTCCTCAAGGGTCCCTGCGCATGAACACTGCGGATGCCTTCACAAGTCCTGAAATAGTGTTATTTGACCCAGCTGTACCCAAACTCAATTGACTGTAAAAAAAATATTGCTTGAATATCTATTAAGCATCTATGAATTAATATTTTACAAAACCCACTTTTATGAACTCTGCTTTCCATTAACCTTCTGGACAAAAACGACGCTGTGGTGGCTTCATCATCTTTATCTGCAGGAATGAAAGAGATTTAACCAGCTCAAAGACATCAAAGAAGGAAATTAAGTCAGAGTCCTTGTTCCAGGACTGGAAGGAAATGAGCTCAAGCTCCAGGCAACCCCCTGTCCA
The DNA here is from genome assembly GCA_036589455.1 of Ateles fusciceps. Lineage (NCBI taxonomy): Eukaryota > Metazoa > Chordata > Mammalia > Primates > Atelidae > Ateles > Ateles fusciceps. Next base: position 2,542,077 of record JAZHEH010001829.1, read on the forward strand.
CAGACCTCATTAGTGCTGGTCCCTGGGCTACCGTCTGGGTTTGATTCCTCCTGATGAGATTGGCAGACACAAAACTGACTTTACTCAGGTAGGTTTTGTATGTAGGCACTGCTTTTTCAGGCATAATTGTGATTATTACTTTCCACATTTTAAATCTTGGTTTTCATATGGAATCAGTGATATATATTGTCATGTACCCTAAAGGAACAGGTCCAGATATTTGTTTTGGAATTCAAGTTTTCTGTATTTCTTTCAAATGCTTCAGTTTTCAAATGTGGTTGATAAACACAGGAATTAAGAGTAGACAATGACTCAATGTAAAGACAGTCTTTTTTTCTTTCTAGGGTAATTTTCTAACATATTTGGCAGAATCATATAAACTATATAATAAATATTTATTTTCATTTTAAAAGATGTCTGGCTATAAAATAGGAAGTCCAAACTTGGTTGGCTATGTAGACAAAGTCTACCTGGATTCAAATTTGAAAGATTTCTTTTAAAGAATTGCAAAGCAAGGCTGCCTGCCTTGAGCCCGTGGAGGATCTGTCATCTTGTCTTTTTCCCCCGTCATCTCATTCCCCTGAATGCACTCCTTGTTTGCCACAGTAGACTTACTTATGTTTCTCAGATGGAATTTCTTTTGGCTGCAGGTGCATCAGGCGTGCTCTGAAGGGATGTGAGCCTCATCCTGGTAAACAGGGAAGGCCGGGCAAGGAGGAAACCAAGCACCCGCCTGTCTCTGACGTTCCGCATGTTGCTGGCTGTCCAGGGGCCAGGGCTGCTCTCTGGGGCATCACTGTGTTCTTGGCTGAGCTTCAGTTAAGAAACTTCTGTCAATACCTGATGTAAAAGCAGAGACCGCATGGTGAGTGAGGCAAGTTCTCCTTGGAAAAGGTCAGTAAACACAACAGATCCAATGCTGGCTCGTCACAGAGGCACAGACTTCCTTTCAGGCTCCCTGTCCAAGGGCCACCTTGGGCACTCCTCCCAGTGATGGATTTGCCCCGAACCTCTCTGTTGGAAATAGATGCTGGAAATAGATGCTTGGTGCTGCAAAGAAAAATTAGCACTGAGATAAAGGATCTGTCAGCAACACAATTTTTACTTCCTGGGCTACAGGAAGGGTACTCCCGGTAGCCATCTTGTCACAAGAGTACCAAGAACAAAGGGAAACACACAAATTTATTTCTTACGCATTTGGGTTGTCCTTATTGCCGTGTCTGATCTCCGTTGGCTGGAGCCAGATCTCACAATCTAAACTGAAATCCTATTGGCTAACAACTTAAAACTTTACTAAACAGGTAAAGGCAATGGAGAGCTAGGACATGCCTGTGAGCACGTCCAGCACAGATATCGTGGTTAAAGTACAAGGACATAGAATGTACTACATGCCCGTAAGCATGGCATGTTTAACAGCTACATAGGATAGCTTAACAAAGAGTTATTAGCACACTTACGATTTAACAAGAAAGGAAACTTTAAAAAGGAAAGCTAGAGACCTGGGCACCTCACTTTGAGGGGCTGTGCCTGTGTTGTTTTGCTGAATTCTTCTTCTTCTTTGCATTTTATTACGTATTTATTTATTGTTTATGTAAATTTAGGGGGTGCAAGTTCAGTTACTTACACATATGGAGTAGTGATGAAGTTTCTTGTGTCACCATCACTCGAGTAGTGAACGTTCTACCCATTAAGTAATCCTTCCCCCTCACCTCCGGACCTTCCTCCCCTTTTGAGTCTCCAATGACTGTTATTCCATGCTCTGCGTCCCCAGGCACACATTAGCTGCCATGCAAGAGTGAGGACGTGTGAATTCTTAAAGAGACTCCTGCCCTGCCTCAGGCCCCTGGATCCGCCCTGTTCCCAGCTCTGTAGCTGCCTGTGCTGGGTGAGACCCACAGCTCCCTTCCAAAAGCAGTTGGTTCAGTTCTGTGAATTCCCTAAACCACTCCATGTCTTCTGGGAGAGAGTGTGTTATGGTGCCCCTGGAAGGCATGCACAGCTCATTTACCCACTCCTGCTGAATCTCTTCTGTGAGGCTCAAACCCAAACCACACATGACCGGGTATAATGTGAGCCCTGGCTCTGGGGTGATTTCACTTAATTTCTCCCTCAATTGAAAGATTTCACCTTCAACCACCAGCAACAGGGAGCACATAACATAGGTCATCCATGTGGAGGACGCTGGTGATGGAGACAAACTTGATCTGGGATGTGAGATAAAGTCCCTTGCTGCCCGCTACCACTTTCTGTCTGGCACACTGAAGAAGAATAATTTGATTTGCAGAGATCTGACAAGTTGATGGAAAATACCAGCCCCTGGTAGCTGACACAGGGAGAGGAGCAGTAAAACATAAGTGGGTCTTAGAGGGCCGCTGATGTGCATGCAGCATGCTTGACAGGCGTCCGGGACATCCCACACCTGCTCCGCTGCTGCCCTGGAATGCCCCATGCTGCCAGGAATGCCACGGCTGTTCATTCATGCATCAGCCTCTCCTTGTTCACCCTAAGCCCTGGGTCTCCCCTAGCTGACCCAGTTTGTAGGCAAACCACATTTTTGGACTGATGTTTGGCCACTGAGATGCTTGGAATTGTCATGACATACCCCATAGTGGGAGCAATGGCTTTCAGAGTGGGGGAATTTTCTTGTACTGATTGTTGATGCCATAGTAGCCAGGGCTCTCGGAGAAGCAGAGCCAATGGGAAGTGGAGGGGATAAGGAGATGTATTGTAAGGGACTGGCTCACCTGACCATGGAGGCTGGGAGACCCGTCGACCTAGTGTCTGCAGCCGGAGCCCCAAGAGAGCTGGTGGGGTCATTCCAGGGCCTGAGAACCAAAGGTCTGAGGATGGGAGAAGATGGGGGTGGGGAAGGCCAGCTCAGCAGTCCAGTGGTCACCCAGCCCTCTTCCACCTGTGTGTTCTATTCAGGCCCTCAGTGGCTTGGATGGTGCCATCTGCAGTGGGGAGGGTGGGTCTATCCTCCTCAGTTCACGGATCCCAGTGCTGAGCTCTTCTGGAAACTTGGAGCCCCACCAACTTGACCTGTAAAATTTACATAACCGCGAGCCTCACATAGACTTATTTTTATTATCCTCTCTCCCATTAGCCACCTCTTATCTTCATGTTAGCTCCTTGGGGGGATTTCTGCAGCTGTACCCTCTAACTGCTTCACTCTATTTTCAGCTACTGTAGGTTTAATTTTCCTGAGTTTCTCCTACCATCTGACAAGTTACTGAGCATGACTTGCTGATCTCTCCCTCAGTACGGCTGTCCTTTGCCCTGGCTCCCGTTTCTGGGGTTCCACACCTCAGCATTGCTGGCGGATCCCTGGGCCCCTTCCCACTGCTACTGGTCAGCAGTGCTGGAGCATCTTCCCCGTTTCCATCACAGCCTCCAGACCCCATAAACCTGTGGGAACAGCCTGGGCTTGGGATCTGGGTGCAGAGCCAGGGCCTCCGGCCTCACTCATGGGGTGAGGACAACACTTACAGTGTGGCCTTGGAGTTCTGAGAGCAGGGAAGTGTCTGGTTGGTAGAAAGTGAGTCACTGACATCTGTAACGTCCACCTGGAAGAGGCGGGAAGCAGGAGCAGTCAGAACAGAATCAGAACCCTCAGCAGCAGCAGCAGAGGCTGGGAAACACTGGGGAGAACAATCTCATGAGGGAAAAGGATTTACAAACTACAATTATCCCCCAAGTGGAAACATCACACTAATCAGTATTTTGTACATAGTTTATATTTGTTTTACTTAACAGATACTCATATAATGCTGACACTGGACCAGGTGAGGTTCTAGCATCTTCACAAACACTGACTCATGTAATCATTTTACAAATGAGGAAACTGAGTCAGAGACCAAGTCACTTGCCTTATCTCTCAGACGACCATAAGTGGCTGAGCTGGGGAAGGCCAGTGGGTCCGTCTCAGACCACTTTGCCCACCTCTGACAAAGGGCCTGGAGGTGCCTGGGAGGATGAGGATGAGGGGAGGAAGTGAATTCCCAGGAACCGGGGATGACAGAGCAGCCAGAGGCTGGGCAGGGAACTAGGAGGAGCTCTGGGTCTTATAGAATAACTGGGTTTGAGTCTTAGCCCTGCTATTAAATTAGCTCTGTGACTTTAGGCCGGGTGCCTAACTTCTCTGGGCCTCACTTCTCTGCTGTGTGAAATGCCTAGCAGGCAAAGTGATCATTAGAGATCCTGTCTGTAATATTCCATTTTTTAAAAAAGAACATTTTGACCTGTTTCACATGCTGCTGGGTTACTGTCCTTGGTGAGGCATTTTATGAAAGTCTTCCTTAACCAGTACCTGCAAAGAGCCCTTAACCTTGCATTTCTGGATGCAGTTGGGCTATGAAAATCTTTCCATTAGTCTTTTTCCCGATTGTTTCAGCGGGAAAGTAAGGAAACTTGAGCTGGCAGGGCCTGGGTATGATCTCATAGGTCCAGCAATGTCCATTTCTGTAGAAAGAACCAGCCACCAAAGTCCCGCCAGCCTCCCGCCCCTTCCCAGCCTGGTGCTCCGACGTGCCTTTCCCCTAGGTAATGATTGTTCACCCTGGGGCAGGCCCTGCTGAGGACGTGCTGAGGATGTGCTGCCCTTTTCAGCAGCTCATAGTGTGCAGCAACGCCCACCTAAAAGACCCATGTTTTAATTTTTAATGAAAATTTCAAATATTAAAAAAGTTCCTTTTTTCTGATTATAAAAGTATAATATGATCATTGTAGAAAGTTTGAAATGTACAGCAAAGTATTTTTAAAAAGTAAAAATTACCCAATTCTACCAAACCCAGGTAGGACTGTAAATGTTTCTGTGACTCTTGGAGGAGCTGCCTGACAGCACTCGGGGAAATCGTGGATCAGCTTTTCCTTGCTCAGAATGTGGAGTGTGTGAAATGTTTGCATGTGGCTATTTTTCAGGTTGTCATAATCATTTTTTAAATGTTGTATTGGAAACAATGACATTTGTTTTTCTTTTATTTATTTTCTCATGACTAGTGATCTTAAATATGATTCTATGCATTTATTGAAAATTTGTATTTTTTTCTTTGTGAAATGCCAGTTTATGTCTTTGCTCATATTTTTTTATTTGGTCCTGAGATTATTCTTGGGAACACCGTACCAGGGTCCCACATAAAGTTGCTCTCATCCTAACCAAATACAAGCTCTTCCCAAGCAACAGTCTACACTGAGACCTGTTCATCTCACCTTTCGGCTCCCTCCCTCTGTGAGTCCTCCTCTTCTTTTGACCCCACTCACGTAAGTAGCTCACACTTATTCATGCCTCTCCACGAGGATTTCCACTCTCTCAGGAGGTAGGGGAGTGCAGAGATGTATTTACTGGGCTCACCCGTGGAGGGCCTCAGAGGAGGCAGTCCAGGACAACGGCCAATGTCATCGTTCTGCCGTCATTAGGACTGACAGTGGAGACAGTGTCTTGGGCTCTGGAAGGAAGGGAGCGTTGACAACTGTCAGTATTTCTAGTCTCCCCAGGGGATGCAGAACATTACATGCACCTTGCTAATGCCTGCAATGATAGGATATGTATCAGTGTGAATAATCTTGCTTAGTGAAAGTAATGGGCTGGGTGACTGGGTCTGTCTCATTTCTATTGGCATAAATAGATCTGGGCACTATGACTTCCACAGAGGAGTGGAATTACAGAGTCACTGAGGGCATAACTTACTTTTGGAAGGAGCAAAACTCTGGAGACAAGGCTTAGCTCGGGAATGTTGTGTATGTGTGTGTTTCTAGCTGTCATGGTCTGAATGCTGGGTCCCCCCCCAAATTTATCTGTTGAAATCTGGACCCTCAAGGTACTGGTATTAGGACCAGGACCTTTGGGAAGTGATTACATCCTGAGAGTACGGCCCGATGAGTGGGTTTGGAGATCCAGGGAGGTTTTTGGCCTGTCCACCCCAAGAGGATGTGGTTAGAGGATATCTTCTGTGAACCAGAAAGCAATCCCCCCCCACAGACACCAAATCTGTCCGGGCCTTGATCTTGGACTTCCAGCCTCCAGAACTGTGAGAAATCAATGCATGCACAAGTCACCCAGGTTATGGCCGGGTGTTACAGCAATGAGTGGACTAGGACAGCGCCCACGTGGCGCCGGACTTTGCTGCGGATGCCTGCACTCTCTCCTGCTGTGTCCTCACCGGTGCCATCCTCCCAAAGTGGAGTGGAGGAGTGTTGTCACCATCTGGCACAGACATTGTCCCTGTCGTGGACGGGCAGTCTGCCAACCAAGTGTCTGGTGCCAACAGTTCCACCCACAAACTTCCTTGGTGATGGGGCTGAGAGATGCATTGGGGGCAGTTCTATGGTTAACTAAGTTGGCAGTCTCGGCCCCTCAGCATCCCCATGCCCATCTCCATTTGTGCTATTATTTCTATGAGAGAAATCATCAGGAGTCAGGTCACTGGTATGAAGAGTACGTCATTGATAATTTTAATATATCTTGCCAGACTGTTTCAAAAGATTGCAAAAATTTTTATTTTCACAAGGAATGTTTGAGAACTTCCTTTTTCTTTCATGTCTTGCAGCTGTATATGTTACAATGCTTCTTAATATTTCTCAACCTGAGAGATGATATTTTAGTTTGAGTTTTTCTGAATTATTGGTAGGATGAACATTTGTTCATATGTTTTATGGAATTATTACTTTCTGTTTCTTCTGTGAATAACCTGTGTTTATGATTTACACATTTTTCTCTTGTTTCTTCACAATTTTAATTTTTTGGTCATTTTAAGGTATCTTTATATATGGCAGATATTAACCCATGTTGGTCATCAGAATTGCACATTTTCTTCCAAAACGCCAGTCCATCAGTTGACTCCATTTGATGTGAGGCTTGAACTCTTTAAAAGTTTCACTGCTTTTGCTAGAATCACAGTTTAGGGTGACAGGGGCCCTTTGCAGCTGCCTTGGATCCGCCTCTGTCTTCATTGCAGCCATGTGGCTGCTCCCCCCAGCCTCCTCTCCTTGATCTGAAACTTGCATGGCTCCACCCCAGCCTCCTCACCACTCTCCAGGCGTGTCAGTGTCATGGGGAACATATTAAGTAGTGTCCATTCTCCAATTAATATTAAGTGTCCAAAGCTGTCACCAGGTTATGTGCAGTGTTATGAGACCATGACAGTTGCCCTGATGCCTTCAGAGCCCAGCCTGAGTCCTATTGGCTCCATGAGACCAGGAGCCTGAAGCCACAAACAGCATTTGCTGCATGGCCATTAACTTTGTATCTACACAAAATTCATCTGGACAACGTCAGATAAGTGTTAGGCCAGGCATGGCAGCTCACATCTGTAATACCAGCACTTTGGGGGGCTGAAGTGAACAGATCAGTTGAGCCCAGGAGTTCAAGTCCAGCCAGGGCAACATAACGAGACCCTGTCTCTACAAAAAATACAAAAATGAGCTGGGCATGGTGGTATGCACCTGTGGTCTCAGCTACTTGGAAAGCTGTTAGAGACACAATGCTTGTTCCTTGGTGCTGCAAGGAAAAATTAGCATTCAGACAAAAAGTTTTCTCAGCAAGGCAATTTTACTTTCTGCAGAAAGGGTACTGTTTGTCAGCGATCTTGCCACAAGAGCACAATTAACAAAAGAAAGGCAGGAATATTTATCTCTTTTGCATTGGGTCCTTACTGCTGTGTCCTCTCTCCATTGGTTGGAGCTAGACCTCACAGTCTAAGCTAAAGCCAATTGGCTAATGACTTAAAACTTTCCTAAACAGGTAAAAGCAATGGAGAACAAAGGAAAAGAGGAAGTTTCTTGCAAAAAGACTTAGAAAAGTAATAACATTTCCAAATAAAGAAGGAGCATGGGCTGTGAGCTGGGACCGCCAGGCCCTGGGGGAGGGTCCTTTCAGCAGCTCGGCAGCCTTCCCCTACTCCCCTCCAGTTGCTGGGCAGCCCAGACTCTCCCTGTGTCTCTCCCCAAAGCCTCTGCTTCCCTTAAAGGGGAGGGGCCCGCACGGGACCTGGCCTTCCCACAGTGAGAACTCCTTGGATGTCATCACTGATGGAAGCTAACCCACAGAAGTTGTCTGTGGTCACTCAGAGTCTAGCAGATTCATGGGACTTTTAGAAAAATGTCATGTGCACAGCTTTGAAAATCAGGACAGAGATTTCATCCTAAGTATCTTTTGGTCTCATTGCCTTGTGGATATTTCAAAATGGCAAGCAGTTGCCACTAGCCATTTTTATGAGATAAAAAATTCCCAATTCTGAGTCATAGTGTAGGTTCTATGACATGAATTTACGGCATTAGAAACACCTCTGAGGGATGCAGCATATGCATTTCTTGCAGAGACTGGAACTCATCTTATCTTTTAAGGTAAATGAAATGGGTTTTATTTGGGAGACATTCCCTACTCCTCATGTTTTCACAGTGCAGAAAAGAGTCCCACTTTATTTCCTGTCTCAGTTCATTCAAACTGTTACAGCACAGCATTCAAGACCAGGGGCTTATCAACAGCAGACATTTGTTCCTTTCAGTTCTGGAGGCTGGAAGTCCAAAAATCATTGCATGGCAGATTCAGCATCCAGGGAGGGCTGCTTCCTGGTTCATAGATGGGGTTGTGTCCTTGCATGATGGGAAGGCCAGTGGAGCTCTCTGGGGTCTCTTGCATAAAGGCCATAATCCTACTCATAGGATCCACCTTCAGGAGCTCATCACCTCCCAAAAGCCCCACTTCCTCACACCATCTCCCTGGGGATTAGGGCATCTTGGGGACACAGACATCAGGTCCACAGGAATCCCACAGAGCAAGATATTGGGGAGAGATGCCCCAGCCTCTCCCCATTCTTGACTCACCCCTGCTTGGTGGTAAACTCAGCTGTGCCATCAGCCCCCCTTCAGTCTCAGGGTCCCCTGGCCCCCAACATGTGTGGCTTCTCTCCACGGAGCAAGCTGGTTGGAGTACCGGTAGGGGTGGGCATGCTTCCTGGGGAAAAGGATCTCTGCTCACCCTGTTGCATTTGTGGGTGGGTGAGGAAAGCGCATTTCTCCTCTGGCCCAATCTGGTCTTCTCAGCTGTGACGCTGACATCAGGGTCTCCTTTGCCTGCCCTCCTATTTTTATGAGTTTCCACTTCAGAGGAGAGAGAATTATTCATTTTCTTCCCTCAAAGCCCTAACCCGTTCCATGGGGTGTGCCTGCCAATTTGGGAAAGAGTGAATGAGTATAAGACATAAATAATTGTAAAAAATAATGCCTTACTTGGAGGGTGGGTTGGTGCCTACCAAATGCTTCATTGGAATGATTTTCATTACACCCAAGAAGGCTGTGAGGTGCTGTGCACCCACCACACCATCTGCCCTTGGCACAGCTGGGAGCCTTCAGTCCCACAGAGGATGAATGGGCTAGGCCACACTTCCACTGAGGCCCACAGCACCTGCACTGCCCCCAGCCTACGAGCAGCTGGTTCCAGAACTTAGAAGTTTCTTGCAGGTTGGGATACATTTTCCCATAGAAGTCATGTACCATAGGATATCAGATGCCCAGGCCAACCCTTAAGAAATATAGGGTTAATCTACCGAAGACAGTGATGAACTCTAGTACTTGTAAGAACCTAGCTTCCTAGGAGGTCCCACTGGGGACCAGGGTGTCTGGTCACAGGTAGGGCTCAGGCTTGGCCACTTAGCCAGTGGGGAGCAGGGGCTGCACTGACAGCAGAAGCCTCAGGCATCATGCGTCTTCCCAAGTCCAGGGTGGGGAGACTCACCAGGCCCATGTTCCAGCACTTAAAGCAGGCCGACATCCAAACCCCTCCTGGGGTCTCCTGTTACCTGTGAGGTGAACGGCAGGCTCTCAGTGTCTGAGCATCCCTGAGACTCAGCCCTGAGCCACCCCAGGCTCCCGCTGCTTCCCCAGCCCTGCCTCTTCGGGGCTTGCTCCACAACCCTATCATCTTCCTCCCCCAGCACTTGGGGCAGTGCATTTGCTTGTTGGAGCTGCTGAAACAAAGCACACAGATGGGCATCATAAACCATGGGATTTACTGTCTCCCCTCCTGGAGGCTGGAAGTCTCAGATCAAGGTTGGAATCAGACATTTGAAATCCGTTTATGGGCTCTCCTGAGGCCTCTCTCCTTGGCTTGTGGTTCGTGGCTTCTCGCTGTGTCCTGACATGGCCTCCCCCCATGTGTCTGTCTGTGTCCAAATTTCCCCATTTTATAAGGACACAGTCTATTGGATTAGGGCCTAGCTTACTCCAGTATGATCTCGTCTTAACTAATTTTATCTGCAATGGCCTGATTTCCAGATACAATCACTTTCTGAGGCTCTGGGACTAGGACTTCTGCATATGAATTTAGGGGAGATGTGATTCAACCCTAACAGACTTGTCAGATATAATGACCTTTGCTTGCCCTCTCCGTGCAGCCTCATAGTCTGTAACCCTCAGGGCTGGCCCCACATAAATGAGATCACTGGCTTTCTTCTTCTGCCTGTGCGTCCCTGGGCTGGAGTAGCCGGCTGCCAGGAGGCAGGGACATGAAACACCGGGGTCCAATTCCACCCAAGGTTCTGCTGAAGAAGGAGCCACCTGTCCAGTTTTAGCCATTCCCTTCAGATTCCAAAAATAGAGAATATGTCAAAGACAAATGGATGCCCGAGAGTTATCCAGTGTGGTGACTGTCACATAAAGCTAGCTCTAGACCAAGCACACTCGTGTGGAAATTGAATTAACCAGTCCCACAGGTTTGCTTGGAGAAAGGTGAATCTCACATCTGTTTCATGTGATCATTTATGTTCAACAGTCACAGAAATCTCAGAACTCATCTTGAATGATCATATAATTGCATTTGAGGAACACAGGAAGGAGAGGGACAGGATTCTCCATGGTGACACAACTGGTTCAGCAGAACCAGGGACAGCAGCTCTCTTGCTCCCGCTCCGATCTCCTTCCGTGGCTCCAGAGAGCGGCTGCCACCAGGGCTCCTCTGCCACCTGGACTCCTCCTGTTCCTCCATGGCTGCTCCTCTTCCCTGGTGTGTCCACGTCTTTTTGTCCTGCATGTAAACACTGGTGCTCTGCAGAGCTCTGCCTGGGCTCTCATTCCATATCTCCTCCTGTCTCCCAAATGGCCTCTCTCCTGCCCTCCACCCGCTATGATCACAAATATGCTCCCATGATCAATCCATTCACTCTTCAATCCTGGTGAGTTGCCCAGAGGTAGACACGTTTCAGTGTGCAAAACATGTCTAATGAATAAAGGTGCCGCACCCCAGATCCCGTCACTTGGCTCCCATCTCTTTATTGGCCAGCATGTCTGGGATGCCCTGCAACAATTTAAGCCCCACAGGCCCACCATCTTTCTAGCAAACATAGCTCCACCTCCACCCTTCCCAGTTTCTGCTGGTCACCTGGGCTCCATTCACCAGAGTCCTTTTTACTCCTCAGTCTCACCAGATCCGAGATCCAGTGAACCGTGTACAAGGTGAGGCCTGTGGCCATTTCCCCTCGGGCCAGCTCTTTGCACTTCATGGTCCCTGAAGCCCAGGTTCCAGACTCTCTCCTTCCTTCCAGCCAGATATCCTCACTCCCTGATGCGAGGTCGCCAGGTTGGTTTCCGTGAAACGCAGCCCTGAACTTGCCGTATCCTGCTAGGAAGCCTAAAGTGCCTCCGCTTTGCCCAAAATATTAACTCAGACCTGGCACTGGGCCCCTCCCCCTGTCCTGTGCCCCCTGAACTCTCGTCCAGGTCCCTCCACTGCCTGCACCTGTCCTGGTCAGAACCCAGGGCCCTTGGCCTCCGACACACTCCTGCTGCTCCGTGTGCTCCTCCTGCCTGCTCTGCCACCTTCTGACCTGGCACCTGGCATGGAGTTTCAAATCTACCTTGCAGAAACTACCTCCGTAGTTTCCTTGTGGATCAAAATGGCCAACACTGGCCATTGCCAAGAATCAGCTCAACACCTTCATGGTCCCTGTTAAACACTGACCCCTCTGTGAGGCCGTCCCACCCAGCCCCAAACATACATGTGAGCTCTTCCTCTCATTGAACCCTCATGACCTTGCTTTCCTTTAAACTTTGCATTGTCCTAGTCTCTGTGCTTATATTCTTCCTTTCGTAAACTATAACATCCTCGAAGAAGGGATTGGGGTTTACTCCTCCTTTAGGTGGCAAGCGATTGCTTTAAATCCCTGTTGAATTGAATGATATTTCCTTGGAGGAAAGCCCCTAACACTAGGTGTGGGCTTGACCTGCCCTGTGCTCTCAGGAAATGCTGCAGCATGAAACTCATCTTTTTTCATAGCCTGTGAGTCACTTTTTATTGCATTCCTCAGATTTCTAATCTGCAATATATAACAGAAAGTGGGATTCCTTCCTGGCATGCTGTGAGATAACTTGTTTCTTTTTCAATTGCTCTATAAGAAGCCTTTTCCTTGTTATTTGAGATTTTCTCCTGAGACAGCTTTAAAAATAAATAGTTCACATTTTTTACATTTGCTTAGATAAATTGTGTCCTGGCAAGCTTCTGACAGCATGAACCAAGTGGGCTTTGGGTCTTTCAGCCAGAATTCTTCCAATACACACACACACACACACACACACACACACACACACACACACACACACACACACACACACACACACACACACACACGGTGGCTACAGCTTTACAACCTCAGGCTGTGGTCTTGTATATCTTAAAATACTTAGCATCACCCAGCCCCATTTACTGTCTGCTATGAACCCTTTCAGGAAAAGATACTCAGTTAAGGATTCCACCCTTGTTCCTGGTCCTGTTTTCAGCAGCCCCTCCGTGAGTGACTGCAGAGGATACTGAGGATGTATGCGTTTCCTTTAGGAGTCTAGGCCTTTTCCCCTAAGTATTTGGAAATAAAACATGGTTAAATAAGTTTTCTGACGTTCCTCAGTAAGCCAGTCAGCCCTCTGCTGTAGGGTGCACATGTACAGAACACAGTGTTCTCAGCACCCCTCCCAACCACGAACGCAGCCAAGGCAAACCACAGGCAGGATGGGGACTGGGGTCTTCTCATCCACGTCTTTCTCTTTGGCCCAGACTCCGCCTGCACAAATCTCCTGCTGACAGTGCAGTCACTGGCCTGTTTTAACTCATGTCCAACCTCCCTTGAAGCCAAGGGCACAGAAGCCTTTGCTCCCATGAGCCTCGGAAGGTCCATGGCTGCTGTCTAGTTAGCAAAACTCCACGATTGATGAGAACTGCAAAGCTTGTCAGAAAACTGCAGGAGGATGGCAGGAGTTTAATGCCCACGGCATCAGTAGTGAGGAGAGTGTTTTATGCTAAGTCCTCAAATGCAAGTTTCGTGGCATTTTGGGTTGGCCCACATAAAATTATAGCATTTTTTCTCATTCCTTGGTGTAGAGCTTTCCTCACACATTAAAAAAATTCCTGGGAGTATGCTTTGAAGTTCTCCCGAAGAAAGCTTTTTCTTATGTAATACTGTGTTGTGACAGTGATTAAATATTCAGCATTGCTAAGTGCCTGGTGACCAGATAAGACCGTTATACTGTAGCAGGGTACGTTCCCCTCTTGTGAGAAACAAAGCAATCAATCGCCCGATTTGTGAATGGCTGGGAAGGTCATTCACAGAAACACAGCACTGCTGGGCTCACTGGTGAGAGGAGTGATTTAAGTTTAGAAGAAGCACAGTGAAAATAGGGGCCTCAGGTTAGACCCCTGCACTGCCACTTTCTAGCCGTGGAAAATCCCCTAAGTACAGTCCACTGGCTTTCTGTAAAACAACCTACTGTGTTAGCTTCTAGGGGCTATGACAGCAAATCACTAAAAACAACAGAGCTTCACTCTCTCAGAGTTCTGGGGGCCAGAAGCCAGAAATCAGGGTGTGGGCAGGGCAGCCCTCCCTCCAGGGACTCCCAGGGAGGACCCTTCCCGCCGCTTCCAGTGTCTGGGGCTCCAGGCGTCTCCTGGCTCGTGACGGCATCACTGTCGTCTCTGTGCCCTCAGGAGGCCTTCTCTTACCTCTGTTTCTCTGTAAGGACAGGTGCTGTTGGATTTAGGGCACAACTAGATAATCCAGGATGATCTCAGATGGAGACTCTTGACTGACTCATCTACAAAGACCCTTTTTCCAAATAAGGTCACATTGACAGGAACTGGGCTTTAAGAGGTAGACATATTTTGGGAGCCACAGTTTAGCCTACCACACCTAACTCTGTGCACAAAATGTCTGCCATTGTGCCAGGCACTTAATACAGACTTGCATAAAAGTTTTTTTAATTAGAATTTTTAGAAAGTTTTAACTGAAGTATAATGTACCACAGAAAAGGGCAGGTATCGTAAAGTTCAGCTCAATGAATTTTAACAAAGCAAACATACCCCTGAAGTCAACACCTAGATTATGATTAGCATTTCTCTTAATCAATACCTGATGATTGAATATGGTGCCATTATTAGATGTATGCATGAGACTTTACATTGAGTTCAGTCCCAAGGGAAGGTGATCTTCAACCAGCAATTTTAGTTTAACATAGCTGTATGACAAGCTTTACGCAGAAATGCCTTTGTTCTGTTCCATTATTCCTGTTAGAAGTAAGCACTATAATTGGATATAAATGTCAAGTGCTCATAAGGGGGTCGGCAAGGGTCCTGACAACAGTAAGGACATTGGAAAGTCAGGCCCAGAAAGGAAAAGTGCAGCTTGAGTCCCCCTTCCAACGTTGAGGCCTTTCTGCCACTGTGGGTCTCAATGCAGTGACCCAGCCCCCACGCCCCAAACACACTCCCCTTTCCAGCTGGGCTGCCCCGTCCCCTGGTGTGCACGCCCCTCCTCGAATGACTGGCATCCCACTCTTCATGTCCCCTGCCTCTGTTTAAGGATCCCCCTCCAGCCCGACCTCCTCCATGAACGTTTTCCTCACTGGTCTCTTTCTTCCAAAAGCTCTTGTTCTGGCATTAGCCACCCTCCTCCTCCATATCCCCCCTGCCCCGGGTTCTTGGTAAAGATGATTACAGATTGTTGGATTTCTTTGCTCATGTAGTTTTTTCTCCACTGTGGAGCACAAGCTCACCCGGACTGGGACACGAACTTGCGTCCCCGAGTCCTGAAGCAAAACAGCGCTGAGCAGGAAGCTGACCTGCGGTAGATGTCTCTGATTGCAAGTCTGTAGATCATTTATCTTAAGGAGAAATATTTAGTTTCTCTCTGCATTGTACAAAAAAAGTCAAAGGAGGTTGTGAGCAAATATTTTCTATTTTCATGAGAAGTGAGCAAGAAAACCTTGGCTTGATTTGTAGTGAAAATAATTTGATGATACAAACTTAGAATTGTAGGACAAGAACAACTCATTTAGACTTACGGAATCTCTGTGTGGCAATGATTGTGACCTGTTTCCTTTTGTCAGCTTTCAAGTAACAGTGGATACTGCATCACCAGGGGAGAAATCCGTAACAAGAGAGCAGTGAGTCAGGAGCCAGCCAGGACGTGTCCTCGGAGGGGGCAGCCGCTGGCTCGCTGGGCCAGTGCGGCCCCTGGACCAAACCAACCACCTGGAATCAGAACTGAGCTCTGCCACAGATCAACGATGACCTTGGACAAATTGTATAACCTTTGTTGCCTGGTTTCCTAGTCTGTAAAGGGGGATAAGAGCAGTGCTCACTTCATGAGTGTCATAATGGAGATTAGCATGAGTTGATCCAATGCACGTAGCGCAGCTCCTGCAATGCGCTGACTGCTGCAGGAGTCTGTTATTCTTCCAACTCTTGAGATTCTCAGCTGCTTCCTCCAGTCCCTGCACCTATGAATTGGTTATATGCATAGCCGCCTCCATCATGCTGCAAATATTAATTTTATTTGTTACATACCTATGTCGTTCAGTAAGTCAAATAAATTGGTACAACTTTTATAACAAAAAACAACTCCACCCTTCCACACTGCTAAGAGATGCCTTTGCCCCAGAGGCAACTGTTTCAACTTTTATCTGTTTTTCAGTATTTACCTCCAAATTTTTAAAGAGCATGTCTTTACTACTCTTTGATTTTTCCTTTTTAAACATTATCGATGGCTTTCCAGGTTATAAGGATTATCTTATTTATCCCTTCTTCTTCTTTGTTGTTAACACACATACATCTCCCTCATCCCAACAAAAATATATCACAATTTTTACATTAATCTTCAATGTTTATATTACTGTTTTATAAATATTATTTACATCTGAGCCACAGATTCAAGCTAATATATTTATATTTCCTTTGTTGGATGACATTTTGCTTGATAGGTAGTCAATAATTACCTTTTTTTGTTGCTGTTTAGTTGTCTGTGTATCCATGAATAATTTATCCCTGAACTCTGCAGGATAAGTGAACATAATCTTGATAAGATCAAATGCATCAGGTAATTTATCTGCTTGATTGTCTCCTGGGAGATATAATTCCTGAAGCTTTTGGTCCTGCTCCAGAAGTGGTGTTTGCAGTCCAGGACTGCTTTGCAGGTCTGTGGTGGATTGTACAGGTGTTCTATGCAGGTGTCTTATGCATGTGTGCTGTGAGAGTGTATTGGATGCAGGTATATTTTGTAGGTGTGCCGTGCAGGTGTATTGTACAGGTGTGTTATATAGGTATGTTATCCAGGTATATTATGCACGTGTGCTGTGTAGGTGTATTATATGGGCATGCAGTGCAAGTATGCGACATCTGAGATCTGTCTTCACCTTTCTCCTGAACATTCTTTTCACCTCTTAACTGCACATGTGCTGTTTCCTGGATCACATTTGTTTGTTTATTTGTTTAATTCTTCCAGGAGGATAAGTGCATGGGAAATAAGGATTTTTCTTCACATCTTATTTAACTAACAGTTTCTCTGGTTATAGAATATGTTTTGGATTTAAAGTTCTCTCTGAATTTTGAAAACTCTGTTTTATATTTTCATTGCCTCCTATGTTATTCTAGAGAAGCTCAATCCCAAACTTTTCTCTCATCCTCAATCTATAAACTTGTTTTTTCTTTATTGTCTTGAAGCATCCGGGTCTTTTCTTCATTTTTGGCTTTCTGAAATTGCAGGACAATATGGTATAGGTTCATTTTCATCTCTGTGTAGCTCTTTTCATTTGGAAACCTGTGTTGCATTCTGGATGCTATGGTCTGGAAATATACCCCCAAATTCATATGTTGGCACTTAATGGCCAATGTGGTAGTATTGAGAGGTGGGACCTGTAGGAGGTGATTGTCATGAGGTCAGAGCCTTCACAGTGGGATCAGTGTCCTTATGGAAGGGCTGAGGGCCTGGGTTCGCCCTTTGCCCTTCTACCTGTTTCCATGTGATGACCCCGCCACAAGGCACCATGTGGGAACCAGAGACCCAACCTCACCAGACACTGAGCCCATCGGTGCCTTTATCATGGACTCCCAGCCTCCAGAACTGGGAGAGAGAAATTTCTGTTTTTTGGGTTTGTTTGTTTGTTTTTTTAAATAAATTACTCAGTCTCATGTATTTTGTTGAAGCAGTATAAATGGAGTAAGACACTAAGACATTTCGGGAATTCTTTGATTGATAATATTTTCTTCTCTCTTTGTTGAACATATTATTTCTGGTGTAGAAAGTTCCAGAACACTTCTCCAAATTTCTTACATTTTTTCTCCAACTTTCCACCTTTTAGATCTCTTTTAGTTGTTGATTAACTTTCTATGAGGTTTACCAACTTTAACTAGTACAAGTTTTATTGAATTTAAAATTGTATCAGAGTTTAAGTTCCCAGATCCCCCTTTTTTAACTGTTCATTTTTCATGATTTCCAGTTCTTTAGTGGTGATGTATCTTTTCTCTCTGAAGACAGTCATACAGTTATTGGAATTCCCTTCTGCTCTCCACCTGTCTTTGGTCTGTTTTCCTTTGCCCATTTTGGTCTCTGTCCTTCATGGTGTGTCCTCCTGTTGACTACTGACCATCTGTTCACATGGGGCTGCTATGGGGTGATCGGGCTGTGCAGTATCCCTTGGGAGCTCTCGGCTCTCTGTATCCATCAGCATTTTCTCTTGGTCCAGTCGGGTTTTCTTAGAGGGGGACACTCTGTTCTCCAGACTGGGATGGAGGTGGAGGACACATGTGCTCCCTCCCTGGGTTGGTTCTTTATATGGTGAGTGGCAACTGCTTTGGGACTCTCTCCTGTAGGCTGGGTCTGTGGGATGTAATTAGAAAGCAACTTTATTTCAATTCACTTACATTTATTCGTTGAAGGAGGAGTTTCTCTTTCCTAGGGTACCTGTGAAGATGCCTGTGACTTTTCTGCTTTGTCTTATGTTTAAAAATGTCTTTCAGTCTGTTGAAAACAGTGAGTTCCTCTTCAAAGGTTCCACTTATCCTCTGTTTTCAAAGCCTAACTTCCTTGCTACCTTGCTTCTAGTTATGGTAAAGAAGCTTCCAGCCATTCCCAATCTATAACCCACATCCGTTCCCAATCTGTAAACTACATCTGTTCCAAATCTGTAACCCACATCTGTTCCTTATTTGGCACCCTTAGTTCCAAAACTGCTCTTCCTGGGCTTTAGCCCCCACTCCTGCTCCATTTGAAGTAGCCAATTGTGATCAGCTTTGATTGTGCGGTCCAACCCCAGCCAATGGGGACCAAACACAGTAGCAGGGACTGACTACTACATTAGGCATAAAAACCCCTTCCCTCCTTTGTTCAGTGTGCTCTCACAGTGACCAGAAGAATGAGCAGTACCCTTCTGCAGAAGTAAATTTGCCTTGCTGAGAAATCCTTTGAGTGCTCATTTTCTTTGTGACTCCGCTCTCTTATTCCAACAAGTCATTGCAGGTCACTAGCAAGCTATCATCTCAGTAATCAAAATGATTCAGTTCTTCATAATCAATGTAATTCTAAATTTGATTTTAAGTTGAAACTCCCTGGTTTCCCCAGCTAGGGCCTGGTGCAGAGCAGGCCATGAAGTCAACCTCTTCTCTCTCCCTGTTCTTGCCCCTCCCAATTCCTCCACTGCTCTTTCTGACCCTTTATGATCAAGAATGAGCAGGGAGGAGAGGAATGTGGAGCAGGAAAGATGACTTAGCTGGGATCATTGCAAGCTGACTTTGGACTTTGCCTAGTTGGCAGGTATTTAAATCTGACTCACAGGAGCCTGTGTGTTCCTCACAGCCCCTGGAGCTCACCCTGCATGTTCTTTCCAGTGAACAGGCATCTTTCCAGCACTCACCCCTTCCTCACCTTGGCCTCTGCCCTTCCTGGGCTTCCCCTCCCCGCCACCAGCTTTTGTCCTCCACAGCACATTTGGATCCATGGGAAATGCTCGTTTGTCTTCTGCCCTGCTATCAGTGGAAGGACAACTCAGGGCTGTGTTTCTTTTTTAATTTTTATGTTTTATTTTCTCTGTGCTCTGCCCAGAATCTCAGGCTGCTCAGGCATGTTTTGCCCAGGAGCCCACTGTGCTACAGCTCCCAGGGGCTCATGAGCTGCCCCCATCATTTCCTAAAGATTCTTCGCAGACGACATGAAGTCCTTGTGGGGTGTAACTCACAGCTTACCTCTCTCCGAAGAGACCTTTAAAATGTCTCTCACCAATCACATTATGCTCTTCATGTGGGCTGGTGGCCTGAAAGTCTGGCCTGGGAGCATCCCTTCCTGAGCACAGCAGGCACCACGGTGGGCAGGGTCCATTTCAGCATCTGGTCAAGCAGATGCCCCCTTCTGCCTGCTGGGTGCTTGGTTCCAGAATCCCTGTTGCTGAACATGTCCAGGGACAAGCCCCACCTGTGTGCACAGAGTGGGTGGCATCATGTGGCTGCGTGTGTGGCACATACCTCACTCCTGCAAAGCCAATGGCAATCTTCCCGCTCATACCCGCTGCCCACTGTCAGAGGCCCCAGGTCTCTAGCTTCCTGGCTTTTCCATCACGTGAATGGAAAAGCAGAGGTTTCAGAGGAAGCAGAGGTAAATGCTTCTGTTCAATGACGACTTAGTAGAAACTTGGGTCATTCATTTTTCATCATCACCTCTCAGTAACTAACAGTGTTTAACATGTGTTAGATGTTCAATTTTGTTAATAATGAAAATGTATTCTCTGGTTTTCTATCTACTTATCTTTCTCTGATTTAGTGGTCCCTGTTTATTTCCTTACTATTGAGTTTTTATTTCTCATGGTATAATACTCAGCTCCAAAATTTCTTTACATTTTTTTCTTTGCTTCGAATAAACACCTACTATTATGAAATCAACTAAAGTCTTTATGAATGAAACTCTCTCATCTGTCTCTCTGGTTTTCACCTCTTTCTTGACTTTTTAATGCCCACCTGCCAGATATTCCCATGTTGTGTCTCGAAACTCAATATACATAAAATCCAACTGAAAATCTTTTTCTCAGATTGGCACTTGTCATATCTCTTGTTCATACCTTGATTTCCTGAGAGGAAAGGCTAGGAACCCTTGGGTTATTTTTGTCCTGGTCCACTTACCTCTACCCAGCTTCTAAATTCTACAAGCTGCTATTTCATGTGTGTCTTACAGGGTCTGCCGGGCCACTCATTATTACATTTGTTTCAGGTGTACATTCCCAGCCAGCTCCCCAGGCCACCAATTTAGAAATATGATCCTTGTATTAGTTCATTCTCACACTGATATAAAGAGGTACCTGAGACTGGGTAACGCATAAAGAAAAGAAGCTTAATTGACTTACAGTTCTGCAGGCTATACAGGAAGAATGGCTGGGGAGGCTTCAGGAACCTTTCACTCATGGTGGAAGGCCAAGGTGAAGCAGGCATGTCTTACATGGCCAGAGCAGGAGGAAGAGAGAGGACAGAGGTGCTACACACTTTTAAACCGAATAACTCACTCATTATACAGGCTGGTCTCGAATTCCTGACCTCAGGTGATCTTCCAGCCTGGGCCTCCCAAAGTGCTGGAAATACAGGTGTGAGCCACCACACCTAACTAATATTTGTATTTTAGTCGTGACAGTGTTTCAACATGTTGGTCAGGCTGGTCTTGAACTCCTAATCTCAAGCAATCCACCTGCCTCAGCCTCCCAAAGTGCTGGGATTATAGGCATGGGCTGCATCTCAGCTGCTGGGAGCCGATTCAATGCTGGGAGTGCAAATGACCGCTAGGAGCTCTTGCATTCCTGCAGCATGGCCACAGCAGCTTTCTGCTTGGAGTGACCTGGAGCTCTGACAGTCTCCCTCGCACTCCCCCAGGGGCAGCCTTGACCCCTCCCTGGCAATTCTTGCCCCAGTTGCTGGGAGGTGGGCAGCAGGGCAGGTGGACCTCCTGCTCTGGTTCCACTTTCCGTTGCTTTGACAGCCTAAGGGAGACTCACTAGGACTCTTGGGGCCCGAGTCCTGCCATTGTGGCTCAGGCCCTGGGCATTTGATCTGGTAGGGCTGGCAGGACCAGGCATCTGAGCAGTGACACCGGCCCCTCAGCAGGGCCTTGCTGCAGGAGGGTCTGTGTTCCTCCTGAATCATACCCCATTAACGTCAAAGCCCACACATGGGCAAAGATATTTGCCATTAGACCTGAAGTCCTGAAGCTCAACTGTGTTCTGCTATTCTGCTGTGTGGACAGATGGCTGGACAGCTGTCAGTACTTTGTGCTTTTTAACCTGCTCACATGGTGCAGTGACTGAGGATCGCAGATGTCCAGGGAGGCAGGTTTCTCTGCAGCTTAGGGGGCACATCTCTGTCCTGAGCTGACCAGGGCTTGAGAGGTGTCCTCCTGCAAGGGGCTGAACTCAGTGTGGGTGATGGGGACCAGAAACCAGGCAGCTGAGCTCCATCCTACAGGGAGCATGCCTGATCTTTCATTTTCAGAGGCTTCTCTTTGACAGTAAGTGTGATGACAGACGTGGGGGGCAGGGCAATGGCTAACTTCTGAAAGGCATGGGCACTTCAGCAAGAGATTTAAATTAAGTGACAGGTAGTCAGGCATTTGTCAAGGAAATTGCCATCCAGATGCTAAATACTGATTATTTCTGCAGTAATGACTGCAATACCTCACTCAATCTCTGTCTTTCTTGAAGAAGATATAAATAAACATGATGCATATATGTAGAGGCAGTAATTCAGAAAGATCTGTGTGTTTCATTACATAAACAGTGGTTTGTCGTTAATTATTTGACAGGCTTGGATTGGGAGTTGTTAATGAAATGGATGAGATGGTGGGCAGACGAGCTCCCTCTTGTTTTAAAGAGCTTGTCGAGGGCTGAGTCATGGGGCCTGCCATTGCCTTGTGGAACTGTCTTCTTGTGGACATATCCATGTTTTAGAGGATTTCGTTTTTTTAAAAATTTCTCTTAGAATGTGAGTTTTACAAAAAATGACCTCCCAAGTGGATGATTATTTGAAAAATGAATTGCTAGACAAAACTGATGCAGCAGTTAGGAGAAAACCATTCAAGAACTAAAGTATGGAGAAAAACAGAAGGTTGAGGAGAGGGTGCCCCTTTTTCTTTCTCTCTCCACAGCCAAGCCTCCTCCACCTTTCTCAGTGTCTTCAAGTATAAAATGCCTCCCTTGTTGGTTTTAGCTACTTTCTCTCTCGGAGTAGGTGAAGTGATTCCAAGGCTACAAGGGTCTTGTAAAGTTAGAAGCCATGTGTCAACACGAAGCTGTGTGACTTTGGCTCTGAGGAAGAAAAGGCTGCTGAGTGCAGAGTGGACTCAGGGCTCTGGCTGGACTCCTCCCGCCAAGTCACCATGGAAAGGGGCTGTGATGTGTCCTTAGGAGGTCTGGGTCTCTAGGTTGACTCAGGCGAGGGCTGAGAATGGTCAGCTCCCTCACCTGCTAAACCTATACCATTGTCCTGACAACACACCCTCCACCCTCCAACCTTGCACAGGTGCTCGTCCGTCAAATGGCTGGGACAGGGCATGGAGATTTGTGCTGATTCTTTTCTCTCCCTTCCTCCCTCACTGTTTTCTTCTCTCACACCTCCTTTTCCTTTTCTGCTTCTCCCTGGTCTACCCTTCCTGCCTCATAGTGTCTGGGGCTCTGGAGAGGCTGGACCTGGGGTGGGGTTCACACAGACACAGGCATAGGCAGGTTCGATGGTCAGATATACATCGAATGGATTTCAGCTCACAGTAAGCTTTCTTTTTGAGATGGAATCTCACTCTGTTGCCCAGGCTAGTGCAATGGCATGATCTTGGCTCACTGCACCCTCTGTCTCCTAGCTTAGAGCAATTCTCTTCCTCAGCCTCCTGGGTATTGGGACTACAGGCACACGCCACCATACCCAGCTAATTTTTGTATTTTTAGTGGAGATGTGGCTTCATCGTATTGGCCAGGCTGGCCTCAAACTCCTGACCTCAGGTGATCTGCCCGCCTCAGTCTCCCAAAGTGCTGGATTGCAGTCGTGAGCCACTGCGCCCACCCTCAGCTCGCAGTAAGTTTTACAGCCAGATGTTTACAGACTAACTTGCCAGAAACATATATGATTTTATTATTCTAATTTATTTTAGGAGATATTATGAATTAAATTCAAGGTTAAATCCCACCTATCATGACAATTTCATTAGGGAAAAATGTCAAACCATTTTGGAAATGGTTTAAGTGAGGAACTTGGAAACATTTTCTACATTCCTCACTTAGCTGCCGGGGCTTGTTCCTGACTTAATATCTACCAGGAGTCTTAGCTTCTCTTTCTTTTTACTTTAGGTTTTTCTTGCCTCCTCAGTGGTCTGGAGTCCGACCCCACCCAAATGCCCTCGGGCCTAATAAATAACTTCATTGCAGGCTCCTGGGAGGCCCTGGGTGGGCAGCATCCCACTCCTGAAGGAGATTTAAGGTGGGTTTGGTGAACCAGTAGAATCTGCATTTTGCTGTTTCTTTCCCTCTCCTAGAATTTGTACTTTTAAACAGGTTTTTAGTGTCATTAAGTATATCAAAAGGAAACCCAGTGGGGCAAAGTGGCCAGGCTCCGTGGAGGTGGCCTTGCCTGAGCCTCTCATCTTATCGATGAGGAAAGGCAAGACCAGAGAAGCCACCACTGCTTGGTTTGGGGCAGTTTCCTGCAAGTAATATCCAAGATGCAAAGCATATGGCTGCGGAAAAACGTGTATGTGAGGAGCTGAGAGTGAGACGGCTGAGTGCTGGGGGAAGGTCATGGAGGGCTGCGCTCACCATCAGGAAGTCCAGACTTCACTGTAAAAGACATGGAGACCCTCATGTACGCCTAGGTTGTGGTGACAGCCAGGCTTGTAGGAGACAGGTCCCTGCTGTGTGGGGGGCGAAGCTGGAGGCAACGTGATGCCCAGAGCTAAGAGATGTTCACAGGAAGTCCAGCGAGAGTTAACAAGGACAGGACAGCTAAGAGATGGTCACAGGAAGTCCAGCGAGAGTTAACAAGGACAGGACAGCTAAGAGATGGTCACAGGAAGTCCAGCAAGAGTTAACAAGGACAGGACAGCTAAGAGATGGTCACAGGAAGTCCAGAGAGAGTTAACAAGGACAGGACAGCTAAGAGATGGTCACAGGAAGTCCCGCGAGAGTTAACAAGGACAGGACAGCTAAGAGATGGTCACAGGAAGTCCAGAGAGAATTAACAAGGACAGGACAGCTAAGAGATGGTCACAGGAAGATCCCGCGAGAGTTAACAAGGACAGGACAGCTAAGAGATGGTCACAGGAAGTCCAGAGAGAATTAACAAGGACTGGAGAGCTACGAGATGGTCACAGGAAGTCCAGCGAGAGTTAAGGACAGGACAGCTAAGAGATGGTCACAGGAAGTCCAGAGAGAATTAACAAGGACAGCACAGCTAAGAGATGGTCACAGGAAGTCCAGCAAGAGTTAACAAGGACAGGACAGCTAAGAGATGGTCACAGGAAGTCCAGCAAGAGTTAACAAGGACAGGACAGCTAAGAGATGGTCACAGGAAGTCCAGCGAGAGTTAACAAGGACAGTACAGTTAAGAGATGGTCACAGGAAATCCAGAGAGAGTTAACAAGGACAGGACAGCTAAGAGATGGTCACAGGAAGTCCAGCGAGAGTTAACAAGGACAGGACAGCTAAGAGATGGTCACAGGAAGTCCAGCGAGAGTTAACAAGGACAGGACAGCTAAGAGATGGTCACAGGAAGTCCAGCGAGAGTTAACAAGGACAGGACAGCTAAGAGATGGTCACAGGAAGTCCAGCGAGAGTTAACAAGGACAGGACAGCTAAGAGATGGTCACAGGAAGTCCAGAGAGAGTTAACAAGGACAGGACAGCTAAGAGATGGTCACAGGAAGTCCAGAGAGAGTTAACAAGGACAGGACAGCTAAGAGATGGTCACAGGAAGTCCAGAGAGAGTTAACAAGGACAGGACAGCTAAGAGATGGTCACAGGAAGTCCAGAGAGAGTTAACAAGGACAGGACAGCTAAGAGATGGTCACAGGAAGTCCAGAGAGAATTAACAAGGACAGGACAGCTAAGAGATGGTCACAGGAAGTCCAGCAAGAGTTAACAAGGACAGGACAGCTAAGAGATGGTCACAGGAAGTCCAGAGAGAATTAACAAGGACAGGACAGCTAAGAGATGGTCACAGGAAGTCCAGCGAGAGTTAACAAGGACAGGACAGCTAAGAGATGGTCACAGGAAGTCCAGCGAGAGTTAACAAGGACAGTACAGTTAAGAGATGGTCACAGGAAGTCCAGAGAGAATTAACAAGGACAGGACACCTAAGAGATGGTCACAGGAAGTCCAGAGAGAATTAACAAGGACAGGACAGCTAAGAGATGGTCACAGGAAGTCCAGAGAGAGTTAACAAGGACAGTACAGCTAAGAGATGGTCACAGGAAGTCCAGAGAGAATTAACAAGGACAGGACAGCTAAGAGATGGTCACAGGAAGTCCAGAGAGAATTAACAAGGACAGAACAGCTAAGAGATGGTCACAGGAAGTCCAGCGAGAGTTAACAAGGACAGGACAGCTAAGAGATGGTCACAGGAAGTCCAGCGAGAGTTAATGAGGACAGGACAGCTAAGAGATGGTCACAGGAAGTCTAGCGAGAACTAATGAGGACTGGACAGCGACAGGCAGGGCAAAGAGTGAGAGGAACTTCGGTGGCAAGAGCCAACAGAACTTGTTGATTTAGGAGAGGGGATGGACTGTGAAGTTTCTGGGCTGGGGCCTGGGAGGATGGAGAAGCCACTAGCTGTGTTCTGGGATGTGAGAGGAGAAGCATTCAGTTCTGCACACAGTGAGTTCCCTGAGAGCGTCTCAGTGGGATCTTGGTGCAGTTGGAAATGTTCCTAGAGAGATGAGAAGCGGCACCAGTGGCAAACATCCAGGAATCCAGAAACCATCAGCACAGGTGCCTGCTGAGCCCCCTAGACTCACCAGGGCCCACCAGGACCCACCAGGAAGCAAATGTGGAGCTGGGAGTGAGGAAGCTGGATGTGGAGATCTAGGGAAGACTGGCATTTAAAGGGCAATTGTGGGAAGGATGGAGTCATCTTAGCTAAAGGGAACCACCATTATTCACTCCTTGTGATGAAGGTGCAGGATATTCCTGCTTCCATGCATGTTGCTCCTGGGCTGTGGGGCAAGTTTGGAACTACTCTTGTCCCCCAGCATAGCCTCAAGGGAGTGGAGTGCACAGTTTCCTATGGAAGCATAGTTTCTACAGGAAAAGAAGGCGTGGCTTAGAGCATGAGGGCTAAGGAAAAGCTGGGGATTAGGGATAGCCAGCAGTGAGGGAAAGGGCTCCAGATATGAGATGAGAGGGCAGAGGAGGGAATTCAAGAGAGAGAGAGGAGCATATATTATGCAAATTTTAAATTTTTTAGTAGTAACTAACCTAGCAAAAACTAGCTGAATCCACAGAGAGTTTATTGGCTCACATCATAAAAATCTAGTGAAAGATTCTAGCTGAAGTCATAACTAGATATAAAGTTTAAATAATATTTTCAGAAATTGTTTCTTTGCTCCTCATCCACCTGTCTTATCCACCCACCTACCCATCCAACCCTCCCTCATCCACCCACCTACCCATCCAACCCTCCCTCACCACCACCTACCTATCCAACCCTCTCATCCACCCACCTACCCATCCAACCCTCCCTCATCCACCCACCTACCCAACCACCCCTCCCTCATCCACCCACCTACCCAACCAACCCCTCCCTCATCCACTCACCTACCCATCCAACCCTCCCTCATCCACCCACTACCCATCTTAACCCTCCCTCATCCACCCACCTACCCATCCAACCCTCCCTCATCCACCCACTACCCATCCAACCCTCCCTCATCCACCCACCTACCCAGCCATCTCTCATCCACCCACCTACCCATGCAACCCTCCCCATCCACCCACCTACCCATCCAACCCTCCCCTCACCACCTACCTAGGCATCCAACCCTCTCATCACCACCCACCTACCCATCCAGCCCTCCCTCGCCCACCCACCTACCCATCCAACCCTCCCTCGTCCATCCACCTACCCATCCAGCCCTCCCTCATCCACCCACCTACCCATCCAACGCTCTCTCCACCACCCACCTACCCATCCAACCCTCCCTCATCCACCCACCTACCCATCCAACCTTCCATCCATCCACCACCTACCTATCCAACCCCCCCCCTCCACCCCCCATCCACCCACACACTCATTTGACCATCTGTTTATCCACTCACCCCCTGCACATCATTCTTTCATCTCTACTCTCCTCCGTCCTTCCCCCATCTCCCTCCCCCATCCATCTGCCCATTCTCTCCAGCCACCTGTTCATCTCTCCGTTCCTCCTTCCCCATCCCTCCACCCTCTTGTTCACCTTCCATTCATCTGTCCCTGCATCTCTCCATCCACTTCTCCCTCTCTTGTCTCTGCTTCTCTTTGTATTTTGTTGTCACTGTTCTCTGCTGCATAAGGCTTCCTGAAAGCAGCATCCATTTATTCTCGCAGCAAGATCCCTAGAGAAGACTGACAATTTATCTCTCAGTGTTCATAAACTCTTAGGGTGAATTTTATTTGGCCTGACTTGGATCACCTGCCAATATCTAAACTGATTGCATGTCCAGGTGATGGAGTATTTTAATCACTGCAGACCCCCACGCTCACCTCACCAGCGTACCACAGCAGGACCACGTGCAGTGCTGTGGCTGCAAGGTGCTGAGGAACTGAGCACTCAGCCAGCCCGTGGCCACGATGGTGCACCGCCAAGGCCGTGCTACTTACCTCACAGCCAGGATCTGGGATCAGGTTATGTCCTATGCAGCCTGATGAAGGGTGAAAAGAGCTAAATGCAGAGTGCTGGGGCAGACTAGAGAGAGCCCCGGCGCACCTGACCCAACGTGGGATGGTCAGGGATGACTGCCATGCAGGAGGCAGCATCAGAGCTGTTCCTTAATTGAAAGCCTGGCATGGAATTAGGGACGCATTCCTCAAACCTGAGTCAGGGTGCAAGGCATCCACGTGATTGTGCTCCTCTTACCCTTAGGAAGGGTCAAGAGACTTCCATCCTTTGGTCTCCAACTGCTGAAATGACCCTTGCAAGACACTGAATCATCTCTAATGAAAAAATACACCAATATGCTGCACATTTGGAGCTTATCGGTTCAGCCTCATCCATGGGCTTATTCCTAGTAATGCTGCTGCAGCTAACAGGGACTTTTTTCCTCTGAGTCTCTGCAGCTGTAGGCCCCCAGGGTCCCCTTGAGAGGGAGTCAGCACCTGCAGCTGCGGGGCTCCACCAGCACGCATTTTGAAGACACCAGCTCTTCACTGTCCTCGACCCTAGACAGTGGGCCCCATGGGACCTGCGGCCCCAGATTCCCTGTTATTCATATGTACACTCAATTCGACCCCTCCCCAGTGCACCATTTTTGACCACCCAGTCCAGAAAACGCCCCAGGCATCCTAATGAGCTAGATGATGTGTTTTGATTCTTGATGAATTTACTTACGAACCGTAACACCTTAATTCTAGATGATGTGTTTTGTTCAGCATGTTTCAGTCACATCAAGTAAAACCATTTCCCCCAGAAAATATAGTCAACATTCATGATCAAATCAGCTCTGCCTGGGGAGGCTGTGCTCATGGCGCCATTTAGCGACAAGTGAGCGACTCTGGGGCAAGTTCCAGAGGTGTCACCCCCATGGCAGCAGCTCAGGTACAGCCCCCATGGAGGCAGTTTCACTGAGGGGCCCTCTGAGGCCCCTGCTCTGAGATTCTAAGACAGGACTTGAAAACGTTCGAACATTTAAACAAGTGAACCCTACGACCACCTGCTGTAAGACAGAACAATGTGCCAATTTTGCCCAGGTGATGTGAACATCTCGGTGTGAATCTGTTATGGGTTGAATTTAGTCCTGCCCAAATTCTTATGTTGAGTCCTACCCCCTGATGTGACTGTATTTGGAGACAGGGCCTTTAGGGAGGTGGTTAATGTAAAATGGGGTCACCAGGTGGGCCACTGATATGTGGCACCCTCATAATAGGACATGAGGACACAGACACACACAGAGGGATGAGGACACAGGGAGAGGGTGGCATCTGCGTGCCAAGAAAAGAGGCCTCAGGAGGCAAGAGGCCTGCCAACACCTTGGTCTGGGACTTCCAGCCTCCAGAGTTGTGAGAGATAAATGTCTGTTGTTTCAGCCTCACAGTCGATGGGGCTTTGTTGTGGCAGCCCCAGCAAGCTAACCTGGGGTCTAAATGATACTTAAACTGGTTCAGTCGGACTCTAGGGTCTTTCCACCAAGAAAGTACTCTAAAAACTGTCCTAAGATCCAGGAGTTTGAAATCCCACTGGGGATTGGTCCAGCCCCACATGGGTAAATATGTCATAACGTGTTCACTTCTTTGCTTTTCAGCCTCTGGTTGTTTATCTATGTGTATTTGCAGTTATATAATACAGTATGCGGCACCTGTGTTTATATTTTCAGGTGTTATCTGCATGTGATGTGGTGTGTGCCTTATGCATTAGGGTTATAACATGCTCTCCAGCTACCTGTTCCCCTGCCCGCGCATCTCACACCACAGTGTGGGTGGGCTTGCCTGGGGCCTGCTCCTGGGGAGTGCGGCCTTCTCCCTCCCCCGACCCTGCGGCCCCGTTGCCCAGCTGCCTTGTCTCACTGCCTGCCTTTGTCCTGACCACTTGCTCCTCTCCCCGGCCTCCCTCATCTACTTTCCCTTCAAAGTTTCCCACTTTCCAGACTAGCTGCATGTGGTCTCCAGAGATCCCGCCTTTCCACCCTCCTGTCACCTGTAGTGGCTGGTGTGGGAAGCCTGAGGACAGGGACAGCCCAGCGTCCACCTGCAGCCACAGCCCAAGGATGTCCAGGGCTGGAGAAGTGTGTGCAGATTAGTGCACCACACCCCCTCTGCAAACTCCAAGTGTTTCTTCAGCTATAGATTGAAACTCAGGGCCTTCCAGCAGGTGAACCCTAAAACACTTTTCCTCCCTCAGCAGTTTAGGGCTCCCTCGGTGTCTGCAACAGTGGAGCTAGGCCAGGCTTCCTCACCCTGAGCAGATGTTGGTTCCTTTGCAGGCCAGATGCGGTGTGATGATTCCTTAGTGATCTTTAAGTAAGTGGGAATCTTGCGAGTTTTGAGTTTTTAAAAACAAATGAAGTCTACATGGAGAATTTCAAAGATCAATAGCAGCCTCTGTATAGATTTGTCAAGCAAATCAAGCCTCTGGGTCTGGGGTGAGGAGGGTGGGGCTGGTTCTCCCACACTCTTGCCCCTTTCAGGCCTTTGCCTTGCGTGGGCTGTGGTGGCTCTGGCAGTGTGGATTAGAACTGATAGGTTTCGCTGTGCTGTGCTCAGCACCTTGCTGCCCACAAAGCCAGGAAGGGCTGGAGTGACCTCCTGTGAGCCACATGAGGCTGTTTTCTTTCTGCAGTCACCAGTTCACGCAAGTGTCAGAGCGCTCCTGTAAAGCACAGCTCTCCACAGCTGCCAGGGGAGCTTTCTCTGGCAGAAAGTCTTCATCCTGTATGTAGGATATGGCAGCCTTTGAGGCTGCTGAACTGAAGTTTTCATTTTATTCTATTTTAATTAATTGAAATTAGAATGAGCATTATCACTAACTTTACGCAAACATACGAGGGAATGTTGATTTCGAGTTTGTGGCATAAGGTCCAGAGCTTCTGAGAAGCTCACGTGGAAGCCTTGTTTCTCCACGTTTTTTGTAGTTTGTACTGAATCACACACCATGCTGCCTCCCTGTTTTCTCAGGGATTTCCAACACAGAGTTTCCAGAGTAGCCTGGATTAATCTCCTTGTGGATAGGTCCATGGGGCTCTGCTGCTTTCCCCTCAGCCCTGGGCAAGGTTATCGTAGAGGGTAGCGGCAATGGCTCAAAGGTACTGGTGGAACCCAGCAAATTATCCCAGAGCCCACTCAGAACACAAGTGCTATGTCCCCCTAAAGCTTTGCAATGAGTCTCTGATAGGAACAAACTCAGTCAAGGACAGGCCCAAGTTGGGGCTTGCAGGCTGCCGATTCAGAATGGTTTATGAGATGGGAACCACATTTTCTAACACCAAGACCTGAATTTCTCAATTTAATCCAAGTCGTGACTTAAGCTAGTGCCCTTGTTTCTCTCTTACATTTCTGTTCGGCATGGATCAAATTGCTTATAAGGTAGAACAGATTTGAACTGCAATCTCTGAACCAGAAAATTCACTTACTCTCATGAAACTTTGTATTCCTTGGAGAGTTGCTTAAAGAAACATGTAAAACCATCCTTCCTCTTTGAATACTCCAAACTTACCTGCTGGAATTTCTTGCCAGGCAGCAAAGTGCTATTTGCCTATTTGTATCTCTCTTTACCTTCAGACACTCTTTAAGTTATGAGGTAGAGAATGCACTCAGCCTCGGGCCAGGCTGAGCCTCACTCTAGAAGTCACATTCCTGAGGTGTAGGGGGTCAGAGTGATTCTCATTGTTCAGAACCAGGTGAGGGGTCAGCCAGGGCATGGCCTGCTCTCCAGGCTTGGTTCAGATAGCCATCAGCCCAGTTTTCAAGCGCACACATAAGAAATGCACCAAAGCTTACGTCCATACAAAAACTCCACATGGATGTTTATGGAAGCTTTATTCATAATCGCCCAAACTCAGAATCAACCAAGATGTCCTTCAGTAGATGAACGGATAAACTGTGCTATGGCCAGACAATGGAATATTATTCGATGCTAAAAAGAAATGAACTATCAAGCCATGAAAAAAGATGGGAACCTAAAATGAATATTACTGAGTGAAAGAAGCCAATCTGAAAAGGCTACACATTGTGTGCTTCCAAGTGTAAGACATCCTGGAAACTCGGAATTACAGACACAGTAAAAGATAAGGACTGGTAGTGTGGGAAGGGTGAATAGGTGGAACACAGAGCATTTTTAAGGCAGTGACTGTACCCTGTGTGATACTGCAGTGGTGAGTTCATGCACTATATGTTTTCCCAAATCCACAGAATGTACAACAGCCGTGAACCCGACGTGAACTGTGGACTCTGAGTGACGATAGTGTGTCAGCGGAGGTTCATGGACTGTAACAAATGCATCACTCTGGTGGGGATGTTGATAATTGAGGGGGTTGTGCATGTGGGGAGGTGGGTAATGGGAAATCTCTGTACTTTCTGCTCAGTTTTGCTCTGACTCTAAAACTGCTCTAAAAATAGTTTATTTAAAAATACACCAAAGCAGTGAGGCCAGGTGTGTATGCAGCCACAACCAAATGATATTTGTATGAGTCGGGTAAATTTGAGATCTGAAAAATGATCACCCCAGGGAGGCTGAGCTGTCAAGGGGCATTTACTGAGAACCTACCATGTGCTCATCTGGGGCTTCAGATGACCTATTAGCTATTATTATTACTAAATAATTCAAAACAAAGTCACTTTTCTCAGGACGCCTTCAATCTTGTTGCCACCAAAGCTAACAGAAGGAACAGAATGAAAATGCACACAGGCACATTTACCAGAACATGCCCCATGGAGCCCTGGCCCTGCCTATTGTGCGCGGCTGTCATCTGCAGGAGGGTTCCATGGACAGCTGAGTTTGGGAAATGCTGGGTTACGCAAGTATCAACAGGCTTGCTTACTGCAAGATTTCTTATAGTCAATTCACACTTCAGATCTCCAAGAGGGTGATACAGACAGCCATGTTTCCCATAATTAGTTGGCCCAGAAACAGTTTCTTCTGGGAACATTTTGTAAGATTAGTGCTCCTTGAGGGAGAGGCTAAACTCAGTGGTAGAGATTCACAAACCATTTGGATTCTTGCCCTGGAGTATAAAAGACCAGGGAGAAAGGACTGTGCTCCCAGGATGGTGTGGTGGGGAAGGGGACGTGTTTCTCCACCACCCACAGACCAGGCTGAAAAGTCCTGTCACACGGGCTGAGTCTGTGAGGTCAGAGGGTACGGTGAAAGGACAGAAAAAGAGGCCACATGACTTTCAAAGGAAATGGTGAGTCTTACCATGGCTCTCTGGGCTGATGCGAGGGACTGGCACAAGGTAGGGACTGAGTGTGAGTGCAGGAGGCACCCAGGTGTGGAATGCTCAGGAGGGACCGTAGGACATGAGGAATGTGGGCTGGGCCCTCACGGAATCTGAATGGCTGAAAAGAAGGAAGGGTGATCCTGCTACAGCAGGTGTTGTAAATGTTTCCTTTCCCCTCCGAGCTAACATCTCACTTCTGTCAGTTTCCATCATTGTCCTCTATGGAGCTCTTCATTCCCATACCTTGTTGCCTTTAAAATCCAACTGTTGAGTACCTGCCACGGATCTGCTGTCAGCATGTTACCTGGGTTCTCAGATGATGCTTGCAGCAATGCCATGGGATTCACACACTCTTGAATAGATGGGGACATTGGGGATCAGGAGTGGTTAAGTCATTTTGTGACTCCTTGTGAAGTGGCAGAATTGGGACTCAGATTCACAGAGATCTGATTCCAAAGCCTGTGGCCCTAAGCACAGTGTTACATTAGACAATAAGCCCCCTACGGGGATATTTCCAGTGTTGATGGCAGGGTCTGTCATGAAGGGGGAACTCTGCTGAATTTTTCTTTGAACCCCAGGAAGTGCCCGGCACAGTGCTCTGCAGAAATTAGAATGCAGCCGGTGGTTACTGAAGAGATGAATAAATCAAATAAATGGACAGAGCTGTGTGCTAATGAGGTTTTCTTGGGACTTCAGGACCAGCTGGTCTGCAGCAATGGGTGAGAACTGGAGGTGTAGAAAATACTCTCGGATAATTATGAAAGCCAAGTGTAGGAGTTCAGGTTTAATTCCATATGAAATAAAGAGTCACAGAAGAAAATGAGGAGAGGTGTGTTCAGGCAGATGAGCTTGAGAGTGCTATGACATATGTCTGGGACTCAGAAAATTGTTCCTGGAAGAAATGAGCACATTGATGAATGAAGGTATAGTTATTTGGAGAAAATGAACCTGCATATGAGAGGAACCATATCAAAATGTGTTTCTTAAACCGGGGTCCTCAGAACCCAGGAGGTTCCTCGGTATATTCTTGGGAACTATATGTGTCTGAGAAACGTATTTCTGGTGTCAAACTGACAGTCACTTCAAATCCATCATGGCACTTATGATGGATTATTTTCAAGTTAAATGCTATAAAGAAAATACTTCTCTTTTGAACTATTAATTCACAAATTAAGTGTTTTTTACTGACTACACGTTGGTTCCTCAGGTAAGGATTTCTCCAGTCTCAGGTCTTTAGGGTCTTTGAGGAGTATGACTTCTCAAATTGGATGACACTGACCTAAGCGGCTGTAGGGTCCATTCAGGCATGAGGAGGTCAGAGACTGGGAAAGCTGAGCTCCAAACAGCTCTTAAAGGAGGACGTTGAAGAGCAGGCCGCTTTGCGTTAAGGGACCTGTAGACACTGAGAACATTGGTTCATCAGGAACCAGCCCACCCTTTCCCTCTACCAGACATGAGGCTGTGGGGCACCCATCTCTCACCGTCTCCTGAACACATAGCAAAACCGAAAACCTCGTTTGTTAACACATACAGTTCAAGGGGGAAAGGCTTACATTGAAGCAGAAAGGATGGAGGCTTATCGGCATCTTTTCTTTGAGGCCTCATAGTGTACTTCTCATGGACTAAAGTTGTTCACTTTCTTTAGAGGATGTTAGCTAAAGATGTGGTAAGACCACAGTTTTGCAGAAAAGTGAATATTCAAAGACAAATGTGTACAGTGATTTTTAAATGGTTTTCGCTCCACTTCACAGCTCAACTTTTGGTTAATGCAAGAGGGATGCAAAGCGAGAATTGTGCTTGTAACTCCAGCATTGGGATGGAAGCTTCTGAATACAAGAGCGCAGCATTGCAGCTATTGAATGCAGTTTTTTCATTTCTAAGACAGTTTTGAGAAGAATGCATTGATTGCACAACATGCTATTGTGAAGCCATCCAGCACTGTTCACTCACTTATTTAAGACAGGTATATTTTCCACTTCGGGTGTGAGAAAAAAATATGGTGTTCACTCATTGTTCTTTCTATCTGGGTTTTATTTCTCTGATTTTTAAAGAAAGTAAGAAAAATACCATCCCTGAAGGATAAAATTTCCTCAAATATAAAAACAGCTGCTCTCTGAAGACCAACTGACTGAGTCTGCTTTTTGCTGCTAAAACAGAACACCACAGACTGGGTAATATATAAACAATACAAGTTTACTTGACTGATGGTTCTGGAGGGGGGGAAGTCCCAGTTTAAGGGACCACATCTGGCAAGGGCTTCTCACTGCATTATAACATGGCCAAAGGCGTCATGTGGTGAGACAGGGAGAAAGGGCTGCTTTCACTTTTATAACAAACCCACTCCCATGATAATGGCATTAATCCATTCATCAGGGCGGAACCTTCATGACCCATCACCTCTAAAGGTTCTACCTCTCAGCATGGTTGCAATAGGGATAAAATTTCTAACACATGAACTTTGGGGACATGCTCAAATCATATAAAGGGCTCTGAGAAACACATTTCCGCTAATTTCAAAACAGTTCCTAAAAATGGAGTGCTGGGAGAGGAGCAGGGCGTTAGGAAGGGTGGTTATGAAGAGGATGGAGTGCTGGGAGAGGAGCAGGGCGTTAGGAAGGGTGGCTATGAAGAGGATGGAGTGCTGGGAGAGGAGCAGGGCATTAGAAGGATGGCTATGAAGAGGATGGAGTGCTGGGAGAGGAGCAGGGCGTTAGAAGGATGGTTATGAAGAGGATGGAGTGCTGGGAGAGGAGCAGGGCATTAGGAAGGATGGCTATGAAGAGGATGGAGTGCTGGGAGAGGGAGTAGGGCGTTAGGAAGGGTGGTTATGAAGAGGATGGAGTGCTGGGAGAGGAGCAGGGCGTTAGAAGGATGGCTGTGAAGAGGATGGAGTGCTGGGAGAGGAGCAGGGCGTTAGGAAGGGTGGCTATGAAGAGGATGGAGTGCTGGGAGAGGAGCAGGGCGTTAGAAGGATGGCTATGAAGAGGATGGAGTGCTGGGAGAGGCCTCACTGTGCCAGGCACTGCCCTCAGGGCAGGGGAGCTCTGTGCAGCCCCCAACAGCAGCAGCTGTTCATGCTGCCCAAGCTCGGCACTTTGGAATCACTTCAGCAGCAGCTATCTTCCCTTGAAATCAATTGTCTGCAGATTTTGAACTTGTTTCTTGGTGCCCAGTAGGTGGAGAAGCCTTCAGAAAAGAATCCTGACTTGGTGGTTCATGCAGAGCAGTGACATTTGGCAGTGTTTTCCCGGCAAGTGAGTCTTTGAGGCTGCCCTCATGCTGCTCCGCGGGCACACCTAGAGCAAGAGCTGGCCAGGGATGATGGACAGGTCTAGGCTCCAAGGCCTAAGGGCAAGTCCCATTCTTTCTTAATAGGTCTTTAGAAGTACTGTCAGCAAATGTCCTCCCCCTCCGCATTCACATCACGCTGTACAGGGAATGCTGAACAGAGGCAGATCTAAACTTAGGAGTCATGCTTCTTCTCCATGGAGATGTGGATCTGCACAGACAACGTGTCCAAGGGGGTTTCCCTGCTGTTTCAAGGACGGCTGCACCCTGCAGGCTCTTCCTGCTCTCCCCTGCCTCCAGGAAGGACTGTGTCTCTTTGAGTTAGTGAAGTAATCAATGTTTTAAAAAAGCATTCAGGAGCTGCTGGTTGTAAGTGGTCACTGGAAAAGAGTATTTCCCTCACTTGTAGCCATCTGCTTCTCTTTTTGGTTCTGAAACATTCTAGAACCTTGGAAGGTGGCTCAGGCTCAGAGTCTCAGCAGGGACGCGCAGCGCTCTTGGTCTGTCACCGCCCCCCCCAGCAACACGAGCCAGGCTGCGGTAATTCTGGGTCTTTGTGTCTGGGATCATAGTTCCTACATCTGCCCTAGGCTCCTCCAGTCCCAGCTGTGGAAAGTCGCCCTCAGAGGGTGAGGTGGGTGGCGCGCCTCTGTGTGAGTGGCCCCATCCTTCACAGTGACTTTGTGCCTACTGAATCCCAGATTCTCGGAGACTGAAGGGTTACAGGAGGTCGTGCGTCTCATGTCGCCACTTCATGGTTGAGGACGTGGCCACCTGCTTTGCTAAGTGGCTGACCTAGATGAGTAATGGCCTGAAACAAGGAAAATGTCTCAGATACATCTTGTGTGACAAGGGAAAAATGCAGCCACGTTGCAGTCCTGATGAAATACTCTGTCAGTATCGTGCCATAAAATGACATGTTAATTTTCAGTAATGGGTTCTCTAATAGTTCTGATAGTTCTCTAATAGTTCTAATAGCCCTTTAGATGCTAAACTCTTTAAGTATCTACATTTTCTAAGCCCATCTAGTGGAAATATTCTTAAAAAAATAAGCTTTTCATTCTTTCTCAAATAGGGTATGTTAGTTATAATACACACTCTGGAGGTGACTTGACCTGTCATTGGGAACAACTATGGCTCTTGGATGACCCAGGACCTAGGCCAGCCGGTACCTACCCCAGTGTGTTGGAGAATTGCACTCGACTTCTCGCTCTGTGCAGAGGCACGAAAGTTTCCGGAGCAGGTGCAGTTACGCAACTTCCAGGCAACATCACATGATCCCTCAAAAAAATAATCATCAAGCCCAGGATGCGGCATCTGTCCCAGTGCTTGACATAGCATGGTGGTCTGAAATACACTTACTGAATTTGAATAAGAACAGGCTCAGGTCAGTGATTATCGCTGGTGCCTTATCAATGCCCTGTGGCTTTTTATCATTAGTCCCCGTATACTTGTTCGGTGTGGAAATGAGAGCAGCTTCATTCTGGCTCTCCACTGGTTCCCAGTTTGTTTCCATGATTGGTGCAGGGTGAGGTCCACTGCCAACTGGCTGTGTTGAAGCACTGGGAACAACACAGACATTCTGATCCTAAATTATGCTTTGAATGCCATGTGTTTTCTTATAACAGAAATCCTCATTCTCTAGTTTCTGTATTCTTTACTTTTACATCATTTTATTTTTTAGCATTCCTTCATAATTCGTTGCTCAAATCTACTTTTTTCTCAATTTATTTGCTTTGGTCATTTTTCGTCATGGCACTTTAATTTCTTAGGCAAACATTTTCAATGTTCTCCTGTTTTCTCAAGGGTGTCTGTTTTCTCCCCAAGTCTGATCCTGTTTAATAACTGGATTTAGAATAACTACTTAGAGATTAAAAATCACAGGGTGTATGGATGAGGCTGGAGTGATCTGGGAGCAAAGGTATGGGTGACAAAGTGGAGTATCTAAGCAATTTCTGGGATTGGTGTCTTTAAAATAATAATAATAATGATAATGCATTTACTTATTTTAGAGACAGGGTCTCACTGTGTTTCCCAGGCTAGACTTGAACTCCTGAGCTCAAAGGATCCTCCCACCTCAGCCTCCTAAATAGCTGGGAATGCAGGCATGAGGTACCACACTCAGCTCAGCTCACTATCTTTTTATTTTTTTATTTTTTGGAGGCAGAATCCCATTCTATCCTTCAGGCTGGATTTCAGTGCTGCAATCTCGCCTCACTGCAACCTCTGTCTCCTGGGTTCAAGTGATTCTCCTGCCTCAGCCTCCCGAGTAGCTGGGATTACAGGTGTGTACAGCCACCTCACCTGGCTAATTTTTGTATTTTCAGTTGAGACTGGGCTTTGTCATGTTGACCAGGCTGATCTCAAACTCCTGACCTCAAGTGATCTGCCCACCTCGGCCTCCCAAAGTGCTGAGATTACAGGCATGAGCCACTGTACCCAGCCTAGGTCACTATCTTTTAATCAGTAGAGTTTCTTTAATTACTTTTTAACTCCGTGAATACCAAGCTTTGATTTGTGTTTTCCAAACAAATTGCTTTTATAAATAATAATTTTTATTTAGAATAAACAGACATCTAAGCTTGCCATCAAGGCTTCTGATCAACACGAGATGACCACTGTGTAGCAAACCCACGAACCCTAACCCATTAGGCTTTGGCTATAGAATGTGGAAGTAAGTTGGGTTACTGCATGTGTGTAATCCTAGGGACTCAGGACACAGGCTGGGAGGTTCCACAGAGTGGTGGGTTGTGCAGGTAACTCATGCTGTAGTCCTCTGTAACCGGCTAGAAGGAAGAAATTACGTCCTTTAGACATAAAATTCCTCCAAACCAAATAGTAGCACCTACTATAAAGACACAAGATATTTTTAGAATAATAAAAAGTTTATCTGTTGAGAAATTCCTTAATGAGATAGCATAAGTATCCAAGAGGTCATTTGATAGCAGATTTCTTAAAGGTATGATAAAGAAGAGGACATTTCCAGATAGTCACAGCAGCTGCAAAAGCTCCTCTCTGTTGTTAAACAGTGGGATATCTTGTATAGGGTTTTCAATTGACAATCCATCAGTCCCCATCAATCATTTACTAACCCATCAATAAAAACTCAAACCCTCTGCTAGGTACAATAGCTATTAAAAGAAACAGAGGCACTTTCTATGTCCACAGGGGCTTTTAACCTGCTCTGAAAAGCAAGATGTGTGTAGATGAGTCACGCAGTGCATCGTGGAATGGAAAGGGAGGGAATCACACGGGAACCAGAGGAGCTACAAAGGGAGGCTGTGGGGACTGGTAGGTCAAGCCCTGGAAATAACACTTGAGTGGGCAGCGAAGGTTTCCATTCATCCTCCATGCACTTCAGTTCTTGAAAACCATCTTACCATTTTTTATGCAATTCCACAGCTTGGTGGCACACTCTCCTTTCTCAGCATTCTTGAAAATGGTACGTGAGCCAAGCCAGCTTATTGAGAAGTTACCTTAAACCATTTGATGAACCAAAAATATTTCGTAATACTCATCTTTGACATTAACTAGGCAAATTACATAGAAACACAGAGGTCTTCTGAGTCACGTTTATCTGAGAAATCACAGCTTGAGTGCGTGTGAAGCCAGAGAAGCACTGTTGGGGCCTGTGGTACCACGGCTCAGCTCCCATGGGCTTCACATGACCACAGAGCATCCAGCAGGTGCAGGCTCTGAGGCATCAGCCAGCACCATTGTCTCCTGAGTCTCATGCCTCTGTCTCGCTTGTGGTGTTGTCAGAACCAGAGTTGGGCAGTTCTGGGTGACGCCCAGGTGTGACTGCTGATGTGAAGCACGGATGAGGTTCACTGAGATAAGTGAGCCATGGGCTTGGGCTTCTAGTGCAGAGCACACCATCACTTGGCATGTGAACCCAGTTCCAGAGCGTCTGTGTGCATGTGTACATGGTGTTTAAGCATGTTTGCATGTGTGTTCGTGCATGGATGTGTGTTTGTATTGTATGCAAGAATGTGTGCATGTGTGTACAAGTGGGTTCATGTTTGTCCAGTGACATACACCCATACACATGTGCGTGCATGTGCTCATGGTGTTTAAGCATGTTTGCATGTGTGTGTGTGTCTTGTGTGCAAGAATGTGTGCATGTGTGTATATGTGGGTTCCTGTTTATGCCTTGTGTATAGTTTGTGCACATATACATGTGTGTGCATGTGTACATGGTGTTTAAGCATGTTTGCTTGTGTGTTTGTGTGTACACGTGTTGTGTCTTTGTGTTGGTGGGGATGTACGGAGGCTGCTAGGCTGCTGTGAAGATGAAAGCTGGAGAGAACTCGGTAGAGCAACCCAGATGGGGAGGTGGTACCTGCAAAGGAAGGCTGGCGTGCCTGGACTTACGTTGTAATGGCCAATCCATCAGCTGGGCTGGGCACAGCCATCACACTGGGCAGCTGTGAGGTTAAAACAGAAAGTCCGTGCTGTAGGGGGGCTGAGAATTGAGATGCATGTATGAGATGAGTCACAAGTGCTGAGTAGTATGTGTGAGAAAGCAAGCACAGCACCTCTGAGAACTAAAGAGATTTCAGGGTAGTTACAGGTGGAGGGGAGGGCATCAGATCTACCCTGGAAGTTAAATATGTTTCAAGTGCATTAAATACTGTGGGCCACAGATGCCTTTTCTCCATCCCTACTCTTTTATAAATGAAGTAAAGTTCTTGTCAAATACTTTTCTCACTCTAAAGCTCACAACATATCTTGCAAAAAGTATTTTAAATTCCATCCCAAACCAGCCGGGGTGAAGAGGGAGCCTGTGCACCAGGCGCTGCCAGCCTTGCTTGGCTCTCGGCTTCTCTCTCTCCTTCCCCAGCCACTGGGGGTTTTCTTACTGATGGAGATGGGTCTGGGTTCGTCCTGCTATGCCTTGCTCTCTGCCTCTGTCCTGTCCCCTTAGCCACCTCAGGGAGGCAGGGTCCCCTACCTGTTTGAGTACTCAGTGCTGTGCTGTCATTTGCAAGTTCCTCCTGTGACTGAACTCCAAATGGCACTGGGACTGCTGACTCCACCCACTGGACACCCCATGTTCTTTTGGGGTTTCTGAAACAGCCCCAAGACTCTGGCCATCTTGATTTTGCTCCCATTGTTTCTCGGGATCCCCCTCCTCCTGTGGTTTGCAGCCCCAGCCTTACGGACCAGGAAGCCTCTGCTCTCTGCCCCACACTCGGATTGGACCTTCTTGAGCACAGCCAGCAGCCAAGGCTTCCTCCCTGGGGCTCAGTGGAGCCGGACAGATACTGCATCCAAATTCTTCCATTGGATTCCAGTCTGTTCTAATCATGCCCGTGAGCCTCTAAAGCTCCTGGGTGAGAGACGTAGCAGCTGACTGCACTTCCCACTCGATTTGGAGGGACTCCAGCCTCCCCCAGCAATAATAAGAGATCAAGGGCACCATCGAGGGGGCCACTGCTGAAGCGCCGAGTGCCCACCACTCTCAGGTCAGGTGGGACTGGCAGGCCAGCACGGGTTCCTGAACACTTGGTTCTCAATGCTGGTCACAGCCACGCACTCTGGAATCTGCTCCCCTTCCTGCCTCAAGCCCCTCTCCCGTGTGGTCCAGACACCGTTCTCCACAGAGACTACCCCAAAACCCAGCCCTCTCTTGTGCTTGCAGAAGGGCACAACCCTTTCTCATAGCATCACTCCCGCTCAACCAAAGGGCTTTTGTTAATGACCAAGTCATATTTAATTGATTTGTGTTTAACATATTTCATTTCTACCAGTAAAACTTAAAAATATCCCCCACACATGCATTGCCTGTTGAAGAGCCTCTTCCAGGTACACTTCCCTTATACATCAGTGAAGTTGATAATTTCTTCCCATTCTTGTACAATAAATTTCCTTCCCGATCAGCTCTGTCCAGCAGTAACAATAATCCATGCAGAGACATGCAACCTCTGAGAAAATGATTGATTTG
This sequence comes from Ateles fusciceps, assembly GCA_036589455.1. Lineage (NCBI taxonomy): Eukaryota > Metazoa > Chordata > Mammalia > Primates > Atelidae > Ateles > Ateles fusciceps. The sequence continues at coordinate 2,584,692 of JAZHEH010001829.1, forward strand.
ATCAAAATTAGGACCTGTGGGAGTGGAGCTCTGCCTATTTTAGAGGCAAGTAAACGCCTGTGAGTCCAATGACCGACATTCTGTTTGAGGTTTCTAATCATGAGGAAGATGGAGAAGATGCAGAACAAATGATCAGGAATAGGGAGATAATAAATAGAGTTACTTATTGACTGAGAACAATTACCAGGAGAAAGCCCAAGAAGCAAAGATGAACAGAGAAGATGCTGACCGTTCGCTTGTTTGGAAAGGCCTAATCACCAAAGGAGGAGAGGAATTAGGAGTAATGACCGAGCGAGTGGGACTCCTGGGGGTCAGGAAAAGGTGCATGTGGGGGGGGAATGATGAGAAGCCTGGACAGCTTCCCAACAAAAGGTTTTGAAGCTCTTTTTTATTTTCTTTCTCCCCCCCCCTCACCATCCCCAAATTTTAGTTGTGACTATCTCTGGGTACATGGCTTCTGACAAGCAGTGTATACAAACTAATGTAAGTTTACTTTTAAAACCCCAGCCATTTTCTGGAACTTAAATATCAAAGAGAAAATGTCCATATATGATGTTAGTTGAGCTTTGTCTCAGTGGGATTTGTGCTGATTCCATTTATTTTTCTTTTCTTTTTTTCTTAAGGGGTCAGTTTTAGAATTGGGAGTATAAGATATGACTGTACAGCACAGGCTGGTTTTTTTAAACACAGAAGTATCTGCCTTTAAATGAGAACTGAAAACAGAGTTTCTTGGAGGCCACGTACTAGTGGCAGTGATCTTAGCGCTGCTTAAGCTTTCTTTGAACTCCTTTTTTAAAAACAGCCTCCATACCCAATGGTGTACTCATTAAGATCTACTCTCTGGCAGCAAAACTTACTCACTGAAGAGTGTGTTTTCTTTTCTGAGGAGTTGAACTGTTCCAATCTGAGTATTCTGAATAAGGAGAATGGTCGAGAATGAGTGATGCCATTTGGGCTTAAAAATAAGTGCCTAAAAGCTAAGATTGTTTTCATACATTGTTCAGATATTGACTCAAATAGCAATTTAAAAAAAAATTATAGGTATCCAGGACTTGCAAAAGCTGTGTGCAGCTTAGAGGGAGATGAAGTGGCGAAGACCTGGTTTCCACCGAAGCGTTCACAGCCCAGCCTTTTCACTGTGTGGCCAGCGGGAAGGGCGGTGGCAGATGGGAATGGTGGGGCTGGGGATGCCGCCCCCGAGGCCACTGGCCTGGAAGCTGGTCACGTGGAGGACCTCAGGAGATGAGATCGGTAAACAGCAATAAGCCTTGCGGATAAGAACAGAGGAGGGGGTTTTAGGGGGATGTCTTAAAATGCTGCTAATCTAGTTTCAGATCCACAGGGAACAGGAGGTGCAGGTGAGAGGGCAGCCCAGCAGGAAGGAAGGAGGAGGGTGGTGTTGAGCCAGCTGAGTGTGGAGTCTGCCACCCAGGGCACCGTGCTGTGCTAGAGCCCAGGCATCCAGTCCTTCTGACAAACCCTCCAGCGCCTGGTTTGCGGCCAAACGTCCTTCCTGTGGGGAGAGTAGGCGGACCCTAGGCAGCAATCCAAGCCCATCCAGAGCGGTGGCTGAGTGCAGAGCAAACGGAGCCTAGCACTCCAGAGACGTTTCCCTTCAGTGCCATGATCACGTCATAATCAGTGAGGCTTGCAGAGGCTTAAACAATCCAAGCAGCAATCCAAGCCCATCCAGAGCGGTGGCTGAGTGCAGAGCAAATGGAGCCTAGCACTCCAGAGACGTTTCCCTTCAGTGCCATGATCACGTCATAAACAATGAGGCTGGTATTGAGAGCTCCTTCAATACAATTTTCCATCCACTGAACTAGAGTGGAAAATTAAGAAGAGCTTGGCTAAGTTCTCTGTTGAGAAAATGGGGACTTCAGGTGGTTGTGTGAGATATTCAAGTTAAAAAAATTGATTTAAGAAGTACATTTTTATTATTAAAATTTTAGAAAGTACAGGGAAGGAAATTTTAATAGCCTACACCTGTAACACTAAGATACATTAACTTAGAAATGTGTGCAATGTCTTGATGGATTCTTTTCTATGCAATATTTATGTCTATCCACAAAAAGCATTCACTCATTCATTTGCATCTATTATATTTTATGTAAAGCTCTACACATTTCTTAACATTTCACTTAATACCTCTTTATAAACATTTTCCATTGGATGACAGTGTTTCAGAACAATAATTTTAATGGCTATATAACATTTCACTGCATTTATATATCATTTGTTTTTAACTATTTCTTCATTTTGGATTCACATATTTTCAATAATTTCCATTATAATAATACCGTCATGAATATCTTTGTACATGAATATTTATATTTTTAATTATTTCCTTAGTCTAGTTTCCTAAAAACTAAAATTCCTACCTCTAAAGGTCAGTGTGTATATGATTCTTGATTAACGAATTTTTTTCCATGAAGCTTTTATCAATTCACCCATGAATAGTGTTTGCAAGTGCCCCTTGCCCCAGACCTTCAACAATATAGACTCTTATTGGAAGTTTCTAAGTTTCACTTCAGAATTGCAGCCCCAAGTTTAATATTAAAAACACTTCTACTGCACCTATGAAATTGCCTATAAATTGTCTTAGTTTCTTTTCAGCTTTGATTTCTAGAATTATATGACACTGAAGACAAATGATATAATATCCATGAAGAAGGTTTTATGACCTCTTTCATTATATCCAACAATCATAAAGGCAAATTCACAGTAGAGAGCCGAGAAATGTTATCTGAAAATTAACTAAAATGCTTCTTTTGTCAATAGAATGATTTGGGCTTCATTTCATTCCTTGATTTCCTGTGTATTATTTATTACAAGAAGAAGAAATGCTTGCCATACAAAATGCTCCATGCAGGTAGAACCAGGGATCTAAAGAAACTTGAGGAGGGTGCTACATTCATCACCACCTTCTTCTTCTTTTTTTTTTTTCTGAGACAGGGTCTTGCTCTTCACCCAGGTGTCACCTTGGCTCACTATAACCTCCACCTCCAGGGGCTCAAGCGATCTTCCCACCTTAGCCTCCTGAGCAGCTGGGACCCCAGGCACACACCACTGAGCTCAGCTAATTTTTTAACTTTTTTGTAGAGACAAGATCTCACTGTATTGCCCGGGCTGGTCTTGGACTCCTGGGCTCAAACAATCCTAGGATTACAGGTGGGGGCTACCGCACCCAGCCCCACCTTCTTTTTGATGGAAGCTGAGCACAGAAGTTGAACTTATTGGGGAACCTAAAAAGGCAGAAGTCCTATCCACATGAAATGCCCTCCACCCATCCCTCCCAGCTCTCACCATCATCCTTCCTATTGGCTCCAGGAGCGAGACACCCTGCCTGTGCCTACAAACATCAGTGCCACGGGCCCTCTTTGGTCCTCCTGCCCACCTTCTTTGACTCCTCGCAACACCTATGGGCCAGACCCTTTTCCTTCTTGGCACTTCTTGGTGGCACAGTGCACTTCAGCCATCGCGCCCATTTCCTTCTCTCCCAGCCAGACTTCTCTACTCCTTTACGTGGTGCTGATGCCCAGAGGCCCCCTGTGCTTGCGTCCGTGGCTTAGACAGTCCCCTGGCCTTCGTGAGCTCTAAGTTCACTCTTGAATTTGGACATTTTAAGGTGACTTTTATTCTAGCCCTCTGTAAGAGTTTCTGATCTCCCCATAGAAATCAGTGTAATTATTTTCACCCAGGGTGTTGGCCCTGGCTGCTTCAATTTTAAAGTAATCTCTCAATGTGCTGAGGATAATTCATTAAAGTAAATGACTATTTTCTTCTGTCATGTCACATTAAAGCATGGAGAGAACTGGGTGTAGGGGGCAGTCAGGCTGGCTCTGAGACACATCGAGCAGCCATGGATCTCCTGGACAGCTGGAACACTGATCAGGGAGGAGATATTGAAAATAAGAATTGCCTTTATATACGTGTGTATGAATATATACACACACATCATGTACATATATGTGTGCATGTGTACATGTGTGCATGTGAAGATGGGTAGGTGATAGACACATGGGTGGTTTATGGATAGGTAGATGACATATTGGTAAATAATTGATAGATGGTAGGTAGGTTGATAGTTTATAGCTGATAGATGGATGATGGATGATTGATTGATAGATGATAGTAGGTAGATTATAGATACATGATAGATGGATGGTTGATGGGTAATTGATTGACAGGTAATAGGTAGATAGTAGATAGATTATAGATAGATGGATGGTAGATGATTGATAGGTAGTAGATTATAGATAGATTAGGAAGATAGTAGTTAGAGATGATAGATAAATAGATGGATGATGGATGGATGGATGGTAGATGATTGATAGATGGTAGACAGGTAGATAGGAGATAGAGATGGTAGGTAAATAAATGGATGACAGATGGATGGATGATAGTTGATAGATGGTAGATAAAGCAGATAGTAGATAGATAATAGATGGATAGATGGATGAATGATAGATGATAGAGAGATGAGAGAGAGAGAAGGATGATAGACTGAGCATCATAACTTCACTGAATGCTACCAGTTGGATTCCAAAGTCAGCAGACTGAAACGTCGGATTTCATCTAGCTATCAGAAATATTGTATTCTGCAACAAAAGTTAAACAAATGGGCAGGGAAAGGGCGGGTATTACAGAAGCTGGGCCTCTCAGCGTGGGCGCAGAGTAGGAGAAGTGGGGCCCAGCCTCCGCCAGAAGCCCCTGGAGCCCAGCATCTTCTTTACATCTCCTCTAAGTCGGCGTTGTCATTGACACGATGGGTGGAGGCTGGACGTTGTGAAGGCAAAGGCATACGATGCTTTCTTGCTTCTGCTATTTGATAACTCCCTTACTCATTCCCTCTGCAGTGGCTGAGGGCCAATGGTCAGTTTGTCTGCCCAAAGTGCCCTGACCGTGCTGGGTGTCCGTCCTCCCCAGACCTAGGTCTGCAGGATGACAAGGACCCCGTAGTAGAAACTCCTCTCTCTCTTCCCTGAGCATGATCTTCTATGCTGTCTGGCTATGGTGCTGGCTCCCCTCTGATATGGAGATTCATGGGAATTGCCAGGACATTTTATGTGGTGATGGGGGCTGCAGCCCAGTTCAAAATGCTTAGGGTAAGTAACCAAAAGTCCCAGTGTGAGCGTGAGGCATGGCTGGACCCAGATGCTCAGCAGCATCTGGAAATTTGTCTCCATCTTAAACTCTGCTGTCTGCGTGGGCTTCATTTCTAGGCTGGTTTTCTCTGCATGGCAGCCACAAAGCTCAGGGCTTGCATGACGCAGCCTGTACATCTCCAGAGAGGACTTTCCCTCGAGACTTCTAGCAAAGTTTTGGTATAACATGCTGGTCTTGCTGGGGTCGAGGGCCCATCTTGCACCAATCTCAGGGGCCAGGGGATGGAGAACTCTCCTAGGGTAGTCTCAGGTTCTGTGCCTCCCCTGAAAACACAAGGTGGGAGCCTCCCCATCCAAATTACTGCTCAGAGTGTCAGGGAAGAATGACTTCCCAGAAAAAAACCAAGGTGCCTTATGAAGAAGAGGAAGGGGCGCCTACAGCTACCAGTTCTGTTTGGAAGTGAGGGAGGGCAGTGCAGATCCCCTGGTCTGTTCCCTGGGAGAGCTGTCCTTAGGTTTTACTACATGGTCTTCTGAAAACGCTTCTCTGGTTAGTGCTGTACCTCTCTCAAGCCTCTTCCCTTGGATAAAGAACTAGCATGTTTACCAGCCACACTTGGTGCTGTGCTGTGGCGGCAGCACCACCTAATGTGGGACAAAGACGGGAGAAAATATCTGGAAGATACAAAAATGCAAATGTGATCAGTCATACAGCAAACAGCTGCGGGAACAGCAGCTCTGCTTGGAGGGTGGGGTGGTGAAAGGTTTCAGACTTGAAAGCATTTGGATTGGGCTTTGAAGTATCGCCAGGAGCTTACCAGATAGACAAGTGGTGTTTGGACATTGTATGCAGAAGGAAACGCAATCTAGAAGGTGCAGCCCTAAGTGAATGTGTCACAGAAGAAGACGCCGCGTAAACTGGAATAATGCTTGTGAGCATGGGCCTTGATCGCTTTGTGAGCAATAAAAATGATTTTTGTGAATAAATTTGAAAAATGCTAAATTAGATCATAGGATGTGTTTGCAGGGGTGGGGAGAGAGGAGAGCATGGAAGCTGGGGAAGTGGGGGACTGGTGATGGTGAAGCCTTGGAGTTCCAGCTTCACCCACGGGACATGAGGAGCCATGTCCGCATGACCTGCACCAGCAGGCTCCTGTGAAGGCAGCGAGGTCCAGGCTCAGTCATCTCCTTTCTTTGCAGGCTGGGCCTTGGTTTTTTGCAAGTGCTGTGCTCAAAGGTTAGATGGACAGGAAGAAAACATTGAACAGACGTGGTCATGTCTATCAGGAAGCACGGACCAAGGCCAGTGCTTTCAACCACACTCACTTTTCATCGTGTTCAGAGGGGGATGGGAAACCTCCCCTAAGGAGGAGGTGGACATTTGCAGATTGAGAGCTGGGACCACACACGTTCCTCCAGGGGCGCGGGCTGGTGACTTTGCAGTAACTTCCACAGGCCCTCAGCACCCTCATCTGTACAATGGGTGTGGGGCTAGCCATGGCACCACAGGAAGGGCCAGCAAGGCACACCTCCTTGTCTATTGCCCAGGCACACATGGGCATCAGTGACAGGCCAGGCATCTCTTGGTGCCTGAGCAGAGCTGCAGCCTCCCTTGGTTGAGCTTGGAAAAGGGGGAGGCATGTGCAAATGTTGGAGCGTTGGGATGCCTTACGTGAGTGAGATCCCTGTCCTTGGACACTTATTCTGGGGTCACAGAATTAACTCCCCAGGACTGGGTGTCACAAGGAGCTCACTCCTGTGGCTGAAAATACACCAATACCTCCTTTCATGGAACATTTCCCTCCTGGCATGGGGCAGTTCTCATGCCAGAACACCTTGGGCCACAAAGAACCTTTAGGACTGAGCGTGTCTGTTTCCTTTGAGCTTTTAAGAAAAAGGATATGCAGAGGCTGATTGAGAAAAAAATACAGGCTATTTCTGGCATTCATTCTGAATGCCAGCTGACTCGGCCAGTTTTTGGATTGTATGCCAGCCTCTTTCTGCAGGATGTAATCTCAGTGCCTTTGAGTTCAATCGGTTCTGTAAATTGCTGTCCCTATTCATGCAGCGTGGTTTCCCCCTGTACGAGGCATTTGTGAGCTCCATTAGTACTGATAGACTTTTAAGTGCAGAAGCAGCGGTGAAGGGAGCAGCACGTCCCAGCTGTAGGGCACTGGCCTTCTTCGAGATAAAACCCCACCCTGGCACCAACGACATGGGAACTATTCTGTGTCTTTTCACCTGAGAGCTCTTCAATTAACTGACCATGACACCTGCATAGTTGCTATGAGACTCACTCGGGGGAGCCTGGCCAAGCCATCCCTTTTTTGTGGTCACAGCATGAATACCCTGGGACATGCCTTCCCTCACTGTCCCCTGGCCGTGCTTCCTGACCACCGGGACCTTTGTCCCATCACCCAGCTGTGCGGCCCCTCTGGCCACGCACCTCTCCAGCTCAGAACTCTGTTTTCTCCCTGATGTTTGTATGAAACCGGGTTCCAGCCCTGCAGCACCATCTACACAGCCTCCACCACAGCTCTGGTGAGCCTCGTGGCCAGCTCCTGGTGACAGCATGTGCCTCCCTGCTCCGAAAAAGTCTCCCTCTCCTCTCCGTCTGCCCCTGTATGTACGGAGACATCTTTTAGGACCACCCCAGAGGAGAGTGGCCTCTCTCCTCAACCCCAAGAGGGTGGCCTCTCCTGTGGCTCTCACTCATCTGACTCGTATAGTTGACCTGAGGGTAGGTGGCGCCCACAGGCCCACATCTGCCAGCCTGCGTCTGGCTGGGGACGTCTCCCTCTCATTTGTCCTTGCTTGCTGCATGACGCTGGCAAGTGCTTGCCTCTTTGAGACCCTCAGTTGTCACACCTAAGAAACAGAAAGACGGTGCCTGCCCCACAGAAGAGTTGAGGTAGCATGTGAGACAATGCCTTTTGAACCACAGCGTGAGCAGCACACGGCATGCTGTGAACACCACTGTCATGAGTTCCTCGTGGGCAGGCTTAACCGCCAAGCGTCTTACACCTCCCACAGGGCTTCTCATGACCACATGCAAATGAAGGCCGTCAAGCATGTTTGATCATTGATGTGTTTATTTTATTTTATTTTTTTAGTTTTAGGATATAACAACTCTATTTTTAGCAGCTCTAGAGGCCAAAACTTTGTTAGCACTCAGCAGTTGTACATTCTTCAAGAGTAGGTTTTGTGCTTTAAAAAAGTCTGAATCCTCTGCCATTTACAGGTGTTCTATACATATTTGGTGTATGAGTTGCTCAGGAAAGAAGAAAAATGTGCCCTTTTTATCTTTTAAAAAGATAGCTCGGTACTAGCTTGCCTGCATTCCTTCTCTGTATTTAGAAACAAACCCACAGAAATGAAGGTAAAGGAAGCCTCGAAAGATAAGGCAGGAAAATGAGGACAGAAAACAAACTCCCTTGAGAGAATTTATGTGGAGGCTACCATAGGCATCGCCACTCTGCAGTCTGTCAGCCAGAGGCCCCTAATGCTGCACCACGGCCTGGGCAGCTTCACCAACAGGAATGTGCTCTCCCAGTGTCCTGGAGGGTGGCAGTGCCAGAGCAAGGTGTGGCAGGGCTGGTCCTCCTGAGGCCTGTCCCTGGCTTGCAGACATCTTCTCCCGAGCCCTCACGTGGTCCTCCCTCTGCACTCTCATCCCTGACGTCCTCCCCAGCCCTCATGTGGTCCTCCCTCTGCACTCTCATCCCTGACGTCCTCCCAAGCCCTCACGTGGTCCTCCCTCTGCACTCTCATTCCTGACGTCCTCCCCAAGCCTCACGTGGTCCTCCCTCTGCACTCTCATCCCTGACGTCCTCCCCAAGCCTCACGTGGTCCTCCCTCTGCACTCTCATCCCTGACGTCCTCTCGAGCCCTCACGTGGTCCTCCCTCTGCACTCTCATCCCTGACGTCCTCCCAAGCCCTCACGTGGTCCTCCCTCTGCACTCTCATTCCTGACGTCCTCCCGAGCCCTCACGTGGCTCTCCCTCTTCACATACATCCATGACGTCCCTTCACCTTCTCCTGGAGACACCAGTCCCATTGGATCAGGACTTTCCACTGTGGTCTCACCCAACCTTCATCACCTGTTTGAAGACCCTGTCTCCAAAGACAGCCACGTTAAGGGTTACGGCTTCAACACAGGACTTTGGCAGGACACAGGTCAGTGGATCACACAGTCCAAAGACCTCAGGCTTCTAAAGAAGAGTGTGGCATTGTGGACCTCTGTCGGTAGAGACTTTCCAGAGAATCTGGGTGAACTGTGGTGTCCACATGTCGATATTCTATTAAGTTCACAACAGGGAGTCCTCCATTTCAGAAGGATAAGAGCTTTTCTGGTGTTGACATGTGGCTGGCCATCTGCTCTGGGGATGCCAAGGCCACTCTGCACGGGTGTCCATCCTCTTGTGGATGTCCTAAGAGAGCTTGTGTGCATGTGTGTGTGTGTGTGTGTGTGCGCGTGTGCACACATGAGTGGGATGGGGGCCCTGGGGGCAGGAGTCAGAAAAGGAAAGGAAGAGGGATGAAGGAGAGATTAATACTAGCACTCGTTATCATTACCATGGATACACTGTAATTACAGCAACTTCTGATTCAGATCCGTGGGGGCCTTGAATGCCAATCACTAGAGGAAAATAATAGCGACTCTGGAGGAGGGTGGAGAAATGAGGACAGAACTTAGAGGGGACAGATGAATAATATGCAGACATTAACGCCCATTGTGTTGCTTCCTATAATTGTGGAAATGAACTCATTTTCATTATTGTGTCATTATCTTCGATATCTTGAAAACAAACAGCGTGCTTTCGATTTTGTCATTTAAATGTGTACTTGCCTTTCTCAGGTTTTTGTGTGTTTCTTCTGTAAAACTTAAAACATATCCTAAATTACCTGGCCCTCATCTTATTCTTCAATTTTCCTGCTGTTTTATGGCTTCAAAGTTTCTCTTGCACTGAACTGTCTTCTCCTTTGCTCAGCACTAGATGAAACAGCAGCCTATGAAGGCTTTGGCCTTGCACTGTCTTTTTAACACCTCTGACTCTAAGTTAGGGCTTCGGTGCTCCAACCTCCCTCGCACGGACTTGAGGGAAACATGTCTCCATGTGTGCGCGTCATGTGGTGGTTTCTCCCCCCAGAGAAGAGGACGCTGTTGGGTGCCATGTTCAGGAGTCCCGAGTGTTTGAGGACGGGAGGCAGGGCTCGTGCATGGCGCCTGTTAGACTTCCAGATTGGTGCTCACTCTTATTTGTGAAGCTGCCTTCCTTTCGATCTTCTGCATACCATCCACTGGGGAAAAAACACAATTACACAGACTAGAAATTCCTTGGAAGTTGAACTCTAATTTCTCTCTAGAGTTCTTTTTTCAGAAGCGGCCCTTTCAGAACTTGGAGCCAAAGGGCTGTGATTGTGCAGTCTGAGGCCAGGAATGTGTCCAGCTACACAAATCTGAACTCTGCCACTGGGGTTGCTGTTAACAGGGAGGGTCCCACAGCTGCCTGTGCCACTCCTCCTCCTGCCCCTCCTCAGGACGGAGGGAGTTGAAGACAGAGCATCTGCCCCATGAGATTGGGTGTGCACGCCCCAAGAGCAAGCAACGCTTTCTTCCAAGTGACTCTTGCATGCGGTTTCACAGCTGACTTGAGTTCAACCTGTGAGCTAGCACAGTGCCAGGCATTGCAGGGTGGGCAGTGGACAAGGCACAGAATTTGCCATCCAGGAGTTTGTACCAAACCCAAGAAGCAAAGACCCCTGTGAGAAATAGTGTAGAATAAGGTAGTGTTTGATAAGACCGGAAGTGTAGCTCATACAACAGGGCTCTAACACAAGCCAGGATAAGCCAGAACATGTGAAGAAACGCTTAGAAAAAGGTGACAGTGGTGAAAACAACACCCAGCGTTTACTAAATGCCTCGCATGACTAGGTATTCCACCTTCATTAATGAGATCTTTCCATAACCCAGTTTTCTACCCATCAGTATGCAAACACGCCACTCTCCATCCAAAACCAAAGCAAACAAAAATCAGCCAACCAAACAGAAAGCAGCAGATGACCCGACTTTCCTCTCTGGTGCTCATGCACCCACCTCCAGCGCATTCTTCCCCCTCTGTTCCTATAACCCCCAAAACAGCTGCCGTCCCTTCTCCATTTAACCCCTTCTCACTCTGTCCGTTGCCTCCAACTCTAGGGTTCAATAGGAACTGCTCTTAGTAAAGTTTCCATTAATGTCCGTTTTGCAAAGTCCAGTCAAAACCTCACGCTTCACCTTCTTTGTCTTCTCAACAGTATTTGGACACTTTTTTTTCTTTTTCGAGACAGGGTCTTGCTCTGTCACCCAGGCTGCAGTGCAGTGGTGTGATCATAGCTCACTGCAGCCTCAACCTCCCGGGCTCAAGCCATCCTCCCATCTCAGCCTTCTGAGTAGCTGGGACTACAGGCGTGCGCCACCATGCCTGGCTTTTTTTTTGTAGAGAAGCTTTGGACACTTGGACACTTTTGCTAAGCTTTTTAGAAACCAACATTTGAAATACTTGTCTGTGAACAGTTTTTCAGCTGGCTTCCAAGGCACCGCCTTTCTGACTTTCCTTCTGTCTCCTTGCTGCAGAGCTGGACCCTTCTCTCCCGGCCTGTACATTTTGGGACACTCCGGTGTACAGTCCTGCCTGTCCTTTCTCCCTCCCCAGGCCATGTCACGCTGTCCCAGCAGTCATGAATCTGTGGATTCACAGATTTACATACTCAGCCCTGTTCTCTGGGCTCACATACCCAACTTCCTGTAGGACATCGCCACTTGGAAGTCTGGTTCGAAACAGAACTTTTGACTTCTCTCCCTGCTCTGTCTGTGACTGTAGAAAGTGCTGCTGCATTTACTGGGCTGCTCAGGGCCCAGACTTAGGAGTTTTCTTTAAACCCACACCTCTGCACCCGGCGAGACCCGCTGCCTCTACACTCAACACACATTCCGAACCCGACAGCTGTGGGTCGCCCCGTCACTACACTGGGCTCAAGCATTATTGTCCCTCACACAGGAGCTTGGTAGCCCCGTGCTATCTGGCTACCACTGCCTCCCTGCCTCCACTCTCCACACTGCAGACTGAGCCCTTTGTGAAAGACAAATACAATTATAGCATTCCCTTGCTCAAGGCTCAGCAACGCAATCCTGTCACCTCATAAAAAAAGCCCCTGCTCCTAACTGTGGTCCAGAGACCTGCGAGGCCTGTCCTCCCAGGTAACCTCTGCTTTCCTCTCTGCCATCCCTGCAGCCGAGACCATGTCCAGCATGGAGCAGTTACCAAGGCCATGTCGTCTCCTTAATTATGTCTACTCCACTGTCGGGTAGAATGAAGCTTGAAGAGCGGAGTAATGTAAGTGCTTCCTCAGTTCTCGTGAGTGGCTGAATTTGAGCCCAGGTCATCTGATTCCAAGGCAGCATAGATGCAACGCCTGCCTCACGCAGGGCCCCTTTGCAGTGGCTGGGAAACCTGGGCCTTCTCTTACCTGTTGGAGAAATAGAAGCTGGCATTCATGTGCAGGGAACCAGCAACAAATGTGAAGAGCAAAGGGACAGAAGGGGCCAGTGGAACTAAGAAAAGCGAGCTTTATAGGACCAGAGTTGGAACACAGTGTGCCGAGCGGAGCCTGAGGAGCAGAAGGCGTCTGTTGGGGTTACAGGACCTGAGTGCACCCAGAGCCCGGGAAGCTGTGGGAGGCCTGCAGCCAGGGAGCGGCCAGGTACTCCGAGGTCACCGTTTATTCCATCAACAGGCACACCAGGGGTTGCCACAGAAATAATAGATCTGCTCTATAAAGTCTGTGGAAAAGAAAAAAGCTACGTGTCTATCGGCAAGAAAATATACTTCATCTCACATTTTAAGTTGAAATGTGTGGCATTTAACTTCTTTATCTTAAAAAACATTCTGTTTTCAAATCAGTAAACATCCTATAAAAAGCAATAAGAAATTCTTACTGACTTAACGTTAGGCTTCAGATTGCACGATACCCAAAATCCTTCCAACCCAGCATCTGACCCAAGAATTGAAGCACAGTACGGAAACTGTTTGAATGAATTCGGAACTGTATTTTCTTTGCTCTGTGTGTGTGTGTTTTATGTATATATCATCTATACATATAAATTTTATATATTTCTACTTCTTGAGCGATGTTTTATTGAAAGGGGGTACATTTTATTCTAGACTCCAATTTCTTTATGAAGAGACTAGAGAATGCCCCTTTCCTCTGTGGTTTCAATAACCATATTCTGCCTTAAACTTAAAGGAGCCTCTCATAATGGGCCGAAGCTAGAATACTTAGAGCTTGCTGTCTGCCGTGTCCTCCGTGGAAACTCCTTCTCCTTGAGAATTATCAGTGCTTCAGAGGTGACATCATTTTCCATATGAACAGATGTGTGTTACGTCTTCAATTTACCAGAAAACTTCAGCTGAAAATCATGTTTTTTCCTCTAAGAATGTTGGAAACTGAATTAAAATTCATAAAGATGATAAATAAGCATATAAAAAAATGCTCCACATGATATGTTACCAGGGAAATGCAAATTAAAATGTCAGCAAGACACTGCCATACCCTTATTAGAGGGGCTGAAATCTAGACTCTGACAGCACCAAACGCTGGCAAGGATGTGGAGCAGCAGGAACTCTCATCCATTCCAAAGTGGGAATGCAAAACAGTGTAGCCACTTTGGAAGACAGTTCGGCAGTTTCTTAGAAAACTAAACCTTTTACCATGAAATCCGGCAATCATGCTACCTGGTACTTACCCAAATAAACTGAAAACATATGTCCATGCAAAAACCTGCACACAGATGTTTATAGCGGCTTTATTCGTAACTGCCAGAACTTGAAAACAACCAAGACACCCTTCAGTAGCTGAAAGGATAAACTGTGTTGCATCGGACAGTGGAATATTATTCACAGCTAAACAGAAATGAGCTGTCAAGCCATGACAAGGCATGAGGGAAGCTTAAAGGCATGTTCTTAAGGGAAAGAAGTCAACCTGAAAAGGGTACATACTTGTGTGATTCTGGAACAGGCTAAATTATGGAATCAGTAAAAGGACCAGTGGTTGTCAGGGGTTAGCTGGGAGGGAGGGACGAACAGGTGGAACACAGAGGATTTTTAGGGCCGTGAAACCACCCTGCATGATCCTGTAATTGTGGATAGACATCATTTTGCCTGTTCAAACCTATAGAATTAACACCCAAAGTGAACCCTAATGTAAACGATGGACTCTGGGTGACAAAGATGTCTACTCGGACTCATTGATTGTCACAAATGCAATGCTCTGTGGGGAACATTGATAGTGGGGAGGCTGTGTGAGGGGAGGAGGTAACGGGAACTCTCTGTACTTTCCACTTAATTTTACTGTTCTAAAAAATAAAGTCTATTTAAAAGGAAAAAAATCCATTAAAAAAAGTTATTGATTCATGACAACTGTGCTTTCTTGATCACTACCAGATATTTCTCCTAAAAGGCAACTGAGAAATATGTGAAAACTGAAAAGTCTCTCCAGGACAGCACTTCAGTGAACCATTTAGTGAACAAAGTGTCCCTGGACACAGACAGCTCTGCAGAAGATTTCACGTCCCCACAGAAGTCGGCTGCTCCTGCAGGGCTGGACGTGCCTGCCGTGTGTCTGAGGCCCTGCTGTGTTGGCCCATGGGGAAGAGGACAGGTCCCCAGCAAACTCCAGGCATCCTCACCTCTGGGGCTCTCTCTGGGTTTGTGTAAAGTCTGGGTGGCTTTTCTCCATCTGAGACAGTGCTTGGTATGTGCCTTGACAACATGAGCTATTCTTGAGTGCAGCTTGGGGACGTCATCCAGCATGCACTGTGGCCCCAGGCCCTAGCACAGAGTTAAGGGGTAAGATTCAGATCCTAAGAAAGGACTAGAAGAAGCATCCTAGCCAGAAGGATGAGGGGTGCAGCTACTGACCAGTCCTGAGTGTGTCGTTATTTGAAAGTGTCCAACACTGAGGGAAAGAAAGACAAGAGATGACTTCACAGCTGAGGACGTGGAAGCCCTGAGACATCGAAGGTCACATGCGGTGGTGTCGGAGGCAGGCCCTGGAGGGGCTGGGGGAACAAGCAGGAGACAGTAGGTGCACACTGAGTCCTGGGCTTGGGTGGCCTGGTGGGACCTGGGTGCTCTTCAGGGACCTCCCTGTTTTTATGAGACTGATGTGTTAGGGGTGTCCTGTGTAAATAAACTGGGAGGGCACTGGCAACTCTGGGATCAGGGCCAGCTTTCCACAGCCATTACCTGGCGGGGCAGCTGTGGGGTGTTCCCTAGCCCCTCCTGTTGAGGGTTGGTCTGAGCCCATCCATCACGGCCACTGCTGGCACCTGGAATTCACCTTAGGGGTGTGTTTTGTTTTGTTTTTTTCTTTTCTTTCTTTTTTTGCTTGCTTTGTTTTTGTCATAAGTCTCAGCCCTTTTTAAAGATCACTTTATTGAGATATGATTGGCATATAAAAAGTTGTACCGGTTAGTGCTATTGCTACTTTTCAAGGCCACTGTCTTCTCACATCGAAGAGTTTCCGAAATCAGCTGACTCACTGTATGCCCCGACTCCATGCCATCCGTGTAGAGAATGCCGTGACCACACTGCCTTTCAGTCGTCTACTGCTGCAGATCCAGCCGTCAGCTCTTTCTTGCTCTGTGGTTCTGCAGGAGACATGACTGAAGTCGCTGTGGCAGAGAGTTGGCTAGAACAGGGGGAATGCAGGAGGCAGGGTAGTCCTGGGAGGAAGTGGTGAGTTGCCAGACTGATTAGAAATTGGATTTTACGTTAGGTTTGATCCAAGAATTGAGATTCACAGGGCAATCTCTGCAGACCACTTTCCACTGTGAAGCCTGAGATGAAATGAAGATTACTGGACAACGAAAATTGGAAAATGCCTGATACGCAGCCCGTTTGGAAGGTGCTGAGTTTGGAGATCCCTAGAAACCAGAGGACGAAGAGCATGGCCCCTCAGGCAAGGCGCTTCCTCCTGAGCTGAATGGCCCTGGTGCACTCAGGAGACTGCAGTGACCTCACACCCCTCCTCAACACCAGTGTGACCCCACCCCAGACTCCCACAGCCTCAGACTTGGAGTAGGGGTTGGGGGAGAGGTGTTAGGGTGACAGGGAAGAGGACACATGGCCTGTGCTTGAATGTGGAATGTGAACTCTGTAACACAGAGCATCTACAATAAGGCTCTTTCCAGCAACAACAGCACGGCTGGGACAGCTTGCTCTTGTGCCTAATGGAGAACCTTCTGTCTGAAGACTGGAGAGAGAGCTCCAGTGAGATTTACCGTGAGGTACTGGTTCATGTAATCGCGAAAGCTGCAAAGTCCCACAACCTGGCATGCGCAAGGTGAAGATCCAGTAAAGCCCGTGGCTTCGTTCAAAGACTCGAGAGCTGGAAAGTCGAGGGCAAGGGAAGACTGGTGTTCCAGCCCCACCATCAGGCAGAGAGGGAATTCAACCTTATGAGGCCAGCCCATGATCTTCACTCAGTCCACTGATTCAAATGCTCATCTCCTCCAGAAGGATCCTCACAGACACACTCGGAAATTATGCTTTAACAGCCATCTGGGCGTCTCATGGCCCAGTTAAGCTGACACATAAAATTAACAATCACATAAGAACACACCTTCAAATTCAGGTTGTTTTTGAATGCCTGAGTATGATGTTCTAAAAAGCATGTGCCTATGAGGTATTAGAATGAATACATCCTCATTTAAATTCCATAATAGAATATGTAAAGTAATACTTTATTTGTCTTAAATATATCTTTGATATAAAAATACCTAATATAGAAAAGTCATATCATTTCATAGTATTTTGTGGTCTCAATTCAGTCCAACGTAATGTAACTATAAAAAATGTATTGAAACCTTAGGTTACAGGGAAGGAAAACTAAGACAGGCGCAGCCTTGACTTGCAACGAGTTTACAGATTACTATGGGAAGAAATGCATGTGCACAGAAGGCCATGATACGGGCAATGCTTGTCAGAGTATTCTGAGGAAGGTCTTTCCAAAACAGCTGTGATTATGAAAAATGTCCAAGGTCTCTGCATTGTCTGCAGGAGAAGACCTAACGCCTGTAGAACTCCTACAGAGACATTTGCTGTCGAATTTGTTTTCCTTCTCCATCTTCTGTTTTCTCCTAACCTACAGTCAGGACCCTTTAGGTTTTAGTCACACCCAGCCACTCACAGATCTCAAAACTCTGTAGCCTAGAATTCTTGTTTTCTTTTCTACACCGAGCATACATCAAAACTTACTTAAACGTCAACTCCTTGCTCAGCGTTCCCCGCTTCTCCAGGCAGGGTTTGTCTTTTCCTCTCTGGTACTTCCTGGACACATTGTATGCACCTATTATAGATTTTCAGTATAAAATCACGAGGATTCATTTACTCATCTGCGTTCCTTGGCTGAAGAATCCTTGGACTGGGGCCACTCTACTCACCCTGCAGTTCCCTGAGGAGCCTGGATGCACCCTGGAGCTTCGAGGCGGGGGGAGTGGGGGTGAGTGCGAGGGTGAAGGGGCCTCACGAGAAACCTTGTTTCTCTCTCTTATGCTGTTCATCATGAAGGCGTTCAGAACTTTCCTCTTGGCTTCACCTGTCAGAATAGTGCCCTAATCTTGTTCGTTTTTCCTAAAATACCAGTGCACGTAATAATGGCCCCCAAAGGTCCCAAATGGCCCCCTACATCCTAATTTGCAGAATCGGTAAATAAGCTGTCTCACTTGGAAAGGGGCTTTGCAGATATGACTAAGTTGTGGCTCTTGAGATGGAGATTATCTGGTTAACTGGGTTGGTCACACAGGTCCATACAGGGGGAGGCAGGAGAAAGATGTGAGGGTGCAAGCAGAGGTCACAGGTGGCAACCGAAGGTGCTGCCCTGCTGGTCCTGAGGATGGAGGACAGGACGGACATGAGCTCAGGACGACAGGCCCCTCTGGAAACTGGAAAAGGCTGGGAACAGATTTCCCCCCGAGCTTCCAGAGGAACGCAGCCCTGCTCACACCTTGATTTCAGGACGTTTGACCTCCAGAACTGTAAGAAAATTAAGTTGTTTAAACCACTAAGTGTGTGGCAACTTTTACAGCAGCTGCAGGAGCTAACCCAGCACTCACATCTTTCCTCTTCCGAGCTGCTCTCCAGAGTTCCTGCTCTCAGGGTTCCATGGCCGACACCGTGCACAGTACTTCTGTGAGGGGGGAGGAATAGTGAGCATATTTGCTTTGTGGTTAGAAGACTTCTTATTTCATAATGTTGGTGGCAAAACAATGTCAAAGTACAGTACGGTCAAGAACTTTTGGAGAAGATGAGATTTCTAGAGAAGTCTGGGTACCAGAAAGTCACACTGAATTTGAGTTGGAGGAATTACTATATTGGACACAATTTACAATGATGTATTCTTTTCCATTGGATGCATAGGAATCTATACTTCATAGAGCTTTGTGGAGCTACACATAACATGCGTCTGATCTTTTCTACAATTAGCCCTGTTCTGTTTCCTCAGAGAATTAAAAGCACATTTAAGAGGAATTCTGGGGAGGTGGTAGCAATGTTCTGTTGCTTTTGTATTTCCCAAGATTCTCCCAGAAACATGCAAATACTAGAGTTCATAGCAAAACTAAGGACCCATTGATATACATTCAACAAAACCAGGGACTAAGTACTCCCATGAACCCCACATATGGCAGAGCAGACACAAACACCATGACTCAAAGCTCTGTGTTGAAGCAAGTTGGGAAGGGAAGTGTGTTTCCGAAGGCCCCACAAAGAGGAGCACCTCAAGATGCCAAAAGGAATTCACGGGGAAGTGAGGTTTAACCAGAGGGCCTGGCCTAGGAGCCCTGAAGGACACAGTTTGCAGCTCCAAAGGGAGCATGAGTGGAATGGGATCCCACAGTCATCAAGCCATCTGCTCCCTCGACCCCTGTACCAAGCACATCCTTGCCCTGCAGAAAAGCTGCCAGGAACAGACTCAGATCCAAGTCGAGCAGGAGCCGGGCACCCGCAACAAAGCAAAGGGAGGAAACTCCACACCAGGCTGGGGAGGGGGATGCTGGTTCTGAGCGCACAAGGGCAAGTTGTCACTGTGGAAACAGCAACGGAAACTCTGGAGCCGTGGCGCTCAGGAAGCTATCCCGGCCTCCTGCCCTGTCTTTCATGTTCAGGAAAGAAGAAAACCACCACGGGAAAATCCACACAAGCATTGTTAAATCCCCACCCACAATAAAAGCAAGTCAGGAAAATACAGACTTTCCTGAATATTAAAAAGAAATCACTGTGTTAACAACTGTAACAATAACTGAAAGGGAACAAGTTTAAAAAACACTAAGTTAGACCCCCTGGAGGCAGGTGGGCATTTATATGCTGGGTGGTTTAAGTGACTATTATTTTCACATCCTTGAGAATCAAACTTTTTTATATGCTAGAAAGGCAATTGTGCAATCAGTGAAGTTAACTAAAAACACTGTATTCCTGAATTTGAGTCACTCAATATGAAATGACTAGTTCTAGCTAGAAAATAGAACTAAAAGCAGGCACTAAATGCAGATCAGTCAACACCTCGTGGGTAGGCTGTGGTCACTCGTGGCCCCTCTCAGCAAACAACCTGTGGCTTCTGGAGAAATGGGGGCTCCATGCCTGAGCCAGGCATGTCCCAGCTGCGCCTACAACAGCATACCACACCCAAAGGAACAGATTTATGAGAGACTCCAGAACTTACCTCCAAAGGCTCAACACAAATAAACCCCCCTGGCCAATGATGCAAGAATGTGAGCATCAGCTGTATTGAAACACATCAACTGCTTACGAGTTAATGGTGATAGTAAGACAAAGTAAAACAAAGCCCAAAATGTGAACCAGACCTCAAGGTAAACAACTAGTCAATGAGGATTTTTTTTCTTTAATAAAAATTTGTGATTGAAATATAGTCATTTCACAGCTCCAATAAATTTGTAAGTCTAGGCAATAGTCTTCAGTGGCTGCTCACACCACAGGGAGAGGCCGCCAGATACCACCTGCTGCTGGTGGACATTGCTTGCCCCACGCGAGGAGATCAGTAACAGCCACTCCTGCTGCGTGTGCAGACACAACACAGGGCTTCATGGGCAAAACTTGTCGGAGAGAAGTGACGGATGCCCACTCCTCCACAGTATGGGCTGGACGCAGAAGTTTCGGTGCAGCATGTTTGGGAGAGGGCCTGGCTGTCGGGCTGGTGCGTGTGACATTCTTGCAGGGTAGAGCCAGCTCTGCCCTTGCCATGTACCATCTTTTTGGGTGAGCCTCAGAGGTGGGGTTTCTCTGTATCATGGGTGACCTGTCCAAGGAGTTGCAGGCCAGGAGCCTGAAGAGGGAATGGACATCTAGAGGGGACTCTGCTCACCACCGTCTGGGCTGCTTCTCACCATGCTGCGTGCTGCAAGTCTGAGACGAGGGTGCTGGCAGGGTGGGTTCTTGTGGTGCTGGGTTCATAGACGGTCCTTCTGGCTGTGTCCTCACCTACAGGACAGAGGGCTGTGGTCTCCTCCTCTTCTTTTGACACCAATCCAGTTATGGGAGCTCATCGAACCCTAGAGACCTCCCAGAGGCCCCACCTGCTAATACCATCCTACTGGGGGTTAGGGCTTCAACATAGGAATTTAGGGGGAGGGGGGAGACGCAAATATTTGGTCCATGACAGGGCCCAGGACAGCTGTGCCCACCTGGGACGTCATCACCTAAAGACCCTAAGGCTCCTGAGGGCAGCCGGGTCCAGCTGAGCTTGCCCACTGCTGAGCTCCCAACAGGAGGAAAGGAGCCTCCACATGCACATGCATTTTCCATTATTTGGCAAGAAATAAAATTAGAAAGTGGGCCTGACACTGGTCAAGCCTCTAGATCCAAGTACAGGAGATGGTGAAATGTGTTAAATGACTCATGGGAGTGCTATGGGAAATCAGAAGATTCCGTATCTTCAACAAAAAAGGAGAGGAAGGGTCAACTTTTAGGTTACAAGAAACACAAGAGACACCCCGATTAATCATGGACGAGACCCTCTGATTCAAGCCGAAAAATTGCAAGTATGGTTGGGAAGCATTTGAGGAAATGAGAGCGTGGATGCTTTGTTTCTCTGTTGCTATGTCACATGCTACCCCAAACACGGAGGCCTAAAATAACATCCATTTTATTTGCTCACATTTCCGTGGGCCAGGGGCGTGTACATTTTATTCTGTCTTTTGTATATATTGGTAAATTTCCATAATAAAACAAAAAGCAAAATAAATAGTACAAAGCCACACACACAGACACATCTGGAAGGGAACAGGAATAGACCTCGTCCTACAGGGCTGAGTGCTGCAGAAGCCTAAGCCATGTCACTTGTAGACCAGAACTGGATGTGCCTCCTGTGACACTGGGTGTGTGTGCCACTCTGCAGCATCAAAGGCATTCTAAGTTGTACCAAAACCCTCACCAAAGAGGCCGTCTCTCTGACTCAATCCTACCCAGAAGCTGGGCTGCCAGAGGTATGTGTGTTTTCTGCATGCTTTATCACACCCAGCGTGCTTTATCTATGATTTTAAATATGGAAGAGCCTGAGAGTCCATTTCAGCAAAATGCTTCTGGTGAGAGGGCAGCTATTCGCAGGTACCTTGGGGTCAGTGGCTTGTGGCCTCCCAGAGGGTGTCTGGAGTCCGTCACACAGTAACCCCACACAGAGCTAACGGTTCCTGCAGCCACCTGGGCAATGCTGCCTCTAGGCCCAGCGGCCTCTTCCCCGTCCTGCTTCTTCCGGTCTGTTCTGTGCCCTACTCCTCTCTCCACACTCACTGAAGATCAAAGAGGGTCTGACCTTTACTCCCTGGGTGAATTTTGCAGCAAAGGAGCGGGTGGGGTTACCCATATCCTTCTCCAGGCACCGCTGACGCCAGACTTGCAACTGGCCTAGGCTGTCCCCTACTGACAGAGGCACCCAGCAGGCTAGGAAAGCCCTGTGCATTGGTGTTCCTTCTACAGGCGGCGGAGTTTGCCTCCCCCACTCCCCATTTCCCTTCGTCCTTACCCTATCCCCAGTATCCAGTCCCAGAGCAGCCCTGCTGATTCTTCTGCCAGTCGTCTCTCAACTGAACCAGGCCAAGATCATGGGGAGTTTTCCCCACACGGGCCACCGTTTGTTAATGAGGCCTCATTTAGCCGAAATCTTCCCAAATGTATGGGACACTCCAAAGGCATACTTAGAGTCAGTATAGATGGTTCCTAGTTGGTTCTCTAAATATTTTAAAGCCGGACTGAGAGCAAATAATTCACAAGCCTGAGCAGACCAACTCTTCAAAGTTTACTTTCTTGTTTAAGAAAAATTCATAGTGTTAGAAATAATAGTTTGTTTTAAACACTTTCTTCAAAAGCCTTCTTGTCTTTTTGCTAGAAGCCCTATCCTATGTAGCTGTTAGACATTCTTACAGGCACGTAGTACATTCTATGTCCTTGTACTTTAACCAAGGTATCTGTGCTGCACGTGATCACAGGCAGGTTCCCAGCTCACAGCCTATGCCACTTCCTTATTTGGCTTCCTTTTTTATTTTTTTATTTTTTTGCTCTCCAGTGCTTTTACCTGTTTAGAAAAGTTTCAAGTTATTAGCCAGTCGGGTTTCAGTTTAGATGGTGAGGTGTGTCTCCAGCCACCGGAGATCAGACACAGCAGTAAGGACGACCCCAAATGCGTAAGAAACAAACACGTCTGCTTTCCTTTGTTGGCTGTACTCTCGTGGCAAGTACTTGCTAACGAAAATACCCTTTCTGCAGGAAGTAAAAAGAACTGCTTTGCTAAGAGAGCCTTTGTCCCAGTACTAAGTTGTGTTTGCAGCACCAAAAAGAAAAATTTTATACATAACAAACACCTTCCAACAGGGCAGCCTCTCAGGGCTTCTTTCTGAACTTCAAGGGGGCGAGCACACTCCCTCGTGCAGTGGCTTCTCCCTGCTTTTCCGTCTGCCTTCCCCGACCTTCCCATTTTCCCAGCCTCCCTGGGACTCTAATCGGCTGGAAGGAGCAAGCCCCTGAGCGATGCGCTGTGTCACAGGCCCATTGCTCCGTGAGCTTTTCTGGTCTATGTAGTCACCATATGTGGCCTTTCTTGCCACTCATATACATTTTCCTGAAAGCCAGACCCATGCCACATGTCTCAGAGCCCTGGCCCATGTGGCCTAGGTTACTGTCCCATAGGCATTTGCCAGATGATCCCAAACCTGCCTATGGCCCGATTCTGCTGCTGGTGTTTCCTTGGAGCGGGGTTCATGAGTTCCTCTCCTATGTGAGAGTTTGGCAGCCTTTGTGAAGGCAGGAAGAGGCTGCAGAGCCTTCCTGGTTGGAGGACTGACTCCCGCGGTGTGGGTTTTATGCATGTGCAGGCCACAAGAACAGGCACTGGGAGGCAGGTAGGCCTCCATGCCAAGCCTCTGCCCCACAGGGGGCATCCAGTCATTGACATAACGAGAGCCCCAATAGTGAGGGGGCAGAACTGGGGTGGGGCTGTGGGATCCAGAAGCTGTGTTAAGTCAGAGCCAAAGAATGAGGCACATTATCACTCTGAGGAACAAACACCCCTAATTTTCATGGGCCATTCATGGGCAGCCCCCGCCCCCAAGATTCATGAACCCATGGAACATTCCCTGCTTCTCCTGACCTCTCCATGAAAGACCAGCTCTCCTGGATCCTGGGGCAACTGGACCCCAAGGGTACCTCCCTGGGGAATGGATTTTTCATCAACAGAAATATAGTGGCTCCTCAGGTTCAGTTGCTGAAGTGATCAAGCATTCCTTCTACAGAAAAACCAAGCCCCAAGAAGTGGCCTTTAATTAATCCCTTTAGTCATTCCAAACTAATTTTTTTTTTTTTGTCTTTTTGTTTTTTCCTTTTTGTGGAGACGGGGTCTCGCTATATTGCCCAGGCAGGTCTCGAACTCCTGGGCTCAAGCTATCCTCCCGCCTCTGCCTCCCTAAGAGCTGGGATTACAGGCTTGAGCCACAGCGCCCGGCCCCAAACTAATTTTTTAAAAGTTCTCATTGGGGAAAAGAAAGTGCTCATTGGTTTAAGTGCATGCTATGTGCTTTAAAATAAGAGCTGGCTGCGTGTCCTAGTAGGAAGTAACTCTGAGTGGCCTGTGGGAGCCGCAGGTCTCCGGTGCGGTGACCACAGGGCAGCCCGGTGCTGAGACTGGCTGTGTTCCAGGCTCCGACTGGTACCTGAAGGCGGCAGATGGGAACCTGTGCTCTCCTGACCTTGAGAGCAGGGAGGTCAGGAGCCCTGTGGGCTGAGTAATCCTCTGAAGTGCTCGCGGGCCTGGAAGGAATGAGTTTTTCAGGCTTAATCTGCTATGACGCGTAGTTGGAAAATGTAATTTGCTGTGTAAACAAGCAGCAGCCTGGCCATTCTGCTGGCAGCCGCCGCTGCCTCAGGCATCTTCCCAGAGCTGCCTTCCTGCCGGGCTCCACCCCCTTGTTATCCCAGGCACTGAAAGATTGCACGCTGGGAAAAGCCTCACGTCTGCACAGAAAGCGCATTTAATCCTTATTTAAACAGGTGAGCTTACCTCTTGGGACCCCACAGTTGATAGATAAGAGGCACCTGACTTTGAAAAGGAACCAAACCCAAGCATATACACCTCACCGCGACTGGATTAATCCCAGCACTCGCCTCGGCCGCACGCTAAACGCACGAAGCGTTTCTGAGGGTCCGTTTCGCGTCCTTGAATCACAACGGTTCCTGGAAGGGCACTGGAGATGTGCTTTCAAGCTGGGCCTGTGGGAGCCAAGGGGAGGGCAGAGCTCCCACCTGACACCCCCAACCCCACCCACACCTCCCACCTTGCAGCCCACACTCCACATCCTGCACCCCACACCCCACACGTCCTATCCCCACCTCCACCCCCAACCCCACCCTCAACTCCCATCCCACCCCACAGCCCCCAACCCCACATCCCACACCCCCCACACCTACCCCACATCCCCCCACCTCTACCCCCACCCACCACCTCCCACCTCTCACCACTCACCCAGTCCACCCTGTCCACCCCACACCCTCTACCCCAACCCCTCACCTGTACCCCAACCCCCACCTCCCATCCCCTACTACCTGCCTCCCCACACGTCACTCCCGTCCCCACCCTATACCTTCCACTCCCTCCACCCCCACCTCCCACCCCTCACCCCACACCCTACACCTTCTACCCCACACCCCCTTCCCCCACCCCTCATCTGCACCCCCCAACCCCTGCTCCCACCCCCCACTCCTCACCTCCCCAGCCCCCTACTCCCCCACCCACCACCTCCCTCCTATCTACCTCCCAATTCTGGCTCCTGGGTTTCTTTCATTCTTCCTCACTGCAGGGCAGGGTCCTGCCCTTGGCCTTCCTGGGCCCTGGTTTCTTACCTGCAGGTCTCACCCAGGAGGGTGGCACGGGACAAATCTGACCCAGGAACACCCCCATATCTTCAAGATCCAGTGACCTAGAGCTCTGGGTTGGAGGCAGTGCTAAGGAAGTCCAGGGGTCCTGGAAGAAGCATGGTCTTTAGCCTAAACTACACCTGGGAGTGAATCCCGGAACTGTCATTTGAGGCTCCCTGGATGCCGTATCCCATCTTTCTGAACTCATTTCTTCACATGTGCGTGGGGGATGACGCTGACTTTCATGCTGATGAAGAGGTGAGAGGATGCCGGAATTGTACACTTGAACATGGTTAGGATGGTAACTTGTATGTTATATATAGTTTTACCTCAATTTAAAAAAGGAATAAATAAATAAAACCCCCCTGACCCAAGGCACTCACAGTCTTGGGCAGGGACATCAGTGGGAGGCTATCAAGATGGAGAAATGGTGACCAAGGATGACAGATCCTGTAACAGAGATGGGATGGAGGGAAAGGAAAGTGAGTTTCTAGGGAGGTCTGTGGCCCCGTGGCCTCTCAACGACTTGGAAGTTTTGGGAATCTGTGGCTCCAAACCTGCATACAGGCAATTTATCGGAGCAATCTCCCTAGTCACGTGAGGGCACACCCTTCCCGGACGGTGACTCTACCGTCCTGCTTGTTGCTTCATTTGAATGTGCCCTTTGTGTACAGAGGGCACAGATGCCTCATAATGAGGGTCCCTGTGTCCTTGCCTTAAGTGACACAATTGACTGTGGCAGAGACTGGAATATAGTACCTAGACTGCAGGACATAACTTTGCTGCGTGTTTTTGCACTACCAACTTTAACAACAATGTTTTTGCATGTCATTTATTCTCTCACAGGCAATAACACACTTATAAACGGTCCTGAGTGCTCAGCGCTGCTGGGTTTTGGGGTCTGCTTCAGGGGGAAACATGATGGTATGGTGCCAATGGCCATGGTGTGAAAAGCTTTATAAAACCTGGCATCTGCTGTGTCTGCTCTTCTAAAAAACGTCCCTAGAACCAGCAGCCACCTGGCCTCTGGCGCCCCCCACAGGTTATGTGAATACACATGGAGTGATTTACGTAGTCAATGGACCCAGAGCGACTGAAACGGGACACTCAGGGCTACTTTCCCACCCTGGAGGGGATTCTGCCATCTGGCCTTGGGCTAAGGTGGAGGCAGTGTGTTCATCTGATTTGCCCCTTTATGTGATAAGGTGTTTTCCAGATCTGTAGCCCTGTTATGCCAGGACCTTGATGAACAAGAATAAAAACAGGCAAGTGTGAAAACAAAACAAATTTATCTGTAGGGATTCAGTGCTCTCAAAAAACTCCAACTCATTGCCTTCTCAAATCTCGGACGCTACTACTTTAAGGAGATAGGATGTGGTAAAAATAAGTAACGCAATGATTTCTGAGTGTCCATTTTGGGTAACTGTTGAATATAAGCCTCAGGTATTGTTTCTCTTGTGTGTGTCTTTATTTGCGTGTGTTTAACCCAACTGACCACTTCAGAAAGTGTAATATTCTTTTGATACTTCAAAAATTAAAAAAAAATTAATTCAAAAAATGATTAGGTATAATTTTCACTACAAGGCAGATAACATCAAAAAAGGTATTTTATTCAGAAATTTCATCATTAGATTTTCTTTTCAGTTTTTTCTTTCGGGATTGCAGAGGTCTCTGGAAAGAGCAAACTGGTATCATGAGTTCGTAGTGAAAATGTGGGGGACAGAGATGGGCGGGAGGGAACAGGTTTGGTAGGAGGTGGACGCAGGCCCAGAGCTGGAGCTGGGGAGCCTGCGGGCGCCGGTGCGGGGTTTGGTCAGCAGTGCAGGGGCAGGCGCTTCTCATTGCCCCCACCTCACTCCACTCTCAGAGCCCCGACTGCAGCTCTTCGGTTGCTACTCTCCAGAGCAAACTCCTGTCACCCTTTTCCAGGAAGAATTCATCCCATTTTCCTAACAGTTTGCACAGGTCTTCATGCCCTGTTGAGTTCCCAGTTCTCTCACTGCATGTAGTAATCAGTTTAGGGTTTGTCATCTGCTCCCTGTGGTGAGGCTGGAGGGCTGGAACTGTGTCTTATTACTACGTATATCTCTGGTGCTAAAGCTCGAGGAGACGTACAATCTGTTTCTTTTTAAAAATTAATTGTTTGATCCCCTTCGCCCATCTGCCCTAAGGTGACCTAGTCCATCATGAATTCCCCCGGGCCTCTGGTTCCTTCTTCCCATTTACCCAGGTGCCCACCTCACCCACCATCCTGTCCAGGAACTCTCATCAGCTTCACGTCCTTACTCAAGCCCGGTCACAGTGCTGTCACTGACTCCTCTGATGTCACTAACTCTAATTTCCCTCATGTCCTCAGGTATTTGGGAGCTACAGCATTCGCCTGTACATCGCACTGGCCCCCCCGCCCCACCCCCCACTGACCGATTTGCTTCTCCAGGAACGCAAATCCTACATAGCGAATTGTACACTTTCAAGTATTACCCAAGGGTCCTCTTTGTTCCCTGCAGCGCACCACGTTGCTTATCTCAGGATTTATTCTCCCTGGAGCTTCCGCTCTCACACCCTTCTCTGATCTGTCCCATGTCGGGGAGCTGGCTGGCTCCAGAGGGATGTGTCTGGCCCAGCTTTGGCACTGCTCACTGTGAATCTGGGTAAGTCCCCTCCCCAACCTGGGCCTTGGTTTTGCCACTTAAAAATGTTAGTTTGTTGGATTGATCATATCCTTAGAGTTCTGTATATCTGAAAATCAATACATCTGTGCATATTTTTCTTGGTAAGCCCTGAGCTGCATAGCTTTTCCACAGGGCTCTGATCGTGAATAGCACTTCAGTACAATATTTTACACAAAATTCAGCAAAATCCAGTGAGATATTTTTAAGCTATGTAACTGTGATTTCTCCTCACTTCAACAAAGCATTATAATTTACATGACTATGTCTGCATCCAAAGCATCTGTCCTGGTTTCGACCTCCGCGAGATTGAGTGGTCAAAGCCATCCTCACCTTGATGAAAACCAGCTACACTGATAGCGCTCATTTCAGCTGACAGAAAAATTTAGTCACCCCAGCAAAGACTGTCTCAATTACCACTGCCTTTCTCAAAACAGAGCTTGAAGGGACAAAGCCTGTTGTTTTTGAATATAGTTGTGTGCCTTAATTTTGAAAAAGTCTCTAGTTGCAAAAACTACATTGTTAAAGTTGAGAATGTATGAACTCAAGGCAGTCTGTAAATGTGATACTAACGCTCCTTACATTGGTATTCAAACAATGTAACTTTACAGTCAACCTATAGGATAGATACTTTTCCTCCCTCCCTTTCTTTATATTTTGCTTTTTGTTCAGTGTTGGTGTTATGTGGATAAGGAAACACATCACTCCTTACACATCCTCTTTATACAACATACATTCAGGCTCAGATTCAACTGCTGTCTACTGCTTGCTAACATCTTTTTGAGCACATGACATCTATTAGGTAGCTGCATACAATTTAGGTCCAGATATTCATGGGTTCTGCATAGAGCTCAGTTTCTCATAAGATCTGTGGCAACGCTCACCACTTACCTGTCTGCTGCTATTCCTGTCTTAATATTCCATTTTTACTTTGTAATGATTTTCTATCTTCATTTGGTTTTGCGTTATTAAATACCTCATTGTAAACTGTTTCAAATCTTTTCTGGAACAGGGTAGCATGGAAACAAACCTCTTACTCCTCTCACTTGTCCTTCTTTTTTTCTTGGGGGGAGGGTGGTTATTTCTGAATTTTATTTTTATTTTATTTTAAGTTCCTGGATACATGCATAGGATGTGCAGGTTTGTTACCTAGGTAAGCGTGTGCCATGGTGGTTTGCCGCACCGATCAACCCATCATCTAGGTATTAAGCCTAGCATCCACCGGCTATTTTCTTGATGTTCTCCCTCTCCTCACTCCCCCGAGACAGGCCCCAGAGTGTGTTGTTTCTCTCGCTGTATCCATGTGTTCTCATTGTTCAATTCCCACTTTCAAGTGAGAATACGCAGTGTTGGGTTTTCTGTTCCTGTGTTGGTTTGCTGAGGATAATGGCTTCCAGCTCCATCTAAATCCCTAGAAAGGACATGATCGTGTTCTTTTTATGGCTGCATAGTAGTCCATGGTGTATATGTACTACATTTTCTTTATCCAGTCTATTATTGATGAGTATTTGGGTTGATTCCGTGTCTTTGCTATGTGAATTGTGCTGCAATGAATATACATGTGCATGTATCTTTATAATGATGTTTTGTATTCCTCTTGGTATATACACAGTAATGGGATTACTGAGTCAAATGGTATTTCTGGTTCTACATCTTTGAGGAATCACCACACTGTCTTCCCCTAACCAAATTTAAAACAGTTAACAATTTATCAAATAAATTAGTTTCAAGTGGAAACTAAAATTTGCTGAATAAAAACCACACTTCACAGTTCACACTCTGTCTCTTGAAAATGTTAACATTTGTTCATAAAACCTATAAATGTGAAGGAAAAAATGGCCTAAAAGCAAAGAGAATATGAGGGTAGCAATGGGAAAGGCATAAATTGGCACCAAACTCTTTGAAAAGTCTTCTAACCCAAGCTGTTTCAGGTTTTCACTTTACTCAATTTACCTTTATCAGAGTGTCCTGAAACAATAAATTTAAGTTTACTGACTCTATAATTTATACTAAGGGATAGTGTATATGTTGGCTTTGAGATTTCTAAGAAATAGTAAAAGGATAAATAAGTGAATTGGTCACCTAATCGGGAAAGGTGGTTCCTTGGTAAGATGATAGTTTAAGGTATGAATGCCCACAGTGTATTGCTCTGTCTGCCCCTTCAGCCTCATACCGTCAGGCAAGGAGGCCACTTCAACAGAGCGCTGCAAAGTCAGAGGGCCTGAGTTCAAGCTCTAACACCTTTTTCTCTCTGATTTGCCCACTCTGACCCAAGGCAGGGGTTCTCTCTTCTCAGAGAGTTTCCTCATTAGGAGTCTGATAATAATTCAGATCCTACCTCCCAGAGGAAAAGAGGAAATAATATGTACAAAAATGCTTTCTATAATATACCTTGATGTCCCTAAATCATTACGTTTCCTGAAGAAAATGTTTGGCTGACCTACCAAAGTCAGTAATTTCATAGACTTTTCTCAAATATTTATCTTAACTACTGTCCTGTCCATTTTACTTAAAACATTAATTTTCCCATGAGAATACACCAGAGGGTCTATAATTGTATTGCCAGACTTAATTTCTCACCCTTTTTTCCTTAGTCTTTGAATAAAAGAATTTCTATAAATTTATTAAAAAATCCAAGTCTGAATTATTTGATAACATTAACTTTGATTTCGGATACAGATAGATCTATTTCTTCAGTCAAATCATGATGTTTTGATGTCAAAAACAATACTCCTAGTTCTTCATCCTTTCATCATACGGTGAAGACTTCAAGCACTCTATAATTTATTCATGCCTAACCTTAGTCCTTCATGCCTCTACACTCTTATTAAGTGTTTTTTAAATTAATTTTTATTACATGGTAATCCATGCACATAGAAAAAAATTAAGAGTTCTGAAGGCTATGAAATGAAAAATAAGGTTTGTGCCCTTCTCCACTCTTCTATTTCCACACCCACTCTTGGCATTGAAGAATCCTTCCAGAAACATCTCGTGTCCATCTAACCTTGTCCATATGGATTTGGCTTCCCATCATGGGCTGAGTCAACTAAAACTGCTCTGTGCTGTGAGCTTCTGGTCTAGTGACTATTCAGGCTGCATTTCCACAAGAGCACAGGAAGTCTACCCCACTCTGTCCAGCGCCCCACCACGTTGTTGCCAACATCCCACAGATAGTGCCCCCTACATCCCCCTCCCTAGCCACCCTTGTCCCCAGAGCCCACCTTCCAGCCCTCCCACGTCCCACTCCAGGTCCCAATCCCCTCCCCCATCTCCCCACATTCCCCCACCGCCCCTGTGGTCACCCTACATCCCACTCCAGGGTCCCCCCCAACCCTCCCAACCCCTCATGCTCCCATATTTTCTGCTGCCCCCTCCACACCCCTGTCTCAGTCCCTTCACATTCCACTGCAGGGTCCTCCTAACACTCCCCCTGTCCCCTCAGACCCTACTCTTTGTTCCCCCAAATCTGACTCCAGGGTCCCCCTCAAAGCCCTCTCCCGTCTCCCCACACATCCCTCCTTGTCCCATCTCTCCACTCCTGCCGCCCCTCCGCAGGTGCCAACTGTGCAGTGCAAAAACACTCCCCACTGTCCCCTCCCCAGGTTCAGACTGACCCCTGGCCGCCCCCTCCGAAGGCGTGCATTGACTCCCAGACCGCCCTGTCCCCAGATGTGCACTGACCCACCGGCCGCCCCTCCCCAGGTACGCACTGACCCACCGGCCGCGCATCCACAAGTGCTCTCTGACCCCCCGACCGCCCCCTCCCCAAGTGTGCACCGACCCCCGGACTGCTCCCACCCCAGGTGTGTACTAATCCCCGGACCGCCCCTCCCCAGGTTCGCACTGACCCACCCCAGACTGCCCTCTCCCCCAGGTGTGTACTGACCCCCGGACCAGCCCCTCCCCCAGGTGCGCACTGACCCCCGAGCGGTCCCCCTCCTCAGGTGTGCATTGGTCCCCATGTCCGCCCCCCCCTCCCCGCAGGTTCGCACTGGCCCCGACCCGCCCCCTCCGCAGGTGCTCACTAACTCTCAGACCACACCCTCTGCAGGTGTGCCGTGACACCCAGAATGCCCTTCCGCAAATGCGCACTGACTCCCGGATGCCTCTTCTGCAGGTCGGCACTGACCCCGTACTGCCCCGTCCCCAGGTGCGTACTGACCCCTGGCTGCCCTCTCTTCAGGTGGGCACTGACCCCAGGACCGCCCCTTCCCCAGGTGGGCACTGACCCTGGCCGCCCCCACCTCCCCAGGTGCGCACTGACCCGGGCCGCCCCCACCTCCCCAGGTGCGCACTGACCCGGGCCGCCCCCTCCTCAAGTGTTCGCTGATCCCCGGCCGCCCCCTCCCCCAGGTGCGCACTGACCCCGGCCGACCCCTCCGCAAGTGCGCACCGACCCCGGCCGCCCCCTCCCCGGGTGCTCACCGACCCCGGCCGCCCCCTCCCTGGGTGCGCACCGACCCCGGCCGCCCCCTCCGCAGGTGCGCACTGACGCCTGGCGGCAGCGAGAAGCAACTGCCAGATTTTGTCTCGCTCCCGGGCTTGGTCTTTTTAACACTTTTTCCCAATAATTGTTTTTCAGATTTGCCAAGTTATTTCTAATTAAACCTAAACTAACTCTTCAGCTGCGCCACCTCTGGGAGCCCAAGCCCCGCCCCGGGGACGCCTGGAGCCGCCACCTCCCGAGAGTTCACACCCCATCTTGTCTCCAGCCTGTGCTGCGTGAGTATCACAGCACATTATTGAATAATTAGTTTGGGGGACTAAGAAAAATTGTTGTCTTTTGCGGATAAATTGGCTGGAAAATGCTTTAAAACATGGATTTTTAGTGAGTTTATAAATGCCAGCCTCCCTCATCTTAGACAGGAAGGACCTGAGGTCTGGAGGTTTTCTTCTAAAGGGGGCACTGCCCAGGGAGCCAGTGAAGGAGCCCTGCTGGAATGGAGAGAGGATTGACGAAGAAAGTTATCTTTGGGTAAAAAGCGATTTCATTGTCAGCATTAAAGTTACTCTGCTTTTGTAGAAGGCTCACACAGACAACCCCTGGCAGTCTTCAATCTCTGGGGAAGAAGAGTGATATTAAGGGTTTTCTGTGGGATAAGAGGCTGATGGGTGTTCCATGGGTGAAAAGGGGGAAGGCCTCTAAGATAAGCTTGTTGTTATTGTGACTCTAAGACGCTGTCATTCATTTCTAAAATTGAAAAAGCAAAATATATTTATCTCCTTGTACATCAGCTGGATTCCACTGCCTTACCCAATCCTAGTTCTTGCTAAAGTAACAGATAGAAGTTACTTCTGTTTTTCTTAGTTACAAAATCACTTTCACACCAGCACCTTAAGCAAGCAGAGAGGCAGGCTGTCAACTCCAGCACATGCTAAACACAGAAAGACTTACCTGTCGGAAAAAGCTTCTTCTCCAGAGGAAAGTGGCTGAGACTTTGGACCCAAAGCTTGCAGGAGTGACAACTACCCTGCCTGTTGGGGTAGTTACTTCTACCAGCTCTGGACATTTACCAGAAGACGGTTTCCCGTGTTTGTCTTACTTTGCAATAAAGAATTCACCTGTTACTCAGTGAACAAACCTTGCAGCCACTCCAGAACACTGGTTAAATAGCTAAGCTTTCACCAGAACCCACTGTGTGCCCACCATTGTGCTAGATTAACTCATTTAATTCTCACAGACTCCATGAAGCCGCTATTATTTATCCGATTTTGCAGATGAAGATACTGAGACTCAATGAGGTTGAATACTATGCCAGTCTCATAGACTATGAGATGAAGCTGGGATTCCAAGCCTCCTGTTGTGTTTATTTCCCAGGGCAACTGTCACAAATCCCTACAACCCTAGTGACTTAAAACAATAGAAACATACACCCTCACAGTTCTGGAGGCCAGAAGTCCAAAACCAAGGTGCCAGTGGTGTTGGTTTTTTTAGGAGGGTCTGAGGGAGAATTTGTTCCAGGATTCTCTCCCTCTCCTGGTGGTGGCTGGCATTCCAAGGCAGTAGGCCCATCCCTCCTCTCTCTGCCTCTGTCTACCCGGCTAATCCAAGATAACCTCCTTATCTCAAGAGCCTTAATAATTACATCTGCAAAAACCCGCTTTCCCATATGAGGTAACATTTACAGTTCACAGGAATCAGGACTGTGTACCTTTGGGAGCATTACTCAGCCTACCACCCCTGACTTATTCCAAAGCTGTTCCACTCTATCACATCTGCTTCTAGGGCCCAGTTATGGTTTACTTAGAGTATCAGTCTCTATTAATAAGAAGTTGGAATGAACACTAAAACAAAAATTCCCAAAAGCAAATTTTCAGCAAGTTAAAGGTCTCGAGTCAGCTATCAATACTGAATACGGCTGTACTGTTGTGTGTCAGAGTGGCACTGTTATATCATGGGGGGCAGGTGCCTTTTAGACAAGCCCATCAACCACGTGTTTACAGAGATGTAGCTCAAATAACTGAAGGGAACATGGGCAAGAGTCCCCCTCAGAATCCCAAAGGTCTTGGCCCTCCATGGGTCCTTCCAAATCCAGCTGGTGAGAGAATACTTAAACATGTGAGAAAAAAAAAAAATGTCCAAAGATCTGCAGGATGGTGTCAGACAACAGAAAAGAGCTGGACTCAGCAACCCAGGATTGCTGCACATGGGTGGCACAAGTGACAATTGTTATGTTCCATCTTCAGAGGAGGAGACTGTGTGTACACATGTGTGCCTGTGGTGTGTGTGTGCATGTGTCCACGCATGTGAGTGTATGTGTTGCTGGGACAAAGCACAGGGCAATAATTTTGCTCCTCCTCTTTTTAAAAGACTTTATTATCATTTACCTGCTGTGTGTCATGCCACTCTCTGTGGTTCCTGCTGAATTACTAGGGCTTGGGAACGCTACCTCATAAACAAACTTCTGTTTTGATTATTTAAATTAACTAAGTTGGATAAATGTGGCAACTTGAGAGGTGAGGCTCTGAGAGAGAAAATCTTCAACTATGATCTGGAGTCTGCTTGGGTTCCTCCATCTACTGAAAATCTAGTGTGATTTGAGAATTTATATTTGCTAACAGAGAATAGCGTTTAGGGAACATTCTCCTCGGGAGGGTGAAAGGGAACACTGTATATGTATATAGACACTTTGTAGCCTATTTTAAATGGTTATCGTATTTGTGTGCATAGAAACAAGTTTTACATATTAAATTATAAGCTAATCAAGGCAGTTTAGCTTACTAATTTTGGAGATGGGAAATAATGGCCTCTACCTTTTTTTGCAGCTGCCGTAATTGTCCATTATCATATCTCTGGCCAAAAACATTTTTATGTCATTATCTGTTTTTAATTTAGCAATAATTTCTTAAACCACATCCATTTTTTTCTTTCAATAAAGCTTTCTTCCATTGCTATAATAGTATATTTTTATATTAACATACTTTATGATATGTTCATATTAAATATTGTCAGCTAGGGCTGGGTATAGTGGCTCACACTGGTAATCTCAGCACTTTGGGAGGCAAAGGTGGGCAGATTGCCTGAGGCCAGGAATTCTAAACCAGCCTGGCCAAGATGGTGAAACCCCATCTCTACTAAAACTATAAAAATATTATCTGGGCATGGTGGTACACACCTGCAGTCCCACCTACTTGGGAGGCTGAAGCACGAGAATCGCTTGAGCCCTAGAGACGGAGGTTGCAGTGAGTCAAGATTGTGCCACTGCACTCCAGCCTGGGTGACAGAGCAAGACTCCATCTCAAAAAAATAAAAATAAAAACAAACAAACAAATAAATATTGTCAGCTAATTCTGGTGTATAATAAAAAGGTAAGAAAGTATTTTCCTTCTGATATTCTCAGTTGCATTTCAGGGGGTAGCATGATTTCCCAAGAGCATTAACATTTAGTTTTTATTTTATTACACAAATAAGGCACAGATCCCTTTCTATCATTAGCCTCATGACCATGTTGACTCGATGATAACCCTAAATTGGCAAAGGCAGCCTCGGAAAGGAGAGCTATTCAGAGTCGTCTGGGACTCGGCTCTCGATCAGCAGAAGTGGTGAAATACTGGAGGGATGTAGGAATCATTTGTCTGGTGTGTATGTGCTGAAATGGGTAAGCGTGGGTAGACTGAAGAGAGCTGGGGCCTGAGGTTTGGGAAGTAGGGTCAGTGCAGCGGAGTTGACCATGTGGGAGAGCATGAGGACTCATCGTGTGGACTAGATGAAGAGGAGGGGTCTCTGATCATTTATCTGACAGGTGATAAGCTGGGTCTGATATCTATTCCTCAAAATAAGCCCTTTTAGAAATTTGAGATTCAGAGACAGACCGTAGTTAAAATTCTAGCTGTGTCATTTTTTAGCCGTGTAACTTTGTCGTATTAATAAAGCTCTCTGAACCTGGTTCATATTTGTCATTTGTTAAATGGGACACTGACCTGTAAATAGCAAAGTTATTGTAAGGATTCAGTAATTAAATGTATGCAAATCACAGTCACTAGGTCTCAGTTACTAGTACTAGAATTTTTTTTCTGTTTGGTACTTCAGACTTGAAGGGTGATAATCCTAACCCTTCATGATACGTAGTCACTTGCCCATGCTGTAGTTATTAACATTGTCTTTTATGGTACTTAAACTTGACAAATGATTTTTATATGCATAAATTAGGAAATGAAGGGATATTTCTGCTAATCATAATTACTACAACAGGACTCTAGATTTTACTAAGATATCTGTAGTCAACTGAATTTCCTCTAAAACTGACTCCCTTGCCCTCTGATTCATGTGCTGACCTGCCCTGTGGGAGTCATGGAACACAACGGTAGCATTATCACGTATGCTCTTGTTTCTTGTACAGTGGATTTTGGTGCTGGATCTGCGTGTTGAAAGTCTCTTGTTCCACCTTATCATTAAATAGATTCCAAAGTAGCCTGGCCACACGTCTCACTGTGTTGTCCAGTCTGGTCCTGAACTACTGGGCTCAAGTGGGGCTTGAGGTATCGCACCCTGCCAGTTTTTTTTCAGAGTTTAATTTCTTCTTTTCTTTTCTTTTACTTTAGGTGTATACTATATCCAGCATTTCTCCCATGTTTTCCCTCCCCACCCTCTGCTTTCCCTCCCCTACCCCCGCAACTGCCCCCAGTGTGTGATGCTCCTCTCCCTGAGTCCACGAGTTCTCATTGTTCAACACCCACCTATGAGTGAGAACATGTGGTGTTTGGTTTTCTGTTCTTGTGTCAGTTTGCTGAGAATGATGGTTTCCAGATTCATCCAAGTCCCTACAAAGGACACGAACTCATCATTTTTTATGGCTGCGTAGTGTTCCATGGTGTATATGTGCCACATTTTCTTTTCCAGTCTATCATTGATGGGCATTTGGGTTGGTTCCAGGTCTTTGCTATTGTACACAGGGCTGCAATGAACATGCATGTGCATGTGTCTTTATAGTAGAACGATTTATAGTTCTTTGGGTATACACCCAGTAATGAGATTGCTGAGTCAAATGGAATTTCTATTTCTAGATCCTTGAGAAATTGGCACACTGTCTTCCACAATGGTTGAACTAATTTACACTCCCACCAACTGTGTACGAGTGTTCCTATTTCTCCACATGCTCTCCAGCATCTGTTGTCTCCCGATTTTTTAATGATTGCCATTCTAACTGGTGTGAGATGGCATCTCAATGTAGTTTTGATTTGCATTTCTCTAAGGGCCAGTGATGAGCATTTTTTCATATGTTTGCTGGCCTCATGTATGTCTTCTTTTGAAAAGTATCTGTTCATATCCTTTGCCCACTTTTGAATGGGGTTGTTTGCTTTTTTTCTTGTATATCTGTTTTAGTTCTTTGTAGATTCTGGATATTAACCCTTTGTCAGATGGGTAGATTGCAAAAATTTTTTCCCATTCTGTTAGTTGTGGGTTCACTCTAATGATGGTTTCTTTTGCTGTAAAGAAGCTCTGAATTTTAATTAGATCCCATTTGAATATCTTGGCTTTTATTGCCATTGCTTTTGGTGTTTTAGTCATGAAGTCCTTGCCTATGCCTGTGTCCTGGATGGTTTTGCATATGTTTTCTTCTAGAGTTTTTACAGTGTTAGGTTTTATGTTTAAGTCTTCCATCTGGAGTTAATTTTAGTGTAAGGTGACAGGTAGGGGTCCAGTTTCTGCTTTCTGCACATTGCTAGCCAGTTTTCCCAACACCATTTATTAAACATGGAGTCCTTTCCTCATTGCTTGTTTTTGTCAGGTTTGCCAAAGATCAAATGGTTGTAGATGTGTGGTGCTGCTTCTGGGGCCTCTGTTCTGTTCCATTGGTCTATGTCTCTTTTTTGGAACAGAACAGAGGCCCCAGAAGCAACACCACATGTCTACAACCATTTCATCTTTGACAAATCTGACAAAAATAAGAATGCTGTTTTGATTACTGTAGCCTTGTAGTATAGTTTGAAGTCTGGCAGTGTGATGCCTCTGGCTTTGTTCTTTTTGTTTAAGATTGTCTTGACTATGCGGGCTCTCTTGTGATTCCACATGAACTTTAAAGTGGTTTTTTCCAATTCTGTGAAGAAGGTCATTGGTAGCTTGATAGGGATTGCTTTGAATCTATAGATTAATTTGGGCAGTATGGCCATTTTCATGATATTAATTTTTCCTAACCATGAGCATGGAATGTTTTTCCACTGTTTGTGTCCTCTCTTATTTCGTTGAGCAGTGGTTTGTAGTTCTCCTTGAAGAGGTCCTTTACATCCTTTGTTAGTTGTATTCCTAGGTATTTTATTCTCTTTGTAGCAGTTGTGAATGGAAGTTTGCTCTTGATTTGGCTCTCTGTTTGTCTGTTATTGGTGTATAGGAATGCTTGTGATTTTTGCACATTAATTTTGTATCCTGAGACTTTGCTGAAGTTGCTTATCAGTTTGAGAAGATTTTGGGTTGAGACGATGGGGTCTTCTAGATATACAATCATGTTGTCTACAAATAGAGACAGTTTGACTTCCTCCTTTCCTATTTGAATACTCTCAGTTTTTTTAATAGAAAATAAAGTTATCCCTTTTCTCCCACAGACAGCACAGTGTTTAACAGTGAACAACGGTTTCAAAATTATATAGCCATTATAAAATAAATAGGAATAAAATGAGGCTGGCTCACTTCTAGTTTAGTGGAAGACTCAAGACTAGAGATAGTAAAGTCAATTAGATTCAGATTTCAGAGGCTGGGCAGGGTGGCTCATGCCTGTAATCCCAGCACTTTGGGATGCCAAGGTAAGTGGATCACTTGAGCTCAGGAGTTCAAGACCAGCCTGGTTAACATAGTGAGACTCCTGCTCTACCAAAAAAAAAAAAAAACCCACACGCAAAACATAAAAAAACAAAACACAGAGATAGGTTACACAGGAAATCTCTCTAGTTCTTCCAATGTCTCTTACCGTTCAACTTCTGTAAGCAAATGAGACTTCTATTTTGTCCTCCTCTTAAGCATATAACACAGAAAATAGACCTAATTAACGCTACATTCCTGGATACTTATCCTGATTA
This sequence comes from Ateles fusciceps, assembly GCA_036589455.1. NCBI lineage: Eukaryota > Metazoa > Chordata > Mammalia > Primates > Atelidae > Ateles > Ateles fusciceps. The sequence continues at coordinate 2,624,437 of JAZHEH010001829.1, forward strand.
CACAGATATCAAACTCATCTGGGCTTCTGGTGTGGGATGTACCCCTTTTAAAAACTTGACTGGATTTATGAGACATTTAAAAAGTTAAACTTTTCATAAAATGATGGAGAAAAAACATAAGGACCTTTTGAAAGTTTATTTGAACATTTAAATGCAGCTCTTTAAAAAACCTTAAGGTAAATGCCAATAACTTTATTTAAGGGTTTGCTCTGGGGAGAAGTTATTTCATTTAGTAAAAGTAACCACAACCTTTTCCCTAATATTCACATACAATTAAAACAAATGCAGCTGCTGCAACACGTCACACAATTCTTATGTACTAGAGCAAAAACAAAATCTAAATGCACTTGTATTTATAAACCTTGGGTCAAGCTGTACATAAGAAAATCATCCTGCCTTTCCCTGTAAGTTTCTAAAATGTCACTTACTATATTCCAGCATCTGTAGTTATTTAAAATATTTTAGACAACTTTTTGTGCATCATCATAATTTTTATTCCCAGGCTCTTTGGCTTAGTCACGAAAAACCAAGACCATCAAAATTAAGTTTTTCTTGAAGTCACCCAGTTGGTCGCAAGGATGAAGACAGCACTGCATCAACTGGCCCCCTGCAGTAAGGACATGTTAAAGATTGCAGCAGTCATGTGTCTGTACAGTCCAGGTGAAAGAAGCGCTTGCATGGCAGACATCGAATAGGCTCCTCACAACAAATTCCAGTAAACAAATCACATGCTCTGGCATCTCCTCTTCTGATTTGTCTCTTCCAGGGCCATAAGCTTCTTTAGACGAACACTGTAGAAGGCTTTTACTTTGAGCTGTTCTAACTTGTTCCTCTTCAGTCAGCAGTGTTGCCAATCATAGAGGCTGGCTGGGTGCTGAATGAGAGACTGGAACTGGAGCTTGCTCCAGATGTGGCAGTAGGGGCCAAAGATCCTGCCCCGCCGACGCTTGTACAACAGTGTCATCTGAGGTGGGGGAGTCTCAGGCAGTTTCCTATCTTCACAGGTTCAGGTTGGTGATCAGTGCACTCTCTGGCAGAGTTCTTAACGTAGCCTTAACTCACTCCTTTCACCTAAGGTTCAGATAAAAATAAAAAGTAAAAATTATCTGTCCGTTTGACCTCTCACTGCCTCATACTATCTGATCTTACTCTGGATCTAAACACCAATCTTAGTGGCTTCACATTTTTTCCTATTCAGTAGCCAGTTCTGACAGAAAACATGATTAGGAGATTGATTCTGGCCTAATATAGACACACAATTCCCAGTAACTCTCAAATATATCTGGCAATCCCACTGTATCTTGCTATCTAAATTATTCTTGTAGCTCCATAAATACATCAAATCTACTTCATGGCTTTTGCGTAATGCACATTCTGACCTTTATCGTGCTTTACGCAGATGGAATTTCCTCCCCTACAAAGATGAATTAAATTTTCTCACAAATCAGCTTAGCTCACTGCCATAAAGTCTACAGTTATACTTTAATACATACCTGTCCACTACTACTTCTTGTCCGTAAAACTGAAGTCTTTTCTTCCCTTGGCATGTTTAATTGATTCAGTTAAACTCAAACTTTATCTCTTGCCCTGGAGAGCTTCATGTTACCACTTACACAGTAAATCTTCTTTACCATTCCCCCTCCTACTTTTCTCAATCTATCGTCATGAAGCTATTGTATCTCTTCTATTTTGAAACAAAAACCTCATCTAAACCTATTTTCTCTCTAGTATCTGCTTCCCGTGCCTTCCCTCAGTTGAGCTGAAAATAAGAAAGTTGAAATGGTGACATTTCCTCATGTCCTCTTACCCTGTGACTTTCTAAGACCATCAATGGTCTGTTCATTAATATGTCTTGCTAACAACATCAGTAATCTTCCCATAAAATACCTAACGAGTGTTCCTTAGTCTTTGACTTGGAACAAAAGAGACTGAACTATGATCCCCTTTTCATACCACTGTTTTAAAACTACTCTGTAGTCACTGCTCCCCTAAGTACTCGGCAAAGTGTACAAACGATACTATTGAAATGACCCAGCATTCCATCCTAGACTCTGTTCTCTCTTTGCACTCTATCTTGGCACTCTCACTCATTAATTCAGTTGCTTCCATTTCTTCCATTGCTGTCTCCAAACTGGCAGTGACAGATTCTTGTCAGGATTCTACTTCTGAGATCATTTCTACTTGCATAGCTGCAGACAATGAAATGTCTGAGGACGTCACTTTCCCCCTCAAAACTGTATAAAAATACACCCCCTAGTCTCCAATATTAGTTAATGACAACACCAGTCATCGATGAACCAATCTTTTACAGGCACCCTAAGACTTGCACAATCACAATTAAGCATTAATTTATCTGTTCCCTGTTTACTATCACCCTTCCTCCATGTGTACATCCACCCCAATCCACACAAACAGATTTTTTCTTCATTCTCCCTTTCCCAAAGTCTAAATTTAAATGTCACTCCTAGAGAACAATTCTCTGAATCTCAACCTAGTATTTTTATTTATGTACTGTATTCCTCCACTAATTTAATTGCAGAAAATTGACTCTTTTGTTTTGTTTTTGAGAGAGGGTCACTCTGTCCTCCAGGCTGGAGCGCAGTGGCATGATCCCAGCTTGGTATAACCTCTAATTCCTGAGCTCAAGGGGATTTTCCTGCCTCAGCCTCCTGAGCAGCTAGGACTATAGGTATGAGCCACCATCATGCCCAGCTAACTTTTAAATTTTTTTATGGAGATGAGGCCTCACTATGTTTGCCATGCTGGTACCCAACTTCTGGCCTCAAGTGAGTCTCCTGACTCAGGCTTCTAAAGTGCTAGGATTACAGGCATGAGCCAACATTCCCAGCCCAGAGAAATCAACTACTGTATGCCAATGTTAGGTAAGTTTTCCTCTGGTCATTACATATAAACTAGAATTTGAGATAAATTCCATGTCCACAGTAACCTAAACTCCCCTCAGAGAGCTTGCCATGAAATACCGATAGTCCAGTTAAATGATCGTTTTCACGTTGAAATTCATTGACAAAATAGGGTCTGTCTGCCCTGGCGAAAATTTCTCCAGTACTCACCAGAAACCAAACAGAGGAAAATCCAGTAGAGCCAGGTCTTTACGGAGGTCGCTGTCACCACACTGTGGTGCTCAGAGCTTCTTCCATTCTCCCAGGAAAGCACCTTTTGGGTAATGAGCCCTCTTTTCATGCAGTTGATAACCCCATCAACTATATATGCTAATCAATCCTATCATCTCATCAACCATATAATCCAAGGGATCCACCTGAATAACTTGGGTCCTGTCAAGGCAACTCTATTGAAGGCTAGCCTTTTTTTTTTTTTTTTCTTTTTTAAACAATTTCTCCTCAGGTAGACTGTGTGGATCCAATTACAGAAAGCCAATTATGTTCCCTGATTCTACATCCAAGTTATTCAAGGTGGGTCCTTCCGATTTTATGGTCAATGAGATGATAAGATTGATTAGCACATATGATTGGTGAGGTTATTGACTGCATAAAAAGAGGGCTCACCACCCAAATGGTACTTTCATGGGAGAGTGGTAGAAGCTCTGAGCACTGGGATGTGGTGACAGTGATCTCCATAAAGACCTGGCTCCATTCGATTTTTCTGTTTGGTTTTTGGATGTAAGACCACAGGAAATTTTGAGATTGTAATTTTGTTTACTGCACATAAACCTTGACCAAATCCCCATTGTGTCCATTAGATTTTTGATTGGTAGGATTTTAATGTTGTAGGGATTAGGTAAGAAATTTATAAGTCCTCATTTAAATAAGTCTGCTATAATTGGTGAATTGCCTCCAATTTTACTGGATCTCTGCATTGTCTCCAGTTTTACTGGATACTGGGAAAATTTAGGCAATGGCTTAGAATAGTCTATTTAGTGTGTTATAGGTTTAATACTTTTTTCTTATGGAGAACAGCCACGAGATTTGAGTACTTTAGAAAGGTCAGGGTTTTTGTACATCTATTATAAGTAAAATGCTTGTTTCTCAATACCACAAGGAAAAATTAACATTCAGACAAGAAGATTTCCAAGCAAGGCCATTTTTCTTTCTGTAGAAAGGATGCTGTCTGTCAGCAGTCTAGCCACAAAAGCACAATAAACAAAGGAAAGGTAAGCACGTTATTCCTTACACATTGGGTCCTTACTATTGTGTCTGATCTCCATCAGTTGGAGACAGACCTCACAATCTAAACTGAACCAGACTGGCTAATAATTTAAAAATTTTTGAAATAGGTAAAGGCAATGAGAACAAAGGAATCGAGGAAGTTACTTGCTGAAGGACTTAGAAAAGTAATAACATTCCAAAATAAGGAAGGGGTATAGGCTGCAGTCTGGGACATGCCTGTGAGCATGTCCAGCACACATACATTGGTTAAAGTACAAGGACACAGAATGTACTACGTGCCCGTGAGCATGTCTAGCACAGTATCTTGGTTAAAGTACCAGGGCGTAGAATGTATTTATTCTCTTATGTCTGACAGCTACATAGGATAGGGCTTAACAAAGAGTTATTAGCAAAAAGCAAGAAGACTTTGAAGAAAGTTGGTCTTTAAAAGAAACTCTTATTTCTCACATTTATTATTATTCTTTAACAAGAAGGGAAACTTTGAAGAGGAACTTTTTACTTTCCACAACATCTGAGTGTCAGTGTTATAAATTCCTGCCTGTAGAGAACAGAGAACTTACTGTTCTTGAGGATCTGGAAATTTCAAGATGATTTCTCATTTGAAGTAGAATGCTATGTGTTCTCTCAACGTGGAGGGTAAATCTCTTTTCAGCGAATTTCCTGGAGCAGTATCACATATTAGGAAAGCATGTTTTTCTGAAATGGTTCAAGCATTATTTGGACAGGTTGAGACATGGGGATTCCATAGATGTGATTTGAGACACCCACCACAGAAATATTTTTTTACTCAGAAGAATATTTTAATTTATTAGAGTTGTTATTAAAGTGAATACAATGACTCCAGTAACCACAAATAGTGCACAGAACTCTTTATCATCTAAATATTAGTTTATAGCTAAGATTTGGAAGCAAATTGTATCCATCAACAGATGAAAGGATAAAGAAAATGTGTTACATATACACAGTGGCATCCCATTCATCCATAAAAAACAAAAAGATCCAGTCATTTGCAACAATGTGGTTGGAACTGAAGATCATTATGTTAAGTGAATTAAGCCAGGCACAAAAAGACAAACATCACATGTTCTCAGGTACTTGTGGGATCTAAAAATGAAAACAATTGGGCTGGGTGAGGTGGCCCATGCCTGTAATCCCAACACTTTGGGAGGCCAAGGTGGGTAGATCACGAGGTCAGGAGTTCAAGATCGGCCTGGGCAACATGGTGAAACCTTGTCTCTACTAGAAACACAAAAATTAGCTGGGCATGGTGGTGGGCACCTGTAATCCCAGCTACTCAGGAGGCTGAGGTAGGAGAATTGTTTGAACCCAGAGGTGGAGGTTGCAGTGAGCCAAGATCATGCCATTGAACTCCAATCCAGCCTGGGTGACAGGGCAAGACTCTGTCTCAAAAAAAAAAAAAAAAAAAAAAAAAAAGAAAGAAAGAAAGAAGGAAAGGAAAACAATTGAAGTCATGGACATAGAGAGTAGAACAATGGTTACCACCGGAGTTTGGGAAGGGTAGCTGGGGGCTGGCAGCAGAGAGGTGGGATTGGTTAATGGGTACAGAAATAGAAGGAATAAGACCTACTATTTGATAGCACAATAGGATGACTCCTGTCAATAATAACTTAATTGTACATTTTAAAATAACTAAAAGTGTAATTGGATTGTTTGCAACTCAAAGGATAAATGGTTGAGGGGATGCATTACCCCATTCTCCATGATGTGCTCATTTTACATTGCATACCTGTATCATAGCATCTCATGTGTGTGTGTGTGTGTGTGTGTGTGTATATATATATATATATATACCTCAAATATATATACCTACTATGTACTCACAGGTCTTTTAATTTACAAGAGAAGGTCTTATGGGAAGTACCTTACCAAAGAATCCCTCAGGTCCTCCACCTTTGCAGGGTTGATTGTTGTCAAACCCTTGGGGACTTTCTCTGATGGAAAAACAGTGTGGTTCAAAAGGAGGCAGCCTATCAGAGGACTACACCAAGAGTGAGTGACATGTCTTCCAGTGACCTCGTTGTTTACAATGAATGCAGCCATCTCGAGGTACAGAGTTCACCTAGGTTTCCTTTGTTTAGGACAGCTCAGTTTTGAGTTATAATATATACAAGGAGGTCTGTTCCTGTGGCTGTTGTACTTGTAAAGATATTAGTTTATTAATGTTTATTCTTTCTTTTAGCATTTTTTATTGTTCTAGATGTCTTTCAAACTGCTTACTCATAGTGACCAATTGGGTTATATCAATGACTTTCTATCAAATCTTATGTTTTTTTAATCTGTCACCAACTCATTAAGAGTTTATTTATTTAAAAGGCTGTAGGGCATTATAGTTGTGGTAGGAATTGTTCCATTATGTATTTTAAGTCTAGAATGGTTTTATATGTAAGATTTTTAGTCTAGCTTTGTAATAGGAACTGGTTTATCCCTTTGTTTGTTTGCGTGACTGGATAATGGACCAGTTAATTTTTTGTGGGAAGACAATGGGAATAGCATTTAAGAGGGTTTGTTGTTGTTGTTGTTTTTTCCTGACATCCTTTGGGAATCTAGGAGTAGCTTTTAGGGACCAGTAATACTTTCCTCAAGTTTATCCCAAGTTGCTATAGTGATCCATTTATTTGCTTCTCCAAGTCCTGGTATCATGTGTATAAACTGATGCAAATCAGGAAGCCCAGGGTCATATGCTCCTATGAAGATTCGAAATTCCTCAGTAAATGATGGTGAATTTTCTCTGAGGTTTGGAAAACTTTGGCTATGGATCTGAGCTCAGTTTTTGACCAAGGACTTAAGGTAGTTACAGAATCCAGAGTTGGCTAATCTGAAGGCCTAACTTTAGAAGGCCTTAGTCTAAATTCCATCTTTTATTGTCCTCTAGGTGGCAAGCCAGTTGGGCTAAACAGTTAGTAGTTTCAGATTAACTGGATAGAGGAGGTTAAGGGAAGGAGCCGTGGGAGTTATATCAGCCAACAGCTAAATTTTTAGTTTCACCATCAATTTGTTATTTAAGTTTTTCATTTGATTTATTTCCCTTTATATTGAGTCTTTTTATTTTAGTTTTACTTATTTTTTTGAGGTGCAGTCTCACTCTGCCACCCAGGCTGAAGTGCTGTGGTGCAATCTTGGCTCACTGCAACCTCTGCCTCCCAGGTTCAAGCAATTCTCCTACCTCAGCCTCCCTAGTAGCTGGGATTACAGGTGCCCCCACCATGCCCAGCTGTTTTTTGTATTTTTAGTAGAGACCGGCTTTCACCATGTTGCCCAGGCTGGTCTTGAACTCCTGACCTCAAGTGATCCATCTGTCTCGTACTCCCAAAGTGCTGGCGTTAGAGGCGTTAGCCACCATGCCTGGCCTATTGAGTCTTCTAGAGTGGCAGTTGTGGATTCATTTAGTTTTTCAGAAGTCTCCACATACCGATAAAAAATGCATCCCGTTGTTTCTGTGATGTTTGAGATTCCTTCTTTTCTAGTGGGCCCCATAAATGAATAATTTTGTCTGGATTTAAATGTCCACATTGTGGTCACTTAATTCTAAGTTATCTTTGGTCAGGTGCATTCCTTTCTCTAGAGAAGCACAGGTGCTGGGTCCATAATTTCTAAATATAAAATTAGCTGGATTCCCAGATGGGGCAGTCCTAGACTCCTTCGGCTCAGATGAATCCATAATTCTCTGTCTTCTCAAAACCCTGCTCACCAGTTTCTCCTGTTAGACGTAGTACAGCTCTTGTCAAACCCAGATTCAACCTCTGGATCCAATCTAGATTCTGGACTCAGTCTAGAAGAAAGTGAAAAAATACTGGACCCACTGTAAGATCTTTTCAGACTTAGTCTAACTTCCAGGTTCAATTCAGAATATAAATTGCTCAGAATGCAAGGTTGTAGAGCTCCAATCTGAGGGACTTACCCATGATCTCCAAATGCGGCAAGAAAGCAAGAGTACAATAAGTCCAGGAGGTACCTTTTTCCTGGTCACTTGATGCCCTGGGGTCATTGGGGGTGGAGGGCTCACCTTTGGGTTTCACTTTTGATGCCAAAACTGAGTGAGAAAAACCGAGGCACAATACAATTTTAAAGAGTTTATTTGAACAAACACCAAGTCAATAACTGGGAAACAAGAAACCAAAAGTAGTTTAGTGCTCCAAAGATAACATTAGAGACAAGCTCTTGTTTTTTGAGATGTTTTTGTTTTTTGAGATGAGGCCTTCTCTCATCACTGAGGGAGTGGTGTGATCATAGCTCACTGTAGCCTTCAATGCCTGGGCTCAAGCGATCCTCCCATTCCAGCCTCCCAAAGTGCTAGGATTACAGGTGTGAGCCATCCAGCAGAGACAAGCTTTAACAGAGCAAATATGAAAGAAAACCCATTAAATATATGATTAGTTACAGGTGTAAAGTTACCTTAATGGGTCTATCACATTGGAAAATGACTACCAATATAACCAGAAATTTTGAAGTACAGCTGATTAGAAATACTTTGAGAGAAGAATTTAAATAATAGCTTTGAAGGACAAAAACTTACAATGTCACAGTTAAATTTTGTTTTTTTAAATTTTTTGAGACAGAGTCTCACTATGTCACCCAGACTGGAGTACAGTGGCATGGTCATGGCTCAGTGCAGCCTTGACCTCCTGGTCTGAAGCCATCCTCCCATCTGAGGCTCCTGAGTAGCTGGGACCACAGGCACATGCCACCACATTCAGCTAATTTTGTTTTCTGTTGTAGAGACATGGTCTCACTATGTTGCCCAGGCTGGCCTTGAACTCCTGAGCTCAAGAGATACTCCCACTTCAACCTCCCAAAATGCTGGGATTACAGGTGTGAGCCACTGTGCCGGGCCTAAATATGGTTAAAATCTGACAAAAGTTCCCAAACAAGAAAATTTGGTTATATTTATTACATGTAGCATTTTATAACAACCAGAATCATGACTGATAGCTTCCCATCAGGTCCCTGAGATCTTTATAACTTGTATATAATCTTAGCATACTTACATTTATAACATATTTATATGAATATAAATTTAGAAGATATTTAACAAAACAAAATTATGACTGATAAGAGCTTTTCATTAATTTATATAATTTTGGAATATTTATTTCAATAATATGCCTATAAGTGTAACTGAAAGATCTTCCATCACTTAGTACTTGAAAATATCTTCCATATATTTTACCAGATAAGTCTAAACTTTTAAGCTCTATAAAGTAAGAGGCAATATTTTTGAGGGTTTCCAGTGGTCCATTTTCAAATTCCCAAAGTTAACTTTAGGCTAAAAACACTTAACATTGGTTTTTAATCTCGAGGAAACCTGCCAAAGATGTCAGAAGTCTCAAAACAATCAAATGGAATCAGGGGTCATTGTTAAGTAATAGCAATACAGAAAGTTACATGGATGTAAAAGCATTAACCAGTTTATAGCTCTGTTTTCCTAAGTAATTAAAATCCTAATTAAGGCAATGCAGGAATTCCCTTAATAACATTACAATCTTTATTTTTGACTTTTAGGCTAGTTATGAAAAAGATAAAGAAAAATTTCCTGTAGTGTGATTGTTTTTGTTTATTAGAAGTCCATTTAGATAACTTGGAAGTCAAACCTAATGAAAAGGTTACTTGAATTTCATCAGACAGGTAGAGTGTGTCCAGGGCTATGAGTGTATTATAGAGAAATGTAATCAAAAAAAGCTGATACCTTGGACAGGGAAATCCATGGCTGTTAGTAACCACATGAAAAGTTGTCTGATTATATGGAATAATTTTGATATATCAAGACAAGCAGGCCAGCCATGGTGGCTCACATCTGTAATCCCAGCACTTTAGGAGGCAGAGGAGGGAGACTCTCTTTACCCAGGAGTTTGAGATCAGCCTGGTCAACATAGTGAGATCCCATCTCTATGAAACTAAAAATAAAAACTTAGCCAAACTAAGTTTTGATTAGCTTGGTGTTGCGGGAGGGACCTGGTGAGAGGTAACTGAATAATGGAGCAGGTCTATCCCATGCTGTTCTCATGGTAGCAAATAAGTCTCATGAGATCCGATGGTATTATAAGGGGGAATTTCCCTGCACAAGCTCTCCCTTTGCCTGCTGCCATCCACATAAGATGTGACTTGCTCCTCCTTGCCTTCTGCCATGATTGTGAGGCCTCCCCAGCCATGTGAAACTATAAGTCCATTAAACCTCCTTTTTTTCTGTAAATTGCCCATCTTCAGGTATGTCTTTATCAGCAGCGTGAAAACACACTAATGTTGTAAATTGGTACCAGTAGAGTGGGGTGCTGCTGAAAAGATACCCAAAAATGTGGAAGTGACTTTGGAACTGGGAAACAAGCAGAAGTTGTAACAGTAGGAGGGCTCAGAAGAAGACAGGAAAATAGGAGAAAATTTGGAACTCCCTAGAGACTTGTTGAATGGCTTTGACCAAAATGTGGATGATGATAAGGACAATAAAATCCAGGCTGAGGTGGTCTCAGATGGAGATGAGGAACTTGTGGGAACTGGAGCACAGGTGACTCTTCCTATGTTTTAGCATAGAGACACTTGTATTTTGCCCCTGCTCTAGAGATTTGTAGAACTTTGAACTTGAGAGAGATGATTTAGGGTATCTGGCAGAAGAAATTTCTAAGCAGCAAAGCATTCATGATGTGACTTGGGTGCTGTTAAAGGCATTCAGTTTTATAAGGGAAGCAGAGCAGTTCAGAAAATTTGCAGCCTCACAATGCAATAGAAAAGAATATCCCATTTTCTGAGGAGAAATTTAAGCCAGCTGCAGAAATTTGCATAAGTAATGAGCAACCAAATGTAATACCCCAAGACAATGGGGAAAATGTCTGCAGGGAAAGTCAGTGGGCCTCACTGCAGCCCCTCCTATCACAGGCGTGGAGGCCTAGGAGGAAAAAGTGGTTTTGTGGGCCATGCATGCTATGTGCAGCCTAGGGACTTGGTGCCTGCATCCCAGCCACTCCAGCCATGGCTGAAAGAGGCCAATGTAGAGTTTGGGCTATGGCTTCAGAGGGTGCAAGCCCAAAGCCTTGGCAACTTCCACATAATGTTGAGCCTGTGAGTGCACAAAGGTTAAGAATTGGGGTTTGAAAACCTCTGCCTAGATTTCAAAGGATATATTGATATGCCTGGATGCCCAGGGAGAAGTTTGCTGCAGAAGTGAAGCCCTCATGGAGAACCTCTGTTAGGGCAGTGTGAAAGAGAAATGTAGGGTTGGAGCCCCCACACAGAGTCCCTACTGGGGCACCACCTAGTGGAGCTGTGAGAAGATGACCACCATCCTCCAGATCCCGGAATGGTAGATCCACCAACAGCTAACACTGTGTCTGGAAAAGCTGCAGACACTCAGCGCCAGCCTGCGAAAGCAGCTGGGAGGGGCTTATACCCTGAAAAGTCACAGTGGCGGAGCTGCCCAAGTCCATGGGAGCCTACCCCTTGCATCTGCATGACCTGGATGTAAGACATAGAGTCAAAGGAGATCATTTTGGAGCTTTAAGATTTGATTGCCTGGCTGGATTCTGGACTTGCATGGAGCCTGTAGCCCCTTTGTTTTGGCCAATTTCTCCTATTTGGAATGGCTGTATTCACACAATACCTGTACCCCCATTATATCTAGGAAGTAACTAACTTGCTTTTGATTTTACAGGCTTATAGGTGGAAGGGACTTGCCTTGTCTCAGATGAGAATGCTTACTGTTGTCCCCATGTCTAGTAAGTAGCTATGAAGTATTTTGAGCTAATGCTGAAATGAGTTAAGAGTTTGGGGACTGTTGGGAAGACATTATTGGTTTTGAAATATGAGGACATGAGATTTGGGAGGGTCCAGGGGCAGAATGATATGCTTTGGCTGTGTCTCCACCCAAATCTCATCTTGAATTCCCACAATTTACAACGTTTTTGGTTATATAATGTTACTAACCTGTGAACTGCCTGATTATATTTCCTTTATTTGTTTTTGTTTCTCTGTTTTTGGAATGGTAGAACTTTAGAACTTTTTATCTATAATGGATTCTGTTACTTGCTAGGTTATAACATTGTAAATTAGCTATCCCGTTCTGTAGCTGGTCTTTTATATTGTCATGCACGACCTATGAGTTTTCCCATCATAAAACTTTTTATATTTTCCTTTGTTGTTAGCATATTAAGATTTTAAACCTCCAAGTACACTGAAATAATTAAATTTTATTGTAAATTTTCTGAAGAATGTTTTCATGTTTTCCAGTTTTATACTTAGCACTTGCATGCCACATTTATTCATGGATGTCACAAAAGGCAAGGATATAATTACATTTATTTCCATTCATGATAGTGATATAAAGGGCCATCTCTAACCCCAAAATTGAGGCTCAGCACAGGAAGCCAAATGGATTCTTGGCTTTAAGCAGGAAAGAATTCAAGAATGAGCCACGAGAGTAGAGTGAAAGCAAGTTTAGGAACAAAAGTGCAGCTGCTCCATAGGCAGAGCAGGGCTACCCCATAGACTGCTAGCTGGCTATTTTATTGCTGTTTCTGGATTATATGCTAAATAAGGGGTCTTGAGTTTTCTGGGAAAAGGGGCAGGGACCTCCTGGAATCAGGTGTTTTCCTCATCCAGACCAGATAGGGTAAATTCCAGACATTGCCATGGCACTTGTAAACTGCCATAACACTGGTGGGGGTGTTTTGTGGCATGCTAATGCAGTATAATTAGTGTATAATGAGCAGTGAAGGTTGCTGTTCTCACCATCTTTCTTCTAGCTGATTTAGGTTACCACACCTTTCCAAGGGAATGACTTGATGACACAAAAGTCACTATTCCTTCCCCAGATTTTTCTGCGTAAACCACCCTTAATCTGCATGCAATTAGAAGTGGATATAAATTTGACTGCAGAAATGCCCTGAACGGCTACTCTCTGCCTATGGAGTAACCCTGCTCTTCAAGAGCAGTCATGGATCTGTAACCCTGCGGGGAGCGGTAACATTGCCTCTTCAATAAAGCTGTTTGCTTTGACCTCTGGTTTGCCCTTGAATTGTTTCCTGGGTAAAGCCAAGCACCTTCTGAGCTAAACCCCACTATGGGGCTCACCTACCTTGCATCAGCTTGGAACCCAACATGACATGAAGAAAGAAGACAGTGTCATGGGAGATGGCAGTTAGTGATTGAGGGATGGCAGTTTGCCAGGCGGCAGCCAGCAGTCTGCAAATCAGTGATTGGCCAGCAGCCGTCTGCGAGGTAGCAGTTGGCAATAGGCTAGCAGCAGTCAGTCATCAGTGAGATGGTCAGTGGGACAGTGATCAGCAGGATGGCAGTTGGTGGGATCAGGAGTAGAGAGGCAGTGAAGCCTAGCTATAACATCTGAGCTGTAACATGAACCAAAGGCTCTTTTCAATATCATCATTTTCCCTGATGTGGGGCCTACAACTCCCACCAGCAGCTTGGTGGGTTACTGACACAGTGCAGGCCCCTCCCAGTGCAGCAGCTGAGCCCACTGGCAGGGCAGCCAGTGTCACTACCTCATGTGACACCTACCTCTCTGACTGGCAGACCAGTGGGATACTGGCTCCTGTGCCAGCCACGCCCATTGTGGCAGTCAAGCCCACCCAAGCTGAGATATCCTGGGGATATCTCACCTGGGTCCCATGTGGAAGATCAGTCAGCACCATATCTGCTGTGGTGGATGGGTGAGTGTCCCTTCTGCCCCCACCCCCCATAGTATCAGAAGATCTAGGAAATAAAACCCTTTGGCTAGAGCACGTCCTTGTCACCCCTTCCCTAAGTCCTCTTCAGACTCCATTTTATTGTTCCATTAAGTATTTTATTTTCGGTCCTAACATGTTTACAGTCTTACATTTGGTTTTAACTTTCTGTTAATTGTATGGGGGCAATTAAGGCAGGACACTTGGTTGTGAGAGGTACCCACCGTTTTCACATTTGGATGCGAGTCACGTTGTTCTGTAACCCCCAACTTGGTCTTGGATTCACTGTTGGCCACCTTCTGGGTGCCCCAGGATTTTCAGCATTTGGTGAGGGGACCCTTGTTGCCTGAAACTTGGGCCTTCTGAATTTTCAGCATTGATATTTTGGTCACCCCCACCAGATGCTCTGGGGAATTTGTGTTGACATTCCTTCTATGATTAGGAGAGATATGTGAGTTATAGCCCTCTCCCTAGGGGAGTATGGGTCTTGCCCTTTTCTGCCCTATAAGTTTTTTCCTAATAGCAAGTTGCTAACCCTTTCCCTTTCCTGTGTGCTGTCTTCCAACTGGTTTCCTCAAGCCACTCTTGGTCAAAGGAATTGGGAGTTCCCAGGCCCCTGACATGATAGAGAACCATCTACAGTGGTAGACAATTGGCCATGTGAATACTTTCTTCAGTGTCTCTGCTACTTGATAGGTTCTCCAGCAGGTTAGCGCCTCTGAGGTCTCCCCTTCGGCAACACTGTTTACCTCTTCCCTTTCTCGTTTCCACTGTCCCTCCCTTCCATTTGTTTGGCCTACCTGTCTACCTAATCCTTGCTCTCCGTGGCATTTGGGCTCAACATCCAACCACCCATTTGAAGCTCATAGTCCACTTTTGTAACACCTTGATATCTATAGAAAGAGGGAAATAAAAAGGGAAAAGTAAGCCGGCATTTGCTGAAGTTAGGCTAACTAAAACCCCTTGTGGTGAGCCTTACTAGACGTGGGGACAACAGTAAGCATTCCAAAAGACTCGCCACTGTGGTGTCTTTTAGTCCCTTGGAGTAGGTTCAAATTATTTGGCTGAAAACGAAAACCTTGTTTACTGTTGCAATAATGTTTGGATTCAGTAAAAATTGATAAACCAACATATTTATTCTAGACATGGTTGTTTACATTATAATGATATTGTACAATTAGATTTGTTGTATAAAAAGGAAATAAAATGGGAAAAAGTTTTCTATGTGCAGGCTTTTATTTTCCTCTACCAGGATCCTAATCTAAGGGCTAGCTGTAGAAAATGTCTGGCTCATGATACTCCCACGCACCAAGAAGCTGCAGGTCTGTGCTCCCACTTCAGAGTCTCCCCAGTCCCCTTAGTTTTGAGGGGGGCCCACTAGTTCTCTAGCACAGAGTTCCACTCCAAGGACACCAGGAACCCCTCCCCCTTATCCAACAAGCCCTGGCCCCTTTCCCCATTGCCTGAAGAATTAAGCCAGGTTCAAAAGGCTCTCCAAGCATATGGAAACAAACCCCCGTATTCAAGCAGGAGATGTAGTCTTGCTGAAAACTTGGAAAGATCCCCTGAAGATTAATTACAACCAAAATGGAAGGGCCACTATCAGGTGTTGAGTACTCCCACTGCTGTTAAACTTTAGGGAATAACTGGTTGGGCATACCTGTCCAGAATTAAACCTGTTTCTTATGAGTCACAGGCACAAAAGGAGGACATCATGGCCTACATCTGTGAGTTTTTGGAAGACCTCTGGTACCTATTTAAAAGATTCAACAATCAGCCAAAGGTGGTAACATGATGCTGTAGGTGGAAATAGGAGCTTACTTTTTCTCTTCTTCTTGATTCAACTTCTTTTCTGTTGCTTTAGCCAACTTCTGGGAAACACCTGTTTTGTCATTGCTGGGTATAGAGGCCGTGCTAATTCCTGACTGGACACCATGTTGTCAGTGTTAATGCTGTTTGCTCTCCCAATTACCACGATCCAGTGTGGGTGAGAATATAACTCTAAAGATTTCAAAAATTATAGCATCAAGGAATCATCTTCACGGCTGCTAGATTTGTCATCAACATCCCTAGGATAGAGAGTTCTGTCTTATGGCTTATCTGGAAAATCTTATGACCATCCCTGCCCTGGCCTCCCAACTAACCATAGCAATCCGGAAATAATCAAACCCTACTAGTTAAGTGCAGTTCTCCCCCACTTAATGTATTCTACCTCACCCCCTCCTCTAGCACTATTACCTGGACCTCGGAAGTTAGATATCCATATCTCCACTGCATGAATGATTCTATATTTTGCACTCACATCTGTGTTCATGACACAAAAGTGGAAGCTTCCCTGTGATGCTCTGATCCAGCTTTAGTTGCCAAGTTCCCAAGGCAGCAGTAAGTGGGATTCCACTTCTAAGTGAGAAGACAACATACATGGTGCCTTCTGGATCAGAACATACACAGGAGAAACAACTGTCCAGTCCAGGAAGGTGGAAGTACTGCCCACTTCTAGAAAACAAAGATTATCTGACCACCCCCATTGGAACATGGGGAAAATATCTTTATAGACCCAACCTAGCAGCAAAGAATAAACATCACACCCTGTAGGGCTTCTGTCTGTGGCCATGAATGGGAATAAGTCACAACTGTAAACCACTCCCAACTCTTTAGGGAGTCACCTGTTCTTTTAGGAGAGCCTTCCTTTGTCTGTCAAGAACTTGGAACAGAGGTGAATGTACATTGGGTATCCTTGACCCACCAGGGGTCACTGTCTATAACTGCAATAGATCCAAGAATACCAGAAATAAGCAAGCAATAGAATTAATTCTGGCAGAAATGAGGGCAGTGATAGGATTAGCAGCACCCTGGGGCAGCTTTGCGTCAACCCGAAGGAACTTAAACCCTTAGAAACCTTAGCCACCAACACACATCAGGCATTAAAGAGAATTCAAGTCCTTAGATTCGCTGGCAAATGTAGTTCTCCACAAGAGACTAGTGTTGAATTATTTACTAGCTGAACAAGGAGGAGTCTGTGAAGTTATTAGTAAAACCTGCTGCATATATATTAACAAATCTGGACAAGTTGAGACTAGCATTCAAAAGATCTATGAGCAACTTACCTGGTTACATAGATATAATCAGGTCACTGGCTTAAAGTATATCCAGTTAAATATCAAAATACCTTCCCAAGTCTCACCTGGTTTTTACCTTTGAAAGCTATCTTGGTACTATTCTTTGTCACTTGCTTGTTTAACCTCTTAGTAAGGTTTGTGTCTTCTAGATTACAACACTTTCAGGTAAAGACAATGCTGGCAGAAGGATTCCAACCCATCCTGTCTACTGACCCAGAGAATAAAAGTGTCCTGCATCTGGCCCCTTAGATGAGGTACCCAGGGATTTGTACTCCTCCAGTGCTAGGCAGGGCTTGGCAGGAAGCAGTTGCACAATACAGACCTCTGCTCTTCTACAGTACCCTTAAGATTAAGAGGGAGTATCTACTCTCTGAGGAGAGAATGAGGTAGGAGGTAGGACTTGACTCCAGAGGTGGGGCTCAGATTCTGGACGAGATTGAGGACTAGCTAAAATAAAGCCAGAACAAAAGCAGCTTTCCAGGCATCCCAATCAGTGTGCCATATCTATTTACTGTTGCCGTTGCAACACCCGGGGGTTACCTCCCCTTTCCATGGCAATGACCTGATTACCCAAAACTTACTATGCCTTGCCTAAAAATTTCTGCATGACCTACCTCTCAATCTGATATCGTAGGAAATCTGGCTGTGCATGTGTGTGCCTTACTCTGGGTATCTGATACTTTGGCATCAACACAGAAACCCAGGACTGGGGCGGGGGGAAATGTGGCACAAGGAGAAACGTACTCACCTCTGTTACAACCCAAAAGAGCAGGGCCTTATGGTGGCATGTGGTAAATGAGGCAGGTGACACCAATGGATTTAATGTGATTTTAAGCTGTGAATTGTGGAAAACTCTTTCCTATAGAAATAGTCATTATTGTGAAAATTCTGATTTAAATGTTTCACACATAAAAACAGATGAACCATTATTTGGCTTAAAATATTTGAGTAAAACATTTTTGTTCCCACATGACTTTGTGGCTTTTATTGGACCAACACACCATTAACAATAACAAAACTTAGATGAAAGACATGAAACAGCTGCTTTATGGCATGAAGGCAGCCTGCTCAGACAAGGTTTTCTGAGGCAGAATTCATGAGGAAGGGGAGATTCAATGATGTATCACATTCACACTGGTTTGAAAATTAACACAATGTATTTGAAAATTAACATCATGGGAAGATAAAGTCCCAGAATAAGACAGCCTATCTAGCATGATGAAAAATAAGCTAAAATTTTTGTTTTGTGCAAAATAGTGGGGCTTGTGCTTCCAGGTGGGATGGAGTGAATAACAATGAAACAAAAATAGAAAAACAAAAAAAACAGATTCATTTAAAGTGTAAGCTTTAAAGGCCAGAGAGGAATACACAAGATAAGATTCCATAAATAAAAGAGCCCTTGTTAGGAGAAGTGAGAATATTAAACATTTACACACAGAACTGAAAGGTTCTTAAAGAAAGAAAACCCCATGGCAACAAAAATCTCTATGTTATGAGACTCAAACCTGATTCTGGGAGATATTCATGGAAACTTAACTGCAATTATCCAGCACTGTCAATTTTTATTTAAGTAGATTCATTTGTAATTAGATTTGTTTTTACAATGTTAAATTTTATATTGCCTATAGTTATCAACACTGTATTATATACTTAAAAATTTGCTACAGGTTGTTATATAAGTGGTTTTATCACAAACAAAACAATGAAAAATGAGGGAAGAAACTTTTGGAGAGGATGAATGTTTGTGGCAAAGATGATAGTGATGGATTCATGGGCTTATCCTTATCTCTAAACACATTAAGTTGTATGCATTAAATTACAACAGCTTTTGTCAATTACATGGATAAAATGGTTTAAAAACAAAACAGGTGAATCTATGCACCATAAGACTGTACTTATAAAGTGAGTCTTTCATAATCCATGTTTGATTTAATCATTACCATGTACATATATACCACTAATATAGTTAAGACACATAATTTTGTGTTCTATGTGTATTGGTTCCATTGAATGTCACTGTCTTTTTGTTTTGAGCCAGAGTCTCACTCTGTTGCCCAGGCTGGAGTGGCTTGCAGTGGCATGATCTTTGCTCACTGCAAGCTCCACCTCCCAGGTTCAAGTGATTCTCCTGCCTCAGCCTGCTGAGTAACTAGGTCTACAAGCATACACTGCCATGTCCAACTAATTTTGTATTTTTAGTAGAGATGGGGTTTCACCATGTTGGCCATGCTGGTGTCGAACTCTTAACCTCAAGTGATCCACCTGCTTCAGCCTCCCAAAGTGCTGCGATAACAGGTGTGACCCACTATGCAGTGTCCTATTTTCTAATTGACCCTAATCTATGTGTTTAAAACTGAATTAAAAACATAGAGTTTAATCAACTTATTATTTAGCAACAACACTTAATGCTTGCATTTTTGACAGTATTAATTTAGTCTTATTACTTCTTACATAATTCTGCATTCAATATTCCCAGGTTATTTCAGAATTGTACATTTCATCCTACATATTTTCAGTAGAAAGTCTTTGTTCAAAACTATGTTTTTTTCCCTCAAGCATATGCTTGATGGTTTTATTTCTTGTCCCCCAGCTATACATCTCGTAAACGGCTTTTTGGAGTTTTCTTCCCCTGTCTGACTTTTTTTGACATAAAAGCTGCCCAAAGGTTTTTTCCACTATCATGTCAAGATTGTTTTCTCAGTGGAAAAATGCTGGTATTGATTAAGGAATGAGTAATTTACTGAGAACTACCCTCCATTCATGACATCGGGAGTTCTACCACTTGTGAATTCTGGTCTATTATACAAGTGCTGCTCTATTAAGAAAAGGATTTCTCACAAGTTTTCATGGAATAACTTATCCACTACGAGTTTCTGGAATTGTTAAGAACCTTCAGCCACTTAATAAAAAATATTTCCATATATTTACTGTTTTATCAGTTACCTGATAATGAATTTTCTGGCACACACCAAAATTGGTGCTTAGCTCAATGAGAGTGCACAGCAATTACAGACTTACAGTTTTTCTCCTGTGGATTTTACTCATTTGTTTAAAGGGTAAATTATCAGTGAAGACATTTTCACATTGAGGACAGGCACAGAATTTCTCTGACATGGTTTCTCCCCTTTGTTTAACAGTTAGAGCTGTGGATGAAGATTCCTCCATATTCCTTTGATCTATAGTTTCATTCTCTCATGTTGTATATGGTCAGCCCAGAGTCTGAAG
Organism: Ateles fusciceps; assembly: GCA_036589455.1. Classification (NCBI taxonomy): domain Eukaryota; kingdom Metazoa; phylum Chordata; class Mammalia; order Primates; family Atelidae; genus Ateles; species Ateles fusciceps. The sequence goes on from JAZHEH010001829.1 coordinate 2,644,612, forward strand.
TTTGTGCCATATAGATTAAATACATATGGATTCTTTCTACCTTGAATTTAGGTAGAGTGAAGTGGTAATTTATAAATAAAGTCTTTTCCACACTGATTACGACATAATGTTCCTGTAATACGTTAGTCCTCTGGTGTATTTAGTGTTAACGCTATGACTGATGACTCTTAAATATTCATTACTTTTTTTTTTTTGTTAAATATTCATTACTTTTTAGTGTGAGTTCTCTCATGCTGTCTAAGGTTAAAAAATTTACTAAAGGCTTTTCCACATAGAGGACATACATATGGTTTCTCTCCGGTGTGAACTCTCTTATGAAGTCTAAAGTTATAACTTCTATTGAAGGCTTTACCACATATATTGCATTCATATGGTTTCTCTCCAGTGTGAGTTCTCTCATGTCGTCTAAGGACAGAGGAGTGATTGAAGGCTTTTCCGCAGAGATGGCATTGATAAGGTTTTTCTCCAGTGTGAGTTCTCTCATGTCGTCTAAGGTCAGAAGATTCAGTGAAGGCTTTCCCACATATATGACACTCATATGGTTTCTCTCCAGTGTGAGTTCTCTCATGTCGTTTCAGCACAGAAGATTCAGTGAAGGCTTTCCCACATAGATGACATCCATGTGGTTTCTCTCCATTGTGACTTCGCTCATGCTGTCTAAGGTGAGAACAATGAGAGAAGGCTTTTCCACATAGATGACATTCATATGGTTTCTCTCCATTGTGAGTTCTCTCATGTTGTCTAAGGTAAGAACATTTACTGAAGGCCTTTCCACATAGATGACACCCATATGGTTTATCTCCTAAGTGAGTTCTCTCATGCTTTCTAAGGTCAGAGCAATGAGTGAAGGCTTTCCCACATAGATGACATATCTGTGCTTTCTCTCTAGTATGAATTATCTCATGTCGTCTAAGGTTAGAACTTTTACTGAAGGCTTTCCCACATAGATGACATCCATATGGTTTCTCTCCAGTGTGAGTTCTCTCATGTTTTCGAAGATCAGAGCAATGAGTAAAGGCTTTCCCACACAGATCACATCTGTGTGGTTTCTTTCCAGTGTGAATCATCTCATGTCGCCTAAGATTTGGATTTTTGCTGAAGGTTTTCCCACACACATGACATTCCAAAGTTATCTCTCTAGTTTGAGTCACATTGTGTGGTCTAAGGTCAGAGCTTTGCAAAAAGGCATAATCAAATAGATGACTTACATGTGATTTATACCTAGTGTAAATTTGCTTGTGTTGATTAAAGGATAACTGGTTACTGAAGGTTTTCCCAAACATTTTGCTTACAAAGTGTTTCTTACTCATGTAAGTAATCATATTTTGAGTCAATGGTATATGTTGACTGAAATCTTCTCCTAAATCATTACATAGAAAAGGATCGTCTTGAGTATGAGATCTCTGGTTTTGGGAAGGAAATGAAAGACTATTAAAGTATTTATCCATACTCATTCGTTCATTACTTCATTCATTTCTCTACATATTAATTCTAGAATAATCATTCAGTAGTAGACTCCAGTTATAATTGTTCCTGTGTAACTGCATGTAGAGAGTTTATCTGTTGTAGTATCCCAATGAAGAGCTATTTGACTTGTTTTTAAGACTTCATCATCTTTGAAAGTTTCAGTACCTGGTCATGTTTTTACAACTGTCCTGTTATAAGGCCTCACGTTACGGTTTTGATTTCAAGTTAATTTCTTCACTAAATCCAAACTAACTAAAACTTTCTGCAGGGACAGCTTTGAGTACAGTCAGGTACCTGTACCAAATTCCAAACTTGTTCAATTTCCAGGTTTCTATTTGGAGGAACAGGCTTTGCATGCATAAAGCTTACCATTGTGCTGATGGTTGATATGTCCTTCTGATAAATATGCTGAATGAATGGTATTTCTTGATCTTTAATGTCAGCTTCTTTACCTGAAATAAATGGAAAAAAAAGATGCTATATAGGCAGTAGGGGAATAACAATGTTAAATAGCTCCGAAGTCCATTTGAGTGTCTCAAATACATAAAGACAAGGAAAGCATGTCAAATTAACAATACTTTAAGGAGAAGAGTATTATAGAATATTGACTATGGACATTTTTAGCATATAAAAAATTAAGAAGGCAAGTTGAAGAAGGAAGAAAAATTTTCAAAGAACAGGACCATTTCAAAGTGCCATTATGTGATAGTTTAACTCAAATAAGTTCACAAATATCCCCTTTACAAAAGGCAAAGACAATGACAGAGAGATACTTGAACAAAAATTGATACCTACGAATTATAATGACAATATCTGAGAAATGTTTCCCTTAAGCTTTTGCCTACATTTCAAAAACACTGCAAATTTAAGAAAAACTTCCAGCTGGGCAAGGTGGCTCACGCTTGTAATCCCAGCACTTTGGGAGGCTGAGGCGGGTGGATTTCTTGAGGTCAGGAGTTTGAGACCAGCTTGGCCAACAGGCTGAAACCCCCTCTAATACAAATAGAAAAAAAATTAGCTGGGTGTGGTGGTACACACCTGTAGTCCTAGCTACTAAGGAGGCTAAGGCAGGAGAATCACTTGAACCTGGGAGGGAGAGGTTGCAGTGAGCTGAGACTGTGCCACTGCACTCCAACCTGGGTGACAGAGTGAGATTCCATCACAAAAAAAAAAAAACAGAAATCTTCCTTTAGCAACTGTTGGGGCCTACTCACTCACTGGCCAAATTCCTCCTCCTCCTATTGAAGCACTGTTTCTACACTTGATCTTAGCCAAAAGGCCGAGAAGCGATGAAGCACTGTTTCTTATAGCTCACCTTGCAGTAAGCTTATTCCTTGTGTTGAAAGTTTCTCTACTTGCTCCAAATGGGAAAACACAACTGATTTGCAGAGTTGATTGCCTGTTTTTGGGAAAAAGACACATGGATTTTGAGTTCTATGCTGACAAGTGTACAAGGTTATCAAGTATAGGGCAGGCTACTGGGAAGGGTAAGATAGCCATTGAAGATCAGCCTGGGAAGAGTACCTTGAAGACAACATTGACAGTCCTTCATGAGCAAAGGGAAAACTCTTGAACTTGTTCCCAGACATAAAAGACCTAGAATTGCTGATGTCCATGCCTAACTTGAAAGATGTATTGCAGAATCCTGAGTATTTTCAATCAGTGAGAAATTACAAGTTTTCACAGTGTTTGATATTATATTGAAAAATAACCTGATTGGGCATGGTGGCTCATGCCTGTAATCCCAGCACTCTGGGAGGCTGAGGTGGGCAGATCACAAGGTCAAGAGATTGAGACCAACTGGCCAACATGGTAAAACCCTGTCTCTACTAAAAACAAAAACTTAGCTGGGTGTGGTGCACGTACATGTAGTCCCAGTTACTTGGGAGGCTGAGGCAGGAGAATTACTTCAACCCGGGCGGCGGAGTTTGCAGTGATCCGAGATTGTGCCACTGCACCCCAGCCTGATGACAGAATGAGACTCCATCTCAAAAAAAATTCAGTAAACACTAGCTGCGCCAGAACAATCTAGGTTCTGTGCAGAACAGTCCGTATGATAGAATAATTATTTTAATTATGCATTCAAAAGCAGGGAATTCCCATGACTTTTCTGAGTTTGGGAGAGTGAAGAGCAAGAAGGATGTGAAATTGTGGTCAAAAGATGACATTCTAGAGAGATGACAACATAAGTGAATCCATAAAAGTGAAAAGGAAACAAATGGCTGTCAGGTAGTTGTGAGAGTTATAAAAGGATCAAGGCAGAGGGTGAAGTGATAGCTGAGAAAGGTGTTCTAGACACATGTAGAATGAATGAATCAATCAGTAAAAAATGGGTGAGTGAATGAATACATACATACATACATAATAAACATAAAGAGACTCACCAATAGAGACCAGATGACTGATGTTCTCCGACATCACATCTCGAAACAACTTTCTCTGGCATGTGTCCAACAGGGCCCACTCTTCTCGAGTGAAGTCTACAACTATATCCTCAAAGGTCATGGAATCCTAAAACATTATGGACATTCTACTTCAAACAGTGCTATCTTTGCCAATGTTCAGTGGAGCATGATCAAAGTGACTGTATTAAGGAAGTGTGGGTGGTATGAACAGAAAACTCAAACAGTGTTTGGGGTTCCTGTCCCATTGCTTTAAATGTGAATTGGGAGTCTGGCTTTCAGATATACACAGACAGAAAACTTCACATAGAGAAAAATCACATGAAGTGTGGCATATAATCTGAAGATTTCCCAATAGACTTCTAACTTCCAGATACTAATTATAAAATCTGCACTTAGAAATTTAGAACTAAAATTCTCCTCTCCACCACCTTCCTGAAAATCCATAGACTCATCACAAAGGAGGCAGTATTCATAATTTGTCATTTTTGTTTTCTGAGACAGAGTCTTGCTCTTGTCGCCCGGGCTGGAGTTCAGTAGCATGATCTTGGCTCACTGCAGCCTCCGCCTCCCAGGTTCAAGCAATTCTCCTGCCTCAGCCTCCTAAGTAGCTGGGATTATAGGCACCCACCACCACACCCAGCTAATTTTTGTATTTTTAGTAGAGATGGGGTTTTAGGGTTTTTGTCATGTTGGCCAGGCTGGTCTCGGACTCCTGACCTCATGATCCGCCCACCTCAGCCTCCCAAAGTGGTGGGATTAGAGGTGTGAGCCACCATACCTGGCCTACTTTGTCACATTTTAATCATGACTATAGTTAGATATTCCCCTACAAGAACTCAGTGTCCTCAAGAATAAAATAAAGACCTGTCATGAGTTGCAAAAGATCCAATAAGGTAATATGTAAAGTGGTTCCTATGTATCAAACATTTTTAGATACAAGGTATAAATATATTATTCATGAAATGACTGAGAACACTCAGTTGACTGAACAACTTTCATACAGAACTTGGTATCAGCAGATGCAGCTTCTTTTTGTTTTGAGCCAGTCTCAAAACATGGATAAGGATGAATGGCTCAGCAGCACAAGCCAGGGGCTCTAGACTTGAGTATTGAAAGATGGTCTCATCCTGACACTTCCCATGGTATGAGGACTTTCTGTCTCAATTTCCTCTGGGACCGCCAAACACCAGGTGATATGGTTTGGCTCTGTGTTCCCACCCAAATCTCATCTTGCATTGTAATCCCCACATGTTATGGAGGGCCTGGTGGGAAGTGACTGAATCATGGGGGTGAACTTTCCTCTTGCTGTTCTCACGATAGTGAGTTCTCAGTAGTTCTGAAGGTTTAAAAGTGTGTAGCATTTCCCAATTTGGTCTCTCTCTCCTGCCTTATGAAGATGGTGCTTGCTTCCCCTTTTACCATGATTGTAAGTTTCTTGAGGCCTCCCAGTCATGCTTCCTGTTAAGCCTGCAGAAGTGTCAGTCAATTAAATCTCTTTTCTTCACAAATTATCCAATCTCAGGTAGTTCTTTATAGCAGTGTAAACACGGACTAATGCACTAGGTACCACTTTGTTTTGTTTCTTCATGTTGTCTCTATATTTACGGGTAAAAATAAATCCTTTGATGTCCTGGTCTCTCCACTTTAAACATTTCCTCAGGGTTTTAAATGTACTGTTTCCTATACTCTATCACTTAATGCACAAACAAAATTAAAGAAATAACACTCTAGTTGCTTCCAGTTATCAAATTTGGTTTGAGGTTAATTTGGGGACAAGGGTAATAAGAATTTTAGTTTTGTTTTTTAAGTTTTTCAAAGGCACACATAATATTCTATCAAAACATTAAGATTTTTAGATAGGAAAAATAAATACATAATTTCTCATTGTCTCCTCTGGCCTAACCCTATCTGCTTTCACTTTAAGTTAAACAGGCCTCCCCCTAGCACCTGAAATACTAGACTAACTGAGCTCACTTGGGAAAACATCTGCCTTGTATGTGCTAACACCTTCTGCTCTCATTTTCACCACCTACCCTCACTATATTCTCAAGCCCACTCCTGCCAATAACATGGGTATGTGTGAATTTATTTCCCCAATTAGGCTACGAGAGGCCGGTAATGAATGATTTCCCTGAGACTGGATGATAGAAACAAAAACTTCTCATGTCTTTTCTAAGAATATATAGCCTTAGTAGAGACTGGAATGCCTTAGTGTATTGTTGAAAGGAGATTATTTCTTGATGACTCTTTGAGCCAATGTAACCATTCCAAAGCCCTGGGGACTCTTAATTGGAGCTCCTTGAGTGCACTTAGAACATTCACGTTAATAAGATGAATCTGCCCATAGGCTGGTAACAGGGGCACATATTTCAGTAGAAAGAGGAATTTCCCACTCACCTGTGATGGCATCATACCAGTTCAGCCACCAGCTGTATTCCTCTGGGTGTTCACTCACACCATCCACGCACTAAGAAGACAAATCTGAGCAAGAAGAAACCATGACACTCCAGTTTTGCTTACAACATCTGTCCCAAAGCCAGGAGCCCGAGTCCAACCAACAAGGACATGCAGTGGGTGGGGGGTGGGTTGGGTTGGTGTCTCTCCTCTTCCAGGGTCAGAAGGAAGAGAATGACTATTCTTGCTAAGAAAGAGAAAAACACCTTGATTTTAGAGCTAGATATATGAAAATCATTGAGTTTCATATGCTATGTAGTCCATGGAATTCTGAAATGTTCAATTCTCTCTGATTCCAAATCCTAAGAATGCCTGAATCATACAGATTGTCGTCGCCACCTACAGATAAATACTAGAATTTCTCAGATTTACTTATTGTTGGTTTGTGTGCTTGCAGGCTTTCTCTACATGCATCTCAGCCCTCAGGAGCCTCCCTCCATTCCTTATCCCTTCCACCTGTCCTCTGGATACACTTGTTCTGAATGATTCTCTCTTCCATGTGAGGCTTATAGAAATACCACTCCCTCATGTCTGACCTTTAGATGAATTCATGCTGAATTTATCTACCAAGCAGCTTCAAATCTCATTTTACAATGGTGGATACCTTAAAAGACACACTTTACAAGTGACATAGCTTACAAGAAATGCTAAACAGAGTTCTTCAAGTTGAATGAAAGTACACTAACAACATGAACACATGAACATATATGTGACATTGTTATTCATAAGAAATACATAGTTTGGTTTTCATCCTGTTTCTGGCACAGAGCCCCCTCACAACCCTTGTAATTTCCTAAGCAATAGAGTTGCTAGGAGAAGTTTTTGTTCTAGTTGGTCTTTGACTTTCATTCCCAACACAGAGATTATAATGCCTTGGAATTTCATGGGTGATAGGAGTGTCTTTTGTTCTAATGAGACAATTATTACTGGCTCTAACATGGGGGGCAATCACCTGAAAGACCAAGACATGACTAGAAGCTTGGAACATACAGTCCCACCCCCTATCCTCTGGGAAAGGGACAGAGGCTGGAGATTGAGTTGATAACAATTATACATACTAGACGAACACTTCATAAAAATCCCTGAATGATGGGATTCAAAGAGCTTTCTGGTAGGTGAAGAACACCTTCACATGCGGAAAGAATGGCACATCCCAACTCCATGGAGACAGAATTTCTAAACCTAGGACCCTTGTAAATCTTGCTGTATGTAACTCTTCAGCTGGCTGTTCATTGTAATCTTTAAAATGTCCTTTGCAATAAATCAGCAATACTAAGTAAACTTTTTCCCTGGGTTATGTGAGCTGCTAAACTCTAGCAAATCTAACATAAGGAGTTCTTGCCAGGTGTGGTGGTTCAAGCCTGTAATCCCAACACTTTGGGAGGCTGAAGCAGAAGGATCGCCTGTGGTGAGGAGTTCAAAACCAGCCTGGCCAACATGGTGAAACCCCGTCCATACTAAAACTACAGAAATTAGCTGGGCATGGTGGCAGGTGCCTGTAATCCCAGCTAACTGGGAGTCTGTGGCAGAAGAATTGCTTGAACCAGGGAGGTGGAGGTTGCAGTGAGCCAAGATCGCATCACTGCACTCTAGCCTGGGCGAAGAGCAAGACTCTGCAAGAGCAAGTCTCTGGGAAAAAAAAGAAAAGAAACACACACACACACACACACACACACACACACACACACACACACACACACACAAGTTCTTAGGAACTTCTAATTTTTAGCAAAGTCAGACACAGAGGTTCTTCACCTTTTAAAACATTATCCTTATATTTTGACTCTTCTGATTGCATAATTTCAAATGATCTTTGAGTTCACTTGTTCTTTCTTTTGCTTGATAAAGTCTGCTCTTGAGGCCCTGTATTGATTCAGTTCAGTTACTGTATTCTTCAGCCCTAGAATCTATATTGCAATGGTGCAATATCGGCTCACTGCAACCTCCGCCTCTTGGGTTCAAGCAATTCTCCTACCTCATTCTCCTGAGTAGCTGGGATTATAGGTGCCTACCACCAAACCTGGCTAATTTTTATTTTCTGTATTTTTGTAGAGATGGGGTTTCACCATGTTGGCCAGGCTGGTCTTGAACTTCTGGCCTCAAGTGGTCCACCCAACTTGGCCTCTCAAAGTGCTGGGATTACAAGTGTGAGCCATCACGCCTGGCCAGATACTTCCATTTCTTTATGGTCAATTATTGTAGATTAATTTTGTTCCTTCAGTAAGGTCACATCTCCTTGACTTTTCAAGGTTGTATAACATCCCCTAGTCTAACACAGCTGGGCCAGTTGCAATAAGATGCCCTCTATTTTTCCTTAGAGCTTTGCTCTGATAGCCTGGTTTGGTAAATGCATACTCCGTTACTGTCCTTTCCTCCACTAGCTTACATATTCTCCTGGGGGGAGAGGTCTAAGGGGCCTGTTCCTTTTACCAGTCTCACAGAACCATGGGGGCCACCATAAATCTTCACGTAAGCCTCCTCAAAATTCTCTACTTTGGCTCAGGAGTATAGGGTCACATCGCAGAAAATGGAGGTATAAGAAGAACATCCAAGGCTCCTGTGAGCTTCTAAATATCCACAGGCATCAGGAAAGGTGGGTGCTAGACTGGTAGGTGTGCGAAGCATGACCCATCCTCATGGGCAATCTCAGGATTCTCTAAGTCCTCCAAGGAGCCCAGAAATGGCTTATGTTGGCCTGGGTCACCCCTGCCAGCATGGAGTAGTGCTAAGGATGAGATCCACCAAGGGCCATAGCTGAGTCATGTCAAATGAGATGTCTAGACCTCAAGGGGCCTATGAGGACAGATGGCAGAAGCTCAGCCAGGTTCTGGGTATTAAAATAGTGGTAGGGGCTTAAGGTATGTTTTTGGTGGATCTGCTACATGTAAATCTTGGATCTGGAGTCCAGCCTATAATCCTAGCAAAAATTAAACACCAAATAGGATATTCACAAAAGTGTAATACATAAGTAGAACATCTAACTTCAAAGGGAAATTGCTAATTCCACAAACATGATAGGGGAATTTAATAACAAGAGCACATATACATAAATAGTAAATATAAACTGCAGATTTATCTGAGTTCTAAAGACGTTTTTTCTGCCTCAGTACACTAGTGGGTATATGTCACCCATAAAATCAAAGGAGTATTTCAATTACATTCATGATATAAGTATGAAAAATGTAAGTAAGCAAAACCATGGAATTAAGGCTATAGGTGTGATCTTCAAGAAATGTAAAACTTTAAAATCACTCATAAATCAAAAGAAAGAAAAAGAAAACAGGAGTTATTGGACTTTCCAAATTGTTACAAATTCAGTAGCTATTAATAAAAGTTAAAAAGATTGTACAAATGTCCAATGTGAGAGAAAAAAAAAGTTAAAAAGATAAAGGAATTAAATACTAAAAGAACGTAATGAATGAACAGATTTGACAGAAATCAATATTTGAAAAGTTTTGAGAGCAAAATCATGAAACTGAAAAGACCCATGAGGGAAAGAAAGAAACACTGGTAAATAAAAGAGACTTTATTTATTTAAAAGCAGTAATTTAAAATGTAAGAAATGGGAAGAATTATATTCTCACATAAATATATAAGATAAATTAATTTTCAAGAAAACAGAGTAAAATCTTTCAATCATAAATAAGCAGAAAACTCTGATTAGCCAATTTCATTATTTAAAGTATGTATCAGAGTTTAACTGTAAAAGTGATTTGTGAGAGTTCTCACATGTCAAATCACTTATAGTTCCTTTGTATTGTAAATTCTTTTGAAGGTAAAAAGTAAGCCTGTCCTCATAAGTTTATTATGCTAATCAAAATGAACATAAATGCAAAAATAACTAAAAATTTAACCAACAATCTTCATTAATTACACTGGCAAAAATCATTATTACAATTTTAGCCATTTAGCTATTTATTTTGGTCACCTGGCTATCACTGATTTGGTTAAATAATGACAGAGCATTGTAAAGTGAAGTTTATTGCAATAATAAAAGATGATTCCATACTAGAAAATCTAATACTTCCATACGGAAATTTTAAAGATTAAAAAAAAATCATATCAATAGACCCTTGAAAAAACATTTTTAAGTAATCTAACTCTTTAAAAATAATTTAAAATCTTTAAAAATCATACAAATTGGGGGCAATAATTCTTCTTAATCAAGAAAATTTCAACAAATATATTCAGCAGTTAACAAAAGAACCATTTCCACTAAAGGTAAGGCTGGAAAAAGGAGACTGGCTGGAGCTGATGCCATTGGCCACTGCACAGGATACCTGAGGTGGGACCAAAACAAGAGGGAAAGGAGAGGGACTATAAAAATGGAGTCAAAGAGCTGAAACTGTAGTTATTCTCAGATAATGTGACTGTAAACTTGAGAAAGTAGACTCCACTTTAATTATCAATACTAATAAGAACATTTAATAAGTGGGCAAATCTATTCTGAATATCTAGAAATCAGTATTTCCTGTTTAGTAACATTAATCCTTAAATGAAGCAAACATACAAAATCATTATCTATTTACAACAGCAAAATATTATGAGTACCATTTGAAATAAATTTGTAGGCCCATGTAAAGAAATTTTAAAATTTACTGAGGACATAAAAATGACATGAATAAAGCCCAGAAATCTTATTATTAGATTGGAGGACATAGTGACATAAAATCCCAGTGAATGCAGACTCAGGGCAACCTAGACTTAAAAGTCACATGTGATCTTCCACATGTAAAAAATTACAATTAGTGTAAAAGTCATTTTCTCTAAATTTTGATTTTTGTTGAGGATACTGTCATAATAATTGTGAAAAGGAAAAAAAGTAAACCTATGTTATTTGAAAATTTAAAATAAGTCATACAAATATTTATACAGTATTAAACAATATCACAAGCAGACTGAATAAAACATAATATTTTATCATATAAAATAGCTCATGTCTTCCTGAGGAAAATATAAAATCAAAGGGCATGAAGGAAGGATTTTGGTTTTATGGCAGAAACATTATAAGACACCAAAGTGTGTGTGTGTTTGTACACAGAATGTAAAATAGCATCTACTACACGTCAAAAATGAGTCACGTAAAAAATCCATTTTACATATATGTTTACAATAAAATTTATTCAGCCTCACAATTACTTTGTGAATTGGAAATAATAATGAATTGTTGTTTTATCCAAATCCACAAAAAACATACATAAAGTATCAAGCTCTGGTTAAAGCAGTAGGTGAACTTTATGTGCTAGATAAGAGTATCTATAGTTTGTGGGCTGCATCTTGCTACAAAATATTACAATACAAAATGCACCATTATATGCCCTGCGATCAAACCCCAACTTACCCAAGGTGGAGGAACCCTCAGACATTTGCAGAGAAGTCAGTGTGCTACAAAGCATTCTCTACAAATCTGTGAACATCAAGGTCTCCTTGGAACAGATGTGTTGTTAACAATTTCCAAAACTTCCTGTTAGACACTTAGGTTGATTCCATTTTTAAGAAACAATTACTGAATAAAACACACTCCATCGTGTGGATGAAATGCCACCTGAATTTGTCATAGCTATCATTTTCTAAACTCTCCTTTCTAATCCAAATTATCAATATTTTGAGGCCAGATCCAGACTGATTCATTGTTTTAAGCTTCCAATGCATTATACAATCAGGCAGAACAAGTTTCCTCTTATCAATCTTCTTTTCCAGGATTTGTCAGATATTCCTGATATTAATTCACTACTAATATGCACAGTTTCTCTAATCATGGTTCACAAAGATCTGACAGTGCACCATCCCTAAACGATCCATACTGGCCTCACTGACACCATGGGGCCCGCTTCCCATCTGCAATCTACGTCTGGGTGTGAAGCCCTTCCCATATGATCCCCCCAAATGTAACTTCACAAGTTCGAATTCACTGGGTTACAGTGTGATAGTTAGTGTGAAGATGGGGGTGGTTAAGGGAAGGCTATGGGGTGAGTTAGGAAACGTGTTAGGCAGGGCAGAGATTAGCACATCCTAAAAACAGCATTTAAGGAGGGAGATGACAGAACAATCAATGAATAATATGACTTTTTCCAGTCAAAGTGCCATTTCTAATCGTTCTCCACTTTTCTTCTCTGAGCTCTTTCTTAGGTAAGATCCGTCTTGAGAAGTCACTGGTGAGTATTGGGAACATGCATTTCAGGACTTCTAATCAACATACCCTCTTCTTTTCCCACAACCACATATATGGGGGCAGAACTCAACATGTTAAAAAGACAATTTTCTGCTTTTCTCTAAACCTCCAGGAAATCAGGACAATAAACTTCTACACGGAGACCAACAGGTGAGTTTTTCTGACCCTTCCTTCATAACACCCTTCTTCCCTAGTGAAGTCCACAAACACCCTTACATGGCAGCTGTGGGTACACAAACTGGTTTGACCCCTTTTAGTCATAGAGCCTGAAGTCTTTGCTAGTACCTGCTGAGCACAGGGTCATGGGTGAGAACAGGCAAGGCTTTTCTTTCTCTGGTTCCTGAGCTTCCCAGGCTTTCTTTCATTTCTGGATCTTGAATACCCAAATCCCACTGCCCTTCCTCCTTCAACCTTCCTTCCCAGAACCAACACCTTCTCCTCATTAGAAAGATACCTATGTTCTGTGCTTACTTTAAAAAGTCTTGTCGTGGGGCAAGTGGAAAGGTGAACAGAAGCCAGTAGAGAGTAAACAGCATCAGCCTCACAGGAATGACATGACCTGGATGCGATAGTGGGAGTTTTCCCTTATCATCCCTGCCCCCCTAAAGATTTCAGATATTTCACACTCTTGAGTAAGAGCAATTTGTCTTCGTGGTTTTAATCATATTGATTAAAAGTATTTGCCTTTTCCAGAACATCACATTAAGTCATCCAAAAACATAAAAATTGAAAATATCTAATTGCTGGAACAGAAAAATATAAAAAGGTCAGCTTTGGAAATACCTTTGAGCAATGTATTCATTATGAACAGATGGAATCTGTTGGAACAAAGTTCTACGACAATCTAGCCCAACCTGCAATATTTGCAAAAAATGGCACAAAGAAAACTTGATACTTATACTTGCTTGGGAACTTTATCCCACAGCCATTAAATACAAAGATCATATAAAGGAAGAGAGGAAGCTGTTGAATATGAAAGTAACTCACATCATCAGTATCCTTAGGAAGTACACACTGAATTAATGTAAAAGTATTTATTAAACAACAAAAATTATTTTCAATATATAATTAAGACGGAAAAGTATTGAGGTCTCTTAATCTGGACCTGACAATAAATTTAAAAGGGAAAGTAATTTGGAAATCAGAAAACCATCTAAGGAATTTGGGAATTAGGCTTCTGCTGCCCCCTCTGCTAGTGATGGTCAAGTCCTTCTCATTGTATTCTGCCCTCCTTCACATCTCTGCTGATTCCCGTCTTGTCTATTTCCACTTACCTCACTACTTCTTGCTCAGGTCACTTCTCCTTCATTCTCAGTTTGTCTAAATTCTTCAGACCCATCCACTTCCCATCTTCTAAATTTCCTTCCCCCTTTCTTCCTCGCTGGCCCTACCTCTCTCTTCTCTGTTTTCTCCTCACTCCCCTGCCATCTTGACACCCTCAGCGATGCAAAGAAGCCCATGCCAAGGAATAGCCCGCTTCTAAGTGGGACATCGGAAAGGTAAACACCCGACAGTCACTGCCAGTGGGAGGTGACTGTGTAGAAGGACACGGGGTGTTATAGGGTTGGGCAGGTCCCCTATCCCAGTCCCGGACTGAGGGTCCTGTCTGAGGCGGTGACCCCAAAGCTAGGGGTCTGCGGAGACGCAGGGCCTGGACGAAGGGAGGATGGGGGAGGTATCTCAGGGAGAACCGGCGTGTGCAGAATCCCAGGCCTGCCCTGAGGGGCCGAGAGGGGAGAGTCTGGGGACGAAGGGAGACAAGCCACGAGTCGAATGGGGACCTGACACAGCGCAGACAGGATGGGCTGACGGTGAAGAGAACTAGGGTGCAAGGGCCAGACAGGGACGACCTCAGTGACGGAACCGGACAAGGACGCAGATCTGGCAGCTGAGCGACAGGCTTCGGAGCATTTCAGGGCGCCGCGGGGCTCCCCGCCGACGGGAGGGCGGTTGCCGAGCTTGTGACATCCGCGGATACCCGCGGACCCCGAGTGTGGAGGACGGCGCGGGAAGGGGGCTGCGTACAAGGGTTTGGCCACGAAAACCGGAGCGCACTCACCCGAGCGGACCTGGGCTCCGGAGAATCCCTTTCCGGGTCAACAAAAAAAAATCTCGCGCGAGGGGCGGGGCCGGTACGTGCAGTGGGGGAGGCAGACAAAGAGGCGGGGCGGGGCGCATCCTGAGTTTCCGCCGTCGCCCGGCGTTTCGGCCCTTCCAGTCTCCCCGCATGGCTGAAAGCGCGTGTCTGCGTCCGGTTTCGTTTGACTGCTTTCTGTGCACCGTGGGGCCGCGCTGCTTCCACCCAACTTCCTGTTAGGTAAGAGTCAGGCTCGTGAGGCTCCTGTGCCGGGGGCGGCGCTGCTCTTGTGTCGGCGGGCGGCGGGGACACGAGTCCGTAGGTGCCGGTGGGAGTGGGGTGGTGACCCTCGCGAGGCCGCACTCCGCCTTTGGGTCGCGACGGTGTGAGGCGCGCTCGGGCTCCGCGTTAGCACAGAGGCGGAGGCGCAGCAGGGGTCGAGCCCAGGACGGGAGGGCTTTCGTTCCTTCTTTGAACCTGTCCACCTCCGCACCTGAGATGGTTTACAAATTCGGTACCTTTGGGACAGGCGTGGATGGCATCCCTTAATTTGCTTATGTTACTAATTTCTAAATGTAATATCACTATCTGAAAGTTTTTTCATTTGAAAGATATTTTCATATATGTGTACATACATATATATATTTATTTATGAATCTTGTTTCCAGTACACATAATGGGACTTGTAAAGTGGATACTGTTAAGGAGATGGGTGGATTTTGCTTTTAAATAATAAAGACTTAATTGGTGACTATTACTGGGATATTTGATAAAGATGTCTATTTTTAAAAAAATGAACATTAAAAACAGTAAAATTGGATTTCTGGATTTCATTAGCATCATTTATATCTTAATTTAAATGTGAAATATGTAAGTTAAAAACTCATTTTTATTTCCTTTCGATATTCTGAAGTTTGTGCTGCCAATGATTATTTCCAAAAAAATGCACACTCTGGTTTTCCCAGAAGTAATGCTAGTTTCTCAATCTTTTGAGTTTACTTGATATTAATGTTTGACCTATAATCATGTGAAATTTTTGAAGAAAACTTTCTCTTAGCCAGTGGAACATAAACTGCCCTGGAGTTCGTACAGAGGAAGAGCAAACCCTGTGCCCTGCTCCTCCATTTCTCCAGGGCGGAATTAACTCTCTCTGAGCCCAGCTCATTCCTTTTAGACCTGCTACAAACTAGACGATAATGAGCCGGAACGCCACATCACTCGGGGTCAAGTGGTCTTCACATATGGGCTCCCCCATTTATTTTTACCTCACCACCCTCTCTTTATGTTGGAGTCCAGTGATAGAAATCTGTCTGTGTCACCGCTTGGGTTAACTCTTGTACATCTAGACTTACATGTAATGTGCGGCTTGGGTAGTGTCCAGATCGACTGAAGTGATAAATGATTCCCCCTTGGGTGGGACCACATCATGGAATGCAAAGTGGTTCTCCTGCCTCTGCCTCCTGAGTAGCTGGATTACAGGTATGCACCACCATGTCCAGCTCATTTTTGTATTTTTAGTAACAGATGACCAGGCTGGTCTCAGCACACTGGAGGTTGTCAGAGTACATATTTTACTTCTATTTATTTATTTATTTTTTGAGATGGAGTTTTGTTACTGTTTTCCAGGTGTAGTGCAACGGCTCTATCTCGGCTCACGGCAACCTCTGCCTCCCGGGTTCAAGCGATTCTCCTGCCTCAGCCTCCCAAGTAGCTAGAATTACAGATATGCGCCACCATGCCCAGGTAATTGTGTATTTTAGTAGAGACAGCCTTTTCTCTGGTGGTCATGGAGGTATTGAACTCCCGACTCAGGTTATCCAACTATCTGGGCCTCCCACAGTGCTGGGATTACAGGCGTGAGCCACTGTGTCCTGCTTTATTTTTAATAAAGTTGTCATTATCCATTTTTTTTCTTTCATCATTTGACTTTTGCTGTTGTAACTAAAAACTCATCTTCAAATACAAGGTCATGTTCATTTTCTTCTAAAATTTTTACAGGTGTGGATTTTAAATGTAAGTCTATGAATTATTTTGAATACATTTTTGTATAAGTTATAGGGGTTATGTTTTGTTCACTTTTTCCCATATTCCCATTGTTCTATCACCAATGGTGAAACAGACATCGTTTTCTTCATTGAATGTCTGTTGTCCCTTTGCCAAAATCAATTTAATGTATTTTCCTGGGTCTATTTTGGGCTTATTTTCATTTATCTGTTAGTCTGTTTCTTCACCAGCATCACATTTTCTTTAGTGCTTTAGCTTTAAATGTGTTGGGATCCAGATGTGTGAGTTCTTTGTTCGTATGTCTTTGACGTTGCCTATTCTACGTTAAAAACAAGGCTTGGTGCAGTGGTTCTCGCCTGTAATCTCAGTGCTTTTGGAGGCTAAACCAGGAGGATAACTTGGGGCCAGGAGTTCAAAACCAGACTGGGGAAAATAAGATTCTCACGTCTGAAAATATTTTAACAGTTAGCTGGGAGTGGTAGCATGTGCCTGTAGTCCTAGCTGTTTGGGAGGCTGAGGTGGGAGGATTGCTTGAGCCCAGAAGTTTCAAGCTCTAGTGAGCTGTTATTCCAGCACTGCAATCCAGTATGGGTGACAGGGTAAGACGCTGTCTCTAAAACAAACAAACAGACAAGTAAATAAAAATAAATGAAAAACAGTTTTCTGAGAATTTGGTCTGTGCTGAATCTATGTCAAGGTTGAAAGAATTTTCATCTTAAAAATAATGACTCTACAATCCTGAATAAGGAACATCTTTGCATTTATTTACATCTTGTTTGTTTTCTTTCAACTGTTTCTCTAAGTTTGATGAATGCATATTTTTACCTTTATTTTAAAGATTTATACTTAAAGAACTTCAGTTCTGAGGGGTGCTGTTGTAAATGGTATTGCTTTTTTAAAATGCCACACTCCAGTTTTCCAACTTTTCCATACATAACTGCTTATACATAGGATGTCATTTGGCTTTTGTCAGTTTGCCATGTAGTTTACTTCGTATCTCCATCCCTCTGGTGGGGATGGTGGGTTCCCTTTTAGCTGTTTTTTCAAAATTCGGGGTGTGGAATTGTCAGAGCTGTGGACTTCAGAAATTCATGGGAGGGGCGCAGGCCACCTAAGCATCTTGCACCTCCAGGGATGGCTGATGGGGGTGTGAATGCTGCCTTAGGGACCCTCTAGAGGCGTGCGCATTCCAGTGCAGATGCCCTGGGCCTCCAGGGGGCAGAGCCAAGCCTTCTCCTCAGGTGCCTGCAGGGACAGTTGGAGAGGACCCAGTCTCCTCCTCCTCAGGACCCACTTGGGAGACCCCACTGTCTTTACAGGGACCCCTGGTAGTACTCAGCCTCCTTCTAAGGACCCACCCAGCAGGTACTGCCATCCCACAGGGACACGTGGAGAGGACCTAGCCTCCTCATCCTCAGGACCCACTCAGGAGATGCCGCTGTCCCTACAGGGACACCTGGGGACTGTGGCCAGGAGGACCCAGCCTCCTCCTCCTCAGGACCTGCACGGGAGACACCGTTGTCCCTACAGGGACACCTGGGCACCATGACCAGGGAGGACCCAGCTTCCTCCTCCTCAGGACCCACACGGGAGATGCTGCTGTCCCTACAGGGATACCTGGGGACTGTGACCAGGGAGGACCCAGCCTCCTCCTCCTCAGGACCGACTGGGGAAGCTGTTGCTTCAGGACCCCCAAGGCTGCCTGAGGAAAGGTGAGGAAAAAGCTTTTTCTTAGGGCTCTGAGTGCTGAGGTGGCCGTGTTGTCGGTTTTATTTTACGAAAGTGGCCTCATTGAGTGGCTCTGATACTCATTATTACAGCGTACCTGACTTGTTTCATTTATTTATTTATTTATTTTTTTACCAATTTAGGTTTGTTAGGGGTAGATCCGGAAAAAGAAGGGAGAAACCCTGAGAGCGGCACAGGGAGCCCGTGGGAGACACGCATCCCACTACTTGCTTTTTTTGTGTTCCAGTGGCTCGTTTTTCTCAGTGTCAAAGTACCTGAAAAATACTGAAGAACAGACAGATGTGAGTTTTCACTTTATTTTAAGTGTAAATAGTGTACTTTGTCTGTTAAAAGAAGACTTTTAGGCAAAATAAATTTAAACAGTTTATTTGAGCAAAGAAACGATTCATGAATTATGCATGAGACACCAGAACGGAAAACAGGGCTTGGGGCTGCAAGCTCTTAGTGGTGGCAGCTAAGTGAGGTTCCTCGTTGGCTCCTGCTAGGCGACCGCCTGTTGTCGGGATGGTTCCCTCAGCGTCCCTAGTCATACAGCCAACTGGCGGCTGGGCTTTTTGTTATTGACTGTGGTTGGTTTGTTAATTTTTTTAAGTCAGTTTAAATGCCTCAAAGTTCGGTTTCCATTTGCTCAGGGAAGACCTCAGGCTAACGGCCCCCCCTTTATTTGCTTTAACATGTCAAAGCCATAATTCATTTTCATTTTACTTTCCTAGCATTAATAGAAGTAAATTCACATTTTTGTTGTTAGAAAGTTGGCTTAATTGGCAACCTATTTGTGATGTGCATAAAATAATGTCTTTTAATCATTGGCATCTTACATTAGATGAAATATATTAACTCTATTAAGCTTTGTTATTAAACCGTAACAGGAGTTGAGTTTCTTTTTTTTTCCTCCTAGGCTTTAACCATTTAAAATACACTCAGCCGTCTCCTAACGATGTGGATACTTTCTGAGACATTTGTCCTTAGTGGTTTCATCTTTGTGTGAACACCATAGAGTGTCCTGATGAAATCTAGATCTTGTAGCCCACGCCACACGTAAGTTATGTGGTATAGCCTATTGCTCCCAGGCTACGAACCTGTATTTAGTCACGTCTCTGTACTGAATGCTGTAGTCAACTGTAAAACCATGGGGATTGTTGATTGTGATCCCGAAATACCTGAGACAGGTCTCAGACAATTTAGAAAGCTTATTTTGCCAAGGTTTAACCCATGATGCATCTTTAGGAGGTCCCGATGACATGTGCCCGAGGTGGTCGGGAAAGAGCTTGCTTTCATACATTTTAGGGAGACATGAGACACCAATCAATATGTGTAAGATGTGTAATCATTTGGTCCAGTAAGGCGGGATGACTGGAAGCAGGAAGTGAGGGTGCTTCCAGGTCAGAAGTAGATAAGAGACAAAAGGTTAGCCTGGCTTAGACTGGTTAGACACAATTTAGTCTGGCTCAGTGAATCTGCATTTTTACATAAACAATAGTGCAGAGGAATGGCATGATGTCGGCCAACAACAACCTCCGCCTCCCAGGTTCAAGCAATTCTCCTGCCTCAGTCTCTCAAGTAGCTGGGATTACATGCATGCACCACTATGCTCGGCTAATTTTTGTACTTTTAGTAGAGACGGGGTTTCTCCGTGTTGGTCAGGCTGTTCTCGAACTCCCGACCTCAGACCTCAGGTGATCTTCCCTCCTCGGCCTCCCAAAGTGCTGAGATTACAGGCATGAGCCACTGCGCTTGGCCAGGAAGCGTATTTTGATTCTGATATTGTCAACTATATTTCAGGCATAACTTATTTTCCTCACAGCATGAAATGCTGCTTTGGTATTTTATTACACAACTAAAGCACACATCCCTTTTTATCATTATTTTCATTACTAGCTATACTGATATCTAAATTTAGAAACACTCCAGAGTCTGGGCTTCCAGTCAGTCTTTGTGATCCTCTAAAAGGTAAATTATCTTTTCCAGCAAGACACAGTGACATCTGAAGTCACATTGAATGTCCTGCCAGTGTTGTTTCTCTAGTTTCATCAGTTTCTGCAAAGCATTATTGAGGAGTAACTCTGACTATCCCTTTAAACACCTCTGTGTTAAAAAGCATCATGATGAAACATTGAATGTGGTCACAAATTCTCTTTACAGTCTTCCTGTCTTTGAGTATTTTTTCAGGTGGCAAATATTTGCTTCTGTTGTGTTGTAATTAGAAGGAATGGTCTGCTAGGAAACAAAGACAAGCATTCATGAGAATAAGTGATCCAGTCGCAGTGAATCCAGTTGCTATTTGAATTTTTTTTTTTTTTAACAAAGTTATGCTTTTGAAAATGTCCAGCTGTAAATAGAAATAGTCTCCTAAAGAGTGAACCACACCACAAGAAGAAATATATGATAAATGTGTACATGTATTTATTTTAACATAAAACATGTAAAAGAGACATTTCCTTGAAATTGTATATTAGTTTGTATAATTTACTTTGCAGCATTGTGAATGCTTTTATTTTAAAAACGAGTAGTGTCAATTACTGCTCATTATTAGTACAAATAATTAAGCGGATATTTGAAAAAAATACAACTTTTTAGTAAAGTGTTTATTTTAAATTAGTTTTAGATTCACAATGAAATCTAAAATGAGAAGAAAATGCAGATTTCCTATCAAGACCCAACCTAGTTTCCCCCTCATATTAACATATCAACATGTAACAGATATGTTATTAACATCTTTTTGTTTTGAGATGGAGTCTTGCTCTGTCATCCAGGTTGGAGTGCAGTGGCACGATCTTGGCTCAGTGCAACCTCTGCCTCCCATGTTTAAGTGATTCTCCTGCTTCAGCCTCCCAAGTAGCTGGGATTACAGGCACCTACCACCACGCTTGGCTATTTTTTTGTATTTTTAATAGAGATGGGGTTTCGCCATGTTTCCCAGGCTGATCTGGAATTCCTGACCTGAGATAATTTAACTATCTCAGCCTACCAAAGTCCTGGAATGACAGGCATGAGCCACCATGCCCAGCCTGCTAGCTGTATATTTGCTTTGGCTGGGTATTATCTGTTGAGATATTTACCCAGTTTTAAAATCACTTATGTATTTTGTAAATATTTTCTCACGTCTGTCTTTTTTTGTTGTTCTGTGAATAGAGTTTTTCACAGTAGAATATTTAGTTTTATGAAGTCTATGTTATCAATATTTTCATGAATTGGCGTTTGATGATGTGTGTTAAAACTCAATACCAAATCCAATGTCATGTAGATTTTCTTTTAGATTTTTTATACTTTTGCATTTCAAATTACAGTCTCTGGACTGTTTTGAGTAGGTTTTTGTTTTTTAATTTGTGTATATATTTATTTCATTCTACATGTCTTCTAAAGTCTTCCATCACCATTTTGGGAAGGATATGGCTACAGTGGGCTTCATTTTGGTTTGAACTTCCAAAATTGTGACATCGAATACATTGAATATTGAATTTTATAGGTATATTAGGACAGCCAGGAGGGGGTGCACATCTGCTGAGAAACTGAGGAAAAGCGTTTGTGCTGAGCTCTGGCGCCACCAGGGGGCGCAAGACCCACCTCGACTAACTTCCCTCTGAGGTGCCAGAAGCAGCGAGGAGCTTCGACTTCCTCAGGGCAGCACGAGGGTCGTGTCAACTAAGTGTTGTTCATCGGTGAGTAAAAAGCTTCCTTTCCACGGCCCTGAGTGCAGAGAAGAGAGTCTTTAGGGTACTCAGCAAAGGAAGAAATTCATCTAGAAAAATGAAACCCCCAAATCCCATCCTTACGACTACACCCGGATGTCATTGTCAATGTCCCAGACATAGTGGCTGCTAAGATGTATTCTCCCGGTGGCCTCTAATATAATAATCACACCGTGCCCTAAAATTACTGTGATATCCATACTGTACCCTAACACGAATATAATATCCACACCATACTCTAATGCTAATCCGATATCCACACTGTGGCTTCTAATACTAATGTAATACTATCCACACTGTGCCCTAACGCTAATGTGATATCTACACTGTTCCCCAACACTAACATAATATGCACACTATACCTAACACTAATATCCACACCATACCATAACACTAATATGTCCACACAGTAGCCTGTAATACTAATATATCTACTGAGTGGAGTCTGTTGACATTGAGGCTTTTATAAGGGTTCACAGTTTCGGATGAAGCATAGCTTCTATAGGTTTCTCTGATGTCTCTGCTTTTCTGCAATGGTATTGATACGGTGGTTTTAAAATTAATTTACTTTTTAATAATGTGATACTTCTAGGAGATTTCCAGTAGCAGTACAAAATATAACCTGTTTTTTTTTCCTTAGATTCCCCAGCAGTTACTGCTGTATCAGATTTGCAGTGTCCCACAAAATACTCGGGTGTATTTTACCCAAAGCACGGTCACTTTCCCAGGTTACCACCACATAACCCCTAGATCAGGAAATCAGCATGGTTCCTACGTGATAATTCAGTTCACAAACTCATTTTGCTTTAACCTCCTGCCCCACCTGGGAGTATAATGTGTTTTTTCATGCTAACCTAGTTTTCCTGGCACTTTTCCCAAGACTTTCCTGCATATTTATCATCCTGACACATTTAAAGAGCATGCAAGTTTTTGTTTGAACACCTTTGTTTTCAGGTCTTTAGGTTACATACCTAGAAATGGAATCGAGTCATACAGTAAATCTATTTGTAACTGTTTGAAGAAACACCAGATTATTTTACACATAGGCTGCACCATTTCATATTGTCACAAGCAGTGTTTCATAGTTCAAGTTTCTGCGCATTTTTGTCAACAATTTTTTTTTTTTAGTATAACTATTCTAGTGTGAGTTAAGGGGTATCTTTTTCTGGTTTTAATTATTACTAATGATGTTAAGCATCTTGCTTCTTGGTGAAGTGTGTGTTAAGGTCCTTTGTCAATTTTTAGGTAGGGTTGTCTTTGTTGTTGAGTTATAAAAGTTATTTATACATTCTGGATAACAGACACTTATAAAGTATCTAATGTGCAGATTTTTTCTTCCATTTTGTGGGTTACTGGAAAATAACAAGGGTTCATGTGTGATCTCTGCTGCGGGGTTCTGAGACACAGCTCTAAGACTTTGGGATGTATGAAGTGATGTGTCTTTCGTTTGCTAATGAGGACTGATGGCTGGGGGTGCCTGGACAGCTTCAGTGGGGCTGGCTGCCAAGGGAGCCAACCTTGTCATTAAAGGATTTGAAATTTCATCTCCCCTCCCATCTCTGTGAAGGGGAGAGGTCGGTGCTGATGGTTGAGTTGATCCCCTGTGGCCGCTCATGTAAGCAATCTGCCTGTGTAATAAAGGACCAGGTTGGGAGAGTGCGAGCGTCTGTGTTGCTGAACACGGGGAGATGCTGGGAGAATCATATCTGGAGAGGGCATGGGAGGCCTGCACCCCTTCCACATACTTCACATTGTGCGTCTCTTTATCTGGCTGTTCATGTGTAGCCTTTAAAATATCCTTGGCAATAAGTCAGCAATAGTAAGTGCACTGTTTTCATGGGTTCTGTAATGTGCTGTAGTAAATTGCTCAACCCAATAAGGGTATTGTGGAAGCCTCCAATCTGTAGCCAAGTCAGACAGAAGATAGCCCAGGAACCTACTATTTGTGATTGTTATAACTGAGTACGTGTATTTTCTTAAGGAAGGAAGGAATTACTTTTACCGTTTTCCTTTTCCTGCCCTTCCTACTTAGCTCTTTAGGAATGCAATTATAAGCTACACAGTCTCTCCACGAGATACTTCCTACACTGCAAACTTTTCTAACTGTGTGTTTACTAAGAAGTTCCAGGGACCGAACTTCACAAACTAGGCACCTCTGGAACTCTCTGCTGTCAGGAGATTGCCAGGAGACAATGGTCAATTTACAACCTAGCTCTGCCCTTGATGGTACTAGCAAGACCACTTAATGGATAAAACATCAGAGCAAGTCCCATAGACCCTGCACCTCCTCACCCCATGGCCTGCATGCCATTCTGCCAAGTCCTCCTTTTAAAGCTCCCACTTTCTGCCCCGAAAGTGGAAGCGGTTTCCTTAAGGCGAGAGTCTGTATGGTCCCTTCTGCTAAGCTCTGGCATAAAGTCACTTTCTTTTTACCATCATTGTGTTTGTCAGTTGAATTTGCAAGCAACAAGGGGCATGACCTGCCTTCCCAGGACTGAGCCCTTAGCCTGTGGGGTCTGATGCTTTCTCCTGTTAGTGTCAGGATTGGATTGCACTGTAGGACACCCAGCTGGTACTCAAGATCTGGTCTGTCTGGGAAAAAAAAACCATGCATCTGTTAACAGAAGTGTTCTGTGTTGAGTGTTGAGGGTCTACTAGAAGACAGTTGTTTTCCCTAATACAACAATTCTGTCTTTGAACTTTTTTCTTCATGTCTTCTGAGACCTGTAAGTTTTCAAATTTGAGGAAATCAATCGATTTATTTTTCCTTTTGTGATTTGTAGTTTTTGGTGTCAGATGTAAGAAACTATTGCTATATCCAAGGTCATGAACATTTAACTGTGTGTTTTCTTCTAGAGATTTTAGTTTTGGCATATTTAGATCTTTGATGCATTTTAACTTTTTTATGTGATATGAGGTAAGGATACAATTTCGTGTCCCTTTATGTGGATCACAAGTTGCCTTACATCGCTTATTGAGGACAGCATTTTTTCCCCCAATTTAATGGTTATGGACCTTGTCTCAAATCAGTTGAGCATGGAGGTATTGTTTTATGTCTGGACTCCCAATTCAGTTAGTTGATCTTTCTGTTTATTCTTGTGCCAGTATCACGCTGTTTTGATTACTATTGCTTGTAATAAGATTTGAAACTGGGATGTGCAAACTTCCAGATTTGGAGTTATTTTTCAGGATGGGTTTGGCTTTTCAGGGTTCCTTGAAATTCCATATGAGCGTTAGTATCAGCTTTCCCATTTCTGTCCCAAGGCCTTTGGGATTTTCGTAGGAATAATATTGAATCTGTAGATTGCTTTGTGTAGTTTGGCAAACTTAACAAATATGGTCTTCAAATCCATGAACATGATGTGTTTACTACATTTATTTGGGCTATGTTTAATTTTCTAAGAAATGTTTTCTAATTTCCCCCTTTGATTACGTTTATTGCCCTTTGATTACATTTATTCTTAAGTGTGTTATTGCTACTGGTGTTATTTAAAGTGGAATTTTTATGATTTTGTTTTCAGATTATTAATTGCTGGTATATACATATAAAATGGATTCTTTGGCCAGGTGCAGGGGCTCACACCTGTAATTCTAGCATTATGGGAGGCTGAGGCAGGTAGAGTACCTGAGGTCAGGAGCTCGAGACCAGTCTGGCCAACATGGCAAAAAGCTATCTCTACTGAAAATACAAAATTAGGTGGATCACTGTTGATTTACTTGGATAAAAAATCATGTGCTTGGTGTTTGATGCTTTCAAAATGCTGTTGGTTTAAGTTTTCTATTATTATAGTGAAGATTCCTAAGTCTACATTTCTGAGGTTATGAATCAGTCCTTGAAGTGGCGTGGCACTAAGTAGGATAGGTAGGGATGGGATTGTGAATAGACTGCGGTTAGTATTTACAGAGTTAGTGTGTCAGGTTTTACAAAATCAGGAGATAGGGGTTTAAGGGTTAAGAGTTTACCGATTGAAGATTATAGTATAAGGGCTGCACGATAGGAGGTTCTGGTTGGTGTTTGGGAGCTGCATAGTAGAGATTAGGGGGAAGGATCAGGTGAGTAACAGGGTTAGGTTGAGAGGTCAGGATTATGGTAAAGGGTTAGGGTGAAAGGGTTAGTGAGTTTTAGGATTAGGGTTACAGTAAAGGCTACAGTAAGTTTAAAGTTAAGTCTGAAGACTATGTTGAGTGAATTTTTGCATAAGTTGTAAAATGTGCATCCATGTTCATAACATTTCCTGTGGTTTCGAATTAATCGTGCCTTCTTCATTTTTAGAAACACATGGGCTTGGAGGCTCCCTGTCAGTTTGTATTTCCAGAACGATGGCGCTGAGCACTTCATTCTGACTTTACGTGGTGCAGCGGGGACGGCCACCAGAGGGCGCGTGTCCACCGCCAGCGTCTTGAGCGCGAGGGCCTTGCAGTCCCCCGGCCACCAGCAGAGGACACGTGAGCCCAAGTTTTTCTAATGCCGAGGCCACAGCTTCCCACCCATTTCCTCCACGCAGGACCCTGTGAGGGCAGGAGTTGGGGTTCTCCTCAGCACAGACCTGGGGACACCCGTCACTTTGGGACACCTCGAGCCCGCATCCATGGCGAGTAAAATGTTTCCTTTTTGCCTCCCTGACTGCTGAGGGGCAGAGATCCTTCGTGTGGAAAATTAGAAACCAAAAACCCCAGTGAATCCAGCGCGGCCGAGGTTCTTTCTCTGCACCCAAGGTGAGGCGGCCACGGGGCCATGCTGCAGGCTCGGAACAGAAATGCAGCATCAGGACAGCAAATAGGACACCCGCCACACTGATAATAACCCCCTATAATACCAATAACGCTCCATCTGTGGTGCTGGTGTTAGCACCCGTTATACAGACGTCACATCCGTATGGGAAGGCAGCAGCTGCCAGGCAGGTCTGATTCCAAGAACGCAGATGTAACTCTCAGAGTGCACAGAACGCCTGAACGCCTGTGAGTGTGCACATATCACCCAGAATGCCCATGACACAGACTAACACAGCACCCGTCACACTCATATAACCCCCAGAACATGCGTGTGTCCCTTAGAGCGCATGCATATCACCCAGAAAGCCCGTGACAACATCAGACTCAGAGTGCACACATATCACCTGGAACACAGAAGTGACACTGACTATCCCAACACCTATCACACTCATACAACCCCAAGAACACGCATGTGTCCCTCAGAGCACACATGTATGCCGAGAATGCCGGTGACGCTGTCAGAGCGCACATATCACCTGGAACATACTAGTGATACTGTCAGATTTACCCAATATCCGTCACACATATAACCCCCGGAACACGCATGAGTCCCTCAGAACACACACATCACCCGGAACGACTGTGACACCGTCAGACTCAGAACACTGTTATCACCTGGAGAAAACAGGTGACGCCGTCAGACTAACCCAACACCCGTCACGCTCATATAACCCCCGGAACACGGGTGTGTCCCCTCAGAACACAGCTGTAATGACCGGAACAACCAAGATACTGCCAGATTAACGCAACAGCCGTCACACTCATATAACCCCCAGAACACACACGTGTCCCTTAAGGTACACATTATCACCCAGAATGCCCATAACACTGTCAGACTAACCCAACAACCATCACATGCATATAACCTCCAGAATACTCATGTCCCTTAGAACACACATATCACTCAGGATGCGAACATGGCCTTTGGAGCGTCTGCAGCACCGAAGATGGGACCTTCCGGCTCTCCGCCGGGGGCACTGGGTTCACAGCCTATGCCGGCCTGGGTTTGGGCTGGGTTTGGCCTCTGTTGTAAAGTGTGATGTTATTTCTGCCTTTCTGACGTGGTATTGACAGGGTTGTGTTAAAAAGTAGTTGACTTCACAGTAACATCCTACTTCTGGGAAGCTGGCAGCTGTAGTTAGTATGCCTTCTCCTTTCTCTCCAATTCCCTAGAAGTCATTGCTGTGCCAGATTTGCAGCCTCACACAAAATACCCCTGTGTGTTTCACCAAAACACTCCTCCAGGTGACCCCCATATAACCTCCAAATCAGGAAATACATGGTTTCTTTTTCTTTTCTTTTTATTTTTTAGAGACGGAGTGTTGCTCTGTCGCCAGGCTGAAGTGTAGTCGTGTGATCTCAGCTCACTGCAGCCTCCACCTCCCGGACTCAAGCAATTCTCCACCTTCAGCCTCCCCAGTAGTGGGATTACAGGCATGTGCCACCACGCCTGGCTAATTTTTAGTATTTTTGGTAGAGATGGGGTTTCACCATGTTGGCCAGGATGGACTTGATCTCTTGACCTCGTGATGCTCCTGCCTCGGCCTCCCAAAGTGCTGGGATTACAGGCGTGAGCCACTGTGTCCAGCCGAAAATACAAGATTTCTCTGTGAAAGTCCAGTCCACAGACCTGCTTCACTTCACAGCTTGCCCCAGTTGGCTTAAAAATGTCTCTTTCCATGTGGGCCCAATTTTCCTTTTTGGGAATTGTTCCTGATACTCTCAATTTTCTTTTTTCTGAGATGGAGTTCCGCTGTTTTTGCGCAGGCTCGGGTGCAGTGGTGCGATGTCTGCTCACTGCCGCCTCAGCCTCCCAGGTTCAAGAGAGTCTGCTGCCTCAGCCTCCGAGTAACTGGAATTACAGGCATCCACCACCACACCCGGCTAATTTTTTGTATTTTTAGTAGAGACGGGATTTCACCGTGTTGGCCAGGTTGGTCTCAAACTCCTGACCTCAGGTGATCCACCCATCTTGGCCTCCCAGAGTGCTGGGATTACAGGTATGAGCCACCATGCCTAGCTGACGCAGTTTTCACAGCCTTGACAGGTGTAAGGAGCAGAGATGACTCCACGCTGGGTCTACCCAGCCTTTCCTCCTGAACAGGTGCGGATCCCACATTCCCGAAAGGAACGCCCTGGCCTGGTGCCGTGCTCTCCTCAGTGCAGCCCAGCTGGAGAATCTTCATCCATCCCACCACCACTGGCGATCTCACTTGGTAATGGCAAAATATTTACAATCACAAATTTCATCCTGTCAAGATCTGGATTTAACTTTGCCAGTGGTTTCCCAATGGCCTTAGAACCATGGCCTCCAGACCCTGAGTGCTGCTGCCTGCTGCCCTCTCCCATCCAGTCTGCCACAGCTGCTTCCAGTCCCACTCATGGGGACACGGGCTCCTGGGTGTCTCGGCGGGGATTTTATGTGTGTCCTACCAGCCCATTCACCCAGTGACCACCTTAGGTTTTTAAGGCTTTGTGTAGATATGTTCTTAAAATCATAGCAGTTATGTTATCTAAAACTAGAAAAGTTAATAATGTGATTTTTCTGAAGTCAAGGAAATAATCCATTATTTATTAGATCATCTGTGAGATGACCTTCAATTTTTTTTTTTTTTTTGGAGATGGAGTCTCCCTGTGTTGCTCAGGCTGGAGTGCCGTGCACAGTCTCTGCTCATCATAGCTTCCACTTCCCAGGTTCAAGTGATTTTCATGCCTCAGTCTCCTGAGTAACTGGGACTACAGGCACCCGCCACCACACCCAGCTAATTTTTGTATTTTTAGTACAGATGGGGTTTTACTATGTTGGCAAGGTTGGTCTCAAACTCCTGACCTCATGATCCACCTGTCTCGGCCTCTGAATGTGCTAGGTGTTAGCTAGCATGCCCAGGCTATTTAACTTTTTGAAAGAATACCAAACTGTGTTAAAAGTAGGCTACACCATTTTATGTTCCATATATAGTATTTAAGGGTGGTGATTTCTCTCTGACCTTACCAACACTTGTTATTTTACATTTCTTAAATCATAGCCTTTCTAGTGTGTGTGAAGGAGTATGTCATCGTGATTTCAGGTTAGATGGCCATGATGATAATGGTATTGATCATCTTTTTATGTGCTGTTTTCCATTTGTATGTTTTATTGGCGAAGTGTGTGTTCCACTGTTTCTCCATTTTGAAATTTTGTGTTTTTTGTTGTGGAGTTATCCAAATTATACATTGTGGTTAACAGACTTGTTTTTAGATATATAATGCGGAAATATTTTCTTCCCTTCTGTGGGTTGTCTTTTCACTTTCTTTCTTTCCTTCTTTTTTTTTTTGAGACGCAGTCTTGTCTCTTCGCCCAGGAGCTGGAGTGTAGTGGTGCGATCTTGGCTCACTGCAACCTCTGCCTCCTGGGTTCAAAAGATTTTCCTGCATCAACCTCCCAGGTAGCTGAGATTAGAAGCTCCCGCTACCATGCCCAGCTAATTTTTGTGTTTTTGGTAGAGACAGGGTTTCTCCATGTTGGTCAGACTGGTCTTGAACTCCTTACCTCAGGTGATCCACCCGCTTCAGCCTCCCAAAATGCTGAGATTACAGGTGTGAACTACTGCACCCTGCCGCTCCCAGGCATTTTGTTTTTCTTTCTTTATTTTGAGATGGGATCTTTCTCTATTGGCCAGGCTGGATTGCAGTGGCCTGATATTGGCTCCCTGCAACCTCTGCCTGCTGTGTGTGTGTGAAGGAGTATGTCAGTGTGGTTTCAGTTTACATGGCCATAATGATAATGGTATTGATCATCTTTTTATGTGCTTATTTTCTATTTGCATGTCATATTGGTGAAATGTATGTTGAACTGTTTCTCCATTTTGTAATTTTGTTGTTTTTGTTGTTGAGTTATACAAATTAGATATTGTGGTTAACAGACCGGTTTTAGATATATAATGCGGAAATATTTTCTTCCCTTCTGTGGGTTGTCTTTTTACTTTCTTTTTCTTTTCTTAAGATGGAGTCTTGCTCTGTCGCTCTGACTGGAGTTGAGTAGCGCAGTCTTGGCTCACTGCAACCTCTACCTCCCAGGTTCAAGTGATTCTCCTGCCTCAGCCTCCTGATTAGCTGTGAGTACAGGCGCACACCTCCATACACAGTTTTTTTGTATTTTTGGTAGAGCTGGGGTTTCTCCATGTTGGTCAGGCTGGTCTCGAACTCCTGACCTCAGGTGATCCACCCACTTCGGCCTCCCAAAATGATGGGATTACAGGTGTGAGCCACTGCACCCTGCCACTCCCAGGCATTTTGTTTTTCTTTCTTTCTTTTTTTTTGAGATGGAATCTTACTCTGTTGGCCATGCTGGATTGCAGTGGCCTGATATTGGCTCACTGCAACCTCTGCCTGCTGGGTTCGAGCAATTCTGTCTCAGCCTCCGAAGTAGCTGTGATTACAGGTGCATTCCACCACACCTGGGTAATTTTTGTATTTTTAGTAGAGACGAGATTTCGCCATGTTGGCCAAGCTGGTTTTGAACTCCTGACGTCAAGTGATCTGTCTGCCTTGGCCTCCCAAAGTGCTGGGATTGCAAGCGTTAGCCACTCTGCCAGGTTTTTTGAGACAGGGTGTTATGTTATCGCCCAGGCTGGAATGCAGTGGTGCGACCTCCATAATCTGGGTTCAAGCAATCCTCCCGCCTTCACCTTGCAAGTAGCTGGGACTACAGGTGTGTGCCACCATACCCGGCTAAATCTTGTATTTCTAGGAGAGACAGGGTTTTGCTGTGTTGTCCTGGCTGGTCTTGAACTCCTGGACTCAAGTGATCCACCTGTCTTGAGTTCCCAGTGTGCTGGGATTACAGGCATTAGCTGCCGTGCCTGACCTATTTTTAACTTTTTGAGCAGATACCAAACTATGTTAAAAATAGGCTGTACCATCTTATATTTCACATAAAGTATTTAAGGGTTGTAATTTCCCTCCGACCTTGCCAACATTTGTCCTTTTACATTTCTTGGATCTTAGCCTTCCTAGTGTGTGGGAAGGAGTATGTCAGTGTGGTTTCAGTTTACACGGCCATAACGATAATGGTATTGATCATCTTTTTTATGTGCTTATTTTCCACTTGCATGTCTTATTGGTGAAGTGTATGTCCAACCATTTCTCTGTTTTGTAATTTTGTTGTTGTTGAGTTATCCAAATTATACTTTGTGGTTAACAGACTGTTTTTAGATACATAATGCAGAAATATTTTCTTCCCTTCTGTGGGTTGTCTTTTTTTCTTTTTTAGATGGAGCCTTGCTCTGTCGCCCTGGCTGGAGTGCAGTAGCCAATCTCGGCTCACTGCAATCCGTACCTCCCTGGTTGAAGCGATTCTCCTCCCTCTGCCTCCTCAGTAGCTGGGATTACAGGCGCGAGCCACCATGCCCAGCTAATTTTTATATTTTTAGTAGAGATGGGGGTTTCACCATGGTGGTCACACTAGTCTCGAACTCCTGATGTCGTGATATACCCGCCTTGTCCTCTTAAAGTGCTGGGATTATGGGCGTGAGCCACTGTGTCTGGCAATAATGTTTTATAAACATTGAAATTTTACATTTGATGAAATACATGAAGTATATCAAACTTTAAGATTATACCATCAAATTAATTAAAATCAGTTCTCTGTTTCCTGGGCCTTGACCATTTAAAAAAAAAATTAGCATCTGTTGATTTTATTAACTACACTGTTAGCAAGAGGGCCCTGCAGCGTCCCTAGTTGCCAGCAGGGGACACACAGGGACCACAACGTGAACAAGAGGACCCTGCAGTGCTCTGGTTGCCAGCGTGGGGGGTGCTGCCAAGACACTGTGAACAAGAGGGCCTTGCAGGGCCCCCAGCGGCCGGCAGGGGGCGTACCACCACTACACTGCAAGAGGACACTGCATTGCCTTGGTTGTGAGCAGAGGGTGTGCTGCCACTACAGTGAGCAAAAGGGCGTTGCAGTGCCCTGGCTGCCAGCAGGGGATGCTGGTCACCGCAGTGTTAAGAGGGTCCTGCAGTGTCCCTGGCTGCCATCAGGGTGTGGGCACAGCACCGTGAGCAAGAGGACCGTGCAGTGCCCGGACGCCTTGTGGCCCCAGCCTGCCTTTTTAGATTCCTGAGGCTCTGCCTTAGGTCACCGTGCGGGCATTATGGCGCCGGCGCGCATCGCCTTACGGCTGCATCACGTCCACCCGCATCGCGGCGCGGGTCATCACGGTGCTCATTGCGTCACGGCGTGCGTAGGCGTGAACCCCTCACGTCTTGGCGCCAGGCGCCGTAGTTGGGCGGTTTGGTGGTTTGCGGAGTTGGGTCTCTCATTACTACAGGCCTTGGGGGCACTGCGAGGGCGGAGCTGCGTTCTGTTCAGCACAGACCCGCGGGCACCAGGAAGGCAGAACAGCGTTCTTAGCACAGACCTTGGGGGCTCCACCTCGCTTTGGACAACTCCGGACAGCGTCCACGGTGAGTAAAATCCTTGTTTGCAGCCATGACTGCTGGGGGTCAGACTAGTAAGAAGGTCTCGATGTGGAAAAGTGACACTGGAAGCCCGACTCCTGCTGGCAGTGGTTCTCACCCAGGGCCAGGTGGCCGCAGTGCGACGTCCACCCTGCAGCCTCAGAACACAAATAGTTCCTAAGGCAGGTATGACATCCGAAATAAGAATACGACTCCTGCAGTGTGGTGTTTATCTAGAAAACACCTGTACTGCTAATGCAAAGCCTCAGTACAAAAATGTTAATATAAAATCTGCACTACCTACGCGGCCCTGCCAATACAGCACTCTTAATAATCAACACTGACATATCAATGCAAACGTAGAAAGTCATGTATGGTTAGAGTTTAGGTTGAGGGCTAGGGCTAGGGGTTCGTGTTAGAGTTAGGGGATACCAGTTAGGGGTTAGGGTTTAGGGATTAGAAGAATTTTAGGCAAAATAAATTTAAACAGTTTATTTGAGCAAAGGAATGGTTCTTGAATCATGCCTGAAGCACCAGCATGGAAAACAGGGTTTGGGGCTTCCAGCTCTTAGTGGTGGCAGCAAAGTGAGGTTTCTCATTGACTCCATCTAGATGACAGCCTGTTGTGGGGATCCCTCAGCATCCCCTAGTCATACAGCCAACTGGTGGCTGGGGTTTTTGTCATTGACTCTGGTTGGTTTGTTAATTTTTTAAGTCAGTTTTAATGCCTCCAAGTTCGGTTTCTGTTTGTTTAGGCAAGACCTGAGGCTAATAGCCTCCTCCTCCTTTGCTTTGACATGTCAAAACCATAATTCATCTTTATTTTACTCTCCTGACATTAATAGAAGTCAATTCACATTTTTGTTGTTATTCAGAAAGTCGGTTTAGTTGGCAATCTATTTGTGGTGGTGCATGTTAATCATTAGCATCTTAGATTGGATGAAGTATGTTCACTCTTTGAAGCTTTGTTATTAAACCATAACAGGAGTTGCTTTTTTTTTTTTTAAATACTCTCAAGCATCTCCTAACGATGTGGATACTTTGTGAGAAATTTATCCTTAGTGATTTCATCTTTTTGTGAACACCATAGAGTGTCCTTATAAAACCTGGATGGTGCAGCCCACTCCACACGTAAGTTACATGGTATAGCCTGTTGCTCCCAGGCTACAAACGTGCATAGCATGTCTGTACTGAATGCTGTAGTCAGCTGTCACACCGTGGTGATTGTTGATTCTGATCCCAAAATATCTGAGTCAGGTCTCAGTCAGTGTAGAAAGGTTGTTTTGCCAAGGGTAAGGCCATGCCCATGACACAGCCTCAAGAGGTCTGACAGCGTGGGCCCAAGGTGGTCAGGGTAGAGCTTGCTTTTATACATTTGAGAGACAGGAGACACCAATCAATGTGTGTAAGATGTACAGTCGTTTGGTCCAGTAAGGTGGAACAACTAGAAGTAGGAAGTGGGGGTGCTTCTAGGTCAGAAGTAGATTGAAAAAAAGATTTATTATTTTGAATTCTTCATCAGCCTTCCACTGAATACACAATTTACCGAGGTTCGGTGAATCTGCATTTTTACATACACAGTAGGGCAGAGGAATGGCGGGAACTCGGCCCATCACAACCTCCGCCTCCCAGGTTCAAGTGATTGTCTTGCCTCAGCCTCCTGAGTAGCTGGGATTACAGGCATGCACCACGACACCTGGGTAAGTTTTGAGTTTTTAGTAGAGACAGGGTTTCTCCATGTTTGTCAGGCTGGTCTCGAACTCCCCACCTCAGGTGATCTGCCTGCCTTGGCATCCCGAAGTGCTGGGGTTATAGGTATGAGCCAGCATGCCTGGCGAGGAAGCTTATTTTGATTCTGACATTGTCAACTGTATTTCCGGCATAACTTGTTTTTCTTGGAGCATTAAATACTGCTTTGATATTTTATTACACAAATAAGGCACAGATCCCTTATTTTCATATTCATTATCGATTGCGGTATTTACAGAGTTAGTGTGTAAGGATATTACACAATCAGGACGTAGGGCTTTACAGGCTAAGAGTTTACCAGTTAAAGATTATGGTAGAAGGGCTCCAAGATAGGAGGTTCAGGTTGGTGGCTGAGAGCTCCATAGTAGAGATTAGAGGGAGAGATTAGGCTGACTAATTGGGTTAGGTTGACAGGTCAGAATTACAGTGAAGGGTTAGGGTGAAACGTTAGTGAGATTTAGGATTGGGGTTATATACAGGTTAGAGTAGGTTTAGCTTAAGGTAAGGATTAGAGTGGGTAAAAGTAACATTAGAGTTCATGATCGAGGGTTAAGCTTAGGTTAGATTTAGAGTTAAGGGTAATTGGAGTAAAGTTAAGGTTAGGGATTAGGATTAAGGGTTAGTGTTAAGGTTTATAGTTGAGAGTAGGCATTAGGGTTAGGGTTTAGGGCACTGGTTAGGGCACGGATTAGGGTTGTTAGGGTTAGAAGTAGGATTGGGGGTTAAAGTTAGGATTAGGGTTCGGGTAGGGTTGGTTGGTTTAGGGTTAGGTGTTAGGGTTGGGCTTAGGGTTTAGAGCTAGGGTTAGTGTGAGGGTGAGGGTTGTTAGGATTAGGGCTAGAGTTAGGCCTACGGCAAGGCTTAGTGTTAGGTTTAGAGCTAGGGCTATGTTTAAGGTTAGGGTTTAGGGGTTAGGGTTAGAGGGTCAGGATTAGGGTCAGTGTTAGGATTGGGGTTTAGGGCAGGGTTAGGCTTAGGGTTCGTGGTTAGTCTTAAAGATAGGGGTTATGGATTAGGGCTAGGGTTAGGGTTAGGGTTAGGGATATGAGACCTGGAGTCAAAGGAGACTTATTTGGAACTTTATCATTTGACTGCCCTATTGGATTTCTGTCTTGAATGGGACCTGTAACCCCCTTATTTCTCACATTTGGAACACTTGTATTTTCCCAGTGCCTGTATCCGCATTGTATCTAGGAAGTAACTAGCTTGCTTTTGATTTTACAGCTTCATAGGTGGAAGAGACTTACCTTTTCACAGATGAGACTATGGACTGTGGACTTCTGAGTTAATGTTGAAATAAGACTTGTGGGACTGTTGGAAAGGCATGATTGGTTTTGAAATGTGAGGACATAAGATTTGAGGGGTCAAAGTTAATCATAGGAATGTAGCTAAAACAAATACATTTTATCATGTTTGATGTATAATATGTTTTAATGTTTTTTTAACCCAATGAAATGTGAGTTTTGTGATTTTGATCTTACTATAGCAATGGTTTTATAAACAAAGCAAAAATGAATAATTCAGGATTACAGAGATGGTAAACCATTAAAAGTAGTTTGGGTATTAAATTATTATGAAATAATTGTATATTAAATAATTCTAAGTTCAACAGTTGTGATTGAATGGACCTGTAAGCATATGTATGTATTGTGAAAGTGACAACCTAAGCAATTATGTTGAACATTTATGTCTGGAGGTAATCAGTAGAGAAATTGGCTGTGGACCTTCACCTCTGCATCACCTTCGTTTTGTGCTGTAGTTGAGTATCAAAAACAAAACAAAATCACCACTTATTTCTCAAAGAGAGAATGAATACTTCCTTTAGTTTAAGCATTCCTAAATTGCCGCCTGGTCGTCCCTGTGCTCTTGGAGGAGGCAAAGGCAGAGCAGACACTCAGGTGGGCGGGCGATGTACTTAACCCTGAGGACATCAGGTACCTGGCCCCCCCATCCACCGCCGGTGTCCGAGTCACCCCTGTAGCTTGGACGTGGCATGGGAGCAGCAAGTGGCTGAACACCCCAGACTAGGCCCACGCCCCCAGCAGCAGGAATCCTGAGGCTGGGCACCCAGGTGGCAAAATCAGGTTGTCAGCCCTGCCAGCAGCCACTCAGTCTCATCGGTGTGGATGCAGAGTGCCCAGCCTAGGGGCCCGGGATCCAGAGAGGTGTCCAAGAGGAGCGGACCCTCAGGCCAGATGGGCTGTGCACTCGGCTACCCCATGCCACCCAAGGGAAGTTCCGCCATCCTGTGCCAGTACCAGAGCTGCACCTGCAAACTGCGCATCTGGCATGGGCAGCAGTGGGGCTGGTGGGGGAAAGGAACAACCTCTGACTTTACATGTGTCTCCTGCTCCCTGACACCTGCGAGGCAGACCCTGGGGCCAGAGTCTCAGAGCTGAAGCCAGGCCATCTGTGAAGCTGCTCCAGTGTCGCGGAGTGCACATGCCGGACCTGATCTCCCTTTGAGGAGTGGGGCGGCCGCAGGTTCAGACAGGCCTCCCCCTCCTCCATTATATGAGATATATGTAATGATTGATAATGTTCCATCGGGAACTCATGCTTGT
Source organism: Ateles fusciceps (assembly GCA_036589455.1). Lineage (NCBI taxonomy): Eukaryota > Metazoa > Chordata > Mammalia > Primates > Atelidae > Ateles > Ateles fusciceps. The sequence continues at coordinate 2,682,156 of JAZHEH010001829.1, forward strand.
GATGTGAAATGCGCGCCTGCTATCCTGCGCCTGTGGCCCTCGGGCAGTCCAGACGAGCCCAGGAGAACTTGGAGCCCAGCGATGCTGGCCAGAGCTGCAGCCCCACCTGCCTGCGAGTGTCTTCGAGTGGCTTCCGGGAGCCAGGCGGCCACCGTGGCACAGGCGCGGGGCTCGCTCAGTCTGAGAGGTCGGAGGCTGCAAGTGTTGCTGCTAAAGTCTGTGGTGGACTCAGCTGGATCGCGGATTCTCAGCTAAAAAAGCAGATTTGGGATCGCAGATTGGGGGTTGGCGCCAGGTGGGGGGTGGGAGGAGCCGCGGCTCAGGAGCTGGTTGTTGGGGATCTGAGAAGTCATCGCCACCTTGAAGAAGTCCTCGGCTGCGGGAGCCAGGGGCCAAGGAAGAGCAGAACCTCAGGTCCTGGGCTCCATAGACCCCTTCTAAACTGCTTCCGGGCACCGAATCCGGGACGCGGAACCACGGAAGATCCACGGGGCGGCTGTCAGGGGCAACGCCGTGGAGGTGGAGCTGCCTGGCGCGCAGGAGCAGAGACTTAGACGCCCGGGACAAGCCGCACAGGTCTCAGCCCCGGGCGGGGAGGGTTCCTTAGGCCCGGCTTCCCCACCTCGGACTGGTCATTAGAGGGCGCCAGGCGCCCTCGGAGCGGCGGAGCCAAAGGAGCCTCAGCTGCTTTCATCCCTCCTTATTCCCTGGCTGGAGCACTTGGTGGACAATGTGAGAGATTTAACTCACAAAGTTAGGCATATTATACAGCGTTGTTATTTTTAACGTTCACTTTTAAAACCTGATGTTTTATACATTACAGGAGGTCCCTACTGAGAGAGCTCATTCCGCTATCAAAACTACCGGGAATCATTTTCAGCAGGCGAAAATTTCTCATGTTAAAACTGTCCGTTTTACATAGATCGGTTCTTTACTGAAGGGTCTTGGAAACTTGGAAGTGGGAGGTAGGTTTTGTGTTCTTGAATGAGAAGACACATTTTTCTCAAAATGTAAGCTCTTTCTGTGTCTATCAATTTTACATAAACTGAATGAAAATATCAAGGTTTTAACATTTTTGCACGACAGCTGCTGTCTTTTTACTATTGTGATGACATTTTAAATAATTTTATAATGGACTGAAAAAATACTGGCTTCTCTAGATATTAAAATGTGCTATTTCTATAATTAATTGTTTCTAACAGCTGAAAATACAGATAAATGCATGGAACAGCATAGGAAATCCGGAAACACTGAAATGATATAAGATATATGTAAGGATTGGTAATGTTAACAGATATGAATAGGAAAGGATGAATTATTAATGAAAAAATGCCTGCTCTTTGAAGAAAACTAATAAAATTTTATATCACAAACGTGAGTACCTGATGGAATACAGATTGAAACTTTTACATATACAAGTGAGAAAAGTATCAGAAGAAAATACAAATGCTTATTTTACAGGTATATTTTATGTTGACAAAGGCCTTCCTAAGAGTAACCTCAGAGGCAGGTATTCTGAGGGTTGATTTAGCAAACTAAAAACTAAAAACTGCCTGTGTATCAGCGAAAAAATGAGAAATTAAAGAAAACATACTTGAAAAGTATTTACTATATTATATATATGTATATATATATATTCAGGTGAGAGGTGTGTTTTCATTTTACAGGGGATTCATTTTATATATCATGGTATGTATAGCATACATATTATATATATAATGTTATATGTATATCAGTTACATGTACAAATTAGATGAAAAGTTACATATTTACACATTAGGTGAAAAATGCATCTTCATTTTATAGGAAATTCAATCAAATAAAAACTCTAATAAAAGTGGGCAAAGAACTTTATTGCAGATTTACAAGTTACTTATGTACATAGGAAAAAATCCTTTGCATTTCTGGTATAAGAATTTAAATTAAAAGAGGAATGAAACTGTTTTCTGTCCACAATATGTGTGAGGATGTTTTGTACTGCTGCCTAAAGTTTAACTTGCTGATTACTTTTTAAATAGACAATTTGGTGGTAAATGCTACAGTAAATAAATGTGTATACTCTTTACCCATCAATTCCATTATACTGCAATACCCTTAGGAAGTAGAGATACATGCACTTTCTTTCTTTGCAGCAGTTATTTTAAAAAGAACAGATAGAATGAATTCTATAAAGAAATTTTTGTTGCAGCCAAAGATGGAATAATATATGACCTTTCAATGTGACAATAGATATAGAAGTATGTTGATGTGCGAAGATGTATGTTGTTATAGCCAGCAAGGAAAAAATCAGTTTGATTATACATACCCAGAAACGTACTATGGTCTTGTGTTAACAAAAAAATGTGTACAAAATATGATAGCATTTCTAATTTCTCGGCATTTGTACTGTAAGTAAGGTTTTTCTTATCTGTGATTGCTGCAGTGAGCAGGTACAAGACTTCTAGTAAAAGTTTATTATTAATGGAATAATTCTTGGAAGAGGAATATGAATTTTGCCAAGATAAAAATAATCTCTCACTTTCTGTTTTTTATCATCATCATTATTGTGTGTGATTATCTTTGAACTTTTAGCTTCTTCAGAAATAAAAAAGGGAATGTTATCTGTCTCCAGATTTTAGGTATGTATTTTATTATGTACATATACTTTTCTTACATGTAGATTTATCTCATATATGCAAACAATGATAATCATTTCATTTTATTTGTATTCTTTAAAAATAAAAATAACAAATATAAATGATTACTATTGCAAAAATACTGCTTTATAAGAGTTTATTTAAAAATATTGAACTCCCCCATCTGTATCCATTCTTTCATTCCATTTATTCATCAAACACAACTCGAGTACCTATTATGTAGCAGACATATTCTGACTCTTAGGACCCTTTCGTCCTTAAAAACTTCATGTTTACCTATCCTGTCTGCACAAGCTGAGAGATTTGAAATGGGGATATTAGGACTTCATCTCATTTAAACTTTTTCTCCCATGTTTCAAACAAAAGAATTTCTGAAGTTAGAAAATAGTAGAAGATAAACTTTAACTGCCCTTTCAAAAGTTTGTCAGTCTTAAACAGTAATACGAATCATGGGAAAGTCTAATTTGCATATATTCTCTAAATACAAGTATTGAATAAAATGCTCCATACCATTCATTTGAATCATGAGTTTCCTTTGGCTTCAAGTTGTTTGAAAAATTCAAGAATTAATTTGTTTAAAAAATGTGTTACTGTTACTTCAGTGTTTTTTCTCCATAGTACCTTTAAGAACTGAAATGTATTTAAGTGCCAGTTATATCCCTAGAACTGCCCTAGACCTGCTGAGTATACCTTATGCTACTTAATGTAAGGATTCATGGATTGTTTGATACCCCATTATTATATATTTCAATAAAATAATTTTTAAAATGCTACCAATTATAGTTGTAATAAATCATGAATTATAAGTGGCATTCAAATATCAGAGGTGTTAAAATGTGACCTCTTTAAGTCATCCTACAAAGTAGGTATAATTGTATTATTTTACTTAATTAAAATTTTTTTTTAAGTAGTAGTAATAGAAATAATCCCAGAAGTCTGGGAGGCTGAGGTGGGAGGATCGCTTGATGCCAGGAGTTTGAGACCCGCCTGAACAACAAAATGAGATTCTTACTGTACATAAAATTTTAAATTAGTAGCTGGGCATGCTGGTGCACATCTGTAGTCCCACTCAGGAGGCTGGGTATGGAGGATCGCTTGAGCACAGGAGTTCCATGCTAGAGTGAGGTATGATTATACCATTGCATTCCAGCCTGGGCAAAAGAGTGAGACTTTGTCTCAAAAAATGACAGTCTAACAATTTTGAATTGTTGCTCTAGGAACTGTTTTAAATACCTTACATAGTTTCTCATTTAAGCATCATGGTGTTCTATGAGATAGCTATTGTCATTTTTATTAATGAGGAAGTGGAGGCACAGAAAGCCTAAGTAATAGCTGGTAAATGACACAGTTTAAAGTAGGACTGAAACCCTAGTAGAACTGAATCCAAAGACCGAGCTCTTTCTATTCACATAGGCTGCTGTTTTCATTAAGGTAGTGAGCAATAAGAGCTAATAAGTATTGTACTTTCTTCAAGAAAAATAAGGAAGAAGAAAAACATGCTATTCAATGTTTACAATTATGTCAATGTATGTTTTGAGATATTACAGTATACTTTCCTGAAAGGTCCTTTTACTCTTGTACTACTGCTCTACATTTGGCCTGTGCCAGTGGCTGTGTGGAAGTGGTCACTCTCCTGGTGAACGGAAAATGCCAGGTTGACATTTGTGGCAAAACAGAACACCTTTAATACAGGTATATAGTAGCCAGCTCTTTCAGCATGACATGGGTTTGATTTATATACACAAAATTAAGTTTATCTTATTTAAATATAATGATTTAAATAAGGTAACGATTTATCTTATTTAAATATAACTATTTAAATAAGATATGTAGTTATCTTATTTAAATGTAACTAAGATAAATATTTATCTTATTTAAATATAACTAAGATAAATACTTATTTAAATATAACTTTAAATAAGATAAATAGTTATCTTATTTAAATATAACTATTTAAATAAGACAAATAGTTATCTTATTTAAATATAACTATTTAAATAAGATAAATAGTTATTTATAACTGGTGAAACCTTTGGAATGTGTATTTTGAATTCTTAGAATTTACAATCTATTTCTTGATCTAATATGGACAGGCTGTACATTGCCAGGAAGAGACTTGTGCTGTCATTCTGCTGAAACATGGCACCAACCCACATCTTAAGGATATCTGTGGCATCACTGCTCTCAATTATGCTGCGTATAATGAGAGTATGTTACTGGCAGAAAAACTGCTTTCTCGTGATACAAATATTGAAACAGTGGACAAGGTGTAGATCAATCAACTTTCTTTTCAAAATATTTGTTTTAACCTTGACGTAGGTAAGGATCAATTTTACATATTTGGAAGCTTAAGCATTCGCTGAATGCAAACAAATTAAGTTATTTTGAAATAACTTAATTGTCTAAAATCATATTTTAAACAGTGATACTTTGAAAGAAGCATTAAAGGGCACAGCTTTTTAAAATGCACTTTGGAAAAATTTGTGAATTTCTTAAAGGTAAAACCTTTTCAATGTTTTTTTAAATGCAGGATTTTTTTTCCCCCCTAATGAATGTAAAACAACACAGGAAAGGAAATATGCCCTGAAAATAGACTTTATCTTAAAACTCAAACAAAACTAAAGCAATTTAGAATTAATAGACATCTTGCTGCTGCTGACAGTTTTCTAAAAACCTGATGTATCACCTCTCAGTGGTGAGGCTTAAGAGAGAAAAATGGGAAGGGAAAAGGAGAGCCATCAGGAATATGCAGGTCACTTGGAAATTAGGTAATAAGGGAAAATGCCAAGAAGAGTTTTTTCTAGTTTGTTGTTCTTCCAGTTATGTATTCATACAAGGGACTCTTTAGCTTTGGGGCTAATAAATTTTGGTTGGAAAAAGAGAATGAGTTGAAACTAGCCTAGAGATTTTGGGAGGACTCAGGAAACCATATTGGCAGTGAATATGTGGTGACAAAATGAGAAACTTTCTGAAACACATGTTAACTGGCTTATTACCCATCCAGGCAGAAACAGCCACTTAGATCTAAGAGTCTAATTTCCTTCTCAAATCTAGAATGTCTTGATGGAAAGGTAGGAGATAAGGAGCTTATTAATAGCAAAATAAAGTTGGATTTTGAGTTTATTTGTTCCTGTTCTACTCATACCCATGAAAATCAAATGTAGATTTAATAAATGACTCTATCTCTTAATCTTTTGTTTTTTTGACCACATCTACAACTGACAAAGGGAATTAGCTGTGTGAGTGAGGGATGAGACTGAAGTGATTGCCTAGGGCACTAATTCTCAGAATTGTGCATTATAGTGACCTGAGCAAATTTGTTAGAAATCTAAAATTTTAGGCTTTCCCCCTGAAGCTTTTGATGTAATAGATCTAATAAGGCCTGAATGTGTATGTTTAAAAATGTTGTCTTGAAGCTGTGCACAGTGGCATGTTCCTTTAGTCCCAGCTTGAGCCTAAGAGTTTTAGTCCAGCTTGAGCAACATAGTAAGACCCTTATCTCTAACCAAAATAACAGTAAAAAACAAACAACTACAACAAAAAAAACTCTCGAGGGTTGGATACACTCCTGTTTAAGAACCCCAGAATAGATAAGTGCAGTATATACATTTCTTTATCTCAAAAAATGTACGAAATCTCCAGAAGAGTTGGTGGTTGCTAGGTGGTACTTTCTTCAAAGTTCTCCTTTTCAGTAAGATTAGCCTGACTTACCTGTCTTTCTCTGTGTCTGTGACTGGGAAGTGAAAGGAAGTATTATTGACAGTATCTCTCATTTTACAGAATAACATCTTTTTTTCCCCACCATTAATCGTTCACTGCCATTCAGAGTCTTTAAATGTTTGCTTATGGGTAATCTTTCAATAAGTAGAGGCTGACTCTTTAATGATTTCATGTCCCTTTGTCACCATACAGGTGATTATGTGTCTACAAATGTTCATTACAAGTTGAGTTTTCTCAAGTAAAATAATAGCCAATCCTAAATGTTTTTTGTTTTATTTTAGTTGAGGTTATGAACTATCTCAGTATGTCTGTTAAGTTTATAGATCTTTAGCATAACCAGGATGTCAGCTTTACACACTGAAATCCATGAAGTTGATATAAATTTGATATGTCAAAATTCTTTTGATTAAAAGAATTTCCATAGAAATTATTTTAATAATTTAGTTTTGGTAGTCATATAAACTATTTGGCTAACAATCTGGGAAAATTATATACAAATAGATTATAAATGAATACATGCTGGAAAAAATCTTGAAGTGGGTATTTTGAGTCTTAATAGCAATTTTTATTATATATGAGGGCCTGATTTTTTTTAGTAAAACATGATACCAGAGAAAGAAAATATTTTACATGCGCATACTTGGATTTTACACAACCATTCAGTTACGCATTCATAGCAAATATAAAAACAAAAGGGCTATATTCTAAATGTGCACAAACTTGTTTGCCTCTATAAATTGAGTCAACATGTAAAATTTAGAAGGCTTATGCAGAAATCTCGACTTCAGACTTGTCTTCAAAAATCAAATATGGTGTCCCCTGAGTTTCTATCACTATTGGCCTGCTGTGCAGAGGATGCTCTTTTATAAAAGGCATATATTCTCCAGTTTGCTTCTGTGCCCACATCAGTACTTTCCTTACTCAGATAATCTTCCTTTGTCCTTGCAGGTATTTGAGTTTACAACTTTTATGTTGTAGTGTATTTTGATAAAGATTTCAAGGCTTTTTAAGTCAATGCGTATTTGTTTATAATATATAGTCTATTGATTATATACATCCCTCAGTTATGGGGTTGAATTTTAGAATTTAGTTTAAAACTCTTTTTCTTTATACCACAAATAATAATCTTCCCATATGAATACCTAGAAGTTTTTTTTTTAGGTTATTCATGATTATAGTTGGATAGTTTATGAATATTGCAGACATTATATCTTTCTCCTCAGCAATCTACCTTAAAAATGCAAGCGACTTACTTTCATATGCTAGAAATAACCATATGTATCAGTATGAGAACTTTTATTGATAAGCCATTATATTTGAATGTGCTTTATATTTAGCCTAAAATAAAAAATAATTTTAAATAGCCATTTAAATGGAAACCAATAAAAATGGATTTAAAAAGTAGAGTTGCATTAGGGTCTCAGCATTACCATTACAATTGAGAATAGAATTTCTTAGTGAGCTTTGTATTTTTTAATATTTACTTTTAAATTTTTTAACCCTCTGTCTTACACAGAACATACTGAGCTTTATAACAGTTAAGATAAAAATCTGTTGTCTTATATTAAAAGAAATCCATGGACTATTTAATAACATGGAAAATATGTGCATTTGAAGCCAATCACTCTTAATTCAGAGCTCATTTCATGACCCATTTGGAGCAGGAGTGCCTGACATTGATATCTGGGATACTAACATCATTGGGAGAAGTGAATCAAGCAAGTTTGTACCACCCAGAGGCAACCTCCAACTGTATTGGGAAGCTCTGGAAACTGTATCTCTGAAACCCTTAATTCCTTAAATGTTAATATTTGTCACAAAAAGTACTGTCAGATGGGTATTAGGTAAAGTTCAAGAGATTTCTTGATTATTGGATATAAAATACAGTTTTGTAATACTTCTCATTGCAGATTGTCGTGGAGTCTTTCTTGGGGTACAGTAAACAAATATTCTTTGGAATATAGTTAAGAAACTCTGCTGTAGAGATCATAATTTAGATCATTAATTTATGAAAAAACTTAAAGTGTTTGCTACAATGTTTTAGGTTTTGGGGGCTATAGAGATAAAAGATACAGGCCTTACCCTAAAGCTCTTGGTTTCAGTGGGAAACAATGAAGTGATTACAATATACCATGCTAAGTGCTGTGATCAAAGCAGGGATTCTTGGGACTGGTATGTTTGAAGGGAGTTTTGGTGATGATGACAGTTAATGTGAGGAGGCAGAGGAGGGCTGTTTGCAAGGCACAGAGCAGCACATCAGAAAGCACAGAGGAGTGAGAGGGAAGGGACTGGTTTTCATTTACTTCCTTCCTATATTGTATGTTGAAGTTCAAACAGAAGATTTTTAGTTCATTTGAGAAATTTGTAATTTTGTGAATTATTGTTTTTGCTATTTCATAGGACAGAAACACCACTTTTGTTTGCTATAATTTGCAGGAGAGAGCAAATGGTGGAATTTTTAGTGAAAAACCAAGCAAATGTACGTGCTGTTGATAGGCTGAGACAGTACAGTAGTTCTTGTTTAAAAACCTCAGTGTTCTAGAGTGGAGTCACTCAAGTCAGAAATATTATTAAGGTTAACATAATTATTGGCATATAGTGAAAAATATCAACACAAATAGGTAGAAAAGCAAATATCTGGACTAAGCAACCTAAAGAACATATAGTAGGATCCATTTTCCCTTATAATATTGAGTGTTTGTTATTTGTAATCTGATGTTTTTGGTGTTGTAATCTTATATTAGCTAAAGGTTTTTGTATTTTATTTTTGAAGTGTGGACTTTTAGTTTATGACTACTAATATTGCCATTATTGTTATTATTTATTGTTTTCAGGCTGTAGATGGCTCTTATCTGACTGCTAGCTGATGTGTATTGCAATATATCAGACTATGAAAGCAATGGGAAAATCTTCATTTAAATCGTTGCCTGCTTTAGATAAATGACTTCAGCACAGTTTCTTGGCCATCAAGGAACTATAAGTTAGCAACTTGTATTATGTCATACCCCAGTGGAACAAGAGAATTCCTTGTCCCTTTGTTTTAGCCTTGGTGATAATTTACAAAGATGAACACTTGAGCACCCCAAGATGCTTATAGACACAAGCTAATACATGTAAATTGTTATTATGTCTACATTGACAGGCAGGATATTAAATTGATAAAGTGTATCAAACTAGCTGTTTAGTAATGACTTTATTAAAGTTCTTTAATGGAGTTATCTCTTTGTTATTTTAGAACAACTCTCATGCTTCCTGTACATTATGGCTCCTCAGGTATTGTCAGTATTTTTCTTCAGCAAAATAGTAATGTCTTTCCTCAAGATATGTGTGTATGAGATGCAGAAGATTATGCTATTTAGCGTGGTTTGACAAGGTAAGTGCTTGTATTAAAAGGCCAGTTAATACTAAATTGATGTTTAAAATAGTTGCAACCATTGAATCTTATACATTAGGTGAGAGTTCATAGTTTGGTTCAGGTCATTTGAAATAGCAAGAGTTAGTCCACTTTTTAGCTAGAAATCAAGCAGAAGGCTAGATTAGTTAGAAGTAGAATGCAAGATTCTTTCAGGACTTTTAAGATCTTTATGCCTAGGGATCTCAGTGTGGTTTATTTTATTCTAAGTGTAATCCCCAAGCATCAGATGAAAATAGAGCCACATCTTTGACTTCTGTTTTCTTCATTTCTTTCTTTTTCTATTTTGTAGAGGCAAGGTCTCACTGTGTTGCCTAGGCTGGTCTTGAAGTCCTGAGCATAAGTAATCCTCCTGCCTCAGCCTCTGAAAGTGCTAGCCACCATGCCTGACCTGACTGTTCTAATGAGTTATTGGGTCTTGAAATGTTCACTTTAGCAGAAAATCTTGTATCATCCCCTACGGCTATCTCCTGTGTCTTCCTTCTTTGAATTTTCCAAGAAACTAAGGTGTTTTCTAAGTCCAAGGAAGGCAATCTTTCTTTACAAGTCAGAAGGGGGAAAAATGGCCATTCTAATTATTCTCTTGTTTCTATGGATTCACTTGCTGTATTGTTGCCATTTTAACTGGTCCTGCAATCTGGTAATGATTGACCTTGGCCACCAGAATGTATTAACTGATTCAGACCTCTCAGTTTTCATGGTGATTCATACAAAGAGTTCAAAGCTATGGTGTTTATTAGTTTATGTACTTACCCTCAGCCATTGTTCCCAGCACCCTGCTCTGGGAGCCAGGACTCCTAGCTTTACCCACACAAATAGTGAGCAAATTGATGCTTCCCCTACACTAAAAACATTACTTGGAGCCCACATCTTAGCTAGACTTAGCCTAGGTCTTCATGGTAAGTTATCCTTTGAGACCCCTGTTGGTCTTTTCTCTAACAAATATTAGTTGAGATTGTTCCCACCAGTCAGAGATGTTCAAATAATGTTGCAGGAAGAGATTAGATTTCCCTTTCCCTTTTGCTACCAGATTTGTATCTTGAGGCTTTTTTATATCCTGTGCAGCCACTTTGGTTAGATAGCAGAAGGTTCTATGTTATCTTTCACAGAGCACTGGGAACCAACTTGCAGTTGGCCCCTCAAGTAATCCATTTTATAATAATAAAAATCTCCCAGGCTACTTGCATATCTACCTCAAGTTTTAAATATATTTTAAAGTTCAACCTCACAGGAAGCCATTTGATAAAATACTCTGAATCTCAAGTAGGTGAGTTGGATTTAACAGAGCTAAGCTTCATCTATGACTCATGAGTATCCATGTATAAAACAGGGCTTTGTACTTGTTTCAGCAGAATATACTTTAATATTGGATCAATAGAGAGCAGATAAGCATAAGCATGGCTGCTGCCTCAGTATGACATACAAATTCATAAAGCATTCCATATTTTGCATGGCCGCTGGAAGATCATTTGACTATTTTTTGACCAGCTCCAAGGAAGCAGTGGGAGTGAAACCACAACAGGAGATGCCCGATATTGAAATTGTGATTATCTCTATAAAACTATTGATGTACAGTGATCTATGAAAGGAGAACACAGCTGAGTAACATATGGGATGTTACATGTGAATATATTGTTAGTACGTGCCTTGGAAGTGGGAAAATGTCAACTTGCATTTCCTTCATAAACCTGAAAAACAATAAAGCAGGGTTTTTTCTAATATGTTAGTTGGAGAAGACCATGGAGATCCAGCATCCTGGCACAGATGTGCTGGCTCAGAGTTTGAGGAGGTAGAGAAGGAGTGGTGGTTGTCCAAGCCAGGTTTTGACATCTGTTAATTTTCTGCGTTTGCTGTGATTGATGAGCTCAGTAATAGGGGACAATTATGTTATCTATTTTAATCAGATAATATATTTATATATAAATTTAGTTACAAGTTATGAATTAGCTAAAATGCCCTGAATTACAAGCCACAATAAATACAACTAATAAACAAAATTAGCACTTAACCCTTTTTGAAAACTACAACATTTGAATATTAGAACCTATGGAAAAACACACATCAAGCTTCATTTGGGATTCCAAAATAGTTTCATCAATAAAGTTCAAGAATAAACAATTCCATTGCTTTACTATTTCTCTGAACATTTAAGCATGTAATCTGATTACATCTTCCTAACAACCTAGTGAAGTAAGTTAGCAAAATCCTTATTTTTTAGAAGAAACCATGGAGCCTAAGAGAAGCAACTTGTCTGAACACAAATACCTATTGGTTACAGAGCAAGGACCTGTTCTGAGAGCAGGACGCTTTGCACGATGTCCAGCTAACTGTAGTTAATTTACTGAGCTGTGCTCCCTCCATTTATGAGTACTTCACTTTTTTTTCTCTTTAATTAAAGGGTTAATAAACTTGTAAAGCTTAAAATTTTGAAGTGTATGGGACAGAAACTAAAGTTCTGGTATTAGCGCTGATATTGCCTGAAATGGTTTAAGAATTTAATATGTTTAGTAAATATTTTTTATTTTAGTATTAAAATAGCAATTTTATTTATTACTTTTTTATACATAGAATTTGACACCTAATTTTGGAACATAAAAAGAAGATACTTCAAGGCAAGTAAGATTTCTAATGCTAAATTTCTCATTTATCTTGTTGGTCCTACTCTTGATAAAAAAGAAAGTCAGATGTAAGATTAAGGTAGTTTTAATGGGAAAAGACCATTTTAAAAATAGGTGTAAATTGCAAAAATATATATGTATATACATGTATGTAAATTAATTTTCAAAATTTAACTTGTTTGGAATTCAGAGTTATTTAAGAAGGTAGTTGTATCTAATTTATATCTGGAACAGTATTGTTTTAAAAAAAATCATTTACTTAATTACAATCCCTAAAATTCTATATAATATTTTTTGCATAAATAATAAGAAAAAAGACTGTTATTATGTTGTGTGTTTTCTCTATAGTGACCTTATAACAAAGTGTACTTGTTATACACAAGGATCTTCTATTTTATTTTTATAATAAATTGTTTGCATTTAGTAAATAAATAATTATAGTTGATCCGTGAATAATGTGGGGGTTAGGGACTCTAATCTTTGTGTAGTTGAAATCTGAGTATAAGTTTTAGTTTCCCCATCTTAGCTACTAGTAACCCACCATTGACTGGAAGCCTTCCTGATAACATAAACAGTCCATTAAAACCTATTTGTGCTGCGTTATTATATAATGTGTTCTTACAACAAAGTAAGCTAGAGAATTGAAGCTGTTAGAAAGAAAATCATCAGAAAACACGTATTGACTTTTCATAAAACATAAGTGGATCCTCACAAAGATCTTCATCTATGGATTTCAGAGGCAGAAGAAAATCTGCATATAAGTAAACCCCTGCAGTTCAAACCCTTGCTGTTCAAAGGTGAACTATATCACTTATTAATTTTTGTCACTAAGAAAGTAACTATCTTTAGAACTGGGAACTCAACGATCCCTGTGTTTTGCCGTAAGTAAATGGCAATGAGAACTGTAAAATTGAATCAGCATGCACCCATACAAATTGGAGATTATGTTTTGGAGATACCTACTGAGTGCAGAAGACAGAAAAACAATTCCTTCCTGAGAAGTAGAAGTTATGTTACATATTGTTACATAAGCAAAATGGTTTTATCTGTCATCGTTTACACACACACACGTACACTTGTGCTCTTGCACGTGCATATGTACACACTAATAAGGTAAAAGTCCTGCTGATTCTTTATGACCAAATCCACTATTTTCAGGGAGCAGCGGATAACACATCCTGCAGTTTGGATGCAGTTCTTTTGACTTTTTGACTTAATGGGTGAACCATGTTTCTAGTTTCATAAGAAATAAAAAGATGAGAAGCAAGTAAAAGGAACTCTATCAGTAGTAGACTGTTGTACTTTACTCAGTGATCATACATTTTTCTCCAGGTATGCAGGTTACTTGAATGATGAGTTCTCCAGTTATACAAGTTACTTAAATAATTAATTAATTAATATTTTTATAAGAAATGGGTCTCTCTGTGTTGCCCAGACTAGAATACAGTGTCCATTCAGTGGTACAATTACAGCTCAGTGTAGTAGCCTTGCTTCTGGGCTTAATCAGTCCTCCTACCCCATCCTCCTGAGTAGCTGGGACCGTACTCATGTGTGGTTATATCTAGCTGGATACACAATTATTGATTGATTGATTTGTTTGTTTATCTGTTTATTTTTGAGACAGTGTCTCCCTCTGTTGCTAGAACTTGAGTGTAGTGGTGCGGTCTTGGCTCCCTGCAACTTCTGCTTCCTGGCCTTAAATGATCCTTTCACCTCAGTCTCCCAAGTAGCTGGGACTACAGGCATACACCACCATGCTCAGCTATTTTTCTTTTTAATATATGTATGTATGTATGTATGTGCGTATTTTTTAGATGAGGTCTCACTATATTGCCCAGGCTGGTCTGGAACTTCTGAGCTCAAGTAATCCTTCTGCTTCAGCCTCCCAAAATGCTAGGATTTTACAGGTGTGAGCTACAGCACCTGGCATGCACAATTGTCATAAAAAAAATTAAGCCCCAATTGAGTTGCAGAAAACTGACTACCTTTTAATTTTTTTTAAAAGGAACATTCATATTGTAGAACATACTGTCAATCATCTAGATGCTCTTTTTTTTTTATTTTGGTTAAACTAGGATTGCTGCTTATTTCACATTATTTTCTAAAATAATTGTTTTATTTGTTCCTTTTACGGCTTTATTCAATTAGATACAGAAATACCAGAATCTCCTAGTCAAATGTCAAGGAGAAAAAAGAAAATAAAAACAGATTAGGGAAAGTTATTCTGTGAAATAACCATCTGACAACATTCACATATATTATATCAACTTAATAAAAATCTTATATAATGCATTTGTGTCAAGGGTTTCCAGACCAACCCCAGGATTGGTAATTCACTAGAAGGTCTCACAGGACTCAGAAAATAATCATACACATATCTTTAATTTATTACAATGAAAGGGTACAGGTGAAATTAGATGGAAAAGGTGCATGTGGTGAAGTCTGGAGCAAACCAGGTACAAGTTTCCAGGAGTTCTATCCTGTAGCATTCCCAGGATCTGCTTAATTCTCCCAGCCTCACATTTTGACAACATGTGCAGTGATGTCTACTAGTACCAGAATCTCATTAGAGATGCATTACCCAAGTTCCTTAAATGGAGGTTACTCTCCTTCACATGTACCCAAATTTCAGACTCCCAGAAGGAAAGCATCTGTTCAGAGTAACCACATGTTTTTATAAACACTTGAGACGCAGTGAGCCATTCTTCTCAGGGAATGGTGGGAACACTCTCAATTTTAATTTCCTAAACACCAGACAAGGGGCCAGTCTTGCATGTGGGCCTTTCTAAGGTTGTCTTTTGCCTGCTATTTGAAATCTTTTCTGCACAAACGTTTTAGCCCCAACTTAATTTTTGGTGTTGTTTTAAGATTTCATTTTATAGCACATTGTAAGATAAGGTAACTTGGTACTAGTTTCTGTTGTATGATCCATCCTTAGTTGCAATGCTGGTTATTTTTTTGTGTTTTGGTGACTAACAGGTATTTTTTTGTAAGTTACCATATCTGTATTAGGTAATTACAATGTGTCCTCCTTATCCCGTTAGTCTTTCAGTAGAATTGTTAAATTAAATAAGCCTAATAATTTCTGAGTTAAAATTAGAATAAAAATTCTTTTATTTTCATTACTTGAATAATCTAGTTTTCATATTGTGCTAAATCCCTGTTTAGAATTGTGAAATAAGATAAAATAATAATTTTCTCAATATTTTCTTTACTGAGCATGGTATTAAATTTATTTTTTTTTACATATTTTGTTTACTTCAATTTGAGAAATAATGCCTACATGCTATTACTTTGATCTTCAATGATCTCCAGTTTTGGGGGTCACCATGTCTTGCTTAAATATGTCATAATAACAGTTTCATGGAGTATCTTTTACTCTTCATTTTAGTTTTTGTTCTGGAAATCCTGGGATGCATAGACAATGAGTATCTTTTTTAGATTAATAACTTTATTTCTTCGAGCAGTTTTAGGTTCACAGCAAAATTGAGAGGAAGGTAAAGAGATTTGTCATGATTTTCCATGCCTCCCACACATGCATGGCCCTTCCCATTATTAGTATTTTCCACCAAAGTGGTACATTTGTTACAACTGATGAACCTACATTGACACGTTATAATCATTCAAAGTTCATAATTGACATAAGGCTTCATTCTTAATACTGTACATTCTGTGAATTTGGACGAATGCATAATGACATGTACCTATTATTTTAATGTGATAGAACACTTTCACTGCCCTAAAAATTCCCAATACTATGCCTATTCATCTCTCCCTTTCTTCCTAGCAACTCCAACCACTGATCTTTTCTATCTTCATAGTTTTACTTTTTTCAGAAGAGTCATAAAGTTGAAATAATACAGTAGATATATTTTTGACTAGTTAAAAAATTAAAGTTCTATGGCAGTTGAATGTAGTCATTTAAGATATACTTTGTCCTTTTGTTTTTCTTCTTTTTTTATCATAAGATCTGATAATATGTGCTTTACATATTTAGAAAACATGATTTGTTTAGATATTTGCCACCTAATGGAAAGGGTTGAGGAAAATGACACCATGAATTACCACACAGCACAAACTGGAGCATCTTGGTTTATGGGGTGGGTTCAGACAGACTCTCTGTTCCTTGGAAGGGAAAAAGTTTAAGAGGTTGTAGTTTACAATACTGGAATCACAAAGTCTTCCATATGTGCTTTCAGTTGGAAATAAGACCAGGCAGTGAATGCTCTAGGTAAATACCCATGGTCCTCACTGATCCTCTTCCTTTGAGGGATGAGTTTGAAAACAGTCTGTATTATGATAACATGACTCACCTATGAGTCGATTCCCTGTCTTGAGGGATGGCAAGGAAATCACATAATTTTGCTTTATATGAGGTTAAAAAAAGAATTTTTTTCTCCTAGGGAGAGGGGAAAGCTTTGGGATATTCTGGTAGCAAGAGGGCATTGATAGTTTTCTTTCTATATATTTTTCACATCAGATAGTACTGCCTGGCAGCCTGCCACACCTCCCCAGTGTTTCTTAAGCTTCTTTCTGAATGGGAGGTGTGATTCGGAGTGGACAAGCTGTTAAAGGAGTGATCTTTCCAGTGGTTCTTTTTGTGGGAGGTAAAATGGCAGGTGAATTTGGGCCTTGTTATGTGTAGAGCTGAGCATATAGCTACAACTAAGTAAACCTGACCTCAGGTGATCCACCTGCCTTGGCCTCCCAAAGTGCAGGGATTACAGATGTGAGCCACCATGCCCAGCCTTCACTCTCTTTCTGATGGATATTAGTCTCCAGTTTACAGCAATTGTGAATACTGCTGCTGTAAACTTTTTTTTTGTATATCTTCAGTTTTACTTAGTAGTGCCACACTGTTTTCCAAAGTGGTTGCACTAGTTTAGATTCCTACCAACGATGTGTGAGGATTCTTGCTTATCCACCTGTTTGCCAAGGCTTAGAATTGTTAATCTGTTAAATTTTATTAACCATTCTGGTAGGTACATAATGAGTTTTTGTGTATAACTGGGGTATATGTCATACACAATAAAATATGAAAATGTACAGCCTGAAAGAATATTTTACAGATAAATGTGTCTTTGTAACCACTACCCAGATATAGAATATTTCCAGGACCCCAGAAAGTTATCCCATGCTCTTTTCCAGAAAGAAGCTACTATTCTGTTCACACTGTTTTGACTTTGGCCCCTACACATGCGTTTTGCTTGTTTTTGAACTTCACATAAATGAGCTCAGATGGTATGGCCTCTACTGTGTCTGGCTTCTTTTGCCCAGCATAACGGTTTTTTGCAATTTATCCAAGTTGTTGGTTACTCTTTTTGTCTTGTTGAGTTCTGTTGTATGATCATATTACACTTTGTTTATTCATTTTCTTATTGATTGTTTCTAGATTCTGGATATTGTGAATTAAGCTGCATGAACATTCTTATATATACTTATTTCTCTTGGGTTTATATCTAGGAGTGGATTTCTGGGTCATGGGGTAGGTGAGTGTTTAACGTTATTAGAAATGACAGAACAGTTTCCCAAAGTGGTTGTACTAATGAACACTCCAGTTTGGTTTAATTTGTATTTCTCTGATTACTAATGGGGTTGAACAGCATATATATTTTGACCATTTGGATGTCTTCTGTTTGAAGAGCTCATTGAAGTCTTAAGTCTTTTGCCTAATTTTCTGGTAGGTGTTTTTTGTTTAATTGGTTTGTATAAGGGATAAATATATTGATCTCCTCCCCTCCCTGCCCCATATCTGTGTTGCAGCTATCTTTTACTAGCTGGTGGCCAGCCTTTTTATTCTCTTAAAGGTATCTCTTCACTAACAGAAAAAATTTTAATTTTAATTTTTAATTATTACAGATACATAATAACCATACGTATTTATGGGGTAGATGTGGCATTTTGATGCAAGCATACAATGCATGATTACCAGATTAGGGTAGAGTACCTCATCACCTGAAGCATTTATCATTTCTTCATGGTAGAAATATTTCAATTCTAGTCTATTAGTTATTTTGAAATATAAAATAAATTACTGTTAACTGTGTTGCCCTATTGTGCTGTTGAACACTAGACTTACTGGCTCTTTTTAACTGTATTTTTGTACCCATTCATCCTTCCCTCCTTATTTCCCACTTCCCTTCCTGTTCTCTACTCTGTCTATATGGGTTCAATTTTTTTTCTTTACCTCCCACATATGGGTGAGAACGTGCAATCTTTGTCTTTCTGTGCCTGTCTTATTTCACTTACCATGACGTCCTCCAGTTTTATCCATGTTGTTGCAAATGCAGGATTGCATTCATTTTGATGGCTGAATAGTACTGCATTGTGTATAAATACATTTTCTTTATCCTTTCATCTACTGATGGACACTTAGGTTAATTCCATATTTTGGCTATTGTGAATAGTGCTGCAGTAAGAGTTGGAGTGCAGGAATCTCTTCGATGTATTCATTTCCTTTCTTTTGGGTGTATACCCAGCAGTGGGATTGCTGGATCACACAGTAGTTCTATTTTTAGTTTTTTTGAGGAACCTCCACATAGCGATTGTACTAATTTACATTCCCAACAACAGTGTATAAAGATTCCTTTTCCTCCACATCCTCGCTATCATCTGTCTTTGCCTGTCTTTTTGATAAAAGCCATTTAAGCTTGAGTGAGATGATACCTCATTATAGTTTAGATTTGCATCTCTCTGATGAAAGAAAATCTTATTTTTAAATGTAGGTGAACTTTTCTGACTTTTCCTTTGTAATTAGGAGTTTTTGTATCCCTGTATGAAGATAATGTACAGTATTTTCTGTTACTGTTTGCCTTTCACTTTTTAATCAACTATCTCTGGAATTTTTGTGTGTGTGGCGTGAGATGAGGTCAGTTTGTTTCCTAGATGACACATGATGATGACGATGATGATGATGATGATGATGATGATGATGATGATGTTTAGTTCCATTTATTGAAAAGGCCATCCCCTCCTGCTCTGTAGAGGTTGCATGGTCACAAATCAGGTGATTGTGTATGCAAGGATTTGTCTGCCTCTTCTATTCCTGGTTTCCTGAGACCCTTTCAGAGTGGGGTGTTGGCCAGGTCAAAAGTATTTTAGTAATAACACTTGGTGATTTTTTGCCTCAGACTCATTCTCTCCCAAGTGTACAATAGGGTTTTCCAGAGGCCACATGAAATGCGGTGTTGCAACAGATCGAATGCAGACGCAGATAAGAGAACCAAGCTGTCTCCCAAATAAAGGAGATTTCCAAAAATGTCAAATAGTGCCACTCTTCTCACTCATTTTTTAAAAATTTGTTTTGGAAAGCAGTTATTTTTCATTAAAGTGTTGTTTATGTTAGCATATAATAGATTTATTGTTATTTTTAAATGAATGAATTGATATTTCAAACTTTCCTGTTTTGGCCGGGCATAGTGGCTCATGCCTGTAATCCCAGGACTTTGGGAGGTTGAGGCGGGCAGATCACCTGAGGTCAGGAGTTTGAGACCAGCCTGGGCAACATGGTGAAACTCTGTCTCTACTAACAATAAAAAATTGGGAGGCGGAGATTGTAGTGAGCCAAGATTGCCACTGCACTCCAGCCTGGTGCCTGGTGACAGAGCGAGACTCTGTCTCAAAAAAAAAATAAAATAAAAAATAAAAATTAAAAATTAGTGGGATGTGGTGGCACATGGTCATAACCCCAGCTACTCGGGAGGCTGAGGGAGGAGAATTGCTTGAACCTGGGAGGCAGAGGTTGCAGTGAACCGAGATCGTCCCACACACTTTAGCTTGGGTGACAGAGGGAGACTCCATCTCAATAAATAAATAAAATTTCCTGTTTTAATTTCTAATGTGATAAATGTAGTAGCTATAACCCATGTTAACTAAAGCATATTAGAATCTCAGTAGTTTGCAGGAATGTCAAACCGAAAAGTTTGAGAATCTCTTGTCAAGTTTTGTCTTAATATTCAGTGGATAATAAATCTTGGTTACATGTGGCCCTGGGCCCTGTACATTTCCACATATATTTTAGAATTGGCTGTGATGTTCCACAAGAATACCTGTTAGGATTTTGATTGGAATTGTGTTGAATCAGTTTGGAATAATTGAAATTTTTTTTGTTTGTTTTGATTTTAGTTATACCTGCTATAATGGGAATTTGAAATCTTTGTACCATTGAATCTTCTGATTCATAAATGTTTTCTTCTCCATGTGTTTTGGTCTTTTTTTTTCCCTCAATATTGTTATATAATTTTCTGTATAAAGGTTTTGCACATTTTCCAACAGAATTTTTGAAGGAAAAAAATTCTACTTAGGAATAAACTGGCCAGGCACAGTGGCTCATGCCTGTAATCACAGCACTTCGGGAGGGAAGCCAAGGTTGGAGGATCAGTTGAGCCCAGGAGTTTGAGACCAGTTTGAGCAACACAGTGAGACCCTATCTCTATAAAGAAAAAAGTAAGATAAACTTAATAATTAACAGGAATTAACAAGAAAATGAAAGATAATTCTGAAAAATATAAAACTTTACTGATGCTCCTAAAAGAATTGAATAAATGCTAAAACACATTTTGTTCTTGAATAGGATAGCTCTCATATTGATAAGATGTCTATATCCCCTCTAAGTTGCTGTATTGCTGTATTCTATATTGTTAGAAAGACACTTTTTTGTTTTGTTTACCTTTTTATGATTTCTTTTTTTTTCGGGATGGAGTTTTGCTCTTGTTACCCAGGCTGGAGTGCAATGGCGCGATCTTGGCTCACCGCAACTTCTGCCTCCTGGGTTCAAGCAATTCTCCTTCCTCAGCCTCCTGAGTAGCTGGGACTACAGGTGCGCGCCACCATGCCCAGGTAATTTTTGTATTTTTAGTAGAGACGGGGTTTCACCATGTTGACTAGGATTTTCTCGACCTCTTGATCTCATGATCTACCCGCCTCGGCCTCCCAAAGTGCTGGGATTATACATGTGAGCCACTGCGCCCGGCCACCTTTTATGATTTGTAAAGTGAAGATATGCTTTAAAACTGATGACATCTTCTGGGTACTTCTGGCCATGTGGTAATTATGAAGATAGGTTAGGAGCATCTTAACCAATTTATTTTACATAACTGTCCTTTTATTATAAGCACAAGTCAGATGTGATATGAAAACAGAAGCGTTTATGTCTAAAGAAGCTCTTCCATGTGGTATAAAATAACTGAGCATCTTACATTGAAAATGTCTTAAATTTAGTGAAATAGGCCAGGCACAGTGGCTCAAGCCTATAACCCAGCACTTTGGGAGGCTGAGGTAGGAGGGTTACCTGAGGCCAGGAGTTGGAGACCAGACTGGCCAGACTGGCCAGTATAGTGAGATGCCGTCTCTGGGGGGGAAAGTACACACACACACACACACACACACACACACACACACAATTTGTGAATTTAAAGTAATCCCAATTAATGTCTCAATAGGCTTTTCAAAACCTGATTCTAAAGATTATATGAAAGAACAAAAATGAAAATTTTCACAAAAATTATGAAACTCTGTTCATGAAGGGGTATTAGTGTTGTCAAATATTAAAGTGTATGTTGAAGCCAAACCAATGTGAGCATCAGATCACTAGTACAGAGTTGAGAGCACTGAAGTAGCCTCATTTGTAGGAATGTTTCGTGTGGTCAACAATAATATATGTAATGAAAATAATCAATTCTTTAGTGAATAGTATTGGATGAACTGAGTAGCCATTTGGGAAAAAAGAACTAGGTTGCTATCTCACTTTTGTATATATGTCATATATATATGATTATATATGTATCACATATATATGATATATATGTATCATATATGATATATATGATATGACATGATATGATATATATGACATATGTATCATATATAAGTATCATATATTATAGGATATATGATATATATCACACACATATGTGATATTTATGATATACGTAGATCACATAAATCACATATGTGATATGTATGATATATGTCGTATATATAAGTATGATATATAGTATGTGAGATATATGTGTGATATATGTGATGTGTATCATGTGGTATATGTGATATATACATCACATACATATATGATATACATGATATATATCACATACATATATGATATACATCACATATATATGATATATATGACATATCACATATATGGTATATATGACATAAATCACATATATATCACACTCTAAGGTGTAGTAAATGAAAAGACCAGAGTGCAGGAACAGTACGTGTAGTATGTTGCTATTTGTGTATGGGTGTGTTTTATCTCAAAAGGCATATATTTGCAAGCATGTATAGATAAAATACATTTGGAAAGAAGAGACTATATCCTAACACTGGCTGTCTCTGAGGAGTGGAACTGAGTGGCCACAAGGCACAATTGGGTGATATTTTCTATACTAATTTGTGACTTAAATTTTTAATTGTGATAAAATGCATATACCAAAACTTACTACTTTAAACATTTTTAAGGGTAGAGTTCAGTAGTGTTAAGTATATTCATGTTGTAAAACCAGTCTCCAAAACTTTTTCATAGCCCTTAAACAAGTACTTAATACTTCCCCCTATGCTCGGCAGTCACCATTCTACTTTCTGAGTCTATAAATTAGACTGCTCTAGACAGCACATGCAAGTGGAATCATATAGTATTTGTCTTTCTGTAACTGGTTTGTTTCACTTAGCACAATGTTCTCAAGGTCCATACTATTTTGTGACTTGAATTCTGTACATTGTTCGTTTATTATCCATTTTCAAAACAGCGTTAAAGTAAAAAGACATGGCATTATTCAGAGCTGGTTAATTACATGGTTAAAAGTTGATGGCTGGTATGTCTAATTCATTTCAACCAATATTAAATGTCAGTTTGGGCAGCAAAATAATTTTATGCCAAAGCGCCATTTGAAACTGGGTTTATGACATGTTTCTCCTTTTGTCATGTATGGGTACCCCCAAAATGTATGCTCAAGTCCCCAGCCTCTTGACTCTGCTCAGCAGTATTTCCCTTTGGCTTACTGCCCAACTTTGGCCTGCTCTTCCAAACCTACCTCTTTTCCCAAAGAACAAGCTGCTTCTATGCCAAGGGCATGGCTTCCTCCTTGCAGATTTTCCTTATATCTCTGACCTGGAAAAAAGGGGGGTTTTCATTCTGCTAGCTTTTTAGTGCTCCTTTGAGATCATTATTCTGGATCCCTCTGCAGTAATATTGTTTATCATGGATTGAAATTCATTGTTTCCAACAGTGAACTCCTGACCTCATGATCCACCTGCCTCAGTCTCCCAGAGTGCTGGGACTATAGGTGTGAGCCACCGTGCTTGACTGCCTCATAGCCTTTGTCTGAAATACAGGGGCAGAGGTATTCTTCCTAGGGTGGTCTAGGGTTCAGTGAGATAAGTTATGCAGGTCTATCAGCAGAGTGACTTGGAGAAGGGAGAGGCTCCATAGCTGTCTTTTTCCACAGTCGCTCAGAACGATTGTGAGTGAGACTGGAAAGTAGCCCACGTGGGAGAGTGGCCGTATGCAGGGAGGAAGTGACCCAGTCAGGAAGGAGACCCAAGCATCTAAGATCACCTCCCCCTTGATTTCCACACTGCACTTCAATAGAAGTAAAGGCTGGCTGACTGGGTGCCACCTTAATCGCCCTCCTACAGATCGCAGGCATGGTGTGGGGGAATGTTTCCAGAAGGCATTGTTTTTACTTAAGTTCAAACCCCCATCCCACACCTATTCCATGGACCAACACCCTTTCCCATGTAATTTCTAAGACTGTAAACCCAAGACCCTTTCACGTGTAATGTCTCCAGTTGTAAGCCTATGTAAAGCGTGGCTTCTGATTGTTAGAGGAGCTTGGCTATTAGGCAGTTATGCCGCCTTGCTCCAGCGCGCCCTCTGCTCCTGGCTGGCGGCACTGCAGGGCCCTCACGCTCACAGCGGTGGCAGAAGACATGCGCCCTCTGGTGGCCGTCCTACCGCACCACTTGAAGTTGGAGTGCGGAGTGTTCAGCGCCATCGTTCTGAAGTGCAAACTGACACGGAGCCCACTAGCCCGTGTGTTTCTAAAAAGGAAGAAGGGACAATTAATTGGAAACCATAGGAATGAAACAAACATGGATGCCCATTTTACAGCTGATGGAAAAATTCACTCAGCATAGTCTTCACACTTAAAATGCAAAACTGTCAGAGGCATCTTAAACATAGTGACCTTATTTTAAATAAAAGCTTTAGAAAAAGTTAAATCTGGGCAGGGTGCAGGGCTCATGAGTGTAATCCTAACACTCTGGAAGGCCAAGGCAGGAGGATTACTTGAGATCAGCAGTTCAAGACCAGCCTGGGAAAATATCGAGACACTCATGTCTACAAAAAATATAAAAATTAGCTGGCATGGTGGCGCGTTCCTGTGGTCCCAGCTACCCAGGAGGCTGAGGCGGGAGGATCGCTTGAGCCCAGGAGTTTGAGGCTGCAGTAAGCCAGCCATGATCACACCACAACGAAGCCTGGGAGACAGAGTGAGATCTTGTACACACACACACACACACACACACACACACACACACACACACAGAGAGAGACACACGTTAAATTTGTTGGATTATATATTTAGGGGTTGACCACCTTTGGTTATAAAATATTTATGATTGCAGGAACAAGTTAATAACAAAATAAAGACCCAAAACTTATAAAAATATACCCGTACTTTAAGCAAAAAGCATTCTTAATTTAAAAATAAGTTTTACTTTAAAGATAATAGTACACTGATAAATTATTGTTAAATCAATAGTAACATAGAAAAGTAACAATACTAATAGCCTGAAACAAACTGATCATAATCCTTTGTAAGAGACAACACTATTCTTAATAACCTATATAAACAAATACTAAGGCAGGGTGCAGTGGCTCAAACTTGTAATCCCCCCCCCACTTTGGGAGGCCGAGGAGGGCAGGTCACTTGAGGCCAGGAGTTGGACACCAGCATGGCCAACGTGGTGAAACCCAGTCTCTACTAAGAATACAAAAAAATAGCTTTGCACAGTGGCAGTGTTGTAGCCAATGAGGTTTATCTGAGGCATCATTATTGGTAATTGAAAACTTTTCCCAATACCCTGCCATGACGACTGGAAATATAGTCGGCATTTGCAATTCTTGGCAGTCTCTACGGGGACTGAATAAAAAAAATTAATAAAAAAGTAAAATGGGAAAGAAATAGAAAAATATTAGCTGGTCGTGTTGGTGCACACCTGTAATATCAACTACTTGGGAGGTAGAGGCAGGAGAATCCTTAAACCCAGAAAGCAGAGGTTGCAGTGAGCCGAGATCATGTCATTGTGACTAGAGTAAAACTGTCTTTAATAAGATTTTCTTTAAAACAGGTGCGTTCCTTCTCTTGCTTTCTGAGGACTCCCTCCTCTGTGACTGAGTAGTGGCTAATAAACTCTCGTAACATCACTAGACTCTGTAACTCGCCAGAAATTCCATCTCGTGTGAGATCAAAAAACCTGTTCTTGGGATCTGGGACAAGACCCTTTTCTGGCAACAAAACTATACTAATTATTTTCTTTTCTTTTTTTTTTTTGAGATGAAGTCTTGCTCTGTTGCCCAGGCTGGAAGGAAGTGGCATGATCTCGGCTCACTGCATTCTGTGCCTCCCAGGTTCAAGTGATTCTCCTGCCTCAGCCTCCCCAGTAGCTGGGATTACAGGTGCCTGCCACTACGCCTGGCTAATTTTTGAATTTCTAGTAGAGACAGCGTTTTCCAATATTGGCCAGACCAGTCTCAAACTCTTGACCTCAGGTAATCCATACGCCTCAGCCTCCTAAAGCACTGGGCTTACAGACCTGAGCCACCTTGCCTGGCCAGCTTGTATCCTTGGTGATCGCTTGGATATGGAGGGTGGAGGAGGGATGTCAAGCAGATATTGCTCTTGGATTACTCCCTGGGATATTAGGTGCAAGCCTCTATTATTGGTTCGTACCTGAGAGCACCAGCAAACACCTCAAGGTGGTGTGGAACAACACGCTGTTTTCATGAGCGCCTGGGTGCAGACGGGCTGAGGCCTGAAATGACGTCAGCCCCAAGTGAGGGCGAGGCAGGGGTTTTCTAGTCTCCTGTAAATGGGAAGTGTTCCAGTCTGATATAACTACTACTTGGGACCTAGATGGCCTCTCTCTTGATCTTCAGGAGATACTTATCTTCCGGCCTGCCCTCTTCTGGCTTCTGCTCTCTTGCTGACCCACGCTGCTGATGCAAGTGGTCTTGTACCTTGGGACAGGGCCTGAGGAGGGAGGAGTTATCCCCCTAAGTTTGCAGGCCCCGGGGAGAATCTTTCATTAGGGAGAGTAGGCTGGCTGATTGTTCTTTGTTAGGCACAACTTGGTTTTGCGGGTGCAGTGGGGGTGCCTCAAGCTGAAAGCTTGACTAGTTGTACAGGCCAGACCCCGCATGCATTCCTGTGACTGCCAGGCCACTTTGAGGCTGAGAGACAGTTTTGTCTGGCCTCTGTCCTGTTTACGGATGCCTTCTCTGTGTTTATCAGATCTGGGGGTCCACAGATAGGATCCCGTGAAGAGAAATCAAAGGTCTTTAGTCCAATGTGTTTATCCCATCACTTCCAGTCAAAGATGAATGAAATATACAGGTTTATTTAGTGATAAGGTTGATGGTGCACCTGTGCTAGGCAGTGTTTTAGTTCCTTGAGGCACCAAGGGGTTGAGACAATCCTTTGCCTTAGAGTTTTGCATCTGTAAGTCCTGCTATCAAGAGCTGTGTGTGTTAAAATGTCTGATTTGGTCAGGCGGGATCTGGGCTGTCTTTAGGCTTAGGTAAGGTGAGGTTGGTGTCCAGCAAGTAGCCAGTACCCCTTCAACATCCCAGTTCTTCTCCACCAATCTTCCAATTGTAGGACTGATGTGGAGGCCCTCAGAGCGACTTAAGAAGGGAGGTAGTCAGTGTGATCTGTGGCTAGCTTGTTTGGGAGTGTACATTGTAAATACTCTGCCAACAAAATGTTGGAAACAAGTAGTGTTTCAGGTTGAGTTTCTCGTAAATGGCTTGCAGTCGTATAACAAGAGCATGTATACCACAGGGCAACATGAGGGTCCCTCTACCGCCCTTTCTCCCAGTGGCCTAGTTGGGCATCTACACAGAATAATGTGTGCAGCTTCACTGTGTGAAAGTCCAGTGTTTTGTGCTTGGAGTGTCATCAGGGAAAGGCCCCTTACTTATAAGGTTGCCGATCTACCACAGAGGGAAGGAGTGGGGAGTGCAGTGCTGCTGGGTCCGCATCTCGCTCTCTAACAGGAGGCACGAAATAGCCTTGGTCTTATGAAGACCTTGGGGTGCCCCAGGTCCCTTCAGCCCTGAGCAGCCTGAAGCAGGCACTGGGCCTTGGTTCTGGAGGTGAGAATACACCCTGGGCTTCCACTGCATGGCTGACACAGTGGGCATTTAGATGCCTATTTGGGGACTGCTGCGGAGTCCTGTACCAGATGCAGTGGTGCACAACTGGCAGCCAAGGGTCCCTGCTTCTGCTGGAGAATCTGGGCAGATGTGGAGGGTGAAGGTTAGGGGTAGGGGTAGCGTTAGGGTTAGGGGTTAAGGTTAGGGTTGGTGTTGAGGTTTGGGGTCGGGTCAAGGGTCAAGGATCAGGACTAAAGAGTAGGATTAGGGATTGGGGTAGGGGTAGGGTTAGGGTCAGGGGGTTAGGGTTTAGGGTTGGAGGTTAAGGTGGGGGGTAGGGGTGGGGGTGAGGCTGAGGGTAATAAGCAGATTAGTAAAAGCAATTCTGCTTCACTTCAATAACAACCTTCTCCAACTCATTTTGTCTCAACAAACTTATTTTTCCAGCAGAAGAATCCCAGGCTTCTTAAAGCACCCAGTGACTTTTCACACCTTAAATCTGTGAAATCCTGATGTTTTCTTCTGCTGTATACATAGTTCAAACATACAAGATGAGGCAAAGCCAGATGCATTCCTGAAGGGAATCCAACAAATTCCTCTCTTTCTCTGTCTGGAACAAAATGAATTCTGTAGACCATCAGTACTAACCTTCAAAAGCCAAACCTGTTTGTGAGATCTCTTTTAAAAATACTACTGTAGACCCAAGTGTTTATATGATATTATTTTAGTATTTATATTAATATAAGGGAGAAATGGTTAAATCTGCCTATGACATGTGTGTCTCTGGCTTATTGCCCAATTAATTGTAGCCTCAGGCTAAACTTTGGTTTCTGTCTCTAATTTTTGTCGGAATAAATATAACTGATCTCAAAACATCTGCTTTTATTGTAGGGACTCATGCTGCCATCTCCATTCCTCTCTCTTTTCTTGCAATCTGTGTGGAAGTTCTTTAATGTGAACATTTTGACCACCTTCACTCTCCCATGTCAACTGTCAGCACATTCAGACTTACTCAGCCAAGGCTGCCATCTTAGGCCAGGGATTTTTTAGGGATCTTTATTTTGCTGTGATACGGTTGGCACCCCTTTGACTCACTTTATCACCCCAGGGTTCTTTTCATTTTAGGAGCCCAAGAGGGCAGAAAAAGAAGTAGGTGAGCAATTAAACCCTCCGAGTCAGGAGAGTGTCCCCTTGTGTTAAGCAGTGTTGCAGAATATCGTACGTAGGAATCTCCTAGCAGATGAGCCACGCGGCTGCTGAGCACACATGCCCGCTTGCTGCTGTGAGTTCAGACTCCCTCATCATTAGTCTTTTCAATCTCTGGAGGGAATTATAAGGGCCACTTAATAACCTGTAAATCATAGAGAGTTAAAGGTGTTTCCCCAAAACACTGAGGACAGAATGAAAGGTGAGGAGTGTTAGCCACAGGTCAGAAGTGCAGGAACGTCTCTCAATGTGGATTGTTGGAGAAATTCAGGTCTTTTTTCATTTGGAAGTCTTCCTACAATGGGGTGAAGAACTCTGCCCATTCTGGGATGAAAAATTGGGGTATTAGACACCCTCAGATATTTATCCCAAGCCTTCATTTAGGGTTCTTAATGAGTTTGTTCAGCCATCACAATCTCAAATGCTAAGTAGGACATTGGAATGTCTCCACAGTCCAAGTTAGCACTGTCTTTTAAAGTTGCGTTTCTTGTTATTCTCACCTGATATACCTTATTTATCCCACACTCACCTAATAACACATCGCGCTCACTGTTATCTTTGCTACAAGACTTGAATTTTACTTAGCCTGGAGGAGTGCACCTCACATGTTCAGACCCAGTTCTGACTCATTCTTCAGTCCTGCATCAGTCAGTGAGGGCTACGCTAAACCACGGTGACAGACAACCTCCAAATTTCAGTGGCTCAAAAATCTTCTTCCTCATTTATTTGCATCTCATTGTGGGTCAGGTGAGTGGTAGCTCTGTGCTGTGTCATCCTAACACAGGAATCCAGGCTGAAGGAGGTACCATCAATAAGATCCAATTGCTATAGAAAAGACAAAAGGTATACTGAATAGAACTCTGTTTCTAGGAGATTTCTCCTGAAAAACTCACACATTATTTCTTCTCACCTCCAAAGACAAAAAAAAAAAAAAAAAAAGGAAGTCATGTGGTCCTGCAAAAATTTAAGTAGGTGGGATGGAACAGTCAGAATACATTCATAAAAAATGAACTGAACATATTTGGAGAACAGCACCAATGACTATCGTGAATGCCAACATGCATTCCTAACAACCCAGCACTCTTACCCTTGACACTTCTTATGTCTTGCAAAGTATTAGAACTTCTTATCCGAAGCCATACCGCTCAGAAGGACTGCAAAATACATAACGACATCTCCTTTAGGATGTCCTTAGAGAATTCAAGGAAAAGTAGTTAAATAATCCCAAAGTGCTTTTGGGTACAGCTATTTAGCACTAAAAGGTAGGATTAGAGATAGATTGTAAAGATAATAATAGGGTTAGGATTAGAATTAGGGTCTGGGTCAGGGTCAGGGCTGGAAGTATGGTTAGAGGTGGGGTCATGGTCAGGGTCAAGATAAAAGTTAGGGTCAAAGTCAGGGTCAGAATTAGGGACCAGGGTAAGTATCAGGGTATAGGGTCAGAGTCAAAGTCTAGGGACAAGTTTAGGGTTAGAAGCAGAGCTGTGTTCTCCTCTGGACCCACCCGAGGAGAGGCCATGGCTTTGGAGCACCTGGTAATGTGTCCACAGTGAAGACCAACGTTTTGTTGTCCTCAAGTCTGACCTGGGGAGCTGTGGCTGCAGGCCATGTGAGGAAGGTGAGGCCAAAGCTTCCTGTCTGCTCCCGTGTGCAGAGGAAGGAACTCCAACACTGGTTGACTTTCACACATTCTATTCTACAAGTCTGGTTTTCAGAAGCGCCCCTTGTTTGAGGCTGTGACTGCTCATCATCATAGCGTTTCATAGCCTATTGTAAGATTTGGGTTTGTTTCTGGAGTTTGATCTTCATATAGAGAAAGGAGAAATGCTTAGAGCCACCATCAGGACAGCTGGGAAGATAGCTGGGGATGGGCAGGTGTCTTTCAAGTCACCCCAATCCTGAGGCTGGAGGAACATGTCTACCCCTGTAAACACTTTTATTCATGTTTTAATTACTCATTTTTCCTACAGTGTTAAAGTAGTCAAAACAGTATTAAAAAATGAAAAGTAGTCATATTAAAACTTGCAGCATTATTTAAGTTTAAATATATTATTTGTACCTCATCAACATTTTTTATTTTGTGGAGAAAGTCTAAGGTTAATCCGCAGTGTAGTTGTAATAGTAGATAGAATAGTGTCTGTTTTACAAACATTAACATGCTACATTACATATATTAACCCCAAAAATTTGAGACAGGTCTCAGATTTTTTTTATTGCATTTTGGGTTTTGGGGTACATGTGAAGAACATGCAAGATTGTTGCAGAGGCACACACATGGCAGTGTGATTTGCTGCCTTCCTCCCCCATCACCTATATCTGACATTTCTCCCCATGCTATCTCTCCCCAACTCCCCACCCCCCACTGTCCCTCCTCTATTTCCCCCCTACAGACCCCTGTGTGTGATGCTCCCCCTCCCTGTGTCCATGTGTTCTCATTGTTTAACACCCACCTATGAGTGAGAACGTGTAGTGTTTGATTTTCTGTTCTTGTGTAAGTTTGCTGTGGATGTTGGTTTCCAGGTTGATCCATGTCCCTACAAAGGACATGAACTCATCGTTTTTGATGGCTGCATAGTATTCCATGGTGTATATGTGCCACATTTTCCCTGTCCAGTCTATCATCGATGGGCATTTGGGTTGGTTCCAGGTCTTTACTACTGTAAACAGTGCTGCAATGAACATTCATGTGCATGTGTCCTTATAGTAGAACGATTTATAATCGTTTGGATGTATACCCAGTAATGGGATTGCTGGATCAAATGGAATTTCTATTTCTAGGTCCTGGAGGAATCGCCACACCGTCTTCCACAATGGTTGAATTAATCTACACTCCCACCTACAGTGTAAAAGTGTTCCTGTTTCTCCACATCCTCTCCAGCATCTGTTGTCTCCACATTATTTAATGATCGCCATTCTAACTGGTGTGAGGTGGTATCTCAATGTAGTTTTGATTTGCATTTCTCTAGTGATCAGTGATGATGAGAATTTTTTCATATGTTTGTTGGCCTCTTGTATGTCTTCTTTTGTAAAGTATCTGTTTATATCCTTCGCTCACTTTTCAATGGGCTTGTTCATTTTTTTTCTTGTAAATCTGTTTTAGTTCTTTGTAGAGTCTGGATATCAGCCCTTTGTCAGATGGGTAGCCTGCAAAAATTTGTTCCCATTCTGTTGGTTGCCAATTCACTCTAATGACTGTTTCTTTTGCTGTGCAGAAGCTGTGGAGTTTGATTAGGTCCCATTTGTCTATTTTGGCTTTTGTTGCCAATGCTTTTGGTGTGTTGGTTGTGAAGTCCTTGCCTATGCCTATGTCCTGAATGGTTTTGCCTAGATTTTCTTCTAGGGCTTTTATGGTGTTAGGTCTTATGTTTAAATCTTTCATCTGGAGTTAATTTTAGTGTAAGGTGACAGGAAGGGGTCCAGTTTCTGCTTTCTGCACATGGCTAGCCAGTTTTCCCAACACCATTTACTAAACAGATAATCCTTTCCCCATTGCTTGTTTTTGTGAGGTTTGTCAAAGATCAGATGGTTGTAGATGTGTAGTGTTGCCTCCGAGGCCTCTGTTCTGTTCCATTGGTCTTCTCCGTTTTGGTACAGTACCATGCTGTTTTGATTACTGTAGCCTTGTAGTATAGTTTGAAGTCCAGTAGTGTGATGCCTCCGGCTTTGTTCTTTTTGCTTAGAATTGACTTGGCTATGCGGGCTCTCTTTTGGTTCCATATGAAGTGTAAGGTGGTTTTTCCAGTTCTGTGAAGAAGGTCATTGGTAGCTTGATGGGGGATAGCATGGAATCTGTAAATTACTTTGGGCAGTATGGCCATTTTCATGTTATTGATTCTTTCTAACCATGAGCATGGAATGTTTCTCCATCTGTTTGTGTCCTCTCTTATTTTGTTGAGCAGTGGTTTGTAGTTCTCCTTGAAGAAGTCCTTTACGTCCCTTGTTAGTTGTATTCCTAGGTATTTTATTCTCTTTGTAGCAATTGTGAATGGCAGTTTGTTCTTGATGTGGCTCTCTTTTAGTCTGTTATTGGTGTATAGGAATGCTTGTGATTTTTGCACATTGATTTTATATCCTGAGACTTTGCTGAAGTTGCTTATCAGTTTCAGGAGATTTTGGACTGAGACGATGGGGTCTTCTAAATATGCAGTCATATCGTCTGCAAATAGAAACAGTTTGACTTCCTTCTTTCCTAATTGGATACCCTTTATTTCTTTTTCTTGCCTGATTGCTCTGGCTAGAACTTCCAATACTATATTTTTGAGACAGAGTCTCACTCCCCCTCCCACGCTCAAGCAATTCTCCTGCTCAGTCTCACGAGTAACTGGGATTACAGGCACCCACCACTAGGCCTGGCAAATTTTTGTATTTTTAGTAGAGACGGGGTTTCACCATGTAGGCCAGGCTGGTCTCAAACTCCTGACGTCAGGTGATCCACCCACTTTGGCCTCCCAAAGTGCTGGGATTACAGGCGTGTGCCACTGCCCCCAGCCTATAACCCCAGTTTCTTTTTAACAACTTTGATTACGGAACTTGGCACGATGCCCAGATTCCCATAATGCAAATTATCCTCCCCAATTATAACTGCCAGTTTGTTTTCATCTAAGAAAAACAAAACAAGACAAACAAAAATTGAAATGCTGGTCATTTCTGTGGCCAAAAGGTAAGTATGGCCGGGTATGGTGGCTATTGTCTGCAATTCCAGCACTTTGAGAGGCTGAGGCGAGCACATCACTTGAAGCCAGGAGTTTGAGACGAGCCTGACCAACATGGTGAATCCCCCTCTCTACTAAAAACACAAAAATGAGCTAGGAGGGGTGGCATTCACCTGTAGTCCTATCTACTCAGGACGCTCAGGCAGGAGAATCACTTAACCCAGGAGGCAGAGGTCGCAGTGAGCAGAGATCATGCCACTGCACTCCAGAAGGGGCAACAAGATCAGAACTCCATCTCAAAAAACAAAAAAAAAGTAAGGTGACTGCTATTTTCTTGTTATAATCACAGAGTTCATGTGGAAAAGCTAAGCAATATGAAAAAATAACGAGTTAAAGTTTTTAAAAATTACTCCACATTGGATCAGCAAACCTTTTTTCTCTTGAGACAGACTAGGTCTTGCTATTGCCCAAGCTGGTGTGCTGTGGCACAATCACAGATGACTGCAGCCTTGACCTCCTGGGCTCGCTCTGTGCTCCTGCCTCCCAAGGAGCGGGGACTACAGATACACACCCCTACACCAAGCTAATTTTATTTTATTATTGTTTTTGTAGAGGTGAAGTCTCACTGTGTTGCCCAGGGTGGTCTGGAACTCCTGGTCTCAAGTGATCCTCCCACCTCAGCCTTCCAAAGTGCTGGGATTACAGGCGTGACCTTATCTGGAGACCGGGTCGTTACAGAGGTCATCAAGTTAAAATGGGTCATGGAGTTGGGGCCCTGATCCCATATAACTGGTGTCCTTACTAAAAGGGAAATTTGTTGCCAGTAAAAGAAAAAGAAAGAATAAAATATTTTTTTCTTGAGACAGTTTTGTTCTGTTACCCAGGGTGGAGTGTAGTGGTGTGATCCTAGCTCAATGCAGCCTCAAACTCCTCAGTTCAAGTGATTCTCCTACCTCAGGTTCCTGAGTAGCTGGGACTACAGGTGTGTTCCACCATGCCCAGCTAATTTTCTGTATTTTATGTAGAGACTGTATCTCACTATGTTTCCCAGTCTGGTCTTGAACTTCTGGGCTCAAGCAATCCTGCCTCGGCCTCCCAAAGTGCTGGGATTATAGGTGTGAGCCACTGTGCCTGCCCAAAGGTAAATTTGCACACAGAGACAGACATGCATAGAAGGACAATGGCCACTATAAGTCAAGGGATGCCTGAGCCAAGAGAGAGGCTGGGAGAGATTTTTCCCCAGAGCCTCCAGAGAGAGCCCGGCCTGCAGACACCTGACTTTACACTTCCATCCTCCCAACTGGGACACGACAACTGTTTATTTTACTGATTGATTGATTGAGACAGGGTCTCACTCTGTCACCCAGGCTGGAGTGCAGTGGCATGAAGACAGCTCACTGCAGCCTCATTCTCCCTGGCTCAAGCAATCTTCCCACCTCAGCCTCCTGAGTAGCTTGGGAACACAGGCACATACAACCATGCCTGGCTAATTTTTTTTTTTTTTTTTTTTTTTCTGAGATGGATTCTTGCTCTGTCCCCTAGTCTGGAGTAAAGTGGTGTGATCTCAGCTTACTGCAACCTCCACCTTCTGGGTTCAAGCAGTTCTCCTGCCTCAACCTCCTGAGTAGCTAGGATTACAGATGCACGCCACCACACCCAGCTAATTTTTGTATTTTTAGTACAGACAGGGTTTCACCATGTTGGCCATGCTGGTCTCGAACTCCTGACCTCAAGAGATCCTCTCATGCTCCCAAAGTACAAGGATTACAGACATGAGTCAGGGCATCTGGCATGACACAACAAATTTGTCTTGTTCTAAGCCACTTAGTTTGTGGCACTTTGTTACAGCATCTCTAGCAAACTTATACCCAAGGAATAATCCATTTCATTGTTAAAGGACACAGAAGCTCATGCCCTCGGTCATTCATGAATGTGTAATTAGGTTTTGGCCAGGAGCAGAGGCTCATGCCTGTAATCCCTGGACTTTGGGAGGCTGAGATGGGAGGATCACTTGAAGCCCAGAGTTTGAGGCCAGCCTGGCCAGCATGGTGAGACCCCATCTCCACACGCACACAAATATTAGTTAGGCAGGGTATCATGCACCTGTAATCCCAGCTACTCAGGAGGCTGAGGTGGGAGGACTGCTTGAGCCTGGAAGTAAGAGGCTACAGTGAGCTATGATTGTACCACTGCACTGTAGCCTGGACAACACAGGAAGTCCCTATCAATCTCTAAAAAAAAAAAAAAAGAAAAGAAAAAAGAAAAGGGCAGGGGTTTGATTTCGTGTTTTTGTTGTTGTTACTGTTGTTTTTTGAGATGGAGTCTCGTGCTCTGCCCAGGCTGGAGTGCAGTGGTTCAATCTCAGCTCACTGCAACCTCCACCTCCTGTGTTGAAGTGATTCTCCCACCTCAGCCTCCCGAGTAGCTGGGATTACAGGTGTGCACCATCACACCGGGCTCATTTTTATATTTTTAGTAGAGAGGGGGTTTCACCATGTTGGCCAGGCTGGTCTTAAACTCCTGACCCCAGGAGATCCACCTGCCTTGGCCTCCCAAAGTGCTGGGATTACAGATGTGGGTCACTGCGCCCGGTCGATTTCATGTTTTGCCTGGGCTGGGTCTGGCAGGTGTATGGTTAATAAACCAGGTCTAAATATTTCTAGGCTACCGGTGGCTCGGGCATGCACTGACAGCAATGTTGTGGGTGGTGATATTGGCTTCGAACATGGATGAAAACAAGATCTGATCTCCTTTTTCACCCAGACGGTGTCGACGAGCTGACCTAGGAGATAAAAGGACAGGTACATGAGGCTATGTGTACATCCTGGGAAAGGGGATACCAATCGCTGGGACCCCAGCCCCCCTGCCACCACCCAGCCCACCTGGCCAGTGGCTCTTCCATGTTCATTACAGCTTTTGAGAGGTTCGCTATTCAAGAGGAGGATGAATCAAGGAAAGTACAGGGTTGGGGCACAATTCTGTTAAACATGACAAGGAATATGCTTTGGTTCAAGAAAACCCATGGCCAGGCACGGTGACTCACGCCTGTAATCCCAGCACTTTAGGAGGCCAAGGTGGGAGGATCACTGGAGGTCAGGAGTTCGAGGCCATCATGGCCAAGATAGTGAAACCCCATCTCTACTAAAAATACAAAAATTAGCCAGGTGTGGTGGCACATGCTTGTAGTCCCAGCTACTCGAGAGGCTGAGGCCACAGAGTCCCGGGAGGTGGAGGTTGCAGTGAGCCGAGACCACACCATTGCACTCCAGCCTGGGTGACAGAGTGAGACTCCATCTAAAAAATAAAAATAAAAATAAAATGAGAAAACCTGATCCTTCTGCCAGGCATGGTGGTGCATGGCTGTAATCTCAGCACTTTGGGAGGCTGAGGTGGACAGATCACTTGAGGTCAGGAGTTCAAGATCAGCCTGGCTAACATGGCGAAACCTTGTCTCTGCTAAAAATACAAAAATGAACCGGGCATGGTTGCATGTGCCTGAATCCCAGCTACTAAGGAGGCTGAGGTAGGAGAATCGCTTGAACCCGGGAGGCATAAATTGCAGTTAGACGAGATTACACCACTGCACTCCAGCCTGAGGGACAGAGCAAGACTCCCCCTCAAAAAAAAAAAAAGAAAAAAATAAAATCAGATAAGACCAAGATATCCGCAGATAATGCACCGTGACACTTTCCCTGTGCACTTTTCCTGCCTCTTGGTAGACAGCTCCTAACATCACCATGAGATCCTGGTGAAGGAGGGGGTGGATACTGAGGTTGCTACAGTTTAATGAGCGATTTTTCCCCCAGAGAGAGATGCTCATCTTCTGTCAGATTCCTTTGAGTATTTCTCCAACCCCTGCTGTGGGTGGTTTACCCTCAGGGCACTTCTCCATGAAGCCACCAGGTGACGCCATTGCTGCATAAATGAAACAAACTGACCCAACATTAGAAAATAGTCTTCTACTTTCTTTGAGCTGGGTTGGGTGGGTCCAACCTGTAATCCCAGCACTTAGGGAGGCTGAGGTGGGTCGATCACTTGAGGCCAGGAGTTCGAGACCAGCCTGGCAACATGGTGAAACCCTGTCTGTACTAAAAATACAAAAATTAGCCAGGCATAGTGATGCACACCTGTCATCCCAGCTACTCAGGAGGCTGAGGCAGGAGAATTGGTTGGGAAGCAGAGGTTGCAGTGAGTCAAGATCGCGACCCTGCACTCCAGCCTGGGTAACAGAGCGAGACTCCATCTCAAAAAAAAAAAAAAAAAATAGTATTCCTAAGGACTGAGAGAGGGAAACTGAGGCATGCAGACTGGAGTTGGGGTTGGGCTTGGTGAGACAATGGGTTTAAGTAACCTGTGAAGGACTCTCAGAAAGTCACAGCAACTTAAAAGTCATTTATTCTACCTCCCACTTCCACATTTTCCAGATATAGAAACCAAAGCTGAGATGGGGGAGATAACTACCCCAAAAGCACCACGTTGGTAGGGAGCAGGGTTGCCAGAGAAAACACAGGACATCCAGTGAAGTGTGAGTTTCGGACTCTCAGTGTGTGTCTTAAATAATGCACGAGACTTAAACTAAAACCTTATTCACTCTTTTTCTTCAAAGGTAACTGGGCATCTGTATGATTATTTGCTAAGTCTGACGACCCTCATGAGGGTAAAATGAAGATTAGGAAAATACTTAAATGTAATAAGCAAATATGCAAAATGAGGACAACTCTGTTCCCATTTTGCAGACAAGGGAATTGCATGTTAGGGAGGTGACTTGCCCCAAGGCCACACTCACAAGTGTCAGAGTCAGAGTTTGAACCCAGCCCTGATTCCAGAGGTTTCTACTTCACTGTTGTGGCCAGGAACACCCCACAGTCCTACTCCTGTGTGTGCATGTTCTGTCTTGAATATAACCCTCTCCCCATCATGTAAGTGGGCCATCCCCCCTCCCTGACATGGAAGGACCCTGTCTTCAGCAGGCGTCTCCTGACCCAGCAGACCCCCATGAGCCCAGATCCCTGGGACCTGGTGGCTGCCCTTATCACATTCCCCTACTCCCCATCTTAGGACCCAAGTCTGACCCTCTTTAGGATCTGCAGCTGTGTTACAGGAAAGGGGACCCAATCCAGACCCCAAGGGAGGGTTCTTGGATCTCGTGCAAGAAACAGTTCAGGATGAGTCCGGAAAGTGAAAGCACATTTTTTTGTTTGTTGGTTTTTTTTTTTTTTTTAGTTTTAGTTTTTGTTTAGTTTTTGTTTTTTTTTGTTTTTTTTTTTTTGAGATGGAGTCTCACTCTGTTGCCCAGGCTAGATAGAGGGTAGCGGTGTGATCTTATCTCACTACAACCTATGCCTCCCGGGTTCAAGTGATTTTCCTGCTTCAGCCTCCTGAGTAGCTGGGATCACAGGTGTATGTTACCACACCTGGCTAATTTTTATATTTCTAGTAGAGATGGGGTTTCACTATGTTGGCCAGGCTGATCTCGAACTCTTGACCTCAGGTGATCTGCCTGCCTCAGCCTCCCAAAGTGCTGGGATTACAGGTGTGAGCCACAGAGCAAGTTTATTCTTTGCTAAAAAAGCAAGTTTTTTAGAAAAGTAAAGATAGAATGGCTACTCCATAGAGCAGCCCAGAGGGCGCTGGTGCCCACTCTTTAGGGTTATTTCTTCATGACATGCTGAACGAGGGGGTAGATTATTCATGACTCCCCCTTTTTCAGATCATATAGGGAAACTTTCTGATGTTGCCATGGCATTTGTAAACTGTCATGGCGCTGGTGGCAATGTAGCAGTGAGGACGACCAGAGGTCACTCTGGTCGCCATCTTGGTTTTGGTGGGTTTTGGACTGGCTTCTTTACTGCAGCCTGTTTTACTGGCAAGGTCTCTGTGACCTGTATCCTGTGCTGCCCTCCTGTCTCATCCTGTGACTTAGAATGCCTTCACCGCCTGGAAAAGCAGCCCAGTAGGTCTCAGCCTCCTTTACCCAGCTCCTATTCAAGATGGAGCTGCTGTGGTTCACAAGCCTCTGGCAGCTGGGCTTCTCGGGATCTCCTGATGTTCTGTCCCCTCTGTCCCCCAGCTCCTGGGTCCCTCCACCATCGCTGTCTTCCTG
This sequence comes from Ateles fusciceps, assembly GCA_036589455.1. Classification (NCBI taxonomy): domain Eukaryota; kingdom Metazoa; phylum Chordata; class Mammalia; order Primates; family Atelidae; genus Ateles; species Ateles fusciceps. The sequence goes on from JAZHEH010001829.1 coordinate 2,721,888, forward strand.
AGCCGCCTCCCTCTGAATTTTCTTCCCAAGAGGAAGGAATCACTGTCAGGTTTGGCTTTTGGGAAAGGGACGGACCAGGCAGGAAGTAGGGAGGAAGACACAGGCCCTGGTGTGGGTGATGGGGAGGGGAGATCTGAGTGGGAACCGGTGGGTCTGGCTTTGTTCTTGTCTCTGTGAGTTGCCCATTGCGCAGACCTGGCCCGCTCCTTCCCCATTGCAGTGGACAGCGGCTCCTCCCTCCAGTACTCAGGCCCCAGGCCCTGGGTCAGATCAATGCCTTTTTCTCCTGCACCCCATCAGTCAGCTGATATGCTTGGCATCATCTTGAAAATGCATCCAGCAGCAAGGCCCTGGCTCACTCCCCTCTTTCTGCCCCAGCCTCTCTCCACTCCCAGCCACAGGAGACCTATGTGAGCTGACTCCATTGCACCCTGCTCTGCTCAGACCCACAGCGGCCCCATTTTCCTCGGTCTGAGCCAAAGGCCCCACAGTGGCCCACCAGGCCCGCCCTGAGCTGCCTCAGTGCCTCCAGCCTCACCTTCCACCCATCTCCCTCTCTTTCCCACCTACCCCTCTTCCCCATCCTCACACCTGCCTGATGTTCACACATCTCTCAGGCCTCTGCTTTAGCTGTTCTCTCTGCCTGGGCCACCCTCACTCCAGAAGACCCTTGTCCCCTCTCAGTACCCACTGCAATCAGGGCAGCCCTCCCTCACCACCGTCCAGCAAGGACACGGCCCACCCATCCCTCTCCTCCCAGCAGCTCCCTTCCTTGGCCTGTCCTGGGTTCATTTTTGCTTTTCCCCCAGCACTTTCCACTTCTTAAAGGGCCCTGTGGGAAGTGCCTGGCAGGGGCTGATGGCCTCGCTCTCCTTAGACTGGAAGCTCCACAGCAGCACGGGCCAGTCCCTGTGGCAGACTCAGTATCTAGTTAGTGCTCGGCATGCAGAAGGGGCTGGATCAGTGTTTGAGAACAACGGAAGAAAGGAGCGAGGAGAGAAGGGTAGGAGAGAGGAAGGGAGGGAGGGGAGAAAGGAGGAAGGGGGAGGGAGTGAAAAGGAGGGAGGGGAAGGAAAGATAGGAAAGGGGAGGACAGATGGAGGGGAAGGAAAGAGTTGAAAGAGGAAGAGAAGGGATGAGGGAGGGAAGGAAGAAAGGGAAGAGGAAGGGGAAAAAGGGAGAGAGGGCAAGAAAGGGCAGGAGAGCAGAAGAAGGGAGTAGGGAATAAAAGAAAGAAAGGTGGGAGAGAGAGAGGGAGGGAAGGGGGATGGAGGGGAAGAAACTTCTTTCCTCTCTAGGCCCAGCTGTCCCAATGTCCATCTGTCACTTGGACTGTTTCTCCAGCCTCCTGCGTGGCCTCCTCCGGGGACAGTGACTCATGCCTGTAATCCCAGCACTTTGGGAGGTCAAGGCAGTTAGATCACCTGAGGTCAGAAGTTCCAAACCAGACTAGTCAACATCGCAAAATGCCCTCTCTATTAAAACATACAAAGATTAGCTGAGCATCGTGGCAGGCCCCTGTAATCCCAGCTACTCTAGAATCTCAGGCAGGAGAATCACTTGAACACGGGAGACAGAGGTTGCAGTGAGCTGAGATCATGCCGCTGCACTCCAGCCTGGTAACACAGCAAGACTCCATCTCAAAAAATAACAAAAAGCCTTCTCCAGGCAGCTGCCTTCTTATGATGCCCCCTCCCCCGGTGAAGCCCAGGAGACCCCGAACTCCTGCCTGACCCCAAAGTGCCAAGTGACCCTCCCCATGCACTCCTCTGGCCACACTGGGTGTCCTCTGAGTCATTCTGCTCCCTGTGCCTGGGTTTTGCTGCACCCTGTCTCGAAGCCTCCCCTCCCTCTTCCAGGCTCCATCCTCTCATCCTCTGCCTGCCCAGCACCCACCTCCTGGTCATTTAACATGTAGCTCAGGCTGTAATCCCAGCACTTCAGGAGGCCAGGGGCAGAGGATCACTTGAGTCCAGGAGCTTGAGCCCACCCTGGGCAGCATAGTGAGACCCCCTAACTCCACCAAAAATGTGAAAGAAAGAAAAAAAGATGTAGTTCAGGCATTACCCACCTCCCAGGTAGCCTTCCTGATTGCACCATACCCAGGTGGGATCTGGGGCAGCTTCTGTTCTCAGGGCATCAGATGCTGCCTCCCCAGGGCAGTGGTCCCGGGTCAGCTCCTGCAGGAGTCCAGGCACAGGATGACGGTGGATGGATCAGGACTGAGGGCCAGAGATGCGGAGAGGCAGACAGCTTTGGGACACAGTTGGCAAGATCAGTGGGATTTGCTGCAGGGTGACTGTCAGGGTGCAGGAGAGAATTCTGGACTGGCTGTGTCTTCATTTTCTCTCTTCCCTCCAATCCCAGGAGAGCAAATCAGTCAGAAGGACTTGCGGGCCTGACTCACCAGCTTCATCCTCAGGAACTCGAGGACCATCAAGTTCCATGGCTGGGAGGGAGCCTTTCTGGACAGAGTCCTGGGCATCCGAGGCCAGGAGCTGGGTGCTTTGTGGACCTCTGGCCTCCCCTTCTCCGTGTCGCTGGTGTCCTTCCAAGCGTCTACATTTCTGGTGATGTCACTCTCGTCTCTATGCCAAGCAGGACTGGGGAAGGAGTGTGGGGGTCAGGAGGTGAGGTAGGTGGAGCCTCCCAGATCCTACCACCCTGTCCATCAAAACCCACACATTCTGGATCCTGTTCTCTCAGGGTTCCTGCTGTCTTCTCCGTGAATGAATTAATCACATCATTCTGGTGAAGGTGGCAGCGGCTGGTGAGGTCTGCTGTTCTGAGAGTTCCAGGCTTCTACTGATGTGGGGAGGAGGGGTCAGGTGCAGGCAGGCTGCAGAGGTAGAATCCACGGTCTGAGTGGCTTTCCTGCTGCTGGTCAGCAGATGTCCACAGCCACCCTGTCACTGACGTGATCCCTCTCCTGTCATTCTGTCATTTATTTCCGATGGCTGTCAGAACACTCTTCCTAAAGTACAGCTTTCAGAAGAATTTAAACATGTTGATGCATAGGCCAGGCACAGTGACTCACGCCTGCCGTCCCAGCTCTTTGGGAGGCTGAGGTGGCTTGAACCCGGGTGGTGGAGATTGCAGTGAGCCGACATTGTGCCACTTCACTCCAGTCTGGGCGACAGAGCAAGACTTTGTCTCAAAAACAAAACAAAACAAAAGGACCACAAATGGGACCAACACCTAGAGCCCTCCCAGGCTGCTCTCCCCAGGAGTCCCCAGGGTCAGCTCTCATGGCTATCACCTTCACAGAGAGGCCTTTCCTGACCACCTTCTCCACCACCACAGCACCCCTGCTCGTGCTAATGCACTCTACACCTGCACCTGATTTCTCTTTACACTTTTATTTTTGAAGACAGAGTCTTGCTCTGTTCCCCAGGCTGGAGTGCAGTGATGCAGTGTCAGCTCACTGCAACCTCCACCTCCCAAGTTCAAGCAATCCTCCCACCTCAGCCTCCTGAGTAGCTAGGATTACAGGCAGGTGCCACCACACCTGGGTCATTTTTTTTTTTTTGTACTTTTAGTAGAGATGGCATTTCACCATGTTGGCCAGGCTGGTCATGAACTCCTAACCTCAAGGGATCCATCCACCTCAGCCTCCCAAAGTGCTGGGTTTACAGGTGTGAGCCACCGCACCTGGCTGTACCTGCTTTAGTATTTATTCTTCATAGCGCTCTCCACCTGATGTGCTGTCTGTGCTGATGGTTTGCTTATGGATCGCCTGTCTCTTTCCCCCTCATTAAAATGATGGATCCATTAAGAGAGCAGCAACTTTGTTTTGCTCATTGCTGTTTCCCCAGAGCCTGGAACCCTGTCGGGTATATGACAACCAGGCAGTGGTTATTCATAGAATGAATGAATGTAAGAATGAATAAATGGCCAGGTGTTGTGGCTCATGCCGGTAATCCCAGCACTTTGGGAGGCTGATGTGGGAGGATTGCTTGAGATCAGGAGTTCGAGGCCTGCCTGGACAACATGGTGAAACCCCATCTCTACTAAAAATAAAAAAGTTAGCTAGGAATGGTTGTGCACACCTGTCATCCTGGCTACTCGGGAGGCTGAGGCAGGAGAATTGCTTGAACCCAGGAGCAGAGGTTGCAGTGAGCCACGATCGTAGCATTTTGGGAGGCTGAAGTGGGTGGATCACCTGAAGTCAGCAGTTCGAGACCAACCTGGCCCACTGGTGAAACCCCCGCTTGTAATAAAAATACAAAAATTACCTGGGTGTGGTGGTAGGAGCCTATAAGCTGAACTACTCGGGAGAGTGAGGCAAAATAATTGCTTGAACCCAGGAGCTGGAGGTTGCAGTTAGCTGAGATCATGTCCCTGCACTCCAGCCTGGGCAATAGAGCAAGATGCTGTCTTTAAAAAAAAAAAAGGCAAGCCAGTTACAATGGCTTATATCTGTAATCCCAGAACTTTGGGAGGCCAAGGTGGAAAGATCACTTGAGGCTAGCAGTTCCAGGTAAACCTGGGCAACATAGCAAGACCCCATCTCTACAAAACATTTTTTAGAATTAGGCACAGTTGCATGTGCCTGTAGTCTCAGCTACTCAGGAGGCTGAGGCAAGAGGATTCCTGGAGCCCAGGAGGTGGAGGCTGCGGTGAGCCATGCTTGTGCTACTGCACTCCAGCCTGGGTGACAGAGTGAGACCCTGTCTCTCAAAAAAAGAATTCAGAGTAGAAAAAGGTATGAATTGTAAGTTCAAGCATGCCACATCCCTAATTTCCTGCAGAAGTGTTGATGCACGCCCCAAGAAATCTGCATTCTTTTCCCAGCGCTGCCTTAACAAAGTACCCTAAACTGTGTGGCTTCAACCACAGAGATTTGTTCTCACAGTTCTGGAGGCCAGGAGTCTAAAATCAATGGATTTTTATTATTTGTTTTTCCTTTGAAGGCTGTGAGGGAGGGTCTGTCCCAGGTCTCACTCCTGGATTCTGAGAGCCTCCAGAGTTCCTTGGCTTGTAGGTGGTCTTCTGTCTCTATCTTGACATTGTCTTCCCTTTGTAGGTGTCTTTGTCCACACATCCCCTTTTTATAAGGACACCAGGCACACGGGATTAGGATTCACCCTCATTACCTTAGCTTAGCTTGATCACATGTGAAGAGCCTATTTCCAAGTAAGGTCGCATCCACAGACCCTGCGGCGTAGCTTCAGCATCTTTCGGGGGGGAGACACAGGACAACGCACAACACTATAGATTTGCAAATATTTTTAGTTTGAGTTTCTGCGTTTTATTTTTTTTTTTCCGCATCAGATGGGTGATGTGATGGTATCGTAACAAGTTTTGAGGAAGGCACATATCATACAACAGCATGGAAAGCCAATCGTCATGCTTAGGTTTTGCTTTTTTAATTTTAATTTTAATTTTTCTTGAGGCAGGGTCTTTCTCCATTACTCACGCTGGAGGGCAGTGGTGCAAACATGGCTCACTGCAGCCTCGACCTCCTGGGCTCCAGCGATCTTCCCACCTCAACCTCCCAAAGTGCTAGGATTACAGGAATGAGCCACCACCCCCGACTCTTCCCTATTTTTTGTTTGTACATTGTTCTTTTTCTCAAAAATACACCTTTGCAGCTTGGCATGCTGGCTCATGCCTACAATCCTCAGCACTTTGGGAGACCAAGGCAGGTGGATCACTTGAGGTCAGCCTGGCCAACATGGTGTAACACCTTCTCTACTAAAAATACAAAAATGAGCTGGATGTGGTAGTGCATCACTCAAGAAACAAGGCATCAAAGGCACATACCTCAAAATACTAGGAACCATCTGTGGCAAACTCACAACCAACACTATATTGAATGGGCAGAAAGTGGAAGGATTGCCCCTTGAGAACAGGACCAAGACAAGGATGTCACTCTAACCACTCCTATTCAACATAGTATTGGAAGTGCTAGCCACAGCAATTAGCTAAGAGAAAGAAAAGGCATCGAAATGGGAAGAGAAGTCAAACTTATTGTTCTTTGCTGTTGGTATGATTGTATAGTTAGGGAACCTAGGACTCTGCCAAAAGGCTATTAAAATTGATAAATGGATTTAGCAAGGTTTCAAGATATAAAATGAATGTATAAAAATCAACAGCAGGCTGGGCACGGTGGCTCACACCTGTAATGTCAGCACTTTGGGAGGCTGAAGCAGGTGGATCACGAGGTCAGGAGTTCAAGACAAGCCTGGGCAACATAGTGAAAGCCCATCTGTACTAAAAATACTCAGGAGGCTGGGCAGGAGAATTGTTTGAACCTGGGAGGCAGAGGCTGCCGTGAGCTGAGATGGCACCACTGCACTCCAGCCTGAACTACAGAGCAAGACTCCATTTCAAAAACAAAAGCATTTCTGTATATCAATAATGTTCAAGCTGGGAGCCAAATAAAGTACATAATGCCATTTACAATAGCCACACAGACAACAAAGTTATGAATGTATTTAATGAAGGAGGTGAAAGAGCTCTACAAGGAGAACTATAAAACACTACTAAAATAAATCACAGATGACACAAAGGGAAAACCTCTCACCTCGTGGATTGGAAGAGTCACTTTACTCAAATGGCAATGCTACTCAAAGCAATCTACAGATTCAACACTATTCCTGTCAAACTACCAATGTCATTTTTCAGAGAATTGGTGGGTGGGGGGAGGAAACTACAATGTATATGGAACCAAAAAAGAACCTAAATAGGTTCCTAAGCAAAATGAACAAAGTCAGAGGCATAACATTACTGGACTTCAGATTATATTATTAGGATACAGTAAGCAAAACAGTATGACATTGGTACAAAAACAAATAGACCAGTGAAATAACAGAGAATCTGGAAATCTCACGTCTACAGCTGTCTTCAACAAAATTGGAAAAACAAGCAGTGGGGTAAAGAACTCCCTATTCAATAAATGGTTCTGGGATAACTGGCTAGCCATCTGCAGAAGAATGAAACTGGACATCCACCTTTCACTATGTGCAAAAAGTAAGATAGTCTCTATCAAGAATGTCCATCTGTCTGTTGAAGTGTTGAAGCCAGGCATTGACTTCTCTTTGCTAGCTAGGAAACATCTGAGTGGCCTCTTCCAATAGGAGGCTGTTTGATCTACATTGAAAATCTGTTGTTTGGTGTAGTCACCTTCATCTGTGATCTTAGTTAGATCTTCGGGATAACTTGCTGCAGCTTCTGCCTCAGCAGTTGGTGCTTCACCTTGCATTTTTTTCCATAAATGTCGTGAACAGCACCTGTTAGCTTCAAAATTTTCTTCTGCAGTTTCACTCTCTCAGCCTTAATAGAATTGAACAGAGTTAGGGTCTTGATCTGGTTTAGGCTTTAGCTTAAGGGAATGTTGTGGCTGGTTGAGCTTCTATCCAGATGGTTAAACTTTATTTTAGCAATAAGGCTGTTTTGCTTTCTTACTTTTGTGTGTTCAGTGGAATAGCACTTTAAATTTTTCTCCAAGAACTCTTTCTTTTGCATTCACAGCATGACTAGTGGTACAAGCAGGCTTAACTTTCAGCCTGTCTCTGCTTTTGGCATGCCCTCCTCAGCAAGCTTAATGATTTTTAGCTTTTCATTTAACGTGAGACCTGTGACTTTTCCTTTCACTTGAACACATAGGGTGATTTTAGAGTTATTAATCAACTTAATTTTAATTATTGCTGTGTCTCAGGGAATGGGGAGACACCAAAGAGGGAGAGAGATGGGTATTGGCTGGTCAGAGCAGTTGGAACACACACAACCTGTATCAGTTAAGTTTGCTCTCTTATGTGGGCACTGGTTTGTGGTATGCCTAAATAATTACAGTCATAACATCAAAGATTGCTGATCATAGATTACAAGAGGCATAAGACTAAAAAAATGGAAATATCATGAGAATTACCAAAATGTGACTCAGAAACTTGAAATAAACAGATAGAATTGGAAAAATTGTGGTAAGAGTCTGACACAATGCAGGGTTGCCACAAACCTTCGAGTTGGAAAAAACTCAGTATCTGCAAAACACAGTGTGATAAAATGAGTTACGCTTGTATTACTATTTTTACCTACTTCTATTTGGTCTTTGATTAAAAAAAAACTACCATATGCAACTTTAAGTGAGAATTAATGTATTTTTTTATTTATTCTTGATAATAGTATAGGATAATGGAATAGAGCTTAAACCGTGAAGTCAGACAGACCTGTATTCCAGTGTGGATGCGTTGATCTGGTGGCTTATGACTTTGCACAAGTTATTTAGCCCCTATTATAGGCTTCATCTGTGAAACAGAACCGATGATAACCGTGAGGACTAAAATTCACAAAACTACAGAATGCACGTGGCACAAAAGCTAGTCATTGTGCACATAGAATGTTACTCAGGGCCAGTTGTCTGTTATCACCCAGTTGGTAATTCAGTTTGGAAATTTTTGTGTTGTAGTCTCTTTTTCAGTGTTTTTGTCATGCAATATTGAAGTAACCTAGTTATGTCTTTCTCTCTAGTGGAAATTCTGAGGGCAGATTATCTTATTTACTCTTGTATTTCTAGTGTTCAATATGGTGCCTTTCAGAAAGTAGATAACTCGGCAAAGATTAGTTGAACAACTGAAGAGATGTTTTCCAACCTTTGTTAAACCTGTACTCTTTTCTGCTAAAAATAAACCTCATACCTGCCTTTAGTGTGACTTGAAATTTAAAGTAAGTAAAAAGTGACATCTATTAGACAAACTGATGTTTTGTGATCCAGCATTGTTTTATTTTCAAAGTGCTTATTCAATAGCTTAAAAGATTATGAGGCACAGCCAGTGGGGTTTCATTCTACCTGACTCCATTCCTTGGAGAATCAGCCAGTGGGTAAATTGCCCAGAAACAACTTTGAGTTTTGGCATCTGTTAGGATACTGACTACATACACAACCTTAAGTTTCCTCAACTCTGAAATGATGAAATCTGGATTATAATAGACTTTTAAGACATTGCTCTTTAATTTTTACCCTACTAACAATACTTAATAGTTGAGTGCTTACTGTATGCCAGCTAGCCCAGTCAACACTTTTCATGTATCATGTCTTAAAACCGAGAAATCTTAAGGTGACTACTATGTTTATTACAGGCATCTTACCGTTGAGAACAAGCAGTGAAGCTCAGGACGGTAAATTATAAAGAGTATCACCAATAGTCATTGAGTAGAAAACAATTTGATGCTTGTCGTGGAGGTAGATTCTCTTATCTACTGCTAAACTTAGATTGTTGCAATAACAAAGACTTATACAGAATGAGGCCGTCCAGATATTAGGCTGCACCCCAAAGATGGCCAAACCTATCACCTGAGTGGTGACACTAGGAGAAGGGGGCACCGCTTACGGTGAAATAAAGCACCAAAGCACTGTTTGAGAAATAAGACCCTTAGCTTCTAAAGTCGAGATCTGTCCCTCATGTTCCAAGAAATTCACATGTAGCAAAGGAAAATGTTTCCACCAGGAGTCCTCAAAATTATTCTTTCCTTCTTTAAGATAAGTACGTGTAATGAGTTCTACTATCAATTTAGAAAGCCCTTAAAAGTTATCTAGCAGTCCTCCTCCTCCTCCTCCTCCTCCTCCTCCTCCTCCCCCCCTCCCTCCCCCATCCCCTTACCTGCTCCTCCAGCTCCTTGTCAGCATTTTCACATGAGGGCTGTTGGTGAACTGTTAGAGTTGGCAATAAATAGAAGGTGGATTATAGTTTTGAAAAGTGTATTTTAATTCTGTGTTTTAAGCTGTCTTTTGTTTCCATTTATACTCATTTAGCTTTTTCTGCTTCCTCAAAGCCCTCTGATTAATAGTACTACAGGCCAACATTATGTTCTGAGAGTGTGTGTGCATATGAGTGTGGGGGAAAGAGAGAGAGAGACTGACCTAGTCTGTACAGTGGATCAAATAAGTTTCTTCTGCTGGCCTGCCTTGGAGCCTATTGCTGATCTATAATATCTCTGTGGAAAAATGTGTTCAAAAGTTTGAATTTTCTACATTGAAGGTGCCAGTTATTCCATAAGGATTAAATTTAGAAGTAATTTTAATCATAGGTTAACATCCTTATAATATTGTAAATTGTACGTAATGATTTGTAAATTTTATTGTACCTTGTTCATGTCACCAAAGGGGAAGTTGAAGTGTGTGTGTGTGTGTGTGTTTGTGTCTGTGTGCACCTGTACACAGATGTTACTATATATATATGTATACAATCTCAGGGGTAGTTTTGATTTATTTTAATCAGAGACATCCTAACCAGGTTTTGCCTGAATTTTGTGAAATGAGAAATTAGTCTCTCATTTAATGGTGGATTTTTAGGATATTTAAATATTAATATTGTGTTAGGTAGAATGTTTTGTGGATACATCACAGCAAATTAATGAATGACTAGGTTTATACAAGCAAGTTTATTTGACTTGAGCCATCATGTGTTGGAAATAGGGGTATACTGTTTTTGTAGTAAATTCTAATATTCAGTACTTTCTGTTTTGTGAGTAATTGTTAAAAAGGTACGGGCAGAGTGCAAGGCTGGTATTGGAGAAATAAGTTTGGAAGAACAACTGATGTTCTGTCAGGGCTGTGAAAATGCATACGAATCACTGCTTGCTTTTATCTTCGTGCCTTGAGTTATGAAGAAAGCTGTAATCCTTGAGACACATCCATAGAGTTTCCATGCAGCCAGGAGACAGTGCTGCGGAGTGCTGTGCATGGCTTTAGGGCTTTGTTTTTCCCAGATCTTCTGGAGCCCATGGTATAGGACCCCTTTTTTGGGTGTTCACAGAATTTTAGGTTTTGGAGGTTTTTTTAAATTTTCATTTGGGAAAGCTCTTATACATATATTTTAGCCTAAATCATTTCAACTTGATGTTTGTGACTGGGTATCTCTCTTCTAATAGTGTTCTTTCTTTTTTATAGGCATGCCTTACATTTTCTTGTACAAAGTGCAATTTCCTACTGTATCATAATCCTAATAGGATTGGAGAACATATACAAGTAAGTGTTCACTTTGTTCACATAGAAATATGTGTTTCACTTTGATAGAATTCGATCACAATAGAATTTTATTACATTAAAATAATTCTGAATTGTAATAACTTTTTAAAGCAGAATTTCTATGAATACAAAAATCATTGATGTGTATCATTCTTATTTTGGCTTTAAGCAGAGATTTTTAATCTCAGTACTATGATATTTTGGGATGGATCATTCTTTGACATTTAGGACTAACCTGTGTGGTGTAGGATGTTAAGTTGTATTTCTAACTTATACCCAGTAGATGCTAACAGCATCCTTTGAATTGTGACAACCATTAATGTTTCTAGTTATTTTTGTTTTTCCTTTGGAGGAGCTAAATTTCCTCCTGTTAAGAACCACTGGCTTAGTCTGCAGGTGTTGGCAGTGGAGAGATGGAGTCAAGTTGGTAGATTGGAGAGAGATTTAGAAGGACTGAGTGATTGCTAGGAAAGTATAGATAGGAAATAAGATGTCAAGAATGAATCCTGTGTTTCTGGCTTGAACAATAGGGTCAATGGATGCACTGTTTTCTGAGGCAGGGAACCCTGAAATTAGGGAGCTTGCTCAGGGAATAGAGCATTTCAAGGTGGTAAATATGTAGCCCCTAAACAGTGCTTGGTATATATAGTAGACACTCAATTTTTGCTGATTAGGTGAAGGTTGACTTTAAGTTATCTGTGAGACTTACAATAGGTTATAGGTAACTAAGGAATCATGTAGTAGGAAATAGGTTGCTGGACCATAGATGTAAATTTGGGGAATAGAGACAGGTAAATGTACTGGGGTTGAAAACCCAGGGACAGAGTATACCAGCAGACCCTACTGGAATATTCTGCAATATCTGTGCTGTGATACATGATGTATGCGCCATATTTCTGAATTCTGAAACACATATGTGAGAGTTTTGCATAAAGAATCATACCTAAAGCTTTTCTTAGCTGGTACTGTTAGTCACCCTCTCTGTTGTAATGTGCTGTCTTCTCAGTTTCCATTGACACTGCCTGTACTGACTTTTCTCTTCTGTAAACCAACACAAGTTTTTGATACTTTGATTTTAATATGTATAAGAGGTGAAAGAATATATAGATAGTGTTTCAGAGGAAGCAATTTTTATACCATTATTACCCTGTTTTTAAAATCTTGTGCAGATGACATCTTCAAAGTGGTAGTACAATTAGTATCTGATGAAAAGGTTGTTAATCAGGTTTAGATTAGATTACTGAAAGTGGGGGATTTTTGTATTACTGGCTAAAGCAAAAGTAATATGCTTTTCAATTGGAAGGCTAGGAGATTCCTGTTTAGCAATAGAAAATTATTTCTTTTTCTGAAAGGCAATTGCACTCTGTGAAGTTAACTTTATATTTAGACCTATGCTGTTCATTATGACAGCTCCTAACCACATGGGACTGTAAATTTAAGTTAATTAAAATTTAAAATTCGGGACAGGCACAGAGGCTCATACCTGTAATCCTAGCACTTTCGGAGGCCGAGATGCGAGGATCACTTGAGCCCCAGGAGTTTGAGACCAGCCTGGGCAAAATGGTGAGACCTTGTCTCTACAAAAAAATAATAAAACTGTGAGGTGGGAGGATCCCTAGATCCCTGGTGGTTGAGGCTGCAGTGAGTTATCATCATGCCACTGCACGCCCAGCTGGGCAACAGGAGTGAGGCCCTGTCTGAAAAAAAAATATCAGTTTCTTAGTCACACCAGCCACATTTCAGGTGCTCACTAGCCACATGTGGCTAGTGGCTACATTGGACAGTGTAAATAGAGGACACTGCTGTCATTGCAGAAAATGACATTGGATGGTGCTGCTCTAGAGACGTACACTTGTAGAAAGTTAATGCTACTCTTCCACAGTAAGTATTCAGGAAAAAAGTGCTACTTGTTTCTGTGCTGCTGATATTTAGAATAGAATATTCATGATGGAATTTGACTGTTGATGGAGATTAGGGTGGGTAAGATTTGCCATATGGAAGAATTGCTTGAGTTGGCGCTAAATAGCTGGTGGATAATTAATTTGAAAAGTGTGTATTTTATTTTCTGTTTATTTTTTGAGACGAAATCTTGCTCTGTTGCCTAGGTTGGAGTTCAATGGGGTGATCTCGGCTCACTGCAACCTCTTTCTCCCAGGTTCAAGCAATTTTCCTGCCTCAGCCTCCTACTAGCTGGGATTACAGGCACCTGCCACCATGCCTCGCTAATTTTGTATTTTAGTAGAAATGGGGTTTCACCATGTTGGTCCAGCCGGTCTTGAACTCCTGACCTTAGGTGATCCACCCACCTCGGCCTCCCAAAATGCTGGGATTACAGGCATGAGTCACCATGCTTGGCTGAAAAGTGTATATTTTAATCTCTTTTTGTTGTCTTTTCTATTTTAGTTTATAGCCATATATATTTTACTATTTGACTTTACTTTTTCTTACTTGTTTCTTGTTACCAGTATATGCTTATTTTCTTTCTTCTTAGGCATTGATAGTAGTTAAAAATGTTTAATGGATCAGGCCTTAAGATTTTCACCCAAATACACAAGATGGGACTTAAAGCATTCCTATATGTTGTCCAGTTATTTTTAATGTACAATGCTATCTGTTTATTTCTTTTACCCTAGTTTTACATGGTATATATAATATATTTCTTTGACCAGACAGGATTTAAATCTTTCAGAGGAAGATTTGGACTTCTGTCAGTACTAAGCAGCAGTTTTTAAATTCTTACCCCTCTCTGCTTTATGATATTTTCTGCTTTATATTCTTTATGAGATGTTCATAATTGTAGCTATTGCATGTGCTATAACAGACCCGTGTGCAAATTCAAATATTTTAATACATATAAACTTCATTTTTGTAGCTTCCTTTAATGTTTATTAAAATTTAAAATTCAGGCAGGGCACAGTGACTCATTCCTGTAATCCTAGCACTTTGGGAGGCCGAGATGGGATCACTTGAGCCCAGGAATTTGAGACCAGCCGGGGCAACACAGCGAGACCTTGTCTCTACAAAAACAATTAAAAAATGCAGTGGGAGGACCCGTAGATCCCTGGAGGTCGAGGCTGCAGTGAGCTTTATTCTTCTGATCCATATCTGGATAATCACCTCTAATCTGTAGTCTACTTTAGATTTCAGTGCATTTTCCTAGTCTGTATTTTTATGTAAGTGTTGAGATTTTTGAGTAAAAATGTTGAACAATTTAGGTTCAACTTTTGAGACAAAAGGATCTTTCCTAGTTCTGGAGACTGGACCCTCCAAGATCAAGGTGCTGATGGACTTGGTGTCTGGCAAAGGCCTGCTTCTTGGTTCATAGTCACCTGTCTTCTCTCTAATCTCATATGCTAGAAGGGGAAGGAGAACCCTGGGTGTCTTCTCTAAGGCCACTAATTCCACTCATGTGGGTTCTGCCCTTATGACCTAATCACCTCCAAAAGGACACACCTCCAGGTATCCTCATATTGGGGATTGGATTTCAAATATAAATTTTAAGGGAACACAAACAGTCTATAGCATGATATATTACAGCATTAATTCTCCTTAAGTAACGAAGCAGGAATTTAACTCTCACCATATTCAGCCAGCATTTCTGAGAGCGGGTTTGGCAAATTATGTTTGTAAAGAACCAGACAGATACTGAGCTGTTAGCTTTGCAGGACACGCAGCCTGTGTCACTGTTCCAGTATGCTGTTGTAGTGCAAATGTATCCATACACAATATGTAAGCAAGGGATCATGGCTCTGATTCAGGAAAATTTTATTTACAAAAACAGGTGATGGATTGGATTTGGCCAAACTGTTCTAAGCAGACTCCTGCCACACAGATTTTAATAAAGAGCAGTAGACAGATGGTCACTTTTCCTACCAGCTTTAAAAATAAGAGTTTAAGTTTTCTAAGCGGAAATTTTAAACCTGCTTTAGCGTCAATAAGGAAATATATGAAGTTCATTAATGACCTGTTATGGATTATTGTTCCAAAGCAGGCGATTTCTAAAAAAGTGGTTGAAATGTTTGCCTTCTTGTTGGTAAAGCTTTTGTGTAAAATGGAAGTAAAATAATGCAGGCCATGAAGTTTAACACTCAAGGGAGATAGATTTATTCAAGACAATATAAAAAAAGAGTTAAATCACAGGATGTAAGATTGATATGCAAAAATCAGCATTTCTATATAAAAGAAATCAGTAGTCGAAAATGTTTAAAAAATCCATTCATAGTAGCATTAAGAAAAATATGCTTAGGAATAAATTTTAACAAGAAATGCAAGAGCTACACTGGATATAAAAAAGCATTGCTGGCAGAGATTAAAGATTTATTAATAAATGGAGGCATACACCATGTTTATGGATTGGGGGACTCAATCTTATTAAGATGACAGTTCTTCCACATTTGAGCAATAGGTTCAGTGTAATCCCTGGAAGAATTCCAGCAGGATATTATTATTATTATTATTTGTAGAAATGAACAAGCTGAACCTAAAATTTAAATGGAAATACAGATGATCTAGGATAGTTCAAAAAGAGGAAAAAAGTTGAAGGGTTTATACTACCTCATTACAAAACTTACCATAAAGCTATAGTTATCAAGACATTTTTCTAATATTGTAGAGATAGATGTGTACATTAGTTGAGTAAAATATGGTCAAAAGTTGTTGACAGACATGGTAAGGCAAGTCACTGGGGGAAGGATTATCTTTTCAACAGATGATGTGATAACAATTGTATATATACAAGCAAAGAAATAATAAATCTTGAGCTCCACCTCAGAACATACACAGAAATTAACTCAACATAGACCAGAGACCTACAAGTGAGAAAAAACTGTACAACCTGTAGGAAAAAATAGGAGTAAATATTTTTGTCATTGAAATAGCAAAGATACGACATTAAAAGGTAAGACATTATTTTGTTCAAGATATGACAAATTTAAAGAAAAATTAGTAGTTTGTACTTCATTCAAATAAAAAAATTCACTCTTTTGAAGAAGACGCCATTAATGAAATGAAAAAACAAGCTGCAGACTATGATAAAATAATTGCCAAATACATATCTGATAAAGGATTGTACCCAGGACATTTAAAGGACTAAATAAGCAACCCAGTAAGCAAAGGGGCAAAAGACTTGAATAGGCATTTTATCAAAAAAGATACAGAAATGCAAAGTAAGCATATGAAAAGATATACTCAGCACCGTTAGTGACTAGCAAAATACAAATAAAAACTATAGTGAGATACCACTTCACACCCACAAAGAGCAGCAGTGCCACGTGTGGGTGATGCTGTGGGAAAGTGGAACCCTCACATGTTGCTGATGAGAATACAAAATGGGACAGCCACTGAGGGATCCAGTTTGTAGTTTCTTAAAAAGTTAAACTTACCATAAAACCTAGTATTCTACTCCAAAATAAATGGAAACCTATCCTCATGGATACTTGTTTGTGAATGCTTATGGCAGAATTGTTCATGATAGCCCAAACTGAAAACAACCCAAGTGTTTGTCAGCTGAGAGTGAACTCTGGTACCTCCACACAGTGGAATACTATTGAACAGCGACAAGGAATGTGCCGCATGTCACAGAATGGATAAATGCACAAATCCACATGCTGCATGAAAGAAGCTAGACACAAAACACTAGTTTATATGATCCCATTTATATGAAATTTCCACAAATGGCAAAACTAGTGACAGCAAGTTAGTCAGTGGCTGCCCGGGGGCTAGGGATGGGAGAGAAGGCTAACAGCAGATGGGATGAAGGAACTTTTGGGGTGACAGGAGGATTCTAAGCCTGGACTGCAGTGTACATTCACTAAAACACGTTGAGTTGTACACTTAATTTAGGTGAGTTCTAAGGCATGTAAATCTACCCTCATGTTGAAGAATAAAACATTATAAGGGGAGATGTAATGAGAAAGGTCTGTACTAAAAATGGAGGCACAACCTGAATGTTGCTTTAAAAATTTGGTATATTTGCTCATTTAAGCAAATGTATAAATGTTTATATGTGTCTGCGTTTTTCTGAGTTGAATTTTAAGAATGAAGGATCAAAAGGAACCCTGACCTTCAAAAGAAGGTGCCGTTGAAAGGAGATGTAAGTGTTGAGGGGGGAGGCATGATCACTCTTCAGATGTTGGAAGGAAGTAGATACCCTTGTTCTTTGGTGCACTAAGATGGAATAGTGCCCGATGAAATATGAAAAGGTACATATGGCCCAAGGAAGGATGACCTCAGTTACAGTGAGGCTATTTAACAATATGATTTGTAGAATATTCCTTTTGTCATTGGAGATATGTAAATAGATGCTGAGGAGGGGACATTCTGTTTTGGATGCTGCAGGAGATTTTGCTAGGCAGCTTCTACATTCTCTTCTGGTGGTCATTCCTGAAAAGCCATGGAGGGGAGCTGCTGAGCCGCGTATTTAATCTGTTCATGACTGCCTTTCCTTTAAATCTATAAAGAGCTAAAGGAAATGGAAAAGTTCTATCATTTTGGTATTGACTTTTTCCCCTTTTCTCTTTATGCCTTACTTTATGCATTCTTTTTCTTTAGATACCCAATGCCTTGTTTTTTATCCCCTATCAAAACCTGTGGAAAGGGAGAGGGCGCTGATTGTCCTGCTGATGGCTTTTTTACTGGAGAAGTGGTGGCACCTCATTGTATAAGTAAACAAGTGGAGACTTATTATGTTTTTTGAGGCCATTCAGCTTAGGGATCTTGGTCCCTGGCCTTTTAACAACCTGGCTGCACAGCAGGAGGTGAGTGGGTTGAGTGGATGATAGAGCAGATTCATGTATATTTATAGCTGCTCCCCCTCATTTGCATTACAGCCTGAGCTCTGCCTCCCGTCAGATCAGCAATGGCATTTGATTCTCATAGGAGTGCGAACCCTGTTGTGAACATGCATGTGGTGCACACAAGGTATCTGTGTGCTTCTCATGAGAATCTAATGACTGATGATCTGTCACTAATTCCCATCACCCCCAGATGGGACAGTCTAGTTACAGGAAAACAAGCTGATGCCTCCTACTGATTCTACATTATGGGGAGTCGTGTAATTTCATTATATGTTACAATGTAATAATAAACAAGTAAAGTGCACAGTAAATGGAACTTGCTTGAATCACCCCCAAACCTTCCCCACCAGTATTAAAGAAAAATTGTCTTCCATGAAACTGGTCATTGGTACCAACAAGACTGGGATCTGCTGGTGTAGCGAGGAAACAGTGGAATCTGGATTTGAACCTGTATCTTTTCTACTGAGCATGCTGTTTTAAGTAATCTAACTTCATTTGGCTGAAATTTATTTGCACTATGTGTCACAGGTGGTTTGCCCTTTGTCTTTTATTAAAATGAAAAACTAGTGCTGTTAAAGGATTTAAAGATATCAGTAGACACAAGAGAATCTTTCTCTGAGAGGTATGATGAGGAAGTACAAGCGAGGTTCTTTCTTTTGATTTTGACATCATGCTATGTTTAAGGACTGTTTCCAAAGTTTATTGTGTGTATGTATGTGTTTTAAGATTACTCAGAGGAAATGATTAGCCATGTGTCTTTTCTGGCCTCAGAATTCCCCAGGGGATTGTGTCCTTTGAAAAGCAGCCACCAGAGCCTTTTTCCTAGGACCTGTGTGGTGCAGAGGATCTGAGAGCGTCTTTGGCCTGTATCTCTGTCACTGAAGCCTGGCATAAGCTTGCTTGCTTCAGCATACATCCTGAAGCTGGGTCCCAGCCCTCATCTCCTTGTCCTAGAGCCTCCCTTCATCCCTCTTTTACAAAACATCTTTCACCTGTGCTCCCCCTCTGTGGTTGATGCCATCTGACTGTGTCCTTGCATTTTTCTTGGCCTCAGCACTCGGGATATCTGACTGCAGGCCAGGAGGAGTGAGCAGCAGGTTTTAGTTGAGGGTCACATTGCTGGGGCTCCCGGGCCTCCATCAGGTTTAGCTGTGGAGTGTGTTTCTCAGGCACAGGATGTGGGTGTGTGGGACAAGTAGACTACGTTAGAGTGGGAAGGGACAGAATTGAGTTTAAATCCCTGAGATGCATGAATATCAGTCAAAGTTTAGTAGAAAGATCTCTTCGCTATTTTGTGGTAGACAGAATTCCAGTAAAGGCTGTGAATTTTGAAATCGGGCCACTTCACAATTGAATAAATGAACATTCATTCATTTATCTTATTTGTTAGACTCTCTTTGCACCCCCTCTCTTATGTTGTAGGCACTGTGCTGCAGCTTCCCCTCCAGGGAGTTCAGGATGGTGGGACGCATGTGAACACACAGTTTAATGCTGTGTGGTAAGAGCGGTGGTAGGAGAGAGTTCATAAGAATAAGTAACCCAGCTAGGAGCAAGCAACTCAGGTAACAGCTTCCTGCAGGATGTGGCTCATGAATTAGATGCGGGGACCCCAAGGAACTACAGAGGTAGCATGGGAGGATTTTACTGTGGGGTGGACAGCATAGGCAAAGGCATGGAGGCGTGAAAGAGCATGGTGTGGAAGCACTAACAGCTTAATAAGTACCCCTCATTAGAGGGGGCGGTGTGTGTGCGTGTGTGTATGAAAGAACGCGTAAGTATTTTAGCTGGTGGGGATGGGTGAGACATCTCAAGGCATGCTTTCCCAGCCCTTCCTTCTCCATTGGCTGAAGTATATTATGTTTTTCACCCTGTCTCCCTCTGCCTAGAGTGTTCTCCTTTCTTCTCCCATTTCTATACAGATGACAGTTTCCCTGTCCTGTCAAATGAGAAACAAATACATCAAATGCATATCATGTTCTAAGGGATATAGACATAGACAGGGCTAAATTCTTCTTTTATCTGGTATTTATTTAGTATATACGTCTTAAACACGGGGCACGCGTGTGCCTTGCCTATGAAAAGTGTATGATCTAGCTTTGGGAACAATTCTTGCATGCATCTTGATGTGTGTCACAACCAGCAATATTTAAATAAGGCTCCATGGGTAGGTATAATCTGTGTGCATGGAGTTTGCTCACATAGAAATTCAGCTCACTGGTGGCAGTCACATGCACACATCATTGTTTGACATTATCTTGCTTGGTTGCTTGTTAATCTGTCCTTCCTGTGCACTGTGAGTGCTGTGGGAGTGTGGTCCTGCCTGTCTTATGTACTGTTCCATCCCAAGGGACTGACAGAGTGCCTGGCATATGGTAGCTTCTCAGCAAATATTTGTAAAGAATGAGTTTAGGATACAGCCTGTTTTTGTTTATCCTCTACCGCCTGCTTTGCCCTGTTCACCATGACTGCGCTTTGTTCCTCCCTGGAAAATATTGTCTCTTTTTCCCAGAGGTGTTTTTCACCCTGTTACCTCTGCCTAGAGTGTTCTCCTTTCTTCTCCCATCCGCTCTCTCTTCCTGCTCTTTCAGATTTCACCTTAAATATTACATCTGTGGCAAATCTTGCCTAGATCTCTCAATCTAGGACAGACAATTTACACATCCTCTCATGGAATTGTTTTCCTTTCTTTCTGCGAATTTATCTGTTTTTAATGATAAATGTTTGAGTTACTTGAGTAATGTGTTGTGCCCTCATTGACTGCAAATTCTATGTCCCTGTTTTATTTCTGAATATAGTCATTAGTAAGAGACTATGTTCTCAGTGTTTACTGGTGAATGAATGAGTGATGACTTCAGCATGAGAACACACCCTGTCCAAGGAGCTTCCTAGAGCTCCTGCTTCCCAGCTATAGCCTCTGCCTCTTTTAGAATGCTGGGTGCACCTCAGGGCCTGCCCCATGGCGGGGGTGTCTTGTGAACAGCCACTGTAACACTTAGATTCTCTTGTCTCTTTTCTGTGCCCCTGGAGCAATGTCTCCTCTCTAATTCTTATAGTTGGACTATCCCTTGCTGGACTATACTTCACTCTCTGTTCTAGAAAAGAAACATAGGGCTGGAAATGAGGGAAGGGTTGAATGCAGTGAGACTCTCCACCTAGGTTGTGGAAGAGGAGAGGGGGAGAGAAATGTGTGTCGGGCATATTCAGCTGGAATAAGAAAGACTTTTTTTTTTCTAGAGAACATAGCACAGTGTGGCTGTGTTCTGTGATAATGCAGTGTGCTAGGCAAGCTTTTGTGAATGGGTGTGGGAAGACAGGTGACCTTTGTGTATTTTGTTTGTTTTCTAAGTTTTTAATGGGAAAAATTTGTTTTGAGTTGCAAAAAAAAGATCTCCCATTTTTGGAACACAGCATGAGAGAACTGCCAATGTTCCTATATAAACAGGAGAAATAGTGGATGTTAAAATGGGAAGAGTGGACACCTATTAAGCTGAAATGCTTTCCTTATAACTTCACAAGTAATTTTTTTTTCTTTTTTATTATTATTATTATTATTATTATTATTTTATTGCATTTTAGGTTTGGGGGTACATGTGAAGAACATGGAAGATTGTTGCATAGGTACACACATGGCAGTGTGATTTGCTGCCTTCCTCCCCATCACCTATATCTGGCATTTCTCCCCATGCTATCCCTCCCCAACTCCCCCACCCCCCCACTATTCCTCCCCTTTTCCTCCCGACAGACCCCAGTGTGTGATACTCCCCCTCCCTGTGTCCATGTGTTCCCATTGTTCAACACCCGCCTATGAGTGAGAACATACAGTGTTTGATTTTCTGTTCCTGTGTCAGTTTGCTTAGAATGATGGTTTCCAGGTTCATCCATGTCCCTACAAAGGACACGAACCCATCGTTTTTGATGGCTGCATAATATTCCATGGTGTATATGTGCCACATTTTCCCTGTCCAGTCTATCATCGATGGGCATTTGGGTTGGTTCCAGGTCTTTGCTATTGTAAACTGTGCTGCAATGAACATTCGTGTGCATGTGTCCTTATAGTAGAACGATTTATAGTCTTTTGGATATATACCCAGTAATGGGATTGCTGGATCAAATGGAATTTCTATTTCTAGGTCCTTGAGGAATCGCCACACCGTCTTCCACAATGGTTGAACTAATTTACACTCCCACCAACAGTGTAAAAGCGTTCCTATTTCTCCACATCCTCTCCAGCATCTGTTGTCTCCAGATTTTTTAATGATCGCCATTCTAACTGGCGTGAGATGGTATCTCAATGTAGTTTTGATTTGCATTTCTCTAATGACCAGTGATGATGAGCACTTTTTCATATGTTTGTTGGCTTCATGTATGTCTTCTTTTGTAAAGTGTCTGTTCATATCCTTCGCCCACTTTTGAATGGGCTTGTTTGTTTTTTTCTTGTAAATGTGTTTCAGTTCTTTGTAGATTCTGGTTATCAGCCCTTTGTCAGATGGGTAGACTGCAAAATTTTTTTCCCATTCTGTTGGTTGCCGATTCACTCTAATGACTGTTTCTTTCGCAAGTAATTTTTAACAAGGCAAATGACCCAAAGGAAACATGTAAAAGATGGAAGTATATGCAGTCACATTGCGTAAAGCTAACCGGGTCACCAAGTTGTGTATGGAATTACACATGAGAAAGACCTGTAATTTTAAAGTGATTTTAAACACACCATCATGTGGCCCACCAATCTGAACAAATATTTATTGTGTGCCACAGTATTTCCAGAAACTCAAAGGAGATGGGGCCCTTATCCTTTGAAATGCACAGTTGAGAATATTGAGAATGATTCCTGCAACACATGATTACTGTTACAAAAGAGGGGTGGGATGTATTGTGATATTTTCCTCAGAAGTTGCTTTATTGGTGACAAAATTGAATGGCAGACTAGAGCATGAAAAAGATTGAATTCAAACTGACTTACACGGGGTGGCCTTAGTGATTGATTTTATGAGATTAAGGGAAGCCGACTTGCTTAGCATGACTTTATGTCTCTATTAAAACTATCCTTAGTAATTCCACGTTGACCGTAAATGTCAGTTTATTTGATCTTTTGGGGAACAGTGATACCTTTAGACACTTGGTGGCACGTGGTGTGCATGAGCAGCTGTGGCAACCCCCGACCCTGCCCATGACGAGGATCATGGACCCCTGGCCAGATGCTCGCGGACACCTCATTCAGGAGGTCAGCCCATCACCTGCAGGAGGGCGGGAAGCAGTGCTCAGCCTCATCCCAGTGGCTGCACAGTGCCCAATGCCAGGGCCCCTTGCTTTCCGGGCTGGCTGAGGAGAAGCAGTGGAAGGGGGTCGTGAGGTGAGGTGGGCCCTGGAGCAGGCCAGACCCAGTGATCCGCTCTGGGGGATGCCCACCAGCCCACAGGGCCCTGCATGCGGTGCCTCTAGAACATGGCTCAGGGGCAGTTGTTTGCCAGGCGCAGACACTCGCCTCCTGCAACAGCAGCGGGCGGTGGCTCCTTGAGGTGCGCATGCGCCTTGGTGCCTAACAGCTCTGCCCCGAGTCTCCTCAGAGGTTGGAGACTGCGGGAGAGGTTGGATTGTGCCTGTCTGAGGTCTCGGCCAGTGCGCCTTCTTTTCTGGTGCTGTGCTGGGTGGGGGCTTGGCAGGGGGAAGGGCGAGGGTGACTTGTGACGTCACTGAAGCTGGTAGCAGGCCACAAAGATCGTGGCTATGGAAAGCCAAAAAAACCAGGTGCCCCTGCGCTCCTAAAGTCACCGTATCTTCACTGACCTCTGGTTCCAGACCCCAGAGGAGAATGTCCAGAGGATCCATAAAGCCGTGTCTAGGGGAAAGAGCGGAATTTGCAGCGAAGCCTACAGCTCAAGAGAAAGGACCTGTCTGAAACCTATGAGAAGAACAGGTGTTGGGAAATGGGGGCTGAGGGCTGGGGACTGTGGGAGGAGGTGAGCGGGTGGGGAGAAGCACCCCCTTCAGAGTTGGAGGCCTGGGGAATGGTGTTTATTTTTTATAACAGAGTACAATTAGAGTGTGTATTTTTTATATAACAGAGTGAAAATAGAGAGTATATATTTTTTATAATAGAATAATTTGAGAGGGCGTATATTTTTAATAACAAAGTAGAAATAGAGTGTGTATATATTTTGTAACAGGGTCCAAATAGAGTGTGTATATTATTTATAACAGGTCAAATAGAGTGTGTATAATTTTTATAACACAGCAAAAATAGAGTGTGTATATTTATTATAACAGACTCCAAATAGAGTGTGTATATTTTTTCTAAAAGAGTATTTTGAGAGAGTGTATATTTTTTGTAACAGAGTAGAAATAGAGTGTGAATATTTTATAAAACAAAGTATTTTGAGAGTGTGTATATTTTTTAAAAGACAGTAAAAACAGAGGGTGTATATTTTTTAAAACAGGACAAATAGAGTGTGTATATTTTTTATAACAGTAAAAACAGAGTGTATATATATTTAAAAGCAGAATTTTGAGAGTCTATATAATTTTTATGACAGTACAAATAGAGTGTGTATATTTTTATAACAGAGTACAAAGGGAGGCAGTATATTTTTTATAACAGTAATTTGAGAGTGGGTGTATTTTTATAACAGAGTATTTTGAGAATGTGTATATATTTTAAAAGAGAGTACAGAGAGTGTATTTTTTTATAACAGAGTACAAAGAGTGTGTATATATTAGAAACAGAATTCTGGGAGTCTACATATTTTTTATAACAGAGTACAAATAGAGTGTGCATATTTTTTATAACAGAGTCCAAATAGAGTGTGTGTATTTTTTATAAGACAGTACAAATGGAGGGAGTATATTTTTTATGACTGAGTACAAATAGAATGTGTATACTATTTATAACAGAGTACAAATAGAGTGTGTATATTTTTTATAACAGAATTTTGAGAGTCTATATATTTTTTATAACAGAGTACAAATAGAGGGTGCATATTTTTTATAAAACAGTACAAAGAGAGTGTGTATATTTTTTAAAACAATACTGAGAGTATATATATTTTTTATAACAGAGTAAAAGTAGAGTGTATTTTTTATAACACAGTACAAATAGAGTGTATATTTTTTATAACAGAGTACAATTAGAGGGTTTACATTTTTTATAACAGAGTACAAATAGAGTGTGTATATTTTTTATAACAGAATTTTGAGAGTGTATATATTTTTATAAGACAGTACAAAGAGAGTATGTTTTTTATAACAGAGTACAATTACAGGGTGTATATATTTTTTATAAGAGTACAAATAGACTGCATATATTCTTTATAACAGAGTCAAAATAGAGTGTATTTTTATAAGAGAGTACAAAAGGAGTGTGCATTTTTTTATAACAGAGAATTTTGAGAGTTTATATATTTCTATAAAAGAGTACAAAGAGAGTGTGTATATTTTTTATGACTATATTTAGTGTGTGTATATTATTTATAACAGAGTACAGACAGATTGTGTGTATGTTTTGTAACAGAGCATAAATAGTGTGGGCATAATTTTTATAACAGAATACAAATAGTGTATATTTAACAGAGTACAAATAGGGTGTGTTTTCTTTTAACAGAGTAGTTTGAGAGAGTGTATATTCTTTGTAACAGTGTAGAATAGCAATACTCTAACTGAACCAAGAAGGCTACATAACACCACCACCATTGCTT